>OY725330.1:4841463-7347519 GCA_963242795.1 Inga leiocalycina
AAAAACTTTCAGAGATGGAGATTGCACTGAGAAAGGCTAGCAGTCAAGTGGACCGTGCCAATGCAGCAGTGAGGAGACTGGAAAGTGAGAATGCAGAGATCAAAGCGGAGATGGAGGCTTCTAAGTTGAGTGCTGCAGAGTCAGTCTCAGCTTGCTTGCAAGTTGCAAAAAGAGAGAAAAAGTGCTTGAAGAGGCTTCTGGCTTGGGAAAAACAGAAAGCTAAGCTGCAGGAGGAGATTTCCAATGAGAAATTTAAGATGCTGGAGGTGCACAAAATGTTGGGTCGGATTAAACATTGTCAGAAAGAAGCTGAGGTATGCCTTTCCCCCACCACCTTTTATTTATCTATCTATCTTGTAATGTCAGACTCGCATAAAAGAAAGAATAAGAAGAAAGAAACAAAAGGTATTATTGATTGGATATGCATATTTCATTCTAGAATAAAAATAAGATTTTTTTTTTTATACCAGGCATCTCCAATACAGCTAGACAGGTGTGAGACGCAGGCTGCTATTGTCATGTTGAAATCTATAGTTTTGCACTTATTTGGGATTGCTGCAAATTTCTGCATGCTTCAAAACTATTTCGATTTACTTATCCAAATAAGTAATTCTCTTGAAATAAAAGCAGCACAGCCAAACAATTCAAATGATTGGATGCATAACTAGCTTGAAATTGGAGTATGCAAAGCGTCGACCAACACCTTTAAGATCAGGCTAAGGCTTGTTATTGTGTTTATATATCATATATTCAATGAAGCAGCTTTTCCATGGGATTTTTATCACCGGGAGAGGAAGTGTCGCTGGTCTTTGCTTGTGTTTTCTTCCTTACTCTTTAAACTAAGCAAGCGCTATCGCCCAGCAATCCGGTACTAACACTATAGGTTTGAACGCTCAATCCTCTCCCTATGGAGAGGGTAACCGCCTATCTTCTGGCAGTTACGTATAATATTAATAGGCATGTCAAGAGCATTTTTCCCTTGTAGATCGTGAACCCTTTAACCTAGGTATTTCTTCATTCATAATTTTGGAAATGAAATCGTTAATCTCTACTACTATTACGAGTCTATGACCATGGTGGTTAATGGTTGTTGTATCTGAATGTTCTCTCTGTAGGCTCCATTTATGCTCTCTCGATTAGAATGAAGCAATGTCAGGATGTCATCATTGTTCAACTGAATTTATTAACTTTGTATTGGATCCCTACCTCTGTTTTATTCCCCCTGTATATGTCATCCAATGTAAATTTCTGTTACTGTTTGTTGGTTCCTATGTTCCTACTTCCTGTTTCCTTCAAAGAATGTCATAACATAATTTACTCTTCTCTCTAGTTTATTTAGTTAAGCAGCCCTTGCTTCAACTGAACGAATACGCTGCATAATATATTTTGGCAGATCAAGTGGGGGGAGGAGTTGAAGGCTGAAGAGGAAGCCTTAACACTGTTTAAGAAGGAAAAGCGATTGAAGGAAGAAGTAGATGCTAATAACAAGAGGAAGCTTGAGGCTTTGCGGTTAAAGATAGATATAGATTTTCAGCGCCACAAGGATGATTTCCTCAGACTTGAACAGGAACTCTCACGTCTTAAAGCATCTGATCAGCCTGCTAAGTTGCAGCTTCATCACCAACCAAATGGTTCACCAGCGGGTGAGTCTGAGGATGCAATGCCCCAGAGAGAGACAATTGCAAAGATGCTTCAAGAATTGGATAAATTGGAGGAAATTTCAAAGAAAGAAGAAAACTTTGATAGGGAATGCATTGTATGTAGGAAAGATGAAGTGTCTGTTGTGTTCTTGCCGTGTGCACACCAAGTGATGTGTGGTAGGTGCAGTGATGAGTATTGGAGATGTGGCAACGCTCTTTGTCCTTGCTGCCTTGTTTCAATCCAACAGATGATCCGTGTATTTGGGCCAACTTCTTAGGCTTATTTTATTCTGATGTATCTCAGGTCCAGATATTTGCTGGTTTCTCTCTCTCTCTTGTTGTAATCATTAGGGTTATTTGTCTTTAATCTCTTAATGCAATGCATGCTGTGACAAGTGACAACTCGGCACAAACTCTGTAGATAAACCAAGCCTTGGTGCTTGCTTTCACTTGGAAAGCTGGAAATTTTTGTTGGGTTCTTCCATTGGCTTGACAACATGAAATATGCAATATTAAAATGTTGACATCCTTAGTGATTGTTTGGATTGACGGTAGAAGTTGTTTTTCCAATATAATTTACAGTGTACAATATAAGTATATGAGAAGAGTTTTGTTTTAACTTGTGTGAATGTACTTCTTCAATGTTAACTCAAACAGGGTTTGGTAAACATAATAGTAGTTTAATTAGGTTGGTAAAAAATTAGTAAATTGAGAAGATGAAATGTGTGATCGAATATGTTTAAGTGTAGAAATGATGATGTTGATGATCATATAAGTTTACGTCATAATAAAATATCACAAATACCCCAACCCCCCTTCCTACCTACCCTGCTGTGTCATTGTGTCTCGTGTTGTTGAGATTTAGCATATTAGATGCCAAGTAAAATAAACAAACAAATAAATAAATCTAAAATATTAAAATTTAATTGAACAGTTCAAATTCAAAATTAGAGTTAAAAAAGTTTGAAAAAATTCATTCAATAAAATATTTGAAGTTATAACCTTCAAGAGATTAAATCTCAATCATTAAAGTTGACAGTATAATACTAATCTTAATATATTAAATCTCAACCATTAAAGTTAATATTGAACAAAAAAAAAAACCATTAAAGTTGATATTTGGGGGCGGGGAAGGTAGGGGGGAGGGAAGCCAACTCCCAAGCTTAGAGAAGCAAGTTGAATGAACAACGCGACCTAAATTTAACATATTCACATTTGAGATTATCATTCTTATGAGAAAAAAGTTATTTTTGGGCGAGTTGGGTCTGGAAATTTACTTGCATCGGGACATACTTCTAAGCTTAAAAAGCTTTGGAGAAGGTTGTTTTTTAAAAATATATTTTGCTTTTATGTTAGTATATGTTTATTTATGATAAAAGAATATATATATATATATATATATATCATGATTTTGTTGTAAGAAACGTGTGAGTGTGTGTAAATAGAAGAATCCTACATTGCATGGAATTGTGGGGACCAAGTAATAACAAGTTATCTTAGGCCAGTAAATGAGTCAAGAGGAGAAATAGGCTTACTGCAAGACAACAAGCTACTAAAAATATAGTTGAAACCCAACAATTTCCTCTCTGTGTGTGAGTTAAAAGCGGCATTGGGCACTCTTTATAGGAAATATCCGTTTAATTAATCCTTCACTCTAATAACCATAATGAGTCTTCAGTATTTGTAACTGATGTCTTTGATTATCGTTAAGTGTGCTAATGGCTGTGTAATCACCCATTTAATTGTATTTATGTGCACTAACTGACGAGTTAATTATCATTAAATGTGTTTAAGTGTACCCAATGTCATGATGAACCGTGGGCTATAAAAGTGGCATGAGACCGAAGGTCTGGGTATAGGCTCGAGCTTTCAAGCAACTTCTGTTTCCTCTTCTTGTGTTTTACTTTGCTGAGTTCTATTATCTTCTATAGTTCTACTCACCTTGTCTTTACAGGAAGGGTGGAGGGTGCTGCTTTTTGTCTGCCGGTAGTTGCGAAATAGATCTTAAGGACAATGTCGACCCGAATCAACTCTTTTATTTATAGTTGATGCCGATAACAAGATTTGCATGGCATTAGAGATGACTTGGAAAATCCACTGAACTACATGATAATTTAGGAGCTGCCGCCAACAATCTTAATAGCTATTTCCTACTATCTCAAAGTCAAGAGCCGAGGAAATTATTCCTGGTAGGCAGCATATTTCGAATTCCGTTGCTTATAATTGTTCTTGATCTAACATTACTCATGCGAGGATCTTGGATGAATTGCTGTTGGCTGAAGGTAATTTCTTACACTCTTTATTTGGCGATTGCCGTAATGAGTGTTCTGCAATTCATTTGGTTGAATAGAGAGAAAGACGAAGCCTGATTGTTTTCTGACAAATAAACAGAGTTCGTGGGTTAATATTAGAACTAAGTCACATAGAGTGTAGATTCTGGATTCTATAAATTGGTGGCTCTAGGCGCGCGGTTTCTATATATTGGGTCTTTTTAATGTGATTGTAAGTAGTAACTTCTTTATTGTGGTTTACGGTTTCTTGCCGTTTTTGGTTTTGAAACATGGATATAATGATGGATCTGCACAGTCTCTATTTCTCTACATAGTTGTGAAACCCATAGTGAAACGTTATAGCTTTCAGTTTCTTGGTCAGTTTTTCATTATACCATTCGCATGAATCTCAGTATGCATGCATAAGTCCATCTTATTTGCTATCCGTACCAGCACATTGGTTCGGTACATGGACTTTGATGAAATTTGTTTTACAGTTCACATTACTTAAATGCTATGTGTCTGGATTTTATAGCATTTAAAATTTACGTTTTAAATGTCTGTATTTTAAAATGATCTGGTGATTTGTTTTCAAAAAGGGCATGAGAAGTTATTTTGCAATGCCAAGAAAGTGTGTGTGTGTGTGTATTGCCCCAAACACTACTATGTCTATATTTTTTATTTCATTTGGTGAAAATGTTTATATGAAACCTATGTTGCATTGGATTCCAGTTGAGACTTGATGAGTTAAATATATTAATTTGTCATTATTATGCTATCGTTGTACATGATAATCCTGGAGAATATATTTAACACGTGAATAGACCATTTTATACTCTCTGTCCATTTGGGACATTAGTTTAACAGTGCTTTCCTAGCCAAAGACTATAGTTTTGGTTGGAAAACAACCTCCAAGGATGTGTGTTTAGATTAGCTTTTGGAGAATAGTTTTTATAATTTACGAGGTAAGTATGTGAAAGGAGTTTTGTCTCGACTTACGTGAAAAGACTCTTAAAACCATGGTTTCAGAGTTGCCTAAATTTTATGCTATTTGCTCATGTGGGTTATGTTGGTTATGAAAACCGAATACCGAATTTGCTCCTTTGGCTGAACTCACTTAAGACCTCAAGATCACTGAATTTGTTTGGAAGGCCCGGAGCATAGACACCGTTGTGCTGATAAAGAGGCAGTGGTTTCGGTATCTCATGTTGTTGATTAAGTGTGTGTTTGGGATAGCAGTAGGAAAAATGACTTATTATGATTCTGACTTATTAAAAATGACTTAATAGAAAAGTAAGTTTTTGTAATGTGATTTATGTTTGGATGAGCGATTATTTTTGGACAATAAGTACTTATAAATCGTGATTTACGGTATACGAGGTAAGTATGTAAGAGGAATTTTGTAACCCCCTTCACGACATAGGCCGAGATTAGTTCGTAAAAACGTGATTAAGTTGAATTAGAGACCATAATACGGTTTGGGACTTAATAAAGTATTCATTTTTCTAAAACCGGGCTTGCAAAAACTTTTCTAAAATATATTCAACAATGGTCTCACATCAATAATCAACACACAAATAGCCTATACAATTTGATTCTGTTTATACATATTAGAGTGCAATATAAATTCTTGACACACTCGGGTTCTATTAATCAAGTAAGGGTTTTACAAGGCACAATTGCCAATAATCCATTATCCTTACTAGGGGATTACACAATACTAAATCATAAATCCAATATGTACAATCGTTTCCCAATAAAATATCCCAAATCAAACTATGATAACCAAAACCAAAATAGACTCCTAGCTCGGAGCTTCAATCGCCCTTCGCCACCTGCTTTTCCTTTGAAACATCGGCCCTGTCTGAAAATTTGTTTTTGGGAGAGTGAGATTCTAAAGAATCCCCGTAGTGTCAAGTCACTCATAGTATACACAACAATAAGACATAAAAGCAAATAATCACACACACATAGCAACTACAACGGCAGTTACAGCGGCAAGGGCAAGTATGACTCATGTCACCCTTACGTTTGCTCACGTTGAAGTGCTCATGCTGTATTGCGCCACAACAGTTCACACAATATATTTCACCACACTTGGGATTCATATAAAGCATTTCATACACAAGCCATACAGGCAAGATATATAACACACAGCCCACCACTGGATTCACAACATGACGCCCCACGGGTCGGATTCACAAAGATCCATGTCGATTACAAAGGCAGTTCAACGGCCGAGCTAGAGATGACCAACGCCAATCCCTAAACAGCTCACACTGTAATAGACCATGGTACATACAGTTCACAAAACTCAATGATAAGTCATGTATACCAAAACATCATACACAACATGAGAGAAAAGTCACTACTTTGGTCCTTCCGGGCGTATTATGGCACCGGTCTCTCTCGAGTAGGGCAAATGTCAAATCTTAGAATCATAATTAAGGACTAAGAGTTATACTCTATTCCAAGACTTAATTCACTTCATAACACTTAAATTTGGTTATCATAATTAACCCTTAAGAGGCTACAAATGTCTCTAACAAAAGCCCTAAAGGGTTGGGAAACATTGGGTTGAAAACCGCTTTTCAGAAGTGTAAAATGCTGATTTTTGAGGGTTGGCTGCAGCTCAAAAATCCACTGGCCGCGACCAAAAACAAGTCCGAAACATTTGGGCCGCAGCCCAGAATCTACTGGCTGCGGCCAAGAAAAATCCTGTTTCTTGGCTGAACTTCCAAAAATCATAACTAATTCTAGAAAAATTGAAATGAGGTGATTTCAAAGCCAAATGAAAGATATTTAAGTCCTCTTTACTGGAAAAATATTGACCATTACTAGAAACCACCACACAATTTCATAATTACACAAAACTCAACACTACTCCAAAACAGAGTCCAGTTTTAGTCCCAAACTTTGGCAAAGCATAACTCTCAGTTCGCAAAACGAAATGACATGAATTATATGTCCATTTTGAACCTTGGGATGTGAAATTTAAAACTGGAAAGTTTCAGAATTTTTTAATACCATTTGATTATTCAAAACTTTCGTGCAAATTGACAGCCCAGAATAGAGTTCACACTTGATAGATTTCCAATTTTCTACGAAAATGTTCAATGACTCTAAAATCAATAACCAAATCTATTCCCATACAATTTCTCACAAGGAACACAATGACAACTTCAAAATGACCAAAATCACAACCCATCACCATGCCCTATTTTGACCAATACACAAAACCAAACACAAAATTGCCAAATTTCACATTTAAGCTTCAATTCAATTATATTCATTCAAAACACTAAATAAGGTACTAATTTCATGACAACAACATGCCAACAACACAATAACCCTCATTTTCGAAATTCAAGGCAAAATTGCCAGAAAATCCAAACTCAACCAATAGCTATAAAATCTATATGAAAAGGTTTGTCTTATTCACCTCTACAACTTTCCCAAAAGGAGTTCTTTGGTTTTCCAAACTCCAAAATCCCTTGAGAGCCCAAATAACACCAAATGACAAATCTAAAATCATGAAATTGAATATCTCAACACAAGGAACAAGTTTATAGAAGAGATTTTTTTCCATTAGAGGCCATTAAGAGGGTCAAAAGCCTACATTTTACCAAGAACTTTTCCTCTCTCTAGTAGCTGCAATGGTGGACAAAAATGAGAGAGAAGGGAGGTTGAAGATGAAATGATGACACACACTCTCATACCCTCTTGTCAGCAGAATGGAGGGAAGAAAGAGAGAGAGAAACTCAATTGTTTATTAATAATTTGACTTTCCATTGCTTCTCTCTTCATCTCCACTTAACACATGTAAGAATTTTATTGGTTCTTATAAAGTAATCAACCAATTAATCACCTTAATCCCTCCATTAGCCATTTTAATTTCACATCTCATTTTCCTCTTAGTTAGTAATTAATTTCTTCCATTAATTACTAATTTATGGCTATGCTTTTAATTTCTCAATAATTATGGCATATTAATTAAAATTGCCACAAAATACATGATAACTCCAATTTAAATTTACAAATATCCATAATAATCCTCATTAACCCTTAATTGAAAATTTGGGCATTACAAATTTTATCTCGACTTACGTAATAAGTGACTTAGTGTGCGTTTGGAATGGCTTATTTTTGTCCAAAACGTGCTTATAATTCGTGATTCACGGTATACGAGGTAAGTATGTGAGAGGAGTTTTTTCTCGGCTTGCGTAATAAGTGCGTTTTGACTGTTCAAAACGCTGACACAAACACACACTTAATAGTTTTGGGAACACTTATTTTTTGAATATAAGTGCTTATTACGCAAGCCGAGATAAAACTCATCTCACATACTTACCTCGTATACCGTGAATCACGATTTATAAGCACTTATTGCTCAAAAATAAGCTATTCCAAACGAGCATGGACCGAGGAGTTTATTTAATAAGTAGCTTATTCTACCCATGATGCAATTAAAATAAGCTGAACCAAACACTGCAAAAATGCAACACGTTTTTATTTGGGCTTATTGCCTAAAAACGGGTTTATTTCTGCTCAATAAGCTGAACCAAACACACCCTAATACAATTACTATTGGGATTACTGTGTCTGTTTAATAAGTTGCTGTGGGTCGTATTAAATATGGTTGATCTCATGGTAAATGATACGCTCACCTAAAAAAACAAATAAATTCAAAAGTCTCAGTAGGACGATTGTTGCAAGTCTTACTGTCGTTTCATTTTGAAGATTAAACTATTAACATTTATTTATTTAATTTGTGGTTTTTGTTCATAATGGTTTTGCAATTAAAAGGATTACTTTCCGTTGGGAAATGAAGAAAAGCACCAGAAAAAGTAAATGTTGTGAAAACAGCTACCTTCCATGAATTCAATGTGCACATGTTTTTTCACATGTTGTCTTTGTTTAGCTCAGTCTAAGAAAATTAGATATTCATTTGAAAAACTCTATTTTAATTAGAATGGAAGGGGGGTTATATATGAGATTCTAATTAAATTGAAATTATCATTGGTAAGGTGTTAAAACATTTTTCACATATAGTTGAAATATTTGAAAGTGTGGGGTTATAAATTGTTTATAACCTCATTTGATAAAAGCCAAGTTGTGACTTAAAATTGATTCTGTGGAGGCCTTTTTTTTTTTTGGCTATTGAGAGCAAATTTTATGAATCATAAATTTTTTGTGTTGCTTGAAACAAGCATTATGTGGTACAAAAATTTAATCATTTATCTATGGTAGATAAATATGATTTTCATAATTTGTGGATATATAACTATCTTGGTGTAAGAAAATATATGTGAATATTCTTTATAATGCTAACACAATTTTTTAAGTGACTTTGTAGCTCAATCTGGCTATGCACAAATTGTTGAGAACTTGCTACATTAAAGGATGTTAATCCTTGTGGCATAGCTTGTACTATATGGAGATTAAGCATGTATAAATATGCAGCCCTATGAGAGAGATTGAAATATTTGAGGGATACCATAAATGTTGGTATCATGTCCAGTAGATTCCCGTTATATAAGATATACAGATGTTAACTAAATTTCAGTTTTACCTAGAAAAATCCACTAATAGCCAAAATTAAAATATTGTGAGCCATAATTTATTATTCTGAAGATAGTTGCAATTGAGGCTAAGTTGTTGAAAATCTCTTAGTATGCGTTTGGTAATTGAATCAAAACCTAGGTTTAGTTGACGAACACTCAAAATTTTTTCAAACATAGGTTTTGAGAAAAGCTATTTTTTTCTACTTTTTCTCTTGTGTGTGTCCCATCTTCTCTCTCTCATTGGTCCTTTTTTCTTATGTGGGCCCCATCCTCTCTCTCTCTCTCATGGGTCCTTTCTCATTATGTGGGCCCCACACCATGAAAAAAAGTTATTCTAACCACAATACCCAAACACTCTCATTTTATCAAAATCACTTTTTTCCATAATCTATTCTCCAGAAGCTATTCACTACTTTTTCTCTAGAAGCTATTCTCTAAAAGTTAATCCGAACACACCCTTAGCAAAATTTTTTAGTGTAGAACCAACATTTTATGTCGATGAGTTATGATTGCTAAATAGCAATAGCCATTGTAGAAAGAGCAAGTGATATAAGTAAAAATCGTTTGAGATATTATATGTATAAGCTAGCTTAAAAATTGTGGAATTATCTCAATCGATTTTGTGAGGTTAAAAGTTAACTTGTGGATCCATTATGCACTAGGCACGCGCAGTCTTTTTAACGTGCAAAACTGATGTTAACAACCGAAATGTGGGGTATTAGCAGGTTTCACTAATATCTCTATGTACTAAGTGTTATCAGTCTAGGTCTGGTTTATAGTCCAAAGGACCACCAATGGTATGTTATGCACCAAGTAAGTAATGTATGTGGATGTGTCAAAGGAAGAACCCTACATGGCATGAGATTGTGGGGTCCAAGTAATAACAAATGATCTTAGGCTAGTAAATAATTCAAGAGAAGGAATAGGCTTACTCGCACGAAAATAGGCTAGTGGAAACGTAGTTGAAACTCGGCAATTTTCCCCTTCCTTGTGTGCGAGTTAATGTGGTACTGGGCATTCATTATAGGAAATATCCGTCTAATTAATCCGTCACTCTAATAACCATTATGAGTCTTCAGTGTTTGTAACTAATGTCTTTAATTGTCATGAAGTGTGTTAATGACTATATAACCGTCCATTTAATTGTATTTATGTGCATTAAATGACGAGTTAATTATCATTAAATATGTTTAAGTGTGCCCAATGTTATGATGGACCATGGCCTATAAAAGGGGCATGAGACCAAAGGTTTGGGTATAGGCTCGAGCTTCCAAGCAACTTTTGTTTCCTCCTCTTGTGTTTTACCTTGATGAGTTATATTATCTTCCATAGTTCTGCTCACCCTATCTTTGTAGGATGAGTTTGTTTAATCCTGGAGAATGCTGCTGCTTCTTATCTGTCGATAGTTGCGGAATAGCTCTTAAGGACAGTATCCTCAGGCAAGACTCGAATCAACTCTCTTATTTGCAAGTGATACCGATAACAAGATTTGCATAGCACTGGAGATATCCACTGAATTGTATGGTAATTTAGGAGCTGCCGCCAACATATTTTACGTTAAGAATGCTTCTTATGGATAATGCATAATTGAGCATAGCTTTTCAATGTTTTCAAGAAATACTACCAACGTAATTAAGCTTGGACCAGCCACTGAATTGGTCAGGGTATTGGGTCAAAGGTCAATGTGTTAAACCGGAGTCAAGCCAAAGGTGACCTGAAGCCAAACCAGTGAGAAATATAAAATTTTAGGGTTATTAATATGAAATTCTAAATAAAAATAACAAAAAAATTGATTTTTAAAATAAAAATGGTTCAAGAACCAATCTCAAAACATTTATTCAATACTTAGATGTGTTTATAAGACAATGGAACCCCTATTTATACTAATAAAACATAAATTAAAATATAGAAAAACAATGCTCTAGTCAATATTGGTATACCCTTACTCACCCATTTGTCTCCCACCTACTCCCTAAGCCACAATCCCAGCCGTCATTCCCTGTTTCACTAACCATTTTGTTCTGGGTTTCATTCTCTCAGGGTTGGATAGGACTCATCCTCGAGTTAGAAACAACATCATCATCAAGATACGGAGATAGATCTGAAACCTTATGCTTGAGTGAAAATGACTTGGAATCATTTTTAATATCAGGGGCAAAAGTTCGAGTTGAATCTTCACGTCATCCTTCTGAAAGGAATATGTGTTTGCATGACCGTTGTATAGAACACGTCAATCATATTGCCAAGGTCTTCCCAGAAGAATATGACAAGCATCTATAGGAACAATAGCACACCAAACTTCATCGTGATACCTTTTATTGATAGAAAAAGTAATAAGGCATCGTTTTGAAATTTTTGCCGTACTTCCTTTGTTAAATCATTGGAGCTTGTACGGGTACGGATAGTTGTGAGTTGGTAGTTGCGACTTTTCTACCATGTAGTTAGAGACTACATTTTCACAGCTTCCATTATCAATGATGACGTCACAGACTTTCCCTTGAGCAGTGCAACAAGTATGAAAAATGTTGTGATGTAGCCAAGGCTCTTCTTTTATTGTGGCTGTATGTAAGCTTAATCTAATCACAAGTGTTTCACCATGAAAAGGAGGAATGACTTCATCAAAAATTGGCTCTTCATCAAAGACTGGCTCTTTGTCAGGCATAGGATCCTTTTCTTCTTCAAATACTACAGAAGCGTCCCCTTCAATAATGGTAACAACTTTGTGATTAGGATAATCTGAAGTGATATGACTAAACCCTTGACATTTAAAGCACTTAAGTGCTTTAGAGCTAAATTCTAGCAACCTTTGGTGGATGCTTGCTTGAAGAGTTAGGCTGATATACTTGTGTAGGCTTGCTTGAAGAGTTATGCTGATGCATTTGTGTAGGCTGATGCATCTGTGTAGGCTGATGCATCTGTACTTCATGTCCATCAAAAGGAATTTTGGTAGAGGAAGACGGTTGAAACGGAAACCTTTTGGGCAACTATTTCTCAATACGGATGGCTAAACGAATGACGTCGTCTAGAGTCCATTATTGTTGAAGCTACACTGGATGGGCAATATTGGTATTTAACCCTCCGATATAATGGGCTATTGTTTGCTCCTCCCTCTCTTGGATATTGCACTTCATCATAAGCTTCTCAAATTCCCTGGTGTATTCTTCCACAAACATAGCCTTTTGGCAGAGATTATGTAATTGAAGAAAATTATCTTGATAATAATTTTCAGGAAGAAATTTACGTGAAAGCTTACATCGCATCTTGTCCCACGTTCGAATCTTACTTTTTCCTTCCCTTTTACGCCTTTTCTTGAGATTCTCCCACCATATGGAGGCATGTTTCTTCAATTTAATGGCGACAACTTTGACCTTCTGCTCATCGGGAATTTCTTTATATTCAAAAACTCATTCAACAGTTTGAAGACAATCGACAAATTTGTCCGGTTGGAGTCTTCTCTCAAATTCAGGTATGTCTACTCTAATGTCATTAGGACGGAATAGCTGTCGTTGAGGACGGCGGCGGTTGTAAGTGGATGATGAACTATTACTATCCAAATCATCCTCTGGATATTCACTATGAGATTCTAGCAGGGCTTGCTGCAATTCTATAGTGGTCTCTAGCTCCTGTATCCGGTGTCTCATTTCCTCCATCTTAATTCCGTGCTTGTTCCCACGTCTTGGAGGCACTTTGGAGTTGTTTTTGTGAAGTTAGGACTTAAAGAACATAGTTATTAGGTATAGAGTATGATTGGTGTTTATGGAGAAAAATGGGTCAAATTAGAATTTTTTTTGGATAAGTAGGGGTAAAAATGCAATTATGGCATCTTTCAAGGGCTGAAAAGTAATTTGAGAAAGTCAAGGGGGCTAAAATGTAATTTTGGCAAAAATCTGGGGTCAAAATATAATTTCAAAGTTTTTCAGACTAAAATGTAATTTTGACAGAAACCTGGTGTCAAAAATGTAATTGCAGAAAGTTCAGGGGCATGGATGTAATTTTGGAGGAAATTTAGGGTCAAAATGAAATTTTAGAAAATTATGCTCACCGTGTATGATGAAGTGGCAGAATATGACATGTGGCAATCAATAGTTGGCTGACCTGTCGCTGACGCAGCAGATCTAGATGACGTGGCAGATGACGTCACCGTCTGCAACCTCTGTCCAGCGCGTGAGTGACATTGACGGCGCGTGGATCTTCGACTATGGTGCGTGAAGGCTCGTGGATGCTCTTCACGACTGATCCCAAAGCTTACTCAAGGTTTTTCGGCCTTCTGAACATGATGGTAGGGTCGGTTTCTTCAAAAAATATTCTAAGAGTGAAATCCAAAACCCTTTGTTTCTCAACCTTTTTAGTTTCTCACTCACTTCTCACTCTTTCGCTCTCTGGCCCTCTGGAACTCAGCTCTGATACCCAAATGGTTCAAGAATCAATCTCAAAATGTTTATTCAATACTCAAATGTGTTTATAAGACAATAAAACCCCTATTTATACTATAAAACACAAATTAAAATATAGAAAAATAATGCTCTAGTCAACATTGTTGTACCCCCACTAACCCATTTGTCTCCCACTGACTCCCTTAGCCACAATCCCAGCCGTCATTCCCT
The DNA here is from genome assembly GCA_963242795.1 of Inga leiocalycina. NCBI lineage: Eukaryota > Viridiplantae > Streptophyta > Magnoliopsida > Fabales > Fabaceae > Inga > Inga leiocalycina. The sequence goes on from OY725330.1 coordinate 4,855,542, forward strand.
GTTTCACCAACCATTATGTTCTGGGTTTCAAACTCTGTTTCAAAAAATACCAGACCGGACCGGTTTACTGGTTTCTAGTCTGGTCCAAATTTAACATCAATGAATTTGCATAAGATCTTTTAATTAATTTCCTTCTGAATAATACTCAAGATTAAATGTTTTATGATACCTCGTTCCAACCTCTCTTTGGTCCTCCCTTAAGAAAACAGATAAAAAGGATAATGCTGCCCAGCTTCTGGATTTGATCAAGTATGAGAGTATGAGACTGAGTTTTACGGTTCTAAAAGAGAGATAGAGAAGAAAATTATCAAAGAATCTGGTAAGAAAGAAGAGTACAGATGGCAGGATGAAAAGGGTGCCACATGGTGAAAACTGGGCTTCAAAATATGCAGGAGTTGGGAATGCACAAGAGAACCGCTCATAAAAACCAAACCAGCTGTTAGTGAGAACAACAGCAGCTGCTTGTGACATCAACTTTGCCTAGATTCTGATTCACAAAGTTAGGTTAACGACTAACAACAATCCACACGCTTCTTTGGGTTCCAAAAGCTTTAAATGGTGATATTATGAGTCATTATTGGCTCTACTTGCTTGCCCCTCACCCAAAAGTGTTTCTTTTGGACTCTGACTTCTCCCAACCATTGTTGCCCCATTCTTTATTGCCCAATCAACCCTTCACAGCTTCCCAAATTTTTAAGTATCTATAGTCACTGCCCTGCTTGCTTTATCAGCTCAACCACCAAAAATAAAATTACATGCATTAGCAGTAATCTATGTTAGACTCATGATATCAAGTTTACCTGGTTTGTCTTGTTATTTTAGTTGACCTTTGTGTACGTAGCCTTAAGTGGTGAGAGGAAGATTCCAATATTATTGGACGGTTCTCCGCGTTCCAGACTCCAGTACTATTCCCCATAGAGATGAACTAAAACATATAAGATCAAGAATCCACAAACAATTTGTACGTATACCACTGATCAGATGTTCTTTTGAAACCCAAAAGAAAATGAAAATCAAATACCACCTCCAGTCCTTATTATTATATCTTTTTCGTAGTGTTACACTATGAATGATATCTTATATTAATGACATGAGTTAGTATATCAGAATGAGAATCACCAAAACTGTACATTCTGGTTACTAGAGAGTTTTATGCTTCTTGACATGATTTTCTATGAAAACTCAGCTATTTCCATAAACCAAGGGAACATCTCAACCATAACTTTTGGAAGAAAAGTGTGTACTTTGTCTTAAGAGCAGAGTAGAGTGGCATCTAATGAAATATACTGAAATGAACATAGCTAATATTATAGATGACTGCCGTATATTGACTTCTAAGTACTCCCCATAAACTAGTCTCAACTTGAACTCTTGTGATCACTTTAATGGATTTCACGTGAATATAGAAAAGACATGGCACTTTCCCACATCATAAAAAGTTGGGCACTTGCTTCTCCTTTTGCATTAACTGTCCCTCACTCCCCTACCAAGAAATGGTCCTGAAATTTCATGCAGGCTCAGAAATGGCAATGGCTGGGAATGAGAATCGAAAAATCACTGGGAATAGAGAGGAACGTGTTCATATAGTTCGTGAGAAACTAAAGAAGCTTCCTAGTTTGGCTTGGCAAAGCATTTGGAAGGTGGGACGCGAAGACCCCAGAAGAGTGATCCATGCTTTAAAAGTGGGTTTATCTCTAACTCTTGTTTCTCTGCTGTATCTGGTGGAGCCACTGTACAACGGGATTGGAAAGAATGCTATTTGGGCTGTGATGACCGTGGTGGTTGTGTTTGAGTTCACAGCAGGCCAGTTTCTCTTGATTGGTTTTGTTTCTAGTTTCTACTACTCAAAATCCTAACTTTGAACTTGGATGACCTTCTTTAACTTTCTTGTGCTTACAGGGGCAACATTATGCAAAGGTCTCAACAGAGGACTAGGAACCCTTCTGGCAGGATTATTAGCATTGCTTATTGAGTTTATTGCAAAATCATCAGGCCGCCATGTCTTTAAAGCTATTTCCATTGGAGCTGCTGTTTTTCTAACAGGTAAGCCAGATCTAATAATTCACCAAAAGTCCCATAACAAATTCCGATGCAGGAAATTATAACAGGTCTATTGCTCATTTGTTATGGGGAGTTTTGATGATTACATCCCTCCCTTGGGACTAGTGATTTCTCCTGCTTCAACATGACTCATCAGTTTTGCTTTGCTAACCTATGAGATTTTGTTGTCATGTCAGGATCTGCTGCTACTTATATGAGGTTCTTTCCCTACATAAAGAAGAACTATGACTACGGCGCAGTGATATTTCTCTTGACCTTTAATCTGATAACTGTGTCGAGCTACCGAGTCGATAATGCATTGGCCATTGCACGCGAGCGTCTGGTCACCATAGTCATAGGCTGTGGCCTCTGCCTTTTCATGAGCCTATTGATATTTCCAAATTGGTCAGGGGAAGACCTTCATAATTCCACTGTTTTCAAGCTTGAAGGCCTAGCCAATTCTATAGAAGGTATGCACACTATATCCATACACACTCCACTTTCTTTTGCTCTTTCTTTTCCTTTTAAAGAAATCATATTAGTGTAGTCAAAATAAAATGTTGCAGCCTGTGTCAATGAATACTTCTATGGTGAAATGGAAGCAAGTGAAGACATAAAATCGTCCCAGGATCCAGTTTACAAAGGTTATAAGGCAGTTCTGGACTCAAAATCCATTGATGAAACACTGGCAAGACATCTGCTTTAGGTTCATTTATTTAAATATAGTAAATGTAACAGTTCACTATAGCAGATTTTTCTCCCTAACGTTGCTGCTTTCTATTATGAAATTAATAGGCATTACATGCAAGTTGGGAGCCAAGGCATTCATGGTATTGTCACAGATTTCCGTTTAAGCAGTATGTGAAAGTTGGAGCTGTTCTTCGTCAATTTGGTTACACTGTTGTTGCCTTGCATGGTTGTTTAAGAACTGAAATTCAGGTAATATTTGAGAAATCACATTAATTTGATCAATTGATGAATTCATTTCATGCTTAACTTCAATGTTTTTTTTTTCGAAGACACCACGATCTGTTCGAGCCATGTTCAAGGATCCTTGCATCCGGCTTGCGGCTGAGGTGTCAAAAGTACTGATAGAACTAGCAAACAGCATAAGGAATCGCCGTCATTGCTCGCCGGAAATACTCTCTGATCATCTTCACGAAGCCTTACAAGACCTCGACACTGCAATAAAATCTCAGCCTCGTCTCTTCTTGGGATCAAAATCCAATGATAGCCAAGCAACTAAGATGTTTGCACTAGCTGCAGCACAGGTAGGGCAAAAAATGAAGAAACACAACAATGGAGTTTCACTAACAAGTGTTAAAACAGACTCTTCGGCATTGTTGGAGTGGAAAACTAAAAGGGTTTCAGCTGAGCTGTCAAAGGAGGCAGAGAGAAAGACTTTAAGACCCCAACTAAGTAAAATCGCCATCACTAGCCTTGAGTTCTCTGAAGCTCTTCCTTTTGCTGCTTTTGCTTCATTGCTGGTGGAGACTGTTGCAAAACTGGACTTTGTCATTGAGGAAGTTGAAGAACTTGGCAGATTAGGTAGCTTCAAAGAGTTCAAACCAGATGATGAGGTTGTTGTGACTTGTGAGAGACCCCGCGTTGATGTGACTCAAAACCATTTGCCTTCTCACTCTGTAGATTGATTTACAGAGTTATATTACCAACTGTATTCTTTCATGAATAAGAAATTAATTAATGATGCTATATTATTTCATATTTTTTGACGACTTTTGAGATACAAGTCACTTTCGAAAATCCGTGAAAATCATCTCAAGTGCTCAAAGCTTAAGCTTGTAGTAGAAGTGCATTCGGGGCAAAGAATACTTCCAACTTGCCTTTCATGGCTGCTGTCCACATCAAGAAACAAACCTCCCACTGTAAAAAGCTTTGTGCATATAAAGAAAACAAAAAATCACTTAAGCCCTTGTCATCTTCCACTAGGAAGATCCAACAAAGAAATATAGAAAAATGATTATGCATTAGACTAATTAACCAACCTCCGTAGTGTAGGCACTATTTTCACTCGTTTCATTTTCAACTCTCAAAGTGGAGCATAATTGTTGGAAGGAATGATTCTTTTGCTGCCGTATAGAAACATTGCTTAGTTAGTGAGGAAAAAGCCGCATGTACACTTTTAGATGGGAGAGTTAGTGCTGAATATGAAGCAGGGGAATGGAGAATATGTCACAGGCACTATCATATTATATATAGTGTAGCAATTGCTAGGGCTTTTTAAAAAAGCGTTCTTAAAAACTCATATAATAGTGAACTTCTCTATACGCGTTCTTGGAGAGATGTGTTAATTGTAGTTTCCAGGAAACTCTCTGCCACTCTCGAGAAAATGTAATTTTGGATTAGTGCTTGTGTAATATCATACTAGTCGTTCAATGAGTGGCCTTGTAAAGCTCTAGATTTCCCCACTTCAACAGTTAGCTTTTAGAGTATAGTTCTCCTAAAAACTTATACTTGTTACATATACCTACTCCAAAATGATAAACTTTGGATTCAAAGCTTGAGTCTCTTCAACTCTGCTACAAACATATTATAACTATGCAGTAAAATGAGTTTGCATGCACTGCACTTATATTTGGAAATACTCATTCGATCGAAGGGTTAAGGGGGGCAATTTGGCCTCAGAAGTGTCCAAAAGGGAGCATTTTTGCCCTGACCGTTATCCTAGTTAATTTTAACCATTAGTTGATCAAATATACTGAGCTGACAGTTCACGTTTCATCCCATCATTTTTGTGAAGGTTCAAATTTGCTCTAAAAGTTCATATGTCATCTACTTCATTTTTTTTTTCAAAGGTAGATTTAAAACTTTTAGGACAAGTTTGCATTTTAATAAAAATGATGTGTCAGTTCAACATATTTAGTCAACTAATAGTCATAATTAACTGAGACAACGGCTATGACAAAATTGCTCCCTTCTTGACACTTCGAAGATAAAATTGCCTTCCGAAAAACTTGCGGTACAAAATTGCCCCTTAACCCAATATCAAAACCCAGCCAATTAACACTTTTAAACAGAAGTTTATTGGATGCTTCTCAAAGCAACTGCACAGTGGCATTGTCCTAACAATTCCAAAAGTTAAGATTTATACTAAATTTATTTTTTAAAAGATACATCTCTCTGCATTGATAAGGTTATATGGCGGCTCTGGTGGCTAAAAGTAGAAACTGGAGCCGAATTTTGTTGGCATGAAGATTCTCTCGTTCCTATTTGTTCCTGCTTTTGACTTCGGCCTTTACATAATTAAGCATCTTCTACGCGTAATCTTGCTACGTACAGCGCAAAAATCTGATTTAATTAACATGGATGGAGTTTAAGAGGGTACAATACAGCACATACATTATCAGAAGCTTTACTTAATAATCATATATTGAAGCTCGCTTTTATAAAAGATTGATGGTAAAACCAACTCTGGGTGAAATTGATAAAAGTGATTATGACCGGGCCACAATACATAATGACACAAAGGACAAACATAACTCAAGCACTTCAAACAGAAAAGAATTCTGGTTGACGCACAATAAGTATACTTTAACGTTTTATTTGTCACTCCAAGACATACATTAAAAAAGGCGTTGCCTCGGATATCCCCTCTAACCAAGACATAATATAGCTAATTAGGATCGGACTTCCGCATCACAGACTCGAAACCTAAACTTTCAGAAATGTCTAGGATACGTGGTTGAATTGATCTGATCAAAACCTCCATAGGGCATAGGGTCATTTCCATAAAAATTCATGAAGTTTGCTTGTTCCATGTAGGTTGACATGCTAAGATCACCAGCAAATTCAATTTCCCCGTTCAAGTTTGAGTAGGATGAAGAAGGTGAAATTTCTGTGTGTTCCAATGGCTGCCATGGGGTCATCATTGAGCTTGATAATTCATACTGTGGAAAGTATTCAGACACAGCATTTTGTACTTCAGGATAGTCCTGCAATTGTTGGAAGAAGAAGAAAAAAAGTCAGAAACGAGTCTAAAACAAGGCTATTCAATCTCAAGTTTTGTTCTTTTTACTCCTACATGAACTGCAAGACCTTTGAAGAATCAAGAATAAAATCTGGAGAGATCCAGATATCTGAAGGATTGGTCTCCATGGAAGCTTGCTCCAACTCTGCCTTCTGAACCGCAATGGAGGGAGAAGTAATAGGGCTCGAATGGCCACTCTCATTGTACAGATGACTTGTTTGTGACGAAACATCACCAGATACATTAAAAGGTTCATTTGAGATTCCCATTGAGTTGTCTCTCCCATTAACAGAACTGCTTCCAGCCTTTTTACCCTTTTGTTCATCATTTGGTTTCTCATTCTTCTTCATCACTCGGCACAGAGCAAAAGCACCCTACAACTCAAAAACACATCGAACACTATAAGGCATTACGTTGAAGGAGGCGACATTTAAGAATTTAAGAACTCTGGAAGGGTAAAATATACCTGAAAGCTTGGTGATGATCCTGAGGCAAGATCATCACATAGGCGATACTCGTGCATGACCCAGTTGGTTCGATCTCCTAAAGGAGCTCTTCCACAGTAGAAAACCAGAGTCTTGCGGTAACCGGTGACAGAAAAAGGAGAAGAGTGACACACAATTTTTCTGTCTTTTCCGGTGGCTTTCCAGTATCCAGCTTTGGTTGCTCTGTTTGTTCTTGATCCATTTGGATACTTTCGATCCCTGGGACAGAAGAAAAACCATTCCATATCTCTCTTTGGAAGGAATGATTTCTCTGCACATCACACAACTCACCAGTTAGACCTCTCAAATTCCCTTAACACGAGGAAGAAAAGAAAAAGTTGTGACATTTGCTTTTTTCTTTTTTTTTCTTTTTTCCCAATTATTGACTAAAGAATTTAAATCCCGTGGAATCGGCTTTTGCGAGTGAAAAAGTCATCAATAATAATTAACCCCAAGAGAAATTTTTCAGAAAAAGAAAACGAATAATTGCCTGCTTTATAGCTTTCAAAGTCTCTGTTTTCACACTGGTATGAAAAAGAGTTTCTTTTTTATATTGCGAATGATCACAATGAGAATTCGAGGATTACCAGGCAACTCCCAGGGATCAAACTTGTAAAGATCAATGACGGGTATAACTTCAAGCTCAATTTCCAGCCCCTCCACTTTCCTTTTTAGGTAATATCCCACAAGTTCTTCATCAGTCGGGTGGAATCGAAAACCTGGTGGCAGTGACGCACCTTCCATTGTGATTTCTTTCTTCCTAAGAAATACTCACACAAATTTGCAAACTCGGAAGGAGAAAACAAACGAAGATAGAGTAAACAAAATCAAATTCTCGCGGAAAAGCTCAAAGCTTTTCAGAGAACTGACAGTAGTTTCCACGATCTAAGGCAGAGTGCCGCTAAGTTTCCAGGCTATATCTATTGAAGATATGAAAAATCCAAAAATAGAAGCTTCTGTCTAAAATAGATTTTTCATCAAAAGTCAAGTAGAATTTCCACAGACGGCACCCGTTGAATGCCAGAATCATCGTATTCAAGAAATTCGACGTCTCTTATCGTACCAACCTCCCTGAACCCCAACCCCTCCCCTTAATAATTAATCCCAGGAAAGCAAAAACAAAAATAAAGAAATGGGAACGATTTTTCAAAGAACTAGAACAGTTGGAAGCTTTCAAAAAAAGACCAGAGAAACAGTAAATAAAGTGATGAGGAAGAAGAAGAAGAGAGGAGTGGGTTGGTGGAAGTGAGGAGGGTAGAGTAAAAGCAGAGAGGCATTGAGGCGTATTTATAGCATTTGGGAATTGTGAATGGGAATCAACAGTCCAAACATGCTTACACCGAAAGTTCGAGGTTACTCGTCAGTGCCCCAAAAATTCTAAAGCTCATTGGCCCACCAGCAAACCCTTTTCACACTAGAGCAGGGCATTAGGTTCCCGCCAATTCAAGTGATTTGTGACCGTTATTTGATAGGGTATATGTATATGTATATGTGTTTAGTTATAGCCGAAGATCCAGTTCCGGCGGAATTCAAATGAAAAATGACACTTAGGTTATGGGATTCATGATATATTATTCATCATTCATCATCGTGCCTTTGAATCCAGAGTGAAAAAGCAGATCAGTTTGTGTTTTGTTGGGCGCCTCCAGTTTCATCAAAGTACAAATTCAACTTTGAAAGTTGAAACATGCTTGATTCAACTTTGACCCCTCCCCAACACAATGCAATTCCTGCAAGCAAGCTTACCACTCTCCTTCATCATCTCATGTTATACACAAGCAAAGTGTTTACATGAAATATTTTTACTTTGAACATAGGGTAAAACTTTTTGATGACATGAGATTGTAACTTTATTTTCGAAATAACAAAAATTAATACTAATACGAACAAAGAAAAATGAAATATATACTAAAGTTAGCTAAAATCTAAATTCCTAAGTAGGTGCTACTCTTCTTCAGTTATATACAAATTAGGTTGCACACAATTTAAAAGCAATTACACCCATGAAAGATACATGTTATTACAAGTCTTTAAGCAAATTTTAAGTGTCTGTGCATACTACAATTTGGGAGATTTTTCAGTAATTTTACGTTTAAGTAGGATTAAAATAATTAGAACGAGTTGCATGGTGTAATGAGAGGGGAGTAATATTTATAAGCTAGTGTGAGAAAGTGGAATCTGGCTTCTCTCCCTTACTCTTCCCATACCTTGTGACTCTCTTACTCAAAACATTGCCATTTTGAGTCAAAAAGAGGGGGCTTGGGTCCCTTTTTTTAAAAAAAAAAATGTAACACCCTAAAGTATTTTTTCATTACCACCCAGTATCATGAAATAACATTTTATGCATTCAGCATGATAAAATATTTTTCTATTTGCAACGAATAGTCTAAACTTAAGATATCGAGTGGTGATAAAAAAATATTTCAAGGGATTAGATGCAAAAAAAATTATTTTAGGATATTAGGTATTATTGAAAAAATTATTTAAAGTGCTGAATGAGTTAAAAATTAATTTATGAGACTGGATGTTACCAAAAAAATACTTTAAAATACAATTTGTTAAACAGTAGTTACTACTGAAAAATTATTTAAGGTGCTAACTGAATTAAAAATTAATTTATGATATTAAGTGTTACTAAAACAATACTTTAGAGTGCAGTTTGCTAAACAGTAGTTACTATTAAAAAAATATTTGAGAATGATTAGTGTATCAAAAATTATTTAAAGATATTGAATGATACTAAAAAAATACTTTAAGGTATTACATATATATTTTTTTTAAAAGAACCCAACCCCTGCTTTTTGACCCAAAACGGCAATGTTTTGAGCAAGGGACGGGGAGCCAAGGAGAGAAGCCGGATTTGAGAAAGTGACACTTAAAAAGGGTAGTTGGAAGGAGTCGGCACTAAGCGAGGAGTTTGAGACACGTCATCCTGAGTCGGACAAAGCACTTTGAGGTTTGTTTGAAGAGTGATTGTGTCATCAAGTGGGACCAATCCTCCAAAAGAGGTTCCTCACATCAGTTTTTCAACTTTTAACCTCATATTTACCAATATACTATCCCTCATTGCTCACTCCTTCGCATTTCTCAATCTTAAAAGCAATAAAGCGCTCTCTCCCTCTCCCTCTCCCTCTCCCTCTCAACTCCTGGGGCCTATTCCTTGCTGTATATGCAATATCTTCGCTAAAGTTATCAATTATGTAAATTAACCAATCCCTTGCTCCAAGACCTACTCGTGTTATTTAGTTTTCTCCTTTGCTTTATCCTGTTACTACAAAGACTTGCTCATGAATCTAACCACTGCTGATTTGTGAATTAGTGGAAGCTACTTCCTGTTTCTTCTTCTTTTTTTTCCCGTAAAAAAATAAAGAAAGAGCTTCAGGGGTTTTGTTTAGTTTGCTTTGCAAGATCAATGGGTTGAGCTTTGAAATGATGTCATTTTCCCTAACAACCATGCATTTGTAAAATTTGCAAGAAAATGCTTTTTCTCTCTAATCTTCTCATTGGCTATCTTTTTCTCTCTAATCTCTGATTGTACATTGACATTTTACCCATGTGATTGAATTTACTTGTAGGTGAATGTACTTCTCCACATGATGATTGTGCTAGCAGAAATGTTATAGTGGCAATATAATATATTGTGATATACTGACTAAAAGACAAACATTATTAAGGGTGAAAATAGTTGACTAAGTTAATAGCACTTGCTACAAATTTTAATTTCGTTCAACTTAATTTGGCCTCCCCACTCATTAGCGGTCGTATAGTTAGTACTTTAAAAGTGCTTTACTTTTGTCAAAAATATGCGTTCATTAGCCAAATAATCTATGAAGCCGCAATATTTATAGCAAACCCTCAAATTGGTAGGTAACCTTGAGCTTATATACTCAAAACCACTGTTTTCAGTTTTAATATGTAATCTATCACTCCCTCCTATCCTTAATATAGGATATATCTGAGGAATTGATCTTAATCCTAAATATAAGACATAGTTTTTATATTTATCAATTTTTTCCTAATTTACCCTTATTAATACTCCCTCAACAATAATCAAAGAGAAGGATGAGGAAGGAGAGAATTAAAGAAGATGACTAAGGTATTTTAGAAAACACATGTCATATTAACTAACTTCTTTAATCTAATCAGTTTAAATAAATATGTCTTATATTAAGGATAATAGAGAATATTTATTTTCTTTTTGTCCATACCTATATGCGCTGCTTCAAAAGCATTTTATGTTTATTTAAACGGTTGGTACAATCTCATCATCGGGATCCAAAAGAAACTGGCCTGGTCTCTGTTCGGACTTCAGAGATTGTTCTCTGAAGTTATATATTAGGCAGCACAACCAAGAGAGAGCACTGAAACCGTTTGGGACCTTTTTAAGATGTGAAGAAAGGAAAAAGGGTTCAAATTCATTGTTTTGTATGTTGAGTTTGATGGTGCAAGCACACGACCATTTTTGTCTTTTTCACACTATATTTTTATACATTATCCCAATTTTGGGGATCGCGTTCACATCGTCAGAAAGCAAATTTACAATCTGATGAAGCCAAACTAAAACTCAAGTTCTGTAAAAATAGTTTGGTGATTTGTCCAGAAGAAGGAAAAAAGATCAGATTTCATTCATATAAGCTACTGTTTCTCTTATGTCATCATCCATTTGTCTCGTCTTTAATTATTCAAACCTTCACAAAACCTTATCCCTATCTTGTTTAAACAAAAATTAAAACACTGTGATATAGTCAGATACAATCCAAGATATCAAATCTTGGATCAGCAGAGGCCGAGGTGTAAAGTTCCATTCATACATAAATTAATTGCAAATGTCGTCATCAGCTGAACTGTGTAGAAAAGTTCGATGACGTCCATATATTTACTTTATATGAATTATATTATTCGAGAAGGCTCCAAAATGAAGTCTTTTTGTAATTGATAAATAATAGTAGCTCTCATTATGTTTTTGAGTGGAAAGATTAAGAGCCATTCGGCGGCTGAGCTTGAGAGTTGAAAAAGCGAAGTGTGAATAGCAGGGTTATTGAACCCGGATCGAACCGGCAGGTCCGGCCCGGACACGGGCAAACCGGCTGGTAAACCGGTCCGGTTCCCAGTTCGGTCCGGGTACATATTTAAAAAAAACAAATTTAAATTTTTTCTTTAGAATTTGAAACTATAAATCTAAAATTTTTAATTTCTCATCGGTTTGATCCCGGTTTAACTCTGCTTTGACCTCAGTCTGACCCACTAACCCTTAACCCAGTACCCTGACCGGTTCAATGCCCAATCCGAGTTTTAATACCTTGGTGAATAGAGAGAGGGGAGAGAGAGAGAATTTGGGGGTCGTAATTTGTTGCAAAATTAAGATAATGGAAGGAGATTAGCATGGGATCATACAAGTTTAAGGCCACCTCATCCTTGTGTCGCAGGCTGTTTGTCTTATGCTTTATGGGATGTCTTTTTGTGGATCCGGTTGGTGCCAGATTCAGTGTTGTGAATCTCTTCTTCCACACCCCACCAATCCCAAGAATGATCACTTTGTTCGTCCTAAATGCGATTACTGAGCTTCCCAAATTCTGGTTTTGTTAACCCCCATCTTAAAAATTACTACTAATCAATATTTTTTATAATTAAATGAGTAGACATTAACTGCATGAGGTTATAAACAGGATCAAATTAAACCGCAATTTCCCACTAAAAAAAGGGAGCTATAATGCTATCAGCCTATAAGACTTTTAGCTATTACTAATCAATATAAACAGTTCCAAATAGATCACAGTTTCGTTTAGTTGACTGGTCAAGCCGTCACTTAATTTCTCTATTTTATTCCTTTTAAGGTGGAAGAATTGGCCTCAAGAGTTGACATACGAGAATGGATGAATCTGTTCTCCACAAACAATATGATTTAGGGCCGCCCAGGTGTCAAAAAAAATAGGCTTAATTTGTATGTACGCACATGAATATGTCACAGACGTTAATCACATTGGGATTAATGAAACCAAAATCCCAGAATAGTGGAGAAGGGATTTCTAATTATGAGGGGATGAAGAAGTGATAAAAAGGAAAAGGGAGGTGGGGGTTACTTGGCAGCATGATGAGGTTGGAAAATGGGAAAGGGACGGTAGATGCATAGTCGAGACAGTGTGTTTGCCAAAAAGCTGAAAAGACAAAAGAGTGATTCAATTTCATAGAACCTAATAACCATGTTCCTTACATTATTCCATATTATCTCATTATCTTATTCCAAAGCTGTCTTCTACGTTTGTATGTTTCCTTCTCTTTTCTTCAAGCCCTCCTTCCTTGTCTCCCTCCATTATTCACTACGCATGAAACACATTGCCCCTTATTTTAATCCCTCTCTATATACTTTCTCTGAACTTCTAAAAAAATTCATAACATATAATTAAGCCACTTGGTAGATTATTAATGAACATTTTTCATATATTACCTCAATCGAAATTTACCCAGAGAAGAATTAAAGTTTGACGTAGCGTTTCTCGATGCTATTAAATATAAATAAGGTTAGAAACATGTTTTATTTTTAGATGAAATTAATTCGTGAAATACGTCTCCTTAATTAATATTATGATAAGATAATTAGAGGTGACTTATAATATAGGATGAAGGGAGATTTTAACTATCAGTTTCCAAATTACACAGAAAGGCAAATTGATGTTATAAATCCGATGTGAGACATTGAATTTTGTGGTGAATAACTATTGAAAGATTCACATGTATATTGTTAAAAAAAAAACTAAGGGGAGGAGGTTGAGAATGAAAGAGACAAAGAAGGGACAAGAGAAAGGGGAGGAGGAGTAGGAGCGCGGACAAATTGTCGGAATGAGATCACTTTAACACACACTCACACACCAAAAGCATTACATGAGCAGGTCTCAGATTAACAAGGCGCAGATTTAGTTGACTATAAATTAATCCAACCATACTCAGAATCCTCAATTTCTACCTTCTTACATGAATAGAGACAACAAGCAAATCACTCCCTACATCTTTTATTTGTTATTCAAAGGGAGACATTGAAAAACACGCATACAACATCAACGAAGATTAGCTTCTAATTTTTTGTACTCTTTCCATAAATTTAAAAGGGTCAAAAGGACCAAGTTCTAAGATTTGGAGATTGACTATCTTATGGTGGTCTTTTTTTTATTTTTTGAAAATAGCAAGGATTTCTACAGAGGCGAGTTTTTACCTCTCCCAACAAATATGTTTTTCAGAATTTAAACTTATATTCTCTTTCTTAAGGAGTGAGGTCACTTATCACCTCAACCAGCAACTACTGCTACATGACTAATTCAGATTCAACATCTTGGGTTAGGTTGTTGTGGATGCTTAGGCATTTCAATCCCAAATAACTGTCCGAGCCAGCCTAAGGTCACAATAAAAATGGGCTAGCATTGCAGAACGAGCTGGTTAATTGAACTCCCTGACCCATCAACTTCATTTTTAGGCCTGAATCTCATAAGGGGGTATGGCCCAACACAAATAATTATCAAATCCACTTCAACACAAATAGGTAATTCCAGCGCAAAAAGCCGCCAAAAAAAAAACTTTCAGGGCCACATCGTGCCTCTTATTATATTGGCCATCAAAGGTCAGCGTGGGGTCTACTGAGGTGAAGCAGGGAGCGAGACCAACGAGTTGCAATTGGATGTTTTAGACTTTCAGCTCATCTGAACATCGTCGATGAACGCTTGTGTCTTAGCTGCTCCGGTTCCGATGAATCCTTCAGCCTTATCGACTCCAGTTTTCAAACCTTCCGCCCTTTTATTCTCTCCATCTACGACTACAACTTGTAAGATCATCGGCAATTGCAAAACAAAAGCCTCCGTCTCTGTTCGATCTTCTCTCACTTCACAGGCCATCACTTCTGACCCATTTGTACTTGAACTTGCTGAAACCCTCGAGGACTCTGTCCCCTCGTCTTCTTCTTCAGCTCCCCCACCACTCCAGAAGCTCAGAGAAGCATCCTCTGAATCGCTGCTTTCGACTCCTTGGCCTTCTCGCAAAGACGAGCCCTTCCGTTTCACCGACCTCTCACTCATCAGATACTCAGAAATTCGCCCTGTTTCTCAACTTCCGGACCCATCACGCTTGTCAGGCGTCTCTGTGGATACTCAATTTCCGTATCTTGGAATCGTTGATGGCCATGTGGTAAAATCAATGTCTAATTTGTCCGGATTGCCAGAAGGAGTTTATGTTGGCAGTTTGTCGGAACTTACTTCGACGAGCATAATGGATAGGATCTCGGAAATTGTTTGTGGGCTGAATGATGGAGACTTGTTTTGGTCTATCAATGGAGTAGGGGCTCCTGATGTGACAGTAGTCTATGTTCCAGAAGGGTGTCGCGTGGAAAATCCGATCCATTTAGCGTACTTTTCAATTGAGGGGAGCTACGAAGGTTCGAAAGCAATGCACGTTTCAAACCCAAGAGTTCTAGTCTTGGTGGAGAAGGGAGGAGAGATTGATATAATTGAGGAATTTTCCGCCCAAAACGAGAATCAATGTTATTGGGCAAATTCTGCTTTGGAGATGGTCATTAGAGAAGGTGGAAAGGTTAGGCATTCGTATATTCAGAGTCAATCCTTGGGTGCAGCTCATATCAAATGGACCTCAGTCCAGCAGGTAAATGCTTTTGTTTTTGGCCTTTATCTATTATTATTGGTCGTTTTAACAAGTCTCTTACATTTAAAGCAGGAATTCACTGGTTATATAGGGCTACCTAGGTGATCCACTTATGTGATATGAATGATGAAGTGATTATGATGGAAGGATAGTCAGCTGTTCATTCATTTCACAGTTAATGTAATTCAATGGAGCTATACATTTGTGGATTTTCTCTACTCTTTTCAAAATTAATAACTTTTGAGTTAGTATATGTGCTTAGGTAATGCCCTTATTAGGGGAATGCTTCCTGGGAGAAACTTGTTGGATGTTCTTTTAACTGAAACAGGATGCCAGTTTGCTCCACGAACGAACATAGAAATCTGACCTGTTGACAACAAAAAATTTCTGTTGCAATGACTTGTTTAAACCCAATACTCTACTTCTTTAGAGTTAATTGTTCACATCAATTCTCTTGAAACTGCTCCAGATCCGCCAGCTAAAAGAGTCTGAGTTTGTATTGTGATGCTTTGAGTCAACAGAGAAGATATAAAGTCATGTTGGAGTCATTTGTTGTAGAGTTTTCAGGACAAATGGGATATGGAATTAGGTGAAAGTGTTTCTCGAGTCCACAAAAGGAAAAGAATCCATTTTTGGTTTACAATCAAATATCATAAAGTGCTCCTTTAAAAATCTCCTTACGTTGTGAAGAAGTTGTGCTAGAGTGCATATATGAAAGAAATTTGACAAGAGTAGCTTCACTATTTAGTTGATTGATCTCAGGAATCATCTAGTAGATATGAGTTGATCGAGGTAAGTTCGGGAGGAAAGCTCAGCAGGCATAATCTTCATATCCAGCAGTTGGGCCCCAACACGGTGACAGAATTATCAACATTACACTTGTCTGTTGACGATCAAACCCAGGATCTGCATAGTAGACTTGTCTTGGATCATCCACGAGGTTATTCACGTCAACTTCACAAGTGCATCGTGACTCATTCACAGGGGCAAGCAGTATTTGATGGGAATATAAAGGTTAACAGGTAACTGTGTTTTAATAGCCTGCGATGACAATTTTATGAGATTATGTACCTGATGGAATAAAAGAATTAATATATTTTGGGGAATTCTAGCTTACTCGTATAATTTATTTTATTTGCTTTCTGTTATAGCTTGCAAGTGGCAGAATATTTCTTATGTTTTATGTTATAGCTTTAGTCCTTGCGTCCAGTTGCAAGAGCTATCCCAGAAGTTCCTAACATGGGATTTTTTTGGGCCTGATAATATGGGATTAAAATCCCTTCCATATAATGGGGTTGATTTTGATGCTTTAAGTGATAATTAAAGTTGATTGTTGACAAAACACATATGCACTTGTTTCCAAGTTCTGTGTAATTTTGATCAAATATAGGCTTCTTTATTTGAATGCTGAACTATTATTTCATAGGCATGCTCAGCAGACAGATGCAGGGCAGTTAACAAGAAGCCTCCTTCTTGAACCTCGGGCAACTGTAAATGTTAAGCCAAATCTCCAAATTGTGGCCGATGATGTCAAATGCTCTCATGGAGCAGCAATAAGTGACCTAGAAGAAAGCCAACTTTTTTATTTTCGAGCTCGTGGTGTTGACCCAAAGACAGCTAGAAGAATTCTAGTTTTTGCCTTTGGAAGGGAGATTATAAACAAGTTGCCTTATCCTTCCATTAGAGAGAGTGTACAAAGGCAGATTAAGCAATTATTGGATCCAGCTCCTAATTGATCATCATGGTGAGCTGTATACCGAGTGTAAACATTATACTGTATTCTTTAATCCCCTAGTATTATCTGGTTAAGAAATTTAAATTGAAATGATTCTTAATCTTAATTGTTCCTTGAGGTAATAGTTCAGTATTAATTGTAGTTGGCCGGTTTTCTTGACTCTAGGTATTTCGCATCACATATGAATCAATAAACTTCAGTTTTTCTTCTTTAAGTTTACTGTGTTTCTGAAGTTTTGATTGTGGAGGTCTGATCACAATGATCTAAGTGCTCTTGTCAAGACTCAGGCATGTAATGCTAGACAGTGTACGATTTGCTGTAGTAGTTATGATCCTTCGTCTGTTTGGGAAAAAAAAGAAATCGGTTGCTCTTTTTGTTGGTAGTAAATACTCCCTCTATTCATTTTTGTGAAACAAAATTACCTTAACTTACATGTACCAATAAAACAGTTTCCAACATTAATGGCATCAATCCCTTGTCTTAGGTAAGGATAAAATGGAAAAGGAACCCATGATGTGTGAAATTCTTTGTCATCCCAAAAGGTCTCCTGACTGAAATCAATGCCCCCTCCTGAGAAGCTTATTTTGCTTATCATTTTTCATCGTCGGTCAAATCTTTTTATTTGTTGATTAAAGATATTTTAAAAAAATATTAGTTACTCGTAAAATTTTTAAATTATCTTTATAGTAGTATATAAGAATATCACACCCCCAAAAATTTTGTCTTGTGATTAAAGATGGAAGGAGTAATAAATAATTACATTTACCGGGGATCAAAATTTTGAGAAATGCCCTTTTTCGCCCTCAAGATGATTTTTCTGAGGTTAGCATTGTGCGTTGTTGATATTATATAGGTGTGTTTGTGATTTACGGAAAATTATATTACCTTTCCTACTTGATATAAAAGCTAGTTAGGGATTTGGGCATGTTTGAATTAACATTCAAGAAATATGTTCACGCAAATTGAAATAAGACTTTCCTAATATCCCACATACTTAATTTGTACACCGTAAATCATATTATAAAAGCAACTTTTACTACTAATCCAAATAGACACTTGATTTAATGCTAAATATAATATTTCAATCCACTTTTTTTCTCTAATTTATAATTTTATGTTGAAAATGCCTCTATTGATTACATATATTAAGGAATTTTTGTCCCATAACAGTGATGATAAAAGATGATATTTTAGAAAAATCAAAATATTTGTTACAAATAACTAATATACTCATTAATTTTTTTAATATATCAAAATTAGTCAACTAACTCTTATTTCTAAAGAGAGAAGGAAAATCATAATTTATTTGAAAAGCTTGGCAAAAAAATTACTTTAAATGCATTCAGTAAAGGGGCGGGTAGAAACTAGAGAACTGGGATTGGGGTGAAAGGCACGACCCAGCCATCCGATCATTTTGCTTGTCCATGAAGCAAAAATATCTTATTTGGCTGGTCAATTTGCAGGATTGAAGATAAGGTTTCACCTTATTCACAACATCTTAAAAATTGGAAGTTGGAATATCTTCACTTCCAGTGCCTACAATGGCGTCTTCTCTGTCAACAACTTTGGATATCTATTTTAATGGGCATACCTCAGACACCAAGCGAGCAAGGTTCAGCAACACCTCTCTCCGGCACAGCCATAGAAAGTTCTCCATTCACTGTACCATTTCCAAGTCCACTCCTGAAGCTCCCCCTAGTTCCGACGAACCCGACGCCAAAAACCCTTCATTGTCGGAGCAACTCCGACCGCTCGTCAACACCACCTTATCTACCTCTTCCACTCGCCAATCCCATGTCTTGTCCAAGCCTAAATCCACCTGGTTCAACCCCACTAAGCGCAAGCGTTCTGTTCTTTCCCACCAGAGGCACAAACGCCCTCCTTATACTTATAATCCCCAGACCAGAGATCTCAGGCGTATTGCTCAGAAGCTCAACGATTGTGATGCCTCAGAATCCGATTTCTTGGCTGTTCTTGAGGAAATCCCGACCCCTGTTACCAAAGAAAATGCGCTCTTAATTCTCAACGGTTTGAAGCCGTGGCAGAAAACCCTTTTGTTTTTCAATTGGATCAAGAAGCAGAATTCGTTTCCCATGGAACCCATATTCTACAATGTCACAATGAAGTCTCTGAGGTTTGGGAGACAGTTTCAGTTGATTGAAGACCTCGCGTACGAGATGATTGAGAAAGACATTAAGATGGATAACATCACTTACTCCACCATCATAAGCTGCGCCAAAAAGTGTTACCTGTTCGACAAGGCTGTGCACTGGTTTGAGAGGATGTATAAAACTGGTTTGATGCCGGACGAGGTGACTTATTCTGCTATTTTAGATGTTTATGCCAGACTAGGAAAAGTTGAAGAGGTTCTAAGTTTGTACGAGAGAGCCAGAGCAACAGGGTGGAAGCCTGATCCTATCACTTTCTCTGTGTTGGGAAAGATGTTCGGCGAGGTTGGTGACTACGACGGTATTAGATACGTTTTGCAAGAGATGAAATCGCTAGGCGTGCAGCCTAATTTGGTTGTGTACAATACGTTGTTGGAGGCAATGGGAAAAGCTGGAAAACCCGGGTTTGCACGCAGCCTGTTTGAGGAAATGCTTGACTCAGGGATAATCCCAAATGAAAAGACATTAACGGCTGTGGTCAAGATATATGGGAAGGCAAGGTGGGCTAAAGATGCTCTGGAATTGTGGGAACGAATGAGGCAAAATAACTGGCCCATGGATTTCATTCTCTACAATACATTGTTGAATATGTGTGCAGACGTTGGACTGGTGGAAGAAGCTGAAACGCTATTCAGTGACATGAAACAGTCCGAGCATTGCCGGCCAGATAGCTGGAGTTACACTGCAATGTTGAACATTTATGGGAGTGAAGGGAATGTGGATAAGGCAATGGAAGTGTTTGAAGAGATGTCTGAATTGGGAATTGATCTCAACGTGATGGGGTGCACTTGTTTGATTCAGTGCTTGGGGAAGGCTATGGAGTTTGATGATTTAGTCAAGGTTTTTGAAACCTCAGTTGAGAGAGGAATCAAGCCAGATGACAGGCTATGTGGTTCCTTACTCTCTGTTGTGTCCCTGTCTCAGAAAAGCGACGATGAAGAAAAGGTGCTTGCTTGTTTGCAGCAAGCTAACCCAAAATTGGTGGCCTTCATAAAGTTGATGATGGAAGAGAAAACTAGTTTTGAGACAGTGAAAGAGCAGTTCAAGAGTATAATGAGTGAGTCAGCTGTACAAGTGAGAAGACCCTTCTGTAACTGCTTGATTGATATATGTCGCAACAAAGATATGCAAGAGAGAGCACATGAGCTTCTCTACTTAGGAACCTTGTATGGATTATACCCAGGTTTGCACAACAAGACAGCAGAAGAATGGTGTTTAGATGTGAGGTCGCTGTCGGTAGGAGCGGCTCAAACGGCAATGGAAGAGTGGATGGGGACACTGACCAGAATGGTTCAGAGGGAGGAGGAACTGCCAGGATTGCTCATAGCCCAGACTGGAACGGGAATGCACAAGTTTTCCTTAGGATTGGGCATGTCGTTAGCCTCTCATTTGAAGAAAATGGAAGCTCCTTTCAGGCAGAGTGAGGACAAAGCTGGCTACTTTATTGCATCGGGAGATGATTTGGTATCATGGGTGAAATCAAAGGTTCCGTCAATTGCTGTTACAAACTAGATGATGCAACTTACTTTGCGTTTATTGCATAGTATACGCTTTCCTGAAATTTTAGTGTCTTGTTTTATAGGCCGGGTGCTTGTTGCTGTGAATTGATCATTTTTTTTTATAAATTTATTATTAAACGAAAATGGTTCAAACCCGCAAGAAAAAGGCTGTGACGATCAGGAGCCATAATGTTGAGTAAACTAGAGTGATGAAGACTTTATTTCAATCTTGGTACTAGCAGTAGAATTTGATATCTACTAATTTTCAACGTCTTTTAAACAATTTGAACAAAATTCTTTCCTATAAGCGACGCTCCTCAACGCTTCCTTTCAACCAAGCAAAAGGGTAAAAACACAGCTAATATGAGTGCAAATGAGTCCCCCTAAAACTTCCCTCCATACAAGTAATATTTAAGATACCAGCTTCTAGGCTTGTAATTCAATGCATGAAACCTTTTCAGTAATCCTTAAATTTTAATTTTTCCCACATACAGAAAGCTATTAATTATTTTTGATAACTTTCAAAAAATAACAAGCAGCATTGATTCTTCAAAGAAAATTTATTTGAAGATGAAAGTTCTAACAAGAAATTGTTAAATCCGCCACCTAAAATGTCTACTTCGTGCAATCCTAAAGCTTCAGACAGAATCGCAGTAAATCTTTACACAGAAGGAAAGGCAAGGCAACCAAAAACCACAAAACCGGAAGCAAGGTTTGGTACTGTAATCTTCACATTCCCTAATTAAAGATTTCGCTAGGACCCATTTGATCCTACAACTCGAAATGATTTGATTCACAGAGATCTCAGTAATTTAGAATCATGTCGATCCGCAATGGTGGAACCCCACCCTCAATTACAGAAGCTCGTTCCTGACTAGGGAATGATCAAGTTAAAATAAGTACATTTGTATCCCCCACCCCACCAATGTACACCCATATTCTTTTGGCGAACGAAAAACAAAATGAATAGAGAGAGCCTCTGTTACGCAAAATTTCTATCATTTTTCATCACTATAAACTGGGGAAAAAGAGAGGGAAAGAAGACAGCGAAAGGGCAAAAAGAAAACAAGAAGAAGAAGCGGATCTAAAAGACTTCACTATCTTTTACTCCTAGAGAGAATCTCCAAAATTCCACCTGCAATTTCCCGTTCTCAAAGCCCAATCCAAAATTTTGGATGAAATTCTAACGGTAGGCTATTGCCTTTTGCCTTTAACATCTGAGATGACTCCTTTTGCCTTTAACATCTGAGATGACTATACCTTCATGCTGGAAGACCCCGGTAAAACACCTTAGGACCCATGAAAAATGGATCAGCTCCAAAAGTTAGGTGCCAATCGGATTCACCTTCAGGTGAAGAAATGAAATGTATAGAGCCGCCGGCTAGTTGAACGTTGGCCTCACAGATACTTTCCTGATGATTTCCAGATTCGACCCTCAAGTGATATCACCATGACAGTAACATCATCATGGTATTTTCTCCTATCTCCTTGTGGGATATCCAACAAGTCATGTAAATCCATTCCTACAACAGTGGTTTGCACCCTCATCAAATGTGATTTGTATATGACACAATGTTTTGAAGCACATTACATGTTCATGGATAGCACAAAAACAGACAATCCGATGAACATGTCAAAGAAGGGACGTGAAAATACACAAAACATTAGCCATAAAGCATATACCATTATTTTTACAGAAAAAGCATAACCATTTTCTTGCACCAATTTTTTTGCCGCTTTTAAGCAAAATTACCATCCCACAGCAAAAGCTCGCTCCCTTTCTATCATTAGCAACCAACCAAAAAATTTAATTTGCAGCAGCGATATCACAACTTACAGAAGAGTCACATTTGTGATGTCAGAAAAGACAAATCAACCGACCAAAAATTTGAATTTTCAAAAAATAATGCACAAGCATGCTGGGAAAGATTTGTTCTTTTGATATTTTTCTTATCAGTGAGGTATAAATCCAAAATTATTCTACTTCATAATCCAAGTTATTTCAACCCCACAACATGACTGCTAAAAGGAAAACACTAAAAGGTCAGAAGACTTGTTTACCAGCTTTCTTCGCGGCACGGAGGAGAAGCTCCTCAATCAAATGTTGAGCAGGATCTCCATCAGGAAACTTTTCCATGAAGCTCTCAACTTGAGAAACCACTTCTTGATTGCTTAGATATTGATATAACCCATCAGATGAGAGGATCAAGAACTGATCTCTTGGGCATAATCTATGATGACGTAGTGAAGGGCAGCAGGATATATATGGAGCAGTACCAATATATTCATTACGAAACATTTCCAGCAGAGGATCATTCCACTTTGGCTGCAGCACCATGCAAATGATGCTATCATGTAAGTATACACTTGTGAAAGGTATTGAAAAGACCAGAGACACGAAAGGGAAGCAAGAATGAACGATCCTATTAGTGTGCACGAGCACAAGTGTATGCAGCAGTGCCATAAGCACTTTAGAATTAAATTTATATGACTGGTGCAGCTCTCTTCCATGACCAGACCTGAATTTTAGTGCCCTTTACAATGACAGAAATCACTTCTCACAACCAACCACAGGAAAAGACAGAGAAACATAAGAATCATATATTGGTTTTCCACGTGCACTATTAGAAATTAAAATCACTAACAGACAAAATTTTAAATGTGTATTGATATCATTGCTGTATTTGCATACCAGTTATTGATTGTGTTTCAATTATGTATTGGATTAGTTTCATGGCAAGGTCAAGGTTTTCAATCATTTACACGGGCGCACTACCAAATGTGCCCACTGTATCCATATCCTAGTAGTTCATATCCTATACGTACACGAAGACAGAACATCTTGTAAACCTGACCTCAATCTTTTCAATAGGCCTTTGTTTTTTTTTTCCCTAAATGGTCGGTTAATAAATATACATATCAGACCATTGACGCAAAGTAAAACTGAACAAGATTAATAAAGAACATTCATTCACAAGAAGAACTAAGAACCAACATAAATCGTTTGTTGTACTGTTTCATAACTATGAAACTACGGGAATCAACATATTCTCTTCTTTTTGAAGAAAGGCGGGAGGATTTAAGAGAAATACAAAAGACATTCAAAAAAATGCATAAAAATACTCAAGTCTATTATATGAACCTGTTTCAAAAATCCTGCCCCAAATGCTCTGGTAACCTTAAGACGACCTTTAACTCTGTCATTTAAAATGCATTGGTTATCATCTGGATGTTCATTCTTAATCCTAATGACTTCCTGCAAAACAATCAATTCCATGTTTTAGACAACTGAAATGACATTAATCATAACATGATTGAAGAAACAAACAAACAACAATGCTGACAGTAACAGCAACTCAAAGCAGTACTTAGATATCAAAAAGAAAACTGCAGATGAGCAGAAGGCTAATGATCTAATCTAAACGTCAACAGCGGACTGATATACAATCAGAAAAATAGGCTTAAACAAAAAATGGCACAGCTTAGTGGAAAACGCAATCTGCTCAAGAAAAATTACACAAGGATACGCAGGCACAAAAGCACATATGAACCTATGTGAAAAACACAAATGGGACGAGTGAGAGAAAAAGCCAACGACATTAAATTATAAAAAATCAGCATCTAACAATAAATGGTCGTGTTATTTGACTAGTTTTATGGGCCCAGTCTTTATCATATTTATGGAGAGCAAGTATAACCTGACTGGAAGAAATAAAGTGAAAAGATACAGCTGCATAGTGCAACGAAATGGAACAAGTGCAGATACATGCAGTTTCCAAACCAAACTTGGCAGGAGTGAAGGAAAAAAATTGTGTGTCAGTCTAGTAAAGATTCATGTGAATCATGCATATGTCTAAAGTTTGGCGAGGGACTAACGAGAAAAATACATGATACCATAGGTCTAAAGATTGATATTGAAAATGTTGTTAAAAATGAAAAATCTGATGTCAACAAGAAATTGCAGAAGCTACATTTTTTTATGAAGACTTTAAAAGCATAAAAAACCTGTAAAATCATTTGGGGCGTGTTTTGGCCCCTTTTGGGAGGGGAGCACTCAGCCAAGAGAAGGAAATCACAGGGAAACTTGCACATCTGCAACTTCCTTGTTTGGAAATAGGCTCGGAATAATGTAAAGACAGAGGGAAAAGAAAACCTTTGTGCTATCATTTTCCCTTGGGTGAGGAAGTAACATTCAACAGTGATTAATGAAGTAAATTGGACAGTATATTAGGATACCAACATCAAATGTGGCTTGAACGATCACATTGCACAAGAAGCCTAAAATGTAGATTATCTTTAGAAAGTTTAATGGTTGTGGCAAGTATAGACAATAATAGGTCTAGTCAAGCAGGAGAAATTCTCTCAAGCTGTCAAGTTGCTTTCAAGGAAGCGGAACCGCTCGGTTAAAAGACTGCCCTATCAGCTGTTAAAGCCGGCATTTTATAAAACGACCACAAGGACACAATTAAAGGCGGAGTTGGAGCTCCCATGCCTAAGTATTTACATGACGCGGAGAATCTGAGCCTAACACAGTACGCAAAATTGAATTGCCGAGGCTTTTGTGTTTACGTGTACAATGAACAGCCAGTGCGCAGAAAGGAGGAAAATAACACAGTATAATGAAAATAAAGGAAGAGGGAGGAAGAAGCAGCCGAAAAGCCAGAACATTGAGAATTAAATGGACCTCTTCTGTTATTAAAAACAAAAGAAAAAAATTGACCTCTTCAATGCTCGTGCTGTGGTCAGTGGACAGTTGCAATGCAATCAACCTCATTTCTTCAGCAGGACCCTCAATCCCCGACTTGTTTGCGCTTTCACCGGGAGTTAAGGACTCCTCAACTATGCTCTCTGTGCTTGACCCCTTATCTTCTTTGTTCTCCAATTCCACGCTAGAATCAACCTCTTTGGGCTCATGCTGTGCAACAATGGCTCGGCTATCTCCCACATTCATCACGTACACATCTTCATCCCTCATTAAAACAACTAACAGACATGACCCCATTAAAGCGATCTCCGGGTTTGTATCAAGAATCTTATCCGTCATATCCAAGTATGCAAGTTCGGTCAATTCAAGAGCCCGAGATAGAGCTCTCAAAACCGAATCATGATCCACGGGACCCACTTTCCGCCTCCTATTACCCCGGGATGGCCTTTCTTCAGCCCGATTTTCTACCTCAACCTTCTCTTTATCTTCTGTGCCGAGTTTCCAGGGAAACAACTTGCTACCTTGACCCTCCTTATGTTTTGATAATCCATGTTTCAACTTCGATAATAATAGCCACCGTCTGCTAACTGCTGATCCCGCATTGCTTACGCTCAGGGCATCATCAACGGAAAATGCAAATCTATCTGACCCTGAAAGATCAAGCCCGTCTTCTGCATCAGCTTCGGCGAGCAACTCCCATAATCTACGCCGCCTACTTTCCGTTCCGTCTGCTTGAAACGTTACTCTCTTTTCTGACTCTCGATCAAACGGCAAAGAATTTAAGTCCTCTCTATTCACAGATACGCCCCCCTCATCTTTTAAGTCTCTGTGGCAGATTTCAATCGATGGTTCCGATTGTTCTCCAGGTAACGCATTCTCGGCAGGCGCGGTCGATGGGTTAGTTTCCTCCGCTTCTTCAGCTTCCCAAAACAGACCCTGTAATTCGTTGTACACTGCACGGTAAAGATGACCCATCAGAAATTCCGGCGCGTCAGGGCCATTGAAGCCGTCGTATATCCCAACAAACAACCAGCCGTGCTCTTCCGAGACAACTACATGTACCCGATCCTCTCCCGCCTTCCCATGTGCCCACTGTACATTGCTCTCACTCTTTATCTCCGATTTCTCTTCGCTTGGCGGAACATCCTTTCTACCTACGAAATTCAACACTGGCACAACCCACGGCCGCTTCTTCTCCGAAAGGTTCCCATGGAATGCCTTCCGAAACCCTGAAATGCTCCTCTTCCGCTTCTTTTTGACATAAAAGCCACCAAGAGGCGCCGAGAAAGGAACGCCGCCTCCACCTTCAGCGTTGGCGCTGGGTTCGAGAGGCCCAGAGAGGGCGCCGCGCTCAATTGGGCCAGATAGAAAGAAGGCTCCCCTATCAACCGGACCTGAGGGGTCACCCCCCCGGGGAACTGGCTGAAGCGGGAGAGCACTAAACGACGATGTGCTCTCGAAGCCATTCACAATGTTCCCCCTCGCGCCACCACCAGCGGCAAAGTCGGCAACATCATCGTGGATATTGTCCAGCTGGAGAACAGTTTTGGGAGTGGAACTGTTGGCGCTGACGGAAGCTCCGGAAATGGCCTTGAAGACGGTTTCGGGCAAATCGGGTCGGGCTCTGGATACGGGTTCATGAGATGGAGAAAAGCGGAGGGAGTTAGAAGGCGAGACGAATCGATCCGAGTGAGTGGGGGAAAGAAAGCGAGCGGAAGATCTAACGTAGCAGAAGGAGTGGCCTAGGGTTTCATCCAAGGGCTCAGTGGCAGCAAAGATCACTTCCTGTTGATCCGGCTGACTGGTGGTCCGGTTAGCCGGTTTGCAGCAAGGAAGGAGGCTAGAAAGTCCGCTTCCCATCACATTTGACTAGCGCCACTGTCTGGCAGGGAAGAAAATCGCCGAAACGATTTTCCGGCTGAGTCCGAGGAGAGGCAAGAAAGGACGGAACGAAGAAAAGATAGTGAGAGGCGAGAGTGAGAGAGAGAGAGAGAGAGAGAGGAGAGAGCGAGAGAAAACAAATAAAGTGAGAAGAGGGAAGAAAATAGAGACTGGGCGTTTATTGTTTTTTAATATTTCTTGAGTTGAGAAAACTGACCTGCTTTGCTTTGTAGACTGGGATTGAGGGAGAAGATCGGTTACTTCCTCACTCTCTCTCTAAACGCTATCACATATATGGTTTTTACTCATTTTTTTCTTTTTCTTCATTTGAATTTGTTTTCTTATGTTGTGAGCGCTTGTTGGCTTGCCTGCAATTTCATGTTGAGTTTCCTTTGATGCAGATGGCAAAGAACTCCGTTTCATGGAGTTCGGACTATATAATAAATTAATAATTGTTGTATTTCAGTATCGTTATTTAATAAAAATTATTTATTTCCTTCCCAATATTTATTTTATCCCATTTTGTCTTGTATATCAAAGATTGTATACAGTGACCTGTCTTTGACTTCCAGATCGCCCATCTGCGCCAGGTCCTGCTGTTACGTCGATATTTTTCCTTTGATTCTCTTGACCTTTAAAAAAAGGCAAGATTGTTTCTATTGAGCCTAGATTATAATTTTAAAATTAATTAAAAACTTCCACTTTTTTCCTGAACTATAATTCCTCCCAACTCTCGAAGGATGTAAAGAACAAATTACAAATTTCCAACGCGGGGTTTACTTGTTCTTTGATTACGATTACATTGTCTCGACGCTTATTTCAACGGAGATTATCTCATCACTCTGAAAGGGACTCTCCATTCATTTAATTAAATAGGTTTTTTTTTTTGTAATCCAATTGTTATATTTGGGGGCTTTTAAAAATATTCAATGTCATGGAATTAAAAAAAAAATGTTTTTAGTAGTCTCTTGGCCGTTACTCAGATGTACATACATGTGAAAGGTGTACGTTAAAGTATATATATTCGTGTTGACTAGGGGGAGCTGGAAATTAAATATCTTCCACTGGGTGACGTTAGGTGGCTTAATTAATTAAATTAGTTAATCTGTCATCATAATTTTCTCCGGCCGAACACTTAGTATCTTTATTTCCCGCGCGTATAAAGTAAGTTGTGTGTGGTATTTATGATTTACATTAAAGTTGAAATTGCGGCCGTCATATGACTTGAATTAAACAACGTAATTGGACCCGTTCTGCAGTTGTTAATGATGTCGCAATTGCAAACATAACGCTTTGCGTTAAAACATTATAACAATCGTCAAACAATAATTATTGTGGTAATTAAGATATATAAGTCGCTTATATATATATATATATATATATACCAATATACAAGATTCACGCTGGCCCGGTTTTACAGTGTGGTTTTTTCCCCCAAATCATTGTCGTTTTATGAAGCCATTGACATTTTGCTGTTGACAAAAACCAATGTATGACTCTGGGATTAAAGTCGAATTACTGTGATAACGTGTCTTGATGGGCATTTATGGCGGGGAATTTTTTATTGCCAGATAATAAAACAATAGTATTTTTTTTTTTTTTTGAATCGGATGAATATACAAAATTTCGAAAAGTTATTTCACCCTTAGCTGTGGGTGGGGTGGAGAGAAAAAAAGTCTTATAATTTACTATACATTCGCAGGTCGAGGCACAAACTTTAATTGTGGTTGATTTTTCAAAACAACAGATTCAAACTTGACAAAATATGAAAGTCTAAATCTGCCCCAAAAAAAAAACAAAGAAAGTCTAAACGCGATAGTTTGAATATACATGCATTCTGCCATTTGACCAGGAGAAAAAATAATTTATGAGTTGGTTTCTAAAATTTTTCAAGGAAGCAACTTACAGTTGAAAGAAATTTGATCACAAAAGACTGATAGATTATTTATCCAGAGAGTCATCCAAAAAGGCAGTAGTAATATTGTTAACACATGAATTATTACAACATGAATCATGGGAGTGTTTAATAAGCACACAAGGGGATTGATATTTAAATGACACTCCTCTTATCTTTCATATAAAACATGTTTTGAGAATTGATCATAAATATAAGACATAATTTTTATATTTATCAATATTTTCTTAATTTACTCTTATTAATGCTTCCTCAACAATAACTAAGAAAGAGAAAGATTGACGGAATTAAGGCAGATGGAGGCAGTGTTTTAGAAAATATATATCATATTAACTAACTTCATTAATATAATTAAATTAAATAAATATACCTTATATTGAGGATCTACAAGAGTGAAAATATCTAAGTTTGAATGAACTTTTTTTTTGACAGGCCAAGGGTATCTACTAGTGATAATAGTGACTAATCCCCTCGCACTGTAGATTTTCTAAAGGGACTTTAGTACTGGTATGACACCTTTTCCATACACATCTTTAGGAATCAAACCCTTAACTAAATATTTAAAAAACCCTGTTAAATATAAATTGTGCGAAGCGTCACGGTTAATGTTAAGTGTGTGTTCAGATTAATTTTTAAAAATAGTTTTTACAATTTATAAAATAAGTATATAAAAATAATTTTATCTCAACTTATCAAAAATAATTTTTAAAATCATAGTTTGGATGTTTCCTAAATAGTCACTAAATAAACATACAAACAAGTGAAAAGGGATGAGAGGGTGTGGGAAAAAGCGATGGGCCGTTAGGAAAATGGGTTGACTTAGGAAGGCCCAAAAGGGAAGAGAGAGAAGGACGTGAGAATACATACAAAGGGCGTTGTTGATTCAGTCAGCATCTCTCTTGTCCGAATCAAGCCTCCCTCCCTCCCAAAAACCCCCAAAACAAAAACAATTCCGCCTCTTTTTCTCTTTTGTCCCATCCTGTCTCTAAAGTTTCCTCATATTCAACTTAGCTAACATTTCAATTCACTTTATTTTTTAAATTTATACTCTCTTTTAAATTCCGTCCTTAGTGTAAGAGGCACATAATTAATTTATAAATATTAAAAATTAATTATTTATAATAAATATATATTTATTTGCTTAAGATATCCTTTTTAATTACGTGCAATGAAGTCAACCTGATAAAAATATTTTTAGTTTGTGCAATTAAAGTATATTGAAAAAAAATTTGTGAAATAAAAAAGTAAATTGAGATCTTATAATTAAAATCAAAGTAATATAAAATCAAAGTAACGGGGGTTGTAATATTTTTCAAAATTATTTTTTATGATTGTGAATATTAAGAAGGATTTTCATACAAGGTGTTTTAAGAAAATCAATAAATATTTGTAAATAATTAATTTTCTTAATATTTATAAATTAATTATCCACTTTTTAACGTTTAGGAGTGGAGGGGACCTTGGCAAAAAAGAAAGAAAAGAGTGGAGGGAACATTTTGGAAAGTCATGACGTGGGAGCTTTATTCCGCTCGGTTTGAATTTTTATTTTTTTAATAAAGCAATCATAAAAATAGAAGCTGGGGCAAAAAGGGAATAAGGGGGGTTTAATAGTGAAGATTTGGGATCGGCAAAAAAAAAAAATAGTGCAGATTTGATTTGGGAAATGGAAATTTGGTTCGGAGCTGTAGGGCGTTTTGGCGCGCTCTCTGGATCTCAGAGTGGGGGGAATCTGCAAAGTCAAAGAGTTTGTTGGGTGAGGTGAACACGTGGCACTACACGACGAAGTGTTTCCAAGGTCACGCGACTCTTGTCACCCTCCTCCTTTTCTTCCTCCTTCCTGTCCCTTTCCATTCACACCCCCCGCCCCCGGGCCTTATTTCTTTTCTTGATGTTTTTAATTAATATTGCCGGCCAACAGAAAATATTTTCTTTTTTATTGTTAAAAAGTAATTTTTTTTAAATATATCGATCTTATGTTTTAGGAGTTTTTAACATGAGGGTTCAAATATTTAACAACTTAATTGAGAGAAATATGTTAAATAATTGGACTGTGAGCTATCCTAAATATAAATAGTTTTTCTAATTAATTCATGCATCCAACATATATTCGATTTATTATTTTTTTTGAAAAAATGTTAATTGTTTTTTATTTCACTCTTATTAACTAAGGTAATGATAGTGTTCTCAAAATGTACTGCCTAGTTCACATGAATTCAAAAACTTCATTTTCGATGGGTCTTGCCTATCACCCTATGTGCTTTAACATCCTTCCCTATTGCTTATATTTTATTCTCCATAATTTACTAGGAGTATTTATAGAGTTTTTTTTTTTTTGTGTTTTTTAGTTTGTACCTTGTTTCTTATTGTACTCCGGAGTTTATATTTAATGAAATCGGATCTTTCGTGTGGGTAAGAAAATCATATTAATTCAACAAGACCACGGAATAACTAAAATAAAAAAGTTAGTTGTCATTGAAGGTAGTTGAATTCCAACATAACATTCATTTTAGGCAAAACGTTGCTTGTAAAAATACATATGTTTAGTACTACATGGGTAAAGCATATAATATGCAATATGTTGCCTAGGACAAGGAAGCCATCTGCTCCCTTTGGTTCAAAGAGAAGGGATGAAAGAAAGTGATAAAAAGTCGTCTTGTTTGATTTTTTTTTTTTTTTGAAAGATAACTGGAATTCATTAAGTTACAACTAAGAACTTAATATAAATCTTGTTTGATTTGACTGTAGAGGGTGGAAGGGTAAGATTTTTTAATAATAATTTATTTGGTTTAAGAGGGAAGATAATAACTAATGTACTATCTTACTTTTATATGTTAGCTAACATATTTTTGTTTATATAAATAATTTAAATTAATTTTGTTGAAATGAAAATTATTTAAATTAGTTTACACCTCAATATAAATTATAAAAATTAAAATTTATTTTACCAAGTGAACACAAATTTATTTTAACTTATACTGGTTGAATTAAAAAAACAATGATTGGTAAAAAAAACAAATAGAGATGATGATTTTGTGTAAAAGAAGCATCAGACTTTAATAATTTATTTCATTCAATGAAAATATAAAACTATAACTCTTCCGGCACTCATTTTATTTTCTGCTAAAGAGTATCAATGGAAATATGAAAAAGCAATAAAGGCAAAATAGTCATAATATTTTGCTTCGCTCCAAAATCTCTCAATTTAGAGGGAATAAAAATGAGGGGGATTTAGAACCCCTTTTTTAACCCCCCCTTCCAATTTTTCATACTAAACAATAGGAGGAGTTCATTTTTTATCCATTCCAGTCAATCAAACAGCCCTAAATTCTCTTAAAAATTCTACAACTACGCCTCTCATCAAAGTAATCGCCAGTGTGACTTTCCTGGAATTACATACTCATGAATCCAGGCATGTTTTGTCCTTCTCGCTGACTAGCTAAAGCCTATACATATTCGACAACAAAATTGAGTGAGGAAGAGTTATAGAATTTTCAGTTTGATCAGCTATTTAAAATTACTAACGGTCAAGGTAAAACAATTAACATTGATTACGCTGCAACAGTTGCATAAACAAATTTTTATAAATATCTTCAATATTTATAAACATTTTTATAAATACTTCCACCGGTCGTTAACATAAGATATATTTGAGGAGTCAATATTGATTCTAAATATAAGATATAATTTGTATACCTGTCCATCTTTTCCTAATTCATCTTTATCGATGCTCTCTCAATGATGATTAAAGAGGAGGGGGAAGGAGAAGATTGTAAAAGATAATTAGATTGTTTTAAAAAATACATATCAAATTAACTAACTTAACTAATTTTTTTTTAAATTTTCCGATAAAATTAAGAATTGAAATTGTTCAGGCTAAACTGATAATAACTGTAATAACAAGGGGGTGGAGGCTGAGGGGCCGCAGTAAAAGGACAAATATCAGCTGGTCAACGACCTTTGGCAGAGTTGCAGAATCATAGGTCCCCCGTTTCTTTCTCTGCCTGTTTAATCATCGATACCAGTAGATAACAAGAGTATAAAAAGCATTGAGTAATTTCTTATAATACAGTAGGTATTTTTTTATTAAAAATATAGCAAATTGGGGGGAAATAATTTATTTTGGTAAAAATTAAATAATTTATGTTTTTATTATATACCTTATGGTTTTTATAAAATATTGATTAACATGAATGATTATATTTTGATTTTTTTGCCAAGGAAAATATCAATATTAATATAAACGAAATCACATTACAATAATCCAAAATAAAAAAACAATGGAAAAAAAACTAAAGTCCAATCAACATAAACGTAATCTTAAGCTCAATCAACTCAACTAACACAAACCCTAATCCTAGGCCAAAGACATAGGGTGCTTGTTTGGATCAACGGTGACAGAAGTGACTTTTTTGCAACATAATTTTTGTAAAAGTAAGATAGGATAAAGGTCATATTGTAAATGTGATTTGTGTTTTGATTAGCGGTGATAGAAGTGACTTTTTTTATAACCTTAAACCTGTTTGGATTATTATTTGAAAAGCCAATTTTAGATGAAAAATTATTGAATATGGCATGAATTTTATTGAATACTATATATATATATATATATTATCTGTATATATTGTGATAAATAAAGTGAAAACGGATTTCTTTGAGACCAAAATGAAGGAAAAAGACTAGAAAATTCATTGCACAGTGCCCAAAAAATCCTATATTCCGAGTACACAGAAAAAAAAAATTGCATTGTTTTGGTAAGGGAAAAAAATTCTTTGGAAAAGCATATAGCTTCATAGAAAAATTAAAGAGTATAAAAAAAAAGGTGCTCAGCAAGAAATACACAGACCGTAAGAAGAAAGTACTGTTCAACTATTGAAGAAAAAGGTACCTAGTAAGCATTCTCTCTGACTGACTGACTGCCTCACCGCGCGGGGAAGGAAAAAAAAAGTAGCTTTGTTGGGCTTATTGAAAAAACCACGTTTGGACAAGAAGTGCAGTGGGGCCAGACGATCTCCCAAACACCTAAAACTTGCCTATTGTGCTTTTTGGGAAAGCAGCCACACATTTGGACCTTGGGCCGCTCACTCAAACAGGTTCAGAGTCACATGTGTTGTCGTCGCCGTCGCAGCTAAAAAGGCATAGAAACACCGATAATCTCATCGGAAAACAAAGGATGTGGGTTCAAAGAACCACCCCAACAATCTCATTCCTTTTGGAAAAATATCAACAGTAATAAGAGCATATTCATAATTCCCATACAACTGCAATCATAGAGGAAGAGGCGGCGGCGTTGACATAGACAATGCCCAAAAAGTCTCCAACCATCGCCACTAAACTTTTCCCAGCCAAAAGCCATAAGATATAAGTATAAAAGTTAGGATCTATCACCAACCAAACTAGGAGGAATACTTATATACTCCAACAGCATCATATTATCTATACTCTGACTAATTAAGATACAATAATTATTTTTGTTTCAATCCTACATGGCTAATGAGTCATATGGAGAAATTCAAATTTTATAATTTTGAAATATAACAACTCCAAGAGAGGGAATAATTTTTTTTGTTTTTCTAAATTATAAAGTTTATATTTTTTAAAATCTTAAAAATTTGAATTTCTCAATATGACTTATCAGCCATGTGGGATTAAAATGAGATAATTTATTGTATTTTAATTAGTTAATATAGATGATATGACACTCCTAAAATACCAAAATATTTCCCCCAAACTAGGTCATCGAAAGTGGAGTAGAGAATGATTATATTTTGATGCTAAGTAATTTTAAGCATAAAACAATTTAACAATTTGGACATGACCTACTGGTGTTAGGTGGCAGCCG
The DNA here is from genome assembly GCA_963242795.1 of Inga leiocalycina. Classification (NCBI taxonomy): domain Eukaryota; kingdom Viridiplantae; phylum Streptophyta; class Magnoliopsida; order Fabales; family Fabaceae; genus Inga; species Inga leiocalycina. The sequence goes on from OY725330.1 coordinate 4,890,437, forward strand.
TAAATTTAAATTTATTTTTCATTAAATTTTTGTGAGTAAGTTTTTCAATAAAATTGGTGTGTTTGTAAGTAAATATTATGTCGAATAAAATCATAAAAACTATGTGCTGATTTTTAGAAATTACACACTTCAAAACTTATTTTAAATATGGATAACAAGAATATAAATGGTTGAATTCTTATAAATAATTTATTTTATTCTATTTATAAGTGGTTTTCACCATGTCTTATTACATTTAAAGAAAATCTTAAACATTATTAACTCTTCATTAAAATTTAGCAGCTTTATAACTTTACATAATTCAAGTTAATATACACTTTCCAACAAATAACAATTTACACAACAATACATAAATGATAAAATAGTAAATTCATATTAAATATTAACTATGTAACTTATAAATATCATTAATAAAATCTTCTCTCCGACTTATGAGTTGGACGAGTGGATCAGGGTCATAGCATGCTTATGGAACCTATTTCAATTTACTGTAAAATATTCACCATTCAAAAATAATTTTAATGGTGCATGTTTGAAATTTTCAGATGATGGTTTTTTCAAAAAATATTTATTAATATAAAAATTTAAAATTATATTTATTTCAAATTGTGTATACATTAAAATATTTTCAAAAAATAAAAAATTATGAACCATTTAAATTACAGTGCATCTAAACGGTTTGTATTTTTCCAAGGAATAAGCACCCGATGAGGTCAAAGGTTTTTTTTTTTTTTTTGCAAGGAGCTAACAGTGTTGGTGAAATAAAAGAAATGGGAATAAAGTTTAGCTTTTTTTTCATAAAATGGAGGAGACGTAATTAATTAGTTATAAGCTGATCAGGTCAAAGGTAACATGGGGAGACACAAAGTGGGATCGCTCTTCAAAGCAATATATATCTTTAACCGATACAGACACTTACTACAAGCCAAACCCCAGGTTTAAATTTAACCCCTTCCGCCCTCTTTTCTTGATTAAAACTTAAATCAGCTTTAAATACACTATTATATTACTCATACTAATTGCCGCTCTTCCAAGCAAAGCTCTCTATATTCCTCACTCTTTTACATTTCAGGTTTTGAATCATTGGATTTATTTATCTAATTTGATTATTGTTGAGAGAATATTATTAAGGGTAAATTATAAAAAAGTTGACAAATATGAGTAATAGGTCTTACATTAATGACCAAATACCATCTCTACAATTTGGCACTCCCCTGATGCTTAATATAAAACGTATTTACCTAATTTTGATTAGATTAAGGGAATTAGTTTGGTTAGTTCATATGACAGATATTTTCTAAAACATCATGATAATCTTCCTTAAGGCCCATTTGGTACGTAGAATTGATTTTGGCGAAAATGAAAATGGATATGAGGTTTAAAAGTATGTTTGGTGTATCATAGAAATGAAACATAATTTTTATGTAAGAATACCAAAATGCCCCTCCAAATTTAAAAAAAAAAAAACCTTCGTCTCTTTCCAAAAACTCACGCCATTCAATTTTTTCAACCAAATTTCAAAGCTTTGGTCAAGCACAAGTGGACAACACCCCCCGGATTTGAGAACAAACACAGACTACCACTAATTTGAGAACAAACCCAATCACTTGGCGATTTGAGAACAAAGCATTGGAGAAGAAGTAGACGATGTCGCCAAAGAAGATCCAAAGTTTGCTGTTATCACTGTCTTCCTCCTCCTTGCCATCATTGCCGCCATCCTCACTATTAGTTAGTAGTGCCGGTGAAGGTTTAATGGTGTGGCAGGTCTCGCTATAGAAGTCAAAGGAGCGATTGGGGTCTTTAGAGGAGATGGTTGGGAGGTGACAGTGTGTGAAGTATGAGGGGGAGAAGTTGGTTGACAGTAGGGGAGGAGCTTATTGGCAAAGTCGGAGAGTGATGAAGAAGATGAAGTCAAAGAGTGAGTAGATCTATAGAACTGTAAAAAGGCAGAGAGGGTAAGATGGGAAATGAGGACCATGGAATTGTAAATCTTATTAATAGAATTGACCGTTAAATTCCATGACCATTTATTTGTACCAAACATGTATAACACGTGGAATCCAATTCAAATTCTATGCTTTCAATTCCACTATACCAAACATGTCATTAATTCCTTCATTCCCTCTTCTCTTTGATTATTGTTGATAGAGTATCAATAAGAGTAAATTAAAAAATTATTTACAAATATAAAAACTATGTCTTTTATTTAGAATCAAGACTAACTCCCCAAATATATCTTATATTAAGAATTGGAGGAGTACTACATCAAGGTCATGAGCAGTATAATTACTTATGCGTACACATTAATGGGGACCTTCCCTCATTAACTGTCCTCGTCATTTAGTTCAAAGTAAATATCATCTATAATCCCTTAAATTTGCTCTCACTTTAGTCTCAATCTCCCAGGTTTCAAATCATTTTATCTTCTTAAAGGATCAAATTAAAACCCATATTTTGAAAATTGAGATACCAAAATTAAAATGAGGGCGAAACTTAGAGATAAAATATAGTATTAACCCTTCAATTTAATTGTGCGATGATATTATTGAGTTGTTAGTAGCATTAGCACTGGTGCAAGTAACTGGTGCAAGGAATTTAATTAGTTCCATTGATGAGTTTAAAATGACAAGGAGATAAATAAAAATAAAAAGGGGATGCAAGGTGGCCACATTCGGGTCACGTGCTTTTGACTTGGCTACCCATAATACGTGCCGTCAAGGATTGGCACTCCAACTGTCATATCATATCATTGCTCATTCATTTTATCACTCTCCCCAACAGCAACATATCCACCTTCCCAACACGTTCAAATCCCAACTAACCGCATTATTTATTTATTTCTTTTCTTTTTTCCTCTTCATTTTCTATCGCAACTTTTAAACAGTGACGTATTACTACCACATTTATACAAACAAAAGCTTCCCTTTCTCACCATATACATGCATGGATTTTTTTTTTCCCTCCCACCTAACCAAATCGCTGAACAAGTTGAATTAAATGAAATGAGCTTAGTTGACCAGCGCCACCACATATTTGAATCAGACCATTTGGGATATTTTTGAGTCAGTGGTTGAATTTAAAATTTGAATGCCTTCGTCATGACTTAACGAAACAGTGTTATTGTTATTGATGCAAAGTTCTCAATATGTGTAAAAAGGAAGGTCAAAGCTGAGGCGGGAAAAAAAGTAAAGTAGTCATTTTCAAATTGCCCAGAATCCAGGTCTCCCTACTGAGGAATTAAAAGGGAACTACTGCTTAGCCTTAGCCTAAAAGTGAACTATCAAACGCATAAAGAAACCAGCACAGTTAAAGTATCTTAGTTCAAAGGAAAAAAAAATGGATTTTTCTGGTATAGCTGGAGGGAATAAAGTCACTAAAATGAAGGGATAAAGTGATTAAAATAAGAGTCAAAGGAGAGAAATGTGTTGAATTTATGGAGGGACTTAAAAACATAAAAAGGGGAAATATTAACCACATGATTCATTCACTTTAATTGTGTCTTTTTGTTTTTTTGTTTTTTTTGGGGCCTTACTATTTAACTTCTACACCTTTATTCAAATTCAAAAGGATATTATGCGCTAAAGTCGAGTTCGTTTAATCTCACAGCTTTAATGGAATATCTTCAGGTATTACCACACATTCTGTTAAAGACCATATAATTTTGGTTTCTACCATCAAGGCCCACAAAATGAGCCGCCACATTTTTTGTCAATGGAATGATAGTATCCAGTCTTGTTATTGTAGCCCAATTGGTACTGTAATTCTTATTAAGTTCAACTCGAGCCAATGTGAAGATTGGGTTGCATGATCAAAATGAAGCCGAATAATAATCAATCCAAATTTTTTTTTTAAAGAAACTTAAATTAGAGTGACAAAATTTTACTACTAGGGTTTAAAATCAAACTAGAGTCTCTAAGTAGCCCCTATAAAACTCGTCAATCACCATAAGAACCAAAACAGCAACAAAACCATCCATATCACAAGCTAAAACAATTACTAAATATCTTAACATTAAGAATTGAAACAATTTTGGCCAAATTAAGCGAAGCTCATTATCATTATCGTTGTTATTGTTACTAGTATGCCTGTGTTTGACATCACTTATTTTGGGGTAATAAGTCCTTATTACGTAGGTCGAGATAAAACTCATCTCACATACTTACTTCGTATATTGTAAATCACAATTTATAAATACTTATAAGTAAAAAATAAGCTATCTCAAACGAACACTTATACTTTCAGCAAAAAGTAATAGTCCTCGTATTCATAACTAAAAGAAGGGGAAAAGGGGAGGAGGGAGAGATAAGGAGATAGGGAAGAGAATGACAAGAGAGGAGAGATATAAAGACTAGGAGGAGGAGGGGAAAATCAAACAATAAATATCCTTATTTAAATTCTAATGGATAAATATCCTTATTAAATATCCCAAATGGATAACTCATTCTTCTTCCATGCTATACCAACTATATATCCCACGGCCAAATATGGTGCTCTGCAGTTCCCTTCCCATCTGCTTCCTCGTCACTTCTCATTTCATTCATCTCAACCTTTAGACTAAAACACGAATAGCTTAGATCTAATGTTTTATAGAGTAATTTTAAAATATCTCTTTATTATAATTTTAAACCTTGATGGATAAAATTTAGCGGTTTGAATCTCTTTATTTATTTATTAATAATTCATCATTATATTAATAATTATATAAAAGATTAAATCATAACCATTCAAAATTCAATCTAACGGTTGAGATGAGAAGTGAAACGGAGACACCATTTACCTATATCTCATAGGTAATCATTCAGCTTTTACAATTCGTGCAAGACAGTTGTCTGAAGGTCTGGGAATTGGCAAGTAGACTAAGGGACATTTTTCATTAATTCTCTCCATCCTGAACCATAATAATAATTAAGAAAGAGTTATTAATTGGTAGTTATTAGGGGTAATTAATAATTATAAGGAGCTAGCACAGTTTGATAGAGAACCTGTAATTGAGAAGAAAATGGTGAAGGAAAATGGCAATCTCAAATCTGGCCAGGTCATTTCCGGGACAGTGCCTAGTTCCTAATCCAAAGGGAAGGAAAGTCCCCGTTTTGCCGCCTTTGTAATTCTGCACACACACGCACACATATTTTGTATATTGCTAATCGAAATAGTATATATAATACCCCACAAGACGATAATTGAGATCAAGGGTCCACGTACTTCCCATCTGGAAGGATTAAATTCTTCTGGGTTGGCATAAATTTCAGGATCCATGTGAAGACCTCTGTTAAAAACAAGAACTTTCCAATCTTTGGGTATGGTGTAACCTACATTGTTTTAAGGAATAAATAAATAAATAAATAATGTGGGAAACTAAACATGGAAGTTTGAAAACATGGAGTTGAGGATGTATATATAGAGGGAGCAAACCGTTGATGTTGACTTCTGCTTTGGCCTTTCTGAAGTTTGAAAGTGAGATACTTGTCATGCGCAGCATCTCGTCAATAACCTATAAAATAAAAATTTAAGAAGGTGCTTCAGATTTTGGTGCAACTCATTGGTTTTGGATTTGATTAAACGATTCACAAGCAAAGACATTGTAAAGCCAACCAACACATAGTTGGTCTAGCAGTGTAAGGTCTTGTTAGACCCCTTTAGTTCTTAAGTTCGAGTCCCAAAGAAAATACCTATGATGAGAAAGATAATTACGAACCCCATACCGAATACCGAATGATAATATATATCTAAAAAAAAAAGGATATTGTAGGCCAACTCAAACTCAACCGCTCATGCAGGGAGATCCCTAATAATGTAGCACATTATTCCAACAGCACAACATAAAATAATAACGCTTACGTACGTACACAGAACATCTAAATCTAAATATAAAAACTAACCTTTGAAAGATAATCCATTTGCTTCATTTCCCTAAGACTCAGGCCCTTCTGAGAGGAAGGTCTTCGTGCGGCGATCTCTTCTTGCTCTTTCTACATTGATAACGAAGGAACATGACAACGAATGTAATGGAAGTATGATGAATATATATATATATATATAGGTGATAATTGAGACATGATGTGAGAGTAGTGAAACAACAATGACCTTGGCTTTCTCGAAGTATTGAGGATTTTCGTTGAGGAAGATAAGAGTCCACATGATAGCGTGAGCGGTACTTTCGTGGCCAGCCATCAAGAAAAGGAGAAGGAGGTCGGTTATGTCCTCGTCCTCCATCTGCCCTCCGTCTTCATCTTTTGCCTCCATCAACAGATCCATCATATCTTTCTCCGTCCTCCCTTCCTTTAGCCTCTTTCTCTTTCTCTCCACCAAACCTTGCAGCAGCTTCTTTGCCTTTTCTCTTGCCTGCCATTTTCATTTAATATGACACTTAATTGACTTTTTTTCTATTGATATCGAAGAAGTTAAATAAATCGTTTAATCAAAACATATGTTGTATATCAAATCATTAAATTATATACGAGTTTATACGTTAAAAAAATTAGTTTGATCAATGATTAACAATACTTTAATATAATTTATTTAGAATTAAAGGGAGTATTAATTAATTAATAAGCTTGTGACACAAATAAGTTCATGCGAAACTAAATTAAATTGATAATGTCATCTCCCTTCATTATAAGATTTCGATCAATTTAAAAAAAAGGTGTAAGATGTGTGTGTGTGTGATTAATTAAATTGATATGGAGTTGGTCTAGTGGTGTAAGATCCAATTAGATCCCTATGAATCTCTAATCCTCTTTTTAGAGAAGATATTTATATTGGGAGGGGTAGTTACAAATCCCAAAACAGATACCTGATAATATTATAAAAAAAATAGGTAAAAAAGAGGTGATGAATTAACCTTGAGCGCCTTGTGGAAAGCAAAGCCGGGGAGATTAATGGCGAGGGACTTCATTCCACGATTGAGGTCGGCGTACATGTTTTCGAACATGCCAAGGTCGATGGCGTCGATGTCGGAGCTGACGAAGATGTTGGTGATGATGGCAAAAGCAAACCTCCTCATCTCAATCAACAGCTCAATGGGCGCCTTCATGCTGCTCCATTCATCCAGCAACTGAACGGTAATACGCTCGAGGAGAGAAATATAGGAAGACAGGGCCTCGTGGCCGGAAATGGGACCGGTGATGAGGCGGCGGATGCGTTTGTGTTCCGCCCTCGAAATGCCGTGCAGGGATTTTTTTCCGGCAAGGGTGGTGGCGGCTTTGGGATATCCCAGCGTGAAATGCTCGTCGTCAGTTAGGACTTTGCGTGCCATCTCTGAACCCACAACAAGGATGGTGGGGCATCCAAAGAGGAAAGTCCTATACACACCAGTACGCCCATATCTGCAACAGAAATAAAAACACCGGCTAATTTTATTTTATTTTTAATTAAAGCGCCAGGGACTATAGACCTCAAGTTATTGATGGGATCGAACCTGTAACCTTCCACTAAAGAGAAACTATTATATGATTAGGCAACAAGGCCATTGATAAAACACAGTTTAAATTAAAGCAATTTAAATTGTGTGGACTTAGCTATAGTTGTGTTTGGAAACACTTATTTTTGGACAATAAGTCCTTATTACGCAAGCCGAGATAAAACTCCTCTCACATACTTACCTCGTATACCGTGAATCACGATTTATAAGCACTTATTACCCAAAAATAAGCTATTCCAAACGAACACTATATCTACACACACAAAGAAGAGAGAAGGATTAAGGAGAGAAATTAAAGGGACCTGGAAACGAGTCCAGAGACGAAGGAATTAGGATTAGATCTGAAGGCGGAGAGGAAGGCAGGCATGGCTCCGAGGAAAGGCCAGCCCATATCGCCCGGCGGAAGATGGCGTTTTCCGGCGGTATAGCACCAGTCATTGATTCTTCTCAGAAAGCCAAACACAAATGCATATGCACCCAAAACAAGAGCTCCTCCTACAATCACCGCATCAGATATCTCCATTATGAATTAATTTCGATGTGATCTCAGTGAACTTGTTGTGATCCGTGATATGTTTCCTTCTCTGTCTCTCTCGTCCCTTTTTATACACTCCAATAAGCTTATAGCAATTGCATGGCGCTCGAATACTCCAGTAGTTGGTCCCATCTATTTTTTTATGCATAAATTATAAGATATTAATAATGATACTAGTAACAAGAAAATATGATGAATAAAAATGAAAATGCTTATTTAAGAGAAAAGAAAAAGAAAAAGTGTGTGTGTGTGTGTGTGTGTATAAGAAGGAAGGGGTACGATAAAAATCGAAAGAATTAAAAAGAAAACGGGTTTTCTAAAATATAAAAATAAAAAAATAAAAGAAACTTAATGGACCGGGCCCTTTATATAATACACACACACATAAATACAACACAACACATGCTGTTAGTGGATTAAAAAAAAAAAAACACACATGCACACCACGGGGATCGCGGGGTCTAAACGAGTCTCCTTTATTATAGAGAATATCCATATAGATAGTCCATGCACACAACGTGGAGCCTTAAAATACCCCCCAACGCCGCTGTTTCTCCCATTTCGCGAAGGAGTTGGTTCATCTCATTTTCCATGTTATCATTTTCTTGTCATCATTTAATAACCATAGTTAGATTCAATATTTTAAACTCTTCAATGTTTTATATGTTAGAATAAAGTTAGTTTCTATACTGTTGTAACTTAAATCAATTCTATTGTAACCAACTATGACACGTGTACATCTATTGTAACCAACTATGACACGTGTACATTACACCTGTCTATATAACCCTGTATACACTCTCTAAGTAATAACATCAGTTTTCATCTCTTCCCTCTTCTTTATTTTCTCATATGGTATCACGAGCTTCAGGCTCATCCATAGAATCCCACTCCTCTCTTCCGCTCGTTCCTCCAACTTCATCTCTGAATGATGTTGTTGCCTTTAACCACACCATCTCAGTCAAATTAGACTACTCTAATTTCCTCTTATGGCGTCAACAAATTCTGAGCGCCGGTTGTGGTTATGCTCTCAAATCATTTCTCGATTCCTCGATTTCTCCTCCTGAACAGTATGAGTATAATGGTGATCAACGAATTGCTCTTACTCCAGCGTATTTCAAGTGGATGCGTCAGGATCAGTTGCTTATGTCCTGGATTCTTTCTTCCATGACTGAATTTGTCCTCACACGTACTGTTGGCTGCGAAACCACCGCTCAGATCTGGGATCGCATCAACGTTTTCTTTGCTTCTCAAACCAAGGCAAAGGTGAAGCAACTCAAAACAGCTCTAAAGAACACACGGAAGGAGAGCTCGTCTATGAATGAGTATCTCTTAAAAGTTAAAACCAATTTCGATGCTCTGGCTGCAATCGGATCACCGATTTCCTTATCGGATCAGCTGGACTACATCTTTGATGGTCTCTCTGAAGACTATGATCCCTTTATTACGTCAATTTCAACTAAACTTGAGCCATACACTGTGGCCGAGGTTGAAGCGCTTTTAATGGCGCAGGAGGCTCGCATCGAGAAGCATCGTCCCATCGCTTTGACGTCCTCTGCAGTTCCTCCTCCCCTTGCTCACTTTGCTCAGCAGGGATCGTCTCCTCAGCATCGTGGTGGTCAAAATCGCGGCGGTGCTCGCTGTGGTCGTGCCCGTAGTCCTAACCACACTTCATCGCGGTCATCTGTTGTTTGTCAACTCTGTGGCAAAACTGGCCATATTGTTGCAACTTGTTGGTACAGGTTTGATCAGTCCTTCCAAGGTCTTTCAATTCATGATTCTCCTGCCTCCTCCTTCACTGATAAAACTAATACTCCTACTGCTCTTCTTGCAACTTCTGATATGGTGGCTGACCCTGCGTGGTACTTTGATTCTGGTGCTACGAGCCATCTCACTCATGATGCTGGCAATCTCGCTGACAGCTCGTCCTACAAGGGCACTGATCAGGTTTACATTGGCGACGGTGCAAGTTTGCCTATTAAGCATATTGGTTCCTCTATTATTCCTACCACATCTAAGCCTCTTAGGCTTGCTAATGTCTTACATGTTCCTTCCATTGTCAAGAATCTGATTTCAGTTAATCAATTTTGTCGTGATAATCGTGTCTTGGTTGAATTTGATGACACACAGTGCCGCATCAGGGACACACAGACTAATCGTGTTGTCTATCACCGTGATGCCAAGAATGGAATGTATCCGGCCTCAAATCTTCATCTGCAATCTTCAAGGGAAGCGTTTTTTTCTGCTATTGTTGACAATTATAGTTGTCATTCTGATTCTTTTCTTGTTTCTAAGGATTCCTTGTATCAATTGTGGCATAATAGATTGGGACATCCTTCCTCTACTGTCGTTGCTTCTGTTTTGAAATCATGTAATGTTTCTTTCAATAAAACATCTATGTTTGAATTTTGCAAGGCCTGTGCTCTGGGAAAATCACAGAAACATCCATTTCCTCGATCTGATACGTCTTATTCTGAGGCTTTTGAATTGATTCACTCTGATTTATAGGGTCCATCACCTGTTCAAACTCACGAGGGTTATCAATACTATATACATTTCACTGATGCTTGTACTCGCTATACTTGGATATATCCCTTGAAGCGTAAGTCTTAAGCATTTACTGCCTTTCTTCAGTTTCAAGCCATGATTTCTGTTCAGTTTAATAAGTGCATCAAGATATTTCAATCCGATTGTGGTGGTGAATATGCCACATTCACTAAATATTTTGCTGATCATGGTATTCTCCATCGCCAAAGTTGTCCACATGTGCATGAACAAAATGGTGTAGCTGAGCGTAAACATAGGCATATTACTGAAGTAGGGCTTACCCTTCTTGCTCAAGCATCTCTCCCCTTGTCTTACTGGTTTGATGCTTTTGCCATGGCTGTGGTTCTCATAAATGTTCTGCCTTCTTCAGTTCTTCTTAACAAGACTCCTTTTGAAGCTCTTTTTCACAAGCTTCCTAACTATAGCAGATTGCGTGTATTTGGCTGCTCTTATTTTCCTTTGACCCGACCTTATAATTCTCATAAGTTTGAGTTTAAATATGTTGAGTGTGTTTACCTTGGTCCAAGTTCAGTGCATAAAGGATACAAGTGTCTGTCTTCTTCTGGCCGGTTGTTCGTTGTGCGAGATGTTTTGTTTAATGAGAGAGTTTTCCCATATCCAAACTTGTTTAAATCCTCACCTCCTCAGTCAGTTTTTGCCCCTACCATCTCTGCTTTACCTCCTCTATTACCTACTGCACCTCGCCCTTCCTCTTCACCTCCTTCTCCATCACCTACTTCTATTCCTTCATCTCAGCTTGTTGCCTCTTCTATTCCAGACCTTCCTTCTCAGCCTTCTCCTTCCTTTACTCATGATTTACCTCCTCAACCTGCTGTCCCTTACTCTGTTCCTCTACCTCCTGCTCCTATTTCTTCTCATCCCATGATTACTAGGTCTAAAACTAGCCACCTTAAACCTAAGGTATTTTTGGCTACTACTGATTCTGAACCTGCCAGTGTTTAGGATGCTCTTCAGTCTTCTCACTGGCACCAGGCCATGCAGGAGGAGTTTGATGCTCTTCAGAAGAATGGTACTTGGTCTCTTGTTCCTTTACCTACTAACCATCAAGCTATTAGTTGCAAATGGGTCTTTCGTAAGAAGGTTAATCCAGTCACCTCTTCTTTTAAATATAAAGCTCACCTTGTTGCTAAGGGTTTTCATCAACAAGAGGGGTATGATTTTCATGAGACTTTTAGTCCTGTTATTCGCCCTATTACTATTCACACTGTTCTAAGTATTGTTGTCTCTCAACGGTGGCATATTCATCAAATTGATGTCAACAATGCCTTTCTTAATGGCCATTTGAGAGAGGAAGTTTACATGACTCAACCTCCTGGTTTTGAGAGCAAGGATAAGTCCTTAGTTTGTCGTTTATCAAAGGCCTTATATGGTCTCAAGCAGGCCCCACGTGCTTGGTTTGAACGTTTGGGAGGTGCTCTTACAAAATATGGTTTTGTTTCAAGTAGGTGTGATCCTTCTCTATTCATCAGACATACTTCCTTTGAACTTTTGTATGTTTTGGTTTATGTTGATGATATCCTTATCACTGGATCATCTCATGATAGTATTAAGTAGCTTATTGTTGATTTGGATCATGAATTCTCTCTTAAAGACCTTGGTTCCTTGCATTATTTCTTAGGCATAGAGGTTAAGACAAGGTCAGATGGTTCAGTTTAGTTAGTTCAAACTAAGTATATTAAAGATGTTCTAGCTCGTGCACACATGCTTAATGCTAAGAAAGTTGCAACTCCCATGACTGTTGGTCTTAAACTTTTCAAGCATGATTCTGATCCAGTTGCTGATCCTCATCTCTATCGCTCTATTGTTGGAGCACTTCAATATGCCACCATCACCAGACTTAAAATTAGCTATGCTGTCAACAAGGTTTGTCAGTTTCTGCAGGACCTGCAAGTTACTCACTGGAAGGCAGTCAAACGTATTCTTCGTTATCTAGCTGGTTCACCCACAGATGGTCTTGTCATTCGGCCTTGTCTTCATAGAACTATCACAGCTTACTGTGATGCCGATTGGGCATCTGATTGCAATGATAGGCGAAGTACCTCTGGATTTTGTATCTATCTTGGCTCAAACCTGATTGCTTGGTCATCTAAAAAGCAAGCAACAGTTTCCCTATCCAGTACAGAGGCAGAGTATCGTAGTATGGCCTCCACTATCCAAGAAGTTTTATGGATTAAGTCCTTGTTACAAGAATTTCATGTTTCCTTCTCAGGTCCTGCTCGTATTCTATGTGACAATCTTAGTACTGTTATGATGACAGCAAATCCTATTCTGCATGCCCGAACTAAACACATCGAGCTAGATCTCCATTTTGTTTGAGAAAAGGCCATCAAAAAGGAGTTCTTAGTTCAGCATGTTCCTGGCCGAGATCAAGTTGCAGATGGCTTCACCAAAGCTCTCTCTCAGAATTCTTTTACTGAGTTTAAAAAGTTTCTTAGTGTTAGAAGTTCAGGAGGGTAGTTTCTTTTGAGGGAAAATGTTAGAATAAAGTTAGTTTCTATACTGTTGTAACTTAAATCAGTTCTACTGTAACCAACTATGACACGTGTACATCTACTGTAACCAACGTGTACATAACACCTGTCTATATAACCCTGTATACACTCTCTAAGTAATAACATCAGTTTTCATCTCTTCCCTCTTCTTTATTTTCTCATATTATAAATGGTTCAAATATAATATTTTATAATATTATTACCATAAATTATAAATAATAAATTTAAAATTTACAAATCTGATCTATACAGTTTATAACAAAAATACAGAAAAATAAATAAATTTAAATTTATGAATAATAATAATAATAATAATTTTTTATAAAATATTAACTTGAAACCATCCATTTCATAATCTAAGGATGGAGATGAGATTGTAAGAAGAAAATAAGAAAAAGAAAATGAGGATATATTCCTTCCTGAACTCATCAGACGCCTCACTGTCTTTTCTGGCATTGTTCTTCATTTTTGAAGTTCTAGGGTTCCTCATTTGAGATCATTTAGGTACTCAAATATACTTCTATCTACAAGAATTCTTTTATAAAATTGTTATATATATGTGTGTGTGTGCGCGCGCGCGCGCATAATTTTAGCTTTCTAATAGTAGTATTTTTGTACTATTAGAGAAAATTTGGTGGTTAGTAAGGCTTTAAGTTTTGCCAATAGATGTAGAGACAAGCTTGGAGTTCATTTTAATCGGATTAGATTTGATATTTGATTGATGTGGGAATTAAAAATTAATTTTCTAGTTAAAAAGTTTAATATTTATTTTATATAGAATTTTTCACCGATTAAAGTTGGGCTAAATGATTTATTTGGACTGTTGAATATATTATTGAAGTTTTAATCGATTTAAAATGTTGAATAAATTGGAGATCTGTAGCTTAATAGTTTTGTGTTTGAGACCCTAAATTTAAATTGGGGATTTTGTTCAATAGAATGCAATTGAGGGTAATTTGGGATTCAAATAAGTTATTTGGGTTGATGAAAGTATTTTAATTGAAGTTTGAATAAATAATTTGGATTTTAATGTGAAATTGGAATTTTTGGGTAATTAATTCAAAATTTTAAATTTATATAATCAAGTTAATTATTCAATTTGTGTATTAAATTTGTATATACAATATTGTGTAGATTGATTTCTGATTGGATTGTGATTGGTGCCTTTATTTCTCAAAGCTTGTAAGGTTAAATTTGGAGTTGATGTAATTGGGGTTATATTTTGGGCTGTAAGGTGTTTTATAAATCTTACTTTATCTAAGGTATTTAAATGTATATTGGAAAATCATGTGTATGTTTAAATATGAATTTAATTCAGTGAAGAAGTGTACTTTCAATTTATATGTATGTAATTCGATTATATATATGAGATTGTGATACTTGTGATGATTGGTGTATTGTGGTGGAAATAGGTATGGGGATTTGTGTTGATTTGAAATGTTTTTGAAAACTGTATATAGATATTATGTTCATTGCTTTGGGGTTATATTGGGACAAACGATGAGGGGTGAATTATTGTGCTTGTCGACTCTCTCATTCTTGATCGAGATTTCAATTGCGTTGGTTTAGGTGGACACCTCCCAATTATGGTATATCGTTGGTAGCATAGAAGGACGGTACTCTTGAAGTGCCTAGTTAGTGTGCGGCCGGGCATACTAGTACTATAGGTTGTATCATATATAAAAGTTATACGTCAAAGCATATTGAATGGGTGGGATTGATTTGCATTATTTAAAAGTATTATGATATGTCAACTATTGAAAATATTATTATGATAGCTAAACGTGCTTCTCTAACTTATTTTCCTTTCTTGTGCATCTTGTAAATTGATTTTGGTTATTATGACTTTATGTCTCATCTCGTTTATTTAATATTTTACAAACAAGCCTAAATTTTCAAATAAAGGCAAAGGGAAGCAGATTGAGGCATAAGTTGTGGTAGCCTTTGCATGCCTCTTATTTTGTTGGTTTGTGTTTATTATCATATTGTTATCTAAGGCCCATGATTATGTGTTTGTGATGCATTGTCTTTTGGATAACTGCTGTTTGTTAACTACGGAGATTTTATTGGGTCTCCTCTACTTTGTTTACTCGTACGTTTTTAGTGGATCCACTATTTTGATTTATTGGAAAGTCAAATTATTTGTGGTGTATGTTAAGCGTAGGGTTTAATGTTGTGGATATGACTTTGTGGGATGTGAATTCTCACTATTAATTAATTATGTTCAGAGTTTTGGTTTTAATGAAGTGGATTTGCGGGCGGGTTTTATGCCCTGCACCTCAACATGATCAGCTTGTTAGTCTTGTGGAAAATGTGGTTTGTAGACTCCTTTTATAACCATGATAGATCTTTTATATCAGTCTCACTCTTTTCTATTACTCATCCGGTTCTTAGTATATGATATAATTACTTAATTTAATTTTAAGGAAGTTAGTTAAATTAGTTAATATGATATGTATTTTTTAAAACACGATAGTCATCTTCCTTAATTCCTTTACTCACTCTCTTCCTTAGTTATTACTGAGGGAACATCAATATCGATAAATTAAAAAAAGATTGACAGATATGAAAACAATATCTTATATTTAAGATTAAAATCAATTTTACAAATATGTTCTATATTAAATACTGGTGAGTAGTGGTTTTAGTCATTTTAACCGTGATAATACTTTGGGAAATTTGTTTGATACAAATTAATTAGGCTAATAGCCTTGTTTATTAAAAAAAAAGGGCTTTTTCACCCACTAATAAAATGTTCATATTAGTATGATTTAAATTCACAGCCTTATAATTTCGGGTAAGCTGTTCTGCCAACCGAATAAACCTTTAGAAGGCCCCACTTCGTTTTACTTGGGAGCACGGTTTAATATAATTTTCATGCATCTTGATTCTTGAGAGCCTTGTGGGCTCCTCTCACTGTGGCCTTGGGATGAATCCTGGCCGTTCATCTTATCCACGGGCCCTGTGATATATAGAATGTAATTTAGAATTCTTTTGGGCCTGAGCGAAAGAAACAATATTGAAATGTCTTCTCTGGTATGTACTAGTATACGTAATGAACGATGAAGGAACATGCATGAAGAACGTAAAATGTTCATTTAACAGGTGGCTTTCCAGTCCCTGTGGATTTCTGCTTTGGCCATTCGTTTGAAACTTATATGAAGACAAGAACAAGTCAAGCTATAGTATTGGCTACCCAACAAATCAAATCAAACTAACGAATGTGAAATCAGAAAAAAGCAGTATTGATATTGTTGCGTGTTTAAATAACTGTAGGTCTGTAACTCTCCCAAGTAGTTTTGTTTCTTATTATTATACTCACTCCGGTCCTAATTATAAGATAAAGTTGACTTTTTTAAAGAAATTCAGGAAATCAAATAAATTACTTTAGAGTATTCATATTTTTATTTTTTTCTCCAAACCAATTAATTTGACTAATAAACTAGTATATAATCTAAGGATACTAAAAATATAAACATTCTAAAGTAATTTAATTGGCTTCCTTAATTTCTCCAAAAAAGTCAACTTTATCTTATAATTAGGACCGGAGAGAGTAATAAACAACGTGCTTTTATCTAAAGTAATTATTGCCTTTTTTGCGCTTATCATCTTACTCATCTATCTTTAATATAAGACGTAGTTGACTTTCTTTTTTTTTTTGTGAAATTAAAAAAACTAAATGAACTTAGTTGACCAGTGCCACCACATCCTTGAATCAGACAATTTAGGATATTTTTGAGTCAGAAATTGAATTTAAAATTTGAATGCGTTCGTCATGACTGAACGAAACGATGATGCTGTTATTTATGCAAAGTTCTCTGTAGTGTGTAATTTAAAAAGGAAGGTCAAAGCAGACCAAAAAAAAGAAAAAGGTAAAGTAGTCATTTGCAAATTACCCAGAATCTGAATTAAAAGGGAATCGCTTGGTCTCGGCCTAAAAGTGAACTATCAAACGCATAAAGAAACAAGCGCAGTTAAAGCATTTTAGTTCAAAGGACAAAAAATTGATTTTCTTAGGGTAACCTGAAGGAATAAAGTCATTTGAATGAATGGAAAAAGTGATTAAATATGTCAAAGGAGACATATGTTGAATTGTGAAAGAGGAATCATGAAAGGACTTAAAAACATAAAAAGGGAAATGTCAACCACATGTTTCATTTAACTGTTTCTTCTTTTTTTTTTTTTTGCCCACCCGGTTTACCGGAGCTTTGCCCCGACTACATCCAGATCCGACTCGCGTCGCGCGCTTGGCTATGGTAGGAGAGTCTCCCGATAGGAATTTTCTGCATACATAAGGCTCAAACTAGAGACCTTGTTTAAACAGAACCAAGCCACTTACCACTTGAACAAACTTTTATTGATCTTAACTGTTTCTTTTAGTTTTCCCCCTTTATTCAAAATTCAAAAGGACATTATGTGCATAAGTCCAGTTCCTATATTGTTATAGCTCGCCCGGTGCAGACTCGTAAGAGCTTCACTGGATTAACTTCATATATTACAAGGCTCAGGGAAGACCCACAATACATGGCCCAGGGAAGACAACACATTTTGCTAAAGCCCACATAGTTTTGGTTTCTATCATCAAAGCTCACCATATGAGAATGTCAACTTGTTTGTTAGCAGAATGATAGTATCCATGTACCCCAAAAAAAAAAAAAAGGCTCCAATTTATTGAGGATCGATTTAGATTAATTTGGTTCACTAAGGAGACTGAAAGCACTTGTGTGTCCATTAGGTTTGAAGCTAAAATAAGGGTTGGGTCTAGTGAAAGGAATTAATCTCTCATAACATAACGAATTCTCTTTACTTTTACTGCATTTGCTTATGCTTGCACATGATTTGTTTAGGTATGATCTGTTTCACCTGTCTGGAATGCATAAAATTTACCTAGAAATTTGAGTACCAAAATATCTAGCTACAAAATTGGCCATCTCAAAGTAACTGTTTATTTAGCCAAAAAAATTTGACTAAGCTATATAATATTTTTTTTGTCCGAAAATTTTGAATATAATATTAGAGAGAGATCCTTATCTCAATATCTTCTAACATATCATTGAACTCAAAATGTAGGTGGTACATTTTCTGAAAAATAATCATAGCATTGTGTTTACATATATTTAAGGGAAAGTCACCCAAGCAAGGAAGATAATATCAGAAAGGTCCCTGGGTACAACCCCCAAAGCGCGCATTCATAACCTGATGAGTGCGTTTTTACAACTTCAAGGGACCTTTCTGATATTATCTTTCTTACTTGGGACCTCAGAGTGATTTTCCCTATATTTAATGCATTGTACTTTCTCTGCTTCATAATATAGAGAGCTTTTAGAATAATAGCCTTGTCTAAAATATAAGTCATCTGTAAAATAATTAATGCTGATTTTTTAGTTTTATCCCTATAATTAATGCTCATTTCTAATTTTGTTCACTCAGTAAATTTTCAAACACATTTTTTAATAAAGGTAAAAATGAAAAACAAAAAAATTTTCAATTTAAGATTTATTTAATAAATTTACTATCATTTCTTGTCTTGGGATATGAATATAATTCAATGATTTTAACAATAAAAAGAAAATAATATAAATCAAATCAAATTTCCAATGTTCAAAATTATACATTTTTAAACTCAACTTTTTCACATCATTCTTTGATCATTTACAGTCATTTGACTCAAGAATTTCTATTAAAAACAATCACCCTTCTCATTTGGATTATTTAAAGAAAAATCTAATAATAAATGGCTAGGCTACACCCCAAAGCAATGTTTTAAGAAAATAATATTATACTCATTTTAGTCCTATATATATATATAATAATCTTTTAGGTATAATATGTTGACAAGCATATAATATAAATATAATATGAAAATAATTACAATATTATAATATAAATATTTTTGCTACCGTTTATAATTCCGGGAATCTTTTAGATTTGAACTAATAGATATGTTTTTTTATAATGAATTTTTTTTTCCTTTTGAAACTAACAATAAAAAAAGACTTTATTGTATAAAAACTATGATATTTTATAATGCATAAAAAAACTTGTATCACTAAAAAAAATCTTACGGTTCAATGTTATTCCAAAAATTTTTAAAAAGGGAAGAAAACAGAAAAATAGTTTTGAAATTGTAAAATTTCAAATCATGTATTTCTTAAAAAATGAGTTGTGAATTATTTATTAAGCTTTATCATTCCCTTATTAATTATTAGTAACAACTCTGATTTGAGATTTTACAATTTCAAATTAGGAAAATTGCCCATAAATACCTAATTAGAAATATATTTGTCAAATAGGACCTTTTGCACATAGGGAAGGTTGTTTGAATAAAAGAAAAAATCTTTTGCATAAATGAAAGATTGCTTGAATACAAGGGAAGATCTTTTGTACATAGGGAAGATTGTTTGAACACAAGGGAAGATCATATAAGAACAATGTGATCATTTTACTTCCTATTTTATTTCTCTTAAAAAACCTTGATACTTCAGGTCCTATTTAACAATTAATTTATTAAATAAATATTTATGGGCAATTTTTGCTTTTAAAATTCCTTTCCTTTCCTGTCTTTTTCCCTTTTTAAAACTAATTTTTAGTTTTTTCAAAAGCATTCGGATTTTTAAAATTTAAAATTAAAAGTTCAATATTCATTTTATTTAGTGAGTAGTACAATATCATTGATATATCTTGATATCCGTATTTTTTTGCAAGATCTAAAAGATCGGTGCCCTGCGACACGCTATCTCCATTTCTAGTTTGATTACTTTTCCCCTCTCCCTCCATCTCACTTCCTGATTACTTTTCTGCACTCCCTGTCTCACTTCATCTCTTGCGTGGTCTCTCTTTCCTTCTTTCAGACTCTCAGTTCTCACCGGTGGGTTTGGTTTCTCTCAAGAAGCCTCCCTCTCAGCATCCCTCAGAGTTTGTAAATTATGTCCGTTGGATAAATCTTAACGCTCATAAAAGAGACACATCAAGCAGCTTTTTAAATTACATATCCACCGTCCATTTTGTTTTAATCTCGACCGTCCTTTCAATTTTACATTCTTGCAAATCCCTATAATTGTTTCCGTTCCGGTGTTCCCTTCCAATCCACTCCAACGAAATGCGAGCGCTCATTGTCTTTAACTGTTGAATTGCCGTAGAGGGAGAGAATCACCATGTGGGGGATTCGAGCTCTATGCTGCCTCCAAACTTGTTATTAGAAAGATCAACTCTTGATAATTTGGGAGATGCCCAAAACCATCGAGGTGCATGGCCTTGGAGAAAATTCCAAGAAAAATTAGGATCTTGCAAGTTGGACATACATAATCGTGATAAAAGCCCAAGATAGCTCCACTCATTGTTAGAAGAAAGTTGAACCAGCAAGCATTGAAGCCAAAAGATAGATTGAAAGGCCTGGGAGACCACCTCATGGTCGGTGCTGTTGCAGGAAGAATCCACTAAAACAACAAACAACGCCAAAAAATCCAGAACACCAAAAATAGGAGTTGACAACCTTAACTCTCATAGCCCTTGTTTTTGAAAGATAGTATGAAGCAAGTTCAAGAGGGAAAGAGGAAGGCTTATTGGTAGTGTTACAACGGCGCTCATTGTCATCCACCATTGGACCTTCGTAGAGGGGGAGAGAAACGCCAATGCAAAGCCCCTGCTTCTTCAAGTCTTTCTCGCTAAGAGTTGTAGAAGCTCATCCTTATGCATTTGAGGCATTTAAGAATCTGATGACGTGGTTCACTATGAACCATTCAATCAATTGGATGGCCACGATTTTGAGCTTCCGAGAGATGCTAAGGAGATGTGCCAATTGAGGGTAGGGGTGTGCAATATTTTTCTATCCCGGCCTTCCTGTCCCGATCCCTAAAATTTCAAGATGGGAAAAATTTGGGATCGGGATCGAGAATAGGATTTCTTGATCCCGAATTTTTCCTGATCCTGAAAATATATCTATATATGTAAATTTTTTTAAAAAATATTCAAGAAAGCAAGACTAAATGTAAAGTAAAATATGAAAATCCCTAACACCCTCAAGGTAATATCTATTCTTTTAGTTTATTTAGTTAATTTGATTTATTATTCATTAAATAATTCAAATTTTTTGTTCTTATCTTTATACTTTCTGCAGTTGAATCGACAACTTTAAACATATATTAGACTAATTATATATTTATATTGGACTAATTTGGTACAATATAATATTAGATAAATTTATATATTTGTACTAGACTAAAGAAAACACAACAAAAAATTTAATATAGGAATTTTTTTTTTAAAAAAGGAAATCCGAGATCTGAAAATTCCTGATCCCGAAAATTTCCCATCCCGTTGGGACGAAAAACTTTTAGGATTGGGACCGGGAATGAAAATAATTCCAAAATCCTTCTCGGAATGGGGATCGGGAATGGGATTTCCCGATCCCGAACACCCATAATTGAGAGTATCCGCTTCCATTCTCACCATGGATGCAACAACCCGGCTCAACTTTAAATAGAGAAAATGCACCGATAATAGAGAGAGCAAGAACAAGCCGTCGAAGCATTCAGAAAGAAAGTGTCAAGATAAATGTTCTGCCTTTATTGTTATTTCTTGAAAAAGCAATAGGATTTTAAATATAGAGAGAAGGGATATGAAATGACGAAGATGGGGAATTTTGAAATTTAAACTCTTTTTTAACCGTTTAAAATAGAGGCTGCATGAAGCCCAATAAAATCTAGAACCACATGTGAGCCGTATTGTTCATGTGAACAGTAAAATGAGAAAGGAGCCACAAAAGAATATGGCTTGGCTGGCTAACTGGTCATGCAAATTTATAATATTAGGGGATGATATGAGGAGAGATGAAGAATCATATGTATTATTTATAGAAGAGCCTATACAACCGATGTAACCCACATGGGTTTATACTAATCTATCATTACTTGAGAGTAATGGATGAATTAACCCTACTTGGGGATTTGAGAGAAACTCCTCTTTCTAGGAAGAGAACCAAATTACACTCTCTCTTTACCTGATAGGAATCAATATTCCTTCACACCCTCAACATAAGTTATATTAGACCTTTTATATGCACTTTGACTCATCAACCAACTAATATAAGATCTTAACCCATTACTATATGATGCTAACAAACCATTCTCACTTTAATACTTCTAATGCCAAGTAACATATAACCCACCAAGTTTAGACTCTGAAGTGAATAGACTGCAGATTAATTGACTATATACATACATACATACATACGGGTGAGATGAGGATCGGATATATGAGCTGCTGTTTATTGGATTGACTCTGCCTTGGTTCAAATTTAAAACGTAGGAAAGTGAAAATATTATGACCCGTGATCTTTTAACCATTTCGGGTTCAATGGAAAGGAAAAGTCAGGTAGGTATCAAGAAATTGTGAGGTGAGATCCAGTTTCAATGTTTCATTCATAATTTCTTCCAAAATATATTAATTTGACCATTCTACCAACTCTTACCTAAGCAATTTCGACATTTGCCCTTAACTTATCCAGCACAAAGAAACTGATTGAACCCCAAAATATATATAATCCTAGTTGATATAGACATGAAATTATTAAGAACGAATCATGTAGTAGCATAATAAACTAAAGAGTAAAGACTTGTGAGTTGTACTTCTTTCCCCACCAACCTAATATTAAATATCAGATACTGTATTATATTCTCAACTCAGACCTAATTATAGATGGACGATCTTTACGAGGGCAAATAGATCATATATAGATGCCATTGATTCAATATTGTTTGGTTCCGCAGATTTTATTTAAAAGAAACTTGAATTTGAGAAACCAAAATTTATGACTACTGTTTAAATTAAAATTAAACTAGACTCTTTAAATAGCTACTATAAAACTCATCAATCACAATAAGAACAAAAACAGCAATAAACCCATCCCTATCGCGCTAAAACAATAACTAAACATCTTAATATTAAGAAATAAAACAATTTTGATGGCCAAATAAAGCAACATTTATTAATATTTTTTTAATGTTTTCAGCAACAAGTAATCCTCATTTTCATTCAACTTTTACAATTCGCGCAAGACAGTTGTCTGAAGGTCTGGGAATTGGCAAGTAGACCAAGGGACATTTTTCATCAATTCTCTCCATCCTGCACCATAATCATGATTAGGAAAGAAAAAAGAGTTATTAATCAGTGGTTCATTAGTATTAATAATTATATAAGAAGTATATATAGTTTCATAGGGAACCTGTAATTGAGAAGAAAATGGTGAAGGAAAATGAGGATCTCAAGCTTGGTCAGGTCACTTCCAGGACAGTGCCTACTTCCTAATCCAAAGGGAAGGAAACTCCCCGCTTTGCCTTTGAAATTCTGCATATATATTTTGTATATTGCTTATTAATAAATTTACCTCTAAATAATATTAGCTCCGGTCCTTAATATAAAATACACATATTTGAAGAGTCAATCTTATTCTTAAATATAAGATAAAATTTTCGTATTTATTGATTTTTTTTCTAATTTACCCTTATTGACATTCATTCAACAATAATTATGAAAGAAAGAGAAAATATAATCAAATTAGGTAAATACACGTCATATTAACCAACCTAATTAATTTCTTTAATCTAATCAAATTAGGTAAACATGTCTTATTAAAAACCGAGAGAGTAATATGTATAAAATCCTAAAAGACTATAATTGAGACCAAGGGTCCACGTACATCCCATCTGGAAGGATCAAATTCCTCTGGGTTGACGTAGTTCTCAGGATCCATGTGAACACCTCTGTACCAAACCAGAACTTTCCATCCTCTGGGTATGGTGTAACCTATATTAATTTTTTTAAGGCAAAAGAAAAAAACAATTGTAACGTGGGAAAAAACAGAGATTAGAAAGCATGGAGTTGAGGATAGACTATAGAGTGAGCAACCGTTGATGTTGACGTCATCTTTTGCCTGTCTGAAGTTTGCAAATGAGATAGTTGTTCTGCGCAGCATCTCGTCAATAACCTATGTATAAAAAATTGAACGAACCGAAAAAAGAAGAAGAAGAAAGTGGTTAAGATTCTTCGTGAAACTCGTTGGTTTTGGATTTCAATGTTGTTTAATGAATGACGACGCAGATTGAGATTATGGATTCACAAGAAAAGATATTGTAGGCCAACTCAAAACTTGACAGCTCATGCAGGGAGATCTCTAATAATACATTATTCCAATAGGACATAAAATAATAACACTTATACTGAACATCTAAATCTAAGGGTCTGTTTGCCATAGCGCTTCAGGAGGGGTGCCGCACGTTTTGAAGAAAAAAGCACAGTAGACATATTTGAGATTATTTGGGAAAGCGTTGTTAACCACTGTGCTTTTATAAAAAAAGTAACTTTTTTTCGAAGCTCATAAACACAGCGGTGGGGATGAATCATCACGGTGGAGGGTTATTGTTGACTGATGATCAGTGCATTGCAGCAAGTGTGTGGGGCCATCAAAAATTATTAAAAACAATTATACTTTATGAAAAAGGAAAAAGATAAAATCATAAATTTGTTTGAATTATATATATAAAAATTGATGAATTTAAATTTTTTATGTAAAATCATAAAAATTTAAGTATCCCATTTTATATTCATAAGATATCAAAATGTCACTTGTTTTAGAATTATTAAAAGAAAAAATGTAAAAACATTTGAAAAGTTGGGTATTAAAAAAAGAGTTAAGGTATAAATTTGTTTCAAAAGTTTTTGCTGAAAATCAATATTATCCTGAAGATTTTTGTAGGTTCAATAATAATTATCATAATATATTTTTCTTTTTTTTCAATAATAATTTTACCTTTTTTATTTTATCAAAATTTTTTAATATTTTTTTACTTCAATTATCACAATATATATAACTAATATATATACATATATAATATTTAATAAGATTCATGCCCTTTTCAGTCATTTCCCATCTAAACGAGTTTTTCAAACTCTAATCCAAACAGGTTCAAGGTTAGAAAAAAAGTCACTTCTGCTACCGCTAATCCAAACACAAATCACATTTACATTTTCACTTTTAATCCTACCTTACTTTTTTAAAAGTCAGATGACAAAAAAAGCCACTTCTCCACCGCTAATCCAAACGGGCTCTAAATATAAAAACTAAATCTGCATAATATATACACACACGTACCTTTGAAAGATATTCCATTTGCTTAATTTCCCTAAGATTCAGGCCATTCTGCGTGGAAGGTCTTCGTCCCGTGATCTCCTCTTGCTCTTTCTACATTGACAATGAAGGAATATGACAACTGATATGAAAGTAGGGTGAATATGTGTATATAAATATATAGTGATATAATTGACACACGACGAGGAGGGAGATGTAACAGTAGTGAAACAACCTTGGCTATTTGGAAAAAATGAGGATGTTGAGTGAGGTAGATGAGGGTCCACATGATAGCGTGAGCCGAACTTTCGTGGCCAGCCAACAAGAAAATGAGAAGTAGGTCTGTTATGTCTTCATCTTCCAGTTGCCATCCATCTTCATCTTTCACCTCCATTAACATATCCATCATATCTTTCTTCGTCTTGCCCTTTATGCTCTCTCTCTTCCTCTCCAGCAAACTTTGCAGCACCTTCGTCAACTTCTCTCTCGCCTGCCATTTTCATTTTCATTATACAACCTTAACTTGTTTTGTTTAATTATTTCACGTTGGCGGCTCTGTATTAATTAAGCTCTTGTGACGCAAATAAGTCCATTCCAAACTAATTACAGTTATCTCCACCGTTGGCTGGCCATTGTAAGATTTCAATCTCAAAAAAAAAAAAAAAACGGACGCTATATATATGGGTTTGGATTAAGGTGTAAATTAGAAATTTTTATTGATCAAGAGTAATATTATCTTAAAAATTTCAAAACGTAGCATTGCTATCTTATATCGTTAAAAAATTAGTATTGATCATTAATTTTTTAATAATAAAAAGCAAAATTTCTCCGTTTTTACACTTCATGGCAACGTTAATTTTAAACAAACTTCTAGGATAACATTAACTTGTGCGTGAGATTAACTAACCTTGAGTGCCTTGTGGAAAGCAAAGCCGGGGATATTGATGGCGAGGGACTTCATTCCACGATGGAGGTCGGCGTATAGATTTTCGAACATGTCGAGGTTGATGGAGTCCACGTCGGAGCCGACAAAGATGTTGGTGATGACGGCAAATGCGAACTTCCTCAATTGGCACAACAACTCAATCGGCCTGTTCATGCTGCTCCATTCATCCAGAAACTGAACGGCAATACTCTCGATGAGAGTGACATAGGAGGACAAGGCGTGGTGGCCGGTGATGGGAGCGGTGGTGAGGCGGCGAATGCGCTTGTGATCGGCGTTGGAAATGCTGTGGAGGGATCTTTTTCCGGCAAGGGCGATGGTGGAGGTGGGATATCCCAGCTTGAAATGCTGTTCATCAGTGAGGACTTTGCGGCAAGTGTCTGCACTGCAAACAATGATCGTGGGGCTTCCAAAGAGGTATGTCCTATACACGCCAGTTCGGCCATGTCTGCAGCAGAAACGAAAACACCCACCAAATTAAAGCAATTCAAATTGTGAATATAACAAAGACAAAGTTAATTTTTTGTTTGAAAAGATCAATGAAGCTAAATAAGTTACTTAATCATATTATATATAATGTATAATTAGATTATATATCAATTTATAAGTCAGGTAAAATAGTTTGAAAATAAAAAATAAATATAAATATTTTAAATTAATTTAACTAACTTCCTTAATATCTTTAAAAATAATCAATCTTGTCTATTATTTAATTAAGTACGGAGTGAGAAAGAAGGAGGAGAGAAAGGGACCTGGAAATGAGCAGAGAGATGAAGGAATCAGGATTAGATCTGAATGAGGAGAAGAAGGCAGGCATGGCTCCGAGAAAAGGCCAGCCCATATCTCCCGGCGGAAGATGGCGTTTTCCGGCGGCATGGTACCAGTCGTTGAGTCTTCTCAGAAAGCCAAACACAAATGCATATGCACCCAAAACAAGAGCCCCTCCTACAATCACCGCATCAAATATCTCCATTTAACAAATTTGGATGTGATCTCAATGAACTTGTTATAATTCGTGATATGTTTCCTTCTTCTTCTCTCTCGTCCCTTTTTTATACACTGCAAGTCGCCGCACGAGGGTTCTCGCTCCACTAGTTGGCCCTCTATTTTTTCTTTTAATACATAGGTGAGTTATGTTTGTCGGCTTGGCGGTAAAGTATGGTTCTAGACTTAAAAAAAATATTTATACAAGTATTTATAAATCAACCACCAATAAAATTCTCATGTGATAGGAGTTCTTTTTTGGTTAAATATAAATATCTATTTTTTAAAAATAATTCTATTTAAGGCATAGCTTTATAATTCACAGTCTCTGAACCAGCTTTGTTGGTCCATCTGGTTTTATTTTAGAGTCCAATGTACTATAAATCTCACACATCGTAGCTCTTCTCTCCATGTACTTGGGATGAATCATGGCCGTTCATCTTACCTACAGACTCTGTGCTTCCACGTGGCTTTTCACAGCAGCCTTCCGTTCTTGATTTGGTTTTTCAATGGGTGTGGTTTTTCCAGCGCAGAATTTCGGATTGCTTGTGAGGGTGTCCATGCGCACACCTCTTTAGAACCCTTCACATTGGATTTCTGGGTCTTAAATTTCATTTAATTTAAATGGTTTTTTTAAGATGACAATTTATTAAAAAATCATAAAATCTTGTTTAGTTAAAAGTAGTACGATCCCAATTATTCAAATCAAATCAGATCAAAACCATTTATCAACTCGAACTCGTATTTTCACCTAAGAAATTTGATTTCATTAAATTAATTACGTAATTGAACTTGTCACCCGTTGGTAGACAGTAGCTGATATATAGAGTCTAATATAATTTATTTTAATTAATTTAATGCTTCACGACACGACTTTTTGTGTGGCCTATCAAAATGACAATGAAAGAAACCATATTGAAATATCTTTTCTTGCATAGTTATTAAGCATATGTTTGGGAAACACCCAAACAACGGTTTTAAAAGTCATTTTCTGTTAACCGAGACAAAATTTTTCTTACATACGTATCTCGTAAATTGTAAAAACTATTCTTTAAAAGCTAATCCAAACTTATAGGGAAGTATCGGTAATTAAAGTAATTTGACTTGAAGCCAGAGGGTCAAAGGCCGTGCAAAATCTCACATCCGATTTAAAAATGGCCTCCAATCGCTGTGGATTTCTAGCTACCTCGGTGACTTTACCTGCTTCGTTTCAAACTATAGCCTATGAAGAGAAGAATGTGTCAAGCCAGCATTGGCTATCCAACAAATCAAATCAAACCAACGAATGTGGAATTAGAAAAAAAAAAGAGTATTGTAATCGTTACGTATTTAAACAACTGGATTTTATGTAAAGTATTTATTGCCTTTTTTTTGTTTTGTTTTACTTATGCTCTTATTTATTTATTTATTTATTTTTTTGATACAAAAAAGTTTAGGTAGGTTCGGCACCAGTCCTCTACCAAGGCCAGGGCACAGTCCCAGGACTCTTCGAGCGCTTACAAGGGACTTACGAGATCGCCTACTAATTAGGTCTCCCCATCGGTCAGAGGGTTCGAATACACTCCTTTGTGATCGGGATGACAAGACCTTAACCAATTATGCCAAACCTCATTGACTACTTACGCTCTTATTTAAGACGAGAGAGATGTTGTCTCATGTTTGATTGTTTTTAGCCTAGTATTGAAAAAGAAAAGGATGTCTACCCACCTGCATATTCAAGGCTCGTAACTAAATTAGCCCATTTGTATTGGTTTTAATTAAGAAAGCAAGTATATATTTGTTCCGTTGGACTTATAAGCGAGGGAACAATATTATCATCATTGACTTATTATTGTTAATAACATAACATATTTTGCTTATAACTTGTCACCCTGCACAAGAAGCTTCTCATTTTGTAACGGCCAGCTGCATGCGGGGTTCAATAAGTCTTTGCTCCCACCCAACTTAAGTTGCCTCGGACAAGTAACCGACTTATGAATCACCTAATAACAATCAAATTAAGCGGGGAGGTTATTAAACTTGGTAAATATATAATATACTTAACTTTGAACGCAATTTAATTTAATTGCTTATCCCGCGGCAAAAGTAAGTTTGTTTTTCAAACGGCCGGTTACGTTTTGCCCATTAAAGGGCTAGCTGTCAAACTAAACAAGTACAATACGTCAATACCAACAAAAAAAATATATGGAATTAAGTATACATTTCGTATTATGTCAATTTAAACACGTACGCCATCTAAGTTTCAAGCATGTTTGGTAGAAAGGAGTCATTCTAGTGAGAAACATTATACAGGAGAAGAAAGAAAGAGAGGATGATAGACTTCCACAGAACATTTTTGGCATGAAAAAAAAGTCGTGGTTTTTATTTTTTTAATTGAAAGTTTGATATGAAGTAATAAGAGAAACAAAGAAGAAGAAGGGGTTAACATGGATACCCCTTATTGAGACACTATTAATGGGTTTAAGCATCTAAATCCCTAAACTGAAAGCTTTAACAGGGTTTCAAGGTCAACGGCTCTATGATCACTTACTACTAATTTATAATGTGAAGAGGACGACCTTTGTTCAGATTGATCATAGCGTGGTTGGAGGTGGAAAACCAGGTCGAAGATTTTAGGGTCAAACTGGTCATTCACTTAATTTTTTATTTTTTTGGCCCAAGTCATTCACCCAGTTTATACGTATACCTTTTATTTGGTCATAAGAGATAAGTAACACACACACGAAAGTTTATTTTATTTTGATATTTTTCTATTAAAAAACCAAAAGTTTCAACAACTCAGGATACCGTATATAGAGATCACGGCCAAAACTGCTCGTTACAATATTAACAATATAAGATTAAATTTTGGTGATGGTTTTCGCTTCGGCTAGGGGCCAGTCCTCATGTGGCCCACCTGGCACCTTCCAGCGAGGCAGCCGTCCATGTGGCATAATCACAACTACGATTTACTCTATCCACAGTCTGAAATTGCAAATACATAGTCAATAATTAATAATTGCCTTTAAAAAGTAATTAAATGATATCGAATAAATTATTATTTGTATCCTAGAAGATTAGTCGTTTTTAAAGTTAATTTTTCAACCCTTTCGGCATAAAAAAGTTAATTTTTGAAGGAAACTCTTTCGTCAATCAACAATCTTTTGGAATTAATTTCATGATTATAAAAGATGAAACTGAGAATTAGATATTTGACTTCAACATTCAGAGAACAAAACAAAAGACATAGAAAGAAATCAAAATATGAGGCTAAACCCTTTTCAAAAACAAGAACAGTAGTTTATTGGGAAAACAATGAATTGCCTAACATTTCATAAAAGTGAAATTCTCGGCCCTAACAATGAAGAAATTAGAGATGTTCCCATTCAGATCATGTTTACTGTTTAGCATACGGCAGGCCCAATAGTGTTTGAGCAATGAAATAAATAGCATTGATTGCACCAACAAAGTGATTGCTATGCACCCATCTAAACTCAGGGTTGGCACAGTGTCTGAGAAACCCTTATGCATAAGACAGGCCAAATGGTTGTAACATACGACAGTATGTGGGATGAAACAACAAACTCTTGGAAGATAAACATAATCAATAGCCTGCTCTAAGTTACCGCCACACTAACAAACATTGACAACCAGCAGCTAAACACGTTAGGGTCAAGAAGACTCAAATATGGAGAGTGTTTGGAAAACCACAAAATCGTGGTTTCAAAAATCCTTTTCTGCATATCAAAATAAAGCTCAACTCACATACTTACTTAAAATCGTAAAGACTATTCTATAAAAGTTATTCAAAACATGCACCTAATCAGATAGCCATACCAGTGAAAAAAATATATTGCCCCACACAACTCTGAATGGGGCGCAAATCAGGATCATGAAAGCCAGACAAGTCAATTATTAAACCCATTATATTATACATAAACCAAAGCGTGCTTGGGCCAGAGTATTTACAACGAGGCTAACTTTAACTAGAACAAAACCAACATACCCCATAAAAGAAACACGCTGAAAATTTAATCATACATCAACTATAGTGTTACACATTAAACAGAAACGAGCACATTTTGGGGCTCAGGCTCCCATGGGAATTGATCAGATTTTGAAATCAGGAGATTCTGCGTATGAGATTGAAATCAGTTCAGATCGAAACTTGTCATCCACATCACCGTTTGCCACCGCAACTCCATCCGCTTTCTTAATTTCAGACCCAATATTGGATTCCACAATCTTCTCAGGTAAAGAGTTTGAGATAGCAATGAGCAACTCACGTGCAACCTCTTTAGTGGCCTTCTTGCTCGGAGACTTGTTATCCATATAACTTCTCTCTTCTTCCTAAAATTCAAATCCCAAAATATCAGATTCAGCACGTGCCACACTTTCCCCTCCAAATTAATGTCATCAGAATCGTATTAGTATTAATATCAATATCAATTTCAGATTTGCTCTTGTTTTCTGCGGAAACCCAGTTTATGCAATTTGTCCATTTTGTCAAACAATCACTAATACACCAATCAGATCAAAACAGGTCTCCAAATACATCGTTAAAAAAGTCATGTAGTCAGACATAAGGATGAGTAATGCCGAAGACTAAATCATGAATACGTCTGATACTAAGCCACAATGTAACATTTTAAACTCATTTGGTGGAAGAGAACACAACAAGAATTCGTACTGATGGTCAAATGACTCTCTGCGAAGAAGATCCCGATCTTACATGTAAACATATATTCATTTTTCATCTACTTTCTAACTTAATAGGCATTTACCAAGCTTGAAATCTGTTATAAACCCATCCAACTCTGCATGGGATAGAAAGAGAGGGGGAAATCTGCTCTACCAGCCCAGAGTCCAAGTTAATGTGAAAACCAAACTTTTAGTTAATTAACAAGCAACATATAGATTGAGAAGGATGGGAAACAATCAAGAAGAATGAGAGAGACACCATTGATGAATATAGTTTCTCATCAGGCACTTAAAAATTGATATATAAATCACAACTAGAACCAGCCAAAAGATTAAGAGCATATCTATGAACAGTTCTATTCATGTAAAAAAAAATCTTGGTGAGTTTTTTTGTTCTTGTTCCTTTTTAAACCTGCCTTGATATTATTCATTTCTATCAGCTCAGGTCGTATGATCAGGTTGATTAAATTCTGCAAACCCAATCCTTAAGGCCAAAATCCCTTCAAACGGAACAAAAACCAACCAAGCGGGATGGCATGATTTGATTTGATGGGTTCGCAACAGTTTACGTTTCCATCGGAAACACGGTAACAATTCTCTTTCCTCTTTCAATTAACTTTGTAGGTAGATGATCAGGAAGCCTATGATTCGATTTGTTTGCAACAGATTCCTAAATAATCACCGGAGAAAGGTTAAACAGTTTAATGTCCAGGCAATCAAAGGCCAAACAAGGATCTCGTTCCTCTAATGTTCGTTCGTAATATCCATCGCGGATGCGAATCAAGTAGCAAGCGAATAGACATGAACCGTAAAACAAATTTCGATGGAGGAAAAATCAGGGAGCACTAGAGATCGTACCTTTGGGATCTTGCGTTTGCCTTTGAAATGGAGGAATGCGCCTAACCTTTTGACCCTGGCCCTCTGCTCAAAGTGACCTTATTGTTCGAGCTTTTCAAGATAACTACGGTATTGCCACGACGCTTTGGGAAAAGTTGGCAACGTGCTCACGCCTCTAGAATTTTCTGAAAATTACGGCCTCCGCTTAACTCCTATATTTATAATTTATTATTTTTTTGTATTTGAATCAAGTTAAACTATATTAAAAATAAAAGTACTAAAAATTACATTAGAAAAAGAAAAAGGAAAAATCCCTATAAAATACCTTTGAAATAGAGAAATCCATAATCAGTACTTTGAGATCAAAAAATCCGGATCAGTCTCGGATCAGTACGGATAAACAGTGCGGGCAGCGCCAAAAGATAATTTTGCCCTTCAGCCCTCATTCCCTCCACTTCAAAAATAACAACACGTGGTTCTTAATTAACAACTCCGTATTCTTGTTTCACAACTTCCTCATTTAAGTTTCAAGGCCAATAACAACACCTCTTTTTATATTAACAACTCCTTATTCTTGATTAACAACTCCAGATTCTTGATTAACAACACTGTATTCTTTATTAACAACTCCGTATTCTTGATTAACAACTCCATTTCATCTTTTTACTTTCACAATAACAACACTTGTGTTGCTATTAACAATACCATATTCTACATTAACAACTCTAATTTCTTATTTCACAACTTCGTAACCTAAGTTTTAGGGCCAATAACAACACATCTTTCTTTATTAACAACACCGTATTTTACATTAACAACACTATATTTTTGAGATGTGAATATGTGGAAGAATAAAGCGGAGTTGTTAATCAAAAATCCAGAGTTGCTAATAACAAGACCGGTGTTGTTATTGTGAAAGTAAAAAGATAAAATTAGAGTTGTTAATCAAGAATCTGGAGTTGTTAATTAAGAACCACGTGTTGTTATTTTTGAAGTGGCGAGAATGAGGGCTGAAGGATAAAATCATCTTTTGACGCAGCTCGCACTGTTCATTCGTATTGACGCAAGACTGATCTGGATTTTTTGATTTCAGAGTACTGATTAGGGATTTCTTTATTTTAAAGATATTTTATAGGGATTTTCCCAAAGAAAAATTTCTCAAAATCTATCATGGTCAAATTTATCGTTCGTAATTTTAAACAATCACGATTCATACTGAGAATTATATGAAAAAAAGATAAATAAATATTACTTAAATTTTAAAATTCTAAATTACTAATTTTTTAAAAACTTGAGATGTCAATTATTATCTTTTTTTTGTCAATCTCATTATTCTTATTGTTAATAAAACTAATTTAAAATTTTAAAATTTAAATGATATTTAAGTACTTTTTCTCTAAATTATATTTCATATTAATTTATAATTTGTGGCGATGTCCCTTAGCCGATTAGCCGATAATGGAGCTGCTCTTAAAATTGACTTGGTCTCATAGATTGTATCGCCAAGTCAGAGCACGCGCATGCATACATACATGGATAAAACAGGATTATTATGATAAATATTGTTTTTTTGCCTTCTATTATGATAAATATTAAATATCAAGATCTATTTACTTAATTTGATTAAATTTAAAAAGTTATGTTAATATAGCATGTATTTTCTAAAATATGGAACCATTTCCTTATTAAGAGTGTATTTGGATTAGCTTTTGAAGAATAACTTCTGGAGAAAAAGTGGAGAATAGCTTTAAAGAATAGATTATGAGGAGAATAGATTATGAGAAAAAATGATTTTGATAAAATGAAATTGTTGGGATGTTATGATTAGAATAAATTTTTTCATAGTCAAATTACTAAAAAGGATATGAACTTTTGTGATAATTACATGTAAAAGATAAGATTATATTTTAAGTATTATTTAACATTAAATTGCATAATAAATACAAAAAATGAAATAAATTTATCAAAAAATTTTAAAATTATAACATTTGTCAAGTATATAATATAAAAAAATAGATGAAAAAATTTTAAATTTATAACATTAGTCAATTATGTAATATAAAAAAATAGATCAAACATATATAAGTGTGTGTGTGTGTGTGTGTATAAGTATATTAAAAAATTGTATAATAAAAAATTATTTATAAGTAGTAAGGATTTAAAATAATCTACTACAAAACACCAAAGTACAACTTCAGAGTAGAGATACAGTTACATTTCACTGATTGTCAATAATTGAGTATAAGTCAAAATATGGATACAATAACATAAAACAGAAACCAATGTTCCAACCAAAACAATATTGAATAGAATTTCCCATAAAAGGCAAATCATAATCATTAATTGAATAGAATTTAGCAAAGTATATAAGAATAAATGTCATAAGAACTGTGGCAATTCCAAAATTTACATTTTAATGGCACAGGCATATAATATATCAAGTGTCCTACATTAAAGATATGGTATTTACATGTGAAAAAAGTCCAGGAAATTCTAAAATTAGAGCCACAAGTTTTGATCATCCATGAAAGTCAGATCATTATATCAACTTGGAAGTTTTGATGTGGATTTAAAGTAAAACTTGAAAAGGGAAATCACAAATTTAGAGCACCAAAACTAGAGCCTCTTGCCCTTTCTACCAATGACACCAGAGCACCATTGAAACTCCAGAACCAGAGCGCACTACTTTGCCACAAACGCAAATAATGACACACTAAACACAAATAATGGAGCTACCATCACAAACCACACACCACAAATGCATACCTCTACGAAGTCGTTGGCAAGATTTGGGTAACCAAACCTCACGAAGTCGCCGGCAAGATTTGGCCAAGATAATCAGTCAAGAAAGAGAAATGATCACAGGATAGAGGAGTAGCCACCGATAACTTAACCACCAAGCCGTCGCTTCTGATCGCCGATTAACCTCCACCAAATACCACCTCGCTAATAAAAGGTCGCAATTTTTGCTACGCCGCCCCTACTACAAGTAACGGGAAGCCAGGAAATGAACACTAGAAAAAGGACAAAGAAAAGATTGAAGCCATGCTCATCAATGGGCCGAAATAAAGCCACCTTTTTTGAATCTGGAAGAGAATAGGAACGAGAAGGAGAAGAGGAGATCTGTATACAATGGCAAAGACAGGAATGACGATAGGAAAGGGAAAGGGAAGACAGGCTTGAGAAGGGAAAGGGAAGACGGGAAAGGGAAAAGGGGATAGGGCAGGACAGGACAGGACAAGACACAATAATTACATCCCAACAGTCACAATTTTATGGCTCAAGCAAGAAATAATAGATTCTCGTTGGAACCATGGTTTTGCCACAAAACCATGGTTTGGTTCAAAAACGCGATTACGCAGAAGTATTGGGTGTTTTTTGACAAAACCAAGTTTTTATCATATAAGTGCTTTTTTCTTTGGCATCCAAACACATCAGAATGCTTGCTTAGTAAGGAGAGTTTATTAGATTTGGGTTATTCAGATATGATTTTGAACTGTCCAAATCTAATTTTGTTAAAATGATGATCTTTTAAATGAAAAAATCATTTTTTGAAAGAATAGTAGTTAAGAACTTAAGATATTATTTTTGTTTTAGATTCTATATTCATTAAAATAATTTTTAAAAAAATATAGACTTTTTAAAACTCAGATTTGGACCGTCCAAATCAGATCTGATGGTTCAAATATGATAAGCTCTCTTTACTAAGCTTTTAGCTTAGTAGAAAAACCAGTTCCCTAAAACACTATAGTAATCTTCCTTAGTTATCTCATTCTCTCTCTTCCTTAATTATTGTCGAGGGAAAACATCAATAATGTAAATTAGAAAAAGATTGACAAATATAAAAAATATATCTTATATTTAGAATCAATATTAACTCCTCAAATAATTCCTTAGGAGTAATAAAGTTTACAATATAAAACTAGCTAACTAAACACAATTCATTTCATAATACTAAGATACTATTTATAAGGTAAAGAGATAAGATTTTCTTATCTTATTTATAAGTCACTTCATTATTTTTATATAAATGTATAATTTTACACTTCATTTATTAATATGTAATTGTAAACTTTATTTGTACATTATATTATGTGTATTGATTGGGGGTAAAGTTGGAATGCTATTAAATTTTACAAGATAGAGTAGTTAATAAAGTTCCTTACTTCTAGTCACAAAAGTAATTTTAAAATAGGATTAAAGGAGTACAATATACAAAAATTAGAATTAACTAATTTTAAAATATTTTTTATATGTAAAAATATTTATCTTTTATCCATGTTTTTTGGTGGGGAAATGTTTTTTATAGCGTTGGGAAAAGACTACCATGTGCCCTCAAAAGATGGGGATTTGTGTTGCAAGAGTTTTTTTTTTTTAAAAAAAAAAAATCTTTTGTCATCTAAACTTCAACGAAGTTTTGAGCAAATATTGCATTGCCTCCCCAATACTTCATATTTTACGTGCAAGATTTACAAATTCTAAATAACACTTACAGGGGGGGAAAAAGAAAGAAACCTTTACTATTTGAGGACACAACACGCAATATCATGATAAATAACTTGAAAATCGCTCTTACATTGCCGTAAGGCCATTGGCTCAATAAAACTTGTAAGGATATAATAATTTACACTGCAACATTTTTTTAAAATTTTTTAACTACATTAAATCCACAAGAATGCCCTTTATAATTAAATTAATTATTAGGATCAAAATAAGTCTCTTAATTAGCTTCCATATTCATGAGAATAATACGGTTTCATAATTTGCTTCACACTGCACCGCCCTTCGGCCGACAAATCATTGAGATATTTTTAAGGATGCAAAAACTAAGTAATTAAGCTTATTTTGAATATTATACTCCATATATTAATTAAAGGATATAAAATCATTTGAATTTAAAAGACAAGTGACTAACTTGTTTAAGAATATTTTAAAATACAAATTAAAACTAACTTGAGAAGATAAAAAGGATAAGGAGGCAGCAGTAGTGAAAGTGAGGGAAAGATCAACTTATTTGATCTGGAGAAAATTCAATCTACAGGACTCGTGTGTAAGGGGGAATCTATACTACGTACGTTCCTTCCTACTACGTACGTTCCTTCCTAGTTCCTAAATTAGCAGCTTATAGATTAGCAAATAAGCACAAGTTAACTTAACCACGCCAACTGTTAGATCTCTTGGCTTCAAAAGCAGCCCCATCGTTAAGCATATCCTGAGCATCAGTCTCCATTCCAAGCTTGGACAGAGCAAGTGCCTGCAGGTAGAACGCTGTTGGCCAATCAGGAATGCACACCTGTGCCTGCATCGCATCCCGTAATGCCAGCTCTGCTTGCTCATTCATCAAGTACGAGAACGCTCTTCTCGCAAATACCGTGGCCGATGGAACTGACATCATCACCACCAACTGTTCCGCATCAAATATGTTCAGCTTTGCATTTTATAATCTTAATCTTATTCCTCTTCAATGCTCAAAATGTTATGGTATGAGATGTGGAAGGAAAGATGATCTTTGGTAGTAAAAGCTAAGCATGACAACTAAGCGACTAACCAATCAAAATGAAGGAAAA
Organism: Inga leiocalycina; assembly: GCA_963242795.1. Lineage (NCBI taxonomy): Eukaryota > Viridiplantae > Streptophyta > Magnoliopsida > Fabales > Fabaceae > Inga > Inga leiocalycina. The sequence continues at coordinate 4,928,587 of OY725330.1, forward strand.
GAGAGGTCATGTACCTTAGAATAATACTCAATTGCATTCTTGAAATCCTTGTCTCTGAATGCAATGTCCCCAAATTTTTTAGTGTTCAGGATCTCTTGCACTTGTTGTGTCCACTCTTGGAATGAAAGCTGCAAGGTTACACTCAGAAACTAGATAAGAACAAGCACAAAAACAAGAAAGTTGTCATAATAGCAAGAAATTAACAAGTGAGGTTTGTTAGTTTGAGATACATGCATCATCAGCTAAATGAACCAACTTTGACACTTTGTTTATTTGCATATTCACATATCCAGTTAGAATACTGCATTCTCTGTAATGAACATGTGATCCACCAGGCTTATTGATTTGAATACGAGAGTTCAACAGATTTAATCTCAAAAGGGAAAAACCCTGACGATTTGACATACCTCATTCTCAGCACCTTCTTCATCTTTATAACCTGTTTTTAGCAATATATCATGCACAGCCGTGAGATCCATCCTCGCACAAGCCTTTCCTAGGGGTGAAAGCATGGTTGGTAGCACTGTTGTATTTTTAGTTAGGCCCAACAACACATGAGATGCTACCTGGAAAAAGAAAGAGAAGAAAAACAGCAGAATTAGAAAATGAAGTTGAACTGGAATGGAGAAAAGTGAAAGAAATATACTACATTAAGCTTAAGATTTAGGGTCATGGTAGAAAACAAACCTCTTTCTGCTTTTGAAGAGGAGCAACTGCTGTAAGAAGAAACTTAATATCTGGGCGTTCTCTAGCCTCAAACTGGAGACATTTTGAAGCAAGTTCAACCAACTTTGTAGCATCATCATTTGCGTATTGCCCTTCTAGGGACGAATCCATCAGCAACAAGGCATTTTTACCCCTAATCAGATCAAGAGCCTGAAGGGAAAAATCAATCTTCTTAGCAATTTTCATACCCTTGGGTTCAGCATGCATCATATGATTAATTACGCAGCCTGAAAAGGCATCTCTATTGCCTATAGATTAAAAATTATAACAAATTGGATAATACAGTCTTTTGAGGCTATTGGAACATAAACAAGACAACCATCTTCAAATGAAGTAGTAAAACAGCCCATCTAAAAGTGATAATCAACTTCTACCATGCGTATCTTCAGCTAAAAATTTGCACCAAATAAAGTCATTATTATGCACGCCCTTAATGGCCACAAAGACAGAGGATAGAGTTTCTGACTCAGTTTCTTCTACAAATACAGAAGATATTTGGCAAATATTAACAACTAGAAGATTTGGAAGGGATGGTAACATACATGGCTTGGAGGAATATGCTTGCCGCTCAAAAGATCCAAAAGAACTGTTCCATAACTGTAGATTACACTCTCTGGGATAATCCTACCTGCAAAGGTTGTAAATAATCAGAGTCACTGGATACAAAACTTCACAACTCATCAACCATCACTCAGTGTATTTTTTAAATAAAGTACTACAATATTGCCATAAGTAAGAATTGAGTAGCAAAACACAAAGAAATCTCGAACAAAATGAACATCAAGATCATCTATCTACTCATTATGGAATATTGAATTCTAGAAGCTAGAGAACCATAGGCCAAGCGAGAAATACTTCCACAGCAAAAGCTTCTGTTTAGCGATGTTAAAGATGTTATCGTACCATTGAACTATAGAATTCTCTATTATTCAATTAAAACAGCGACAGATCATTTTCTGATGCGATCAAATGTTCATAATTCATGTCTACAATTGCAGCTGGAAATCCCATGGGAGGCAGAAAATTATAGCTTCAAACAATGCAAGTTGTTCAGAAAGGTACACATTGCCCCATACCTGTCCGCAAAAACTCAGGTGGAGTATATGCTAAGTTGGTACTGTAGCTTTTCCCATCTCGACTATTTTTCATAAGCCCAAAACTTGACAATCGGGGGTCACCTTCCTGCCAAGAAGTAGATCAATCAGTAACAAGTTTGCTTCAAAGGAATAGCTTAGAAGATATTGTCTGCTGAATGATGCAGAAATCTTTATAACATTAGCAGAGTGCAAACTTATGCTGACAGTATAGATATACCTAAACAACAAAGATCCATTTATACAAATAATGTCTCATGACAAAGACAGCAAGAATAAATAAACAATATGTCAAACAAATAACCAGGTTTCAAAGCTTACCTCATCAAAAAGAATCCTGTATGCATTCAAATCATGATATATTTTGCGATTTTCCATGCTACAGTGATCTAGTGCCTGGGCTACATGGTATGCAACTCTTACACGCATTTCCCATGGCAATGGCTGCTTGTCCCCTACAACATAAAAACCAGGCATACTATGAGTAAGGAAATAATGAACAACTAAATACAATTCCACATTAAAACCAAAAGTTGCATTACTAATCTAGTTATCAGAATGTCATTGACAGGTGCAGGAAATGATGTTCCTTATTTTAGCAGTCATAAAATGTTTTTTTTTTCAGGGGGAAAAAATGCTCTTCTTCCTTTCCTTTGAGAGGAAGATGGACAGGTGTTGGTCAGTCAGACAAAACAGGAATTGGTATTAGCGAGGTGAAAAGCAAATGGACGCCCACTTTGTACCAAGACAGTAGTAGAAGGAATAAACAGACTATATTAATTTCTATATAATAGATAGAAGATCTTGAGTAGCGCAAGCAATTAAAAAGGTTAAGTTTAAAATTTCCCTGAGAAAATAAAAGCATTAGAAAGGATACTTTTTATGGTCCCAGAATTATTTGCTCAAGATCCTGGCTAATAATGGCTATGAATCAGTATGAAAGTAAATATGATTAAAAGGAATAACTTGTCAGAGTCAGAGAACATGTTAGGGCCAGGTTCTGATCAGGAAGACATGTGATTATAGGATAGATTTTAATAAGCTTTTTCCGGAACTTCATGTGCTGCAAATCTCTATTGTCATGCATTACATCTATTGATAAGGATCAATGCATGAAAAATGCAGAACAAATAAGTTCCAAGGATTACAAAAGAAACTGAATAGGAAGATGCAGAGTTATACAATGAAAAAGATGCTTTGATAATGTATCATTTGGCATGTACTCTGCAACCAAAAGCCGTTCGTCTCCTTCAGCACAGCAACCAATTAGATTCACCAGTCTCTTGTGCCTCACTTTACCAACACCAGCCGCCTCTGCCTGATCAGTAAAAACCATCAGACATTATTAATATTATCATGTCAGACCTCATAATGCGCATGTTCTACAAGAGAGTTCATGAAGTAATTCTAAGGAAAGCTTGACCTCCCTGTAGAACTACCATAAATGCATCTTCGATTTCAAATCAATTCAGAGTTTAAAAAAAAAACAATATACTGATAATGCCACCTACATTCTTGTTTATTTATTGAACTATCCTCTTCGGCTCAATTTCTCAACAACTAAATTGAATGTGAAGAAATAAAGTTCATTTTTCTCACCATAAACTGCTGAGCGTCAGGCCAAGACTGTTTAGAGAAGCGTTTAATAGCAACTAAGCGATTGTTCTCGAGCTTTCCCTTGTAGACCACATTGGGTGCTTTCTCGCCACTTTCCGACACTACGTAATTTGCGCTGAACTCGTTCGTAGCCCTTCGAAGTTCATTGAGACCGAACTCTTTGAATGCTGGGACCTGGCATTCTTGATCAACATCATCCCCATTTGCTTCAAAACCAAAAACCAACATAGAATAAAAATCTATTCTCAAATGGAATGCATCCAAGATAACTGTGAACTAGCAAGTACACCCAGAAGCAGCTTAAATCGTTTAGTTTTAAGATCCAATGACCAAATGTTCCCCAGAAACACCACACACCACAAAATAGAAAGAACAAGAATGCTGAAACCCTTTACCAACAAAGGAAGCAGATTGTAGCTGGTTAGCTAAAGAGAAGTCAAAAACAACCAAATAAAAGGTCAAGATTGAAGAAAGAACCTGGATCAGGTTTGTTGGCGTCAGGGAAAGCAGAGGGGTCATCAGGGGAGTGAAGATGAGCTGTTTTAGAGTTTAAGCAACCCATGGGAAAGTATAGGCACACTTCATAGAATCGAAAAGCTCAGCAAAATCAAAGGAAAATTGAAGCGAAGGTGAAGCACACTAATCAGAGCCCTAGGGGATTAAACTACGGGTCGAGAAGATGCAAGCTTCACTTGTTTCAAGCCAAAATGCAGGGCCTGCACATGCCACAAGAGAGAGAGAGTCACCACTCCTTTGGCTTGTTGCAGCCCGGGAGAGAGAGAGAGAGAGATGAAAAGGGCCAAAAGCGTAAGTGAGTGAATCTGTTAAAAGACGAAGAGTGGGGAGAAAGATGAAAGAAAGCAAAGGGAAAATCAGGAGACAGAGAAGGTCACGTGACGGGGCTCGGGGGAAGCACGTGCGGCGCAGGCGGGGACTTGGAAGCAAAATTTTTCTATGGGCACGCGCATGTGTGTTTGGATTAGCTTTTTTTAATAGCTTTTACGATTTACGAGGAAAGTGTGTGAGAGGAGTTTTATCTCAGATTGCGCAAACCATGATTTGGACACTTGCCAAACACACACGCAGTTGCGTTGAAACTGGGAAGACGGCTCCGACCAGACGTCAAGGGCAAGCCTCATTTTCACTGCTGTTTTATCATGAGCCAAATTATCTGCTTCGCTTGTTTTGTGTGGTCATGTCCCTTTCTCTGCTTACTCTCTTGCTCTTGTTCTTCTACCTGCTGATGTTGATGTGTCATTATATATATTGTAATCTTCTTCTAATTTTTATTCTGTGATTAACGTAGAAGATGATAAAGAGAAACAAAGCAAGTGTTGACATAGTGAAAAACAAATTGGAGTATAAGTGTCTGTTTGAATTAGCGGTGGAGAAAGAGTTTTTTTTACAGATGGACTTTTAGAAAATTTAGATAGAAAAAAAGTCAGATTGTAGATGTGATTTGTATTTGGATTGGCGATGGTATAAGTGACTTTTTTCTAACCTTAAACTTGTTTGGATTAGTGTTTGAAAAGCCTGTTTAGATGCGAAATGATTGAAAAGGGCATGAATCTTATTGAATACTACATGTATATATATATATATATTAGCGGTATATATTATGATAATTAACGTAAAAAATGTTAAAAAAATTTGATAAAATAAAAAAGGTGAAATTATTATTTTAAAAAAATACACGGAAGTGTTTAATTAAAAATAAATAAATTTATATTTAAATTAGAATGCATACATGAAATGTTTCAGTATTGGATCATCTACTTCTAATAAGTTGGTCTCTGATAGTGTCATAAACATGATTTATTTGAGTTAGGGATATTTGTATTGAATTAATTGTAATCAAAGGTAAAATGGTCAAAATTTGTTAATAATTCATACAAATGGTCTCTTGAACTTTTGATCTTGCCTTGTATTTAATCTTGTATTGTAGGTGCTTAATAAAAAATTGGAGATTTTAAAGGGTCAGAATTAATATTGAGAACTAGGGTAAATCACAGAAAATGTCCCCATAAATTATGAAATTTATAAGTGAATGAAGAACAAAGACCGTGGAAATAACATAAAAGAACCTAAATGTTTCATAAATTATAGTGTACCCTACAAATATTTCACAAATTTACACTGTAATCTCTCCTGGAGAACTTTTGAAGTTTACAATTAAGTCCATGGTCAAAACCCTATTTTGACCAAAGCTGTGTCTTCTTCCTTGGAACAACAAACCAGGAAAATCGGTGAACCATCGACCTTCGGCGACGACTGGCTAACACACAGCCTCTCTCTCTCATCCAAATTCCCTTCCCCCCTCTCTAAAACATACAAAGTTGCATGCACAAAGACGTTTTCACTCTCCTCTCCTTCATCAACGAAAGGCTGAGCTCCAATTAGGAGTGAAAGGCCGATATGCAACAACAGATCAGAGCTCCAGTTGAGTACACAAACGACAGGTAGAGTAATAAATGCGAGCCAACGGCCTTCTCTCTATTTTTTTTTGTTACAACGGCCTTCTCTTCTTTTTGCAATCTCGATGCCACTGCGATGAAGAAGCAACTATTGTGGGCTTCTACTAGAAGCTACTTTTGGCTTAAAAGCTCATTGGCTTTCAACGTTAATCCAAACACCTCCGTGCTTGCCTACTGCGCTTTTTGCCACAAATCGCGCGACTGAACCCTCTCGTCGCTTTGCCAAACAGGCTCTAAGGAACATTTGCATGCCTTTGATTATACTGTGGAATCTCTCCATTTCCATTGGAGGCTTCAAACTATCAAGTTTTGAATGAAAAAGTCTTGCATAGAAGAATTATAGCGAGAGGATTGTGAAGAACCTTATGAGTACATCAATCAATGCAACTTTGACAAGGTTGGCCTATTTGGTGAGGAGCTATCGTTGCTTATATGTAAACTTTATTGGTGGGTGATTTATAAAAACCTTTAGTATTTATTTGGGATAGTTTATTTTTTACTTATAACTGCTTTTAAATCATAATTTACGGTATACAGGTAAGTATATGAGAAGAGTTTTATCTCAACTTATGTGAAAATCACTTATAAGTAAAAAATAAGCTATATCAAACGTAGGCTATGTTTGGCCCTAGTGTATCCTGAAATCTAACTCAACTAAACTTTAGAGTATGCTTCTAAGTTTAAAGAGTCTATACAAATATGCTAATAGATTACCTATTAATAAGGTCACACCAATTTGACCAAACTTTATTGGTCACCTGAACTTTATTAGTCCATTTGGTTAGGAGTTGGCACTCATGACATGAGGATTTTATTAGTGAGTGATCTGTAAATACAACGCACCTAAAATTTAGGGCATACTTTTGATCTTAGGGGTTCAATGAACATTTACAGGGATATTTATAAATCACCCACTAATAAGATAATATTGATAATATTTGAACTTACAATCTTATAGATATGAGTCAACCTCTTTACACTCTTGACTAAAATTAGTGGCGAACAGGCTAGAGCTAGGAATGTGAGGCAACCCGCACCAACCTGCGGGCCATGCGATGCTGGCCTGTGCGGCCCGTACTTCTGCAGGTTGGCAAAATGCCAACCCTAACCCGCAGTGTGCGGGTTGCAAGCCAGCCCACGGGCCCACATTTTAAAAAAAATCTTATTTTTTAAAGAATGTCGAAAATATGAGACACATATATATATGAGTTATTAAATTTACTTTCCTAGCATCGATTATTTCTCTTATCAAAATTTAAAAACATAATCCACAATTCAAGAGACAAAGTTATCAAATTTATCAAAGTTTATAAATAAAACATAAACTCATCTTCAAGCAACCAAAATATAATAATTTTGTTTAAAGAAAAAAGGGAGATGCTAAGATTTTTTTTCTTCGGATTGAAAGATACCAAAATAGAAGTAAAAATCTTATAAATTTTATAAAATTATTATATATAAAAAATATTTTTATAAGCCAACCCGTAGACTCACGAATTGAACCTATAAATTGGGCTCGTATTATCGGTTCTAGAACAGGCCTGTGCTGCCCACTTAAACAGGCAGTAAACTTTATTAATTCAGAAAAAAGATTCTTTTGTAACAATGTTGAAATAAAAAGGAATAAAAAAGGGTGAGGGGATGACATGATGAGGGTTCAGAGGATCATACGATGGGCCCTAGAGCATAATATCGGGTGTTCATTTAACCTGAGGACTGTCTAAATCATTGCCGAATAATAATCTGAAAAGAAATATCCACCATCCAGATTCACCGATGCCCCACCTCAATTAATGTGAATCTACGCAAAATTAGCCTTTTATCATAAAGTCCCGATTCTCATCTGCTCCTTTCACTTACCATTGGATCCCATATCACTGTCATTTATCATTCTCTACTTTGACGCATCTTGTTAGATTCGTATCACTTGTTCTCCATTTATTTGATTCACAGTTTTTTTCCTCATTTATTTTTTTATTCATTACAATAACATGTAACTTCATTTAAAATCAAAATCAAAATCACAGCCCCTTGCTCTCGACACCATTGTCATCTCCGCCGAATTTCTCTGACAGCTCTATTTTCTTCTCTCACACGGACCAAACTTCCTCTGCTCCAAATCAACAAGTTTTCATTGGGTAAAAATAGGAAAAATAAAGTGAAAAAATAGCGACAAGGGTCACGACTCTACCTATACCCTTTACTCAGTTTACTGTATTTAATAATTGCCAGACTTAGAAAATCAAACATAATAAAAAAAAAGCTATTTGGCATCCCTATTTAGGGTTAGGCCCAGTATGAAACCAGGTTTTATTTCGTCGAGCATACCTTACAGCCCAAACAAGGGTTTATTTCTTCCCAATATAATTGTTTTATTTTGATGCATGTGCCCATCAGCAAGTGTTTGGCAATTATCTAAATCTAGATTTACGTAAATTGAGATAAAACTTCTCTCACACACTTACTTCATAAATCATAAAAGTTATTCTCAAAAGCTAATCCAAACACACACTAAGTGCACGTTTGGTTCACGGAATTAGAGGGAATGTAATGTAATGTAATGCAATGTAATGGAATTTAATATAATGATGATTACATGATTCTGTTTGGTTTGTCATTAGGGAAAGATGATGCATAAGCATGAAAACGTTTGGTTGGATTACATTAAGTGCGTGTTTGTTTAAGCTTTTTGCACAGTAAAAACGGACTTATTACGCAAGCCGAGAAAAAACTCCTCTCACATACTTACCTCGTATACCGTGAATCACGAATTATAAGCACGTTTTGGACAAAAATAAGCTTTTCCAAACACATACTAAACAGGGGAATACATGATAATAATGTATAAAAAGACAGAATTACCCCTATCTACATATATATATGTATAATGACTTGAAATTATCTATTATTTCACTAAATATGTAAAATAATCCTATCCACACTTATAATAATCAATTAATAAACAAAATTACTCCTTATCCATATGTATAACAAAAATTTTGTTAACTTAACAGCAGTATGAGGTGAATCCTCATCACACATATAATAATAAATTGAAGTATAATGCATGTTTATTGCTTTTTTTTATTGTGTATTATATCACAAGAACGCAAATATTGGAGATAAAAGCAAACATTCAACATATTGACATCCCTCATGAACAACACAAATATTGGAGATAGCAACAAATATTATATAGCAGTGAAAAAATCATAAATTATTGGAGAGACTCACCTCGCGATAAAGCTGCGATAGAGATGATCAATATGGTGACAGCAAAGGACGAGAATTAACTGCGATAAAAACGAGCGGCAGGAGTGCTTTTTTTTTCATTGAAGAGAATAGTGGGTAGATAAGTAGGGTTTATTTGTGGGCAATATGGTCAATTTAAAAAGTTATAATGGTAATATTGTCTTTTCCATTTGATTATAGGATGCCTGCATCCTCATTCATTAGCCCTAGCAGTGTAATCATGATTACATCAAATGATGTAATCAGGATTACAAATGTAATCCTCTTTACATTACAATAAGACCAACCAAACGCTATAATCAGCCTGTTACAACAGGATTACATGTAATCCTATCCCATGTAATTGAACCAAACGTGCCATAATGCAATTTTCTTTTGGGCCATATTTCAAAAGCCTGGAACACAGGGGCACTGAAGGCCAACTTAGAAATTTACTTTATCTCTTCCTTTTTTTTTCATAAGGAAAATATTTTAAAAAGAACTTTAAAGTTATGAAAAGACATAAATATGTTTCGAATATTCATAATCCTAGAGAAGTGTTAGGCTCAATGTATCTTTTTTCAAATTAAAAGAAAAAGACACATTTGCCCTTACATTTTTTTTATTTTAAAAAAATTTTACCCCCAGAACCGGCCATTGTCGGAGCTCCAACTGCCTACCGGGGTCGCTAGCCGGTCACAGGAGCTCCGGTTGGAATATTTCAGAATATTCCCTTAAGAATAAATATTCCCAGACACCCCCACATGTTTGCACAAAATATTGGTTGCCCAATGCCATTCAATATAATTAATACAAAACAAAAATATATATATTAACCTTTAATCTTTAACTCAAACACATTATCAAGTTCAAATAAAGAATTGATAAGTTTAGATAAAGAATTCGCAACTTTCGTTTTTTAAGTAAAAAATTCATTTACCCTCTCAAGTCATTGTAAAAAATCCATTTACCCTCTTCAGTCATTCACAAGTTTAAACAATGAATTCTCAAATTTAGATAACGAATTCATAAGTTCATATAAGAAATTCACAACTTAAAAAAATTTAAACCCTAAAGGTATGTCAACAAACTAATACAAGGTAAAATTCTGATATTATTTTGATTATCTAAAATATTAAAAAAAAAAAGATAAGAGCATTTAATTTGAAAGAAAAATAAGGTGATTTTTCCCCCCAAAAAAAGGGCATGAATTATGTAAGCTAAGCCACAACGTTCTTTATTCTAATTTTGTGTGTGTATATTTTTCAGAATTTATCTTGTATGTCTTTTCCAAAATTTATCTGATATGTGGAGACAATAAATACAAGGTATCCAGCTATTTATGTGTGCTCTAAAAAAAACAAGTGGATTAATGGTAGGCTTTTACTTTAAATAAAAATATACTGAATACTCGTATATATTTGAAGATTTTTTTATATAGAAAGATATAGTGATTATGTAGTTTATGTTTGGGAATTGGGATGGCTCAGTAATGTGAGAAAAGTTGTGCATGATAGTTGGCGTCATAAATCAAGTTGGAACACGAGCGTTGAATTTGCAGTCCTTATTTGAATTTGTGAATTCATTATATAAATTTATGAATATGAAATAGCCAGTGAATTTTTCATTTAAGAAATGAAAGTTGCGAATTCCTTATCTAAACTTGTGAATGACATGAGAAAGCAAGTGAATTTTTTATTTAAACGAAAGTTGTGAATTCCTTATAAAAAATTGTGAATAGCCTAAGAGAGTAAGTAGATTTTTTACTTAAAAAATGAAAGTTACGAATTCTTTATCTAAACTTGTCAATTTGTTATATGAACTTATGAACTATTTATCTGAACTTGAGAATAGCATGAGAGAGTAAGTGGATTTTTTATTTAGAAAATGAAAGTTGCAAACTCCTTATATAAACTTATCAATTTCTTATCTGAATTTGTTAATGGGCTTGGGTCAAAATTAAAGGTTAATATATATATTTTTTATTTGCATTAGTTATATTGAATGGCATATGTGGACCAATGGCCACCAATATTTTGTGCAAACAAGTAGTGGGGGTGGGGTTACCACTTTGGGAATATTCTGTCGAAATATTCCCACCAGAGCTCCAATAGTCGATTGGTGGCCAGAGCTCCGGCTGCAGCAGGCGACGGGGGTAATTTTTTTAAAATAAAAAAAAATGTAAGGGCAAATGTGTCTTTTTCTTTTTATTTGAAAAAAGAAAAATTGAGCTTAACACCTCTCTAGGATTATGAATATTTGAAACATCTTTTTGTCTTTTCATGATTCCAAAGTTCTTTTTAAGGGATTTTCCCTTTTTTGTAGGCTTGTATATATTTCTATTAGATGCAGTCTTGTTTAAGGCACCACCTTGACACCAAAACTATGTTTGGATGGAAAGAAATATAAGGGTAAAATAGGGGAAAGGAATACTATAAAAGAAATAATCTTAAGAAATTTTTTTATTTTTTAGGAGTTTTCCCTCTTAATACTTTTCTCCTCATAATTTTCTTTCCATTCAAATATATAGGGTAAATGTTGATACAATCAAACTTTGATTTACCATGTTCTTACTTCACCTTTTAACCATTGTATCGTGATCATGTTTCTCTTACGAGGTATGCATACTTGGAGTTGAATTGAGGCCCACTTAAGTTTTGTCTCCCCACTTAATTAACTACACAAGTCACATTAGCTCAAATTCAAATTCTCGCTAGGGGGTGTTTATATTCAATATTTTGCAAAATTACCCCCAATATGAGGATCAGTACTTATAAAAAAATTGCCCAAACAACTTTTTACCTTTTAAAATAGCAAAACAATTACCAAAATTATATTTTGTAGCCCGCTTAACTATTAGGTTGTGTTTGGCTCAATGGAGGCGAATGGAGGGGATGGAAAGGGAGGGTTTGAGAAGGATTTTCTTTTACTTTGTTTGGATTGACAAAAAGAGAGGGGAACGGAGAGATTTTAATATTACCATGTTTGGTATATGAGGGGAGTTGCATCAACAATCGATCGAGACATATGAATTTATGACTTAGTTTTATGTAAATAATGAGAAGGGTATTGTGAGAATATTTTAAAATAGTATGGATTTGATTAAACAGTAACATTTCCTTTCAAATTTCCCTAATTTTGGATGTGAGAGGAGGGAAAATTTTAGAAAATATGCCCTTAACAGACCAGGTGGCTTGTGGCTTGGCCTGACCTGTTTGACAATATTAGTAGGCTTAGGCTTGTTAGAAGGCCTATTTTCCTTATGAGGCTAGGCTCAATCCTATCAAACCTGTTAGGCCGGCCTGGGCCTGTTATGGATATGCAATATTTTGTATTATGTAAAAAATAAGTATCAAATGTAGCATCCTAATTTTTATTTTTATATGATTTAATTATCATTATGTAATAATTATTTCATGATAAAGAGATTTTATCATTTAATTAGTTGGGTAACAAGAATTTACCTAAAATATATTTTATTAAAGTAAAAGAAAGTATTAAAAAGATATTAGAACTAAAAATAATTGATAACTATAAAATATAGAGCCAAATACCCGTAAGTGCACAGGCCGTATCAAGTAATAAAGAGTGAGTAAGATATCATTCTCACAAGGACTTGGTACCAATAATGCAGTTAAGCAATGACTTTTGCTTAAGTTGAGTGAATACAATTTAAATCAAGATATGAACAAAGCTAACTAATAAAAAAAGGGAAATCAAATCTAACTACGTTTTCGGCTAAGGGTGATTCTAAATCTTGTGCGGTGACTTAGATTATTGTAGTCTTAATTACTTCTTAGTGTCTAATCTATCCCTTTAATTGCATTTAAACTTATATTTGCCAGTCTAGGTCTCTTATTTACCTAAGAGTGTCTTTCAATCCACTAAAAGACATTCCTTCCAACTATATTAATCTCTAATGTGTTGGGCGATTAGTACTTAATTGGATTAATTTAAGTGTAAGCCTGATAAGACTATGTAGGGGCGATAGGTATATGTCTATCCTACAAGCAAATTAAATCCGAAAATCTAATCCTACATGATTTAATTGAAGGTCTAGTCTAAATTCCCTATATCTAGACTCCTTTAGAACACCAAAATAGTTCCAATCAGATTCCTCTTGTTTCCAAATAATCAACAGACAATTAAATCAAAAAATATAATATAAAGTAATTAACAATAAAAAAATATCATCCACTAATCTATAATCAAACTAAATAATCCAAAACCAAGGGTTTAATTATACAAATTGAACATTGTCATGATCAAAACAATAGCTAACCAAATACAAAATAAAGAAGAGAAAGGAAAGGAGAAACAAAAACTCAATGCCGAATTTTCATCCGTGCTGTCGCTCTTTTGCATCTCCAAACTTTAATCTTCCTCCACTAAAGCTCTTGTCTTGCTGTCACCAACCAGGAAAAAATAGAACACACATCCCTCTTGCTACTCCTAGCATATATATAGGTATATGTTGCCTCCCTCCGCGTGTCTTTATCATGATATATTGGTTTATCTCTTTTTTTAACTATTGATTATCATATAATATAAATATATTATATTGATACTTTGTTCTCCCTTGACTCTTATAAGATCTCCTGCAAAATAAATTAGGATATGAGTAGATTTTATATCGAAATATCCTTCTATTTTATAATTAATTAAAAGATAGAAAAATAGATAAAAGATAATTAAATAAGTATAAAATGTTAATAAATTTGATCAAATATATTTCAAAATCTACACTTATTTAATTATAAAATATATACTTATCAATAATATAAAATAAGAGAATTATAATAAAAAGGAAAAAGATTAAAAAATAAAAGAAAATGAGTTGAAAATTAAAAAGAAAAGATATAGGAAAAAAGATTGAAAAATGAAAAAAATAATAATTTCTTTTTTTTTTAAAAAAAAAATAGGCTTGTCAACATGTTTCAGGCTCAGGCCTAAAAAAAGTTTATAACAGACCATAGGCTAGGCTCATGTTTACTTATTACAAAGCAGGTCTAACCTATTTCTACACCTAGTCCCCTCCTAAATATTTTAGCTATCCAAACAAGGCGAGGGGGGAGTAAAATCCCCCCATTTCCACCCCTCCCCTCATACCAAACAGACCCTTAAAGTCCTAGGACCTATATTTAAGATTTAATCAAGACGTTGCTATACAATTTGTGATGACAAAACAACTGATTAATTTGGTGATGTAAAGTATAACTTCTCTGTGAATTATTGCTTGAAAGAGAGGTCATAATTGACACGCATATCCCTATTTCATATTCATTTTATTCCCTGCACAGCCTCTCATGCCTTCTAGTGGTGGTGGGTTGGTATCAAGTTTCAAATCACCATATTTATATTTTGTTTCAACAAAATCGTGTTTCATGTCATAGTAATTAATACAGTCACATACACTCTGTATATATTCCTACAATATAATATCGCTAACATTCACATCCATACCAACTTTGTCGGGCCCCCCGCCACTGTCTACAGTTTAGTCACATAGGCAACCTTAAATATCTCAAAAATATTTATTCCCTTAGAGAAAGGGGACACAAATTGTGGATATCTGTAAAGAGACCCTTTCATTTGCGCTTAAATCAGTAATTACAATATCGTTATTTATCTTTCTCAACCATCTTGCTTTTAGCATAATGTTAATTGCATTGCCCCAGTTGTCCCTTATCGCGTGATTTGGATATGGTCAAGGGATTAGGAAAGAAGAAAGTACTTTTCTCCTCTCTTAAATGTAAATGTAGAAGTCCGATAACTAATTTAAAAATATTAAAAAATTAGCTAATTAAGTGAGTTATTTATAATAAAAGTGTATTTATTTCCTTAAAATACTCTTTTAGATCATTATCTATATCCATAGAAAACTCTTTAATATATGCCTTCAATAAGAATAGCTTGAGAAAAAATTTACGTAGTTGCAGGCAGAGTGGATGATCTTACCTTAATGATCAAAATAAGTCCCTCCATTAATCGTTACATTTAGGATTGAAGTGAGTCTTAATTGAAAAAACAAGAAATTTGTTCCATCGACACAAAGTTAGTTTTATCGATATAAAGTTTCACTAGATTTATTGGGTCTAGATGAGACACCTATACTGTGAAGGATAGTCACGAACCCTAAAACTATTAGATAGATACTGGTTGATAGTATTTAGAAAAAAGTAGTTTTTGTTCTTATCTTTGTCGAAAAAATATTACTTATATCACATGCCCGCCACTTAACAACCCAATTTAAAAGGAAGTGGAGTGCCCTAATCAAGGTTAATGGTGCATTCTTATTCATCTGCTTTTGTCCACAAGTCCATTGATCCATTTTTCCAGGACTTGGAAGGAAAGAAAGCAAATCACTTAAATTTAAACCCCAATATGGTATTCTTAATCATCTTTCACCCAAGATCAAATCTCCCAAGTGGAGAGAAGGACTTCTTGCGTGTATAACAAATGCATCTCCCTTTTTTAGTTTAATGTGATTAGATCTTCAACCAAAACCTAAATCACTCCATAAAGCCAGAAAAGTGGCAAGATTGCAACAGAAGACAAATAAAAGGGCAGGGACGTCTCATGATTATTAACAACCCATTTTAATTATTTAACATAAAGGACAAATTGAACCTAACTTAAATGAAGGAACTAGCAAAAATGGCACTTTTTTAAGTTGATAGTGTTTGTTTGGGATAGTTTAATTTTAGCTTATAAGTGCTTTTAAATCGTGATTTACAGTATAAAAGATAAGTATTTGAAAAGAGTTTTGTCTTTACTTATGTGCAAAACACTTATAAGTTAAAAATAAGCTATATCAAATATAGACATAGCCCTCCACTATATTCCACTATAATGACTCATCCTGTTTCGCCCATCGTATTTATATTTGATTTTTTTATTAAATTTATCTACACTATTCATGTGGGGGGGATTAAAAAGAAGCAGGGCATAAGTAAAGTGTTACATCATGAATCTTAAATGCAGTGCCTATATTACCCAAAGTGGTGTTTTCCCTCACCCACATGATCAACATTAATAAAGGAGCTCTTAAATAATCCTTCTTCAAGGAAGAAAAAAATCAGATAATAACAAAAGCAACTAAATTCATTGATATCTTTCATGTTCTTTCAACTATTTTATACCATTTGGCACACAGCCGCAGTTTTTTCGTTAATTCCCCATGGAAATAAAAGGTCACTGTGCGAGGGTCAATATATATAGTGTTATCCTGGCCTGGCGTCTTTTTCAAAGGCACAAATTAAGATAATGTATTTGTTTGGAATAGTAATTATAGCTTTTAAAAATAGCTTTTTCATCGTAATTTATAGTATACGAAATAAATATATGGAAGTGATTTTGTCTCAATTTACATGAAAAACATGTGTAAGCTCTTTAAAAGCTATCACAAACATGCTTAATGTGTCTGTATTTAGCCTACTAGCACAGCTAGCTGCCCCATGGTTAATTTGTCTCATTTATTTCAGTCCTCAATCTGATCTCGTTCTTGATATATATTCCCATCTTTAAACCAATCTTGTCAAAGATATAGTACCGTACTATTTACGCCATTCAAGCATATGGCATGTCTGTTACATACTGTGTGGTCTATTCATGAATGTTCAATATATTTTTGGATTAATATCCTTTTATCTAAATACTATTTGAATTATGATCAGTTTGATTCTGAATTAGTCCCGGTTTGAACTCCCAACCCTTAAACTATTACCTCAATTGGTTTATTGACTAATCCAATTTTCAGTAACTTAACAAAAAATACACAGATATTTTCAACGTTACCGTTCAGTGTTCTAATTGAAATTACTCAAAGTCAATACTTGCAATTATAGTAACCAATACTAGTTTCCTCACAATGATGCTATACAGGACCTTCCTAGAAGGTGAATCAAAAAACTAGTTTAGAAATGGAAGGTGGAAGAGAATTTCATAATCAGAATGAAAACTTGCTGACCCCAGATCTTCTATCTCACTCTCATTGTTGCAGTAGACTATCAGAATATCCCCGTCAGAGTTCACTTAGATTATATTAATATACACGTTAATTTGGTTGCAAATATGAAAAGTTTAACTTAATTGGGTGTTAATGATGATCCTGGGAACACAGTTATCAGCAGCAGTATAGGTGATTAAAAGGAAGATACGATTATCACCAAAAAAAAAAAGCATGATACGATTAAGACGTTTGTGAGGTGTGTTAAAACCAGCAAGGCAAACACAAGTGTAGTAATTAGCAAGCAAATGACCTAACCATGGAAAAAGATATATAGCTAGTGGATACTTCTACTACTAACCTATGCTTGTGGCTAGGTTTCAGTATGTCTACCACTAACAGCGAAATCATTGTCACATGCCTCACTGTTCTTTTTTTCATGGCTCATATTACACATATTACGTCCTCAACCTGTACATCCTTAAAGGCACACACCTACTACTTTCGATTCTTCATTAATTTAGTGGCATGTGACATATGGCACAAGATAATGCATTAGACAAGTCGTCTGCTAAGAGACAAAATATTTCTTGGTGGATTATGGATTCGATCAATTTATACAAATTTAATTTGAAAGACCAAAGTCAAATATATTCTTCAATGGCATACATATTATATATATATATATATATATATAATCATAACTGATTTTTCTAAACATTGGTATATATATTCATAAAAATGTGTGGCGTGTGGAAAATGTAAAGTGTGGTTGTAAAGCTACAGCTTCTAGTTTTCACTCATGAGCTTAGCTATAATTGAAGCCAGCTACAAAGCAAAAGCACATTCTGGCTTCTGCTTCTTTAGTTATTGCATTTTATTTTTTAAAATTTTTTGTTTCTCTGTCAAATTGCTCTCAAAGATTTGATGTATGTTCTTTTTTCATGAGAGCTGTGATTGGTTTCTGGGGCATATTTAAGGATAAGAAGAGACAGGTCTAACACTGCAAGCCACACAAAATTAATAAAAGAAAAAAGTATTGAAGCTTTGAGCGAACCATTTAAGAGAATAGGATTGATATTTTGTGGGATGACCTAATTGAAAAGAAAGCTCATCATGCACACAACACAAGCCAAATAAATCTCTTTAGTCTTTACTACAATGGTGGCTAGCTAGAAGGTCAGTATCTTTCCATCACCATCCAATCATTGTTGATTATGCTTTTCATTACCAAAATATAAACATGCTTGCCATCTTCCTCTTTTCTGTCCAATCTGCGTGATAAAATTTTCACGTCAAAGTTTTTATGGTTAATACAATATTTGGTTCTTATAGTTTGTCCTCAATTTAATTTTAGTCCTTATAATTTCAAACTATAAGTTTTTGTCCCTTAAATTTTTTTCGTCTAAAATGTTAGTTCCTATATTAAAATAAAAATCTGGACTATTTTAACCCTCGAGGGACCAAAACAAAAAATGAGAGCAAATTATAACGACCAAACATTGTATTAATTAATATGAGATTTTATAATATAAGCATGCCCACTATTGATGATAATCATATGATATTCATTCCTCTAACTCATATGATGAACAACAAGAAAATATGAACGAAAGGACGAAGATATTCACATAACACTTAAAATCATTGACCTCAAATCAGCATATGTGTGGCTCAAACCATCTAAACTATTAGTGATCACAAAGTACAAGATTCCTGGTAGGTAATGCCATTGCCAGATTATCGAGAAGGTCAGAGAGAAGAGTGATAAGTGAATTTAAAGGTTAAGTTTCAGTAACAGTAAAATCTTTGACTTTGGTTAAATACTAAATACCCCAAGAGAAAGACCAAACAGAAGACCCCACGAAAATTTAACCAATGAATGAGGATAAGTGTGCCTATGAGCACAGATTAAAAAACAGGCCATTGTCTCCCTCAGCCACAGCCTTGTTGGAAATCTTGGATTAATTTGGTCACGACGTTGATGTTTGTGAGTAACCATGGGTGGGATCTGACTATTGAAATGGACCTTAGGATTAAAATATATAGCTGAAACAAACAACTCGAAACATGACTGCTTACAATAAGACAGAATTTTTTTTATATTGGAAAATGAAGCAGATTCTTTATATTATTATAATTATTATTATTGAGGAAAGTTGAGTGCGTTCGTGCGTAAGAAAATCCACAATCTGCTTTTATGGTGTTCACTATTAATTGATAAGTCAGTGCATAGACGCAATACGAGCAATTCCATTTCACAGCCAAATTAAAGCAAGTGAAGGCTATAATATGTCAACTTCTCACATAAAATCAATTTCGTGAGGGCTATAAAATTCTTTTGTTTTTTATTTTGATTTGAGGTCCTACCTACTGAGCTGATATTAACCCTTCCTCTACCATTCATATTGACATCTATACCTCTGTGAAAAGCAGATCGATGTTTGGAAAATGTATTATTAGCAGGCCAGTGTTTAAGTCTTAATTGACTTTGTTATTTATACTAATTAAGGTTTCGTCCTTTGGAGCCCCACAGGTTGTGCCCATGCTCATATTGCATTGGTTATCTTTGTGTGTGTGTGTCATTTTCTTTTTGTGAGAAAAGAGGAAATGGAGCGTGTTAGGTCATGCTTGACAGTTGTGCTCCTTGTAAACGACCTTTCTTTTAATTTACTTTGCAAACTTTGACATTTTGTGGAGAAATGGGTTCTGATTAGGACATAAAAGACTACCAAGGAAAGAAATGAATCCAATCTATCATTAGCAGCTGCAAATAAATTAACCAACATATCATATCCTTGATATAGCTTAAAAAAAGGTTTGTTGGTTTAAATTGGTCTACTACAAAATACAAATATATATATATATATATATTAGCATGTTTGACATCACTTATTTTTGGACAATAAGTCTTTATTACGTAAGTCGAAATAAAACTCCTCTCACATATTTACCTCATAATACCATAAATCACGATTTATAAGCACTTATAGGTAAAAAATAAACTAGCCCAAGCGAGTACTATATCAGCTACAGTAAATGAAAATAATTCTGGCAGGAGGTGGAACATAATTAACCAACAGGAACCAAATTTAACATATCTACTTTTCCAGTATCTCAGCTTTTTTACACACACACACATGTAATACGCACACTGGCTGATGCCGATGCCGATGCCGATACTGATGCTGATGCTATACTGCTTATATTCGTGTAGAGCTAGATAGCGTAAAATCTTTTCTGAGTAAGTAACTTCTGGAAAATACGTTATCATTCATATGTGGGAGTTTTTGTCAAATTTCGTATAATTCCTGTTCCTGATACCAAAAGTAGAAGTAACAGCGTACTCATTGTGGCAACAAGGCATGAGTATATATCTGATCGATGACAGTGAGATGAGAGAATCTGATAAAGAATTTAACATCCATCATAGAAACACACGCAGGGCACTTCCGAAATGTTTATTTCATGTTCTTTTGGTCATTACATTCTATATAAAATTGGTGATATTTTGATATCTTATGATAAAAATAAACAGAATTGTTTTCAATTTTTACGATTTTTCTGAGATTTAAGACTTTAAATGAAAAAGAACCTACCTTAAATATCTGAAAAATCATAAAAAATGACACTCATGTGGAATCTAATAATTAACACAACCATAAAAAAAATATTTGAAAAAGGGGCACAGCACCGAAGGCGCAGCAGGCACCCCTGCCCCAGAAACACCTAAGATAGGTGATATATATATTCTCTGACATATATTGTGTTTCTTTGCCAAAAAAGTCATCACTGATATGTCAGCAAATTAAATTCTCTATATCTGCAGTGTGTGAAATATATGTGCAAATAATTTAATTTAATTTATGCCCTCACTTGAGAGTCGAAAGTCGGTGATACCAAGGCTCTTTCGGCCTTCATTACAAATGGGAAGTGAATGCGAGACGAAAAAGTTTACAAACTTTTTGGAGCTCCAAGTATGAAACAAGATTAATTACTGTTCGGTTAAAGGCTTAAAGTGGATTATTTTCTTCTGTTTTCTTTTTCAGTGTCAATTTATATTTATATCTCTCTGCAGTATCAGGATGTACTTAAGCTTAATTTGGAATCACTTTATCAAACATTCAAATTTTTCTCACTGTTAAGTTACTTGCATGAAGACGATAAAAAGAATTGAAGGCCAGATCTCGTACGTGATTAAGAATTATTTTGGCGCAAAACAAAACATAAATAATATAATAATGTAGCAACTTTGCTACAAAATATATACTAATTAATTAGTAATGCTCATAATTTTATTATATTGAATATATATTTTTGAGAGACTTGTTTGATACCAATCAACAGTGAATTGACTTCAATATTCTATTGCTGTTTGTCATTGATGGGAACAATTTAATTTAATTTTGCTACAGGAATCTGCCAGAGGAAGTATATATCAAACTAAATCTGGTAAAAGCAGCCAATTACAATGAATCTCTTGACTCCACTTAGAAGATGTTCAATATAATCAGGAAATGATGGTTTTTGGTTGGAATTTATGCCTAAACTAAAACAAAGGAAGGAAATTATTATAATTAATAAATCTAGATTCCTAATTTCCCCTTTCTCAGCTTTCTCTATATATCTACTGCCCTCACACACATACATCATAAGAAATTTATATACGTATATAATATAAAAAGGGTATTAAATTGCATTATTTGAAAACTAAGAAAAGTAGGACTCATTCCTGAAAAAAAAAAAAGTAAGAAGTCCTAAGTTATAATCTCAACTCTAAGACTTATACCCCGTTTGGTACCGTGGAAGAATTTTTTATGAAAGTGGAAGTGTAACTGAAAGCAGAATTAGAAGTGGAACTGGAAGTGGAAGTAAGGATAAAAGTGTGTTTGGTATAATCATAGAAGTATGATATAATTTTTAATGTATATGTTTCTTTTAAATATGAAATGTCTAGACTACCCTTGTACAAAAAACCTCAGCCTCCACCTCCAACAACTTCAAGACCCCACAACAACCGGTGACCACTGTGAAAACCACCGGTAGCCACCATCAACAATCAAATTTTACAACAAAAAGAAGAAATCAAACCCCCCACAAGTTAAAAATCAAGCCATATTTTATTTGTTGTGGATCAGATATTGTGGAATCAGAAATCAAAGACAAAATCTCCTCTAGAAACCAAAGACCAATGTAATCAGAAATCGAAGGAAGAGGGAGTGGCGGTTTCAGGTTAAAGAGGGAGAGAGCGGTGGAGCTTGAGGAAGACGATATGGGGGCGGCAGAGGGCGGTAGCGGCAGAGGTTGAAGAACATGGGACGATATGCTGCAGCAACTATGAAATCGCACGCATCGGCTCTTTACTCCCTCGCCGTGATACAGTTCAACGACAGCGAAGGCTCGAAGAGCTGAGTGATAAGGATCTTTGAGCCGGCATCTCTCCTTGGTCACAATGACACTCTTTGCGAGTTAGGCCATTGCCTTCAAGATGGCTATAGTGTCCACCAAAAGGAGATCAATGATTGAGGTTGAAGACGGAGGACGAAACAGGTGCCGGTGACTGTGACGGTGATGGGTGCCGAAGATGGTGACCATGAAACTGGTGATGGGAAGAGTGTGTTAATGGGTAAAATGGTTAGGGAGTCATTTTTTCAGGGAGGAAGTGGCATTGGAAGTGAGTTCCATGGGTATTGGATAGGAAGTGACTTCCACTGTTTTTGGTGGAATTGGGTTCCATAAGGGAAGTAGGATTTGTTGTATCAAACAGCCTTATTTTTCAATTCCACTTCCACTTTTCTTACCCCCATTCCATGCTACCAAACATGGCATTAAAGAGACATGCAGTAGAGAAATTGCAATTGAGTTGTAATTAATATAGCAATTTTTTGTGGTAGGCAAATGTTATGCCATATTAAATCATTGATTACATAATTGACAAGTTGCCTAACTTCTAGGGAAGGGCAAGATATATATCCCTTAAATCTTATCTCACTGGTTTTAAAGGACACAGGCTGGTGGTATATAGACATATTCATAGAATTTTGTTAGAAGATGTTTCAGCAACTTGAGATGATTGGAAAAGTCAATAAAGATGTCGGTCATTACATCAATATTATATTAATCAGATTTATTTATTCAAAAGAGAGGTAATGCAGTCTAATATATAGTATATATAGATAGATGCATGGTTTGCCACTAACGGAAGAGAGATACCTAAGAATTATAGAGAACATTATTCTTTTTGTTGTCCATGAATAAAACAAGCATATATTTAATGGAATATATAATGGAACCATATCCTGTTATAATTGATGAGTGTGAAGCTAGCTATTAGCAGTGCTTGAGCCATCAAAGAAGCTAGCTAGGTGACTCTTTTATTCCCTGGAATAACATGGATTTTCTCACACTTTCTTTCGCGATTATTCCCACGAGCCTAATAAGTTGTTAACATATATTTGAAGCTAAGCACAGTTATTAATATGGTAATTACCTGCTTTCAGATTTAATACCTTCAAATTTGTGATAGCTAAGAAGAAGGAACTTTAACTTGTGCGGCGAGAAATAAAAGGAGCTCTGTGTGCGTGTGTGTGTGTTAGCAAATAATGAATAGCATGTGAGTGAGCATTTTTTTCTCGTTGTCTTGATATATTATTCCTTCTTGAAGCAAAAAGTCCAGAATTTAGTGGATGAAATTGCTTCTGCTAGCTCCTTGTACTATATCTTGTCTTCTTAACTGTAGTTTTAAAAGTCGTATAGTTTTACTATTATCAGATCAGCTCCCATGCTACTAACTGATCATCATCAAGACCATAAAGCTTAACAGACAAAACCTGCGGGTAAATTAACCTCTCTGAAGCTTAACAAACAACAATTAATAACTGTCTAGCGTGTTTGGATTATTCACGTTGGAAACATGGTTTTAGTGGAAGCAAGTAACCAAACACACACTAAATTGTGAACCAAAAAGTGAGTATGTATGCCAACTTGGGAATGAATTTAATTAAGGGAGAGGGGTTTGAAGAGTGTCAGTATCAAGCAAACTGAGAGAGAGTAGGCATACTTGTAGCCAGTAGCTAAGTAGCACCATAAATATGATCTCTTCTAGATTATTAATGCAACTGGTTGCGTATTTTTTAGAAAGGAAAAAAAAGGGAAAAGAAAAAGGGAAAAATGTTTTGTGGGGATGAGAAAAAAACCAAAGATCTGGCATGTAATTCAGTCCAAGAAAATTGCATTTGGACACATTTTAGGATGATTCTGCCACCTGTATGTCCTAACCTTTTTGCCGTGAAATCTCGACCGTTCATGCTCACTCTCTTGCTCTATTTAATCACTACCCATTTCCCTCTTCTTCTTAAACCAAATCACTCCCTTCTCTCTCTGGCCTTCATCTCCCAATCAACACCTTTAATTTCCTCTGTGCTCTGCGCTCATTTCACACACCTCTCGTATATCCTCAATGGCTTGCCTGGAGCTCTGTAAAGAGGTCAGTAATTAATTAGTCCCTTATTATTTCTGAACATACTAATGAATTTGAAATTCTCTGGCGCTCTCTGTATTTGTCTCTAATTAAACACCACCATTTTTGTTGCTTCATGGCTTAATTCATTGATTTAATGTGAAAAACTTAAATTTGTGCAGAGCAAGTACAAGGAAGAACCAGAAGGGTTATCTCTTGACGGAAGTGTTGATTGGCATGGCCGTCCGGCGATCAGAGAAAAATCCGGAGGATGGTTCGCCGGAACTATCATACTCTGTAAGCTCCACAGTCCACACATACACGCACATGCAATTGCATCACCATATACACTTTTTTTTTCTATTTTATTAAAATTCCTTATCACGCTTAATCTGCTATGCATAATCTTTCAAGTCTCGTATCTCCGAGAAGGAGGTTATAATAATTAGAACTAATTTTTTAAGTAGTGCTCAGTTCCCGATAATGGGGTGTGCGAAAGGTGGAGATTGCATGCACTTGCGACGCGTATAGTTTACGGTAGCAGCTACAAGTTTCAGGAATCCTGACATCAAGATATGATTCATTAATACGTAGTAGTATACAGACAAACTGATAGTTAGATAACTTATCATTCATCACAAACAGAGAGAGAGAGAGAGAGAGATATCGGGCTGTTTAATTGGGTGCTCATATCAAGAGTTATAGTATAAAATAGCAATTCAAAGAAAACGACGACTTAATTAAACGGCACCGATCGTCAGCAAAGTGTTACACTCTTTGCGTGCAAGAATGCTACTATATCATAAAGAGAGATAGAAATTCACATTATGTTTTCCTTATATATATATGCATTTGCATGTTGAGAGGGTTATCAATAACGAAGCTATATGTCGTTCCGTTTTCAGAGAGAGAGAGAAAGAAAATGACTTTGGAAGGAGGATTTTGGAAGGATCTTCACTATAAAACAATTCGCCCAATTAGGAGGAGTATAGGACTCCCGAGGCAACTATAGGGCCCACAAAGTAAGCATTCAATACACATAACACAAGCCAGACACGTAATCTCTACACCCAACCTTGCATGAGCTTTCTCCTTGCTACGTGTCGTCACCTAGTGTATGATTAGATTAATTTTTAAAAAATAGTTTTTATGATTAACAAAATAATTATACGAAAGAAATTTTATTTCGATTTATATAAAATGATTTTTAAAACCGTAATTTGAGACTTATCTAAACACTTATCTACATCGATTTGTATCTCAATCCGTGGTTGTCAAAGTTAACTATATATAAATTAATACTACCTCCTACCTTTATACAATAAATTAGTTCTTACGTTTATCATCGGGTGAGTATGCAGCTAAGAGTTGAAGAAGAGAGCTACAAGGAAAATTCAATTATTGTGAAGCTCTTTGTTCCGTGTGTGCTTGGTCAAGGGCGCCCTCTCAACATAGAACATGCGTTTGCATGAACACGTAAAACTGTGCTTGGTTTTTTAAAGTTAAACCAAACACTTACCATAGTACTCTTCTGATTTTAATTATAAGATAAAATTAATTTTTTTTAGAAATTAAAGAAACAAATTAAACTTTAGAGTATTTATATTTTTAGTATTCTTAGATTATATATTAGTTTATTAGTCAAATTAATTAGTTTGGAGAAAAAAATAAAAATAAAAATACTCTAAAGTAATTTAATTGACTTCCTTAATTTCTCCAAAAAAGTCAACTTTATCTTATAATTAGGATCAGAGGGAATACTATACCTAGGGTGAGCAAATTAGAACTGAAACCGAAAACCAAACCGAACCGAATTCAATTCGGTTTTTTCGGTTTTCGGTAAAATTTCGGTTTTTATTACTCTAAAACTTCGATGTTCGGTTTTTAGAAGAATACTTCGATTAAAATCGAAAAACTGAAATATATATAATATATTTATATTTAATATATATTATTTAATAAATACATATTTTATAATTAAATAGGTGTAAATTTCCAATAATATTAGATAAAATCTATTGATATTTTAAATCTAATTAATTTATTTTATATATTTTACCCTTAAATCTAATCTTAAGGATAAAAAGAATATTTTTTAAAAATTTAATTATATATATATATTTTATTTTGTAGATAATAAATTAAAAAAATTGGTTAATTCAGTTATTAACCGAACCAAACCAAAATATTTCGGTTAATTCAGTTCGGTTAATTGGGTTCAGTTCAGTTTATGAAATTGGCTTTATTCGGTTTTCGGTTATTTCGGTTTTTACCAAAAAATCAAACTGAAAAATAGATGCTCACCCCTAACCATACCCACCATGCGTTTCTTGGTCGATCTCAGAACCTTATTTTTGTAGTTCAGCTTGTTTATTTGTTGCTCCTCTTATTTCTTTTATATAACATTTTTCATGTCTTTAGTATAAGACATATTTACTTTATTTAATATATTAAGTAAGTTAGTTAAGGAGTATCAATAAAAGTAAATTAGGTAAAAATAAAAAAATATAAAAAAATGTATTTTATTTAGAATTAAGATCAATTCCTTAAATATATCTTATATTAAGAAGACGAAAGAATACTAATTTTTTTTATGTTGAAAATATTCCCCTCTGTTATTTAAATAACAAGACTTTTGTGTGTGCACGGGTATATATTAAGGGATGAAAAACCGGACCGGGCAATGAACCAATTACAACACAGATTCAAAGGTTAATGGGTCAACCGGGGTCTAATCGGTAATTGAACCAGTCATATTAAAATATTATAATTTATTAGTAGCAATATATATTAATATATTTTTAAACTTCTATAGATAAAAATGAAGATTTTTAGAAAAAAAAATACTTAAAATTTATTAGTATGAGTTATAATGCCTATACTTATACAATAATATCTCATTTTCTATAATTATTATATCTTTTTAAATAATTTTTTTCATTATCTTCTTCATGTTTTTTAGATTTGTTCTTTCTTTATATATTTTTCTCTTTATTTTGGTTTTCATCTTCCAATTTTCCCCTAAAAAAAGGGGAAAAAATTATAAAAAAATAAAAAATAAAGTTGGTCCAGCTGATTTTAACCGGTTCAACCAGTTTCAGACCGGTTCTCCAGTTTAACCATCAAACCAGTACAGTGCTACATATACACTCCGATCCACCAATCCTTTTCTGGTTTAACAACTTCTTCAGAGGTTTGACTGGGGGAGGTTTATATATAAAACAGCGCCCTTATGCAATGAAAGGAATTAAAAGAGGGTTAATGCGTAATCACATCAAAATCACTTTCACAAAGGATTAATATAGTAGAGTTATGCGTATCTTTTTCACAAATGAGATTCCACTAGCTATCTATACACACACACACACACCATCCATAACACGCTTCATGAAAAGGAATATATTTCCTTTTTATAAAGCTCTTCTTTCTACTAAGTATTGGATTTATAAAGCCTCATTTCTCAAACATTTCCTTCGAAGTTTTCATTATATAATTTTTGCCGTAATATTGAAATAATAATGGAAGTGATCTAATGGCCAGCAATCCCTCGTCGTTGCTTTTATTTAGCCTGCAAAGCATTAATTACATAACTACTAGCCATCACCAATTAATTAACATGTGAAGGAATCACAGCCTTTCGATCTACTTTCTCCGGTCCTAATTATAAGATAAAGTTGATATTTTTGGAGAAACTAAGGAAGCCAATTAAATTATTTTAGAGTGTTTATATTTTTACTATCCTTAGATTATATATTAGTTTATTGGTCAAATTAATTAGTTTGGAGAAAAAAATAAAAATAAAAATACTCTAAAATAATTTAATTGACTTCCTTAATTTCTTCAAAAAAAATCAACATTATCTTATAATTAGAACCGGAGGGAGTATTTGAATTCCAATATACTACACCATAGAGATATAGCAGAGATCCTGATTTAAGAAAAACATGCATGTGACATGTGAGTTGTGAGAATATTTACTAAGTAGGGTCCACAGAAACATATAATCAACATATAGATAATTAATTAATTCGGACATCCGGGCGCCTTCAAATGAGTTGAGCTTAATAACGACTCGTAACTAACAAGAGATTAATTAATGTAATGCGATAATTTATGATTGCTGTGTGTGGCTCTTAATTGGATCATGTTTGTGTGAATCAGTGAACCAGGGCCTGGCAACCCTAGCATTCTTCGGGATCGGAGTGAACTTGGTGCTGTTCCTGACTCGCGTGTTAGGCCAAAACAACGCCGACGCCGCCAACAATGTCAGCAAGTGGACCGGAACTGTCTACATCTTCTCTCTCGTCGGCGCTTTTCTCAGTGATTCATACTGGGGAAGATACAAAACTTGTGCCGTCTTCCAGGTCATCTTCGTCATTGTAAGTAATCACTAATCAATTAACCTATTCTCCTTCTTCTCAACTCTGATATGAAAATTAACAAATATAGCCGGTGACCTAATTAAGTGACTTGATGACATATGACAGGGTTTGGTATCGCTGTCGCTGTCGTCGTACGTGTTCTTGATCAGACCTAAAGGCTGTGGGAATGAAGAACTTGAATGTGGGAAGCATTCGAAGTTAGAGATGGGAATGTTTTATCTCTCCATCTATCTCGTAGCCTTAGGGAATGGAGGCTATCAGCCGAACATTGCAACATTTGGGGCTGATCAGTTCGATGCAGAGCACTCCAGTGAAAGCCATTCAAAGGTGGCTTTCTTCAGCTACTTCTACCTTGCCCTGAACCTTGGCTCACTTTTCTCCAACACCATACTTGTCTACTTCGAGGATGAAGGAATTTGGGCTCTCGGATTCTCGGTCTCCGCCTTCTCCGCCTTCACCGCTCTCGTCTTGTTCCTCTTGGGCACCCCTAGATACAGGCACTTCAAAGCCAGTGGAAATCCTCTTTCCCGGTTTTGTCAGGTCCTTGTTGCTGCATCCACCAAATGGAAGACTCAAATGCCTGCCAATGAAGAGGAATTGTATGAAGGGGATGCTAAGGAATCACCCACTACTAGCAACAGAAAGATTCTGTACACCAATGGTTTTAAGTAAGTGCTTGATCTACGGTTAAAGACAGTACTGATTATACTGGTAGCTAGACAAGTGGTTGAACTAATTAGTTATTGTTTTTGTTGATGCAGGTTCTTGGATCGAGCAGCATTTATATCATCTCGAGATTTAGATGACAAAAAAAGAGGGGTTCACAGCCCATGGCGTCTCTGTCCAATTAGTCAAGTTGAAGAAGTGAAGTGCATTCTAAGGCTTCTTCCAATTTGGCTGTGCACCATAATATACTCTGTGGTTTTCACACAGATGGCTTCCCTGTTCGTGGAGCAAGGAGCCGCCATGAAAACCACAATCTCCGATTTCCGAATCCCACCAGCGAGCATGTCTAGCTTTGACATCCTCAGTGTGGCCATCTTCATATTCCTCTACCGTCGAGTTCTGGACCCACTAGTTGGAAAGCTCAAGAAGACAAATTCAAAGGGACTTACAGAGCTTCAGAGAATGGGAATTGGGCTGGTCATAGCAATCATGGCGATGGTGTCTGCCGGAATAGTCGAATGCTATAGGCTTAAGTACGCAAAACAGGGGTGCACACACTGTGACGGAACAAGCTCTCTGAGCATATTCTGGCAAATACCTCAATACGCTTTCATAGGAGCCTCAGAAGTGTTTATGTATGTGGGACAGTTAGAATTCTTCAATGCTCAGACGCCAGATGGGTTAAAGAGCTTTGGCAGTGCACTGTGCATGACATCGATCTCTCTGGGAAACTATGTGAGTAGCTTGTTGGTGAGTATGGTTATGAAGATTTCAACAGAAGATCACATGCCTGGGTGGATTCCTGGAAATCTCAACAGAGGCCACTTGGATAGGTTTTACTTTCTCTTGGCCGCTTTGACTTCCATAGATTTGGTGGTGTATATTGCCACTGCAAGGTGGTACAAGTGTATGCAGCTGGAAGGTAAATGTGAAGAGAATGATGAACATGGCAGCCTCAGGGTCTGACTTTCAAAGGAGGAACAAGATAAATAAATAAGAGGAAGTATGGAGTCTGATCTAGTCACAATATATCTTCGGTTACATATATATGGTAACAACTGGTTCAAGAAAATTTTCTTTGGTTTGGTGAGAGAAGCCCTTTTTCTCCGAGCCTCTTCAATGCTATCTTACCATTCTTATTATGACCCCTAACTGTAATTCTCAGTTTATCTTCTCGGTGCTGGTTTATGTAATAGGGTTAAACCAAACTTATGAAGAGGCAATGACCGTTTTAGGGCGTCTTTTTTTTTTTTTTTTGACCTGGGTTTTAGGGCGTCTTTAAACCTCCCTTCTTCCTTATGTTTGTTCCTTCGCCAAAGAGGATTATAATATGTACAAGTAATTTCCGAGTCTCAATTCTCAAATGGTTTTCTTTTTGTGTTTTTGTTTTTGTTTTTTTGCACAACTTAGCACGCTCGAGCAAAGTTCTAAAATAGACTCAAGTCACGAAGGATGTGGAAATCAAACTAATCATAACAAGATATTATTGAGCGTGTTAACACACTTGATAAAATTTATGTCCAACAAGTTCGCACACATAATTGATAATCACCTCAGATTACTAAATTTCTGTAAAATGAGTTTATTTAAAATTTTCTCATCCTTGAGAGTTCCTACAAATTAAATGATAAATTTAATCCAGCTGTTTGAAGCAGACAGGCCATTACCAAGAAAAAAGCCTGAGCTGACGGACTTAAATGTCAAGCCTACAGTTACGTTGACAACGTAACAGGACCGAGGCTCTGAAATTTGGATAGGTTATGGGATCGGTCGGGGTGGGGTACTGGGTCAAGGGTTAGTGGGTCAAACTGGAGCTAACCCGAGGCCAAACCGATAAAAAATTGAATATTTTAGACTTATTAACATGAAATTCTAAAGAAGAATTAAAAAAATCATGATTTTTTTTTTAAATTATAGAACCGGTCTGGTTCTCCAGTTCCCGGGCCGGTCCAGTCCGGGTTTCAAAACATTGAGCAGGACTAAATATCAAAATTTTAAAACATTATTCAACAATTTTTGACAAATTGCATAAAACTGTGCCAATTGCGGCCTGGCGTCAGTTTATCAGCTATCAGCACCAACCAAGGCGAAAGAAGGGAAAATAACAGGAACAGACAAGCAAACTGTGTCATGAACTTAAAAAAGAACATATGATATGGTTCCTTATCAGATCAAATCACAAAACTAGTATGCCGCCATAGGTTGGATCAGCAGCTACACGTGGAGCTATCAAAATGACTTGTTTCAGCAGAGGGGAAAAAATATCAAAATGACTTTGTGTAGACAAAAATTAGACAAAGAGCTTTAAGTGGCCTACAGCTAATCCTTTCCTTTGGATTCTGTAAATGCCAACAATATTCAACTTCGGTGTTCCTGAAACCAATAGGTATAATTCGAGATATCATGAGAGCCCAAAAAAAAAAAAAGGAGGTAATGAAAAATCATTACTTCCCACTGTAAAATACCATAATCAGAGAGAGCCCCTTCAGAGAGGGATTTCATCCTTGAACCCTACGAACTTGTATGTGATGAATGGATTCCTCACGCCAAATTGGCTGAGCTCCACTTTGAACCAGAGTAACATGTTGTCCCTCCTCTACAAGCCCCTTACTCTGAAGCATGAAAAATACTTCAAAGCCACTAGAAAAGACACCATTAATGGAAGAAAGACGAGCAGAAATTGCAGAGATATTACTTACCAACAGTAGCTTGAGAGCTCTGGAGAAGGTTTCCTCTGCATCATTTGAAAATTGCATGTATATAGGCATGACGCCATGATAAAGCGCAAGCCTCTGCTTAATCCTTTCTCTGCCAATCATAAAAGCATGTTGGATCACTACGTGAAAATGCAGGATAATGCTGACTCGAGAAATTATAAAACAGTCCTGAAACTTTAATCTGGAAATCCAAAATCACTAGCTAAGATGACCTTGGGAATTTCCAAACATCAAGGTGAACAGAAATATATATTTTGCAGGAGGGGAGGAGAACATGGCGTGTCTGCATACTCTAAACAAGTTATCCTCCAGGAAATTAATGTTTTAAGATACTTGATAAGTAGAATACAAGTATTAAATGCCAAAGAGGACCAAATTAAATAGCAAAAAACTTCGTCTAGATGGATTCGTGACCCTCAATAACTGGATGGCAAAGTTCTACAACAGAAGTGAAATTGAATAAGATCTATCAACAGCATCCAAAAGAACCGTCTGAGAGTGAATTTGAAAAGTAATAATGATTTAAGACTTGCGCCAAGCATCCCATTGTTGGTTAACTGGAAAATCCAGTACAGCACTATGATAATCCAGGTCTTCTCCGTCCATCCTTTTCTCTTAGCACATGATGAGATACTAATCAAATTGCGAATCAAGAATAACGAGGTGTTTTGACTGCTTCCTTGATAGTGGATTCATTGACCCCGAAAATCTCCCATTTATTTTCACCATTAATGTATTTTTGTCTTATTGCTTCCTAAAAAAAGACAGCAAAACAAGGCCAAGGTACACGCCTGGTGCCTAATTGAACCTATTTTTAAAATAAAATGAAAAATAGAAATCACATGCAGCTAATACTCACTCATTTGTGAATGCAAAGATTGTGGAATGAGGCCTATAATGGCTCAAGAGAATAGCCATGGATCCTGTTCTGGTAAAAACAATTACAGGATTATTAAGGGTGTTAGACATAATTGTTGCATGGAAAGCAAACATTTGTCCCATATGCCTCTGTCAAAACAAAAGAACAAAAATTGATTAGCTTTCAAAGCAGCCGAGATCAAAAGATCGGAAACTACACTCTAAAACCAAATGTTTAGGTTACAAGGAAAGACTTCTTTCTAAATTTAGCATTTACCTCATGGGAATTTAATTGATTGGGAAGAGCGACACTACTTGAAATGCTTGATTCGGTCCTTAGTGCCACTGTATGCATTACTTTTACAGCTTTTAGCGGATATCTGAAGAGTTGTAATTATTTCAATATAATTTCATTATCATTATCAATAAAGGGCATCAAATGCAAAGTTCATGGAAAGTGGAAAACACTATATGTAACAAAACAATAAACAACCCTGTTTAATCTTCAAGTGGTAAGTGGTTCAGTAGTAGAAGCAAAATCCATTTATTGAAAAAAACAAAGATATTTACTTTCCCACAATGAAGAAACAAAACGTAAGAATATGAACCTAGCACAAGCCAATACTGATATCAACAGAGAGGGAAGACAGATAATTCATAAACACAATTTGGTTCCTCTGCTGGCAGTTTCAAGTTCCCATTACAGCAAATCTGTGCTATTAGTTTCCAATTTCGTACAATTGAGTCCTTTTGCTAACTTCCCATTCAACTGAGGACAGAATTTTTACATAATTTAAAAGATTTACAAATTTTTATGAATGTTGAATTTTAAGCCTCGCAAGTACATTGATTCTCAGCCAAAAGTGTCCGAGAAGACTGAAGAGAAATAAGCATTAAATAATTCAAGAAAATCACCAAGTTCAGTGAACATTAAATTCACGAATATTAGAGGCCTGCTCTCCTAACTTGAAAGCCATACATGACTATGCATTATATCTTATCAGGCCATACACATTATAACATATATAGATGAGTCAGAAAAGCAAACTAACTTTCCATGTGCAGTTTCTCCTGAAAGCATGATTCCATCAGAACCTTCTCTTACTGCAATTGCAATGTCTGAAACTTCTGCTCTAGTTGGCGTAGGGTGACCAATCATGCTTTCCAGCATATTAGTTGCCACAATTACTGGCTTTTGCATGCTGTGACATCTTTTAATGATGTCCTCCTGTTTGAAGGAATGAATGGGACAGAATACATAATTGATCATACTCTCACCTTTTAGACATCAGTTAAAAGATTTATCATCATTTCAGGATAATGGAAGGCCACAGCCATGATGGTAGGAATAGCAGTCCTCTTTATGCAGACTTGATATGGATGAATTATTAAAACACAGAACAAAATCATATTTAAGGTGGAACATATTATATGTCCATCATCCAGTGTCCCCCTACCATGTTTAGCTAAAATGCTACATGGGTTCTCCATATCACATTTCTAACTTGAAACTCTCAACAACCCAAGCCATCCAATGAAGTTATTCGCCAACTATTTCATGGTTTTGAAAGACTCTTTTTTAGATTTCAGTCATTTATAGGCAGTACATAACTATAAGCGCATAACAAGTTTAATACGCTTTATCTCGCTCTGCAATAAAGGAAGGAGTTCATAATAAACCTAACGATTATAGTCGAGAATTCATTTGTTT
This sequence comes from Inga leiocalycina, assembly GCA_963242795.1. Taxonomy (NCBI): domain Eukaryota; kingdom Viridiplantae; phylum Streptophyta; class Magnoliopsida; order Fabales; family Fabaceae; genus Inga; species Inga leiocalycina. Next base: position 4,963,470 of record OY725330.1, read on the forward strand.
TTTCTAGACCATGATGTCCTATTTTATATTCCCTCCGGTCCTAAATATAAGACATAGTTTGTAGTGTAAATTGCACTACAAACTATATCCTATATTTAGGACCGGAGGTAGTAGTTTACAAGCAGCAAGAAGAGCTTTCCTCATATTTCATCCACAAGACTAAAACCATAATGCTCAGTGAGATTGTACCGGCACAAATGACAAAATTTATCATTTGTAGATTATCTTGAGAAGAAATTATACTCATAAATTTTATTGCAATGCCATAGATACGATGTTAATATATGCATCATGTTCACCTGCAGCAGAGGAACCTCTTCTATTGGAAGTTCCGCCCCGAGGTCTCCACGAGCAACCATGGCCTGTGCAATAAAAGTTAAGTTTAGCAATCAAACTGGATGTTACAAAAAAGATAAATATAATAGTACTTTGCTCCATCATATAGCACAACTTCTGACAGCTTTATCCAAAATAAAGGTGTTCGGATAGCTATAAGCTAGTTCGGACCAATTCAGTATAAACTTCTTTGCAATTTGTAAATCAGCTGTGAGTTTAAAACCAGTCTGAACAAGTTTTTATTGCAACTTAATTACCAACAGGCATTACAGATATGTGATATCCACATCCAAAATTAATATGACAAGCAAGAAACTCACCCCATCTGAAGCTGAAAGAATTGAATGAAGATTTGGTATTGAATCAGCACTTTCAATTTTTACAATCACGTGTATATCAGCATTGCGACCTATAAAAAAGCATACAATAATTCAGTTCACAGAGACTTTATGAAGCAAAACACTCAACCACTCACACACACACAAAAACTCAGAGATACAAGATTAGGAAGGCAAAAGACATCTGGCAACATACTTTTGAGATAGTTTTTCAACTCATGAACCACTCTAGCGTCCTTTACAAATGAGACAGCATAGAAATCGACCTGATTGTCTACCCCAAACTTGATATCTTCCCAGTCTTTCTCTGTGAAGTAGATGCATATGGCAAAGAGCATATAATCGTCAAATTCATTTGTTTATCCAGAGAATCCGCAAGTGAAGAACAGAAATCTTATTTAGTGGGATGTGCAATCAACACGGAAAACTAAACTATACCAGTTATGGAAGGAAGTGTTGCACTTTTTCCACGGACATTTAAGTGACGCCTTGATTTCAATTCTCCACCATCAATCACTTCACATTTAACCAAATCATTTGTCTTTGACTTAACGGCAAGCGACATCATTCCACCTGAAACACACAAACAAGAAATCAGATGTTCATAACATTCAACAGGTTACATTTGAAGAAAGCAACAAATGGATGCGGGGAGAAGAGAAATATAAAAATGTAATATTAGGTTACAGGGCAATCATATTTGATTTCCATGAAAGGTGGTACTAGCAAGCAGCTAATATAGTAAATGAAAAAAAAATTAACTAACCTAGATAGCAAGCATTGCAGCAACAGCCATGTACAGATTGGACAATATCGATGTAACTAGTTGGCACAATAGAATCCTAACGATGGCCATTTATATGGAAGCTCTATATAAATGTTGTCCAATATCTGAACCACATAATATATGATCCAGAAAAGGGGGGGACTTGGTGAGAAAAGAGTCGGATGGATATAAGTAGCTTTCCAGAGGTTCAACTTCAATTACAAATTAAAATCAATAATTTTCAATTTAAAGGAACTAAAATTGAAGAATTTTCCCCTATATACAGTTCCAGATTTAAACACCAGAAACTCAATTACTAGAGTAGAGAGAAACAGGATTTCCCTCAAGCAAAACTCGTGGCCTGCTTCGAAGTATGAACAAGGTGTCCATACTTACCATCAACCAGTAGCATATCTCCAACCTCCACATCAGTCACAAAATCATCATAATTTACACTAACTGTGTCATTTGTGCTGACCCCTCTTTTAATAGTGAAATTGAATTCTTGGCCCTCTCGTAGTACAACTGGTTGAGGAACATCCCCACTTCTAACTTCAGGACCCTGTGAAGAAAATTCATTTGTAAATATGTTGTAACTGTAACTTCACAATTTATATGCAAGGTACAAGGAGTCTAAAAGCATTGAGCAGATTATGTAAAGGAAAGCATGTTGTATGATCTGAAAATGTTAAGCAAGTTAGACCCCAAGTATTCAAGCACTATTAACATTAACACAAGTGATGTGCAAAGACTATTTTAAGAAGGCAAGCAACATGGAACTGCTCTCAATCAGGAATTTCATTTTAACAGTCAAATTTTAAATTATAAGACAAATTAAGAGTGTCATTTATAAGAGTAATTATCCAAACAGTGAGATGACAATCAGCAAAGAAAAGTTTTGGCCCACTTCTGATGGATGAAACACTGGATAGATAAAGTCGAAAATTCTAAAAGAATATTATTACCTTGGTGTCAAGCATTATAGCTATAACCTTGTCTTCAAATTGAGCATTGTACTCTCTTACCAAATCAATAGTTTTCTGGTGCGATGAATGGTCTCCATGTGACATATTTAAGCGTGCCACATTCATTCCAGCTTCAGCCAGTTTCCATATCATTTCACGTGAGCTGGTAGAAGGACCTATCGTACAAACAATCTTAGTTTTTCTGAGTGAATTTAAATTTGCCTCTGCCAACCCTGAAGCAAAGCTACTAGGCTTCAGCTCAAATGAAGAATTTGTCTGGTCCTTCCACATCAGAAAGAGAGCACATATACAGAATCCAAATTAGACATTGCTAAATGTACATACTATACTTGCAAGTGGAAATTTGTAAGATTCAATGTATCTTTCCAGATAAGCAACTGCAAAAAGTCACCATACACAATTTTTTATGATTTATCAACTTTGCAGACACCATTTCGAGCGTTAGAAAACATTTCATAAGCTATAGAAGTTTCAAGTTTGTGTGCCCCAAGCATGAGCATCGGACATTTCTCAAATGAAGGTGGAGAGTTCCCGAAAAATGCCCAACGAAGGTCTTACTAAGTCATGAATGCCCTAAATTTTGTGCTGATTCAGTGTTTTACATATTTCAAACCAACTGTGTTCGGTCCCGAAGATTACTCTGCCTTTTGTTCTATGAATAAGACAACTTAAAAATAAATAAAAAATAAATATATAAATCTACTAGTTTTGGGCTATGTCATGCCAAAACTTCAAGATTGGTGCTGCATCTGTGTTAAACAAGAGTGAAACAGAGACACTCAATTTGATAAGAAGTACTCTTACAACAGTCAATCAAATTATAAAACAGACACTCATATGGACGCAGTTTTAACATTTATAAAGTTATAAACATACCAGATACATCTTATATATATATTTAGTTTATTTAGTCCTTTGATATCGATGCTTGAGTATCTAGTTAATAATTTTATTTTTACGCACAAATGTCTTCCATCTATTTGGATTTTTCCGTTGTCGTGTCGAGACCATGCTCTGTGTTTGTCAGATGTTCATCCATAATTTGGGGATAGAGTTAGAGCATCAGAAATATACTATGTGGTTAATTAAGTGAATCTCTTGCCCGAGCTTGTACGTTACTCAATACGAGAAAATCAATAATATTACGTTCCAAGGACCTCACCTCGCGCGTCAACCATGCAAAACAACGCACAGAGAGCATCCAAACCAAAAAATGACAAAAAACCTACGCAGGTAACTAGAAGCAGATTTAAACTTACAACGGCCGCATAACCATTGGCAGACACGATTTCGCTATTCTGGCCATGCCCGAAGATCTTCGTCGAGGGCATAGCGAAAGCTTGCCACCGGATGCATTTTCTCCTGAGATTAGAATCAAATACAAGCTGGCCCAGATATTTTGAGGTCCAGAGATTGGAATGCCTAGTGGAGTCCGACTTCAACATGGAGAATCCAGAGGGAAGATTAGAGGTTGCCATCGTCGAGACTTGAGAGGTAGACGCTGAAATGGAGAGAACGGAAATGTCAGGAAAACAAAGCGAGGCAGCGAGTAGAAAGGAGCCAAGATCCAAAAGGGGCCACAGCGCGCGTTCTGTGGTTAACTGGGAGTGAGCGGTTGGACAAGAGGAAATATCGTTCGCTCCTTTTCGACGCTTGTCAGTTTCATATTCTCGAGGAAATATTCTAATTTTTTTGTGATAAATATTTCCAGTTTTCTGTTTGCTCCTCAAATTTCCTTTTAATAATTTAACCTGTGTTTGATATTACTTAAGATAATAAGTCCTTATTACGCAAGTTGAGATAAAACTCCTCTCACATACTTACCTTATATACTGTGAATCACGACTTATAAACACTTATTACCCAAAAATAAATTATTCCAAATGAATACTTAATTAATCTTCTTATATAGAAGTCACGTTTTCTCGTGTTTTTTTTTTAAATCATTTGTTAAAAATTATGGTTCGTTAATTGTAATTAAAAATGTGTGATTTATGTTCTCGCGTTTGTCACGAGCTAGTCATGGCGGTTAGGATTGTGGGGCAAGGTGAGCTTCAGAGATCTCCTTTCGGTTATTATTGTTGGTTGTTGCATGAGCTTTTTAGTTTTATTCTTTTTGAGTACAAACGGGCACACTACTCCACTTCACCTTCAAAGAAAATAGTTCTCCTGTATTGCTCACAAATAGTAAATCCTTTTAATTAAGTTATGCCTTTGTGTTGTACATGCAACTAGCACGCCGCCATATGTTTATTATTACCTGTCAATGATATTGCCGTTGTTGCTGCTAATTACAACAACGTAACTCATATCAGCATTTATGATCGTTGCATGAGAGAAAGAAGAAGAGGGCCTAAGAAAGCCACATACATTGGTTTTGAGGGAAGTTGGATTTCCTATAAGTATGGATCTAACACACTATATATATATGGGGCAAAACATGCCTTCTAATGATCATTTTCATGCTCTTTGATTTTCATGTACTAAGATATGGCTTAAACCAATATATTCATATGTGCATTACTAATCATGCATTACAGGTTTAGGAAATGACTTTTGTCTATGCTAGTTTGAATGTGACTCAACGACGCTCTCTCTGGCAAATTCTGATTCAACTGAGCTACTTAGTTCAAGAAGCATGATGCTTACGAGGTGATTTCAATGCAACACTTACTATCCAAGAATGCACTCTAATGAATCTAATAAGGGACCGGATCGGGATTTTTGTAGCTTTGTTGAGGAAGTTGGATTGAATGATATGAGTTTTATGGGCCCTCATTTTACATGGAAGAGGACAGGAGTGGAAAGCAGGTTAGATAGAATCTTGGGAACCACTAGGTGGCTAGAGGAATTTCCAAATGCTGTTATAAAACATGTGCATTGGTATAAAAGTGATCATCAACCATTGTTGTTACAGTTGGAGGGCATGGGTTTCTTGTACATCTCATCAGGCCTTTTCGGTTTCTTGCTACTTAGGCTTTAGATGACAGACTTGCTCCATTCATGACCAATCATTGGCAAAATGGTTTGAAGTGGACGGATAATCTGGCTCAATTCACAGCAGCTTGCATGAATTGGAATAAACAGGTCTTTAGGTTCACGATTTAAATAAGTTTATATTTTATAATTAAATAAGTGTAGATTCTAAAATATATTTAATTAATTTTATTAATATTTTATAATTATTTAATTATCTTTTATATATTTTTCCATCATTTAATTAATTATAGAATATTAGGAGATATTATAAGATTTAAGCGAGAACAAAATATCAATATAATATATCTATGTTATATGATAATCAATTAAAAAAAGGATAAATCAAGATATTGTGATAGAGACGCACGCAATGAGACAATATATATATATATATATATATATGTTAGGAGTAGCAAGAGGGAGGGTGTTCTATTTTTCCTGGTTGGTGACGGCAACGCAAGAGCTTTAGTGGAGGGAGATTAAAATTTGGAAATGCAAAAGAGCGATAACACAGATAAAAATTCGGCATTGAGTTTTTGTTTCTCCTTTCCTTTCTCTTCTCTATTTTATCTTTGGTTAGTTATTATTTTGGTCATGACAATGTTCAGTTTATGTAGTTAAACCCTTGGTTTTGGATTATTTAGTTTGATTATGAATTAGTGGATGATAATTTTTTCCGTTAATTGCTTTAATATTATATTTGTTGATTTAATTGTGTGCGAAATTATCTTGAAACAAGAGACATCTGATTAAGATTATTTTGGTGTTCTAAAAGAGCCTAGATATAGGGAATTTAAACTAGACCTTCAACTAAATCGTGTAAGATTAGGTTTTCGAATTTAATTTACTTGTAGGATAGACATATACCTATCGGCCCTATATAGTCCTATTAGGCCTGCACTTAAATTAATCCAATTAAGTATTAATCGCCTAAGACATTAGGGATTAACATAGTTGAAATGCCTTTTACTTGATCGAAAAACACTTTTGGGTAAATAAGAGTCCTAAACTAGCAAATATAACTTTAAATGCAATTAATGGGAGAAATTAGACACTAAGAAGTAATCAAGGTTATAATAATCCAAATCACCACTTAAGATTTAGAAATACCCTCAGCCTAAAAAGTAGTTAGATTTTATTTTATTTTTTTTAGTTAGCTTTTAATCCTTCCTTCTATTCAAATTGTGCTGATTCAACTTTAAGTAAAAGTGTAGAGTCATTGCTCAACTGCATTGTTGATATCAAGTCCTCGTAGGAACGATATCTTACTTACTCTTTATTACTTGATATGACTCGTGTATTTACGGCGTCTTAGGCTCTATTTTTTGCCCCTATCAACTACAACACGCAAGAAGAAAATTCTGGGTACATTACAAGGAATTATAAGATTTGAAATTAGATTTGGCCTCAATTCTAAACTTGAAGAATTGCAAATCCAGCTTTGGAAGGAATTGGAAGAGGTCTTCTTACAGGAATCTATATTATGGGCACAAAAAACAAGAAGCGAATGGACAATAAATGGAGATAAAAATATGAGATATTTTCACTCTTGAGCCAATAGTAGGCGAAAGAAAAATTTAAAGGGGCTCTAGAGGCGGAAAATAGAGATTGGGTGTATGATGTTGAGCAAATCAAGGGTATGGCAATTTCATTCTTCTCCTCAGTTTCCAAGAAGAGCTTTGAATAAGGAACCCGCTTGAATGTAGTGTCACTTACCGATCTATTGAGTTTGCAGATTTGAATCTTCTGGGACGTGCTTTATCAAACGGAGAAATAAAACAAGCTGTTTTTAATATGGGTGCATCGAAGGCACCTGAACTGGATGGTTTTAATGCTTTGTTTTACCAAAGTCAATGGCAGATGGTAGAGTTGATGGTGTATAAGTTTATTCAGTATCTATAGGCTAATCCTAATGAGATTAAATTTGTTAATGACACTTTGATTGTGCTTATCCTGAAGAAGGATCATCCGGAAGTTATTCAGGATCTATAGCCTATTAGCTTGTGTAATGTGATTTTTAAAATTGTTATGAAAGTGCTTGCTAATAGAATTAAGGTGATATTACCACATGTTATAAGCCCACAACAATGTAGCTTTGTGTCGGGAAGACATAGCTCTGATAATATCATTGTTGCACTGGAGGTCATTCACTCCATGCGTAATATGCAAAGGAAGCAGGGTTTTATGGCAATCAAGATTGATTTAGAGAAAACCTATGACAGAGTCAACTAGGATTTTCTCTGGAATTGTTTAGTGGAACTTAACTTGCCTGGTTTCATAATTGATATCATATATGTTTGTGTTTATACCCCAAGCATGCAACTGTTATGAAATGGAGAGAAAGCATGTTCAATTAACCCATCCAGAGGGGTCAAACAAGGAGATCCACTCTCACCTTATCTCTTTGTCATCTGTATGGAAAAAATTGGCATATCTAATACAGGAACTGTTAGATATGAATAGTTTTGATGATGTCAAATATAGATATCAAATATGAGCAAAAAGTTTGTATAATATACTTATCTTCCATATTGACTAACTACCATATTTAATGTTGTATATATTGTAGATTAGTCATAGACATCATTGTGGGTTGATATTATAATGCCTCATAAATGGAGAATAATCATCAAGAAGAAAATCAAGAGGCAAGGAATTGAAGAAAGAAGAAAGAAAGATGAAGACTGAAGATATTCATCAAGAAGATTGAAGTTGGGTTATGAAGAATGATCATCAAGAGAAAAAACAAGAAGAAAGAGATTAAAGAAAGAAGAACTTGCAAGATCACATGAGAATATCAAGATTCAAGCTCCTAGAAGTGATACCGGAGGTTTCTATGATCATACGGAAGTTATAATGGGTCAATACGAAGCTAAAATGATGTATACGGAAGCTATGGTACCTTTGGGGATGATTACCCGAGTAATCACTCGAGTAATATGGCATTGTCTGATTTTGGAGGTGTTTACTCGAGGTCTTACTCGAGTAATCTGCCGGGTTATTTGATGAATTACTTGAGGCGGCACTTGAAGTAAATGGTACTCTATTTTCGCGCTGCAGAATAGAGGTTCGGTATTTTGATGATATCTCTCCAACCACATGTCGAATCGAACTGAAACCGGTGGCATTGGAAACTAGACTTCCAACACGAACTTTTGAAACCAAGATCACATTCAAAGGAGGTTAGATGAGAGAGATATAAGCTTCGAAAGTTGACACATGAATCAGCGTCATATTCCAGGACAGTTTTGGTATTTTGGACATAACTCTCAAAATAAATATCTGATTGAGACGAAACTGGTTCCATATGAAAGAAGACTCAAAGAGCTTTCCATGGATAGGTAATTTGACATATTTGAGGTTATATTCTAATAGCTATGTCATCTGGAAGTTGCTGCTCGTGATTTCAGGATTGTCTAAGAACAGTAGATACTCTTTGGATCATAACTTTCTGTACTCAACGAGTTTGGAGCTTATTTTTGTTGCATTGGAATGTAGATAATGAGGGCTTTCCAATGATATATAATTTGCCATGTTTCGAGTCAAAATCAAGAATTCACTTGAAGGCACCACTCGAGTAACTGGTTGATAACAAAAGACTTTACTTGAATAAGTACTCGAGTAACCATGTAAATCACTTGAGGTTGCTCTCGGCATTTTCAATCCTACCAATGTTACTCGAGGAGTTACTCGAGTAACTCACTGTGGTAAGCAAAAACCTGAAGTTCATCAAAGTTTTTCCCGATGATATTCGAGTATGTACTCGAATAAACTTTAATGAATACTCGAGTAGCTACTGGAGTAAAGCACTGTGCTAGCAAAACTTGAAGAGTTATTTAGACGAGAACTTCAAGTCGAACTTCAAGTTACTACCGGAACTTCAAGTCGAACTTCAAGTTACTACCCGAACTTCAAGTTATTACCAGAACTTCAAGTCGAACTTCAAGTTATTACCAGACTTCAAGTCGAACTTCAAGTTATTACCAGAACCTCAAGTCGAACTTCAAGTTACTACCCGGGTACGCAAAATTATTTAGAAGAGAACTTCAAGTTACTACCCGAGTAAGCTATGCAGAAAATGGAAGGCCACTCGAGTAACCTGTGAAGAAACTTGATGTTTACTCGAGTAAGTACTCGAGTAATGCTTCCCAGAAAAACAGAACAGCGTCCCGAAGATTCTGAAAATCAATGGAATGATCATATAACTCATTCTTCTTGCTTCTAATCACTCTAATACTTCATTATATTAGTGTTTAATGTATTTCTCCAGGAATACAATGAAGATATGATGTGAAGAGTCAAAAGGTGAATTTACGGAAGCGGAGCGTCAACGTTCACAACGGCTAGTTTTCAAATTGAAGAAGCGAAACTCCAACGGATATATTGAAATGCTCAAACGGTCATCAACCTTCATCAATTATAAATAAAAGAGCATTCAGAGTTCAGAACACCAATGAAAAACACTACAACGAGAAACATGCAAAGATCATGAATCATCTACTCCAACCCAACTACTCTCTGTTCTTATCCATTTTCTATATCATGTATATTTGAGAGAGAGACTATTTTCATTATGCTTCAGTATTCATCTATTCACTTCTGAGAGAGAAAATTGATTGAAATCTTTCATCATCAAAGTTGTATCATTACGGGTTATGTAAGGAGAGTAACTCGGTTGTAACCTTACGGTGTGTAAGGGGGAGTAACTCGGTGAGAGATTTGTAAACGGCTTCGCAAGTGCCTAGCTAAACTTGTGGGTTGTAAAGGTTTTTCTTGTGCCTGGATTAAACAAGAAGATAGTGGATTTGAAAATCTCAGGAGGAGCCTGGGGACTGGACGTAGGCCATTGCAGATTGGACCGAACCAGGATAAATCACAGTTTGCACAATCTCTTCTTTAAACTCTTATATTTCCAGCATATATAAACTGTTGATTTATGATTCATTACTTTCATATTTATTACCTCCTCTAAAATGTAAAAAGATTTTCAAAGTTCTTAAGATTTTTATCTTACACCCAATTCACCCCCCTCTTGGGTGTCAGTCGGTTCTAACAGGAACAAATTGGCAATGGAGTATGGAGGCCAATTAATTTATGTAAGAACAGACCTTCTATCTCTCACTTATTTTTTGTTGATGATATTATTTTGTTTGTGGAAGCTTCTTTACATTAGAATTTAGAAGTAAAGAGTTGCCTTGATCATTTTTGTGAGGCGTTTAGGTTAAAGGTGAATACAAATAAGACCCGAGTTTTCTTCTCCAAAAATGTTAACCATACTAGACGGATGGAATTGTGTAACACTCTGGGTTTTCAAGTTACTCCAAATCTGGGCAAATATCTTGGTGTTCCCCTCCATCATGAGAGGGTTACAAAAGGAAGCTATCAGGCTGTGGTTGGCAAGGTTCGAAAATGACTTTCAAGCTGGAAGGTACATTCACTATCTCTAGCTGGAAGATCAACTTTGGTATCCTCTGTTACTTCCACTATCCCAGGCTATCCATGAAAACAACATTATTACTGAGTGGCACTTGCGAGGCTTCTTATGGGGCTTTACAGTGGAGAAAAGGCAAGCACACTTAGCGGCTTGGGATACAGTTTATAAGACCAAGAAAAATGATGGGCTTGGTTTGAAACACCTTAGAAGCTAGAACTAGGCATATATGGCTAAGCTAGGATGGTACTCGATAAAGCGTAAGGATGATTTATGGGTGAAAGTCTTGACTAGAAAATATTGATGCAGGGACTACTTGATGCCAAATATTGATGCCGTTAGGGCAAGATCCAACACTTGGTCTAGAATCAAGAAAGAATGGGGGTAGCTGCTGAAGGAATGATCGTTAAACCTAATAATAAAACGATAAGATGGAAACATGACAGACATGGAGAGATTAGTGTTAAGACAACTTATCAAGCAATTGAACAGGAATTGGATGTGAGTAACAGTGTGGCAATGTCTCTGGAAGCTTCATACCATACCCCGGTGTAAGACATTCATGTGGGTAACTCTTCATAATAAATTACTCACCAACAAAAAGAGATTTCGAAGAGGGATGAGTATTGATAGAGGATGCTTATGGTGTGGCAACGAGTCAGAGAACATTCTTCATGTCCTTCAGGATTTTGTCTAGAAACAAAGAAGCTATGGATAGAAATGGTTGATCCAATGATTATGCATCATTTTCTTAATGTTGATCTAGAGACTTGGATGAGGCTGAACCTGCAACGTAAAACTGGTAGGGTGAAGGAGGGGTGGAGTGAATTTTTGTCAACTATATGCTGCCTTCTATGGCAACAACGTACAAGAGAATATTCAATAATATGGTTATGAGCAATGAAAGCATTAAAGCTAAAGCACGTTCTATCATAGGAACAGTGACGCAAGCAAGGAAATTGTTGAAGGGGGTCAATCTCAATGGACAACCTATCCAGATGCGTTTGGGTCATTGGGAACATCCAAAACTGGGATGGATGAAGCTTAATGTCGACATGGCCTATTCAGAAGGGAGAAATACTACATGTGGAGGGTTGCTTCAAGACGATCAAGGCAACTTTAAGGTGGGGTTTATGTATCATGCTCCTGAGCCTGCGGATAGCCTAAAAGCAGAATTGTGGGCCACTTTTTTGGCTTTAAAGATGTGCTGGGATCATGGCATGTGTCATCTAGTTATGGAAACTGATGCAAAATATGTAGTCTCACCGTTATTAAGGCCTTACACAACAGCCCACTCGGATGCAACTTTGCTTGATGAAGTGAAGGCGATGCTCAGTCCTGAATGGGAGGTGGATGTCCATCACATTCCAAGGATCGTGAATATGGCTACTGATTATTTAGCAAATCGGGCTCTAAATATCATGTTAGGATATCAACCCTTTTCTTCTCCGTTTAGGAATATGTTGGAAGTCATGACTAGAGACAGTAGTATATCTTGCTTAGGCTCAAAAAATGGGATAGGTTGAGGGCTTCACCTCCCCTCATGTATTAAAAAAAAAAAAAAAGATATGGCTTAAACGGTCACAACTCTTCTCATTGAAACAATACTTATTATTTTGAAACTTTTTTCCAACAACAATACTTTATAGTTTTAACTCAATCTTCTAGTTCTTTTTCTCGTGCAGCTATCATCTTGCAAACCAGGCAATAATAGGTCTTGAGGGCAGGTGGGGGGCCAAGCCAGCTGCTTGCATCCACTTTCAACCACCTTTTATGTTTTGAAAGAATTTGGATTTTGAAGAAGCAATTGCAAGGGTTTATGGATTAGAAAAGAATTTGCATCAAATATGAAGAAAGCTGCATGTTTAATCTTAGTTATAACCCAGGTTGTTAGTAATCTTTTAGACTAAAAAAATAAATTGGATTCTCCCATTGGTCTCAAACATTGTTTGTTCCTTGTGGCTCATTATTTTTTAGATCTTAATATTAGGTACTCCCTCCGGTCCTAATTATAGGATAACATTTGAGAGTTGATCTTGGTTCTAATTATAGGACAAAATTCTAATTTTTGTCAATTTCTTCCCAAAATATGCCTTATTGATACTTTCTCAATAATAATTAAACACAATAATAATTTAATAAGAGTAGATCGGAAGTTGTTGAGGGAAATTGATGAAACCGGATTGTGTGAGAGCTTGAAGAAGTTGTGTGTGAGGTAGGAGAGGTACAAGAAAAAACAGAGAATCAACATAATTAGATGTCATTTTAAATTTTAAATAAAGGTATTTTAGGAAAATAAATTTGATTAACTAATTTAACCACTATCCTTAATTTTTCTAAAATTAGGTAAATATGTCCTATAATTAGAACCGAAGGGAGTATCTTAATACAGATATCTCCTTTGAGACATCCAAATAGACCTAGCGGGTTTACACTATTAGACCAAGTTGTGTTACTTATAGGAATTAACTCTTGCACGTGTGTGCTTTGAATTAAAATGTAAGGAGTGATTTGAACATTTTTAAATTGTGAGAACTGAATTAAAAATTTAAAAACCGAGAAAAAACCATGAGCAATTTTCCTTTTGCCCTTCTAATCGAGGCCACAAATTCCAATTCGTTCCCCAGTTGGCTACGAGGCCATTGTTCTCTCTTCCCTGTCCAAACCGTCAGTTGCTTCGCGCTTCCAACTGGCAACTAGAACTCTCACAACGAGCAGAAAAAGATAAAATTCTCAGAAATTCGGTTTTAAATATGAACCTCTCAATCAAGTTTCAAGATGACCCCTTGAACGGAGATCAACACCAGCAAATTATGACGGCGAAAGTGCCCACCACCATATTTAACCAACCCTTCGTTTCTGGTGTGGCCGCCGCCACCACCAACTCGGCTACCGACTTCTCCTTCTCCCTCTCCACCAACTTCCCTACTGGTCCATCCCTCAAGCTCTCTTACACTCCCACAACCACCAACACCACCTCTCTTCCTCTTTCTCTCTCCGTCAAATCTGGCTTAGGTGTTTCTGGTTCTCCTCGCCATTCCCCTCTCGTATTTTCTGCTAGATTCTCTTTGTCTCCCTCATACGTCCCCGTTCCAACTTTCTTTCTCCACCTCAAACCCCAATTCGGTCACTTCTCTCTCGTTAAATCCGTCTTCTCCGACCCTATCGCCGATCAGATTTCTACGTCTGCGTCTGATTGTCGAGAGCCCTCTGCTGCACCGTACCCTAATAGAAGTGAAATTGGAGGAAATGGGTCGGGAGATGGAAATTCAGGGTCGGGTTGGAAGGAATTGAAATTGGAACCTTGTGGGGGCAAAGATGAGGTCACGAATTTTACACATGTAAATAACTCTGAGGGTCAGTCGAATGGAACGATTGGGTCTGCCTTTGAGAGGTCTTTGGTGGTAAGAAATGGTAAAAGATCCGGTGTTTCGTCCGGAATTGCTGTTATGGCCAGGACGGCATTGCCAGTGACCAAAGGGCTATCGTTGAATTTGAGGTGGGGTTTAAATTTTCCGGGGAATATGGGGTTGAAATTGCCATCACTGACGGTAAACAAGATTAGGTTAGAGTGGCTTACGGAAGCCAAAAAGAATGAGCAGAGTACGGACGCTTCCGGCGAAGATTGGCAGTTGTTGAAGGGCACGTATTTGTCGATGCAAAGAGACTTGGAAAGTGTAGAGAAGGAAAATAAGGAGATGAAGCAAATATTAGATGAGATGAAAAAGGGAGTTTCAGCAAGAAATCATCGCGAGGAAGGTAATGGTGTTGGGAAGAAAATTTCTCAGCGTTCAGGTGAGGGCTCTAGTGAGTTTGAACGTTGGAGAAGCAAAAAGAATGCTAAAGAAGAGAAAGGGCAAAAAGAACCAACGAAGTCTCAAAATCTGGCGAGCGATTTGGAATCGGAATTGCAGAAAGCCATAAAGATTGCTTCCTCTTAGTAAAGGTAATTTACCTCTGATATTCAGATCCTTTCCCTTTCCAAAAATGTACATAAAATAAGAGATTCTGTTTCCTTTTTGAGTGCAACTATGATAAATTCAGAAAAACAGAATATTTCTTGATACGTTAAAAGTTATGTGATATGTGTTGATTTTACTAATAAGCCAGAAAGCTGCATTTTATTGTTATGAGCATTGAACTGGACACAAGTGATTGGCGAGGCATCTGAATTTCCTATTTCTTGTTAGGCCAATGA
Source organism: Inga leiocalycina (assembly GCA_963242795.1). NCBI lineage: Eukaryota > Viridiplantae > Streptophyta > Magnoliopsida > Fabales > Fabaceae > Inga > Inga leiocalycina. The sequence continues at coordinate 4,978,504 of OY725330.1, forward strand.
AACAGGAAATTCTTGATGAAGAGCTGATGCATCAAATGGCAGACTAATTTTTTTAAATTTGCAGTCTTGCAAATATTGACGGGAAGTGTAAATGATATTAATAAATAATATTACCTACGGACAAACTCTTGTATTAATGACCGGTTGCAGTAGAAGATATAGGAAATAAACACTCTCTATTGAGTTCCATACTATCTCCTCAGTTTCTCTTTGCCTCTGTAGAGCTTGAGTTTTCCCAACTTCTTTTAATTGGCAACTTGTACTACTTCTTTTTTTTTTTTGTCGTAATGTTTCTCCTATAGTAAGATACACCAGTATTCCTATCAAGGAATAAACTCTATCTCCGGAGAAAGAAGGTCAGTTTGCACCAGCAATTTCAGTCTGGTGTGGAGTAACTATTAATACATTTCTTACTGCAAACTTGTATACTCGACATTGATGATATTGGTTGAGTTAAAAAAACCAGATTTTGGGCAGGGAAAGCTGTGGTCTAGCTAGCTATGCAGCAAGAACTTGAAATTGAAATTCGTATGGTTAAATTTTAGATGGAAGCCTGAGTCTTCAAGAAGAATCCAGACTCTGCACCATTTTGTGAGGTTTTTTTGCTCCCATCTAACTACCATTTACATCGTCATAGAATGGGACAGCTACTTCTGAATTTGGATCTCCCACTGATTTCTTTCAGCAACTTCCCTAATCTGCACGAAGCCCCCTTTTTAGCTACATCAGTTGGTTTGGATAAAATCTCAAGGTGAAACAAACGAAATGGTTCAATAGCAAGCCGTACAATGCTTAATGATACCTAAGCTTTTAATTGCCACGGGGGAATTATTACTGTTCACTGTTGATGGCACAGCCTGATAGTTTGCTTCAAGTTCAGATCTATATCAAGGGTTTTGCTTTGAGAGTTGAGTTTGTTATTTTCCGGTCAAACAAAACCGGCATGTCTTTATTCTTTAATGATTTGTTGTTTTTGTTTAAATTTGAGTTTGATGGAAACTCAATCATGATGTGTTTTATTATCATGTTTAACTTGCTCCAGCTAATTTACCTTCATTGGGACTTAGAGATTAAGCACTCTCACAGGGAAGCGCTCAGATGCGCAGATTACTTGGCAAAAACGGCAATAGACTCAAACTATGATTTGTCCTTGTTGACGACTCCCCCGAGTTTTTGTTTGACCCAAATGCTAGCTGACCTCAGCTAAATTTTTGGTCCTCATCTCAATCTTTTCTGTTTCTTCATCAGGTTGTTGTATAGGTCCTGCGCGACCTCCAAGAGTATTTTCTCTTGTCCATGTAACACAAAAAAAAAAAAAAAAAAACTTGCTGCAGCCCTCTAACATTGCTGGGGAAGATGAAATCTTTAAATAACTATACGCAATAAAAACAATGAATAAACAGGTTCATTATATTTTAGTTGTATATTTTGAAACACTTTGTCTGTAAAAATAAATACCAAAAATAATGCAAATTTGAAGTGAAGATTCAAATTACGTAATTTTTAAAATGCCTCTTTTACTTCAATTATAATTTTTTTCGTCAAAGGTTCTCTATTGGCTTAGTTATGTTTTTGAATTAAATTGGAACGTATAAAAATGAAAATAGTTGTTGTAATACTTATTTTCGGTGAATATTGTAACACTGAATATAACTATAGCCTAAATGTATTACGTATAACATACAACCTTCAATATTATAAGCTAGTGTTATGGCTCATGTGTCATTTTTAAGACCATGCCATAAGCAATATAGTAGTATATGTTTCATATTAGTTTAAGGGGTTTTGATCACTAAAAATATAGGTCTCAAGTTTGAATTGTGTGAACGTATAAAGTCTATATTTTAGGGAGACGATAAACACATTATTGAAATTTTTAGACTTATTTCACAAAATATAAGCGCCTCTAATTCCCACCAAGAAAGTGGTCCTCATTCTTGTTATTGCGTTCATGCAATGCAAGGTTGGACAATATTAATAGATACTCCCTCCGGTCCTAATTATAGGACATAGTTACCTAACTTTGAAGAAATTAAGAATAATAGTTAAATTAGTTAATCTTATTCATTTTCCTAAAATGCCCTTATTTAATAAAGGTGATTTAGAAATATTATATGAGTCTACCTTAAGCAATGAAAAAGTGTGCTGGCGGCAACTAACAATACTGTGTTGCTTAAAGTAGGAGTATGAAGCAGATATACTCACATGAAGTGTGAAAAAACATAGGTGTTTTATAAAATTATTATTGTGTTTCATTATTATTGAGAAAGTATTAATGGGGTATTTTGGGAAGAAATTGATAAAAATTATAATTTTGTCCTATAATTAGGACCAATATCAACTCCCAAATGTTATCCTATAATTAGGACTGGAGGGAGTACTTAGTACTTGTTTGAATTAGTGCTAGAGAACATGTTTATACAAGCTAAGATAAAACTCATTTCACATACTTATTTCATACACTGTAAATCACATCAAAAAAGTTATTTCTACCGTCAATCCAAACAGGTACTTAAGTGTTTGCTTGTGTATTGGGTTTCTAAACCCCATGATTTTCGTGTTTTTCTTGTAGTTATTTTGGTACTTGTTGAATTTTTTTATTTTTCATTCTTTTTCGTTTGGTGCTTACCCTGGTAGGTTAGCTGATGAAGCTTTTTCTTTGTATTATTTTATTTAGTCAGTAATAAAATTGTCTTTATTGAGAAAAGAAAGATTTTTACCGAAAAAAAAAGAAGGAAAGATGGGTTTTGGGTAAGTTAGAAAAAATCGAAGCAATAGTTGGGCTCGAAAGAGAGACGTCAGAGAACAATGGAAGCGCGAAAGATTTAAAATTGTTGGACCAAAAAAAGAAAGGGCCGAACTCTTGTATGGTAATATTGCCCAAAACCACATCACAGTTTCAATGTCCCATCCCTTTCCTGCGAATGATGGCGTCCTCAACCCCGGGAAGTCGCACCAGAGAAGGAACGGCCAAAGCCATGGTGGCCGATCAGATCTCTCAGGCTGTGCAGTCTACCTCCAACCTCCTCCATCTCATGCAACAGTCTTCTCCAGCCCAGGTCCTCTCTCTCTCTCTCTCTCTGCTTCCCCCCCCCCTTCTGTTCATGCTTCGAATTTGGTCTGTTTATCTTGTAAATAAGCACATATGAGCTCATTGGATCTGGTAACGAACGCGGATTTCATTCGACATGGAGTTTGTGGTGTAGAATTTGTTGGGTTCTTCAGAACTATTAGATTCAGGACCACGATGTACAAAATAATAAATAAGTTATTTATATTCTGGGGCTCTGTAGCTTCTTATAGTCAATATTTAATTGTTTCATGTTAGAAAGTAGCGCTATGATCACCACGTTTCTTGCATACGAATTATGAAAATTTTCTCGAGGTTGAAATTTGTTTGTGGCACTGAACATTCATGACTCGATTTATCGGGATACAAATGTTGAGACTTTGGGATACTTGTTTAAATTGATGCTCTGATTTCTTGGATTTCTGGAAAAGAAGCTTTTTATTATACAAACATTTGTTGCTGGATTATTGCAGGGGGTGAGTGAAAACGAGAGGCGCCAGATATCCTCATTTTTGCACTTCCTCCTCCACTTATCTGTTATCACATTTCTACCAACTATGCCATATTCTACCTTGTGATAATCAACAGTCTAAAATTTAGGGTAGGCTAGGGTGAAAGACTAAGCCATCTAAGGGAACAGTACTGTGCTGATGCCTGTTTGTACGTTATTGGCACATTTATGTTTTTGTTTTGTTTGACAATGTTACATTATTTGCAGGCCCAACTCATCAAGCTTCCCAAGAACCTTTTGGCAAAGGCCCATACAATCAAGAATACAGAGCAAGTATGTTTATGTTCTGCTGATGAATAAGCTTGAACTACTCTTCCTGTTTACTGTGATAGTGTTATTGTTTATAGCCTATTCTGCTGCAGGTTTTAGACCTGATGCCTGGGGTAATTTCAAATCTTGATGCACATATGGAAAATGGATTACGAAGGTCAGAACTTCTCTTTCATTGAGATGTTGATTACCATAGCATATGAACCCAGGATACACACAAAATTCTCACGAGTAAGCATGAAATGAATGTCACCAAAAAACCGTGCTACATTAAACTTCTTCGAAACTGAAATTTGTGGTAATCAAAGCATTTGATTTGCGCAAATCCATCATATAGATTAAACTTATGCGGTTGATAGGATATTATAAACGTCAATCTATTGCTAATTATGCATATTTGAGCCATAGTGATGAGGCCTAATAACTGGAGAGCCACCTGATTTATGTGCCAAAATTTTATGTTCCCCACATAATTTTGTGCTGGACTTGATTAAGTTTAACTTGAGTTACATCTTTTTACAGTGTTCTACACTTGAAGACTGTTATTCAGTTACTGTCAAATATGGAAAGCTGTCAGCTCAATCCTCTCTTTCAAGCTCATCCTCCCCAGAAGGTATAGTGGCTTGAGTCTCTGGCAAATGCCAACTAGTGCATTCTCATATAATTGGCATAGCTAGATATGCACTGCCATGCTTCCAAGCTTCAGATTGAAGCATAATAAATTTTGATGGGAGAGTCAAAAATGAAAAATTAGAAGACAATATATTAACTTGGGGCTCTGGGTCTGGGACTCTCTGGGTGAAGGCTTTCACATGAGTCTATTCTTATGAAAATTATATCTAATCTTCTCTTTTTCCACTACTTTCCACACACACAAAACAACAAGAATTGTGAGATTAACTTGATTATCACCTTTGGTGCTGTGTATGACATTTCCTTAAATCATTTTCTCCTATATCAGGAACGTGAGCCAACAAACCAACCGTAAGGGATGCAATAATGGAGAAATTGCAGCAGGTTTGTGGCCATCTTATTGTGAGTCTCATCCTTAACCATCCAAATGTTTTTGGATGATTTGGAAGTTACACCCCGTTCATTAAGCACTAGCTGAGCAGCCATGTTCCATCTCAAGGTCTTCTTGCACATCACAGTTTGGGGGGAAAATGTCCTAGCTTCTGAAGTTTATGTTTACTCATGCTCAACTGAAGAGGCTGCCAGAAGTTGGAGATCATGTCCGGTAAACTGAATGATTAGGTCATTAGCCTGCTGAAAGATACAAGTGGATATATGTACGTATGTACAGACGTATATGTGTATTCAGCTTTTATCTATATTATGATATAATATGATGTCACAGGTTTCACTCTCAGTAGCCACAGCATTTCCCCCTTTCCTTGTAGACTAAGCAATATATAAAAAGATGGGGGAATGATAATTTGAGGTCAATATATTTATTTATTTATAATTTGGGACCATACATTTCAAAATTTTAATAAAGAACCAAAGGTACTTTAGCAGGGAATATTTAAAGTTGGGTGTTAGTTGTAAATTATGTATAGTCAATATATATATTAGTTAAGCAAATTATTTTAATCTTCTGTGTTAAAAATTAGAACATCAGTTTCCAGATTTTCACATGTCAATGTTGATATTTTTCTATCATCAATTAATATATATACACATATATATAGAAGGAACATTCTGTTGGAATATTGTGCTTCTACTAATTAATCGTTAATGTTAGATTGATTACCTTTTCACAACAATTAGATTTGATTTGAATAATTTTAAATACCCCTCAATTAGTTATGAGCAATTGCCAATAGAAGAGTTTTTGCAGAGTTTTGATCACATGGGAAACAACAACAACAACGAGTCTTATTCAATATGTATGATGGGCTATATAAATTGTATGTACCATTATGCTCTATTCACACTGCATGGAAACAAAACAATTAAAGTGTTCATTCATACGCCGTGGACCATAGTTATTGAAAAAAGTAGGTTTAAGGTGTTAAAATAACCATAAATTTTTGTGAAAAATGTAACTGTAACCGTAAATTATATTTTGAAGCAAAAGTAATCATAAACATTATAAAAGATGGTAAAAATAACCATGACGTTAACGTCCGTTATGATGAACTTTTTAGCAAAATGTTAAGGTGCTAAAATAACCATTAACTAATACCAAAAGTACAAAAGTAACCATAAATTTTTTCTTAATTACAAAAATAACTTGTTGAATATTAATTCATAATTTTTTTTTTTACTTTTGTGTTATGAGTGTTTTATCAATTTGGAGATTAAAATGACAAAACTTATGAATTAATATTCAAGAAGTCGACTTTTTAAATTTTGGCGAGAATAATGAAACGTAAGAAAATTATCACCTAACTCCAAAAGATAAAATTTATGGTAATTAAACCTGGACCTATCTGTCAGTGAACCGGTTGGGGTACTGGATTAAGAGTCAGTGAGTTAGACCGGAGCTAAAACTTATGAATTAATATTCAAGAAGTTGACTTTTTAAATTTTGGCGAGAATAATGAAACTCAAGAAAATTATCACCTAACTCCAAAAGATAACATTTATGGTAATTAAACCTGGACCTATCTGTCAGTGAACCGGTTGGGGTACTGGATTAAGAGTCAGTGAGTTAGACCGGAGCTAAAACTTATGAATTAATATTCAAGAAGTTGACTTTTTAAATTTTGGCGAGAATAATGAAACTCAAGAAAATTATCACCTAACTCCAAAAGATAACATTTATGGTAATTAAACCTGGACCTATCTGTCAATGAACCGGCTGGGGTACTGGATTAAGAGTCAGTGAGTTAGACCGGAGCTAAAATGGGACAAAACCGGTGAGAAATAGAAAATTTTAGGTTTATAATAAGAAATTCTAAAGGAGAAATAAAAAAAAATTTAAAAAAAATTAAAAACTTGACTCGGATCTACTGACCAGTTGGCCGGTTTCCAGTTTGGTTCAGGTCAGATAACCATGATAAAATCCTTAACATTAATTATAAAATATGTGACTTTTTGAACATTAATTTATAAGTTTTTTTTTTACTTTTGTCATTTTAATCTCCAAATTGATAAAACACTCATAACACAAAAGCAAAAAAAAAAAATTATGAATTAATGTTCAACAAGTTATTTTTGCAATTAAGAAAAAGTTTATGGTTATTTTTGCACTTTTGATATTAATTAATGGTTATTTTAGCACCTTAACATTTTGCTAAAAAGTTCATCTTAATGAACGTTAACGTCATGGTTACTTTTACCCTCTTTTATAATATTTATGATTACTTTTACTCTAAAAAATAATTTATGGTTAAAATTATACTTTTTATAAAAATTTATGATGATTTTAACACCTCAAACCATAAAAGTAAGTAACGATTGCCCATTAAGGAGGTGAGCAAAGAATCCTGATGATGACAATAAAGACTACAGTAATGGTAGAGATTGAAGTGCATCTTCCCTGGTACAATTAGCATTTATATGGAACCTTTATAAGTACAACCTCCTCGCTCTTATTTGCCAACGACAATCAATGATTTAGGGAAAATTCATTAATATCCACGTTCTTTGAATAATTAATATTAGAATAAAGGTGTTAAAATAACCATAAATTTTGAGAAAAGGAGTAATTATAGTCATGAATTAATTTTTAGAGTAAAAATAATCATAAATATTATAAAATAGGGAAAAAGTAACCACGACACAAATTTTAATGTAAACTTTTTAGAAAAATGTTAAGGTATTAAAATAGTCATTAACTAATATCAAAAGTGTAAAAGTAACTATAAACCTTTTTTTTTTCTTTTGTGTTATGAGTGTTTTATCAATTTGGAGATTAAAATGACAAAAGTAAAAAAAGAACTTATAAATTAATGTTCAAAAAGTCACATATTTTATAATTAATATTAGGAATTTTATCATGGTTATTTGACCCGAACCAGACTAGAAACCGGCCAACCGGTCAGTAGATCGGGGTCAAGTTTTTAATTTTTGTTTAAAAAAAATATTTTTTTTATTTTTTCTTTAGAATTTCATACTATAAGCATAAAATTTTTCCTTTCTCACCGGTTTAGTCCTGGTTTAGCTCTAGTATGACCCATTGACCTTTGACCCAATACCCTGGCCGGTTCACTGACAGGTCCAGGTTTAATTACCTTGGATTTTATCTTTTGGAATTAGGTGATAATTTTCTTTCGTTTCGTCATTCTCGCCAAAATAAAAAAACTCGACTTCTTGAATATTAATTCATAAGTTTTGTCATTTTAATCCCAAAATTGATAAAACACTCATAACACAAAAGCAAAAAAAAAAATTATGAATTAATGTTCAAGAAATTACTTTTGCATCCAATAAAAAGTTTATGATTACTTTTGCACTTTTGGTATTATTTAATGGCTATTTTAACACCTTAACATTTTACAAAAAAGTTCACATTAACGGACGTTAACGTCCGTTAACATCGTGGTTACTTTTACCCTCTTTTATAATGTTTATGATTACTTTTACTCCAAAAATTAATTCATGATTATAATTACTCTTTTCGCAAAAATTTATGATCATTTTAGCACCTTTACTTTTAATATTAACTGTACCTTTTAAACTGAGTTTGTTAAAGACATTCACATGCGGTTCACAAGGTGTAATGCTAGCTATACGCAGAAGTACAGATACAATCTATACTCATTAATGTTATGAATATAAGAGATAAACAAGAATGTGGCACTGGCTTGCGGCTCTTATCCATAATACTTTCAGAATCAAAATAAAAAGAAACTATTCTTTGGAGAGGAACAAAATCTGCGTATACTTTTGATGAATTATAAAACTGAATATTTTCTTAATATTATTTTTTTTCGCCAGAATTTTCTTAATATTATTATGTCATAGCATTAAGAAAACCGCAGCAATTATTTTTCCATTCGAATTTTAGATTTGTTCAATAAAGACAAGGGATTGATATTCACGTGTCAACGCGTCATGAACATAAAACATTAAAAACACGTATCATGAAAATTAAACATTAAAAACATGTAGGGAAATATACGACGTAGGACGTATCTCCAGTTCTGTATAAAATGCTTGAGATTATTTAGGAATTAATATTTTAAAAGACTAGTCTCGGTTTTCATTGGTACAACCGATCAGAAATCAAACTAATGATTCATTCATTAAAAAAAAAAAAAAACAATTATATGTATAATACATACATAAAAATATAAGGAAAAAAATAAGAAAATACAACTTGACATTTAAAATCCTAAATCAGTCTTATTGCCTATAAAAGTATAGGTATTAACTAAGCTTGAGTAGCAATTGATAACCCATTTTAGTAAGAAATTTCTTATTTAAGATTTTCACATTTAAGTTATATTTTTCTGTCTTTTCTCCCAGAAACATGTGTATGAAATAAATCTATGCTAATTGTAGAATCCACATTCCTGCTCATATGCTCATCCCCAAATAAAAGGGTTTTTTTTTTAAAAAAAAACTTCATACTCTAAAAATTAATTATCTTAAGATACTGGTGTTAAAAAAATATTTCAGATATTGGGTGTTATAAGAAAAATATTTTAGGATATTGGTGTTGTAGGAAAAATATTTTTCAATGTAAAATTAAAAATTAATTAATTTAAGATACCAGATGATAAAAATATTTTAAAGTACAGTATATAATTTAATAATAAAAAAAAAATGGTCCTTACCCCAAAATTGGGATGAGCATGCCGTGTTGCACGGCATGGGGACCATCAGTGCAATGGTAAACCTAATAACACCTAAATGCACACAATTTTCAACGAAATAACACCGACCACATCACTATAAATATTTTGAAAATAAATTAAACATTTAAGGTGGGTCACAAATTTTTATCTATATTTTTTATTATTTTTGCTTTTTTTCCCATCAGGGCCAAAATGTTCGGTTTTTTTTTTTTTAAAAAAAAATCATGATAGCTCCTGACAAGTGTTCGTTTGGAATAGCTTATTTTTGAACAATAAATATTTATAAATTGTGATTCACGATATACAAGATAAGTATGTGAGATGAGTTTTATCTTGACTTGAGTAATAAAGACTTATTGTCCAAAAATAAACCCAACCAAACACATTATTAATGAGTTAACTCTGATCTAATCTAACTCAATTATCAACACAATTTTTTGATCCAAATCAAATTGCTACCGAGTCCTATTCATCGCCGACCAATCCAAATGTTCAGTCCAATCCGATCAAATTGTTTTAAAACATTGTTCTAATTTTTTTTTTAAAAAAGGAGGTTTCCTAGACCCTAACTATCATACCAATGTGCATATACACTTTTGTTGTCGTGGGGAATATGAACCCGAAAGTTTTGAAAAGCAAAGAAAATGAGGAAAAAAAAAGAGGGATGAATCATGAATGATATTAATTGGTGCATGAATATATTCTGGTGGGGCCACATAGACAGATCCACTGAATGAATTCTATGCAAGGGGGAGAGAGAGAGCGACTCAGATTCTCAATCAAGAGACTCCCCTTTTCACGCATCTTTCTTGGACCCAATTTTTTTGGCTTCCTGATTTACTATAAATTCCAATGAATTTTGGAACCGAAGAAGAGCAAGAGACTACCACAAGGTGGCTTGGAGACTCATTCTCACGGCCCCACCGCAACGGCGCCGTAGCCTATTTCCTCTTTACCTCTCGCCGTCACTTGAGAGAGTCCGAATCATCACACCGAACAAACCAACGAAGCCTGATACTCTCTCTTCTTCTTTTTTCCACAACCCCAAGGGCCAATACACTAGCCCTAGTTTCCTTCCTCTTCTTGCCTTCTCTTCTCTTAGCTCCATCAATCGTATGGCTTCTTCACTCCTTTTGTCTTCTCCTCATCCCTCGTCGTCGTCGTCTTCGTCTCTGGTGTTTTCTTCTTCTGCTTCCTCTCTGTTCAATCCCACCAGTCTTCAGAATCTGGCCTTTAATGAGTCTCGCTCTCGAATCTGCGCGCCAAAGTGTGTGGTAAATTCAATTAACCGCCTGCATTTGCGATCGCGTTCTTTTCTCACACTGTTACATACACATTTTTTCCCGAAGTACATGCATTGTAATTTGGAGGGAAAATGATTGGAGCTGTCACGTTATCTCTCTCTGCAATGACCCCGCAATTCACTTTTTTTGCCCTTTTATTTGATTGGGTCTGAAGGCCAATATTAAGTGTATTTGGTGTAATGGTTATTGATTTATTTTTTATTTTTTTCCGGTTAGAGATGTGACCTGCCCGGGCCATCCAGTTCTTTGAACGGGAAGGCGATCATCCCCGTTCTGAACGGTCGGACGCTACCCAAGTTCTTGGAATCAGCAAGAATGGAGAAAACTGTGAATGGAAATAGCAACAGCAACAGGTTGAAATTATTCTCTGGCACAGCCAATCCTGCACTTTCCCAGGTGTGCTTCTGCTAATATCCATGTTTGCCCCCATTAAGTCGTTGTGCATGGTTCGATCGTTACCTTCACTCTTGGCTACATAATAGAAAAGCCCTTTTTTCCTCTCTACAAGTATCTGTTACTGCTATGGCACAGTATTCCTTTTTATTATTACTCTACTTGTGCCTGCAGGGAAGCTAATTTATTGAGTTAATCATACATTTTCTTTTTTAAAAAATGTTGGTACTAAGTAATGTTAGCTTCATTTTCTTCTGAAAAATCAGATTTGAGGTACCCACGATGTTCGAGTATCGTGTAATCTCAACAACATACATCCATTTCTCCTAAAATTGATAGTGCACTGTAACATTCTGTTTCTACATTTCAGAATCTGGCCAACTGTTTAACATTTTAGGCTTTCTGCGCGACAATGAAGAGTGTGTGTCACAAACCAATTTTGCAGTGAATTTGCTGGGTGGTGCTTCTTAGTTTTAATGGTTACTAACTCTGTTCTACTTCAACTAGGAAATTGCTTGCGGCATGGGATTGGAACTAGGGAAGATTTACATTAAGCGATTTGCTGATGGAGAAATCTACGTCCAATTACAAGAGAGTGTTAGAGGATGCGACGTATATCTTATACAGCCAACATGCCCTCCTGCAAATGAGAATTTCATGGAGCTGCAGATAATGATTGATGCTTGTCGTAGAGCATCTGCCAAAAATATTACTGCTGTGATTCCATATTTCGGATATGCCAGAGCTGATAGAAAGGCTAGTATTTCCCTATGACTGATGTATGTTAATTTTTGGAAATTAATCTTGGTGGTCCATGAAGCATGCAAGTAGCTATTCAATGTCTTTCCTTTTCTTTGTCTTATTTCAATGGAGAAAGGATTTTCCGTCTTTACCATCTTATCGAGATATTGCTTCAGTTTAGAAATTTATGTGGCTAGTCCATGAAATAGATGTTGCCCCATTTGCTTGGTGATGATACCATCTTTACTATCTTATAAGCGTGACAAGGAGTTTGTTAATTTTCCTACTCTTTTTTCAGACACAAGGCAGAGAATCCATTGCAGCCAAACTTGTTGCAAACCTTATTACAAAAGCTGGGGCGGATCGTGTTCTTGCTTGTGACCTCCACTCAGGGCAGTCTATGGGCTACTTTGATATTCCTGTGGATCATGTGCAATGCCAAGTAAGTGAATCTGAATGGTTGTAGTTCATCTCTTCACAATTACAAATTTACTAATACTTTTGTTTTGGTATCCTCCGCTAGCCTGTGATTCTTGATTATCTAGCCAGCAAGATGACAAGTTCCAATGACTTGGTGGTGGTTTCACCTGATGTTGGGGGTGTTGCAAGGGCACGTGCTTTTGCCAAAAAGTTATCCGATGCACCCTTAGCCATTGTAGACAAAAGGCGTCATGGACACAACTTAGCTGAGGTAAGAACCTGAAAAATCTGTGGGTTCTAGCCTCTAACATGGTGTGTTTTTTTTCTTTTGACAATTTCGAGAGACATTGAAACTTAGGAGTTAGATATGTAGGCATACATGTATTAACTGTGTTATCTTGGAGAATGATTACATGCCCCTCTTTGATGTTAAAAGATACTATCAATCTTTAAAACTTGTTTTCTTAATTAATCTTTCATTGTGCATGTTATTATTTTTCTTATGCTTTGACACGCAGGTGATGAATCTGATTGGTGATGTAAAAGGAAAAGTTGCAGTTATGGTGGATGACATGATTGATACTGCAGGTGATGAATCTGATTTAGTGCATTGTTGAATTAACTATAGAGACTAAGCGCTTGACAAGTAAAGATATTACTCCTCTGGTCCTAAATATAGGATAAAATTTATAGTGCAAATTGCACTACAAACTTTGTCCTATATTTAGGACCGGAGGGAATAGAAGGTGTAACTTGGCTTTCCTTCCTGAGAGGCATTTATGATGTTTCCTCTTTGCTGCTCAAGGGAACATGACATAGTAGCGTGATTTTTCTTTGGCATTTATTTTTTATTTTTTTTGGTAATATCTCTTTGGCATTTATTGACATGTGCTTAATTGTTCACCCTGATGGACATCAGGGACCATAACTAAAGGCGCAGCACTATTACATGAGGAGGGAGCCAAAGAAGTGTATGCATGCTGCTCTCATGCTGTTTTCAGGTATCTTTGTCCGTTTCCCGCCATAAATATTTTTGTGCTGTTCTGCTACCGCATAGTATGATTAGTGGTTTGGCTCAACTGACTCCAATGGAAAAAAGAAATGCTTTGACTACATTCTAGATCTCATCTGGTGGGAGCCTTGTGCACAAGGCCACCCTAAATAGAATAATACAAAGAAGTATTTCAGATTTTCAATGCCGAACTCTGAGACATGTTTAATGATTCATTCTAGGTGTTGCTAGTTGCATTCATGTTGAAATGATTATGTTTGATTCTGAATCAGCAGTGTTCATGTTTTGTTGTTATTGTGTAATTTTTCATGACAGCCCTCCTGCGGTCGAGAGGTTGTCAGGTGGCTTATTTCAGGAGGTGATTGTCACAAACACGCTTCCAGTTGCAGACAAGAACTACTTTCCCCAGTTAACTATTCTTTCTGTGGCAAACCTGTTGGGTGAAACTATTTGGCGTATCCACGATGATACTTCTGTCAGTAGCATTTTTCAGTGACTACTGGAAATTACTGCTTCCTGATATATGATTTTATTTAGTCAATAATAATTTCTTAGTTAATTTTAAAATGTCTTACTTCACTCCAAGTTGCCCTACATCTATTTTTCCCCAAGTTGTCATACTGATTCCTGAAAGGTCAAAAGTTGGAATCTAAATATAATTTGGTGCCCAGGTTAAGAAACTAATACAGGAAAATAGAATTAAGATTCTCAGAAATTAGCCCTTAACTGCTGGTATAACGCATGTGAATTCAAAGTAACAAACAAGATACTCATAATTTTAAGGGAAACTTAATTTGGCTGTCTTTATAGTTTACCTCAGTTTTGAATCAGGTCCTTAAGCGTCCCCCCCCCCCTTTTTATGGGATCCTTTAACTTTTAACTGTTAGATCTGTTAGTCCCTGCAGTTAAATGAGGACAAACACCGGTAAAATTTCTGTTAACTTCTCCTTCCTCACCATTCTCCATTCTCCATTCTCCATTCTCTGCCTCACCGTTCCTTGCCTCTTCTCTATTACACCTTCTCAGTTCCGTTGCTCCTTCACTCTGCTTTTCATAACACGAGGAGTGTCAAGAAAACGAGGAGGTTGTTGAGGAACGCATCTGTGAACTAAGAAAGGCCTGAAGAAAGAGTAAAGTGCTGATTTTGTTTGTTGCTTCAAGCGAGAAAGGATTGCTCCCGTCTTGCAGAAATATCACTGTGGTGTTGTGAGGTGCTTTGACATGAATATGATGACTACGTGTAAGACTACTATTTTTAGCAGATTATGCAGAGCAAGAGGAGAGAGAAAGTTGGGGGGGGGGGTTGTGCATCTTGTGGGGTTTTAATGTGCATTCTTTAGGGGTTTGCTTTACAGGAGTTGGGTGCGAAAAGGATATCGGGGGTATTAGCATCGTATCGCAGACAAGACAAAAGCAGAGAGTGAAGGAGCAACCGAAATGCGAAGGTATATTGGAGATGTGGGAAGGGACGGCGAGGCAGAGAATGAGAATGGTGGGGAAGGAGAAGCTAACGGAAATTTTAACGGAGGTGTGGGTCCTTGTTTAACGTGGGTCCTTGTTTAACGGCAGGGCTAACGGATCTGACAGTTGAAAGTTAAAGAATCCCATAAAAAGAAAAATAAAACCGCTTAACAACTGATTTAAAACTAAGGGTCCGTTTGGATTAAAGAAAGGGTTGGAAAGGAATAGAATGGAAAACATTTCGCCTCCAACGCATTTGGTTTGCACTATAAAAGAAATGTATTGATAGGAAAATTTTTGTTTGATGGAAAGAAAATGAGATAGGAAAATGGGGCAGAAGATCATTTTGCCCTTATTATTATTATTATTATTATTATTTTCATTAATTTTTCCAACCTCAAAATCTTGCCAAATCGCAAATAGTAAATTGCATCCCCATCCCAAAATCTATTTTGGCCACGCTCATCCCACCCAATTGTCCAAAGGTTCGCATCACCATCACCGTCGACTTCTTCCACCTTCATCACCCCTCTCCTCATCATCACCACTGTCAACTTCTTCTTCCTCCTCCGTCACAGACGGATCTGCACGACAAAGAGGCCACTATGGACCTCTTCCTCCTCCTCCGTCAGCCTCTCTGCATCATCACCGCTGTTGACTTCTTCCTCCTCCTTCGTCATTGACAGATTTGTAGCGACGACGACAAAGAGGCCACCATCAACTTCTTCTTCCTCTACCATCAACCACCATGATACTTTCCAGTGTCACTCTCTGCCTCTCCCCCAGCGCTAAAGAGGGGTAAGTTAGTCTTCTTCCATTTTCTTACCAGGTCAGAAAATAGGTTCCCACCCAAATAGTGGGAATAGATTTTCCTATGCATAAGTGAAGATGCCCCGCAATTGAAAAACATTTTCCTGAGAAAATGTGAGCCAAACAGCAGCCGCCGGACGAAAAATGCCCATTTTCCATTTCTCTCCTCTAATTTGCATTAAACCAAAGAGCCCTGAGATAAACTATAAGGACTTTCAAATTAATTTTTCCTAATTTTAAAAGAAGAATAAAAAGAAAATCAATTATGTACGCAGATTGGGACAAAACCCCAAGGGGGAAAAACAGGAAAAAGGGAAAACAAACATGGTTTGTTACTGTTGAAGCAGTGGTGAAAATCATTTTCAATGCGGAAATTGAACAAACAGTAAACCACCTCTGTTCTTGTTTACTGAAAAATCATTTCAATATTTCTATTTAGAAATATAAGAACTAATTGACAGTATCTAAGGTGTTTCCCTCATTTTTACTTTTCAGGCCAGGGGCTGGATTTGTCCTTAAATTTATCATAAAAGATAATTACATTAATTTTTTTCCTAATATAAATTTTAAATTATAAAATCTTAAAATAAATATATTTACTAATGAAAACCTATACTATTTATAAGTCATATATAAAGTTGTTTGTGATGGTTTTTTTTTAGCTCATTAGTGCTTTTTAATCATGATTTACAGTATACGAAGTAAGTCTGTGAGAAGAGTTTGTCTCGATTTACGTAAAAAGCACTTATAAGTGCTTTTTCTTTTTCCTCGAATACTTTTTAAGCTATCTCAAACAAGTTATTCATTTCAAACTTTATGTGCAGATAACAAAAGTCACATTCTTTTACTTTTAAGCAAGCAAAGTAGCCAACCAAATTTGGTCTGGTTAGTAATGAGTTGGCTTATAATCAAAAGGCATCGGCCCTAGTTAACCCTCGTGACCTAACTCACTTGAACTTTCTTATTAACAAAAAAAAAGTAAGCAAAATAATTATAATATTATTTATTTATTAGTTTTTTTTAAATTTAATCCTTTTTTTTCCGAATCATGAACTTCATGTCAAATTATGAATAATCTGTTTTCCTTATAAATTTATATTTAGATTATATATAATTTATTTTTCTTCATCCCTATCATTTTTTAATTTAAAATTTGGTTTGAATTTAATAAGGGATGGTAACTAAAATTCATTGAAAGTATAGGGATTAGTCGTTAAACTCAAACAAAATCGTTAATTTTTTTTTACCTGTACAAAATCAATGAAACAATAGGATTAAAACCAACCATTGTAACTATAGGAATCAAACTAAAATTGGATCATACTATAAGAATTAATAACAAATTTAACCTCCTCCTTTTAAAGGAATATATGAAATAAGCCCGTGGATGGAAACAATGGGCCTAAGCCCAGTTTCTTGGAGTCGGCTAAGAAGTGAGAACCAGTTTCCTTTCTCGGCCCAAGGAAAGGATCATAAAACCCTAAGTTATCTCTATAAATTGCCACCACCTCGCTGCAGACTTGTCTCGCTTTCTCGCAAGGCGTCTGCATGTAGTTCTTTTCCTCTGTTGTACTTTCCCCAGTCACTTCTTGGCTCTTGCATGTTGAACTCGTAGATTTGTTTTATTATCGTTATCGCTTGTTCCAAAGCGATAGAGGGAAATAAAAAAAGCTGTTTGTTTGAGTCCGTGATGAAGTTCAAACAGTGCCGGAGGCGGGTCTCCTGTGAGCTCGTCGCTGATGGCGCAAATATCCTCTAAGAAGTTCTGAGCTCAAGCCTTTTTCTCTCACTTGCGCATATGATATATTTATCGATCAATATAATTGTTTGTTCTTTTTTTTGGCTCCTGGGGCTTGGTTGCGAGAGGAAGATAGGAATTCATAAGTCTGTCAATCCACTGATAATTGTGTGATGTTAATATGAAATCCCGACAGGTTCTGATCGCTTCCTGTGTCCCTTTTTTCGACCCCTCAAGATTTTACTTCGTTTTAGATTTAGGTTTAGATCTTCGGTCTAATTAGGCGTTAGATTTGAACGATGGTAATTAAATTTAAAATCTTTTATTGGTTTCAATTTCTATAGGGGCGTATGATGAATCTCATGTTTTTAATGGGTAATTTGCGTCTGAAATTTTCATTGATGCTTTATCACCTTGGAGAACTGATGCCCACTTTTACACTAATATACATTTTCTTTCCCCTTTTTTCTTTTTCTACCATGAATTTTCTTCTTCCTTAGTTTACTTGTGAGGTGAATTTGATTTGTCTTACGTAATCTCTCTAGCCTCATCATAGCATTTTCCTATGAATGTGATATAGATAACAAGTGATTCAAAGTATTAATCCATAATTTGGTCAAAAAAGTGTAAGTGCATAATTCAAAGTGATTCAAGGGATTAATTGTGGCAAACATTTAGTATTAGTCCATAATCATTCTGGATGGTACCAGAATCCCAGACATTAATCATAAAAATTAGATCTGAACATGAATTTCTCAGGTTAAGAGTTGACAAACTTACAATGCCTCCTGATTTCTCCTTCATTTCCTGTGAGGACGTTGATATTTCCCATCTTGATCATGGACTTGGCAAATGAATCAAAGAAAAGCTTTTGGTTTGAAGCATAAGCCCAAACTTGCTCTGTAATCACACCCTCATGGTCTTGGCTGATCAAAACATTATCAGAGCCTAGCAATCCGTTTCCTTCGAGGATGTTTACGTAGTAATGATTATCAAACTTGGTTGGGGTCTCGAAATCCAGTGGCGCAAACTTGTGATCCCTTCCCGTAACAGGACATATGGACTGAAGGATTCTTCTGAAGGTTGTATACCTCCTGTAACGATCATAACCATAATGATATTCAGGTTTTGTTTCGTATATCCTCTGTCGGAAGCTTGTGCATCTTGCCCTTCCTATGGTGTGGCTGCCTGTTATTATGAAGCAATTCAATTCAATATTGTGGGCTTCATGAAAATGTTGTATATTTCTTCTTTCTTATGCAATGAAATATGGGAGAATTACTGCAACGTTTTGAAAAAAAAAAAAAAGTTAATATCATTGTTGGTACTTATAGTTATTAAATTTTGGTTTTACTCCTCCTAGTTTAAATTGTTAGTCAAAACATGTTATTAAAAGTATAAAAATCGTTAATAAAACTTAAGTCAAATATGCATTAAAAATCATCGATTATCGAACAACAAGGACAAATAATGATATTAATCCAATAAAAATGAAATTATCAAAAAGTCTTGAAACAAGTCAGTAACAAGGACGTATTATTATTTCCTATCTTAGAACTTATTATTATTTCTTATATCAGAACTTGTTCACGCATTCCATTTGTAGGATCAAAGTGATTTTCATTTTCCCATGAAATTTTTATGAATTTAGAGGAATAAGTATAGAACCTGATAGGGCGACCAAGTCATATATGTCCAGACCCTGAGTTTTGAACTTTTCTATGAGAGTTTCCAAGGAAGAATTTGGAGCAGGAATGAACTGGTTAGCTCCATTGAAGCTTGACTCCAAAGAATCCTTCCTTCCCAGCAACACCTTCCATGTTGGCCCACCTCTCTTCTCAATAAGCAACAGTCATTTGTGTTACAAGAAGAAGAAGAAGAAGAAGAAGAAGAGTTATTACCCTCCAATTAAAAATGAAAAAAAAAAAGAAGCAGTGGTTTGTACCGAAACAACAGCATCACGAGCAACCAAGGCGAGAATATCAGCACAAGAAACCGTGAGAGGACATTCTTGTTCTAGTAAATACTTAATCTTGTCTATAACCTCGAATCCTCGTAATGAATTCAGATTTGGTAATGCCTGTTTTTCACTTGTCATTCCCTCCACGCTGTCCAAAAGTACCGATGCATCACACCCCTGCTTTCCAACAAAAATTCTCAGAAACAGAGATTAATATGGTACACAAAAATTACAAATGAATGTATTAGGCTCTGTTTGGAGGACATTGTTACCATGGCGAAGCAATCGTGGAAATGTAAGCGTAGTAACGAGGCTGCCAAACGAGCATCTTTGTACACTTCAGCCTCCACGTTGTGTCTCACTATATCTTCAGCCAAGGGACACGTCTCCTTGTAGTAGTCATAAACAAGAGAGCCATCACCCTTCAGAGATTTTGTACTGTGAAATATAGTAAGCACCATTAATAAGAGTTTCATAGAAAGCTCCATTGAAGGAAATTATGAGTTCTTCTTGCACTCTGATTATTAAGGAGAATGTCGCAGGATTTTGTACTCAACATTCGTATGCCAAGCAAGATCTTATAACTGTTAAGGATGTTATTTTTGTACCGTTTGGTAGTGTTGGTCTCATGTTTTCCAACCAACCACGTGTGGAGAATTTTCTCAGCTGCTATTTGATCAAGGGTTGATACAACCAACTTGACCTAATTGTTTCCTTTCTTTTGTATCAGCTTTGCTTCGGTAAATATACAAATAGTCACTAAGATTTTACGCTTGCTAAGTTGGGTACGATCTCTAAGATTAATATAACACACAAAGAAAAACTTACCTCTTCTGATCTATGAAAACTCTGATAGGTTAATTTCAAACGAGTCCAATATCATAACTTTCTTCTTTTTTCGGTAAACTGAGTTCTCTTGTTAACTATTTAAATCACTTGTGATTGACCACATGAAATATCAATGCTTAATGTAAAGAATTCCATGTACAGGCCTAAGAGGCCTAGACATAATGAACGAAGTAAAAGGAAGAGCTCAGTGAGGACCATTAGTGGCTGTTCATTGTGTAAATATGTCAGTTTGTTTAAGATGTGTCTGATGTTACAGAAGGCAGACCAAACCCCGAAGTTTATGGTCAAAGGGCAAAACAAGAATTATTGAGATACACAACTGATTAGATCAAAAACATAATCGTTGTCTACCAAAGAACAAAGAAACAGAAAAAAGTTCATATCATCCTATGTATAAACTATATACATCTTTTTTCGTTTGTTATAACTATCTCAATGGCTTCTCACTTCATCACACTCTCAAAATTCTTGATATCCAAAGTAGGCAGAAATGATCAAGGTCCCTTTTCTTCTTCCATGGGCATCTAATAGAGGAACTCCCCTTCTTCATCAAGGAAGACTTCAGGATGTACTGCTGCACAGTTGACATTCAGAGCTCTTTGAAGCTTGCGTTGGTCAAAAATTTCAACTTCAATTGAGAACATCGAGCTAACTGGTCGATGATCCGATATCCTTATGTCAGCGCGATCGTATGAAAGTTGCTTTGTTCCTTTTCCCATCCACAATATTCGATCGCACCTGCACGGTGTTAATCCAGAATTATTTACTTCGTGTTGCTTAGCCAATAATAAATATTCACAGGATTGAAATCCAGTATTACATTGTACTTACCATGCAGGAGATCTCCTCTTTTCCCCTTCTTTTTGGTTCTCACCAATATATCTGTCAGAGTTAATTTCATACTTGTAAGTTGGAGGAAAGTTTATCAACCCTTCTTTCCATCCATCAAATACATGCCCAAAATGCAGTTCTTTGCTTAGCTGCACATAAGGTAGAGGAATTAGAACTTTGTCCGGCTTAGCTTGCAAGCATATAGAATAATTTAGTCACTTTGGTCAACAAGTTCCAAATAAAGAATATGGAAATGTTCAAAAATATATGTAAGTTTAAAATTTGCAATCCCTTCCACAACTTTAAGCATATTCAGATTTATTAAGCAACAAAATCTCAAAGGAAACTGTGAGTAAATGATAAAATCTAAGGGATCAAAATAAGGAAAAGTCGAAGTTTAATCAGGTCAGCTTTTGAATGTTTCACAAAATTGGATTTCATGACTCTCACCTGATCATTATTCATTAGTTCATCCCACTTCTTCAGAGCCACCAGTTTTCTTACATCACTTTCCAACATACTGATTCGATAATTCAAATCTCCAAACCAGAAAATCTGACTGTCATCAGAAAGCAACCCATCAGTTAATAACATTTGGATAGAAAATGCGATAGTTAATGTTCTGATCATGTTCCAAATTCTAACGATAATTGTCATCATAGAATAATTCTTACTCATGCGATGGGATTGTTTGTGGTTGATCAGTATCAAAAACAGATGAGAAGCAGGTGCGACGTAGAATTTCATTAACATCAGAGTTTCGTCTATGTTCAGCTCCATCCTGTTGACCAGAAGTCAGGTGGGAACAAACAAAGCACATACGTGACTGAAAGAGAGACATGCTTACTGAAACAGACCCCTGCATAAGCAATAATTTGTTATTACATGCACTTAGATCACTATAATCAAGTGTTATCAGTAAGTGGACACAGATGGTAAGTTATCTCATGCTTTCCATGTGATGGTCAATATATCAATATTTATATGTGTAAGCCAAATCAATGTCATTAAATGTCAAACATAGTTACCTTGTTTCCCATGTAGCCCATTAGACCAACTCCAACGGGAGAAACTTTCAAATTATTAATATGCCTTCTCAACTTCCTCTGTACCCAAATTGATACATATATTCCTACCATCTGCTTGCTGACAATCCGGACATATTTTGGGCGTGATTTCAAGGAGCCTAATTCATCATCCTCTGGGTTCTTTGGTAACTCAAAGATAGTATTATCTTCCTCATCAGATATGTCAGATACATCAGAGTGGGGATCAATTACTTCTCTTGGCACCACTTTCTCCTCTTTCCAAATCAAGCCCAGGTCCCCATAACTGTGGTGAGAACGCTTCAGCTTATTTCCATTTCTATACTTTAAAGTATTTTCTGTCCAATTAAAACCAATTCTAGCCGAGCTGCTGAGTACCCTCCGCAATTTTGAATTGGAATCAACAGCTAGAGGGAATGCATCTAATGGACGTTCAGGCCAGTCGAGACTAGTATGAAGATCAAGGCCATATATTCTTCTCAAGTGCAAATTTGTTCCTATATCAATCACCTTATTCACTTCTTGATATTCCAACTCATTACTTTTTATGGTTTCTACTAACCCCTCGCCCACCAAATCTAATGGATTAGCATCAATATTGTCTGCTAGAACATCAGCTGCTGAGGAAGTCCTTAATACTGGAGAAGGAGGGGCACTGTAGCTTTTGATTTTGGTTTCAGTTTGAGAAGATTTATTTAGAGTTCTTCGAATGATTGCTTCCCATTTCGGGATTGGCGTATTATCTTCTGCTCCAAATACGTTGCCAGCATTCAAAGGGACTACCTCTTGGAAACTGTGAAAAAAGAGTTAGTAGGGAATTCAATAGTATTATAGACATTCTATGAAAGACCAATCATACAAAGAATTCAGCCAAGTAGTCTATTAGTAGCATCTTACAACCTATGTCTTATGTCTATGCACAAACATTTCACTCTAGTGGACCAGAATTCATGTTATATGCGAACAATTTTGCAGATAGATACAAATGTGTGATAAGTCTGGAGGGTTCAACTCTGTTCAGACAGGTAATTCTGATTTAGTTTTTCTCAAAATCAAAAGCCATTAGCGAGAACAAATCCACACAAAGTGTTGAATTTCTTCCTTACATGGTTGGACATCTCATATTGCACGAAAAAATATAACGTAAAGCAATTACTACAGAAGCATCAGGGGAAATCAAAGTAGAACAAATTAAGATGTTGGTAGTACAAGCAGGACAATTATCATTAATAAGCCCTACAAATAATTAATTCTCCACTTGGACACATAAGGAGGAGGATTGTATCCGGGTATATATAAGGGTCTAGGTGAAGAGAGAAAGAGATAAAGGTACCAAACCCCTCTATTTCTTTCTCTAACTGGACTCTAGGACCAACTAGAGAGAATTCAAGTCCAATACGGCATACCATTGCACTCCAAAATTTTTGTTGCACAAGCCAATTGTAAAGAATACTAGAACACCCTTAAAAGTATATGGTTTATGGTTTTAAAAGATCAGATAAATTCATATGAACCATGAGAACATCAACTAGCATCCAGGGTATTATGATGACGTTCAATATAGGCATACTGGTAAAAGATGGTGGCTCTTTGGACATGGGAGCTTTCTTTAATTACCAGAAAAAAGTATGAACTTTGATTATTATTCAGGGAAAAATCATATAAATGACTAAGGAGAAGATTAATCAGTGAGAGAGTGACTTGTTTTGCTGTCATACATTGGATAAACTTGATCCTGGGAAACAAAACTGTTGTAAAATATAAAAAAACTAAATAGTCAATCAATTTGTGAAACTACTCACCCAATAATGTACATATCTGCAGGCTCATCAGTACAAAGCCAGTCATCAATCTTAAGATCCTCACTGGGAACTCTTCCGGCAACATTCCAAGTTGCAACAGTTACCCTGAAACGTAGCAGTTTGAAGATTGCATTAATTTAATATTTTTAAATTAACAGCTATAGTTTGACACGTCAACACATAATCAGAGTACACCAGCAAACCTTATCTCCTTCATATCAATATACTGAACGCGCAGAGTTTCTGATTTTCCTCTTCTGTGTCTTGTCTTGTAACCCTTAGAAGGTATATCTGAATAACAAACATCAAAATTACAGAAGATGGTAAGACACCGAACTCATCAGGTTTCAGAACTTACGAACATCAAATAATTAACTTGAAGTTCACAACAAAATTAATCAAGCTGGTTGACTTAAATATTTATCTGGCAAACAAACCTATTTGTTAATGGAATATATTGAAACTTGCTTTACACTAGTGCCAAGAAACTCCAACCACCCTCATCAAACAATTCCTATAATTCCTTATAAATTTCAAGCTCCACGGTAACATCCGGTAGGTAGGTGTAACTTGGCCAAATTTGAAACCAGCCAAGAACACAATCTTTCATTGCCTACCCGAAGGTGAGAAAATCGTATTGAAATTATGCGAGGCAGGCACGCTGGTATCTTTAGATATTATTGAAATTATAAGAAGTAACTATTGAAAACTATCATAACACAAGGAAGCAATGGCAGAAGGTTTTTTTTGAAAATAAGTTTCTTGTTTTTCTCCAGAAAAGGATCAGACCGTTGGAAAGGAATGAAGTATTGCCTGGTGTTTGACTTGAGAATACTGATTGGATCTTTGGTGCTCCATGTGGATTGTCTTCACGTATGCGCACTCTTGAACCTTTGATAGAGTGAGCTGCACCAAAAATGAAGAATAAATGAGGAAAAAGATGAGAAAAGAGGCTTAAAAAAAGGATCAAACTTTTCTGCAGAAAGAAATGTTACAAAACAGATAACTTACCATCGTCTTCACTCTCAGTTTCAGTATCAACTTCATCTTCACTAAAATCATACACCTTCGGCTTTATATTTAACCATTTTTTCATCACAAGGGAAGGCCAAAAAGCCTGAAATAAAACCAAGTTAGAAAGTTTACAAGTATAAAAAAAAGCTGATATATTTCTTCTCTCACAATCAATAGTCAAAGCATGTTAAAGGCACACACCTCTGATCGTTTTCCTCTCCTTGCTTTCATATCTTCAAAGTCAAAAGGTTACAACAGACAGAACAGAACCCAAAATCACTTATGAAATGAGGCAGAGAACCAAAGCAGAAGCTCTTAAATATGGAAGCAGCAACACACCCTCCTTGGTCCGAACCATTTGGCAGTTGATATTTAAATATATATATAAGAGGTTTTTTTTTTTCTCTTCTCTGATTTAAAACAATACAAAAATTGGGATTATTAATTTAAACGACCCAATTTTGAACGAAGATCCCTCTTAGGACCCTGACAGAAAGTATGTCAACATATCAGTGAGACATCCACGATCCCAACTTGCCGACGAAATTGAATACTATCGGTTTGTTCTCACACATAACAACGACAGTTTTATTAATAGAAATTTTTTCTTGGAAAGAAACTAAAATGGAAGGCCAACAACAGTGAACGTCGTTTTCGGAAGAACACTAACAAAGCAATTTGTCAAAAAATGAGTGTGTGTTGTTGATCAGGAGAGGGAAAGACAAGAAAGCAGATAAATTTTCTAATAATTAGCACATTAAAAATCACTACAAATTCGATTAAACAAAATTAAACCCCAGCCCACCACCACCTAAAACATAAACAAAATCAAATGGGGGTGCCTTAAAATAATAGAAATTTATAATATCTCAAGAAGAAGCTTGCTGATGATTAAACCATACCCTACAATTAGAACCACAAATGGTGCAGAAGATGAGAAGCTAATACATCAGCAGACACCAAACCTGATGAAGACTGGCCAAGAAAAGAAAGCGCAAAGGAACAAGAGTATTCAATAATGTGTAAGATTTACCACTGGCCCTACCAATGGGAATATATATATAAGGGAGAGCCTTGATTAAAAAACAAAGGAGGTTGACACTATAAAAATGGATGCTTGGCTCAAATGGGCAAAGAGGCTGTGAATTACAGAAATATATATATATATATATATATCAAGAAGAACAGCTGCAAAACCAATTGAATTGAGACGGTGAACACTGATTGCTTGATCGTTGCAAATACTGATTTAGATATTGCAATAGTTTTTTATGCATGGAAATGACATAATCTGAATAAATATTGATCCACAAACTGAAAGGAAGAGGGACCACAAATGGAGACCCACCCGGGGCACTATGTGTGAAGGTTAAAGAAGTTGTGAATTGTCAATTACTTCAAGTCTACAACGAGAATAAGATAACATAATTGAATTGAAGTAGGGCGGTGATCGATTTTCCTTAAAAAATTAGAAATTAATGGCCTGTCTCATTGATTTGAATACTACGTGTGTATTTGATTGAGCTTATATTTGGATAATAAGTCCTTATTACGTAAGTCAAGATAAAACTCCTCTCACATACTTACCTCGTATACTGTGAATCACGATTTATAAACACTTATTACCTAAAAATAAATTATTCCAAACCAACACTACTATTAATATGTTTAAGACCTTAAGCTGAAAAAAAAAAATAAGGAATATAATATAAACAAGAAATGAAGTAAACATCTTTGAGAGTAAGAGCCACGCAAAAGCGGGGATCGAGGAAGAAAAGGAACGAAAGGAACTTTCCTTCCTCGCTGATCTTTCATGTGGGGATGTGTACGGCAGCTGTACACCTTGCAACCAATGAACAATCTAGGGAATAAATTTTTAAAATGACTTAAATTACGAGATAATTCGTAATTCAACAAAGTTTCAAACTTTCTGTGTCGGTCTTGAAATCTAAGCATGGTTGACTCGGCTCAGGCTTTTATAGTATGATTAAAATCAATTAGATTGAATTTGTTAGAGATTTATATGATGATGAATTATTGGAACATCGTTCTTGATCTGCCCACTGTGTAATATTCACTGATCCTCACTTGATTGGAATTTGTAGGGAGTGGATTGATTGTGGTAAGTTGAGAAATTAGCATCCTTTTTGTTTTCTTTGCTAGTTGTTCACTTAGCTTGCTTTTCATTAAAGTAAAAACTTCACGAACATAAAATTAGTTTAGCGACATACGACTCCGTTAGATTCTTCTAAACCTTACATTCAAATCTCAAAAGAAATATTTGGGGGTGGGATGATAATATATATAAAAAAAATGGTAAAAACCTTATGTTCTCAATGATCAGTGATAAGTCCAAACACTGTTCATGATGTTTCGGCCTTTTGGGGCAAAAATGGTTAATGTTCAATTATAATTTATAATGAAGTCCAAAAAGTTGCAAAATTATATATGCTTTCTCGCTCAAGCGCGTGGTTTGAACTCTAAATATCATAACTTTCCTCACGTTGTCGTCCAATGCCTTGAGCATCTCTCATCGTACTTAAATCGCAGAATTTGATGGATTTAAGGGAAGGTAATGAGAATAAAGGCAAAAGCTTTTCACATGCATTATTAATCCCCCTCCACTGCTCTAGAATGCAGCGAGCCTGCTGCCAGCCAGCAACACAATATTCAGTAGATGTGAGGTCTAATCAAAAGTTAAGACTTTGACAGGCCCTTGTAATATTCTTCTTTCATCACTTGATGAGATGATTAATAGTCTGCTATTAAATTATTATATATATATATATATATATATATATGTATGTATGTATATATGGACCTCGTTGGCACACGCGTTGGGACATTTCATCGTTACATTTTTAATGAAATATTATTAATATTTCATTATGTTAACACACTAATGATTCAAATAAATATTCATTACTTCAAGATTTGACTTTGTTTCTTTGATAAATTTGACCACGGATCAAGTCGTGCAAATGGACAAAAGAAATTAAGTTATATCAAAGGGCAAATGATGCATACATCTTAAACGTGGATTAATCATCATCTTAACATTAAAAACTTGTAATTGGATTATTAATGGTTAGTTTGCGCTAGCGATAACGCCACTTGCCGTGTTTGGATGGAAGTTTGAATTTAAACCCGGTGTTGACATGTTTGTACTCGCACTTTTGATCTTACTTATGGTGTTAACAAATCTAACACAAGTCGCAATTTTATTGGGCTTAAACAAAGTGAGTATAACAGCTATGAAATAATATGTCACCTATAATGATTGATGTAGTAGTTTGATATAGTCATTTAGTAGCGGTTATATAATTTATATAATTGTTATAAAAAAATCTTTTGCTTTTTTCGTAGTGTCTAAGCCATCATCGAGGAGGTTCCCATTTAGAGTGCACATCTCTTTGCCCGAAAATTAAGTTTATGGTCTTTAATTGCTTGGAGTTTGAGATCATCATCCATAACATTGTGGGTGCTAATGAAGGGGGTCGAATATCTTCCTCAATACTTTCTTCTTTCTTGAAACACAAACCCTCCACAAAAAACTATCTCACAGTACTTGAGAAATCTCAGACAACTAGTGGTAACTATAGAGAGTTTTGATTTTTAAGCGTAGCAGCAATATTTGGCTTTTGAATTTTCTAAGGAATCTTCAACAATGATTTGATGTTGTTGTTTGAATACATGCATGCAAAAAAGTCAACAACCTCGCACGCATTTGATTGAATGACGTCCATGAATTAATTAATTATTATAGCTAAGCCGCTATACTTAAACAGGGCATTGATGGAGAATTAATGAATAAAAAAATACTCCTATATAACAAAACTTTTACGCGTTGTCAACAGAGTAATTAAAGAAAGCGACGGTATCAATAATTTTCTATAGGGCGACAACTCAATAAGCGACCGACCGTTTAATGGAGATAGATCTTGCACACAGATCGAATTGTTTATGAATAGCATTTATTAATTAAGAGTTATCGTGAAGTACGTGCATGAACATTATAAAGCGTGTCGGATATGGCTTTAATTTTGAGCATCCACTTGTTGAAACGATTTCTAAAAACGGTGAGAGTCGAAAATATTTAATTTGCTCCATATTTAAAGCAGTAAATAACATACCTTCGCAGAAGTAATCGTCGATCTCTAAGATTCACCCCCCAGGCTTTGTACTGAAAAAAATAATAATCAAGTCAGTTTTTGTTAAAAAAAATAATGGTGTGATAATCCCCTCTTATATAGTCCACATGGTGTTTAATATAAGACATATTTACGTAATTTGATTAGATTAAAAAAATTGGTTGAGTTAATTAATATGACATGTATTTTTTAAAACACCCCAGTCATCTTCCTTAATTCCCTAATTTCTTCTCTCATTTACATAATTGAGGGAGTATCAATAGGGATAAATTAGAAAAATATTGATAAATATACAAACTATGTTTTATATTTAGAACCAATGTCAACTCTCCAAATATGTCTTATATTAAGGACCGGAGGAGTAATACATTTTGTAAGGTTTGATTTACAAAGATAAAAGACATATTTTGTGAAGGCTAGCATAAAGACAAAGTCAATGGGTTTGTTTGGAACAGCGATTGAAATGTTTAAAAATAATTTTTCAATCGTGATTTACGATATATAAGGTAAATATATGATAGGAGTTTTATCTCGATTTATGTGAAAAACAGTTTATAAGTAATCTCAACGTCATAACAAACATACCCAAAGAATTGGCACAAGAGCCTAGACATGTGAAATGATAAACAAAAGGAGTTACGTTCTCTCGCATAGTAGGCTAGTTTTTTTTTTAAGGATGGACTATCCTTTTAAACTTGTGATCATAATAAAAATGCTTTCATTGAGGAGTCAAGCTCACAGAGAGAACTACCCATGAAATCTTTCCTCTTCTTTATGGCAAGAGGCCGAGTAAATTTATCAGCAAACTAGTTTTTTGAGATGAGTTGTCCCATTAAACTTGTGATCATAACATTTCCATTATTTTTTTAAAGAAAGAGTAGATACTCAAATTAAAAGATTTTTTGGGGTTTGGGTTGGATCCTTATCCTTTTGTATGGATAAACAAGTTGTTGGTATCTATATAACTGTACTCCACCATCAGCAACACTTCAAAATTGAAGCTGGAGGCTGCTAGGCTGGCTTTGGGTTTTCATGGCTTGGCTAATGGCTAGCTTCTTGATTCACTGATACTGACAAACATGTGCCAAAAACTTAACCCTATCGTGTGGTCCCCTCTCTTTCATTTTTATGTCAAAATGTGTGGTTCATAGTAAATGCTTCAAAAGTTAGCGTGAGATAATATCTTTATTACTTAGTGATAAAGCAATTAAAATACAAGAAATATTACAGTTCCATTCAGGTAAACAAGAATTAACTAGAAGCTATGTTTGATTACAACTTGACGGCTCTCTCAAGAAACATTCCACTCTGTTATTATATCATAATCATCACAAACTTAGAACAATATGAATAAATATCTTCCTTCCAAAGTTGGGATATGACTAAAAAAAACAGCTATATATCAACTGAATACAGAGGAAGTATAGCTGGAGCCAAATGGCTGTATGCGAGCTAAGACATATCAAAACCAAAAAAAAAGTAGGCGTCGTTTTCTCACAATGTACACAATAGAATCCTACTTTTCAAAATGCCTCAGTGGATGGTCATTCACTATTATAAAAAGGGGTTTTAATGTTCCTATTTTAGCATTTTTAACATCCAAAAACTAGGGGACGTCTATGTGGGGGGCGTAGTATGTTTTAAGAAAAGACGTCCCAAAAAGATAGAATGTCTAAGGTGAGACTTTAGACATCCCAATTCTCAATTTGAGACGTCTAAAGTTCTCCACCCGGGGGACTTTAGACGTCCCAATTTTAGATTTGGGACGTTAAAATGTTTGATTTTCTTAAATGATTAATTACATTCTGCATTACCCAGTAATTTCAAACTGCAGAAACAGAATAGAAAATGGATTCATAAATCACAATATCCATTACAAAATGGTAAGGATATCCAGCACTACAATCTTTACTACATATACATACAATATCAACTCATACAACCTACTACTATATACATGTACAATAACAACCAGAAAGTGTCAAAACACTATCATCACATAACTACAAACTGATATAAATAAAAAGTTTACTGTTCTATATTTTGAAAAAGATGTTCAGTCAAAAGGTCTCTAATCAAATTAAGGTCTTCACGTAGGTACGCATCTTCATTATCAAAAATTTGAAAATTAGAAAATAAGCTTTGATGAAATGAATCAAGCAAATGAATTAATTAGTATTTCAATTAGAACACCAAAATATTATCATTTGAGAATGAAGAATCGATTACCTTTTCAAAATCGCTAGTAATTCTACTTTGAGTGATGTTATACATATAAAGTATAACATAATATCTACATTCAGTGTTGCCAGGTTGTCGAGAGCACTTTAAATCAAAGGCATGCAATTGGTTGTTAAAATTAATAAAGGTATGTCTAAAACGATTGTCAATGAAACAATTAGAATCGAAACTACTTACTATAGGATAAAACCACTTTGGCTTTTTAACAACTGTACTCTTGCGTGACCCGCCTAGGACTCTATATGTTTGATAAGCACTATCATGAAAATCAAAATCAACAGAAATTAGAACTATTCATTTTTTTAAGAGTCAATAAAATACAAACAAAATAACTTACGTGTCGAAGACGGATTTTGTATCTTTGTTTAGCCTTTTACGCAAGGGATCAAACCAATAGACTAGGTTGTGACGAGGACATATAACACACAAACTCCAGTAGTAACTATAACAACATGTACAGATTAAAATGAAGTTAGATGACAAGATAATTATTTATTAAACATCTTAAATTGACAAAATGAAAATACGAACCGTTGAATAATGGGTGCTAGATAACAATGAAGTTTGGTCTCTCCCATTGCGTAGCCCACGTAGTGAGTCCTATGCGCCACAGTATTGGTATTCCTTGTCATATTCGCAGGGCATAAGAATACATACCAATCACGTCTTTCCATGCTTGTGCAAAGGCCGTGGAAAATGCTATAATAGAATTAAAATAAGGAATGAATTATTAAATGTATGAAATCAAAAAACCACTAAACGAATTCTATGGGAAAATTGATAAAAAAACTTACCGGATTGCAAATTTCACCCAACCTGCATCTATCTCCTCCAACCTGATAAACTGCTTGAGATCTGTATTATCAATCGTGTAGGGATACTCTAATGTAAAGTCCACAATCCCTTGAGGTATCTTCAAGTCAACCTGTTTAATGCCCTTATAGATCTGTTGCAGCCATGCTAAGTAGGGTCATTTTCTCGCATCTTCGTCATCCTTTTAGAACATCAAAAAACAAATTGTTATTAGGATGCCAACAGATTTTCAGTAATAGTAAGGTAATGCCTACCATTGGAGGTGTTGCCTCTGAACCAATAAGATTTTGAGGCTAAAGGATGAAAGATCATATCGCCTAACCTAACGTGCTAACCTTTGGATCAGGAACAGGGATGACTGTACCTTCTTCCCCATTTCTAACACTCGTTACATTCACCCTACGAAAATCCTCCAGAATTTGCTGATGATGGTAGGTGGTAGCACGTGTGTGAACGAGAGCATTGGCAACAACACGCAACAGTGGATCCTCCAAAAAGAGGGTGGAAGGGTCTCCCGACGCTGGAGTAGGAGAAGGGTAGCCAACTGGTTCCTCCAGAGGATTGTAACTTCCTTTGGTGCTATTAAAGGCCGAGGATTCATGAGTTCTATGCTTGTCCCTTGCCCTTTGCGCTCCAAACATCTTTGTTATTTCAAGTTGAAGCTTTGGCAAAACTTCTTGTCAGAGCTTGTCGCGAAGGTTGGCCCCAAGCTCTCATTTGAGGTCCTCTCGAATCTTGGCCACAAGGTCCCTACTAGGTCCAGCTTGTAACGAATAACGTGAGTCTCATCCAAAATACCTCACAGCACTAACTCCCGTGTCTCTTCTCGAACACGATCAGGGTCATCTGCCTTCCTAATAGCCATTGACAAGATGTCCATCCATCTACTTAGATTGAACGAACCTTGGCTACTATAATCTTCCAGTTCATCCTGTAGTATACAGTTTATCGTAAAGGTATCGAAACCAATCTCAATATGCAAAAAATTAGGTACTTATGGTATAACTACTTATAATCCTCTCAGCAACCTCAGCAACAACCGAATTTATGTACTTCCCACCCTTAATCCTCCTTACTTTTCATTTTTTGTGACATGAAGGAGGTGCCGGGGCCTGGATAACAATGCTAAGATTAGATTCCGCTGCTTCCTTCATTTTCTGTAACTCTTCTTGCATTATTTGCGGCTCAAGCTTCCGATATCCACTACGAGACATGTAATGTTGATATTTATTTTCTGCTTGCCTCTGTGCATTTGCTGCACTTAATGCCTATGAATGAAAAACAACAAAAAATAAATCAACAATATCAAGTATATGAAAATTAAAAGCTCTATATTATGATGACTGAAATTTTACCAAAAACTCAGGATCTGCCTGTGATGCCACAAACAACCACCAGTCCTCTGAAAACAAATACGAATAATGTTGACATGGATCCTCACCCCTCTGGGCCCCTTTAATGTACGTTGCTGTTAGCTTGTTCTTGAAACCTTTCTATTGTATCCGAACCTCATCCATCCAGTGCCTGTACATCTCCCTGGTGTCTGGGACATCGTATGTTTGTTACAAGGTAAACATAAGATAATTATATTTGAAATAATAAGAATAAAGCTACAATTATCATAGATGCATCAAAACTTATATACCAAAATTTGCTGCCAAATCATGTCTTTCGTTTTTAGGGGAACCAATCTCCAATTATCGTAGGTAATACGCACTTTGCTTCGACCCAAAAACCCTACGTAGCTAATGAAATGGTCTTCCTCAGGACCAACTGGATTTAGATTGTCATCGAAGTCTATATGCAGCATCTCTTGTTAATGTTCATGACGTGCAACCAATGCTCCCATCTTTGTACAGCCTCTAACCCTCCTTCTTGCAACGGGTTCATCTCTAGGCCGTTCATCATCGCTAGGGCTTTCATCATCTCTAGGCCTTTCGTCATCCCCAACACTTTGATTTGAGTCACTAGAGTTGTCCATATTCTTGTTAACACAAAAAGCATCATCAGAAACATAAATAAATTGCAATAAAAATAAAATAAACTAAGTAGGAGTAAAACAAAAAAAACACATAGTTCTCGTTTATAAATTAAGGTCTTACTCTATATTGTTTCCCATATTCCTTCACCATGGTCATTTCTTACAGCATATTCGTCATCATCTACCAATTCTACTTCATTTGTTCAAGGTGGAGTTGTTGTGAAAGGTGGTGTGTCGTCAAGGTTGAAGGTCGGATCACCATACTTTTGTTTTTTACTTTTAAGGACAATGGACATGTTTTTGCTCGCAGGATCGGTGACATAAAACACTTGTTTCGCCTGGCTTGCTAGAATGAAGGGCTCATCTCTATTGCCAACTCTTCAAAGATTGACTGAGACAAATCCAAATTGTTTATCTATTACCACAGCATTATTGCTAACCCACTTACATTTTAATAAAGCAACTTTGAACTTGTTATATGTAATCTCCCATATTTCTTCTATAACTCCATAATAGGCCATAGACGCTAATATGGGGTTTTTGTCTCTCGAACTGGAAAAGTGCATAGCTTCAGCTTCTACCATGATCCCACTATTTTGTATGGTACTTCTGTCATCTTGCTCTTTCGTATAGAAAGAATAGCCATTTATATCATAACCGGTCCAAGTAATGACTTGAAACGAAGGCCCCCAAGCTAGCCACTCGATTGTCTCAGACATACCGGTCTCGTGCGAAACCTTTTCCTCAAACTACTGCATGAATGTCTTGTTTTGCTCAATAGCAATCTGCATGTCATTCTTCCTTGGATTCTTGTTCTTCGAAGTCTTTCTGTGTTCATTTATGTAAGGTTGAACTTCTTCCATATTATTCAAGATATACAAGTGGACTTGCAACACCTCTTCACAAGGAACATTCTTCACTTTTAGTCCTTGTATTCCCTTGCTTCTCCCCTCTTCATGCCGAGATTATTCCTTCTTCCCTGACATATAATCTTTGCAAAACTCCATAGCCTCCTTAACTACATATTTTTCTACTATTGAGGCTTCTGGTCGATAAGAATTTTTAGAATACCCTTTTAAGATCTTAATGTATCACTCGAAATGGTACATCCACCTCAAGTAAACTAGACCGTAGAGCCTTACCTCCCTTACCAAATGAACTACCAAATGCACCATTATATCGAAAAATGAAGGAGGAAAATGCATCTCTAGTTGTGACAAAATAATGTAACTCTCATTTTCCAGTTCATCCAACTTTTCAGTGTCAATGACTTTGTTACAGATAGTATTGAAGAAAGTGCACAATCTTGTTACAGTGGTTCGTACTTCATCTTTCATTATGCCTCTAATAGTTACCGGTAATAGTTATTGCATCAACACATGATAATTATGAGACTTCATTCCCACTAACTTCAAATCGTCCATTAAGACACATCTTCTCACATTCGAGGGATACCCTTGCGGCACCTTAATTTCATGCAAACACTCACACAAACTTCTTTTCTCTGCTTTTGATAGTGTATGCGCTGCTAGCTCCATGTATGCCCTCCAATCATCATCTCTTAGTTGTGGATGTAACCGTTCTCTTATTCCCATATCAACAAGGTCTAATCTCGCACTAATCCAATCCTTAGTCTTCCTAGGTAAATGCCATTTCAGACACCTAAAGTTCCAGTTTTTGACATCCCAAATGGATTTGGGACGTCTAAACTCATTCCCTGTCACGTAAAAAAATTTAAATTCGCGCCATGAACCACTTTAGGCGTCCCAAATTTAAATTTGGGATGTCTAAAGATTTCCCTACATACAAATAATTACAAATATGTCACCGCCTTCCTTTTTAACCACCCAATTTTAAAATTGGGACGTCTATTGGAATGGTTATATCATGATTCTGTAGTAGTGATTAATCATTATCATTTATCCATCTAAATGGAGAGAAAGGTCTAGTAACATAATGCTGCAAAAATAGATTGTTTCCCTCAACTATATACTTATTGTTCATTACACTGAAACGTATGGCTATACTAGATATCATGTAGTTAGTAGCTTTGTGGGAAAAAAAAAGACAAATCTGAACAAGATTAACGATATCAGTATATTAAAATTAAAAAATCTTAATAAGTTTCATATTCTGAACTCCAATAATGAGCTGTTAAAAGGTCAATAGAGTGCAGCTAGCATATAGCTATAAAAGGATAAAACTTGTGCGCTGAAATAATGTTGATAAAACACATACATAACCAAACATCCTTTAGCAGATTTTTCCAAAACGAAGGCACTGTGCGAGTATGGACTCAAGAGTGGAGCCTTCTCTACAAAAAAAAAAAAAAAAATGATCCACTTTTTTGGGACCTAGCGTCCAATATAACACAATAATATTCAGGACAGGTATTCGACAGTGACACTAGTTGTTATTGAATAATACAAATAGGAACAGCATGCCAAAAAAGAAAGGGAGAATTATATTTAGGCCCCATACAAAAAAAAAAAAAAAAGAAAAAATGATCCCTATAGATTGCAAAATGAAAAAATGGTCCCATTAATAACTCCATGAGCTTATATTGACAACTCATTAACAACTCCAGGAGCCTGTATTGACAACTCCATAGGACCATTTTTTTCATTTTGTATATAGGGACCATTTCTTCATTTATCTTCTTTTTTAGGACCTTAGTGTAGTTCTCCCAAAAAGAAACTATATACCACTCTGGTTCTATTTTTAAGTCTTTTTTGATCAAAAATTTTAATCCTATTTATAAGTTCATTTTCAAAGTAGTAAATACATTTTATACTTTTTTAACCCTATTAATTATAATAAACAAAAGGAATTTATTCATGTTAATTTTTGAAATCAATCAAAAATAAGAACGAAATTTAAAATTTAATATATAGTTAATGAGTTAACTAACTCTCCTTAATATATGAGAATTAATTAAAATATAAATAAGATTAAAGTGATATATAAAAGAAGAGCTACTCATAGCTAGGTATAACTAACTAGACATCAACTCGCTATTATTTGAAGAGAAGCAAAAAGCAAAATGTATATCTATTCAGCATTTATTTGCGTATAGTGTGTGTGTAGAGAGAGAGAGAGAGAGAGAGAGAGAGAGAGAGTCACATCATGCAAGCTGGGAGAGTACAAGAAAGGTGATTAAACTAAACCGAAAGAGAAAATGAGTAGATACACCATAATTTTTCATGGAAAGATCTCATTGGTGGGTCAAGTTGCATTCTAGCTATCTGCGAGCGATCGTGTCTTGTGATGATTGGCTCCTCATTTCATGAACATTTGTTGCCAACAACTTTATGACATTATTAATTATATATACTACTCCCTCCGGTCCTAATTATAAGATAAAGTTGACTTTTTTTGGAGAAATTAAGGAAGCCAATTAAATTACTTTAAAATATTTATATTTTTATTTTTTTCTCTAAACTAATTAATTTGACTAATAAACTGATATATAATCTAATGATACTAAAAATATAAATACTCTAAAGTAATTTAATTGGCTTCCTTAATTTCTTCAAAACAGTCAATTTTATCTTATAATTAGGACCGAAGGGAGTACTATAATAGAATCAATGAGAGAAGCCAAAGAGATTCAACCATAGATTCCAGCCACCTCAACAACCACCAATCCATCCA
The DNA here is from genome assembly GCA_963242795.1 of Inga leiocalycina. Taxonomy (NCBI): domain Eukaryota; kingdom Viridiplantae; phylum Streptophyta; class Magnoliopsida; order Fabales; family Fabaceae; genus Inga; species Inga leiocalycina. The sequence continues at coordinate 5,016,326 of OY725330.1, forward strand.
ACTAACCATATATATATATATATATATATGCGGTACAAATTTTGCCGCCACAGCACCCACTAACATCGTTTTATCCATTGTTGTTGTTATTATTCTACTTATAAACAATTTTTTTTATTGTATAAAATGAACTAGTAGTTAAAACTAATAAGTGTATAAAAAATGTCATATTTTTTTTCATATATGCCCCTATTTATGAAGAGAGTATAGGAGACAGAATAGATAAAAGGTATGAAAGATAATAAGTATAAGATATAAGAGATAATGAGCATTTAATAAGGATAAAATAGAAAAAAAAAACCTTATATTTTGAGGTAAAAAGTAAAAATTGTTTATAAAAGGGATCAATCTTATAAAAGAGAAAATTACTTATAAATAGAAACGGAGGGAGTATTTTCTTCTCATCCCGGTACTCGTGGCTGTTACTTTTATCAAGCGCCACTATAACCACTCTTATTAGTTGTTGTTATTATTTAGGTCAGCCCCAACTGTTTAAGCCATTTGTTATTAGTTAATTATGTAATAGTAATAGTTTATTGAAAGAAACAACAGATGGAACTATTTGTAACAAAGGAAATAAATATCGAAATATGGGTGCTTGTTGCATGGTTTTCCACGGTAAAATTAATTGAGTGACGTTAAAGGGGCTGTTTGGTATGAGGGATTGAGAGGGAAGGGAAATTTTTATGAATTAGATTTAAAAAAATTAGAGAAGTGGGGTTAAAAATTTTTAATTACTTTTTTTTACTCTTTTATATATTTTCTTTATTAAAATTGTATAACCCCAATTCTTCAATATTTTTAAATCCAACTCTTAAAAATTCTCCCTCCTCATCCTTTCCCTCCGGTTTCCTCCTGCCAAACAGTGCCTTGTAAACATTAAATAATGTCCATCCAATATTATTCTAAAAGAGTTGACCAAAAAAAAATATTATTCTAAAAGAGGCGTCTTGCATCCTCACACGGAACAAACAAGTGAATAAGGCTAATAACAAGTTGTACGCAGAGCCTTTTTCTCAGACTCGTTTTATATTTATTTGCCCGGCGACAGATTTTGACGGCAGGACATACATATAGAGAGAAGGCAGTTTTATAAATTATATTAGTGGAATTACTCTCACAACAAGTGCACATCACACAATAACAACTTTCATTAACGAAATAATAATAGATCCATGTTGTTCATTTGTCACTGATGATCACATACTTTCTTGGGATCTCATGTCCAGATTTGCATAAAAGTATTTCTAAAACCATAATTTGAATGCTTAACATATAGAGAGAAGATAATTTAATAAATTGTTTTGAGGTCCCAACTCCCAAGGAAGAGATATAATCATCAAAAAATCTCACAACAAGTGAATAACACACAATAACAACTCTAAATACAAGAAATAACAATAGATCCACACTATTCACTTCCATTGATGATTAGATTCTCTTCTTGGAACCTCTTAGAACATCATAGTGATTCTTTTGTTACATCATTGATTAAAAATAAGGTTAAAATGCAAATTTTCTTTGGAAGTAGTCACTCAAAAGCACTGGATATCTAAAAGTTTCTTAAGAACAATTTTGCCTTAATTGTAAAAAAATGAAACTATTAATATTTTTAACTATAAGGAGTAAAATTGTAACGTTTTGACTACTTCCAGAGCAAAATAGATCTTAGAAGTACTTTCAGATACCTAACATTCCTTGATGGTTACTGTCATGACAAAACTGCACCTTATCCCTTAAATATTCACGGGACGGGAAGCGATGGGATGGATGGGAAGCAAGAATCGATTTGACAATCATCATGATAAAGACTTCACCATTCTTTTGATCTATGAACAAAAGCAACACCTCAAAGTAAGCTTTTATATTAGCACAATATCACACATCAATTTGAAAGAAAAAAGTTGGTCGGGTACAGAAAACTGTTAGTTGGACACAAACTCAACAAAAGAAAAGGACTTTTCTGATGAAATTCTTGTCTCAACCCCATCGGTACACAAAAAAACAATCATTCAAAGTCAATCCTCTTTTGCTTTGAACGGCTACTGCACAAAAGAGTGATCACATGATAGTACAGCCGCTCCTCCTTTCTTCAGTTGGCTGTGAGTTTACTTGCTGCGATCTCTGTGGCTCTGATGGGTTATATGTAAATTCCGAGGTATCAAGTCCGTACTGGATACAGAACATTTCTAGCATCAGAAGCATTCACAATACAAATGACAAACACTACGCTAACAATGGATCAACAATTCTTAAGGTGGAAGGACGAAGTTCAGTAATTGAGTGAAAAAACATATATGTAAAAATGATATCCGGCATACGTGGCATTGTAGAAACACTGAATTTGTTCAGTTTTAGCCATTCATGAAGATGTGAATGGAGCTGATTACTTAAAAAGGTGACCTAGAGTCATAGACAGCAATAATTCACATCACTTGAAAATTGCACCGTTATGAAGTAATGATATTGCAGTGATATTATAAGGTTAATATAATTTTTTATCCTTATAGTTTGCCCTCATTTTGGTTTTAAAATTTTAGTTTCTCAAATTTTTTTCCGTCTAAAACGTTGGTCCCTATAGTTTATTAAGGACCTAAATCATTTTGCCTCTTGAGGAATCAAAAATTATGATTTAAAATTATAGAAGACCAAAACCAAAATGAGGGCAAACTATAAAAACCAAACATTGTATTAACCCGATATTATATTTGGAAAATGCAGAGAGAAATCTCATTAATTAGAAAACCTGTAAAAAATTTTAATGCTGCATGAATCAATGATAAAAAAAAACTACGCGGAGAAAATTATCTGGATGGACAAGTAAAATGAAATTCAAACTTCTGCAAAGATCTTATCAACTCCCCAACCAGGGAGACAAGCAGATGTTAGAATCCCATAACAAAAATAACAAAAAAATGAACTGCAGAGGGGGAAAAAACGACACAACCTTCTCCCTCATCCGTGCGCTCCAAGCATCATTTCTGCTTGGACGTTGGTCAGATGTCCCTGCAACTGGTACACCTGTTACTGGACCTGCTGGCCTGTTGAGCAGTGGTTGCCGATTCTGAGGCCTAGGACCAATGAACTCATCATCACTATCATATTCCGCTGGCCTATTTACCGCCCTAACAATAATAGCTAGCAAGAAAAGAAGGGCCTGCAATTCCAAGCACGATCCTTAAACAAACATAAAACTAGAGCTCCGCCAGGCACCAACTAGCAACTTCAAACCAATACAAATTCACAAATTTTGTTAACATTGATATGCATGAAGATTTATTTTCTGCAGCCCTAGACCAACATACACAGTAAGGCATTTCACAGGAATTCACCACTCTAAAAATATAGGATTTCATAGTTGACTTGTACTGAATTAGTGAAAATAGCCTATTTTGTCTATGTCTGGTACTCTGTTCTACATTTTATCTCCCCTCTTCTCTCACTGACGTGTCTTTCTTCCCTAACATCAAATGGTCTCAAATCAAAACATTGCTTTCTTGGTAAGAATGTTAGTGCCTAGCGACCTAAATATTAGAAGAACTTAGCTGCTAGTCTTAAGCCTACGGTTTAGGCTTAAATGCCGGAAAACCCAACATTCTTTTGTTTCTGCTGAATGACTACCAGGAATTTATAGGCAGGATGATGGTAAATATTGATACAGTTTTATCGCCTTCTAATTTATCAAATGTGATCAAGAGCATTGCATTTTCCTGATCAGAAGTTCAGATATTCTTGACATGATCAACCCAATCCTAAGAGTGAAGATAAAACTTCATAACATCTGACATAAAACTAATTATTTGGTTGCATAATAAATTTGGGATTATGCAAAAGGCGACATGCTTGTCTGCACAAGAATTATATCGCCTTCTCCTAGATGTCTATTGCACAACTCCTTGCTTACCTCAAAGATTACAATTCCCAGGGCAACCCATTTTGCAACATTCCAGTTTTCTTTCAGAAATTTATACATCACATCAAATTCTCCAGTTTTGTCCGCAGGAATTTCCTGAAAGTTTATAACAAATATGCAACCTTGAACCTTTTAAAAAAATGCCACTTTGAATTTCAGATCATAAATCACCATAATAACTTACTTCTTTCCAGCTTTTGTCAAAGAATATAAAGGCAGCACATCCCAGCTCAGCCACAATCAACAGTGCTACCAAAGCTGAATACTTTGTTGGCTTAAGGAAACTCAGATAATGTGTGATTAAAATACTCATGCTCACAGAGCACACACACAGGAAGAAGAAAAGCAAAAGACAACAGAGGTTTTCAACTCATGCTTCATATGTTAGAGTTAAATTTTAAGAACGTGGCATATATTTTTGACTGTGACATAAGACATTCTATAAGGATACACAGCTCAGGCAGCAGCCATTCCTTGTCGAGGCTCCAATACAACCAAAACAAGAAATGACAAAGAGAATTACTCCAATACCAATGAACAAGTAAATAAACCTGGCAAACGTGAAATATGCAACAAGTGTTAGACAGGATTAAGATAACAGGGTTTGAGCTTAGTCAATTTCATTTTACAATGTAAATTGTAAAGTAATAGGCATGAATCATGCATAAGCTGTGTAATGAGATTTTGACTCAGAGGAAGGCGTTAAGGAGTCACTGACAAAAACTATGAGGAATTAAGGATACTTTATGACACAGAAAGTAAAAGATCATTCATGAACTAAACATTACAGGATCTTCTGTTGATACATTTTTGGGTTCCTGCACTAACAGATTTAGTATTTAAAACAAATACATCAAAGGAAAAATGGTTAAGTCAAGCTTATATCATGCCTAACATGCTGGAAGGTGTAAATTTAAGATTTGTCTTTCTAAGCACAAGATGTGGAAAGAAATCCCTAACATATAAACGATACACCCATAAGGAAATTAGAATTATGCTACCTATGTATCATATTGCACACCAAAGCAGTAAAATAGGAACATATGGAAAGATTTGCCACCTTCTCCATAATTTGGAAGAACTAAGAATATTCAACCCTCATTATATCGGAGAGAAAAGAGCAACATACGTACCAAGCCTTGGCCAAGTTATCAAATATACTATTTGATAAAGACACAGACATTAGCAAGGGACGACCAAGTTGAATCAGAGCATGTTCATCACTTATAGCAGCAGGAGAGGGCGCGTTGTCGTTAGCTCTTTCATATTCAACCAACAGATAGATCCCATAGCCCACCGTTGCCAGACCAACAAGAGTCATCAAGAAGTTCAGAAGTCTCAAAAGACACTCCCAGAACCACTTACATGCCATCCTTTACCTCTAATTATACTTCAATCCCTCGAACAGAAGACGATCAGGAGACCCAATGTTGGATGGTTTATCAATGTCTTCTGCAGAAACCCACAATTTCACTATGCACAAGGATTACATGGAAACCATCATTGAAACGATAAAAACAACATTTCAGGCTGAAATATAGGAAAAATGCCAAACCTTTACTTTCTCAGAAGGACCAAAAACAATAACAACTTCATGGTATGTCTTACATATTAATTCAACCCCAGGGATTTCTAAAGAGAAGAAGCTCAAACTTTCCTGAAACCAAGAAAGGAAAGTTCCCTCTGCTCTGAGACAAAGTCAGGTCTTTTAAAGATAGCTCGTTGTCCTATTAAATCATATTATCTTCAATCTTCACGTCAAGAGACCAAAGAAACAGTTTAATAACGAAGTTGATCAGTACAAGCTATAATTCTGCGAAACACATTCTATGCCGACCTTTTTTTTTTATGTCTATGTGTTTATATATATTGTTGCTCGCAATGCCCCGAATTCCCGACAAACTAAAGCTCGGAAAATTGTAGAAGTTTTGGCGATTCATTCCACAGAGAAGGGAGAACGATAGAAACTTTTTAAAAGGGAAATCAAAGTTATATCGCACCTTATAATCGCTGGCAGAAAAAGAGTGAAAAGAAAAAATAAACACACAGTTTTTTTTTTTTTTTTGGACAAAAAAATAAACACAAAGTTGGAACTAGATACAAAGCAAAAAGAACTTACAGAGAGAATTGAGAATTTCTTCAGACACGGATTTGCGAGCCCCTTCCCTGTCTATTGATATGGAATCACAGAGAGAAAAGAGAAACGGTGTGTGGAAAGAGAAGGAGAGAAAAGGAAAGTACGAGGCCCACCTCTGACCTGGCTTTCAGCCTGGGATAAACATTTTTGTGATGTGCAAAGCGAAAATTGCTGGGTAACGTTGCCGTGGCGGCCAACAGAATGACATAAATGCCCTCCTCTCTCGCTTAAGTCCTTTGCAATATTGCCGCAACACATGGGGGTAAATCGGGTAAATCGCGATCCTATGTTCGATAAGGACAACAGGCGTTGCTTCAACGTGTGAGACTGCGGGGAATGTTTTATCTTGATGCTGCATTGATTGCTAAAACGACAACATTTTCCCAACGCCCATTATTTTGGCTATTTCCCTTATGTTAATTTCTTTTCTTTTTTTTGCCTGCAATTGATCAAACATAAATGATCAATTATTTATAGGAAAAATTCCAGAAAACTACAAACGAAATTAGAAAAGGACAGAATGTTTGGGTGAAATTAACAAATCCCAAATCAGTGAGGCATGAGGAATATGGGATATGAATTGTTAATACAATTATCTAAATACCCTCCTGAAAAGAGGAACTAAGAGACACGACCAGGCATCAAATCAAAGTGACGAAGAGAAACGAAGAGACACGAGGCAAAAGGGAAATGAGGAGACACGAGCTCGGGTTGACGGTTGAATGTGTGAGGCTGCACTGCGCAGTGAGAACGAAGCTTTGGCTACGGTGGGGTGTGGGATGTTGGGCGGCGCCAAAAGGAAAAAAGACAGCAGCTAACGAGTGCAGATTTGTTGAGCCAAAAAGTGACGAAACAAGAGGAAAAGCTATGGAAACCAGAGACAAGCCACGGGTAAGTAAATTTGAGAGAGAAATGATCATTGTGCTGTATTTCTTGAATGTTAATGAAAAATTATTTATGTGGTTTGTGGTTGGGATTTACGAAATCGGAGCTGACGAGTTATAGGTAAGGGGAGTGTTAGATGATCGGACAAAAAAGGTAGTGACTTTAAGGTAATGGGACAATGTTGATTGTTGTGCGATAGATTCAATTGCGTTTTGTTGAGTGATTGATGAAGCTTGTGCCTTTTTTGTTCACTGTGACTACTTACAGGATGGGTGTTGAATCAGGAGAAAGGTGGGCTGGCAGTGGATAGTAAGGTTAGGGGAGAGTGGTGTTATTAGTGAGTATGGAGATGTGAAGAGCTATTGGCTAGGTGTTAATAATAGAGGAAGAGTAACGACATGGGCAGAATGTTGTTATTTGTGAATATGGAGATGTTAAAGTACATTATATTGTTGTTAATAGGAGATGCAGGGTGATGATTTGTTGGTGTTGTTAACAGTGAATATCGAGATGTTAAAGAATATTATGTTGTTGTTAATAGGAGATGCAGGGTAATGATTTGTGGATGTTGTTAACAGTGAGGATGGAGATGGAGATGTTAAGACACATAGTATTGTTATAAATTGTAGGTGGTGGGTGATGGTAGGGAAATTAGTCGGTTTAATAATAAATTTTTGTCCAGACAAGCTTACTGGAGTGAGATTATAAAGAGTAGTGTAAACTTTAATTTTTTTTTTGTTTTCCAGGTAAGCATGCAAAATGACATGTAATAAGGTTCATCATCTTTGAAGGAACTATTTTGTTTTTTTTCATGTTGGAGGCAAATTAGTGTGTAATGATGAAGGTAAAATTCAATATACTGGAGGTTATATCAAGGTGAAGTGGCTAAAACAGTTGATAACACTGAAAGATTTGAGGTTGATGATATCATCATGGCTTGGGATTGATTGTAACATGTGTGAGATGAAATATACAGTGAACTTTGATGAGAAGACACTAATAGATTTAAATGATGATGGTGAAGTTAAGAACTTATATGACTATAATGAACAGGGTGGGCATGTGTATATAGCACAAAAAGGGAATGATAATGTGTCAGATATATCCATTGAGGCAGATATGTAAGTGTAAAATTTTTTAGGTTTTATAGTTGTTATTTATGAAGCTGTTGTTGGTTATTAACGAACTGCAGTTGTTATTCACTGCAGGGTTGAAGCCATGAAGTCATGCTCAGAGTTGCCATAAAGCCGGTCACATTAGAAGGACATGCATTGAGGCAGATATGTAAGTGTAAAATTTTTTAGGTTTTATAGTTGTTATTTATGAAGCTGTTGTTGGTTATTAACGAACTGCAGTTGTTATTCACTGCAGGGTTGAAGCCATGAAGTCATGCTCAGAGTTGCCATAAAGCCGGTCACATTAGAAGGACATGCAAAAATTCAAACCCAAGCTGATATTGGATGAAGTCATGCTCAGAAGTAACACTGTTGGCAACATGAAGGAGTTGCAATACTGTGAAGTGAAACTTTTTGATAATGTTTTTATGAAGTTACTGTCAACCCACTCATGGTTTTTTTGGGAGGTGGGTTGTTGTCAGTTGTGTACTCCAGTAGGTAGTTACTGTATTTATTGTTTGATGTAATGCAATATTTATACAAGGAAACATTATGTACTACTCCAGCGTTAATGTTCCCTTATCATGAAATATGTGAATGTGTACAAGAGGCAGTGTGTTACTCTTTTTTGGGCTTTTATATGGTTGCTGAATATAATTATGCAGATTGTGATCTGACAGCAACTGATAAATATATGAAGGTGTTAATCAACATAACCATGTTGTTATTATAGAGCCACGTGGTGTTATTACGCTGGGAACATCTATTTTGCAAACTTGTTCCTACGCACGTCTTCTGTTGTCTGTGTGAATGGAAGATGTGAAAGGTGTTGCATTTGGGCAGCGACGCTAAAAAGTTCCCATTTCCTGTTGGGCTGATGTTAATCAACGAAATAATGTTGTTAACAATGAACATAATCTTGTTAATAGCGAATATAATGATGTTATTACGTGGATAGATGTTGTGTTTCCCCATGTACATGATGGCTTCCTAACTTGTTAATGGATGAGGCATAGTCGTTAATAGCAAAGATAATTATGTTATTACGTGGATAGATGTTATGTTTTCCCATCTACATGACAACCTCCTAACTTGTTCCTTCGAAGATGTTAATAAACGAAGCCTAGTCGTTAATAGAGAAGATAATGATGTTATTATGTGGATAAATGTTGTGTTTTTCCATCTACATGACAACCTCCTAACTTGTTCCTTCGAAGCTGTTAATGGACGAGGCCTATTCGTTAATAGCGAATATAATGATGTTATTACGTGGATAGATGTTGTGTTTCCCTATGTACATGACGACTTCCTAACTTGTTAATTCGAAGCTGTTAATGGACGAGACATAGTCATTAATAGCGAATATAATGATGTTATTACGTGGATGCATGTTGTGTTTTCCCATCTACATGACAGAGCTTCGTGTCGCTGCATCGCGCCGCTCTGCCCCACCTTCTCACACCCCACCCTCGTCGGACCTTCGTCTCGCTGTGCCGCACCGCTCCGCCCCACCTTCCCACACCCTACACTCACCGGAGCTTTGTCGAGCTTCGCTGCGCTGCCCAATGTCCCACACCCCACTGTAGCCGAAGCTTTGTCTCGCCGCGTAGCGCCGCCTAACACCTTCAACCGTAAGCTCGAGCTTGTGTCTCCTCGTTTCCCTTTTGCCTCGTGTCTCTTCGTTTCTCTCCATCACTCTGATCTGATGCCTGGTCGTGTCTCTTAGTTCCCCTTTTTAGGAGGGTATTTAGGTAATTGTGTTAACATTTCATATCCCAGATCCTCATGCCTCACTGATTTGGGATTTGTTAATTTCACCCAAGCATTCTATCCCTTTCTAATTTCGTTTGTAGTTTTCTAGAATTTTCCCTTATTTATATTTCTTTATTATTGTAAATTTAGTTATTTATGATAAATGCTCTATTAAGCTGGAGGAAAATAGATGACAGGAGAAGGATGAGAAATCGTAATACTAATGTATACGTTTGATCTTTTATGTTTACATCAAGTTTCATTTTGGTTCCTTATGTTTATAAAGTATATTTTTAGTCTTTCAATCTTAATACCGTCAGTCTCATCTAACAAAAGATACTGATTCATCAACTTAAGTGATGATTCTGCAATTAAACGTTGATATTTTAATTCTAATTGTTACATTTAATATTACAGTGTGTTCCGCTTCTTGTTCAAAACCATGGTTTGGATTCAAAACCTAGGTTTGGTGCAAGAACACTCAAAATTTTTTCAAATCTAGGTTTTGATCTCAAAATCTAAGTTTTGGGAAATTTTTTTTCTTTTTCTCTTGTGTGGGCCCTACTCTTTCTCTCTCATTGGTCATTTTTTCTTATGTGGACCCCATCCTCCCTCTCATTGGTCCTTTCTCATTATGTGGTTCCCACACCATAAAAAAAACTATTCTGAACACAATATTCAAACACTTTCATTCCCTTCACCCAAAAGGAGAGTGTTACATAATATAAAAGCGCACACAATTTTTTTAAAAAAATAATGACCTTTCTAAAACTTGTTAATAGCTGTAATATGTACAATGTACGTATGAGTGAGTATGAGTGTCGCCATTGCAATGGATTGGGATTTGGAATACTCTTCTTTACTCTACCCTATCATAAGGGGAGAGCATTGTAATGAAAACGAAATTAAAAAGGATTAAATCCCTTTGAGGTAGGTGTGTTTAAAAGTAAATTCCTTTAAGACGAAGGTTGCATTTGCATCCCAATTCACATAGGTTTATTTAATTCGGTCTCAAAGGAAAATTATTAACCACCGTGTTGTATACTGAGAAAGAAGTTACAAATTTATCTTAAGAACATAATTAAAATACCCTAACCTGTCAACACCATTGGATTACAATTTGTTAGTTAATGTCATTTAATTGAGCATGAATTGAGAGGACTAAATTGCCTGAATTGAGAGAATCCAAAATCAAGCACACTGGCATTTTGGTATAATCTAAAATAAAAGAAATTAAAAATCCCTGCCAGCGGTGGGATTTGGCCTTTTCCATGTTATTAACAAACTCAGAATTTAGAGAAATATATTAATCTCTTCTTTAGAATTACATACCACAATGGTATTACAACAAACCCTTCTTAGGTAATTGTACTATTAACCCTAAACTCTAGGATTAATGAGAGGTGAGGACCAAGTTAACCTCCCTCATTTGGTGAGGATCCTATCATCCTTCACACTAAATTATATTAGCTAGGACCTTTTATATAGGTTAGGACTTCAACTAACTAACTACTCAAATTAATTCACCATAATATCTCTAACACGCCCCTCAAGTTGACATCTCTTAAACTCATACAAGTGTCAACTTGCAACACAAAAACAAGGGTCATACAAGTGTCAACTTGCAACACAAAAACAAGAGGGTCAAGGTGAATTAAACCGAGCAATTTCAATTCACAATACAAAAATTTCTTCAAAACATTCTTCTCCATGTCTACTGGCATACTTCTCTTGTAGGCGACACCATCAATATACTTTGCCTCTCTCATGTGCTTCCGTTATTTGACCAAAAACATGTTGTAACCTCTTTTATTTGGAGCTATATCAACATTTCTCTGAAGCTGCAATGTCGGGACAAGTCTCTGCAACACAACACTCATAGTGGGGCAATCCACCCGTTTCCTAGCCAAGCATTCCTTTGCCACCCAATATATGCCTCAAAAGATTCTATTGATATCAGCAATTGAATTGCCATGCCATTCTCACAGCAGTACAGAGCCCAGTCTACCAAGTTACCACCATGTTCATTATCTTTAACTGGATTCACAGTAGGCCTTGCACTTACCACCTTTGATTCCAAGTATCAATCAAAAATCCATTTATTGGTAGAGTATGTCTTGCAACTAAGTGACTCTAGATTCCCACCTCATTCTTCAAAAAATTCAAAGCTCAATTTCTTCATTAACCTTCTCACTGAGAACTATTCCACAAATACAAATCATACAAGAACACAGTGCTTTGCTTCCATGTTTTGTACAATATCGCTTCTGATGGTTTATGCTCTTGTTCTGAATCTTTCAAATGATTTTGAATCCCAATTTCACCTATTATGCCTGGAATTTCCCATTGCTCATCGCAAGTGATCTCCGATCTCATAAACGCTACAGAACCTTCATATGTTTTGGTTTCTTTCACATTCTTTTCTTTAGTTTCTACTCCTAAATTTCAACACCAGACTCATAGAGCAAGATATCCGCAGGGTTCAACACAGGGAAGAAAGAACGATGAATAGTCACTGAAATTCCAAATATGGTTCACCTCTCTGCATTACCCGTCAGAGCATAAACAATCATCAGAGGTTCTTTAATAAACATTTGCATTCCAAGAAAAGAAACCACTATAGGAAAGATTTGAACGGAAGAACGACTACAAAGAACTTATCAATGTCATTCAGATCTTCAGAACAATATGAATTGATGGTTTCTCTGCAGCAGAATTGCAACAGTAGATCAAGAAATTCTTTGAAGTGGTAGCGGAGATCTTCGGTAGGCTCTTTAACTAGGCGTGGTTCTACGGCCTCTTGATTATCCTGCAATGCCTTTCTCGACGGCGACAGCGTAGAACTAAGCGTGCGTTTTGTTTAAAGAAATAGGTGCCCAATCTTTGATGGCGATGCCATTGAAAGAGAAGGAAATTACAACGAAGCGAGAAGCTTCTTGAGTGCTAGTGGCAGCGAAATCCAGGGTTGACAGATTGTGCAATTCCTCAAGGTGTTTGTCCCAGAGCTTCGAATACATTGGCGGGTGGATCTTGGACTTCCGCTTAGAACTTGGGTTTCGGTTTTGATGTTGGCTGCTTCTCATATGGCTGGATCTTGGTTATCCGCCAATTCTTGGGTCGCATCTTTATTATGGGCCTTCAATATAATATTGGATGAAGTGCGTGTTCTTTTACCTCCAAAATCGTGGTTTCAGAAGCACTTTTCTGTAAATCGAGACAAAACTCCTCTCACATACTTACCTCGTAAACTTAAAAGCGATTTTTCAAAAGCTAATTAGAACACACACGAAGTTCTTTTCCCTCAAAACCAAGGCTCTTGATACCATCTTAACAAACTCAGAATTTGAAGAAACATACTAATCTCTTCTTGAGAACATGCCACAATGGCATTACAACAAAGCTTTTTTGGATGATTTTACTATTAACCCTAAACTCTGGGATTAATGAGAGGTGAGGACCAAGTTAACCTCCCTCATTTGGTGAAGATCCTATCATCCTTTACACTAAACTATATTAACTAGGACCCTTTATATAAGTTAGGATCTCAACTAACTAACTACTCAAATTAATTCACTATAATATCTCAAACACATGTAAATGATTTCATTACGAACCATATGTTCTTGGAGATGACATTATTTAATTTATTTACATGGTGCTCTTATTTTGGCCATTTATACTTTGGCTAAGAAAATCAATAATCTAATGCATTTCAAACCTGCATGGTTGTTATTTCACAATTGCAGAGCATGATTATGATGATATGACTAGAGATTGATTTTTTTAAAAAAAAAAAAATTGGAGTACCAGACACTAGCATGTTTGTTTGGGCGTTATGATGGCTTATAAGTTACTTTTTACGTAAATCGAGACACAACTCCTCTCACATACTTACTTCGTATACCGTAAATCATTATTACAAAACAACTTATAAGCAATCGAATTGCTAAAACAAACATAATAACGGTATAAGACTATAAACGTGATCGAATCTATGATCTCTGAGTGATAAGTATTAATAATACTAATATATCAATAATAAAAAATATATAAAATGTATAACAGCTAATAAGTCACCCTATTTATAAGTTGAAGTACGTAATTTGATTCCATCTATCAAGAATAAATAATTGTCTCCCAAAATTTCTTTATCAAGAAATTATTCTTGCGTGGACCTAAGAGGTCCCTCGCCATGATAAATTTCTACATATATTATGGAGTATTTATGAAATAAACCTTTTTATTTATTTTATTTGTAATACGATTTAAAGATATTCAAGTTAAACCACCATACCACACAACAAAATCTGTTGCAAACAAGTGTCGGAACAAATTAAACCAGCATCATTCATGTGACTTTCAATCAATTTTAACCAAAAATATATATATATATATAAGTAAAGACCGACTTGGGCAGCATGTAAATTTTTTGCGAAATTTAAATTCAAGAAACAAAGAAATTAAGAGACATGGACATACAAAAATCAAAATATTTACTTAGAGTTAATAGATAAAAATAGAATAATTTTTGACCGAATATAATCCGAGTTATGGAAGGAATCATGTCCTCTTTCATACAGGAATCATTTACAGAGAATCCTCCTTTGGATCTCAACCTTCCTCCTTCAGATTACATCAGCACAGCCTGCCTTCGTTTCCTACAGGAGGCGTAGTCATTCTTTTTTTTCCCTCTATTTCTCCATACTCCTTTTTTTTTTTTACATTCTGTCCAGTAGCTTGACTTATCGTGTCATCCCCATGAATCACATAAAATTTCCCCCTAGATCCCCAAAGAGAGTTTAGCCCCTCATACCTTATTTGTCTTCAATAATAATTAATTAAAGGCAATGTTGCAAATAACCACGGCTGAAGAATTGCTCACAAAGATCAGAAATTTGAGAGAGAGAATATGAGAAATTATTTTGCATTCAAGTTGGTGTGTCCAGCAAAGGGACTTACACGATGCTTATATAGAGCTGAAAAGATCAACTCTAGTTACAAAACTTGAGTTATACTAACTCCTTGTTACCTCAACTTTTACACGACTCATAACTCAGACATCAGACATTTACATTATTGATTGCATTATACAACTTTATGACTCAGCTTCCAACTTCTTGTCGAGAATCTTCTGCTTTCTTTTTTCCACGTTTGTTTGATTGTCCCGACAGTTACTATTATTGTTCTCTTGTGCCGACAATCTTACAATAGGCTTGGATCTAGAGAAATATTTGGACTTCTATCACTTCTTCTGATTTCCTTACAATGCTTACATTCATTATTAGGATAATCTCCTATTATTTGGTAAATCTTCTTCTGTGTTTCTTCAGTATTATCCATCTCATTCTTCTTAATCTTGTCATAACAAAGATTAAATTGCTTGTCATTATGAAGCTGCTTTCCAAGTAAATATACACATGTTCTATCACTGGATCGGAAGACCCATGGTTATTCTTCTTTTCCAGCTAACTTTATATGATTCATTTCTTGGAAGATTATATGATAATCTTGAGCTCTTATATTTGAAACTCTGAATTGAAAGTCTTCATCATCTTCAATTTCTTCTTTGATCTCTGGCTCATATTCTAAAGGCTTCTTCGTAGTTCCAAGTCTGATTAGATTTATAGGCATATAAAACTTATATGGTGTAATCTCAGCTACAGTTGAGTAACACCTTATAGATACTTGATTCTTGGTTACAATCTTAAAATAATCTTCTACAGATGTGATAATGATTTGTGGTAACTCATAGATTTCTTTCATGGAATGTGATGGATAAATACTCTGAATTAAACCATATTGATATAGAGTGCTTACAATATTTGGAGGAGTTCCTGTGTATATAATAACTTTATTAAAGGCATAGTGGGAGACACATTTGATGATCTTATGAGACAAAGCTAATTGGTTCAATTTCTTGACAATGATCTTATAGAAATTATATTGTTTAAGAATATCAAAGATATTACTGGATTCTGGTACAGGGCTATTCCTTTTTGGCTTTTCTTTTTCTTTCTCTTTTTCTTTTTCTTGAAGGGCCATTATTTGCGAAAAAGATAAGGTTTCTTTTTGGATTATAGGTTTTTGGGTTAAAGGCATAATAGATTCAAATACTAATGACTCGATTAAATTTTGGGTTGTATGAGTGGATGACTCACCAAGGGTGAAAGACCCTTTTATAGATGGTTCTGGACTGGCAATAATTGCCTCTTTGCCCTTATAAGTTGCATTATTCGTTTGGACATCTGTCCTTATATTTGGGTTGGCATTATCTACCTTATACATCTTCAAATTCTCAAGCTGAATATAGAGATTATTAAGAGAGTCGTTTATATTAGAAATAGAGCTAGTTAGCCCTTGTATATTAGTACTTACTTAACTACTTAATAAACTCATATTCATTTCAAGAATATTAATCTTCATTACAAGTTGATTCATCAAAGGAGATGATTCTTAGTCTTTATTCATCTGATTTGCAGGATTGTGCCTTCCAAACTTATTTATTGATTCCATCTGCTCAAATAATCAGCAATTAAGTTATTTTTTCCTTTGATATACTCAACTTCATAATCATAATAAGCTAAATCTGTCTGCCATTTTATTAGCATTTTATTGCTTAATTTATTTTGTTTAATTCCTCTTGATAACCAATGTTTTACTTGAGTATTATCAGTTATGATTACAAATGTACTATTTACTATAAATAGTTCTAACTTTTCTATAGCTTTTACAACTGCTAAGAATTCTTTTCAATTAGAGTGGTATCTACTTTGAGATTCATTAAATTTTCCACTAGTACATATCTTGTTATTTTTTCAATTTTATTTTCATCTTCATGATATAAAGCAGCACCCCAATAATTATATAAGGCATTAGTATAAATTATCCATTTTATATTTTCTTTTAAAGGTAAAGTTAACTTAGGTAAATTTTTACATAATAATTGTATATTTTCTATTACTTTTTCTATATTATTATCCCACTTCCATATTGTCTTTTCTCCTGTTAACTTAAATATTTTTTATGTCAATTTTGATAAATTAGGTATGTAATTTCTAGCTTGATTTACTAATCATAGAAATGATTGTAATTCCTTTTTACTTGTTATCTTTTTAAACTGAAATATTTTCTAACTTATATGGTCTTGCAATTCTATTCCATCTTTTGTTAATACTTGTCCTAAGTAATTTATCTTTTCTTGTCTTAATTCCATTTTAGAAGGTGATTTATTTAAACCTTTTTCCTCAATTAATCTTGTAAATTGTTCTAAGTGTTCTTCATATTCTTTTTCATCTTTCGAGAATATCAATATATCATCAATGTAAATTACTGCAAAATCTCTTATAGTTAAAAACATTTTTTATGTATATAAAAAAATAACATTTTTTATACATATTCTTGAAATATACTAGGGCTATTATGGAATCCCATTGGTAATACATTCCATTCATATAATCCTTCCGATGTACTAAAAGTTGTATATTTTTTACTGTCTTCTTCTAATTTTATTTGAAAAAATCCTGATTTACAATCAAACTTACTAAATATAGTTTTTCCTCTTATAAGATTAAATAACAAATTCATCTTAGGTATAGGATATCTATTTCTTAGTGCTAATTCATTTAATTTCTAATAATTAATTATCATTCTAGTTTTTCCTCTTTTTTCTTTACTATGTTTAGATACTATTATAGCTGGTGATGAATATTTTGATCTACTTTCTTTTATTAAATTATATTTTTTTCATTTCTTCAATATTCATTATAAATTCTCTTCTATCATTTTATGTTCATGCATAAGGTTTACAATTTATTTCCTTACTATAATCTTTTAATTCTATTTTTGTTATAGGCTTAGATTTTTCCCAATGTATTAAAGGATTATCACTATAATTATCTATAATTCTCTGTTCTATAATTTTTATTTCTACTATGTTTAATGTTGCTAACATATGTTATATTTCTATTGGGTCATTATTTTGTAAGAATTGTACTTCATGTTCATTATTCTTCTTTTGAAATTTTTCATCTTTCCTTCTATAAGGTCTAGTTATCCTTATTCCCCAAGCTTCATGTTTACATGGTGTAATTAATATTAAATTTTTACTAATCATATGCATAGGAAAATATTGTTCTAATAAATCTAATCCTAAAATTACATCACAAGATGGTTCATTATATTGATTTAGTTCCTTTATTACTAATTCATAATTTCCTATTTGTATATTTTTATCTTTTGCTTCAAGTTCTATCATATGGATTCCTTTTCCTGCACTTTCCATTCTAAGCATTTTATTCTTTCTTTTCCATAATTCTGGTGGCAAAACATTATATTTTGTTACTGTTAAATTTGCTCCAGTATCTATTAAAGAATGATATTTTCTTGCTCTATATTTTATATAGTTAAATTTTATCAAAATATAATATAATGGTCTACTCATATCCTAAACAATACTTCTAAACGTTTTTTCAAGGTTTTCTTTGTAGTCTTTCTTTCTCTTACTACTGTACCATATTCTTCTTCATATATTAAAGGATGTTGAAAATAAATATATTCTAATCTTTGATTTTCCCATATATGGGTTCTTCTTATCTTTCTTAATATTAATCTTATGAAACTTTTATTATTTTTTGGTATAATACTAACGTATTCTTTTCTTTTATATCTCCAATCTTCTCCATCTATAATTAACCTATCTCTATTTTGTATGTCTGTATTTAACATATCCATATCAAACTCTTGAAAGTAATTCTAATTGTTTCTTAATTTCTTTTCTTATTTCTTCTCTTTGTTTGTTCCTTTCTAAATTTAGATTAATTATCCTTAAATATCTAAATGCATCATATTGGTTTTCTTCTATTAATTGTCTTAAAGCTTCTTTTTCATCTTTGTCTGCCTACTTTAGTTTATGAATTAATCCTCTCATAAATCCTATTTCTGTTTTAGGTATTCTGATCTTTATATCTTTATTATAATAATACTAATTTGTCTCATCATATAATGTTATTCTATCCATAAAACTAAACTCTAAATAGTAATTCAAGTTTTTCTTTAAATACTTTTTTGATTTCTTCTCTATTCATCATATTATTTACTACTTCATTATATTCTTGTACAAAATTTTGTGATTCTTCAAAATATACTCTTCTTAACATTCTTTTTTCCCTTTGATTTGCTTTTTCTATGTTATGTACTATATAATTCATCATTCCTCTATCGGCTCTTGGAATTATTATTCTTTCTTCATCTATATAATAATAATTCTTCTCTGCTAATATTATTTTCATTACTTTAACTATTTTATGTATGTTTAACATCATTTTAACTTTGGTATTACAATCGTTTGGTGATTTATGTTAAATATTATTCTGTCTTTTTTATTTCTATAAGGTTTTACTTTTTCTAAAAAGTCTTTTCCTAGAATTATCTTATATGTTTTATTTGTATTTTCTTCAACCCATAATGTTAACTGTATTATATTTGTTTTATTAAATCTCACAATTATATTTGTTTTTATTCCTTCGTCAGTTTCATAATAGTCATTCTCTATATATTCTATTTCAATTCTACTCTTTTCTTTAGTTTCATCTATTAAAGTTATCATTTCTTGCCATATTGCATTTTTCTTTATCTCCATTATAATTGTATTTTCTTCTTGTTCTTGAGTTATATTTAAGGTTTCTATTTTTTGATTTATTTCTACTAAATTTGTATTTATGGGAGTATCTATTAAAGGTATTTCTGCTAATCTATTACTACTACTACTTCTTATATCTATACTTCTTCTTGGGTTATATTTATTTGTAATGGTTCATTTAAAGTATTAATCCTTAGTGATCTATTTCCTAAATTATTATTAGCTATAAGTCTTTTTCCTTTATTATCATTAATACTTATAGTCTTATCTAATTCAATTTCTAATAGTTTTGGTAATGTAATATTTATAGGATTCACTTGTATTTCTTTTAATATTGGCATAAATTGTTTTTCTATCCTTATTCTTCCTATTGATTTATTGAATATTTTATGTTCATTTGTAAATACTAATCATATCATAGCTGTTATACTTATAGTTTTTGCTCCTTGTAATACGTGCTCATTTGGAATAACTTATTTTTGGATAATAAGTTCTTATAAATCGTTATTCACGGTATACGAGGTAAGTATGTGAGAGGAGTTTTATCTCGGCTTGCGTAATAAGGACTTATTCTTTAAAATTAAGTGATCTCAAACACAGCTGTATTCCTTTTAGCTTATGGTATATCATTATAGATTGATCTATATGTTCATCATTCCTTGATATTGCAAAGTTTGTATTCAGGGTAAATTTTAGTTTTTGATATATCAAATTTCCATCTAATATTCCTAATACACGATCTTCCACACTACTTATAATCCTTCCATCAGTTATTAATAATTCTATAGGTGAATTTATACCTTCTCTGAAATAAGCTTTCACTAATAATTGTACTCCTACAATATATATTTCAGTTACTTCTTCTTTAAATGATAATTTGGATATTTCATTTTCTATTAATCCTTTACTTATTAATGGTATTCTTAATATTCCTTCTGTTAAAGATGATTCTATTAGATGTTTCTTTTCTAATATTACACACTGACATTTTATGTTCTTTTTAGATTTTAATATCTTACTAACTGTTCCCATAAAATTTTCATTTGTCAATTGATCAAGTTTTAGATTTAATGTCATACCTTTTATTTTAGCATATTGTTTTTCATTAAATGTCATTCTTTTTTCAACAATTCCTTCTGATACATTTCTATATTCTTCATATTCTTTATCTTCTTTTATTTCTTCTACTTATTTTCCTTGCATCATATATAATTTTAATTCATCCTCTTCCTCATCTTCTAAATATTCTATATCCGATTCTAATAATTCTTCTTTTGTTTCACTTAAACTCCGAATTACTTAATATTTTTATCTTATATATTTCTATTTCTTAATTTTCTATGTCACTATATATTTCTTTATCAAATTCTAATTGTTCTAATTCATATTCTTGAGCTTGCTCTAAAATTTTCATTGTTTTCTTATCTCTTGATTCTTTACATTCTATTGATATATGTCCTATTTTGCCACAATTATATCATCTACATTTTCTTAGTTTTTTACTGTAATCTATTTTCTTGCCTTTCTTAAAATATTTTTTTGTTTATATTTTCTGTAAAATTTATCTTTTGGATATTTTTTAAATTTATAACTGTATTCATTATACCTTCTCATTGGTCTTCTATACTTATTATATTTATTTTTCTTATGTTTTCTCTTTATCTTGTTTTCATTATCTTTGCATCTCCATCTATGAGGTTTTTCAAATTCTGCACATCTTAATATTAATTTATTTTGTTTATAATATTTCATATTTCTCCAAGCTTGTTTACATTTTTCTGATAAATAATTTCTTAAATAATCTATTCTCCTTCCTAAAGAATCTACATAAGGTATTATATCTGGATTATCTTTATATGTCTTATAACAATCATCTATTATTACATCTTCCGATAATCTTGGTAATTTTCTATAAAACATATCTAAATATTTTATTCTTTTATCATTTGGACTTTCTTTTATCTCATAATAATACTTTTGAAATTCACATATATATTGATTAAGATATTTTGGTTCTAAAGAACATATTTCAATTTGATATAAATGTCTTATAGCTTCATTACTCTTAGTTTATTCTTCTATTGCATGACTTCTTCCTACGAATTCAGTTCTTAGCATATATTCATATCTTTTTACTAATTTTACATAATATTCATTTTTACTATTATATTCATTTTTATTCATATGTCTTGCTTGTTCTCTCTAGACTTCATCTTGGCTCTTCCACCAATTTAATACGTTTCCTAAAAAACCTAATTCTATTAATAAATTTATTGGTTGAAAATCTAGATTTCTTCCTATTAGTGCTATTATTTGTGCTCTAGACCATTCTTCTATTGTTTTTTCAGATTCTAATGTACAATTTAAGTCTAATCATATTCCTGACATTGGTATACTTGTTTCATATTGTTCTATAGGTGGTGGTATAAATCCTGATTTAATAGGTATAAATCCTGATTGATTAGGTGTATTAAACTTCATTTCAAAACCCATATTGTCTTCTCTTATATTGTTAAAATGTTTTAGTCCTTCTTCACTTAATCCAGCTTCTCTTTGTTCTCTAGTTCTCTTATAATCTTCTTCCGTTCTTATTTTTTCAGAATCAGTTTCCATTTTACTAGTATTTCCTTTTTCTTCTATTACAATTCAAGTATTTAATTCTATATTATTTTTGAAATCTCCTATTATGATAGTAGCATTTTTAAAATCTTTTTGCATTTGTTCTAACTCTTGTTCTTCTAATCCCATTAATCTTTCTATTTGATCTTCTTCCTCATCCATAGCATTCATCATATTTATTTTTGGTTTATATTTTTTTAAAATATCCATTATATCTTCTGAATATATTATTTCTGTTATTTTACTTCTTTCTTCTAATTCTTCATTCTTTTCTATATTTATTTTTAGTTTCTCAATTATTTGTCTTTGTTCTATTTCTGTCTTTCCTATTTTATCATTTATTGACCATAAATTATTATTTAATACTTGCTGTCTTTTTATTAATTGTTCAACTATTATTCTTGTTTGACATACATTTTCATCCATATTTTGTTTATATACCTTTTCTTTAGCTATATCTATTTTTTCTACATCTTCTAAAGCTTTCATCATATTTAATTTTCTATACTTATTAACTATAGGTTCTAATTCTAGATCTGGTTCCATTTTTTCTATTATCATATTAGTTTCACTTACTCCTAATGAATTCATTATATTTTTTACATCACTCTTAATCTCTTTTAATTCTTTATTATTATGGTCTACTTTTTTCATGATAGTATATATTTTTTCTTCTAAAGATTGACTTAAAAATTCTAATCTATTTTTTCTATTCCTTGGTTTTCCTAATATTACTTTTTCTTTAACATCTTTAGGAATCATTCTAACATTTCTTCTAAAGTATATATTTCCATTAAATCATAAATATTAAGATGTATATATGTACCCAATTGTTTCATTATAAACATATTATTCCAGTTTATAAGATTCTATGTATTATTTCCTTGACCTCCAGTCATAAAAGGAGTAAACATACAAGTTTCTTCTTGGTTTCCTATTAAAGGGAAATCTAAGCTTTCAGGTAAATTCTCACATTCAATTTCATATATTCTAGGTTCTAATTTTTTAATAGTATTCATTATATTTCTAGGTTCACAATATAATTGGTTTAACAATATAAACTTATTTTTTACTTAATCACAATATGTAAAGAGACTAAAATATCACAATAGATATGGAAATAACAAAGATAAGTATGAGAATATTAGGGATCTAGGTTTTCATTTTATTATTAGAAACATAGTTCTGATACCATAAGTAAAGACAAACCTCGGCAGCATGTAATTTTTTCACGGAATTTATATATATATATATATATGCAACATATATATAATTTATAAATTGAACCGATATACATGGAGAAAAAAAGTTAGAGAAGATACGTAAGTGGCCTGCCCCTAATGATAGGCACGAAGTACAGATTCCAATAAGTATTAAGTAACAGTCAGAATTCCATTCGTCAACGTATGCATACGTGTCCACAAATAAAAAACCATGCATATACGTAACGTGATTGCCTCGTACCTCGTATATAGTTGTGTTTGTTTCAGCGTTTTGTACAGGAAAAAAACACTTATTTCGCAAGCCGAGAAAAAACTCATTTCACATACTTGCCTCGTATACCGTGAATCACGAATTATAAGCACATTTTGGACAAAAATAAGCCATTCCAAACGCACACTATAATGGTCTGTGTTTTTCCAAATTATCGTTACTTGTTCATATTTTCTTAGTGCATGTTTAGAATAACGATGGAGAAGGGGTTTTTTTTATAGATGAGTTTTTGAAAAAGTTAGATAGAAAAAAAGTCAGATTATATATATGATTTGTGTTTGAATTAGCGATGGTAGAAGTAACTTTTTTTTCTGAAAAAGCTGACATTTCGGGCTTCTGCTCAGAAGTTACTTTTGGGTTAAAAACCCAGTGGCTTCCAATGTGAACCCAAATACCACCTTAAGCCAAAAACAACTTTTTAAGTTGGAAAAGTAACTTTTTTTCTTCCCACCATAATTCCAAACAGGCCCTTATTTACTCAAAGGTCAAAGTAATGTTTATTTTGTTCGTTTTTTTTTTTAAAAAAAGAGACAGAAGTGAGTATAGTTTTAATCCAAAAAATAGTTATGAATAATTTTCTGGTTATGAAACACTAAATAGTTTAAGCATATCTTAATAGAGTAATTTATGGAAATAAAATTTAGCCATATCCACCCGTTTTTTGTTATACCATAATTACTCGAATCTTTAATTAGCTTCTACCAACATCCATCACATTTTTGTTCAGGCGGTCAATTTTGTCCACTTAATGGTAATTAGGGGGGGGGGGGTGGCGGCTAAAATAGCATTCACTGATTTAAAAGAAACGGAATATTCGGAAAGCATAATTAATCACAATCCTCTCGCAAGTCACTATTCTAATAATTAATGCATACTTCCGAATATAACATGACAATGCAGCATACATCAAAAAATTGGGCCATGACCAATCATTCACCTCAACTATCACAGGTCAATGACAGGTCAAGGGGGAAAAAACTCAACAATGGAAAATCCCATCAAGATTAATAGATTATACCCAAAGACACAATCATATTAATAAAAAAATTGTTATGATAGTTCCTTTCTTTTGTAATTATAATTATAAGTCATGAACATGTTGTAGTTGTACTCATCTAATAATTTTAAAGGTAGGATCTAGTTTGTAGTGTAAATTATATCAAAAACTAAGTCATATATTTATGAGAAGAGGTAGTGTTATTTACTGTACAATTCTTTGATCTTAATTCAAAGAATGACCTTCATTATAAGCCAAGTCATCTTTTATTATTATTATTATTATTATTTTTATGTATTTATTTATTTTTCTGTTAAGCATAGATATTCTTTTATTGGAGATAATCCTATTCAAAGTACTATCATATATTAAATGTGAACACCTCTTCTAATAAATGGTTCGTCACATTATAAAGGACTAAACATTTCCGCTTTACTCAACTTTTGTTGGTCTAAGTCATCTGTCAAGACGCTCACTCCAATCTTCAAACAAGGGCCTGCATATTGCGGAGCTGTCTGCGTTGGATCCAAAATTCCAAATTAATATGGGTCATGGGCCCAATAACAATGTGTATGTGTTGCCCTTTTATTTTTTTGAGTAAAATACTCTGACCACCCTCCAGTTTTACCTTAATTACACAAATCTCCCCTCTATTTTAAAAACATACACTTAAATCCAAACAGTTAACTCCATTAAGAATATTCTAAAAAGATTCCAAAAATATATTTTTTTAATTAAACTTATTTTTTCTTGCACATTTTGACTAAAGTTGTTTTAAAAAGTTGTTTAAGAGTTTTTTTTATCTATTCCTTAATTTCTATTTTTATCTTTACAAGTAGTTATCCGTTTGATGATTTTAGCATTGGTTAATGTAAATATCACAAACTTTGAATATTCAAGCAAGATTTTAAATAAAAATATGCTTGATCAAATGTGTTTATAAATATTTGTGGAAAAAAATATTAAATTATAAATTTAAATTACACATACAATCTCATACTTATATAGTTTATTATATTTGATAAAAATATGTGTTTAATATATATTTTAAGTCAAAATTAATTTATAATATCAAAATTAATAAATTTTTTAAAAAATTAGAAAGTTAGAGAATCTAATAGAATAAATTTATGGTTGTATAAATTTTTATTAGCCCCTATATATATATATATATAATTCTAATATTGAAGAAAGGCATTTTGGTTAAAAAAAGTTTAAAAGTCAAACTTAACGGTCAACTAACGGTTTAGGTAGATGGAAATAGAATTTCAAACTATAAAGGAGATTTGTGTAACATATATTTTAGTTTTAAGGGAGGTTTATATGGGTTTCCAAAATAGAGGGGAGGTCTGTGTAATTAAGGCAAAACAAAGGGGAGGTTAGAGTATTTTACTCTATTTTTTTTGTTGTTGTTGTTGCCGCCGCCATATTTACCTTCTTAAATTAATGCGTAAAAAGATTTTTAAAATAATTATTTAATTGTGGCATCGTTTGGAGAATAAATTCAACTTTTCTTTAAAAACATGAGTGTCATTGTAATTGTGTTGTGAGATCTATGGAACTCATCATGCCTAGTGATGGAAGACTTGTTATCGTTTGGAATCATTGTAATAACATGCAAGCAAATGAAAAGGATTACTTTTTCTTATTTTTACAAATCTACCCCTTAAGTTATTTTTAGGGTGTCATTGACTCATCGAAGCAAAGATATGTTTTTTAAGTGTAAGAATTTTGGGAGTACATAGAATTTGATTGACTTGTTGAAGTACCCACACTAAACCAGAGCATCAATATGGACCCCGATCACGTTACACATCTAATACACCAAAAAGAGAAAGAAAAGAGAACGATCTTATGAGATACTCCCTCCGGTCATAAATATAAGACAAAGTTTATAGTACAATTTATACTATAAACTTTGTCTTATATTTGGACCGGAGGTAGTAATATTTTAGAGGGAGAATAGTAATATTTGGTATGTATTATATTTTTTTGATTAGCCCTCTCACTTAATCCCACACCCTAAATATATAGTGTATGTATGGTAACATAGGAATAAATACAACCCTTAAACATATGGTTATATGACTACGGATATAACCTTTAAACCACAAAGGATATCTCTTTTTATAACTCGTGCATCTCTATGATAGCCTTTCTTGAATCAGGCTTGGGTTCTAATTCACCAAGGGTAGACTAGTATATTCCAACATCTCTCACTCACACTTGATGGATTAGATATTATGGGCCAAGTCTCTTTCTCTTACTTCTTTCATACTAGGTATTTTGCCATGACCGTGTGTGCATAACGTCTCTATTTAAGCACTTTGTACTAGAAATCCCTTTTTATAAAGATCAACACAAGACAACCTTGTAGTGCAGCTTGATATTGATATAATGCCTGAGTGTCCTAGATTTACTAATATACACTTTACTCACAATCAATCTAATCCCTCTTGAGTCAGTATAAAACTTAGATTGCATTTCTCATATGCATAATGTCTACACTTATGAAATCATAAAATAATATCATAAGGGGCTTATCTCAACACCAACATAGGTGTGTATATTTCAGGTAATAATTTTCTTTTCGCCCATATATTACTTTGATCAACCGCTTTCCTAACATAATACCTTTAGATCGCATCAATCATGATCATAGGACAAAATGCTAAAGTAGCAGACGTTGAAACATATTTCCATGATAATATCAAAGTCAAAAGACATCATTGAAGGGTTAACCTTTCTGGACTCATACAACAATGAAGCAGGAATCCATCTACTTGCTTCCCATTTACGGTTCTATAACACATGTGGTATAAATCACATGCTATGGTGTTACTCTTATATTTTAAGAGTGTATGTCATTTTGATTTTATCATTAACACCGTACAGACTTAAATATAGGCACTCCTAGTATCTAAACCCAAATTTCTCAACTCCACTCACATTACATGACTCAATTTTGAAGAATTTGTTGTTTAGCAACATGTATCATGGATGTAGGTTTCCATGATTCGATTCATATTTACAATTAAGGATTTCATCTGACTTACTGCACTTTAAGTCGAGGTGATATAGTTTATGTTTCTTCTCTATCATATCAATACTCTGGTTACTTTGCTGGTAAACACAATTGTCTCATCTTTGCACACTCCTCCTAAATGTCAAAGGTGATCGCTTGTGTGAGAAAGTCGACCTTACCAACCTATACGACATACTAGACATTGCAAACTTACACATATATTAAAAGCCAAAATGAAGTATCATTACTTTATATATATGTATACTAAAGAACTTAACATGTTTCTCATACATGTCCTTGGTCATTAGGTTTAGTGGTAGTATCTTTCATAGAGCTATACTTTTGCATTTAGTCTATCTATTATACTTAAGGCCTTTTGTTTAGGCAATGGTTGCTTGTACTCACAGTACTTTGACATTAGATTTGAATTCTTATTTTCAAAATATCTCATGTTCTATGAACATTACTAGCCGTATAGCCTCTTGTACTACCACAACACATACTTTGAATGTGCATAATCAATGTACTCTACAAGTTTCTTAAGACCCTTATGTGAAACCATCAATGTCTCTCACATGGTTAGACTAGTACTGAATTGCAAGTCCTACCATGAGCATATAGTTGGTTTTGTATATATCATTGCATACATCACACTGCTAACAATATCTATATGGACATTCTTTTACATTATCTTCTTGGTTGGTTCAGTTAGGAAAATTTATCAGAACTCAAACTTACTCCTAAAGTCATTGGGATATTCATGGGATTGCATACACTTATTTTGAACCGCTTAAAAATCTTAATGTAATTCTCTTGTAAAATAGAGAAGTTTTCTTAAGCTATATCTTTGAATCTCAAATCCAAATGCTTTATTCATGAACTTCTTTTTTCAAAATTTACTAGCACTATTTTTTAATAGACACTATCAAATTCAAACTATGTATAGTCAATAGTATATCATTCACTTAAAGGAATAACATCACAAATCATTTATCAATAGTTTTCTTCAACCATTTGAAAAACACATTGGGTTACAACTCTTTCGAAGCATTAAACATCACAATTTAAATGATTGCATCAATCTATAAAAGAACTTCTGCAAAAAAAAATACATGAAGTCACCACCATGTGAAACATTAAATACTACTTTTAGTGAAATATAATAGTCGCTATATATAGATTTCTACATCCAGGTCATCATTCAAAGTGTTTGTTTTAAATCTACATGATGTAAATTTAAATTCAAATGGCTAACTACTATCATATTAAAACTAATTTAAATACACAACAAGTGAGAAAAATTCCTTCATGTTATACATAACCTTCTATAACAATAAGTCTTGTGCATGTCAATTTATCTACCCACTTTTCTTTCAAACCTAGAAACTCACTAGTTTTCAATAGTCCTTTTAACTTGGTGGTAAATCAATTGATTCTTTCTCAAAGAATTTCATTTCCCTTTCTATGGCTTTCTTCTATTCTCCTTTGACATGGCCTCTTATACAGAATGTAACTCCTCATGCTCCTTTAGAATAACCATGAACATTTTTCTCAGTTATCCCTTTGCTCATGAGCTTTTTTGCATTTCATATTTATTTTGTTTGATTTCTTTATTGACCATTCTAAGCTCCCACTCTAAAAAACAATTGAGGATTATTGGCTTGTTCTGTACTTCCTTGTCCTTGTGTCTTGCAAAGGGTGCAATGTGATTAGTTTCACCCTTATTTGAAAACTAATTCACAACAAATGTGGTACATTTCAATTCTTTTTTGTCACAATTCTATCATTATTTTTACTCCTGAAAACGTAACCTTATGAGCTCCGACTTATAACCACTATGAAAATTTGCAACTGATCCTTATGGTTTATGACCCTTATGGTGTATGAAAACTCAAATTTAACTTTTATTTAGTCCAACATTCATAGGATATGGCAGTGACCACTTTTGAGAGTACATGGTTAAACTTAAGTCCACATGACTTGATGAAACCAAGGATATATACTAATCCAACAAAAGTGGACTAGAGAATAGATAATACTCTCCCACTCACATTTGGTCGATTAGCATGAGCCATAATATATTTAATAATATCTAATAACATTCCATTACACCTTTATAAACTCCTTTTGGTGATGGAATACCAGGGATAATTAACTATTTAATTATCTCCTTTTCACAAAGCTCATTGAAACTGATTAGATAGATACTCACAAATTTGATCAGTTCGTAGGACCTTTAAAATTCCTATCCAATTGATTCTTAACCTTCATTCATATATCGCCTAAAACACTCTAGCTCTAGACTTGTGTGAAATCTAGTAGTAACTATAACCATGAGACATCAACAAAGGTAATAATATACCAAGCTCTGTGTTTTACCCTTATACTTATAGGACCACATGCAAAAAACCAAAATAATTGCAATATATACTCAATTCTAGTTCTCGTACTGAAAATCTTTCATTATGTTGTATCTAGAACCAACTTATGCATCCTTATTAGCAAGACATATATTTAAGTTAATACTTATGGCAATGCAATCATACACTAAGAATTTACCGACAAAAAAAATTATTGAAAGAAATATTGAATCATAACTATACAATTTTATAGGGCAATTCATACTATTTTGTTTCCCACCATATAAGTCTTGTAATCTTTTCTATACTAAGTTGACATCTCATCTTCAATATTACCATGACTATTTGTCAATGGCTTGACAACAAATTATTTTTATAAATACTAGATATTTTGATTGTCTCCATTAAGTTTACAAATTATGTTCTTGGTAGCCTCTCTTGGCTTAGCTATTCAAATTATCCCACACAGAGATTTTTCATAATCTATTTAATCCAATAACTTATCAATAATATAACAAATTGAAGTATACAACGTCATGTACTTGTATTATTCCTAACTAGAAAAATAATAATGTCATTGGGTTTATGATCAAAAGAATATGTTTGTACCTCCCATCACACATATTCCAATTATGTCATTATCATCTATCAAGAAATTCATACAAGCACCTTAAATAACATGCTTAATTACTACGCTAAGAAGACTCATTTTCTAAGAGCTCCCACTTAAATAGAGCATATGACGTACTTGAAAGACTCATTTTACAAGAACTCTTACTCATAAAGAGTGCTTGACGTTTACTTCTTCATACCTTTCATTGCATTATATTCATAATGTCTTAGTAACCTCTAACATAGTAGTCTGAGAAACTTAATAGTTTAACTAAGTTTTCCATTCTAAAAAATGAATGGGACAAGAGTTTTCACGTGGCAATAAAAGCTGCACGAGTCTCACATGCCACTTGAATGTATTGTCCTCCTTCTGTTTTTGCTTTTGATTTTTTTAACAAAAAAATGGCCCAGAAAGCTGTCAGGCCGAAACCCATATGCCTTGTCAATGTTTTTTAATCTTTAGCTCAGTCCACTCGGAGCCCAACATCATGTTCTACAGATTTTTTTTAACAGAAGCCTTAGAACGCAGTGGAATGAAACGACGCTGTTTTGGCTAGAGGTTGCCTTCTTCAACCTCCATCCGGGTCATGTATAACTCGACTGGAGTGTGGGTTGGGTCCTCCATAACTGGTAGAGCTGGGAATCAGGGCCGGCCCTTGACGGGCTAGGGCCTAATAGGGCTGGCCCTAAATGGCTCGGGGTCAGGAAAATTGCAGTTTTTTAAGGCCCGGCCCGAGAGCATCAGAGCCAGGGTCGGCCTACAAGGCTGAAAAATCTTTTTCACAATATTTAACTATTTTTCCTGCATATTTTCCCCAGAGAGATATAATTAGTAAATAACAACAATTAAAGTTCTAATTTAATACATAAATGTTGTCAACATTAAGGTTTAAATAACACGTCTCTTGCAACAAACAAACACAGTTACTAATATATAATCAAAGGTAAAATCATGTCCATAAATAACTCACACAAAGGTCAAAGTATAAGAAGGCAAGAAGCTAAATACTCTAACATCTAAACAACAAGCATGTTTGTTTCAACTTATAAAAACTTATAAGTTGCTTTTTACGTAAATCGAGACACAACTCCTCTCACATACTTACTTCGTATACCGTAAATCACTATTAAAAAGCAACTTATAAGCAATCGAATCGCTCAACCAAACATACTCAACATGAGTATGACGACTATTATTTTCACCTTCTTCGCCACTATCATTAATTTCAAGGACATTTGATTGTGTTTCATTTTAAACAGTAGGTTCAAGTAGTCAAATAATCATAACCTCCATCAAAAATCATACTCTATCAGGCAGAATAGTATATAATATGATTTTAGTCTAAATAGGCAGAGCAATATACTCAAAAATCATAATATGATTCATTTAGACAAAACAATATACTCAAAAATCATACTCTATACAATATGAGGACAGAGTGACATATAGATTCAATAAGGCAATTCAAAAATGTAACATGGTTCCTTTCCAAGTAAAAGAAATAAAAATAAAAGGGCCTGCCTCGGGCCGGCCCTTTTAAGTTCGAGGCCCTACAAGGCCGGCCCTTTTAAGCCCGACTTCCTTTTGAGGCTACAATTTACAAGCCCGGCCCTTGAAGGGTCAGGGCCTAAAAGGGCCGGCCTGACGAGCTCGGCCCGTTTTCCCAGCTCTAATAACTAGCATTTCCCACATCAATTTTTTAGTTCTTGGTGTCTATCTCTTCATTTTCCTGAGATCTACGCAATGAAATAAATTTTGCTGCCTAAAAACACCATTTTTCTCGTGACCCAATCAGAAATCACAAAAAGCATGTCAGGCTCGTTTTGAACAACAGATGTTCTTCATTGGTTTCTGGAAAAATATATATCTTTTTATTCATTTTCATTTCCTTCACTCGGAAAAACTAATCTTAAGGTCTAAAATCAGTATTTTAAAATAACCCAATCTTAAAGTTTCAAAGGGCCGATTCTACCGATTGCAAGTAAGTATCCAGTGACTTTAATATGAGCACCTTTTTTTTTCACTTTTGTCTTTTCACATTTGTTACACAGATATATAAACCTCACTTTTCAAACAGACCCATGAAGCAGTGACAAGTCCTATTCTATTCTTCCTTTTTTGTTTCAGATATTTCTCATAACATTCATACACATACACGACTCATTTTAACACGGGAAACAAAAAATCTTGCAAACCGAGCATCAAGATAGAAACATGTATATGGCAACCCATGTTCATAACGACATAACAGAAGGAGAATCATGAGAACTATGATAAAATCATATATATATATATGTATATATATATATCATCATCAATAAAGAAAGAGCATGAAAACATGTGTGTGTGTATAATATATGTGTATATATATGAGAAACAACGTAGGACTTGGTAGAGGCATGAAGGAGAAGCATAAAGAACATATATTATCATGCCATCCTAAAACAAAAAAAACGTAACCAATTTTATGTCACCCAAAGTTACATAGAAAAAATATTAAACCACTGAATGAATAAAGAATATATATTGGACTCGCGTGTTTATATGAGAAGTAAATTACATCCCCATAAACAAAATAATATCATATAGGCTACAAGAAAACTTGGCTCTGATACCATATAAGAATTTTGGGTATACCTGGAATCCGATTGACTCATTGAAGTACCAACACGAAACCAAAGCATCGATGCGGACCTCGATCACGTTACATAGCAAATACATCAAAGAAAGGAAGAGAAGAGAACGATCTTATGAGAATCTTTTAGAGGGAGAATATCATAATAATAATATTCGGTGTGCGTTATATTTTTTTTATTAGCTCTCTCTCTTAATTCCACACCTTATATATATAATGCACGTACAGACACATAGGAATAGATACAACCCTTAGATATACAATTATATAACAATAGATATAACATTTAAGCCGATAAAGAATATCCCTTTTTATAACGCATGCCTCTCCATGATAGCCTTTCTTAAATCAGGTTTGGGCTCTAATCCACTAAAGATGGACTAATATATTCCAACATTAAGAAATCCATATGAAACTTCAATGATGGACCGTAATTAACTAATTATTACCTCTTCCAGCGAGTTAATACACACACAAAAGTTGTCACGAGCTTTCAAAAGGGCATCATGCGTTCGTTTAATTTGCCGCCTTTTGATTACTGAGCAAGATATTTTGAATGTTTGATTACTCGTAAACCTTTCAAGAGCCACAAGAGTTTCAAATATACATATAACATAAATTATGGAAGCTTTTTCTTTCAAAAAATGAAATTGTAGTCCACTGGTTTCTTGTCTGGCTTAAGCTTAATTGGAGGTGAAAAGGAAACAAGAAAGCAACAGGCAAACCTAGAATTAAAAGGGCAAGGTGGCAGATGAACGCTTTTAGCTCAATTATATGTTTTGAAGCGAGCATGGAAATAGAACTGTCAGCTTCCGTCTGGATTGTGCTCATTTTTATTCACCAACACAAGAGAGCAACAGATATCAACGTCCCCCAATAAAAAGGGAAGAAAACGAAAACAAGAAAGCCTCCGTTTCCATTATTAGATAAGATACCTTTCTCCACTACAGCTACTACTAGAGGCCCACCCCTATCCCTCTCAATTCTCATGCATTCACACACATTTCAGCCTGCAACTTGCATTGTTGACCCCATCAAAACTTTGTGTTCATTTACAGCCACAAAATGTTTTGTAAGTATCAGAAACCACGTGGCCACTTCTGGGATGCCCATGTTGGCTGAAGGTTGTCTCCCACTGAAAAATGAGCTTTTTTATTCCGGCGAACAAAAAAGGCAGTGGATATGATATTGGGATAGGATAAGGGTCAATGTCCATTCTTGTTCTTCTAGGTGTGCTTTCACATCACCACCTTGGTGGAAACCTGTGAGTAGTGGTGGTTGTTCTGAGAGGGACCATACAAGGTACGCTGGTCCCAGCTTCCATCTCCTAACTAATTTTATTTCAATTGGGATCTAAAATTTGAGGAAAAAAGTAAAAACTACAGCAACTGGGGGAACAACAACTGAATTGCTTATTGGTGCAAAATAGCAATTCTAGTACCAGCCAGAACATTAAATTTTGTCGTCGCCATTAGAGTCTCTCTCTCTCTCGGTGGGACTCAGTGGCTATGTAGATTTAGAACTATGAGGGATGGTAGATATGCCTTGCCTAGAGAGTTCAGCCAATACACTATCTGTGGAAGGAGGTTTGAGTCCTAAGGGCAAGGGTAGCCATGGCTTGCTTATTGCCTCCTTCACAACCATATCAACAACTTCATCTGCCTGCATGAACTCAACACAAGCAAACTAACTGTAAGGAGATTTTTATTAAGGATTTGAAAGTGCAAACTTTAATTGGGACACCCCATGTGACATCATCCTACACTCTCATAAACCTAATACTACGTCTGATCCTTAAAACCGGTGGCTTGGCATTATAAAACTATTAGAAGAATGAAGGGAAAGTATGGCATTACCGGATGATGCTCTAACGAACTTGGAGGCATGCTTGGGTTATACTCAACGTTATTAGCACTACGCAATCCACGTGTATGCTGCATTTGACAGGACAACTTTAATTAGCAGTAGGTATGGTTAGATTTAGTTATGAACCTCAGAATAAGAGAAAGTCAAGATCTTCTATTGGGGTTGCTCACTTGAGTGTGGAAAAAGCAAGGATTTTGAGAAGGTGGCAACACGGGGCAACCCCATGCTTCTGCGTGCATCTGAAACATCAACCATATAGCAAATCATCACAAGGCTGCTAAAGGTGGGTTTGTAAAGGGAAAATGCATACTGATTTAATTCTGATGAGAAATAGCACCCCTGGAAAAGGCTGCCATATGTGATAGTTAGGGGCGCCCCACATCTGTACACCAGCCGGTTGACTTCCTGGTTGTCCCCACATAGGATATATAGGAGCTGGAGATAAGGTGTGATTAGAATGATATGGAGGATAGGCCATAGTTGGTCTCGGTACATAATAGCTCCTTTGCATTATATCTCTTTGATTTGGCCAACTTCGATCTTCTTCCTTGGGCAAGATATGTCTCTTGTGCATTCTATATTTCTGCTTGACAAAAAATATGTAATTGAGTCAACCTAAGAGGATACATGGATGATGGATGTCTTTTTATAATCATCTAACGGCACTAGCAGTGTTATTTTCAAAGAAACACAGATTATAACCAGCAAGCTAAACAGTAACCTGAAGATGGCTAGCCACATTATGCCTAGTCAAGCCCTCCACTTTCATTAGCTCCAGTATTCGAGAAGGTATGGCCTGATCAATACCAAGTTGTTCCACTGCGTGAACAAATTTGTAGTGCAGTTCAGGCGTCCAGTCTACCTGAAGCCAAAATTAATCGACAAAAGCATGTTGAGATCATCAGAACCAGCAAATCATTTGCTTACTTAAAACATTCCGTTAGAGCAAAAAGATAGAAAAGAATAAGAAGCAAAAGACACAAGGGCATATGCTTCTAAATTAAAAAAAAAAATATTATGCATCTAAAATGGATGAAAGTTGCAAAGCTGGTGGTAAAACAGTAGTTCATTCGCCAGTTGACTAAACAGTTTTAAGAATAATGCCATGTTCAAGTTTAACAGTATATTATGAATGTGCATACAATGAAAAACTGCTTTGAGCTCAAAGGAGTCTGTGAAGATTTTCACCAACCAGAAAACACGTTCTGTAAAGCAACATACATGGTTATCCATAAGTGATGATATATAGGCTTAATGCCTATTTTGCAACTGGAGGAGAGAGGGATATGCACAAAGACGACAAGAACTAGTCGTCAAAAAGCAGCTTACCTTCAACTTCTTTGATTTCTTTTTATTAGCTGTGATCTCACATGCATCACTGAGAACACCAACTTTTTTTGGAGATGGAATACTATCATCATTGCTGCTGACAAAATTTCCATCATGAATATGTGTAGAAACATCACTCTCACTCTTAGAACCATTGGCAAAGTCCTCTTCCTTCTTGACTAGGGTCGTTTCAGGCTTACTTGGTTGAGGCGTAGCGCCCTCAGAATTTAAATTACCACATGTAGTTTCGACAGATATAGTTTCCCCATCCGGTTCTCCACTCTCTTTCTCGGTCAAGCAATGAGTCTGTTCATGGCAATCTCCATCATCCAGTAATCTAGCCCCCTGTTTTAATTGTGGAGTTGAAGGAGCCGGATATTTATTATCGCTCCCAGAGGACAGCTCATGGTCATTTTCGCTAAACGTCGATACTTTCTCTATATCTATAGAGATTTTACTTTGCTGTTCCTTGTTGTCTGTTTGGAGCTGCAACATCAATACCACGGATTCTTTGATGGGTTTTAGCGATTCAGGCAGGACAGTTGCCCCAGCATTAAATGCCTGCTCAATTAAACTACGTCAAGAACAATTTTTGTTCAAATTATGTTAATAGTAAAGGCCAGCATAATGCCATAACTCTTATCAGACCTTGTGAACCACATGCTGCCAGATATTCCTGAGCTTTTCCTCAGAGAGTGGTTTTCTTAGGAACTCAACTGCACCAAGCTTAAGAAAGAACAGAGAATTAAAAGGAGAAGTTCAGATTTTGGTCTATAATTTGAAAGTACTAAAGATATGAACTAATAAAAACGTGCAAAAACATCAAATAGAATATTAAAGCTAAGTTTGAATGATATGAAATAATAACCCATTGAGATTAATATAGTTAAGTTGAAATCTTACTGCTATACACTTCATCATGGTGCTAAGGCAATGATCATTTGAAGTCACTGCATCAAATTAAAAGTATCACTTGTTAGAAAAATAGTACCAAGGAGAATGCTCTTAGAGTAAACTTCTTACTTGTGTTTATCATGCCATGTTCCCTTACAGACCATGCATGAGTTAAGTAGGTTACAAGATTCTCAAGGAGAAAAGAAGTTTTCATCATATGTGAAAAATGGCAGTGACAATCATGAAACAAATGAAAGAAGGTGAAAAAATCCCTCGAACTTACAGTTATTAGAGGAAAGAAAGTAGTCAGAGATAGAGACACAGAGATTGACGAAACTTATTGTTGAACTTGAAAGTTACAATGTGTGGGCTTCTCCATATTAAAAACAGGTTTTACTGGTAACGCATTCAGACTGAAAATTTGATTTCTAAGTTCTATTTAGAAGAGCATGCCCCTTGGGGGTGGAAGAGAAATATACAAGTTAAAAACTTGCATAGCCAGGGTTGGTTTCTGAACTCACTAATGGTTGGCAAGTCCTTGGCATTTTCAAGAAATTTGAAACACCCCTGGTTATTGCTTGTACTAACCTGCAATTATAGATACAAGTAGGATCAATGCGTGTGGTGAATAATCAAACTACTAATTCTGTCTTTTATCAATAATCTAAATGAATTCAAGATTAAGAAATAAAAAATGGGGAGAAAAAGTAGATCATAAAAACCATGACAATAATTTGACAAATTCGAAAGTACATTACCTCCACAATGGCAACATGGAAGCCTTCAGGTTTGCTTGAGATCGCCGACAAGGCTTCATTTTCATTGCAGAATATAGAAACTGCACAATCACGCTGAGGCTTACTAAGAAGATTAACAGAATAACAAGCATGTGAACAAAACGAAGGATCACAGGACTGTGGAAATATCGGAATACAAATTGAAATTTCAATAGCATTTTGGTTCTTAAAATATTTTAATAAAACTCACTTTCTCAAAATAGTTTTGTTTATCCTGATACATGCTTGTGCTTTACATTCAAGTAATTAATCCATGCTAACTAAGCACGCTAATATAGGTTGGTCCAATTGATAAGGAATTGGTTCATAACCCACAAAGACGTGAGTTTATATCCTCGCCAATGTGAGTATCTTGTTAGTAGGTGATTTGTAAGTACCTTTGTAGGCTCTCTTTGAACCAGGAGGCGTGCCCTAACCTAGGTGAGCCCATGGAATCCAACTCACCTAAACTTTTGCTTATCCAAAAAACAAAAAAAACCAAGCACATGGATGGACCAAATTTGGGTAGACTTGGTTGTTCAAAGAGAGTTATGGATTCATCTATCCTTAATATTCTCATAATTTGGATCACATGAAGCTATTGAAATACTTAAAGCAAATATAGTTCAGAAGCAAATGAGAATTTTAGCAGCTTTATAAGCCATTTAAAAGAATACCAAAAATAACATTTAAGTATCGCAAAAGGATAAAAAATAATGTACTTTAAGGATTATCTAACCACATATTCGATTAAAATCCCATACCACAAAATTCCCAAGAATTATATCCAGAGCATCCAAAGCCACAAAACTTTACAAGATGCCATCCAAGAGAGAAAGAAAGAAAAAATGGGGACCAATTCTATTCACTAATAAAGGCAAGTGGGAAATTGCCAAGGCCAAAATACAAGTAGGTGAAAAAGTCAAGGAAGCTAAAAACAACAACAAAAGTATTACCAATATAGTTCATGGCCTCAAGCTTTGCCCTTATATCGGCAGCAGAATTGGTGTCCCCTTCAAGGAGAAGAACCCTAAGTCCCTTGGGAAAATCTTTCCAGCTTTGTAAATCATCCGCAGTACAAACCATAGCTGGTTTGGCATCGTTCTCAGCCCCTACCCAACTGGTAACTTCATTAACTGGTCATCAATATTTAATCAATTTAAGAGAGAGACATATAAAAATCACAAGCTTGATCTAGCAAACTAAACCATATAACAGTCCATATTGCTTAGCTTCAAAGCTACCAAACAGGAGAAAACAAAGATAAGTCACCACGCATTGTACTGTTTTTAAACCAGAGTTAAACAAGCAAACACTAACTTGCATATTACTTAATTTGCTTACATAGTGAAAAAAAAGACAAGCATTTTCGGAGAGCTTATAATGCAGCAAACTTAGTAGTTACTACCCTTTATAGATCAAACAGAAAAAACTTTTAGCTTGAGAAGAAAGTAAGAATGCAAGTACTGATCACGCACGAATCATGACACGGTTCCTAAAAATTTTACCAGTTTTTTTTCCCGTTCAAGTGGCACTTTTACAGAACAATAAAAAGACAGAGGCTCTTGTAAGATCTCTCCCAAAGAGGAAATAGGGGAATAGGAATTCATAATCACAAACCCAGAAAGGAAATCATGAAGGAGAAAAGAGGAAAAGGCAAAGCAGCTCAAAGGTGAGACACGTGCATGCAGATAACTGTGCCCAGACATACAAAAGGAAAACCAAAAAAAATGAAGGCATAAACGGAGACAGAATCAGCATGCAAAAGAGAAGAGAAAGTGAGGCTAAACAAGAAGAGGAAAATAAGAACTTAGGCTTTGGGGAGCATTATTACCAACTTCAGTATGTAGAAAATGGCTCTTCGTCACTCAGTAGAATTAGAAGTTTTAATTATGTGTTCTCCTCTTTGTTTCGTGGAAAGTAACAGAGTTACAGAGGAGCGAGAAAGAGAGAGGGGAGACAGAGAAGGAGGAAGGAAGGGGAAGGGTAGAGGAAGTTCAAGAGGTGTGATTTTCAAGCGCGTGTCTGACTTATGAACAGTAGCTATAAGCCGTTCCGGACCACAGAATACGTATGGAAAGCTTCTATCCCTCCCTCCCCCTCTCTCTCTCTCTCTCTCAATAATGTTACATTGTTTGTGTTTGGAACACCGATTGGAAAAATAGAGATTCTTGATTTAGTTTTTGATAATTTTATTTTTTATAACAGCCCGATTGTGTAATGTGATTTATGTTTGGAACAATAATTATATAAATAATTTTTATAAAAGTAAAATTTATTTGGATTGACTTAAATATAATTGACTTTTGTGATGATAATAATAAGAGAAAGTGAGTGGAAAAATATTTTAAAGGGCTAAAAGAATCAAAAAATATTTTAAAATAATTTGTGAAGCTGAAAAAGTGTATTAAAGATAAAATTGCAATCAGTTTGATAATACACTGGGTACAGTTGAAAAAATATTTTAAGGGTTAAAAGTACCAAAAAATAGCTTAAATTAATTTTGTAGCTGAAAAAGTATATTAAGGGTAAAATTGTAATCAATCTGATAACATACTGGACACAACTAAAAAAATATTTTAATCATTCTCACTTTTCCCAAACCCTAAATCACTAAAAGCTCCAATATTAACCTTATGATATGAGCTATTTTAAAACTCACATGCTCAATTGACATTTGGAGGCTC
The DNA here is from genome assembly GCA_963242795.1 of Inga leiocalycina. Classification (NCBI taxonomy): domain Eukaryota; kingdom Viridiplantae; phylum Streptophyta; class Magnoliopsida; order Fabales; family Fabaceae; genus Inga; species Inga leiocalycina. The sequence continues at coordinate 5,057,060 of OY725330.1, forward strand.
CAAACACTCATTTTTATTTTTTCTATTTACCCATTTGTGTTTAAGTTACAATTGAGTGTTTGGCGCCCGCACCAAACCCACTAATTGTCAATAAACTATTCTGCCACCTCTTCAACGTTATTATTCCAAAACTACCCTTACTCTCACTTGTTTGGATAAATTTAAAAGGTTTATAAGTATTTATGTATGTAAATTGAGATAATGTTCATCTCATCTCATATACTTACTTCATATACTATAAATTACGGTTAAAAAGATATTTTTGAAAACTTCAATTGCTATTCTAAATAAGATAAAATGATTATAAAAGTCCTTTTCAGTAAGTAAATCGAGATAAAATTCTTCTCATCTATTTATCTCATAAATTATAAAAATACTTCTGAAAACTTAAAATAAATATTTAATAAATTAATAGAATTTTGTTTACCAAAACCATCTATATATCTATATCTATATCAACACACTTCCAGATCAGATTATTTATTACTCCCACTTGTGAGAACTGAACTATGCGATTTTAAAAAATGATAAATATTTGTTAAAAATAATAAATAGGTAAGAAATGAGTTATTTTTTTAAAGTATGTTATAAGAGATTAAGTAAGAGAGAGAAATATAATAGTAATAAAAAAAGTATGAAAAAAAATGTAGGATGAAAAAAAGATGATGAGACAAAATAGAATTAAATGATGGCAAAAATAGTAAAGTTATCCACAACCCTAAGTGAAATCTTATAAAAAAAATATTAAGGCAATTTAAATTTTAATTTTTTATGAAAATGACGTGAGGGAGTATATATTTTATATAAGCCACTTGTAAACAATTTATCAAAATTAAAGAATAGCAATTGACTCATCAAATCAATTTTAAATTAAATTGTTTTGATTGTTTTAATTTTACCCACATTAAATGATATTTTGGCAAATGAGCATTAATTATGTGACTTCAGTCATAAACCAAATAATTCTTTTAGAATACTTGTATGATTTAGATTTTAGATTCAGGTTGAGTATATGGATAATATATTTCAATTTTTCAAATTTGTCACCGTACTAGTTAAAATTAAATTTGAAGGCATGCAAAAAGACGGAACCTAATTTTGAAAAGGGCATGTAATCAAAAGTTTATTGGTATGTATAATTAGAAATTTTCTTATGGCAACAACATTATACCTATACGTGTGTGTGTGTTCGTCTACCCTCAAAATTATAGTTTCAGAAGCATTTTTTCGTAAATCGAAATAAAACTTATCTCACATACTTACCTCGTAAACTGTAAAAACTATTTTCTAAAAGATAATCCGAACACACACTATAACATAAAGATGTTATAAAAAGAAACAACAACTTAGGTTGGGGCTGCCTCTTTTCCTCATGAGTTGCTACAAATAATGTATACCTCTTTTCTTTGTTTCTCACGTTGTTTTTTTTTTTTTTGGACAAAGTTTCTCACGTTGTTGGGGTTAACTAAATAATGCAAATTTGTGTTCAGCCATCGCGTGATGGCCTTCAACTTCAAGTAAATGCAAGGAGTTTTGATTGGTGATCCGTACTTTTAAGGTTGGGTACCATACAATTTGCCGACAATTTTATTGGATACCATCTTATTTTCAAGCTTAAAGTCTAAATTATATATCAAATATATGTTGGTTGAGGTAATAAGTAACCTTATCTCAAGAACACATACGTTTGAATTTTGTAGAGCAATTGGAGAGATAAAAATCCTTAACACTCCAAAACTCAAAAGGGTTTATGCCCTTAATCAAATCAAAAGTTTGAATTATTTGGTTGTATTTAAAATAATTATTTAGTTCCAATGAGTTGGATCATGTGGGTCCACTAGGGCCAATGCATACCTTCCAACTTAAAAAACACTTTCAAATGTACTTACATATTACATATCAACGAAGTCTTTCTCACATTGGTGAAACTTGGATTCATACCTAAGTTTAAAAAGAAGACTTTTTTTTTTTTACAATAATCAATTTGTGCTAATTCCTTATCACTCTGATCTTTTATAAGTTCAGTTTATCTAATTCTCACATATCAAAAAAATTTAGTCAGCTCTTTAAATATGTTTAAAATTGATGCATTTACTCAATTTTATCTTTATTTATGAATGATATTCTCAACCATCTATCTCATCTTTCTCTCTTTCTAATATGAATTAATTCATTTTTTAATTATATTTAAGAGGGGCACAATTGTAACACTATCATTAATTATCCTTTAAGTTCACTTATAACAAGGTTCAAATATTTTTTTTCCAAACTAAACTTATAAATGGGATTAAAGTGGGACAACAGAAGTTCTCCTATGTGTGAGATATTTCAATTCTACCTCTAACGTAAAACTATTATTGTTGTACTTGGTAATATTATTTATTTATTCCTATATATAATTTATTTTTCAAAAAAAAAAAGTAGTAACTAGCGTGCAGATCTATTAATTTATGGCTAATTAAGTTCCATTGAATTTCAAAACACTTTTGTTTGGCAATGAGGCTTCGTATGTCACCTCAGCAACTAGCAGAATTGGAGGAATTAATTCAAGGTGAACCTAACTTTCTTTTTTTTTATATAGTAAATAATATTCTACAAACACATCAGAAGCTATCCTCCTCAATCAACATACAATCTCATTCTGTTTACATCATTTATTAAAAAGTTGGTAATAGTATTAGGGGGCGATTATGTGATATGAAGATCAATCGCCATCTTCCAAGCTTCTTTTGCCATTGCGTCAGCAACTGTGTTAACATCCCGAATGCAATGTGAAATTTCTACTTCCCAATCTCTATCCAACAGCGTGTGAATCTCCACCATAAGCTGTAAATCAGGGTGTTTTCGAGATACCTTACCCTAAACAAGATCCATTACTTCACTACAATCAGACTCAATAATAATTTTTCTGTATCCTCTATCCCATGCCAATTTAAGACCCCACAAAACACCCCAAGCTTCCGCAGTTACTATTGTTCCTTGCCCAATCTGGTACATAAACCTTATCAAAAAGTCACCATTGTGATTTCTCAACACACCTCCACACATGCAAGTCCCTAAGTTGTCATTCATAGATCCATCGGTATTAATCTTCACCCACCCTTTCAGGACTACGTTATCTCTCACGCTCAATCAGGTCTAGCAGCTCCAAAGCCGTCCAGACGATACCTAACTTTCATTTGTGACGAAAAGAATCATGCATTCGAGCTCGTTTGGATCAAAGAAGAAGTTGGAAAGGAATAGATTAATGGAATGGAAAGGAACATAAAATATTTTGCCACCGAGGTGTTTGGTTGGCACTGAAAAATAAAATGGATGGATAGAAAAATTTGCTAGAAGAAATGAAGTAGGAAAATGAGCTAAAAGATATTTTTTCCCTATTTAAAAAATATTATTTAAAGGCACATGTTTCCACTTTAGCCTCTCTAACCATACGCACTCCATGCACAACTCATGATTATAAATTGCTTCAAATAATTCCTGCATAACCATGGCTTGACCACCATAGGTTGCGTATAGTAAAAACGTGGAAGAAAGAACTATGTTTGCCCCAAGTTTTTTCATAACTTAGCAAATCAATTACTATGAAATACCCACCAGTCGCTTGTGATCATACAAGAATGAATGAAACAACTTTAACCGTATGTGTGTGATGGTTGGCTCATAATTACGTGCGACCAAAATAACCTTACTCTTAACCATTACATACGTATCACTTGCACGTGGTTACAATCATTTTTTGTTGTCTTATTTTGCTCATGGGTACGTCATGGTTACAAGATAGTTATTATTTAACTTTACTCTCACTTGTTGTGCAACAATCAACCACACATAGTCAACACCACTTCCCTTTTGTGGAATATCACAGGTTTGATCGTGTTCACCACATGGGTACTTCATGATCATACTATAACCTGCTCAACTTTTCCCAGCCATGGAGTTCCCACCGATGCTATCTACTCCAAATAAGCTCGGGTGGACAATGGCCTCTTCACCTAACTCAACACAAAAAACCAAGGATGATGGGTGAATCACATTCAAAGCAAACAATATCAGAACAACCACAACGACAAAGAAGAAGCAACCCACCTGTTCTTCAGGTTTGATCGGTTCAGCGTTGTCGTCGGAGAAAACCCCTCGCCTTCTCTGTTCTTCACCACCCTCTGGTTTTTTAGCTCTCGCAATGTAAATAGCTCTCAAAACCTTCACCTTTTTATATCTCATCGCCCTCACATCAGGGGTATTTGGGTCTTTAGCCAATTTTTAGTGCACTAGAAAATGGGTTCTCACAATTTTTCGTGGGAACCCATTTTTATTTAAACATAGGTAAATGGGTGCCGGCGGAAAAAATATTTTTGACGGAAAATGGCAAATGAAATTGCCACTGCTTGCGAGAAAATTCAATTTTTCTTTTCTTATCTCCCATTTTCTTCTATCCAAGTGGGCCCCTAGTTAGTAGTGACATTTAACAAAAGAACGACGAGCAAATGCAAGGACCCCTCCAAAAAAAAATTGCAAGGCCCCACTCAATATTGTTTTTTATAAATATTATTAGCATTTATGCTCAGGAAATGGGAAAGGAAATAAAAGTGATGGGGATCGGATTAGATAACGTAGATGTCCTTAGCGGGGCTTTAATTCGTGATTAACCATCTCTAATCACATCTAAAGACAACAAGTCAACTGTTCGATCCAATTGTTAGCTGACCTCAGCTAAATGAATTGGGTCTACCTTGTACTGCCTGTCTTCAGGTCCATTGTAATTGGCCCGTAACGGCCCCAAGAGATTCTCTCTTGTCATTTCTATCCAAAAAAAAAAAAGACAACAAGTCAACAATAATGGTTTATTTCAGCTCAACGTCAAAACAATTGTCAGAAATAAAAACGAACTACGACACGATTTTTGATGGGTTTTCACTTTTCCCAATTAAATTCGTGGTAACCCCTTTTAACACGTTTCAAAAATCGAATTTGAGACTTAAAAAAATCTAACACAGAATTTTACATCGTTAAACAAACTTCTTGAATTCGTTTTTTCCATTTTTGTTTGTACAATCGTACCCCAACTTCGCACTGCTGCAGTGCCGCTTCTACTCCTCGATTGATAATTTACATTATTCTATAAACTTGATTTGATGGTAGAATATATGGGCACTTCAATAGCATTGAAAGTATTTAATATTTATTTCTTATAATTTTTTATTTCTATAAATAACATATTTAAAGAAATTATAAATTATTTACATATTTAATTTTATAATTGTATTTTTAACTAATATTTCGTATGAATATGAAATAAACCTGGCTAGAGAATAGGTAGATATCATTAGTTATGTCATCATGTAATAGACTAGAAAGTGCTAATGGGGCATTGCACATCCGCGAGGGTGTCTCTTCTCAAAATTTTTCTTCAACTTTAAGAATATGTCTGGTTCTTGTGATAAATATTTGTTATAACTTATAACCATGAATTATTTGGAAGCATGGCTAGTCCTTCCAACTTCAAATATTATTCCAGGTACCTTAACATCAGTTAAGCTAATAAAATTTATAGTAAAATATAAAGAGGGCTAAAATGTAAAAATATTCATGAGCTTCTAGTCTTTTATCGAAAGTGTGTAAAGCATCATGTATTTTTAAGATGTGTAAAAATACATGATGCTTTAAAACCCATGAACATTAAAAAGGAAGTAAAAATGTCAGCACCGTTAAATTTAACTTAACACAATTACATATACATGTGTAAAAATAGTGTGGACCCACTACAAAAAGTAACATTGTTAAGTTAAATTTAACGGTGCTGACATTTTGCTCCCTTTTGAATATTCATGAGTATTTTTACACTCTTGAAATATGGTGGTTGACGCACTTTTGGTATGAGTTTATGAATATTTTTGTACCTTAATCCTTGTAAATATTCATAGACTTTTTATTATTTAATGGTTGAGAAATTTTTCTCGTGAATCATAAATTTTTATATTATGATTAATAATAAATATTTTAGAAAAAATTATATTTAATGGTCCAAATAATGACTTATATTTTAAACAACTAAAACACAGTAACAAGTATCTTTCTAAGAATGGGAGAGACTAAATGAAAGCAAACTCAACAAATTTTATACAGGTAAAAAAAAATGCTTGCTTGGGTTAAATTTTCATATAATTGCTTTTTTAAATAAATATCATAGATTTAAATATATGCCAATTTTTTTGCATACATTAATTAGAAATGGGGAAAATCCCTGAAAAAAGAACTTTAAAATAGTGAAAAGACAGAAAGGTGATATGAATTTGCATATTCCCACAGATGTGTTTGTGCTTGAATTGCAATTTACAAAAATGTAAATGAAATTACACATTTAGCCCTTTGATGATAAAAGAAAAGAAATTAGTGAGAAAAGAAGAAGGTGGCGCAAAATAGGGGACGTCGTCGGAGCTTGGGTTCGTCGTACTAGGAGAGGAGAGTGGCTGGGAAGTCAGTGTGGCGGGTTTTGAGGAGGAGGAGGAGGAGGGACAATCCGAACACTCCATTGCTTGAGTCGTTGACAGAGTTTGGGTTTGTCGCATTAAGGGAGGAAAGTGGGTGGGAACTCAGTGTGGTCGATTTAAGGAGGAGCAAAGGCGGGGATGGGAGCAAATTAGGTTCAGATTTTGCCATATTTTGGGTTGCCGCACAAAGGCAACATCATTGTCAATGTACCAACTAGTGAAGGAAAATATACAAAATCTTCCATTCACTGAAGTTCTGAATCTGTCACTCGAGTGGTGATGTTAAATAGGTACATCACTTGCAAGGTACCCCGATGGTAATACTTGAAAATCCCCTAATCACTCGAGTCTTGAACATGTCACTCGAGTGATTAAATGAAAATGCTATGTCACTTGTAAGGTACCCGATAGTGATCTTTAAAAATATCCTCTCACTTGAGTCCTAAATCGAGATTAGCCTTTATCAATATACTGTTATATTTTCTCAATATTATATAAGATTTTCACAGGTTCATCAATAGCAGCAGTTCATGACATGAATCGATTCCCACATCTATCACTCAAGTGATTAAATGAAAACACTGTGTCACTTGTAAGGTACCTGATAGTTATCTTTAAAAACCTCCTCTTACTCGAGTTCCAAATCGAGATTAGCCTTTTTCAATACACTGTTAAATTTTCTCAATAACATATAAGACTTTCATAGGTTCATCAATAACAGCAGTCCATGACATGACTCGAGTCCTTCATCTATCACTCGAGTGATTAAATGAAAACATTATGTCACTTGCAAGGTACCTGAGAGTAATATTTAAAAATCTCCTCTTACTCGAGTCCCAAATCGATATTAGCCTTTATCAATACACAATTACATTTTCTCAATTTCATATAAGACTTTCACATGTTCATCAACAGCAGCAGTCCATGACATAACTTGAGTCCCACATCTATCACTCGAGTGATATACAAACTTTTGCAAGTTACCTCTTGGTAACCGGAATCCAATTTCCCCAATAAAAAAACATTTTCCCAAATCAAAATTAGCCTTTATCAATACACTATTACATTTTCTCAATGTCATATAAGACTTTTATAGGTTTATTCATCAACAACAGTAATGCTATGTTGGAATAAGATTTAACTCACTCGAGTAAATCTCATAATCAAGTGCTATGGGACTTGATCCAATCACTCTCTGGTTACCCTCCAGTGCTAGGGATCACTCAAGTCTCACATATATCATTTGAGTGATTAAATGAAAACACAGTGTCACTTACAAGGTACCTAGGAGTAATATTTACAAATCTCCCCTCACTCGAGTCCCAAATCAAGATTAGCCTTTATCAATATACTGTTACATTTTCTTAATGTCATATAATACTTTCACATGTTCATCAACATCAGCAATCCATGACATAACTTGAGTCGCATAACTCGAGTCCTACATCTATCACTAAAGTGATCTACAAACTTTTGCAAGTTACCTCTTGCTAACCAGAATCCAATTTCCCCAGTAAAAAACGTTTTCCCAAATCAAGATTAGCCTTTATCAATACACCATTACATTTTCTTAATGTCATATAAGACTTTCATAGGTTCATTCATCAACAATAGCAGTGCTATGCTGGAATAAGATTTAACTCACTCAAGTGAATCTCATAATCACTCGAGTGCTATGGGACTTGATCCAATCATTCTCTAGTTACCCTCCAATGCTAGGGATTAGTCGAGTTCTTAGTGTCTCACTTTAGTGCTATGCTGGAACAAGATGACCAGGAACCCTAAAACTCACTCAAGTGAATCTCATAATCACTCGAGTGCTATAAGACTTGACCCAGTCACTCTCTGGTTACCTTCCAGTGTTGGGGAACACTCGAGTGCTTATAATATCACTTGAGGGATGTTGTTATTTGGCCTTCTTTTTCAACTTGTCAGTTACCCTGATAGTGAGGTAAATCACTCGAGTGCTAAAGAGTTTCACTCGAGTGATTTTCCTAACTTATTCATCACTTCTTTTGATCACTTGAGTGTTCTTAATAGTTACCTCTTCTCTGTTTATCCCAGTTTTTTAGCGCATATACAGAGGATCCTGCAAAACAAGTAACTAGACACTTCGATGCTTAAGTTAGTAAACAAATAACTCCCACCCACTTTCCAACCAACTCAAGCAATGGAGTGTTCAAACTGTCCCTCATCCTCAAAATTGGCCACACCAACTTCCAAGCCACTCTCCTCTCTCAGTACGACGAACCCAAGCTCCAGCAACTACGCCAATTCAATTATTCGATCCCACTCGTTATCAAAGGGATCAGAGATACTTCCAGCAACAAATATATCAAAGACTTCATGACGGCAGACGGATATAAAGAGTCCCGACTTGCTTTTCGCACACGACCGCCCTTATAACGCCTCCCTCACTATTTTCATTTTAAAAACTGCCAGGGTTACTTACTTAATTTCATTTCAATTTGGAAAATTCCAATTCAGACACTAGTACTTTGTAGGAATATGGAGATTCAAATAACCTTTTTGTCTTTTCCCTATTGTAAAGTTATTTTTCAGGAATTTTCCCTTAGAAATATGTCTTAGTCATGGGAAGTTGCAATTTCTCAACAAAGGACTTTTCTTTTAACAAATAAGAATTTGTCCATAGAGAAATGAAATTTGGAAAATTAACCTTAAAAATTATCATTTATGAAGAACTAATGTTATTTATGTTTGTTGTGCATCCCATTAGACATGTTACATTCTTAGTTACAAACTTCATGCAATGTCCTCGTTTAATTAATGCCTCATTTGGCATGATATAAGAGTTTTTTTTTTCTTTTGCTTTTTTAATTGAGATGGAAATGGAAGCGGAAGTGGAAGTAGAGGGAGAACATGCCCTCAAAAATCTGACATGGATCGTTGTTATTCCCTATCGCACTAGTGCAAAAAGTTAATTTGGCATCAGTTAAAATTACATTTTCGCCACAGTATTTAGGGTGTAGCGGAATTAGCCGTAGCGAAAAATATATATTATGGCGTCACTTGCTTAAGATATGTCGCCGTAAATGAATATATTACGGCTTCGCATTGTAACTAAACCGACGCCATAATAGATGTGTGACAAATGAATTTTCAAATCTAATGGATATTTTTTTATTTTCAAATTTTCAAATACCACATGTCACGTCCGTAGGAGGCCACCTCATCGTTGGTTTAGCCACATGTCTCCTCCTCACGATACCACGTGTCACCTCCTACTGCTGCCACTTGTCCACCCTCCTTGCAATGCACCACGTGTCCCTCCTCAAAGTGCACCAAGTGTCTCCTCCTTGCGCTGTCATGTGTCAGCTCCGAGCGCTGCCACGTGTCTGCGCCTCTTAAATCTTGAAAATGCTTCCTTTCCTGATCGAACCCGCGACCTCATGCTTCTGGTGCCTTCACGCTCGAGCCTTTACCAGTTGCACCAAGATGAACCTGCATAATTTTATTACATAATGTTATATATATAATATTATCATAATATAAAATTAATAATATATATATAATATTATTAAAAATAAATTAAAATAAATAAAAATTCCAAAAAAATATTTATATATTTATGATTAATTAATTTCAAATTCAATAAATTTAAAATATTTAATAAATATTTTTATAACTATATTTTAATCAATTTTCTAAATTTAAATATATATTTAATTTAAATTAATTAATAAAAAATAATTTAATATTATAAATATTATTTTTAATATAAAATGATAAATATAATATTAATAACTAATAATTTATTTTTAAATAAAATTAAATAATAACTAATATAATAATATTAAAAATATTATTTTAGTAAAAAATTTTAAATATAAAACAATAAATAATAATAAAATATTCATTAATAATAATATTTTATTTTTAATTAAAATTATTTAATAATTAATTTTATAATATTATTTTTAATATACAATTTTATACATTTTAAAATTTTGCGATGGAATGTGCCATAGAAAAGTTCCATGGCACCGTGGCAAAAAAATTTTTCGCAAAATTTGCGACGTAATTCCGTGGCTAATTTAGCCATATTTATAATATTATTTTTAATATAAAATTTTATACATTTTAAAATTTTGTGACGGAATATGCCACGGAAAAGTTCCATGGCACCATGGCAAAAACTTTTTTCGCAAAATTTGCGACGTAATTCCGTGGCTAATTTAGCCATAGAACTTTTTTGTTGTTAATTCCGTGACAAATTTAGCTACGAAAAATTTTGGTCGAAAAAATTTCCAATGGAATTTCTGACGGATTTTCCACAGAATTTGCCACAGAAAAAATTCCGCGGCAAATTCTGTCGAAAATTGAGTGTTTTTTATAATGCTCTATCTGGAAGCTGCTACGTCAACAGTGATGAAGGGAAGTTGCGAAGTTAGCAGAGCTAGAGCGAAATTCATAAAGAAGCCGTGAAGTTAGCAGAGTAGTGGAGGTTTTTGTTGAAGGCATTAGGGCATCAGGTAGAGTGGGAATCGACGCAATATTTCCTTTTCTTTAGAAAAAAAATAGTTAATATATTTTTAAGACTTCCTTAGAGCCATATGGGTTATAATTAAGGTTTTGGTTTCCTATAGGACCCGATGCTATAAGTAAGCTCGATAAATAAATTATAAATTATGGGTTAAGTTCCGCCCATAAATTGATCATCCATTTTTTTAATAATTAACTATGTATAGTTAAGTAGTTAAAAGAAGTTCACTAATATCTATCAGATGGTCCTGAGCTATAAATAACTCACTTAAAAAAAGTTATTTAAAATATAACTATAATATAATTACATTTTGGGAAAAAATATTTTTTAAAATTTATTTACAATATTTAATTATGGTTATGACATGTTATATTTCAAATTTATCTATTTCACAATTAAATTCAAAAAATTTATATGAATTATGGTTTCTGGTGCTTACTAAACTGATTCTATAATTATTATTGTTATAGCATCTTAATTACGGCATCCGTTGAATATACAACCGATGCCATATTGTACATTACTGCGTCAGTTACACTTCAAATAGAAGCAAACTTATGTCACATGAATTATCACTTCCGTTCTTTAAGTAACTGATGTCATATTATACCTTATAGATTCAGTTACATGTAAAACAGAAGCGAAATTATGTTATATGAATTATCACTTCTATTCTTCAAGTAACTAATACAAAATCGTGTAGTTAAATTAGTATTTTGTACTAGTGAATATAATTATATTTTGGAAAAAATTATTTATAGTATTTAATTACAATTATAACATGTTATATTTTAAATTTATTTATTTGACAAGTAAATTCCAAAACTTTATATTAATTATGGCTTATGGTGCTCAATAAACTGATCCCATAATTATTATTATTATTATAGCATCTTAATCACGACATCAGTTGACTATACAACTGATGTCATATTGTATATTGCGGCGTCAGTTACACTTAAAACAGAAGCGAATGTATGTCACATGAATTATCATTTCTGTTCTTCAAGTAACTGATGTCATATTGTACATTACGGCGTCAGTTACACGTAAAACAGAAGCAAAATTATGTCACATGAATTATCACTTCGGTTCTTTAAGTAACTGATGTAAAATCATGTAGCTAAATTAGTATTTTGCACTAGTGTCGTCAAAGACTATCATTGCTATCGCTGAAAGACCTATTGTAGAGCATGCCATCATGGCATCACTGTCAAATATATGGTAATGTGTGTAGGCTAAAGAAGATCATGCATGACAACACATCCTCTATAGTTGTCAATGATAGAGACGACGCCGGTGGCTAAAGAAGAATAGAGGGTAATAAGAGTAAAAATTAAGAAGAATAAAATTGTTAATAAATAGAACTATGAAAAAATGGCATTAAGATCCTAATTAAAGAAAATAATATCAAAAAAATTCCAAAACTTAATAATAGTAACTTTTTCATTTGTTAATGATTGCTCTTTCATTTATTATTAACAAATTATGAAATTTTTCTAATATTATTTTCCTTAATTAGAATATTGTGCAATTTTCTCTAAAACTATTAAGAGTATGATCCTAAAAAAATGGGTTCCATGGTACGGGACCACTTCTATGGGTATGGGAGGCACGTTGGATACCGCACATTAAAAAAAAAAAAAATATATATATATATATATATATAATTTCACTTCTACTTTCCGCCCTCTCATTTAATTCCATACGACTTAAACATGCCATAACTTTGAATGACTTATATGCTATTTGTGAGATGAAGGATAAAAATGTAATTACAGGGGCGTGACATCATGCTGGGAGGGTTGGTTAAGCATGGAATGGTAGTTAGTTCGTTAGTTAGGAAGTACTTCACCAAATAATTAAAAGCAACAAGATCCAAAAAAAAAAAAAACCGAAAGAGAAGTAAAAAGAATGGAGGATGGCTGATCAGATGCATCTGGTTCCACCTTGCTCAAGAAAACATTCAAGAAAAAAATTTGAGATAAATTATAATTATGAATAATATTAGCTGAAAAAATGTTTACATTTTAAAATCTATTTCATTTAAAGTAATATATCGAGTTTACAAAAGAAAACTTGTTTTTAAGAGGGCAACAAAAATTAGTCTAGTTAATGAGGAGCTAGCTCATAATCTTTAAATCGCGTTACTAATATGAGTATCTTATTAATTTGCTATACGAAAATACTTCAATAAACTTTACTCAACTTGACTTTAGAAAAAAAAAATTGTTTTTAAGAGATTTAATTCTTACTTGTATAATCAGAAGTAAGAACCCCTGAGTCATATCAATCAGGACTTGAAAATCAGCTAGCATATAAAAAATAGTAAAATATATTAGTATGATTATTTATCTATTTGTTTATCCATATGAAATATTTTACTGATCATATACAAATTACAAGTTTACAACATGTCCACATCCAAAAGCCGACTTAGGAGCCCCTGTCACGTGCAGCTCGTGACCATTCGCCCTCGGGTCACGCCCTCACGAGCACGGCATGTTAAGAGAGGAAGCAAACACCGCTTTGCAATGGAGACGTTCCCTCGGGCCTCGGCCTGGGGTTTCCGTGTTTGTTGAAATAATAAGGTATGAAAAAAAAACTAAAATACACTTTTTTCAACAAAGAATTGCAAATAAATACCATTTTAAAAAATTAATTATTGAATGTTACTATAGAAGATCTGTGGCATATAACAAAAAATATTTTGCATACAATGAAAAATTGTTTGCACATTTATATGAAAATTTTTTGCATACACAGAAGATGGTTTGCACAAAATGGAAGATCGCTTGCACGTTTGATAGCAATCAATAATTAATTTACCCCAAAGGTATCTTTAGACAATTCTTCCTCTCTTTTAATCCTTTAAGTGAAGTGTACTTTTGGAAAAATAAGAAGTACACTTCTAATATGTTAACTTTAAAAAATATATTTTTAATCTAATAATTCTAATATTGTTAATGTTCCTAATGGAAAACGATGAAGCAGTAAACTTAAGTAATGATTATACAATTAAATGATATTAATCTTAATTTAAAATATGTATAAATTGAAAAATATCTAAAAACTAATGAAGTAATGAATATCAAATTCTTGATTGTCTAAAAAATTTTTATTTTAATAATATAAATATATTAGTTTAATAATCTAAAAATTAAAATATCAATTTCATTTGTAGAGATTTGTATGTTTTGTCGGCTGCACAATCATCATTTAAGTTTGTTGCACCAACATTTTTCGTTAGCAATATTAATAATGTTAGAAATATAGAACAAAAATATACTTTATAATAGGAACTAAAAGTATATCTCAAAAAAAACTTAAAGGATTAAAAGTATATTTCAGCAATAAAAATTGATTAGGAAAATAACAAATACTATAGTGATAATAACGAATATCAAAAAAAATATTTTTATTTTAATTCTCCTTTAGCCTTTTGGATTCTGGGCTCTGAAAAGGAGGACAACTTTTCTCGATTTAACATATTGATAAAATCTTTCCATGCATATATTTAATTTTCTTAAGAAAAATAGTTTTTATTTTTTAAAAGATATTTAGATTACATGCACTGTTTTTAAAAAAAAATAGACAACATAATTTCAAGGGTTAAGAAAAATCCAATACAATAAAATATTTTTCTATGTGCATGCAGTGTCATAAAATATTTTATAGTGCTCCCAACACATTAAAGCATTTGTTCTTGTGTATCAAGCATCCTCATGTATTTTTCAAGTAAGTTCGATACCATAAACTATTTTTGGGTGCATCAAACACTTTAAAATATTTTTTTAGGTATATCCGATACTATGGATTATTTAAATTGTGAAGTGCAAAATTATACAAAAAAGTATTGTAGGTTGATGGACGCATCTAAAAAATATTTTAGGGTGTTGATTACACTATAAAATACTTTAGGGCACTGAATACATATAAAAAAATACTTGAAGGTGCTGGTTGCACCAAAAAATGAATGCTAATTTTTTGCCCGACACAAAAAAAAAATGCTAATATTTAGCATATTTTTATTAAAAATGTAACCTATATCTATAACATTTTATTTTAATTCATTAGCGTTAAATTGAAGGAGTACAGTCAGGAACCAAAAGGTCACTGCTTGTATTGTAGGATTTAAGATAACGGGACTTCTGTATGACATTTTGGTTTTAAACAACAATGTATAATTGTATTTACGAGTAACATATTATAATACGAGTAATTCTGGAGGCCTGTTTTTAGCAAACGGTTTCTCTTCTTTGCCCCAAAAATAAAGGACCTTCTTTTCTCTTATGTGGGCTGTTGGATCAAGATCTCAACGGTTCAGATTTAATATATTATAAAAATCTTATTATTATAATAATATTTTAATAATATTAATAAAATATTATATTAAATCGTTGAGATCTTGATTCAACGACCCACAGAAAAGAAAAAGAGATCCTTTACTTTTGGGAAAAGGAGAGAAACCGGGTTCCTATTTTTAAGGGGTAAGTTATTGGGGTTAAACCTGTCGTTGATTTTCTGAATTTATCAATTTTATGTTTTTTATATGTTATGAGTTTGCGTTAACTTGCTTTTAGATCAAGTTAGCTGTAAATTTAGTTAAATTTATGAGTGACTCAATAAGCCTAATAATTTTTTTTTATCGAGAGTTTGAGTGAGTTAAATATGTATTGAGTAGAACTTGATTTACAGAATGTGTATGAGAACTGGTCCTCTAATAAAAATTAAAAAGAAGTCAAAAGGATAAACTAATATTAATATAAAAATAAATTGTCCCGTTTTAAAGTTGTAAATCCATGGCGCCTTATTTTCACGTGAGAAATAAATGGGAGACGACTAAATTCAAGACTATTTTTCTGAAAGATTGCAATGTCTGACTTTATAATCCATCCAATACTTTATTAAAAAGCAAAGCAATTAAAGTTTACGCTTTCAGTCGAGGCCGTAAAAAATTAATGTATCTAAAGTTTATGACGGAGAAAGAAATGAGACGGTTACATGAGTTTCACTAGAAGTAAAAAAGTTAGGCTGCAATAATACCACTGAGCTTTAACTTTTTCAGTAGTGCAAAAATATTTATGAATATTTAAAATAGAGACAAAAATATCAAGACCATTCAATATTAACCAATATATATGCATATACAAAAATGACATGAAATCTTTTACAAAAACTAATAGTGTTGGAGGATAGAGTTAAGGGACCACAGCTCATTGCGTGCAAAACTGCATATAGCATTATGGAGTAAGGGAATTAAATTCGGACCGGTTACTAAACTGATTAGAGTATTGGGTTAAGGATTAGCGGATCAGACCAGAGTTAAATTAGAGCCAACTCAGTACAAAACTGATGAGAAATTGAAGATTTTAAGTTTATTAATATGAAACTTAAAAAAAAATTTAAAAATCGATTGTTTTTTAAAATTCCGGACAGGACTAGTCTACCGGTTGGTTTCCGGTCTGGACCGCCGGGTATGTTTCAAGTTCTATTACCATGTTATGGAGTAATAAATGCATGAGGGAGTTCATTGGGAAAAAAAATAAAATCATCGTCGCTGTACAAATTAAATATTTCTCCAACCATATAAGCATACAATATCACCAAGACATCTATCATCTAAGTGCTAAAAAGTTATCTATAATTGATCACCATGCCCAATCTCTCCTTCTTTTCGGCCACTCCCCTAATTATGATCGTTCTAAAAGTCTCACGCAAGAAAAGTTCGCATGGTATTTTCAATAATCTTGTTAGATTTATTATGACAATAGCCTATCTTGTACTCTTCTTTGATATAAGAAATATTGAATGAAAGGTAGTAATATTTTTAATCATGTGTACTCTTACTACCCATTATCCATCCTTAAATCAAAATAATTTTTTTTTAAACAAAAATGAAAATGACATTAAAGTCCTAATTAAAGAACGTAATATCAAAAATATTTTAAAACCTGTCAATATAACTCCTCCACTTATTAATGATTTTTTTTCATTTGTCATTGACAAGTTATAAAATTTTTATTGGGACTTTAGTGTTCTTTTAAAAAAAAAAATAAAAAAATGGAGACAGTTTATTCACCTAATAAGATCCTTTCAATCTTCGAGTGTGTTTGGATTAACTTTTGGAGAATAGATTATGAGGAGAATAGATTTTGGAGAATAGCTTCTGAAGAATAGATTTTAAGCAGAATAGCTTCTGGAGAATAGATTATGAGTAGAATAATGATTTAGGAAAATTGTGAAAAAATCCCTCATTACCAACTTATTTGCCAAATGGGACCTTCGTGCGCAGATTAACTAATTTTTCTAATATAATCAAATTAGATAAATAGGTTTTATAAGATAAAAGGGAGTATTAAAATTTTAAAATTCTTTAAAAAAAAGGAATTGAAGAAAAATCGGTGAAATTCAAAAAAGAAAAAAGAAAAAGAAGAGAGAGTGTGTGGTGTGGGGCCCACATTAATAAAAAGGACCAATTAGAGTGAGATTATGGGGTCCACATATGGAAAAAAAACAAAAAAATTTAGATTTTCTCAAAACCATGGTTTGGGAAAATTTGGGGTGTTTGGATGATTTTTGCAAAATCATGGTTTGAGCTCAAAACCATGGTTTGGAAAAATTTAGGGTGTTTGGATGATTTTTTTTAAAACTAAGATTTTCTTCCAAAATAGCTTTTTTTAATTAAATCCAAACACATTATTAAAGATGGCAATGGAATATGAGGGCAGTTCGGTAGACAGACACAAGAAAAAAGGATCTGAATGTATGTTTGGTTTGAAAGGAGGAGATGGGTGATAAATTATCTTTTTTTCGTGGGAGAAATCCAAAATTTATTTTTTCATTCCCACCAAAAAAGATAATTTACCGCCCCAACCAAACGCACGACTCGCGCCATGGAACCCATAGTTTCAGACTCTAAACCAGAAGATGATACGAA
The DNA here is from genome assembly GCA_963242795.1 of Inga leiocalycina. NCBI lineage: Eukaryota > Viridiplantae > Streptophyta > Magnoliopsida > Fabales > Fabaceae > Inga > Inga leiocalycina. The sequence continues at coordinate 5,074,995 of OY725330.1, forward strand.
TGAAGTGAAAACAGTCAATGCCCTAACTGATGTGGCAAAGCATTAAAGGCAAAGCATTGAATGGATCTCCCTTTTTATATTTCCTTTCCAAATGCTTAATTTCTTGAAGGCAGATCGTCCACCTACCATGACCTTAATTAGCCATACTTAAATTAAACCATTTATGTATCTCAACGTGTCCTAATCACAAAATAGGCTCAGGGCTATATATATACAACACTACACTTGTCTGTATTCAATTTCCAAACACAAGAAAAACCCAGAACCGCCAACATCTCAACTCGCCCCCAGTTTGTAACCATGCATATATACAAACAAACGTCTTATCTTTATTTACCCTCCTTTTTCTTCCCAATATTTCAATCTTTGAGGTAGTGGAAGTCCCACAGGATCATCTCACAGATTTTTGTCCCCTCCATCCACCCAAGGTTTTCAAAGGCCTCAATCATTTTGACTGTGGAGTGACTTGAGAGAGAGAGAGAGAGAGAGATTGTTCTGGTAAAGAGACCTGGCAATCAAAATACCACCTTATTGTGTCATAATCCTGCTCCTGTATGCAAATTAACTCTAGTTTGAATAATAATGGAGTCCATTGATTAACAATAATAATCCTGTTTGTGTGCACGATAGTACTATTGATTTTCAATATTACCTTTTTCTCTACTTAGCTTCAGAGCCACATTTGCTAAGCGAGGTAGCAGCACCACGAGTTGGTTTCCCTTTTATCTTGTTCCTTTCAGAAATATTTATCGTGGATAAGACCATGCAATAATTGGCATATTCCGCTCCTAATAATATCCTTTTTTACAGATAATTATTGCCCTTTTAGTACATACTGGTATATGGCATAGAAAATTTTAGGGAAAATTATAATCAGAGTTTAGAAAAATGAAAAAAATACTCTATTGAAATCTTAACATGAAAAAATGGTCCAATTAACAATTTTAAATATGAGTCATTGACATTGTCAATGACACCATTAACAAGTTCTTAGAATCATTTTTTTATTTTTTCTCATACTTAGGACACTACAAAAAAACATGGAATTTGCGACGGAATTTAATTCCGTCGTAAAACCGTCGGAAATTCAGTCGCAAAATTTGCCACGGAAAATATTCCGTCAGAAATTCTGACCTTTGCCACGGAATTTCCGATGGAAAATTCTGTCGGAAATTTCCGACGGAATTTCAGACGGAATTTCCAACGGAATTTTGCGACGGAATTTGATTCCGTCTGAAATTGAGAGGGAATATTTCCGACGGAATTGAATTCCGTCTCAATTACCGACGGAATTTCATTCCGTCGGAAATTCCCTCTCAATTACCAAAAAAAGTATTATTTTTAATTAATATTTTAAAATTTTAAAAATATTAATTAAAATTCCGTGGAAAAATTTAAAAATTATTTTTTAATTATTTAATATTTTAAAATTTATTTAATTTAATTTTAAAAAATTATTTTTATAAAATTATTATTTTTAATTTAATTTTTATTATTATTTTCTAATTTCTAAAATATTTTTAATTTTCAATCGTAGGTTTTGGTCCTTATAGGGGCAAAATAGTCATATAAAAAATAAAATTTATTAGTTATTAATTAATATTAGTACATAAAATATTAGGTAATAATTACTTATTAGTTATTAATTAATTTTAATAAAAATTTAATTTTAGAAATTAAAAAAAATATGCACATAAGATTATATATATAATTGTGTGTAATAATAGAACACCAAAGCAGTCGAGCTCATCCGGTAAGGCATTGCGCGCGTACGGACGAGGTCGTGGGTTCGAACCAAAGGATGGGCAAGTTGAGTTGCATTTCCAGGACGAGGTCATGGGTTCGAACTAAAGGATGGGCAAGTTGAGTTGCATTTCCAGGAAATATGAGGTTGCGACATGTGGCGGAGGGAGGTTGCGACACGTGGTGGAGGGAGGTTGCGACACGTGGCAGACAGAGGTTGCGACACGTGGCGGATCTAGGGGTCGACGACAAGATGGATGCCGCCGGAGATGCCACGCGCTGTCGCCGGCGATGAGGGGGCGGTTGCCGAAGTTTCCAAGTGGATTTTTAAAATTTAAAAAAAAAAATTTTTGTGACGGAATTTCGGACGGAAATGAATTCCGTCGGAAGTTGAGAGGGAATTTGCGACGGAATATCTAGTCGGAAATTGAGAGGGAATTTGCGACTGAATAAATTCCGTCTCAAATTGAGACGGAAATAATTTCCGTCGCAAATTCCGTCGGAAAATTTTTTGTGACGCTGTTATTACCTACGGAATCAATTCTGTCACAAATTCTGTTGGAAACTCTAATTCCGTCGCAAATTCCATCTCAAATTCCGTCGTAAATTCAGTGTTTGTTTTGTAGTGGGACCTGATTATAAAGTTTCCAAAATTTTACCCATCTCTTGTGGGGGTAAAAGAAAATGAAGACGAAGAAGAATTGGAGTTAAATACAAAGAAGTTGCGGATCAATTACTAACAATGAGATATAGTGGATGCTACCTTTTCAAAATACGAATTAAAGAAGAAGATAATTATAATTCAGATATATTTTTAACGATACTTAACTGACCCTGCTTGAAATCCCTTTTCAATATTCCTGAATTAGTCCGTTTTTATCTAGTCTGCTGCACCTGTTTCCGGAACTCGCCGATTAATTTAGTGTTAATAATCATCTATATATTTAGAATTCAAAGCATATACTACATTCGTTTCTTAATATAAGATCGCATTTATAGTATAAATTAAACCTTCATATATAGTAACGTCTTCATATATAGTCGATAGTCGATAGTCGATATTCCCCATATTGCTTATCATATGCAATAATGTATCCAGAAGTTAAAGCAAACACATGCACGTACTGGATATGTCATTAATGTGATTGAGCAGTATAATTTATATATATATATATATTATTTGCATTTTCCTCTATCTGATTTTGGAAGAGATGGGACAGTGGGTCCTAATAACTATAGTAAAACCTGATCGAGCGCCAGAGGGACACACCCATATCAATCAAATTAAATCAGAAATATTCAAACGGATAAAGGATCCTGACTAATTTTAATTGATCTTAGACTTTAATTAGAAGTTGTGAAGAGCCTTACGGAACTTCATATGGATCATGGATTGTTGCAGAAATTCTTCTACTGTACAGGTCACCACCTCAGCTAAAAACATATACATTTACCAATAATCAGTTTGCTTTACAATTAACGATAAGGTTCAAATCTGAGTCATATATATGAATATGATGATAAGGATCAAAACTTCAAATTTGAAAATATCAAACCACGCGCACTTATATCTGTGTCAATTGATTTAGTCACGAGCGGAGAAGAATCAGGCCAAGTCAAACTGATCAGGAGGACCACACACAGATAATGAGGACTTGACTTAATGGCACCAAGTCTAGGTTTGATCCCCACACTCCTCAGGCACTGTGCCTGAGGTTCGAAATATAAAAAAAAACATCTAAAGAAACTGTCTTAAAAAGTGGTTCCTCTCTATAGTATCATAGTTGCCTAGCTAGCTAGCTTGGGGGCGTTGGTGGCTGATAATTATGAAGGCAACTCTTAAATTAAAGAATCGGAGCCAATGACTTTACAACCTTGTAACATGGATAATCCCTTATAAATTAAAGATTACCATTTGATCTTGTTTGAAATCTCAAACCGTTAGTATCTATCCCTTTAATTCAAAAAAAAAAGAAAAATCAGGAGTCACATGTGGGATTGTTAGTATGTGAGGCATGAAGGAAAGCAATAAGGCATGGTTGGGCATCAAAAACTGGGGAAAGGAGCAGGGCAGATGCATGTGGTTGGTGAGTTATGCAAGGTTTTGTCTGGTTCAAGCAAAGCTTAAAGGGACAATAATGGGGTTTGGTGCTTTACAACACAGATAAAGTGAAGCAAAACATGGGTCTTCTTCTAAGCATTGGGTCTGTCAACTTCTCAGGGTTAGTTTGTCGTTTCTACCATTTGGCCCCCATGCAAGGGATCGATGCTCTTTTGCAGATGCAGTGGCCCCAGACCTCGTTCCATTTGGCCACCATGTCTCTTTGCCTTCAAACTTGAAATTATGAAGGCCCTTATTTGGCTACTAGTTTGTCACTACTACTGTTACTGTACGCACAGTCACTTCACGGCCACACAATTTGGACCCCGTTATCGTGGTTCTATCTCAGCCACAATCGAGTGGGTTAAAAATAATATTTTTTTAAAAAACATACACAACTTTCCGCGCACTAGCACAAGGTTAGGAGCCTTGCGCTCAACCGACTGAGCTAGACGGGCAGCGTGCTGATGGATCGAAATGTAAATATTAAAAACTTTAATTTTTTCTGAGATTTTTTTTGGTTAAATTTGAATTAAAGTGTACTTCAAATAAAAATCAAGAATGTTTCTTATGTTTTTTATCATCTTTCATAGATTGCTTATGTTTGGTTTGAGGGGAGGGAATAAGAGGATAGGTAAATTATCTTTTTGGATTGAGGGGATTTAAATTTTGAGCGGGAAATCAAAATTTTAAAAAATAAGAGGATAAATTTTAGATTTCTTTTGTCTAAAATAATAATTTTCCCACCTTCCCCTCCCCTCCCTCCCCTACCCTCCCCTCAAACCAAACACACCCTAAATGATCAGAATACCAAGTATCACGTTTACATTCTGAATAAGTTGGAAACTTTCATTAGATTGAATTGTTGTTTCGTTATAATAAGGATTTTGCAATAAAAATGTACTGTATATCGCGAGGTTATAAAATCAATTCTTAAATTTGTTTAATTTAGATAATGATTCGGGCCCACGTAATCCCCAACTCTCCCTAACACGTGTGGTTGATAAAATTAGAAAAAAAAAAAAGGTATGTTGAGATTTGGCTCACTTTTTAAACAACTTTTATTGGAACTGACTTCCCTCCGTTGCCATTCTTTTTCTAAAATTACACTATTTTGATATAATTTTGGATGAAAAATGATGGGGCTAAATTTTTTTCTTACAAACATGGTATTTAGTATTTTGAAGTATTTTTCTAGACATATCTAACATTTTAAAATATTTTTTAAGTAGCATGCATTATTTTAAAATAATTTTTAATACTTTTAACCACTTAAAATATTTTTTCAGTTATACTCAGTATGTTAGAAGATTGATTGCAATTTTACCCTTAATATATTTTTTCAGTATGCAAGCCAGTTTGGCAGGATACTGTGTACAATTGAAAAAATATTTTAAGGGGTTAAAAGTACTAAAAATTATTTTAGGAAAACATGCTACTTACAAATAATTTAAGATACTAGATACGTCTAAAAAAATACTTCAAAAATACTAGAAATTTTTTTTTTTTAAAAAAAAGTTCAACCCCATCATTTGGCACCCAAAACTACACCAATTTTGAGAAAAGGATGGCAGGGGAGGGAAGCCAATTCCACTTTTATTTAGGTTGGTTAACATTCTCATCATGATATATGATAATTGATACCAGCAGAAGCTAGTTCTGATGGGAAGAGTTATGAGCCCAACTCATCCGCTCATGGGTTCGATCCTGAGAGGAGAGTGGAGAGGTTTTTTTTGGGAGGGGTGCCCCACACAAAGTGTGGGTCCAACCAAATCCCCATCCGAATTAGTCAGTTGTTCGGTGACCTATGTCAATGAAGCCAGGAGCCAAAAAAAAACGCTGGATGCCAGAAGGTCCACGACCAGATGGAAAAAAAAAAAAGATAATTGATGGGAGTGAAAGCGCTCTATTATCCTCACTTTTTGGTCCCCGCCTCTTTTTTGTTTTTGTTGTGTTTTGAAGATATTTAAAATTTTAAATCTATCCCTTGTCATCATTTTTTACCTCAGTTTTCTTGGATTAAAATATAAATAATCACCCATATTACTGGGTTAGAAACTTTTACACTAAACCCTCTAGAGTCAGCTCAAGAATTCGAGGTAGAAGAAGCGTAGAACCAACTTTCTTCCCAATATAACAACATTCTCTACAGTTATTCACAAAGCTATGTTCTAACTTTTGCTATAATAATAGTAATAATAATTTCTTCCTTCCTTTTTTTTTCTTTTTCCTTCTGGGGTCTTGGGAACTTCGGTTTTAATAGTAGAAGCCGAGCCCAAACAATATCCGTGTCATTTCCCATTGGTCGTGGAGTTGCCAACCCAGTACTGTTTGACAGCAATCAAAATCTTGTAAGGCACAATTGGGCCATCCTCATGATCCACCATTTTGGCCTTCCATCTCATTCCTCTCACAATTTTTCTAACCTTGTTCACCACATCAGCTTCGTCTCTGATTATCACTGCTCCTTCGGGTCGGAGGATCCGATCCATCTCCAGAAGAATATCTTCCATACTGCACTTGTCTTGGTACAAGCTAAACAAACCCTGTGCATGAACAAGATCATATGTCCTTGGGAACGTAGAAAACCCTTCACACCTGAAAAAATAAAAATAAAGTGACTGCAATTTCACAGCACTAAATTTTTGAAATGCTATTGCACTACAAACTAGATCCTACATTTAGGATTGGAGGAGTAAAACTCAAGCTAATATTAATGTAAAAGGCTGGCTTGTGGCATACCAGTCGTGATAAATTCCAATTAGTCCTCTCTCATAGATAACACCTAAAGTGTTCTGAGCAATAGTGGGAACGACATTCATCACCCAGGAGTTTGGTGATTCAAGTGCAGCTGCAAATCCTCCAAGGCCTGCGTTCATGTCCATCACATTACGGTATCTGTTAGTGCCAATCAATTTGTTGATTCTTTTGTAAGTATTTACATGCTTTCTCCATAGCTTGTTGTCCTGTTGGTAAGATTCAGCCGTCACCCCTTGAACCAAGCCCTTTGATATTCTTGGAGGGGCTGCAAAAATCGTACCAGGAAGCTCCTTCAACTCCTCTCCATCATCTTCACCTTCTCTGGTTGCCTCAGAAAAAAGGGTTTTACATGCCTCCATTTTCTTATACCTATTATGCAGATCCATTAGCAATAATAATAAGAATGAGATTATCTATTATAGCATAAAACAGTATGGTGAGGACTAACCAAACATCATCTGCATTATCTGAATTGATACACAAATTAGCAGACTGACTTTGACAGGATTCTGAATTTTGTTTCTTTCTCCAGATAGCAATATCTCCATTTTCATACTTCTTTTCCCAACAGATACTCTCAGCTAACTCCTCAACCTTTTGCTGTTCTGCATCCAGATCTTCCTGAGATTGCTTCCATGAGGATTGCTGTGTCTTCCAGTTAACAGGAGGACCAGAAAGAATCCAGTACCCACCAGGTCTGAGAACTCTATCCACTTCCATTAGATACATACCACCTGGAAACAAAGACACTCTACCATATTAGTGCCTCTAGAAAAATCTTCTCCATGTTGATAAAACACATTTGGTTTGTAGTCAAATTTAGAACTGACCATTTGAAGTCCATGGTACTAGGCATCTTGAACAGTGAGCCATATCGAAGGCTCCTGAAGGATAGGGAAGGTGGATGGTGCCAAGAACACCAATAACAGCAGGCACACCTCGTTCCAGTGCAAGCTGAACTTGTGCTTCTTCACTGTCCTTTGGTCCAAAAGACATAGTAATCACATTTCTCTTCAGCATGTACGCTCCCCAACTTGCTACCTGCATTATCATTCATGCACATCCTCTTCAATTTACAATGTAACAACAACATGGTGAAATTGGAAGATCAATTATTACACCCGAGTTTAAATTTGAATTAATAACTTGCTACTATATCTGTTAAGCTTATCATTAAATTCCATTAATATAGATCTGTTTGAGGAATCCACATACCCCACAACCAATGTCAAGTGCTGTTCTGATAGATCCATTAGCAATTGGGATGACTGATGCAAGTTCATCAATATACGCATCTACTCCTTGAGGAAACATGGTTCCTCGACTTGGAAATCTCAGCACATTTCCTTGGAATAGTGCCCAGTTTTGAGTGGCCTTTTCTTCTCTGAGACTCTTATAGGGAACATTGGCATAGTACACTATATCACGGCTTTTAGGCCAAGGGAAAGGGGTCATGTACCCTTTTGGGGCTGGAATTAGGCAATTAAGTTTCTCCTCCTGAGATGGACAATTTCTTTCCCTGTGTATCATATTCTCTGTGGGATATCCCATTGTTCTGTCTTGTTCATAACAAGGTGTATAGTCAGTGTATTGAACATCACAAGGCTCGAACACTTTTGCTTCTGGTTCAGAAGGTTCAGAAATTCCTTTATCATTGTGGTGAGATTCGAATCTCAAATCGGGCAAAATTTCGCATTCTGTGAGCCTATTTACATTCATGGCTATTCTATCTCCCTTTCCAGAACCACCCTTTTGCCATGCTCCAATAAGATAAAATAAACCGCACAGACCGATCACATAAAATATCGAACAACTTCTTCGGCTGCCTGATGATGACTTGTTCTTAGAACCCATTAATACGCTAGTATTTTGGTTCTCCGACACCTACAGCAATATTGTGATCACCAGAACCCCATCAATTTTAACACATGAAGGTGACTCTCTAAGTCTAAAAGCAATTAGATGTTGAGCATTAGCCTCTCATTGTCTTCAGACAACCCAGATAACTACTACAATAGACAATTCAAGTCGTTTCAGTTTGAACATGAAATCAATTAGCCAAAAAAAAAAAACACGGAGAACTACGGTTATATCCGACTTGTTTAAACTATAGAAAAAGAAACAAAATGGAAGAATGGAATAAAATAGCAAACGAATGCGATTGTTGAGAAGCTTAGAGAAGACGGAATCCGAAAAACTGTATAAAGAGAGCGAAGAGGAACCTGAGAACGGACGATTCAGTCTTGAGGAAGATGAAATCCGTGCCTTCACCTTGTAGTCATAAATATTCTCACTGAGAAAACAGGCAATAACACCAAAGTTTGATTAGACGAATTCAATTGGAGAACAGGAGACGACTTTTCATAGTTGTATTGGATGATTGTGGTCTTCGGGCCGTTCAAAGAGTTGGTCTCTGTTTTTCCGTGGGAAACGGAACTCCCAAGGGATCATATGTCGTATTCGACTATTCCCTGATCATTTTTAAGAGCAGTTTAGTTCAATTCAATAAATTGCAAAATGGCCCTGACAAGTGTCAAGGGTTTGAAAAAATAAAAAATGACAAACTCGGCATCAAAGCTACCAATTAGGTTTGATCCTGCTTGATCTAATACGCGTCTGACGTCAAGAAAAAATAATGGAAAAATTAATCTTTTGATCCATATAAGAGTGATTCAATTATAATTCAATTTTTATATTTTAATTCAGTACAACTCACTCTTTATAATTTTGATTTAGTAGTAGGTTCCTTATAATTTTAACCATTTATAACTTAGTTTTTATGTTTCAAGTAAAATTATATCAATAACAAAAGTAATTTATTAAAATATAAATTGGTTAAAATTATAAGGATTAAATTGTAATAAATTAAAGTTTAACTATTAAGTTACAACCGAATCAAAATTATAAATATCAATTGAGTTACATCAAGTTAAAGAGTAGAGATTGAGTTACTAATTAATCATAATTATAGGGATAAAAAGATTAATTTCCTAAAAAATAAGTAAAGGATGCGTGGACAAAAATGTCCTCCTAATAAAACAAATTAAAGATAATTTTTCGAGTGCAATTTCTACGCCCTTCTCACGCGGAGGAGAATCATCAGAGATGCCATCGTGGATGCCGTCAAGCGCGCCTCATATCCAGAGAAGACCTGGTCGGTAGACGCGTTTAATTGTGTAACGTTTCGAAGAAGAAACGGGGAATAATACAGGGAAAATGACCCTTAGGATTTAAGGGGCAAACAAAATATTAAAAAAAATTCTTTGAAAAGTTAAAGATTTAAGAACTTTTTTGTGATTATTTCTTAAAGTCAATTAATAAAATTACCCCTATTGAAATTACTAAACGAAAGGCACAGGAGGATAAGAGGGAATACACGGTTTTTGTGATTAAGAAGAAAGAGAAAAACGAACGAATGCTATGTGTTGGAGGTGTAACATTAAAGGGATAAAGCATGGTGTTAATGTCGTTGACAAATGATAGAATCTGCAGCCTCCATCTATAGGCACCAAGGTACAACAGCGAACTGAATTTTTTTTTCTTGTGTGAAAGTTGGTTGGATTGAGATTGAGGGGCTGGTTAAAGGTTGGAGCTTGGGCTCAATAGTGGAGTAAGTGGTAGGTGGTAGAAAAGAAATGTTAAGAATTTGCTACACATATGATTTTGACCATTGAAGTTGGGGTTTCATCTTGGTTGGATTGTGTTTATGTTAAAGTACTTTGTTTTTTTGGGAATGTTACAGAGGAACATTTGTGTTTTAAGTAGGAATGGTTGAATGTAATTGTGGTTTTTTGCTGTGAAAACCTTGATATGAAAATAAAAAAATGTTATAAATTCGTGCAGTTGTAGTTATTAATATAGAACCCGTGCTTTATTTTTGGGCGATGTAATAGAGGGAATGCTCTGTTTTTGGGGAAGCAAACAAATGGATGGCCTTGTTTTAAGTGGGACTGATTGAATGTGATTGTGATTTGTTTGATTATAAAATGCTGATATAATGATAAAAAAGTGTTGTTAAAGTGTTATTAATATGTGCATTTGTAGTTGTAAATATTGCTGTGGCAGTTGTTAATACGAAGTTCGTGTTGCAGATTCTCATAAAAGATGGGAACTAGTTCGAGGAAGAATCTATTCTGTTTCTTTCATGTGGGGGGAAGTTTTTAAATGGTGGAGAAGATGAAATATAATATGTTGGTAGTTTGGTATGAACAAGATGCGTAAAGGAAGACACAACGTATGAGGAGTTTCGAAGAATCATATCATCTATAACGGGAAAAGAAAGTAATGAAATCCAATTGAAATTCAAAACTACCCTTGATATATCAACATTTGTGGATCTTGTAGATGATGAAGAGGTGGATCATTTAATCAAATTTAATGAACAATATTGTCATGTGTACATTGAAGAGGATGGTGATAATGACAATATAGAACCAACAATGAATGATCAAATGTAAGTAATTCACATACTTGAAGTAACACAATATGAGTTTATTGTACTTATAACTTGCTCTGTTATTAATCCACTTCCTTGGACGTAGACAATATAGTTCACCCCGGTTGACAAAATAATCATACATATTTACAAACTCCCTAATAGAGAAACATGAGTAGCAAGTTGGTTTTCATGGTTCAAATCAATTTAGATAGAAGAAGTATAATGACTTACTCCTGACCCTCCTCTAAATTTCATCTTGTTGTGCACAATTGATATAAAGCTTCCTTATCTTTGTCATCTTTTCTTCTCTTCTTATCCATGGTTGTCACCCAGGGAGAGGCAATAGCAGGTTTTTTTTACCCTTGTAGATTTCCGCAATTGTAATTCTTGCTTCCCTTTCGATTCCAATTCCTCTTTCTCTCCCTTAGTAGCTGCACCTTCATTTTCTTCCTCTGAGCCTTCGTCTTCTCCTTTTCTTGTGTCAACCCTATCATCTTCACTTGCTGATAAAGGTTGTTCATCTTCACTTTCTGATGAAGATTTTTCGCTTTCCACCTTTTTTTCCCTTTATCAATGTTTTCCCCGCCCAACAGTTTGGCCTGAAGGGAAAACAATTCCTCTTGCACTATTGACACCACCATTGACATCAGTCTTTCATATGTTCTCTTTATTTCTTGCAAATTAGGCAAAACAAAAAACAAAAATCATTGAATAATTTGGATGGAATGTGAAGTTGACATCAAATTTCAACACTTACTAAGTGTGTTAACATAGTTTGTTGATGCAATTCGGAAGAGGGAGGTCTAACTACATTATCCACAGAATGTAGCAACCCTTGGTTGCTAAACCTGCATAGAAATAAAATAACAACTTACCACCAGCAAATATCAACATGTAATGCAACAGTTTACAACTCATTTCACAAAGCCATCTAAGGTTACATGGATAAAACTTGCACTTACCATTAGAAAATATATACATCCTCTTACATTGATTCTTCATGAAGGTTTTCCTTTTCTGACTTTTTTCTTGTATTGTGCAAGTGAATTGATAGTTCATTCAACACGAAGGTCGACCAATCATAGTCCCCAAAAGCTCTATTTGTTGTCACCATCACATTCAACACTCGGTCACTCACTTTAATACTTGCTCTGGGACATAATAGAGTTCCCAATACATACATAACAAACAACAATTCAAATTCTGGATCCTCCTCTCTCTCAAGTAGCCATTTTCCGATCGTCTTGTATTGCATTGTCCCATACAATATCTTCAATTGCTGAAAACCTCTTTCTTCCTTCTTTAGCTTTCTTTCAATATCACCCCCTTACATGATAAGCCCATAAATTCTTTTACATCTTCCCCGCAGATATGAAGTGACCTCCCTCGAATCGAAACATTGTTAGTTTGAGGGTCAAACGCACATATAAAATGACCACATAAATCTGGAGGATTTACGAGTAGCATATGTTAACCAACTTATCAAATCCAATTTTCTTTAGCCTCTCCATCCTATCTTTTCTATTCTTCACACTTTTGCACACTTTCATAAACTGATTTGGAGCACAGTGAGTCAAAAATGGAACCACATATATTGTCCCTTTTGCCCGACTTCTTAAATTCTTCGCCCTCACCCTATATGTCTCCTTCTCCTCATCTTTCAATATGTTTCAAGCTTCTTTGAGCGACCGAGTTTCCTCTGTTAGACGCTTGCACTTCTCATTCTTGTTCTTATAATACTTTTGTGTGAACAATATATATCTAGACACTTTTGGCTACCTCTCTCTGTCTCCATCTTTCCTTTTTCTATTCTTTGGTATTTTCTTCTTAACCTGAAATATAATTACTACTTCAATCACCCACTAGCACAAATATAAGACATGCAGATCCAAACATTTTTCATTGACCAAAGTTTTTTAATATAAGGAGATATCAATATCAATATAAGGAACCAGTAATTTATGAACTAAATTGCAATTTAATATCAGCAATGCAAGGAACTGAGTCATGTTGTGTTAAGTTCAGCGCACAGATAAATTAATAAGCCAACAAAGTTAAAAAGTCACGATTCAACTGCGTTATCAGAATTCTTATTCACCATAAAGTTAACCTCCACAAACATCTTCATTTGAGCACAATAGGCAATCTAATTATGGAGCATTAAGCAGTCAAAGCAATAAAACTGGTTCCTATATATAAATTGGAAACTAATTAACATCTTATTGTTCAAAGTTTATTGTTTTTTATTTCACATAGGTTTCAAAAAAACAACTTGAATTAGATTGAAGAAGTAAGGAGAAGAGGAAGAATTAAAGCTTTGTACACAAAAACCTTGAAAAGTTAAGTATTAATCATATGGGACCAAGAACCCAGTATCATATCCATATGTAACAAAGACAGAAGCATATAAAGGGCTCACAACTTTTAAACCAAAAGTCAAATTTACAAATATCAACAAAACAAGCCAACGCATTGATGAATGCATATACATGTATATGCATTCATAAAGCTTTACATAAATGTTGAAGTAAAAAAATCGCATCATAGCATAAAACCAATAACATATATGCAAGTATCAACATATGAGAGAGAGAACACCACATACACACCAGATCAAGATGCTTATTCATCAAAGTCATATGTGAATATATATGTGCGGATAAAGAGAAGAGGAAATAATGACATACTCAAAATGCAATCACTTTCTTTGATTCCAAAAAGCATGAGAAACTTGCATATAAAAACATGCTTATGGCAAAAAAACTGTAATGAAAAAAATGGAGATATAACAAAATTATATCACATGCTTATATCAAATGATACAAGAGCGAAGAACCTTGTGCCTTTGGAGGGGCGACGGAGGCTGGGTCTTGCGTCGACCCAAGCATGTTAGGGCTTAGCCAAAATGTCGGAGCTTGCATCGTGGGAGGACTGGCTGACGTTGCAACTACGGACAAACATTGGAGGCTTGGCCAGCAGAGCACGATGGAGGCTTGGGCACCAGAGGAGCGACGACGGGTGACTTGAAAGGCACAAAGGGATACCTCGAGGCAGTGCAACTCTTTTTGGAATGAAGATTAACGAAAGTTTTTAAAATTATCAAAGTTGCAGAGTTGAAATTTTTTAAGGGCAACTATGTAATTGAACTTTAAGAAATAATCACAAAAAAGTCCTTAGATCTTTGACTTTTCAAAGGGCCTTTTTGGTGTTTTGTTGGGTCCTTGGGACCTAGGTGTCATTTTCCCAATAATATATCATAAATAACCTTTGTTTTTTCTTCATAAGGGCAACAAAAATTCTGAAGGCTTCGTTATGAATCAAGGTAATCAAACCCAGACTGGTCACTGAACCGGCTAGGGTATTTGGTTAATGGTCAGGGGTTAGACCGGAGCTAACCCTGGGCTAAACCAGTGAGAAATGAAAGATTTTAGAATTATTAATATGAAATTTTAAAGAAAAAATTAAAAAAATCATACCAGATTGGTCTATTGCCCGGTTTGGCTGTTCCGGTCCAAACCGGCCAACCCAGGTCTGATAAGCATGTTAAGAATAAAGCGTGGTTCAGTTATTACTCATTCGGGATATCTTTAGTGTGCTATTTATCTTTTTAAAGAAAACTTAGACAAACTTAGCTGGCAATATGCGCCATCTAAACTCTTATTTGGCAAACCCGTAATCACTAAAAAAAGTGTTTGAGACTATTTTTTCTTCAAAATGCTTAGTTTGTATAGTGTAAAACTAATTCAAATAAGCTAATGCAAATACCTTTTTAAAATGCTTACTAAAATCTTCAAGAGTTGGTAGAGCATTGTAGTTTCTATATGTATGGAAGTTGAGTGGCAACGACTTTACAAGATGCTAGGGTTGACTTTGTGAAGCTTGAAGTGGACAGCTCAGTGTTATGGGACTAGCGAAGCGGTTGTGGCGGAGTTACTCAAGACTAGCAAGACTAATGAATTTGTTGTTTTAGCAGTAAGTTAACTTCAGTACCTCCGGCCATCACAGATCTAATTGGAGTAATACATGGTTTGCAATTATGTTGGGGTAGAGGTCACAAAGCAATATACATCTACTCGGATTGCCTGGAAGCCATAAACTTGATTGTTCTTGGGTGTGACAGCACCCATTCTTTTAGAGATATAGTGGAGGAAGCTAGGATGCTTGTTTATAAATATTGATATATTGTATTAAGCTATCTCTATAGGAAACAAAATGTTGTTGCAGATTATTTAGATAAACTTTCTCATGAGATAGTAAAAAATTTTTGCTTCTTTGATCAACAACCACCTCTTAATTAGGGGATGGTTGTTGATGAAAGGTATTAAGCTCGCTGATTTTTTTGTTCTTACCCTTTTGATGAGGTGATAGAATCCGTATTTATTCAAAAAAAAAAAACTTCATGAACTCGAGGATTCAATTGCTGGATAATAACCGCCCCATCACGGTGTAATAATAGTGTGACTCGAGTGCATGCCCAACTAAACTATTATATTCGGCATTATTTTTAATATAACTTTTGGTCCCTAAAGTTTGATCCAATTTTGGTTTTGGTCCCTGAAGTTTGAAATCTGTGGTTTTAGTCCTTGAAGTTTCACCCGATTTTGGTTTTAGTCCCTGAAGTTTGAAATCGGTGGTTTTGGTCCCTGAAGTTTCACCCGATTTTGGTTTTGGTTCCTCAAGTTTGAAAAGGACTTGGCGACCCAATTAAAAAACCCGACCCGACCCAGAAAAAAAACCAAATCCTTTTCAAACTTGAGGGACCAAAACCAAAATCGGGTGAAACTTCAGGGACCAAAACCACCGATTTCAAACTTCAGGGACCAAACCAAAATCATGTGAAACTTCAGGGACAAAAACCATCGATTTCAAACTTGAGGGACCAAAACCAAAATTGGATCAAACTTCAGGGACCAAAAGTTATATTAACCCTTTATTTTTTGTGTTGATATGTTTAATACCTACAAGTCCAGCCAAAAAAAAAACTTAAAAATCATGTCAATATATCTCTCACTCTAAAATTTTAAAATTTATCTAATACTAGTATTACTGAGGTCAAAAGGCCAATTTATCATGATATACACATAATGATATAAGTACATCATATGGTTTTATCTCCTACCAATGCCCCCCCCCCCAAATTTTTGTGTACGCATGTGTATTTTTTGGTTGACAAATAATGATCAATCTTATCTTTGCTTTGAACTCTTTACTATTTCTACTCCCTCCCATCTTAAAATATAAGGCCCTTTGGACGATTTTGGTTTGATCCTTGATATAGGACTTCATCCACTTTTATCTATCTATTACATTAAATATTTCGTTATAATACTCCTAATAATTATTGCTTAATTTCATCTACACTTTTGTCATCAACTCACGATAGATTTTCGTCTATCACGTAAGATTAAGAGTTTTTATAGCTTATAAGTGGTAAAACTTACTAATAGCATGATCAAAATGCTAATTGACTAAAATTTACAAATGAATCACGTATTAAGAAGACTCTCGAATTTATTACTCATATGAGATAAATTTCTCCAAGTATTTCCTATTATAACACAAACTTACCATTAAATTAAAATATTTAATACCATTTATCACCTGGATAATGCAAAATTACAAGTAAACAATAATTACTTATCATTAGTGATCTTTAAAAATAAAAATATTTGTGAAAAAATTGTGAATTTGTTACTTAACCATAATTTTTCTAATTTTTACCTACTATTATTAGTATTTATTTTTTGGCCAGTGATCTACGATTAGTATTTGATCGGATTCTTTAGTTGCCCATTCGATAAATTTTTTTTTAAACATAATCCATTTGATGAAATTTAAAAATAAAGAATTGAAAGTAGAAAAATAAAAGAGAGAACAGGACAGAAGTGGCCGGGGAGAATTAACGTGATGAACTCCCTTATAGAATAAATTAAAACATTTGTTTCAGTTGCAAATATTTTGAGTTAATAGATATCATTATTTATTCAAAAAGAAATAACTTCATTTCCCAAATTCAGCCAAGCCAAAACTTAACATCTGGATAAAAGCTTGATAACACCTTGTTACTATGTTTCATTTGCGTGTTATATATATATATATATATATATATATTTTAAGTTTTGGTTTGAAGTGACTGTTTCCATGCATGTATAATTGTTACATTGATGGCCAAAAAAAAAGTATAATTGTTATATCAATTTTTTTGCAACTAAATATTATTGGTCCTAAATATAAGATAAAATTAATTTTTTTGAAGAGATTAAGGAAGTTAATTAAATTATTTTAAAGTATTTATATGTCATTTTTTCTTCAAATTATTTTATCTAACTTATAAATTAATATATAATCTAAGAACACATAATATTTAATATTATTAAATAACTTATTTAATTTCTTTAATCTCTATACAAAAATAATTCTGTCATATATTTATTATCAAAGTAGTATAATTGTTAAATTATCAAATATAAAAAAAAAATTCATAAAAAACAAGCTCCCCGTGCAACCCGTGCGTTGCACGGAGGGCACATTCACGTTAACAACAAAAAGGAAGTGGCGTCAAATACAGTACAGACTACAGGGGCGCGAGCGCGACTCTGAACTCGAAGGATTGAAGCAATCGGACGATCTCTCTTGTGCAAATCCGTGGTCCCTCGCGCCATGAACGAAGAACAAAAGTCTCTCCTTCTTAGGTCATCCTCTCATTTCTTGCCGACTCAAGGTTCTCGTTTTATCTTCATCTATGTCTCCTCTCCTACGAAGGCTTTCCCTTATTCTTGGATACTTCGTTGTTGATAGGAGTAAAGCTATCATACGGCACGGCTGGATTCAGAGCCGATGCATCACTTCTATCATCGACGGTGTACCGGGTGGGCATTCTTGCAGCTCTGAGGTCGCTAAAGACCCAGGCGGTGATTGGCTTGATGATCACGGCCTCACATAACAAAATCTCCGATAATGGCGTCAAAATCGCTGATCCGAATGGCGGAATGCTCTCTCAGCATTGGGAGCCCTTTGCTGATGCTCTCGCCAATGCCCCTTCTCCTCAAGATCTAGTCCAGGTTGGGAGACAATTATTTTCTTTTCTCTTTTCTTTTCATCTACTTGATTACTTGACCTTGTTTTTAATTCCTCACGGTATTCTTTTGCTAGGTTTGAAGAGTCCAATAGTTCAAAAATTGAAGTCATTCTATAAAACTATAGTGAAACCTCAATTCAATGAAACGCTTATAGTAGATTCATAACTGGGTGCTGTATTAAATAACTCAGGAATAATATGGTTTTGCATTATCTACAGCTGATAAACGAGTTTGTTGAGAAGGAAGACATTCCATTCAATGGAGTCAGACCAGCTGAAGTAATTTTAGGAAGAGACACAAGACCAAGTGGAGACGCATTGCTCAAAGCTGCTAAAGAAGTATAATTCCATATCCAACTATGAAGCTTATAGGAATTTTTTTCCCTTTCCTATTTAAGTAATGTATAATTGAATAAAAATGAAGGGAATTGCTTCAATTGTCGGTGCTATTGCAACTGACATGGGAATTTTGACGACTCCGCAATTACATTGGATGGTTCGTGCTAGAAATATGGGCATGAAAGCCTCAGAAGAGGATTACTTTGAACAGCTTTCAAGCTCATTTAGGTTAATCCCTGATAATTATTGAAGTTAGATACAACTCCTTTTTTATCCCTTGTCTGGATTAGTTCCAAATTTGACTGAGCATATCTGTTTAGGATTATTATTTGCTTGGATCAGGTGCTTAATGGATTTGACCCCAAGTGAAAAAAGCAACCGCATTGGGTCAAATGACAAGTTGGTTGTGGATGGTGCTAATGGCGTAGGTGGAGGAAAACTTGGAGGTTTCCAGAAACAGTTGAATGGTTTGTCCATTGAAATCCGTAATTGTGGTGAAGATGGAGGTGTACTGAATGAAGGAGTTGGTGCTGATTTTGTGCAGAAAGAGAAGGTTGTTCCTAATGGATTTGGCTCCCAAGATGTTGGGATGAGGTTAGTCTTTTCACTATATTGATGAAGTTGTTTGATTAGTACAGGTAATTCCAGGTATGGTTAAAATTTGAAATGACTGTTCATCCTTCATTGAAGCTTTCACCTGAAAGTTGATGATCGCTAAAACAATTGAGGGTGGCATTCTAGGTTCCTAGGCATGGGTAACTGTTTTAATTCATTCAGGGAGGAAGATAGGAGGAGCAAAGGGCCCCATGGGAGAGGAGTGGAAGATGTATAGACTGATAGAGAACTTGGTCATGCTCTTGATTTAATTCGCAAACTTCTCAAAGAGATGCTATCTTGGTGACATTTGCTGTGGTACTAATTCATGGGGTGGTTTTACCTTTGCAGGTGTGCTAGTTTGGATGGAGATGCTGATAGGCTTGTTTATTTTTTGGTCACCACAGAAAGCAACGGCAAGATTGAACTTGTTGATGGGGATAAGATACTATCTCTTTTTGCCTTATTTATCAGGGAGCAACTTATCATTCTCAGTGAAGAAGAGGATGCGAAGAACAGTTGCCTTGGTGTTGTGCAGACAGCTTATGCGAATGGAGCATCAACAAACTACCTTAAACAGCTGGGACTTGAAGTCAATTTTACCCCTACTGGAGTGAAATACTTGCATGAGAAAGCTGCTGAATTCGATATTGGTATCTATTTTGAGGCAAATGGCCATGGAACCATCTTATTTTCAGAAGACTTCAGTGGGTGGTTGGTGGCAAAAACTAAAGAGCTTTCATCAAAATCTAAAGGTTTAGTCAGTGTATTTGAATTTTTCTATCATCATTGTGAGATTCAACTGTAGAACCATAAAATAACTGTTTGTTGCTTCCTCTAGGTTCAGAAGTGGAAAAGGCTGCCTTAAGGCTACTGGCAGTCAGTAAGCTGATCAACCAAACTGTAGGAGATGCTTTGAGTGGATTGCTTTTGGTGGAAGTCATATTACAGCACATGGGATGGTCAATACATAGATGGAATGAGCTTTACCACGATTTACCTAGCAGGCAGCTTAAGGTAACCAAAATTCTTTTTCTGTATTCAGAAGCTCCAGCTGGATCTTAATTATATGTTTTTGCGGTCCTTTTCTATGTGAAAATAATTCTTTGAATGATAATAATAATAATATGTTACATGACTTGGAATTCTTAATTTCCAGGTTAAAGTTGCTGATAGAACTGCTGTGGTCACAGCAAATGCAGAAACTGTGGTTGTAAATCCCCCTGGCCTACAAGAAGCCATTAATACAGAAACTGGTAACTTATCCTTCGTTTGTTGCTTTTCCTGCCCAACTGTTTGTTTGACACTAGTGAGTTCTGACGATTTTCTTAGTTCTCATGGTAACACACCTACCAATTTCTGGTACTTAAGCACCGTTTCCTTGCTTGCTTCTCTCTTCCCTTCCCACCGCCAAACCCCTATAACTCAGTCGGTTATTATCTTAAAGTTTCTTCTCTTCCCAACTTCCACACTTACTTCCTTTGACTCCTAATTCTCCTAGAACACTCGAGGGATCTATCACGGACTAACTTGTCGATACTCCCTTGTGTCTGTGAAAAAAAAAAAATCCCAGAGAAGGGAAAAAAGGAGAAGGATGGCCTTTTTAGTCTTAAATTTAATTATCTATGGAAGCTTAGTGTTTGTTGGGGCAAAAAGGGGAAAAACAAATTGAAAAAATGGTGAGCCCAAATTTTTTTTGAGATAATCACTGTTGTTAGTTCGTTATTTTACTTGCTAGAAGTGGCCCCTTGCAAATGCGAGGGAAAAGTAAAGTTGCAATGATAAATGACTGCAATATCAAAAGACGAAGCATGCAACCTTAAAAAAATGTGTCAATTACTGTTCATAAGCTTCTCATGCAACTGGAAGATATCCAAACTGTATCAGAAGAAACCTCATGAACCAGAGAAATTAACACATGCTGCTGTGGGGTATTCAATATTTTTTGCAGTGGATCAAGTAAATTTAAGGCTCAGTATTTGGGGCTATTTCTGCTTGAATGAAACTAAGTTTATTGAGAATAATATTGTCGATTTCACCCATTTTGCCTTTTAATTGCGAAGATTAGAGCTCGTAATAATTTCAATTCACTGACAATGTAGCCAAGCACTCTCAAGGACGTTGCTTTGTGCGGCCATCTGGCACTGAGGACGTTGTTCGAGTATACGCTGAGGCATCCACGCAAGAAGCAGCAGATAGCCTTGCCAACTCCCTGGCAAAACTTGTGGTTCAATTCTTGGGTTGCAGCAGCTAAAATCTTTCAAGCAAAGAGTTCTTCAGTTTCGCCAAATAAGACTTGGTGTATCAGCATTTTTATTTTTATTTTTTGTTTTTGTTTTTGTTTCCCAAATGTTGACTAAGAAGCTGGTCATTGTCGAGATGGGGTCACCATGTTGATGAGATAAATTTAAAGTGAGATAGGAATTAGGAATTTAAATAAAAAAATCAACAGCATTTTTTATTTCTCTAACAGTGTTAAGCGAGAGAATAAAAACCGTATTCAATGTGACATGAAACTGACGTCAATGTGAAGTCGGTGAAGTAGCGGACACGATTTCATTCCTGCGTTCTGCTAGTGAGGATGACTTGTCCCAGTTGAAGTGAGGAAAAATCTGTCCATCTTGCCTCCTCTGTAAAGGGAAAAAAAGATATATGTGCAAAGTTATAAACATCTACTATAAGAACTAAAGGAGTCTTATTCGCTTATGCAATAACCATCTACTATAAGTACTACTATCAGACTTACGTAAAGCTACAGAATTAACAGCACCATCACCAGGAACGAGGTGGAATCCGGGGTATAGCGAAAGTGATTTCTTAGTCAGGTTAGTCAATTTCCTTGTTCGCCTCACGAGTCACGATGGACTATCTCAATCTTTCACCATATCCGTTGCCTTTCGATAGCATATCCTTAATTTTATTGGTTTAGTTCTTTTAGTGGCTCTGCTCTTTAATTACTCGTTAAGTTTTATAATATCGCTTCTCTTCCTCTCCCACCCTTGTTCATTTCTTCTTATCTTTCATTGCCTGCTCTAGAAACCCCAAGCAAATCCTAGAACCGACGTTTCAGTGAATTGTTATTATTTCTATTGGGTTAAGTGGTAAATTTGTTTAAGAAATTTTGACTGAAGAGCAATGTTATCCTTAAGTTTTTTGTGGGATCAATGACCCGGAAATGCTGAAATTAAGTAATATTGCTCATTTCTGTTAAAAAGTTGACCATGTTAATTTTGTAACGATTACCAATTCACCGCTGCGTTTTGAAATTTCTATGGTGACATTAAACCTGAAAAAACTTTTAAAGCAATATTACTCCTTAGAAGATATATTTGCATCTTAGCCCTTTCTATTGCTCTCATGTATTTCCATTGTTACTAATAGTCTTGCCGCTGCACAAAATAGGAGAGGGGCTGCCGGAGTATGCAGAATTCCTTCACCTGCCAAGGTTAAAAGACTCAGATTTCTGTATGTCTCATGTGACTTGTCAATTGTTCCCAGTATGTACTTCTCCTTTGGATCTCCTGAGTCCTGACTAGTAGGAATAAGTATAAAGTGATTCTTATGTTTCGTTGTGAACTTGCAGCAATATGTTTTCTACTATAACTATTTCATTATTTTTCTCTGTACTGATTTTTGAATTTGTTCCTTGTTTGCTTAAACATCTTTTAAAGCTATGGCTTGAAAGGAAATTCAAGATGAAACCGACAAGTAATACATGAGGTGATTTTAATTCAACACGTTGCATTGACTTTGAAGTTAAAGTTCTGTTCATGAGCTATGATTTGTTCCCATCATTGTTCATGAAACCGGACCGAACCGGCCGGTTCGGACCGGAAACCGGCGAACTGGCCGGTCCGGTTCAGCTAGTAGACCAGTACTGTTCCGACCCGGGGTGAACCGGTGCAACCCGGCCGGTTCACGGGTTGCCTCTTTTTTTTAAAAAAAAAAAAAACTTTGCTTTTTTAAGCTCCAAATGACATTTTTCTTACTTTTTTTTTCAGAAAAATTATTTTCCTAAAATTTTTTAATTTTTAATGAGTTTTAAAAGGATTATGGAATATTTTTGGCATTAGTTAGAGAAAAATTCTTATGTACTTAACAATATTTTTGTGGGTATTAGGTTTAGAAGGTTATATTGGACTATTTGTTAGAAAAAAACTTTTATGTAGTTTTTTAAATGGTATGAATGAATATTTAAATTATATATATATTTTTAATTGACCCCGGTCTGACTCCCGGTTTGACTCTGGTCTGATCCACTGACCCTTGACCCAGTACCCCGACCGGTTCAATGCCCGGTCCGGGTTCATGAACCTTGGTTCCCATTGAAGTGAGGAAAAATCTATCTTGCCCCCTTTCATAAATGGGACAAACGTTTATATGCAGTCGTTATAAACATCTATGCAATAAGAACCACAGGAGTCTTATTCTTTACACGCAATGCACATTGACTAATTACATTAAGTTCAACTTTAAGTTGGTGGCTTCTGTTGTCATGTAGCACTGGCAGGCAACCGCCTTGACCAAGGGACACTCTCAATGTCTGCTTCATATTTCCCTGATATGCCCAACAAATTTCTAACTCTTTCCTCTTCATGGAGATAAATCAAGAGCAGGTGGTGCAAACTACAGGTTAGTTGTTCATTCAAATTTGCTTGGTTATTGTTCAACTGATGGCCACAGAGATAGAACAAGGAGGTAGGAGTACCATTTTCTTCCTTGGCCAGGGGAAAAGAAGGTACATATGCCTCGTTTAAAACATTTCACTTTCTATCTCCTCTTAGTGAGGGAGATTCCAAGATTTATTATGTCATGGATTAGATAGATATGGCCGTGTCTTGTTTTGAGACCTTATAATTCAAACTTGGAAGATGTCGGAGCTTGCCAATTTAAGGAAGAAATCCTTGTTTTTTCATTTTATTAATTTCAACATCACATTGGTAAAAGCATTAGTAATTTAATACAGAAGGAATTTATTATTCATTCTAATGATGTGTTGAAGAGCTTCGTCAAAAGGGAAAAATTGGCACTTTATTTCCCTGCTCCATGGAAAAATTGACTCTTAGCCCATAGTAGGATTTCAGGGTTTAACTGGTTTTGGATTGTATTTGAAAGAAATCTGTTAAGTGTTTTTTTTTTGGACAGAATAAATCTGTTAAGTCTGGTATGTGTTTTTTATCAGGTGACAAGAAAGAGCAGAGTTCTTGTAGGGACATGGATGTCACTCGACAACCTCAACGTTCAAGATTCAGAGAATACAAAAGGTGGTTCCTCGTGTCCCTCTACATCGTCTTTCTCCTGGTAGGCCAATCTGCAGCTACTCTTTTGGGAAATTTATACTATGACAAAGGTGGTAAAAGCAAATGGATGGCAACATTCGTTCAGTCAGCTGGATTCCCAATTCTAATTCCCCTCCTTTTTTACTTCTCACAACAAAGTAAACCCAGGAGAAAGAAGCTAAACAGTGCAGCATCCAAATCCAAACCAAGTGTTTTTACTTTTGCCCTCCTTTACCTAGCTTTTGGCTTACTTTTGACAGGTGACAACCTCATGTATTCCTATGGACTTCTATATCTCCCAGTTTCCACCTATTCTCTTCTATGTGCAACCCAATTGGCCTTCAATGCACTATTCTCCTTCCTCCTTAATTCTCAAAAGTTTACCCCTTTCATATTCAATTCCTTGGTTCTCCTCACCTTATCAGCTTCCCTTCTTGCGTTCAATTCTGATTCCGAGGAGTCAAAGGGTTTATCCAAAATAAAGTATATAATTGGCTTCCTTTGTACACTTGGTGCATCTGCTACATATTCTTTATATCTCTCCGTTGTGCAGCTTTCATTTGAGAAAGGTATAAAAGCAGAGACCTTCTCTTCTGTGTTGAATATGCAGTTCTACCCAAACTTCATTAGTTCATGTTGTTGCGTTGTGGGATTGTTTGCAAGTGGGGAATGGAAAACTCTGAACAGTGAGATGAAGGAATACCGAACAGGAAGGTTGTCTTACACAATGACTCTGGTTTGGACAGCTGTGACGTGGCAGATTTCCACAATGGGAATGTTGGGGCTGATCTTTGAGGTGTCTTCTTTATTTTCAAATGTAATAGGTACAGTGTCGTTGCCTGTTCTTCCCATTCTGTCAGTTTTTATCTTCCACGACAAGATCAATGGGGTGAAGGTGGTATCCTTGCTGTTAGCTTTGTGGGGTTTTATTTCTTATATTTATCAACATTATCTCGATGACCAAAAAGCCAAGGCAGCTAAAAGAGGTAGTGTTGAAGTTCCAAATGGTCACGTGGAAATTTGTTGACCGAAGTGACCAATTTTTATTCAGTTTATTCAGGGATCTTCTGCTAGATCTTAAACATATGTCAATGAATGTTGTTTCTCGATGTTGTGTGATTTTATCTTGCGTGATACTCCCTCTTGTGATTAATATAAAATATATTTACCTAATTTAATTAAATTAGTTAAGTTAATTAAAATAATATATATTTTTTAAAACATCCTAGTCATCTTCCTTAATTTTTTTTTTCATCCTTCTTCTTGATTATTATTAAGGGAGCATCAATGGAGGTAAATTAGGAAAAGATTAACAAAAATAGAAAGTGGATAATGTTCATTTTTATCCCGGAAGTAACCCAGCAGCACTGATTACCTTGAAGTTTTTTTAGAAGTAATTTTGCCCTAGAAGTAATCAAAACATAGTAATTTTGCACTAGCCATTAGTCAATATTAAGTTTGACTATTAGCTGACACGTAACACTCCACATGGTACTCAATAAGTCACCTCATCGCCACATGGCACTTAATATTACACCTCATTAGGAAAAAATAAAAAAAATTGCTTCCATCTTCTTCCCTCCCTCTCCAACGCCACCATATTTGGAAGATCAACTCTCTAAATGTCTTATACTAGGCACTAGAGGGAGTACTATTTGCCCTGCATGAGCTAAATACCCACATGTCCTGTTCTGAGACCTTATAAATCAATTGGCACCTACTGCATCTCACTCCTGCTTTGTTGAATACACACACGGTCCATAATAGAATTTCCAAGTTTAACTAGCTTGGGATTACTGTATAGAATAGAAATCTGTAAGTCTGGTATGTGTTTTTATCAGGTAACAACAAAGAACAGAGTTATGACAGGGACATAGATGTCACTCGACAACCTCAACGTTCAAGATTCAGAGAATACAGACGCTGGTTCTTCTGGCATGATCCTTCTTCTGGCAGCCCAATCTGCAGCTATTCTATCGGGAAATTTTTTCTATCACAAAGGTGGTAATAGCAAATGGATGGCGACATTCGTTCAAACAGCTGGTTTCTCAGTTCTAGTTCCCTTCATTTTTTACTTCTCACAACAAAGCAAACCCAAAAGTAAAGTGCTTAACATTGCCTCCAACAAACCAAACCAAGTTTCTTAACTTTTGCTCTCCTCTTCTCCAACAAAATCAAAATGTCGCACCCAGAAGAAAGTATGTAACTAGGTCCCTTTGCACAATTGGTGCATCTGCTGCATACTCTTTGTATCTCTCTCTCTCTTGCGGAGTTCTCCTTTGAGAAAGTTATAAAAGCGGAGACCTTCCCTCCTGTGTTGAATATGCAGTTGTACCCAAACTTTGTCACTGCATGTGGCTGAGTTGTGGGATTGTTTGCAAGAGAATGGGAAACTCTGAACAATGAGATGAAGGAATACCAAACAGGGAGGTTGTATCCTACATAATGACTCTGGTTTGGATAGCTGGCAGATATACTTTTTTCTATTTTTAATATAAGATCCAATTGATTTTTTTAAAAAATTAAGGAAACTAAATAAATTACTTTAAAGTATTTATCTATCACTTTTCACTGAAAACTAATTTGTGTGGCTTATAAAATATATAATATAACAACATATAATATATGTTATAATTAAGTAATTTATTTAGATTCTTTAATCCTCTAAAAAGTATTAAGGACCTGAGAGAGTACTTCACAGGAATGATGGGGGCTAATCTTTTTTTTTTGATAGAAAATGAAAAACTACAATAACCTCAGGAATTATCCTACTGAGTCAACAACCAGTCTAAAACTATTACTATCAGTAAATAACAAACTCATAATAGCTGTAGGTGGCGAATCGGTGATATGGAGATCCATTGCCATATTCCAAGCTTCCTTTGCCATAGCATCAGCAACTGTGTTAACATCTCGGTTACAATGAAGCATCTCCACTTCCTAATCTCTGTCCATCAACGTGCGAACTTCCATGATGAGATGAAAATCTGGATGTTCCTGAGACACCATGGCTTGAATAAGTTCCATAATTTCACTACAATCATACTCAACAAGAATTCTTCTGTATCCTCTATCCCATGCAAGTTTGAGTCCCCACAATACACCCCAAGCTTCAGCGGAGACCACCGACCCATGGCCAATCCGATACATAAATCCTAGCAAAAAATCACCGTTGTGATCCCGCAACACACCTCCACAGGTACACTTCCCAAGGTTTTCACTCCAAGATCCATCAGTATTAATCTTCACCCATCCAGTAGGAGGTGGCTTCCAATAGATACGACCTCCTTCCACATTATATTTTCGAAGCAGGCTTATATTTCCCCATGCTAAACAGGCACGAGCACGGGCTAAAATGGCCTTACTACTCCAAGAGATGTTATTAAAGCAGCGTTCATTACGAGCCAACCAGATATATCAGCATAGGACCGTAAACCAAAGACGAAACTCAAATCCCTGAATTATGTCCTTACTCCCTATACATGATGCAAGCCAATCATTCGTATCCAATATATCAAAAAACTGCTCATGCCAAGACAGCGGTAGAAAACCATACCAGAACTCAGAAATGACCGGGCAATCCCGAAGAACGTGAAGAATTGACTCACGTGAATTATGGCAAATTTCACAATTACCCGTGGGATGAACACCACGCTGGAACCGTACCATGTTTGTCATTAAACGCCCGTGAAAACACAGCCACAAAAAAGTACGATACCTTTGAGGAACCTTAATCTTCCAAAGACATCTCCACTTGTATTTAGCGTGAGGCCGCGGGATACCCATAAGATATTTATAAGCAAAGCGTATGGAAAATATTCCATCAGAAGACTATCTCCATACTGGGAAATCTTGCCCATTTAACTGACAGATATTAACACGTCTGATAGCTGCACATACATATCCTGGAAGTAGATAATCAAACTTGCTCATATCCCACTGTCCGGAGGGAGTGATACAATCAGCTACTCTCCACTCAGTAACATCCCTTGGTAATGCTTGGGTTGTTAAACTATTAAGCTTATCCAAATGTGGCACCCAAACATCCTTCCAGAAAGAAATGTTCCTACCATCGGTGACTCTCCATGCAATGCTATCTGTGATCTTCTCCCAACTCTTACAGATACCCTTCCACATACTAGACTCTGTCCGACGCTTCTCAACTTTAGGAATAATATCATCGCCAGCTTTATACTTTTCACGCACAAACCTGACCCATAACGAGTCACGTCTATTAACCATACTCCATCCAAGCTTCATCATGAATGCCTGATTTTGGTAACGAGCCTTCCTAAGACCCAAGCCGCCATCATCTTTTCGAGCACACACCAAATCCCAGGAAACAAGATGAGGCTTTCTGTTAGCCGAGCTACTCCCCCAGAGAAAATTACGACATCATTTATCAATTTCATCACAAGTCCCCAACGGAAGAGGCACTGTCTGCATAGCATAAGATGGCATAGCCGACATTACAGAAGATACTAGGGTATGTCTGGCTGCCATCGATAACATGTTGGATTTCCAATTAGCCAAACGAGCATCCATCTTATTCAGGAGAAAATTATATGTTGCCTTTGAACTCCTTTTATGTAATAAAGGCATTCCCAAATATTTCCCTAAATCCGACGTCGGAGTGAAATTCAAGAAATCACTTATTTCTTTGCTCCTGATGTGGTTAACATTCCGTGAGAAGTAAATTCTTGACTTTCCAGCATTCACTTTCTGTCCTGAAATGTCGCAAAAATCATCCAGAATGGCTTTCACAATCCCTGCATGATCTAGATCTGCTTCTGCAAACAAAAATAGATCATCAGCAAAAAAGAGATGAGAGACAGGAGTACCTCGTTTGGATAGCCTAAACGGCTGCCAGTCACCCTCTTCCACTGCCGTTTGGATAAGATGCCCCAACTTTTCCATCATAATAACAAAAAGGTACGGTGATATTGGGTCACCCTGTCGAACACCACGGGAAGGACAAAACATATTAGTAGTCTCTCCATTCCAAAGCAGTTGCATTTGAGATGTCGACATACAAGCATGGATAACTTTAAGAAGATAATCAGGAATCTTGAGTTCCCTTAAACAGTCAGTTATAAAATCCCATCTAACACGGTCATAAGCCTTCTCCAGATCAATTTTAATGGCCATGAAGCCCTTCTTCCTTTTTAGAGACTTCATAGAATGAATAATCTCCTTAGCTAGGATAATATTATCCGAACTTTGACGCCCTTTAACAAAACTACACTGGTTTGGGGCAATTACTGAAGGCATGACAGCCTTTAGTCTATTTGATATAACTTTCGTAATTATCTTATACACAACATTGCAAAAACTTATGGGACGAAAATCACGAATTGTCTCTGGATGGTCCACTTTTGGAATGAGGACTATTTGAGTACTATTGATATTCCGAATCCACAAAGGATCATTAAAAACTCTTGTAACTAAGCTAATAACAGATCTTCCCACAGTTTCCCATTGGCTCTGGTAAAATAACGGATTGAAACCGTCAGGTCCTGGCGCTTTACGAGGTCCCATATCAAACAAAGCTCGTTTAATCTCGTGATCTGCAACTGCTCTCCCCAGGCTCCGCAAATTCACATCATCAATATCAGGATAAGTGCATCTGAATACCAATGATCCATTATAAATGTAGGTCTCTTTATACAAATTTTCAAAAAACTGGCTTCCCATTCTCATAATTTCCGCTGCATCATAAGTCCACTCCCCAGAGTCAAGTCTCAAGGCCTCTATTTTATTCTTTCTCCGTCTCCCATTAGCCACAGAATGGAAATATTTAGTATTTCTATCCCCATCTACATACCAGTTAGCCCGAGAGTATTGAATCCACATGACTTCTTCCTTTGCCAAGAGCTTCTCAAGCTCGCCCCATAGCTCCCCTCGTAACTTTTCAAGATTGTGCGAAATACCTCCCAATGCCGTTTTTGCGTTAATCTGATAGGGGCTAATCTTGGAGGCGTCTTCTTAGTTCTCAAATGCAATTCATCCGGGTCTTTTTATAAGCTTTTTTTTTCATTATGCTAAACGAACTGGTAATTAAGATTAGTTAAAAATAATAAATGTATAAAAAAAATATCATGTTTCCTCCAAATATACCCCTAATTACGAAAAAAGCATAGGAGATATAATGAGTAAAAATAGGAGAGAGAATGAATAATAAATAATTAAATGAAAAAAAATTAGTGGTGAGTTGGGGATAATTAATACCCCTCCAGCTTTGAATATAAAACCTAGTTGAATATTTTTTTGGAGAGATTAAGGAACCTAAATATATTACCTGATCATAGTATATATTGTGTATCATTAAAATATATATTAGTTCATAAGTCAAACTAAATAGCTTATCCGATTAAAAATAACTAAATAGTTTAGAGAAAAAACCACAGATAGAAGTACTTTAAAATAATTTATTTAACTTCCTTAATCTCTCTAAGAAAGTCAACTGAATCTTATATGTAAGATTAAAGGTGGTATAAAGATATGTATTTAAATAAGGGGTAAAAAAAATTAGCTTAAATTATGTGACACAAAAAAAAAAAAAGTTTATACTAAGGACCAACCCATAGATATTTATTTCTTACATTTAGCAATATTATCTCAATGATCGAAAAGCTAAAGTGGCTAAAAGAGATAGCGCTGAAGTTCCAAATTGTCACATGGAAATTTGTTGATTGAACTCACCAGGTGATGGGCACCAGTTGCAAATGACCAAAAGCTTGTTGGTACACTTCTTGATAATTGTTATACAATGAGGAGCAATTTTATAATTGTATAATTTATTTGAAATGACTCTTTTTTTTTTTGCCAACTAAGTTACTCTATTCGTGCCCCACAATTGGGGGACTTAGGAATATTCCTTTGACAAATGTCCATGGTAGGATGCTGGGGTTAGTAACAGTGATATGTTTACTTCACATTTTCTGGGTGCTATTCAAAAATATGGAGGGGGAAAAAAGAGCAAACTATGAGTTTCTGATGTGAGAATAGCTAGAGTGGTCATTCCTTTCTTTTTCTTTCCTTTCCTTTCCTTTTGTTTTTGTTTTTGTTTTGTTTTTTGCCAATAGCTTGAGAAGTCATTCCACTCTTTTTAAAAAATCCTCCCACACAATAGTATATATCTTTAAAGTCTAAACCACCTTATCCCCTTTCATTTTATGAACTCCCAAACACTCTCTCTGGTCATCAGAGTTGAAAATGTTTAGTCTCCATCCGATCCTATTTATGAGTAATTTTCTCTCTCATAGAGTTTGTTAAGTGGATTGAGTCCACAAGTTCTCATTAATCAACAACCGTACAATATGTTCATATACTAATATATATATAGCCCAATGAGTGATGGGCTTGGGCCGGAAATACAAGCCCCAACAAAGTAAATACATACAATCCTTATCTTCACAAATATATCTACAAACTTTTGTATATTCTACACTCCCCCTTAAGTTGGGCACCTTATATTCATAGGTTCCCAACTTGCCGAGAATGTACTCATGTTGTGCTCCTCTTAAATCTTTGGTTAGGATGTCCGCATATTGCTCCTCGGATCTCACAGGCCTGAACTCAATCATTCCCGCTAGGAGCTTTTCTCTTACGAAATGGCAATCCACCTCAATATGCTTTGTATGCTCATGAAAAACAGGATTTATTGCTATATGAATTGCAGAACGACTATCACAATAAACTCTAACAGGTTCTACCTTACCAATATGCAATTCCCTCATTAGTCCAACAATACAAGCTAATTCTGCTATAGCCATCCTTATTGCTCTATACTCTGCTTCAGCAGATGAAATAGAGATTACACTTTGCTTCTTGGATTTCCAACAGATCAAAGAACTACGAAACCTTACAATAAAACCAGTTACTGGCTGTCTAGTATCCACACAACCTGCATGGTTAGAATCACAATAACATTCAAGAATAGACGAATTATTGGCCGAAAGGAAAACCCTTCTCCCAGAGCTATCTTTTAAATACTTTACCAATCTAAGTGCCGCCTTCATGTGCGACTCTTTTGGTTCCTGCATAAACTAGCTTAACACTTGCACAGTATAAGATATATCAAGCCTTGTTAAAGTGAGATATAACAATTTACCAATAAGCCTTCTAAATGGGCCTCCATCTTCAAGGAAATGGTCCGTCTTTGTTTCTTCAGCTGATAACTTGAGATTCTGTTCCATAGGAGTCAAAACACTTTCTGACTCATCCAAACCAGTCTGATCTATAAGCTCAGTTGCATATTTTCATTGGTTAAGAAGAATTCCATGCTTGGATCTTACTAGTTCTAACCCAAGAAAATATCGTAATGCACCCAAGTCTCTAATTTTGAACTCACTATGCAAGTAGCTCTTCACATCACTAATACCTTTTGCACTACTTCCTGTAATCATGAGATCATCAACATATGCAAGGATAAAAATCAAACCCTTGTCAACTCGTTTAAAGATTAAGGCATAGTCGTGTTTACTTTATTGAAAACCCCCTTTAATTAATGATTGGGTTAATTGTTCATTCCATTGCCTAGAAGCTTGCTTTAGGCCATAGAGCGAGTTTTCCAACTTACATACCTTCAAGTGATCTATTTTTCTTTCAAAACCTTGAGGAATAGTCATATAGACCTCCTCATGTAAATCCCCTTGAAGGAATGCATTATCAACATCCATTTGATGAATTTCCTAATCATTAACTACAGCAAGTTTTAAAATGGTTCTAATGGTTACTATATGTTATTCTCTGGAAATTCTTGTATTTCATCACATTTTTCTCATATATTTGTGGTTTTAAACTTAAATTGTGCATAAGTTTTATACATATGAAGAAAAATGTGATATGTTGAAAATACTTGAAAAAGTGCAAATTTTGAGCTAAATGTATAGGTTTTTAGATTAAATTGAAGAATTGAAAAGCTCATAAAATCCTTCTCTTTGTAGGAGGATGATGACAAGAAATGAAAGCTTACATGGATCCTTGGAGGTGAAGAAAAGAAGAACAAAAACCAAGAAGGAAGATCAAAGTAGCTTGAAGGTGTCCCCGGTTGCTTTTGCTACGCCACAGCGAAGCAAAAGCGAAAGCACATAAAAAATAGGCCTTTCTGACCGCGTACGCTGTGGGTTCGCTATAGCGAAGAAAAAGCGAAAGCACATCAAAAATATGCCTTTCTGACCGCGTACGCTGTGGGTTCGCTATAGCGAAGCGAGGGCGAAGTCACATCAAAAATAGGCCTTTCTGACCGCGTACGCTGTGGGTTCGCTATAGCGAAGCGAGGGCGAAGTCGCGATACTGCAACTGTGCGTTTTGAAAAACTGATGCATCAGCTGACTTTTTAACCTAATGGGGGCGCCGAATTGGACCTATTCTGCACAAGGAAGAGCTCAAGGACTACAAGGAGGCTTCTTGGAGAGCTTGAGGGAGATTTTGGTGCTTCTTGGAGGAGATTCTTGGAGAAATTCAAGCTTTTTCTTCTCTTTTTCTGGTTTTTCCCCTCTTCTCTTCTATTTTGCTGATATGGTCATGAGTTCATTGTTGAGTTGTTGGTTTGTATTGATTATGAGTGGCTAAAACTCTCATTTAGGATTACTTCTACTCATTGTATGGATTAAAACTACTATATTTTCTTGCTTTTGCTAGTTGTTGAGAATATATGTTGATTTTTCTCTATGCTTAATTACTATCTTATGCTTGATCACCATATGATTAGTTTAGTTCAATTGAATGATGCTTGAGAGAGCTATTTTGGTTGTAGAACTTGAGAAAAATCATGTTAGACTTGAAGTTTAGGGATTAAATGGATGGTTTGTTGTTAGAATAGAGATATATCTAATAACCTAGCATAGTCTAATGAAGAATTGATTTGGGAAAGATGATTTTTATTAATGATAGACAAGAGATTGAACATTATTAATGAAGATTAAAAATCAATCTTGACTTGAGAGAGCTTGATTGATGATTTTAGAATCTTTGACTAGCATATGGACTCACACAACTAGCATAAGTGAATTAATTGCATAGTTTTATGAAATACAATGAGGAAGAAGTAATCCTAAGCCTTTAAACCTTGAAGTAGAATCAATTTTACATTCACCTTGGTTTACCTTATTGTTTTTCACAAATTCTATTAATTAACACACTCAATTCCAAATGATTTCATTCAACCTAGTTAAAAACATAGTTACAATAATTAACTCACTTTCGTCATAGTCCTCGTGGGAACGATCTTTACTTATCATTTTATTACTTGCGACCCGTGCGCTTGCGGAAGCTAAACGGCGAACACTATCTTAACCATAAGAGAAAATGTTTCATAAAAATCTATTCCCTCCTTTTGATTGTAACCCTTAACAACTAATCGTGCCTTAAACTTATCAACCTTACCATCAGCCTTGTATTTAACTTTGAAAACCCACTTACATCCTAATCCTATTGGTATCTTTCCCTTAGGTAAATTCACTATTTTCCAAGTCTTATTTGACTCCAATGCCTTAGTTTCACTTTGCATTGCCTCAACCCACCTTGGGTCTTTACAAGCTTGGAAATAGTGTTCTGGCTCAATCTCTTTATCAATGGAGGAAAGAAAACATTTATAAGATGTAGATAAATCTTCAACTGATATGCAATGCAGCAAATTATTATCATTATCATTCACTATGTCACTTACAGGTTCACGAGTTTGATGACCTAAATCAGGTAGGTATTGACACTCATAGTCCTTAGTCCAAGCAAGGGGCTGCCTAGTTCTAGTCAGCTTAGGGGCTGATTGTGATTGTTGTTGCATACTAGTCCTAATATCATTTCTCTGTGAGGGATCCTATTGTGCATCTATATGTTCAAAATTAGGATTCTGATTGCAAGTGATTCTTGTCATAGGAGGTGGAGATAACTCATACGAAATATCAAAATAATGAGGTTGATTCTATTTTTGAACTCCCCCTTGATCATAATCAGCACAATCACGAAAAGAGAACTTATTCTCCATAAAAGTAACATGTCGAGAAACAATGAGAGATTTAGATTTAATGTTGTATAGAAGGTACCCCTTTTGAGTAGTTGGATACCCAAGAAAAATGCATGCCTCGGCCCTATTTTGAAACTTATCATGAACATTGTATGTCATAGCGAAGGCAAGGCATCCAAATACTCTAAGATGGTTCAAAAATGGTAGTTTTCCATACAACATTTGATATGGGGTCAAATAGGATAAACTTTTAGATGGTGTCCTATTGATCAAGTATGAAGCAATTCTAATCCCTTCCCCCCATAATTTAATAGACATGTTGGAATTACTCATAATTGATCTAGCGACGTTCAACAAGTGCTTGTGTTTCCTTTCAACCACTCCATTTTGTTGTGGAGTGAAAGGACAGGATCTATGATGAACAATCCCTAGATGATAAAAAAATTCCCTTAATTCATTATTAACAAACTCAATACCATTATCAGTACGTACCGTCTTAATTTTAGCAGAAAATTGAGTAATTGTGTATCGAATGAAGATCTTTAAAAACTTATAGGCTTAGATTTAATATGCATAAGGAATACCCATGTTGCTTTAGAGAAATCATCAACTAGAGTGAGGAAATATCGATAACCTTAGTGTGTGGGTGTCTTATATGATCCCCACACATCAATATGTAAAAGATCAAAACAACATTTGGATTCAAAATAATTGGTAGGAAATGGCAAGCGGAAATGCTTGCTCTAAATACAGATTTCACATTTCTCATTATTTTTAGCAGAATTAGAAACTTTTACATCATTCAAATATCTCAATATGTCTATAGGCGCATGACCTAGCCTAGAATGCCAAAGTAAATTAGTTACATTGGTCACATGTTCATGCTTATTCTCATTTTTCAACAAATCAAAATCACAAGTTCTCTTAAACAGATATAGCCCCCTAGAATGGCTACCATTCCCCTTGATCATTCCATTGGATATGTCTTGCAGTACACAAAAGTTAGGAAGGAAAGAGGCAACACATTCACTATGTATAGTGAGTTTAGCTATTGACACTAAGTTATAGCAAAATTCTTTAGGCAAACAATACATTAGTTAGCACAATATCCTTAGTTAGTCGAATGTTCCCAACATGTGTTATCCTAATTCTTTGTCCATTAGGGACTTTAACCCATTTAGCTGGACCTAAAGAAGGTTTCCAATTATCTAGATGAGTTATATCATTCACTATGTGACAACTAGCCCCTAAATCCAATATCCATTCAGTTTCAAGGTTAGGATACATACCTGAGGTAGCTACTTGCACACTTACAGCGGTTTCAGTTGGGTCTAAATCTTTCTTTAACATCTATAGGATCTTCTTGTACTGTTCATAAGTGAAGAAGGGTGGATGGTTGCCTTGATCAGAGGTGTGGACAGTGTCTTTGGCAGCAAATTTGAGTTGATTATCATTAATAGTAGGATTAAGTTGCTCATCCGGCGATTCTTTCTTGTTTTGAGATCGGAAGAATCCTGGAGGGAACCCAATGAGTTGGTAACATGAGTCCTTTTGATGTCCTCGCTTATGACAGTAGCTACAAACATCTTGGCTTTATCCTGTACCTCTTCCCCTTCCTCTTCCATGGCCACGCCCACCTTTGCCCGAATTAGATGCCATTACAGAACCATCAGCAGAGGAAGAAGGACATATATATGGAAGTTGCCTTTGAGTCTCTTCTTGTAGAATCATCGAATAGGCTTGATTGGGGGAAGGAAGAGGCACTGTGAGGAGTATTTGACTTTGGACATGATGAAAGCTTTCGTTTAAGCCCATAAGGAATTGAAACAACCGCTGTTCCTAAATAGTCTTCGCATATTCTTGAGATGAAACATATTGGCAGCTGGGGATAAGGACCAGAGCAGTATGCTCATCCCATAATCCTTGAGGTGTGTGTAATAGGTTGAGACACTCATGCTGTCTAGTGAAAGAGAGTTGACGGAGCGAGATAATATGAAGATACGTGCCCCGTCTACAACATCAAAGCGTTCTTTCAGGTAAACAGTGTGGGCATGAAGAGAAAAGACCAAACTATTGGCTATTTCTTTATCAACAGAGTTTATGAGCCAGGAAAGCACAACCGCATTACAGCGGTTCCATTGATCCTTATAACTATCTTCTTGTTTGTCTCTCAGACAGGTCCCCTCAATGAAGCCGAGCTTATTTTTACCAAGTAAGGCTAAGCGTATTGTCCTATTCCAAACAGCATAATTTTGAAACCCAACCAAAACTTGCGATACCAGAGTTATGGCCTGAGTGTCTGTTGGATGGAGAAAAAGAGGGTGTTGAATATGTACCAATATGGCAAATTCTGTCATATGTACCAAGATGCAAGCACTGGATATGTACCAATATGGAAAATTCTGTTATATTGCAAATATGTACCAAATAGGCTTCAAATAAGACCAAAACAAATAACCAAGACAATTAATACTCATGCTCCAAGTCAGGCGATGACCAAAATGACCACAAAATAACCAGTGAAAACCATAGCAGCCAGTGGAAATTGAAATAGAGAAGATAGAGGGGAAATTGCAAAGAAAACAAAAATTTACCAAGGTGAAATCATGGTGATGCACAACCAAACAGAATGGAGTGCACCGTCGAGCTTTTGATGCAGACGCTGTCCCTAACTGATAATCAGATAGTGATCGCAGCTTCTGATGAGAGATCCGAGACCGATTTTGATGAGAGAGCAGATCGTGAATTCTTGGATTTGGTCCTGTCGGAAGCAATGGTCGGCGAGATCTCAAGAAACTCAAGCAAGAAAAGCAAGAAAAACGGCAAACCTAACTTGGACCGATTCTGGTGGGAAAATCGTAGCAAATTCTATGATCTTGGAGACTGCCATCTTCAAAAACGTGCGCGAGTTTCAGTGATAGAATGGTGCCTGAAAACCATTGATCTAAATGTAATGGAGTTGAAAAATACAATGGCTGCCAGGGAAGAAAACCCGTGCGTGTCTTGATGGGAATTAACGGTGAGATATGGCTTTGGCTATGATCAAAGGTGGATGTGGTTCTTAGAGCAAATTTATGTGATAAGCTTGCATAATACAGGCTCTGATGCCATGTTAAGTGGACTGAGTCCACAAATTCTTATTAATCAACAACCGTACAATATGTTCACATACTAATATATATAT
Organism: Inga leiocalycina; assembly: GCA_963242795.1. Classification (NCBI taxonomy): domain Eukaryota; kingdom Viridiplantae; phylum Streptophyta; class Magnoliopsida; order Fabales; family Fabaceae; genus Inga; species Inga leiocalycina. The sequence continues at coordinate 5,113,480 of OY725330.1, forward strand.
AACCCAATAAGTTATGGGCTTGGGCTGGAAATACAAGCCCCAACAAAGTAAATACATACAATCCTTGTGTTCACAAATATATCTACAAACTTATGTATATTCTATAATGCTAGTCCCTTTTATAAGAAACTTTCACTTTTTGTCTGAAAATTTAAGCTTCTCTTTCCTATTTTACCCTTATTAAATACATATTTTCTCTCACATCTTGTACTTATTATCTCTCATACTTTTTATCTATTCTCTCTCCTATACTCTTTTCATAAATAGGGGTATACATGGAAAAAAATATGACATTTTTTACACAATAATTACTTTTAACTACCAGTTCATTTTACACAATCAAAGAGAAAATTGTTTATAAATAGGATCGGAGGGAGGGAGTATACTACCAAACGAAAGTAGAACACAAGGGAAATATTGAAAGTGAATGACGCTCCCTTTTTGGCAAGTTGGATAATTATTTAGGATACATAATTTTCACAGTTAATTAAAAATCATAGTTGGAGTTATCATGTGGCAAATGTTCACACTTTAACAATGACGGGAATTATATTTTATGTAATGGACTTCTTTTCCTTAATAATTTTCTTAAAATATGGAGAGCATAATCATCTAGATACAAAATATCACAAGCTTGGCCAAAATAAAAAATTACAAGCCAAGTCATATAGTGCATGCACATATGCATATCCTTATTTGCTGATAAAATGTGGGGCTTTTAAAAGTTTATTTATAAAAGAGTTGAGTTGCAAAAATATCTGAGTTTTTATCAAAAATGCCTCTAGCACTAAATGCTTATCGGAAATATAAAAATACCCATAAACTTTTAAAATGTGAGTAAAAATATCATCTCCGTTAAAAAATTGTAACAACTGTTATTTTTGTAGTGGACCCCACCCTATTGAAAAAACAAAAAATGTCTAGGTTTTTGTAATTTCCCTCATTACCTTGGATCTTTCATTTGTCATTTGCCTTCTTCCCTTCACCTCCATTTCCTTCGGATGTGATCCTCTCCTTCTCCCTTATGGTTCGCTCCCATCCTTTTCTCTCAAAATACACTATTTTGGTGTAAAATATACAAGCTTTTCACCTCCTTTTTTTTTAAAAAAAAAACAGCATTCATTATCTTGAAGTATTTTTTAAGTGTTAGTCAGCTTTCTAAAATATTTTTTCAAGATCCTAAAAACTTAATTTAGGATACTGGATAATACTTAAAGAATGTTACAGAATATTGACTGACACTTAAAGAAGGAGGCACCCTCCACCAGCTGTAACAGCGCATCCTCCACCAACAGCGACGGCGCGACTCTTCACCAGCGACTTGAATCACTAATCCATAGCTAAGAGGGAATTGATTTACAATGACAATCCCAATTACGGGTATTTTCTTTTTGAGTTGGGGCATTTTTGTGCTTTTAAATGGTAGTAAACGAACGTTAACATTTTTTAATGATGATGGTATTTTTGCTTCGATTTTAAAAGTTTGTAAGTATTTTCGTATCTTCAAAAAATATTGGTGCTGAATATATTTTTAATAAAAATTCATGAGTATTTTTACACCTTAACTCATTATAAAAAAAACAAATAATGAAAACAAAAGTATACAAGCTCAAATTCTTCTTTAACTCTTTTGTCCTTCGTTTCGAATAGTGCTAGTCAAACTAAACCACAGAATTAATAGTAAGATAAAAAGTGTTTTTTTTTTTTGTAAATCGAAAAAAAACTCCATTCATATGAACCTCGTAAAAGCAAACTGCTGATAAAACAACAGGCACCAGGTCTTGTTCGGTTTGCCATTATCTTAAGTGGGTGTTTAGATTGATTTTTAAGAATAATTTTTACGATTTATGAGATAAATATGTGGAAGGAGTTTTATTTCAGATTACGTAAATCTAAATTTAAAACCTAGATTTAAAAAATTCCCAGACACCCACTAAATCTTTCACCGTCCATTGCCTTTCGGTAGCATCATTAGAGTCAGCTTGAGGTAATTAGTTATATGATTGATGTATAACAGCTGTAACTGAGCTGGACACGGGTTTTATACATATCGGGGATTATTGAATTGGGAAAATCCCAAAAGAATTTTAAAAGATAAGCAGGTGTTTTAAATATTCATAATGTCAAAAAAATATTAATATATGATTTATCCTTTTTAAAATGAAAAGAAAATGATAGAATTGTCATTGGAGTTGAATTTTCACTTTGATATAATTAATTATGAAATATTATCGGATCTAATGAAATTTTTAAAAAAAGTTGTGAAATTCTTTTGGAAAATTGTGAAAATTTTACTCGAACTTGTGAAACTTTTATTCGAATTTTTGAAACCATTATTAGATAGTTTGAATCAAAATTTGCAACTTGTGAAATTCTTTAAATAAATTGTGAAATTATTTTGAGAACTTGTGAAACCCTTATCAAATTTTGTGAATTCAAATTTATAACTTGTGAAACCCTTATAAAATATTATGAATTTTAATTTGTAATTATGCATTTTTTATGAGAAATTGTGAAAAACTTATCTAAATTTATAAGAATCTTTATTAAAAGTTATGAAATCACGACTTCCTCTGTATCCTTAATTTTAAAATTAGAGAGATAATTATGTCATTTTTTTTAATTTTAAAAACAACGAATCATCACACACTAGCACCTCTTTAACGTCATGAATATTTGTAATATCGTTTTGTCTGTTGTCCTTTGACATTTTTAAACTCCTGGGATGTTCCCTATTGAATAATCGAATACATCTTTTCTCCTCTCCATTTTCGTGTTAAGCATACCCTTAATTTTATTGGTTCAGTTCTGCTACTGGCCCTGCTCTTTAATTACTCTGTTTTATAATATACTCAGTAGCTTCCCTTCCTCTCCTACCCGTTTATTTCTTCTTATCTTTCACCGCCTGCTCTAGAAATTCCCCCACAAACCATAGAACCGACGTTTCAGTGAATTGTTATTACTCTTTCTATTGCTTTTATGCATTTCCATTGTTACTATTAGCCTTGAAGCTGAACAAAATAGGAAAAGGGCTGTCCTTTATTTTTGAATAACGTATAAAGTGATCTAATTCTTATGTATAGTTATGAACTTGCAGCAATATGTTTTCTACTATAACAATTTTATTATTTTTCCTTGCGCATGAGGCGATTTTAATTCAACACGTTGCATCGACTTTGAAGCTAAAGTACTGTTTATGAGCTATGATTTGTTCCCATTGAAGTGAAGAAACATCTATCTTGCTCCTTTTTATATGCTGTCGTGATAAACATTTACACAATAAGAATCAAAAGAGTCTTACCATATACGCAATATACATTGACTGAATTACAGCAAGTCCAACATCAACTTGGCGGCTTATGCTGTCAGGTAGCACTGGAATCCAACCCACGCTGTATTTTTTTTTTGGGACAAATAACCCACGCTAAAGAACGAGAAATTTACCAAGGGACGCTCTTAAAAGGCCTGCTTCATATTCCACTGTTATGCATAACAAAGTTCTTACTCTTTCCCCTTCTTGGAGATAAATCAAGACCAGGTGGTGCAAACTACAGGTTAGTTGCTCATTCAAATTTACTTGGTTATTGTTCAACTGATGGCCACAGAGATAGAACAAGAAGGTACCGTTTTTTTTTTCCCTTCTTTGGCCAGGGGAAAGAAGGTACATATGCCTCGTTTAAAGCTTTTCACTTTCTATCTCCTCTTAGAATGATGGAGATTCCGAGATTTATTATTTGTCATGGATTAGATAAATATGGCCATGTCTTGTTTTGAGACCTTATAATTCCAACTTGGAAGAAGATATCGGAGCTTGCCGACTAGTTTTGGACTGTATTTGATAGAAATCTGTTAAGTCTGGTATTTGTTTTTATCAGGCGACAAGAAAGAGCCGAGTTGTCACAGGGACATGGATGTCACTCGACAACCTCAACGTTCAAGATTCAGAGAATACAAAAGGTCGTTCCAAGTGTCCCTCTACATTGTCTTTCTTCTGGTAGGCCAATCTGCAGGTACTCTTCTGGGAAACTTCTACTATGATAAAGGTGGTAACAGCAAATGGATGGCAACATTTGTTCAGTCAGCTGGATTCCCAGTTCTAATTCCCCTCATTTTTTACCTCTCACAGCGAAGCAAATCCAGGAGAACCATGCTTAACAAACCAAGTGTTTTTACTTTTGCCGTCCTCTACCTAGCTTTTGGCTTACTTTCGACAGGAGCCAACCTCATGTATTCCTATGGGCTTCTATATCTCCCAGTTTCCACCTATTCTCTTCTATGTGCGACCCAATTGGCCTTCAATGCACTATTCTCCTACCTCCTTAATTCTCAGAAGTTTACCCCTTTCATATTCAATTCCTTGGTTCTCCTCACCTTATCAGCTTCCCTTCTTGCTGTCAATTCTGATTCCGAGGAGTCAAAGGGTTTATCCAAAACAAAGTATATAACTGGCTTCCTTTTTACACTGGGTGCATCTTCTATGTATTCCTTAATTCTCTCCCTTGTACAGCTTTCATTTGAGAAAGTTATAAAAGCAGAGAACTTCTCTCCTGTGTTGAATATGCAGTTCTACACAAACTTTGTCAGTACCTGTGGTTGCGTTGTGGGATTGTTTGCAAGTGGAGAGTGGAAAACTCTGAACAATGAGATGAATGGATTCCAAACAGGGAGGTTGTCTTACATAATGACTCTGGTTTGGACAGCTGTGACGTGGCAGATTGCCATCGTGGGAATGCTGGGGCTGATCTTTGAGGTGTCTTCTTTATTTTCAAATGTAATAGGTACAGTGTCGTTGCCTGTTGTTCCCATTCTCTCAGTTTTTTTCTTCCATGACAAGATCAATGGGGTGAAGGTGGTGTCCTTGCTGTTAGCTTTGTGGGGTTTTATTTCCTATATTTATCAACATTATATCGATGACCAAAAAGCCAAGGCAGCTAAAAGAGACAGTGTTGAAGTTCCAAATGGTCACGTGGAAATTTGTTGATTGAAATGACCACTTTTTATTCAGTTTGTTCTGGGATCTCTTGCTAGAACTTTTTACATATGTTAATGGATGTTTGTTTCTCAATGTTGTGTGATTTTGTCTTGCGTGATATTACAAGGGATCTTCACTTGAATCAGCCTTCAAAATTGGTTAGTTAATGGACTTTGTTACATTCCACAAGGCCAGAAAAAGGAGCTTTACAGCTTGCCTTCGGTGTTTAGTGGAAGTTGTAATTTGCACAACCATGATCAACATTTTGAACTTTATTATTTAAAAAAAGAAAGGTCCATTATACAGAATTCAAAATGATGATCATGGCTGAACAAATTAGGAATTGGTTAAGGATAGGCACTAGGTGCTCAACCCATGAAGTTCATGTTTGATTTTTTTAAACTAGTGATTTTTGAATAAAAAAATCATTTTTTGAAAAAATATTAATTAAGAGATTATCTTTATTTTATATTCTCTACCTATTAATATAATTATTTTTAAAAAAATTAAATCTAGATCATCCAAAATTCATCTGGACATTCCAGATGGGATGAGCGCCCGTAGGCACCAAAACTAATTCCAAACAAATTAATGGGTTTTGCTGCATTCCATGATGCTAAAAAAAGGAGCTTCAAAACTTTCTTTTTTTTCTCTTTTTGATAAAGTAGCTTTACCTCTTAACTTTGATATTTGGTGGAAGTTGTAATTTGTAATCTAGTGGTGTGGATGTCCCGAATGTTCAATCCCATTTGTAATTCAGGCAGTTAACATTTATATTTGTAATTCAAGAAAAGAATACAGTTAAAGAAAATGTGCACTCTTAGCCAAAAAAAAAAGAAAAAGAAAAAAGAAAAAGAGAAGGTGCATACCATATTGGGTTAAACTTTTTTTTTTTTGCAGTAACCATATTGGGTTAATCTACTGAACTAATTGAAGGCGTTCTCACGTTTACTAAATATATATAACCTGGAAAAAGGTAAAAATGATTAACCCTTCATTATGTCATAGTGATAGTGGGCAATTATTTAAGATGCGTTGATTTTAATGGTTCATTAAAGGTCAGTGACATTTTCGTCTGTCAAATAGTCAAAAGTTTTCAAACAAAAATAGTCAAACGTCCAATGTCAATAATTACTGGAGTTTTCGCGCGGAAAAAAAAAACTTAAATTCTGTACGATGGAATTCTGTATGATGGACTCTTTCTTTTCCCCCTTAATACGTAGTGTGTGTTTGTGATAGCGGTAGGAAAAATGACTTATTGTGATTCTGACTTATTAAAAATGACTTAAAAGAAAAGTGAATTTTTGATTCGTGATTTATGTTTGGATGAGCGATTGAAAACGTGTTTTTTCATAAGTCAAAATATGTTTGGATTAGCGATTGTATAAGTGCATTTTTAAAAATAAAAAGTTGAAGGGCATTTGTATATTCTTCAAATTTTAGATAGATCATATATACGATATCCAACAGTAACATATCATCTGGGCCTGGAAGATATTTAAAATGCAAACTTGTAAATCGAAAGATGAAGTCCAAACTAGGAATGAAATTTCAGAAATTATAACAGTATAAACACATTGTGATTCACTCTATTATGCCACTAGAGCAAATAATTCCCAATCTAGAATTTCAATGGCCACAATTGTAGTACGAAGTCCAAACGTAGGTAACGTTGAGCTCAAAAAACCAAATAACTTAGGAAATTACATAATTTCACAAAAAACTATTACATAACTAATTGGGATCATAAATTCCGTACAAGTTGCTGTGTAATCATGTCACGAATGCGATTCATTCTGGTTGAAGACGTCGTAGCAACATTGGACGAGGAAGCCGTATCGTCTACAGTATTATCATCTTCCTGAGCTATATTGGCACTTTCTGCTTCGCCAAAATCAACATCACTCTGAGAATTTCTCCTAATAAAGTTATGAATAGCCATAGTTGCCACAACTAAGTGGACTTGCGTTGGGTAGGAGTATTTGCGCATTTTTTGCAATAATTCGAATCTATTCTTCCACACGCCAAAAGTCCTTTCAATAGTTGACCGCAAACTTGAATGATAGTAATTGAAGGTCTCTTTAGCATTTGCCAAACCAGGACGACGCTGAAATTCTGCCAGGTGATAGCGGTTACATCTGTAGGGACCAAGATACCCAATTGGTGTGGGATATCCAGCGTCGACTAAGTAATATTTGCCTAATGAATGTCTCAAATCATTTTGAAGGTGTTAGATTAAGCAAAGTGCGCACAGATAATGTGTGTAAACACTGAATGGGCTTAAAATATACCTGCAGGTGGATGAGGGAAATTCTGAGCTGAATTTGAGACAGCAGCTTCAAACACACGAGCATCATGTGCAGATCCTTCCCAACCCGCCAACACGAACGTAAAACACATATCCCAATCGCATACAGCCATTACGTTCTGTGTTGTATAACCTTTTCTCCCGATATATCTTTCCCGGTTGGGACCAGTGATCACACACTTGATGTGAGTTCCATCTATGGCTCTAATGACATCCTTAAAGTAGGGATAATAGCGAGGATCGTGGAGGATTTTTGGGTGGCATCCTTTAAATTCGGGATCAGAGGGTTTGATATATTCTCGAGCTAGGCTAAAACAAGCCTCTAGTACCAAGAGCAATAGCCGACTGACAGTTTCCCCTAAATGCTGAAACAACTCTTGGACCATCCTATTACCGACGCCATGGCCAACTGTGAGCAAAAACATCGCAACCATTTCTTCGACCCCGACATTCTTAGAATGTTGTAACCCATGTTCGACCAATTTACTGCACAACCGGTAGAATACATGTTTTTCAACTCTAAACATGTCATGACATTGTGATTCATGCTCAGCCAAAATATCTTGGACAAATAAATGACCGGGTCGTGAACCCGTTTTACGAGGTTCTTTACACATGAAAGGAATCCAATATTGACACACTAACGCAGCTACTTGTTCATACTCTGTTATCTCTTCATCGATAAGAGCTAGTATTTGAGAGTGTCGTCTTCTTCCTCCATCCAATTTTCCATTGCAGCTGTAACCTGTGCATTGGTTGCAAACGTATATAACATAAACATAATTCATAAAACGAACGTTGGATTAAAATATACATAATATATATCCGAAATTAGCATTGTTGGTCTAGTAAAAACAAAAGACGAAGCATGCATACAATAAACACTAAACTATTTATCCATAAAGTTCAATGCAAGGGTCGTTAATAATAAACAAAATACGAAGCATGCATATTGATAGTTGTAGATCTAAATTCATAGTGACTCAATCAAGGGTCGCAACCATATAACGCAGCCACGCAATCACGCTATCCTTCTTCCTCTTAACAAGTGAGAAAAACGTGTCCCGACTAGTCTTGTCCATGATGACCTTGAAGCAGCGGATTTGAAAGTCCTCATCTTTTTGCACTTCATCCAACTCAAGCAAGGTTGCAATAGCGGCATCAACACTCCTTGCTTGAATCTCGCTGATGGTTGTAGATCTACTCTTCGATGCTTCTACCATGACACTAATCGCAGCCGCAATCTGCTTTGCCGCTGGGATCTTCTGCTTCTTTTTCTTCCCGAAGAGATCAAATCGTTTTCGCTTTCCCTGACTTCCGAAATTAGTTGGACCAGATGATGCGCCTGGACCAGAGGGAGGAGTTTGGGAGGATAACCCGACGCTCGCTAGCTCATCCGTCACTCCTGTGCTAAGTGCTGGGTCAACTCCAAAATTCTCGTCCTCACTGTCCCCTGAACCTTCCTCCTCGACCATAGTAGGTCGGTACACATCCTCTTCCTCTGCATCCTGTGTCTGTGTCTGTATGAACGACGGATTCAATTCATCCTCGCCTGTTGCCACGACGTCCTTGAATATAAGCCTCAATTCTCTTTCGTTCCTGAGGGCTGAATGCCGAAACTTTCTATACGCCGAATTCTCCTGCATACAGACAAGTAACAAAGCCATTAACTATAATACAAAAGCTGATTGAGGCAACTGAATTACTATTTTGCAACATTATAAGTTTCAGTAGGGATCACTAACCTGACATTTGCGTTGCCACCACTCAACCGAAGCAACGACATTTTCGGTTCCAGGCTCTCGGCCCACACCGGTCTCTTTTATTAACGCATCCCAAGTCCTTAAATCCTTCCTTAACATATCAAACTTATTTTTTAACTGTTTCTTGTCATACGCTTTCCCAGTTTTCTCGTTGAATGTAGCAATAATAGCTTCCCAACCATCTTTTGAAAAAGACAACCCTCGTCGTTCTTTTTTTAAGATTTGGTCAACCATGGCGTAGACAAAAATCTCAGTGGACGCATCATCCCATAACGCTCTGTCATTCATCTCTCTATGGAAAAGTTTCACTTTACATAAATGTTGATGACATATAGAATAATCAATATCATGCAACTTTAGCCAACATAACTACATAGTTAACTAAGCATGATTGTGATGTGTTTGTGTGTGTGTAACCAAACACCTAACCCCCATTAGTTGTGGCTTCAGTTTGATGAATTTATGATCCAAATAATGATGGTTTGTTAGAAGAATGTATGTTAAGCTTTGAAATATACTGTACTTACAATAATCTTGTACTGCCATCTAATTTAACACATTGAGGAACGAAGATATAGAACAATGAAGAAGTTCAACATTTCAAACCAGTTATATATTTTGTATTTGAGATACCCCTTCCTCTGCGTCAAAAATCATATGTTTAGTAAACATAAATATGCTTTAGTAGATTGTATTTAGTAATAATTAGAGTCTATGTTTTGGTTGCTTCTTGTATATTTTCATACATTAATCAACCAACTATTGTTTTCATACATTTCAACACAATTAATGGGGGCAAAAACAGAATGCTATCCAAATTTGGTTGTTCTCAAAGTATCACTTTCAGCTAAACGCTTCATTGCAATAATTAATACGAAAGAGGAAAATAAATAACAAATCGTCCCAGTACAAGTACAACATTGAGATACCAAATATGTGATTCAAACAAATGATTTTCCTGAGCAATAATGAAATGGAAAAACCAAATTGCAGTGCACAATTATCACTCAGTTCAAATGCATATTTCATAGAGGCAGAAACACGTTCAGACCGAGGAGATTCAACCAGAACAAAGAACCAAAATTTCACATACATGTCAGACTATCATATGTTCAGTTCCTGTGCGAAACAACAGTTGAAAACACCATAAACTGGCAGGCAAGGTAAGAAACACAAGAGATTAAGATAAAACAAACGATATCCACCACCAGGAACTACACCCCTAAGCGTGTCAAGATGTTCATTAATCCTCGCTCTCCTCCTCCTCTCTGCCTCGCCGCCAAAACAGAGCAACACAAGAACAAAAAAGACAACAAAATCTTACACAGTCCACCGACAAGCAAAACAGAGCAATGGCAAAAAAAAACCAGACAGAGACGGAGTAACGAACGAAAGCCACGATTCAAAGCTCAAAACTCAAAACTCATCTAAAATGCAACTTGTGAAGCTTACCTTGCATATGGAGGGAGGATCGACAGCTGTGCGCACAGCAAACTCACCGACGGACGACCGGAGGACAACTTTGCAACACTAGACTCTTCACTGGCTGAAAATGCCAAGAAACAACAGATCCACCACCGTGTGTGAAAAAAATGGCTGAAATATCACCGCAACACACTGTCGAAGCTCACCTCGACCAACGCTCCGGCTTAGACTGGAAATCGGAAGAATCTCGGAACTCTTCGACCGGCCACACTGTAACACCCTGCCTTTAATCATGTAATTATAATTCGATATTAAATAATTAAAGTAGATTAGAGACCTTCGGATGCCATTACTGAAAATCACCACAAAATTCCCAGAATTTCAATCTTTACATACTGTTCCAGAAAATAATTAATTTCGCTGGGCAAACTTCAAAAATCCAAAACTCTTAGGTCACAAATCAAAATGATACAAATTATATGTTCATTTTGAAGCTTGACATGTGAACTTTAATACTGGAAAATTTCAGAATTTTTAGACACCATTTGCCTATTTAAAACGTCCATACAAATTGGCTGCCCTGTACAGAGTTTCAATGGACAGAGTTTTCAACTTTTGCACGATTATTCCCAATGGTTCCAATTTCACAATAAACACTCTCCTCATATGAATTTTCACAAGGCAGCCATTGGAATCATTAAAATATCCAAATTCCCATCACACATTCCCCAAAAGTATTTATTCAACAATAATTATATCCACTTTTAAAGTCATTAGCCCTTAATTACTTTTTGGGATATTACACACACCACCGCAACCACTAGACTCGGCTTCAACTGCTCCAACACCACGGCTTCACCATTTTCCGGCCGCCGAGGGAGAGAGGGACAAGCTTTGGAGATCCAGTCAAAAATGGTGGACGAGCTTTCTTCGATCCAGTAATGGTGATGTTCGCTTGGTTTTAAGTGAAGACGGGAAACACTGATGCAATTCGTACTCTCTTCTGATGTAGTGGCAGGGAATTAAATGCCCATAATAATGGTTAGATTAACTACCAAACAAAACGCATTTGAAAAAGCTCCTCATTCCAGCTTAACAAAACGGGGCTTCATTCGGGCTTTTTTCTTTTTTTAAAATGCTGAACCAAACATCACCAAAACGTATTGCAAATATATTTGGGCTTTTTGTTAGCAAACGGGCTTATTTGACCAAAAAAGTGATCCCAAACTCTCACGTAATAAGCTAAATCACAAAGTACATAAAAACAGTGTATTGATGTTTAAATCCGCAGATAAAATTTATCGCTTTAATTTTAAGATCAGTGATCAATGGCCGGAAAGAAAACTTGACATAGAGCAAATCCGCTATTTTTCGCTGTATAAAATAAAAGGCCTATGTATCATTTCTTTTTGACCTCATCTGCATCAATCTTGAAATTTTTTTTTTGATTGATAACTGGAATTCATTAAGTTACAACTTAGAACTTAATACAAAGCAAAAGGGGAAACACCAAAGTAATCATCAACGACCGTCTCCTCCAACGAAGGTGGTGGTTGATTAAAGAAAACAAAAACCTCTGCATAAGTATGCGCTAATCTAGCAAGATGATCAGCATTCCTATGCTGTTCTCTAGGAATGTAATTCAACAAAACATGCCAATCTCTAGACAACCATAGTCTAGCTTCTACAATAATAACACTGAAAGGGTGGTTTTGCTCTCCACCTCTCGTTAACAAATTGATAGCCTCAATACAATCAGTGTGGATCAGAATGTTTCTGTATCCTCTGTTCCAGCAAATCTGTAATCCTTGGATAATTGCTAAAATCTCTGTGATTGCAGGAGGAACTGTCAACAGCTTACACATGAAACCACCAAGCCAAGCTCCTTCCATATCACGTAAAACTCCCCCACAGCTGCATTGACCTGAGTCCATAGCCGATCCATCTACCGCCAAGTGTATAAAGCCTTCCTGCCTGTCTCTCGTACTCTGATATTCAGATGACTGAGAAGAGTAAAACTTACAATGGGAAAGCAGATCCTGATCGCAGCTAGCGCGAAAGAAGCTGGAATGTGCATCCTGTGAACAAAACTCAAGCTCCTCGCCAAAGACATTCTTGCATCTGGATACCCATATATCCCAACAGACATAACTAAACAAGGAAGCCCATTGGACTTTTCTCGTGAAATTTCTGCCAATTCCATGTTTAAGATTCCAATTTATCCATTCTTTCCCTTGTAATGATATGAATTTATCCCACAAGGTCGGATGAATTAAGGCAATCCATCGCTCCCGGGCGTTGCCACAATCTCTAAGCATGTGCATCATGTCCTCCTCTTGGTTACAACCGAAGGAACAACTTGCCGAATCCAGGAGACCTCTCTGAGTTCTCAACTTTGCCGTATGTAATCGATCATGAGAGGCTAGCCACATAAAAGATTTGATCTTCTCTGGAATTGAGCATCTCCACAGTGTCCTCCAGAATGGTTCTCTGACAGCATGAGTACCTGCAGAAAGGAAATAATATGCAGATTTAACAGAAAAGCAGCCATCCGAAGAAGGCTTCCAGTAATACTTATCCTCACCCCTCTCCTCACAAGGAGGGTGGGCTCGCATAATACGATAAGTAACATGAGGCTGGAACCATTGACTTAGCTTATCCCTGTCCCATTCTCCCAACAGATTAGTGTAATCATTTACTTTAGCTTCCCTATCCACAAAAGCTTCATAACCAGGAATGAGCTCAATTAAAGGTCTATTCATCTCAGACCAATTATCTTGCCAGAAGGAGGCCAAATGCCCATTCCCAATATTGACTCTTATGCCTTTGATAAACTTTTCCCATACAGCACATATTCCTCTCCAAGACGCAGATGAGTTTTTCTTGCGTTGAATCCTTGGCATGAAGCCAATGCCACATCTATACTTCGATCGGAGAACCCTAACCCATAGAGCATCTTTGTTGTTAAGGAGGTGCCAGCATAGCTTCATCAAAAAAGCTTCATTTTGTCTTCCCAATTCACGGATCCCAAGTCCTCCGTCTTTCTTATCTCTGGTTATTTGATCCCAAGATATCAAATGAAGTTTCTTTCTATCGTCTTCTTCCCCCCATAGGAAGTTTCTGCTTCTTTTTTCAAGCTCGTTCAGCATTCTTTTGGGAAATAACATTGTCTGCATGTAATACGATGGCAAGGCATTTAAAACTGATTTAACAAGAGTAGCATGACCGGCCAGGTTCAGGTATCTCCTTTTCCATCCTGAAAGCTTATTCCTGGTTTTTTCCAAGATAGGCATAAAAGTGATGTAGTTCGCTCTTTTGTGTATCAAAGGAATTCCCAGATATTTACCCAGATCCCCTGTAAGGCCAACTCCCATACTCCGACTCATACTTAAAGCTCTGGAGAAGTTCACATTCTTCGAAAAACAGACTTTTGTCTTACCTCGGTTCATTTTTTGCCCCGAAGCCTCACAAAATCTCTGGATACAATCTAACATCACCTCAACCTGACTTTCAGAGGCCTCCCCAAACAGAATGAGGTCGTCGGCAAAAAATAGATGAGAAATAAGAGGACCGCCTTTGTTCAGCTGAATCGGAGTCCACGTGTCATTATCAATAGCATCAAGAATTATATGGCTTAATCTCTCCATACACAAGGTAAATATATAGGGAGAGATAGGATCTCCCTGACGAATGCCTCTAGTTGAATTGAAAGTAGAAGTGACTTCACCATTCCATAGAATTTGAGAAGATGAGGTGGTAATACATGCCATGATAGCTTCGCACAATTTATCCTCAAGACCCAACATTCTAAGAGTATCTTGAATAAAACCCCATTCAAGACGATCGAAAGCCTTCTCTAAGTCAACCTTGAGAGCCATCCAACCTGTCTTGCCAGATTTAGTCTTCATTGAATGGATAACCTCCTGTGCCACTATAATGTTATCACTGCTCTGTCTTCTAGCTATAAAGCTACACTGATGTTGACCAATAACTTTCCCCATAATCTGCCGGAGTCTATGAGAAATAGTTTTAGTAATAATTTTGTAGCTCACATTACAAAGAGATATCGGCCGAAAATCCTTGATTGTTTGAGGGCTTTCTATCTTGGGAATGAGTACAATATTAGTATTATTTATGCCCCTGACCGACATAGGATCGTTGAAGAAATCCCTCACCAGAGAAAAAATGGACTCGCCAACTATAGGCCAGAACTCTTGATAGAGAATAGCTTGAATACCATCTGGTCCCGGTGCCTTGAAACCTCCCAAATCAAAAGTAGATTTTTTTATTTCCTCATTTGTAACTCTTGCTTGAAAATGTTCCATATCCCTCTCATTCAATCTAGGAAAGCCTGAACTTGTTATGAGCTGATTGACAGAAGACCCGTTACTGCTAAAGAGATTCATAAAATAATTAATGGCAAGATTCTTCAATTCATAGTCATCGAACGTCCAGCTACCATCCTCCCATTCGGATGCTGATCTGTACTGTGTCCGAACTGGAGTTCCACCGGTGATAGTCTGGGCTTGTTTTTCTGTCAATCTGTGTTTGTTTTTCTGGTGATCTGTTCATATTCCTGGTCGCTGCTCTGTTCGGATTGTATTAACCAGGCACATTATTGACAAAGAAGAATAGCTCTGAAAGTAAAACACTGTGAGTGACCGTTGCAGCTGGACGTTCGAAGAATAGTCCGTGAGTTTTTCGAAAGTCAAAACCCTCAATCATTATTATAGGAACGCTATTTAAAAAACAAAATGGAGTCAATTTTGAATGACAAAATAAAGATTACAAAATAAAGATTACATTGAGGCAAAGATTACAGTCCGTGAGTTTTTCGAAAGTCAAAACCCTCAATCATTATTATAGGAACGCTATTTAAAAAACAAAATGGAGTCAATTTTGAATGACAAAATAAAGGGACGGTTTTTTTATTATTATACAAAAAGGGCCTGTTTTGAGCTGTTATTGTCTCACATGAGATGACATGGGCTCCTCATAGAGGCCCAAATAAGCACATAAGTGAAAATAAAAAATATCCCGCCAGAACCGCATTCAAAACCTTTCGAAGTTCAAAACCGTTCACACTATTTCGGTATTTCCCCTTTGAAACTGCAAACTATATTAATATATAATATTAATAAACTGCATAAAAAAGAGATTGACTCAGGTCAGTTCCAAAGCTTGTCATCACCAAACTCGAGTATAAAAACGCCTCTTACGTGGCTCTCCTGCCATATTTCATGAACAAACACCGTCTTCGTTGGCAACATCACTCTTGCTGAGTCTTGCTAGCAAAGCCAATTTAGTTTCTTAAAAAAATACGGCAAAAATCGTTACACTCTCTATAACTGAAACAAAATAGCTTCCCTACTTCTTCTCCCCCTGTTCATTTTCTTCTTCTCTTTCACCGCCTGCTTCATCGTCTCATTCTCTCGCTCTTCGGATAGGGTTTCTGAATCTGAATCAATTGGTGGGGTAAGGCCACCGCCTGGTCCAATGTCCACCATGGAGGGCTTGATCGGCCTCGTCAATCGAATTCAGAGAGCTTGTACGACTCTCGGCGACTACGGAGGTGACTTTGCTTTGCCGACACTATGGGAGGCGCTTCCCTCTGTCGTGGTAGTCGGTGGTCAGGTTCGCTTTTGTTTTGCATTTTTAAACGAGATAATCTATTCGCGTTCTACACCGTTCTGTTGTGCTCTGTGTTTGTCCTTTTTCACTATTTGAGTGAGTTTATTCAAATGAGCAAGAATTTACTTGTTTCTCTGGTTTGGCATGCGTTAATACGGAATTAGAGCTCCGGAAAGTCATCGGTACTAGAAAGCATTGTCGGCCGCGATTTTCTGCCCAGGGGATCAGGTTAGCAGTTGTCTATTTCTAATTTTTGTGCTCTCTCTATCTCTATACTTAATTTCGTATTCTGTTCGGCTTCTGAGAAAGTGAAGAGGAAGCAAATACTAGAACCGACGTTTGAGTGCATGTTATTATTTCCATTGCTGTTATTTTTCTTGGTCTCAAAAAGGAATGCAATTTTATTATAATTATGTACATTAACGGAATGATTTAGAAACAATCTTTTTCTTGAGTTAGTCACTTCAAGACGTTTTTGGTTATTGTGTCATATACTACATTCGACGACTGTTTCTTAACTAGAAGAACTTTTGGTTAGATTTGCTCTGTTTTTTACCATAAGATAGAAAAGAATAAAGAAGAATGGGATATTTTGGGTAGTGAAAAACAAATGTCTCATGAAGTTTCCTTGTTGCAGTTTCTGTCCCTAGTGAATGATGCTTGGCTCTCCTTTATTTTTGACATTTTAAGTGGTTTTTAGGGATTGTGACGCGAAGGCCCTTAGTCTTGCAGCTGCACAAAATAGAAGAGGAGCTGCAGGAGTATGCAGAATTCCTTCACTTGCCAAAGGAAAAATTCACAGATTTCTGTATGTCTTACGTGACTTGTAATTTGTTATGAATATATTTTTCCTTGAAATCTCCTTTAGGAGTTCAAGGTGACTAGGAGGAATGACGTATAAAGCGACCTGATTATAACTATTTCTTTATTTTTATTTGTACTGATTTTTGAATTTGTTCCTTGTTTGCTTAAATATCTTTTGAAGCTATGGTTCGAAAGGAAATTCAAGACGTTACTGATAAAATGACAGGGAAGTCAAAACAAATATCTCCTGTTCCTATTAATCTCAGTATATACTCCCCAAATGGTATGCAAACAATTTAATTTTACTTCCATACAACTGCTGTGCATTTTTTGGTCTCATTTTTTATTAAGTATATGTTTGTGAAAAAAAAGTAATTAGTTCGTTTCCACCTTTTGTGTCTCTGAAGAGTAAATAATTGCTGAACATCTTCCCAACTAAAGCGAGCATTTAATCAAGATAATCTGCTAGCTGTACCAAATGGCTATTTTCATTTCCTAGCAGCTGAAGAATATCAACCCTTTATTTTCCTAGTTTCTCTCTTTATGGTCGTTTAATTCCTTCTTTTTCTCTTTCTGTTTGGCCTTTCATTATAATTATTTTCCTTCTTGTCTTCGTGCTGAGTGCTTCCGATATTTTTTCCTCCCATCAGCACTCCACTATTTGAATAACATTAGCTCTCAGAGCTTGAATTCTGAGTTCTCTGCATATCCTTCAACATCTGTATGTGTTAGTAATCCTTATTCAAATTTATCTGATGATAATTATTTTTGTTTTCTTGTTAGTTGTCAATCTAACACTGATTGATCTGCCTGGTCTAACGAAGGTTGCTGTAGGTATACTTTCTAACCCGTTTCATTTCTCAATTGAATAATAATTTCTACATGTTACCTATTTCTAAATGATATCATTTTTATTTTTATTTTAAATCTAGAGGGACAGCCGGAAAGTATTGTTGAAGATATTGACAATTTGGTTCGCTCATACGTTGAGAAGGTGATTAAAAGATTCTCCTCTCCACATACACCCATTACCACTGCTACTACCAGTTTTTAAAAAGGGAATTTCGCTCTTGGTTCATTTTCAGAAAAACTTGATGTTTTTACCATGACTCAACAATATAGAAAAGTAATGCCTACTTGATGGCTTTACTTCTAACTTCATTTCCTATTTTTAAGAAACTTCATTTTTTTAATAAAATATATTAATACCTATTGTCAATCACATACTGTAGTTTTTCTTTCAGTTTTTAGAATTTAAACAAAATGATAGATGACTATTGTCATGGATACTTGGGGGTCAAGACTCTAGTCTTTACAATTTACTTAACTGGTGTAGACGGTCTTCCTATCATTTGCCTGCAATTTGATAGCCCTAAAAAGTGTGTGCCTTGTGTTTTTTTCTTGATATCGCAGCCAAATTGTCTGATTCTGGCAATAACACCAGCCAATCAGGACGTAGCAACATCAGATGCCATTAAGATGGCTAGAGAAGTTGATCCTACAGGTATACTTGTTTCATCTTCTTGTTTATAATCCATCTCATGTATTTATTTTCCTATTTTTCTCATTATGTGCTTGTGCTTTCTCGTCTACAATAAATTCATATGTTTTTCTTTCAGGTGAAAGAACATTTGGTGTGTTGACAAAGTTAGATTTGATGGACAAAGGAACAAATGCTTTGGAGGTGAAAATTGAAGCTCTGAATTATATGGTCACGAATATAATACTTAAGTTCCTTGCATCCATAGGGACGTGGTCATAGAATTTTAATAACTATGGTCATAATGTTTTCATTTGGTTCGTAATGAAGGTTCTTGAGGGAAGAGCATATCGACTTCAACACCCATGGGTAGGAATCGTGAACCGTTCACAGGAAGATATTAACAAGAATGTTGATATGATCGCTGCTAGGCAACGGGAGCGAGAATTTTTCTCAAGCAGTCCTGATTATGGGCACTTGGCCAGCAAAATGGGTTCAGAATATCTAGCAAGGCTTCTTTCAAAGGTTTATATTGATTATTTCTTCATTTTTATCCCGGCTATTAAAATGATGAGATGGACATTTTATCTGCTTCCTTTTTCGCATTCTTCTTTATAAGATTAATTGGTTACCGAAGAATTGATTTTGTTTTCAGCATTTGGAGTCCCTGATAAGAGCTCGTATTCCTGGAATCTCCTCTTTAATTAATAGAAGCATTGATGACCTTGAAGCAGATTTGCGCCACCTGGGCAAACCAGTTGCTGTTGATGATGGGGTGAGGAGTAATGGAGCATTATTGTTTCTAGAGTTAATATTGTTGGTTTTGATTTCATTTTGATTTTGGTCCTGTAGTTTTAAGTAGTTGGTTTTGATCCTTATAATTTTATAAGGAGTTAGCCTAAATTGAAGTATAGGAATCAAAATATAAAAACTAGTTATTCAACTCACATCAAACTTTTATGAAACTATAGATATTAAAACTAACCATCTAAAACTTCATAGACCCAAATTAAAATTCCATATCATGAATAACAATAATATTAGTCCTTATTTTTATATCCATTGATTCTATACTACGTGTATATAGTCGCAAGGTGGATACAATATTTGTCAAATTTATTTCTTTTCAGGCCCGGTTGTATACTATTCTCGAATTATGTCGTGCGTTTGACCACATATTTAAGGAGCATTTAACTGGAGGGTAAGTTAACTTCGTTCGTCTGCCCTTATTTTGTCAAATGTTCTACTTTTTTCGAATTCAAATGACAACCATTTCAAGTGGATGCTTGAGTTCATTAGACTATAATTTTTCCGGGAAGGAAATTTCTCGACTCCATTGCGTTCCTTTTTCTTAGGCGACCTGGCGGTGACCGAATTTATGGAGTTTTTGATTACCAGCTTCCTGCTGCGCTGACAAAGCTTCCCTTTGACCGTCATCTGTCGTTGCAAAATGTGAGAAGGGTTATTTCAGAGGCAGATGGCTACCAACCTCATCTAATCGCCCCCGAACTAGGTTATCGACGCCTCATCGATAGCGCACTTAATTATTTCAAAGGTCCAGCTGAAGCTTCGGTGGATGCTGTAAGTGCTTCTGCGTTACATAGTTCAATCTGGTTCACCTTTTTTCTGTTGTAATACCATTTTGTCCAATCTTGACTACAGACTTTATATGCCGTTAAACTTTTCAGCTGTCTAGTCGGTGAAAAACGATTTATATATTCAATTTCATAGATTCATGTGTAATCGAAATTTACCAAGCTTCTTTCTTCTACGCCCCTGGCTTTGTGGCAGATTCACTTCATACTAAAGGAAATCGTCAGGAAGTCAATTGCAGAAACGCAGGTTTGAGAAAGGGAATGGGTGGGAAGCGAAATAAGAAAGTGGAATGAGGGAGTAGCAATTTTTTTTCCCAGGCAGTGCTTAATGTTAATTCTTGAAATGGTGCAGGAGTTGAAGCGCTTTCCAACTCTGCAGGCAGAGATAGCAGCTGCTGCTAATGAAGCATTGGAGAGGTTTCGTGGAGAGAGTAAGAAGACAACCTTGCGACTGGTGGAGATGGAATCTTCATACCTGACGGTTGATTTCTTCCGGAAACTCCCACAAGAAGTCGACAAGGGAGGGAATCCTGTTTCCTCCTCCGCCGACCGATATGCTGAGGAACACTACCGCAGGATAGGATCAAATGTTTCATCTTATATTGGGATGGTGTCACAAACGCTAAGGAATACTATTCCCAAGGCTGTGGTTCATTGTCAAGTGAGGGAGTCTCAACGATCTTTACTTGACCACCTCTATACCAAACTGGGCAAACAGGAGGTACCTATAACTGATTAACTCGTTATGCTTAGCCTCCTACCGAATCAAATTATTTTAACCTATCATTTAAAAAGAAAAGAAAATATTATTTTTGACCCAAAAATATCATTCCTCTAAAGGAATAGGAGTGGGTTGGGTGAAAAGGAATCAATTCGACAATTCCTTTTTAAGTAATCACCCAAGTAAATGGTAAATAAAGTGGAGCTTTGCAAGTTTGATAGACATGGTATAGCTGATGTATAATGTGCAACATCATATATGAATAGAAATATGACCATTAATACCGATTATAAGTTGTTTGGAAGTATCTAGTTGAAACGGGGAGTGGGGGTGAACTCATTTTTTTCCCGACTGACTTGCCGTTTATTTTTCAGGGAAGCCAACTTGCGGAGCTGTTGGGTGAAGATCCTGTGCTGATGGAAAGGAGGCAACAATGCGCCAAGAGGCTCGAGTTATATAGGTCAGCTAGAGATGAGATTGATGCAGTTTCATGGTCTAGATGAGATGATGGGGGGTCTACCTGTTTGAGGCTGGTAGAGAACATGTTAAATGCGGGCGTTTGGTTTAAATTCAAGGTAACAATTTATGCAAGGCCCAAGGAGGATATTTGGTATTTGAACTTTTTGTAATTAATAGACCAAATGCTTGTTTAAGTTTTGATAGAATAGAGACAAGAGAGGTTTCAAAATCACACACTTCCGCTTCCTTTTCTGCCTATTTAACTTTATACCTGGTCTTTTTTGTAAATTCGATCGTGTATAAACATGTGGGAGCATGTTTACCTGCCTGAACAAATATCTTAAGAATAATGGATATTGTTGAAGACTGCAGCAGGAGTCCTGTTACACGATTGTCTGATTTTCAGGTCACGATAGAGTAAAAAAAGAATGGGATTACTTTTCGGGATTGATCGCAGCCAATCCACATTAATCAGGCATCGTAGCCTGAGATTGTTTCAAGTCACAATCAATGGTTGAACAGTATCGCTGAAAAGCAGAACGGTCCTCCGCCCGAAAAGAAACTTATTTTTGCCTAGAAAATTCTGCCGTTTATTCATCAAAGCTATATAGTTGACTGCCTAAGAGCCCCAGCTTTGTCAAGTTCTTCCAAAGCTGCCCATAATTTTGGATCGTCATAATCTTTGATCACAAAAGTAGGTTTTGCCTCCCACAACAAATGCTCTGGGTTTCTGGTAGCCAAACCTACAACAGGCATCCCAGCTGCCACTCCAGCTTTGATTCCAGAAACGGAATCCTATGATCGAAAAAAGAAAACCACACTTGTCAGATCCTGAGAAGGTAAACATTATTAATCTATGAATGGGAAGATCACAAGAATGCAGACCTCAAATACCAAAGTGTGATCCTTGAAGGCCTTCACTGCTTCAAGACCCTTTAAGTAGGGATCGGGATGAGGCTTAGCACGCTCACATTCACTTCCAACAATCACAGCTTGGAAAAAGTTTGTGAGTCCGAGGATGGATATCATTAGTTCTGCATTTGCTCTTGGAGCGTTGGTCACTGCAGCCCGCTTCAAGCCACGTTCTTCGACCCACTTTGTTACTTTGTAGAGGCCATTTAAGGGCTTCAGTTGCTCAGCTGCCAATCTGGTTTGTCCATCAAATAAATTATTGTCTAAAGCATTAAAAAAAAAAAAAAAGCCACAATAATAAAGAAAGGAGATATTACTTCCGGAACATGGTTTCTTTATCATCGACAAACTTTAACCCCCGTTGCAAATCACCAGGGAAGAGAGCCAGTGCAATATCATCGTTGTGTTTGCCAGCAACAGTTTCAATAAAGAATTCCTCTGTTATTGGATTCCCTCCGTTGAAACCAATCTGATCACCACCAAAGCTTCTACATTAGTTCTCTAATAACTATGGCAATTTATAAATATGATTAAGAACAATAGAACAATCAAAACCTATAGAAAATCTAGACATCTGTCTTTTAAATTTTTGTCTAAGAAAATCGACCTCTTGAAGCATTTCTCGGAAAGCATAATAATGGAGGGGATCAGAATCGCAAATGGTTCCATCAATATCAAACAACACTGCTTCAAGGGGAGCAAGTCTAGCAAGCGAACTTTTGCTGCAGCCACAACATAAAGGCCATGAGTGGCAAATCTAGAGAAGCTAGCAAAATAGCAGATAGGATAGGGTTTGGTTCATGGCAGAAGTAGTATGTTAGCTGATAAAATATAGTCTATAGATTGATTATTGTATATTTCTCAAGTCGAAGGGCTGTAACCTGTAAGACACTTAAAACACAATATAAAAGCTAACTAAGAAAGTGACAAACACTTGCGTTGCGCCTTTAATGAAACACAATATTTATAGAGATACAATTTGACTGCATAGAAAGCCACTCTGCTAGATACCAATGTAAACTGGCAACCTGATAGAAGCTTATAAGCTGCCTGATCTCAAATTTAACATTAAAGCAGCTTCTCAACGCAATAAGCATTCTTTCATCAAGTTCACAGAAAAAGTTCAGGAAATCTCGATTATATCTTGTAATATTGATACAATAAAACTACACTGATAAGTCACTAAACTATGAAATAAATACTAATATCAGAATAAAAAAGCAATCATATTCAGAACAAGCCCCAAAATTGATCTAAGATGATAATATAACATGTATTTCCATCATAAATACAGGTTCTCTTTAGTAACAAAATCATTAACATATATCCACAAAACAGGATTTTCTATTGATTTCCAATATGGGGAAAGTGTTATGTCGACGCAAAATTAGTATGATATTGACGAAAAAAATAGCCCAAAAATCGTCTTCTATGTTGGAAATTATGGGACACCCGAAACCAGAGAATCTTTCAAGATCAACAACTAAATTTTGATGCAATAGTTCACACTGTTAATGTCCTTACTGAACATACACTTAGGGCTGGGAGTACGCTCCAGTTTTTTGTTAATGAGCGTACCTAATACTGCTCTCTTGTTCTTTTGTACACCCTACTGATGTAAAGTTTTGATTTATTGATATAATTCCATTTCCACTAAAACAAGATAGCCCAAAAAATGATATCGAGATCGGGGCGGAAATCTAAATGATAAAAACGACGAACAAAGACAGTGCCTCGGAAATCGCAGTGCCCTGATCCATCCATTAAAAGAAATTTTGATCTGCATTACATTGGAAGTCCTCGAGGGAAATGGCAATGAAAACAAATCCAACCAGGCCGTTCAGACTAAATATTGATCCATATCCGATTATTTCAAGGAGATGCAAATGAAAAGTAGGACTGACAGTTCCTTAACAATTAAAGAACGGTTGAATCAATAAATTAACACCAAAAGAGGAATTTCAAAAAGAAATATTCAGAAAGAAGGTTCATGTGCTTCTACCAGCAAGTGAGGAAAAAGTCAGAAGGAAATCAAGTATTGAATGACGAAGGCTCGCAAGAAATTTAAAATAGAAGCCAATATCCAAGAGCATATAAAAGCAAGAAGGAAATGTGAAATCGACGCTATCAGTTTAATAAACTCCTTCCAATGCAGAGGCAAACAAGAATTAAAGTTTTACAATAGAAATCAACGCTGTTGCAGATAATCGTATTGAAGCAGAAACGTTACCTTTCTGCGCAATTCTCCGAAGATGCGGTCATGGTTCATCAAAATTTTACCTGCCAAACTTGTTTACGGTATTCGTGGAAGCTGGGTATTTAATATTTATTAGCGTCATGAATGACCGAAAGGGCATCTGCCATAGAATAAAAAAATGCATGGCGGAGATGCTGTGACTTTTATTATTATTATTTCCCTCGTGAGTGGTGACTTTATTTTATTTCAAGGGGAAACGTGTACAAATTCGATTAAATCTACAAATGGCTAGGAAATGGAGAAAGGGGTTGGTACTTGGTGCCCCTTTTCTAAAGACATCAAAATCTCTTACAAATATTTGAATCTCAGTTTAGGATTTGAAATTAATTAATTAAGGTAAAGTTTTGAAGATTAGTCTGAAATTAAATTAAATTTTGTTGGCAAAGTTAATCAAATACTTTTAATTTAAAAATAAATCACGATAACAGTTAACAACTTTTAATTTGTTAAATGAAAATATTAATTAAGATAGTGGTAAGTAATTTTAATGAAATTTGTTCCGCACAATACAATTGAATAGCTTTAATTTATCACATGTTAATCACATTAACAACAATTTTACACTAAGAACTAGAGTTGTCAACGAAGGATTGAAGGTCGGCTTGGCCTAACCCTAAAGAGTTAGCCCTTGATGAGCTTGAGCCTAAAAAACCCACTTATCTAAAATTCGACTATTTTTTAATCCCAGCCTTAAAACATTAGGGCTTAAGGCTAGCCTGCAAGTTTTAAAATCCTTTGTTAAAGATTTATTTTTTTTCTATTTTGAAATATGCAAAAATAAGAAAATAAATGTTATGAGGTCTCTGGTTTAAATTATAGGTATTAGCAAAATAAAATATTTAAACTTATAAAACTAAACTACACCAAATAATTGTTAGCAGCATTAATATTAATAAACTTTGCTCTAAATTTAAAATAATTATAAAACTAAAAATCGAATAAATTATATACCATAAAGCTAAAGGAAAAAAAACTTGGGTCTGAAACAAAAGAACCGTCCTGATTAGTAGCACACAATATTTATATAAGGATTAACTTTATACGTTCTAAACTTTGAAGCAAAGAGTGGGAGGGTAAAAATCGAAAATGATAAGAAGCAAAACTTTGATATGTATTTTCTCTTTAAGCTTTTCATGAATTCATAATCAATTTCTCTTCTTTTTCTATTTAAGCATAAACGTCTTCTGCTATTTTTCTCCCTCTATTTTTTTTCCAAATTCCCAAATTTTTGAACCGCGTAAATGCCAACAACAACAACAATCATAATAATTAAGTCATTAGGTAGACATAAATAATAAAATAATTAAAATATTTATCTTCTAATCCTGCATCAATAAATATTATATTATTGAGGAAAAAATTTGCGCGCTTAAACAGGCTGGCCCTTTTATTTGCGGGCTTAAAAATGCCATCCTTTTTATGCCCGATTTCCCTTTACACTTTGTAAAAAGTTAACCTGGCCCTTAACTTAAAAGCAAGGTAATTAAATCCGAACCGGCCACTAAACTAGTCGAGGCACTGGGTTAAAGGTCAGTGAGTCAGGTCGGAGCTAAGCTGGGGCCAAACTAGCGAGAAATTGACAATGAATGAAAAATCGGATCGGACCGGCCGGTCTGACTAGAAAACCGGTGAACTAGTCTCCAGTCCAATTCGGTTCAATGCTGGAGAGGGGGGAAGAGTCAAACCGATGAGCAGCCGATCGAACTGGGACAAATCGGTTTGACTAGGCCAAACCGGTGAGTGGCACGGTTTGGCCGAGTTGGAATTTTTTTAAAAAAATACCCCAAAACGCCGTCGTTTTGGGGTCATTTTGGAGTAGCCTAAAGCTCCCTCGCCCGGCCCGACCCAACCTTACTTTTTTTGCCCTAATCGAATTGGGGCTCAACTCCAGCTGAATCAGATTCTGAAATTCTCAGAATACTCTCTCGATTCCTCCGTTCTCTGTCTGAAACTCTGAATCAAAACCAAATCTCTTCATCCATTCTCCATGATTGGTCACCAAAACCCGAAAATGAAGTCGACGGCAAGCTTTTGAGACATCAATCGGCGAATGTAAGTACGTGAGCGGCGAATGGCGACCTGCGACTGTGAGAGGCAAGCTGCGACTATGATAGCTGAAATTCCAAAATTGATCTAAACTCTTATCTGACCAAGACTGTGAAGAGGAGCTGCGACTAGTTTAGGTAAATTTTTCTTTTGAGTTTTGATTCATCTATTGTTGCCTTGTTGTGCTGTCATCACTGTTCTGAATCTGATGATCTACGAGTAGTAGTAACTGAGCTTCTGTAACTATTATTCTGACTTGTGAGCTTGTTATAGTTGGTCATTGCAAAATTTATATTTTGTTCCTGCGACTAGTATTTGTTCATTGCTAAATGTGAACTCAAAACTGTTATTTTGTATATATTCACTCATAGGGGAATGTGATTTCTCTATTATAATATTCTTACTTCCTTAATTTATGGTACTAATACGAAATGACAATAATGGTTTAAGTTATGTAACAAGTTGCTGTTTGTAGTAATAAAATATTTCACATAAGAAATTTGCAAACTGAAAGGATACCTGGATTATTAGAATGATGGATATGTGTGCATTAAGCCAAACTACAAAATGCAAAGGAAGAATGTAATAATTAAACAAGTGAGCAAGACAGAATTGTTATCATCATTTCCTGATTAAAATTTGTTAGTACATATTGTTCACTTGTCATTGAAACTTTTTTTTAAATGAACTTGTTCTTGAAACTTTTTTGGTGATGATATTCATTCTTTGACATCTCATAGTAATTTTCCCTTAATTTGATGCCAATATAGTGATATACAACTTGTAACTACTTTAAGTTTTGAAATATGTAGAAGTGATTATTATAAATTTGGTAATTTGAGTTAGTAGATTAATTTTTGTTTATATACTTCTTAATATGTATTGTAATATGTATTGATGCTGTCTGGGCCTCCCATTTCAACCTGAGTTTGTTTCTTTGTTGTCGCAAGGATGAATATATCTAGTTCAGGAAATGAAAATGTCACTCCTAGTTCTAATACTAAACCTGATACTCCTAATACTGAACCTCACACTTCCAATTCCAACACTAATCCTACTTCTACTCCCAATATCACAATTTGTTCTAAAACTGATCCAGTATGAGCATATGTTGCCTACAAAAAAGAGGGGACACAAAATGTATACACATGTCTCTTTTGTGCTAATAGCTATAGAGGAGGAGGTATACACAGGATGAAGCAACTTCTTGCTGGTATGTCTGGTCAAATTGCTTCTTGCAAAAAGGTTACTTCTGATGTGCGTTATAGGATTGTAGAGTCTTTGCAAGAAAATGCAAAGAAAAAGTCAGTTGAAGATATAAGAGAAGAGGAGGTTGATAGTGTATCTAAGAAGAGGAAATCTCCTAGGACAATGGATAAATATTTCGCTCCTAGGACAACTCCTGGAGCTCAACCAACCATCAAAAGTGCCTTAGCATCAAAAAAAGCACAACACAATATGAAGATGTTTATTGCTAAATGGGCTATAGTCAACTGCATTCCATTTAAAACATTGGAGTGCCCTTTATTTCAAAGAGCTGTGGATAGAATATGCTCTACAAGGCCTGGGTTTAAAGCTCTTAGTGCTTATGATTTTAAAACCAACTTGTTAAGAGATTGGAAAAAGGAATGACAGTTACTCATTGATGGTCATAGAGCTAAATGGAGGAATAATGACTGCACACTTATGACGGATGGATGGACTGATGTGAAACAACGAACTTTGATAAACTTCTTAGTTTATTCTACCTACGGAATGATGTTTGTTAAGTCTGTTGACGCATCATATTTAGTGAAAGATGCCAAAACTTTGTTCACATTGTTTTATGAAGTGATTGAATGGGTTGGTTCCAAGAATATAGTTAATGTGGTGACTGACAATGACATGTGGAAGGTTGATCAAGGAGACATATAGAAATATTCATTGGTTTCCTTGTGCTGCTCATTGTTTAAATCTTGTATTGAAAGACATTGCAAACATGCCTTATGTGTCGGACATTGCAGCAAAGGCATCAAAGATAACAGTATTTGCTTACAATCACATGAAATTCTTATTTTGGTTGAGGAAGAGGATAGGTTAGAAAGGAAATTGTGCATCCTGGTGCTACAAGATTTGTCACTACCTTTATTACATTGCACAGCATATACATGCACAAGCGTGACTTGCAAGCCCTTGTTGTCAATAAACACTTTGTGGACCATAAGCTATCTAGGACTACTCTAGGAAAAAATTTTAGTGCGATCATATTAGATAACCGGTTTTGGAATGAGCGCTACCAAATTGTGAAGATTGTAACTCCTTTGATAAAATTGTTGAGAATTGTTGACTCAGATGAGAAGCCCTTACTTCCATATGTTTATGAAGGCATGCAAAGGGCAAAAAGTGGAATTAATAATATGTTTAAAAGGAATAAAGATCACTATAAGCCCTACACAAGTATCATTCAAGCGAGATGGGATAAACATTTGATGATCAATATCTATGCAATTGCCTATTTATTGAACCCAGTATTTGTATATAGTCCAAACTTTGTTCATAAGGGAGGGTTAGTGCAAGCTTTGATTGACGTGGTGGAGGCTAACTCAGATGAAAATGTTGATTGTTACAAGGTAATGAAGCAAGGGACATTATATCTTGATGGCAACGAATCTTTCAGCAGAGAGATATGTAAAAAAGGAGCTGAAAAGCTAGATCCTTGTAAGTAACTAAGTATTCATCTTTATTGTTTAATATTTAATTAACAACATATTAATTGATTGCAACTAATATTATGTACATGTTTTATTTTGTAAATGAATGGTGGATGTACTATGACTATTTAGTTCCAGAATTGCAACGTGTTGCAACACGTATTCTTAGGCAAACGTCTGCTTCTTTTGATTGCAAGAGAAACTGAAGCTTATTTGAGCGCATTCATATAAAAAGGAGAAATAGATTGCAACATCAAAAGCTGAATGATTTGGTTTACACTAATTATAACTTACGATTAAAGCATAGGTAACTTTAGATATTATGAAAAATGCTTTTAATTAATATGGATTAAGTTTTAAAGTTTAACTGAAATCATTTGTCATTGAAAAATTGAAGAAGTGCATTGAATAAAAAGAAGACAAGTTATGATCCCATTGACTATGAGTTTATTGATGAGGTGGATTTTTGGGTGACTGAAGAAGATCCCATTCCAGAATTTAATGATGAAGATGTAGAAAATCTTGAAAGTGTTCTTAATAATGAAGGCGTTGCACTTTCATCAACTCTATATAGGATTAATGAAGATTTATATAATTATATGTCCTATTAATATCATGTTACTAATTTATTATCAATCCATATAATTATTTGTTATACATAACCATTGATATTAATTATTATTGTGCATATGCATAGGTGACGAAGATAGAGACATTCCTGATCCCCCGGCTTTGAATGATGATGTTATTACCACTTACCCTTTCCCCAATCCAGCACCTATTGACTCATCTTCAATAGACCAGCTTGATGAGTTGTAGAGTTTGTTTAATGATGATTGGCTATGTTTGATGAATGATGTTATTGGCTATCTTTTTTACTATTTTGATGTTATTGTCTATGTTTGATGAATGATGATTGATATTATTATGTTTTAACTATATTTTAATGTTAGTTATGGGTTTGTTTTGAAGAACTAACTATGTATTTTAACTATTTTTATATTAGTGATGACTTATGAGTTATGAATGTTGATTATTTTGTTATTGTCAATTAAATTGTAATATTTTAATATGGCTCATTCGACCACCGGTCCGACTCCGGTTGACCCATTGACCCTTGAACCTGTGTTGCGACCGGTTCATTGACCAGTCTGGTTTTTCATTCTTTAGAAATTGAAGATTTTATGGTTATTAATATGAAATTCTAAAGAAAAATAAAAAAATAGATTTAAAAAAAATAAAAATACCGGACCAGACTGGTTTGCCTGTTTTTGATCCAGTCCGAGTTTAAGAACATTTCTCAAGAGAGATTAAAAGGGTTAACCCAACGAGCTCAGCCTATTTTGACAGCTCAACTAAGAACAATTAAAAACTATTTTTATGTTTTATCGATTAAAATTCTCCTCACATATTTATATTCTTTAAAGCAAAATCACTTAGAAGAACTTTAGAAAGAAGGTTAACATTATTTTTAGTTTCTTAAACTTGTCATCATTTTGATTTTAGTCCCTCAAATTACAAACTATAGGTTTATCCCTCAACTTTCATTCCGTTTAAATCATTAGTCTTTATAATTTAATAAAAATTTGGACCATTTTATTTCTAAAGGAACTAAAATCTATAGTTTTAAACTTAAAGTACTAAAACTAAAATGAGGGTAAACTAAAATGGCCAAAAAATATATTTACTCATCATTTTATTGTCCAAAGTATAATCCCTTCACAAATATTTATTTTAATTTTTTTCATGAATATTTTTCCGTGCCCGTTGCGCATGTGCGCATACTGGGAAGCTTTTTGTTTGGTTCTTCCTTCTTCACTGTCATTTTCAACGGATCCCCAGTCAAAAAAGGGAATGACTATGCTCTTTTCCCTGAACTTTCCAAACTTGAGAACCAGACAGGTTTCCCACACCCACCAACGTTCTAGCCACTATCTTTGACACGTCAATTCCAATTTCATCATTTTTCTTTTTAAAGAACATATAGAGCTGCTAATAAAGTAGATTGCGGATCAAGATTAACCACCCGTCTAATACCTTAAAGCAGATCTTGGACTCGTTCTTGAAAGCAGGCCTCATATCTAGTTAGGCTATTTTTTGTTTTAACTAAAGATTTCACGCCAAGCGTTGCACAACATGGCATGGCATTGTTATCAAAGAAAAAAGAAAAAAGGCACGGCATCTATGTTGTGTAACTACTTTCACGAAATTTTCAGATCAATGTTCATTAGAGTACATTCACAATGATCACTACTTGCTTCCCTTTGGGAAGGAAAATTAAATGATGTAATAAGAGATGAAGAATCAAACATGTCTCTCTTCTTCCGGTGAACATAACAATGCAAAATTAGGGGACGGTGTATTTTTGTCACTGTCAGGTATCAAGGTTTTCACTGTCATGCATTCTTCTAGTCCTAAATATAAGACATAATTAACTAATTTGAAAAGATTAAAGATATTGGTTAAATTAGTTAATATGAGATATTTTTTCTAAAATACCCAAGCATCTTCCTTAATTCCCTCCCCCCCTCCCTCCTCCACTTGATTATTATTAATAGAATAACAATGGGACTAACTTGAGAAAAAATTGATAAACATGTGAAAAAGGTCTTAGTATTTAGAACCAGCATCAACTTCCCAATTAAATCCTACATTAAGGACTGGAGGAAGTATCTCACATTCTTCAAGCCAAGAAACCATGCAGTAAATTAGCCTTGGCGTAGATTTTTAAGCAAAAACAAGATCAGTACTCAGACTTCTTCCTCTTTATAGCAAGCATTCCGGAAGTTGAAAGATACGCTTACCTCAAGCACCTCTTATGGAGAATTTGTACTCAATCCCATCAAAGGGGAGCCCTCTTGAAGAAAAGTTGCTGTCCTTCACCAAGTTGTCCCAGCTTTCATAGCTGAAACCTTTCAGCATATGATTGAAATGTGTTCACAGAATCAGAGCTGAGTGATCACTATTATGGAAAGCAATGGTTCTTCAATTGCTTTTCTTTTGATCATTATTATGACTTTCTGTTTCTGGATAGCCATAATTTAAGCTCAGTATCTTACTCTTTAACATGAAATTCTTTTTCCTCTCCCAAGAGCCTGTCATAAACAAGTATAGTTGAAGAGGAAGTCTCAGTAAAATCCTCCTTGAAAAATTAACCATTATCTGGATCTGGGATTTTACACCTCTATTGAATCTTCAAGGGATAACTTCATTTGAGTACCTAATTCATTCAACATTGAGTACACTATCCTTTTCCTAGGGACCGAATTATTGCTTAAAATATTTTTAGATTCAAAATCTTCAAGATGAACCAAGCTGGAAGCTGCCTGCTTCTGTAATCCCTTTTCTTTTATCATCAACCTCACATGTTCAACATCATCCCATTTACCTTCAGCAGCATATATATTTGATAGCAATATATAGGGACCAATATCATGTGGCTCCAACTCAATAAGTCTCTTTGCCACAATCTTCCCAAGCTCTGAATCTGAGTGGGTCCTGCAAGCAGATAGTAAAGCTCCCCATAAGGCAGATCCACCTTCACCCTTGATAGGGATATTTCTTATAAGCCCCTCTGAATTTCTCATCAAACCAGCTCGAGCAAGGAGATCAACCATGCAACCATAGTGTTCAACCTTGGGTTCAATCTTGTAAACCCGACGCATGAGATTAAAGTACCACCAACCTTCCATAACCATACCGGTGTGAGTACACGCAGATAAGATACAGACAAACGTAGCATCATTTGGCTGTGGACCTATCTTCTCCATCTCCATAAATAATTCCAGAGCTTTCTCACCATTGCCATGCAAACCATATCCCATGATCATGGAATTCCATGATACAACACTTTTGATTGGCATCTCATCAAAAACCTCTTTAGCCATATCCACAGCCCCACACTTTGCATACATTGTCAGAAGACTCGTCGAAAGTAAGACATCGGATTTAATGCCCTTACTTTTGATATAAGAATGAACCCTTAAACCTATATCAAGCCTCCCTAAATTCGCACATGCCGTGAGAACACTCACCAGAGTAGCCTCATTAGGCATAGCTATTCCTCTTTCCATCATTCTATCAGCCAGTCTCAAACATTCGCTGAAATTTTTAGATCGCACATAAAGTGCCAACATAGAATTCCAAGAGACCACATTCCTAACGGGCATTCGATCAAAAAACTTACGAGCTAAAGAAACGTTTCCAATCTTTGCATACCCGTCAATCATAGAATTCCAGGACACCACATCTTTTGCTGGCATCCTGTCAAACAATTCTTGTGCAGCTTCCAAATCGCCAATCCCCGCATACCCCGCAATCATAGAATTCCAGCTAAATACATCTCTTTCAGACATTTCATCAAAAAGTTTGCGTGCTGCACCAATTTCCTTATTATTCACATACCCATCAATCATCGAATTGTAACTCACCAAATCCAATGCATACCCTGCGTCAAATAGCAACCGAGCATCTCCAATTCTCCCGCAAACCGAGTACATATGAATTAGTGAGTTCCGAGTGAACAAATCTGATTCAAACCCGAATTTCACAATCCTAGCATGACTCTTTTCCCCTTCTCGTCCCGACCTTACCTCTGCACAAACTTTTATCAAAAGAGGAAAAGTATAGTGATTCGGATTGACCCATCTACTAACCATTTTCTTGTAATAGAAACTCAGAGCACTACGAAAATCATTCATCCTCGTATGTCCTCTCATAATGGTATTGCATAGAAAAGCATCTGGTTCATCCAGATAATTAAATACGTGAATGGCGTGCGGAATCATACGTGAAGTCGAGCAAAGTTTCTTTATAGCTCTGCCAGCAGCTAAAGGGTGTTGAAATAGCCCAGAAACCATGAGTTGGGCATGGACTTGGTTAAACTCTTTGATACCAGTGCATGATTCTAACGTACACAGAATGGGGTGGGTTAGCTTCAAAATGGGTGACCCTCGTTCGTCGAAGTCCATGCTTTCGTCTTCCCGGTCAAGCCATAGTCTTGGCGGGGGTTCGGAAAGATTCTTACGGGATCTGAGAATCTTGTCCAGCGCCAGTGAAGTTGATTTTGGG
This sequence comes from Inga leiocalycina, assembly GCA_963242795.1. NCBI lineage: Eukaryota > Viridiplantae > Streptophyta > Magnoliopsida > Fabales > Fabaceae > Inga > Inga leiocalycina. The sequence continues at coordinate 5,147,613 of OY725330.1, forward strand.
GAAGGCTTCCGCCTAACAGCCATCTCGATTTGTGTGCTCAAGTGACTGAAGTGAGCATGGAAGCAAGAGGCGTTAAACCCGCGGTGGTGCCACTGTAAGTCGACTGCGAGCTAGGAAATCTTTATTTCCCGCGTTCAAAAATTTCTTATTATTATGATTATTATTATTTTGCCATCAAATCAACTAGTCAACTAGTAGTATTAAAAGCCCATAGAATTCAATATCTCATGATCAGCTACTAAAACCAGCACTAGCAGAGCAAAATAGAAAACACGCATACCTACATACCTAAAAAACAGAATAGAAAAACAAGTAATTAAAGGATGTTTACTACAATGATAAATTGAAAACATAACCAAATCACCCACTGCACCATATACAAAATAGGCCTGCAGCAAAAATAGAGGTCGTAATACCCAAACTATAGGGCAAGACCCTTCCAATGAAGCATTGTCAATCTACTTGATTGCCAATTCTGCTTCCCTAGGAATACACCTGCAAGAAGGGTTTCTAACCATATTCCTTGGAGTCACTAAGTACTCCAGGAGAACCTTTATCAACATAACAAAGAAATCACAGTCAAATAAACAATAGGATAAAGAAATACGTCCCCAATCCGAAGATGAGCAGTAAATCCATGTACATTGAACTGGCATATGTCTACCCTGATAATGAACAGTGTTGAGCAACACACTAAATAGGCATCCATTTAGCCAACAATAAACAGTGCATAAAGACATTTTGAACAAACTCAGACTAATAATTTCCAGATGTCTATCTATTGCACAATTTATCACCAGTTGATCAATAAAAAACTTTCTCATTTCACCACACACCAATACCCTAGACCACCCCGTATAACCATATTATGGAGTGGTGTCAAACACCCTGCTTATGTAGCTTGAAACAATGATTCGTTCCCATCTAAAACCCTTCCTCACCAAGTCTATCAAGACAGAGGTAGCCTGGAATTGGGATTTTGAATTGCACAATCCTCTGCCCAGTGGATGTATAACACGCTGAGCCCACTTAAACCAAACAAAACAACTTACTTCTACTATCAAAGCTTCGGATAAGGCGATAGTGCTTAACATACAAAGATCAACAGAGTGCAAACCGGTCCAACCATTCCCAAATCTTAAACCCAAACAAACTTTAATTGGGGAAATAGAAACCTTTAACAACTCACTCACCTCAAGATCAAAGGATTGAGCATTTTGTACCTTTGGATGCATCTGTGATTCTGCCCTTAGGTTCCTTAGACCAGCTGCACCGGCAAAGAGGCCCTCCGACGCCATGGCACATATTTGTTTTATCTTTGAGCCCCGATGTTCTGAGCACCACATCTCCACTTCAGATTTGCCCCCAATCACCTTTGAGTGCTTCCATGACTTTGCCGTAGGTTTGCTCAAAGCAGTTGCACATTCCCACCTACTAGCCACCGTCGAGCTCGTCCTCTTGTTGGGGAGGAAAGAGATCCACCACTTTGATTTGTTCTTCACCGGCGGGGGCCAACCCATCACCGATCCTCGTCGGAGTGTTTCATTGAGAGTTGAGGCCTAACAACCTTCTCGCGTCCCTCCTCGCTCCTTCCTCACTCTCCGCTGTTGCCAGTCTCAATCCCAACCAACATCGCCCCCGGCCGCGATGTGGAACTACTCAAGAACTCACCCATAATGGGAGAAACAAACCTTACAGAGAAAGTCAAGATCCTACTCCTAGCAGCGTCGGCCGTCACCGGAGGAGATCCTCACCTACTCGAAGGTAAATCGCACAAATGGCGAAACCCTAACAGAGGGAAAAATAATCACACGAACGGCGAAAAGTTCATCCAAAAATTTCTTAATAGTTATTATATAAGTGTGTGTTTGGATTAGCTTTTGAGAATAACTTTTACGATTTATAAAATAAGTATGTGAAAAGAGTTTTGTCTCGACTTATAGAAAATAGCTTCTGAAACCATAGTTTGTGTGTTTTTCAAACACTCAAACTCCAGAATTGCAAGAGAAGTGCTAGATGGAAGAAATTTTTTTCAGGATTAGAGGTCATTATTTTCTCAGAAGTATTCACTAGAAGTCATTTTTATTCTAAAAGTTTTTTTAGGATCATTTTTTCTCTGAAAGTATCAAATTTGGAGCAATTTTACCCTTACCGTTAATTGACCAAATTTCGGGCAAATTTACTCCTGAGTTAAAACTTCCAAGGCAATTTTGTTGTCCATGTCATTTTTGTTAAGTTATAAATTTGCTCTGGAAGTTTTCAATTAGACATTTTCAAGATTACTTTAAATTTGGTCAACTAATGGTAATGGCAAAATTACTTTAAATTTGACATTTTCAAGACAAAATTGGTTTTCAAAAAACTTTCAGAACAAAATTAATCCTAAGTGAATACTTCCGAAACAAAAATGGCCTTCAACCCTTTTTTTAATCCTTATTTGAGTGATTAATTAAAGGTAAATTTCTAGAAAAATAACTTCAAAATTCAAAAATTCTATATAAGTAATTCCCTATTAAAATGATTGTAAATTACTAATCAAATGTAATAAATACCTTAATTGCATTGGATGGATAAAAGAATTCATGACAATGGCATTATGCATAAGAAAATAACAATAGTATTAGCCCCCAGGTATTATTAAAATTAAAACAATTACCTCATACATTTAATATAAGATCTTGCTCATAATATAAATTATCAAGGTAATCAAACCCGGACTGGTCATTAAACCGGTCGGGGTACTGGGTTAAGGGTCAGTGGGTCATACCGGAGTCAAATCAGTACTAAACCGGGACTGAACCGGTGAGAAATGAAAGATTTTAGGATTATTAATATAAATTTCTAAAGAAAAAATTTTAAAAATTTGATTTAAAAAAAAAACTCATACCAGACCGGACAGGTCTGATGCCCGGTTCGGCGGTTCTCGGGCCGAACCGGCCGATCCGTTCCGGGTCTAAGAACTCTGTAAATTATACTATAAACAAAATCTTATATTGAGGACATGAGGTAGTACAATATAATTTCACGTGCTTTTTTATTCAAAGCATTGAAGCAAGCTAAATTCGTGTTACTGAACTTTTATTAGAAAGATTTGTACAAAATCCTCTCATTCCCTTCCTATAAACCTTTTCTTGTACGGCCGTATGTGTCCCGGTTTAGGATCCTGTGGTATTATTCACTGCATACTCTATACAAGACGTAAGACAACTCATAAGTCATATGCACATATAACAAACATCAGACAAAACACAAGTTTTAGGATTTACCTAAAACAAAGCACACATGACTAGGATGGGACAACTATGACACTTCACGCTTCTTACAAGAAGACAATCAAGGCAAATAGTAATAGTAGCTCTTAACAAAAGAAAATTTGTGATATAAAGCTAGCCATTGTAATACGTGACAATAATAAATAAATAAACAACATATTACAGACTACATTGATTCCACTGCTACCTATCTACAAATATTCTGAAAAAAAGAGAATTCCATGTGACGCTGTGCAAGTCTCTTGATAACAAAACCTTAAGCAAAACACGTTCCAAAACGAATAGCAAGAAGAGAGAGACACAAAATGTCAAGACCAGGCACATTCAACAAGCACATCCGCCCGACTCAGGTTGAGAATTAGGGCCACTAGAAGACTTCAAGTTCACATCAACCATACCATCGTGTTTTGTTGAAGACACTGTTTCCATTCCAGGTAACGCAGTAGCAATTTTCTTAAAGAGGGCCTGGACACAGGTTTGGTAAAAAAAATGGAAGATCAGATGCAAGTATGAAAATGAAAGCGGCATAAGATTCCAGAACTGAGACAACTGCATTCAAACGACAGTGATCTGGTAAGTCAGGATTAAAGTCACAGCAATAATAAACAGATCTCCATACCGACTGATGATACAAAACTTATTCACCTTTTCTTCCAAAGTTAATCTTATCTGTGACCTAACTCCATTAATGCCCATTTACGGAAGAATTACAGCAAAAGAAGGTGCTATCAAGTTATATATAATATAGAGAGAGAGAGAGAGAGAGAGCAAAATGAGGGGGGTTAGTACCTTTATGTTAAAGCCAGCTTTGGCACTAGCTTCAATAAACATGGCATTCAGATCACGGGCTTTTGCTTCCCCTTCCTCTGTGGAGACTTGCCTGTAGGTTCATTCATAGAAATAGCTCACAAAGAAAAACATATATAGCTGGGATTTGCTAATAGGAATTGGATAAAAAGAAGTGCATCTGAGAAATCAAAATCCAGAAGGACAAAGTATAGGAGCATACACTGGTTTGGAAGTAGTTTATGCATTGTTAATAGTAAGTGATTTATTCTAACATATACTGCAATTAAATATTTCCTCTATATCACGAAGAACATTGCATTTGCTGAGAATCATTCAGTCATCAAGCAAATTTTAAAGCCATTTTAGGGCTTGAAGCAGTGACGCATTAACTATCCAAAATATTTTACTTCCTACAAACTTTGTTCTGATTTATAGCTTGTTTGGTTTACTCCGAAAAGTCCATTGGACCTCCGTTTGAGATGAACTTTTGCAGGATCCAACAAATTGCAAATGTTCGTTTGTAAGCGTTTCAAACTCTTAGTAATTAACCCATAGGTGATCAGACAAAGAGAACTGACGAACCAAGACATAGAACAAGCCATTATGCACTCTGATAAGGTCACGATTCTGTTCCTTAATCATTACCTCTTATCCACAAGGTCAGTTTTGTTCCCCACAAGAACAATAATCACATCACTACCTCTCTCACTTCGCACCTCTTCAATCCAATTTGACGTGTCCAGAAAGGTCTGCCGGCCTACATAAGAAAAATACAGAAGAGACAAAAAAAATCCTTAAATGTTCAGGCAAAAATAAATTGAGAACACGTGACTAGGGGTGCAAACAGGTCAAGCGGCCTGTAGCCTGGCCTGTCAGGCTAAAAGGCCAGGCCAAGGTTAAAACAAAAGCCTGTTTTACTTAATAGGTTAGGCCAAGGCCTATTGACAGGCCTGTTAGGCCTGTCAGGTCGGCCTAAGCCTGTAAAAATATTTTTAAAAAAAAAATCAGATAAGGGTTAAAGGATAATTTCGCCTGAGCCTATAAGTTTTAGCCTGTTTTTGGCCTGTTTAAAGAGGCCTGTTAAGGCCTGTGGCCTATTGGCCTGTTTTGCAGTATGGCCTGTAGGCTTATCGGTTTGCTTAAAAAATTTTAAAAATCAGGCCTCCTTAACAAGCTTTTGGCCAGGCCCAGTTTCCACCCCTACAAATGACCCAAATCATTCAGAAAGATCCAATAACGTGACTAAAGTGTGTGTTTGGAATAGTGATTATCAATGGAGCTTGTTTCAATTTGACTTTTTGTAATATTATTTTTTATAAAAGTCAGATTGTGTATTGTGATTTATGTTTAGATTGACGGTTGTATAAATGACTTTTGCAAAAGTAAAATTTGTTTGGATTGGCTTAAGCACAAGTGACTTTTGTGATAATGGTAAGAGAGAGTAGATGGAAAAATATTTAAAAAATCAAGTAAATATTTAAAAATTACTTTAAAAAAATATTAGGTGCTACTGAAAAAATATTTTAGAGTGGATGGAAATCAATAAATTAGTATTCTAAGTTTTGGGTGCTCTTTATTACTGAAAAAAAATACATTAAAGGTAAAATTTTCGTCAGTCTCCTAAGACTGGGTACAACTGAAAAATTATTTTAAAGAGTTAAAAGCACAAAAAAATATTTTAAAGTAATTTTTGGAGCTGAAAAAGTATATTAAGCGTAAAATTGCAATAAATCTGATAACACACTAGGTACAGCTGAAAAAATATTTTAAGGGGTTAAAAATACAAAAAAAAATATTTTAAGCGGTTAAAAACACTAAAAAAATATTTTTAAAGCAATTTTTGGAGCTGAAAAAGTATATTAAGGGTAAAATTGTAATTAGTCTTATAGCACATTGGGTAGTGGGTACAACTGAAAAAAATATTTTAAGGGGTTAAAAGCACAAAAAAAATATTTTTTGATACTACATGCTATTTAAAAAGCATTTTATAGGAAAAGCCAATATCATATAACTAATTTCTAGACAACTCAATCTAACATAAAATGTCATTAGCTTTTAATAAAAGCCTCATTCTTTAGCTTCTCCCAATCGAGCTTCCATCTATTTAAATTTGGCAAAAACTCAATTGTATAGTGACATCCCCAAACATTCAAAAAAAAAATAATAGCTGCCAATTGGGCTTTTGTATACCCAATCGGGCTTAGGGACTTCCCAAACACACTCTATTCATAGGCAACAATAGAAAAGTGCTGGCCCTGGATCCAAAACAAGGGAGAGACAAGTTCAGATTTCCCATTGAATGATGTTTTGTTGAACTCACATACCTCCCAAAGAAAATGCTTCAAGAGCTTTAATGTGGGAGTGAGAGAATAGAAATGGGTGGGGGGTGTTTGAAATTCTGCTTCCCAGAATAGAAAGCTACATACAAATTCCCTTCAGAAATAACTACTCTCGTTTGAACAACAAAAATTGAATAGCATGGTCACAGCAGTCTAAGTTACTTAACCGGCATAATACACACACACACACATAAAACAAGCAACTTTATTAGAAGCTCTAGCTAATTAGTAATTACTGTTGTTAATATGCAAAAGTGGTTAAAAAAAATATTCACTATTAAGCGAGGAATAGGCAAAAGAGAAACATATCCTGAATGGCATACTTGCAACATCATAGACAATAACAGCAACTGCTGAATCCCTAATGTAGCTTGGAATAAGACTTCTAAATCTTTCCTGTCCAGCTGTATCCCTGTTACCACATTGGCACGCACATGAAAAGACATTAAAAGGTTCTTCCAGCTGGGGGATTAAAAAGAATGTTTGCTGATAAGAATGGAGTCATCCTTTGTTAAGAAACTCATAAATTGTCAATTGAATACATTAAGCTACTTAAACCTCACATTGATTCACCAATGTGCGCGCATCAAGAAGTAGGGCATAAAGTCATCATACAAAGCAAGACATATGTGCGCCAGACGATGCAGATTCCTAGATGCCTTATGAATATGGCATCTTGTTTAACAGTCACCAACTTCAAAACTCGTTTTCTTGCCCTAATTCTAAATTCAAAGCAATAAAAAGTTCCAGGTTTAGAAGAGCATTATAGTGGGATTAAAAGGTATCAAAATAAAGGATTGGACTTGATACGAAATTGATAGTTTTCCGGAACTGATCCAACAAACTTAAACTTAGCCATCATGAAACATCACAATCAGCAAATGCACTTTCAGTGTATAAAATAAAATTTTGAAATCAACTATGACATATGACCTACAGAAGGAAAAGAACAACATCAACTTGGCATATATGTACAGTTCTCTAGTGTGGAAGGTAGTTTTCCAAGAGGGTATTAAATCGAAAGTGTCTGGCATCATTCTATACCCACCATTGAATAAGCATTAATACTATCCTTACACAGGAGGAAGCAAACTTTGTTCGATGAAAAACTGCACATCAGAATTTAGTGTTACCATATCTCTTTATATTTATGGAAGGTAAGCTAAAGTAGAATGCCATTACAAAAGCATGTTCACTTCCACACCCGTTCATTCATTTAAATATTCAAATAATGAAAAACTTCTTTGTTAATTCATCACGTCTTACCACAGCTGCAGTCGAACAGTTCGATCTTCAAGATACATAGTTTTGGATAGAAAATCAATACCGATTGTAGCCTGTTCACGAAAAGGGGGGAAAATCTGAGTACCAGCCAAAAATGAAAGGTAAAATCAACTTTGAATAAAGAAGATCAGTAAGTGCAGGATTTTACAAGCTTATTATGCTTATTAAACAACCTATAGTTGAATACAAGCTGCATATATAGTTCACATAAACGTGCACCCAATGAGAGGAAAGCAAAATTGGAAATGATCTAAATAACCCATATTTACATATAGACTGTGCGTGATACGTATACTAACTATCACGGTGAAAAATACATCAAACTATGATTGCACTTTGCAGATGGAACCTGAAATTTTGACGCATAGAATAGTTGTTCAAGGCCTAAAATTACTTTGCATTACTATAACTTTATACGGCCTTGTATTGGTTACTATACGAATAAAGAATATCTATGAGTCGAGTCTCCCATGATTGTGTAGAGACTTTTTTGGTTATTTTTGGGGAGATTTGCGAAACCCACAACCTAGAAGTAGCAGCAGCTTTGTCTCACAGGAAAACCGCGATCTCTTAAACCAGCTCCCAAACCAAACAGGAAAGAAAATAATTACAGAACGATCTATCATAGAAACCGTCAGCATTAGCACTAGATAGTAAATCGATAATGAGATTCTGATCTTTCTTTTGGACAATGATTATGATTCTGTTCTAGCTATATCACATGTCATGTCATTTTTCCCAAAAGAAAAGGTCATAATCTCAGGGAGGAAAAACTAACACACAGATTGCCGATGTTCTTAGTGCGTTATTGCATGAGAAAATTCAGATTCCAATGTAGATACGTAGAAAAGCTAGGATTATTAACAGCAAAACATGGCCCTTTTATTTATATATCAGCAAAAAATTTCCGGTGCCAATAATATATCAGATTTGATTTTTACAGAGGATAAATGGATCTGAGTAATGGCAAATAATACCTGATAGGTGGTGTCAAATTTATCATACATGAAGCGAGTGATGATGCTGGTTTTGCCCACCGACTGATCACCCAAGAACACCAGCTTGTACTTTGCAAGAGCAGAAACTGGCGCCATTATGGAAATCACTGATGCAGAAAATCTGAGCGTGATTGAACATAATGGTTAATTCGCTTTGCCAAACGCCGATTCCGATTGCCTCGTGTGGTCTTTTTACAACTAGGAAGGATGACGAGATTGACAACTTGTAAAAAAAAAATTACATACGTAGTTATTTAACGGTATGCATGGATTTATTTTTTATACCTTCATGTGTGTGTCTTCTATTCAGGGTTGTTAAACCCGGACCGAACCGGCCGTTTCAGCCCGGGAATCGACGAACCAGCCGGTAAACCGGTCCGGTTCTCTGTCTGGTCCGGGTTGGTATTTTAAAAAAAAAAAAAAAATTTTATTTTTCCTTTAGAATTTCATACTATAAGTCTAAAATTTTCAATTTTTCACCAGTTTGGTCCCGGTTTGACCCACTGACCCTTAACCCAATACCCCAACCGGTTCAATGCCCGGTCCGAATTTTAGTACCTTGATTCTATTATAACAGTGGATCCAATATGTGGTTTAGCTGATAGTTTTGATTTATCTGGTTATGATAAAATTTACATTTGGTCAAAAAAAAATTGCGGTTTGGCTCTCCCATAAAAAGTAAGTTGTCCCTCATTCTTCTGAATATTGAATTATTAGATTAAAACATGTCTGATTTCAAGTCCAATGTCTGTTTTAAGTCCACTAAAGATATGCTGGTACATGAATTTTAAAGGGCATTCAAGATTTCTAGCATTCCACTAGGAGAAAAGAGAGAGAGAGAATGATGGAGAGAAGATTTATCGACGGAAAAAAAATATTAGGCAGTGCAATTAACGCCAGCCCCTAAAGAGAGTTGTTGCGACCTAGACTCTAATTAATGATGAGCGAAGATGTTTATATGATAAACAATAGTAATTCGGTTTTTATTATAAGCTACTAATAACAAGTTTGTACAAATTAATAAAGTTAATTAAAATGATTATTTCTTGTAAAATATTAAAATTACCCTAAAAAACATGAGTTAGATAAATTGGTTTATTAGAAAGTTTTATAATTAGTTAGGAACACTCATAATAGATATATTTATAGGTTAATACCCCTTAAATTTACCTTCATTTTGGTTTTAATCTTTTGAGTTTCAAATTATTAGTTTTGATCTTCTAGTGGTAAAATAATCCAAATATTTATTGAGTTATAGAGACCATTATTTTAAATAAAATGAAATTAGAGGGGCTAAAACCTATGATTTAAAATTTAAAGAATTAAAATCAAAATAAAAACAAATTTAAGTGACTAAAAGCTATAATAATATGATATGTTTTTTTTTATTCTTCATCTTCGTTTGCTTAGTTTCAAGCATCTCATCAAGCCCAAAATCATGCGCTGTTTTAAAAGCTACCACAAATCAATGCACAAAATCACTTTCTTTTCTTACTCCACTTGATGTCGATCAAGACTGCATACAAATGCTGATCCATAACTGAGCTTGCTTTCAATTTCTGTTCTATGTATGATCTATTTTTTGTCTCTCAAGTTTACACTTATTTTGATTTTAATCCCTTAAATTTTAAATCATTGGTTTTGATCCTTTAAAGACAAAACAATTCAAGAATATTGAATTATAGGAACCACTGTTTTAAATGGTATGAAATTAGAGGAACCAAAACCTATAATTTCAAATTTGAAGATGTTTCCGTTGATCTCCCTTTCCATTTACTCTTCATTGATATATCTACTATTATATCAATTTTCAATAATTGAGATTTACCATAATAGATTTTTATTATAGTAATATTTTTACCATATTATTAAATATCAACCATTAAAAGTTGATCTAATAGTAGATACATTCAACGAAAAAAAAAAAATCAATGGAGACACTTTTCTCCCCCTCGTCAAGCCCAAAATCATTCGCTGTTTTAAAAGCTGCCACAAATCAATGCTTAAAAACACTTTCTTTTCTTACTCCAATGTCAATCATATGCAATCACCACTGGATGTCAATCAAGACTTCATATAAATGTTGATCCATAATTAAGCTTACTCGCGATTCCTGTTTTATGTATGGCGCTAATAAATGGGAAACATGGAAATCGGAATGGTTGGACTTAACAAAAATATCAGCCACATCCATCGACAGCTAACGGAAAGAGAAATTTTTCGGCCAAAAAAGTCGACAGTTAAAATTTTATAACAAGGTTTATAGGAAGTATGACTCTATGTTATGTTGGCTACCTTTACCACATTGGTTCATTATCACAAGCACACCCACAAAATCAATTTCTAAATGAAAGTTCTTTCAACCCCTATCTCACCACCTATATATTCTGATCTTTCCAAGTAATGATATTGCTGTCCACAAATGCAGACAAACATCCCCTAAAAAGTTGTACAATGAAGCAAAAAGATTCTACGAGACAAACCGCATTCAACAAGCACATCCACTAGACGAGGGCTGAGATTGAGTGCTTGCATTAGAAGACTTCAAATTGACATCAACCATGTCTTCTTGTTTTGCCGATGATAGTGTCTCCATTCCAGGCAATGCAGCTGCAATTTTTCGGAAGAGGGCCTGGATAAAGGTTCAAAACAGAAATACATGATCAGCAGGTGGAATGGATAGAGGTTCAATAGATGCATGGTGATCAAAAACACTTTTTGCCCGGAGAAGATTATCAGCACTGTGGCAAGTAGATCCCCATTTTGCAGGAAGCCAAATTCAGGAAACATATACTAGGTTGATTAGTAGCAACATGACTAACAGTTTATGAGATATGCAAATCATTGAGTATTCACACCAAATAGTGTATCAACCTCCTGGGGGACCATTCGCAACATGTCATCTAAGAGATGATGAAAACATCCAATTTATTCATTATACCCAGGTCACTTATAAGGGCATACACACAACCGGTGTACCATGATAATTAACTTAGCACAGTTTATCTCTTTCTAATTAGAAGCAGGGAATCTATGGAAAATTTTGATAATTATAAAGAAAAGAAGGCAGATGGCTTACCTTTATATTAAATCCAGCTTTGGCACTAGTCTCAATAAACATGACATTCAGCTCTTTGGCTTTGGCTTCACCTTCCTCTATAGAGACTTGCCTGTAGACTCACGTAAAGATGAATGTTAGTAAAACAAACGGCTTCTAATATCAGCACATTACGCCTACTATACTGCAAGGACAGATTGTGCATGAAATATTTTAAAGGGACTAAAAGCCTAGCAGCAAATCAAGATTTTCTTTACATTAGACCAAGGCTGACACTAGACTCTGCTGAGTTCAGACTAATCTTTTATGGTAGGATTAACATACATTGTGTCTTCAACAAGCCGCCAACAGGCTCATTATGCTCGCTAAGGGCCCGTTTGGTTCAATTCCAAACTCTCTTGGAGTCCTAGTAATGTTAATCCCGATGGCATTACCACAGAAAGTGTGTATGGTTGGCATTTATCTTGGTAATCCTGATCACATGGCAATCAGGATTACCAAAAAAATTGGTAATAGAGATTTAAAGGGTCCCATGCATCACTTACTACACACGAGTGCACACATAACACATACTCTTCACCACACATCCAAACCATAGATGTAGACATAAACATATGCTCATGAAATCATAGGCCAGAAGTTACAATAGCTCTGTCTTATCACTCACAGCATATATACTTTGTTAGAGAATATCCCAACGGAAAGATCCATTTAACCTACTAAACAAAAGGGATTTTTACGTGCCTCATACACAGTACAGAAACATTTCATTTAATCAAATTGCACATGGTGCTTGTTACAAATCCTTGATTTCTTAAGGAAATTTTAAGCCATTCAAGCCAATCAAAATGGTAGGACTATAACAGCTTCCATGCTCAGATTTTACCAGTTTAATCCCAATTCACGCATAACTAACTATAGCCTAGATGAACAATTTCCTAGTGCAGTGATTATTAATTGATTAATGAATCAAGCAGTTAATGAGATAATACAGATGAGAGAAAGAGAGATAGAAAAGGCCACCGTCTGAAAAAATTTATTCCCTTGACTACTCATTACCTCTTTTCGACCAGATCTGTTTTATTCCCAACAAGAACAATAATGACATCACTGCCTCTCTCACTTCTCACCTCTTCAATCCACTTTGAAGTGTTCAAAAAAGTCTGCCGGCCTATGTAATAATCACAAGAACATCAGCATTATAAGAAAGAATCTTGCATAGGTTCTGAATTTGTGTGAGAATGTGACTTTTAAGAATTTGCATGTAATGTTATAATAGGATGGACTGCAACAAGAGAATGGACGAATTGAAAGCAAGTTGTAAATGACATACTTGCAACATCATATACAATAACAGCAACAGATGAGTCTCTAATATAGCTTGGAATAAGACTTCTAAATCTTTCCTGTCCAGCAGTATCCCTATCCAAACACATGAAAAGAATTATTTTAGCGTGGAAAAGGGCAATAAGACTGTTCAAATAGAAACTAAATATCTGCCAAACAAACACCTCTAATTTTTATAGACCATGAATAGATATCCATAGGCACCATATTCTCAGACTCCAAGATCAAATTTACCGAGAAATTCTCTGTTCACCTACATCTTTTAGAAATGCCTTTTCTTGCTTTCATTTTAAATTTGGAGGAAACAGAAACAACGATGGTGCGAGACCAGTCTCACAAAACTTTTCCTTTCCCTTTCCTCTTATCTTATGAGATGATGACACCACATCTTACCATAACTGCAGTCGGACAGTTCGATCTTCAAGATACATAGTTTTGGATAGAAAATCAATACCAATTGTAGCCTGCTCGGAGAAGCACAAAATAAGTTTTAGTGTTTGAGCAAAAATAAATAAATAAACAAAGAAAGTTAGCCAAATGAAAATATATAGATTACAAGATGTTGAATGCCTACTGAGTGCAATGAGAGCAGAAAAGTTAAAATGGTCTTAATAGCCCAGATAAATATGTGGGCATCAAGTAATATATGCATATATTAGGATTTAATTTAATGGATAATGAATATAGATCATGGATTTTACGAATGTGTCTTCATATTTGTTTCTCGTCTGTTTTTCAAGTTCATTTTGGCTTTGAGAAATTAACCCTTTAGCAGTCACAATTTGTACTTTGCAGTTCTGGTTCGATCAATACAAAGCTTACCCTGCTTTAAACTATAAAACTTACTCCTGATGGTTTAAATAATTTTATAAACATGTATTATGTATCCAAAGTTCTTCGAATTTAACGCTAGCGCTCCTTATTGAGACATGCAGAATAATCAACATGATTATTTGTTTCTTCAACCTCAGTTGTGAGGATAAATGTCATTAAAAAAAAACCATTGGAACATTTCGATTCAGATAAGGTAAGAAATCCAGCTAAAATGACTAAATCAACCACAGAAAGATGAAATTCTGGTTTCGAGAGCCACGTTCAGACTTCATTTGAACTGAATTGAAAAAGAGAACTGGATCTGATAACTATTATGCGTACCTGATAGGTATTATCGAACTTATCGTACATGAAGCGAGTGATTATGCTGGTCTTGCCCACGGACTGGTCACCCAAGAACACCAGCTTGTACTTCGCCAACGCTGAAAGCGGCGCCATCAAGTAACTGCTTTGAAATGAAAAATTCTGTGCGAGTAAGAAGATGAGTCAACTCTCCGAGAAGAACCCCGGCTTCGACTGGTTGATGGGGTTGATCTCGGATGGGAACCTGGAAGACGGAGAGCAAAATAAACGAACGAATATATAATTTGCATTTTGTTGGTGCTGGGTCTAGAAAATAACGGTGAAGTCGCCATGTGACAACCGCGTTCCGAGAGAAGTTTTTTTCATGCACGGGTCTACTGTGTCCCCATCTGAGTTACCGTTTAAAAAACACACCTCCGTAATTGTTGATAATTACTTCATGTAATATAAATCATATTTAAAAAGCAATTTTCACAGTTAATCTGAAAAGACACTAAATTACTTTTAAGTCAAAAAAAAAATCTACTGCACTAGTATTTAGAAAATAGAGGGGTTAAGGTTGGATTTTAGCCTGAAAAATTTTACATGGGCTTGAAGGTATTCGAAAGTTGTTGTTGGATCAATTTCATCCGAAAATATTAAAAAGAACAATGTTTCCCTTGCTGTTAACTACATTGTGGGGGAAGGAGACGTTGTTCTTTTTTAATATTTTCGGAGCAAAATTAATCCAATAAAAACTTTCGGATACTCATAGCTGATACATGAAAACTTTTCGGAAAAAGTGGATATTAAGCCAAAAAAAAATATTGTTTAGCAAGATATTCCAAAAACTAATAGATCTCTTATCATAGCCATATTCTGATGTTTATGATAAATACAAAACATTGTGCAATTGCATTATTATTCTTCAGAATATCCCCTTATTGGTTTTTATATACTACCTCCAATTTTTTATATAAGACACGGTTAAATTGTTTTTAAAAATTAATGAAGTTAAATAAATTACTTTAAAATATTTATGTTTATTTTTTTATACTAAACTAATTTGTTGGACTTGTAAATTAATGTATAATCTAATGATTTACAACATATGTTATAGTTAAGTGACTTATCTAGCTTCCTTAATCTCTTAAAAAAAGTTGAGTGTATTTTGGACTAGAAATGGTAGAGAATTAGGGTTCGTTTGGTTTGATCCCATTACACCTTGCAGTGCAGTGCAATGCAATATTAATTACAAGGGTAATGTTTGGTTTGATTTTTAAATAAGATACAATGAGTTAATATTTTAACAGTTTTAAAATTAATATATTGCATAAAATTTATTTTACCATTAATATAATCTTTGTAGAAAAAACAGTTAAGAGCTGGGGGCAACGAGGACGGAGGAGGAGGAGGATGTAGTGGCAGCGGCAACGATGGGGTTGAGGGAGTGGCGGCAGAGGAGGAGGAGGTGGTGGTGGTGGTGGGCGGATGGCGGCAAAGGTAGTGTGTGGCGGCGGCGGCGGCGGAGGAGGAGATAGTGGCAGCCATGGCAATGGTGGGGGTGGCGGTTGCAGCAATAGAGGAGGAGGAGATAGTAGTGGCGGCAAGGGTGGAGGTAACGGCAGTGGAGGAGATAGTGGTGGGGGCAGGAGTGGAGGTGATGGCGGTAGAGGAAGTAGTGGTGGTGGCGGCAGCAAATGGAGGTGAAGGCGGTGGAGGTGGAGGAGGAGGAGGAGGAGAAGGTGGTGGCAATTGTGACATGATGTGGTAAGTGAAATGAGATAAATGAAACAAAGATGTAGGACAAAACTCATGAATACCCAAATAAATCACAAATTAGAGTACATGAATTTCCCTATATCAATAGCAGAAGACTTATAAGAATTACCTCTCGCCATTGCTAAGCTTTGATCGAATGGAGAACTCACGAATCCTGATGAAAGAGAGCTGCAAGAGAATTGAAGACAGGATATGATTGTCAGGTCTCTTTCTGACTGGCTGTAAGGCACAGCGATGGCAACTGGGTTAAGAGCCGTCGCCAGTCAGGGAACCTCAGATGAGCAGATTAGGTTTTTCCTTGTACGCTCAATTTAGACGGCTATCAACTTAATTGTGTATTTTTCACCATCAGAAAAACCACATTAATAACCAATAACCCTAATCATGAATTGGGCCTAAATCTGACTAACGGGCCACACTCTGGATATTTTAATTAATTACCTAATTAATAACTAATAATAATTATATATATTAAAATATCTAACATTCTCCCACTTGGCCCGTAACTAACGTTAGTTGCCCTATTCAGATTAATTAAGGTTATGCTGTAAGAATCATGGCGATAAGTCCCCTTAAGTCGAGTATTATCTTCCATGTATTACATAGCAGCACCCTTACTTAATGGGTTAAAACTTTATGAATAAACCTTAAATGTTTATTCGGTTCCTTCTTGAATGTTTGTCAATCTCGATAACTAGGTACCAGTATGAGACAACAAACTCCAACTTGAATTTCATCATTTATCAATACCTTATTTAGATCATTCAATGTGATCCAAGTCACAAATAAGGTATTTGATCCTTCAATGTCTCTAAATGCATGCAGTTCATTTAAGGATCTATACTTTATGTGTTTATGACCTATTAACTTTATGGTCACACAACACCCTTAATGGGCTTAAATTAATTTAAACCACATGATGAAATTCTTTAACCGGCAATCTTATAACTTGCCTCCAAGAATGATTAGATTAAGCAATTCATGGTGGAAATAAGCAATCAGTGACTACTTAGCAATCTTGTACTCCTCCATAATGCAATTTGTTCAGTAAACATAAAGATGCATCATAATGTTAACCATTTTATAGCCAACACATCATACTAAACCAAACAAATCTAATCATTCTCCTATATGTAGAGCATGAGACTTAATGTACATTTTAAAATGTACTTCATGACCTGCAGCTTTTCAATTATTATTCAAGCAATAATATGCTTGATAATCCTCCTAAAAGTCCCTTGCAATGGCATTGCTCGTTTGTGTGCACATTCAAGCAAGCCTGCACCTAGGAAACCAAATTAGAAGGAACAAAATATAATGATATTAGAAACATATAGACAATTAAATCGTATTCTCATAATAGATATTAAATACAACAACCACCATCTATCTTTAAATGTTCAAATACATGTGATCATAGGTTCCTTATGGCATTCCCAAGCGTTTTAAGAACAGTTTCCTTATGTATTCTAAAAGAATACTACACTTACCCTAGTCCTATCACAAATTTGAACAATGATGATTTTGTTATATATAACACTTTATGTCAAAATTCACAAGCAATGAGTGAATCATCATTTTGTTCAATATAGATGATTCAACTCCCACTAATCTAGTGATACAAATAGTACTATGATGTTTTCAACATTATCATATATGTGATAGCATCATAACACATTATTCACCACTAATGTGAAAATGCATGTGAGGACGGTTTCTCAATTTTGCTAACTAAATTCTCCTCATAGTTTATGTGACCTTTGTTTTAGTTCACACACATCTCTCCTTGTTACTATAATGGAAAGATGCTAATGGAAATTAGGGTCACTCTCATTGTTTATGCTCTAGTCAGATTACTTGAAATACATGATGTATTGTTGGTAGCAATTGCCAAATTTGAATTGTCATTTGGTCTTAACCCAATCTTTTAATAGATTGAAGTTGTACAATAAGAGCACCATCTATCAATTTAGAATATCCCTTGCTTGTTTCAGGATACTTTTCCTAATAATTGATAGAGTTCTTAATGTTGATACTTCTTATTTCAAACTTGACCAATTGAAAATTTCAAAACTTCATTATGTTTCACATTTACCTCAAGGAGAAGAGTGTAATGTAAAACCAATGTTCTATCATGATTAGAGGTTACAATCTGTTATGTGTAATCATCCTGAATGAGTTTGATCACTCCCACTAATCATACCATTTCTTAATAATTTGGCATTTCAAAATTATTACACAACTTCTAAAATGGAAAGGATAGCTCAATAGAATTCCCAAGATCTTTTTGCATCTTCACCAAAATGTGCAGTCCTAATCTTTAGGATGTTTTTCATCCACATTCTTTCATTTACAAGACAATTCTATATAAACTGAGTTTCCAACTATCAAATTTTAAAAGGGTTTAAACATAATTTTGTTGGAAACTCATCTAAGATATACAGTTGTCTTGAATGCATTCTTTAAGAGGAAAACATATAGGCTAAATTACTATCCTCAACCATGTACTCATCATGTCATCCATCTCTTCTAATTGACTTTACTGTATTAATCTGTTTACCAGATTAAATTACCCACTTCTACTTTATATTCTCTAAAAGTGTCAAATGACACTACATAATTATAAAGCAGAAGATGTTCAGGTATTAGATGAGTCAATTAAATCAGGATGAACTATTTCATCTGTTAGAACAAAAACAATGGCAAGTGTATATCCACTACTGCCTCCAATCAAGCCACTAATCATAGACAGATTAAACTTGATATGTCTATTGCTTTATGGCTTTAGGGTTGGTAGCTTGATGTCCCTTATTTAAAATCTCATGCTTTTCTAAAAGGGAGCAATACTTATATAAACACATTTACAATGAATACTTATTATCCATGCATGTATTCATGAAAATGAGTAATAAATCATGAGATAATAAACAAAGGATCTATTCCACCAAGATTAATGGAGACATTTTACCCTATGATGAAGAATCACTTAATAGTCAACAAAACAATACAACAGTATTTATGAGAATTTCTAAATATGTCCCTCAGCCTATCAACAACCTTTGACTGTACTCCATTCTTTATGTACTTTTAATAACTAGCTTTTAACTGAGATTACTTTATTGAGACAGTAATGTTATCTCATTTCTCATGCTAGCATTATAAATACTAGAGCTTTTCTTAATGTCAATTTTGTCCTAATGGCAGAAGTTCTCCTTATAGGCTTAACTGTCTCTAATAAATTATATCAAACTAAATAATTGAATAGATAACAATCATGCTACAAAGTCAAAATCAAAATTAAATCATACTTACAAAATTGCTATCAGAGGCAAGCAACCATCGCATATAGGTGTATGTTTACCAATGTAAATCATACAATTATAAATTCGTATAACTAAAGTCTACCTGTGGGCAAAGACATTAGCATAGCATGAATTTATCTCAAATTGGTGAAACTGGAATGCATTTATATCCCCTAATACCTGTGGGCTACTTAGAGAATATAATGTTGTTCCATTTCACCCTAATTAAAACTATGATTATAGTTATCTACCTGTGGGTAAAGATTAATTATAACCATACATTTAATTACAATTGATGTCTTTAAATCTTTGAGTGATGTATTTTGTTAATTAAAAAAAATAGAGTGTATGTGCCTAGTGAGGATGCTGTGACCACTCCTCGATTCTACATACTCATCACAAAGACATCACATCATTGTGTATACAGATTGTACATATGAACATAATTTGATATGGTAAAACCTTATGTGATGATTACTTATGCATACAATATATGCATAAGGATGCTGTAGCTATTCCTTAAACAAAATATGTATACTAATCACTAATATCAAATATATACAATTTAAATATCATATATGTATACACAATATCAATGGGAATCCTAATTAATTAATTTAATCAACTTCTGAAGATTAATATTTTAAATTCATATATAATTATTTATGCATGTTGTAAGAGGGCGCTGTAGCTACCACTCTAGCATGCAAGTTAATCATAAATATTAATCATGTGCACTTAAATTCTGTATATGCACAACTTTATGGAGGATTTAACCAATTAATTTAATCAACATAAGTGACTAAATACAATCCTCCCACTTTGATTAAATTAATATTACCCATTAAATAGAGTTGATATTTTAAAACATAAAAGTGATTACCTATACATACAACAGAGGATGTTGTGGCAAAGCCTCTAGATGTATGTTAATCACAAATACCAACCTTGTGCATTTAAAATCCAAATATGCACAAAAAAAACTTTAATGAGAATTTATTTGATAGATTGATTTGATCAACAAAATGTGACTAAATAATCAAGAAAAATAAATTCTCCCACTATTTTGTGCATCCAAATTAAATCTAATATATGCATTTCTTGATGGAGGGATTAATTAATTAATTTGCTCAACAAGGTCCCTATATAATTAATTAGAAACCCTCCCACTGTTTTATGTATCCAAAAAATTGTTTAAAGAATTAATTTTGGCATATTTCAATTTAAAATTAAGTTTTGCAAAAATTAGAATAGTTAGATAATTGCCCAAAATGAATTATCGAAATATTTAGGCAATTAAGTAACATGTCAAAATGATTTTTACAAATTTTCCAGAATATGAAAAATGCCAAAGTTAACCCCTTTCTTGATTTAAACAATTAAATGTGTGATATGTTTAATATTGTACATAAAACATAATCTAAACAGTGAGCAAAACCTTTTCTGGAAATTAGATCTTTATAGCCCAACTAAAGAAAAAATGTAACAGAGTCCATACAATATTTTCCAGAAAAGAGATAAGATAATAAAGGCCCAAAGGACATTAAAAACGTCAATAAGCCCAGAAAACTTCATGGCCCCATGTTTAATGAAACAAGCCCATAATGTCAAAATATTCTCAATTCTCAATTATTTAAGAATCCAAAATGTGATCCAAAACGCAAGCCCAAAATGTGCTTTGGCCCAGGCATATCAAATAAACAAAAGTCTTTGCAAGCCCAGAAGCTTCAGCCCAGAACTCAGAGAAAAAAAAAATGTAAGC
Source organism: Inga leiocalycina (assembly GCA_963242795.1). Classification (NCBI taxonomy): domain Eukaryota; kingdom Viridiplantae; phylum Streptophyta; class Magnoliopsida; order Fabales; family Fabaceae; genus Inga; species Inga leiocalycina. The sequence goes on from OY725330.1 coordinate 5,168,662, forward strand.
TCAGAACAGTTTCGGCCCAGATTCTTTAAATGGCAGAAAAATAAAATAAAATAAAAGCCCAAAACACATAAAATCCATATATATCGAAATTTTAATCATAAAGCATCAAATCGGATCCTTCGAGACTGTATGAAGGTGATGATGATTCCTTGGATGAAATTAATCATCCTCACATCTCATAATCCGAAAATCAAATTTAACATGATAAACAATTTATTAATAATAAATTAAAAACTCAGATGAATTAATTTTCAGCAATAATATAATTCATCTATTTAAGAAATCCGATCTCAAATTCAAGTTATGGAATCCTTGTAAAATTACTATGGGAAGCTTGATTTAATTCCATACTTAGATCATCCCCGATCAAAGAGTAGAAGGCAGAGGATCAGAGAACTTGGCTCTGATACCACATGTAGGACAAAACTCATGAATACCCAAATAAATCACAAATTAGAGTACATGAATTTCCCTATATCAATAGCAGAAGACTTATAAGAATTACCTCTCGCCATTGCTAAGCTTTGATCGAATGGAGAACTCACGAATCCTGATGAAAGAGAGCTGCAAGAGAATTGAAGACAGGATATGATTGTCAGGTCTCTTTCTGACTGGCTGTAAGGCACAGCGATGGCAACTGGGTTAAGAGCCGTCGCCAGTCAGGGAACCTCAGATGAGCAGATTAGGTTTTTCCTTGTACGCTCAATTTAGACGGCTATCAACTTAATTGTGTATTTTTCACCATCAGAAAAACCACATTAATAACCAATAACCCTAATCATGAATTGGGCCTAAATCTGACTAACGGGCCACACTCTGGATATTTTAATTAATTACCTAATTAATAACTAATAATAATTATATATATTAAAATATCTAACAAAAGACACAAGAAATTAGAGGGTAAATTATACTTTTTAAACTATACAATTGGATGGTAATAAGAATTCATAGAGGGATGTATGAATAAAAATTACCCAATTCTTTGATAATCATCATTATCATGGTAAACCCTATTACCATACCAAAGAGCAACCAGACACTCTTCTTTTGATAATGCAATCATGATTACCATTATAAGTATATAACAGGGTTGAACTAAAATAGCTCCTAATCATTGGAGTAGACGAAGCATTGATTCTCGTTGCTTCAATTCTCTGGCCTTGGTGCGCGTCCTCTCTCTATAGTCTTTTTAGCAAGTTTCTTCTGGCATTTGGTGAAGATTATGCAAGACTGAGGACTTGAATTTTCGGATGCCCGTCATTGCACCGCAAGAGTGCAGCGTCGACAACACGAACCCATAGCCAGGTGTCACAATGCTTCCAACGTGGCATAGCTAGATCATATTGCGGCCACCTTGGTAACCAGAAGCAAGAGCAATCGTCCCTTATTTTATTCCAAGTCTTGCGTATAACCGATTTTGCTTGCTTCTGCGATCTTCCTCTTCCTTCGTCGTCTGCACATCATTGTTCACCAGTAAACTCTTTCGGAGACACGTATATAACAGATAGACGAGGAACATGTCCGCGTCGCAGGTGGATCACGACAAAATGAGGGCCAGAGACGTTAGCAAGGTGACTCGGGGCAAGCAAGCTCCGAGGCCTGCTCATGAATTCAGCACCGTTTCACCTCCCCCTCCTCCTTCTTCAACCGATCATACCAATGTTAACGCCAACAAGAACAAGGAGGAAAAGTCAGGGATACCACAAACTGATTGCCAAACGCGACACTGCTATGCCAGATACGTGGTGGACTATCATCGGTGAGTGCTCTGCTAGATTGGCTAGCTTGCTTCTCTCTTAGTCAAAAGCGCTGTCTAGAGTTTGACCCGATCTTGGCTTTGCGTGATCAGGTGCGCTCTGAAGAAGGGCAAAATTGACCCTGAATGCCAGAAGCTTGAAAAGTATTATAGGACGCTTTGTCCTACAGAATTGGTGACTGTCCCAAAGAAATTCTTTTACTTTTCAATTAAATAAAGTTGGTTTATTTTAGTGTTAGAAGTTAGAACCACCCTGTTTTGTAATTCTGCTCCTTTACTAAACTTATGCAGGTTTCGAAGTGGGATGAAGAGGGGAAGGTGGGACCTTCCCTGGCGAAATTTAGGAAGAAGCAGAGGGAAAACGTCACATATTAACACGATCTTTTAAAAGGTCCTGACTTTTCTTTTTGGGAGTCTAATACGAAAATTGGAAGATACACCAGACTATACCTCCCCAATGTTGCTGTGTCTTCAATATATCTCCCCAAGCGACAGTGTTTTCTTATCAAGTTCCCCAAACTTTTCCTGTTCATACATGTGATACTACCTCTTATGCTTAATAAGAGGTCTAGTTTATAGTGCAATTTTTATACTACAATTAACTTCTTTGTTGTTTATGTTGATATATTGTACCATACATCCCTGAAGTTAAAAGAAAGTACATGGTGTAACATAGATTTGCAGGTAAACGAAAATCCACGGTGTTACTTTTGACTGTGTAGTCTTGAAATGAAGTGAATTTCGGAGGGGGGGAAGCATGCGTAGTTTTAAATTTAGTTAACAGTTTCTAATTTGTAATTTTCGGTTTGCAATGTGAATATCCGCTTGTTATCTACCTACTACGTTGGTTTGAGGAGTAAAATACAAAGATAACGAGACTCGGTGAAAGAAAAACTGACGCTCCGCTCAACGAAACATAAATCTTTAAAACAGGCGTTGAACGGCAAGAGACTGCAACAAATCAACCATTCAAAGAAGAGGTTATAATCTGCTGCCAAAAAAAACGAAGAAGTGGAGGAGGAGGTTATAATCGGCGGGCGAATTTTTCCACACCTTTTTTGCCAAGACTCTTAGGACGCGTTTGGTTTGAGATGAGGGGAGGGGAGTGGTCCTCATTCTCTCATTTTGTTTGAAGTTTTGAGTGAGATGAAAACCAAAATTTTGGCTTTCATTCTTTTTCCTCTTTTTATTTTTTGCTCTCATAACAAAAAATTCTCTCTCCATCCCTCTAACAAACCAAATAAGTAGAACCGGGAATCAAGGCCGGCCCTTGACGGGCCAGGGCCTAACAGGACCGGCCCTAAAGGACTCGAGGTCAGGAAAATTGTATTTTTTCAAGGCCCGGCCCGAGAGTATCAGGGCCGGCTCGCAGGGCCGGGAAATCTTTTTCACAATATTTAACTATTTTTTATGCGTATTTTCCCCAAAGAGATATAATTAGTAAATAGCAACGATTAAAGTTCTAATTTAATATATAAATGCTGTCAACATTAAGGTTTAAATATCATGTCTCTTGCAACAAACAAACACAGTTGCCAATGTATAATCAAAGGTAAAATCATGTCCATAAATAACTTATACAAAAGCCAAAGTATAAGAAGGCAAGAAGCTAAATAATCTAACCTCTAAATAACATGAGTATAACGACTATCATTTTCACCTTCTTCGCTATTATCATCAATTTCAAGGACATTTGATTGTGTTTCACTTTGAGTAGTAGGTTTAAGTAGTCAAATAATCACAACCTCCATCAAAAATCATACTCTATCAGACAGAATAGTATGTAATATGATTTTATTCTAAATAGGCAGAACAACATACTCAAAAATCACAATATGATTCAATTAGACAAAACAATATACTCAAAAATCATACTCTATACAATATGAAAACAGAGTGATATATAGATTCAATAAGGCAATTCAAAAATGTAACATGGTTCCTTTCCAAGTAAAAAAAATAAAAAATAAGCATGCTTAAAGGGCCGGCCTGAGACCCTCCAAGGCCGGCCCTTTTAAGCCCGAGGCCCTACAGAGATGATCCTTTTAGGCCCAACTTCCTTTTAAGGCTACAATTCGCAAGCCCAGCCCTTGAAAGGCCAGGGCCTAAAAGGGCTGGCCTGACGGGCTCGGCCCGTTTTCCCAGCTCTACAAATAAGGTAATACAACCCCCTCCCCTCCCCTCAAACCAAACACACCATTATGCCACATTTGGTACATTGGAATTCAAGGTAGGGAGGTGAAGGTGGAATTCAAAAATGGGGTTGTTTGATATGTTAGATTTCACTTCCACGAGGAACTTACTTCCATAAAAAATGATGGAAGTGGGTTCCATGGGTAAACCCATGACACTAAAATTGATTCCTTGGAAGTGAAACTTTAGGACCACTTTACCCTCATGTTTTTTTATCAATTTACTACATTTGCCCTCCTGTGTTATTACCTTTGTGTCTCTTCACTCTCATCCCGCGGCCTCCCCTCTTCATACCTTACGGTGACGACGAGGCTCTAGCAATGGCATAGGACAGTGACCCACTAGCAATGGCGTAAGACAGTGAGGCACCAGCGATCTCCATATGCTTTGAACTTCGTCAATCCTCTTCCTCCAGCCACAGCTCATGCATGCAGTTCACCAATGGCAAGTCGTTCGCCACTACGGTGTAGATCTGCAACGCCAAGTCATTCGAACCTCAGTCTCCCAGATTTGCAACAACAACCAAATGGCAACAAGCTCAGCCTTCCTCCTCCCTATCATTTTTCGTTCGCTTTTGATTTCTATATGGTTTATATTGTTTATATTGATGAATGGGTATGGATGAATGCTTTTCTGGTTGGTGATTATCGCCGGCAGTGGTCAATTTCTAGTGACCATAGGTCAATGGTGACTATATGGGCTGGAAGAGTATTTTTGTTTGGAGGGTGTTTTGGTATTTTCACATTATAAATATATTTTTTAATTAAAAAATATATCTCACTTCCATCTCCATACCAAACATACTTTAAACCTTAATTCCACCTCTATTTTCACTTCCGGTTTCACTTCTATTTCCACTTCCAATTCACTTAAAAACTCTTCCATTGTATCAAACTAAGCATTAGGGTGTGTTTGGTTTGAAGGGAGGGGAGGGAAGGGAGAGGAATATGTTACTTTATTTGATTTGTTAAAGAGGAGGGGAGGGGAGGGGATCTTTTATAATATGAGCCAAAAATAAAGAGAGAGACAAGGGAATGAGAGTCAAAATTTTAGCTTCTCTTTACCCAGAAATTCAAACCAAATGAGGAAATAAGGACCCCTCCCATCTCCTCCCCTTATACCAAACACATCCTTAGTGGCAAATGATTATTTTTATTGAACAAATGATAGTTGATTTATTTCATTGTGATTTTGCGTTCACAATAAGATAAAAAAATTGGTAAAAAGTTTCTGTGTGGAGATTCTATTGGCTAAAAAGTTTTGATAATCAGCTGGATTTCATATGTAAAACTTGGAAAATATCATACTTGAATTTAGGAATTGGCCTGGTTTCTCCACTAAGCTTTTTTTGCTTAATAGGGAGAGCTCAGCACATCTGATTTGGACAGTCCGAATCTAAATTTTTAAAAGTTCCTATTTGTTTAAAAAAAATTATTTTAATATGTATAGAATATAAAATAAAGATAATTTCTTAACTGCTATTCTTTTAAAAAAAAATGATTTAAAATATCATCAGAAAAGAGAAAATCCATAATAAAGAACTTTAAAAATTTTAAAAAGCAAAAAGATATTTTGAATATTCATAATCCCAAAGAGATATTAGACTCCATTGTCTTTTTTGAAATTAAAAAGAAATGACTAAATTGCCCTTACATATATTTGTTTAAAATAATATTACCTCCAATGGTTGACGACCAGAGCTCTAGTGGTAGGCAGTTGCCGGAGCTCTAGTGGGAATATTCTAGTAGAATATTCCGTCAGAAATTAATATTCCCAAAGTGATGAGGGTTTATGTTTGAACAGCATCAGTTAATCCTGTTTTTCTTTTGTAAGAATCAATATGATATTTATAAGATTCCTCTTTTGAATGAAATTCAATGGGATCCACCGAAACAATGTCTTCATCCATCGGATTCAAAGTACCTTGATCAATTAAAAGTTCAATTCTACCTAAACTACTCATTTTCAAATGATATTCACAATATTCACAAATATTCATTATTGATTTCAAAAGTTTCTTATAATTTAATATATAACAATCTTCATCTTTGCATTAAACCCAAAAATGTATGTAATCTTAAGTTTTCTCTAAATCTTAAAATTAAAAATCAAAATTATAAAATAATAAAAAAATCAAATACAAATATCATACTAAAATAGAATAATATTAGAATAAAAATAAAATAAAATGAATATAGAATATAACATATAGAATATAGAATATATAGAAGAAAAGGGGTGGGGTTCAAACTCCTACCACTTGGTTTACCCAAAATGTTGGTGGCCTAATAGCCATCAATGACTTTCAATATATCATACGCATGCACGTGTTAACTTTTAATCTTTAACCCAAGCTCTTTTACAAGTTTTGTTAAGAATTTACAATTTGTCATTAGGTTTTAACAACTTTCGTTCACCAAGTAAGAAAATCACACTATCAGGTCATTCATAAGTTTTCGTTAAGAAATTCACGATATTTCGTTAGGCCTTAACAACTTTCGTCTACCAAGTAAAAAAATCACAACATCAAGTCATTCACAAGTTTTGTTAGCAATTCACGACATTTCATTAATTTTTAACAATTTTTGTTTTCTCATAAAAAAATCTATGGTATCAAGTCATTCACTTGTTTTATTAAGGAATTAACAACATTTTATTAAGCCTTAGCAACTTTCATTCTCCCATAATAAAAATTCTTTTTGCCATAACCCATAATAAAAATTCACACTATTATGTTATTCACAAATTTTGTTAAAGAATTCACGACATTTCGGTAGGATTTAACAACTTTCATTTTCTCATAAAAAATTCATGGTGACCAGATTTCATTAGGTTTTAACAACTTTCGTTTTCTCATAAAAAAATTCATGGGTTGTTAAAACCTAATGAAATCTGGTGAATTCCTGAAGAAAATTTGTAATTGATTGACTTGATGGGTGAATTTTTTCCTGGGAAAATGAAAGTTATTGAGACCTAATGAAATGTCATGAATCCTTTAACAAAACTTTTGAATGATCTAATGATGTGAATTTTTTTCTAAGAAAATAAGAGTTGTTAAAATCTAATGAAATATCATGAATTCTTAACAAAACTTGTAAATGACATGATAATGTGAATCTTTTTCCAGGAAAACAAAAGTTGTTAAAACCTACTGAAATGTTGTGAATTCCTTAACAAAACCTATAAAAAGCCATTAGTGCCCAATGGCCACCAACGTTTGAGGCAAACCGAGTGGTGGGAGTTTTAACCCCACCCTCACCACTCCGGGAATATTAATTCCCGATGAGATATTCCACTAGAATTTTTTGCCTAGAGCTCCAACGGCGGCAAGTGGGCGTAATATTTTTTTTAAAAAAATATATGTAAGGGTAATTTGGTTATCTCCTTTTAATTTCAAAAAAGATAAATTGAGTGTAATATCTTTTTGGGATTATGAATATTCGAAATACCTTTTTGCCTTTTAGGATTTTAAAATTCTTTATTAGGGATTTTTCCTTTTAAAAAAGCTCAGATCTAAATGCCCCAGATCTAATGAGCTCTTCCTACTAAGCTTTTAACGTTTGAATTTAGCTCATTTTAATGTTTGAATAGGGACTTTTAACTAATTTTCCTTGATAAGATCTCCTCATCCCACAAAGGGTGGCTAAAAGGAGGACTATATGGCTATCATAGTTGCTTTATTCTAAGGAAATTACTATGAGATTGTAAATAAGGTACTTAATTATGAAGAAGTTCCAAAAATAAATGAGGTGCGTCATTCTTTACTTAGAACTTGTTACTCCCTCCGGTCTTAATTATAGGACATATTTACCTAACTTTAGAGAAATTGAGGATAGTGGTTAAATTAGTTAATCATATTTATTTTCCTAAAATACCCTTATTTAAAATTTAAAACGACATCCAATTACGTTAATTCTATGTTTTTCCTTGTACCTCTCATGCCTCACACACGACTTCTCCAAGCTCTCACACAATCCGGTGTTGTCAATCTCCCTCAATAACTTCCGATCTACTCTTATTAAATTATTATTGTGTTTAATTATTATTGAGAAAGTATCAATAGGGGGTATTTTGGGAAGAAATTGATAAAAATTAGAACTTTGTCCTATAATTAGGACCAAGATCAACTCTCAAATGTTGTCCTATAATTAGGACCGAAGAGAATATTGTATAATTGTATGTTCCTTAGCTGTCATTGAAGGAACTTAATTATAAGGAAGTCTTAATGATAAATGAGGCGTGGTCATTCCTTATTTTGAACACATCATTTTATAATTGTATGCTCCTTAATTGTTATTGAGACTTTTTGATAATTAAGTCAATTCCTTTAAACTCATAGTAATTTCCCTTTTTCCCAACCAAGCTGAATGAATTTTCTAATAATGAGACTTTTTCTGGAGAGTTTAGTTTTGCTTCCTTACTTACCATCAACTAAGTAGAAATTTGATTTACTCTCTCTGGTCTACAAAACAAGTTGCTTTAACTAATTTCTTATAATCAAAAAATGATAGTTAACTCATTAAATTTATCTTAAATGATTTTTCAATTTTACCTATATTAAATGAGATATTAAAGAAGAGATAAAAATGCAAAGAGTCATATTTAAACACTAATTGTAAGGGCAAATTTGACAATTAAACATTAATTTATCTCCAAGTGACTTGTATTGTAAACTAAGTCATTCTTTTAAAGGTGACTTATATTATGAATATGAGAGAGTAAATTAGCTAAAAATAATAAACATGTCTTGAAATAAACTTTTTTTTTTCAAATATACCCTTATTTATTAGGGGGTAAGTAAGAGAGAAAAATATAGTAAACATAAGTATCATCAACTATTTAATTAAAACAATATATATATATAATCAATCAAGAATATAAATGAGAAAAAAACTCATTAAATGTTGAGTAATTTTTGTCGGGCTCTTATAAAAAAGATAAAAAATATTTAAATTTTGGGCTCTTATAAAAAAAATCGAAGAGAGCAATATCGAGGAGACCATGACCTCTATGAGATCATAAATAACCAAACAGTAATGTGAAAAATAAAATCGCTATGAATCCAAACTATTGACAAATTATTGATCATGTGATGCAAGTAAAATGAAACTACCCCTCTGGTCCCACATCTGAGAATTTGTGAGGATGTTTGCTTTTAATCTAAGAGGAAAACCCAAACCTATTTTATCCTTTAAATTTATATCTCTCTCTCTAAACTCTCCCAAATACTTATGTAGATTAAGGAGAGTTTTCATTAAAGGAGTAGCTTAGCATGGAAATTATTATAATTGCTGCTTTAGGAAAACCAACAAAAATTTCTCATATATAGCCAATAACTTAGCTTGACTGATTTTTTTAATATCTATAAATTAATTGTCAAGCTCTTACATTTATGATTGGAATGAGCATGATTTATTCATCATGCATGAAAAAAATACCTCCCTCTTTAAGTCCTGGTGGATTAATCTCATTGATGCTTAAAATGGTTCTGGGAGTGTTATGATATTTCTGTGTTGGATTCTATGGTTCATCTAGAAATAAAGAAATGATAAGGTGTTTAATTGCTCCGATCCAAAACCAGTTGTTGTTATTGATATGGATAGTAATATTCAGATCCAATAAGTTGTTTTGCACAATTCATGTACGTGGATATGAATTCTGGGTCTGGTTTCTCTCAACGGCCGCTTTCTCCTCATCCCTCAGAATCTTCCTATGATAACCATCCAATTCATCCAAGCACTCACAAAGTGCCACCTCATGAAGCTTTTTCAACATCGTCTGAACTGAATATTCCTGGCATGGTTATCTTCCTCCACCTCTTCCCCACCACAATCGTCCTACGCAAAACCATTGACGGCAGCAAGTTCGGTACCCTCGAGCATGACAAAACAAGAGGAAGAAGGCTCTTTGCAATCCAGCAACTATGGAACCTTTGATATATTGAAGCCCATGGTCGATGAAAGAGGCAACGGTGAGAAGCGTGATCCAAATGCACCTTATAGTTGTGGCCCCATGATTTCAGATTGGGACGAACAACATACTAAGTGGTTGTACTACTACAAATGAAATATATTACTATCCAATAGACGTCATTTTTCTAAAAAGGATGGTTAAAACATAGAAGCGGTGACATTTCTATAAATAAAGTAGTGAAATTGTAACATTAAGCGTCCCAAATTTAAATTGGGACGCCTAAAATAGAATCTAGACGTCCCAAATTTTATTTGGGACACCTAAAGATTTCCACTAGCACAAAAAAAGTAAATTAAAAAAATTTGACTTACTTTAGGCGTCCCAAATTTTTTTGGGATTCCTTTTGACATGCATGACACTTTTCTTTCCTTTTCTTCATTCCCATATCAGAAACTCATCTCTCTTTTTCTATCTTTCCCATTCCCATTACTTCTCTTCCCTTTTTTCTTTCATTCCCGTGACTTCGTCTTCTATACACTAGGGGTAAGCTTTTTCATTATTCCCTTTTCTTCATTACACTTCATTTTCCTCAATCTTCTTCCTCTCTTCCTTTTCTTCATTCCCTTTTCCTCCACCTCCTTCCATTCTCACAGCATCTTCTTTGCTCTCACCCTCCGGCGTACACCTTCTCCACCTTTTTTGCCCCCTCCACCTTCCAGCGTAGACCTCCCACCTTCTTCTTTGCTTTCAGCCTCCGGCGTACCTCTCCTCTCCACCGTACATACACAACTCCTCCAACATCTTCTCTCCACCTTGGAAGCACATAGACACTGTTGGCTGCCCTCTCCTCTGCTTTCATCAGGTTTGTTTTTTCTAAATATATATTTACATGAAGAATTTAGTTAAACTTGCAATGTGAAATTTTTATAATGCTTTCAATTTATTTACATGATTCTAGTTATTGGAGTGTTTTTCCCTTAATTGTTTTTTTTTGTCAGAATCATAAACTAGTTGTTAGTAGTTATGTAATACTAATAATGTTTTTGTTTTATAAGTTTGGAGCTTGAAAATCGAGGGAAATACATATGTATATTTATTTTGATGAAATAAACAATAATTAGTTTGTAGTTGTGCGGTGACAAACATTTTGACACTTTCTGATTGTTGTTATACATATATAATATTAGGTTGTATAGTTGTTGTTATTGTACATATATATATATATAGTAAAAAGATTACAATGCTAGATGTCCTTACCATTTTGTAAGGGACATTTTGTGGTTTATGAATCCATCTTCAATTTTATTTCTGCAATTTTAATTTGCTGGGTAATGAAGAATATAAATAATCATTTAAAAAAAATCAAACATTTAAACATCCCAAATTAAGAATTGAGACGTCTAAAGTCCCCCGTGAAGGACTTTAGACGTCCCAATTCTTAATTTGGGACGTCTAAAGTCTCACTTTAGACATCCCATTTTTTTAGGACGTCTTTTCTTAAAACATACTACACTCCCACATAGACGTACTCCAATTTTTAGACTTTAAAAGTGCTAAAATAGGGACGTTAAAACCTCTCTTTATAGTAGTATTGAGAAACAACCTAGATTGCTGGAATTTTATGGGACCCAATAAGCCGAGGCTGCTTCTGGTTAATAGGTCCTCACCCAAGTCTTATGAGAATCCGGTGGGATCATTATCTGTTGAAGTCAATTAAGAACAAGATTGGTTACTGTAGGCTACATGAGATTGAAATTTTTTGCAAAATGGCTCTTCACTTGTTGATCTTCTTGACATTTGAAAGTGGGATTTTCATCAAATTTCCTTCTTAGGCTTCAGTTTTTCACGGTGGGGTGGGATTTTTTTCTCTTAGCTACTTTAAATTCTTAAATGCAAGAAATTTTCTTTTGTTTTGTGAAGTAGGATTCTTCACCATCAGTAGAAGCTTCCTGTTAGCGAGGCTGGAAGGACTGGTGCTCTAACGGAAAAGTGATGCAAGGAGGCTACATGAATATGGAAGAATATGCAATTTTAAAGGCTTGATGACGCGTCACTTTTTGAGCCCTTGGATGAATTGGACGGGTAGGATATAGAGATTCTGAGGGATGCGGAGACTGGAGCCACTCATAAAATCTGCTCCCATGAATTCTATGCTGATATGGAACAGTGTGACTTTTATAATAGGAAGTGCTGAGGTATCATCACGTCATGAATCTCTTTGCATCTAGGCCCCGTTTGGTTCAGGAAAAATGAGAGGAGGGAATGAGAAAATTGGATTTTCCTGTCAGCGGCGGCCGTTTGGTTCGTCATTCCATCAGAAAATATATTCCTGGACCCACCAATTTTTAGCCATATTATTGAAAATGATTTTGGTGGGAATCAATTTTCAAGTGAAGAAGGAAAATGCCTAAAGATATAATAGCTCCTAGATGTGACCTTGGTCCCTTAGATGTAATATAAAAAGGTAAGTGAGACCCATAAATATTTAAATAATGTTTTTACTGTAGGATAAAATGATCTTTTAGCTTATTTTCCTAATTCATTCTCTTCAAATCAAACAAAATTTTTTTTATCAACCCATTTTTTTTTAGTACAAACCAAATACCTATGTAATAAATATTTTCCATTCCTTTCCCACATTTTCTTTGATTCAATCGGGCCCCTAGTATCATGAATTTCCATGCTCAAGAGGCTTGCGAGTTGCCTGCTGAACTTCTCTAGAAAGGAGGGCGGCGTGGGCTAGTTTTTTTGTGTTTGTTTGGAACAGCGATCGATAACTGAGCTTTTTTAATTGGGCTTGTTGTAATATTACTTCTGATAAAAATCAAATTGTGTAATGTGATTTATGTTTGGATCGAAGATTGTCAATTGAACTTTTGCAAAAATAAAACTTATTTGGATTAACTTAAGCATAAGGGCTTTTGTGATAATGGTAAGAGAGAGTGGGTGGAAAAATATTTAAAAAATAAATTAAATATTTAAAAATTACTTTAAAATATTAGGTGCTGCTGAAAAAATATTTTAGAGTTTGTGGAAATTAATAAATCAGTATTTTAAGTTTTGGATGCTCTTTACTACTAAAAAAAATACATTAAAGGTAAAATTGTAATCAATCTCCTAAGACTGGATACAACTGAAAAATTATTTTAAAGAGTTAAAAGCACAAAAAAATATTTTAAAGTAATTTTTGGAGTTGAAAAAGTACATTAAAAGTAAAATTGTAATCAGTATGATAATACACTGGATACAGCTGAAAAAATATTTTAAGGAGTTAAAACACCAAAAAAAAATATTTTAAGGGGTTCAAAACACTTAAAATATATTTTTTTAGTGGGTACAGCTAGAAAGTAGGTAAAATTGCAATCAGTCTGATAGTTCACTAGATAGTGGGTACAACTAGAAAAAATATATATTTTTTGATACTACATACTATTTAAAAAATATTTTATGGGAAAAACCAATATCATATAACTAATTTCCAGACAACCTAATCTAACATAAAATGCCATTAGCTTTTAACAAAAGCTTCATTTTATAGCTTCTCCCAATTGAGCTTTTACTAATTAAGCTTTGGCAAAAGTTCAATTACTAATAGGCCTCTCCAAACATTAAAAAAAAAATGTTTCCCGCCAATTAAGCTTTTACCTCCCCCAATTGAGCTTATTGGCCTCCCTAAACACACACTTTGTTGTACCTCAATCTCAATTTGTCTTCCTGCCTTTTTCTTTATTACAATGTGCTTGGGTCCGCATTTCTATCTCATCAGTATGATGAGAAAAAAACTTCTCATTATCAAAACAACACAGTTTTGCTTAAGGGAGGGATATGAGTCTTTGATACAAAAATAATCAAGACCGTCTATAATGTATCTAGTATCTTAAAATATTTTTTAAGTCTCTCTTCTCATCCTAAAATAATTTTTATTACCTTTAACCCCTTAAAATATTTTTTCAGTTATACTTAGTATGTTAGCAGACTGATTACAATCTTACCCTTAATGTATTTTTTCAGATTCAAAAATTACTTTAAAATATTATATGCTACTAAAAAATATTTTAGAGTAGGTGGAAATCAATAAATTAGTATCCTAAGTTTTGAGTGCTTGTTACTACTAAGAAAAATACATTAACGGCAAAATTGTAGTCAATATCCTAAATCACTAAGTATAACTGAAAAAATATTTTAAAAGGTTAAAAGAACTTTTTAGAACTGAAAAAATAAATTAAGAGTAAAATTGCAGTCAGTCTGCTAACATACTGGCTACAACTAAAAAAATATTTTAAGGGGTTAAACGTAGTAAAAATTATTTTAGGATGAGAAGAGAGACTTAAAAAATATTTTAAGATATTAGATATATTACAGACGATCCTGATTATTTTTATATCAACGCCTCATATCTCTTCCTTAAACAAAATTGTATCGTTTTGTTGATGAGAAATTTTTTTCTCATCATTGTGATGAGCCGGAAATGCGGACGCCTCTGTGCTTTCATTTGGCTCATAATACAAGTACCTGCCCAGTAAAATCCGAGTGATTTTTTTTTTCCAACAAAATAAAAGTCATGTTAATGATATGTATGACATCGATATTATGTTTGATGTTGTTGGCCGATATTTTTTTTTGTTTATCAAATAAAAAAAATTACTCCCTCCGGTTTTAAATATAGGACATAGTTTATAGTGCAAATTACACTATAAATTATGTCCTATATTTAGGACCGGAGGTAGTATTATCTTTTGACACACGGGCTATCAGCTCAATAATGAATAATTAATACATATCCAAACTGCTTATATTATGAAATCAAATTTGACTGGGGCAAAACACGGAATTAATTTTTGACATTATTACCATTATTAGGAAAAATTATCCATAAATACCTCATGTAAAATTTATTTACCAAATGAAACCTTTGAGTGCAAATAATCTTCCCTGTATGCAAAAAGATTTTCTCTTGTGTTCAAACAATCTTCACTGTGTTCAATATATCTTTCCTATATGATATTCCCTTGTATGCAAAAGATTTTCTCTTAAATGTTTTCATATTCTATTTGACAAGTAAGTTTCTAATGAAGTATTTATGGGAAATTCTTCCTTATTATCATTATTATTTAAATTAGTGTGTATCACTTTGATCCTATTTATAAGTCATTTTTGATAAAAAAATTTGATCCTATTTATAAATCCAATTTCAGTGTAGTAAATGAGATTATAATAATTTTATCCTTATTTATTGTATCAATACAGAAATAATTTAAAAATAAATAAAAAAAGTTAAAAAATATTTATTCATAAATAAAGATATATTTAAAAATTTTCCTCATACTCCTTAATTGACATAGGTGAGATTTAGTTAAAAAAATTTATAGACTAGACCAGATTGATAGACCGGAAGGGAACAGGCCGGGCGTAAATTGCCCGGGCGGGCGCGTGCATGACGACGTATGTGCAGTCAAGTGAACACGTTCGTTCATCTCTCGTTTTTTATTTGGTTAGCCATCTCTCGTTTTTACTATGAACCTGAGACCTGAATTTTTCTCCGTCGCCAAACCTATCCTCCTCTTCATTCTTCGCACCGAACCCTAACCCTAATTATAACTTCTTTCACCCAAAGAAGGCGCTTTCTCAAAGCCCTAATCATAACAATTCAACTGTTATTCAGAAGATCGCACAATTCTCAATTTGAAAAGTCTTGCTTCACACCTACACGATGGACTCACAACAGAGCAATCTATTCGAGACCGCTTCGCAACCCGACACTGGCAACGACGCTTACACTTTCCTCGAATTTAACACTCAGGGGGAGGATTTCGACTACCCGGAGTTCCGTGACTCGATTAGGTCCCCATCGGCCTGGCCCACTCCGTCCGATTCGCTGGTTGACCCCATGGAGCGTGGTGGTGGAGGTGGAGCGGGTTCTGATCACCCGTCCGATGCCTCGCCTGTTTCAGCTGCTCCAGGGAGCGCCACTAAAAACCGGGCAACGGGGTCGGGCAGCAGCGGGAACAGCCAGATGGTTGACACCCTGGCTGCTGGGATGAGCGGGTTGAATTTTGAGGATACCGGTGATGACGACAATTATGAATTCGGTAAAGGAGATTTCACTGAACATGCTTGCCGATATTGTGGGGTATCCAACCCTGCATGTGTCGTGAGGTGTAATGTGCCTTCTTGTCGCAAATGGTTTTGTAACTCACGGGGGAACACGTCTGGTTCACATATCGTAAATCACCTGGTGAGTTGGTAGGACAACTCTTACCCCTTTCACATTGTCTTGTTACTTGTATTTGCCTTACTGATGTTAGACTTCGTCTACATAAAAATTGAGAAGTGTGTGATGTAACGGCTTCTATTAGTCACTCTCAGTGAATTTGGGAGAAGTGGTATGAGTTGTGGCGAACAGTTTCTGAACTTTTTTTTTAATAAAAAAACCATGCTAGGAGATAAGAAAAATACAAAAGAGGAGGGTTAGGCATCCTCCAAAGAAAACAATCGCAGAACGAGAAAGCTAAAGAATGAAATAAGGAAGTTTAACATTCCCTCGAGGTATTCTTTTATGAACATATAAAACTCAAGCAGAAGACCATAAAGAAGTTACAAGCATCATCCCTGATCTTTTTAAATTAGATCTACCCATATGTCAGAGTTTAGGTTTCTAGTCTTCGGATCGTATAGCAATACCCTAACACCACGTCTTAGAGCTCTGTCATCTTTGTTTATCATGAAGTATTTTCATTGTTTCTTCACAAAAGTCATTGAGCTCCCTGTTAAGCTTGGAGCGAAGACCAGAATTATGGTTGTATTTATGCTTTGTTTGAATTTATGAGTGAATTATGGGATGGCATGTAGACAGTTAAAGAGTGTCTTTTGAAAGTTGTGGAAGGTATTCCCTTCAGTTGCCGTTTGAGTCTGAAATGAATGATTATTGCAAGCTCTTTTGTAGTCGAATGTGTAATCAATAAATGGGTCATTTCATTATGTAATTTGTCGTGCAATTTTGATTTAATGAAGTCTTTAGAGTAAGAATAACTGAATAAGCGAGTAGCTTCTGGGCTGGTGGTTATGCATCATTAGCAAGGTCGAGAGCCTGCATCTATTGTGTTTACACTCTTATTGTGGCCGAACTCCTCCCTCCTGACCGTTTTTTGGTAAATCGTCCTGACCCTTTTCAGTCCCCAGCAGAAGGGGAAAAAATTGGATGTTCTTAATTATGGAAACGGAGATATCACTGGTACATTACTTCAACTACATTACAGAATATTTATTTCACAAACTAGCTGTGAGGTGTGTATCACGATCACATTTTAGACAAACTCTAATGAAGATTTTCCTCTGTATTTAATCTGGTGTTCAATGTTTTTGCAGCAACCAGAGTCTTTTCCTACCCAAATGTCTTCAATTAATTGTGTCATTTGTTTTAATAATAATGCATCTCCTTTTGTTTTAGGGATGTTAGTGAAAGTTCATTTTTTGTTTGACGTAGTTCTCCTGATGTTCTGTTGATAACTTGAATTGGTTTGTGACCATTATTAAGATTATTGTATAGCAATAAAGATGTCCGGTAAAGTGAACAGAGATATCTTTGCCTATATTTTTGTTTTTTAAAGCTTGTAGTCTTTTTTCCCCTAGTTAGACTAATATTAATCTCTTCTTGGTCTTTCTTCCTTTGTTTATTTTGGAGTTTCGGATTAGAATAAGCATTTTATACTTCCCATCCAAAGGACAGTCTTCTAAAAAAGATTTCCCTTATATGTTGCATGTCTTTCATGCTTGCATGATGACCTCTTAGTTAAACCTGCTCTCCTCTCTGTTACTCATTACGTATTTTGTGTGTATCTGGAGTTTCTTTAGTCTGTGTGTCGCCTTTTCATGTTTTATTGGTTGATGACTACTAGCTGATTGGCACATGCATGTATATATCTGTGGTGAGCACACGTTTATATTGTTCTCTTTGGGTGCGAGTGTCACTTAGCTTCACTTATCAATTTGTTCCTGTAGGTTCGAGCAAAACACAAGGAAGTCTGTCTTCACAAAGACAGTCCTTTGGGAGAAACAATTCTTGAATGCTACAACTGTGGATGTCGTAATGTGTTTCTCCTTGGATTTATTTCTGCCAAGACGGAAAGTGTAGTTGTTCTTCTATGTCGTGAACCTTGCTTGAGTGTAAATGCCTTGAAAGATATGAATTGGGATCTCAGTCAATGGTGCCCCTTGATTGATGATAGGTGTTTTCTGCAGTGGCTTGTGAAGGTTAATTTCTTCCCTATCTATTGGTTATGTATATTTTTCCTATCTTTCCTACAATGTTTGCTTTTGCAGATTCCATCTGAACAGGAGCAGTTGAGAGCACGGCAGATAAGTGCTCAGCAAATTAATAAGGTGGAAGAGCTTTGGAAAACCAATCCTGATGCTTCTCTTGAGGACCTTGAGAAACCTGGTGTGGACGATGAGCCTCAGCCTGTGGCTATAAAATATGAAGATGCATATCAGGTGTTTATGATGGCTTGTTAAAAGTTTCACTTTCATAGACTGAGGAAGATGTCAATTTCCATGCTTTATTCTTTCGCTTGTCTAATGTGCTTCTTACTTTCCTTGCTTTTTCAGTATCAAAATGTTTTTGCTCCGCTCATTAAGCTTGAAGCTGATTATGATAAGGTAGCGACTTCCATAGTTGTTAGCATTTTGTTGTTTCCTGCTTATTCTTTTATGTTAATGTAATTTCATATACTACCAATATTTAACATTAAAACATGTTTAATTGTCATTTCCCCTTTCTGTGAGGTTTGTGCTGGTGTCTTATAAGTGCTCTGTTGGTGTAGATGATGAAAGAATCTCAAAGCAAGGACAATGTTACCATCCGATGGGATGTTGGTCTTAATAAAAAACGCATTGCATACTTTGTATTTCCAAAGGTACTCTGTCTATCATTTTATTTGAAAAGGTTTCTTATATTTATTTCATACTTTGATTATCTAATTCATGGCTTATTTTGAATGAAATCTCTTTCTTTAATTTGTCCTCTCTTTACTGAAAATGAATACATGTTTTGTCATTTCATAGGAAGATAATGAGTTGCGTCTTGTACCTGGTGATGAATTACGGTTGCGTTATTCTGGGGATGCTGCACATCCAGCATGGCAATCAGTGGGGCATGTGGTATGGGACAAACTTCTGAGATGCATTATGGACACCTATCTCTTCTGACACTTGCACTTCTGTGTGTCTAATGTGTTGGAATCTATTCATTCATCCATCTATTGTCACTGCATTATAAATGAATGGTCTACAAAATTGTCATTGGGCTAAACATTTTCAATACATTGGTCACGTTCTTCTATTCTTTGTATGTAGTTTGACATTCTAAATGTTGTATCCAAAATACATTTGTTCTAAATTTTCGTGTTTGTTGGGTCTTCTATCATTTGATGCATGTGGAGTACCCCTGAACACTGACAAATATGAACTGAGCGTGTGCATTTTAAAATATAGAATCACTGCTATTAGTTGTGTTTGTGTTATTTTGTTGCAAGTCTATTTACAAGTTTTCTATACTATAATGATTCAATTTGATGTCGTAATATTTTTTAATTTTTAATTTTCAGATTAAGCTAACTGCACAAGAGGAAGTCGCTCTTGAGCTTCGTGCAAATCAGGTAGTTCTAGTCTTAGTTTGCTAGATCCGCATCATGAAGTTCTTTTTATGTGCCTTTTGGTTATTGCTCAAAGTTGTATGCAGGGGGTTCCAGTTGATGTAAACCACGGTTTCAGTGTTGATTTTGTCTGGAAGAGTACAAGCTTTGATAGGATGCAAGGAGCTATGAAAACCTTTGCAGTGGATGAGACTAGTGTAAGCGGGTAAGGTAGCTCTTGCCTCACCTCTAGGTCAGATTTGATTGCATTTGTTTGTTTTCTATCTTCCTATGTGAGGCATTGTGGCAGGTTTATGTTCTCTTGATTTTTAATAGGATCTCATATAGAACAATTATTATTATCTCACTGAGCATATGATTCTTCCCGTTTTGTTCTTGAAAGTGTTGCCTTCCTTGTTTTCTAATATAGGTATATTTATCACCACTTATTGGGTCATGAAGTTGAGGTTCAGATGGTGCGCAATACATTGCCTCGTCGCTTTGGCGCACCTGGGCTTCCAGAGCTCAATGCATCTCAAGTATGCTGTTCTTCCTTCGGATATTTTATCTCATTACTGTGGAATGCAATATGTGATAAGCGTTTTTATTTTTAATATTATTTTGTCCAAATTGCTATTTCCTTCTCATTTTTTCCATTATTGATTACCTGTATTCTTCCAGTCTCTGCTTCTGGTGGAGGACATTGTTTAAAATTTATGTTAGAATGGTATCTTAGTGCATATGTTTAAGATTTAGGCGTGATGTGGTGAAAGGGTTACTAAAACTATAGAAATATCTTACCTGTTCTCTGACAATTTTGAGAAGGTTCAATGCTTTTCACAAAGTTCTATCACCATTTTCTGCTATCATCCATGAACATCCTTCAAGTTGCGTTCTTTGGAGTGGTAAATGAACTTCTCTGTTTGTAGGTTTTTGCAGTTAAAAGTGTTCTTCAGAGGCCTATTAGTTTGATTCAAGGTCCTCCCGGAACTGGCAAGACTGTAACATCTGCAGCAATTGTCTATCACATGGCAAAACAGGGTCAGGGGCAGGTACAATTACTTAACCTTTTTCTTATATCTATTACTTTTTTCTATTATTATGCCTTTGCTAAGACTCTCTTATTTTTGCCCCCCTTTTCAAATCTCAGGTTTTGGTTTGTGCACCTAGCAATGTGGCTGTTGATCAGCTTGCTGAAAAGATAAGTTCTACTGGGCTGAAGGTATAATTGGTCTTTGTTCTGATCTGTTGCCTTACCTTATGTGAATGCAAGGAACTCATGTTAACGAAGTTTTCCAAACTGCTAGTTTTGGAGAAACTAATTAACTTTGGGTTGTTTGGGGGGTAGTTTCTGCCGTTTCTTGATTTCTTGTTGTTAATACTTTTTCTGTAATTCAAGGTTGTTAGGCTCTGTGCAAAGTCAAGAGAAGCTGTGAGTTCTCCAGTTGAGCACTTAACACTTCATTATCAGGTGAATTTTTATTCCCTGTACACTGAGCACTTAACCTAGGTTTGCTTTATGACTCTTTGCATCACACTTTAGCTGTGTGTCCAAAATGAATGAGGATCTGAATGTTAATGGGAATGGCAATTATTGCAGGTTCGAAATCTTGACACATCTGACAAGAGTGAACTTCACAAGCTACAACAGCTGAAAGACGAACAAGGTTTGAAGTTTTCTCCCATAACATCTGTGATACGATGTTCAGTTGGGGTTTGGGTGCTTTTTTTGACAACATATCTAATCTTGGTTGTTTCGGTTATCCTGCTGAAGCCTGTCACGTTTAAATTTATTTTCCTTTATTTTCTGATTTTTTGTAGCACTATTTGCTCAAGCAAGTGTGCTTCCTTCAGTCAACAATTACTTATGTGTGTTTTCCCAATTGTATGCATAGGTGAACTTTCCAGTAGTGATGAGAAGAAGTACAAAGCGTTAAAGCGAGCAACAGAGAGGGAGATTTCTCAGAGTGCTGATGTTATCTGCTGCACGTGTGTTGGTGCTGGAGATCCTCGGCTGGCAAACTTTAGGTTCCGTCAGGTTAGATTATATATTATGTGTTAAATTTAAGCGATATCTCTTGCCAGATGCTTACAATGCTGATGACTGTTTCAGGTACTCATTGATGAGTCTACTCAGGCAACAGAACCTGAATGTCTCATTCCTTTGGTGCTTGGGGTCAAGCAGGTATTTATGGTTCAAATCTGTACGCGTGGTTTTGTATATTTAGGTGATGGTTCTAACCAGTAAACTCTGTTTAGGTTGTTCTTGTTGGTGATCATTGTCAACTGGGTCCGGTCATTATGTGCAAGAAGGCAGCTCGTGCAGGCCTTGCACAGTCACTTTTTGAACGACTTGTTCTGCTTGGTGTTAAACCAATCAGATTGCAGGTAATGGACCTCTTAATTTGTCAAGCGATATTTGATGACTACAACTGTAAGATGCTTCACTGCTTGCTATTGGATGGTTTTGTCAGCTTTGTTTATTAGTTGAAGGGTCTATTGTGTTGAATTGAACATGATAGCCAAGTCCTAGTTTTTGTTTGGTTCCTTGTCTTTACTCTGCACACTATTTCCTTATTTTCTCTAGGTCTGACGCCTCCAATTTGTCCCATTTGTTTTATACCTTGCTGTTGGGACTTGTGTGTTGTACGAAGCCCAAGGCTGGAAAGCTTTAGGCCTTGTTTGGTTGGAGGGGAGGGGATGGGAGGGGAGGAAAAATGAGCCCCTCCCCTCATTTGGTTTGAAATTTTGGAAGGGAGGGGAGTAAAAATTTGCTTCTCTCTCCCCTCCCCTCCCCTTATTTTGATTCCCTCCAAATTGGGGGGTTTTGGAGGGGAGCCAAATATTGGGACTAATTTACCCTCATAATCTTTGTCATATCCCATCAATGCCCATGGTTGCAACTCATGCCCTCTCCGCTGTTGTTGCTCCTAGTCTCTTGCCCTCAATTCCCTTCCTCTACTTTCTGCCAAAAACGTAAATTTGGACTTTATTTTTATGTTTTCATTTTTTGCACAGTAACATATAAGAAATCCTGATGGTTGATAGTTTCATTTTCACAAATCCTGATGCAGATTCGGCTCAATAAATTTTGTCAGCAATTGAATTTTGAGAACCACGTTATAGGGTGATCTAAATAATTTGCATTGTTGCTAGTCATTTTTGGCTAAAGTATTGTTATTGGAGTCATCTTTTTTTAGAGTCAAATTAGCCCTTCGTTGAAAACATAGTTTAAAACAAAAATTATTATATCAGTTGTTGTATACATATTAAGGTGAGAGTAAGTTTTCAAAAATTATATAATTTATATTAAGGTGTAAATTAATTTAAATAATTTATATAAGTAAAAATATATAAACTAATATATAAGGGTAAAATGGTAAATTACATATTATCTCCCCTCCCATCCCCTCTTAAACCAAACAAAAGATCAT
This sequence comes from Inga leiocalycina, assembly GCA_963242795.1. NCBI lineage: Eukaryota > Viridiplantae > Streptophyta > Magnoliopsida > Fabales > Fabaceae > Inga > Inga leiocalycina. The sequence continues at coordinate 5,191,590 of OY725330.1, forward strand.
TAAAAAACCTTCCCCTTCCTTCCCCTTCAACCAAACCAAATAAGGTAACCTCCTATCCTTCCCTTCCATCCCCTCCCCTCCATTCCCTCCCATTCCAGCCCCTCCCATTGAACCAAACAGGCCCTTAAGTAGTTTTTACATATATTGATATTATGCGAGAGTTTACGATTATGCAAGGAAGTCTTAGTTCTGCACTTTGTCAAAACCCCTTTGCACTGTCCTGCAACCTTTTCATTCTTCAGTTCTACTTAGGGTTGGTCTGTTACTATTGTAAATTAATATTCTTTGGGTTGACACCCGGCATAAATGTTACATCTATAACCTGCTTTTATCCTTCAGCTCTGCACAGGGTTGGTTTATTTTACTTTTATTCAATACGATGGTTCTTTTGTGACATTCTATTTTTATGTTATCTTTAGGATTCATATAGCTTTGTACTCTCCTTTTACTTTTTCTGAGCTAATTGTTTGGTGTTTATACGTAAGGCTTCATGTTTGGTGCATTTGCATGTCAGGTTCAATATCGTATGCATCCGTCTCTCTCAGAATTCCCTTCGAATAGCTTTTATGAAGGCACTCTGCAAAATGGAGTTACTGTTAATGAAAGGCAATTATCAGGAATTGATTTTCCCTGGCCAGTGCCCAATCGTCCTATGTTTTTTTATGTTCAGGTACTGCAAATGCATATATCATGTGGAATGTTTTGTAATCTTTAACTGTCAGTTAACGATTTATGCTTATTCAGTGCACAGAATCTTCTTCCTCCATATGAACTTCATATCCTTTCTGTTGTTTTTCAATTTTATTTGAACTTTAATCTGCTGTAAATTTTCTAATTGATCTAATTGTGTAATAGATGGGACAAGAAGAAATAAGTGCAAGCGGCACATCTTATTTAAATAGAACTGAGGCTGCAAATGTTGAAAAGATTGTAACTACTTTCTTGAGAAGTGGCGTAGTTCCTAATCAGGTATCTTGGCTTTATATCAACTCTTGGATTTGTACTCATGGAGCTCATTTTGGTTATGTATTTTGTTTTATTTTCTACAGATTGGTGTGATAACACCTTATGAGGGACAAAGGGCTTATATTGTGAACTATATGTCAAGAAATGGTGCCCTCCGGCAACAACTCTACAAGGAGATTGAGGTTTATAAATATTGATGAGATTTATAACCATTTTTCACATTCCCCCAGCCCCTAGCTTAATTTTACTCATTTCTGTATCTTTGGTTACATAATTTTTTTCATTTCAGGTTGCTAGTGTTGATTCCTTTCAAGGAAGGGAGAAAGACTACATCATTCTGTCATGCGTAAGAAGTAATGAGCATCAGGTTGGTTATCTTTCTATGTACCACTGCTTACTTGTTTGCTTAAATTTGTTCTGTATGAAGGAACCTCTTTATCTTATAAAACTCGTGTGTTGGTGGTTGACCTATTTCCATGTTTAGGGCATTGGATTTCTAAATGATCCCCGTAGGCTCAATGTTGCTCTGACCAGAGCTAGATATGGCATTGTCATTCTGGGAAACCCTAAAGTTCTTAGCAAGCAGCCTCTGTGGAATAGCTTGCTGACGCACTTCAAGGTATTCTTTTTGCTTTAGGATTTTTCCCAGTGGTGTTAATTTGATACAAAATAGATGTATATGCATCAGTGCACTGTGAAAGCTGGAAGGGACATTGCAATGATTGTGCAGGGGTCTCAGATCTTTGAATAATTGGTGCTTTTAAACTCCTTTATGATTTATTGATGGAAGTGTCCACAAAAAGTGATAGGCGATGTGACCAATTTTGTCTTTCTTTTTTGGTGCATGACGAATCTTTATTTTCTTAAGCATGCTGTTTTGGTTAATTTTTTTCCCTTTCACCTTTGGAGAACAGGAACATGAGTGCCTGGTGGAAGGGCCTTTAAATAATTTGAAGCAGAGTATGGTTCAGTTCCAGAAACCCAAGAAGGTAGGTGATGAAGGTTTGCAGAGTACTGATTGATGTTCTGCCCTTTGGGCAGGCAGGTTAATTAGCCTTAGTTGTTATGTTTTATATTGAGGGTAATTTGTCTTATTTTAATGTAGATCTACAATGATAGAAGGCTTTTTTATGGTGGTGGTCCTGGAGTTGCAGCCAGTGATAATTTTGGGTCAGTTGGCTCTGGCCCAACTTCTGATCGGAAGAGTGGCAGAGGCAGGGGTATGTAATTTCTAGCCTATTGTATTTTTTGTGGTTCTATGGCTAGATATCTCATGGTAGTACTTCATAATCTAGAAGAGTGGAGTCTGCTTATTTATTATCCAAGGTAATTTATGACGTGTTCTGAATTCTGGAGCTTTTGATGTTAAGACAACAATTTCTGATGTCACCTGCAGGGTCTTATATGCCTCCTGGCCCGTCAAATGGAACCCATAAGCCTGGTGTGCATCCATCTGGGTATCCCATTCCAAGGGTACCTCTGCCACCTTTTGGTGGTCCCCAATCGCAGCCATATGCCATCCCAACTCGTGGAGCTGTACATGGGCCTGTTGGGGCAGTCCCTCATGTACCACCTCCAGGCAGTCGGGGTTTTGGTGCTGGACGAGGTAATTCTGGCACCACAGTTGGCAATCATCTCCCACACCAGCAAGGCACCCAACAGTCAATGGGGAATCTTGGATCCACTTTCAACTTTCCAGCCCTGGAAAATCCCAACAGTCAGCCATCCGTTGGTGTTCCATTGTCTCAACCTGGCTTTTCAAATAATGTCTGCTTTCCTTATTCCACCTTTATGTGTTCTTTCCTTATCCTCTGATTATTTTCCTGTTGGCTAAATTCTGGTTACATCTTTCTTGTATGTTAGATGCCAGTCCAAGGAGCAAGCCAGTCATTTAGAGATCAGTTTTCTGTGCCTGGAATGTCTCAGGTATTTTCAATTAAAAGTGCTTTAATGGAAGTTTGAGGTTGTTTAGGTGTAGTGTTGTGTTATATTGGTCCTCATTTTGTGTTTTTGTTTAATAATTACCTTCAGGACTTCTTGGGTGATGACTTCAAAAGCCAGGGATCTCATGTTCCTTATAATGTTACTGATTTCTCTACCCAGGTATGCTAAGTGTTTTGGTTCATTTAGTATGATACAGATATCTTAATTGTGAGCCCTTGATTTTTTTTCTTCTCGAACTTCCTGGAGAGACATAAATGTGAAGTTACTCAAATAAGTATTGGTATCAAATCAAAATTTAGTGCTTCATCTAATTTGTACTACGCTAAATTATACTCCCTCCGGTTCTATTTATAAGCAACTTTCCACTTGATTGCGCAAAACGAACTGGTAGTTAAAAGCAATAAGTGTGTAAAAAATGCCATGTTTTTTTTCCATATATGCCCCTATTTATAAAGAGTATAGGAGAGAGAATAGATAAAAAGTATGAGAGATAATGAGTATAAGATATGAGAGATAATGAGTATTTAATAAGGGTAAAATAGGAAAAAGAAGCTTATATTTTCAAACAAAAAGTGAAAGTTGCTTATAAAAGGGACCAGCTTTATGAGAGAGAAAGTTGCTTATAAATAGGACCGGAGGGAGTACCAAATTCTTTGAACTTTAATTTGTGGAAATAAACCTTGACCTTTAAAATTTGACAAAGAACCTATCTGAACTTTCAGTTTTGTGCAAATAACCTTCCTGCTATTAATTATTTCGTTATTTCACAAAGAAAGCATAATGTGATTGATCAAATATCTCCTTAGACTCGAGTTATATGTAGATAATCCACATTGGGTGTTACTATGGGGATCTTTTTTTCCCTTCTTGAACTTCTGAGGTTCTTTTGTTTGATTGCTCACAATTGACCTATACCTTGTAGGCTTCTCAGAGTGGGTATGCTGTTGACTATGTTACACAAGGAGCACAAGGTGGATTCCCTGGAAACTTTTTGAACCAGAATTCTCAAGCTGGATACTCACGTTTTGGCTCTGGAAATGACTTTATGTCCCAGGTTCTAAAGCTGCTACTTTATGAGCTTCGTTCTTTTGGATTTGGGTTGATTGTTTCTTTATTTTTGTAACCTACATTGTTATATCTCAGGACTATATGACCCATGGATCACAAGGCCTTTTCACTCAGGCTGGCTTCAATGATCCCTTGCAAGATGATGGGCCTCAGAGCCAATTTGGTGTGGGCAATGCCAACCCTCTCCAGTCTCAGGTTTCCTCAAGCTCCAGCTAGATAATTTTTCGGATATGAAGATAAAATATTGCTTGTTCTCATTTCTATACCTTTCCAACATGGTAAATTTTTGCATGCCCCTCTCTTCAGGTAAGATTTAAGTATTTTGTTTTTTTTTTTTGGCAGGGCTTGATGAATTCTCTCTACTCCCAACCTTTTGCTCACTACAACACACAGCCGATGAACATGCAGGCTTCCCAGCCACAACCTCAGGGTCACAGCTCCCAAAATCAGAAAATACATTATAATGGTTGAGGAACATTAAGAAGTTTACCATGGCTATGATGGGTTATAGTCTTTGCATTCAGCAACTGGGTTTGTGCCTGTCTATTACACGCTGGAATATCTTGCATGACAAATTTGAAGACTACCCTTCTCGGGACATGTCTGCATAAACCAATACATACTACTGAGGGTTTGACCATCCTGAGGGTTTGGTACCCGGAATATGAAATGGTGAAATTTTGGGGGCAGTAGGAAGGTTGTACAGGCAGCACACCTTTGGCTGAGAAAGGAAAAGACAATCCCATTACTCCGTGCTGGTTTTTGTATTGTTTGGGATATGGAGGTGAAGTTGTTCTGCAGAGCATTACATGGAAAGCCCTTTCAGTTCGTCCTAGCATGTAATTATATTCCGTATTGTTTTTTTAAAAATATGTTGGAATATGTTTTCCTTCGTCCCACTGTCATCACTTGGAACACTTGGTAGTATATAGAAGCAGATATCAGGTTACTTGTAAATCACCAATGTTCCAAGAGACTGCGGCAGATCGTTTTCAGTAGAGGATTTTCCGTATTGTATTTGCGCGCCACAACGTTAGGCAGGCTTGTTTGGTAAGCCTGAATAGTGAGATGGATGCTCTGTTTTGTAGCCTCTCATCTACAACTGTTATTTAACAGTATTGCCTAGTGTTGATCGTGCGTTCGTCGTAATTATTTTGATATATTTTTTAGTTTCAATGCATTTGAATCCCAGGCAACACTAGTACTGAGGGTTCGTTCGCCTTGTCTCAACTGGCGGAGATTTACAGTTTAATTTTATGTGTCTACGTGGGTTACTAGTAGAAGCTGGTTTTTTAACATGATTTACGATGTACGAAATAAATATGAAAGGAGTTTTTTTCGACTTGCGTGAACATACTTCTTACATATAAATTCAAGTTGGCATATCTTACTTGTAAGAGTCTTTCAAGATCAGCATTTTGTTGCACAATTTTTGTTAGAGTACAATTATATTCCCTACTGCCTTTTACATAAGGAACAATTTATATTTATTATTTTTAATTAATATTTTGATCCTTGTGAATTTTGACAATTGTTTCGTATGAAAATGACTAAAGCAGAGCATTAAATTTAAGCATTGACGGGTTAAATTAAAAGTAACATTTCCAGAAATATTTTTCACATTTACATGAAATTCGAGAGCATATATACTTGCGTAGTTAATATTTGTTCTCAGGACGTGCTATTTTTCTCGTACAAATTGCTGCCTCTCAAGTGGATCTTAGTTTGAATTAGGATACATCAGTATTTTAAATCTAACTCATATGTAGTATACATTATTTTGCTAAGATAATTGAGAAATCAGATAAGCGAGTTGTTGATAAACTTGTGTATACTTGAAGAATTTGGATACTTGTGAAATTTCCATTCAGTTAACCCAGTTAGAAAATTAATCTGATTGAAATTACTCCCTCTGGTATTTAATACAAGACATTTTCTCAAATTAAGAAAATTAGTTTAATTAATATGACATGTATTTTCTAAAACACCCTAATTATTTTACTTAATTCCTTCATTCCCTCTACTTAATTATTGTTAAGGAAGCATCAAAAAATATAAATTAGGATAAGATTGATAAATATGAAAACTACGTCCTATTTTTTGGACTACAAGTGCTCTTTCACTTGAAGAAAATAATGATTTATGCACAATAAGGAATTGAGTTTGACTATGGTTACAAGACCCAAAAAACATCAACGGGAGCATTGAAAATAATTTAATTGCTCAATTTCGATAAGTACAGCTAGTCAAAATAATAATAAAAAGAAAGTCATACTTACAAAAGCTGGTAGTGGAGATGTGAGTCCCAAAAAGTAACGCTCATTGTCAGCGTCGCTTCCAATGTGTTTTGATTCATAAATTCTGCTTGGTTACAATCCGTTGAATAATCAAAAATGTTGAGAGTCGCCCACGGACCATGGTCACAAGAACCGTCGCAGATCAGGATGGGATCAGATGTTGAATTGATACATCACTGTTTAAAAGTGAAACACGGAGGAGAACAGGTGCCAGTCAAGAATCCTGTCATAATTTTGAGTGCTGCCTCCACGGACACCCACCAACAAAAGCATGCTCTAACACATCTTCCACTCGCTTTGCAAGCAATATCTGACAAGTTCGTTCAAAAAAGCCATGACCTTGTGTTTCACTTACGTGTTCGATAAGAAAATTAAGGACTTCACTGAGCTCCATAAAGATCTTAAAAAGACCCCAGTACTCAGACGAATGGCCCATATTCTGAACCACAACATATATGAAAAATTGAAACAGGACAATAAAATGGTGATAAAATTTTACACCATATAGCTGTGCACATTTTAGCACTAAACGTCTTCAGTTCATTGACAGACAGACCTATGACACAACTGAGTTCTTATACATGGAAAAAAAAAATTACCTCCAAATTTTCCAGCACCGATGATGGTACTTCAACCAAGTCTTTCAGGTTCCTTTCCGGCAGAATGATTCTCTTTATGCCGTACCGGTGTGCAGCTAAAACCTGGGGACCATTAAAAAGAACCAGATCATGCTACTTTTTATGTAGGCCTTGATGTTTTTTCGCTTCTTGCTTGAGAATATGTTTATTCAGACATGACCAATGTATTTAATACATCTAAACGGCAAACTGACATACCAATACTAGTATTAGTATAATTTGTAGTGCTATATCCTTTGAAAGAACAGGAAAAAAAAATTTCCCTCTTATCAATATCAACCAATACAAAATATAGAAGGTATACGAAGTCATGATGTTCACAAAGTGTGAATAATGCAACTCTTGTCGAGCTTAGTACAAATGCACAAGGCTTACTCTAGCTAACGACAAAATAAGCTCATTATTTGATTTGGTAATTAATAACATTCACTTTCCTTCCAGAATATATAGAAAGCCTTCCCATCATATCATCTTCTGCTAGCATATCATTCCCTCAATACTGAAGTTCACAAGCTTTTAAAAGATTTAGTGCTTGTTTGGGATAGCTTATTTTTTACTTATAAGTGCTTTCAAATCGTGATTTACGGTATATGAGGTAAGTATGTGAAAGGAGTTTTGTCTTGACTTATGTGAAAAACACTAATATCCCAAAAATAAGCTATATCAAACATGCATTTAATCATTCATTTTCTGAATAGATGATAACAAGTCACATGTTTAGTCAAGTTATAGTAACTGACCTTGCTCTAGTATGCAAAAGCAATGACACAATTATGAATTTCATGCTGGCAAGGAATCACTTCGGTGGATTTTGTAGCAATAATTCCACACAGAGCAATCACCACAAAGATTTTATGCCGAAATCACAACTATCATTATGACACAATCATTGACATCTTACCTCAAATATATATACCAGTATTTACTGGAAACTTAACACGTCATACAGACACAAGATTATTACCTTATCCTTGACACCACCAACAGGTAGTACAAGACCCCTCAAAGTCATCTCCCCGGTCATAGCTGTGTCTGATCTAACCCTTTTCTGGCTGAAAAGTGATACTAATGCTGTTACCAAAGTCACACCTGCAGAGGGCCCATCTTTAGGCACAGCACCTGCAGGAAAATGTATATGTATATCACGGCCTTTCAAGAGATTAATCCCCTCTGCAGCAGTCAGCCCAAGGTCAGCTGCCCTTGACCTTACCTATGAAATCAATCCACCATCAATAAAACAATTTTTACATCAGTACAGGTGTCAAAAGAATACATACAGTGAAAATGCAAGTGTTCTGCAGACACAATCTACAGAAAGCCACCATAGTGACATACAATGGCACACGTGTCATAGCCTCTAATCCAACTAAATTACAAGTTGAAGAAAAAGCACTACAAAGTGCAAGACATGATATGGATATATATTAGTAAATGCACTCATAAGATGCAAACTCCAGGGTAAGTTCAAACTTAACACCTCAAAAGGAAAAAAAGAAGCTTAAAAATACAATGCCAAGGTCGTCAAATCAAATAAACTTTGTACACCTCATTTCTATAATCCCATAAATGGCATTATGCTTTTGTCTGAGAGTAGTGTCACATTACAAAATATTTTGGTGGCACCACTTACAAGTAACATGAATTGTCTCATTCAGGGGGGAAAACTAAGATGAAGGAACCAACAATATATGATGTGAACTAAATTTCAATTAGATAGAATCAATTACCCATGTCAGTGCAATTTGAGCTGACTCTTTAATTACATCTCCTAGTTGTCCAGTAAGATGCAATTCACCCTTCCCCACCATTGCTGTAGCCTCCACAAACTGAACTTCTCCACCAAAAGCAGTCCAAACCAGCCCAACAGAGACTCCAGGGGTTGCAACACGTTCTGCAGTTTCTCTACCATCAAATCTTGGAGGCTGCATTCAATGATACCGTCATACGAATTAGCTCCTTATAAACAGCTGAACATAGGGTCTAATTTCCATTAATGATTTGCTCAGGTAAGCCTTCTCTCAGGATGGTGTCACAGATAAGAAATGCACTCATGTATAATATAGTAGAGCCATAATGTAAAAGTATATTATTTTTTAGTAAAAGTATGTTATAATAGCATAGTAAGTTTGCAAAGGCAAACAATAGGGAATTGATACAATGCGCAGATACTTGTATTCACAACCACCCAAAACACTTCTAGCCGCCAATTTTAGGTTTGCTCCACAGGGGTGAAAGAAAGATGGGATTCAAAAGTTCAACTAAAAACAAGCGAAAAAAAAAAGAAGAAAAAGAAAAATGCTAATTACCCCAAGCACTTTCTCTAGCATAGCTTCATCAACAACTAACGGATTGGCAATCCTGAATGTGTTAATTTCACCATTATTCACGCCCATCGGTATCACTTCCATTTCAACTTCAGCACCATCAGCTAGTCTGTTTTCCAGCAATGGAGTGGCAAGTCCCTGCACCCCTTTGTTCAGGGGAACTGCTTGTTCTTGCTCTGCAACTTTTACTGCAGCAGCACGAGCCAGGGAAGCCAGGTTCCTTTCCAAATTCCGAACACCAGCTTCCCTAGTATATCTCTGAATGATAAGTTTCACCATTTCCTACATCAAAATAGCTGTTAATTAAAATTCTCTATACGAGAATTGTTTTATTAGAGGATGATCAGTATAAAAAAAAATTCTCAATGGCTCTACAGTATGCTTCATTTTTTTCCCTCTGGTTTTATTCTGCACTTCTCAACTGCTGGACCAGAGACAAGGAAAGAATCCAAACCCCAAATTACCACTAAACAGCAGAGGGGCTTGTGAATGTTTGAATACTCAAATAAAATGTTTTAATCAAGTATTTACTAGATTATGGGACGAAAAAGTGGCGACAGATTACTATAAAACTGTAACCGTTTAAAGCCAGGTTCAGTATCTAATATTTTAGGCTTACAATGTTTATTTTCTCTGAAGTTTGACAAAGTTCAGTTTTCTTCACCTTTTAGAACAAATATTACAAATAGTATTCTGTAAACAGGATTAAGTTAATTTTTCCTTTCTTTTACAATTGAAAAAGAATCAAGTAGGATAAAAGGAAAGGAGCACCATTTATATCAACTAAAAAAATACACACCTCTGGAATCTGAAGAAACTCAGAACTCAACCCGTTATTGTCCAGAACTCTGGGAATCAAATGCTTCATAGCTATTTTTAGCTTTTCTTCAGGTGTATATCCAGGTAACTCAATAACCTCCATCCTGTCAAGGAGTGGTGGAGGGATAGGCTGTGCCCGATTTGCTGTAGCCACAAAAACCACTTTGGATAGATCAAATGGAACGTTCAAATAGCTTGGTAATATTAAGGAAGAACTTCTCTCTCTCTTTTCTTTTTTGAAAGAACTACAGTTAAAAGGGATGAGAACAACGTACAAGGAGAATAAGAAACCATCCTCAACATTTGAAAAAAGGAAAATGAAAAAGAAAGCTGTAGTGAAGAGTTAGATAAAGACAGACAAGCAAAAAAAATTAACACAGGTCCCTTGATTAAACTTTCCATAGAAAAGGGGCAGTTTGAATACCATCATCTACTAACATAGCCTAAACATTGATTAAAAATTAGGATGACTTAGTAAACATCCTAAGAAGGGAGCAAATCCATGCAGAAATATATCACTATCAATGAAGATCAACACTAGAAGTTCCTTAAATTAGTAGGCAAAACCGACATATGCTGACAGCCTGACAGACAAACTGTAATAAAACACGTGCCACTGATAAGGAATGGATGGTGCAGCACTCAATACTTCAATTATAGAATAATTAAAAAAGCATGACAATATATGAGTGTATGGAGTGATGAAAAGATCCATTACTGTTCTAAATCAGTAGAAAATAACTCCGAAAATCATTGAAATAGATAACTAATTAATTATAAATCTTTAAAACAAATAAATTCCAACTTGAAAGGAAGACAACTTTTTTATTTTTGTGGCAAGGGGAAACACAAGATCAAGTGTTTAGGATACTGATCGTTGAATGTTTTATTCTGTTCTGGGTCGAGAACTTCCAGCAACGCGGAAGATGGATCTCCACGAACATCAGAACCTGTCTTGTCAATTTCATCCAGCAACATGACAGGATTGCAAACACCTACTCTCTACAGGGTCAGATGTCAAAAGCAATTATGAGTCATGATGAAACCTCAGCCACAAGGATAAATGGAAGAAAGATTTTAACAATATCATAAATCTTGTCATGTTTGGTCTAAATTTTCGCACACCATTTCAGACTTCAAGTATGGAAGAAAAAGGGGGCATACTAACACCTTGAAAAAACAACTTGTGAAGCACCATGTTAATTAATCAGTGAGATAAAAACTTATTTAATTATAATATAGCCTTCACATAAACCACACAATATTGGCTAGAACACCTCAGATCTCTCCATATTATCCCATATTGAGGAAACTCCTACATTTAATTGCACAGTTCTCCTTGTTACTTCATCTTTCCTGGTGTTACCACACATCGAACACTCCCTCCTAAACTATTGCAAATAAAAAATCATTTAAAGAAAGGAAATGGGGATATAAATAGGAAAATAAGATATCCTGCCAAAAAGAATTTGCTAACATCAAACATATCAGACAGAAGCAGGGTAAGACTCAAAATGTAAGTTCACTAACCTTTAAACCATCTATTAGCCGCCCAGGCATGCTTCCAATGTATGTTCTTCTATGTCCTCTAATATCAGCCTCATCCTTGACTCCACCAAGCGATATCCTCACAAATTTTCTGCCCAAAGCAGCAGCAATAGAAGATGCCAATGATGTCTTACCAACACCAGGTGGGCCAACAAAGCACAGCACAGGACCCCTTGCATCCGGTTTGAGCTGCAATGCACAGTTAATTTAGTTTCCCTGAGTACTTAAGACACCTTACAGATATATAAAGTAGGAAATTGACAACCTTACGAACAGCCAGGTATTCAATTATCCGTTGCTTGACCTTCAGTAAACCATAGTGATCACTATCCAGGCGCTCCCGCGCAGCTCTTAAGTCTAGATCATTCTCTTCACTGGCCTTCTGCCAGGGAAGATCAGCAAGAAGCTCCAGATAAACCCGTGAACTAGTATATCCTGGTTGCTGAGGCTGCGTTTTTTTAAGTCTCCTGAGACAAGTTACAATAATAATACCATTGGTTATCATCGTTACTGACAGCTATGGAAAAATCAGAGTTGTGTACTCTAAATCACCGCCATCAATAACTATGTTTCCAATATAAAGTACCTTAACTCTCTTTGTGCCTGCTTCCAGACATTCTGTGGCATTCCTGCACTTTGCATCTTTCTTTCTAGGGTGGCTAAGTCATCCTCATCATCATCATTATCACCAAGTTCCTCTTTTATAGCCCTCATCTACAACATATATTACACATAACAGGAAAGATGAATAATATGTTCAAACAAAAGCACAATTAGACAAAGCAGTAAAATTTTCCGCTGTAGCAAAGAGAGACAAAACTTTAAGTCACTGAAATAAGAAATAACCATTCACAACTACATTACTGCTATTTGGAACAGCAGAGACAATCTTTCGTTATTTTTTAGATTGAAGACAGTTAATTACACAATACCCAATTGTATGCCTTCACAAAGCCATTTTCAGTCTAAATATAACTGAAGGTTTAGAGGCCATATTCATGTACACCCACAATCCATTATTCTCAGAAATATCAGGAAGCTCAGCAATGACCATTTTAGCAGAAAGGGAACCCTGGTCGGGATAAATAAAGTTACATCTGAACAATAATATAGAGATCAAGAGGCAATAAAAGTTATTCAGAAATTGCTATCTCGTGGATAATAGTAGACTGTCGCATGATTACTGACATAGACCTAGATTACATAAATTTAGCATATTACAGGAGTTAATGAGTTAACAGTAAGGGAACAATGATAGAGAAAGCTAACCTGTTGGCGCAGAAGAAATTCTTTTTGTGATTTAGACAATTGTCCTTCAACCTTTTGAGTAATTTTCTCAGCTACACGTATCGACTGTCAGCAGCAAAAAAAAAAAAAAAAACATAATTGCAGATGGATCATAAACACCATCCTCACATTAAACATTCTTTTCAACAAAGATATTGACTCTATTTCTTACCTGTAAGTGCCTATCAACTAACTCAGTTGCTTTTGAAAGCCTAACTTTGGGATCAACCGAATCCAACATAGATAGCTGTTCTTCAAAACTCATCTCAAAGCTGGCAACAAATATGTCAGCCAACTTGTGAACAGGAACTGTTTCCAAAAGAACTTTTGTCCTTCCTCCAGTTTTTTGCTTCTATATATGAGAACAAGCACAAAATGAAAGCTTAAGCTGATATTACAGAGACAACATCAAACGAAAGTTTGGCACACCAAGGTATCAATAACATGAACCTGCAACTATTCGTAAGAAGTCCATAATGACAACCCAACCAATAGGAGTTTAGACTACTTCCAAGGTATAAAGACAAAGGTCCAGGTGCAAATTGCAGATAAACACGTTTCATGCAAATGCAAATGCAGATGATAATGATAATTTTCACAGATTGGACCGGCTTGCTAGGAGTTAAAGGTCAAATACCAATCAGCATCACCATATTTTTTTTATTGACCCCGGTTCATCAGAGTAGCATTCAAAATATGAGCTCTTACCTGCTCCAGAACAGAAATAAGTTCCATGGCAGTTGCTTTAAATTGGCGAGACAACAGAATGAAATCAGGGTCTTGCTCCACTTGCTCCATGTCTATAATAGAAAAATGGAGCAACTCAGCATCTTTGAAGAAAAAAAATAGAATCTGACCATGACCATGTCAAAGAAAATGCTTAAAAAACCTTTATTCCTTTCAAAAAACAAATACAAAACTTTATAGCACTGATGCTGACTAAAATGAAGAGGAGCACAAGTGCTTGAAACTACTTAAAGGCCTTGTAAAAGCTCATTTTCATAGCTACTTCTGTTTCTTCTATAAGTGGGGCATAGATTATCTAACAAATGCAACTGAAAAATGGCATATAACTGACATTCTTTCCCAGCTTTATTGTCCTGTGCAATAAGTTAGTGCTTGCATCATATAAAATGTTAGAACATTTGATCATCATATCAACTGTACAAATAGATTTGGGATTAGCATGTTAAATACTAAATCTAAAAGTGCTGAAGTTTCCACTTTCCATCATAATGAAGAAGAGAAAAGGCCATGATGATAGATGGAATATTTTACGCTCAATAATTGAAAGGATTACATTCCTACATAAAAATTTCAGGCCTTTGCTGGAACAAATCAGGAATTAGCATCCTGCATCATATCATGATATCATCTAGCTTATGATGTCCTAATTAATTATTCACCAAAATGGACAGACATGAGTTTGAAGGGAAAAACACTTGGGAACTAAAAATCTGTTTCCTTACTAAACTAAGGCAGACGACTTACCACTCTTAGTCATCTCAAGGGAAGCAATCCTAGCAGTATGGTATGTTCCTCTTGTGCTAAGTTCTTGAACACTGAATCTGCACAGACCTTCAAGAACGACTATGTATGTGACTCTTCCACTTGGTTTCTCCACTCCCCTGGACAAATGTAATGCTCGAGCCGCAACCCCCCTGTAATAAAAGATCTATTAAAATCCATCCCAATTTGTAGGTTTTATTTATTTATTTTTTTAAAGAATGGAAGAAATAGATATTATCCACTCTTTTTTCATAAAATGGTATGAGAGAATATAAAGAAGGAAGAAATCCAATTAGGAAAATCTGTGGGTAGATCATCAAAATACGAATGAAGCACTTGTCACTTCAGCAGAAAGGGCCAACAAACTTAATCTAGACACCATTGGAAGAAAGTCTCCAGTGGACAACACTTTATATGCGTGATAATATGCTTTTTTTGTTACATATACATTGTAAAGTATTTAGATCTAAGATTCTAAACAAATTGCAAAAGATGCTCGCTAGCAGTATACCTGGTATGCCAATGAACAACATCATTTTGATTTTTAGTGTCAGGCTTATGAGAATCTGACAAGCCACCTTGAATTTTTGAGTTTTGGTCCAGAGAATCAGTTCCTACACCTTGAGATATCGCAGGACTCACAGGTTTAATTTCAGCAGCGTCACGTACAGGCAGTATGCCAATCAATCCCTTCTCTTCACGCTGCCAGAGTTCTTGTTCCACTAATTTTACACTAAATTTTAAACAAGAAAACAGTCATAATAAGAAAAATGACGAAGTACAAATCAAACTAATTAAGCAACTATTTAGGTATTTAATGCAATGTATTAAGATATTTCGACTACCATCTGACACCGAGGAAAATAGAAGGCAAGCGAATTGAGCTACTTACAGACAGCAAAATAAACTTTCAATAATATTCATGCCCAGACTATGGAGACTTAAATAGAAGAAAAGACACAGAATTCTATCATCGAACAAAACAGCTAAAATACCGTAAATTTGTATTACCAAGTTTGAAAAGTAAGCATTAAATTACCACCTGCCAACGGAAATTAAATATTATTGTTCATATTTCCACTTTACAACAAAGGAAGCAATTAATCTTGGTTTAGCTGTCTAGAAATACATATGTTGACCTCCTGTTCGAAATAGTGGCAATCTTCCGACCTTAAGCTAAATTATTACAAATCGTGAGTTAAAACGAGCAAAATTTTGCAGAAACCAAAACAAAGTAGAAACATGAAGCCGATGCAAAGGAAGAAGAGACGGTGAAGCTGAGGGACAATTACCTGCTAGGCGAAGTGCACCGAATTCTGATGATGGCACCTGGTAAAAGGACCTTGTTCCTAAAAGGAAGGATTGCTAACCGACTTGGCAGCTCCACCGATTCCGCCATGCTCACAACTCGCTACGCGAAAAAAAAGTGAAATTCCCAACTTCAGAAAGAGAAGGAGATGGCAGGAAGAGGGAGGAGGAGGAGGAGGGAATTAATACGAGAGTGCGCGAAGGAATTTGGTTTTTATGGTTTGCGCCGTGGCCAGCACCGTTTTTTTTTTTTTCCCCCTCTTTCGGACACTTGGAAATGGAAAACTTTTTAACTTGCAATTTTATTTTATTTTTTGAGTGGAGGTGGAATTATATTGATAAATCAAAACTTTACATCAGTAGGATACTAGGGTATACAAAAGAAGGAAGTGAGCAAAAAATTGGAGCCTATTCAATTTTAGGAATCCACTACTATAGAGGTGGTAATATGGGTTGGGACCGTGGGCCGAGCCCGGCCAACCCGATAAAATGGGCGGTTTGGGTTCTATAAAACTGGGACCATATTGATGCGGTCTTTTTTGGCCCAAACCCATATGATCCTAACCCGTCACGGGTTGGACCACCAGGTTGGCAGGTTGGCCCATATTTTTTTTTAACTAAGAGGAAAAAGGAAGAACCATTAGCCAATAGTCCAAATCTCCAAAACTGTAACTCCAAAGTCCAAAGTCCAGCCCATTTCTCCTCACTCCCTACTCTCCTCAGCATGCTTCAAATTGAAACACATTTAATATTAACTAATTATTAATTATTGTTAAGTTATACTGATGACTTGTGAATTTATATTTATTTTGTTGTGTATGGACCTGTGATGAATATTTAATTTATAATGTATTTTAATTTTGTTATGTTTAAGTGTATAGAGAAAACAATCTTATTGTATATAAAAAAAATAATATTAATATATTATTAAAAAAATTGAAAAAAATATGGGTTGGCCCGCCCAACCCGCCAACCCAGCGGTTATAGTTTAGCCAATCCATATTGATGCGGTCCTTTTAAAACCGAACTCATATAATCCCAACCCATGATGAATTACCCCAAACCCACTGAACCGGATCATATTACCACCTCAATCGATTAGCCGCGAATTAGGGGTTAAAGGCGGACCCTATTAAACGATGGTGACGATTGACATTGCGACAGGACGACGCTGATATAAATAAAGTTGTGGGAATCAAATTCCGTGAATCATTTAGTGACTATTAGATTTTTTTTTTTTTTGCCTTTTAGCCGTGAATGATTATTTGATATTTAGATCATGTTTCCGTGTTTCCTTTTTCATACGCACCCCACCACCAAACATTGTATTATTCAAAGACACTGTATGAATTTTTGCACATTTAGCTATGAAAAACAAGGGAGAGAGGCCACCAGTGAACCTATTCAAATTAGCTGTTTGGCCAATCTATATATAAATGCTTGTTTGAAATCATGTTTGGGATTCTCAAAATTGTTTATTCATATAAATTGAAGCAAAACTCATTTCACATACTTAATTCATACACTGTAAATCACGATTGAAAGGTTATTTTTGAATGTTCCAATCACTATTCTAAACAAACACTTAGATTGTTTGGTATATTTAGTTGTGAGCCATGATAAACTTAGAAAATTCAGATTGAATATCAGTGCTCGTTTGAGAAAGTTTATTTTTAGGCAATAAGTGCTTATAATTCGTGATTCACGGTATACGAGGTAAGTATGTGAGAGGAGTTTTTTCTCGGCTTGCGTAATAAGAGCTTATTTCTCAAATTTAAGCTCTTCCAAACACACCTTCAATCTTCCATGTTATAGTAGTAGTATAAAATTGATTGATTACATGTTATGTATCGCATTATCTATATATGTCTAGATCATATATGATACAGGCTATAATTAATTTAGTTTTAAAAATATATTTTCTCTATTTAAAAAATTTCTACTTAATTTTGATTTTTTTTCAAAATACTTGTTATTTTTGTCATTTTATCTAAGTTTTAATTAATTTTAAATCATTTTACCGCCCATTAATGAAAATATGATAGTTAGAGTTTATGCGAATACGGATATATCTTCTACGCAATTATTTATATTTAGACTTGACCATGTTTAAATTCATCCCATTAATAAGATATCAGATATATCATACGTACATAAACAGGCATATATAATGTAGAGAGCAAGTATTAGCCTAAGTGAGTATATTTTGTTATTTTAGTTAAATATAATTAATTCGTATTATGATTTTAGTTATTCACTAACTTTTTATTCGACCCCTTGTCATACATAGGACCAGGGAGGAGGTAATATGTCTGTCCTTGTTTTTGTTTTTGTTTTTGCCACCGCCACTCATGTCCAATTATGTTAATATTGACTAAAAGTGCTCATTCACACTATGGCACTTCAAGAAACGATCATGTAGATCCATAAAAACGATAATGGAGAGAATAATCCTGGCCCGCTAACAATTAATGCGTCAATCTTCCTCATGCCTTCAATTAAATTATACTCCCACTCTAATCATTATTACAAGTACAATTTGACCAAATCTAATATTACCTCCAGTTCTAATTATAAGATAAAGTTAATTTTTTTAAAGAGATTAAGGAAGCTAAATAAGTTATTTAATCATATCATATATCATATATTAGTTTATTAGTCAAGCTAATTAATTTGGAGGAAAAAATAAAAATAAAAATACTCTAAAGTAATTTAATTAGCTTCCTTAATTTCTCTAAAAAAATCAACTTTATCTTATAATTAGGATAGGAGGGGTGTATTAATTAATGGAAGTTAAGATATATATTATTCCTTCTGTCTTTAATATAATACAAATTTAAGGAGTTGGTCTTGATTCTAGATATAAGGTACTTCCTCCGGTCCTAAATATAAAACATAGTTTGTAGTGTAATTTGTATTATAAACTATGTCCTATATTTAGGACAAGAGGTAATATAGTTTTTATATTTATTAATTTTTTTTAATTTACCCCTATTGATGCTCCCTCAACTATAATCAACGAAGAGAATGAATGAAGAAATTACGAAAAATGATTAAGATACTTTAGAAAATACATATCATATTAATTAACTTAATCAAATTTCTTAATCTAATTAAATTAATTAAATATATACCATATTAAGGATTGGAGGGAGTATGCCAATTGATTGACTTTTTCAAATTTACCTTTACTTAATGATGTGTTGGAAAAAAATGATGCTATACATTTCTCTCACATCTTTCTTTGTTCGATAGGGGTAAAATTGGTAAAAAAATCAGGACGGAGCAAGTAACAAGTCTACACTTGTATTTAGAATCAAAATTTTTTTCGCCCGCTTGATTGGGGGGTGATACAGGGAGGACGGAAGCTGGGTGCACGGATTTGAGAGGGAATTAGGTCTGTGCAAAGCATTGGATGCTAAATTATGGAGAGCTATTTATGGCTTCAGGTTAGTTTAGAAATTGGGAATTACTAAAATCATAGTTGAAGGTGGTTCCGCTCTTGCTTTACAAAAACTCCGATAGGTATGGATTAATGAAAAATCACATAACAAGATTTTGAGTTCGTGGTTGCGCCTAATCAAAAGAAATATTTAAGTCTGGTTGGCAGAAAAAAGAAAAAAGAAATATTTAAGTCTGTTTCTCTCATACACTTAGGGCACTGTTCATCAGAGCTCCAAGTGTATGAGAGACGAGAGTGAAGGCAAAGAAGGATGGTTCGAGCATTGCTTATCATCATTTTATTCTTCTTTTCTACAAGTAATCTGAACCAGAATCCTATTGAGAGTGGAGATGATGAAGCAGTCCCACAAAGTCCAGGAGCAGTGTTCTGTTCTTTGTTTCTCTCTTCCTTTTCCGTTTGAATTTGGAGTCTGAACTTGTTGCTGAGATGACCTTGGTACTAGTGATGTTTGTTTAGTTTGTTTTACAGCATTAGGAAACTTATGAACTCGTAGATAGATTATATTTTGTTTTCACTTATTTCTTATGTTTTAATGTTAATTTTAGTTATTTGATTTTGGTTGATTCTTATCTACTTAGTGTTTGATCATCATTAAGTAAGAATTGGGAGAATTTTGATTATTCTTGGAAAAGGGATATTAATTGGATTATAGGATTGGGTAATGTGGAATTAGAATTTATTCTAATTTATCAATAGGATAAAAATATACCTATTAAACCCATATAATCTTATTAGAGTGAATCTGAGCATTTAACCTATTGAGAAATGTAGAATTAGAATTTATTCTAATTTATTAATAGGATTAGGATTGATTAGCTAGTTCTAGCTTGGAGTGTGGTGATGATTTGTCCAGTCCTGTGACACCCAAGGTATTGTTAATATCTTGTCTAAAGACTAAGATATTCTTAATATCTTGTATAAACACTTGTGGGAATTGCATTCTCGCGTTATTGTATAGTTGATCAATAAAATTGAAATGGGTTGATACCTTTTTTATTTTTTTAAAAAAAATAAAAGAAACAGAGTGGGATAGTATTAAAAATGTAACTCAATTATTATTTTGAATTGCGGGTTAGCATGGAGAAAATCAATACCAACACAAAATATGAAAAACTCAAAACAGTTTTGTTTTGAGTGGTATATTTTTTTTTTGTTGAAAAAAGACAAATATTAATGAGATAAAATGATTATAATAGAGAGTTAGTGCATAGATAATAACCTATACTAAGAGACCTACTCATCACAATAGAAACCATAATAAAAGATTTTAACATGGTAAGAACATCATGCTAAACTGCGCCCTCAAGTAAGGAGCCAAGTGGACTGAAAACATAAAGGACTTGCTGATTTTATTTTTTGCCAGCCATAAAGGACTTTTTGATACGTGTAATGGTCAACATGTTTGGTTCTAAGTAAGCCCAACCAATATATCTAACTCAATGCTACCCTCAAACAATGAACATGGAAATAGATTGACCACCACATGATGCCCTTATGAAACCACTCTAATTATTTTTACATCCAATTTAATGGCATACCTGGTTACATCTTTTGAAAAAGCAAAAATCATGCTGCAAAACTTTAAAAATAAAAAAATGTAAGATAAATAAGTAAGAAAAATTAATTAAAATTTTTTAATCTAATTTTTTTAAAAAAAATTTAAAATTTGACTCAATAAAATTTTCCTCCCCTCTAAACCCCTCGTATCAACTTGGGTGCATAGGACATAGGACATGGAGGACCATTCCCCCATACAAACAACGCTTTAATGTACAGTAAACGCAAGTTTTAATTTTTATAAATTATCCTAAAGATATACACTTTTTATTTGTAGTCAAACTTTTTTTCGCCAACTTGCAGTCACACCTAATCTAATCCTAATCATGTGTGTATCTCATCTATCATAAAAACAACGTTTCAAAAAAACAGGTGATCAAAATTCAATAGTTCCATTTTATTATATATATATATATATATGCCCGTTGCTCCTCTTTTGTCATGTAATGACGCATGCGGAATATGAATGAATCTTAAAGGGAAAAAAAAAAACAAAAGCATTATAGAATATTTAGAAAGACAAAATGAGGTATGAGATAGTGCTTGTTTGGAATAGCTTATTTTTGGATAATAAATGTTCATATATCGTGATTCACAATATACGAGGTAAATATGTGAGATGAGTTTTATCTCGGCTTACGTAATAAACATTTATATTAAAAAAAAAAGTAAATATTTCCAAACATACACAAAATCAATGCACTTGGGAGTTCGGGGTCGCAATCGCGGGGCAGTTCCGGAAACTCACAAGGAGGATATTAGGATAAGACGCGTGAAAGGCGTCGGCAAGAGATGGATGTAAGTGGGGCAATCGCATGGCGTCAGTTAGGATACGTCAGCATGGGGAACGCATATGAGCCGTTAGATGTAGTATGTATGGATTTGTATAAGAAACAAAAGGACAAGGGAAGATTATAAAAGATGGACTTTAACGCTGACCTTTCGTAATGGAATCTGGATGGATATTGTCATGTTTCTCATCGGCTATATATTCTGACTCATCATTTGTCTGCAAACAGTTAGGTTTCAATAACTTTCAACTTCATTTCGAGGCGGAAATAAATTCCGCTTTATGTCAGAACTCAGAAACTCGTCGTGACTCTTAATCTCTTCTCAATTAGAAAAAAAGGAGTGGTCCTTCTCTGCATAACTCCTTTAACTAGCAGGCCTTCTAGGAAGCAACAGCGCAAAATTCTAATTCAGCTTAAAATTATCAATAAACCCCCTCCACGAATGGGAAAATTTTGACAACTGTAAACTTACAGAGAGAAAATTAGGGCCTTTTGAGAGTGAAACCGATAAACAAGAATGATAATAAAAATCTATGGTATGAAAGCAACATTTGAACTTTATGGCCCCGGAAAAAAAAAACACGTGACCTTTTTGACAAATTGTAGTTGGAGAGACCCATACGTCAACAGGCGTCTAAGAGCCATAAAAAAGCAGGGAGACTAAGGTCAGATTGAAGAGTATAATCTCGTGGGGAAAAAGCAGACAAAGTGAGGCGCGAGTAGGAAGGAGAGCAAGGCTTCGATAGATATGATGTATAACTTTAACAATGCAACTGGGTCATAATTTTTTGTTTGAAAATTTCTTTGATTTCAGTAAAGATTGATGTACTTAAAAAAAGCCGAGTGAATTCTCTGCAATTCCAATTGTCTACCCTAAAAGTGTGTTCAAGGCAGCGTTAAAACTACTCTACTAGAGTGATAAATAACTCATACTGAAGTTTAAGTATAAAAGTTCGTTAATTTTTATGAAAATTGTCCAATATGATTTAACGAAGACATTACTTTATAATTTCATTTACAAACAAGAAATTTTATGGACAATAATGTAAATAACAAAATCAATTACAAATAAAAAAATGAAATATAATCACAAGAATTAAAAACAAAAGCGATGTCCTCACAACTAATGAGGCTTGATCAATAAGGATTGCAACCGGTAATCACCGATGGGCCCTTTTTTCACTTACCAGCACCACTAAACGTAGTACTCCCACCAAAATCTTGTATCCTATCTAATGTCTTTACAAAGAACTTTTACATGGTGATGTTCTTCAGGGCAGATTGAAATTCTATCAATCCAAATTTAGACTATGAAGATTGTATTTGCAAGCGACGAAGGGGGTCATCACGGATCCTAGTGGGCTTCCTGTCAGATTCCTCCTTGCTTTGTCTGAGAGCAACAAAATGCAAAGCGTCGCTCTGGACTTGATACATGTGACAGGCCCATGGGTACGAGTCACGTGCAGACCAGATCTTTTGCTCTTCAAATTGGGCCTCCTCCGCGAGGGACTCAGCAAGACAGTATACAAGATCAGGCTCTGGTTCCGTATAGCCCGCAACGGCCACACATCCCGGAGAAACAAATCCATCAGGAGCGCGCGGGTGCCAGATCGATACTGGAGTAACATAGTCATCTATGCAATTTCGCCACACCTAAATAGGAGTTATTTGGTGACATTCCATTCTTAATAATCCTGGATATAGAACTCTACTACTCTTGAAAAAAATGAAATAACAAGGCACCTAAGCTCGGGGTCAATTAGAAGCTTACCAGGTCGTACCCCATGGGCAGGGCACAAAGTCCATCAATCTTGCGGTAAACAGCAGCAACATTAGGAGGATGGATGCCAACACGAGCAATATCTCCTATACTCGCATACCTGGAAAATTGTTTTAACTTTCAAGATGACTAACATTTAAAAGTGATGTGATGATCAATTTCTTTTTTTTTGCCAACAAATTATCAGTTTCAATCAATAGAAAATAGATTCATACAGCACATCTTACCAGTATCTTCAAGTATTTTATAATACAATTTTGCCAACTTCCTAAAAAATATGTTAAGTGAAGGTGCATCAAGCAGTAACACTCAAACATATTAAAGAAACTTTTGGTGCCCTTTTGCCCTTAAAATATTTTGAGTTAATTTTTTGATCACTCTATATTTTAAGTACTCATCTTCCATATTTTTTATACTCATCCTTAACATTTTTTGTAAGTTGTTTTTTTTTAAAATTTTTCGGTAGTCACCTTAAGACTTATCTTCCATGTTTTCAATCCTAATCTTCAATTATTTTCAATATTAGGCTTTTCAATAGAAAAAGTTACTACTTCCGGTCTTTAATAAAATATTTGACTGACTAATTTGAAGAGATTAAGGAAGCTAAATGAATTAGTTTAAAGTATTTATATATATATATATATATATATAAAATTTTTCTCCCAACTAATTTGTTTGACTTATAAATTAATATATAATCTAATAATACACAAATATTTCAGAGAGATCATATAATATATACTATAATTAAGTAATTTATTTAGCTTCTTTAATTTTTTCAAATTAATCAACTGAATTTTATATTTATGATTGAGGGTAGTATTAAGGTTTGACCATACTAGAGTCACTTTAGACCATTTTTCCTTCCTTCACAATATTTCAAGACTGTTATTTTGAAGTATACAATTTGTTTATTATTTTTTACCCCTCAACCATTAGATAAACAAACACGATTATTTTCCTTGGTTTATTAAAAATAACACGGGAAGCAAATGGTGCAATAAATTGCAGTAACATGGAATCATATAGGTTGGCAAAAAATATTGGAACCATATAGAAAAAGACTGATAATTACCCATCAGGACAGATTGGTCTCCAGATGCTGCATATTCCAAATCCACCGTCTTGTGAGATCTAGAACACAAAAAGACGTGTCAAACTAGAAACCACAAAATCATTCGACAATAACAAACAATGCACCAGTGTATAGTCAATGAACTTTGGCAGGAAATAAGTGAAACAAGATCTCAAACATTGAAGATGATTTTGTAGGGGAGAAACAAACGGGGTGGAGCTCACTCCTGATCAGTCATTCTCTATCATACAGGAACTTATCTAATACTAAAGATGATTAACATCCGAAATGAGTAGAAGTGGGATAATGAAGCACCTGTTTTTTACATAGTGAGCATCGACCTTTGAATTCTTGCTCACTGCTCCAGATCTTTGAAAATGTGATACTGTGCTTAATAAATCTCCTATCCTCTGGAGCAGTGGCATGGGATAAGAGCTCCATTGAACTAATAACGGGCTTGTTGGGGATGCGTGGTTCTCTCCCGTCAGCTTCACTCCATGCAAAATATACACGTCTTTGACTTGAAGGTACCTAGAAACACACAGCTCCATCAGAATTCTGTTCGACATACTGGATGAATAGAAATCTAAACGCCACTCACTTTCAGAATCAAGCTTTTCATATCACACTGATATTTCTTCCATGTTCGGCGCACAACTGAACATATCTTCAATGCTTGTGGTTCTCTTCCATCAAATTCTTCTACAGTAGCACACTTGATGACTTGAACAAAACTTTCAGATCTCCGGAAATTTTTCAGATGGAGGATCAAGTGAGATGGCTGGTTGCTGCCCGCCTTTGCCAACTCCAGTGCCATCAGCTCACCCCAAGGCACATCCCACATTATTTTACAAGGTTTTCTATCCATCTTGTCCGGAGCCAGGCACTAGTAAGAAGCAAAGCAATAAATCAAGATATACTTTTTTTGCCCACAATAAATCAACATATACTAGGCATTAGTAAGAAGGAAAGCAATAAATCAAGATATTCTCAAGATGAGACAGATAAATCTTATGACTAAGTTCCGCCACAAACCTGCAGCAGCATGACTCGTTTATTGGTAACTAAAACAATTCTCTGGTAAGGCACATTAAAATGCTCTTCATAATAATCAGACAGAGCAAATTTTGAGCGCTCCTTGAAAATCTCAGTGCAGCCAAAATGCCGACTAGCCTCTCCCAGGTAAAGCACCATCTGGGACACAACAAACATGAGATTACAATAAAAACTATAAATTAGCCTCAAGTTAACAACTTAAGCTTTTGAGTCGACGCGGTTCTAAACATGGTAGTGGGCAATGGTACAATGGGCTCATGCTCTCTCAAAACTTCAAGCCCAAAGAACTTCCATTTGAAGAAAATAGGAAATAAATAATAAGCAGCGTTCAAAGAATAGATATCATAAATGAAATTAAAGATTATGGCAGAAATTTAAGGCAAGCACATCTATCAGAGATGCTCGACTCTTTAAACACAACAAAGTGACAAACATAACTTCTTCAAAGGTTCAAAGTGAATATAAAAGCAATTAGTAGCTATGCAAATGCTACACTGTTAGCAAGAGCAGATGGAAATAGCTTCCTCTACTTAATGATTTTCACTGTGCCATGGAATTAATATTCCCTATTCTTTGTATTTCAGTATTTCACTTTTACAGTTAATAGACGAAATTTTTGGATGGAACTGAATGCTCATTGAAAAGAAACTAACTTACCTGTCCAATAGCCTCTCTCTCACAATATTCTCTAAGTACCCCATCAGCATGTATAGCCCGTGGGTTTCTGATTCTCTGGAAGGTGGCCTTGTTGTGGAAAATCTCTAAACATTTGGAACAACTTGCTCCAATTCCATCAACAGTAAATGAGAAAAAATCGAGTGCGCCGCTTACTGGTTGCACAATAAAACCTAAAAAGGCACGTCCAAGTCCATGAGCCAATCCAAGAAGACCATTCTCTCTAGCACTCTCTACAGGCTTCCTCACTACGCCAGAAACTCCAAAAGCAACACCTTGGGCAAGAGCTTCTGTTCCCTGAATGATCCCATCCCCTACACCAGTGATTCTCCTTGATCTTCCCTGTTACAGAGTTCAAGTCATCTCTCCTAGTTTTACATAACAGCACAAAATTAATACGAACAAACATGCATACCTGCTTTGCACGTAATTGCAGAAATTGTCCATCTGTTGAAAGCTCGGCAAACCCTCTGCTAAGAGAAGCCAGCGTTGAGCTTGTCATACCTAGTACATCTACAGAAAATATTAAATGCAAAGGATTATGAATCAAATCTCTCCAAATACGGCTTCCAATGGCAGGAATGATAGAACTTTTCCTCATGAATCTGTCTCTGTGCATCACCGTCCTCAGGTGCACCTAAACATGTTGCCACATAGTTAGCGTTGTTGTAGGAACATGATCCCAATTTAAACAGAAAAAAGGAAGAGAAGAAAGGTACAAGAATGAAGGATAAGAAATCCTCCTTAGACTAGGTAAAGAACAAGCATAGAAAGAAAAGACAAATCGTCATACAGACATGAGGTAATCCTCTCAAAATAACTCAACATTTGACTGACCAATATGACATCATGTGCTAACACATCTTATTATTCTGGTTTAGGAGAAAGTTGCAGATGCAACTACAGGATTGTAATTTAACAGTTTATACTTTGGGATAGGGGCAAGAAAATTCTAAAACTGAGATGGAACTAATGTACTTAACAGCAATGAGAAGTAAGCCCATTTGCATAAACTAGAATAAGGAGTTAGGAAGGTTCGATAATTCATATTGAGATGCAACAACAAACCTTATCTCATTAGGTGAAGTCAGTGACATAGGTTACACTACGCGAAATATGCCCTATCAACAAACCACTCATTAAATATACCATAACTGAAAGATTTTGTTCGGTGACTTCTTTGAAAGTGTTTTTTTGGTCTTCCTCTATCTCTCTTCAAAAGACTTGATAACATTTGTTCAACACTCCTCTCACCTGCACCTCCTTTGACTTTTTTTGTACATGTTCAAACCACTTTAAACAACTTTCTAACAATTTATCCTCAACAAACGCTACTCTAATTTTTCCTCATATATGGTTATTTTGAATCTTACCTTTTTTCCTCATCTTTGTTACCCTAATGTTTTGTTCTAGGTGACCCTTTAATGACCAACATTTACCATCATGTAGTGTCGCTTAACTTATAACAATACGACAAACTTTCTTTTCAGTTTGTTCGGCACGTTTTGGTCGCAAATAACTCATGTTGCCTTTCTCCATTTTAACCACCTGGCTTGTATCCCAAACATAACATTCTCATCAATTTCACCATCATTCTTTATTACCGATCCTAGATAGCTGAACTTAGTCACTTGTAGTATGATTTGATCTCCAATTTTGACCTCTGAATCATTTATAACTTGCCTCCTATTGAGATGTCAAAAGACTAAGTTAGACACTGGTCCCAGTTCCTTAGGGCCACATCACTCCAACCTCACTTCCACCAAAGATCCAAAATTATTATGTAAAATTGACAAAAATAAGGGAAATAAACGTGTTCGTCTATCTTTAGGTGTGTAAAATACAACTTAGAACTTGATCTTGCAAAGGAATGATAGTCACAATTCAGCGTTGTCAAGGAAATGAAAGAGAATGAGAATATACTATGTGCCTTTCCTTCTGTTTTTTTTTTGATGGTTTGTTTGTTGGGGGGGGGGGGGGCGGGTTGTAGCAGAAATAGGTTTATTAAAAATGAGATTAGATCAGTTACCTGAATCTTGAAGGCATTTCCAACTGCTGAGAGAACAGGACTCCATATACCAAGGACCCCATGAGGTCTCTGTCCAGGAGCTGTCTCCAGCGATAACTTCAGCCGTATTTCTGACACATCTATTAGACTGCAGAAAAAGTGACAGATTAAAAAACTAGCTAGATCATTTTACCATATATTGTGTCGAAAAACAAAAAAACAAAAAGGGAAATTTTTTTCTGCCTTTTCAATGGAAAATTCAAATAATAAAAAAGTAAAAAGAGTTAAAAAAAAATAATGATGATAGAATAAAAAGGGGAATGGAGCCCAGGAAAGTCGCACTATTGCATGGTATAATAATCTTTCAATATATTAGTTAAAATCCCATTTACAAGAATGAAAGAAAACAAGTCTTACTCAAAACGCATCTCTGGATCAACTTCTGTCACACTAGAACTTTTTGGGAAACGGTCTAACTGTAGATTGCCGTAGAAATCCATAATAGCCCAGATAATAGGCTCATGAATATCAAGCCGCCAGCACCTCTCTGTTACCTATAGTTTGAATCAATGCTCATGATATTCAAATAGTTTTAAATTTAAATGCTGCCAGCGGCATAATAGGATACCGCACAGATTGCATAAACATCATATTCTAATAAATATACCCGTATGTACACATAGGGATAAACTTGAACTCCGTCTCTACTCCCATTCTGCATTGTAATTGTCATCTTGAATACTGGGTGTTGCACATCAGGGGCCTGCTCTGGCGCCAAGAGGACAGGCATTACTGTTAGAGGGAGTTGGTTGTCCAATTGCAAATAACCAAGCATGAGCTTGAACCTGTCAAAATCCTTCCTTGAATCAACTTGGTCCATTGTGCATGAAATTAACAAGGGACTGAACCAGCAAACGTGCCACTAAATCCCTAGGTTTTTGGCACATACTCCCTCCGGTCCTAATTATAAAACAAAGTTGACTTTTTTGGAGAAATTAAGGAAGCTAATTAAATCACTTTAGAATATTTATATTTATATTTTTTTCTTCAAACTAAGTAATTTGATTAATAAACTAATATATAATCCAAAGATACTAAAAATATAAATACTCTAAAGTGATTTTATTGGCTTCCTTAATTTCTCCAAAAAAGTCAACTTTGTTTTATAATTAGGACCGGAGCTAGTAATTAGGATAATGACAATCATAATGGAAGCACAAGTATAGGAGATAAAGGGGGGAGTATAAATTAAAAAAAAAATTAATAGTGTAAATCCACATATAATCTCCTAGAGAAACAAACAAGTGAAGTCAATTTCTCCTGTTGGGGTTACAGCCTTACACTCCTTAGGAGGAAAACAGTGATAAACTCACACTTAAAAGCATCAACACCTTTACTTTCAGTTCATATTTCTAGAATATTGATAGACACCTAAGCAAGTGGGGGAACCCTCCTTGAAAATTAATTATTGAGATGAAATAGCCAATTCATTTAAGCAGTACATAGAGCAGTCCTATACTGCTAAGTATAGACAACCCATATTATTTTGGTATTCTATCAATTAGCTGCCCTTGGAGAGCCAAAGCCTTGACAACTACACGAACTTCACTTGGCGAACTTAGCAAATAACCACTACTGGAGCTACCAATTTCTCACTTCAGTACCAATTACTAAGCACCCAGATGAAGTGATGCAACCTCCTCCAGAAGGTAGCTATTGATGTAGGAGAACAAACCTACTTTCTACCTCATAGAATTGCCTATATTATCTTGGTTTCCATCAAATTATTTTTCACTACCCTTGATGATAAATAGGAATGATAATAATCATACAACTTTTCTTGGGGAAAAGCCCCCATTGAAAATTTTATAAGTGAGAAGAAACTAAATCAAAGTGCCAATACTTTGTGTGTATAAAATTTAGAGAGTACCAGAATTTTTTGTGTATAAAAATTTATCAGGTCTTTCTCACCGATAAAATTTCGATGGGAGAATTTTCCCCAATTCCCACATTTTTTTCCTTGTATAGAAAAAAGAATGTACATTAAACCTCTCAACCTTTAGTAGATAATTTGTTCCATGTTGAGGGACTAACTTAAAGTTATGCATTATTTCATGCAACCCATCCAATTAGGTTTCGCACATTGTCCTTTCCTTCACATTTGAAATAATTATGCCTTATATCACTTTTCCTGGAGCTGATTGCAAGATATAGAGCCTGAGTTCCACATCACAAGTATGGGATTCTAATGTGGGGCTCACAAGGGCCTTAAGCTTTCTGTCCTCATGAAATAGCTTTTTGGGTTTAGTTCTCCCAAAAGTTACCAATAATCAGTATTGAAGACTTCTACTAAAACCTAGTTGCAATCATGTGGTTAGGTGGCTTGCTTGTGGAGGCACTAGGTTTGTAGAGTATGGTGTAATGTTAAGACTGTTAGGAAATATTAATGTAATTAATATTAGGGATTAGGGTTATCAATTATCATAATGGGCTCATTAAGTCCAAGGCCTCTTTTTTGTGTATGAATACCTCTCTTATGTATATGAATAAACGTGTGATTTAGATTATGTTTGTCTACATGATATCAAAGCCCTAGGGCTTCTAGGGTTTCTGTTTGGGCTCCAATCTTCACTGCCGCTACTGTTCAAGCAAACAACAGGAGCTGGCAGTGCATGGAGGCGCGTGAATCCTCCTTTCAGGCGGCGATAGTGTGTTCCGGCATCGACTCCCTATTTCCGGCAGTTCCCAGATGTTTTCGTGTCTTACTCTTACGTTTATCATTCAGGTTCTTCTTATTCGTCTCTGGCTTGTTCGATTCTTGCTTCTGGTTGTGAGAAAACTCTATTTGGGCACTAGTGTGATGTTTGCTGTTGTGTTTTGGAGGATCTTGAAGCCTCGTTTGGGATATATCTTCTTTAGTTTGCAATTTCAGATTATTGTAAGTTTGCTTTGAGCTCTCTTGTTGGTTGTTTGAGTTTTGCGGGTATTTTTTTGGCTTCTTCTCGGTGCTACCGACTTTATTTGTTGTTTGGTCCCTGATGAGATCGTTTGGTTATTGGCTATTGTACCTCTTTGGTGTGTTCTAAGGCAAGATTGGATTGGGGTGTTGTCTTTCACTTTGCGAACTTACCTTCGGTTAGTAAACTGTGTGAGCTCTATTGGCATTTTCCTTCTACTTGGCACCTTTATTGCTATCTTGGTGTCATTTGGTTGGTCACTGGTGTGATCTTGAGTTGTTGTTATCCTTCTGGGTACTTGATAACTCTCAGGTATTTAATTATAGGAACACTCTCTTCTCACCTCTCTCTCAATAAGAATCTCACTGACAAAGAGTTAGAAGCCCAGGAGAATCTCCACATATAAGAAATATTGTTTATTCACTCATATCCTAGTATTGAAAATGACTAAGATATTTATAGGAAAAAGTATTACAATTGAAATAACAGACTCTGCCTAAGAATTAGGGAATTCAAATGTAAAACAGACTCTTCCGGTTCACAAGAGGTTTGTGATCCCGTTGATTTGCTAACAAACTTTCAAATTCAAAATTCAAATTTAAAACAAACTTTCAAATGCAAAATGCAAATAATTCAATAAAAATTAGTTAATACTAATTTTTACGCCTTTGATAAGTCAGGCGATATCTATCATCACTCCCCCCTTTGAAAGCCACCTTGTCCTCAAGGTGGAAGTCTGGATATTGTTGTAGTAGGAGGTCATAGTCTTCCCAGCTTGCCTCTTCTTGTGGTCGAGCTTTCCATTGGATAAGGAGTTCTAAACAAGGTCCCTTCCAACGATGAGCTAACACTTGTTCAGGTTCTAATAGCAATTCGAAATCTGCTGTAATGGGCAATTCAGCCAGAGGATCGGAGGGTTGCACCCCATGTGCTGGTCTTAATTGGGAAACATGGAATACAGGATGGATTCTTGCAGTAGGAGGTAAATCCAGTTCATAAGCAACAGAACCAACCCTCCGTTTAACAATGTAAGGACCAAAGAACCGGGGAGAAAGTTTGTTGTACTTTCGCCTTGCAAGTGAGTGTTGGTGGAATGGTTGGATACGTAAGAAGACCGCGTCCCCTATATCATAGGTAATTTCCCGGCGATGCTGGTCGGCATAAGTCTTTATTCGATCCTGAGTCTTCTTAAGATTGTCCTTTAAAAGTCGGAGCATGTCATCTCTTGTTTCTAATTCTTCCGCAAGTGCTGCAATGTGGGTTTCACCCTTAACAAATGGATGAAGGAGAGGAGGGTCTCTTCCATACACAACCTTGAAAGGAGTGGTGTTGGTTGATGTATGAAAACTAGTATTAAAAGAATATTCTGCCCAACATAAAAATTTACTCCAAGTACATGGTTGTTCATGAGCAAAATACCTTAAATAAGCCTCCAAAGAGCGATTAACAACTTCTATTTGACCATCCGTTTGTGGATGATATGAAGTGCTCATCCTCAAACGAGTTTGGCTTAACTTAAACAATTCTTGCCAAAATGCACTTAAGAAAAGAGGGTCCCTGTCTGAAATAATGGATCTAGGCATACCATGCAACCTCACAATTTCTTCACAGAAACGCGTAGCTACTGATCTAGCAGTGTATGGGTGACATAGTGGAATAAAATGACAATACTTGCTTAATCTGTCCACTACAACCAAGATGGTGTCATAATTTCCTGATTTTGGTAACCCAACAATAAAATAAGTGAAATGTCTTCCCATATTTGTTCAGGAGCAGGTATGGGTTGCAATACACCAGCAGGGGATAAAGTTTCATACTTATTCGTTTGACAAATATGGCATTGTTGGATAAAAATTTTCACATCAGATTTCATGTGGGGCCAAAAAAAAGTACCTGAGAGTCGTTTCAATGTTTTCAAATACCCACCATGTCCTCCGGAAGGTGTCAAATGAGACTCCTCAATAAGCTTGGCTCGTAAGGAAGAGCATTCAGGTATAACCAAGCACCCCCGGTAATATAGTTTCTGATTTGCAAACAAGTACCTTGGTTTAGAATCAGGATCTGCGGTGATGGCGGTGATAATAGGCGCTGTAAACTTATCAAGTAGCAGTGCTTCCTCAAATCCCAGAAAATCCAGTGGTAGTTGCATAACCAAATGAAAAAAATCTGCATGTTGAGGCCTTCTAGATAGTGCATCAGCTCCCAAATTGTCTTGACCGGCTTTGTATATAATGCTGAAGTCAAACGGCAGAAGTTTAAGTACCAAACATTGCTGTTTATTTGTGAGAACTCGCTGGTCAAAGAGGTGTTTGAGGCTGTGGTGGTCGGTTCTCACTAGAAAATGTCGCCCTAAGAGATAGTGACGCCATTTTTGGAGTGCTAATACTACTGCTAACAATTCCCTGTCATATGCAGATTTGTATATGCTGGAAAAGGAAAATCCCTTGCTGTAGAAAGCCACCGGATGTTCTTGCTGCAGTAATATAGCTCCAATGCCCTCCATAGAAGCATCACATTCAACAATAAATTCAGAATTGAAATCTGGCAGCTTGAGAACAGGTGCAGAAATTAATGCTATCTTAAGCCTTTCAAATGCCTTCTGGGCAACGGAAGACCACTTAAAAGCATTCTTTTTTGTAAGCTCAGTTAGAGGCCTAGCAATCATACCGTAATTTCTCACAAAAAGCTGATAATAGCCGGTGAGTCCCAAGAAACCACGTAGCTCAGTTACATTAGAAGGTACTGGCCAGTCTCTCACAGCCTCAATCTTCTCAAAATCAGTTTCTACTCCCTGGGCTGAAATCCTGTGACCAAGGAAGGACAATCGGGACCTCCCAAATTCACATTTCTTGAAGTTGGCAAAATAGGAATGCTGCTGCAGGGTTTGAAATACTGTGCGTAAGTGGAATTCATGCTGCTGAGGTGACGAGCTATACACCAGGATATCATCGAAGAAGACAAGCACAAATTTCCTCAAGTATGGCCTAAAGAGATCATTCATAGCGGCTTGAAATGTGGCCGGAGCATTCGTAAGGCCAAATGACATTACAATATATTCATAATGACCACTATGAGTCCGAAATGCTGTTTTGGGGATGTCTTCAGTTACTACTCAAATCTAGTGGTACCCAGAACGGAGATCAATTTTTGAGAAATAGGCTACACCATGCAACTCATCTAGGAGCTCATCAATGTTGGGGATGGGGTATTTGTCGGGAACTGTAATTTTGTTGAGAGCCCGGTAATCCACACACATTCGCCACGAGTCATCTTTCTTTTTCACCAATAACACAGGGCTAGCAAACGGGCTTGAGCTAGGCCGAATGAATCCCTTTTTGAGGAGTTCTTCTACCTGGCGCTCAATTTCATTTTTTTGGAAGTAAGGGTACC
The DNA here is from genome assembly GCA_963242795.1 of Inga leiocalycina. Lineage (NCBI taxonomy): Eukaryota > Viridiplantae > Streptophyta > Magnoliopsida > Fabales > Fabaceae > Inga > Inga leiocalycina. Next base: position 5,226,050 of record OY725330.1, read on the forward strand.
TATAAGGCCGTATGTTAGGTGGTGTGGCATTTGGAAGCAAGGTTATGGCATGGGTATGGTCTCTGGTAGGTGGTAAAGATACAGGTTCATCAAAAATCGGGAAAAATTCAGTGAGAAGGTCATCTAAGTCTAATGGTCCTGTATGACTAGAACCCAATTTTAAATCAGAGAACATCATAGATTTCAATTCTGCACCATGTTCACGTCGGGGTATTCCCTGGAGTTTGTAACGCTTACCGTCAACCCAGAAGATGAGGAACATCTCGTTCCAATTTGCTTGAATGGTATTGAGTGAGGCAAGCCATTTGATGCCGAGGACTAAGTCGGTACTGGCTAACGAGAAGGGATAGAAATCCTGCTTAATCATCAGGCCGGGTAATCGGACTTCAACATCTTTACAAATCTGGTTGCATCTGATTGACGAGCCGTCTCCAATCTGAACCCCAAAGGTAGGCACCGAACATGTAGATAACCCAATCTCTCTTACCAGAGCGTCGGAGTTGAAGTTATGCGTTGAGCCGCTGTCAACCAGTAAGAGCACGTCCCGAGAACTAATGGTGCCACTGAGTGTCATGGTGGCCGACGAAGGTTGGCCGAGAATGGCATTAAAGTAAACCTCAGCCTCTTCGGGTGCTTCCGGTTCAACTTCGGCAACGGTTCCGAGTGACTCTGTGATTGGTTCGCCATTTTCGTCGATTTCGAACAGCGAGAATGACCCTAAGCAACGGTGTCCGGGCCGGAACGGATCACCACAGCGATAGCAGAGACCTTTGTCTCGTCGGCGCTGGCGTTCGGAGTCGATCGTGTAGTTTCTGGTTGTGGCTGAACTATTGGATGAAGATGCGACGGAAGGAGCGGATTTGGTGAGGCTTGGTGTTTGGGAGAAACCGAGTCGGGTGTCGCGGATTATGGAATTGGGAGTATGAGACAAGGCGGGTCGGGTTGGGTTGTGACTTGGGTAGGTTGAATATGGGCTGGGTCGATTTTGGACTTGTGTATAGTTGGGTTTAGGTCCACACATGGGTGTAAATTTTCCTTCATATTCTAGGGCTAGGCTGGTAGCTCGAAACACTGTCTGGGGTTTGTGGATGCGAACGTCAGCCTTCAATTCTTCCTTAAGTCCATTCAAAAATACTCCAAGTAATGATCAGGCCAGTTAGTAACCCGTGCCACACGTCTTGCCCATTCCTGCCTATATTCATGTACAGTACCAGTTTGCTTAATACTACAGAGATACTCATCAGGATTCTGATATTCGGGTGGTCCATAATGCTCTTGTAGTATCTTCACAAAATCATCCCAATAAAGCACAGAGCGTTGAGAACTTACCCAGGAAAATAAATCCAAAGCGTTGCCCTCCAAATACATCGATGCCACATCAACTTTGTCATCCTCATGAGTTTCGTAAAAACGAAAATATTTTTCTGCCTTAAGGATCCATCCTCGCGGGTCTCCTCCTTCAAATTTCGGGAATTCAATTTTTGTACAAGGTCGTACCCGATTATACTCAGAATCTTCATCTGTTTCATCAGGAACTCTCTGTTTTCTTCTATTCTGACGGATTGATTGTGCTTCCAAAGCTGTGATCTTTTCTTTTAACTCGTCAAGGGCTGACAGCTTTTCAGCGATAGCAGCCAATTGCTCGGCTGATGAAGGGTTGCCTTCCGATTCACTTGCGCCGGAAGAACGTGTGTTTACCATTGTGATCAGAACGATGGCTCTGATACCAAATGATAACTCTCAGGTATTTAATTATATGAACACTCTCTTCTCACCTCTCTCTCAATAAGAATCTCACTGACAAAGAGTTAGAAGCCCAGGAGAATCTCCACATATAAGAAATATTGTTTATTCACTCATATCCTAGTATTGAAAATGACTAAGATATTTATAGGAAAAAGTATTACAATTGAAATAACAGACTCTGCCTAAGAATTAGGGAATTCAAATGTTAAACAGACTCTTACGGTTCACAAGAGGTTTGTGATCCCGTTTATTTGCTAACAAACTTTCAAATTCAAAATTCAAATTTAAAACAAACTTTCAAATGCAAAATGCAAATAATTCAAGAATTAAATAATTCAATAAAAATTAGTTAATACTAATTTTTACGCCTTTGATAAGTCAGGCGATATCTATCAGTACTTGTTGTCACCTAATGGCTCACTCGGTGCTTCTCGGTTTGTTTTCGATATTTGAATCCTTGGTGTGGCTGCTAGAATTCTCAATGGAGTTATTGTGGTTTGAATACTCATTGGCTAGTTGTCCTTGGTTGGACGTTTTGGGAAGTTTTTTGGCGTTCTGTATCGTGTTTGGCTCTCTACATCTTCTTGAGGTATTTTGTGGATGATCGTTGTGGTGATGACACGATTTCGATTTCTATTGCGGAGTATCGTGCGCTGCAGAAGTACGCCCCCAAGTCTGTTAGTGGCCCTATAGCAACAAGTAATGCTGAAACGTGTCTTGTCTCCTCTTCCTCTAAATGGATTATAGATTCTAGTACTACTGACCATATGATAGGTAATCATCATTTGTTCTTCTCGTACATGCCTTATGCTAATCCCTCTAGTATAACCATTGCAAATGGTTTTGCTTCTCGTGTTCTTGGATCTGGAATTGTTCAACCTACTCCGTTTATTTCCCTATCCTCTATCCTTAATGTCCCTGACCTTGCCTTTAACCTTCTGTCTCCCAGCAAGCTTACTCGACAATTAAACTGTTTTATCACTCCATTCCCTCACGATTGTTTGATTCAGGATCTCACGACGAAGCAAGTTATTGGTAAGGGCTATGAACCTGGCGGCCATTACGTCCTTGATGATCGGCTGCTGCGTTCGGTTGCTTGCATTGGTGGTTCATCCCTTCTCGATGTTCATTGTCGTTTAAGTCATGTGTGTTCGTCCTCTTTGAAAAGGATGTATCCTCAGTTCTATCATTTGTCCTCTTTGGAATGCGAGTCGTGTCAGTTTGCTAAACCCCATCGTGTTCATTTGGCACCTTGAGTCCATAAACAGGCTACATCTCCCTTTGATTTAGTGCATTCTGATGTTTGGGGTCCACGTCATGTCAAGTCCCAGCTTGGCTTTAAGCATTTTGTTACTTTTGTTGATGACTTTTCTTGAACCACTTGGCTTTAATTAATGAAAAATCACTCTGAGAAGTTCTCTCTCTTCTGCAATTTTTGTGCTGAAATCAAAACTTAGTTTGGTGTATATGTGAAAACCTTGAGAAGTGACAATGCTAAAGAATATTTTTCTGCTCCATCTCAAAACTATATGCTACAACATGACATGATTCATCAGTCCTCATTTGCAGATACACCGGCTCAAAATGGTGTTGCAGAACAAAAAAACCGGCACTTATTAGAAGTCACCTGGGCTTTAAATGTTTCAAATGCAAGTCCCTAAATCTTTCTGGGCTGATGCCGTGTCCACTGCGTGCTTTCTTATTAATCGTATGCCCTCTCTTGTTCTCAGTAGTGACACTCCATATGCAACTTTGTTTCCTTCCAACCCTTTGTTCCCTATTGATCCAAAAATCTTTAGTTGTGTTTGTCTCATTTGAGATGTTCGTCCCACTGTTACAAAACTTGATCCCAAATCTCTCAAGTGTGTCTTTCTTGGGTATTATACGGTTTAGAAGAGTTATCAATGCTATTCTCCCACTCTTTGTCGTTACCTTGTCTCTACAAATGTCACCTTCCATCAGTCTACTCCGTTTTTCCCTACCTCTATCCCACAACAATCCACTAACATCGCAGAAGGTCTTGATGACATTTTAGTGTATGAGGTTCATGTGCCACCAGTGCAAACATCTGTTCCACCACTTGCTCAACCACCTCTCCATGATGTTTATCGGAGATGTCCCAAGGACAATAATGTAGTTGATCATGTTTATGCCCCACCAATGCCCACTTCCACGTTTGATCCGGAGCTCGTTCTCCCTACCCCTGAACCAGACACCGTGCCTGATACTTTTGCTACTTCTGATACCCCTGATTCTTCCAATAACTTGCCCATTGCCCTACCCAAAGGTAAACATGCTTGTACCTATCCTATCTCTTTGTTTATTTCCTATACTCACCTGTCTCCTCCATCCCGTGCCTTCATCACCACCTTAAACTCTATCACCATTCCTACTACTCTCCGCCAAGCCTTGGCTCATCCTAATTGGCGTGCTATGATGGAAGAAGAAATGATGACCCTCGATATGGCCGGTACTTGGACTCTTGTTAATTTACCTCCAGGAAAGAAGGCTATTGGGTGTAAGTGGGTGTTCAATGTTAAAACGAAAGCTGATGGCACCTTGGAACGTTTGAAACCTCGGCTAGTTGTCAAAGGTTATGCTCGGACTTATGGTATTGACTATTCGGAAACCTTTTCCCCTGTGGCAAAACTGTCCTCACCTCTTCATCTCTATGGCAGCCACGTATAGTTGGGATCTTTGTCAGTTGGATGTTAAAAATGCCTTCTTGAATGGTGATCTTCTTGAGGAGGTCCATATGGAACAACCACCTGGTTTTGTTGCTCAGGGGGCGCGGGGGAAGGTATGCCAACTTCGGAAATCGCTATATGGTATGAAGCAAAGCCCTTGTGCTTGCTTTGACAAGTTTAGCTCTGTGGTCAAGAAGTTTGGTCTAAATCAGAGTAAGTGTGATCATTCTGTGTTTTATTAGCAGACGGATGCTGGCATGATTCTCCTAGTGGTATATGTTGATGACATTGTTATTACAGGTAGCAATACTTTGGGAATTTCATCGCTTAAGGTCTTTCTTAATTCTCATTTCCAAACGAAGGATTTGGGTCCGTTCAAGTACTTTCTTAGGATCAAGGTTATGAGAAGCAAGATGGGCATCCTCTGAACACAAAGAAAATATGTTCTTGATTTGCTAAGAGAAACCGGCAAACTTGGAGCAGCATCAGGTAGCTTTCCCATGATTCTTAATCCTTTTTTAGACATTGATGACAGCGTACCGTTTGACGAGCTACCTGAGGATGTGAGAAAAAAAGGTTGATCCTGAAAAGATCAAACTGTTTGCGTTCCCTAAAAGATACCGAAGACTGATTGGGAAATTGAACTACCTCACAATGACTCACCCTGATGTGACATTTCCAGTTAGTATACTCAGCTAATTCATAATAGCACCAAACGTTGCTTAGTAGTAAGCGTTGGAGCATGTCATATATTACTTGAAGGACTCACCTGGTCGTGGTATACTCTACACAAATCATGGCCACGACAAGATTGAATGCTTTTATGATGCGAATTATGCGGCCTCAAAGGCTACCAGGAGATCCATTACACGATATTGTGTTTGTGGGTGGAAACTTAGTGTCCTGGAAGAGCAAGAAGCAGGATGTGGTCTCTTGATCTAGTGCCGAAGCGAAGTATAGAGCCATGGCTCAATCAGTATAAGAAATTGTGTGGATTCACCAGTTAATAAAGGAAGTTGGTCTCGCCACGTCATTGCCTGCGAAACTGTGGTGTGATAATAGCTGGTCTACACATAGCCTCCAACTCAGTGTTTCATGAACGTACAAAACACATTGAGATTGATTGTCACTTAGTACACGATAAGATCAAGGAGAATTTTATATTCACAAGGCATGTGAAGTCTAGTGACCAATTGGGCGATCATTTGACTAAGGCTCTAAGCGGGATTCAGGTTGACTATCTTTGTAACCAGTTGGGCTTGATTAACATCTATGCTCCAACTTGAGGGGGAGTGTTAGAAAATATTAATATAATTAATATTAGCGATGAGGGTTATCAATTATCATGATGAGCACATTAAGTCCAAGGCCTCTTTCTTGTGTATAAATACCTCTCTTATGTACATGAATAACCGTGTGATTTAGATTATGTTTGTCTACAAGACATAATTGTGATGTATAGGACTTAGCCCCCAACACATGTTTGATGTCAAATAGAGCTTCTATGGGCCAGGCTCTTTAATCTCATGAGTCAGCTTTTGGGGCATAGTTTCCAAACATATTACAGCTCAATAATAATGATAACTCCATTTAATGGGCATTGAATCACAAAGAGTCTGTGACTGATCTCTGACGCACCAATAACCTTACAAATCCCACAAACTCACGTCCCTCTGTTCTTCTAGTCATTTCTAACACTCAACAATAATCAGAATTTGGATGTCAATGCTTAGAGCTTCACAACTAAGCACAAAATCAAATTGTTATAGATATTAATTTCTAGAGAGTGCAATGGTTTTGTTTTCTAATAAGGATGTGAACAAAAACTAAATTTGAGACTTAAAGAAGTACCAATAGGCTTCACAATATCAATGAATGAAACATTCAGCATCTAAGTACACAATTTATGAGAATAAGGTTTCATGTAGAGAATACGAAGGTGCTCTTGCATAGCCTTTATGCCCAATACCAGAGAGGCCATAAAAATGACTACACAAAAGGTTTACCTGCTTGTCCTTCCACCATCAAAGCCAGTAGAATATGATAAGAGGGCTCTTTCCAAGTACAAATAGGAGAGCTCCTTAGGTCTATGGTCCACAATAGATATTCCAACCACTCCCAACTCAACCACGAGTTCAAAAGGTGAAGCACTGGTCTGCATTTCAGCCTGTCCGCTGGAAACTCCCCAACTGTCACTAGGCATTGGACCTCTTATCTCTTCATATGAACTCAAATTAAGAACACTATCATCTCTAAATTTGGCAATTTTCTTATCTCTTTCCTCAGTTACATGAAGTTGCAATCCGAATTCCGCATAACATGATCCAGTCCTCCCCAAATCAACCTTCCAAACTGAAGAGCTAGAGTCTGCACAATGCTTGACATCCAAATACTTTTGGCCATATGGATCTTCCCAGGAAAAATTTGTTGTAGAAAGAGGCTGCAGCTGAACCCAGGCATCTTCACCAAATCCAGACTGCCGAATGCAAAGTTCTTTGCTAGTTGTCCTGTTCTCAAATCTGTCCCAAGCAAAGCTAGAATCTTAGTAGAAATACATTCATGCAGTTAGTCACTCTGAATTGGACAAATATGCGTCTAAATACTTCTGTTCCAGTATTTCCTACATTGATGCATTTTTTAATGTATCTATGCATTTATACGCTCTTTTGTTGCCAAATATTGTAGCTGAAAATTTATACGAAGGTACAATCAAACACATCTTTGCTAAACAGAAGACAATATAGAATGAACACATCACATAAATTGTTTTTAAGCAAGCAAATAGTATTTTAAATTTGACCTAAAATAAAACAAGGACATGCAAAAACTCTTATTTATTTATTGATTAACAAAGGCCATGTAAAAAAACTTCAACAAAAATTATAACTCTTAATTAGGTGTTTGTCATTCTATCAACCTGGATATAGCATATCAAAGAAGGCACCATAGATGATGAAATGTTAAATTGAGAAACAGATGCTTGGCAGAAACTAAAGCAATAAGTGCAATTAACAAGAAAACTGGATTCACATGATAATGGTTTTACCTAACAAAGAAGTAGACCTAAACCAAGGTCCAAGAGTATACTTAAATAACACGTCAATCAGCTTGCCATACCTATATATATAGACTAACCCATACAAGAATATCAATACCTGATAGGACCATCAGTTGACCCCAGGCGGAATACGACAATAAAACGTGATCCTTCTTCATATCCACGAATTTCAGTTCTCAAAAATTTAAGATTGCCATCATGTCTCCTCAAAACTATAGTAATTGTGTCCTCTCTAGAAATTTGAATTGGAAATGACCAATTGGTATCTTCAAATCGCACCTGAAAATGGAGAAAAAGTGTCTATTACTTGCAGACTCAACTTGGCCACCATGCCTATTGCACAAACCTAGAACACCATGAACCTTCCTCAATTCATCAAACCATTGACTGAATAGCAAAAACACTATGGCATTGATTGTTATACAAGGGAAGAGTGAAGAGAAGCACTTCACAGACGAAATCACTAAACCAAGCAAGCAGGACCAAGGTATGAACTTAGGTTAGCCAAGAACAATATGGTGATGACTTGGCTAGTCCAATTCATGACCTTTAAGATCAGTGAGACATACTTTCTTGCTATGACAGCAAAGGAAATCTGGTACGCCTAAAAGAGGATGTATTTATCATTAGAGAACACAACCTCCATGTTCCAGATTAAAGGAATTCTACGAGAACTGAAGCGAGGTGATATGGATGGGAATAAATACTATAATTCTGTCAGGATCCCAAATTATTAGGGATTTATAAAACTAGAAGATCCTACAACTTAATTTTCGTTGTGCTTGTGTGTGTGTGTATTCATAAATGATGTTCAGAGTTTATCCAGTACACTGACGATTAAGACTGTCATTACCAATCCTAACACCATAACTATCCATAACTGAACTATCATTACTTTCTTTGTGTGTCAAGCTTACAACCTATGTTGGTGAGAATATAATAAATGGTAAATAATCATTCAATATCATTTACATAAAGCACACATAGCATGTGAGATCAGAATTAATCAATGGCTGAATCATGAGTACAATATATATATCAAAATCTTTAAAAACTCAATCTCAATTGCAACTGAGTTTTCATACTGATGCTGGAATTGAAAATGCAGAACAATCAACTACTACAGCAATATAACAACTTGCCAAGCTGCTTTTTTTATTAAAAAAAAAGAATCTAGCCAACCTGGAGTTTTTCAGGACCATCAGTTCCACGATATGAAAAGGAAATTCTCGAATCAGAAGAGTGCAGAACCTTTGGTTCGTCTTCAGAGCTTAACTTGAGGAATATATCTTGACCAAGTCTATTAGTGAAAGTCATGAATGGTCGAACAATAATTACCTGAAAAGAAAACTTTTTAAGTCGAAGACAATCAAAACTTGAATACATTATAACATTTATGCTAAGTTTGATCTTCCATAACTACCTTGGTGGGAACAGATTGATAGGGGCATAGTTTTGTAGAAATGAAAAGCCTCAAGATATTTCCTTCAGCATCATAAGCAAGTATATCCATTGATCCATCCTATGGACAAAACAAAGTATTTCTTAAGAAAAATCCTCTTTGAACTCGCTTTTGACTCATTGACAAATTAATTGTAACGTTACCATATCCCCAAGAGGAGTAAGATCTTTAAAAGGACCAAAATGCTCATTGCCTGTTTCAGCAACAGCCACTGAAAGAGCCAAGGTATTAAAGTTCAGAGCAGAAGCAATTGTGTGGCCTTCATAGACTTCCTCTTCAGTTATTTCCTCAAGGATTGATTCATTTTTTTTGTTTGATTGAAATTGAGCAGCAATTTTTGGTGTATGTTTTTTTCCTGCCATATCCAAAATCCTGTATCTGAGTGGGGGACATCTAGCAACTCCTAACCAGTAAGGAGCATAGACTCTGATTGTCTTTGCCAGTAAGGGTTGTTCTTTGTCATAATTTTGTTCAATGATGATTTGCACAACCCTGCGCATTAGACAAATTTATAACAATGTAATAAACACCTCAAAAGTAGCGGCAAATAAATCAAAGCAGCCAAAATTGTGACCCAGAAACAAGAAATTATAACTGCCCATTGCCGCCATCCCCCCCCCCCCAAAAAAAAAAAAGAAAAAGAACAAGAAAACCAAAATTAAAAGTGAGACCCTAACCTTCCAGATGCCGAGCTTCTCAAACTATATGTCTTGGATGGAATTCCTTGAGGGTTGGATATGAGAACAGCCTCCTGTTCATTCAAATAAAAGCAGGTGAGAAAGTACTATCAGTGTAAAACTTGCAAAGATAGCCAGGTAACAAACAAAATAGAAATATTGATAGACATGATAGATTACATGCATAGGCAGCCAACCCCTTTGTGGAAGCAATGATAAGAACAAAGGTTTCCTGATATCAGCACTGTATATCTGCACGGATTTTCCGGATAATAATATTCCTCTTGAGCATCCAAAAAAGTGGTCATTCGGTTGCATCTCAAGAACAGAATACTCAGCAGCAAGGGGAAGAAAATTGCTGATCATTAGCGGAGACTTGACTACCAGATTCCAATCATGAATGGGATCAGAGTGGATATCCTTTGCAATCTCTGTTGCTTGTATGCTTACACAGAACCACAATTTATGGGAACCCCCTGAGGTTCCAACCATCTCACTGCAACACAGTAGTTCTTCTGACTCTGAAAGAGATGAAACACATATGTTGGACATTTGTTTCAGCTTACCAGCATGGTCTGGTTGGGTTGACCTATCCAATACAGAGCTCCAAGAGTAGTTGTTGGGGTTTACAGAATCCCAAGGCCTTAGCTGCAAGAAATATTGACAAGATTGTGTCAAGGCAGAAAGAGGAAGTGGTACAGTTTCACCAGGTTGAAGAAGCCCAATGGATATTTCGTGCTTAAGATCATCTGCCATTAACTTCCTGCTTCTAACCCATCTTCTTTGCCTTGCAGAGTTAACAGATTCCTTTGGCTCAAAGGATTCAGGCCATCTCAAACTCTCAACATCAGGGGCATAAACCCAGCCATCAGTATTGGCTAGTGCAGTATCCAAATGCCAACCGTCAATAAAAGCCTGAATTATAGACAAAAATCATGAGATATAACACATTCAAATGGTAAAGCCATTCAAACTGAAAAACTACACAGCGCATAAACTATTTACTATAGATTTCTTCCCGAACTTTTGCAAAGTTTTTCATCCATAGTCTATCATTAAATATGGATTTCAAGACCCAAGAATTAAATAAATAATCATTGACATATTATCTCTGTTGTCCAAGTCGTCATTCCCTTCTTCTAAACTTTTATTTTAAGCCATGATTCTCTCAATTCATTGTGTACTATACCCTGTACCACTGATCCACGCAGAAACCAGTAGAAAAAATGCTTTCAATATCCTCTGCTTCTCTCTCGTCTTCCCCTCTTATTTCTCTGTTAGCTTTCATTTTTTTGTAGTATCAGAGATGAAGGCCTGAACATGGGAGCAAAATCATGGCAGATGGGAAATATGATCCAGACCCGATTTGGTATAAATATTGAAATCCTCAGGTCTGATAATGCAATGAACTACTTCAATCAAACTGTCAACTTTTCTAAGAAAGGATAACCTGTGAACTGTCATGTGACTAAAACCCTCAACAAAATGGGATATCAAAGAGGGCAAAAGGCCATGTCCTATCCATGGTCATAAAACAGTTGTATTACTAATTCCCCGTATGGTTTACTTCTAAATCTTTTATTTATCATTTGAATAGTGTAGGTGCCTGATAGAGTTGCTTTTACTGATCAGCAGTATAAGAGAAAATTAGCAAAGATATATGAAAGAGGAAATTCATTTTCAGCTGAACAGGGCTTTGACCACAAGTTTTTATCTTTTGGATAAAGATACTGAGGGTTAGAGTTGCTATAGGGTTGCTGTAGGCAGGGCTATGAGAAGGCTATGTTGGGGATTGTGTTGTGAGAGTTACTTTTAAGCTCTTATTTAGCTGTTGTTGTGAGTGGATAGAGGGAGGACTTATTTTGTATTCAGACTTCAGAGTGAAGTAAGTAGAGCCTCGCCTCTCGAAAGCCAGCTAGGGGTGGAGAAATATATTAGCCTTCTTCATCCTTTTACCTTTCAAAATTAGTGTATTTAATTGTGTTAGTGAGAGTGATTGTGCTGCCCTATATCTTTGTGAGTTGTAAGAGTTGTATCTTGCGTTGTAACCTTCTTCTATTCTTGAGGAGGGAATGTTCTGTGATTAATATCAGTTTAGTGTTGTTTTAAATACTGTTCTACCTTGGTCTCCATCAGTGCCTAAAGTATCAACCCATATATCACCAATCCATATGTAAAATTTTACAGCTTGAAACAAGAAGTCCAAGAATGTTGCAAGTAGTTTCAAGTTAAGGGCAAGCCTATCACTCTGTCAATAGAGAAGTGCCAGGACAAAAAAAAGTAAGCGAGAGGCAAGCATTGAAGACTGTCATCATTCACCTGATGGGAATCTCCCCCTTCTGATGTACCCTGTCCAGGATGAAATGAGCAACCGATCCAACCAATCTGCGGGTCATACTTTTCAGTTTCAAAATACTCTTCTGTCTGAACTTGTTTGCCATCTATCTGTATAGGTTCAGAATTATTTGAATTACTTGAAAGATTGTTCTTTTCACAGGAAGTTTGGGAGGTGAGGCACAAATGAAGCACAAAATTCGTGTTGTTATGAACAGAAACTAGAGATCTAATATTTACATATCTGTTTCCATCCTTCACACTAACTTCACTAGCAACCACATCATTTCCTAACCTCCAACAAGCAGCAGGTGCAGAGTAGTTTAGCCTCACAGTAGTCCAAGGACCTTCCTTGCTAGGACTAATTTGAATAAACCCAGATTGATGGTCCTCAGAAGTGGACAGCTGACAGTCATTCTCAACTTCAGAGTTTTGTACCAGTATGGCACAGCGTAATTTCCCAGACGATTTATGATAACCATCCTGAAAACTCTGTATGACATCAAAGATCAGTACATCACACAGCATACTTACAGAAAAAGACACAGACCATTTGCAGTACTCACTGTGGAGCTTTCTGGAGATAAATCTATCCAGTCCAACGTATTAGCAAAATTTTGGCGGAATGAGAAGTCCTCAATAGTTCTTGCAATCTGGTTCAATGATTCTGAAAAAAATCCTATGGGAGCACCTTCAAAACCAGAAAAGGATTTAATGACAAATATTGAACAAGATAGGGGGCCTCCACCAAAGAGTTAAGGCATTGATATACCAAAGAAACATGCACAAGTAATCCATATTTCCAAGAAATACTTCATATCACTTAAATTTTATATTTGTGCGCGGGCGCAAGAGCAGAGAAACACTTTATATTTTGAAGATATCTCAAAACACAGTAATTTATTCTCCAAGTTCTTAAAAAGTTTCTCATCACTTTGAATTTGGTGGGAAATTCCAAGAAGTACCTCTACTCATATCTGTAACAATCAATTCCAACGAGTAACAGTCCTGCATAAGCCAACTTACACATTAGTTACTCAGTGATGAAGCTTACATGGAGAGATGAAGAGAAAGAGGAAGACACATGATACCAAAAGATGAAAAACAGAAAAGGAGGGCGCAAATTTTGGAAAGCAAAATATGTTTGACATAAGACTGTTAAATGCATAGTTAGAGAAGCATTTGACATTAAAGATTTACATTTTTTTATAGGAAGATTTACATTTTTAACAATAACTGATATAGCCCTCAAATTATATTTTTAAATTTTATCTTCTCAAGGCCATAAAAAAATCCACTGGGAATACCCGGTATATATGTATTTCTCTCTAGCTGCATCATATAACTAATGGCCACTACATGGGTTATATGTCAAGAATGCATTCTGTCATGGTGAACAGTAGGAAGCAGTGTATATGGAGCAACCCCTTGAATTTATTGCTTGCAGGTGGTATGGGAAGGTGTGTTCATTCTAGAGAGTCAAAGCACAGCTGCACATAAAGTGAGAAGTGTAATGGGCTGAATTACAATAGCAAAAACAGAACAGAAAAGAAGATAAATCCCCCAGCTTTCAACAGGTTAGTGTTTTTACACAGCTTTGTACAAAACTTTCCTTCTATTCTCCTCATACCCAGGACTCCATTAGATCCCCCTAGATCTCCCTAACTCTGTTGCACTCTCTGCTACACCTCATTATACATTTGGGATAGTTAGAGGTAAAGATTTCTGAATTGCCCCTCTGGCCTGCTCATTAGAATCTGCCAAAACAACACTCCATACGGTCTTTTATTTGTCCTATTATGCATATTTAGATTTGGCCTATTGCCTTTGGGCACATTAATGTGTGTTGGATTAACTTGTTGATATTGATACTTGAAGTCACAACTTGTGGGAAGCCAATGGTTCTTAATGTAAATCCCACAACGAGTGATAGAGATAAGACCCAGAATCAGAATACATATTTGGGATAGTTAGAGGTAAAGATTTTCTAAACTGCCCCTCTGGCCTGCTCATTAGAATCTGCCAAAACAACACTCCATACGGTCTTTTATTTGTCCTATTATGCATATTAAGCTTTGGCCTATTGCCTTTGGGCCCATTAACGTGTGTTGGATTAACTTGTTGATATTGGTACTTGAAGTCACAACTAATGGGAAGCCAATTGTTCTTAATGTAAAGCCCACAACGAGTGATAGAGATATGACCTAGAATCAGAATACAAGTCAAATTTAAAGATCGTGTATATCCACACAGATGACAGATCCCCAAAAACAAGAATTGCGCAAGACATAATTGATTTAGCACAGCATATACTATATCAACACAAACGAGATAAGTAACATCCTGTTTTCCAGAAAGACCAACACAGGCTAACACAGAGAAAGCAAAATCTAAAGTAGTTGAGATATTCTGCAATTACCAGGGAATCAACTTTGAAGAAAAACATTTCATTCCACTCGACTAATTCAACATCTGAAGGCAATAACTGATAAGGGCTGCTTGCACAAGTGCGAGAACTTTGTTTGTGAAGCAATGTGTCAGTAGGGAGGCTTTGATCAGGGGTAAGGCGGATTGCCACTGTATATTGCTGCAAAGCAGAGCCTTTAACTCTGGGAAACTGCACTAGAAATATTAAGTTATTAGGCCATGAAATAAGAAATTTATAATGAAAATTAGCAAATACTCCCTCTGGTCCTTTTTATAAGCAACTTTCTCTCTCTTATGGTTGGTCCTTAATATAAGCACATTTTCTCTCATGTCTCAAAATTTAAACTATTTTTTCTTTTTTTATCCCTATTAAATACATATCTTTCTATTAATTATTCCCACTCACCACTAATTCTCTTTTATTTAATCATTTATCACTCATTCTCTTTCATGTTTTTTACTCATTCTCTCTCTTATGCTCTTTTTATAAATAGTGGCATATTTGGAAGAAACATGACATTTTTTACACATTTATTATTTTTAACTAATCTTAACCACCAGTTTGTTTTGTGCAATCAAGAAAAAAGTTGCTTACAAAAAGGACTAGAGGGAGTCATGAAAACGGGTAAAAGAACTAAGACCATACCTGTGCATCTGCAATGATGACTGTCACCAATCTTTTAACCTTTCTACGGGGCCTACCCTTCAAGTGAGAATCTAGCATATTTCTAGAAACAGAAACTTTCACAGCCTTCATATCCCCAGATGGCATTTGTAATACGCTCTGAAGACCCCTTCCTTCAGTAGCACGAACATAAATATCTTGACCAAGTTTGTTTTGTGGGACTATGTAATAGTTTCTCTCTTGGAGAGAGTTGAGTATAGAGTTTCTACCAGGAGTTGGAGAGAATGAATCCTAATGAAAAGAGAGAGAAAGAGGAAGCACTTAAGAAGTCTACCACACAAAGGTAAAGCGCATTTAAAAAAAAAAGACAATGACAAAGAAATTGAACACATGAGAAATTAAAGAGTTACAAAGAAAATTACTCTATTTTTGCAATATTCTTGGGAATGGTTAAGGTTATTCCAACTCGCATAACCTTGAATGATCATATTTGCATTAGAGACTGAAACATTTATATTCAGATCTCTAGTTGCTGTGAAACGTAACTGAGAAGCTGCGCCTGGAGCATTAAGGTCATATTGGTACCTATAACAACATAAAATAATTAGGCAAAGAAGAGAAAATGAAACTTCAGAATATAGCTAAGAGTTCAAATTAATAATTGAATAGGTTATATAAAAGGGATTGTTTGATAAGCCTTTGTAATCTGAATGTTTTTAGAATTGGGAATTAGGGTAGAAGAGAAGAAGATTAGAGGGTTCAAGGGAAGAAGAAGAGAGGGAATAAGAGAGAAGAACAGAGAGGGAGATGGAGAGAAGAGTTTCTGAAATAATTCTCTAGGAATCCATTACATGTCCAAAACTGGCAAATACAATGGGATTATGCCTCATTTATAGGCTAGAGTGACTTAATGACCAAGTCAAGCTATAACTAACTAACTAACTAACTAATTCTAACGGCTAGCTCTAACTAACTGACATTAGCTAACCTTTAAGTCTTTATTACATTTATATATCACTATTAGTGTTAGAATAAATAAGAGTATTGATGGGTTTGCAATCTAATATCTGTTTCACCTAGTATGTCTAAGGCGTACTTTCTTTGATAAAGCAACTTCTGTTCATGATTGGGAACCTTCAATTTTATTAACAGGTCACAAAAAGATATCACTTGTGTAAAGTCGTCAATAGTTAGTTGAGGGTTTTCCCCAGGTCAATACATAACCCAGGAATTTTATTTTTTGGAAATACGGGGCACTTTACCTTAAGAATCCATCTACTGGCTCCACAAGAGGCTCCCAGGCTTCATACTTATCATTATAAGATCTGGCGGACAAAGAGAAACTGACAGTGCAATTCAGGTACTCAGTTCTTCCGTGCAGACTAAATGATACACCCATCAAAGATATATTGAACAATGGAACCATCTGTGAAGTGAAAAAAAAAAGGTTAGAATTTTCATATCAGTCAGGACGTTGCACTAGCTTTAGTGCCTTACATAGCTGATGACACAAGTAGAGGAAAATATAAAAAATCTTCATATTATGATGGGTACCTAAGTAGGATGGCTATACAAGTGGGAGAACCAACCCCCTTAGATACCCCATTAAGCATCCCATGCCATTCAATGTAAGATTTAGTATCCCATACTACAAATTCTCCATCATATTACAATTTCAAGAAGGGAGAAAAACAATTACAAAACAGCTTATCTTAATAGGAAAGAAGAAAGATCACAAAGTTCCTGCGCTTAACAATAACAATGGCTTCCTCTTCAATGGTAAATGGTAAAAAAAAAATCAATGTAAATGGAAATGCTTTACGGAGTTTTTGCAGCTGAATTTGGCAAAAAGAAGTTAAATGTGTTTGCAGTTAGATAAAGTGATAAACAAAGACATATAGGTAAAACGTAAGTCAAAATCACTCTCTTATTATAGATATTAAATCTAGAGGGGCATGATAGAATTATTTCTCTATGTTTGCAGAAAACCTGTGCGATTGATGACAACACATTTCAGGTAAACACTAAGCTGTTAAGGAACCACTCATACTGAAACTACTAAACCAAATATTTTGTTCTCACCAAGCCACCATAGTCATCAAAGAGTGCAACTGAGAAGCTCCCAATCCCAGCATCAATTACTGTAGCATCTGAGCCACTTGGAACACCAGAATCTGCTAGCTTTAAAGCAAACCTTCTTGGGGGCTTTTTGAAACCCCCACGGACAATAAATGTCCCCAACTCATTGCCAACTGCCCATATGCTAAATGGCTCTCTCGTATGCTTAGCTTCAGATGTATCCCATGCACTCTCTTCCAAAAATTGATCTCCAGCGACCAGATCACTGCGTATGCACCTTAACTTGTCAAATTCATTTTGCTTTGGTTTCCCTTTGCATGAGACACAACCCAAGGACACATAGCCAGGGGGAGACTGAGGAAGCCAAAATGTTATGCTTTCCATTCCTCTCTGCTTCTTGATCCGTCCAACAAGCTGAAAATCTTGGGGGGCTTTAAAATGATTTTCATCACTGGAATCATGAAGAACAATGCAGGTATTTGGAGGCTCAAACCTAGAAATAAGATAATCACATCAGATTGGTCTTAAATGTCAACAAGAAGAAAAGAAATTTCAAATCATTTTTCCAATTAAAGAAAGAGCATTCATAAGGGGTGAACACAAACCCTTTAACAGCTATATCTCCAAAATATACCATCCCATCTGGAACAACTGGACGCCATATGGATAACTTTTTTCTTGTGTTCAATCCCTGATTCCACCATATTAACTGGAAGCTTGCAACAGGCTCAAAACGTCTATTAGAGCTTGCATCAGCAGACTGGTCAGATTGCAAGGTTTGATACCCATCAGAAGGACCTTGGATATGCAGGCTACTTGACGCTGCTGGGGACACCTTAACAAAACCATATTTGATGTGACGTAATTCATAAGATTTACCCAGTAAACTGTGCATACTAGGATCTACTGGTAAAAAAGTGCCAACAGAATTATCGACTCTCCAAAATGCCACATCTGATGATTGTCTGCCATGAATAAACAAAAACAATCTCATGTTTTCAAGTGGAAAACATCTATTCTTATGTCTAACAAATCAGTAAAGCATGAATACAACAAGAAGCCTAATGCCACTACGTGGTGTCAGCTACAAAGATCAAATGACACTATAATACTCTATTCACAACAATCTCTTTTTTCATACACGACAATCTCTTCTGATATAGCATTAACCAAACCGGTAGATCATGAATGTCACAATATAATTTAAACAGTGAAAAAAATTATCACTCTGAAGTCATTACCAGATACAAAAACGTCAACTTGCAATCAACAGTTGGCATTTGGATGTATAAAGCTTTATTGAGTTTACAACAGAACTCACAAGAAAATTACTTTCTTAATTCCACTTACATATCAGTACTGCTGATCAAGATGCAGTCTCTCAAAGAGCATGGAGAGACAGATGAAGAAGGGATGCAAAAGGCTGAAGATAAAGGAGGGGGTGCTCTTCCACGGGTAACTACACAGCCAAGAGCAACATAACCTTTGGGAGCTTCAGGGAACCAAATGGAACAGCAATCATCTCCCTCACTTTTGGAACCAGTACTTAACAATTCAGAGTTATCCAATCCTTTACCGGTCATGCTCCTAGAAGCTAAAGGTGGCCAAATTAATTTGAAATTAATGGGCTTCTTGACTCTTATTGTACTAGTATTTACTGCAAGAACTCCTTTTGCTGGAGGGTTGTCTCTGAAAACATCATATCAAAGATAAATTCAAGAAGGTGAACAAAGTAGAAACTACTTACAAGAAAAGCATTATTAAGAGATTTCACCGACAATGGCGTAAGGTAGTCACCCAATACAGCAAAACCAGGGGGAGCACGAGGCCTCCAAAAGGCATATGTTTGGTCAGTAAGAGTATCTGGGTAGTGCAATAATTTTTCAGAAATTTCAAACACACAATTTCCAAAATTTTTATCAGAAATAAAAACTAGAGAATGTCTACATACTCTTTATTGTTCCAACTTTATCAAAGTGAGAGCAAACAATTGTAGCTTTCTTTGATGTCATCCTTAAAAATGATAAAATATCATCTTCCACAGCCAAAAAGAGTGTCAAGATGCTGAATGTGAAATTCATAATTATGTCCGAAACATGTAAATGTATATTGGTCTTCCCAGAAGTGTTTGAATACTTCAAAGTGGTATCAAATGGCTCCAAAATAATGATTCCATTACTCTCCATTGTCAAGCCAAGAATGTCTGCATTCATCTCAGTATTGTTACCCTTCAAGACAAGCCTGTACATTGGATTAGACACATCTGATGTCATTCTTCTTTAAAGTATAAATTCTATGTAATTCTTGCTGGAAATATTAAAAGAAAGAACATACTCGCCAAGGACTAAGAGAGACAAGTAGTCGACCAAAGTTTGTGGAAATCCTACCTTTTAATATGCAAATATTTGTATTTATTTGTGCATAGGATTTTATTCTTATTCCCTGTATCCCTTCATTCTCGGCCCATCTTAATTGGTCATTGCTGTATATATCTCCCCGATATTGTTCAATGAGAAGTATGAAGAATTATTCTCACTCCCTACTACAAAGTTAATTAATATTCATGGATTTGCTGATGATAAGTTGTTGATTTTGGAAAACCATAATGGCGTTCTGTATAATATATAGGTCTTGAGGTAATTAAAAATGCATAAGTATTAAAAAATAACAATAATATGACATTGTGATCAATGGTGGTGTTCCTTCCAAAATAGAAAAAGAAAAACAATACTAGCTGACCAATTCCTATTAAAAAATTAACATTCTGCAGCGTTCCCCACTCAGGTGCTCATCAAGGATCACTCGAGTTCCCCACTTGGAATTCAGAAACACAATCTAGGAATCAAAAACTAATGTAGAGGACAGTTGAAGTCCACGAAAACTAAAGCAAAAAGGATTACTACCTACAAAAGGTGTCCATCTGTGCATGCAGAAGTTTATTAGAGAGGTATAATAAATCGCCAGCATCTTTAGATGTGTTATAGAAGGTAAGTTCTGGACCAACAGCCTGCACAACATAGCTCAGTTTTACGGTAAGGCACCAAGAAAGTTAGACGACTTAAAAGAATTGAACAGCAGGTATCCATGAATCATTGTTACCACAATACACTCGTGAGTCGCATATTTGACAGGAAAGATAATGTCACATGATATAGAGACTAAAAATTTAAACACAGACTAGTATCACAAAAAGAGTAAATGACTCGACAAATTGTGGCATATTTATGACTTTTTGTCGGTTATTATTCTGTTTTTATTTTATTTTAATTAGCAACAGAGCAGCTATATTTTTATATTATGATTAGATTTTAATCTTAGGAATAAAATCTTCTCTGATATTCCTTGATTTTTTGTCAGACCTGTTGCCTAAGCTGTTCATTTAATCCTAATGAGAATAAAGAACAGTGCAGCCAATGATCCTTATGTTGGCAAATTTCAAATAGAATCTTAGACATATCAATGACAGACTAGGAAACTGTTCAACCTTAACAGAAGGTATATTGGTGGTAAAAAGTATGACCTAAGCAGTAGCTTGTAGATAAAAATTTTACGTTTAAATGGTGTTCACGATTATTCAAATAGAACTGAAAGGCTTCAACAACCATGGTCAAACACATTGTTACAGATTATAAAAACATCGTCAAGACTACACCTAATAAACTAAGCTGTCTCTTTTAGATTCAGTTATCCTTAATAGAGTATGAAACTTTCTTTCATTAAACATTTTAGAGTTTGATCTTTACACAGCATAGACCTAAAAGCTTAAGGCGTGCCTAAGCTTATGATCCCAATGTTATGTTCCTAAGATTATGCAGAAATAAATGATAACTAAACAGTCAACTGCCAATGATAATGGGCCCTGATATCAGGTTTCGAGCTTGCCAGCATAGATTAATTGTAGTATGGAAGAAATGGGAGCTCTAGAGAAAAATAATACCTGGGAAGTGGTACATTTACCATGAGGAAAGAAAACTGTAAGATGCAAATGGGTCTTTACACCAAAGTAGAAGGCTGACAGTTCCTTGGACAAATACAAGGCTCGACTAGTGGCTAAAAGGTTCATACAGACATATGGCATAGATTACACTAAAACATTTGCCCCAGTTGCAAAGCTCAATACAGTCAGGGTGTTATTGTCATTAGCTGCAAATCTTGATTGGCCACTTCATCAATTGGACATCAAGAATGCATTTCTTACTACTGACAGAAGGAGAAGTTTATATGACCCTACCTCCCGGTTTTGAATATAGGGGCAAAGGTAACAAAGTTTACAAACTAAAGAAATCCATTTATGGGTTGAAGCAATCTCCCATGGCATCGTTTGACAGATTGTCAAAGGAGCTGACAGAGGAGAAGTGTTTGCAGGGACAATCTGATCACACACTCTTTGTTAAACACCATGAAGGGAAGAAGGCCACACTTATTGTATATGTGGATGATATGGTCGTAACTGGAGATGATATCGAAGAAATAGAGAGACTAAAGAAAATCCTAGCTGCTGAATTCAAAGTAAAAGATCTAGGCCAAATGCGCTATTTCCTTGGCATGGAAGTTGCTAGGTCAAGGAAAGGGATATGCATCTCACAAAGGAAATATATCCTTGATCTTTTGACAAAAACCGGAATGCTTGGTTGCAAGTCAATTGATACTCCCATCGCAATACAAAAGAAGAAAAAGAAAAGGAAGGGAGAGGAAAGCAAAAATGATGAAGAAGTGGAGGATGAGAAAGAACAAGAAGAAGGCACACTTGTTGACAAGGAAAGATATCACAGTTTGGTGGGAAAACTAATTTACTTGTCACATACAAGACCAAATATTGCCTTTGCTGTGAGTTTTGTAAGCCAACATATGCACTCACCAAAGGAAATTCACTTACGAGCTGTGTACAGAATTTTGAAGTACTTCAAGGGTACCCCAGGAAAGGGCTTATTCTTTAAAAAAGGGTGAACAACCCAAGATTGAGATATATACTGATGCCGATCACAGGGGAGATAAGGATAGAAGATCTACATCTGGGTATTGTACCTTCATATAGGGCAACCTAGTAACTTGGAGGAGCAAGAAACAAAATGTGGTGTCTAGAAGTGCAGCAGAGGCTGAGCTTAGAGCCATAGCACATGGGATCTATGGGGGGTTGTGGTTGCAGAAACTCCTCAAGGATTTATAGGTTGAGGTGGAATTGCCCATCAAGCTCTATTCAGATAGCAAGGCAGCTATAAGTATGTCTCACAATCCAGTTCAAAATGATAAAACCAAACATGTTGAAATAGACAGACATTTCATCAAGGAAAAATATTGCAAATGGAGTAGTATGCCTAATATATGTTCCATCAAAGAAGTTGCAGAGGTTCTTACCAAGGGACTACCAAGAGATAGTTTTGATGAATGCATAGGTAAGTTGGATATGATTAATATCTATGATCCAACTTGAAGGGAAGTGTGGAAATATCCTATCATTTATTAGGTTAGTTAGACAGTAGTAGTTAGGAAGTAATAGCATTTATGAGACTTTATTCTCATGTCTCTCTCTTTAATGTATATATTGGGATGTGTTAGGAAATAATGTAGATATCCCACATAATCAGGGATAGTTAGTATCCCACTAAATTAGGGATTATAGTATCAATCATCATAATGAGCCATTAATTCTGAGGCTCCCACTCTGTATATAAATACCCTTATACATGAATGAAGAATATACACTTCAGTAAATATTTGAGTAACATGCTATCAAAGCCATAGTGCTCTCTTTTTCGTTTTCCGACGCGGTTTCCTCTGGTTTCTGGCTTCTGTCCGCACTGTTCACTGTGCAAGGAGCTCCGGTGAGGGTGAGTCAGCCCACACGCGCCCCACCGCTGGCCTCACTGCCGCCCGATCGGCCAGTCCCCGGAGTTTCACCGCCGTCCGACGAGCGTGTGGCCCTCACGCGCCACCCCATCTCTCGCCGGACTTCCACTCGCCGACGCGTGACGCCGTTTTCCGGTGAATTTTCCGACGCCGTTTGCTGTGCTGGGGTCAACTCGTTGCCGCCGTTCTTCCCCTTGTGGTTTTGTGTTGTGGGTACCTACGGTTTGTCGTCCCGTTGTTGATTTCACCCTTTGCTGCTGTTGGGAGTGCACTGTAGCTTCTGTTTCTGGTTCGTTGCTTCTGCTTCTGGTTCGTTTCTATCGTCCTTGCTCATTTAGCCACCTTTAGGAGTGTTTCTGTCGTCACTGTTGCTTCTGTTTCTGTGTGCTTGTAAGTGTGCTTGTAAGGTTCCTTTCATCGGTTGATCCTTTATTGTGTGTGTTTTTGGTCTTGCATTGATGGCTGATTCCAAGACTAGTGTCACTACTGAAATTATTCCTGTGACTAACAAAATCACTGAGCACAAATTGACCTAGACAAATTATATGGATTGGAGCAAAACTGTTCGCATGTACTTACTTAGTATTGAGAAGGAGGGCCATTTGACTGAGACGCCTCCCACGGATGACCCTAAGATGGCTTGGGCCCATGCTGATGCTCGTTTATTTTTGCAAATCCAGAATTCCATTGGCAGCGATTCATCGGTTAGTCACTGTAATACTGTTAAGGAACTTATGGGTTGCTTGGAACTCCTATATTCTGGAAAAGGCAATATTACCCGCATTCATGATGTCTGCAAGGGATTTTATCGTGCTGAAAAGCAGGGCCGCTCTTTAAAGAGCTTTTATGTGGAGTTTAAGAAAATGTATGAGGAATTGAAGATGTTAATGCCGCCTACCACTGATCTTCAGGCACAGGTTGATAATATGGAGAAATTGGCGATTATCAGCTTTCTTACTGCCCTTGACCCAGCCTATGAGACAGTTTGTTCCCAGGTTCTGTCTAGTTCTGAACTTCCTTCGCTTCAGGATGTGTACTCTCGTGTGCTACGTGCCGATAGTCTCTTACACCCGACCTCTACTCCTACTGCTAGTGCGTTGGCTGGTCGTGGTCCCACTGATAACCGCCATCAGAGCTTCTTGAACTCTGGACCTAGTACACCATCCTCAACCTCTGTTGATTCGCAAAACCAAGGTCCTCCACGTTCAGGCAACAATCCTCTGACTCCTAGTCCTATTGTCTGCTACTATTGTAAGGAACCTGGTCATACCAAACGCTACTGTCGTAAGTTGCAAAACAAGCTACAACGTACTGGAGCTGCTCATATGGCCCAATCCACAAATCAACCTGCCACTGTTCCATCCACTCCGAGTGCGCTTGCTACAGGTAACGGTGACTCATGCCTTGCTACTTCTTCCTCGAGGTGGATTATCGATTCTGGTGCCACTGACCACATGACAGGTAACCATCGTTTATTCTCTACATATGCACCTTATGCCAACCCCTCTTCTATCACTATTGCAAATGGTTCTGCTTCTCGTGTCCTTGGCTCTGGCACTGTTACACCTACATCCTCTGTTCCTCTATCGTCAGTCCTCAATGTTCCTGACCTGGCTTTTAACCTTCTGTCTCCCAGCAAGCTTACTCGTCAATTGAACTGTTTTATCTCACTTTTTCCTGACCATTGTGTGATTCAGGATCTTACGACGAAGCGGATTATTGGTAGGGGTTATGAATCGGGCGGCCATTACTTTCTGGACGATCAGGTGCCGTGTTCAGTTGCTTGCTCTAGTGGTTCCTCTCCTTTTGATATTCATTGTCGTTTAGGTCATATGTCTTTGTCATCCTTGAAGAGGTTGTATCCTCAATTTCATCATTTGTCGTCCTTAGAGTGTGAGTCGTGTCAGTTTGCCAAACACCACCATGTTCACCTGGCACCTCGCGTCAATAAACGGGCTGCGTCCCCCTTTGATTTGGTTCATTCTGATGTTTGGGGTCCTTGTCCTGTCGTGTCCATGTCTGGTTTTAAGTACTTAGTCACTTTCGTTGATGATTTTTCTCGAACCACCTGGCTTTATTTAATGAAAAGTCGTTCCGAGTTATTTTCTCACTTTTGCAATTTTTGTGTTGAGATCAAAACTCAATTTGGTGTCTCTGTGAAAACCTTACGCAGTGATAATGCTAAAGAGTATTTTTCTACCCAGTTTCATGACTATATGCTTACACATGGCATGCTTCATCAGTCCTCGTGTGCAGATACACCTGCTCAGAATGGTGTTGCCAAAAGAAAAAATCGGCATTTATTAGAAGTTGCCCGCACTCTAATGTTTCAAATGCATGTTCCTAAATCCTTTTGGGCTGATGCTGTGTCCACCGCCTGCTTTCTTATTAATCGTATGCCATCTCCTGTTCTCAGTGGTGACGTTCCATACACCACTTTGTTTCCTTCCAAACCCTTGTTTCCCATTGATCCAAAAATTTTCGGTTGTGTCTGTTTTGTTCGAGACATTCATCCCGGTATCACTAAACTTGATCCAAAAGCTCTCAAGTGTGTCTTCATTGGTTATTCTAGGGTTCAGAAGGGCTATCGGTGCTACTCTCCCAACCTTCGGCGTTATCTTGTGTCTACAGATGTCACTTTCCATGAATCCACTTCGTTCTTCTCTGTCCCTGCTCTGCCTCCATCTCCTTCCCCTAATCCGGATCTTGATCATGTCTTAGTGTATGAGGTTCGTTCCCCACCAGTGCAAGCATCTGTGCCGGCCCCTGCTCCACCTCCTATCCACCATGTTTATCAAAGACGTCCTAAGGAAAGTAATGTTGCTGCTCGTCTTTCTGACCTACCAATGTCCGCCTTGGCGCCTGATCCGCACTTAGCCACCTCGCCTTCCCTTGCCTCTGACCCTGAACCAATGCCTGAACCAGTGCCTGAACACGTGCCTTCTAATCTAAATCCTACTGTCCCCTTTGCTGACTTACCCATTGCTCTCCGTAAAGGTAAACACACTTGTACGTGCCCTATTTCCTCGTTTGTTTCCTATCATCACCTGTCGCCCACATCCTGTTCCTTCATAGCCTCCGTAGACTTTATTCCCATTCCCACCCATCTCTCCCAAGCCTTGGCCCATCCTGGTTGGCGTGCTGCGATGAATGAGGAAATGATGGCCCTTGATAAGGCTGGTACCTGGACTCTCATTGATTTACCTCCTGGAAAGAAGGCTATTGGATGTAAGTGGGTGTTTGCTGTTAAGACCAAAGCTGATGGCACCTTGGAACGATTGAAAGCTCGATTGGTGGCTAAGGGTTATGCTCAGACGTATGGTGTTGACTATTCAGAAACTTTCTCTCCTGTGGCCAAGTTATCCTCTGTTCGTCCCTTCATTTCTATGGCAGCTACCCATGGTTGGGATCTTTATCAGTTGGACGTTAAGAATGCCTTTTTAAATGGTGATCTTCTTGAGGAAGTTTACATCGAGCAACCGCCTGGCTTTGTTGCTCAGGGGGAGCATGGCAAGGTATGTCACCTCCAGAAGTCTTTATATGGTTTGAAACCGAGCCCTCGTGCTTGGTTTGACAGATTTAGTTCTGTGGTAAAGAAGTTTGGTCTGAATCAAAGTAAATGTAATCATTCTGTGTTTTATCAACGGACGGATGCTGGCATGATTCTCTTAGTAGTCTATGTCGATGACATTGTTATTATAGGCAGTGATACGTCAAGGATCTCATCACTCAAGGACTTTCTGAATTCACATTTTCAAACAAAGGATTTGGGTCCGTTAAAGTACTTTCTTGGGATCGAAGTTATGCGAAGCAAGAAATGCATTCTCCTAACCCAGCGGAAATATGTCCTAGATCTACTGAAAGAAACCGGGAAACTTGGCGCAACACCTAGTAGCTGTCCCATGATTTCTAATCCTTTTTTGGACATTGATGATAGTGTGCCGTTTGATGAGCTACCCGAGGATGTGAAAAAACGAATTGATCCTGTGAAGATTAAACCGTTTGCCTATCCTGAGCGATACCAAAGGCTGATTGGAAAATTTAACTATCTCACGGTAATTCGCCCTGATGTAACCTTTCCTGTCAGTAGGCTTAGCCAATTCATGGTATCACCGACCGTTGCTCAGTGGGAGGCTTTGGAGCATGTCCTACATTATCTGAAGGGCTCACCTGGTCGTGGTATACTCTATACGAATCATGGTCACACAAAGATTGAGTGTTTTTGTGATGCAGATCATGCAGGGTCAAAGACGACTAGGAGGTCCACTACAGGCTATTGCGTTCTTATAGGTGGAAACTTGGTATCTTGGAGGAGCAAGAAGCAGGATGTGGTGGCAAAGTCTAGTGCAGAGGCTGAGTATCGAGCCATGTCTCAGTCCGTACAAGAGATTGTGTGGATCCACCAATTAATGAAGGAGGTCGGTCTTGCCACGTCATTGCCTGCGAAACTGTGGTGTGATAATAAAGCCACCTTACACATAGCCTCCAACTCCGTGTTCCATGAACGTACGAAACATAATGAGATTGATTGTCATTTTGTACGTGATAAGATCAAGGAGAATTTTATCTCTACAGGACATGTACCGTCTAGTGATCAGTTAGGTGATTTTTTGACTAAGGCCTTGGATGGCACTCGGGTTGACTATCTTTGTAACAAGTTGGGCATGATTAATATTTATGCTCCAACTTGAGGGGGAGTGTTAGGAAATAATGTAGATATCCCACATAATCAGGGATAGTTAGTATCCCACTAAATTAGGGATTATAGTATCAATCATCATAATGAGCCATTAATTCTAAGGCTCCCACTCTGTATATAAATACCCTTATACATGAATGAAGAATATACACTTCAGTGAATATTTGAGTAACAGGATGTAATCTACATTAGAAAGATAAGATGAAATTATTTTCCCCGAGAATCAACAAATACACTTTGAGAAGATCAAGAATCCTCCCGAGAGAAAAGGAGAAAATAAAAGGCTAGCAAAAGAACATAGAAAAGAAGAGAAATTGTCTACTAGAAAAGGGTATCCAATTCTAATGCATTTACATAGCTCTTCCCTTAACACCACTATCAATATTAAAAAAGAAAAACTCCTAGTTTAGTCAAAAGAAATTACTCAAAATTCAAAGGACACACCCTGAGAATCACCAAGAGCACAAAAAAGGCCAATAACATATGGAACTCAGACTACAACAAGCACAGGCAGCAGGTCCTTACCCCATCATAGGTGTAAAAGAATAAAAAACCACCTGGGCTATCCTAATGCTTAATTAAAAAAATAAAGTTCTTGCTGTATCTAGTGCTTGTAGATCAGTCTGATTGATTACAACTGAACAAAGAGACATAAATCTTCCTAAAACAACTGATGGATACGTACATATTTATGTGTCCGTTTGCTTATGCATAGTTATTGTATTGTAGAAACACTTACCTGCAGCTCAACTATGAACTCAGTAGAATGACTAATTGCATTATTCTGACATGGCACTTCATCACCACTTCCTCCAAGAGCACTTCGCTGATGACTTTCTTGTAGTGCTTCCAAATAGACATGATCATCCTTTGAAACTGAATAGCTACTATTAGCTCCAAGAAAAACACAAGAATCCAAGTACTGCCCATCCTGCAAGAACAAAATCAGGGTAATTAAAGTTTCAAGCATCCAATAACTTAACTGCATTCATAACATAACTGTTAAAGGACATTAAAAGATGAGACCTTGATAACCACATTTTTGAATTGCAATTTCTTCCCATTTCCCACATATATTAAAGACTTTGAACTAGGTGCTGTAAGATTGAAACCCTGAGCATCTTTTAAATATAAGGTTCCGCCATCACCATCATAAATGAAATGATCATAATTTTCATCATCAACTATAAAGGGCTTTTGTGGTGAGAGAGAGAATTCATGACAGGGTTGCCTGTAAATGAACTGATCCGGGAAGATACCATCGACAATGTGAGAGCTGTCATCGTCTTCATAGGATAGCAGACCACTGACTGAAGGAACAAAGAACTCAACTACAGCAAGAAGAAAATCAAGAGCAACCAGCAACTGAGGTCTCTGGACGCATAAAGTAACAAATGTTGAGAACTGACTAAATTTCACATCAACAATCAACATTGTGGGAACAGGCTCAAAATTGTTTCCCTGTATTGTGTTGCTGTCAACTGAGTCCTGCTCATGCTCATATGCTAGAGTATTTAGTGAACTGGCCCCAAAATTCTGAGGCCTCCCAATCGCTAATCGAAATTCCTGTTCAACCCCCTCGCGATCATCAAACACACTGAATCCTTTAAGTGTTGCTGAGAGAAATCCCTCCCCTGATGTGCTAGATTTATACAGTAGCCATGCACCACTGACCTGCACAACAGTGAGCTTAGAACTGACCCAAAACAAAGCATAATTACACTTTTCCTCTCTCTTTTTCTTTTTTTTTTTTTTGCGGGGTCCTTTCAGTCCCGCTAGTATCATTTCGAGCAATAACATCTCACTTGTAATTAAGGAAAAATTGCAATTGGACTACATATATCGCTATGCCTCTGATGAACGCATCAAGAACATGAAGCTCAAAACCAATTGCATTTTTAATTTCATATTTTGAAACAGGTATTTCTGGGTCCTTGATACTAGGTGTATCCTTTCACCTTCAAGTAGTCATGTGTTATGAGAGAAGTGGTGTTCATCACCTCTCTCATGTTCCTTACATGGTTTTTTGAAGGGAGTTCCTCATCTCATGTACAGAGAGGTATGAAAACATCAATGCATCATTTAGTAATTGTTTGGTTTCACTTATTTTAAGTGATTTTCCATTGTACCATGTAAATATGTGAGACTAATTTGTCTCATAAAGTGCAAAGTTGATTATTTTAAGTGGGGGCAAACAAGCACTAAGCCTTTTAGGCTCGCTGGTTTCTTACAGTTCTTTTGCCTAGAAATAGAAAGATATCTCATCCCCTCGTTTGTTATATGTTTTCTCTTTTACTTTCTAAAAATTTCCTTCTTTCAAAAACATAGAGATTATATACCTGCACTGTAGCCAAGGATGCATCCCGGGTTACTCCCATATACAAGCTTAGTTCAACCAGTTTGATGGAAACAGAAACTTTCAGTGAAATAAATGCTTCAGCAATTGAGGTCCTTGAATTAGCATCATCAGTTTCCCGAGGAACATCTCCTATTGCATCGTTCGATGACATGATTGAATATTGATTTAATGCTGGGGGAATATTTGGAGGCTCAGAAATGTTAGACACCGCACACTCAGTAATGATTTTATATTCCTTATTTGACATCGCTGCTTTCAACTCTCCAACCTGTAGAACCACAATTTTAAATACAAGACATAACATAAGAGCAGCAAAGTCCAGGAATTAACCACTCTAACTAATCAAGGTAGCAAGTATAACAATAAATAACTTACAACCAAACTTACTATAATAAATAGTAAAAACGACAACAATATAATGAGGAAAACAGTAGCCATTTAGTTATTAGGGCATTCTCAATGCAAACTGCAAATGCAGAGCCATACCTTAATAATCGCTTCGATACTTGGCAATTGATGTAACAAGTCACGGAGTGACCTACGAATTATCACAGATAGCCCACTCACATCCTGGATTATGCTTTCACCTAACTCTTCTCCAATTCCAACATTTAAATTAATGTCTTCAACCTACAACACACCAGAGTCTTGTTAAAAATACAAAAGTGGATTACATAAGAGAAGATCCTTTTTAAGCCAGGTCTATTATAGTATTATCTCTCTAAATAAACTAAGTTACAAGTAACCGATCTCACCTGGACCATCATAGTTTCCAAGTGTATTGAATGCATTTCATTTTTACCTCCACCTATCCATTCAAAGGTGTTCTTGACAGTTATATGAACTATGTCAAGCCTCAAGAAGCTGTATAATAACAATAGAAACAAACTGATGTTAAACAAGTGAAAAAAACCACACAAGACCTTTTGTTCAAGAGCATATGCTATAGAATTCAATGACTCTTCCACATGAAATACTCATCACATTATGTTGTTGAAATGCAACACATAAATGAAAAACTAGTGCCTAAGGGGGGAAATGAACTTTCAACTTACTCAAGGCTGTCTGTTTTCCGAGGCATTAATATTATAGGCTTCTTAAGAGAAAGATCCAACTTCATAGCTGGTGATCCTTCAATTTCACTTGCTTGAAACCACTTCTCTGAATTAGTCGCTTGATCTGTTAATTTCACCACGCCTTTTGGACTATTTGGAACAAGACCCATAAAATAACCAACAACCTGGACACAATTTTAGACACTCAAAAAACTTTAAAGTATCGAGTTCATGAAGCTTGACTAAGCAGCAAATTACCTCCTGTACAAATCGATTCAAATAAACAATGCGCACTTCTGAAAGCTCCCCAAAAAGGCTATAATCATAACCTTCATAATCTTCATCATCTTTGCAAAAGGATGTGAACTCCAACTGAAAGACCACACACATTTATTAATCAAGTTACTATATCAAAAGACAGCATCATATGCTTTATGAAATTTTGCAAAAATTCTTGAAATCGAACCTAAAAGCAAGACTAATAGAAGCCTGCAAGTCTTCTTCCAAAATAACATGAAAATAACAACAAAGCAGTGATTCAAATGCAGAAATTTGAGTTTAACTATTAATGAGCAAAAGAAACTGAATCAGTTTTACATGGTTTATTACTGATTCAAGCCAAAAAAAAACCTGTTTAGTACACCCCGCACAACAGTGGTAGTCACAAAGATACAAATGAAAAACAGCACAACACACAAATGCAGCGGTTCTGCCTTTTGGGAAACCAAATCTCTTATAACCAAACATTTCCTTTACAAAAGAGATCAAACACACCCCCACCCCCAAAAAAAAAAAATAAAGTACGAATGGAGCTTGTGCACCACAAAAAGTACCCTCAATTGTTCCAACACTGCCCATTCCTTTGATTATGCCTAAAACTTCACTTATCCATCACTTTTTTACCTGTACAGGCAAAACCTTAGAATAAGCTTAGTGACCAGTAGTTTTTAGCCCTCTCTACTTCATTTGCCTTCCTAGAGCATCTACTGTAGGGGTTAATAAAATCTGCGGCTCTATCAAAGATCCAAAACCACTCATCTATTTTCTAACGTGACAAGAGAACTGCCAGCACAAGGGGCACACATTGATCAGCAATGCGTAAAAGAGAGAGTACCTCTACAAAAGAACTGCCACCAGGGTTTCTCATATCGCAAGCCCAGTAATATAGATGACCACTAGACAGACTATCATCGCTTATTCTTAGATTCCCCAGAGCAGCTTTGATACTAAAGGAGGAAGGGAACACCTTGATATCTGTAAGCAAATTCTCCTGTGACAAACTAGCAAGTTTGGTTTGACTTTCGTTTATTAAATGGATTTGAGCCTGGTCCATCTTCAGTGTTAGATTGAACATAGTCCTGAATTTTCCCTTTCCAAGCAAACCCTTAATAGCCTGTTCCTCAGTGGTAGTTAAATGCAAATCATCTACATCTCTTGATTCATTCTGTTTCATGATAGCTGTTTTGGAACTTTTAGCGGTAAGCCTTTCATCATCAATGTTGATAGAATTAATAAAATCCATAATGGCCAGGATTGTTGGTCTACGACAAAAAAAGGTCAAGGTAGCCAAAGTCACTCTCACCTGAAATGAAGTGTTATGGTATTCTGTCAGAAAACCACTACATTATTGGAAACTAATTAAATCACATAACACACCTGCTTATCTATATTATTGTATCTGGGAGAGTTCTGATCATAGATAATAATTTGTGCTTTTATAAAACTCTCCAATGTGTCACCAGGTTCAATTTCCTTGGTTCTAGTAGTTCGAGCTTCACTAGGTAGCAGACCAGCAATGCTTGTAAACCCTGGGCATTTTGATGATGAATATCTAGACGGGATCTGACTTTGGGAACTTGACAAGCAGTCAGATGTGAATCGAGGGGATTGTTCAACATCAGCCAAAGTATCAGGAGCCTCATAAAACTTATCATCAGTTTCAGCAGGAATTAGATCATCATCTGCAGTCCCGATGAACGATCTTGCCAAATAACAAGGGCCAGATATTTCACTGCAGCAAACTAAATCCTCTATTTCCAAAGATTTCAAGATTGTACCAATGAAAATGTCATTCTCTCTAATAGAGAGCTCCACCTGTTTTTACAAAAAGCAACAAAAAACTTCCTCAAAATGGACGAACATCACAGAATCAAAGTTTTAAAAAAAGTTTTAAAAAATCCAGTTATCTTACCTGACCACCTACTGCACGAAATTCAAATAAACGCTTCTCTTCAGTTAAAAGAACCTTCATTAAGCTCTGTTCAGGCTACAGGAGGAAGCACCACAATTTAAAATGTACAGAATTCAAGAACAAAACAAGCATACTGAAACCAATAGGCTAACCTGACAACTATAACTGAAGCAAACTTTCAATTCATCAAGAATGCCTGTTACAAATAATCTCTCAGCAATTGTTATTTCAGTCACACCCTGGTCATCATGTTCTAATTCCTTGTCATCAGTATCTGAAGAGGAGTCTGATAGACCAGCAATAGGAGCAGAATCCTGCTTAAATAAATTCTAATTAATAAGCCAAGCTCAATTAAATCATATTTTATCACTTAAAAAATCAAAAGAATTTCACCTTGCGAGCTTCATTTGTAACAACGCAAAAACAGCCTTCACTATAGAGACTACTCTCAAATAATATGGAGAGAAAAAATATTCCTAATGTCCTATGGTGCAAAAACGGCCTTCACTGACTGGTTGTGGGATTCTGTGGTTTGTTTGATTGGAGAGGAGAGCATAGATCCTCATGGGCACATCTCCTTCAATTGCTTCATGAAATAAAATGGTCTATTTGGTTTTTCCCTAGCATATGGTCAATGATCTTTCCAAAAAGAACTCCTTATATGACATGGAAAGAGGTCGAACAAAACTCTGTGAAATTAGTCCTTTTAGGGATTTTGACACAGCTTTTGGGCCTTGCATTTCCTGGATTGAGGGTTTCTTATCCTCTAGCTAGTTGTAGATTCTTCCCTTTCCAATAAACTTCTTAATCTTATTTTTAAAAATTTTAAAAATTAGAAAAATAATAATGAAAAAGAGGAAAACACACACAGAGAGAGAAAGGCCAAAAAGATAAATATAACTTCTTTGACCAAGAGGATGCAAGACCATATGCAAAGACCTAAACTTAGAGCCTACCATAACTGTTGTGTAATCATAATTAAGTACAAAGGGGAGGTAGGATAGATAGTTAAGCAAATAGCCCTTAGATTAGTTATACAGGTAGCCGTTATCTTTAGATCATAGCGTGGTAGTTAAGTTTTCTATTCTATAAATAGGACCCTATCTCATTGTACTATCCAGATTATTGATGAATGAATATTCAGTACGCACTATTCAGAAAAACTGTCTCTGATAAGACCCATACTCCTACCACTACTAGGGAGTGGTGAAAAGACAGAGATAGGGGGAGAAGGTATACCTTTCGTGGGTCAGAAAATTGACTTGGGAATTTCTACTCTTTTGGAGAAAGACATAAAGGACTAGGCTTGCTGTTGGCAGAGGTTATAGGGCTATAGGGTTATGTTGGGGCTGTGCTAGTCATTTTTGTGTTTTAAGTAGTGGTTGATGTCTCTAGGGAGGAGGACTTGTTTTGTATTCAGACTTCAGAGTGAAGTGAGGAGAGCCTGGCCTCTCGAAAGCCAGTTGGGGATGGAGAAAGATATTAGCCTTCTTCATCATTTTACCTTTTTAAATTAGTGTATTTAATTGTGTTAGTGAGAGTGATTGTGCTGCCCTGTATCTTTATGTGTGTTGTAAGAGTTGTATCATATGCTGTAACCTTCTTCTGTTTTGAGGAGGGAATGTTTTGTGATTAATATCAGTTTAGTGTTGTTTTAACTACTGTTCTTCCTTGGTCTCTATCAGTCTCTCAACTGTTTCTCTCTGGATTCTCTCTCTTTCTCTTGAACCCCTCCTCTGTTACCCTCTTTTCTTCTCTGTTCTTCTCTATCTCTGTCTTCTATTCTGTTTTCTCTTTCATTCAGGATTACAAAAGGACAACAATCACACTGTTAAAATATTTGAAGGTTATAATATGAATAGCATGATTTTCACTAAAAAGTAAAAGGAAAATTTGACAGATGATACAGAAAGGGCAAAAAAACTTTGGAAAGCCTAAATAGAGGCAACCTTCTGTTATAAGCTATGTGGACCTTCTATAGTGTAACTAATTAAAGAATGGAGATACAATATTAATACTCTAACAAAATAAAATTCAAGTTATCAAGCTAAACAAACCGATGCATGATAAATAGCCCCTTGTATGCGCCTTTGCCAGGTTTTCCTTGAATCCTCAGACTCACAACGTAATATCAGTGCATTTGTGTCCTCCACAAGCTACATGGATTTAGCAATTGACAATAAGAGAAATTCAAACCTTTGTGGACTCAAATAGAGGAAATAATGAGCCTTGATCATGAACAACTAAGAAAGACCACCTTACTGTTGGACCGTCTAGAATAACAGACAGCCAAAACATGCTCTGCATTACCAACATACTCCGGTGGAACCTGATAAATCTGCTTCCCACGTAGGCTATGAAAGCCAAATCAGATAGACTATTAGTAACATACAGGAGACCAGATGCCAATAGCATTCAAAGAAACACAGTTACTTCAAAAACATGGCGTGCTCAAATCTTGTAGCATTGGTACCCCTCACCCTGGCCCCACCCCACAGAAAATACAAGCACGTGTGCGTGTGATAGAGCACTGTATATCATTGGATGGGGTGAAAGTGGGTGAAATAGTGGATCAGTTTGTTAGCATATTTTTAGTAGTTAATTTATTTTTTATTGCAAACAATAATGAGATATTATTTATAAATAAATTAGGATTTGTTTATTATTGGGTCACTGTTGGTATGTTGGTTACTGGTTAGAAGTTGGTGGATTATTTTTTAATATATTTATTATTATTTTATGTCATTTTTATTTTATAAATAAGAGAGCAGTTAGCAAGGGTAAGCAAAGAGTGGAGTTTGAGATTCATTGTAATTTAATTTTTGGCAGTTCTCTTTAGTCTTTATTGCTTGCGTTAGTTTAAGATTCTCACTCATATTCTAGTGAAGATTTTCCTCAATCCTTATTAATTTGCGAAGTTAGATTCTGATTTCATATTTTATTAAAGATTTTGGATCTTATCAGGTGTAGGGTTTGTGAATGGACTTTCAAGGAAAAGCTCACAGAAACTACCGTACCTCATAATCATATGCTTACAGTCTAAAAAAGTTTGCATAGAAAATAAAATGAGAAAACATCAACCCACTAATCAGTAGCTTGACCATATCTCCATAATTTCAAAAAACGAAAAACTAAGAAAGATTTGGGATAAAGCAAACAGCCTCTTATGTTCAAGGAAAATTAAAAAAATTGGGAAATAAAATTAAAAAAGACACAGAAAACACCAAACCTTCTGTTTGATACAGGAATACTTCCATATTTCCCATGAAACACCATTGAGGAATTGAATTTACAGCTTTTTTTTTTTTTTTGCACATATCGAATTTACCACCTTGGTATAAGTTTTAAAGAAAAGCTTCGTACAGATCTTATTATCCCCTGTTATTATTTACCAAAGGACTAGTTACTTGATCCCTCTTGTAGATTATGTGCGCTTTTCTCTGGAAAACTGAGAGTTAAAGACGATTAAATATATAAAGAAAATAGACTATGTAAAGAATTCTACAGAGGATTTATTTTCTTTCTATAATTATTATAAGGTTGTTCAACATCTCATCTACGTCAATTTTAACATATTACCTTAAAACAGAACAGTAAAAGATGGAAATGAACCTGGTATACTGCTTGTAAGATTTAGAGTCAGGGCTTTCAAGCACATAAAGAAAAGGCCCAACTAAGCAGAAGTA
Organism: Inga leiocalycina; assembly: GCA_963242795.1. Taxonomy (NCBI): domain Eukaryota; kingdom Viridiplantae; phylum Streptophyta; class Magnoliopsida; order Fabales; family Fabaceae; genus Inga; species Inga leiocalycina. The sequence goes on from OY725330.1 coordinate 5,262,982, forward strand.
CCGCAATTGCCATACAGCTTCCCTACTTCCCACACCCTATTACATTCAAACAGAATAAGCAGGTGTTGTACGTCAGAAGACAGCACCACATAAGGCAAAAGTAAAAACCAGTTGAAACAGAGCACTACCTTCCATGTAAGAAGAGACAACCACCCCTCAAGGTCAGCCTGATCCCAAGGGCGAAGGAACTTTGAGCTCTCATCACCATCCCCCTCAAAGATCTTTATTACCTGCATCAGTCGATGATAACGAGCGGGAGAAAAGTGAAAGCCTAATGAGGGCAGCCGTACAGCAAGACGTGTTGAAGGATAATATGGAGTTTCCAACCGAATCTGATCATAGTGAGAAACAAATCAGAAAGCTAAGAAACCTTGATAAGATATTAGGCATGTTTGGCTAATGCTTATCAGTTTCTTTCGATCAATACCAGGAGATTAGATATGTGATGAGGGAGGAAGAGATTAGATATGTGATGAGGGAGGAAAAAGTTTATACAGCAGTGTATTTCAAAACCCTTATTTGGTGAATTTGACCATATAATTGCTTGTATTATTAGAATTGGTCTCATCCTCAATCTCTGATATAGAAGAGATCATTTTATGGGCTTATACCATGGTCTAGGACAGGCATACAAAGAGAATGGAAACTTTTATTATTTTAACACCATGATTTGTCAATTCATTGCATCTTATTCATTTATTAAGAAAAATTAACTCATCCTCTTCTTTCACCATACTCCATTTCTTCCCTCTACTGGCTCGACTAGTTAAAAACACTCAACTATGCTTTGCATCTTCCAATGTGAGGGTTTGAATCTCCATTCAACTGGTAGTTCCTCTTGATGATCAACCCTTTCCAGGGACCTGGTATTCAAAGGTTACTTGAGTAGCCTCCTTTGAAGACCAAAAGCCCTTATAGCTAATCCTCTAATTTAGACGTCTATCTGCTTCTCTTGATTATAGGCATGCCAAAGCTACACTAACCAGTAGCATTGGAAGTCTCCCATCTTTATCACCATATTTACTAACTAGATTTTAAAATAAAAAAAGGATATCTCAGGAGACAAAAATAGCTAAAGACGTCGAAATATCAAGAATTTTACCTGTTGAAGATGTAAGATGACCCCACACCTGTCAATAATTTGAAAAAAACGACAATTGGTATCATCAACTGACTTCTTTAGTGGAAGTTGTCCCCAGTGATGGTCACCATCAAACAAAAATGCTGATACGTCACTTAAAACCAAATCAAACTGCAAGTACATATTCTTCTCATCTGACTCCTGTTGACAGTCATCCTGCATCGTTTCATGTTGGATCATCTGATAAATGGTTCAAATTTAGATAATGCCCAGAAAAATTAACAATACAAACCTGTGTACGAATCACCAAGTTCCCAAGGTCCAGCATAAGTTTAGTAACATGGGTATTGTCAGGACGAAAATCAGTAGGAATCGTAATCTTTGGTGCTGCAATATCCAAGTCCAACGAAAACCTAATAGATGAGTAGCTCATATTAGTAAATTTCACTAAACAAGTCAGACAATTGCTGTCACCATTTTGGCATGCATTTTATAAGGGCACAGATTACAATAAAAAATATGGAAATTTTTTATATTTTGTAATACGGATTGACGAATGATGGATTGATGATGAATTCATAAGAGTTTTCAACATTTATTTCCTCAATATGGTATCAGACACAGAGATGCCTGTTTTGATGACAATATTAACTTGGGTTAAGGTGCTATTTTCCCAACATAGTTTTTTTCCTAGAAGCATCTGGCACAAACAAGTTTTGGAAAGGTCAAAAATACCAATAAATAATTTAAAATGGTGCAAATTCACCAAGACCATTAAATTTCTTCAAACGCCCATTAAAAAGAGCGGCCCAGTGCACAAAACTCCCACCAGGTGGGGTCTGGGAAGGGATGGATGTACACAACCTTACCCCCGCAAGCGGAGAGGCTGTTTCTAAAATTTGAACCTATGACCTCCAGGTCACATGGCAGCAACCTTACCACTGTGTCAAGGCTCACCCTCTAAACAATTTAAGTAATTTATCAGATGATAAATACACCAATAAACAATTTAACGAACGTTTGACAAAATTTAACGGCCTTAGTGAATTTACACCATTGTAAATTGTTTATTGGGATTTTTGCCCCTTCCAAAACTTATTTGTGCCAGACACTCCTCGGCAAAAACTTTGTTAGTAAAATTGCACCTTAACCCTATTAACTTTGACCAACTCTAAAACCCCAACAGCTTTAAAGGTATCAGCCTTAACATTCTACAGGGAAATTTTTTGTACTGAGCACCATACACCTTAACCATGTCGGACAGATAATAACAAAATATTTCATAGGTACTAACCTAGCATGGTCCTTCAATGCTCTGTTCATTTGCTGCTGAGCAGTGCGCTTTACTTCGTCAATCGTCATCTATAAACAGTGAAAGAAGCCCTGAGAATATGTTGATTATAGCAGTTTATATATAAATAAGAAAATATCTTCTTTTAACTATAAGCACTCTGCTTTAAAACAACAACCATTCAACAATCAAAAAACAGAAAACCTTTTTTTAATTACTATCAAAGAATGGCAAATCTAATGGGATATGAAATTTAAAAAAAAAAATGAAGCAGCTGACCTTGACAAAACACAAAACAATATCTGTTGCACATATCATTGTCCTCCATCCTTTTTTATCATGCCCATAAGCTCAGGCAAAATTTACCTTGAAGAGGACTTTTTCCCCTTTCCCAAACAACTTTCCTTCTTTAATATTAAGCCTGTGTTTTAATCAGGAAAAGGGAAGCAAGAAAAGGGAATGGGAGAGAGAAGAAGATTTTCTTATGTTTGGTATGAGTCTACAAGCTTTCCTTGGGAAACTTGCATTCTCCATATAAAGGAGAGAGAATTTCTCCCAAAAAGTTGAGAAAAAGCCCATTCCCCGGGAACCAAAATTTTAGTAACTTTTTTTCCCTCGTAATTTATATTATATGATTTTAGACCTTTTACTATCACTTTTTTTTATTTGCTTATAAAATTGTAATTAAAATTTAAACAGTTTGTATTCTGTGTAATATCCCCATCAACGTCACCATCATTTTGTATAATTGATGCCAAATATATGAACCTCATCGATTGTGTAATGGTTTGATCTCCCACTTAAACCTCCGAATCACTTCTAACTTGCCTCTTATCAAAATTGCAATGCATATATTCTGTCTTACTCTTATTTGGGTGGAAACCTTCAATTCAAAGAATATTTTAAAACATTTATAATACTTTATTATAATCCAATAGTCATACTTTTAAAAGTTTATAATACATCCTCAATAGTTAAAATAAGTAATTTCTATTAACATCAATATTTTGACGTAATTTTTCTTTTTTGACAAAAATGGAAATTATTAGTTCCCTTTACACGAATGATTCTTTTACATTTTAAACTTTCAACCAGTAAAGTTTAAGAAGTCAAACCATATAAAGGGAGAGGCATAAGGTTTGGGTATATTCAACGGGGATATGTGTCATTTTTCACTTTTACTCCTTCCTTTTCCATCTTTTCCCCAAGCAACATTTGTACGCCAACTAAGTAAAGCCGTCTCCCTTTTCTTATCTCTCCCACTCCCTTTCCTAGTCCCTTACAAAAGATTCCTTTTACCGAACATGGCTTAAATAGCAGAGGGATAGGTAATACCTGCACAGCAGCTGCAGTTTCCCGTGCTATGATCTGACTTACAGCACTATTACTTTCAAAGAAATTCAGAACTTGATCAATGCTTTCCTTCAAATACTGTCCAGATAGAGTATACAAGTGAAACAAATAAATAGAACTCCAAAGTAGAAGGACAAATGAAGGAAAGAAAAATTTAGTGACAGCAATGCAGCATACAGTCATGTAACATGGAGAAGCTTTGGCAACCATGCTCCAATCCACTTTCTCATCAAAAGGTTTATAACAGAAAACACCAACTAATGAGTCATCCGAAGTTGCACTCTGCAAAGGCATGGAACAAGAGACAATTAACCAGTTAACACATGTCTGGTTCTAAACACTCAACTCCATGGGGAAAAGTCAAACCTCTGCAAGTAGACCCTTTGGCGATGATAACTTATATGAACCCAACTTCATATCAAATACCTTTGTTTCTGGATATAGCTTTATGGAGCACCTGAGATCTTCACTTGATAATTCAGCAACAAGCTCTTTGGCTTCCCCAGTAAGCTTTGAAGCATTATGTTTCATTTGAATTATTAAGAAAGTATGAAGAGCATCCACCTTGTTACTTATAACTGATAGCCCATCATCACCTTCCTTATACCCAATTATTTTATTTAACTGGTTCCAGTCTTCCTCACTGAAATGAAATGCCTCATTTTGCTCTCTAGGAGACTGACTGTTCCTGGTTCCATAGTAACAAGAGAGTAACACTATCAAAATTAAAATTAAATCCATTTTAACTGGTTAACAATGGGACATGAAAGTTTTTTAATAAAAAAAAATTACCATCCAAATGACCACCAAGATTTCCCTGCCTTCCGTTTCCTCACATTAAGACCTGATTCCGCTGATTGCTCCACAAATTTATGAGCCAACATTCTGCAATACCACAAAAAAGAAAAATAATTCAAGGACGGAAATTGAACCAGAGAATTCTAAATTCTAACTAATTGCCATATTTAAAATATCAATATAGATTAAATCTATGAGAGGTATTCTCAAATTGTCTTTGTGAAAAATTAATGTCTTTGATTAATACCAGAATGGATGTGCAGCATCCAACTCCAGTCTGAAAACACAAACTCAATCAATCATGCTATAATTGAATTGACTTAACTAATTAATGATGATATTTTCATCACACAAAAAAAATCATGACTATCAAATCAAATGTCAACAGAACATGCCAAATCTTAAAAAGACTATAAAATAAAAAAGAAAGAAAAATACCTCCATTGCAATATAAGTTCAATATTGAGTTCACGATCCAGTTCTTCGATTTCTTTGTTGTCACTAATCGTCACCTGACTGGGGTCAGATTTAAGCAGTGAAGCATATAGAGAGATGTATCTCTTCCTTAGTCTTGCATATCTCAGAACCTGGTCCCATGACATCTTTCCACTGCCAAATAAGAAAACAATAATATTTGTGATAACTGAAATAAAATTATTGCCTTTCAAAAATAAAAGCCACAATAGTCCAAACCAGGGTCCGTTGAACTAGTATAAAATACCTTGCTTTCTTCATCTGGTCAGAGACAGCTTTATACGCATAGTTCCACCAAGATCTTGGATCATCTTTAACCACAACTCTTGGACGATAATGAGCATATTTTAGGCGTTGGTTGAAAGCAGCAAAGTTGTCTGCTAACTTCAACATATCCCTGTATCCATCCTGCAAATATAAAAATGATAAGAGTGTTTAGATCAGGGGAAAAAAAGGAAAATCCCTGACAAACAAGACAACCAAAAAAAGATTCATTGAATGAACCTTAGACAAGCAGATGGTAACATCATCCAAATTAACCACAGCCTTATGTAAAGGTTCATTGCTTTCAGCAACTTTCTTTGGTTGCAATTTGGAGTATTTTGCTTCCCCAGTCACAGGCTGCAGAATGTATGAGTGCTCCCTTAAAGCATAATCAGCTGGCTTCCCTTCTTTAGTACCAAATTTAAATACCTGGAGTTTTAAAATAAATTTGCAGGAATTAATTCATTAAGAAGCTGATAAAAGAGGTTGAAAAACAAAATGAACATGAAAATAGAAGCATCATGTGCCACTCCAAAGGCAAGCGAAGTGAACACTTCTGCCCATTTCAAACCCCATTTTTACTTTCTTTACCCTACACTGTATCACAGCATCCAAACTAGAAATGGTAGCCTCAAAAAAGAAAACTACTTGAGTTCTCAAGGTAAAACTCCTGCAGGTTGTGCCATCATCTGCCTCCTTGGTTGAACTCGGGCCATAACCTCATTTGGTTATAATATATGAAAGGGGAAGTTAGGGTCGGACAAAAAAAGAAAGAAAGGGAAGTTGGGGGTGTGGTATTGGCTGTTGAGCTATGGTAGTCTATATAAAAGGATAGGTAGCTGATTGTAAAGCTAGGCTTGATCATTATGAATGGATTCCGAATTCTCACCCAAATTCTCTTGTCTCTGTCTCTCTAATCTTTCCTCTCCTTACTCTTTCTCTTCTATAACTAACCTCTACTCCCCCTTCTCTCCCTCTACAATCTTTATCATAATAGTAATATCAAAGCCACTTTTCCTGAACTGTCGGAGATGGCCAACTGTACAAGAACTCAGGCAGGGTCATGAGAATTGGATGAAAGGCTTCATTCATTGGAACAGAGCAACATTTTCAAGACTCCACAGTGGTAGAAGAATTTTCACCACAATTAATAGAAAATACACAAAGCAATGGGCTGTCAACATATATGAAGAAGGAGTATCAGCTGCCAATCCATTTAACCAAAGAGGAATTTCCAAGTTTCCATCAAGAAGATGTTCTTGGATGGACAGCAGTTCTAAGAAAACATTTCAAGGCGGTTAATGAAGACCCAGCAGCTACTAACACAACCCCTGACTAACTCTCCTTTCATCTATTCATATCATATCATAACCACATTGTTCAAGGTCTTCATACAAGTTACACCTCAATCAACCCTTCTAGTGTTTCTGTAAGTTAGGGGGTCTCAGCTAGTGCATACTCTGGTTTTCAGCACATAGTGCTAACCCACCATTATCTGGATGCTATCTTTAACTGATTTGTGAAGCTTCAGCTAAGTGTAGGTGAAACAATGAACTAGTTTGAGATTTTATTCAGGTTTGATGCCTTCTTGAATGATTCTCGAGCTGTTTGAAAGATATGCAGGAGGAACTATATACCATAAATAGCGACAAAGGACATAAATTAAGTGGATATAATCCCCACGCAAGCGCAGAGAAAGCCATAGCACTAAATATCTACCAGATATACCTGAAACCACTCTGAGGGAAGCAAATCCTCCCATGGCTTGCTGACATGCCACGGAATGATATCTGAATCCAAATAAACTGCAAGCCGGTCAAGTTCAACAGACTGCAAATCAGTAAGCAGAAAAGACATCAGCCCCTAAAAATACAAAAATTAACAGTGGCACCAAAAAAAAATGTAAATTATCATTATGGAGAATATTATTGTATGATTAAACCCTTGTATTCTCATAAACTCTTGTATTCTCATAAACTCTTGTATTCTTATAAGTTCTGGTATTGTAGTAGTAATAGTAGTAGAAAGACCTCTCCAGTCTCCACAATGGACTTAATTCCCTCTCCCTTCCTCTCTCCTCCTTCCAGCTTAATTTTCTCTCCCCATAACAGATTGCTTGCCAAGGAAATCAGACTTGTGCCACCAGCCCCCAGGAAAATTCTCCCGTTTCTCTCTTTGGTCCCCACTTTGCTGGCATTCCCTTTATCCCTCCATTTACATATTTTTCGTGGTTCTTTTCACAAAAAGGCCTGGCCCTATTTGCCTGAGCCCATCAATCTCATGACGTGAAATGGCAAATATGGACTTAATTAATGTGCCACAAATTCTACTTCTTAGACAAGTAATAGAATTCCATTAAATAAGTCGAAGATGAGTGGATCATGATACAGAATATTATAAACAAATTACAATTCTTCTCAAGCTATGAGAACGTGAATATAAAAAAAAAAAATCTTTCTTCATTAGTAGATATTAGAACTTCAACAAATAAAACTGGCATCTAAATCATTGCAAAATGATTTCATCAGTTACAGCATGTATCAGTTCACAACAGAACCTTTTGAATGCAGTCAAGCGCACCACCAGTAATAAAAGTCTCTCTCCCAGTGTCATCAACTGTCATAGCTGAGAGTTTCTCCAACCTAACACCAGCTGCAAATGGATTCCCCGGATTGCTACAAAATAATATTAATCGTGCTGCATTAGAATTTAGTAAGGCGTGCAATTTCAGCAACTTGAGAATGAATAATTTTCAAATAACAGAGAAGAAATGAGGCTTAAAAAGAAATATCCACAAAAGCATTGGTTACCTCTCAAGGTCCTCATATCTGATGTGAACATTGGAAATTGAAAGCTTTAAGTTTCCAATTATGGTGCTGATGAGGGAACCCAGCCAAGATTTATTCTTAAAATGAAACAGCAAGAAAAAGTTAAAATAAATAAATGTCCAAACAAAGACAGACACATACACAGACTTGTATAGCGCTACATTTGACATCCACAATCCCCGTACTGGTTGCCACGGCGTAATTGTTGTTAGATGCAGACATTCATTTATGACATGGATAAAATTATAATCAACGTAGATGCAGAACATTTCTAGAAAATTCTAATATGTGAATCCATCTTCCTATGCATATGCATGATCTTCATACATACAATGATACACCTCCTGAAGTGCATTTTACCTACTCATTTGAAAACATATAAATCAAAGCTCATACCATTTCGGATTTTAACTGCTGTGACTTCTCCCAAAGTTTCATTTCCATCTCCTGTTGCCAAAGATAAGGGAAAGAAATTTACAATCAAAAACCCTGTCTTTGGGTTAAAATAACTTCAAAATTTTTATTGGTTCTGCTTGCCTGTATTCGGTTCTTCTTGGCTTCCTGGACGGCATCCTCACTGCTTCCCTCAACTTGAGTTGCAGGTTCAGCTAATAAGAAAATGCGATCCAAATATACTAAAACTGGATCTTGACCGAGCCTACTCCATGGAACCTTAAATGGATGAACAAACAAGCACCCTTAACTATAGATTCAAAAAATACTAATAACAATCATAAGTCTCAGATTTTTGCTGAAAAACCTAATGTCACTTGTGCCAAAAGGAGAATGCTTGATTAAAAATTGTTCAATGCATATGCAAGTAAAACACTGAACAATATATAGATTTCATCTCAAAAGCTATGTAGATATATCATCATAATCAAAAGTTCAAAAGTCATCGCCCTAATAATGAACTGCCACCTCAACCTATAAAACAACTAAGGAAACTAGAATTTCTAGCTTCTACTAGTGGATATTGACCAAATGCAGATGAGAAAACCTAATTTTGACAAAAAGAGAAATCAAGATCCTCACAGTACCGCCAAAATATACAGTATTAGTAGCAGAAAAAGGCTCTCCAATTTTCCTGTATATGTCCTTAAAGCATCACAAGGAGGCCCACATATAGTGATACAATATGTGACGGTAGTAATGCTTAAATACCCTATCACCGTCTCCAAACAAATGGAATACAGCCTCAACTTTCTATACTTCTCCACCTGAAACCTAAAAACTGAACGTCCAAAAGTTCTCTACGACCAAATGGGGGTGGATGCAAGTATTGCTACAACTTATACATGCAGGATAAGACAAACTTTTTCCTTGTGGAGGAAAAGCACTAGAATAAGGAATATATTTTTAAAAAATAATAAAATATATCTATATATGTATATATAAAAAATCTAGGAAAGATGCTAGTTGTCACGCTCCTTCCTCTTCTTCCTCTAGTAGCCAATTGTTCAAAAATTGGTGTTCGACTAGTATGAGGTTGAGGAAGTTGACATATATGTACCCTATAGTATCATTTTATTAACGTTTTTGATGAAAAATATCAATTGCACCCCAAATAATAACAATAAGAAAAATGGCAAGGGTTGATGTAATCACTGTTCAAACTGAGGTCACACAACAGAAAATCGTTGAAAGTTACTTGGGAAGCCTCCCAACTAAAATAAGAACAGAGACAGTATTGCAAAAGGAAAAGAGCAACCTAAAAAAAAACCAAATCAGAATCTGTTCTCAAAGAATCAACATGACTTGTCACATAAGTTGTTTGGATCTTAAACGTCAATGAGGAAAAAAAATGTAGGGGTTAGTAGCATAGCCCAATCAGGCAAGTTTTCAGCTGCATCGAACACTCGAGCAAATAAAAAACAAGTGAATTCTTGACTCTGGAACTTCTGATAACATGACATATGATGAATCACTATTTGATATTAACCCTCACACCTCCTTGTTAACAGTAAAAAAATTGTTGATAGTACTTTAAAAAGTACTAATAGTACACGGAAAATCACCATATCTAATAATATTTGTAAACAGAATGTATCATTTGTCCCTAAACTAACCTTCCATCCTTTGCTTAGTAGTAAAGCTTAGACTTCTTTGATGGGGATGTGAATTTTAGGACATGGAATCCAAGAAGGTGATTGGCAGTGCTAAGGAGTGGATGGACTATATCTCATAAGCGCAAAAAGATCACACTAAATCTGATTCTTTTTTATGCTCTGGCATATTGAACTAGGCCACTGTAATTTTCACTGCATCAAGATATGACCGAGTCTATTTAATAATAATCATAAGCCCTTCCATCTTATTCGCGATACATGAGGCTTTTCATTACATAACCAGGCGTAGATACTTTTTCACCTTTGTAGATGGTCACTTTAGGGTTACTTGGATTTTTGTTCTCAAGGAGAAGTCTAAAGTATGATAAAATTCGATACATTTAAATAGGTATAACTTTGGAATTATAATTGATAAATTCAACAACCAACCTTAAGTTTGACTGAACCAAGGAACCCTGCCTTAACCTTCACTGGCAATTTTAAAGCATTTAGAGCCTCAGGCTTGAGCTGCATATTCTTAAGCTCCACATCACCTGTTTTATATTTTAATAGAAAAGAAAAGGAGATTAGAAATGACATAGAAAATGAGAGCATGTAAAACAGAAATATCGTTCCTCAATACAGAGGTTGTTGGAAAAATGCATATTCTGCATTCTTAGCTCCAATAAATTGAAAGCGGGAGACAAAATTACAGTCGTGTACACCTACAAGCTTGCAAGTTCTTTCAAACAGATAAGTATAGTCTTGACATAAATTTTATATGAAAACATAGCCTAGAGTAACCAAGCTTAGTGGCTTCGTCCTTCATAAAACAAAAGGAGGGAGAGTTTCCCAGCCCTGGACTATATAAAACCACACTAACCAGAAGCAGGCTAACCAATGACCAAGAGTGAGAGGCTCAATCAAGACAGAAATGCATCACCTCTACAGCGTCATTAAAAAAACAACAAATAAATAACAACCAAGAGCTTTATACAATGGATTGATTCCACCCTTTCTGTCCAGTTGTCAGTAACAAGACATGGCTTCGAGTTCATCAAAGAGTAACATAAGAGCCAGGAAATAGCTTCTAGAGATTCGTAAGAACAAGAAAAGTCAGTTTATATGTATTTTAGTTTCTCCGTGTAACAACAAACACCATGCTCTCTGTCCACTATACTGAAGACCAAATTTATTAACTTAGAATAGATGGACTGCTGCCAATCACTATCCATTTCCTTCGTGCTTATTTGTAATCACCTTATGAAGGTCACAAACTTACAGTTACACTCTGATTTCAACTCATCAGCATAGTAAAAGAACTAAGAAAATGCAATGAAGGACTTACGGACCTTGCCAGACACTGATTTTGAGGGCTTCTTTGTTAAGGCCCCTCACATAGGTGCCAAGGTACCTCTGCAAGAGGTATGCTACCTGATCCTCCAACATCTCGACGTTTTATCGTATAAGCATTTCAAGGATGATATCGGCAATCAAACAGAAAACAGAACGGACGAAAACACGATTGTCTTGTGAAGACGAGGAGGAAGAAATGGAGAATGACGGGAAAACGCATGTGGCAACCGATTCGGAACTTGAAGGCCACGTCGCTTGGCCTGAAAAACTCGAACACGCTAGCCTCGTCGTTCGTTGGGCTGGAAGATACAACAGTAATTGGGATCAGAGAGAACGCGGTGCTAAAACGTACATGTTCCGCAACCAGCAGTAGTTGACCACGTAAGATCTGATGAAATATAGTAGACACGTGGCAGATTCCATATACATGTCACCCTGGAAGCTCCCGCACCTGAACCCTTTATTTTTTTAAAAAAATGATATTGACAAAACTGCCATTGTTATGAAGGTGGCGGTTTCATCCACTTGGAATCCTCACACTCATAGTCTCATACCCCTGGACCTAGGCCGGGGAAGCAAGGAACTCGAAATTGCGATAAGTGCCTCGATGTCTCGAGTCTTGAGCATGAGTACAATTAGCCGAATTTCGTAGTATATTCAATACTTGCATTTTTTTTAATCTCCTCTTTGATCAAGTAACGTAACCTTAATTGAGAGCTGTTAGGTAATAAACTAATGATGCATGCCATGACCTAACAGTCCGAGCAAGTGGCATAACGTAAGAGGCTTTTCATCACGCTAATATCACAGTTAAAGAAAATTAGGGAAGATTGCATCCTTTCACATAAACTAGAGGCTTCTTCCCGTGACAAGTACGGGTTATATGTTATATAATGTCAATTTTAAAATATATCATAAAGAACTATTTCAATTATTTTAAAATTTTTAATTGATTGTATTTGTAAATAGCTTTTTTTTTGTTAGTTTAATTTTTTTCAAATGGTGTAAGTTATCAAGCAAAGATCAAATAATTGTTTTTTTATTAATGGGAAGAAGTTTATGCTTTCTTTGTGTTTTTCAAATAATCATCTATAGGCGTTAGATGTATCATATTTGAAGTATGTAGGTATATATATATTACACCATTTTATTTTAAGGAAATTTCATTTCTCCCCCTCTAAAAAAATCTATTTATTTATACATAAATGACAATTAGTCAAAACTTTTCTCGCCAATAGTTTTCAACACCGCTACTAAAAGTGACTTACAACAGCGATAATCAATGTTGTTGCTAAAAGTTTTGGAGATAGTTTCTATAATATAATGGCAATTGAAAGTTAATTTATTTATAGTGAATATTTTCAATAATGCCAACACAACACCCGCGCAAAAGGAGTGGCAATTGAACTCACTACAATATTGTTTTAGTTTTCCTATTAATTAATAATTAATAATTATTCGTTGCTCGACTTGAAATGTGATTATATTCTCATATGTTTTAGTTAATTAATAATTAAAAATAGTTATGTGTGATCCAAAAAATTAAATCTAACATTTTTTGTAACACCATGAGGAAAATGTTTTCAAAATAGGAGTCTACTCGCTAGCATTTCCAATCCCAAATAACTTAATATTGGGTTAAAATGCATGCAATTCCATGAAATATTTTTAGAGGCATCTAACACTTTGAAATATTTTGTTGTGCAATTTTACCCCTAACATATTAAAAGTATATCAATATCTCCCCTCCCATTAATAGCCCTACGGAAAATTGTTTTTGAAATATTGATATTGAAACTCCAATAATAAGTTCTGGTATAACTTTAAACACCTAAATAAAAGAGAAGAAACACCTAACATGAATATGTAATTAATTTGAAGAGGAAAATCAAATATTGTTAACATGATGATTTATTGGTAGAAACTTCCAGGTTTCTCTCACTTCTCTCCCAATTCTTCCAAACCTCTATAGTCTATTTTCTTAGATCTTCAATACCCAACAACTTTTCATCACCATCTTCACTGACATCCAACCAACACCTACTCTGTCCTCCCCCGTCAGCCATGGTGGCTCATACTCCTCTGTCATCTCTAATTGTGACCTATATCCCGATAAGCCCATAGTTACATGTCTCTCAGCCTCTTCCTTCTTTGTTGGTAGCCTTGTCATTGATTGAGTCCAAATTCTCTCAAGCTATTAAGATCTACTCGAAGGGTAAAGCTATCTTCCAAATTTTCCATATCCTATCTTTCCATGTATAAAGGAAAATAAGTTGCCATCAAAAAATAGGTTACTGGGAAATTTGGCAACCAAATGCACCCACCATGATGAAAAATGTTAATTTTCCTTTTTCATCGCCTTATTCTCCATATAGCAAACGGGCCCTAATAGTAGTATAACTCAATAGAAGGGAGGAAGGAGGTCCGGGAATAGAGCTCGATGTACACTGACTACACACCACATATTACCCTTTATAAGCAGGGAATATAACATGACTGTTGATTAGCCATAATGTTGATTTAAGGTATTAAATATAACAATTTCTAAATGTTCACAATTATGGTGATTCATGGTCATTCAATACGGTTAATAAAGACAATAAAACCAAGCAATCAAAATACGCAAATGCTCCAATGGTTAGTTCTAAATACTTATCTTTTCCGTCTTTTATTAGCTCAATTTTACATCTTACTTCCCACGGTCTTATTTATAAGCAAATTTCTCTTTCTTTAAGATAAACAACTTGTTTTCTTGTGTCTCAAAATTTAAATCATTTTTTTCCTTGTCTACCTCTATTAAATACATATTTTTATATTAATGAACCACTAATTGTCTCTTCATTCAATCATTTGTCACCCATTATCTCTCATATGCTCTTTTCATAAATAGGGGCATATTTGGAAAAGACATGACATTTTTAACACATTTATTGTTTTTAACTAATCTTAACTTTCAGTTTCTTATGCGCAATCAAAAAAAAATTGCTTATAAAAAAAACCGAAAGGAGTAGTATATGCTAAAATTTCCCTAATCTTATGTAATATGTGACTTTTTGTTTGAAATATTAATGTTAAAATTCCAACAATAAGTTCTAATAGAACTCTAATACATGAATAAAGAGGAACAATATACAACATAAATATATAGTTAATTTGAAGAGGAAAATCAAATGTTGCCAACATAATTAAATGGCTTCTTACTTTTCGACCAATTTATAATTAACATTCAGCTGGATTTTTTTGGCAAGTATGTGAAAGGTGTACAATTGAGTAGTAAATGTACTTACTTCACATTATCATTTACTATTTCGTAGATAATATTCAAGTGTCTCTTTATTTTCTAAACGATTCATAGTTAACATTCAAGTAGTTTTTTCTCCCAAACTATCTTTCTCACGGTTTTTTAAAAAAGTTTATGCTTTTAATTTATCAGAATATTAAAACCAATTTCAGGTCACTTTCAAAATTTCAATCCCTTGGCTCAACCATCGAAAGATATCTGAAAATTTGAATAGCTCATGTCCTGTTTTTCCCAAACAAAAAAAACACTCATATCTCCTGCACACTTTTGTGAGGTGACTTTTTGCCTTTAATTTAACAGTTTAAACTTTAAATTGCATTTATCTTCACTATTTAAGATTAAAAAGTTAACAACGTTAGTATATATGGCTTTACTTATCTAGGTTAAAAAGTTAACACTGCTAATATGCATGGTTACAATAAACTTTCTGCAGATATAATATATAGATAGATTGTGGAGTATGTAATGAAAAAATAAGTTTAAGAATTTAAATTATTTGAAGTGTGTAAAGAATCCGATATTGTTGAACTTTGTGATGAAAAAAAAATAACAATAAGAGGGAGATTGGACAATCAAGAATTTACAGAGATGTGTAATAAGACTTCCACGGTTTTCCGGTCACTTCTTCCTCCAAAAACATAATGTAAAATTTATTGAGTGAGAATATTCATATTTTTTTTATCTTTACAGAGAAATATTCCCATGCCCTTCCCCCAGCCCCGTGTATAGATCTTTTTTTTTTTTTTGGTCAACCGTGTATAGATCAAAGGATAGAATAGGCAACTCTACAGGCGTGATATTGGTTGACTATCACTGTTTTTTTTTTAAAAAAAAAAAGTGAAGTTTCACTGCCTTCACCCAGGAATATAGAGGCGTGGTCTTGAATAAAATGCCAGAATTGCAACTACCGATATATATAAACATAAAAAGCGATTCCTTTGTCAATCAAAATTGATAAAACCATCAATCAAGGTTGAGTATAGCTCTCCCACTCTCGTTTTACTTGTGGGAGTGCCTGTATCCTATACGCCGTTTTAAAAATCTGCCTTTTATGTTTCCATTCCAGTCTGGTGTGTGCTGGGTAATATGGATTTGCAGAGCTTGGGTTGCTTTATATCATGGATTCGTTATTGCTAAAGTGGCACACATTCGAAAATTGAAATAACCCCATCCAATTTAGTGCGTATTTGGAATAGCTTATTTTTGGGCAATAAGTACTTATAATTCGTGATTCACGGTATACGAGGTAAGTATGTGAGAGGAGTTTTTTCTCGGCTTGCGTAATAAGGGCTTATTTCCTATACAAAAAGCTCAGCCAAACATGCACTTAGCTTCGCGCGTTAATGAATCGAGCCGTTGGATTGGCCCAACACAAGTTTGATGCATGGTTTTCTTTCTTCGCAAAGTAATCCAATACTTTTCGACCAAGACAAAAAATGCAACACAAGTGAGTTTGACACTTAGCTACTTGAGTATTGACGTGTTCATTGGGTTTGGACATGACCTCCAAGGCCCATTGAATCACCAACTTGATCAAATGTTCCAGGCCCCCCCTTAATTATGCACAAATATCCTTCTATTGGAAGGTATCATTATATTAGAAACAATATTATTTGAGGCATTTTGAGATACTAATACCCCATTTGGTTTTATTATATAGGAGAGGATTACATGTAATCATGATACAACAGATTGATTATATCGTTTGGTTGGATATATGTAATGTAAAGATGATTACATTTTGTAATATGGGTTACATCATTTAATGTAATCAGGATTACACTACTAGAACTGATTAATAAAGATGCAAACATCATGTAATCAAGCGAAAAAGACACTATTACCATCATAATTTTTAAATTGACCAAAGTGCTCACCCATAAACATTGGTAAATATTAAATAATTACGACAATTAAATATTAAAAATTTAATTAAAAATATAAATTTTTAAAAAATATTCTCCCATTAAAAAATTTAAAAAATTATATTCCACTATTAAAAAATGTTAAAATATCTTATTTAATAATATTCTCACTATTAAATATTAAAAAATTACCATTAACGCAACCTGCTGCATAATATTTTCACCATTAAATAATAAGAAATTATTATAAACCCAACCTATACATTGCATAATATTTCCACCTTTGAATATTAAAAAATCACTATAAACCTAATATGTATACTACACAAATTGAAAAAATTATCATGAACCCAACGTGTACATTATACATATATGTGTAGATATGGGTAATTTTGTCTTTTACTATATTGTTTCCATAAATTCTTATACTCGATATAATCAAGCCAAATGTTTTTTTGCATATGTATCATTTTTCCTTGGGTGTGTTTGGTTTGAGGGGAGGGTAGGTAAATTACAATTTTAGACTAAAGAAACCCAAATTTTACCCTTTCATTTTTTAAAATTTTGGATTCTCTCCCAAAATTTACTCTCTCATTACCAAAATTTAAATACCTTCAACCTAAAAAGGTAATTTATCCCTTCTTTCCTCCCCTCCCTCCTCTTAAACCAAACACACCCTTAATGACGAATCAAACAATTTCATATAATCATCATTACATTACATTCCATTATATTGTATTATATTACATTCATTTACATTACCTCATATTCCATGAACTAAACGAGCACTAAACGTAAGCACCTTTCTCAATAAAGATTTTTAACCTTGGATAACTACGTTGTGAGGTACTAGCTCCTGCCGCCAGATCGCTAGAGCTAACGTCCATTGGGATCACGGGTTCCAAGTTCTAACATATTGAATCGGCCTTATGCAACAATATTGCTGTAGCCCACCTTGATTTGAAACCAATATGGAATTCATTTATACCTATGAGCTGACATTACAAATTTACCTACTTTAAAATGTTTAATTGTGAACATGTGATTTATATGTTCTGTTTTCCACCATTCATCCAATTCAATTTTGAGGCATTTGCTTCAATATCCCCATGCCATTGCTTGTAAACCTCCGAAGGAACTTGTTAAAAGTAGAAAAAGAGATGAAAAGATGAAGGGCAAAACGGCAGCGATACCTTCCGTTTTGGTAACGTTTCATGAAGATAGATTGGTCAATGAACAAATTACCCATTTTTTAGGTGAGATGAACAAATTTCTTTACATCTTCTTTCGGTGGCATGTAAGGAAAGCCCAATTCAAAGCAAAAGCTTAGTCGAGAATTGAGTAGCACCTTATATTTCTTCGATTCTGTCGACGAGGCCATTGCTATAATATTGAAGTCTAATTTTGTCTGTATGTGGAAAAGATATTAAAAGGCGAAACAGTGACGACGAATTTGATGCAGGATGAAATAGGCGAGAGATAAAATAAAGGAACGACGAAACAAATTAGCCGCTAGTAAGAAAGAAAATCACAACCGGCCAAGACAAATATTTCCTACAATGTACAATATATTTTAGTTAATTTACCCAGCGTACCCTCGCAGTCACAAAAACGAGAACAGTTGTCTGAAGTCTGAACTTTGAACCTCCTATATTTGGTACCAAATACTACGGCAGATCATCAGTCTCAGTGTCTCACGGACTTCGACATAATACAAGGACAACATTTAAGTGCCTTTTGAATAGCGGTAGAAACTGTTTTAAATATGTGAGAGAAATTTTTCTGAAAAAATGTCTAAAATGTGAAACTAACTCATCCCATGATATCCTCCGATTTTCTTGCCAGCGAACTTGCGTAAATCATCACAAAATCAAATCGATCTACAGTAACCAAATTTTTCAGCAGCAAAGAATTTTCTTTTTTTGGGGCGGGAGGGGTTTTTGGAATTTATCACCAACTTCCTTGAAGTTTCTTTCCCACCGCTTTTTCACATGGCACTAACCTACTTACCAGAAAAATTAAGCCCCTTAAGGACGGGATGCAATGTAGAAAGGTAATGAACAACTATTGTAATAAAATTCAGGTACATCTAAAGTTTAACTTTATATTCATATTCAATTTCTTAGTTAAAATTATAAAACTATTTTGACACATCATGAGGAAGAAGAAAACTAAAAACAAAATTTTAAAAAAAACAAACAGAGCAATTTCACATATAGGATCATCCAGAGACTGACTACACACTCAACTCCATATATGTCAGTGTGTATACCATTTACACCTACAATCGAACCAAAAAAAAATAAAATCCAAATAGTCTTCCATTCGTGACCCTTGCTCCTCCTCTGATCAAGAAAACAAACAAGAAACTGTTTTGAGCGAGGGTCGCTCTTCTCCTTCTTCTTCCTCTTTCATCTTTCGCTACTTGCAGTAGATACTCCATATTTGATTGTTTTCACTCTTTAGATTAGTTTTTTATTTAACTAAGCGGCAGCAACTGTGCCGGTACGAAAGGGGTAATCCTGAGCCTTGTTTGGGGAGGTAGATCTGTTTGGATCCTTCTTCCTCAAAGCCTTCATGGATGAGGAAAGATTCCTATTCTTCTCCTTCGCTTCATCCAATTCTATTTGCTCTTGCCTGCACTCCACACTACAAAAAGGTATGTCCCCTCTGCACAAATTTAACAAATCGCCATCAGAACAAGAGTCGCAAAGAATCATATAATGAAATTAAAAATGAAACCTAATCCCAACCGCAAGCCCCAGATTGCCAAGATAAAGAATAAAGACTGATCCCCAATCAATTTCAGGCAAAATCCCTAACGGAACGATCTCAAGGTTTAAGATTATAGGAAATGAGAAGACTTTATGAAGCAATTATGCCACTGAGATAGAATTGTAAATCATAAATTACAGATCACAATAAAAAGTTAAATCAGTAGTAAAGACTCTGGGTCGCTAACCTGTACATGAAGATGTCTCTATCGCCCCTAAGGGGCTTCTTGCAGAGAAAACAGGCTTCAAGGAAATAGGGTTGGTGATCTTCAAATCTGGCGTCATAGAACCTCCCAGATATTGGGGAAAAAACCGAAAGGTTTCTGGAACTGGTTCTATAGAAGGAAGTGGCATAACCCATGGACCTTGATACAAGACCGTGTTGGTAATAGTGGTAGTGACTATTACACCCCGAATAACCAGCTTCCATGTCCGAAGCGGAAGCCAAACCGCGATCCTCTTCCAAGAAGGAAGGTCTTTTAGTAGACTCCATGAATGTAAAAAGATTTCTAACAGAGCGAGAGATATTTTCTGATTGTCGCTGTTCTGGGAGAGAAAGGAAAGTGGCGTGGAAGTGAGGAATGAAGAAGAGGGAAGGCTTATAAAGAGGGTAGGTGAAGGAGAAGGCTTTGTTGGTTGTATGAGGAACGAAAAACTGTGAAACAGCGGCAAGTTACAATGCTGGGATCTGAGGTTTTTCCAAATTATATCAAGTTATCAAATGTTTTATAAATTACTATCAAATAAATATTATATATTCACAACTATAATATTCATAGGGGTGAATATATAATATTTATGTAGTAATTAATTTTTTGGCCAGGAAATTCAAATTAATTATATAATTAAATTAATTAATGTTTTGATCATTATTTAATTTAATTCAAATTTATTGATCGCTTAATGAAGGTTAAAGAAATTAACACTGATTTTGCTGAGAATTACATGAATGCAGTTATGCTTAATAAAGGTAGGTGCTTGAAATAATGGGGTGGCAAATTTTGTGATTCCACGAGAATAGAGGGTTTGTGAATGATTGTGACAGATCTTCTCCAATTCAAAGTGGTAGGTCCCATTTTTAACCAAACCGCACTTCTCTCCTCCTCTCTTTCTATATTTTTCACCTCTCTCTCTCCTCTCAGATCTCATCTGCGTCATCAAATTGGTGCCGGGCGAAGAAAAGTATGGGCCCACGCTCCTGCAATGCGCGTGAACGTAACCGTTACACCGCCAACTCCTTGGTCCGGTACTCCGGTTTTCCCCGACGAATTTGAAGGAACCACTGGTCATGGCCCACCCATCTGGTTCATTTATGATTAGTTATAATATTTCAAAAAAAGTTGTACTTTTGTAGCAAAAAAAAAAAAAAAGTTGTACTTCTTTTGAGCATCAAGTGGGGGAATTTTTTGGCAAAATTCAAAAAATATATATTGAAAATTGCAAAAGACAATTCGGTATACCAAATTTATAAAAGGATAGATTAGTATAGTGTTAGACGTGATGAGAAATTTGAGATTTTGAAATATAGGCGAAATGACGAAAATGTCCTTCAGCCCTTCCTCTCTCCACTTCGAAATAACAACACAATCCTTCTAATTAACAATTCTGGATTCTACATTAAAAACTCCAATTTCGTTTGTCACAATTAATCAGTTTCAGGGCCAATATCAACACCTATCTCTTTATTAACAACAACATATTCTACATTAATAACTTTACTTTCTTCTTTCACAGTTAACCAGTGTTGTAAAAATCGGACCAGACTGAACGGTTGGACCGGTGCCCGAAAGGGCTTTCAGCTCGTTCAGCATGGTTCAACCGTTTCAACATTTGGACCGTTTCAAGACGCTTCAGACCGGATATTGAGCCGAGAACTGGCATTGAACCAAGAACCGGAGTGGTTGAACCGAGAACCATTTATTGGCATTATTGACATGTTATTGTGTTATTTTTAATGATTTCAATGTATTAGAACTTGAAATTTAGGAAAGATGATACATATAAGCTTTTGAATGTATTTATTTTTAAGTAATGTTAAAATTTCATATTTTTTTTATAATTATATATATGTATAATATTATTTTTATTTAATTATTATGTTATCGGTTTGACCGCCGGTCCGACCATGCAACCCATGACCCGATAGCTTCTCCGGTTCGACGTCCGGTCCGGCTTTTAAAACATTGCAGTTAACAAGTTTCAGGGCCAATAACAACTCCTTTCTCTTTATGAACAACACCTTACTCTACATCAACGACTCCACTTTCTTCTTTTACAGTTGATAAGTACAAACCCTTTGGGGGATTTTGGTGTTGTTAATGTAGAATACAAAATTATTAATTAAGAGGCCCATGTTGTTATTTCGACTGAGGGTTGAAGGACATTTTCATCATTTCGCCGAGATTTCAAAATTTCAGATCCCTCACCCCTTCTGACACTGTACTAATCTATCATTTTTCAATTTCGGTGTACTGAATCATCCTTTTGTAACTTCCAATGCATGTTTTTGAAATTTTCCCTGACTTTTTTCTAGTGCTATATTAGTATAGTGATATTCTTGGCAAAAAAAAATAGTATCACATTATTTCCGATCGTATATTTCCTCCTTTTTTTTTCATCTACCACTTTTAAGGAGAAAATTCATAATAAGTAACTTTGCAAACCCTAGAAGATAAAAAGGTGTTTCAAATATTCATAATATCAAAGAAGTGACTTAATTTGTCTTTTTTGAAATTTAAATGAAATCACACAAATACCTCATTAAATCTCATTAGTACTTTCTTTTGTCTTCTCTCTTTCTTCTTCTTCTTCGGATTCCATGCTGAGAGGGTCTAGCAACGGCGGCTGAGACAACATCCCCCAACAACAGCGATAGTGGCCTCAGCCTCCTCTACCAAAGATGAAAGGCAATGGCGGCCTCCTCTAGCAACGAATTAGAAGAATAAGAAGGGGCATGAAGATTTGGATGGAGGTGGTACCTTTACTTCTGGAATTCCCTCATAGGTCTTCTGGTACTCCCAAGCTTGACACAATCTCTGAGGAATATCAAGATTTTCAAGAAGATGATTCTTTCGACTTGTGATCTCACAAGTTGCAAATTTTTACAAGTTTTAATAGAAGTTTCTAAAGTTTGAATGAGGTTTTTACAAGTTTTCAGAAGAATTTCACAACTTCTCTAAACAATTTCACAAGTCGCAAATCAAAAGTTACAGTATTTGATAAGGGTTTTGCAAGTCCCGGTAAATATTTCACAAATTCGAATAAAGTTTTCATTAGTTCTTAAAAGAATTTCACAATTTCCTAAAATAATTTTGCAAGTTGCAAATCAAAACTCACAAGATTTGATAAGGGTGTTCATGTGTTTTAATAGAGATTTCACAAGTTTGGATAAGGTTTTCATAAGTTCTGAAAAAAATTTCACAACTTCCTTAAAGAATTTCACAAGTTGCAAATCAAAATTCACAAGATTTGATAAGGGTTTTCACAAGTTCTGATTGAGGTTTCATAAGTTTGGATACGGTTTTCACAACTTACAAATAAAAATTCAATTCTTATAAGGGTTTCACAAGTTATGGTAAATGGTCCACAAGTTTGGATAAGGTTTTCATAAGTTATCCTAAAAATTTCACATCTTGCAAATCAAAATTTAATTTTGAAAAGGGTTACTGAGTTTGAATAAGGCTTTCACAAGTTCATATAAGATTTTCACTAGTTTTTATAAACTACTTTTTACTCAATTGATTGTGTTTTGAAGTTTTACAGAAAGCCTAATACAAAATCAATTTAGGGTGGCGTAAAAATTAATAGAGCAAGTGAACCTGCAATTGCTTTCCCAATATCTCTTACAAATAGCATCACCAAAAGATCAATATATCCAAAAACAAAACAACTTATAATGAAATTACATGGAAGAACAATAGTCTAGGTAAGGAATTAAAAAAGGAGAAGAAAAAAACACAAAGACACACACCAATACTATCGGAGTTCGTCTTTTCTCACTTCACCAACACAGGCCGACGATCAAAGATGGGGAGAAGGGCTGGGATTTTCGAACTTGAAAAAAAGAAGAGGGAGAAAAGGAATTGGACGAGGCATGCACCACTATTGATGAGCTTTACCATCACTCCGTAACCACCGTCGATTCTTACTCAAACAACTGTCAGCCTTCCCTTCTTCATTCTCCTTTCACATTCTAGAGATGCAAAACATCGACAAATTGCACAAATCATCGTTGTTGAAGGCCACCGAAACAACTTACCAAGAGCAATCACCAATGTTAAGGGCCACCATCGCTGGAGAGCGCATCGTTGTTGCTAGAGGAAAAGAGTAAGGTTTTACATGAACCAGACTTGACCGTGGTGTTCATTAGCCCATGGTCTGGTCCAAAAGGTTGTTCAGGCTAGAATGCCCAATCCTACCCGAAGAAAAACCCGATGGCTACCAGGTTGGGCACACTGGACCAAGTTAGTGGTCTAGCTGGCCCAGTCCAGACTTACATAAGGCTGTACATATCAACTATTTTGTTTTTGCAGATCCTAAAATCCTGATCTGTAATCCTATATTTAAACTTGATCTTGAATAAATATACATAAATTTCTTATATATAAAAAATATAGCAATATCCTGATTCGAACAAATTTTCATATTAATCATTCATCAATTTTTCAATATTATGTAATATCCTTCCTACCCTTCATATTATCAAAATAGCATACATATCCTGTAATGCTGGAAAGATAAGTATATGTTGATAAATTCTTCAATATATATATATATATATGAAGTCCATAATTTAAGGTCCATAATTTGACATGACATCATGAAATCCATTTGTGCTTTTTGTCAAGTTCCTCTATGGATGTAGCAATAGCTCCAACTTTAGTCACACATGAAGCATCAAAAAAGATAAAAAAACATACAAAAACATTATATTTTTTACAAAGCTATGATGAAGTAATGACTTGTTAGATTAAAAACATTACCAATAAAGCAGTAAACCAAGAGAACTTGAATAAATCTGAAATGCAGTAAAGCAAAAGAACTCCAATTTGCCAAGACAAAAATGCTAACTGCTAAGACAGAAATGACGTACACCAAGAGTATTCATATAAAGCAGAAATGCATCAAAGCAAGAGAACTTGAAATTTAAGAGACATAAATGCAATCAACAAAGAGAACTTGAATAAAGCAGTAAAGCAGTATAGAACGATCTTGACCGAATACTGAAGAAGAAAACTTAAACCTTCAAGAAGAGAACTTGAGGATTACCTAGTGTTGCGACAAAAAAGTGACGATCTTGAAGTTTAAAGTACAAATCTTAAGCACTAACGATTTTCAAGCTTGAAGAACACAACTTCCATGTAGAGGAGAGGAGAAAACTTTCACGACAGATGATCTTTGGCCTTCAAGCACGAGCACAATGAAATGTGAGGACGGAGAGAAGCTAGGCATGGAGATTGAAGTGACGAGAATGCGAGGACAGAGAGAAGCTACAGTTTGGAATTGCAAAATTCCAGACCCAGACTACAGAATGCCAGAATCGAGGAGAGAATATGTCACACCCTTATTTTAATTTCACATTTACCAGAGTATCTGCGGAAAACGATATGCGGTTCAGTAGGCAACACAGGAATAGCATAACTATACTGATAATATGTGCATGATTACATAAATTCCCCATAGGGGTTTGTACATGATACTTACGATTAAGGTAGCCGTACAAGGCTACTAGGGTGTTTAAACTCATCCCAGTGAAACGGAGACTTCTTCCCGTCTTCATTCCATTACTGTAATCCCCACGTACGATACTCTGAATTGTTGCTTGCATATCTTCTGTCGTCTCCTATCTAAATTGTTGGTAGGGGAGGGTGAGATTCGAGAAAATCTCAGTAGGAAACATATACAATAATGCATACATAATTGATGGTATGTGTATGACATGTTAGCTTTATCTAGATGTATGCCCCATAATGACATTTCTGCATGCTCAATGTTTCATGTAACAAAACTATAGCCACATCAAAAACAGAAATAGAGCTTCATTTATTCAAGTATGCTCTACACAATCAAGCAAAGCAATCACATACATCACTACACAAGCAAAGATATCAAATACATGCAAATAAGGTAAGTCCCCTACCTTAAACCTTTTCCGCCTTGAAACTTGTGCCTCGTAATGCGTGCCAAAAACTCGGGGTTTCATATTTGATCCTACAATGTTAAATGTACTATTTAGACACTTCCATAGTGTTTCTGAGGGTTATATGAGTCTATCTTAAAAAATTACTAAAATACCCCCGAAGACCTAGCCTGGCCCTGCTGTACCTGGTTCGGCTATACTTTTTTTGAAATTTTAACATGGGCTATCCTGATATATTTTCGCCCAAGAAATTCATTTCCGAACTCAGAATTATCAAATTCAATGTCAAATTATGAAATTGCCCTTGGCAGCCCTACTTTTAGGGTTTTAGAGGCGTTTCCGTAATTATGCTTTCTAGGCCTTTCTTGAAAAAGTGTCCAACTGTAACCCCACCTAATTTTTGCTTCTGAACTCAATGGAATCATCAAATCATTGAAAATCCAACTCTAAGGCCCATTTATAGCCATAGCCGAAATATATGAGTTTTCCAGGAAAAATCGGGATTTTGCGATTTCAGCTCCGTAAACGCGTTCTTTTCTACTCCTAACCACCTTATTGACTATTCCATTAGGTTACAACTACCATTTAGTACCAATTTGGGCAGCATAACCCATAGGAAAACCCATTTTTCATTTTTACAACCAAGGACAATCCGGCGAAATTTCACCGATTAAATTGTCCACAATAGCCAGAATAGTCAATATACAAAGTTTGGAAGTTACCTCAAGCTCCCACTTGATTTTCCTTGACTTGGCTGAACCCTAGCTCTTGAAAAATCAAAAGATGAGCTTCCAAACCTTGAATCACGTAGAAGAATAGCTTAGGAGCGGAGTTATACGCATTAGGAACCGATTTACCGAGGAAATCACTTACTTTTGCAAGCTTTTTCCTCTTCTTCTCTCTCTAAAAATCTCAACCCTTCTCTCTTTATTTCAGAGTTGTGCTGCACGGTTTTGGCTGAAGGAAGGAGAAGAATGATATTTATTATATGATATTTATTTATTACACCATTTTTCCAAAATTTGAATTTTACAAAATTCTGACAGATTTCTGCCCAAACTTTGAAAAATCATAACTAATTCTAGAAAAATTGAATTGGAGTGATTCCAAAGCCTATAGAACCCTTATTGAGTCTAAATTCAAGGAAAAATATAAAATTTTGCTGAATGGAATCACAAAATTCCCAGAATTTCAATCTTTGCATACTGTTCCAGAAATTTCACAGTTTTTCTGTGTTGACTTCAAAAATTCATATCTTTTTGTGTATAGCTCTAATTGATTCATATAACCTATCAAATTAAAGCTTAGGATTTCTACTTTAATCCTGTAAAATTTCATAATTTGTTATTATCATTTAGTCTTTCAAAACCTTATGATAAGCTCACTGCCTCATAGGCGATTTTACCAAAAACATAATTACTTTCTCCAAAATTTATCATTTTACTTTCTTAATACCCCAAAGATATAAGAAATATTAGAGAATATATTTGGAACATCTACTAAACCGGGGCTTAGCAGTCCACTTAATTTAGGTTTATTCCCAAGCCTCCAATCCCAAAATTCAAGGTATTACAGAATAAGAGTGGGATAGAGGCAAATAACGGCGAATGTGAATATTGAATGGCAATGTGGAATGGCCGAATAGGAAAGCTGGGGTATTATGGTTGATATTAAGAATATATATGGCCTCTAAAGTTTAGGTCATATTTTCCCCCCTACAAGTTAATATATTTATATATTACAGGGTAGGACCGAGAATATTTGTCTAGGACCTTAGCCCGATGCCCGATCCTACCTGAAAATGTCAGTTTGTTCACCCCTTTTTTAGGTTGGACCAAGTTAGCCGGGTTTTCGGGTTTTATGTACAGCCCTAGAGAAGAGGAGGGAGGGAGGGATTTGATTAGACAAGAGAGAGAAGTAAAGGGGTTTACTAAGGAAATGACATTTTTGTCATTTCATTTTATCTTCAAAAATGATAAATCAGGTACCAATACCTTTTTGGTATTGTGGATATTCAATACACCTTTTTGTCTTTTTCTATTTATAAAGTTATTTATTAGGGATTTTCTCACTTTTAAGTTTTTTTAAATCCCAATATGGCATTAATAATTATTTCCAGTCACTCATAAAAAAATTAATCATAGACCAGCTAATGATTAAAAATGCCAACATTATGTAAATTTAAAAAGATGTGTTATATTGTTGTAGGTATAGAGCTAACAATGATATTTTGACGCTCTATAATTTGATCTAATTTTTATTTTGATTTTTGTTGTTTTAAATCATTAAATCATTAATTTTAGTTTCTATACTTTTATAAGAATTCTGTTTATGTTTGATAATTATTTCCTATACTTTAATAAGTTTTGAATTTGATTCTTACACTTAAATTTATACCAAAATCTTATGAAATTATAAAAATCAAAGGCCACAAATTAAAATTACAGAGATCAAAATTAAAATTCGATTAGTTTATAAAGGCAAAAGGTAATATTAACCCTAATATCTATAACTCTTCCCAAACTATCTTTGAGCCAAAACATACCTATTTTAAAGCAGAGTTAATAGCATAATAAAAACATCTTGTACATGAGATGATAGCTTTCTACACCTCTCTCAAGCTCCTTGCTCGCATTATTAATGGTGGGGGTTTAATGAGGTTGTATGGGAGGATATAGTCATGTTTGAGGCCAAATCATTATCCTAGCCCTCAAAATGGTCCACACTGTATGGGACAATCGTTACATTCAAAGATGTCTTTGAAATACTTTCATATTGAAAGATGATTAAAGGAGAACATCAATAAAATATAATAAAGATTTTTTGCTCGAAAAAATAAAGAACTATTATGCCCTCTCATAAATAATTATGCCATTGGGAATTATAATTTGTTTATTACAAATTTCCCTTTTTCAATACTACATTATTCTCTTTATTTATATACGAATACTCAATAATTATTATTTTTTAATTCAATTAGTATCATTATTTTATAGTATTTTACACTTAAATAAAATGAATCACAAGTCTTATATAAACTCAAGCCATCTTAGATTGTTGGAAAAATTAATTCATGACTCCTATTAGTCTCATATGATTTTAACTATATTCCTCAGCCTTACAATTTTTTTTAATTATAAGTAATAGTCTATATGCTCAAACATTTTAAGCCACGTAAATTGTCACAATATATAAAGTAGAAATTTTTTAGGAGAAATAAAACTTAATTACTATTAACATGAAAACAAAAGATTTTTTGATTGATTTTGATCCATTTGGATGCTTGTAATCTGGAATTATTATACTGCATTTATTATAATCTCTATGCATCAATTGATTTTGATTTTATTTGGAAGCACATGATCTGGTTAATATTAATTTTATTCGGAATAAAATATTCTTTAATTCCTTTAAGTTTTATATGAGATGTATTTTTTGTCATTTAAATTTATAAAATATATTTTTAATTTTATATCTCTATCACTGTTAATGTTACTAACGGAAAATATTGACACTACAAACTTAACTGATGATTGTGCAGCTAACAAAGTATAATTAAGTTTTAATTTTTTAATATAATATATTTATATTATTAAATTAAAATAAATCTACAAATTGTTGTAAATGAAATCGAGGTTTAAATATCTTGATTATTAAACTAATATGTTTAGATTATTAAACTAAATTGTTGTTAATATCTAGGTTTTGATATTAACAACTTAATGAAGTTTCTAGATATTTTTTAATTTATATTTTAAAATTAAGATTAATAACATTTAATTATAATACATAGTCATTATTTAAGTTTGTTGATATAATATTTTTAATTAACAACATTAACAATATTAAAATTATAGAATTAAAAATATCTTTTATAAAATTGAAGGATAAAAAAAATACCTCATAGTATAAATTTAAAACACTAAAAGTATGCTCTACCTTTTATTTTTTTAAAAACCGTCAAGATGGTTTGAATTTAGTGTGTGTTTGGATTAGTTTTTTTTAATAGCTTTTATGATTTATGAAGTAAGTTTATGAGAGGAGTTTTGTCTCGGATTACGCAAACCATGGTTTGAAAAGCTCCCAAACACACATTTAAACGAAGAAAACCCACCCATGACGAAGAGTGCGACTCACGCTCCAAGAAGCAGGCGGATAATTCAACCAGGCACCAGCCAACTACAGTAGTACGACGTGCCACAACTTCCCCGCCCCAGAACCCACGGTTTCGCTTTTTCCCTAAACCTTGTTTCTCACTTCAAAGCTATGACGTCATTAATATTCATATAGCTTTTCCCCGGATTCTTTTGTCGTTTTGTTCTCAGAGGTCCCACGCAAAACGGGTGGGACCATCTCCCAAAACCAACGACGCGTTGGGGCCCACGTGGACTGACACATGATGGGGAATTGGTGATACTGATGTATGGGTGAGTCAGGTTAAGCAAGTTTATTCATTTAAAATTATTTTTTGGGATTTGTTTATTATGAGCACAGAATCACAGACCTTTTCCCAAGAACATTGGTTTCCTCCATACCAAGCTACCTCTGCCCTGCCCCGTGACCCAGTCACAACTGCCCGATCCCACCGCCGTTGATCCTACGGTGTACACGTGTGATCTGGGACGTCGCTTCAGCCCACACCCTTAACTATTAATTACTTGCCACGTGGATATAACGGACTCTTGCGATTTCCGTCGTTCCTCGGTCACTTTTTTAGTTTTTCCAATTTTTTGAACGCTCACTTTAGTTTTGAATTCAATGACCGATTGGGCACGATCCTCTGCGGCGCGGAATATTTTTTCCTGAACGATCCGGTCATTGATTGGTGATTTGGTTTGTTCTTTAAGATCACCGTCTAATCTGAACTCTCTCGATCTTTCCAGAAGGTAGCATTACCAAGTTGAATTAGGAGCAATTCTCAATATGGACTGTTTGTCAGTCGCTGCTGGGACTGTAAAACAAGACGTTTGCTTGCTTCATGTAAGTGTGTGTTTGGGAGCTTTCTAAATTACCATTCTGGTTTCTATTATAAGTCTTTTTTGATTAAAAAATTTGGTCCTATTTATAAATATACTTTCAGTACATAAATGAGCTTATGAAAATTTTGTCTCTATTTATTGTACCCATAAAAAAATAATTTAAAGAGAGATAAAGAAGAAAAAGTTGAAAAGTACACATTCATAAATGAGGGTATAGTTGGAAATTTACCCCATAATCATTGGGTTAACTACTTTTTTTTGGTATGTGAGATTTAGGTAAAAGGGACTTATAATAGGGACCAGAGTGGTATGGTTTTAAACCATAGTTTGCGTAATCCGAGATAAAATTTTTCTCATAAATTTACCTCGTAAGTCGTAAAAGCTAATCCAAACACACACTAAGGCTGATTTCTTGTCCAGCGTAGAATAGAAAAAGAAAAAGGAAAATTTTAGTCAGCCTCTCACAATTAGCCATTACTCCGTTGGTTTTAATTTATAAGAGCCTATAACTAAACTTAACGAAGTGATTTAAGAAAATAATTAACATTAATTAAAAATTATAAGTATTTTTGAAATAATTTTCTTTTTAAGCATATCCTTATTTATGAGAGGTGGGTAAGAGAAAAAAATAAAGTAAATATAAGCATCTCCAATCTTTTAATTAATATAATGCATATAATTAATGAAAAGTAAAAATGAAAAAAAAAAAACTCATTAAATGTTTAAATAACTTTTATAAAGCTCTTATAAAAAGAACCAAGAGTCCAAGACAATTTAAATTTTGAACTCTTATAAAAAGAAATTGAGAGAGTATATTACAGAGGGTTAAAGGGCAATTTTGCTCTTTCAGGGGCAATTTTTGATCTTATCGTTATCCCAATTATTTTAGACCTTTCATTAACTAAATATGTTGAGCTGGCAGTCCACACGTCATTTTTGTTAAGGTGTAAATTTGCATCGGAAGTCTTTATGTCATTTACTTCATCTTTTTCCAAAGTTGTATTTAAAACTTTCAGGATAAATTTACACCTTAAAAAAAATGATGTGGATGATATGTATAGTGTCAGTTTGACATATTTGGTCAACTAATGATCAAAATTAATTTAAACAAACAGCCAGGCAAAATTGCTCCATTTTTTATACTTACAAAACAAAATTGTCCCTCAGTAAAAATTTCCGGAACAAAAATACCTCTTAACCCTATTACAAATAGCCTTAAAACTTCATGATATAAACTAAAATGAAATTAAATTTTGTGGGATAAAAAATATTTGTGCCATTGCATCTATACTCTTACAAACATATAGTTGGGTGGTGATATGGGTATCCATCGTGAATGTCATGTTAAAGAGAAAGCGAACATTTTTCTTTTTTAATAATACAATGATAATAATTATTACTGGTAGGGGTGGAAACAGGCCAGGCTTGTGCCTTAACAGGCCTGGCCTGTTAAGGCACAAGACGGCCTGAGCCTGGCCTGTGGCCTGTTTCAGGCTTTTTATTAGGCCTAAGCCTGGCCTGTACACAGGCCTGGCCTGGCCTGTGGCCTGTTAAGAAGGCCTGGATTTGTAAAAGACACCAACAGGCCAAACAGGCCGACACCTAACAGGCCTAACACAGGCCGACACCTAACAGGCCTAACACAGGCCGACACAAACAGGCCTAACACAGGCCGACACCTACAGGCCTAACACAGGCCGACACAAACAGGCCTAACACAGGCCTAGGACTCAGATTCTTTTTTTCCTGATAGAGAACACCATTGCATGAATCAAAACTAGCAAATAACTAGAACACCACATGTACATAAGAGGGCCGTACTAAAATTTTACAAATCACATAATTGTTACAATAAATATCCTTGTTCTCCTAAAGCAAAAGTCACACAAATGTGCCAAATTGTATTCAAATTATGTCCCAAATACAAAACGCTGAAGCAGATGTGCCAAATGAGACTCCAATAGCAAAATGCAACAGAACACCTGAGATAAGTTTAAAACCACAACAAAATGGCATGTGTAAATAGTAAAACATTGCAGGAATATGTGTTGAAACTAAACAGAACATTTAAAGCTAATGATTAAAACCATTGTTTCTAGTTCTATATTTTTGATAACATACCCATTTCAAGCTAATGATTCTTCTCACCTTCACATCAAATCTTCAAAATAATTTCTTCTTCTCCTTCAAAGGCCTTGAAAAAAATCAATGAAATATATAGTATTAGATCATAACACAATTTAACATGCACAAGAAGTAATATGATGTAACCAAACCAACTTCATAGCTAAATTATTAACTTGAATATGAAATTTAACTTGAATAGGTATTGACACCAATAAAGCATTACTAGAAGATATGAGGAGGGAGATTATGGAAAGAAAAAGTGAGAGCCAAACTCTATTTATAGAACCCTTTATAGCATGTACAGATAACCCTTTATAACGTCTAGATGATGATGATCAGCATGGTAGGTATTTAATCAAATGGAATTCTAGATATTCAACTTTGATTTAGGAAAAAGAAAAAGATAAATTAAGTCAAATGGGATGAGCTATTGAATTTAAAATTTATACCTTTTGTTTTTTCTTCAAACCGTACTTGTTTCGAAGCCAATCCCCACCACAAATAAGTGCTTCAATTGATTCTTCATTTAATTTAGAACGATATTCATCGATTACTCTACCTCCAGCACTAAATGTGGACTCTGATGCCACGGTTGAGATTGGAATAGCTAGTATGTCAGCAGCCATCTTAGATAAAATCTTATACTTCAAACTATTATTTTTCCACCATTCTAGGGCACTAAAGGAGTTAGAACTGCCCTCAGGAATATACACACCGTCCTCAAGATAAGCTTCCAATTCTGATTTCATAGGGGGAATTGCTTGCTTTTCACGAACAATATTCATGATTTGATCAAATCCAGTGATTATAGAAGAACTAGGCACATTGGGAGAAGAGTTGTTGGCAACATTTTCAATTGCATTAGTTGTCTCTCCCTTGTACAAGGCAACATACTCATCATACATTGAGTATAAACCTTTCACCACTTTATCTATATTCTCAGAAGCGACATAATCAGGTTTGTAAATCAAAGGAAAGCAATAATTAATAACATATAATTTGCACCTAGGATCCAGAATACTTGCAAGAGCCATCACCAAATTGCATTCCCCCCAATATTTGTCGAACTTCTCTTTCATTGAGACAGCCATTTCTACCATAAAGAAATCATCATCCTCCAAGGCATTGTCAATGACTTGTTTCACTCTCCAAACTTCAGGAAGGTACAAATTTGCAGTAGGATACTCACTACCTGAGATGACATGAGTGGCTAGATTGAACACTTCCATAAGTTTGCAAATCTTCTCAACCTTCTTCCAATCCTCTTCGGACGGTGCATAGTTGTAATGTGGTTCTCTTTCCTTATAATCAGGAAAGACAACCTTGAACTTCAAAGCAGTAGACAACATCCTATATGTAGAATTCCACCTTGTTGGACAATCAAGAATGAGCCTCTTTTCCTTCAAACGTTTTTGCTCAACAATGTCACAAAATGCTTTGAGCCTTGAATCGTTGTAGTTAATATACTTCACACTCTCACGAACATTATTTATAATGTCTTTGATCCTACTAAGGCCATCTTGTACCAACAAGTTCAATATATGCGCACAACATCTGATGTGAAACAAGTTACCACCCAGAGGCAATGAACTACTAAGTGATAAGGTGTCTCGAAGAGCCCTTAAACAAGAATCATTATAAGAAGCATTGTCAACTGACACGGAAAACACTTTGTTTTCAATTCCCCATGCCTTCAAACACTTGAAAATAGCATCAGCTACATCAATCCCTCGTCTAGGAGCAGGAACTTTGACAAAACTCAACACCCTCTTTTGAAGATTCCACCCCGCATCAATGAAATGTCCAGTGATAACCATGTATTCAGTCACTTGATGACTAGATTTCCACATATCTGTAGTTAAGCTAATCTTGCTAACACCTTGTAATAAGGCCTTCAATTGTTTTTTCTCTGCTTCATATATAGCCAAACAATCACTTCTGGCTGTCTTGCGAGAGAATTTCTGAAATTCAGGATTAGAATATTGAAATCCCCACATCCATACTTCATCCTCAACAATGCTAAATGGATGTTCATGCACCATGATTGCAGTAGCAATTATTTCCCTCATCTTCTCATTAGAATATCTAGCACCTGATGCTAGAAATGGATTAATGCAAATATTTGAAGGTTGGAATGGAATGGTGGATTGCTTATTTCTGGCAGCAACATGCAGCTTCCTTGAATCACAAGATTTAATATGTCTCCATAGATGGGAAGTGCTAGCTCCCTTCCCCGAGTATGAAAATACACTTTTGCAATACTTGCATTTAGCTTTGACCCCATGATTACTTTCAACTTGATCAAAATCATCCCAAATAGGTGAAGTTTTTCGCCTCTTCTTCTTAATGATATCATCATCGCCATCATTTTTCTCACCGGTTTGTTGACTAGTCTGTTGACTAGTCTGTTGACTTGCTTGTTGACTTGAATCAGTTGGTACTTGTTGACAAACCTCAATAGCATTAGGAGGAACTGAACTAGATGACATAGTTTCACTCTCAAAGGGTGATGACATTCACTAGGACCAAATAGACATCAGCAAGTAATTAAGCACCGAATCATTACAATAGAATTAAAAGTGACAAGAAGGAAATATTTTTAATCCTAGAAAGCAAAAGCAACAAATTTGCAATGAACAGAATTTTTTTTAACTTAACAGAATTTGACAGAATTTGACAGAATTTGATAACTTAACAGAATTTAACAGAATTTGACAGAAATAAATTATCCTTAACTATTCGGCTACTTAACAGAATTTGATAACTAATGGATGACCAAAGTAAAGCCATTAACTTTAAATTGTCTAGCAATTAGGTGTTATGAAATGAACTTGTTTTCATTCAAAGCCAAAGATGGGACACCAAACAATTAAAGATTTAAAGTACAGATACATATAAAGGACATATCAAATATATAACATCTCCAAAGTCCACTGGAGGTTTCAGAAGGTCGAAGAATTTAGAATGTCAACCAAAACAAATCAGAGCTTGTTCACAGGTGAGAGCTTCAAACTAAGTTAGCTCTTTCAAACAAAACAAATCAAGAAGCTTATGAACAAAGGTGCAGAAAAGTATTTCTATAAACAAGATCACGCTCAACTCCTAACATGCAATAATAAAGAAAATCAATTTTTCATAGCCCATCTAGCCATGTTTGCTCACAATGAGCACGTCATCAAAACTTCAAACAAATTCACATATACGCAATGACAGTTTCGGCTGCACTGCTTATCTGGTTCAGATTCCCATTTGTAACATGCCTCTTCTTTATGCTAAAGTAATCAAGCACAAGCACGAGGCTGATCCCTAACAGCTAACATCTACAAATACTCGCATGATTAGGGAATACACCAAAGGAATTCTTAATTCGAGGAAGAAACTTCAGACCAGTATCAAAGTTTCCAAAACGGGAACCTGTTACACGTTTACAATGAATAGATATAGTAGTGAGACACTATCCGACAGAAACATGAGAGGATGCTCTTGATTAATAGTGAGACACTATCCGACAGAAGTAGAGGATTTGGTTTCAAAAATTGGTTCATTGATTAATAGATAAAAAAAAACTAAGCTCTGGAATATTTGCACAATAATGTATCAGCCCATAGCATATTCCAGAATCCAGACGCAGCAGAACAGAACAGAGATTCAATATAGCTGAAGCTTAACCAGAAAATGAAATGTACCACAGATCCGACGAAGAGCTTGACGGAGAGGACCACAGATCCGATGAGGGTAGCCCACTTGTGGAGTTGTGGTTCGCTGGTGACTCACGGTGGAGCTCCGTCTCGGGGGGGTCGGGACTCGGGAGGCAGACGGAGTATCGTCGAGGGGGATGGCAGTCGAGGGTGGTCGAGGGGAGTCGTGCGAGGCAGAGCGCAGAGGGCTTGGGAGGCAGACGGACGTCGAGGGCGGTGGCAGACTGGCAGTCGACGGTGGTCGAGGGGAGTCGCCGACGGTGATTCGTGCGAGGGCGGCTAGGCGGAGCGGTGAGAGCGCGAGAGTCGATTTAGGAATTAGGTTTACACTTTACATATTACACATTAGAGAATAGAGAAGAAGAGGGGAGGGGAATGACGTGACCTATATTTTTTTTTTTTTTTTTTATAATCCTTACAGGCTCAGGCCGGCCTGACAGGCCTGACAGGCCTGTCAAGAGGCCTTGGCCTGGCCTGTTAAGGAAAACAGGCCTTCAAAGAGGCCTTGGCCTGGCCTTTTGGCCTGTCAGGCCAGGCCTGAACAGGCCTATAACAGGCCAGGCCGGAGGCCCCTGTCAGCCGGCCTGGCCTGTTTCCACCCCTAATTACTGGTATGAGGTATGTAATGGTGTTACACCAAACCATCTCTTAGTAATGTAATATCAAATCTGACACGACGCTATTAGATATTAGAAAAACTGTATTTAAAAAGATCTACATTATTTGTTTCTGATTTCGTATATATGCCTTTAATATATTCCAGCATTTAGAGCATCATTGGATGGACCATTCCTTTCAAATTAAGCCGGGAATTGTCAGGTATTTTATAAACAACACAAAAAATAACAGGACACTTGCAACCCATCCCGGCAATGTATCCTAGGAATTTCTTTTTAATCTGCAGCTCATTGGGCTAATCAATGATTATATAATAAAACAGAGCATTATCGTTCGTTTGCTGAGTCATGTGACTCCCGAGACTAAGGATGATTTGAAATTTCATTCTCTATTTGTTAATTTGCACCTCGTTTGGATTGGTGATTAGAATGCTTAAAAATAACTTTTCAATCATAATTTACGGTATACTAGATATATATATGAGAGAAATTGTGTCTAAATTTATATGAAAAGTAACTTATAAACAATCAGATCGTCAAAACAAACATACCCTTTATATGTAAGTTTAATTAACTACTAGTGGCAGCATAGCACTTTAAAATAGGGCTTATTTGGAGTAGTGTTACATAATCGTATATAGATAATTCGAGATAAAACTCTTTTTACATTTTTACTTCATATGACATAAAATATATATAAAAAAAATAGCTCCTACCACGAAACGACACAAAACATTGTTACGCATATACTGCCCTCGGTTAAAATAGAAATATATATTAAAGTCTTGTGAACGTGGCCACAACAAAAGGTCTCAGTCATTGCGTGGATATTGAGGACAATAATCATGATTCACTGGAAGAATGTTGTGCTGGATTAAACCTGATCCTTTGTATCATCTTATTTTTTAAAAAACATTATGTCTCTTTTATACTAAATACATATAAGAGTTAGATAGATAATTTATAGACATCAATAAATCATTTAATTTGGTCATTTATAAAAAGTGAATGGTGATTTATCTAAAACACCCCTTTAATCACTTACACTATGATATAAGTTACCACTATTATAATACATGCGCAATCACTATCGAACAATTTAAGGAAACATTATAAATTTATAAGATAAAATATGATAACATACAATAGACTAATAAACTAACTCCAACATTTAATATCGCTAAGGGCCTGTTTGGTACGCTGGAATTGGAGAAGGTAGAAATGGAATTGGGTCTCAATTCCATGAAGGGGTTTGTTTGGTATGATGGAATTGGCTCTCAATTCCAATTCCACATGGAAGCCAAATTAGCTAATTCCACCCAAATGAATTACATCCTAGAAACTAAGATTTGTAATTCCACCTCCACATTTCCCTCAATTAGCCTCCTCACTTCATCGACAGGGTATATTAGTAATTTCATATTTTAAATATAAATATTAAATAAAAATAATATCTGAATTCCATATACATACCAAACACACTTTTAAACTCAATTTCCATATCCATTTCCATATCTATCAAAATCAATTCCAGTATACTAAACGGGCCCTAAAAAGAGTATTAGGTATATTTGGGTTATTGTGATGAGATAATCCAGGGGCAGGTTAAATTTGGTGGAGGTAACGTATGGCATGTTGAAACATGGCAAAAAAAAAGAAGGAAAACATATGACATGCTGGAAGAGTGGGATTGCTCAATCCTCATACTCAGAGACACTAGAGTAGGAGCAGGTGGTGATATATCAGTTCACAATTAGACAATACATGAAGCTTGGTTGAATCATACGAAAACGTGGATTATGTGTGACTAGGCATGTGATTCACGGATCACGCCTATAACCAAATTTTCATTTTGTCATTAATTTTACTCATTCGTGTTGGTGATTGATACTCTTATACTTTTTTTTTTTGGTAAAATCCTTCTATACTATTTTATTACAGCAGCGACCCTGATCTAGTGGCCGGTAATTAAAACATGAATCTAGCACGCATATACTACCTCCGGTCCTAAATATAGGACATATTTTATAGTATAAATTGTACTACAGACTATGTCCTATATTTAGGACCGGAGGGAGTATATAGTAAAAATTATAATTTACAGTGAATTTTGATATTAGCTGCCTTTCAGATCTCGTGGAAAAATGTACTCCGATCCCTAATAAAGAAATTGCGAGGTGATAAAACTTACAGCAGAACAATTAACCATGGTTTAATTAAAGAGTATAATCAAATTATAGATTCGAAACGGTCATTTGAAATGACAATCTCTTTAATTAGGATTAGTATCTGCCTTTTTCTTAGTGGGACTCTTATTAATTACTATGCTTTATAATGACACGCTCCAAAAGCGACAGAAAGGATTGAAAAAGGTTCTTGGATTTTTAGAGCGGCTAGTTGCTTTAGCTCCGGAATACTGTTCTTTGAAGCTTTAATCACATTTTAGCTTTTAAATTTAGCAGTGACGTGCTGGGGAAAACTATAGAAGAATATCGATATTCGGAATGAAGGAGCCTTCAAAGAAGCATGTGTTTCGTAAAAACTAGCAATAATATTTCTATAAAGGAGCAGAACCCACAAGTTAACAAGATGCGAGTTTTTATTTAAAAACAAAAAAAAATAGTACCCGCAGGGGTAAAGAACTAAAGATTTTAATTTTTGAACAAAATTTCGTATCTAATTAAATTTATATATTTGTACAGTATATTCATTCAATAACTTAAAAAGCACGGGGAAACAGTGATTTTAAAATTTACTGTAAAATACATTAATTTCAAAACAATGAATAAATATTTTAAAGATGTCTAAATATTACGTATGGTATATTATTTGTATTTACTATTTAGTAGTTATTCACAAAACATTGATCAGTATTCGAACTTTAAATTCTGAGTCAATGCTATTTGTCATGATTAGAAATCGAGATAAATTTTAAGAGGAAAATATAAGAAAATTCTATTTAAATTTTAAAATAATAAGTCAATGATTTTTTATTAAAATAAATAGTCAATTGCTTCAGCAAGACTGATTTAAAAATTTAAAAATTTAAGTGATATTTTTTTTGACATTTTACTAAAAATAATATATTTAGTCTTCTTATAAAGTTAAATTTTAATATCTTTTGGGGCGGGACCAAACTGTTTTTCTTTTTTTCTCCTTTTACCAAAGGGACCAAGCAGTTGAGGGCGATTGATGCGAGTGGGGATTACTTTATTGAGGCTTCGGTCCGACGAAACGAAAGGGAGGCCCACGGATTCATTTATTGTCGTATAACGTGGCCCCACCCCCCCTTCCCACTTGTCGTTTGAGCCCTTCGGCTTTTGTAGCTAAATAGCGACCTTAAAATTATTACAAATCGCCAAAATTGAATTGCTTCTTCCAGACTTCCACACAGTCACACACGTCATTTTCCCCAGGTCAACAAAACAACAATTTTCTCTGTTTTTTTTTTTTGAAATGGCACCAAGGTCTCAAATAATAAAAATAATATGAGTAAAATCCATAACTTATCAATAACAAGTGAAAAGACAGTCATTAACAAGTCCATTAGACTATTCTGATATTATTTTTTTTAATTAGGACATTGATATCATTTTTCCTTTTTTCTTTAATAAATGAGCAAGAGCCATTGTTTAAAGAGAGGAGAAGAGAAAGCTTGGCAATGCTGGATGCAGTAGTATATGCCACTGAGAATCAATCAGAAGATGTAATTTTTGAATCTGATAATCAGAACCTCATTTACTATCTAAATGAGAAGTGTCTTCCCCAAATTCGAAGTGTGACATCATTTTGGAAAATATCCTTTATATAAGGAATCCTAGAAGAAACCATTTATTTGTATGGGTTTTGAGGGAGGCAAATAGAGTAGCCGATTGGGTTGCCAAAGTTTCTTTGAATAGGTCATGTCTAGTGGACTGGATTACTAGAACCCTGGTGGTATTGCAAAAGTTAGTATTGCAGGATAGGCTAGTTTTTGATTTGGATCTTGGTTGAAGGGCTATTCAGCACTGAATATTTCTTCAGCTGTAAATGTACCTTATTCTCGTAGTAATATTATATCCTTGTTGGAAAAAAAAAGAGAGAGGAGAAGAGAAAAGTGGAAGTAATAATAGCATATAATGAAGTGAATATGCTTGATGGATTTAATTTTGGAAAAATTGGGGAATATGACCCAAAAAAAAGTAAAATTTTAGAGGTTTTTAAAGATAAATAAGGAACCATATGAAATGACCACTTTACCTTTAATGAAATAAGGATATACCCTTTCACATTTTCGGTATATCAATTCCCTTACTACCGTCCACTCCCTCACTGTTTCCTTCATCTTTCCAGCTTCACCATTCACAAATTCCATATCTCCCACAAGCAAACTCCAGCAATGAGCAGTGGTGACTCTGGCAACCAATGACGACAAACGTTGTCTTACAACATTACATTAGATTTAGCAACCTCGTCTGCGGCCACCACTGCTTCCTCCCTCCTCCTCCTTCTTAACTTGGTTGAAAACAAAAATCAAATTTCAAAAAGAAAAATAATGGATCTTGTGTAATAGAAAGTCATGACAGATTTGGTGATAAAGGGATATGAAGATGAACTATGGTAGATCAGTAAATTAGAAGATGAATCACAAATTGCAATTGATTTTTCATAAATTGTGAATGACCTTTTGCACATTGCAACTCAGCTTTTAGAAATTGCAACTGAGCTTACATAGTGTGCAGATTAAGTCAAAATGCAAATGCCATTAACTTTCTATGAATTGCAAATGATCTTATGCAGTGTGAAAATTAAATTAGAGTGTAAATGCAAATATCCTTCCATGAATTGCAACTGAGCTTCATTAGTGTACAAATTAAGTTAAAATGCAAGTGACATTCCACAAATTACAAATGATAAATTAAAGTGTAAATGTAAATGACCTTTCATGAATTACAACTAAGCTTCCGTGGTGTACAATTTCATCATTTTCTCGACATATCTATTTTTCCTAAAGAACCACATATTCCAAGTACAAATAGCCGATTAATTTTCCAAACAATGACTTCTAACCAATTTTCCCTTTAATTTTTTGTTTAGAAAGTACGTACTACTACTATTTATCTGGTTGAAAGAAAGTGAATTCTTTTTTAAAATCAATAAAACTATTTTTTCTCTGTGGTATGCCATAAATAACAATTGTCGAAAATGAAATTTTATTTATTATTTTGAAAAAAAAATGGACAGACATTAATTTTGTTATTTGGCAAATTTTAACTTATTTACCATACGTTTTTTTAAAAAAACTACGGAAGCTTGATGGCATTTTACAAAAAAAAAAAATTGAGAGTAATTCTTGCTATTAAAAGTTATTACAAAATTTCACTTAAAGATAATTTCAATTTCAGCATTTTTTTAAACACAATTGTTGCCAGACTTGGATATCTAGCAGAATAGCGCCCGGAATTTTGAAAATATGGTACCACTACCAAAATTTTTAAAAATGGATAATTTTAGAAATCTTTTTTTAAAAATGAAAACCAAATAGGGTTCAGAAGTCGATTGTGTATGGAGAATATATTAGGCACCCCACTACACTAATTTATAAGAACGGTTACTCTAAGTCAATTATTTAAAAATGAATATGACCTTTAATTTTATTATAATTACCCAAATAAAAAAATAAAATAACTAAAATGAAAACTAAAGAAAATCGGACTTGACCTAGGAAAAGATCCCAGGGCCTACATACCCTTTATAGGAATCAAAACCCACATAGTTCAGGGTAGAAATGTATGTCACTTTATCTGTGTTTTTTAAGTAAAAAGTTCCTTTAATTTATTTGAGAAATTGATTTTCTTATTTGTTTGGTATTTTTTATTTCATGAAAACAACTAGTCTATTTTTTTTTATTGAATAAAAGGAAGGTTTTTGGAAGGTTATTGGACTAAATTTCTTGAGGAAATTCTCATAATCTCTTAGGGAAAAATAATCGATTTTTACCTGAGGAGGCTTTAAAAACGTCACATGATAAAAATCCTTTTTAAAATCAATTTCATTTATTTTGATAAAAGGATAAGCTTTATTCTTTATTATTTTTATTTACAAAAATGGGTCACAATCATTTTTCTTTTTCCTTTTTATAAAGGAAACTTAGGTCAGAGGGAGAGATGTGAATAACATATAGGTAATACACATTCAAACAGTGAAAATAAGTAGTGAAAGCAAACCAATACATGTCAAGTCAATAAATGAATGATGTATACCTTCTTCGTGGTCCAAGTAACACACAAATATCAACAAGAAGAAAGCAGCATAAATATTGTTGGAGTGGTGGAGTGAAAGAAATAATAAGAAAGAGGGGTGGGTGGTACAATCACATGAGACTAAAAAGATTAAATAGAAAAAATAATGAAAGAAAAAGAAGAATAGAGAGGAAAGATATAAGGAGAAAAATAAGAGGAAAGAAAAATAAGATAAAATAATCCAAATTATATTGAATTGCATCCTCTAGCAATTAGTGCTGTGGCTCACAAAGGTGACAATAATCATAAGAACATATGCTTTCCTTGGGCACAAAGACAAAAT
Source organism: Inga leiocalycina (assembly GCA_963242795.1). Lineage (NCBI taxonomy): Eukaryota > Viridiplantae > Streptophyta > Magnoliopsida > Fabales > Fabaceae > Inga > Inga leiocalycina. The sequence continues at coordinate 5,306,539 of OY725330.1, forward strand.
AATAAAAATATAAGAGAGAGAAAATGAAGAATAATAAGAAAACAAATCAATTTAAATTTCATCTTGGATTCACCCTTTAGCCATTAGCGTTGAAGTATCACATATGCAACAATAACCATAAGAGCATAGGCTTTCTTTGGAGTATGAAGAAGAAGAAGATAAAAAGATAAACACAGTTAACAATTTACTCTTATTTTTAAACACCTCTAACCATTTTTTGACTCTTTTCTCTCCTCTTTTTTTTTGGTGTTTTGCTTCAACCCTTACTTCCTGTTTATAGTTTTAAGGTAAAATTTTCTTCATAAATACTCTTTCTTTTTTTGAATTTTTATTTTTTGATTTTGGTTTTTCTTTTGTATTTTATGTTAATAAAACTTCCTAATTTAACCCAATCACTATCCATGAAGATTTTTTTTAAAATTTATTTATTTATTTGCATTTTCTAAAACTTCCTAACTTGACCTAATCAGTATCAATGAGAGATTTTTTTTTTTAATTTCGTTTTTTACATTTTCCCCACAATTAAATTCCTAATTTAAATCTATCAAAATGAGAGATGTTTTTTGTAGTTTTGTTTTTGTATTTTTTATTTTTCTTTAATGAATAACAATGCCAATTTAAACCACAATCATCATTAATAAAAAGATTTTCTTATTTTTGTTTTTATTTTATATATATTTTTTATTTTCCCCTTTAATTATGATTACCAATTTAAACATCAATCATTATTAATAAAAAAAATTTTATTTTTATTTATTTTTTGAGTGGGGTTTAAACAAAATAGGATGTTCACGGGCAAGTAATCAAACCACCAAACTCTTTCCTTAGTTTTTCTTCGTGAGGCTATGAATTCACCACACCCTCAATAAATACAACAGAAGCACGAACAAAGGCAAAAAAAAAATCTGCCGGGTTAGCTTCGACACGGGAAAATGGAATAACGTAGGCAGGACGCTGCCCAGATTGAAAGTTTGGCACAATCAAAATAAAGAAGATAACTATTTTCTTAGACGAAATCTGGTAAGGTAAGGGGAAAAAATTAAAAATTAAGGTACAGTAATAAATTGCTTCAAATAAAACAAAAAAATCAGTGATCCCACACCGTAAACTCTAACCAGCCATATTCAGATAAATAAAAAACTTCAACCCGCCATAAACTAAAATATACGCCATAGACTTTTGAGGCCACAATTGGAAGTGGCATCTTTTTTTTATTAATTTTTAACATAAAATAAAATAAAATAAACACAATTGCAACTGAGTTTCCGGCCACGTACGCATGTTTCCCCATCGTGGCCATGTCCCTTAAGAAGCAACCTACTCTGTCCTGTATCACTTTATTTATATGAATATCTTCAGGCAAAATTACCAAGTCTTATAGCAGAGTTTGTTATTTCCCAACTTTAATTTACTTTTAAGTTCGCTTGCATTATTAAATTATAGCGCATTGCTTAGTTGAAGCTGTTAGGTTGTTTTTGAGTACATATTTGTTTGAATTAACGATTGGTTCCTTTAAAAGTAGTTTTTCAATAATAATTCATGGTATATATGATAAGTATATAAGAAGAGTTTTATCTTAATTTATGTAAAAAACACTTATAAATTTTTCATAAATCATCCCAAACAAACTTTATGTATGCCCTCGTCATACAATTCACATGCAATAACTCTAGCAACTCAAACAATAATTACATCTAATATTATTCCAATAGACACTATTTAATTTGCTGAGTAATGATTTTCGTTACTTTTCCTAGCAACTCCGACCGACCACTATTTTTTGGACAAATCGACCGACCACTATTATGTTCCATCTTTTTAATTAAGTTGTGCTGTTAGATCTCTTTCTTCCCCTTTTAACTCAACTATTCCTTTTGCTTTTTCTCTAATAGTAATACTACTTTGTCTTGCTCATAAAAAGAATAACTCGCTTTCCTTAGAGGCTTGTCGTACTTGTAGGCAGCATCTCATAATAGATAATAGTTTTATAACTTCTTTACACGTTCTCGAAATTAATAAATAAGGTTCATTATTGAGAAGGAGCTTGAGTACGTGAGTCGAGCGTGAAAGATTCGTAAAAGCTTCAGCTTAGGTGGACAAGTGTGCAATTAAACACTACACGTGTTCAATGCCATGTGCAAAGGCTTCTACGCATCCCTCTTTGTTAATCAAGTATCAATGCCCAATTTAATTCTATGTTTGGTTGCTTTGAGCACAGTATATTATATTATATATATATATATATATATATATATATAAAATCTAGCTTGTTTGCCTATATTGAGTCTCCATTCTTTTAACGATGGCTTTTCTTGGAACATAGCACGTGTTTGCATCAGCAATGAGCTCCTCCCAAACTCTGTTCGACGTGCGCCACCATATACACAGTACCATATCATGGGTTGATTCGATGTTCTGGCACATGAATAAGAAATTTTATAATACATGCATGTATCAAAAATGTGTTAACTATTTTGGCCTGAGGGAAAAAACCCAAACACCGAAGAGAATACACCGTCCGGCTCAACTTGTCCCAGCGTATACCAGAGAGAATATAATACTCGTAGATTTTTTTTTTGGCCCCAGTATTCAAATATTCTTTCCAAACACACGTGTACGTAGAATTATTCTAGGTTACAATACGTGTGTATGTATGAGATTTTATCCCAGGTTGGCATAAATTAGAGAGGTGTTTAATTAACTGTTCCTCATTATCGTGGAAAGGAAATCTCACGTACAGTGGTGGGGGATTATAGAGACAATGGCAAATTAAATAAGCAAAGACAGCTTCGGCCAAAAAAATAAGCAAAGACAGCAGCAAGTGGGGTTGTGATAAAACGAGTTTTGCAGCCACTAATATTCCGGCAATTCTGGAAGGGCACTGATTAAATTAAGTAAAATGAATTGGTCCACTAATGGGCAATGCAAATTAAGAAGCTTTTTTTTTTTTTGCCAACAAATAAAGAAGCTTAAACAATGTATTAGCTCCACCTCTGATGGCAAAAAAAAAAAAAAAAAGCTCCACCTCTCTGCGTAATTATAAGTCCACTTTGTATTTATAGTGTTCCTGGTTAATTTGGCAGCTAGCATGCGTAAAGAACCTTAAACGATGTGATGAAGATGATACACAAGGCGGCCATGTGGCTTACAGCAAATACAACATTATTAATGAAATCCAACAAGTTGAGTTTTTCCTATTCTCTATTATCGAGTCCACACACCTTTTTAAGCACACTTGCGCCTATAATCGTCCAAATTCTCATTTTTTCCCCTTGGAATATCACATTGGCCAAAAGATTTTGGAACATCATATTCTCACTTTCCTTTTTGCGCAACAGCACATAAGCTTTATATACATCAATATTTAAAAACACACACACACACCCGCACAATTCATAATTTAGTGCCGGCATGAGTTACATGCTACTCTTTTCTATCCTAAATATAAGATAAAGTTGATTTTTTTTTGGAGAGATTGAGGAAGTTAATTAAATTATATCAGAGTATTTATATTTATATTCTTTTCTCTAAGTTTTTTTTTTGCCAATTATATTCTTTTCTCTAAGTTAATTAGCTTGAATAATGAACTGATATATAATATAAAAATGCATAACATATAATATAATTAAATAACTTATTTAGCTTCTTTAATTTCTCTAAAAAAAAATTAACTTTATTTCTTTTCTTTCCATGGTTGTAGTTTATTGGCCTAATCAGGTCCACATAATTCCCAGCTCAGCAAGTGCCGCTATTAGGATCTTTTCTGAAAGCCCATAGTAGGGTATATGGGCTTTGGATCTTTGGGTTGCTCTGTTATTTCGTACTATTGAGTGGTAAAAGCCCATGAGTAAATTTATTATGGGCTGGCCATATTAATAAGTGCTAAAGGATCAAAATTTTACGGGCTGGCGTATTAAAAAGGACGTGATCGCCATTATTATCACAAGTCTATTGTGAAATTCAGGAATTATATTTGTCACACTCAACTGCGCTTTTCACGTAATTCGAGCATTGAAAGCTAGTGTTGTTTGTGAGCCACCGAGTGGAAAATCAAAACATTATATATGTGGAGAGAAAAAGAGAGAGCATCAAGAAGATGTGATCGTAATTAAGATGGGGTAGTGACTTGTGAGGGCATTGATCCAAAAAACTTATGAAATATCTTCACGAATCGTGAAATTTCAATGCCTGTGCAAAAGCAAGATGCTCATGAAAAAGATCCCAACATGATATACAGCTAGTTACCCACCCAGAAGAAAAATTAAGCATGTTTGTTTGAGCTTAAATTTGCTTATAAGTTGCTTTTTACGTAAATCGAGACACAACTCCTCTCACATACTTACTTCGTATACCGTAAATCATTATTAAAAAGCAACTTATAAGCAATCGAATCGCTCAAACAAACATACCCATTATCAAGCCAAACAAACATGTACTAACATCAACAAGCTAGCTAGCAATAATATTGAATGGTCTCTTGTATTATTATATTGAATGAGCAAATTGGTCCACACGAATTAGAGCGTCAGAATCTGTTACACCTAACGTAAATAAAATGTCGCTCATATCATAAAAACGTCAACTTGTGACTGTGACCGTCTTTTCCATCGATCGCCCATATGTTGCCGCTGAAACTAGGGCTCCTTCCTCTGACTTTGTTTTCATCACTTCATCACCTTCCCTTCCGTTTCAGCCATTAATATGCTGCCCCAGGAAGTCCTTTTACAGGAAACAAGCCAGCCCAATCACACTTTGGAAAAAAAACAAAACAACTATATACATATCATTGAAGTGACTAACCGATACCAAAACAATTACTCGTCCGGTCTTGAATATAAGATTCAATTATTATTTTTTATTTATGTTAAGAAAGTTAAATACATTAGTTAATCATATTATATATTATATATCATTTTATAAATCAGACTAACTAGTTTAAAGAAAAAAATAAGTATAAATACTTTAAAGTAATTTATTTAGTTTTTCTAATTTCTCCAAAATATGTATAGGATCAGAGGTACTCACAAGAGTAGTATTACCTCCGGTCCTGAATATAAAATAGAGTTGACTTTTTAGGAAAAATTAAGGAAACTAATTAAATTACTTTAGAATATTTATATTTACATTTTTTTCTCCAAACTAATTAGTTTGACTAATAAATTAATACATAATCTAAAGATATACAACAAATGATATAATTTAGTAATTTATTTAGTTTCCTTAATCTCTCTTAAAAAAATCAATTCTTTTTTATATTTAGGATACGAGAGAATATATTTTATCATCAAGAGCATGAACTCATGAAGCGAGTGAGTGGATCAAAGGGCTGGCTACAGGTCAGATTTATTTGGGCGGTGGCATTAGATGTGTGTGTGTGTGTGTGTTAATGAAAGTCGTGGGGGCATTATTTAGGAGGAACAGTATAGTAGTGAGGGAGATGGGTCCATGATGAGACGAGAGAGCAACAGCATATATATGTGGGATGGTGAATCCGAGAAAGTCGGGTTGGCCAGTGGTCTCATGGACTCTGCAAAGTAGTGCCAGTTAGTGATATTATTGCCGTTCAAGACATCTTTTCATGTGGTCGTTTCCAGCTCTCCCTGTCTCCCATTTTGCCTAATTATATCCAGCACCTTATTATTTAGCTACCCTCTCTCTTGGCATGTAAAATCGAATACCTATAAAACTCAGTACCACACACACACACACACACACACACACATATTCACCGCCACATACACATGCTTACCTCAAATGGGCAAATCTGAAAGCAACCATTAATTGAGCTGGATACGATCAAGTAGTGGGCCTTTTCCCTCTATTTTTAGTTATATCACCACGTGTTTTGTATTATTCCTGGGTGCCTACATTATATAGTTAAGTTCGTATTGCTAAACAAACTAAATCTTATATTAAGAATTTGAGTTAATTTATTACATTCCTTTGATTATGTACAAAACATTGAGGTTATAAACTTAAAGTTCTCTGTATGTATAGATCGTGATCAGTGCGTGGTTCCCATGGAGAAATAAAGAGGAGGTTGAGGAATTACAAAACGGTGTCGTGTTGTTATCATTGAAACTAAAACAGCGACGTGTGTGAGTGTCGTCAAAACAAGAAGATGGCTTCATTCACCTGTCTTCAACTTGCCACTATTTCCAAACAACCTTCCATGAAGGCAGCTTCTCCCTTTTATTTTATTTGTCTCCTTTTCCTACCTGTCATGATTTTACTTCAAATTAACCGATATGATCGGTCACCTCCAGTCATTTTCATGGCTCCTTTTATTTTATTTAATTTCCCTCCTATCCCTCTTCTTGCGTCTCAATCATTGTCCTTGTGTGTCATCATGAACCTTGGTTTCAAATTTAGCTGCCCACATTAATTTTCTTATTTTTACCTCCTTGGTTCTGTCCCATCCCATTTCATGAATACCACCACCTAAACGTCCTTTTTTAGGTTAAAAACTTTGAACGCATCTTCACTGTCATGAGTCCCAAAAATTAACATCACGTCACTGCTACTCAAATTATGAAACTCGAGCGTATCATCAGCTTTTAATATACTTGGTTCAAATTCCTGGCCCCCGTGATAGGCATGGTGATGGCGGTTTATTAATTAATCAACATAATATATACAAATCGTTAAATTTCTCTTCAGCATTGTGACATGCAAGTCTTGCATCTCTATGAATATTCACATGGTTTTGTTTTTCTTTAGGACGGCTACTGAAAAGCTTTATAATTTATTATCTATATATGTTCATGTATTGAATTCGGTTCTATTCTGCTCTCTTCTAGAAGTAAGCATAAACGCATCGATGTAATTATTTACTAACCCAGAGGGAAGAATCTGACAAGGACTTGATTAGATAGCCAAATTGAATAATAATAATAATAATCTCCTCTCTGAGAAACGGCTTCATGAATTTAAAAGATCAGATCATCGATTTCAAGAATACAATAAACTTTGCAAAAGTGAATCATGATTTTTCTCCTTGAAACGACAGGAATCTGGCATGCTCTCCGTCCATTCATGACACCTCCTCAAATGAACTTTTTTAATCTGCAAAACTTTCTCCCACAAAATTAATAGCAGAGACCAACAATATCTGCATCACAATATTCTCCACGGAATTGAAACTCTTTTCTTTTCTCTTGTTCTGTCTCATTCTTTCATCTTCCTATTCATAAATAATGTCTTTCTTTGTCATAACGGAATTGAAAAGTCAGGAGTACATAGAATAGTGGTAGAAATCGTAGGATGCAAAAATAGACAAAGTGGAGTGTGAACATGTGACAACAATGAGATTCTAGTATGTGTATTATATATTTATATAAGAATCAGTGCTGTACGCATTGGGAATCATGTGAGAGGAAAAAGAAATCAGATACGCCTGAGATACCATCCTGTTTTAACCACTCATATTATTCAACAAGGCATAACACTTGATAGAAACTGGATTCGTGTTCAAACTCCACTTAATTCATATATTGGATCTGTACTATAAATATATGTACTAATTAATGTCGATTATCGATGATTTATGTTTTCGAAGGAACTCAAGGAAGCATCGCGTTTCTAAGGACCACCGAAATGGCATGTGAAGGCGTCGGCCGGCCGAAAGGAATCCACATTTCTTGCTCATCTGCTCATTCCCAAATAAAAGGTTTTTTTTTTAATTTTTGTTTGGAAAAAATATTTCATATAATAAAAATTAATTAGATTAAGATACTGTATATTAAAAAAATATTTCAGATATTGGGTGTTGCTGAAAAAATATTTTAGGATATTAGTGTTGTAAGAAAAATATTTCTGAATGCAGAATTATAAATTAATTAATTTGATATCTCGGGTGGCAAAAATATTTTAGGGTGCAGCATATAATTTAATCTAAATAAATAAGAATACATAATAAAATTTAAAAAATAAAAAAAAGGATTCCCGCCTCAAAATTGGGGGGTTGAGCATGCCGTGCTCATCCATGCGGACTCCGGCCATTGAGAAGGTCATTGTCAATTGTGGGCTCTCCTAGGCCTAATGGGCTTTTAAGGTTGAATCAGTTCCTCGTATTGGGCTTTTTAGATCAAGCTTTTGAATATTGCTTACACGTCTTCCAACCTACAAATGCTTCATGCGTCTAAATAAACAAAATAAATAAATTTTCTTACATAGAAAAAGATGTACGTATGGTTACAGAGAGGGATGTTATGCTGTTAGACTTGATAAAATACAATGGTAAATACTGAATACAATGTAAGATACTATGCGGTAAACATTTTTTTAATACTATATACATAAATATATTAAAAGTGTTTGAAACTGTTAACCTACCTCTTGCTTATATCCTATTCTACTCTCATCACTTGAGCTAATTTTGCTAAAAATTGTTTAATGAAAACACCAACAAGGAAATAAGACACTAAAACATGATGAATTTATCTTCGTATTTTGAATTATTATTTTATATGCTAAAGACCAAGAACTTTTTTATTGCTCGTGTCAAGTTTTCGTTCTTTAAAAAAACCGTTTTCTGAAGAATACTCTGAGTGCTGGCTTCATTATATTACCACCTGCGGTGCCAATGTGTTGGGTAAAATATCTTCAGCGATGCTAACAGTTTCGCAGGCTAGGAAGAATTTGGAGTTATGAGATCTTTTCACTCATGCCTGTCTTCGCATGGTTATGATTGAGACACTAATTTGGGAGCAGATCGAGGAATTTACGATGATTTCAAACTGTTTGCAGAGCAGCAATGTAATTGAGTACCTCCTCGAAAATGTAATTCTGCGATTTTCTCAAGTATAGTGCTTGAGGGAAAGACATGATAATGGATTAGTTGAAGGATATAAATAGAATGACATAACGATATTAAACTGTACAAACAGTATTCCAATATTTTGCACTGTGGACTTTTCACCACATAATGGAGAAATGCAGATTTTGGGTTTTAATTATCATATTTTGTCTTCCATAACCCAAACTCAACCGAAAAAAAAAAAAAAAAGTAAAGAAACGTATAGGAATGACTTGAGATTCCACATGCACACCTCAACAGAACAAGGAAAACCCAAAACTACTTGCCTAACAGATCATCAATCAATGGTTCATTAAAATTCACGGCACTGTGGATACTTATTTTGTTCACACGAAACGAAACTATACTCTATCCAACCTATTTATTACGCCTTGTAACTTGCAACTAAACATGAAACGCCGTGCTTTGCATGCTCGCGTCACATGCATGAATACCTCCACTTAACACTATTCTTATGCAACACCTAGACATAATCTATATTGAAGATTATATGTCACCCTCCACAACAATGCTGAATTAGAAAACCAGGGAGACCAACAAATAATATAATGAAATGAAAGAATATAATTAAATTTCCAAAACAAAGAACCAGTACAAAGAAGAGAAAAAAAAGGTCGAAGCGGCTAATGTGGCCCATGTACAATACCTCAAGGTTACTCTACTCCAAGAGGGGAGTTCAAAAGTAAATACAAAAAAGATAGAGAGACGGCTAAGATTATCTAATCTAATCCAAACCTTGGGTTTAAGGGAGTGAAAAAGATTAATTTTTATTATGATTATTTTATATATAAATTTTGAGTTGGGCCTCTTACCGGGCCATTGGTATGTATGGACAAGAGCCAATTAGGGCCTAAGAGAGGAAGACTTCAACGGTAGAATTTATGAGTGTGAGGCATACAGGACACGCTCGGAAGTGCGCGTCGCATTCCGTGCAGATGCATAGGTGCCGACACGGCAATGCCACCACCGATGCCACTCGCTTCCCACACCCTCTGCATTTGGGTCCCGATTCCACAACTCGGTCCGGGTCAATATACGCTGACTCGGCGTCCTCCGGTTGGCCCTCACCGCCACCCACCGCGCAAGATAGCCCTCCGTCCTCCGCTAAACACCCTGCTTTATCCTGCGCACCGCTGCTCATTATAGCCTGTTGCAGTTGCGCTTGCAGAGACGCCGCCGTTGCCTCCTGGGCCTTTGCCTTTGCCTGCCAAACCTGCACCTCCACGCTAAGTTGCGCCGCGCGCGCTTCTAACTCGGCATTCCTGCGCGTTGCTTTTTCCATCTCTACCTCCTTCTCTCTCAACCGCCGCGCCACCGATTCTTCCGCCGCGCTTAGAATTGCACGATAATGCCTCTGTCTCTTCTCGGCTAATGCTCGTCGCAATTGTTCGCCCTGTTGTTCCGACAACATATTCATCGTTTATTTCCTTTTTCTTTTTAAATATCGTGCGAGAACTGAACATTTGAATAGGAACAGAATAAAAATACTGTACCTGGGCTTGGAGAAATTGATCAATCTCATCACGCTGTTGCTTGATTTGGGAGGCAAATCCTTCGGGCAATAAAGATAAGAAAGCATAGGGCTGATAGGCTTGTTGTTGTTGTTGTTGGCGTTGTTGCTGTAATTGTAGTCTCTGTTGTTGTTGTTGTTGTTGTTGTTGCCTCTGCTGCTGTTGATGGTCGCCGAATGATAATCGGAGGCCTGTGGAGACCACATTTGGTTGTTGGTTATGGAGTTGAGAGAGTTCTACGAGCTGAGGAGCCTGGGATTGCAAAGAGAAGGGATTAACACCGTTATGAGCTGTTTGACCGACGCAGGTGGCCGTCGTTGCTTCTCTTCCTCTCTTGCGAGAATTATTAGTACCTGCTAATTCTGTACACAGGCAATTTTCAGATTGGCGTTCATTGAATAGTACTTCTCAAACATGTCTTTGGTTTCAATGGCCTATAAACCAATAAGCCCCTCCATAGAAATCTAGTTTGACAGAACATACCTCCATTGTTGAATAAAATATGGGACTGATCAAGAAGCCCTCCTGGTTGTGGCTGAAACGAATAATCATGTCCTTCCTGTTCATTTCTGTTATCAGAGTGGAATAAGAAAAAAATTATTAGTCGTCTTCCGAATCAATGGTATAGAGGTATGAACCAGGAAGTAAGAATAAGAACAAAAGCAAACCTGTTGAGGAGGAGAATATTGGATGGGTATTGAGCTTGAACGGCCATGGAAGTAGTAGAAGATGAAGCAGAGGAAGAATAGGAGAAAAGGGGTGAGAGGAATAATAATGTGAAGGAGAGAAGAAGAAGCGGTGAGTCTATAAGGAGAAGGCGGAGAGTTCAATGCGGAAGGAGAAGAAAGACATTATTATTGAGAAGAGAAGGAATGAGAGACGATTGATGGCACCACAACCGTTGGCTCACTTTGTTATCGCCTACACTTTTTCTTCCTGTGTGTTTGGCCTTTGATATAGGTCTCTCTGGTTTGTGTGGGGAATTACAAGATATAGAGAGCGAGGGAGGGGAAGGGGAAGAAGAAGGAGGAGGAAGGAGATGGATGGTGCGATGGAAGCGAATCAGTCCAAGAGAGAGACACCTTATTCTGCTCTTTCTCTCTTGTTGTTGCCTTCTCTTATTAGTCTTTCGCGTGGGGTTTGGCTTTTCTTATGAACAAGTCTCGTGGTTTGTTATATACTATTTGCTTTTGCTTACCACAATTTTTTTTTTTAATCTTCAATCAAACATTCAAAAACCAAGAAAAAAACGTAGGTGGGAAAATAGAAGTAGAGTGTGTGTAGAGCATATATTTTTAGACAATGGGTCTGGTTCATAACTGTTAATTACAGAAACAATGCATTAATAGGGAATGAAAGAGTTGGTAAATGGCCAATGGACCTAACGGAATCGTTTCCTATTGTTTTGTACCCGTTTTGTAGAATCCTCATTCCATGCTCATCCCAAGATGAGCATGTAATGCTCATCCCCTAATTTTGGAGGTTTTTTTATTTTTTGAAAAAATATGTCATGTATAAAAAGTTAATTAGCTTAAAATACCAGGTGTCAAAATAATATTTCAGATATTGGGTGCTATTAAAAAAATATTTCATGTTACTGGTGTTGCACGAAAAATATTTTTAAATGTAGAATTAGAAATTAATTAATTTAAGATACTGAATGATAAAAATATTTCAGAGTGCAGTATGTTATTTAATCTAAATAAATAAGAATACATAAAAAATAAAAAAAATGGCCCCACCCTAAAATTAAAGGGATAGCATATTGTGCTCATCTTTTGGATGAGTATAATATGAGGACCCTTGTTTTGTATCTCTTTCTTTCCTTTCCTTCTTTTTTTCTCTTATTTCCCTTTCCCCAATGTAGGCCATTATTTTATGCCTCTACCGTCTTCCTTCCCATCAAATACATCAAAACGCAAATTCTTTTCTTTTCTTTTCTTTTTTTTCAAAAAAATGAGGTGTTATATAATTTACCCTCTTCATTTAATCTAAAATGTATTTTCATAAAAAAAATATAAAATGTATTTAGATAAATCAATCCCTCCATATATTCCCTTGGTCAACAAAGATATTAACAGGACATGTTGTACGAATAAAACTGACTTCCAGGATATGATTTTCAGTTTACTTTTAAAATTAAAGAGAGTATATTACACTTTTCCCAAAAAATAAGAAAATTCTCTGCATTGGGCTAAATTAAACATCAATTTTTTTTTTTTAAAAAAAGAAGAAGGCAGGTTTAAATGCTTTACATTTATATTATTTTATTCAGCAAAATTATATTTTAATTATTTCTTTACACTCAGCTTACAATATTCTTATTGAAAGATCTTTTTTGGAAAATATTTAAGGAATTGCATCTAATTTTTGTTGCATTAATAATTACTGGCACACATCAACCTGAAATTATACATCTCTATTTTCGGGCAAAAAAATGATACATCTCTATTTGTGCAATTTTAAATTCATAACCGTGACACACACACAGAGCACCTGTTATTATTAATTGTATTTGCCCCATTGCCAGTGCATGCATCTCTTGATTATTTCGAAGTTTTAATTAATTTATACCTTTCTATTAAGCGGTGAGAGTAGCTTTTATAAATTAAACTCTAATCTTAACTCATATTAACAAGACAAGCGCCTTCTTTTTTTGTCCTGAAACGCATATATTTAGATATTCTCCGTTTTATCACAACAATATGAACGGGTAAAGTTGAATCTATTGTTTCTCGAATTTTGAATGTTCAAAATCAAAACAGCTGTGTCTCATAGTGTTGATCCTTACTTTCTTATCTTCGAAAAAAAAAAATGAACAGATCATCACCAGAATATAATGCGTCTCCATTCATTAAATGGTACGATCGGATCAGAAATTTTGAGCGCCCCCTCTTTATCTCAATTCCAAATTATCACCCAAATATAATAAATTAAACTAACGTAGTAGCAGGATTTAATTTAATCCCCACGAGCAACGCATAACAGGTGAGATATGAAGAATTAATAACAAGATTAAGAAGAAACTTTCAAACATGACATAATATATACACATATATTTCGGTTTTCGAAACTGCTTTCTTCTATGTGTTTGTTTGGATTAGTGGTAGGAGCTGTTTTTTTTACATGATTCATGATATACGAGATAAGTTTGTGAGGGGAGTTTTGTCTTAATTTACATGAACATACTTATTAGACGCTAACTCAAACAGGCTCTATGTTCAATTCGTGATGGCAATGCAATAGACAATAAATGGCCTTTATTTCTATAGATATATATATATATATATATATATTAATCTCAAATTTTTTATTCGTTTTATATCGGCTAGGCTGTTATTTCTACCTCAATTAAATCGACAGTTTTTCTCCTTTATTTTAATTAATCTCAGAAAACCTCATGTTTCACGAATCATGTTTAACTTATATCCATCGAACCTCATCGCTATGAAGTTAATTAGTAAACATATAGGGCAACCTAATTATAATGGGCCAATGCACTTTCCTAGTGCTATACTACTAATTATTGTCATTAGGCTATGGTAATTTATGATCCCGACAAATTAAAAAATATATATGCAATATAAAAAAATGGAACTCGATCAGAATTTCTATTTTCATTGTCTATTTAGTTTTTTTTTTGTTAGTTTGCCTTATAAAGAGAAGACATATTTCTGAATTCCGAGACACAGAGAGACTCGCGCCAATTCGCAGCCACAAAACTCACCTAATAATACATCACGGAAAATTAAAATTTAATAGTATAGGGGAAAACGTAAACACGATATATGTAGCTGAACACCAACGGTTGTTAAGGAACAATCAAAGTGAAAGTGAATAATAGATAATTAATGATAAGTCGTACGTGACTAATGACACCAAATTTGTTGAAGCAACTTTGAAGCATGATTAACATTTGGTATATTTAATTTAATGCGTTGGTGGAGCCACACGAAAGCTAATCTAATTAACTCTCCCTCCTTCTTCTCTCCCACTTTTCACTTGACAAACTGGTGATGATTTGATTCCATGATTGATGGTAAAAAAGAAAATAATAATAATAATAATAAATGATAAGTAATTATACATGAACTTTAATTTTCTTTCCCGTTTCGTTTCTTGTTGCTAGCTAGCTTAGGACAAATTTGTATTAGGTATGGTAACGTTAGCTGTGATAATTAGTTTTGGTACAAATTAAAGGCCAGAACCCCCCCCCCCCAAATTAAAAGATGAAGTTAAAGTCAGTAGTATTGGGTGATCTTCCCCCAAATTAAAAAACAAATAATTATATTTCATGATTTAATCAATATGGAGGAGAGTGACAAAGAAAGAGAGAACGAACAAGCCGCCCAAAAAAAAAAAAAGAAAGAAAAGAAAGCAAAGAGAAGAAGGAAATGTGAAAGAGAGTGCTTGGAATGGCATCATGCAATTTGTCTTTGCTTCGGTCCCACTCACAGAGTCGGCTACTTCTTCTGCATCTTCCAAATCATGTACATATCCATCTCCATCTCCCACATTAAATTAATTAATCAATTAAATAAATATATATAATTAACCTGTTTATGTTAATGTTACAAGCCTGCACGGCAAATTATTATACGGCACACACACTTTCTATAATACACACATACTTTAATCTACTTAGGAATATAATGTTGGGTGTTTATATATATTTATAGACACAGTTAATAGGCCAACCACAACCTGTCTCCTTTTGCCTTCTTTCTCAATGCATCAACACATCACTCTCTTTTCCTTTCTTCTTTTTTCTGCTTTTTATATATATCCCTTTGGTCCACCCCCAATACGCAACATTTATTGCTTAACCCCTTAGCCATCTCATTAATTAAAATGCCTCCTCCTTTTGATCTGCTTGCTCAGTACACTTTTCAAAAAAAAAAAATCGTTTGTATATATATGTGTGTGATTATTTGGTCCAACGGAATAAATTAATTCAAATTTGAGTGCGTAGGTTTTGACAATATTATATACGTGTGTGATTATTATTAGCCTGGAATTGTGGAAACCGTTGTCTGGAATCAAGATATGTATAAATCGCATCAATATAATTAGCAACGTAACGCACTCGTTGGATTGACCTCATTTTGTGTTCACAAACAGTGCTGAAATGATGCGTTGGGTTAGGTAGAGTGAAGCCAATATTTGTGTGTGTGTGTGACAGATATTGTCCAAAGGTTACGTCCGTATTAAAAAAAAAAAGGAAGAAATTAAAAGCAGTTTTAGTAAAATGTGGCTGGCTTCAAAGGGTTTGAAAATTTTGAAAGGAACCTATATCCAATTCAGGGTTCAAAGATTGATGATGGAGGATGATTATATTGCGGGTAAATTAAGTTCAGGAATAGTATTTGAATATATATATATATATATATATAATGATGGAGTCAATGCATGAAGGGCCAGGTCAAGCGGCTTGTTTCTTGCCTTCAAATTCATTTAAAAGGTCAGTGATTAGTTTCATAGACGTGTCCCTTTGAAAGCTCTCTTTCCTTTCTCTTTTATTAAACTTGTTCTTGGGGTTTGGGTTCATATATATGTATATCACAAACTATATACTTATATATATATATATATATATGGTCATCGTCATAGCTCTCAAGCAAACTTGTTTGCCCAATTGATTTGAATTTATAAGGAGATTATCCATCACATTTGAGTTGATGTCATCTTCTTTTTCTCTAGGTGAGTTCCCTCGTTACGCGTATTATATCAGTGACTCTTAATTATATTCAATAGTAGTTATACTAATTACGCCTTTATAATAGTAACAATTAATTAATAATATTACATTATTACCATACCATATAGGCAGTCACGTACGTTTGCAAAATCTTATCGATATGTTACTGTGTATATATGATCATAATATTGGTCTTTTGTCGTTTGTTGTAGAAAATAGTGAAATGCTTCACAATATATACGTCAATTTTTTTGAAAATAATGAAAGAAAACTACAATTCTTTTCTGGCATAATAAGAGAAGACGAAAATAGGGTGGGGGGCTTGGGGTGGAGACGTCTGCAAGACGAACTGATGAGCATAGTAATGCTGTGTTTGGTAGGCTGGAATTATTACTATGAAAATGGAATTGGGAAAACCTATTGATATTCCGATTCCAATTTCTTTCAAAAAACTCTCTTATCATACCAAACGAAGCCTAAACGAATACCCATGTTATTATTTCAGCGGTGGAGTGAAAACAAATACTCTCTTCAGTCATAACTATAAGATAAAATTGATTTTTTTTGGAGAGATTAAGGAAGTTAATTAAATTACTTTAAAGTATTTATATTTATATTTTTTTTCTCTAAACTAATTAGTTTAACTATAATAAACTGATATATAATATAAAGATACACAACATATGATATGATTAATTAACTTATTTAAATTTTTTAATTTCTCTAAAAAAATCAAATCTATTTTATATTTAAGGACCGAAGGGAGTATTATATTTTAGGGAATTAAGGAAGAAATAGCAAATATGTAAAAAGTCGTCATATCATATGAGTCGGAGAAATGTGATGAAGCCAAATGCATTTTCCTTTGGTTGAAGACAACTTTTATTGTCCAAATTAGTCCTTATCCAGCCACCCCCGATTTCCTTGACCCACACATTTCCAACCCTAACTTAAATTCCTCTCATTTTCTGGGGTTTTCCTTTTATCTCATTATATTCTTTTTCCCATCCCTTCACAAATAATTCTCCTAGCTATATATATTACCCTTTCATTTCATTTCATTTCCTTTATATAGGGACAGCCAACTTTATCTCTATACTTTCATCATCACTACCCCATCAACTATATCTACACTGTGTCTAATCCACTATCTATCTATATATATATGCCTTTAATTTTTTCTTTTCAATATTTTGCTTCCTCCTATTTCTCCTCTTATATATACGCACAAGCCATGTGCTATCTAGCTAGCTATGGGCACTAAATCTATAGTACTACCTCCGATCCTAAATATAGGACATGGTTTGTAGTGTAAATTACATTAAAAACTATGTCCTATATTTAAAACCGGAGGGAGTAATTTTTAATATCATTCTCTTATACTTTTGTAGAAGTGTGTGTGTATTATATATATGTATCAATTTAGATATCAAGACATACATCAATAATGTGAATTCGTCGGCTTTCAATCTTTATTTCAGTGCAATCGCATTTCGTGTACGTGTTTTCTTATCGTGATATCACAACTAAACCCAATATGTATATATATGAATATAGTGACTCTAAAACTTGTCTCTACCCTACATAGTGAACTATGCATCACCTAAATCAAACCAAACAACCTTCATGTGCTATATATATATAGGCTTTTCCATTTTGTACGATGTGGGGTGAACACGTTCTCCAATATATACGCCTCACTTTGATTTGTTGATTAGTTTTTTTAATTCCAGGAAATAATAGTGGGAAGTTTGTGGTATAGTAGTAGAGTGTGATGAATCATTGGTACCATTATAAAGTAATTATCGTTGCATATAAGGCACTTAGATTCAACCCAGCTATGAATATAATTGACTTGATTAGAGAAGAAGAAAAAAAGAAGGGCAAATAATTTCGTTGGCTGAAAAAGCAAATTTTTCTGATGGATGGTCGACAAAGAATACAAACTGAAAGAAAAAAATAGCCACCATATATACGCGTATTTCAAAGCCCTCCTAATTAATTAATTAATTAAGGTCACGAGATCATAATAACACACCAACCCCACGGAGCAAAATTAAACCTTTATTAGAAGAAACACTGCATCGTAAAAATCTGATGAGCTGAACCGCGTGTAGTTTTGTCAGTACAATATATGATCGATCACACCAGTAACAATTAAAGAAGATGAGGGGTAAATAAATAAATACCCATAATGAGTTAGATTGTGTCCATTAATCTACATGTGTATAAAAAGAAGATACCACTATATATATTATTTAATCAAGTTACAGAGAGAGAGAGAGAGGTAAATGAACAGAAAAGAACATAGAAGAAAAGGCCATGAGAGAAAGTAAAAGAAAAGGACAGATATGTGTGTGTGTGTGTGGATTGATTCACCTCGAAAGGTAGTGAAAATGGATGATGGGTAGAGTTTTATTTAAGTGACTGTCAGGGTAGGAAGGTGGGTGGTGGTGGTGGTGCTATAATTTATGAGTCGCTGTGCCCCCCTTTTTTTTTTTTGCCGTATGAGTCGCTGTGCCCTGTATGTACATTGGCTTCTGTTTCTGGTGATTCATGATATATAATGGCAGTCACAAGAAGAAGCAGTAGAGAGAGAAAACTCTATAGATAGAGATAGAGATAGAGAGAGAGCCTCATAGTATGGTAATAGTAGTTTGTAATAATAAAAAAAGGGGCATCTCGTGAGGTGGTAATGAGAGGAAACAGCATCAAAGTGTGTGGGCAAATGGTGGTGGGTCTATCTCTCTGGTCCTTTGTGTATTTCCTCCAAAAGAAATTAAAAGAATCAAACCTATACATATATATATATATATATATATCTCACTGCTCTGCAAAAATCAACTCCTACCCACTGCTACAAGCACAATATTTCATAGTGGACACAGCTTTTTATTTTGCAATTTCCACCCCACTTTCTCATCTATCCTTAATTATATGCTTATGCTATATATGCCTCCCCTATTTTACACTCATTCATATCCAATTCCTTTATTTTCTTGATGCCTCAATGTATATATACATATCAAATATTCATTCTTATCCTAAATATAAGACAGAGTTAATTTTTTATAGAGATTAAGGAAACTAATTAAATTACTTTAGAGTATTTATATTTACATTTTTTCCATAAAACTAATTAGTTTAACTGATAAATTGATATATAATCTAAAAACACGTAACATAACATATGATTAAGTAACTTATTTAGTTTATTTAATCTCTCTAAAAAAAAGTAATACAATAGAGAGTAATATTCAGTGGTTGCGTTACGTGACCGCTTGTGTTAATGATGTTCACGAGTATTGTGGTTGACAACAGAACACAGTGCCTTTCAGTACCATCCGAGAATAATTAAACAGTAGAGAGAGCCTCTTGCGTTGTTCTGATGCATCATCAGTTATGATAAGAAGGATTGGGATTGGGTTTTACTGGTTCACATATTCCAGTCAATTCGAAATAATTTGGATTATCCGGGGCGTGGCGTGTTAGCTAGAGGATTGATTTAAATCAGAAGAAATAAATCTTTCTCGAAACAAAAACTGGACCACAGAAATTTGAAAAAAAAAAAAAAAAGTAGAGATGGAGGAACAAAACGAGGAGAATTTAATGAAAAAATTCCAACATGTAGGATCACTTTCTAGCTAGTGCGGGTCGGGAAAAAGAATAATGAAAGAACAGAAGGAGGAAGAAAGCCAAAAATCAAAACCAAAACGAGAAGGAAAGGATGATAATGATGATGACGATGGGAGCAACTTGGGGCGCTGGCAACAAAAAAATAAATGAGTGAATAATAACAATAAAAATCAGAGGACAGTGTGGTCCCCTGATCCAACGGATCATAGATCAGGTACCATATTCATAATAATACGACTGTGCCTATCACATCATGCCTCACTGTGGGAAATTGTCGTAGACTCTGTTATCATTTATCAATATCATATGTTGTTGTTCGAAATTAATTTCGTTTTTCCTCTCATTTCAATGCTATTCCCAATCAATAATCTCTTCCCTGACACACAGGTACTCCCCTAATTGTAAACACTGTCTTTTGGGTCCAGCTCTACATTTGATATCACCCTCGTCCTCTTTTTTTTTTTTCAAAAAAAAAAAAATTTGTTGCTGCCTTGATTGGTGCCTTGGGTTTGGAGGAAATTAAAAAACTAGTACCCTTTTACTGCTTCCTTCACGACCTCTGCTCTGACTGGGATTATTGTTTCTGTCGTATGGCCCAAAACGACAACAGTGTTCTCCGTTTCCCATGGCTAATGAGTAATGAATGGCTATACGGGATTTATATTTATTCATCACCAGATTTTCTGGCGAAATTATTATAATTATTTTCTTCGGTGTTAGATTGGGAGGGTGAGATTAATGGGTGTGGAAATAATAGATATGATGGTTGAGGGAGTTTGAATTGGAGGGCTCAACAATTAGGACCGGGAAAAGTGGTACGACAGACAACGTTGACTTTGTTTTTGGAGAACGATTGGAGAATTTATATACACAAGGTAGGACCTCACCTGATGAGTGATGAGCATGCCTCAACAGCAAAAACAATAATAATTTATGGTAATTTAGCAGATAAAAATATCAAGTCAAAAATCGAAATCATGGGGAGTTATTAGTATTATGGCATTGGGGGTGGGAGAGAGAGAGAGAGATAATGTAAATAAATATTTCAGGGTTGGTCAAATTTCGCGTACGTAATTATTAATGAAACAAGTTTCACTGCACTAGAACGATGCATGACTAGTTAATAATAATAATATATATATATAGTGGGGTTGGCATTTTGAAGACGCATTTTATATTCACCGTCCAAAGGAAGAGCATAAATAGGAGGATGAAAGTGAGGTGGGAGGTTGGAATTCTAAATATGATAACTGAGTTTTCAAATATATTTGTTGGTGAACAAACCAATTATATACAAGTCACATAAAGGAGAAGGGAAACAAAATTAAAGAAAGGGATTATGAGGAGGCCGGCCACGACTAAGATAGGGGAACCAACCATTTGGATTAGCAATAAAGAACAAGTCACGTATATATGAACGAGAGGATTGAGATTGCAATAGAACATGGTATTGGGTTTTGGTTACGTTGTGATAGCTGGCTAGCAACTAGCAACCATATCTAAAAGCAACCTTTTCTATTTCTTGGTTCTAACCACTAGTGCACCATACCCACACCCGTCACACTCCTTTTTTTTTTTTTTTTTTCAGTTGCTTTGAAATATAGCTACTAGCTAGTTCTCTCCTTTGTCCACACTTGGAAGCAAAAATCAATATACATCCGTAACTCTCTATTTCACAAAATTAAATTAAAAATGGGTATATATATGTGTGTGTCATTCTCAAAGGGAGAAATGAAGGTTATTCTATCAAGATCAAGGGCCTGTATGGGGACCATTAGGTGCGAGTATAGCTAGTGAGGGACGGGGCATGTGATGCTAAGCCCATCCTTGCCTTTGCAACCAAACAAGGCATTCCCATTTAATTTCTCTTATTATTATTTCCTTTCATGTCCCATCATTTCTCTCCTCTCTATTTTTAATTAATTAATTTCAATCCAGAAAAATGAATAAAAAGTTATGGTGGGCTTTATTAGAGAGATTGGTCGTTAATTGGATGTTGGCGAGGATGGGTTCAAATAATTAAGTGCATCAATTAGGAACCAATTAACAACTTCATACATGTCGTTGTGTATGTGGATATGTATTAATTTAGTTTTGAATCTTCTTTAGATCCAGTCGTTTTTTCATGCACTGACAAATACCTCATGCGTATGGGCACCAGCCACACACACACACACACACCTCTCTCTTTCCTATCTAGCTTTCTCTCCCTGGTTTTTTTTTTGTTTCAAAACAAATTAGGGGATTATTATTATTGGTTTCTTTGAGAGAAGGAATTTATAAAAGAAAAATCGGTGCCGAACGTTTTTGGATTATTCGTAAGTTTAGGTATTTGAAACATCAACCCCAAGACGTGGAGGAATGGTGTTCCCATAAATTGTATACTCGTCTCTCTTTGATTTTCCCTCCCTCTTTTTCTATTAATTCATTGATATATATATATATGTATATATATATCATCAAGACATCAACCGTTTTTAAAATGTTAACGGTTGATTTTATTATACTTATTATTGTTCTGCCACACCTTTGAATTTTTTGTCAGTTTAACGTATGAAAATAAAAAATATTCGATCAAAACTAACACGATGAGTACACGGTATAGCAAAACTTAATGTTTTCAACAACTATATGGATAATGCCACATCTCTCTGTAGCTATAGTGATATATACTTATACGGCAAAAAAAAAAAAGATATATACTTATATAGAACCATCTGTATATATGAGTGCAATTAAACAAATGATACGATTCCCTCGGGCTACAAACACACAGGAATTTATAATTAAACACATCCGATTGATCCTCCCGTGCCGGAAAAACAGTGGACCCTTTGTGAAAAGAAGGGATAAACAAGTGGACCTCCAATTTTTAAATCTAAATTCTGTTCATTTTAATTATGGATTCGGTTCTATCAAATTAGTTCTCAATTATTCGTAACAATAAAGCTCACAGGTATACATACATAAACAAACTCTACACCGATTTTATTAAAAGCTGGCTAGCTAATGATGATTTGTATATGTATGTGTGTATATATTTTTGTCAGGATTTGTATATACTCGTAACACAGAACGCATACATGTGATGGAAGATCATTTTCTCATTTATTGAATATAGGATCCAACTTCTATTATGCGTGAAAGTAGTTAATTAATAGTGTATGATGGCGAGAGGATATATACATGAATTATGAAGCTTATTGTAGAAAATTAATTTCATCGATTCCTTTATAAATGCAAAAGAAATTGGGCAAGAGCGAATATAGATAATTTCAAGCATGAAATTAAAATATCTTGAGAGCCGGAGAGTTAGCACATAGAAGTGAGGACATTTATATACAATATTACATTATGCTTATATATATGTGTATATATTTGTGTGTGTGAAGTGGTGTCACACACTGATGAATCTTCTTCCAATACTGTCTCTCTTTCGGCTTGAGATTGGATTCTCATGTAGTCTTGCCTCTCTTGTGGGCTTGCACAAGCACGACAATACTATTATATTAACCCCTGCAGCTAATAATAGAATAAGTGTATTAATTGTGTTAAACAAGGAAGTGTTCTAATTAAATGTGAATTCTCCAACAATTTCTCTCTCAAAGTTGCCATCACTTTCTTCTCTCTGGCGAGACAAAGCTCTCTCTCTCTCTCTAGGAAAACGAGAGTCCATTAATAAGGTTCACGCGTCGTCAGACATATATAGATGCATGTAACAATGAAACCAGTAAACAAAAATCAAACTAGTCACCCCCCCCTCTCTCTCTCAATGATTCTCACATATATATATATATATATACATACATATGCTAGCTAGCTTTTCTTGTTATAATCAATTATAACCCCCCAAATTCGCTAACAAACAATACATCCCTCTCAACACATGATACCACCTACCAATCAGTAAAAGAAAAAAAAACACACATATACATGTACAAACCACGTACCAATGATTCTTCTCTTCAGGTCTATACAACTAGCTAGGAAGTTGCATTTAGATAGTGGAAGACAGTTTCACTGTATATATGTCAAGTTCCACACACACATATATATATATATCTACCTCCTGTACTTTTCTCTCTCTCACTGTTCGTTGTAGCTTTTACCAATCTTAGTGGCGTGTGGTAGGAGCTTCCGAGCTTGGATGAAGTAAGCAAAGCAAAGGCATATGTTCCAAATTTTATTGTTTGTCTTTGGTTTTGTTTAGGCACTTTCTCTTCTCTGTTGCTGCAACTTCGTAGTTTTTTCCTTCGTCATTTCAATTCCCAATGACTTTATTGGCGTGACGTGCTCGCTTCATCTATATTTTCTGCATTAATTCCCTCATATGTATTCTAGTAGTATATAATATATATTATTTGTTTGGATTAGTGGTAACAATTACTTTTCTAATATAATTTATAATCTATGAGATAACTATATAAAATGAGTTTTATCTCAATTTGTGTTAACATGTTTCTTAAACGTTAATTCAAATTGATCTAAGTCATAAGGAAGACACTCCCAAACAAAATATATCACAACGGATGGAGACCAGCATTTCTATTATTCTTTATTCGTAAAATAAAGTAGCATATATACATTATTACTGTAAAATATATATCATTATTTCAAACATTGGGTGGAAAGGGAAAAAGGGGATTCTTCGTAGTCGTAGATGTGATGATGATTTAACTGGAAAGAATATAAATGTGGGTTTAATCATCCTAAACATGCAGAATCCGTGTGGGACTCATTAAATATTCTAGGGTTGAAAAATCTTTATCTTCCCACTTCACAGTTTCATTCATTAATTTCTTCGTCAAAGCTACAGAGAAAAGCAAAGAGAGGGGTAATTTGACCAAAACTTGTATGCCAAGAACAATATCCATCATCCGTCTGCTTGTGAGAAACAGAGCAAATTCAGATTCGCCTGACAATTCAAAAAAAAAAAAAAGTTCACAACAAATTTACTTAAACCTAACACCATAGACGTCGGCAGGAATATATATTCACATATATAAATCCAAACCCTATTTATTCCTTTCACGAGCTCATGGGGCACACACTGTCACATACACACTTTCTTATCCTCTCCGGCTCTTATTGCCCGTAAATAAATTATACTCCTTCGCTAACATAAAACTTGATCAGATTTTAAAAAAAAAATTAATAGATTTCTAGATACTAATAGGGAGAGGAAAAAGAAAGGAAAGGGGAGTGAAAAAGTGAAGGGAATTATGAAGGCACCAAGAAAGGGAAAGAAGAGTGATTCTTCTGACAGCACGAAACTTACCGTGCTTTGGAAAAAGATTGAATGTCTCTTACACCCAATTCCTCTCTCTCACTCTCTCTCTACCAAAGCTCAGAAATTTCTGGTGCCACTTTCATTCATTCATTCATGTTTCAATTTCAATTCACCAAACCAAACACTCTCTCTGTTATTATTGTAATATACTTTCCTTTGTCGTTAAACCAAAACTTGCCATCACTACTATTAATTAGTCATGACTTGTTATGAAACCCTTCAATTATAATATTAATATTCTTATTGATACTTTCACTTCCTCTTAATTTTTGGGTGGGGAAGATCAGAAGATGAGGTCTCAACTCTCAACCAACATTAATACTTATTTTGTCACAAAGCTTTCTCCTTTTTTTTTTCCTCCTCTGTTTCTCAGTTTGGTCTCAGAGATCACAGACCATATGGGCGTGTCAGTAATCTGATGAGCCCTGTTTTGCTTTGCCTTCACGTTGTTTTGTTACCATTCTTCTTTTTTCCTCTTTCCTTAGCTAATTATTCCATAAACCTTTAGCTTTCACACATTACACTCTTTCAAATAAAAACACATTCTACCTTCCTCTACATTAACCTCTCTCCTCTCTTTTCTAGCTTTTTCCAAAACAGCATAATTTCCCTGCATCCTTTCATAACCATAGTTTATAATATATTCCCTCCTCTTAAAGTCATCTACCTGCTGATTATTATTCTATGTCAAGGCATGAAAAATAAAATTTAAAAAGAAAAAAAAATGTTAAAGATTGGGCCCACATACAGGACGTCGATGAGATGGGCTAAAAGCTAGTAGAAACAGGGGAGGTACATGGAGGGAGTACTTGACCCACTGATACCCCATAATAATTAATTGGATCTAACTATCAAAAATTATGGCCCCAACTTGTTTGCCCAATATTTTCAGGCACTTGTATTGTATGGCATCTTTTTCAGCCTCCTATTATACTATTTGCCACCATTCAAATCAAGCATATCATGTGCCCTGCATGTGACCATGGAGGCCAACCACAGCCCTACAAATATATTTATTTAGTACCTTCAAGAATCCTTGGATCTTTTGCCCCCACCTTGTTTTGTTTTGCCACTCTCATGTTTGTGTGTATAGTTTAATTATTTTATCTCATCCTTTTTTTAGATCTAAATAATCTCTTTCACACTCTTTTAAGTTTCATCTCTGTTTTAACTTTCCCTCTGTTCTCATCAGATTGATTATTTGATCTATCATCTTTACACATGCACGGTACAAAATTAAAACTAAAGGCCTTGCTGTCACATACAGATCCAAATTGGAAAGGTGGGGTTATGTGTACGTAGACCTTAAAGGTCAGTGCGAAAATGAAACTAGTTTTGAATATTTTAAAAAACGATGTGATATAGATGCTGTTATTGTGTGTGAGTTTGACATAAAATCTCCATCAGTACCAAGTAGTCGTATTATTATTATTATGACATATCTCTGCTTTTGAAAAAAAAAACAGTTGGGTTAGGTCGTGCTTAATAATATTGCACCTTGCTATTAGCAGCCATAATTCGGACCTTAGTTTTCTTAATTATTATTATTGTAAATAATGCTGTGTAATGAACCGATCCACCCATATTTTCATCAACCCCATTTATATTATTTGTCCTCACCCACGTTCCATTTCAGGGTTTCTTGGTTGGTGGACGATGATGGAGCTCAATCATATACTTTACTTTCATGTGTATATATAAACACAGCTTTATAGGCTTCATAGCTTTTTTTTCTTGGTTTATATGTGTGTGTGAATATATATATATATATATATATATATCCCACCACTCTGGCCTGGTCCTCTCTCCTTCACAAATCACAACTGCCCCCCCTCTCTCTCTTCTTTTTATTTTCCCTGTTATCGACATGTCCTCTGGTGAAGCTCACATGGTCAATAATGGAAATGAGAAATGGAAGAAGAGTGAGAAGACTGATAGTTTAGTGTTTGGCTTGATGTACATAAGATTCCAATATGAGAGAAAATATATTTTAACATGGAAACTGGAAAAATAACTAAAGTCCAACTCATTCTTATTTCCAATGGAAAATAATGCCTGTCACGGAACTAACTAGTGAAGAAACCAAAGGACGACAAGTAAAATTTTTGAAACCTTAACATTGATTATTCCTATATAATTAAATTAATTAATTGTATGCTTTGTTTACATCGCCAGCTTGATGAATGAATTTGTCCATGGAGGTTAAGTGTTGTTATTATTGGAGTTTACGTGTCCACAAAGAAAGTCCACAAAAACGACGCAGGAGAACTGGACAATCACGTACACACAGAAAATTTAAACCTTTTATTCAAAGCTTCGTGAATCGCACATAACTAAATTAAAACGTTAACGTTGGTTTGGTTATATTCAAATATCGTTAGCCACTTAGTCTGCTACTTACCTTTTTTTTTTTTTTGTATTTTTTTGAACGTAGTTAACAACCATTTGTTTGGCTCTTATATACTACTAGTAAACGGCAAGAAATTAATAACTGGTGAAAACCTCGTTTTCCAATAAATTTAATTAGGTCTTCATCAAATTCCCATCATACGTCTGAAAGTTCAAAGACACACGCGTCCTCATATTTCGAACTTTGGCGGAATCTAAACGATAAATGCAATCCAGAAAAATAAAAGAAAATGGAATCTGAAAGAGACGAATCGATAAAATTATATACGTAGCGCTCGCCTGACAACAAATTTCAGATGAATACTTTTCTTATCATTTTCAGTAAAAATAAATAAAAAGTCTCAAGCATTTAAGATATTAGTATCTTATTGAAGGGACGTGAACCAGGCCAGAGGATGCGTCTGGCAAAGACTTTTAATCGCAAAATCTTTCAATATGCCAATGAACAATTCTTTGAACTAATGTGCATCACAATCACAAGAAATGAATAATAATGATCGAATCAATCACACATGATTATATATTTAGTCTCAAAACTGAAAACTCACAGCCAGCCTCGAGCCGGTGAATTGTATTATGGCGTGTAATAAATTCGTAATTTAGATTGAGTATGATTAGAAGCACTAGTAATTATATATAGTTGAAAATTAAACACAAAATGAAATTCTCTAGTTGATGTACAATGAATTGTCGTTTTAGGTAAATGGGGGGTTGCCATATCGTTATCTGAATTCTAATAATATGACTTTTGTCTTGTATATAATAGATAGGCCTGCTTTTATAAGGAGGTTTCAGCTTTCAATTTTTTGTGTAGCTAAAGGCAAACTCCAATCTCTATCCATTAACTGTTTTCTTTGATTTAAAATACAAACCCACCAATCAAAGTCCCTTTTAGAGCAACTGGTTAATTAGGCGCGAAATTAAAGCTGATCCATCGATTGGAGACAACAACACTGGATTTGGATTTATATATATTCAAAGGTGGCATTATTGTAACCTCTATTATTATGAAGAAGCTTTTGTAATGTGTATGTGTATATATATAGACGACAATTATAGTAGTCATCAATTAGGGGTTGGAAAAAAAACTGAGAGAATGAACAACATGGTGAAAGCAGCTTAATTAAGCCGTGCTTGGATTTGGCATTTTCTTTTTGGATTTGGCCTTAGGGAATCCCTTGCACAACACGTCCTGAATCAAAATGTGTGATTTGTGGAATTGGGGATCCCATGATTTTTTATTTTTTGCCCCCCACCTGCTTTCTTTGACTTCATCCCACAAAACCCTAATTGCGCGCCGTGTCGATGAAGCATTTAGTTTTGGATTAAGCATTTTTTGTTAATTAATTAAGGTCATATGGTTGATCCTAGCTATCATTGATGTTTGATCATCAACCAGTTTCTATCTTTAGGATACATGTTGGGTTGCTTGAGTATGACTTTGCAAAGTGTTCAGGGATTTAAGGGCATGGTAGGGACCATGCAATATAATGAGACGTGCTTAATTTTTTTATTTTGATTTTTATCAGTTGATTGCCCTCCTATAACCTGTCATCCTCACCCATAATAGATGATGGGCTTAGGTAGTAATGATAAATATCAAATTGCTTCTTGCATACATGCATGATCAGCTTAATTATATTAATTTCCTCCACAAATAATACTCATGCCAGGTTTGATAGATATATATATACCTCTTATTGTTTATTTTATAATTTATTTTTCCTCTCATCTCTAGCATTTGACATAATTAAATGCCTTATATTATGCTTTCAAAAACAGGTGGAGTATAGCTAGCCATTAGCTAGTGCCATTTAGAAGTTCACTATCTAAAGAAGCCAAGAGAAATTGCCTCATCACTCACAACTTGTATTGTTATTTTTAATATATATTACATCTCAACCTCAATTGGGTTTCTCGATGCACACCTCACTAACATTTTATAAAACAATAATTCAAACAAATCAACGGATATATTCACATATGAAGGCCTCGGAACTGATGGCTGATTAAACATTATTAATCCAACAAAACAACTAGACGGCTGACAGGTAATCAAGCTTCTGAATTATGTAGAACATATACTTATAAATCAAGCAGAACCTAAATTAAAGGTACGTAAAGGCATGGCAATTTAAAAAAAAGAAAACAAAAGGGAAAAAGTTTGGTATATGATGAACTGATGAAGAGATAAATACGGTACGTTTAATTACTATAAAAATCAAACAAACAAAACCATATGCATATCTTGACTCTCTCTTGATCTTGACAAATCCAATAATATGTAGTTACGTTGAAAAGTACAAAAGAATAGTCATTGTACCAGAAGCGCATAAAATGAAGAATATATAACACTTTGGATTATATCTTAAAATCAAACAAAAAAACGAAGAGTAAGGGAAATAAACATACTGCACCTTCTTCCTTAATATAACATATATTTACCTAATTTGATTATATCAATAAAGTTAGTTAATATGACATGTATTTTTTAAGACACCCTACTCATCTTTCTTAATTATCTCATTCCCTTTTCTCTTTGATCATTGTTGATGGAGTATCAATGAGGGTAAATTAAGAAAGGATTGATAAATACAAAAATTATATCTTATATTTACGATAAAAATCAACTCTTCTAATATATTTTATATTAACCGCCCGACCAGTAATTAACTCGAGAGTTAGGAGGTGCATATAGAGATAGATATGTGAGGACACATCATTAGGCAAAAAAAGAAGGGTATCTTTATCTGATGCATCAACTACCACCACGAGGTGAGATTCGTCACTTAATATATTTTAGAACAGTGTGCTCAACCATGTGGCCCCCTGCCACTTGACAGCCATAGATCACTACCAGTGTTTTTTCTGATTTATTATTTTTGTTATTATCAGAGACTTTTAAAATATATATATGATCGATCATATGGTGAAGTGAAAGCTGTAAGTCGTAGCAGAGGTTATAGACCAAAAACCAAAGGCATCAATCACAAACCGTAATAAGAGTTGAACTGTGGCAATTCACGATTATAGAGAGAAGTCATGATTCGTATGGCCAACAACCCACGATTCTTGGCTGCACATTCACACATGGCCTTGCTTTTCAAAAAGACGAATATCCAACCTTGCTTACTATCATATCCCACACAACAACAACTACTATCATCTTGGTCTTCTCTCTACTTAATCCCACATCTCTAAGCAATAACACACAGCCTGTTATATTCACATTTCTATCTCTTTTCTTTTCCAAATAATGATCCTTTCTTTAGGGAAGAATCCTCCATTAATTTTTTTATTGTCAAGTACCCAAAGATTTCAACTTAGTTATTTGATTGATGTATTTGAAACCAAATATTTACGTACGTATGTTGGTCTCAATGTGGAGGGTTGGAAGTGAATTTTGATCAAGAGAGTGAAAGATAAAAACTTGGTGACTAAGAGTGGAGAAGCTTGCACCACGTATTAGCCATGTTGAAAAGTAAAATAAAAAAAAGTCATCAGATTATGTTGATTACATGATGAAGCATTTCCCACTTAGGATTGGCTCGTCTTTTCTTTTAATGGCTCCTTTGCCTTTTATGGTGGGCTAATAATATTAGTCTATAATATACTCCATAACGAAGCAAACTCCTGTTAGAGAGAATCATTATTATGATCAACAAGGAATTGACAACAACACTGAGTGCCATAAGCGTAGGTGGGTTTGATAAAATAAATCAACAAAGACACTTTGAAAAGTTGATGCTTGAGATGAGTAGAGCCATTGAAACTTAATGTTTCAAGGGGAAAATGATGTCATTGAAAGTTTCATATCCACCAAGAAAGTAGCTGTTGATCGATATCGAGATATATATATGTAGGAGAATAAAGCTATAAAAAAGCACTTGTCCATTAAGAAACCCACAAAGCTTTATGGGTGATGCCCAAAAGCTTGAAGAAGAAATTCATACAAAAATATGGAATTTCTGTGTACGCCTTTGGATCCCCATTTATGTTACTTTTCATGTGAGAACCAAACAGTCGTTTGAATCGATAGTTTATTTATCTATTTATGTCTTCCAAAGTCAAATTAGGTTTCATCAAAATGTCTGGACGGCATAGCCTACATTTGAAGCTATGATTGAATGATAAGAACCGATTTTCAAGTGGACGAAGCTATCACATTTCTGTAGGGGTAGTAATAACCTGCATAATTATTGAAGTTTTTCACCTTTTGCTGTCCAGAGTTAGTAAAGAAAGGAAAAGAGTGAAGAGCACATATTCCAATGGGTTACTTCACTTGAAAGATGGTGAACTGAACAGAGCAATCCAGAGACAGAGTTGGTATACTTTTTCATCAACTTTATTGGGTGTTGTTGTCATTGACCCATTATCTTCGCTCAATGAGGTTGCCCTAACTCGTGTGTTCAGCCTTACGCATTCCCCTTCACGAGTCAAATTTTAGACAAGTCAGAAAACCAGAGTGTTGTTCTAGCATTGAATGATGCAAACACTATTGCCCACTGGGGACCTTTCTCTTTCAACTTCGAAGTGACCATTCAGCAGACACAATCACTCTTCTGCTCGATGTGTACATGCATTGTGGATTGTGCTTGCCTGTTTTACCGTCAACCACCACAATCAAAATGAATATGTACTATTTCCTAACTAGCGATATATTGATTCAATTTGCTGGGGAGAAAAATACAATATAGATGACTATTAAGCAGCGTCAATCTGATAACATACAAGTGGGTAACAAGACTATGAACGAGATGTTACCAAACAAGACGAGGCAGTGGGCACCATGTTACAATGCAAGATACAACATTCATTTCTATTTATCTAGCTGAAGGCAAGCCTAATTATTGACAAATCTAACCTCACAACTGCTCTACATGTTCAAGGGAACAAAAGTGAGTGTGTCTTGTGTTGAGAGTTTCTTGATCAATTTCTCTAGCAACAACCAATTTAGGAAAAGAATAATCCAATTCTTTCGCCGCTGCCAAATCACCTTTCACAACCTGCTTCTTGTGCGTTTCTTTCTCTACAACTTCCGGTTTGCTTGAGCCCTTGTCCAAGTTGAAGAGTTGAGACTTTATCTCCAAACATGTTTTCAAATCCTCCTCGCTCCGAGCTTTATTAATTTTATCAATAAGATCACTTATATCTGATAACCTTTCAATCCTCAAAATTTTTGGCCTTTTTGATGCTTCATTTGGTTCTTCCGCATCACCCCTGACAGCACACTTTTGAAGCTTCTGTAGTCCCTCATCGACAATCTGTCTTATTCTATTTCTCACACTATCTCTTCTTGTTAACTTAGATCTTAGAAGCAATTTCAACCATGGGACCATCATCTCATTGTTCCCCATTGAAGTAGGATTAGACACCAATGCAGAGGATGCATTGTCTTCCGGGGACTCCACGGATAAAACGTCTTCCAGTAAAGCTACATCTTGCATGTATCTGTCAAAAGCATCATTTTCTACTTCAATGTTGCTATCCGTGTATTCCTTTAACTTCGAAAATCTCCATTTATTAATGACTGCAGCATCCTGTAGTAATTCAAGTCACTTCAGTACAGCATACGGCTACCCACAACAAGCTCTCAAACAAGCACATTTTTAGATTTAGATGTACCTTCCTAGCCATTGGCTTCCTCGACCGAAGTGAAACATGCAAATTTTTGAACTGGGCAAAACTGTTGGAGAGTTGTCGAAGGGACGCAACTCTACCTGCATTCCTGAAATACATATAGTAATCTTAAACAATTCCTCAAGCAATATGAGCTGGAAAGGAACTTTAATTGCTAAATGTGCAACTCAAGTGAATTGATATAAATACAAATACTGCCAAGGAGGTAGCTAGAAAGACAATTGAAATCTCAAGAATAATGTTGCATTAAGAAATTGGTATGAAATGAAAAAGGGTGTTGGAAAGAAAGGACATAGAAAAGATGGCAGTTTAAAAAGAATATACATAAAAGGTATAAAAAGCATTAAAATAATTTCTAAAGCCAGCAACCTATTGCAGCAAGATTTTAGGCAGATATCTTAGAGTTTGGAAACACAGAAACAACTTGGAGCAATTATTGATTAGCATGCTTGATGTCAGATGAATTGTTAACAAACGAGAAGTCCAGATATGCTTTTAGAGGTACTCCTGAACTACAGGAGAAAGAGGAAACGCTTGCTTCCTAATTTTTGAAACTGGAAATTTATAGTTCCTTTCGGGTGTGTTTGGTTTGAGGGGAGGGAGGGGAGGGGAGGGGAAGGTGAGAAAATTACAATTTTGGACAAAAGAAATCTAAAATTTATCCTCTCATTTTTTTAAATTTTGTGTTCCCGCCCAAAATTTACTTTCTCATTCTTTTTAAATTTTAGATTCCCGTCCAAAATTATAATTCCTTCAACCCAAAAAGGTAACTTACCCACCCTCTCATTCCCTCCCACCTCTTCCCTCAAACCAAACACACCTTTCAGCTAAGCCAAAAATGTTTAGAATATGAAATTATAAGGATGGACATGATGTGAAATTCGGCAGGGTGAAGGGGCACTACAACTCAGAACTTACGAAGAAGGACAAGGTTCAGAGGATCGTTGTTCAAGTGGAGCAGCAATAGAAGATGGTGACTTGTCAGGAGTAGTTGAATTTGCTTTCAACACTGCATTCACCATTAGATATAAAGGAAAAATAAAAATAGAGTTTAAGATCACAATAATATGGAAAATCATTTAGCAACAGAATGTAAATAGATTGCCAACATAACAGCAGCGCTTATTTTTGGTTCTTTTTTTTCAATTCATCTTGTTACTTATGCCACTCATATATAATTTCACCATATCAAACAAAAACAGTTCAAAATACTATCTGCTTGCATGAATTGATATCATCAAGTTTTGGTGCGGCATGTAGGATAGGGAGATACCATAATAACATGAGATTATCTTATAATACTATCAATAGCATTAGTGGAAATAATTCTAGGGACAGACAACTGGAAAAATAATGACCACCATGGTTGAGGATGCAAGATAGGTGAGATTGCTATAAGTGTGAGCTGAGAACTATGCACACAATACTTGCTTAATGGACAGAAGAAGAATGAGCACGTTAATTTCATTAATGACCACTGGGAAGTATCAGCAGTAGTCCTTACAGTGCATTAGCGCACTGAACACAGAGCAAATGGAGAATGAGACAGACAGACAGGACTTGCTAAACATCAATTGAAAGCACATGATTGGCAAAAAAATGCAGAGAAAGGAGTCACAAGGAGAGAATAATATGACTGAAGGGCATTGCAATGCCCAGGAAAATGTGAAAGGGACACAACCTGGCAAAGTGGAAGTTAGTTGACTTAGAAACTAGCGAGTGGATCAAGTGCTAATGGATAGTCTATAGTTGCTTTGACATAAAACCAGAATTATAAATTGGTTGGTCAGTGGTCACTTTAGAAGAACAACTGAGTAGGCAAACACATAGCAAAGTGCAGAAGCATGATGGATATAAAGTTGAAGTAAGCCATAGGTATATGAACTTACGAGGGACAAAAAGGCAACATGGTCACCTAAGGAGAAGTGTTTCTAAAAAATCAACATGGGGTCATGGCACACAGTTCCAACAAACCAAGGGGGAGTGCCGGGGGAGGGATATTGCCTCATAATATAGTTAAAACAACAGAAAAGGAAATTAGAGAAAGCATGGTGCTTGTCAAGTTAACACACCATGAATATGACATGGATTTTGATTCCTTGAACAGCAACTCTTGCATGATTCAAATGGACACCTGCAACATCGATTAAACTCATCAAAATAATATGGAAGGAATGAGATCTCCTCAATTTATAATGACTGTATAGCTTCTAAAAGTAATATAACTTCTATTGTTTCACCACCTCTTTTGGAAATTAAAGGTGTTTCTCTGTAGGCCTACAGTGAAAGATAAATATTAAGACCAGTGATAAAGTGCCTGAAGACATCATCTTTGCAAACTCATTACTTAGGTCTTTTTCTGGCTTAGATCCCATTCATTATGACACTAGTTCCATTGTTTTTGATAATATCACCTATCACCAGGTCTAACCTAAGAAATCACTACCAATGTTATAAGAAAAATTAGTTCAACCTAACTGTCAACTGTAATTTATGATTCAATGAATTAGTGAAGCAGCTCATGCACATTATTAACAATATATTTTCCTAGCATATATTTAACCATGTTTGGCAAATGCAGTGGCATGCATACACCATCTTTGAAGTTTGCAATGCCCTTTGAAGGACTTATAATTGCTGTCTACCCTATTGTTTGTTGTATACAACTATGGTTTTATCCATCAAATTACCCCAAATTTAAGTAAGCAGAAATGCAATCTATCAAATTCATGATGTGAACTTACGATCTATTGGAATCTTCAGGGTATTACTGACCCCAGCAATACTCGTTGGCCCTGTGTGGTGATTAAAGTTAAATTCCAGGCGGGAGCAAATAAAATCTATGCGTAATATGATCAACCTTGTTTCTGAGCAGTTAATCATTGATAGAGCCTAATGATATTGTATGATCCATGTAGATGAGCTCACCAAGTGGAATAATATTTTTGTACCTCATTTCATCCTATTTTTATCAAAATATTTTTCTCCATATTATTTGTTTTGATGGCCAGGGCTACAAGCACTGAACTCTGAGTGCTTGTCAGGCACATCCCTAGACTATTTTGCACTCCTGCGTATTGTTGATTAATAGTCTCCCAGCACCTTCAAATTCATATTTAAACTTCTCTATTTTGCTTTCGATGTCCCGCGAAACAATCGTTAATCCTCCACAGTTATCCTCTTGCAATATAAAGAAATTCAGACAACGGATCGAGGGGAGTGATAAAGAGAACTTGCCTTGAACGAGCAACATTGCCGCATTGTTTACATTTAGGCTTATTAAGCCCACGTTGAGATTTTGGTGGCGTGTCCGTGCGATACCCTAAGCTAGCGGCCAAAGTTGTTGGCTTCGCGGGGAGTGTGGCAGCGGTCACGATCGTGCCATTGCTGTTGTTAACCGCCGGCGGCGCTGTCCCCATAAGTGCGAGCTTTGTTCTTCAAGAGCAGCGCAAGATGTATTGAAATTTCAACTTAACCAAGAAGGGCGGTCCGAAGTTGTTAGCTTTTACGTTTTCCTTTCAAACGATGGAAAAGAGGAAGTGTTAATTACTTAATTTCCCTTCTCTCACATTCGTCGCTCTGACACTCCAGGACACTGATGTACGCCTCGGCTAGTGTCTCTGTATTTTTTAAATCTATATTTTAAATCTAGGTTTTGTGTAATTCAACATAAAATTTCTCTCATATATTTATTTTATAAATGATAAAAATCATTCTCAAAAACTAATATAAGCACACACTCAGCCCCGGATTCCAAACGCCGGAACGACGATACTCAGGATTTACTGAGCAGTTTGGACTTTGGGCTTCCTCTCTCTTTATTAAATTTGAGTTTTATAGTTGATTGGGTCCGGCCCTGACCACTAAAATAGGCCAGCCCATATATTGTCCGTTTTTTCGCTTCTTATAAAAACCCGCCCATTATACACAGCCGCCAGAATCGAGCCCGCAATCTGCCCTTTATGAGCCCAAGTAGCGACTGGGGAAAAAACATCGTTTTTTAAGGGAAAAAATTAGCCAAATAATAATACCAGATTACAAGTGGGATATCTGGTATTCTCTCTCCCTTTTTTCTTGAGTAAGGGATACGGGAACCATTTGAGAGTTTTTTGGATGGTTTAGATTTAATTTTTTTTAATTGAGGAGTTTTGAATAAAAAAATCATCTTTTAAAAAAAATTTTAGTTTTTTATTGTTAACTGAAAAAATATTAATTAAAATATTATTTTTATTTTAAATTCTGTATTTATTAAAATAATTTTTTTACAAAAAATAAAAAATAAAAAAAGATTAAATCTGAATCGCGGATATCCATCTACACAACCTAGATGGGACAGCGCTCGCAGGGAACATACGGGGTATCCTGCATAGGGCTGAGCAAGGATCTTGATTTGATGGCGACCCGCATTTCGTTACACGTGTAAGGCTTGGATTGGGTTAGAAAATTCATCTGGGGTCAGCCATAATCCGCTTCATTTCTGTTTTCCCCACCAACATGATCAGCTTCATTTCAACTAATGCTATTGTCCTATTGAGTAAATTCACTCCATATATATTGTACAGCATACGTAGAGACAAAAAATTAAACATAAATTAAAATATATGTAAGATATTCTATTATATTATACTTATATTTCTGAGTTATTTTTAAGAAAAAAAATAAGATAAGAAAATACTCCTCCCATCCTTAATATAAAATATATTTACTTAATTTAATTAGATTAAAGAAATTAGTTGAGTTAATTAATATAAAATAATTTTCTAAAACATCTAGTCACCTTCCTTAATCCCTTTATTCCCTTTCCTCTTTGATTATTATTGAGGGAATATCAATAGATATAAATTATGAAAAAAATTCATAAATATGAAAAATTTGTTTTATATTTACGATTAATATCAACTTTTTAAATATGTCTTATATTAAGGATTAAAAGAGTACCACTTGAATTTCAAAATCTTAAATCAATGATTTCTTATTAAAATAAGTTGTTAGTTGTTATACATAAGTTACTTAATACTTATTCTCTTGGAGGCAATAAAACTTATTTAGAATTTTGAAATTTAAATAATTTTTTCTTAGGAAAAAAGATAAAAATATAGCACTTGAACTTCAAAATTTTAAATAAGTGATTTTCCAAAAAACTGAGTTGTCAATTATTATACTCTTTTTGTCACTTTTATTATTCTTATTTTTAATGAAACCAATTTGGGATTTTAAAGTTTAAGTGGTATTTTTTTTGCTAAATTATACAAAACCCCCCATGAACTTTGGGGCAATTGTATGTAACCCCCTGATATTGTGACATTTAAGTTTAACCCCCTAAACTTTGGTTTTTTTAATTTGGACCCCTTACCATTAATATGTGGTTATCTGTTTGACAGAATTTATCACGTGAGATTAATAGAAGACACCTGATCACATCTTACGTGGCATCCTATTAAGTTTATAGTCGTGTAAAACCCCTCTGAACTTTAGTCTAGTTGTATATAACCCCTCGACATTTTAAACTTTAAACTTAACACTCTTGAAGTTTTATTTTTTTAATATTAAACCCTTGCATTTACTTTTTTATCTAATTCTTATCAGAGCAAGCTCATTACTTTCAAATGATCCTATCAATTTCTTGATATATTAAAATAGCAATTTTACAATTTTATAGTCTTAATTTATAATGTTAATAAATTTATTAATTTTTGTTTACCTTTTTATTTTAAGATTTTGAACTTCAAGAAGTATTTTTTTTTTACTTTTTCTTATGTTTTTTCCTATTTTTTTAAAAGATATATAAATACATGATTGTGAAATATAAATATCCGAGCTTACAAAATCAGAGAGTTTGCATGTGGACCCGTCCGAAATATACTCAAAATTCTCCAGCGTTAACACGTGTATTGCCGTTTCTCTCGGCGATCGGATCCAGCGCATTCAAATCTTTCTCAAATTATTACAACCTTGCCATATTGGCCAAAAATATTACTAATTTGCCACTACCCGCCATTACTTCGTCTTCATGGTGACCCCATCCCCTCCAACCAACCACTTCTTTCGATCCCTTGAGTTGCCA
Organism: Inga leiocalycina; assembly: GCA_963242795.1. Lineage (NCBI taxonomy): Eukaryota > Viridiplantae > Streptophyta > Magnoliopsida > Fabales > Fabaceae > Inga > Inga leiocalycina. Next base: position 5,345,605 of record OY725330.1, read on the forward strand.
GGTAGGTGTACTCCCTCACATTCACACACTCGCTTTCGGCAAAATCATCACCTCGCTGAACATGGAGGATCTGATCAAGGGCTTGGCCGGAGCTGTTCTCGATCGCCTGGGCAATGACCAAGAACCCGATTCACAGTCCCGCGACGAACGCTCTAGATCCACTTGGGCCGAGGTAGCTAGCTCTACTCTTTCGTCTGATCATTGAATTAGTATTTTAAAGTCGATGTTTCTTGATTGGGCGATGAAATGTGTAGGTTGTGTCCGGAGATCAGGATAACGATGAAGGCAGGGGTGATCGCAGACATGGCCACGGTGGAAATAACTGGAATAAAGAGGTTTGCGTTTGGATTTGGTTTGAGATCCTAATCGTTGATTTCTATGCGATATGAAATTGAAGTTTTCAAAGATAAAATTCTGATAAAAAGCGAATTTAATTGGCAGGAGCAGTCTCGTCCTGAGCAGGAGTGGGAAGCCGACAGTTCCAGATTTTCAACCAGACCCCACAAGGTGAAATCTTGTATTTTTCTTTTTTAAATCGGTATTGACACTCTAATCGCACAACTGGTTTAGAATATAATTATATTATTGACATTTTTGTTTTGATGATTGCAGGAACAATATCGTCCAGAGCAGGAGAATTGGCAAGACGATAATTACAAGACTTCGTACAAGCCCCATAAGGTGAAATGTTTAACTTGGTTAATTAATCATACCCCTTAAATTGAAGCAAAACACGTAGGAGTGGGCAGTTGAGAATTGTAACACTTCGAGCTGACCCCAAACGGTGAATTTTATTCCCTTCTTTAAATGATATGTGCATAAAGTTTGTCTTCTGCATTTTTAACTATGTTTCTCGAGAGAAATAGATCAAAAGGAAAAGGTATTTGTCTTTCTTTTATTTTTTTTGGGGGAACTGTCTTCCTTTTAGTAAACAAAAACGATGCACGTTATCTGAATTTGAGTTTCAGCTTTTACGCGTGCATTGCACTGTTGAAGATTTCGAGCAGGCTAGGTCCTCGCTCTCGCTCCTGCTTTTGTCAATTTAAAAATATTGTTATTTTTTATTTTTTCTCAGCTGGTTGAAGAAAATGTCGGTGGATGGGAGACTGTTGGCAAGAAACCTCCAAGGAAGTCGCACAAGGTTTTGTTCTTAACGGCGTCTTAGAGGATGACTCATGATAATTCATTTTAGGCAAAAGACATTGAACCAGCATTATCCCTCTTCTCTCGATATGCTTTATTTTTTTGGATTTCTTCTGTTTTAAGACTACCCTTTTATGGTTCTAAATTAGAGTGAGCTATTCTAGCTGTCTGTGTATTGTACATAAGTTTTAAGTGCTGATAGGGGTGAGCATTCGGTTTCGGGAAAACCCAAAATATAAGACTTTTTCAAATTGAATTGAAATTGAATATGAGAAGATAACCTAACCGAAATAATTTGGTTTGGTTTCCGTTTTTATAGATAAAACCGAAATTTTTCGTCTTCCTAATTAGATTAGAATGTTTGAATTTTCAACAAGCAAAACTTAATACAAATTATAAATTGAATAGCCTCAACAAGATTTAAGGAAAGATGATACAAAGTATAAACAATATATACAATTAATATAGTGATACTTAATTAAATTAGAGAAAAATGCGAAAAAAATATTATATGGTATATTCTTTACGTTTTTCGATCAAAACTGAATTTTTTTTAAAGAACCGAACCGAACCAAAATAACGAAAAAAGCTGGAAAAAAGAATTGAACACTGAAAAAACCAAAGTGGATTCGATTCAGTTCGGTTTTTGATTTTGGTTTGATTTTGCTCACCCCTATGCGCTAGGAGTCAAATAGTTTTGTGAATTCTGACTGAATTCAGTGGCCAAAAAATCTACATGAATTCTGCTGCATTTCTTTAAATAACGTGTATTATGCCCGTAAAATTGTTGCTAGGCATGTTATATTAACTTATTAGTCAGTTTGGGATGCAATCGATCCAGATTATTTCATGTTGCAAAGCTCACTAAAATATGTACCCTTTCAACTTGTTGACAGATTATAAAGGATCACTGGGGTGGTTACACAGCGCCTGCTGACAAGCAAGAATACTCTAATGACGTTGAACTTGGTGCCACTCTAGAGCCCTCTGACGATGAGCTTGCTGATTTATCACAAGCTTGCGGTAAACTTTGGGATCTTGATTTAAACCGTTTGGTGCCTGGCAAAGATTACGAAATTGATTGCGGTGAAGGGAAAAAGGTTTCCCAGAATGAAGATGTGGCACAAGGGAACCTGTTTACTGGGGTTAGTGATGACGTATTCAGAAAGCCTACATTTGCTCGTTTCTGTTCACTTCTAGATAACTACAATCCTCAGCAAGGATACAAGGAAGTTGTCACATCTGAAGAGAGACACGAGCAAGCTGCTTTCATAGAAGAAATCAGCAGAACAGCACCAATTAAATATCTCCATAAGTATCTTGTATCCAAGGGCATTGCATCTGGGAGCTACCAGGATTTTAAAAGAATGCTTAGCAGTCTTTGGTTTGAACTTTATGGCCGAGGTGGTACTTCTGGTTCTTCTTCGGCATTTGAACATGTTTTTGTTGGAGAAATCAAGAAAAATGAAGAAGTTTCTGGCTTTCATAACTGGCTTCAGGTGTGTGACCTTGTATCCTCCCCCGACCCCCCAAAAAAAAAAAGCTGTTGGGATGTATTCATAACTTACGCCAAATAAAAGGTGTTATCAAATTAGGAATCAGGAAATCATATCCGCGTCCATTATCAACCATCACTCTGACATAATCAAATATTGGAAGGCTCATACATAAGCCAGTTGTTCGCTTGTAGATGTGTCCTATCCACTGATATTGTAAATAGTAGTCCATGAAGTGTAACTAAAAAGTCAGCACTTCAAGTAATACCTTCCAGTGCCTATTGACAAGCTGCTTATCTACTGGTCTTTACTCAGTTTTGCTAATTTATTTGTATACTTTCTTTCATTATGATTTTCATTAGTCTTCAACGTTTTTGTTCATTTTGAAGTTATTAAATGGATAGATTTGATCTGATACCAAGATAGATATTTTTTTTCTTTTTTTCAGTGTCATTGTCATGACATCATATATATTTTTCATTCACTTAATGATTATTGATGTATTCGAACAGTTTTATCTTGAAGAAGCAAAAGGGAGGGTTGATTATCAAGGCTACATCTTTCCTCGGAGGCGGGGAGAAATTGTGAGTGACTTTATCTATGTTCCTACTCAAATTCAATATTTAATCCTGAGTGTATTCTTACCAGCATCTACAAGAATTCGTTCAATTAGCTAATGGTATTAAGGATAGTATGGTGCTTGCATTTGTTTGAGAATTTCATCTACCAAAGTAATGGTATGCCTTATGGAGTGAATTACTGAACGAACTGCAGGAAACCAGAATTATATATTATCTCAGTTCAGTGTTGTGATAATTATTGCAGACAGATTTAGGCTCCTTTAAATATACCAAAGTTAGCATGATTGTGGACAATGTTTTCACTGGAAACTAGTTTCCTAGAAAACATTTGTCAAGTAGGTCTATGATCTTTATGACCTTTTTAATTAAAACCATATTTCGAAAAAATGATGCAACTTCTTATAGTTTCTGGGTGTTTGTGTTCCAAGAAGGATAGCCATTAGCCTAGTGTTGCTGGAATTGTTTCTCCATGGACCTGATTTTTCTTAGATTGTTTCGCCATATGTGGAATGCTAATTTTACGGTGCAAAGTAGTAGTACACTTTCTGCATTAAACATCAAAATCCTATAATACACTTCCCAATATACCATTTTTTGTAAAAAGGCATAGCCTCTATAATCATCATATTTTATTCCGTATAACTTGGCATTCTACTATGTTAGCAGAAGGTTAGCTGGTAACTTGTCCTGATTTGAGCTGCAATCATATCATTCTAAACTTCCAGTATTTTGCTAATGTCTCCTTGCAGCCAGACTCTGAAACCCAGCTACTGACTATTCAGTTTGAATGGCATGGTGTTCTGAAATCTTTGTCGAGCACTTTGGTTGGGGTAAGCCCAGAATTTGAACTTGCCTTGTATACTCTGTGCTTCTATGTGGGTGAGGAGGATAATCACATTCAGCTTGGTCCATATTCAGTTAACATCAAGTGCTACCGATTTGGTGATCATATCGGATCTGTTTTTCCCATTGCAGAATAGTTGAATATTCATCAATGCACATCTTATATATATATTCTTTTGCGTACTAGAGATGGAACTTGTAGTTATTTGACCGTGAAGACTGTGAATTTAAATTATAACAAGATAGTTGTAATATAAATATGAATTTGGTTATGAGAAGCTTCAGGGAGATCCACTATATTCCTTTGATTCTCTCTCATTCCATCTCTACGGATTCTAGATGCCCCCGCCTGCAGAATATTTTGTTATTGCTATTTCACAAGCTTCGAATTCGTCTCTACCTTGTTATAAATATCTCAGAGTTGCTTGGCTTGCGTAAAGTGCAAGAGTGGAAACCAGGCATGTGAAAATGATGGATCCATAATCTCTGAAAATCTTCCACAGGTTTCAAACTACAATTCTTATTTCTTGTGCAATTTGTATGAAAATATCTGAGGACTCCGCAGATTTTTTCCCCCTTTTGAAAACGCTTATTTATTTTTTTAATGGTAGTATTTTAGTATAATGATGACACAGAGACTACTTAAGGGTGTGTTTGGATTGAGGGGAGGGGAGGGTAGAGAAATTATAATTTTGGACAAAAGAAACTTAAAATTTATCCTTTCATTTTCTTTTAAATTTTGGGTTGCCGTCCAAAATTTACTTTCTTATTCTTGGATTCCCACCAAAATTTAAATTTTTTCAACTCAAAAGGGTAATTTACCCATCCTCCCATTCACTCCCACCCCTCCCCTCCCCTCAAACCAAACACAAGGGTCTGTTTGGTTTGAGGGATTTGGAGGGGAAAAGAGGAGAAGAAAAATTTTTATGAGTTGAATTTTAAAAGATTGAAGAAGTGGGGTAATAAAATTTTAATAAATAGAGTATATAAGATAAAAGACTAAAAAAGATTAATTAAAAATTTTTAACCCCATTTCTCTAATTTTTTTAAATTCAACTAAAAAAAATTTTCCCTCCACCCACTTTCCCTCCCCTTCCCTCATACCATACCAAACAAGCCCTAAACCTCCTACAAACTACACAAAATCCTTGACCAGTAATTAACTCGTTGCTTTCCGATCGCTTCGGGGCTCAGTAATTTAATTACCAGCGCAAGTCAAACTATATTTCCATGAACGAGGCTCGATTTGGGTGTTTATGCTTAGATAAATAATTGAGAGATAAGATTTAAATTATATTACACTCGATAGCTATAATTCATTATTTTATATATATACTCAAAAGCAGAAGACAGTAACAAGAGAATACAAGAATATGTTACAGCTTAATACCTTAAGAGACTAAGAGATTCTATGAAATGTCTCTTGCATCAAAACTCATTTATGGGGTTCCGAAGCTGGTGAACAACACAAGCAAATATGAATGAAAAGCCTACAGAATTGGTGCATGTTGGGGACCCTACTGTCCATATAGCTACCACTTATCTATAAGTCAATAAGTGCAGCTTATCCTACACGTGGAAATTATATAAGAAACGTGCATATCTGCCTTTTTAGTTCTCTATTTGTTTTAATTTTGGCGTTGTGTTCAAATACAATGAAACTGGGTTGATTGATTCTCCTTAGAAGGCGAGAAAGAGTAAGTCTGATCATTTGAGATTGCTTGTACGCAAAACACCAAATGTAAGAGATGGCGCAACTTAATTTAATATTGCGTTTAAATTGTTTTTGTTCAAACTAGTAAAAGGTTGATCCGAGACACAACAAATTTTTAAGGTCCGCTTGGTTTTGCGTTTGCTGAAGCTGCATGCATGTCTTGGTGATTTTTGTTTCTTTGTGAGACTTCTTAAAAAAATGCAAAAAAAAAAAAAATGTTGAAAGAGGAAGAAGCAGAAACGTTATTAAGAGATAAGGATTCATTTCCTCCGCAAAAGGGTAGGGCTAAGCATTACAGGGAGACAACTCAGCTAATTAACCCTTTCCTACAATACACTACAAAACCTCATTTGTCACTTAAAAGTATTAACAACAATTCCAACTTGCCCCTTCATTTCTCTGTCCATCTTCAATACTTTCATTCTCTTCTGATGCTTATATCTTCACCACATCACTACACTAAATTTCTTCCAAATTAAGTTATTGGTTTTAACCCATTTTAAGTACACTTATACACACACACACACACACACAATATAGAAGCCTTCTTCTTGTTCTGCTTAATAGAGGCCAAAGGCACTTGAAAGAAAAGTTTTTTAAGAGAAGGCTCTGAAATAGTATTATCTCCTAAACAATATACTCCATCCGTTCTTATTTGTAAGAGCTCAATAACTGAATTATATGATTTAAGAAAGCAGTTAAAATTAGTTAAAAATAATAAGTGCGTTTGAAATAAACTTTTGTTTCTAAGTATGTCCTCATTTATTAGGTAAGTAAGAGAGAGAAATAGAGTAAATATAAGTATCACCAACCTTTTAATTAATATAATATCTATAATTAATGAGGGGTAAAAATGAACAAAAAAAACTTATTAAATGTTAAGACAACTTAGGCTCTTATAAAATAGACTAAATCAATTTAAATTTTGGATTCTTTTAAAAAAGAACCCGAGGGAGTATCAGTTAACATTTGATTATTCATCCAAAAGTTATGCAGTGAAAACTCATTCAAGTGCAGAAAACAGTTTTTCAGTTCTATTCCTTGTTGCTGCAACTTAGCAGATCAGGCACTTGAAGTTACAAATCTTAGTAAGTATTCAGGAGAGAACTTAGCGGTACTTACCTCAGACAGGACTTCCTGTCTTTCAACTAAGGTGTTATTATATTCAACAGTTGAAGATTCTCATGAGAGCCCAACATCAAGAGAACGCGACTGTTAATAATAGCCAGAGTGAGAGAGTTGAAAAGTTGTAAATTAAGATTTGAACACTTGAAACAAGAGAGTACGTACAATACAAGACTACTAACAAAAAATAACAAAAGACTTGCTCCAAACCACACGCATTTGGAGGAATTTGAGGCTTCCTTGTCTTGAACAAGTTAAAGCACAACCAAGAAATTTTTCTTGTTTTTTTTTTCTGTGATATTTCATCCATCAAAACTAAGTGTCTATTTGGGTTAGCGATAGAAGCTGCTTTTACAACGTGATTTACAGTATACGAGATAAGTATGTAAAAAGAGTTTTGTCTTGGCTTACGTAAACGTACTTCTCAAATGCTAACTCAAACAAGCCCTAAGTATGCATCAGAACGCAAGGCACGCAGTGGAAAGTGGAAGCATACCTATGAAGTTTGAACAGTTTGCAAGAATGGGTGGGGTTTGTCTTACCTTGGCAATTCAATACCACTCATCAATTATCGAACCATGTCACTGGTTTCACAAAATTAATTATTCAGAAAGAAAAATCAATCAGACATCGTTCATTCATTTTTGGCTTTGCTATGCTCTTATTAAATGCTTCTTTCTTCTTCTTTGTAATATTTTGTAATCAATAAAATTTTGACTACTTTTTAATTGATATATATTATGATTTCTTTAAAGGCTAGATGGGATCCCCCCAATAAGTACAATATCCTCTTATTAAAGGTAAGCATGTGATTGATTTAGTGTCAAACACTAAATGTGGACATTTCTCTAATAAAAATTCAAATATTGATTCAACATATTGTAAGGGGCTTATTCCTTTTATTAGACCCAACCTTATTGGCAAAAGCCATGTAATGTTTACCACAATGTTGCTCTTAGGTTAAAAAATTTGCCCTTTTTTTTGAGAAAAATATAATATGAATTCAACTCAAAGTGAATTCCCAATTATTTATAGGAGAAAATGACTATTTAATTTAGGGGGAAAAAAACTAAGAGACTAAAGTGTGGCCGCTTGCTTCGCCTGGGAATTGGTATACAGCCGAGAAAAGAAAATATCAAAGGGGCCTTTGCATCATGTCAAGATATTTCACTATCAATTGTTAACATAACAGACTACTTGTTCTCTTGAATAACAATTTTGTTAGCACAGTTTGCATTACTTAGTTGCAAAGTGATATCCTCATAGAGGTGGTGGGTTCCGTCCTCAAAGGGATAGTTTGGCCTCCTTTTTAATTGAAAAAACAAATTCTTTTTCCCCCCCTAAGTACAGGTGTTCTCCAATTGGAGGTAATCATGTTCGAGATACTGTCGGATATTAAATGTGATAATTTCTCCCAGTGAAAATTTAAATCTTGGTTTATCATATTGTGAGGGCCATTAGACCTAATCTCATTAGTTAAAAGAAAAAAAATTGCTAATGAATACGGTAGTTTGTCTATTATAGTAAAATTAGTGGATGACCAAACACAGAAAGTGACAACCAAATGATTTTCCTATCCTTCTCCTCCTTACTGTAGTCCCCATGTGTTTTATGAATCAAATCAAACTGATCTGAATCTCCTTGTTGTGGCGGTTAACCGTTAAAAACCGAAGCTTCAGATAACTTTTTGGTGAGTGTTGAGAGTTTTCATTATATAGAAAAGGAGGAGCTCAGGTGGAAACACGTCAATAAAAAAGGAGGAAGAAGAAGGAGAATGAGAAATCTGATTCCAAATGTGAGCCAACTAACTTTGAATTTTAGCGCTTTTTCACTTCTGATGCAGACCCCACCAACTTTGTCCCCTTCAATCCTCAAACTTAATAAAATAAGGACTTTCCGTGTTCAGTAATTCCACCACATGCTATTGCTCCTGCCTTCATCGTCCCCAGCAAACTCAAAAAATGGCTTTAGCTTTTCGTTCTTCCATTTCTTTCATCAACCAGAAAGAACAACCCAAAACCTTCGACGACGTCGTCTCTGCTTCAGTTTCCTTCGCTAAAACAAAGCTATCGCTCCGCCTGCGAGCTCAGCACTCAGACTCAACGCAGAGCCATCGTCGTCGTCGTCGTCATCATGCGAGAAGGAAGGAGAAGTGGGAGAAGATACACGCGCCGTCGTCTGCTAGTGGTCACAACCACGGCCAGAAGGAGTGGATGAAGGTGCCTGTGTTTGTGATGCTGCCATTAGACACAGTGACGATGGGAGGGACATTGAACAGAGCAAAAGCGATGAATGCGAGTTTGATGGCTCTACAGAGAGCCGGAGTTGAGGGAGTGATGGTGGATGCTTGGTGGGGTTTGGTGGAAAAAGATGGACTTTTAATTATAACTGGGATGCTTATATGGAGCTGGTCAACATGGTGCACAAACATGGCTTGAAGCTTCAGGTTGTCATGTCTTTCCATCAGTGTGGAGGCAATGTCGGAGACACTTGCAGGTATGTCCGTCTGTGTAGTGTTATTTACACAACTGTCGGATAGTTTCAATGAAGCCATGCACGTAGAGAGATTATAGATTCAGTAAATTAAAGCATAATTGTGATGAATGTGTTCAGCATCCCTTTACCGCCATGGGTGGTTGAAGAAATGAGAAAGAACCCGGACCTGGTTTACACGGACAAATCAGGGAGGAGGAATCCTGAGTACATCTCCTTAGGCTGCGATTCGCTGCCTGTGTTAAGAGGAAGGACTCCTATTCAGGTGTATGCTGATTACATGAGGAGCTTCCGTGACACTTTTACAGATTACTTGGGCACTGTTATTGTGGTAAGTAACACAGGTTCAGTTGTAAAATTTGTGCCATGTTCTCTTATTAAACATGCTGCTACACATCTAAAATTAGGAGTGCGTTTGATAGGTTGGCCATCTTCACCGATATTATAACACTTTTAAATTCTAATACCACACGCTTTCTCAGGAGGTTCAAGTGGGAGTGGGTCCTTGTGGGGAGCTCCGATATCCATCTTACCCAGAAAGCAACATAACTTGGAGGTTTCCGGGAATAGGAGAATTTCAATGCTATGACAAGGTAATTCACGAGTTTGATTTTCCAAAGCAAGGGGAAAACAGCAGATAATCGAATAATATTTCTAAACAATGGCACAAAACTAAAATCTCAAAAAATATCTCTGTAACTAAAATGACCAGTTTGTCACCCTCATACAGTATATGCAAGCATCGTTGGGAGCATCAACAGAGGCGATTGGAAAGAAAGAATGGGGAAGAAGTGGACCACATGACGCCGGCCACTACAATAAATTCCCCGAGGAGACAGGATTCTTCAAAAGGGATGGAACATGGAACACTGAGTACGGACACTTCTTCTTGGATTGGTACTCCAGCAAACTGCTCCAACACGGCGAAATAATCCTCGCATCTGCTAGTGAAATATTCCTACATTGTGGAGTGAAACTTTCCGGGAAAATTGCCGGAATCCACTGGCATTACGGATCTAGGTCTCATGCTTCTGAGCTAACTGCTGGATACTACAACACTAGATCTCATGACGGCTATCTACCAATAGCAAGAATGCTGGCAAAACATGGGGTTGTGTTCAATTTCACCTGCATGGAAATGAAAGACAGAGAGCAGCCAGAACATGCAAATTGCTCACCAGAAGGGTTAGTTCATCAAGTGAAGATGGCGACTAAGGAAGCTGGAGTAGAACTTGCTGGAGAGAATGCATTGGAGAGATATGATGCAGATGCGTTTGCTCAAGTTTTGGCAACAAGCAGATCAGACTCAGGGGGATTGGCTGCATTTACATACCTTAGAATGAGTAAGAAGTTGTTCGAAGGAGATAATTGGAGACACCTTGTGCAGTTCGTGAGAAGCATGTCTGAAGATGGTCGGAGACACAGACTCCCACATTGTGATTCCAATGGCACCGATCTGTACATCCTGACATATCATAGGAGCTAAGAAACAAGATCGAGATCAAGAGGTTGCTCTTGTGTGAATATTTACAGAGGGATGTTCAGGTGTCGTGGGGTATATATATCTTTTCAGAGTACAGTAAGATGTTACAGAAAAACATACAAGGCAGAGCAAAAGAGAAAAGTGGAAAAGTTGAGACAGAACTGTGGCATACGTGATGTGCCATGCCAAAACCAGCGATGGTGGAGAAGATATTATTCTATTTACGTCATGCATATAAATCCCATATGATTGGATAAAACCTTTATATCTAAATATCCGCTACATACTGATATTGGCCTCTATTCGCGAGGTCGGTTGTTTGGGAGAGACACCCAGAGGCCCCGAAACTCATTATATACATCAAAATACTAAAGTCTTTCCTTGTTATCATAGAATAAGAGCATGTTATGTTTTTTTCTTTATAGTCAACAGCTCCAACTCCTCTCTAAGTCTATTAGTGCTATCTGTCCAAGGACACTGGGTATATTGTGTGCACGTTGGCAGCCAGTACGGTTCTCACCTGGAGAAAAACCAAGCCCCTCATCATCATGATTCTATATTGATATTCCTAAAATAATCTTCGTCCTGCAATACATGAACATTATGCGGAAAGAAGCTTTGAAGTCACGACGAACTCAAAATGTTGTTCCACGGAAATATAATTCTGCATATCTGGAAACTATTCATATTGATTATCAACGCTTACTAAAGAGATCTCGGATTATTATCAGTCAAATCCCAGCCACAAGGTTAAACTGCTCAATGATCTGCGTCTAAATCATAAATTGGAAGTTACATATTCGATTGCTTAAATTTTCAAATTGCTTTGGTCATCCATAAATTGCTCGTACAATCTAAAAACAAGAAGAAAGGATTAAAAACATTGAGGTAAATAAACTGCATTTCTCATTCATAAATTATTCGTGCAAGCCAAAGACAGCAACAAAAGAGCGGAAGAGGGCGGCAACCTAATCTAGTCGATAAGCCAAGAAGTTTACACGGAGAGAAGCCATATTTTCTGTAGTTAGTGATAGAATGAAGCCAAAAATAATGGATTTATGCTGCCTCATTCAACTTGTCAATCAAGGTTACCGTAAAACTCCATATATAGAGCTGAGCGTATTCAATAAGCTAGCATACTCTCCCGCAGTTAAATCTTAGGATTAACAATACTTACAAAATTATCAAGGCAGGGGTCCATTGAATTTTGAAAGCACACAAAGTACAAACTAAGAATTGTGTGGAATCTATAGACTACGGGAAATAGAGTTATCCCCAGCTGAGAATTGCAAAGGTTTTCAAAATTAATCAAGGAGTACATGAAACATGCCGCTGAACATGGTCCAGTAATCGCCTCGCATCCAGATAAACGTGTCAAAAGTCATGTTCATATCACTTCCGGCCGATACCCTGGTTCTGCATTGAATGAAAATGAATCAACGCTAAGCTTATTCATAAAAGGACAAGTGCCAAGTGAAAATTGTGCATGAAAAAGCTACAAGTCCATAGTAGTAAAATGCTCTGCCGTATCTACGAACAGTTAACTTCGTACCGAATTGCGCTAATCGAAAATCAAGCCGAAATGAGTTCAATTGGCACTGGAAACAAACAAGAAAGTCCAAAAGCGAGACCACGAAGAGCGACGACAAATACCAATTCAAGAATGAGAGTGAGAATCTGAGGAGGGGTTTCCCCGACGGAGATCTTCGATTAGGTCACCAAGCTCTTTGCGGGAGGACTCTCTGCCGAACATGAAACCGTACCTGATCCAGGGAATTGATAAGAATGAAGAATCCTAATACAAAAGGAGCAAAGGAGGGAAAGAGAGACACCAAAACGAAATGGCAGAGAAAACGCCAGCGGTGGCAACAGTCTGGATGAGAGTGAAGCTCTTCTTAGTCATCTCCATTTCACCTCAACAGAAGCCTACTTCACATCATTTCAGCTTTCAGCGATCAGCACCTAATTTAAGGGCTGTTTGGTTCAATGGTTGGGACGGAAGGAAAGAATAGGAGGTTATTTTATTTGGTTTAGTTGGAGAGAAAGGAAAGTAAAGATTTTTTAATAATCTTTTATTTGGTTTAAGAGGGGATAAGAAGAGAGATAATATATAATTTACTATTTTACCCTTATATATTAGTTTATATATTTTTATTTATATAAATTATTTAAATTCGTTTACACCTTAATATAAATTATATAATTTATAAAAACTCAATCTCATCTCACTATAATGTTAATATGTATATAACAACTGATATAATAATTTTTTGTTTAAACTACGTTTTTAACGAACGGCTAATTTGACTCTAAAAGACAAGACTCCAACAACAGTGCTTTGGCCAAAAATGACTAGCAACAATGCAAATTATTTATATCACCCTATGACGTGGTTCTCAAAATTCAATTGCCGACAAAATTTATTGAGCCGAATGTGCATCGGGATTTGTGAAGATGAAACTATCAACCATCAAGATTTCTTATATGTTACTGTGTAGAAAATGAGAACACAATGATAAAGTCCAAATGTATGTTTTTGGCAGAAAGCAGAAGAAGGGAGTTGAGGGTGAGAGGCCAGGAGCACCAGCAACGGAGAGAGCCTGAGTTGCAACCATGGGCATTGATGGGATATGACAAAGATTATGAGGATAAATTAATCTCAATATTTCACTCCCCTCCAAAACCTCCTAATTTGGAGGGAATGAAAATAAGGGGAGGGAAGGGGGGAGAAGCAAATTTTTACTCCCCTCCCTTCTAAAAGTTCAAACTAAATAGGGGGGAGGGGCTCATTTTTCCTCCCCTTTCATCCCCTCCCCTCCAACCAAATAGGGCTTAAGAATTGCAGCGCTTGCTTTGACATGGAGCCGCTGACTAAGGCCCAAAACATATCGGGGCCCAAAACCTTCTGAATTAATTTGTTCCGCGAACTAGGTTAGAGGTATAGGCATAGGCCCTACCTCTTAATAAAAAAAGTTAGTGACTGCGAGATTGCTAAAAAACTTGGGAAAATCCTTTAAAAAAACTTTAAAAATTTCAAAAAGCAAAAAGGTGTTTCAAATGTTCATAAAATCATAGAGATGTTGGGATCATATTCCTCCTTTTCAAAATTAAAAGAAAATGAGAGAATTGTCCCTCTAAATTAAAAATTAAGAACAAAGAGTAAATCGTGATTTCATAAGTTTTGATAAAGGCTTTCGCAATTTTTTATAAGAATCTCATAAGTTGCAAATCAAAATTCACAAAATCTGATAAGGGTTTCACAAGTTCAGATAAGATTTTAACAAGTTCTCAAAAGAATTTCACAACTTCCTTAAAGAATTTCACAAGTTACAAATTTGAATTCACGAGGTCTGATAAGGGTTTAATAAGTTCAGATAAGGTTTTAACAAGTTCTCAAAATAATTTTACAATTTCCTTAAAGAATTTCACAAGTTGCACATTTTGATCCACAATATTTGATAAGGGTTTTACAAGTTCTAATAAATGTTTCATGAGTTTGGGTAAGGTTTTTACAAGTTCTTAAAAGAATTTCACAAGTTGTAAATCAAAATTCACAAGATCTGATAAGAGTTTCACAAGTTCTAATAAAGATTTCACAAGCTTAGGTAAGGTTTTCACAAGTTCCCAAAAGAATTTTACAAGCTGCAAATTAAAATTCACAGAATTTAATAAAGGTTTCACAAGTTTTGATAAAGGTTTCATTAGTTTATATAAGGTTTTCACAACTAATTCTATCAAAGTGAAAATTAAATTATGAGGGACAATTCTGTTATTTTCTTTTAATTTTGAAAATGACAAATCAAGCCCTAATTGTAATATTTAAAAAAAACGTGTGGGGCCCACTATAGAAAAAGTGTAGGAAGGGTATTATTAATACCTTTCCCTTCACGTTCTCATTCAGGTTTCACTAGCAAACCAGCGAGCGGAGAGCGAACGTAATTTTAACAGGTTAGATTCTAAATTTATGATAATTTTGATACTTAAAATCACTTTTTCTTATCAAACTTCCTTCATAAAATTTATTCTAGGTATTTTTATCTTTCTATTAGTGGTAATATTATACTGATTTGTGAGAATTTTGGGGTTAGGATTTTGGGAGAATTTTGAGTTTTTACAAAAGATGATTATAGATATATAGAGAATAAATAATAGTTGATTTTAATCGGTTTAGATTTATCATTTGGTTGTTTTATGATTTTATAATTAATTTCTTCTTAAATAAATCATAAATTATGCTTTAGGAACGTTTTTGACAAATTAAATTTGGATTAAGCAATTTATTTGAGTTATTGAAAGTATTATTGAAATTTTAATTGGTTTAGTTTTACAGATTTTGAATTATGTGAAATTATAAATTATGATTTAATATTATAATTAGAGAATTATAGTTATTAAAAATTTTATTGAATGAAATAGAGTTAAGAAATTTTAGAAATTTTGATTTAAAAGAAATTTGAGGAATAGATAGATTGTGGATATTTTTTTAGAAAATTAAGCTAATTATGGGGATTATTATTTGTTATTTTGTATTAGTTAACAATTATTATAAATTATATTAACATGTAAATATATATATTTATTATAGAGTGAATTTGAATTTGGCTTGTTGAAGTTAAGTTCTCTCAAGTTTAGTTGTGTCAAGAACTTGAGGTAACCACTTTCCACTTTATTTTGTATGCTTGTTGAAATGATTTTAGGCGTATATTGGTATTTTTAATTGTTATAAATATGTTATAGTAATTTAAATATGAAATATATGAATAAATTATTGATATTGAAGATTGTGATGTTGAGATGTTGGATGTGGTGAGTTGTGATTGAGGAGAGGTTTGATTTTTTTATACCACGTGGTATAACCGCCATCGTGTGCACAGTGGATGACTTTGGCATTTTTAAGGCCTTTGGTATCACCCTTTTCTTTGACCGGGTTAAGGGTCAGCTCAAGGGACATGTAACACCTTTTCCATTTTTGACGGAAAGGGAATCCATGATCCAATATGAGTTCTGTAGCCTTTGGATGGATATACCTCATTATTGGAAAACTTGGTGCAGTCTTGTCACAAAGATTAATTCTATTATATGTTGTAGCTCATGGGTTATGTCAGCGGTTAAGGAGGTTATAAGGATGGTTGAGGGAGTTTTATGCATATTGAATGGTTTTCTTGAAAACTAAATGTTTTGGGAAGATTACACTTTATGTTATATGAATATATATTTTGCCCGCTTAATTGTCTTATAATCATTGCCTGCATACTTGTTAAATGGAATTGTGGTTACTGAGTCAATGTGACTCACCTCGTCGATATCTATAATTTTTTAGGTGAGAGTTCAGGTGGTGCTACCAAAGGGAAAGCGAGCGAGACTTGATTGGATATCAATCGTATATTTTGTTTAGTTACATGAGTATAATGTATATTGCCAAACTTAATGACCTTTTTGGTTTACGTTGCATATTTAAATACTTTGCTACATACTGGGATTTGTATTGTGGGCGAAGCCCCATAATATGTTGTATTATGTAGTATTTAATGCTTTACTTGGTTTGGTGATTAATTATATGGTAATTAAGACTTAAGAGAGGTCGTTACACTAACACTTATTTAACATTATGAATATTTAGAACATTTTTTTGTCTTTTGATATTTTTAAAATTCTTTTTAAGGGATTTTCCCAAAAAATTATTTTTATTTTTAAAGATATTTTTATTTTTTAAATATAATTAATTTAAAAGAAAATTAAAATTTTCAAAACATGAAATAATCATTGATTATCATATTAAAAATTATTTTTTTACAAATTATATATATTTTTTATTTATCATTTACTATTTTATATCTGTTTTGATAAATAATTATACTTGTTTTGATAATGTTTGAACTTATTTTGATTAAAAGTAGATATCGTTTCCTATTTAAATTTTATTGGAATGATGCAAACACTAGTCAGCAAGCCTCATTCGTCAACATTGCTTCCAATTATTAGCACAACTACAACCATCTGTCCATCTCCCTTTCCTAGTCGGCTTAAAATATATATTGTGTGTGTTTGGTGGGGGCGTTTGGGCCCCCAACCGCTGAAAATTCGGGCAAAATCGCTGCCAACAAAAGGAAAAAAAAATATGGATGTTTGGAAGGCCCAATGGATGATTGAGCGTTGGGTAAAAATATCAGCTTATGGTATAAGCTGTCCGTTGGAGCTTAAACCTGCTGAGCGTTTAATATTACCGTTACCTAATTATTACTCCCACCCACTTTATTCGTTCGAGTCTCTCTCCTCCTTCGTCGAATTCGTCTCTTTTCTTTAGACAAACCAGTGCGCTGCTCCTTCTTCGATCTTCGTCCTCCACGTGCGTGGTTCCGTGTCGGCCGGTCTGAGGTCCTTCCCGTCCGTTCCCTCTCTCAGCATCGACCCAAGCTTGAAGCTGAAGAGCTGGTTCAAGTTCAAGTTCGATCTGTCCTTGCATCGATCTGTCCAGCGGCGTCGTCGATCTGTGCTTCATCTTCGAAATCAGACTTCAAGTCGGACGGTGTTTGCGTTTTGCTGGCGGCGTCTCCTCGGCATCGCGTTTCTTTTTGTCTCTCGGCGTGGATCTGCTCTCCTGTAGCTATTTCTTTTTGGAGGTAAGGTTGATGGGCAAAGGCATGTGGGTTGTCTGATTTCATGTGCTGAGTATTCATTAATTTCTTGTAATTCTTGTGGCAACATATAACCAAGAGATTATATGAGAAGGCTTGTCTGATATTTCTCATGGAACTCTTTTACATTGTCATTGAAAATATATGTTCAACAAGTGCGGCTGATGATATCTTAATTCATATACATAAATATGATTCTAGTTGCTACACGGGGCCTTGAGACTGTGGGAGGGCTTGTCTGATATTCATCATGGCACTTTTATTGTTTACATTGTCATTTGTACAAGTTCAACAATTGTGGCTGATGATGCCTTTCCTTTTTTTTCTTGACAGCTGGCTATGTAGATCTTCCTGATATATTCAAAATGGGTTTAGTTATGGCTTTTATTAATGCTATCATCTGGGGAGTAGTTGGCTCTTTCTGGTGGAAATTTTTGGGCTTGTATTCATGTTTCATTTCCATGCTAGAAAAGAAAACTGAAGTTTTCCGACACATTGTGACTTCTGTCCTTCTTCCCGGCCAAAAGCAACAGTCTACTGAGGAGACAGCTGGGCTAAGCATTTCATTATAAAAGATTCCTGCTTTCATTTGTTATAAACTTTAGAATTCCATTGATCCTTGAGCTTATTTACAGTCACGAATGAATAATTCTTTTGGTGGAAATATAAGTTACAGATTTGAAATCTATCATCATCCTCTGTCTTTGTGGAGGTTTGCATGGTTGGCTTATAGTTAGTATTCAGGTTTTCAATGTTGTGATTGTGGCCTGAGTTTCTTTGAAGCACTGTAATATTGAAGCGAACTTCTTCCTCTTCCTAGTGGGATTAAACTTTGTTGTTGTTATAATATTAAAGCGAACTTGATATCTTGAAGTTCAAAGAGATGAAAGGTTTATTATCTGTTGCTTTAAATTTGAATTGCAATCATAAGATTAAGTTTATGATATAGACATGTTTCAAGAATTTACCCTGAAGTGGAACAAGAAATGCCAGTCACATGGATAGACACATCCAGTTACACTCAAACACACGCATGTTTTTTCCCCATTTCTTCTCCAAAATGATACAAGTTGTTATGTAATATTTTTTGGACAAATTGTGTTAATTTTAAATTCCAATTTTCCCTATTTTAACTTTTATAAATTTTTTTTTTTTCAATTTCAGATTTTAATTTCTTTCTTACTATTCTCTCTAAAATCACTTATGCTTAAGCCAATCCAAACAAGATTGCAAAAGCTAAATGGACAAACTCCATTTTTTCAATCGCCAATCCAAACATAAATCACATTACACAATCGGGCTTTTATCAAACACAAGATTACCAAAAGCTAAATGGACAAACTCTATTTTTCCAACCGCTATTCCAAACACACCCATCATTATTGGATCATAAAACTCAACGCTGGTATGCCTCTAGGCTCTAGGCTCTAGGCATGGCGTCACTAACAACACGACCATTGTTAATTATTTAATCAGTCAAACTTTCAATAGTCAAAGCACTAACACGGGGAAAAAAATGATTAAAGGAGGATGAATTAGAGAACCTTTTGGAAAAGTGCGCCCAAAAGAGGATAGAAAAGAATGGCGGCTCTAAAAATATAGTTAAGGTCTAAATTTATTAATGAAATTTTGTCTTAAAAATATATGACATAGGTATGTTTTAAAAAAATTAAAAATACTAATAAATAATTAAAAAAGAGTATTTAACATAAAAATTGTTAATTTTGACCTAACGGCGTTAAATTATAAGAAAAGAAAACTCCTAATGACATTAGGTTAAAATTAACATTTTTTGTCCTAAATATCCCTTTTTAATTGTTTATTAGTATTTTTATCTCTTTTAAAATATATTTGTGTCAGATATTCTTCGGATAAAATTTTATTAATAAATTTACCCCTTAACCCCTGAAAATATCTCAAGCTGCCAGCTCAATACGCGCTTTCCCCTCTTCCTTCTCACCCGTTAAAAAGAGGATATAGACAGGTAACTCTTTTTTTTTTTTATAATGATATAGACAAGTAGCTCTTCGCTCACGATACAGCAATGAGTTGAAACTTGAAAGCCAGTGTTTGATAAAGACAGGACATGGCTTCGTGCGTCCCTGACCAAACAATGTATTCAATTTGGAATTCGCTTCTCTACTTTCTTCCATCCTTTACTCTCATTTTTCTTTTTCTACCGTTATATTAAAATCTCAATAATTTAGTTTTATTATATTATAAAAATATTATTATAATTTTACTTAAAATTTTAACAGCTCAAATTTATTTTGCATCTCGTACAATATGTTAAATATGTTATATTATAAAAATTTTTGTATGTGAAATTATAATAATATTTTTATAATATGTTAAATATGAATCATTAAGATCTTAACCTAACGGTTAAAAAGAAAAATGAGGGAAAAAGATGGAAAAGGGTAGAGGAGACAAGACAAATCCGTTCAGCTTATGCCTAAGCAAAAGCTAGTACTTGTTTAAAATAGCGATTGGAGCCTTTAAAAATAGTTTTTCAATTATGATTTACGATATACGAGGTAAATATGTGAGAGAAATTTTATTTCAATTTATGTGAATAAACACTTATGGGATACCAAATGTGATCCCAAACAAACATAAGAGTAACACATTATTTGCTTCTTGGGACCAATTTAGGTCGAGATGATTCAGAAGCCATTTTTGAAGTTTCGGAATACTGCAATGCTTGCTTCAAGCTTTCCACAACCTGACTCATGGATGGCCTTTCTTCAGGTTTCTTGTTTAAGCATCTGTCTGCCAACTTGGCTACTTTGCGAGCAGCACCATGTGAATACTCATTCCTGAGTCGAGGGTCCATTATCATGCTGAACCTCCTACTATCAGCAGGATAGAGTTTAACCCATTCTAGAAGCTTTTGTTCTTTTGCTTGTCTTCTATCTAATGATCGCCTCCCTGTAAGCATCTCATATAATACCACACCAAAGCTCCATATATCACTCTGAACTTTGAGGTGGCCCGTTTCTATATATTCTGGGGCAGCATATCCTTGGGTCCCCACCACCTGATCACAAACATAAGACACAAGCCACAAATCATTTTAAAGAATGTGTATTGGTCAATTTCACTTGGCAATCAAAGCAAAGCTGTTCATTTTGACTTGGTACTACATAGTCCAAGTCCACCATATCCACTTACCGCAGTGGACACATGGGTCTGATCACCAATTGGACCTTCCCTAGCAAGACCAAAATCTGAAAGCTTTGGATGGAAATCTGTGTCCAATAAAACATTGGAAGATTTGAAATCTCGGTATATTACCTACCAAATGAACAATCAAAGAGATTATCAACAAAAGTAGGGGTTTGGATGCCCAATTCACAGATACCAAATTGCTATAAGGATGAAGTACCTGAATCTCTAATTCCTCATGTAGATAAAGTAATCCTTGAGCAGCACCGAGCATGATCTGCAGTCTTGTTTTCCACGGTAAACTGGGAAAAGCCCGTCTGAAAAGATGATCCTCCAGGCTCCTGTTGGGCATGAACTCATAAACCAACAGCCGTTGGATTCCACTTTCTCCATCTTCAGAGCAGTATCCCAATAGTTTTACCAAATTTGGGTGATTAACAATGCCCAGAAATTGAACCTCTGCCAACCATTGTTTATGCCCCTTAACAAGAAACAAAGATTACCTTCAGAAAGAGATAGAGCTTATGCAAATATTATTTACAATGTGCAAGTGTTATGATGTGACTCAACAATTGGAAATGACTAGCAGACAAGAAATAACAAATTCTGCAGATGACACCAATATAATAATGTACATGTCAGTTACAATATTTCTTTTGCTCAACAAATATTACTACCATATGGATTGCTATAGTTCTTGACATGTGAAGGAAGAAAACACATAGGGTTTTTAAAGTTCCCAATTATCTTCTTGTAGTACACCTTCTCTTCACAGCCGCTTATCCCAGAAAAAAAAAAATTACTAAAGAAAAAAGCACGAATAATGGCCTCTCTATCCAGAAATTGTCAGCCATGGGAACAATTAAGAGTTACTTACAGCACAAAACAATTGGATAAAGAAAAAGAAAAGAGAAACGATTAGGCAAGAAGAAATCTGCTGAAGCCAATATACCTGAAAGCCACCGGCGTTAAGTCTTTTTATGGCAACAACAATAGGATCACCTCGACCATCTTGAGGCCTAATTGTTCCTTTATAAACGCTCCCGAAACCCCCCTCTCCAATCTTCAGCATCCGATTGAAATCATTTGTGGCCGCACTGAGCTCTTGGAAAGTGAAAACTCTCAGCTCGTGCTCTTTCTCTTCGTACAATTCTGCTATGGTTCTCGGCGATGGCAGCGAACTCGTTGGATTCACCGCGTGATTTGAACCCGAACAATTCTTCTGTCTTCGTTTCTGCGATTCTGAGGAGGATTTTGATCCTCTTTTAAATGTAAACAAGAAGCACTTCATTTTCTAACCATTCATTCAGCGATATTCCGATTGAGGAGTGTTATCGCCGCGAATCTAAAATTTCATACAAAACGAACAGGGTTTTTCAAACGAAAGGAAAATTGATAGGCTGGAAGACGAAAGCTGAGGGGAAAGGGATTCAGAGCCGAAAAGAGATGAAAAAACGATATGTAGAAAGAGAATGATAAAGAAATGTAAAATGGAAACTCAGTGGGAACAAAAGGTGAACCAAGAAAAGCTGACAAACCCCGAAATTCAAAACATGAGTTGCGTGAAGTGAAAGAAATTGAATAATTATGGGAATAGAGAATTAATTTAAAGAAAGGAAAAGCCCGAAAGAGATGAGAAACTGCAGAAGATAAACCCAACTGCGAGCTGCGACGAGGAAGGATAGAGAAGTGAGACCCAAATTTTTCCCAAAGATTATATAAATAGAAGAGAGTTTTCAAAACTTGGACCTTGGAAGACAAGCCAACGTCAATGGCAATTCAAGGGCGTGCCGTTCGCGCCACCTGCACAGTACCTTCCGGATGAGACATTGACTTCACTTATGATATGACTTAACTGTCTTTCTTATTCTTTAAGTGTGTTTTGGGGGGGGGGGGGGGGGGGGGGGGGTGTGTTTTGGGACCCCAATTGAGTGTTTGAGCTCAAACGCTTAATGGCCCAGCTGGAAAAAAAAAAATGCAGTGTTTGTTTCACTGGTGAGTGAGTAATTGAGTTTAATTCTATCTTAATAGGGTGTGTTTGGAACAGCGATTGATAATTGAGCTTATTTCAATTGGGCTTGTTGTAATATTACTTTTAGTAAAAGCTAAATTGTGTAATGTGATTTATGTTTGGACTGGCAATTGTCAATTGGACTTTTATAAAAATAAAACTTGTTTGGATTGGCTTAAGCATAAAGGCTTTTGTGATAATGGTAAGAGAGAGTGGTTGGAAAAATATTTAAAAAATCAAGTAATTACTTTAAAATATTAGGTGCTACTGGAAAAATATTTTAGAGTTGGTGGAAATCAATAAATCAGTATTCTAAATTTTGAGTGCTCTTTATTACTAAAAAAAATACATTAAAGGTAAAATTTTAGTCGGTCTCCTAAGACTAGGTATAACTGAAAAAATATTTTAAAGGGTTAAAAACAAAAAAAAATATTTTAAAGTAATTTTTGGAGCTAAAAAAATACATTAATGGTAAAATTGCAATCAATATGATAACACACTGGGTACAGTTGGAAAAATATTTTAAGGGGTTAAAAGCACCGAAAAATTTTTTAAATTAACTTTTGTAGCTGAAAAAATATATTAAAGATAAAATTGTAATTAGTCTGATAACACACTAGACACAACTGAAAAAATATTTTGATTGCAGGCGAGAGAGAGAGAGAGAAAATATCCACCCTTAATTGTAATTGTAGGAGAGAGAGAGAGAAAAGAAAAAAAAACGTGGGACCATGGGATATATTTCGATTGAGCTTTTGATAAAAGCTCCAACATTGAGCTTTACCCAATCTTATGTGAATAGTGCTCAATTTGCCAAAAGCCCAATTGCTCATTTTATCAACCAAACATGCACTTTTTTTTTTTCAACCACTTATTGAGCTTAAGGTTAAAATAAACCCAATTGACCCCTCTAATTGGGACTCCAAACACACACATAGCTTTTACCATAAACTCCATTTTTTAGCTTTTACTTATTTAGCTTTTGGGGAGAGTGAGAATTATTAAAATATTTTTTCAGTTGTGTTCAGTGTATTATCAGACTTATTGCAATTTTACCTTTAATGTACTTTTTTTGCTACAAAAATTAATTTCAACTATTATTTGGTGCTTTTAACCCTTAAAATATTTTTTCAACTGTACCCAATGTGTTATCAGACTGATTCCAATTTTATCTTTAATGTACTTTTTCAGTTCCAAAAATTATTTTAAACTATTTTTTGGTGTTTTTAACCCTTTAAAATATTTTTCCACCCACTCTCTCTTACTATTATCATAAAAGTTACTTGTGCTTAAATCAATCCAAACAAGTTTCATTTTTACAAAAGTTATTTATACAATCGTTGTTCCAAACATAAATCACATTACACAATCGAGCTTTTACCAAAACTAAAATTACCAAACGCTAAATTGAGAAACTCTATTTTTCCCATCACTCTTCCAAACACACCCTAAACTAGCATAGAAGCCGCCCAACGCGCGGTATATAAATTGTATAAATTTTTATTGTTTATATTTATAATATATAAAATTATAAATATAAGACAATATATTATTTTTTATATGGTTTGAAAATGAATGATATATTTAAATATTTTCTTTTATATTAATAAATACAAAAGGTAGAAGATATATATATATATATATATATATATATATATATATATATATATATATATTTGCTAGGCCATTTTCATTGTTCACAATTACATATCTTTAATGCCCTCTTTTCTCTACAAGAAAATAAATATAGTAATGATTTGAAAAGAAAGAAGAAAAGCTTAAAGATCAACTGTATTATGTATGTGTAATAAAAAATCAGTTCTATATTAAGAAATTTTTGAGAGGGAAACATCCAAAAATAGATTTAATGTTTAATCTCATTAATTGAAACGTACAACTATTTTAGTTCCCTTTGTGCCTTTTTCATAGATGCATAAAGCACAAGTAATATAATTATTAGCCTATTACCTTTCCTTAGACCCTGAAATTCAACCTTCAATGTAGGAAGAAATAGAGTATTTTTAGTAGATGTTACCCCTCTTAGAATAGAGTTAAAGACCAAAAGAACAAAACATATATTAATCTATAGAATGCCATTTGGGTTGCCTCTATTAAGAATAGATAGGATATTATGAGAGGAATCACAACAATGTTATAAAATCAATTCTTTTCCACAGAGAATGAAAAAAAAATCATTTGTAAATAAAATCAAACCAAACCAAATTCAAAATATCCAGATGCAAGGGATTATGATATTACCCATGCAGCAAAACAAAACCTTAGTGAAGACCTGCCCATTATTCTTTGGTTCGCACTTTCTATTCTCATTTTGATTCTCAATTAATCTGGATTTCCTTTTTAAGGACTTCAGTAGGCATAATTTAGTTTCACTATTTCAACGACTTCCTTACTTTGGAAAAAGAAAAAAACCAACTCTACATTAGAAAGGAAATTTGGTAAGAACAGGAGATTGAAGAGGGATGATAAAGAAGAATAGGAGAAAGAGGAGATTGGGGGGGAAGAGGTTGAGGAGGGTAGATATGCTGAATTATACGTTAGAAAGAATCTGATACATATGTTTAAACATGTTAAAGGGATAGCACCCACATCCCACTAACATGATGACCCATAGAAGCACACCCCCCATATTTCATAAAGTAACATTACAAAATCTACATTGTAATAATACTTGATGTAATTTATTAAATATGAAAAATGTTTTTTGAGCCTACACAACTAATACTGATAAAATATGAAATGTGTTTTTTTTTGTTGATAAAGTTTTTTCTTGATCTATATAATTGTATAAATCATAGGAAAAAACTTAATGATATAAATGTGTCAATGTTTATATTAATAATTAAATGATATAATGATGATATGATTATGTAGATATTAGTTGAAGTTAAAAAAATTATGATTTGGCGGTTGTAATTTTTGTAGAAAATAGAATTTAAATTACTTTTAAAATAGAATGTGGGAGATATTGAAAGAGAGAATGTAGGAAGTTTAATCAAGGGTATTTTAGTATTTTTAAATTTATATTTTAATAATTAATCATTCTAAATAATTTCAATTTTTACCGTCCTTCCCAATAAATATTATTTTCTTTTAATCCTTCTTTCTAAGTTTCCCCATAAAAAATATAATGTAGTTATGATGTTATCATTTAAATTAAAATATATAAAATATAAAACTGTTAGTGAGATTCTTACCCATATATTGAAAGTTATTTCTTTAAGGTAATTATTTTAGGAGATATTTTGAGATATTATCAAATTTGTCAAAATTTCCAGAATTATGTATTATATTAATATAGTAAATATTAATTTAAATTTTTTAAAAAATTAAGTGCAGAATTTTAATTCAAAATATGTGAAATATAGTTGATGTTTTCATTTAAATCAAAATATATAAATATATAAAATATAAACATCAAAAGGCCATGACTAAATTCTCCTTCGTTTTTTTTCTTATAATTTAAAGTAATCTAAATAAAAGTTTAAAATATCTGAAATAATATAAAAAACCAAATGTTTGACTAAAATATTTAGAATGTTGTTAGTAGGAGTAATGGCGTTGTTACTCATATATTAGAAGTTGTTTCTTTAAGTGAAATATTTTAGGAGATATTTTAGTATATTATCAAATTTATCAAATGATTCTGACATTATGGTGTCATATCAACATAATAAATATTAATTTAAATATTTTAAATAATTAAGTACATATAAAATATATTTCAATTATGATGTTATCATTTAAATCAAAATATATAAATATATAAAATATAAAAATCAAAAGGCCATCGCTAAATTCTCCATGGTTTTTTTGTCTTATAATTTAAAGTAAAATAAATAAACGTTTAAAATATTTAAAATAATATAAAAATTAAATGTTTTAATAAACTATTTAGAATGCCCAGAGTGAAAGTAGTGGGGTTGTTTTGTATATATTATAAATTATTTATGAAGTTAAAATATGTAAAATAAAATATAAAAATAAATAATAAACTATAGGAAACGATTATCTGGTAGCACGAGGGCGACTTAAATTGCTCATTTTATATAGTAAAGAGATGTGAAAGGCACAAATGCAATTGTCAGCACAATGACTTTTTAAAAAAAACAAAACAAAATAAAAGAAAGAGAATTTATAATGAGCTTAAATAATAATAAAATATAAGATAAAATAACAAAATAATATAGAATAACTAAATAATAGGATTGAGTTATATAAACACAGAAACAACTTAAATATGACAATAAATAATATTGCATAATTAAATACCATAATAATAGATATTTTTCCAATATTACATTCCATTTATAATGGGAACTATAAAAAATACAAACAAAAAGGTTGTCACAAAATTTGTTAGATATTTTAGATTTGAGATATTTTGTAACGTGTTTTCCAAATTTAACTAAATAATATTATTTTAATTACATAAAATGTATTAATTTATTAACATGAATTACGAGAGGATGGTTAGAAAGTTACAAGCAAATACAATGATAATTAGCAAAAAAATATTTAAAATAAAATGCATTAATTTAGCAGCATAAATCATAGGACAATGGTTAATAAGTTACAAGTAAATATAATGATAATTAAAAAAAATTAACATTTAAAATAAAATGCATTAATTTATCAGCATGAATCAGGGGAGGGTGGTCAGGAAATTACAAGCAAATACAATAACAATTAGCGGAAAAAACATTTAAATTCACATTTTTGCTTTAAAAATAAAAGTGAGCGAGTATCTCAACAAATATAATTTAGCCAGGATGCCACTTGGCAGTCTCATAGGAATCCTACTTTCGGCCGTGCTTTTATATATTAATAGATTTTTTTTATTACATTAATTAATAATCTCCGCTCCATCTATGAGTGATGCGTCCTATTAATTGCTCGGTTTCTTTGTTATCTGTATGCCCCTCAAAAAAAAAAAATCCTCTCCCTCAAGATGAAGAAAGAAAAGTAAATACGGTAGTAGGTTATGAATATATTATAGATATAAGAAATTGACTAATGGCACTGCTCCTTTCACACTAGGGACGGGGAGAATACTGTAATAAATATTTTAGACGGACAACTGATTTCTTACAAGCAACGAGAGCCAACTCCCACAACTTCATATTTATCTAATGTGATAATATCAAAGAAAATAGTTAGATTAGTGAATACCATAAAATATATCTTTTAATATGATAAAAAAATATTTTTTAAAACATTATGATAATCTTTTTTAATTCTCTCATTTCCTCTTATTTTTGAGTATTTTTGAGAGAGCATAATATGAATAAATTAAAAAAAATTAATAAATATAAAAAATAATTTTTATATTTAGAATCAAAACCAACTCCTCAAATATATATGTCATATCTTAAGAAAAGCAAAGAGTCTAAATTTACTAATTGATTGATGCTCGGGAGAATGACTCTTCAATAGTGACACTTCACATAAGTTCAAAGTTGAAACTGGATAATTAAACAAAAAAATATTCATTATAGTGAAAACTGATGTTTGAATGGAAAATTGAAAATACACTAAGACAATATAACGGGTAAAACAATTATATATTAGTATTAGATTAAAATTACCTAACACGCTAAAAAAAAACCTTTCATAAAGCTAATTATGCGTGGCGGAAAACTAAAATTAAAGTACGCAATGCTTCCTACGTAATCATAAAATAAGACGTGTTGAGATGAAATTGAAACACTCCTCTAAAGATATCACTCTCTTGTGTCTTTGGTATAAAATTCAGTTGGGAAGATGATCTTGATCTTAAATATAAGATATATTTTTTATATTTATCAAATTTTTTTAATTTACCCCTATTATACCCCTCAACAATAATCAATTAAAAGAGAAGTTAAAGGAATATAAAAAGATTATTAGAGTGTTTTAGAAAAAATACGTTGTTTTAACTAATTTGACTAACTTACTTAATCTAATCAAATTAGATAAATATATCTTATATTAAGAACATGAGGGAGTCTTAAATAGTCTAACACCAGGATCGTGCTTAGTTCACTAACAAATTTATAATTTCATAGTTAGCAGGATACTAGATTTATTCAATAAATAAAGGAATACTACAACGGCATTAGACTTCCGCTAAAAGTGCAACAGAATGCAATAAAAGAAAGAACGCGGAAGCACGCGAACATAACCCTTGTCCCCACATTTTTCTATTACCTTGGGCTCGTGTGCATAGAACTTTGGAAATTGGAATGGCATAAACTTATTCAAAGGTTAAGGTCAAGTTATGCGTTAGAATAGAGTAAAAGTCAAGGAAAAGAGAAGTGGCCATTACCCATTAGAGAAACAATACACAAAGTCGTACGAAATTTAGTAAAGATAATCACTTGGTCAGACAATGGTTTCGTGGGAAGTCAAAAAACTGTAGGAATGGACAAATTTGGTGTTATGGCTTTGACAGCTAGATGTTCCCAACAAGCTGTATTGTCCAATGATCAATCACTATTGACGACCCCAGTTTGATTGGGATGCCTTTTGAAACCACCACGATCATCGGCAGCTATCCGATTTATGATTTGGAAATTTGGAACCTTGTGGGGAGAGGATACCTACCTCCATTAGCATGTGTAGACTATATGAAAGAAAGCAATACCAAAATTTCTGTGTTATTTTATATATTTAAGGTGAAGAAGAGAAGGATAATTTCATTGTTTTCTCAACAAACTGAACAACCCTGTGGAGAAAAATGGGTTTGATGCTTGTTCCATGATTAATTGCAGGATTCCCATGTTTCACAAACTTGGGCAATTCCGCTGTAGCTGAATTTACGTTTTTAAAAGATACTATCACACACCGTGTTTAAGGTTATGCTAGTTTCGATGGTTTTCAATATGAAATTAAGCTCCCTTTTAAGGTGAGGTATCTGTGATAGTGATTACCCAAAAAAAGGTGATTACATTTTTCCAGCACCAACTATGGCACCACAAGCCAGCCTTGGGGTTATAGAAGCCTCCACCTCCCTTAAGGGGACTACTTTACCACTGCTCAATAGGACAATGCACCAAGTGCGAATACTCACTCTTACAAGATGTCGGTTCACCAAACATAATAACTATATATATAATAGCAATAGAATAAATTCTTGGTCCATTAAAAAACAATTGAACAAATTCCCGCAACAGAAATTAAACTGCTAGCTTGTCATAGAAAACCCACAGCAATGCATAAAAATACATCCAAAAACCAATCTCGTCAGCTCATTTTGGCTATTCCTGTGACTCGGTAGCTCCATAGAAAATTTTCTTGATTCAACGAATATTTAATCATGAAAATAACGACAACATAGGAGAGCATGGTCTATCATTCTCAGGTCAACAATTTTCTATAGGAAATTATGAAACAACATATCCGATGCAAAAGCAACTGAGCAAGCTCTGTGATGTAAAAACAGATGCAGCCAAACTCATCGCCGTCAAAGCAGAGAACAGGCAAACTGATCAGATGAACGCATCGCTCACACACTAAATTCTAGTTCAACTATGACCCCAAAGCAGCTTCCGGGTCTGGGCTGGGGGGGCTAATCCTGGAATATCCCGAATGTCCTTGTTGTTTGGGTGCACGATCTGAAATTTTAATTTTAAAAAACAGCTAGTTACGTATTGGACAACATCTTGTTACTGTTGGATAATTTAAACCATGGTGTTACATTGCAAAATTGACTTGATATTGACATTACATGCATTTTTTGTTTGGTCATAATGTGTATATATAATGATCATAATCTGAAAGAAATTTCTTATTACCATCATATTGAAAAAACCAAAGATTCAGTAGCACACAAACGAATATTTTCCAAATGCCTACATATTAGCAGCTTATTACTACCTCCGGTCCTAAATATAGGATAAAGTTTATAGTGCAAATTACACTACAAACTTTGTTCTATATTTAGGACCGGAGGGAGTACCATCTTATTGCAACTATATCTTTGCTATTGAAAACAGTTTCCAACTTTATTCAAATTTATCATGTGGCTGAGTGGATTAGTTATACAGAAAACAGTGGCACAGAACACTCTCCGTAAAACAAACATGAAAGGTCATCAAGAACTGTCAGATAAGAAAATGGGAAGCGCAAACACCTGGTTATTCAATAAATGAGAACGTGAAGCAACAAAAACACGTCACAGTTAAGCAGCTGCTTCTACTATTGGTAAACAAATATCTAGTTGAATTTGGGGATATTTGTTTGGGCGTTATGATTGCTTATAAGTTGCTTTTTACGTAAATCGAGACACAACTTCTCTCACATACTTACTTCGTATACCGTAAATCACTATTAAAAAGTAACTTATAAGCAATCGAATCGCTAAAACAAACATGTCCTTTATTCACAGTGAAACACCAAAAAAGAATTGAAAAACAAGAACTAAGAAATCAGTTAAAATCATAGGAAGGAAACTAACTCTTACCTTTACAATAATGATAGCTATCACTCCAATCACAATAAGAACCAGTAATACCATAATACACTTGTCAGTAGCAACCTATTGCAAAGCTCCAGTGGGTTAACGAATAATAAATAAATATATTTCAACTATTACCCCCTCTGTTCCTAAATGTAAGCTTCAAATTTGTGAATGGACTTATCCTAAAATGTAAACTTCATTTTAGAAAAGTCAAAGCATTTATTGTGTTTTTTCCAACTTTACCCATTGACTGTATTTATTACATATATTGTCTCTCTCGCTTATCCTCTTTATAGATAAGGGCATAGTTGGAAAAAAAATACATCTTTATTGCTTTTAACTAATTTGAACTATATTCTTGATAAGTGCAAATCGGTTACTTGAAGCTTATATTTAGGGACGGAGGGAGTACCATGTAACCAAGTGGATAATGTAGAAATTGACCTGCCTACCGAGTTCCTTCACCAATTTAGTGGCTCTCTTTATGGAGAAATGGATAGAATCCAGCTCATTGACGATTCTGCTCATTTGTTCCGTCTAGAAATGGAAGAGGTTGCAGTCCTTAGACGATGAAAACTTCAGAAGAGTTTAAATTCTGGACACACCCCACCCCACCCTTTTTCTAGTTTTATTTATTTATTTTTGGGGGGGCGGGGGGAGGAACAACTATGCATGTACCTGAGCCTTAAGAGCTGCATTAGTCTCAACGCCAACATTTATAGTCTCCTCAACAACCTATTAATAGAACGATTCACAGAAATCAACTTATCAGCCAGAGCTATTCAAGATCGTACATGAATATGTAAATAGATCTCAGCCAATTTATGTAATGGGAAGGAACAACTATGGGTTGGATGATCCTTCAGAAGTGATATATGTAACTATGCATTAAGTGAATAGTAGCCATAAATTTTGATGTGTAATGTTCTCTTGCCACAACAAAGCCTTCTTTTAATGGATTTGCAAACTAGCACCATTACTAGGATCAGTTCGACCAACTTTCCCATACAAAGCAAAATGAACTTAGTTAGGTCTTGATTGACCTAGTTTAATGACATAACTGGTCTTCAAGAAATTAGACATACCTTCTTTCCCCTCTCAATGGCTTGATCTGTCTCATCCATCATCCGATTCCCCCTATCAATCAGCTGTTGATTTGACATTGCTGTAAAGAAAGAAGTTTCTTACATTATAAAAAGCTCCACATAAGAAACACATTTCACCAAGTAGGCATGGTCAGTTATTTGAATATCATAGGCACACTACGTAGAATATTGCAGGAGGCACGGCCATTTCCCCCACTCTCATTGTACTTGGAATAATTATACTCTCAACTAAAATTTTCCAAAACATCTTGCATTCTCTGCTTTTCCAATGACTAAAACAGCATCAATTTTTACTAGAAACAAGAGATATTGGATTCCAGAAAATAATCAATACAACTACAAATTATATAAACCAAACATAACAAGAAGCAGAGGCCTTATAAAAAATTCTCCTCCAATCCTTAATATAAGATATATTTACCTAATTTGATTAGATTAAGAAAGTTAGTTAAAATAGTTAATATGACATTTATTATCTAGAACACCCTACTCATCTCCCTTAATTCCCTCTTCTCCTTGATTATTGTTGAAGGAGCATCGATGAGGGTAAATTAGGAAAAGATTGGAAAATATGAAAAATATGTCTTATATTTAGGACCAAGATCAAATTCCCAAATATGTTTTATATTAAGGACCGGAGGACTAATACAATTAAAGAGACAAATATGCATTAGTTAAAAAGACACGATAACATTGTACTATTACTAGTTCCACATATTTAACAGATTAATCACGAACTGTCATTCATTTGACAATTAAAGACAGGATATATGATTAGCAGCATCAAAACTATCTAAACTAAGTGAACCTCATGGCAAAATAGAATAGGTTAGAGGAACCTATAAGCTTACAGGAAGCTAGCAAGACATTTTCTTCTGCATAGCCTTCATTAGGCCCCTCAAAGAGTTGAATACGCTTATTCTCAATATCTGTGGCATATCTGCATTGCACCCAACACTATAAGCTAAATGGTCCATGATATCAAAATATGCACCCTACTCATGTTAGAACATAGATAACATAAAAAGACATGTTGACAAAGTTAAGTTGTGCATGATAAGAACAACGGAGTTCATGCCTGTCAAACAGACCAAGATCAACTACTAGCATATGTTAACTTACTGCTTTTTAAGAGCAACATATGAATTTAACTCTTTGACCTGCAACAAGAATTGCAATTACTTATCAGCGAGGTTGAAGAATGTCAAT
The DNA here is from genome assembly GCA_963242795.1 of Inga leiocalycina. Classification (NCBI taxonomy): domain Eukaryota; kingdom Viridiplantae; phylum Streptophyta; class Magnoliopsida; order Fabales; family Fabaceae; genus Inga; species Inga leiocalycina. The sequence continues at coordinate 5,379,070 of OY725330.1, forward strand.
GATAACTGTTGGGACCAAGAGGCCCCAAAAAAAGAACATGTTACCAATTTTAGGAACTGGCATAAGGATGTATCATATAGATCTCACCATGGACTGTTTTTTCTCATTCAGCATTTTGTTGGTTTCCCTATCATTTCTACCCTCCAGAGCCTTGACTTCTGCATCAAACTCTTTTATAAGCCTGAAAAAATAGAGCCAAAAGGACATATTAATATACACAGTATACTTCAGAAGAGAGATCAGTACCTCAGTTCTTAAGGCAAGGCAATTCGTGACCTGCTTCCAAGATCAGTGGTCTCAGTAAAATAGCAGGAAAAATATCTCTAAAGTGAGAAAAAATGGTTTTGCATGGACAATCTGCGCTGCAGCTGCGTTTATTGACATAAGCAAGCTAAGCAGGGTTGATCTGGCTGGATATAAATTTATATATAGTCATAGACATCCATAAACTAGCATAAGTGCGAATAGCTGTGGTTCTTGCACACACTTGCCGATTAAATAGCCCCAATTTCCCTCTTATCAACTTCGTATCTGTCCTCTCCTCTCTAGATTTTATTTCACAATTTCCCTCGCACTATCTAATGGCGCAAAATACAAAACGCAATCATAGGCGACATTCAAGCTTCTAAGAAATACGAGAGAAGCTACAAATGGAAGAAAGATGAAAAGTGGAAAGGATGTACTAAACGCCGACGTACCGCTTACAATCTCGCATTTTATCGGTCAACTCTTCCAGCTGCCTGCTCTGCCTATTTGAATCCTTGATCTTCTCCAATTTCTGAAATCCATTTCTGTACGGATAACACTGCAACTATTCAGTACCAAAAATGTAAACAACCGCAAGTTGCGTCGTTTTTACGCAAAGGGGACTGCACGAGGTAAGAGTTGAAAAATTGCCAATACCAGCACCCAGGTGATGCTAGCCTCGACATTATCGCAACAGTTCAAGGGAAGGCAGATTTTCATCTATACTACAATTTGAGAAACGAACAAAGTTCGAAGTCTTACGCTAAAGCACGGAAAATGTCGCTAATCTGTCCCTCGATCTCCGCCAGCCCCTCGCTAATTGCTGATAATGGATCCATCGTATCTACTTGAAAGCAATGATATCCGCAATCTTTAAACTTCAGATGACAAATCCAGATGTCTTCGCAAAAGCTTTGGAAATTTGTATTTGAATGCGATGCTTCACAGTTCTACCACACTGTTGCATGTAAAAGCAAAAGGGAGATCCTCAGGGGAAATGAATACGCCAGCAGACAGGATTTGAGAATTTTGATTTAATAAAGATGTGGTTTCATAGCATCCAAACGAACTCATTGAGAAGCATATGCATTCAGAAGCTTTTGAAATTCGAAGAACCCGGTTTCCAGCCACCGAACTGCATGAACAGCACCGAATGGAATCGGATCCAAACAATGCAGGATACAGCTAGCGACCAATGAGAACGAAACCAGAGGCTCACGCTGTCTCTCGATCTCAGACCCGAAGAATAGACAAAATTGGATCTCCCTCGTGATCTACAGAAGCTTTGTAGATTTTTTTTTTTATTTTAATTTTTGTCGAGCATTCTTCTGGGGGAGATTCGGCGTGCATATGGGAGAGGCACCGTAAGCGCGCCTCGACGGCTAGAGAGGGTTTTTGTTTTGCCTGTTTAAACTTTAAACCGCAATTAGCAAGTCACTGTGGATGGCCCATCTGGGACCCATCAGAAATATAATTTAAGTAAAAACTAAAAACTCCATCTACTGAACTAAAATAAAATTATATAATTTCTCATGTTCAAACTTTTTTATGGCTTTCAATTAAGTGATAATAACCAGCTGGTGGTTTGGCCATCTAAGTTTGTGTTTGGTATCATTTATTTTTAGATAATAAATCTTTATTATATAAGTCGAGATAAAACTCTTCTCACATACTTACCTCATATACCGTGAATCACGATTTATAGGCACTTATTACCTAAAAATAAACTATTCCAAACGAGAGCCAAATCTACTGTTTTTTGTTTCTTTGGGGGCAAAATACTATTTTTTGCTTTAAACTTAAAAAATCGTATTTCAAAATCATATTATTGCAAATTCAACCTCAACTAAACTTGTGGGTTCAAATTTGAATTTACTGTTTTTTAATTATAATTTACAAAATTTTATTAACACATTATCAAATTCATACTAAATTTTTGAATTTGATCATATTCATAGACTTTATATATAAATTTTATGGAAATTTTTTTATTAAATATGACAGATAATGAATATTGATGTTTCAACAAGTGGATTTATATTATATTTAGAATAAATTGTTTTTATTTTTACATTTTAATTATTTAATTATATACTTTTAATAGTTGTTTATTAATAAAAGTAATTTTTTCCAATTTTGTAATTGGAGCTCATTATCCAGGTTTGCATTACTATCATTATTTTACTTAAACTTGTGAATTTGCCTATATTGCTAATAACTAATTATAACTTTCCTTTTTTTTTTTGCTGGAAACTAAAATATAACTCTAAAATTTCTCACGTTCTAACTTTTTCATGGGGGAGGGGGATGGATCATGCATTTTAATAATTTCTTAAATTTTTTGGTATTGAATCTCAAAATACGTTCCTTCTTATCTACCACATTCAATTTTCAGTTACATACTTTTCTGTTTATCTTTTATTAAAAAATTTTGAATTATTTAAATTTTGTTTTGATTGTGTTATCATTTATTGATTGAAAGGTGCGTTTTTGTCATTGTATTATTTTTATTATGCAAGGGACAGGCATTATAAAAAAGTGTAAAGTAATGTAACACGGGTATTTTTACATTGATGCAGCATGTGTTTGGTATCACTTATTTTTGGATAATAAGTCCTTATTACACAAGCTGAGATAAAACTCTTCTCACATACTTATCTCGTATACAGTGAATCACGATTTATAAATACTTATTATCCAAAAATAAACTATTCCAAACAAACACGCAAATATTGTAACAAGTAACATTAAGTTGGTGTTGGGCCAAAAAAAAATCCCAACTCACACTAACGTATGATTTAACATTAAATACCCATTCGTGTTCGTATGATTTAACATTAAATACTTTTTTTTTTTTTTGGCCAACATTAAATACTTATCTTTGTTCTTATTAGGCTAGTTTATACTTTATTATCTAGTACAAACTGCACGGCAATTTTGTACATCCATTTAGGACATGAAGAGTAATATAATATATTTTGTCTACAACATTAATCTTTTTTATCTAACTAGTGGCCTTTTCTGAGAGTGATTTTGATATTTTGTAAAACATAGCAAAGTAATTGTGGTATGATTTGATAAGTGAAATGAGATAAATGAAATAAAGATATGGGAAACTTAAAGGTAAATTAGATTTTTTAAACCATGCAATAGAATAATAATGGGGATTTATATGGAGTAAGAATGAGGATTATCAATTTTTTAGTAATCATTATTATCATAATAAACCCTATTACCATACTGAAGAGAAATCAAATATTCTTATATTATTAGTATTACAATTATAATTACCATTATAAATATACAACGAGATTAAACCGAACGGGTTCCCAGTTGAACTCCCTATTACTCATTACTCTCTCCACTTCGTTTAGTTTGAGTACCGAGTCGGGTTTATCCCCTCTTTCAATTTAACCCTTTTAGATAATTCTTTAGCATCTTTGGCGGAGACGCCACATGAGTTCACGGTGTAAGAAACTGTAAACTACTCACTTCCGACTCAATTTTTTTCGGACTCATCTGATTCATATGATTTCACCACCGAAGAAAACGAATAAGGTATGTGGAAGCATTGGGACGGAGAAGCCCTAATTGGGTTCTCATTCCGCATGGCAGGGGCGAAGATAATCTTGCAATCAGAATAGTTAGCATGAATTGACAGTGATGATAAGAAACTGAACAAATATGAATTTGTTAGCTCCAATTAAAATAGCAAGCAGTACGAACGAACGATTCCTCAAATTGTTTTTTCCCCCTCACATCTTCTTGTTGTGATGCAAAGAGTCAGCAAAAAGAAAAAGAAAACTTTACTGCGATTTGCAGACGCATTTGACCTCGCATCCACCCAAGCAATGCAAGAAAATGAATCGAGCTTCAATGTGCAACCTTCCAATTGCCGAATCTGATATTCTTGAACGCTACTGGGATGCTTATTGACAAAGAGGGACCAACCAGTCTCAAAAAAAAAACACACACACACACACACAAACTAGACGGAGATGGAGGGAGCATGGTTATTGACGATATGTTAAAAATGTTGAGGTGTTATTTTCTTATTGGTGAACCGGATGAATTGTAAGTTTTGTCCTTTCTTTTATTTATCATTCAACCGGTCTTATTTAATAAAAAACACTTTTTAATATATATATATATATATATTATAATATTATTTTTCAGAACTTTAGCGCGTAAATGAACAAGGAAAATTTCGATTGTAGACTTAATATAACTTATTAAGATTAAACTAGAAGTGATGGGTTTTAATTTTATAACAAGGATATGCTAAATGGAAGGGTTAACTAACATCAAGCACATTAAAGTATTATTTTTTCAGTAACACTTAATAAGTTAATATCTTAATTTAATTTCTGTAACTTCTAATACCCAAAAGCATTTTTGGGTAACACTCTATATCATAAATTTAAGGTGCTCATTCATGTTCAAGAAAATACTTTAAGAAAAAAATTATACTAAATATTGCATTAAGATGTTAGGTGTCAATGAAAAATACTTTGTAGAGCACACACTGCGCCAAAAATTAATTTAAGTTATTAATAAGTGCTACTGGGGAAAAAAATCTCACTCTGCCTGGTACAACTTAACCCAAAAATAACCTAAATGAAATAGGGTGGATGCTCCAACAGGGGTATGTGTTATTGTTCATTTATATTAGCGGTAAAAGTTATTTTTTAATATTATTTATTATATATAAGATAAGTTTGTGATAGGAGTTTTATCTTGATTTGCTTAAACGTGTTTTTCCACAACTTAGTGTTTGTTTGGAATAGTGTGTTCGTTTGGAACAGCAATTAGAATATGTAAAAGCAGCTTTTCAACTGTGATTTAAGATATACGAGGTAAGTATGTGGATGGAGTGTTATCTCGACTTATGTGCATAAACACTTATAAGGCTGCCAATCACCCAACCAAACAAGCACAGTGATTGGAGTCTTTAAAAGCAGTCTTTCAATCATGATTTACGGTATACGAGATAAATATGAGAGGAAGAGTGTTGTCTCGACTTACATACAAAAACACTTATAAACCTTTCAAAAACTCATCCAAACAAGCTTTAAGAATACATTTGGATGGAGAGAAAAGTGAGGGGGGAAATAGGGAGAGAAAGTATTAATAAGGAAAACTTCCATAAATGACAAAAAAATTACTATTTTTGAGAATATTTCCTCCTAATATCTTTTCTGCCCTACTTTTATCTCAAACCAAACATAAGGTTAAAGAAAAATATTAAGTGTGTGTTTAGAACAACGATTATAAAAATGTCTTTTTTTAATTTAACTTTTTGTAATCTTACTTTTGATAAAAACTAGAATATATAATATGATTTATGTTTGAATTGGCGGTTGTATAACTGACTTTTGTAAAAGTAGAATTTTTTTGAATTAGTTTTAGTATAAGTGGCTTTTGTGCTAATAGTAAGAGAGAAATTAAATTAAAAATTATAGAAAAATTATAAAAGTTAAAGTTGGAAAATTTGGTAATAAAAAAATATATAATTTGATGAAATAATATTACACAACTAATTGGATCATATGTCCTGTACAATATGGTGGAAAATTAACGTCAGAGTCAGTATATTTGGATTATATGTCAGTTTATAAGTTGGGTAAAATATTTTGGAAAAAAATTACCAATATAAATATTTTAAAGTAATTTAATTAGCTTTCTTAATATCTCTAAAAAGTTAATTATGTCTTATATTTAGGACCGAAAAGAGTATAAATTAGTGTTAATATATAAATACTTTTCTTATCTCTATGCTTCATCCTTCTCTTTTTCGCCTCTCTCTGACTTTCACGTCACTCTCCTTTTTACTCTCTCTTTCCTCTCTCTCATTCACCCATCCTCACATCATCCTTCTCTCTTTAGGGTGTGCTTGGTTTGAGGGGAGGGAGGGGAAGAGATGGGAGTTAAATTATCTTTTTGGGGTTAAATGTATTTAAATTTTGGGCAGGAATTCAAAATTTAAAAGGAATGAGAGAGTAAATTTTAGGTTTCTCTTATCTAGAATTATAATTTACCAATCATCCCCTCCCTCCCCTCAAACCAAACACACCTTATGCCCTGTTTGGTACACGGCATTGGGGGGTAAGGATTGAGATTGAGTCAGGAATTGAGCTAAATTGTATTGTTTGGTATGAGGGACTAGAGATAACCAGAGATTAGAAGTACCACGAAAGTGGGATTACGGCAAAACCACCCCCTGGCATTGCGTTTTCAATCCCATTATTGCAAATGTTAGAGACAAAAATATCCTCGTTTATAATATTTTTCGGACAAAATGGCCCACTATCAATTTTAGTCTATTCATAATTTATGAAGGATTAAAAAATAAAATCAATTCAAATATTCAATCTAAATATTATCACATACTAAACATAATTTTAAACCTTTAACCCCAATCCCAATATCTATCCCAATCCCAATCTTAATCCATCAAAAACAGGACCTTAAAGCTAAAACACAACCCCCCCAGCTTTGTCTTGTCGTACCTTTGCTGATTAAATTGTGATTGACAAATCTATTTCCCCAAACACAGTTGGCCCATCGTGCGATTGGGCTTATAATCATATGGTTAGACAAAAAACAAGCACCTCCAAACATTCACCAAGTCTTCACGTCACAAAGGGCTATTTTTTTCTTAGGCTTTTCTTGCATAATGCATTATATATAATAAAAAAATGACAAATAAGTCTTCTAAAATTACTCAACAACAAATAAGTTTTAAGGATTTTAAGTGTTCATTCCAACGCATGCAAAATGCTATTTGATCTCCCCCGATTAGTTGACACAGTGCTGGTGGCTTGATCTCCATTAGTGATTAACTATGATTAGCGAACTGTTACCACTAATGGAAACAACTATTAACAAAAAGGTATTTAATATCTTATTAAACATATATATTTTATTATTTAACTATTAAAATTCAATAAATATAACTACTCTCTCCTATCCTCGGATATAGAATTTATTTATCTAATTCATAAAAATCAAGAAAACACTAATTAAATTAGATTTTTGCAATTAATGTGTCAACAACTTAACGTACTTATAAGTTATAACAATTACATGAGATAGTGAGATTCCCCAACATTTAATGGGACTATTTGCTTTTAACTGTTTAAACATGCCCAAGGTGCAAAATAAACAAGGATCATCGATGACGTGGCGAGGGATTTGCAAGGTTTGGGATAAGTTTCAAAAAGGGATAGGTGTTTAAATTGGCAATGGCTTGGCTACATCTTTTTGGTGTGATAATTGGTCGGATATAAACAGACCCCTTATGGATCTTATTCCTGGTTATGAAGGATTTATTGATAGGGATGAAAAGGTAGCTGATTTTGTCACGCCGAGGGGTGAGTGGAATAAAGAAAGATTGGATAGGTGGTTCCATCCTCAGGTGGTTGATCGAATGATGCTTGCTCACCCTCCCTGTGAGGAGAGAGGAGAGGATAAAGTCTACTGGAAACCTTCGTCTAATGGTCTTTTTTCTGTTAGTTCTGCATATCATTTCCTTTTTGCAGGTATTCATCAGCAGGTGGAGCCATTATGGAGATCCCTATGGAAATGGGCAGTTCCGGAGAAGATCAAGTCTTTCATGTGGCTGGTTGCACACGATCGGGCACACACGGCGCAGTTGCGACAGAGGCGTGGACTATGTGAAAACAGTAAATGTCCGTTCGACTGTGAGCTAGCGGAGGATTCAATGCACTTACTTAGGGATTGTATCAATGCAAGGGAGCGGTGGATCTCTATTGTTAAACCTGCTCTATGGCCGGCGTTTTCTACGCTACAAGGAAAGGAGTGGATATATTGGAATCTGAAGCATGAAGCGGGTAGGGAGTTCACCAAAAAGGTTCCGTGGTCTACCTTGTTTGGGTATGTTTGCTGGGATATTTGGGTGACTCGCTGTCAGAAGCTATTTGGTGAGGAGGGAGACTTGGCCAACTCTGATGCACTTTCAAGCGTATTTCGGGCCAGTTGGGACCAGGACCTCATTTCTCATTGTCACTTCTACACTCAGAGAGGGCCTTCTGATGGAGGAGGCAGATTGCGACACACATGCTTTGTTAATCTAGAAGTTGATGGATCTATTTTGGTGTCGGGTCAGAGTGGTTGTGGTGGTGTTATTCTTGAAGAGGATGGATCATGGATCTGTGGATTCATATCCAAGCTTACTACAGTTCCTCCGACGATAGCAGAGATTATTGGAGTTATTCAAGGCCTACAGATATGTTGGAGTAAAGGGTACAGGAAGATCCTTGTCAGCACGGATTCTATTGAAGCGGTTAATATGATGTCAAGAGGATGTCACATGTCTCATCCTTTTTTTGATGTAATAGTAGATGCTAAGCTTTGGCTATGTAAAGAGTGGCAGGTTCTTGTTAACCATATCCCGAGGGAGGAGAATACCTTGGCTGACCATTTAGCAAAATCTTCCCATAGTCTGGTAGAGAATTTTGTTCTCCTTTATTAACCACCACCTTCCTATTTTGGAGGCGGTGGCTGATGAAAGGAATGTTTATAGTTCGTCTTATTTTAGGTTTCTGTCTTGTATTGCTTGTTAGCAGCTATTGAATTCCAGTGTTTATTAAAAAAAAAACTAACTCATTATTAAAGAATGACGCATCAGACATGGGCAGCATGTGAAAACATTATTACAAAAAAGTAAAGTTATAGTGTTTATAATTGTATTAGCTGTGGTGCTAGAAAAGTGCCACATATCTGGATACCACTAAAAGAAGCTGTGGCGCTTGAAAGCGCCACAGCATTTAAATTTTTTTTAAAAAAAATTAAAAAATTTAGCTAAAGAAATTGTTTTATTTTAATTTACAAAATAATATTAATTGTCCAGATTTATTTTCAAAATTGAAGATATTGAGGCCAGTGTTAAACTAGAAACTGTTGGCAAAAAAGTTAAGCTAAAGAAACTTATATTATGATACAAATATTATATTTTTCTTAATCATGCGTATGGACTAGACTATTTTCTTTTAAATTACTAAAATAAGGGTTTTTGAAATTAAAAATTTTTTCAGGCAAAAAATGTTAAAATTGCTTAAACCTAATCTGAAATCAAGTACTCCGGATATGTAAAGATATCTTTTATCAACATGCTAGAGGCATCACGAGACATGGTCCACTTTTGGTTTTTCTTTTCTTTTGAAATATTATTTTTTTGGATAACTTCTTTTGAAATATTATATATATTCTCCACTTTTTAAACACAGATTAGAACATAGATATCAATTTGAAAAAAAAAAATTGCAGAAATTATATGCCAATTTAAAAAAAAAAAGGAAGAAGCACATTGAACTTACAAGCTTAATTGATTAGTGCAGTGGAGTGGGGGACCACGTTGTCCGTTGGTGTCGCAATCTTGAGTAAGGAGGAGGAGGAGTGGGGATGGCAGTTGAAACAAAACAAAGAAGTAGATTCGATGATGAAGACGTGTGTGCATGTGGGTATGTTTTTAAGTGTGAAGATGATAGGAAATGGAGGGAGGGGGCGACGGTCGTCCACTGCAAGAAGCTGTAGTGTAGATGAAAAGGGAAAGTGAGAGAGGAGGGAATAATTAAAGTGAGATGAGTCAAAATAAATTAAAAGAGAAGAAGGGGGCCACTGCGCGGAAAGGGGAAAAAAGATAAGGGTGGGAGCAGGGAAAATTGTGATTGGTGGGAAGTAATAGTGTAATCCATTAAAAAGGTCAAAAATATTTTTTTTTTATATAAGCTGAACATTTGACAAATTTTTTTTTTATTTAATAGAACCAGCTGTGGGCTTGGATTTTCAGGCACCACAGCTGGTCCTTTTTTTTTTCTTTTGGGAATACATGCGCCAAAATTTGTTTTTTAATTTAATAGACTAACTGTGGTGCCTGGAAATGGTCCCCTTTTTTTTGGGAATACATGCGCCAAAAATTTTTTTTATTTAATAGAACCGATCCAGGCGCCACAGCTGGTCCATTTTTTATTTTTTATTTTTTTTTTGAGAATACCTGCGCTTAAAACTACAAGGCTTTAGAACCATAAAGGCACGAGGCAGCTAGCCTTCTTTTTTTTTATTAATATAGAAGAAGCTGTGGCGCCTGGTAAATTTTATTTATTTATTTATTATACAACCAGCTGTGGTGCTTGATTTTCCAAGCGCCACAGCTGGTAGGATGCACCCAATTGTGGCGTCTACCTTGGCAGGCGCCACAGTTGGGCCAACCAGCTGTGGCATCTGGTCTACCAGGCGCCACAGTTGGTACCCAAAATTTAAAAAAAAAATAGAAAAAGAAAAAGAAAAAAAAGACAGTTGTGGTACTTCTTTAAAGAAGTCCCACAAAATGTGCGCCACCTTTCAACATTTTTATCGTAGTGAAAAGTGAAAAACACATATATATGATGTGAACGTGATAGTCCAAAGCAGATAACGTATTATATTAATGATGAACGCAAAGATCTCAAAAATAACTTATAACATAAAGTGGCATTTATAAGTATTTTTCCCAATACAAATTATTCAAGTTCACCGACCAATGCATTAAGCATAAAAATTCCTCTCATAGTATTTTACTAGTTACTTCTTCAAATTTTATAGGAAAAATCCTATTTAAATACAATTTGAAATAACAAAACCCACAAAAGTCCTTTATAACATATGAAAGATAGAAAATGAATGTATCAAGGAAATTGAAGTTTAATACTAAAGACCAAAATGTCATTCAACTCTTTTACTTACACACTCACGTGGGACGACTCCAGATCGCAGGAAGGCTCGGGGTTCTCCCCTAGGAGGGTCACATTGGGTGGTAGAAGGCTCATTGTCGTCCCCAAATCAGGAAGCGTGGGTGCCGGGTGGAAGCCGTCTCGGCGTCATACATTCGCTGGTGGGGGAGTATTTCATGTTGATCAAGCTCAGTGTCTTGTTCAGTGTAACGTTTTTTACTCCTTAAATCCTAGATTACCTGTTTTAGTTTAACTTTTGTGGATTTTTTTTGGATTTTTGAAGCACAAAAAAGCTGGGTACTTGTTCAAATAGGAATAAGTAATTCACGCGAGAGACACAGAGGGGACGTTGCTGTTATAAAAAATATGGTGTTTTGTAAATTTCATTACTGTACTTGTCATTTCCATTATTACTCTTGTTAATGCTGATAGTTGATGTAATTAAGGTATACATGAAGGAACACCTTCTTTTGGGTTCATGACTTACATGTATTGGGTGTAGGTTGAATGAGTAATGTTAAATTGTCATTTGAACCATTTACTTAATAGTTGTTGTCATGAACATTTGTGGTTTTTGTTAATATTAGAATAGAATTTGTGTCAACACCCGTTTCCATTTCGATATACACAGAGTAATAGAGGCCAATCTCTATAGGCATACAGAAGAGTACATATATACTGATAAAAGTATTTGTTTACAGTCCAAAGTCAACTATATAGAATGCGACAATATACACCACTATTACAAAATATCTAAAAGTATTTTAGATATAGACTATCTATAACCACGAACTTTGTATTTGCCTCGAGGCACATGCCAGTCACTTCCCTTGGTCTACATTCTTGCCTTTTGATCCACTGGCGTCTGTTGAGATGTTTTATTTAGAAAAAGGGGTGAGATTCCGAAGAATCCCAATAGAAACATGCTATCGTTCATAGAAAATGCGAAAAGTAAATATGATATGCGCCATATATGCACTAATTACTGAACAGTATAAATACATCATCATCATGTATACATGAGTAGAGCCCAGCCCCACTAATCTGCACCGGTTGGTATTCCACCAACTCTAGTGTAAGTGCCTCTAGCACTATTAGCCCCTCTCTGGGCAAATCATGTTGATTAATAAAGTGCATTTACAAACATTGGCATCCACCACACAACCATATAACTATAGCATGATATATGAAGGATAATGTCCTTACATCGAAGTTCTATCGACCCCTTTTTGTGTGCCTCGTGAAACGTGTCGCCTTCCGGTTCTCTATTCGGTTCTAAAATATTAAATGTACAAGAAATATGTCATAACCTATTCAAGTATCATTTTAGACTCTTCCATAGTGTTTCTTGTATTTATATTAGCCTATGGTGAAAATTTACTAAAATGCCCTTGGGACCCCAGCCCGGCCCCATAGTGTCTGGCTCGATGACACGGTTTTTCAAATTTTTGACTAGGGATACTATGACAAATTTTCATCCAAGGAATCTATTTCTGGGCTCAAAATTACCAAATTCAATGTCAAATTATGAAAATGCCCTTGGCAGCCCTACTTTTAGGGTTTTAGGGGCATTTCCGTAATTATGCTTTCTTGGCCTTTTTCGAAAAAGTGCCCAACTATAACCCCATCTAATTTTTCCTTCTGAATCCAATGGAACTATAAAATCATTGAAAATCCAACCCTAAGGCCCTCAAACATCCCTGGCCGAAATTATGGTGTTCTCCGGGAAAAATCGGGGTTTATGATTTCGGCTCCGTAAACGCGTCCCTTTCTACTCCTAACCACTTTATTAACCATCTAATTGAGTTATAACAACCATTTGAACTAAAATTGGGCAACATAACCCTTAGGTACACCCATTTCAAAAATTTAAAACTAATGGCAATCCGGCAAAATTTCACCGATTAAATTGTCTACAACAGCCAGAATAGTTAATATATGAAGGTTTGGAAGTTACCTCAAGCTCCCACAAGTTTTTCCCAAATATGGCTGAAAACCCTAAGTGCTCAACAACAGATTTTGAGCTTCAAAACCTTAAAGAACAAAGAGGAGTAGCTTAGGATCGGAGATATAAGCGTTAGGAGTTAAATCGTCTTACCTTGCGATTTTTCTTCTTCTTTCTCTCTCAAGAATTCCACACGTCCTCTCTCTCTATACAGGTCTGTTGCAACGTGAAAATGGGTTGAAGAGAAAGATAATGATGTATTTATCATATATTTTGCATTATTTTATGCATTTGTTTCATTTTCCAAAAATTCAAAAATCAATTTTATGCACATAAACCCTATGTAAATGTAACCAAGCTCATTAAACCTAACCAATATTTTATTATTTATGCCATATGTAGGAGACACCTAGAGGTCCCTTCCTATGGTCTCAATTGGCTTCACAACTTGTTTCGGTTACGTATACACGTAAAGTTCCAATTTTGTTCAAATTTGCACTTTTTGCTTAAATTTTCTATAAATTCATATTAAATTGGACAAAATATTCTAAATATATTTTTCACCTTTATTTTCCTTAATTAATTGAAATTAACTTCAATTAATTGGAAAATAATTAATTTTGTGATAATTTGGCAAAATTACGATTTTACCATTACCTTTCAAATCCAATTTCTTCTCTTATTTTTCTTTGGCTAATTTCCATATATTTTTGGACCAAATATTTTCTCTAATATTCCTCCATTTTTGGACCTTAATATTGGGCTTTTTAAATTATCCAAATTAATTCCATAATTATTTTGCCCATTTTATAATTAAAATGAACATTTATAAAATTCATAAATTCCAAATTCATGAATATTCACCATTTTATTGAATTTATCAAATAATCATAATATATTTGGTGAATATAAAATTTGGGGCGTTACAACTTGTCATTCTCATTATCATTATCGTCAAAACCACTGCCACCGACAAACCTCTACTCAGCTCAGACAATTCCCAGTATGCATACTCTTAGTAAGCTAAATGCCTCAACTTCTAGCATACTTAGAAAGAGAATTCCAATTTTCCTTTAATATCAAATGCCAGAAGGGATCCCATAAACCATAGAAGCACTTGGCCATCATCCGAAGTCCGTCTTGTAATTCCCCTCTCACCAAATTAACCATAAGCTCAAAGCACGAGTGGCAAGATAAGTACTTTAAAGAGTAAACGGTCAATTCTAATTTTCAAATCCTAAGTATACACAACCGCAATTAGATCTCCCACCTCCTCTTGCACCCTCACTTCAATAACAACAACAAGAATATAGGAGTAATAATTTTAAATGATAAAAACCAGGGAGCCCGTATTAAAAAATCTCCAGTTGCTTGGCGCCACACCTTATCACGTGATTATTCAACACGGAATACCTCATGTTATCATTGATTCGTTATTTTTATTTACCAAAAAAAACAACTTATGTTTGGGAGAATTATGGTTAAAGACTAAAATAATAAATTATATATAGGTAAAGATCTTACATTTTTAAAATTATTATTCTGGATCAAGATTAACACTTGTTGTCTAAGTTAGTAACCGAGCACCGCATTTTGGGTGACACAGTAAAGTTTTTATTTTGGTCATCGATCTTGTATACTGATTCATAGTAGTGGCCTTTTGCAATGTACAGTGTGCATGTTAATTTACTAAAGTAGTAGTCCTTTTATTCCAACAGTATGCTATTATACACTTTTATTGTACAGGAAGCAAGTGAATCAACAAATCTTGTTTGTTAAAGTGTTGGCCCAAAAGGGGTGGACTTTGACAAATTCACTAATGGGAATGACAAAGCCTTTAATGGGTTTGATGAGATTGGTAATAAGAATGACAACATATTCTTACCAAACGTGTAAAAGTGTTGGCCCAAAATGGTTGGATGATGACAAGAATCATAATGAGAATACCAAAGCTTTTAATAGTCTTGATGAGAATTATAATGAAAATGACAAATTAATTTCATCAACTTTGAGAGTGTTGTCCTGAAAGGGGTGGTTTCTGACAAGTTATCTAATGGAAATGATAAAGTCTTTAATGAGATTGATAAGAATGGTAATGAGAATGACAAAATATTCTCACCAAACCTGTGAAAGTGTTGGCCCAAAAGGGTTGCACACTGACAAGTTAACTAATGTAAATAACAAAGTGTTTAATGGTTTTGACGAGAATCATAATGAGAATGATAGATTAGTCTCACCAACTTTGAGAGTGTTGGCCCAAAAGGGCTGGTCTCTGACAAGTTCACTAATGGAAATGACAAGTTCTGCCGTAACATTAACAAAAACCACAAATGTTCATAACAGCAACTATTAAGTAAAGGGTTCAAATGACAATTTAACATTACTTATTCAACCTACACCTAATACATGTAAGTCATGAATCCAAAAGAAGGTGTTCCTTCATGTATACTTTAATTACATCAACTATCACCATTAACAAGAGTAATAATGGAAATGACATGTATAGTAGTGAAATTTACAAAACACCAGATTCTTCATGACAGCAACGTCTTCTCTGTGTCTCTTGCGTGAATTACTTATTCCTATTTGAACAAGTATCTAGCTTTTTTGTACTTCAAAAATCCAAACAAAATCCACAAAAGGTAAACTAAAATAAGTAACCTAGGATTTGAGAAGTAAAAAACGTTACACAGAACAAGACATTGAGCTTGATCAACATGAAATACTCCCCCACCAGCAAATGTATGACGCCGTGACGGCTTCCGCTCGGCACCCACGCTTCCCGATTTGGGGACGACAATGAGCCTTCTACCATTCAATGTGACCCTTCTAGGAGAGAACCTCGAGCCTTCCTATGGTTTGGAGTCATCTCGCATGAGTGTGTGAGTAAACGAGTTGAAGGATATTTTGATCTTTAGCATTAAACTTCAATATCATTGATACATCTCATATCCCTTTTTCTGTCTTTTAGATGTTATAAAAGACATTTGTGAGTTGTACTATTTCAAATGAAATTTAACAGGGATTTTCCCAATTTTATAACACTTCTTTTATTGTTTACCTCACAGACGAAGTATAAATTTTTGGATCTTATAAAAAGCTACTATTCTGTTCTCTCATATATCCCAGTACAATTCCGTTTCTGTGAAAAACATGTATCTTGCAGCTTCAAGTTTTGGACGCTTTAGCCTTTTTGAATACGAGTATCATTTTTTTTTAATCTCGTTCCTGTCAATCTCCATGTGAGATTTCTGATCATAAAGTGGGAAGGGATTTCGATTTTAGAAGAAAGTGGAGGGAGAAATTAATGGATACAGATACAGTAATCCCTTGGAAGCCAAAAGAGGTAACGATTTTCTTTGTTTGGACGCCACTTTTTTCATCGGAGAATGGGATAGCACGCGGAGGCGCACCCTTGACTCTGTCTTAGTGACGTGGCTGTTTAAGAGGTTTCAGAGTGGCAAAAAAGGAAAATATGAAAAAAAATATCCCATTACAAAAATAAAAATAAAAAAAAATCCGGGTCGTATCAACTCATGAGAACTCCACTCCTATTCAGGTTAGGGTCACTCTACGCTGCATAATGATTACTACCTAATCATAGTACTCATCCTAGGAATGAACGTTTCTGACTTTCGCCATTTTTTGTTTAATCTTTGGATGGTTGGTATCCCAAGAAAATCATTAAATCTTTTTAATTTTATATTGAAATTTGATTAATTTTTTAATTTTATTTATGTTTAATATATTATATTCTGATTCTATTTATAAGTCATTTTTTATCAAAAAAATTTGATTTTACTTCTAAGTCCAGTTTCATGTAGTAAATATATTATGTATCCTTTTTTACCCCTATTAATTGCAATAAGCAAAAGAAATTTATTCATGTTGACTTTTGGAACCAATCATAGATAAGAGTAAAATTGAAAATTTAGCCTATAATTAATGAGTTAACAAACTCTCCTTGGTAAGTGAGAATTAGTTAAAATGGACTTATAAATAAGATTATAATGATACATATATTTTATCTTAAGAATGCCTTTTTTTGCCATGTTTATTTTAACAATACCAGATCTATTGGATATGATATTTTTATAGGTAAATGAAAGCGGAAGTGTTTGGAAGCTTTCTAAACTATGGTTTACGCAACCCGAGACAAAACTCCTTTCACAAACTTACCTCGTAAGTCGTAAAAGTTATTAAAAAAAGCTAATCCAAACACACACCGTGTTTGAGAGCTTTCCAAACCATGGTTTACGCAACCCAAGACAAAACTCCTCTCACAAACTTACCTCATAAATCATAAAAGCTATTAAAAAAAAACTAATGCAAATACACACCAAATCACGTAAGTCAGAATATGAGTAGTTAAAAGCAAAAACTTGTGTAAGGGTCCCCCCCAAAAAAAAACTCCTTTTCAATGAAAGATATGAAAAAGAACGAGCAAGGAAAGATACGAGAGAATGAGTGGGCAAAAAGCTAATTCAAACACGGATCTAATACCACTCTGGGGTTTTTTTATAAATTTAGTTTGAAAAAATTTTGATTTTTATTATAAGTTCATTTAGAGGGTAATTAATAATAATGTTATAATTTTATCCTTATTAAATATATATAATACAAAATAAATTAATTCATGTTGAGAAAAGGAAAGAGAAAAAAAAGGGTTGGAAATACCATTTATAAATAAGAATAAAATTAAAAAAAAATACATCAATTAATAATATATTTAATGACCTAACCAATTTTTTTTTATGCGAGAATTAAATACTCTTCTAATCTTATTTATAGGGTAGAGAAAAGCTTTTTTTAGTTACATTTATAAGGCACCTCATTAAAGTTTTGAGATGAATGTATAATTTACCCCTCACTTATTATTGTGTTGACTTACTTTCATTTGGTATTCCTCCGATCCAAAATATAAGATATATTTGACTTTTTTGGAGATATTAAAAAAGTTAATTAAATTAATTTAAAATATTTATATTTTTTCTCTAAACTATTTTGCCTAATATATAAACTGATATAATTTAATGATACACAATATGTGATATGATTAGTAATTTATTTAGTTTTCTTAATCTCTCCAAAAAAAAGTCAATTTTTTCTTATAGTTAAGACCGGAGGGAATATTATATATATTAAATAGGGATACAGTTAGAAAATTGTTAAATTTTATGTTAGAACTATTAAGATTTAAAATTTTCCTTACTTAAAAAAATAGGACCAGGAGGATAAAATAGACTTACAAAAAAGGACGAGGGGTATCTCATGAGAATAACTGAATAAGCCATACCTCCACAATAACAAATAAACGAAAGGTAAAATCATATTGAAATGGAAAATTTGATTTCAAAAAAGTGGTTTCTTGTCCTTGAAGGATTGCCATTTTGAAGAAAGTGGCTGAAGCAGTGGTAAATGGGAAAGCTGCAAGCAAAGCCTTTTTGAACTCAGAGCAGAAGGGGTCATGCCTTAGTCGCTCCATTTGCATATTCACCCAAATCAATCATCCGCGCCTCAATCTGAGCGTATCAACTTTTGCCATAATTTCCTCGGCCTTCTGACTCCCTCTGTGTACGGGATCAATCCCATCCGTTCAAACCATCAACGGTCCAAAACGATACACGTGTCTCATGGGAGGGGTTTCAATTGGATGCGTACTGTTGCTTGCTTCTTAAACCACGTTAAGAGAAAATTTCAGTCAAACTACTTCTCTCTTCATTGCGCTTGCTTCAGTTCATAGTTCAGATCCACTCTCTCTGCATCTTCCCCACTCAGCCATTGCTTCTCTTTCGTCGAGGGATTCGTGACTCATCTCCGTCAACGGCGATCAGCGTAGACGCTAATTTTCTGGCGACGTCGTCGAGGTGTGTTACGACGCCATTTTCCCGCCATTTTTCTATTATTGATCACGCTGTGTTTTTCTAAAAAAGCTTATACGAGTTGTTTGTGTGTTTTTTTTTTGGAGTTTTGGACGCCATTTTTCCATGGAACCCATGGCCTGCTGGTATGAGTCTGAGATCGCACTGGCTTCACTTTTTAAGCCATGGTTTCGATTTTGCATGCATCTCTCATACTAGATTTACAATACTGTATTATTTATTATTTTTAACAAACGTAAATCGATTTTTGTTCTCAAGACCAAAAGTGTTGCTTCCCCTGTTTCTGTAGTACTAGTTTGGCTGTCTTAAGAGATTTAATCTTTTTCACGTCTCATCTCTCTCTCTCTCTTTCTTTTTCTGATCCAACTCATTTCGATCTTTCTACGAACGAGTACTTATGCTGTACTGACTTCACCGAAATGTATGTCGATTTTTTATGTTTTGCAGTTCAAGTTGAAGGTTTTGTCTTTTTAAAACACTCGCTAATAATTACTAGTGAAGGGTTTTTTGGACGCTGAGTTCGAGTTTGTTTATATTCTCAGCATTATGAGTGTAACCGGGCATTTTAGGTGTTTAACGTGAGCGTTGATTAATAATTAGTGGTCTGATCAAACCATTTGCGTCTGTTTTTGGTGATCCGTCTCCGTACGCAGACTCGCACTCATGTGTCTTTTCGTTTTCCTTGCCTTAGTCATTTTTATTCTTGTTTTTTTTTGGTAAAATTATTTTTGTTGTTTTTATTATAAAAGTATAAAATAATATTAATAATAATAGTAATTGATAATTGATTGATAATTGATTACGGGTTGTGGCAAAAAAAAAAAAAAAAGATTACGGGTTGAGTAAAATAGTTAGAAAGTTTTTGATGTTGATTCATGATTGTTGATATTTAATTATTTATAAAAATAAATAAATATACAAATTTAGGAATGTTTTAAACCTTTTTTACGGAGTAGTACTTATCATTATCATTGTAAATCTATATTCATATTATATTTAAATTAATTAAATTACACATAATCTAATATCTAATATATATTTCCGGGAAAAAAAATCTAATATATATCGTAATCTTATTAGTACACTATAACCGAATTTTAGGAACAAAAAAATATAACTCCTCATCAATGACCTCGTCTCATAATAAAATCAAATCTGCAACATAGCAAACGTTGATTTTTTTTCCCCAGCCCCGTGTTTGCCTCGCGCGATCCCAAAAATTGACCTCGTTCTCACCTTTTTCCCTTGATCCCTAGCTCGCCACTGTATAAAGTTGCTCAACAAATAAATCTGGTTTTTGTACTCGTCTGATCTTTTCTCTGCTGTACCGTATTATGCACGTTTCTCGTCTTCTTTTTCCATCGCACATTCGCACCTCTTCTATGTCTATGAAGTATTGAAGTTTATCATTATCAAACTCTTGTATTTTGCTAGGTTCTCAGAGTTTGCTTCCTTGCTGCATTCAGTCCTTCCTCGTGCATTTTGGAGCAGTACTTATAATAATTGAAAAGGTACGCAGTTATATTTTTGATTATGCGTTTTGGGGAAAAATTTCTGGGACTTGAATATTTCTAGTTCAGTCTAAATAAATAGGAGAGACCTTTGCTTTCTTTGCAGCTATGTATAGCGGTAGGGGTGTGGCGGGAAGAACTCGGTCTAGACAAGGAATCGCTTGGAAACAATACTTTGATAATAAGCGTAGGAAACAGCATGGGGTTGAGTTAATTTCATCTGAAGAAGAATGGGGCTCTGGCGATACTGTATCTGACGATGACGATGATGTGAGTTTAATCAAAGATATTAAACCAGAGGAAGACAATGAGAAGAAAATGTTAGAAAGAATTCTGCCTAGACGAGTACTTAATGAGAGGGAGGTGGAAATGGCGTCTCAAGAAGAATGCTCTTCAAGCGACACTACTGAATCTTCTGATGGTGGTGGTGGTGGTTATGAAGCTTCACCACACGGTGACGACGAAGACGACGTCGAGAAAGATCTCACCGGAAGCGGAAGCAGAATCACAGCTACACCGCCGCATGGTGACAATGACGTTGAGAAAGATGTTACCAGAAGCAGAGGCAGAGGTGTAGCTAGTAGAACACGTTCCCATTTTCGTGCTTCGAAATTGAAAAACACAAAAGTTGGGACATTCAATAATCCCATAAGTCTTGATGATGAGGATGAGCAAGAGAAAGAGAAAGAGGAGCATGAAACAACTTTGAAGCCTGTTGATGAGTATTTAACTTCCTCCTCAACCTCAAGTGATGAGTATGAAAGTCCAAAAGTTTCACGTAAACGGAGAAGAAAAGTGTTTGATGATTTCAAGATTCGTCCGGAGCATCTCCCTGGTGAGGGAGTGATGCCTCTTGAGAAGTCAACTTCCTCAAGCGTTGAGGAAAGAAATCCGAAAGTTATGGCGAAACCACTAAAGGTGTCATCGCCACCGTTGAAATTAGAGTGTGAGAATATGTTAGAAGAGTCTGAGGATATGTTAGAAAGACTATGGGCTGAGAGCAACATGGCTGACGAAAATCCACAAGAAACCATGAATAAGGCGTCGCAGTCACCGGAGAGTTCAGAGCCTGAGGAAGAAGATGGTAAACTACGGTCTGTTAGTCCTTCTGAAGATGAGGAAGGAATTCCAGAAGATATCAATCCAATTCTATCATCAAAGTCCACTTTTGGGACTAAGGCACCACAACCTCTTGAGAAATCAGAGTCGGAGGACGAATCTGATCTCCTATGGGCTGAGCTGGACGACTGTTTACTACATTGTGAAGAAGATACTGATGATGAAGATGCTTCTAATCAGGTAGGTTTCATCGGTCAAATCTTATTCTGTGTTATACATTCTTGCAAATTTGTTTTGTTTGATATAGTTTTCTCATTCCATTGTTTTTATCTCGAAGTTTCGTGAGCTTCGAGGTTTTTTTTTAACCACAAGAGCATGGATATTAAAATTATATCACGGTCCTGATGCTGTTAAGATTGGGATAGAGAGAATTCAGTTTTATGCATTAAAATATTAATTAATACTACCGGTTCTAAATATAGGACATAGTTTGTAGTGCAATTTACATTATAAACTATATCCTATTTTTAAGACCGGAGGGAGTAATTAATTGTATGGTGTGAATTGTTGAGGAGGCATGAAGATGTAATTTCTTTCTCATCATTTTTTTTGGACAGATTCTTTTTTGAATATCATACTTTCCCACAATCTGTAATTATTTGGTCCTTGTGCTACTGGTATAGATTGTGTTTGGAAGATATGTACATAGTGTGAAACTTTTCCTTTTGTACCTTGGGACACGTTCAAAATCACTTTGGTAACTGTGCTACTAGACGTGTTTGTGTCCAACTTTTTCATTGATGCAATGATTTTTATTTTGATAGGTTGAAAATGGTCATTCTAATGACCCAAATCCGGAAGGTGAAGAGAGTATAGCCGGTCGTTGTGGACGAGGAGATCATGTTCCTGCAATGAACGAAGAAATTGGTTTAGTGTGTATACATTGCAGGCATATAATTCGGGACATTAAGGATTGTGACCCTGAGTTTGTAAGTCCGCTGACCTATTTTCACTGTTGCTTTCCTTGTAGGTAAAAGTGCTAAAATGACCATAAACATTGGTGAAAAGAGTAACTGTAATCTTGAACTAATTTTTAAAGCAAAAGTAACCATAAACATTATAAATGAGGGCAAAAGTAATCACGATGTTAACGGACGTTAATATCCGTTGATGTGAATTTTTTAGCAAAATGTTAAGGTGCTAAAATAGTCATTAACTAATACCAAAAGTGTAAAAGTGACCATAAATTTTTTCTTGGATGCAAAAGTAACTTCTTGAACATTAATTCAAAATTTTTTTTTTTGCTTTTGTGTTATGAGTATTTTATCAATTTGGGGATTAAAATGACAAAAGTAAAAAAAAACTTATAAATTAATGTTAAAAAAGTCACCTATTTTATAATTAATGTTAGGAATTTTATCATGGTTATCTGATTCGAACCAGACCTGAAATCGGCCAACTGGTCAGTAGATCTGGGTCAAGTTTTTAACTTTTGTTTAATTTTTTTTTTCCTTTAGAATTTCATACTATAAGCTAAAAATTTTCTATTTATCACCGGTTTGGTCCCAGTTTAGCTTTGGTCTGACCCATTGACCCTTGACTAAGTACCCGGCCAATTCACTGACAGGTCCATATTTAATTACTTTGGATTTTATCTTTTGGAGTTAGGTGATAATTTTCTTTCAGTTCGTCATTCTAGCCAAAATAAAAAAAAGTCGATTTCTTAAATATTAATTCATAAGTTTTGTCATTTTAATCCCCAAATTGATAAAACACTTATAACACAAAAGCAAAAAAAAAAAAATGAATTAGTGTTCAAGAAGTTATTTTTGCATCCAAGAAAAAATTTATGGTTATTTTTGCACTTTTGGTATTAGTTGATGGCTATATTAGCATCTTAACATTTTGCTAAAAAGTTCAAATTAACGGATGTTAACATCTGTTAACGTCGTGGTTACTTTTACCCTCTTTTATAATATTTATGGTTACTTTTACTTTAAAAATTAGTTTATGATTACAGTTGCTCTTTTCACAAAAGTTTATGACCATTTTATCACATTTACCTTTCCTCTTTTACTTGTGCTCGTGTTTAGAAATTGGACTTTTGACTTGTCCATATCCATATCTGTGGAAAGAAACCCAAATCTTCCTGACAAACATGTTTGATATGAAATCATTTATTTCATGTTTGTGACTTATTTAAAGCAAGTGGACGATTTGTTTGTTAGCATTTTGAAACTTAGGGACTAACTTAGTGCAAATTGAAATACAGGGGACAAAATTTTATTCTGCCCGTTTTTTTGGGTGAAAAATGATTGTTTTTGACTTCATATGCACAGGGCAAGCATCCATCGGGAAGGCCAGGTGGGAGATACTCATACCGTCCGGGAGATTCCGACGACTCATTCTCTGACGACTCAGAGCGTGAAAATTCTGGGATTGATGATAAATCTAGGTTTCTTACCTATGCTTCCACTGGAACTGTGTGGGATATAGTTCCAAGAGCAAAGAAGAGGATGTACAGTCACCAAAAGGAAGCCTTTGAATTTCTCTGGAAGAATCTAGCTGGTGGAATTGTTCTTGACCAGTTGGAAAAGCAATTAGATTTTTCCGGTGGAGGTGGTTGCATAATTTCTCATGCGCCTGGCACTGGCAAAACTTTCCTCACCATTGCTTTTCTCAAGGCCTTCATGAGGAGATACCCTAGTTGCAGGCCCATGATCATAGCTCCCTGCAACATTCTTAATACATGGGAGAGAGAATTAAAGAAGTGGCAAGTGGGTGATTCTGTTCCTTTTCACAATCTGAACAAGCTTGAACTTTCTGGGGAGGAGACTCAATCTGCCATAAGCCGTTTTCGTCCTCGGAGGCGCGGGCAGAAACCCAATATAAATGCAATCCGCCGGGTTAAGGCTTGTTCATGGAGAGAGGCTAAAAGCATATTAGGAATCAGCTACACATTATTTGATAGGCTTGCTAGAAAGGGCTATGATGAGGTGGTAAAGAAAGCCCTTTTTGAACTTCCTGGGCTGGTGGTTCTTGATGAGGGCCACACACCTCGCAATGCTAGGAGTCTCTTGTGGGAAGCATTGTCTAATATAAAGACAAAGAGACGAATCATACTCTCTGGGACTCCTTTCCAGAATAACTTTACTGAGCTTAACAATACCCTCCGCTTGTCCAAACCAAATGTAACTAAAGGGAATTTGGAATTTCTGCTTAAATCATATGACAGAGTAGAGAGCCATGGTGAAAGAACTCAGATCATTGCTCAAATCAGAGGCGTGATCAAACCGTTTGTGCATGTGCACAAGGGTACTGTGCTGGAGGAGAAACTTCCTGGGTTGAAGGAGTTAGTAGTTAGCTTAAAGCCCTCTCGGACGCAGATGTTCATTTTTGAGTACATTCAAAAGTTAAGGGAGGGCCAAGTGGGATGCTCAAACTGGTTTAGATTTGAACATTTGATGTCTGTATCTTCTGTGCATCCCTCTCTCTTTGTTGACGAGATCACTCAAGTTCCAGAAAATGAAAGAGTGCAATTGAATGCTATATTAGCAACACTAGATTTGTCCCCAGAGGCTGGAGTTAAAACAAAGTTTGTATTGGACTTCATCAAGCAAAGCGAGCGCATGAAGGAAAAGGTTCTGATCTTTAGCCAGTACGTTCATCCGTTGGAATTTCTGGCAGAGCAGATCTACTCTCGCTTTCATTGGAGAGGAGAGCAGATGATGATTATTCATGGAAAGACCCCTGAAGTGATACGACAAGCGTCCATAGATGCCTTCAATGATCCCAGTAGCAAAGCGAGGGTGATGTTAGCATCAATCAAGGCTTGTTATGAAGGGATCAATCTGGTTGGAGCTTCAAGAGTCATTTTGCTTGATACTTTGTGGAATCCCTCAGCAGAAAGGCAAGCTGTGTCTCGTGCTTATCGGCTTGGACAGAAGAAAGTTGTGTACACTTATCGTCTCATAACTGCTGGGACATGGGATGAACAGAAGCTTTGCATTCAAGCTGAGAAGGATGAATTGTCTGAGTTGGTCTTTTCTGCTTCCCATGAAGCTGCCCATTGCCAGAATATGTCTCCCAATGGTTTTGAAGATAAACTTTTGGAAAAGATGGGTCCTAAATTTGGGACGAAATTCACCAAGAGGGGAGTTACTGTCTTAGTTGAAACTGGAAAGTAGAACTGCCACGTTCTCACTTGCAGTGCTCAAGCCTTGTCTGCTTTTAATTGGTAAGCTGCATCCATCCTTTTCATTTTTGTAAAAAATGGGGCACTCAGCCCATAACAATCTTATTATGCAACTGTACAAGCTGTATCCATAAAGTTCTCGTTTTCTTTATTAGTTTCAAATTGTGGCTCAAAGATACTCGTTTTATATTGAATCTGGATGGCTTTGCACAGGATGTTGTTGCTATTATCAAGCTCATTTCCATCATTTGGCGTAGGAGAAATACAATCGTCATCCTTGGTAATCAAGGGAATCAGGCATGCTTCTTTTTGATGAACTAGCTTAATGCTCCTTCATGCTCCCCGGCTATCTAGTCTGATATTAAGCATAAATTCAAGCATAGCCGGAAGACTTGCTGTAAGGCGTGGATTCATTCAAGGCTTTCTTTGCTCTGCTTCGTTACCAATCATGTTTAAATTGGATCATCAATTCCCCTTTCTTCTCTGCTTCAGCAAGAGATTCATTACAAGTTTTTGGTTTCCAGAAACTTTTCTCTGTCTCCAGTAGGGTCCAAGACAGCATTCTCAAACATCATCATCTATGAAGATATTTCGGCTTCATTAAAGCTTTCTACCGAGAAGAGTCAAAAGGGCGCTCATCTTATGAAGTGGGACTCTTATGCCAGCCGAAGCGATGTGGAGGCTGCAGACTCAAAAGATATAGAGGCCCAGAACAAAGCTTTGCTCATGGAGTAAATTTGATGCCTTCCTACCAAACGACATGCTGGGACACAATGCAAAAATGGCACCACCAACTGCGCGGGATTCTCCAGCTTCTTGCCCCTGGCTTTCTGCAGATAAGCAAAGGCTTTACGGTCAAATCTGCATATAACATGCTAAAGAGAGATTAATGGAATGAAGAAAGTGAACAATGGGAGCTAGCCTGGGAATGGCCATGAGCACAGCGCATCAGAACCTTCCTTTGGTAGGCCTTGGGAAATAGACTGCTTATGGCTTCGAATGATGTGTGAGATTTGTGGCAACGGACCTGAAAACCTTGACCACATCCTCAGATCCTGCAATTTAGCTCCTGCATGCTGGAAGTTCATCGTACCTGCACATCAGCTCTCTCGATTTTATGATTGTCCGTTTAAAGATTGGCTCAGGGAAAATCTCAGACTGAACTCTGTATGCGTATCTCTTTTGGTATATTATGTTGAAAGTTATGGAACGCTAGAAATTGCGTCCTGTTCTCATAAGCCAATATTGCTGCTCATCGTCTCATCAATGAAGTCACTTCACTGTCGTCTCACACCTTCCAAGCCAATGAATTTATCGAGAATGTACCCATATGCTGAATTTCTCTGATTGTGAATTCTATCCCGTCTTTTACTGACTTGTTTTGTGCATAATCTTTTGATCAATGAAATGCATTTTCCTCTGTAAAGTTTTTTACTTTTACAAATGCTTCTATAATTAGTACTTTAGGCCTCCAGCATTCTCGTTTTTTAATTAAATTCTTGCCCTTCTCCTATTGCGTCTTTCTGATGTACATTGGTTGTAATCTTTTTTGTTATATACATTTTGACTTTTATATATTAAAAAAGGTACAAGCTGTATCCATCCTTAATCTTGAAATGAACTTAGCTTGGACGTTTTTGTTTTTCGCCCTAACGTGTTGGACAATCTTGGAATTTACAACATTTTGGTTAATGGCCTTAATTGGACAATCTTAACAGAGTCTTGAATTTATGAAGAATTGGAACCTGCATTTACAAAATATTGTTGCAAGAGAGAATGAAAATGGAGCAAACCTTTCTATTTGCTACGGGCGAGATCCTTCATAGAACAAGAGCACATCGATTAAAACATGAAATAATGGGATCAACCCCCTCCTTGCTGTGCAAAGGTGGTAGATGATAAAAGATGTCTTTTGTTTTTTCCCATCCATACTTCATTACATTGTAGTAGATGACTATCGAGAGTTACAATTAAATTAAGGGAAAATCACTCAAAGGTCCCAAGGACCTAAAACAACAACAACAAAATCCTAATAGAAATTCCACACACAAAAAGATCCTTAGGGACTTTCTTATGATTAATTGGCAACTTGAAATGACAAAGTTGCCCTTAGAATTTAAAACACTCTTCAAAAAAGTCAGTGCTTTGTTCTGCTTTGCTTCTCCGTGCTTACATCCGATTGAGCGTTTGTGCGTCGGTCCTCCGCTGGCCTAGTGTTTCGTGTTTCAGTCCTCTACTGACCGAGCCTTTACCCCCCTCCCCCACAGTGCTAGCCTACGTCGCTTCTCCCACATTGCAGGCTCCATTGCTCCTCCCAAGCCCTAGCGCCATCGCTCCAGCCAACACCCAACCTCCGTTGCTCCTCCAAAGGTGCAGGCTCCGTCGCTCCTCCGAAGGCCTAGTGTGTCAGCCCAACACCCAGTGGCCGCTGTCGCTCCGCTGCTAAGTTGTTGAAACTGAACAGAGAGGTGAGTGACAACTCAGAACACCGATTATTGGATTATTAAACTATTTTGAGACCTAGGTAGGTAGTTATTATCATTAGGGCGACCTATAGTGATCATGGGTGGATGATTTTTTGTGGTTAAGTGTTCATGTAATGGAAAAGTATCGGGAAGAATTGGTGGTTAAGTTTGCAACTTTGGTTAGTACAATGCAGGGTTGTGGGAGCAATAATTGGTCATAATAGCTTTTAGTTCGAAGATTCTTAGTAGAAAAGAATAGAGTAAACCCAATATGTGATCTCTGGCTTATTTTTCTCTGCATTTAGTGATGAAGAGTACATGCATTTTTAAGTTTGGTTTGCGTTGGGTAAGTTTTCATTACTGATATTGGTTAATATAATTGGTAGTAAATCATATTATGTAGAAATTTGTTTGATTTTGATGTTACAATTGGAAAGTCATAAGTACTAGAAAGCATTATCGGCCATGATTTTCTACCCAGGGGTTCACATTAAGAGTTGTCTATTGCTAATTTTCTTGCTCTCTCTATATCCATACTTAATTTCGTATTTTGTTCGACTTCTGAGAAAGTGAAGAAGTGGCAAATACTAGAATCGATGTTGGAGGGCATTGTTATCATTTCCACTGTTGTTATTTTTCTTGGTCTAAAAAAGGAATGCAATTTTATTATAATTATGTCCATTAACAGAATGATTTAGAAACAATCTTTTTCTTGAGTTAGTCACTTGAGGATGTATTTGGTTATTGTATCATATACTACATTCCATGACTGTTTCTTAACTAGAAGAACTTTTGGTGAAATTTGCTCAATGTTTTACCATAAGATAATAAACAAGAATGGGACATTTTGGGTAGTGAAAAACAAATGTCTCATGAAATTTCCTTGTTGCAATTTCAATTCCTAGTGAACAATGCCTGGCTCTCCTTTATTTTTGACATTTTAAGTTGTTTTTAGGGATTGTGACGCGAAGGCCCTTAGTCTTGCTGCTGCACAAAATAGAAGAGGAGCTACAGGAGTATGAGGAATTCCTTCACTTGCCAAAGAAAAAATTCACAGATTTTTGTATGTCTTACAGACTTGTAATTTGTTATGAATATACTTTTCCTTGAAATCTCCATTAGGAGTTCAAGGTGACTAGGAGGAATAACGTATAATGTGATCTTTGGTTTATTTTTCTTTCTGTTCAGTAATGAAGAGTACACGCATTTTTAAGTTTGGTTTCAATTGGGTAAGTTTTCATTACTGATATTGGTTAATATAACTGGTAGTAAATCATAGTGTGCAGAAATTTGTTTGATTTTGATGTTACAATTGGAAAGTGAAGTTGCCATTTGTAATATGTACTTTTAATGTGAATATATGTTGAGCCTCCCTGCACTTGTGGATTTTATGCTGATAGTATAAGATACTTGTTATGTTGTATTGCCTGCATTATTAGTATTTCATTAGTATTTTAGGCTACAAATAGTGGTTACTGGGATTAGGGCTATTTAATGTAATACGGTTCATTACAGTGGCATTAATGAATCTGTTTGAAATGAATTTTAATTGTTGCATTGTGTTTCTTGAATGGTAATGTTTGAAAGTTGACAATTGTGCATTTGACATTTTTTTTTGTAGGGATTCTTGGGGTGTCCATGTACTTTCATGTTTACACGAGTGAGATGTCTCTGTACATGACAAAGAGGGGTATATCATGCCAAAGTTCTCACATGATCAAATTAGGCAGATAAAGGTTGATTGCTTATGGTGACTGGTCACACATTAGAAGAATCATATGCGCAGAAGGAGCTGTCTATTGTAGCCGGCAACCAACACAGCAAGAGGAAAAAAGAGATGTAGGAGTTGTTATGTTATTTTGTACGACAACCTTCTTGTTATGTAAATATTTATTTATGTTGCCAACTTTTTGTTATTTTGAGGGAAAGGCTCATTGTAGGAAAGGTAATGATCTATGGCCAATGTTTGTGCCAAGTTATGACAAATTATACAATAGATGTAGTAGTTTCGTAAGCCTTTGACACAATAGTTTATTAGGTTGTTAACAACATATTTTGTTGTGTTTTACAAGTGAATAAGTTAGATTTTCAATAGCATGAGTTATTCCTTAATGAGTTTATAATTTTGCAACCGGGTCTAGCATAAGTGCTTATTTGATGTATCACAACTTCTGCTGCTTTGTTTTACAAGTTCATCAGTTATATTCACAACTCCATCTTCATACATAGGGTGCATTTCAAATTTCCCAAGTCCTAACGGTCACAAGTGCGTATGACTATTTTAACAAGTACATCAGTTGTAACGCCTCAAATTTTGATTAAGGGCTAATAATGATTATTGTGGATAATTTGGTAAATTAAAGTGGATTTAAGATCCGATTTTGTTATTGGGAATGCACAACACCCTGTATTTTAGCATAATTATGTGACAAAGTGATTTGAGGGCTGAAATAAGGGGGAATGACGCATGGATGAAAAAGAAATGGTTATAAATGTGTTATATGGCAATTTTAGTTAATATGTCATAATCAAGGGCAAAATTAGAAGAATGGATAATGTACCGACCAATTAGTCAGCAATTGAAGAAGAACTTAATCACTAACTAATGAAATTGGTTAGTGAGGTTAAGTGGAAGATTAAATGTGTGAAATTTCATGAGATGAAGACAAGTGGCATAAGTGGATCAAGTATGAAGAGAGTTGATGGTAGAAAAGTCAAAGAACAATTTAAAAATCACTTTTTCTCTCTCTCCCTCTCTCTTATGCGTATGGTATGGGCAAGGGGAGGCAAAAATCAGATCTCCTCCATCTTCATCATCTCATTTTCTCTCTCTTCTCTCTCTATTTTTGCCATTTTTGAAGGAAGAAAGAGAAAGGAAAGCTCAAGATTTAAGTAAGATTTTGACCTTGAATACCAAAATCTCCTTCTTTAAAGTTATTCTTCTTGTTAAGAGCTTTCATCCTATGATTTTAGATTTTCAAGAGGAGGTGTTTTTGTGTTTGAGAAAATTTAGAGAGTGAAGAATTAAGAAATAAGTTTGAGAAAGTGAAAGAGGTGAGTGTTAGCTCCCTTTTGATATATATATATATTGTGGTTGTTGGTGGAGCATTAGTTTTTCTGGAATTTTGCTCTAATTTTCGTGTATTATGGAGTGTGAGGATTGCATGATGTGTTGTGATGGAAATGATGTTTGGTTAAGTCATTTGAACAATGAAAATAGTTTGAAGTCTTGAATGTGGAATTTGGCAACTTTGGGGTTTTATGTTGAAATATGTCCCAAAGTAGAACATCTAATTGGGTTGTGATTTTGGTCATTTTGAAGTTGCCATTGTGTTCCTTGTGGAAAATTGTATGTGGATAGTTTGGTTAATGATTTTGGAATCATTGGACACTTTGGTAGAAAAGTTGGAGATCTGTCTTGTGTGAACTCTGTTCTGGGCAGTCAGTTTGCAAGAAAGTTTTGAATGACCAAATGGTGTTGGAAAATTCTGAAATTTTTCAGTCTTAAAGTTCACATCTCAAGCTTCAAAATGGACAAATAATTCATGTCATTTCGTTTTGTAAACTGAGAGTTATGCTTTGCCAAAGTTTGGGATAAAAACTGGACTATGTTTTGGAGCAGTGTTGAGTTTTGTGTAATTCTGGAATTGTGTGGTGATTTCTAGTTATGGTCCATATTTTTCCAGTAAATAGGACTTAAATACTTTTCATTTGGCTTTGGAATCATCTCATTCCGAGTTTTCTAGAATTAGTTATGATTTTTGGAAGTTCAGCCAAGAAACATAATTTTCTTGGCCGCGGCCAGAAGGATTCTGGGCATTTCTTGGCCGTGGCTAGTGGATTCTTAGGCAGCGGCCAACCCCCAAAAATTAGTATTTTTCACTTCTAAAAGGTGGTTTGTGGTATAGTCTTTCCCAACCCTTTAGGCATGTGTTTGGGCTTCTAGTAGCCACCTAAAGGACATAAATGATAATCAAATCTAAGTCCTTGAATTTAATTGAGTATTGGAATAGAGTTTAACTCTTCGTCCTTAATTATGACTTTATGATTTGATCTTTGTCTGGAGCATAGAAGGCCCGTGCCTGCTCAAGAGCGGAAAGGCCAATGTAGTGACACTTTATCCTATATTATATATATTGCATTGCTTGTTTGCATTAATCATTGAATACAGATACAGTAAGGGAACGTGGCGAAAGCCCGGTCTCGAATACAGATATAGTTGGTGGGACTTGGCGTAAGCTCGACCTTGTATATAGTGAAGGGGACGTGGCAGTGTGCCCGGCTTCAAATATTGATTGCTGCATTGTGATATATGTTTACTTGCTTTGTCTATATGCATCATACGTAAACTGTTGTTACTGGGATTCTCTAGAATCCCATTCTTTCCAAATAACAATTTTAGACAGGGCAAGTGGATCGAAGAACAAACAAGTGAGCAAGGACGATTAGGACTGCCGGTGGTAGTCTTAGTTAGATATTTTGGTTTTATACTGAACTGGTTATTATTTTGGATAAATGTACATATTGAATAGACCATAGAAGTATAGTTTTGTGTAATCCCCGGTATGGATACTAAGATAGGCATAAATGCCCTGATTAATATTTTGGATTAATGTTATTATCCCTGGTGAATGTCGGGAATTGTGGTTATACTCTGATATTGTACATGTAACAGACCGAACAGACCATTTGTTTTAAAGAACAAAATGAATGGAGATATATTTATACAGGTGTTATAAAAGTTTTTAATTATCCCGAATCTCTCATTCGATTATTAAACGCGGTTAAACGCTAATTGTGGTCTTTATAGAGGCGGGGGTTACATCAGTCATTTTAACAACTTCATCAGTTATATTCACAACTCTATCTTCATACATAGAGTGCATATCAAATTTCCCAAGCCCTAACGATCATAAGTGTGTATGAGAACTTTAACAAGTGCATCAGTTATTTTAACAACTTCGTCAATTATATTCACAACTCCATCTTCATACAATGAGTGCATTTCAAATTTCCCAAGCCCTAACGGTCACAAGTGCGTTTGAGAATTTTAACAAGTGCATCAGTCATTTTAACAACTGCGTTAGTTATATTCACAACTCCATCTTCATACATGGAGTGCACTTCAAATTTCCCAGGTCCTAATGGTCACAAGTGTGTATCAGAACTTTAACAAGTGTATCAGTCATTTTAACAACTTAATTAGTCTTTTTAACAACTCCTTTTTGGTACTTATAGTGCATTTGAATTAACAAGTTCATCAGTCATTTTAACAAGTTCATTAGTCATATTTAAAAGAGCATGAATTAATTCCATAGGGTTTGTCACTAGAGCTTATTTGGATTTTAACATGTGCCTGTTTTTACAACTTTATGAGTGATATTTACAATTGAATTGTAATTGTCCACAGAGTTTATAAATTTCACAAGTCTCAACTGTCACAAAAGCTTATCAGCATTTTGACACCTTCTTATGCCTACTTTTTTACAAGTCATTCTGCCAATTTTGATAATAGCTTACGCTTGTTTTCACAATTCCTAATGCATGTTTTCACAATTACATGAGTTATATTCACAAGTTGATTTTCCTCCCTGCAGGAGTTTACAAAGTTCACATCCCACCTGTTAATACAACATATCAGGAATATTTACAACTACTTTTGCCATTTTGGCAACTTAATCAGTGTAGTTCCACAACTGAATATCATATCATATAACGGTAGGCCTTCGGAGGAGCAACGGAGCATGTGCCTTTGGAGGAGCGATGGAGGCTAGGTGTTGGTAGGAGCAATGGATGTTAGAGCTTGGGAGGAGAGACAGAGCTTGTGGTGTGGGAGGAGCGACATAGGCCGTCATTGTGATGGAGGCTGGGTCAGCAGAGGACCAATGCATGAACGTTGGGGTAGAGAAGCGACGCACGAACGCTCAATCGGATGCAAGCACGAAGAAGCAGAGCAGAACGAAACACTGTGAATTTTTTGAAGAGAGAGTGTTTTAAATCCTAAGGGCAACTTTATCATTTCAAATTGCCAATTAATCACAAAGACATCCTTAGGGACTTTTTTGTATGTAGAATTTCCATTTGAGACTTTATTGTTGTTTTTTTAGGTACTTAAGACCCCTGAGTGATTTTCCCTTAAATTAACCAACTCTGAAAAAACAAACTTGAAAAACATCTTGTTGGTATTAAAAACAATAATTAAAGGGAATGTTAAAATAGACAGCCTTGAATTAGAGCTAGGAATGCAGACCAACCTACGGGTCACATGGCTGAAAAATCCCCAACCCTAACCTGCAGTGCAGGTTAACGGGCCAGCCCGCTTTTTCTTTTTTTCAAAAAAATTCATATTTTCTTAAGATGTCCAAAACACGTATACAAGTCATCAAATTTATCTTACTAGCATCAATTAATTCTCTTATAAAAATTCAAAAACATAATCCATAATTCAAGAGATAAAGTTATCAAATTTACTAAAGTTTACAAACAAAAAACATCAAATCATTCTTCAACAATCAAGATATAATAATTTGGTTTAAAAGAGAAAGGGGATTGAGATTTTCTCTCTTTGGGATTAGGAGGTATCAAGTGGGAGTATGCGACTTATGGGTTTTGTAAAATTAACAATAAAAAAAAATTGTGTGGGCTGTGCAGCCTGCACTTTTGCAAGCTGGGAAATCCTCAACCCCAACCTTGCCCAAACTCGCAGGCTAGCGGGTTGAGCCCATATTACTGGCTCTAATTGACTGCAAAAAATTGGTACCTGAATCCACTTAGGTCAAACTTAACCATTACAAAACGACACAAATGGAAGAAAATAGGAAAATAAGATGAAATTAATATGAAAGGGGATCACTTACTTGGTATACAATCAGTAACAGAAAGTATAGCAATTTGTATAAAACTAAGTTGAAATAAACCAACGAAGCTCATAAAATATAAAGATGAAATGGAAATCAAGCACTCATGCAATGTGTCTGCATATTTCTATACAACACAAGCCTAAGACAAATAAAACAGAGATCTAGATTGCACCCATTATGATCTGCTGAACATTGAAAGAAATCATACAATACATAGCCCCCCTTATCCCCCTCCCATTTCCTGTGAAACTACTAGAAGACAAGGTTAAAACATGGACACAGTTTTACTTTAATGAAAAGCTTGAAATTCCAGCTTCATGGCTTATGAATTTTGAAGCCGAAGACTCTTGGCACATAGCTCTGCAAGGGCTTTTGTGGCTTCAGCTGTCCGTAAGTCATAAGGAAGAGGTGTGGAAATGTTGTTCCAAAATAAGCTCCATCAATGTCTAGATAGAATCAAGGAAATTTGGAAACTACAGGATTAATGCCCTGCCATCAAATGAACCTCAAGCCAAATGCGTGTGTAATCATATACATTTCAGATCTTAACTACAATAACAATGCTCTTACAATGGGAAGAGGGACTTCCACAACTTTTCCTAGAACAAACTGCCAAAGAACAATGCTCTTACAATGGCATGCTCAGAGAATTAAAAAAGCACAGATTGAGAGGTGGATGCTGACACCGGAATAGAAATGTTCAACAATATATATAAGGATACTGCCTTGATACTTGGACCGCGGATAGTAAGTATCTTCACATCTAGGACAGTATATTTTCACAGTACTTGATCTAGGAATATCTGACTGACCAACTGGAAGACAGGGTTGTCCAGAGCAGTAAACTCTCGGGCATCTCCCAAAATCATAGTTTTTGTACTTGTCCAGCTGGGAAAGAACATTTTATCAGTGCCAGTCTCTTATAGTGCAAAGCCAACTAAGCAGCGATCAGTGATAACAAAATCTCACCATAGCAGCCATTCCTCTGCCAGTCAATATGTAGCGGGCATGAATAAGACCATAAAGCATTTCTGCTGCCGATTCAATTAACTCATTTTGTTCCTCTGTGAACATGTCACCTAAAAATTCCAACCATCCAATATTCGCATTTATCCAAAACAAACCATAGCATAATCAGAAAGGTTAAAAGAGCAACAGGCATACATATATAATCTAAATTCATCTTAGAATGGTAAAGGCAAATAAATTTCACAGTAGAGTCATAGTAAAATGTAACACAAATT
Organism: Inga leiocalycina; assembly: GCA_963242795.1. Classification (NCBI taxonomy): domain Eukaryota; kingdom Viridiplantae; phylum Streptophyta; class Magnoliopsida; order Fabales; family Fabaceae; genus Inga; species Inga leiocalycina. The sequence continues at coordinate 5,415,207 of OY725330.1, forward strand.
TAACATCATATATCAGTCCTGTATAAGAAGTCTAAAAATGTGAATCTATGGCTTACCATGGGAGGATTCAACATCCAAAATTAAATCTAGAGCATAATCGTAGTAAGGAACTTGACTACTTAATCCACAGAGGTTGAAATCGTCTTGGATGTAATCATCATCAACCTCGCAAAAGAATTCATTTCCTCTTAGATTGCAGAACCATGAAATCCAAGATGTGTCATCTCCATCCGAACCACTAACTTCTGACTCCTCACTGTCTGTTTCAGATTCCTCTGCAACTAATGCATATATGATTTTTATCAGCTCATAATTCATCAATGTCGTTATTGGCACTATAATAATTATGTATATATTATCTACTATCCATCTGGCTCATCACGCCCCCACCTTTTTCTCAACCATCTATCTGCACAAGAAGTCTAATTATGGGATAAACTATGTATTTAATGCGCCCGCACAATGTTTATCTTTCTCCTTCGCAAAATGCAGGATTTTCTTCCATTTTCCTCGTACTTCCACTCATAGTAAGCAGAACTATTGCGATTGGAAAAAAGATCAGATACTAATAATAATACCCCCGTCCACACAAAAAAGAAAATGACTTCACTCATTTTCCCCCTTGATATGCAGCAAAGAGACGTGTGCTTACCATCTGAAACGTTAGATTTCTTAGATATGGAGGCAGTGCGAAAATCCTTGTGATCAGCCGGTGACTTGCCCGTCAATACAGATTGCAACGACCTATCCTTGCCGTTGATTGCCCTAGAAGTGGACGGCGAGGAACGTTCAAGCTGCTTGTCGAGAACGTCGTTGATTCGCTTTCGATCAACGGAACTCACCTCCGATTTGGATCCAACACTTGCTCGCTCTCTGTACATTCCTCTTTACACCAATTCCTGCTTCCCCTGATTCAATTTCAAGAAAACGTCAGCGATGTCATAGCGTAACAACAAATCGCGATGAAGACCACCTTGCGTCTTGAACGAAGCTAGGGTTCTTGACGCACTTTCAGGTTCCAGGAGAAGCTAGTCCGTTTCTATCCTTTCTCTGCCGTTTGTCTTGGCTTCCGCCTGTCAAGAAATTATGGGCATCCCGCAGACACAACAGGCTCTTTGAGATCTTTTGGAACTCTGCAGAAAATAAAATGGCGATATTTTTATGGGACAAAGTTAGTGAGAGGATGATTAAATTATAAACAGGGTATTTTTCATTTCAAAAAATATTATGTTTAAAATTAATAGTATAGCATGTATTAGACAATGCTATATTAGATATGGTTTTTCTTTCTTTCTTTTTTTTTTTTCCAACTGATTAGATATGGTTTTTCAGACGGGTGTAACTTTGTAAATACAGATTAATTTTTAGAGAATAACCTTTTATTATTTATGAGATAATTACGTGAGATAATTTTTTTTGGGCCAGTAGAAAAGGGTTTTTGATGAATGTGGATGTTAAAATAATTTAGACCATACTTGTGAGATTAATAGATTATATATTGGCAAAATAATTTAGAAAAAAAAACGATAAATATAAATATTTTTAAATAATTTAATTAATTTTCCTAATATATATATATAAAAATCACTTTTGTCTTATATTTAAAATGGAAGGAAAGAGTAATTCCCAAAGCCAGCATCCCAATGTTATCTTTGTATAGCCTGATGGCCATTTATTCATAAAAATTTTGGTTGGGTTTATGCCTTTCAAATATTTGTTTAGTTTTAAAAAAACAAAGCATATGAAATACTACCCTGTTTTCAATAAATTAGTCAGCTCTTGAGACTAGCTTGGCTGGTAATGACATTTTATCATGTGTAATTGTTATCAACTGAACATTTTTCATGACAAAATAATGACACTTGAAACATGGTTGCAACTTCATGCTAGAACCTGATGGTGATGAGCTGAATCCGCCTGGAATGAAAACAGTGGTTCCCCATCAGAACCACATAATAATGGATTCATCGTCAAAAGAAAAGGAAGTGAGTCGGCTCTGTTGGTAATGGTAAACACCAACCCATGGTAAACCATTACAGGAAGATAACCATAGATGGAAACTGTAATATTTTTTCAATTCTTAATATAAGACATATTTAAGAAGTTATTCTTGATCCTTACAAAAAACACATAAGTTTTATGTTTGTCAATCTTTTTCTAATTTACTCCTACTGATACTCCCTCGACCATAATTAAAGACAAGAGGGAAGGAGGAAATTAAAGAAGATGACTAGGATGTTTTATAAAATACATATCATACTAACTAACTTAACCAACTTCCTTAATTTAATCAAATTAGGTAAATATATCTTATATTAAAGACTGAACACGGGTACGCAGATCTCAGCATTTTGTTAACACATCATATCATGCGACAATAGAACTATATGCATAAGTATGTGCATATATATATGGTCCATCCCAAGTTTCCAATGGCAAGTAATGGAAATGAAGAAATGGTCTAAATGCGGCAGGTGTTAGCAATGGTAATCTCAAAACAACTACTGAGTGAGGTTTGGCATGAGAGAACAATTAGAAATACACCATTAGACGTTCATAGAAGGAAAAACAATAATAAAATGTGCATCTGATCCGAGTACCTAACCTTATAAGCTAAACAAGTTTTACAAGAGCTCGCTGATTTTCTCTTGTATGGGATTGAGGCTGACTAGATTTGAATCTTCAAACAACATTAAGTCCATGCCGCCTGCTACCGGACATGCCCACATGTATATCTCTACAAAACTGAGGAATACTGAGAATATGAAATGAAGATGCCATCCATCTTATTATCCACTGAACTTTTCACGGGATGGGACACGGCAGAGTAAGTTAAACTCGACATGTACAGACTCTACTCTTCGTGAAAGCTTGAAATTCCATTCAGCTTCATGGCTTGTGAACTTTGAAACCAAAAACTCTTTGCACATAGCTCTGCGATGGTTTTGGTGGCTTCAGATGCCCATAAGTCATCAGGAAGAGGTGAGGAAATGTAGTTCCAAAATAAGCTCCATCAACATCTATACGAGTTAAGGATGCTTTGATAAGAATTACAGAATGGACTGTTCACCCGTAAAGCTGAGCCCACAATTACAAAAGCCAAGATAGAGAGTAAAAAACAGTCATTCCAAATACCATATCAATCTCAGGATTTCATCATAGTAAGGAAAGTACGACAGAATGGGAAGCAAAAACAATCAACAAAATGAATAGATATCGGAGTTAGAGAATAGAAAGCTCACAACATAAATCAAGTTGAACTTTTTGATGTTAATTCCTGTTTATTTCTTTTTCTACAATATTCAGAAAATAATAAGTATGCAAAATTTCCCTTAAAGAAAAATATAGCATATCCTTCAAATCAGAACGAACAGGCTGCATATTTCAATAGATATTCGTAAGGATACTGCCTTGATACTTGGACCGGGGATAGTAGATGTCTTCACACCTAGGGCAGTATATCTTCACAGTACTTGACCTAGGAATGTCTGACTGACCAACGGGAAGGCATGGTTGTCCAGAGCAGTAAACTCTTGGACACCTGCCAAAGTCATAGTTTTTGTACTTCTCCATCTGCCGATAATTCAACATCATTAGAAGTGCCAACTTTATGTACACTAAACCATAGAACATGGGTAACTGAGGGAAAACTCACCATAGCAGCAATTCCTTTATTTGTCAAAACATATCGAGCATGAATCAGACCATAAAGCATCTCGGCAGCTGATTCAACCAACTCATTTTGTTCCTCTGTGAACATGTCACCTATCCAATTAAGCTGAAGTTATTCTTATATACACAAACTACAGTGGATCCTGAGTATTTGTATGATGCGGATGCGACTTCCAATACTCTTTACATTTTATATTAATATTGATATTGATGATTGTGCAGAAAGACCAGTGGGAGAAGCATTCATATCAATGAATGAATTGAATTCTGATTTGAGGAGAAATAGTTGAATTAATTTGGTCAAACAGCATTGGCAACATGAGAAACCAATAGACAGCATTCCAAACTAATAAGATGAAATATATGTATATGAACATAAGCTTACCATGAGAGGATTCAACATCCAAAATTAAATCAAGGGCATAATCATAGTAAGGAACTTGACTACTTAATCCACAGAGGTTGAAATCATCCTGTATGTAATCATCATCAACTTCACAAAAGAATTCATTTCCTCTTAGATTACAAAACCATGTGATCCAAGACGTGTCATCCCCATCAGAACCACTAACATCCGATGCCTCACTGTCTGTTTCAGATTCCTCTGCAGCAATACGTATAAGATGAATGTCAGTTTTGGCAGTTCCATATCAAGCTCATGTAAGCATTCTATCACTTCAATTTTCTCCAACATTCTTATTCTCAGCTCTCACCTCCACTTTTGCAATGTGTCTAGCTATCAGAGCTGACATTTCTCTCTCTCAGTTTTATCTAATAAAACCAACAATAATAAAAGTTTGAAGATAAAAGGAGCTACGTACACACACATCCACCTGTAAACGGTAGGCCAGCATGATAATAAATTTGCAGATATCATACTAACGATTTTACCCCTTCGCTTTCTATGATATGCGCCCTCATATATCCAATCAGATATGTTGAATGTAAAGCCCCTAAGGCGACAAGCTTACATAACCTCCATATTTTCGAAGTGGTACAAAACATTATGCTGTCTAGAAGGACGAAATTGAGGGTAGAAAATACGAAATAAAGAAAAAACGAAGGTAAAATGCAGGATTTTCTATCATCTTCCATCAACGTTTCCTCCCACCAAACAGCTTTTGTCAAGGGGGGAACTCAAAACTCCTGCTATTGACCCATTGGAAAACAGATCGGATCCTAATATAAAGTGGGGAAACCATAAAAGAACAAAACTTTTGACAACAGTGTTTTCCTCCACATACAAGATAACAAAAGAATAAAGAAATAAGCTCAAAGCGATACTAACCATCAGAGGCCTCGGGATTCTTAAAGACAGAGGCAGAGTGAGAGTCCCTGTGAACATAGGGTAGTTTAGCAGCCAAAATGGATTGCGCCGAACTGTCCTTCGCCTTGATTACCCTGGAAGTGGACGGCGAGGATCGTTCGAGCTGCTTGTCGAGGACGTCATTGATTCGCTTGCGATCAACCGGACCCACCTCGAACCTGGAGCCAACACCGCCTCGCTGTCTATACATGCCTGTACCTCTCACAACTTATCCAATCTCAAATTTAACGAGAATGGCACCGAATCATATCTCGCAGAGCCAATCGAGAAAATAGAGCATCGTGATGGCAGTTAGAGATCTGGAGAAGGAGAAGCTATAGCACAAATCTATGTCAGGCTAGGTTTGGGAGGAGCCGTGGATGTGAAGGAGAAAGGAAGGAAGAGAAAGAGTGTGGCGTTAACAAAAATGCTATTAGCATTACCTACAAGATCAACTAGTGTAGCACATAGGCTTCCAAAATGTTTGTTTCGAATTTGGGAATATTGTTACCCACATAAATCGGCTGGACAGAATTACAGGACAACTCAGCTTGTGTTTTACTTGGGGAGAATCTCCCAGCTTAGCCAATAACCATCCTATGCACTGCAAGTGACTGTCACGTTTCGTGGAACCCATTACTATTTTAGTTTTTTTCCACTCAGTGTTTATTTGTTTTGGTAAAAAAAATTAGGGCAATTACGATGAAATCCCATATAAAAAAAAAAATGAAGAAATGGTCCCTGAAATTGTCAGTGTAAGCTCCTCGACTTATCATTAACAACTTTAGAGACCATTTTTTTATTTTTTCTCTTGTGTGGGACTTCATTATAATTATCCCAAAAAAATTTAGTTGATTTCTGAATTCTGATCAGCAGTAAATTGTCTTTCTTCGGGGTTTTCTCATTGTTGAGTTCAATTATAGGAAGCCTACTTTCTACCCACATCATGAGTTCAGACACGTCAGAATACGAATTCTGCAATAAATCCTTATCACTACGGCACAATTGTTTACCTATATATGTGTTCTGTGGTTTGCTTTCATAATTATTTATATTCCATGAATCGTGTCGGCAAGCGAAGAAGAAAGGAGCTTAGAAGGGATTAAAATTATTTTAAGATTCCATAGCACGACCGCCACACTAGAGAAATGGAATTTTACTTCGTTTTATAAAAAATTGAAATATACAATGTTTTTATCTTTATACAATTATTTTTTTGCCTATATCTTTATATAATTATTATTTAGCAATAAGTTAACAAAATGAATTCTCATAAAATTATTCTTTATTCACTTCTTTCCAATTACATCCCATTCTGTGAAATAGACAAATTTTGGCGTCTGGTACATACAGACGGACAAATGCAATACCATTCTTATATGCTCATTGACTGCCTACCATATTTATTAAATTCTTCAAATTTATTTGCATTTATACAATCATCGAGATAAAATAATACAAAAACAGAAGAATATAAAATATTTCATATTACTTTTATATTCATAATCTTTTTACCTATCCACATCATAGTCCAACATTGAAGGCTTGAACCACCAGGTTGACGGGCTATGTTCTCTCTGTGATGACCCTCGGAGTCAAAGGAGGGGAAGTAAACAAAAACGGCGAGTTGCTTCTTCAAATAGGATTTCGGAGAGGAAGAAAATCACACCCTGTTACGGCACTGTCTGAAAACCAGAAAGACAAACTAAAACTGTAGGAGGTCCCTGTCATGGCCAGGGGATTGCCATCGTGGTCGGGGAAGGAAGGAGGTCGCTGTGGTTAAACAAAGGAGGTCACCAGAAGTCATCTCTTCCTTGCCGTTACACAAGGGGTCATCAAGAGAAGGAGGCTGGAATGCAGAGGGGGAGATTTGTGGAAATGGAAATGGATTCCATGGATTAGAAGATGGAAGCCAATTCCACCTACTTTGATGAAATTGGAAAATCCCATGCTGCTACCAAACAAACATTTTCCCAATTCTAATTCCATGCCCCCCAAATTCAACCAACCAGGCCAGGGTACCAAATGGGCCCCGAAATATGGACAGCTTCTCCCATGTAGAATTGCAGACTGATGCAGGGGAACACAATAAAGCACAAACCTCAAACTGATACCGATTACATCCAATTTCCACAGAATATAACCTTTACAATTACGAATATAAACCGTAGTAGTGAATGGTGAAATACACGTAATGTCTACACATCTGATTACCAGTCTAGTCATCAGCAAAATACTTCTCCTCCGCATCAACGTTGGCTTCCCTCTGCCAATGATCATCAAGGGTCTCATCATTGTCTATCCTAGAGTAATCTAAATGTTCCTGATCTTCCCCCAACAAAAACTTCTGCTGCATTATGTAGGTGAATTGATTCAAACGATCCTCGATTTCTTCTGGAGATAAAGATGATTCCTCATTCTCCCTTGTTTTGTCCGATGGATCATCGGGGTGATTTAAGTGCGTCTGCAAGTGACAGCAAACATTATAGTAATATTCATTAATTCAACAAACACAGTATCCATGTTAGCACTACAATCTCCAGCAAGATAGAGATCCAAAACCATCAGACATCAAATAGTATTTTCAATGATCATCAATATACAACATAGGCAATTCACATTATCGATCTAATGGAAAACCAAAGTTTAAGCAAGATAATCACATTAACAAGGAATCAAATATTTCTCAAAGAAGACAATAAAACATTCAACACTAAGTCATCATCAAATGTGGTGCGTCAAACTTACTAATCATATATTATCATTTCAACAAGAACAAGTAATTACTAGAAATTATATTTTGGATATCCACATACCCCATCTCGTATTATTGATTTATTCATATCAGCTGCATCAGTATACAGTTTTGCTGAGGGACAAAGGTAGATGAAAATTCATAGTGGAAACTGGATACCAATTATTTTATATTCTTAAGGGAGTGTAACAGAACAAATAGACAACGAAGTCAATATTGAGCCAAGTAGGTTTGGATTATCTTGAGTTCCGACTAACATGTCCAGTGCACAGAGGTTACAATACCAATCCAGATTCTAAAAACCTTTCTGAGAAGGCAAGTAAGGGGAAGCCAGAGAGAAGGAGGAAAAGGCTGATGTACTTGGTGATGCCATGGATGCCACCTAAGAGAATATGTAGGAGTCAAGATCTGAGAGAGATGAAATACTTGGGATCTTTTGCAAGCAACAACATCCACTTCCATGTGCAAACTTTGCTTCATTGCATACTAAACCAACACGTGTTACTTAAAGTTCCACATCAACTAAGGCCTATGAAAGGGACAAGAGGCAAGTTTATGGAAGGAAGGGGAAGATCATTTGCTTGACCATGGTAAGGGCATGTGATATTTTCTTAGCCATGAGGCCAAAGACTTCTGTTTTTTGTTTCCAAATACCCGGATGTTAAGTAATCTGGCAGGCTTTCTAGGAGTTTGTGTTTTTAACTAGTTTTCCTTCTGTCTGGTTTACGCTGCCCAGTATCACTTCACTGGGTTTTCCGATTGGATTGCCCAGTCCCCAGACTGATTTTAATTAATTACCTTGAAAAGTGAAAACAACACAACTCCAAAAAAACAGAAAGAAGATGATGTGTAAGGTGTAGGGAATATTATTAAAGGATATTATCAGTGAATATATATTAGAAGAAGGCGTTGGCGTGCTATGTACTAATGATGGGAATTAAGTGACTCCTATATAAGGGAGAGTACGCACATTTGTAAAACTGTCTTGCGGTATATTGAATGATAACTCAGAATTCTCCTTACCTCTGTTCTCTTCTCTTCTTTTCCCTCTCCTCTTCTCCTTCTTCCTACTCTTCTTTTACACCTTCCACATCAGTGGTATCAGAGCTATTGCTCCTCGGCCACTTGCTTCTCTTGCTCATGGTCACTACCAGATCACAGGACGCCTCTAATCACATGGCTGACCAATCAGAGGCACGTCTACAAGCGATCGAGGCCGAATTATAGGGCCTTCAGGATGTGCCGGCTATGGTCCAAGATTTGAGTTCTTTACCCACCATTGTTCAATCTTTGGTAGCGGAATTGGCCATCTTACACCGTGACAGGGAATCAAAAGTGCAAGATGAAGGGATCGACGTCGAGGTCGTACACGATTAGCTCCGGAATTGGGTGGCCAGGGGCATACGTCTCATTATATCAGTTAGAACGCTGGGTATAATGATTTCCGGCATCCAAGAAACACCACACATTGGGACTATCACAAGCCGCACAATGACAAGGGAAGCTATAATCCTCCTACTCGCCTTACAAAGATGGCTTCCCCACGGTTCCAGTGCGCCGACATCAACGGTTGGATACAAAATTGTGACCGTTATTTGGAACTCGACGGCATACCAGAATACTGGAAGGTTCGGTTGGCCAGTATCAACCTGGATGATCGTGGCTATGTTTGGCATCGGGCTTTCGAGGAAGAAGAAGAACATGGCAGACCGATTTCTTGGTCTAAATACAAGCAGGTTTTGAAGGCACGATTCGGATCCCCATACGAGAAACCAATGGCCGAATTCAAAAGATTACATCAACAAGACTCTTCGGATGACTACAACGATGAATTCGACAACCTTCGTTGTAAGTTGCGATTGTCGGACGAATATGCAGTGCAGCCCTATGTTGAAGGTCTTCGGCCGGAGTGTGTCGACAGGTTCGTCTTCTTCAACCAAGAACGATGCTGGAAGCTAGAAGTATAGCTAAGATTTACGAGATTAATACCCGCGATGAAGCTGAGTCAAAGAGTGGGCCCCGTCGAAACACCCGGTATACTACACGTTCATCGACAACGTGGCGCAACACCAAGAATCCATCTTTTATGTCTGGGACCCACACTTGGGGTCAGAAACTTCCTTCTTGGGTCAAAACCACTAGCAATACCGGTCGACCTAATTGGAACTCCGTCGCCATACCGTTGGGTGCCACCACTTCGCGTACAGGGTCGATGTTTTCGTCGGCCCGAGGACCCCAAAAGATGATGCCGGAGGAGGAGGAAGAGCACCGCGCCAAGAATTTATGCTTTTACTGTCACCAGCCATTTACACATGGGCATAGTTGTTCGCAGAGCGAAAGGCTGCAACTTCAGCTAATTGAGTTAGAACAAGAAGATGAGGATACTAAGGAGGAAGAAACAGAGCCATTGCCGGATTGCTCGGCGCCTTCAGAATGTTTACAGATTTCATTGCAAGCCATCCAAGGGGGAATGGGGGTTGCCTTTATGCGCATACAGGGTCTGGTAGGAAAGAAACCGGTACAGATTTTGATTGACAATAAGGCATCGCATGACTATCTCGACCTTGATCTCGCCAAACAATTGGGGTGGAAGAATGTTCTGGTCACGGGAGAAGTAGAAGTTGCTGGTGGGGGACGGGTATAGCTACATGGCACTTGGAAAAATTTTCAGTGGCACATGCAAGGAGAGGATTTCCAATTTGATTAGAAGGTGATGGAAATCAAGACATGTGACATTATACTAGGTTTCTTATGGCTGCAGCAGGTGGTGCATCATGCCTCCTGGAATTACGATGATTTGGCCATGACCTTGTGGTATAAAAATGCAGTCTATACCTTGAAACCCGCTATTAAAGAAGGATGTAAGTTGGTTCATCATATTGAAAACCATATAGACGAGGGAAGTCAATTCTTCTTGCTGCAAGCAGTTGAGTCCACTGATATTCAACCATGCATCCTCCATAATACCAGGGAGACCGCGGTTCAAGGGGTGCGTGGGATACTCAAGTCTTTTGCTAATGTGTTTTCTAACCCAAAAACATTGCCGCCATTTAGAGAGGGATACAATCACCCCATAGTGCTGCATTAAGGGTCTAATCCAATTAATCTACGCCCCTATCGTTACCCAACGACATAGAAAGATGAGATTGAAAGGCAGGTTAAGGGTCTATTAGAGAACAGAGTAATTTAGGAAAGCTCTTCCCCTTTTGCCTCTCCTATTGTCTTGGTTAAGAAGAAGGATGGTACATGGCGCATGTGTATCGATTACCAGGAACTTAATAAGTTGGCTGTGAAAAATAAATACCCAATTCCCTTGGTAGAAGATCTATAAGATGAACTTTGTGAGGCCCGGTGGTTTACCAAATTGGATCTCCGAGCTAGTTATCACCAGATTAGAATGGAGTCTAGTGATGCATACAAGACAGCATTCCAAACATTATGAGTGGTTGGTAATGCCGTTTGGATTCACGAATGCCCCGACAACATTTCAGGGAGCCATGAACACTATTTTTTGTGACCACCTTAGGAAATTTGTTTTGGTATTTTTTGATGATATATTGGTATATAGTGCTAGTATGATTCTACATTTGGAGCATCTTAAGATTGTGTTTGAACTGTTGAGGAAGCATCAGTATTTTGTGAAGGAAAGTAAATGTCCTTTTGCAGCCACTAAAGTGGAATATTTGGGACACATTATTCAAAAAGGTGTAGAGTCCATTAATCCACAGAAAATTAAGGCACTATTAGAGTGGCCTGAACTGGCTACGGTTAAGCAACTTTGACCCTTTCTTGGGTTAGCAGGTTACTATAGGTGGTTTATCAAGTCTTAAGGTGAACTAGCCCGGCCATTAACCAATTTATTAAGAAAGGACAATTTTTCATGGACTCCTGAGGCTGTAGATTCGTTTGGGAAGTTGAAAGAGACCTTGAGTTCAGCTCCGATGTTAGCATTGCTGGATTTCTCTAAGACATTTGTGATTGAAACCGATACGTGTGGAGTAGGTATTGGCGCAGTTCTGATACAGGGAGGCCAACCTTTAGCATTCTTTAGCAAAGCATTAGCTCCTCGACATCATTCCTTATCAATCTATGAGAAGGAACTATTGCCTGTGGTGCAAGCAGTGGAGCATTGGCACCAGTACCTAGAAGGGAGACGGTTTGTCATACACACTGACCAGCAAAGTTTAAAATATTTGCTGGATCAAAAACTTAAGACCTCATTTCAAATGTATTGGGTCTCCAAATTGATGGGTTACGATTATGAAATACAATATAAACAGGGAGCTAATAATTATGTGGCCAATGCTTTATCACACAAACCAAAAATGGAAATTATGCAACTGACCTTATCCACGTGTTCAAACGATTTGTTGCAGGAAATTAGGAGAGTTGGGAGGAAGATGCTGATTTAAAACAGCGGTTGGTTCAGTTATAGCAAGGAGCTGGCAGTCTGGGAAAATACACGTGGCATGATACTCTATTAAGGAAGAGTGGTCAAATTGTGGTTGGCAGCAGTGTGGCAACTCGGCATAAAATTCTGGAGTGGCTACATGCTAGGGCTCAAGGTGGGCATTTTGGTATTCATGCTACTTATCAGCGTGTGAAGTCTCTTTTTTGGTGGAAAAATCTGTTTAAGGATGTTAAGGACCTCATTCGGCATTGTGATGTGTGTGCACGCTATAAATATGATTCAGCCACCTATCCCAGATTGTTGCATCCTCTTCCTATTCCTAGTAGAGTGTGGGAAAGTGTGACTATGAATTTCATAGAGGGGTTACCTAAATCGCAGGGGAAGGACACCATTTGGGTTGTGGTGGATAGGTTGAGTAAATATGCACATTATTTGGCACTTTCTCATCCCTTTTCTACATCAATTTGGCTCAACAGTTTTTGGATGGGGTTTATAGGCTGCATGGGGCTCCTATGGAGATCATAAGTGATCGAGATATGATCTTTGTTAGCAATTTTTGGCAGGAGTCCCTTAAGGTACTTAAGATTGATCAGAAATTAACCTCATCCTTTCACCCTCAAATGGATGGCCAATCGGAGGTTGTCAACCGTTGGTTAGAAACATACCTCCGTTGCATGTGTTGGGAGTTGCCTAAGGAATGAAGTCGTTGGTTACCATTGGCGGAATGGTGGTATAACACGACTTACCACTCTTCGACAAAGGTCACATTGCATGAATTGTTGTATGGTTAGAGACCTCCGGTTTATGTGCCTTATTTGCCTCATATTGCTATTGTGGATGCTGTGGATCGGTCTTTTGTTGCTAGGGAAGAAGCATTATTAGTGGCAAAGCATCATTTGTCTGTACTGTTAATATGATGAAGCAGCGGGCTGATTCGCATCGAACGGATAGGGAATTTCAAGTAGGACAGTGGGTATTCTTGAAACTGCAACCTTATCGACAAGTGTGAGCTGCATCCCGGAGCAATCAAAAGCTTGCTCCAAGGTATTTTGGTCCTTATCAAGTTCTTAAGAGGGTTGGGATTGCGGCTTATTAGTTGGAACTGCCTCTGGAAGTACAAATTCATCATACCTTCCATATTTCCTTGAAGTTGTGTCTAGACCTGACAGTCAAGAGTCGTCACCCTCCAGTTGATTGGCCAGGGATTCCTTCCACTAAGGTTCCTGAGTTAATTGTGAATAAGAGGGTCGGGCAGTGCAAGGGCAGAATTGTGACCGAAGTTTTAGTTAAGTGGCAGCAGCTTCCTGAAGAAGAGGCTTCATGGATGCTATTGTATCAGTTGCAACAACAGTACCCCGATTTTGTGGTAACAAACCCTTGAGGACAAGGGTGCTTGAGGGGGGTATTGATGTGTAAGGTGTAGGGAATATTATTAGAGGATATTATTAGTGAATATTATATTTTTAGATATATTAGAAGAAGGCGTTGGCGCGCTTTGTACTAATGATGGGAGGCCGCGCCTAGGGAATTAAGTGACTCCTATATAAGGAAGAGTAGGCACATTTGTAAAACTGTCTTGCGGTATATTGAATGATAACTCAGAATTCTCCTTACCTCTGTTCTCTTCTCTTCTCTTCTTTTCCCTCTCCTCTTCTCCTTCTTCCTACCGTTCTTCTACACCCTCCACATCAGAGGATAACCAAAACCTATGGGTTAATGGTTTTAATGTTTTATACTTAAACAATTCAATGTTGATGGTCATCTGTTATACCTTCAGTATTTCCGTGATATGAATGAGATCCAACTTGAAACCAAATGAGCAAACATGCAAGAGTTGACACAATATCAATTGAGGTTTCAAATTTATCGTCTTGTTGCCCCAAGGACAGCTTTCTCTTTGCCCCAAGGACAGCTTTTCAAGTTGGTCAACAAGAAATTAAAGAATATCCATGGCATCTTGGTGAGGAAAGAGGAGGTGAGATCAAAATAATTGGATTGTATTGAATTGAATGACATGCAGGATATTCAATCCACTTCTAGTTAAACAAAATAAACCAAACATAAACGAGCATCAATGCGAGACATCACAAAATAACATGAAGATTGCGAGCAAGCTCACTCACTAACAGTAGTAAATGACATAATAGAGAATAGTCATGCCTCTACATGAAAGACGAGTAGAAAACACAGCAATCTAATAGCCATATATCCCATAAAACCCAAAATAGAATGCATGTACGTTTACAGTGTCTTACCGCAGTAGGATGATTATCACTAGTAATTTTTATCCTTTCTTCCTCCTCCTCCTCCTCCTCCTCCACCTCTTCTTGAATCCTCTCATTACCAACCCAGTCCCTTTCAGCCACACCTAACCTCTGCTGCTCCCCTCTAATTTTTGCCACAAGGAATGCTTCCTCTGACCTCCTCATCAAAGTCTCCGACCACCGCTCTCCAGGCCTTGCCATGCGTCTGCCACTCTGGTCCTGAAATCTCCCTACATACTCGTGATGAAGATATGGCTCTCTCTCCCTCATTGCATCTTCCGAAAAGTAGTTCCCATCGCACATCAATTTATCCAAGTAGGCCCGCCTTCGGTTCTTCACAGTCACTGACCTCATCCTCAATTCCTCCGACGTTGGACTCATTACGCTCCAAAGACGCTTCAAATGCCAATTGATTTCATAGTCAGACTTAAGCGCATCAAACTCGCGCAGTTCATTGCTTCTAAGTTGGGATCCATACCGTTCTACACAATATTCAAGCAACAGAAAAGAGATTAAATCAATAGGAAAATTCAGTAAAATTTCCGGCGCCATAAGGCCGCAAAATGTCTCATTATGTTGAAACAAATGTTTTAGTTGCTTGTTGTTTAAAATACAATTCAGCTTATTTGAATAATTAAACACAGGATGTCACAACTGCAACTACAGGATTTGGAAGAAGACTATGAAAATAAAGAGTAGAGAAAGAAAATTACCTAAGAAAAGGGCGACGTCTCGAGAGAGAAGGTCGAGAAAGATGGCCTTCCGTTGAGATGGGTCGGCGGCAGCTGATTGCAAAGCGCGAGGGAAGTATAGGTTCTCCAAAGACGATAACCGTTCTGATATCCTCTCCATTGCATCGCCGCTTATTCCTCGATTCGTCTTCTCCTCCATCTCACTCTTCTCTAGCTCTCTCTGCGTTTCAGCCGTTTCCTACTTCGCCTGCGTTCCTTTCCTGTATAAATAGTTATTCTAGTTCTAGCACAGGTCGGTGGATCGCATCACTTCTGTGCGTCGTGTTTGGAAACCGAACTATCGTGTCCCCATTGCTTTTTGGACCAGCTGTGTATCTGACATCTCATTACGTGTTGGGCCTATTTTACTTAGATTTTGGGCTTCCGAAGATTGAGAGGGCCCAAGCTCAACTAAGTCTAAAGAGATAGGAAAAATAACAAAATTTTTTGTAACGAACAAATACTAAATTTCGAAGAATATAGCAGAAATCAATCAACCAATAATCAAATATATGGGAGAGGGTGTCTCCATTGATTTCCCTCTTCATTTACTTTCCATTGAATGTATATATCATTATATCAACTTTCAATAGTTGAGATTTATCATAATAAATAGTAAATCTCAACCATTAAAAATTGATATAATGATAGATATATTTAATGGAAAGAAAAATCAATGGAGACATCCTCTCCCCAAATATATATCTCAAAACCTTGTCTGTCTCCTGTTAAATGTCCATAAACATCTACTTGGCATCTTTATCCCAAAACTAGTGGCCACTTAGTGCACTAAAAAAACATTGGTCACGTCAGTCAGTTATATTGGAAATATTGAGGACTAAAACAAATGCGTGGCCTCCCAAGGTTAATATCTATTGGTTGATTTCTACATACCATATTAAACCAACCACTTCATGATGGTAAAAAACTTGCTTAATATAAATGTTTATCGTCTTAAATGCAGCATATTCGATCACTATATTAATCATATTTTGCTTACCACTCCATGTACGTACGTTAATTATTTGGATGAGGTAAATAAACAACGCTTAATAACTTAGATGAGTTCTGACGTTTTATTGTATATTGTTTTACTATTTTTAAGCTACAATTATAATATGCATTACCATTGTGGCACAAGTACCTTTCATTTCAGTGTAATTTATTTGACCCATTTATCAATGATTAAGACATTACCATTACGAAATTTCACTTCGCTGTTAATTTTGGTAGGTTATGCTTTCATTTTTTTTTACCACCCATATTATTTAATCATCACTTTCGTTGTGTTAGATGAAATTTTGTATCATCCAAAACATTGACAAAAATAATTGTCCAACCACAGAGGTTTACATTATTGAATTCTAAAAAAGAGGACTTCCTCATGCACATATCATTTTGTGGTTGGTCGATGCTGACAAACCAAGGACTCTAGCAGATGTTGACAAAATTATTTCAGCTGAAATACCAGACAAATATAAAGATCCAGAGTTGTATGAGCTGGTGGGAAGCAACATGGTACATGGACCTTGCGAAAATTCGAACAAGAAGGCACCATGCATGAAGGATGGAAAATGTTCAAAATACTTTCCAAAAAGATCTCATGAATGTACCCTACTCAATGAGAATGGTTATCCTACATACTGTAGGAGGAAGAGGATGGACGTACAGTGTCTAGGAAAGGCATCAAGCTTGACAATAAATTTGTTGTTCCTTACAATGCTAGATTGCTCAAACTATTTTATGGTTATCTAAATGTGGAGAAGACAAATCATCAGTCACGTGCTATCAAGTACCTATTCAAGTATGTTAGTAAGGGAAATGACCGTGTCATTGCAGGAATTTACAATAAGAGTGACTCACCAGGATCCCAAGATGCTTTCAATGAAATAACTCACTACCTTAACCGTAGGTACATATTGTCATGCGAGGCATCATGGAGGATATTTTTATTTGACATTCATCATAGACATCCATCAGTTGAAAGGCTGAGTTTCCACCTTCCTCAACTGCAACCAGTTTACTTCACGCGAAGAGATAGAATGTCCTCACTGGTTAACAGGCAAAGAGTGAAAGAATCTATGTTTCTTGCATGGATGGAGAAAAATAAAGATGACCCATTTGCAAGGAAACTAACTTACTCTCAATTCCCTAACTACTTTACGTTTGTGAAGGAGAAAAGATTTTGGAAGCTACATGAGTGTGGATCCTCAGTAGGCAGATTGGGTCATTGTACTCCATCTCAAGGTGAACTATACTACCAACGGTTGTTTGTTAACAAAGGTTTAAGGACCAAAGAATTATGTAGAGATAAGGACGGTTAACAATATTGTTTATCCAACATTCAGAGAAGCATGCTACGCTCTTGGGTTACTAGATGATGACAAAGAGTTTATAGATGCCATAAAAGAAGTATCATTATGGGCATCAGGCAATTATCTACACCGGTTTTTCGTCACCATGTTGTTAAGCCATTCGCTTTCACAACTTGTCGTCGTATGGGAGCAGACAAAAGAACTTATTTGTGAAGATTTGTTGCATGTGAGCCACAACAACGAAATTTATTCAGGTTCGTACAAATACGTAGTTTCATATTTCTTCTTCCATATTCTATTGTACTAATTTTTTAAGAAAATTTCTCTAACAATCATCCTACCTATATGCTTGTGTCTACAAATTGAGTAATAATGTAAATATATGTGCTGGCAAAAAAAAGTAAAATACTGATGCTTCTTAGAATATTAAGGGAAAAAATTACAAGCAGTAAAATGTTGTAAATATATGTTTAGGTGTAAAATTTTCAAGCAGTGACAAGGAAGATGCAAGGTTTCATCACATTGTACAACTTCTATTGTGTAATGGGAAAAGTCTAGACTATTACCCATACATGCCAAAGCCAAGCAAGGAAAACATGGTAGACACCGCCAACCATCTAATTCTTCAAGAGTTAAACTATGACAGAGAACATGAAAAAGCAGAGTGCGAGAGGTTGACAGAGACAATGACAGACGAACAAAGAATGATTTTTGACCATATCATAAATGTAGTGACATTAAAAGTAGGTGGCTTCTTCTTTGTTCATGGTTTTAGAGGAATTGGTAAGATATACATATGGAACGCATTAACGGCAGATGTCAGATCACATGAGGGAATAATTCTTAATGTTGCCTTAAGTGGAATAGTAGCAACTCTTCTACCATCTAGAAGGACAACGCATTCATGGTTTTGCATCCCAATAGATGTGAATGAGGACTCCATCTGTGGCATTATTCACAACTCACCATCAGCTAACTTAATCAAAGTAACAAACCTCATAATTTGGGATGAGGTGCCAATGGTCAAGCGACATTGCATCGAGGCATTTGATCACACTTTACGAGATTTAATGAAGTCTAACACTATATTTGGAGGGAAACTGTTGTAATGGGAGGTTACTTTAGACAAATATTACCAATTATACCCAAGGGCGGTAGAGCTGAGATAGTGGATGCAGCCATCAATACATCTCATGTTTGGCGTGAGTGCAAGCTACTACAGTTGACTAAGAATATGAGGTTATAGTCATCGAGTAATCCAGATGAGCAAGAGAAAATTAAAACTTTCTCAGCATGGTAATTAAAAGTTGGCGACAAGAAGATTGGTCTTCCACATGATGGTATAACTGACATATCAATACCACCAGAGTTGTTACTTCATGATCATTTAAATCCAATGAAGTCTGTTGTTGAATCAACATATCCACACTTACTAGAACATATTGCAGAAGAGAATTACTTGACCAATAGGGCGATACTGACTCCTACAACGGACAACGTTGATGTGTTAAATGATTACATGTGCTTTTTGTTGCCGGGTGAAGTGATTGAGTACTTCAGTTCAGATTCTATATGTCGGACTAATAATGCAAATAGGAGTTTTGAAGATTTGTACAATTCTGAATTCCTCAATTCAATTAAGTGTTTAGGGATACCTTATCATAAGCTTATTCTTAATGTTGGCGTGCCAATAATGTTAATAAGGAATATTGACCAAGCTACTGGGTTGTGCAATGGAACTAGGTTACGAATAACATATCTTGGCAAAAACTTCATAAAGGCAAAAGCACTAAATGGAATAAGTATTGGTGAAGAGATTCTTATTCATCGTATGGACATAAATCCTTCAGAGACCAAACTGCCTTTTAACATAACAAGGAGGCAATTTCCAATTATCATTTCATTTGCAATGAGTCAATGACAATCAACAAAAGCTAAGGTCAATTGATGTGCACTGTTGGACTATACCTTCCAAGCCCTATTTTCTTACATGGTCAATTGTACGTTGCATTATCAAAAGTTAAAAGCTTCAATGGTTTGAAATTACTCATTTTGGATGAGCATAAGAGATGTACCAATGTAACAAATAATGTAGTATACAGAGAGGTTTTCCATAATCTCATTTCTTAATGAAATGTAACATGATTTTGTGAGTGATTGCACAATGTTATAATCCTTTAAATTTGTTTGTTTTATTCTCTTACAAGTTTTGACAGATTTAGCTACAATGATGAAATTCACGATATTACATGGTCATGCAAAAAAACATAAACCCGTGCATCGCACGGGGTCTTTTATCTTGTTATCTTTATATTCTGTAAGATATGTTTTAGCCCTAAATCTGTTTACCCACAATTTACTACTGAAGTAGGTATAATAAGTTACAACATCTAAACATTACTTGAATTTTCTAATCCATTGTCAATTAAAGCATTTTGTTCACCAGCGTGCAAAAAAAAAGGTATTTTATTCACCAAGATTTGAGTTTACAAAGTTAACTGTTAAACAAAATGATTATTATAAATCCTAAAAAGTTCTCGTAAGCTTCAACTTCTCCAAGAGAACAAGTACCCAGAGCAATTTCTCGGTATTCTTTCTGACAATTTCATTACTAGGTCTATTCTGCTAGCATAAAAGTCATATGAATTACAGGCACCTCCTCAGGAAATTTTTCCAGAGGGATGACCAAACTAATTTTCCGATGCGAATCAAAATCGTTAATCATTCACCGACATTTTCCACCACAAATCATTCAACTCAAAAGTAGCATAAGATTATAACCCAGTGCAATTTCCTCTTCATTAATATATTCAGCTTTCTCCTGTTCAAGGATTTCCATCAAGTATCAAAACAACCATGAACCAATTCAAGCTAAGGGGCAAAATCCAGACTTGATTCCTGTTTCTTGTCAAGATTGAATTGTTATAAACAGCTGTAAACGTCTCTGATTCTTCAAAGCAGCTCAATATGACTGGTAATTGCTTCTGGGCAAGACTGGGCCTGTAGAAGCTCCAAACGGGCGAAAGGTGGAGCAAACTGCAATATGTAATCTTCATCTGAAAAACCAGGCATGTGCATATTACTAACTAATAAACACCTAACGAATAGATCCGGGACTTAAAGTTGCATTTGCAAGATTTCGTCATGTTTCTTATTTATCTGCTGACTCAAAAAAAAATAAAAAAAGGGAATGGTTCAATAATACTCACTCTCCTTGACTGTTCCATAAAGCCAGCATAAAACTTCATCTGCAAACGCCAAGCAGACTCCTCCCTGCCAACAAGTTTTATTAACATCATGAAAAAGCCATGCTAAACATTTGTTGAGTCTATCTAGCATGATTTTCTAGTTCCCTTTGAGGCAATTTAAACAGATCCTAAGATTAAGTGGTCATTGAATAGCATGTATAGACAACTGTCCCTGTATAATTGACTATGTGAACATCTTTCCTTTTGGCTGTGAAGTCTGGAACCCACAGGAGAGAGAAGTTGGAGCTTCCAGTAGTGGTAGATTCACAATTGCAATCACCAAGAAAAGCATAGAGTAGCAACGTGCATCTAGCAGTAGTTAAAAATTACCTGCCAATAGTTCTTCATTTTTATTCTGTGAGTGATATCTTTGGTTCTTAGTCTTTCTGTCCGTACAAGACGACCAGCATCATCTCTGCATTAAGTCAAAATATTTTTACCATAACACCAAGCCAAACTGTCAGTAGCAAGCTTACTATGCATTTCAAGCTCTAATCAGCTCATATCAATGATATGAAAGCTTGTGCAAGAACAAATATGTTCTAATGGTATGATGATCACAATTACCTAAATCCTATGACAATATATGGAACTCCCGCCAAAAATGACTGAATCTGCAAGAATCAAGAATAGGGGCTTTGTTAAAGAATGAACTCGTGATTTTTAAAGGACCAAATTGTAGAAAACCGATCTCATGGCGAAATCATAAAGAAGAACCAACAAAAAAGGCAGAAAATTCTTAAAACAAATAAAAGCTAATCTCCGAAATACATAGCTCAATCCTCAAAACAATAAAATGAACAAACATCTAGCTCACAAAGATTGAAAAAGATACAAAAGAAATACTCGAGATGAAAGCATATAAAATCATAGCATAAGATAGGATGAGTTTTACCCAAAACTTTAGCAGTTTTTCTCTCTCATATTTTTCCTCAGTATGATAGTCCAACTGCATCATTGAGGATGGCATATTGTTGTTGTTAAAAGCCTATATCATGACTATAACAAGAAACCAGAAGAAATGGGATGGAAGTAATGGAAAAGTAAGCAGCAAGGAAGCTTAGACTTTGTCAACCTCACGACTTGTCTTCAGTTCAACATAAAATCTCCTTCCATCATCAGTTGAATCACAGCAATCCATCTCAGCACCCATCAAGATGCGGTGAGCCCCTAATTTTGTTTTGATCACAGAACAATATTCAACATTGGCATCAACATGATGTATCCCCTCTCCATCAGACCTTCTAGGATCTTCAGTGGCAAGGCTCTCAAAACAATATCCCCAATAACATCTGATTCCAAAACATACTCAGTATAAAGCTTAACTGATAAAAATTTAAAAAAGGATATTAACGCAATGAAGGCAATCAATTACTATTAGGCCATTTATCTCCCAACTAAACTGTATAAAAGAAAACTTCACTTTTTTGCCCCTTTGCTTTATAAATCACAAATAATCAATTAGAAACAACTAATTTATTTACTGTCAATACATTCATCTGTCTACCCACCTAAGTTTATATGTAGGTCTCAATATGACATAAGGCGCAAAGGCATTAGTATTCAACCATTATCGGAGGGATGAATATTATCCAATTGATGCCCCTAATTCATAGTAGTTCAATCTCAATATCCTCAGCAAGATATTTCTCCCTCTTCCCAACCCCACCCCACCCCCTCGGTTTTGTTTCTATCCTAAAGGAAGAACTAGTTAGGCCAGCATTGCAAATACTTTAGAATTTTCAATCCCCCATCTCCCAGTACTTCTTTCATCCTTTTGGGGTTCAATCCATTCCTTTGCCGCTAGTTCCACTGCAGCTCTCTCAATTTCTCTACGTATCCAGAATAATAACAGGATACGCAAGTATTGTACCTCCGGCGATCCAAATCACTCTGTGGTCTTTCTGGTAGTTTATGCACATCAAGATAAACAACTCCATTCCTTTTATGCACCCCCATTTCCCAAGGCTCATGTCGGATATAAGCAGTGGCCATTATCTGCAAAAGAGTTCATTAAAAATGTATTAGTATAGTATCTAGAAATGTTCATCAGGAACTCTTAAACAAATTTAAGTATTTAACAGCCCAAAGGTAATAACTACTTCACAGGAACAATGCAAATATTCTCCTATGAAGAGATTCTGATTCCATTACCTTGTTAAGATTGTTACGAAATGTCTGCAAAGGATCAAAAAGAAGGATAAGGTAAGAACGTTCAGAACTTACATTTTAGAAGTATTACATGTTTGCAAAAACTTAAATCATCAAGTTCTTTATACCACAAAATGAATGTTTTGGAGGGGAATATTTTTGCCTCTAATGCAAGCAAGAAGATCACCGAAGCCCTCTGAGCCCAAGTCTGCGTCAGGGGTTAACCAGAAAAGAAAGGGAGTAACAACATCAGTTTTGATATGCATATCCCCCAAATACCAGTATAAAACAAAACTTCTACAGTTATAAAGCAAGAGTTCAAAGTTATAAACATGTACCTTTTTTAGCGATAAATGTATCGTAACCATCGTTCAAATGAGCTCCAATATCTTCAGTGATAAGGCGCTTAAAAAGCCTCTAAATAAATGAAGTAGAGGGCACTTAAGTATGCAAGATATCAGCAAGGGTATCACACACATGAAAGAAAAAAAATGAATAGAGAGAAAATCAAATGCGATGAGCTCTATATAGCTTACCAAGCTGCGATCATCAAAGTAGACCTCTCCACCTTCTACACGACTATAGCAGGCAATTTCAGATGGCTAGCAGATAAGAAAAGAAAACATATGGTCAGAACACATATGCTGGCAAGTTACTTAGCACCCATGCATAAGTGCAGTTCTCCAACAATATAAACAAGTCCAAAATTACAAATTAGTGATGGTGATACACAAATCAAATTATCAATATTAAATTATTAAAGCTCCATGTGATCATTTGAGCGATCATTTGTTTCACATTATATTATACTAATACCTTAAATTTGGGATGACATGGTCCCAAACATCCAACGTGAGACATAAAATTCCCGCTTCAAAACAATTCTCTAGCACTCTTACCACTTAAATGCTTGGTACATCGGCAAAAAAAGCAGAGAAAATGGAATGTCCCTACCTCCTGAATAGAAATACACTTTCTTGACAAAGTCTCTTCACTCTTGGAGAGCTTCAGCTCAGCGACAAATCTTTCATCATGGCGGCCATTTGAAAACCTGTTTCCGTAACCAAAATTTTGCCTCTGAGGATAAGGTCCTGGACGAGGAAGAAGGCCCGCTCCTCTATCATTTTGCCAACGACCACGGCCAAAACCCCCCCTACCCTGAGGATTTGTATTGCGGACAGCAGGCAATACTGCAAGGGAAACTTACATCTCGCTATAAAACAAACTGAGAAATAAAATCGACAAAGTTATTTACTTTTAAGTTCAATGGCGTTTTCAGCTGCTTCAGAAGTTCAGGCGCGTTATCATTTCCTTGACATAAGAAATGAGAAACCATCCAATTGAGTATGAGGATTTTAAAACTTTCCGCAGGTTCATAAAGGGAAAGCCATTATGCCGAAAACACATGCACAAAACTTACTGGAAGCTGCACAGTCGGTTTATGGCAAAAAAGATATGGGGCGGTACTCAAAGTGAGTTCAGTATCATAAAAATTTCGCGAACATGTAGTATGATGGGCCAAGCTAGAAACCCGTAACCTCAACGCAATATGCAGTTAGGGAATTACCAGGAATCGAGTAAGGACTTTGAGCAAGAGTTTTACAATAATCTTCATTATCAGAGCCAAACAGGTCTTTTTCGTCAAGGTCACAATAGGCCCTACTGCTCTGCTCAACCCCCTCGCCATTCTCTTCGTCTTCATCGGCAGCACTGCTGGCGCTTCCGCTACCACCACTGGAGGAATCATCGCGATCACTGGCGTTGGATGAAGAAGCAGATGATGAAGAGGATGAAGAAGAACCGGAGGAGGAGGAAGACTGGGAAGAGGAGTGAGTTCCATCTTGGTCGCCATGGGCCTCTTTGTCGGGGTCCTGATCGTAATGTTCACCGAATATATCTAGGTCCTGCTCTGAGAAATCCATTCCGATGATCTTCGTCTGTTTCGGCTTGCGTCTGTAGCTTTGTGTTTTTTATAGTCGCACAAGCAAGTTCGATTCTTTTTTTTTTTTGGGGGGCGAAGAAGAAGCAAGATCGAATCGAACCCCAAGCGTCAATTCGTTCAGGGTCTCGATGCCATGTGAACCACACCGTTGATTGCCAGTACACCTTTCTTTCTCTTTCATGTTTTCCATTTCCCTTTTTTTTTTCCGTCCTGACGTAATGTTGTTGTGTGTTGGGAATGGGCAAGTCTCTTACGACACCGCTTTCTAATTGGGCTACAATGAGGGCAGAGAATTAAAAACATTGAAAAGTACCACCAAGAACCATCAGGGTTACCAACGAAGAATAAGTTTAGTGGAGGGGATTAGTCCTTATAACATGGTAAGGTCGTTCACATTTGTGTTTGATAGTGTCTTAAATAGGATTACTTCTAATAGGGCTGCTTCCAGTTACAGGATACCTATGCCCAGAGATAAGAACATGCTTGAATCCTTGATATATGCTCACGTTAATATTACAAGTCAGGTATCATTTGTGGTTCGCAGAAGTTAAAATGGTTGACAAATTGACCCAAAGTTTAGAAATGATCTGCTTTTTTATTTTTTTCTAAATTCATTGTTGTGGAGTACTCCTCCGACTCTTTATATATTTACCTAATTTAATAAGAGTAAAGAAGTTAGTTAATATACCATATATTTTCTAAAATACCTTAGTCATCATCCATAATTTCTCCATTTCCTTTCCTTCTTGATTATGGTTGAAGGAACAAGGAGTAAATTAGAAAAAGATTAACAAATATAAAAATTATATTTTATATTTAGGATCATGATCAATCCTCTAAATATATTTTATATTAATAAGAGAAGGAGCATTATTTTTAGGTAAAAGAAGTAGAATGAATAGATAATTATTGATACAACTGGAACCAACATAACTAATAAAGATTAAATAGTGCGGTAAGTGGCAATCTACGTGCTTCCATTATTTATGAGAAGGGACTGTCCCTAGACTAGAGAGCTCCTGAATATTGATTTGTCATTTCCATTACGAGCTCTCCTTTTATGAGTAGAAAAGGAGGAAAAAATCAATGAATTGGCTATTAAACAGTACAACCCAATCGTTTTGAATTGGAAGAAATTTACAACACAGATAATCCTCATGGGGTATAAAGAGGTCCTGTGTAGGCATCATCAAAGCCTAAATGAGCGAATGAAAAAGGTGTATTTGACAGATATCCAACGATTCCTTGGCAGATAGAAAGAATAGAATGCCTCTGCATCCTTCCATAACAGAAGGCAGCAACATGCCATATTTACCAGAATGAGAATCTGAAAGTCATTCAATACATTTCAAGTTTGTATTGAGATGTTACACCATCAGTATTGCAGAAACTCATTCTTATATACTTCACTCCTGTTTTTTGAAGTTGAGGCAGAACTAACACAGATAGACTCACAAATAGGCCACAGTTAAAAACATCGATTATGCTAAGACACCAAGGGTTTGATGGAAATTATGCGGATGCATCAATACCTAAACACTACTATGATGTTTAATCAATACCGACCCACTTCCTAAAAGCCTGAACATACTCAAGCCTTTTGCTTTGTGCTTCTGTTGTGGCTTCTGACGCTTTTAAATTCCTATAAAGATTCCTATGAAGTCTTAGGAACTTACTTTTGTACATCCACTTATCAGTATACATGTTTTGGTCTCTCATATGTCCAAGGACCTCCATCACTCTCTCAAAATAACCACCACAAAGAAAATTGAGCAATAGTGACTCATACAGATCTCTAGTTGGCTTTAAACTGCCATTACTCATGAATCTCTTGATGTCTCCCCATAAAATTGTGATTTCACGATACATGCCCAGAGACGAATATCCATACAACATATAAGCAAAAGTTTGGACTGTGGGTTGAATATTTCTTTCTTTTAATCTTCTATATGCCTTCAACATGTCTTCTATCATTCTAGCCTTGCTAAAAAAGTAGATACAAGAATTAAGCTCATAAATTGTCGGGGAAAATGTCTCCTCTTCATCTTTCAGTACTTGACCCAAAGTAATTGCCAAATCAGACAAACCAAGTGAATATGATGTTTCTGCGTCAAGAATTAGTCTGTTAATAGAGTCATCAGATAAGTTTTCATCCAAACCTGCCCTTTTCATTTGTTTTATCAGAACCTTTGCTTCTCTATGCATTTTTCTTTTGTAATATGCTGACAGTAGAGAAATATATGCTTCTATGCCCATTCTAGATCCATAGGCTTCCATGTCATCCAAAATATCATGAGCAGATTCAAGCCAACCAAACTGAATGCAAGCACCAATCACATCAGAACATAAACTGGATCCCGCTAATGAACACAAATCCTTTTGAATGCTCAACAGAAGCTTTGACAGTTCACTAATCCTCCCATCTTTCTTGTACCGACTGATGAACTTGGCAAGAGCCCTGTTACTAAGAACAAGTTTTCCACCCCTATAAAAAATAAGATGTTGTCTGCCTTCCACTTTTAGGACAGAATCCTTCTGCAGCAGTTCAGGATCAAACTCTATCTTCAATCCATTCTTAAGGTGATGGGATCCGATTGCAACAAGGTAAGGCTTTTGCAAGTGTTTCCTATCCTTTTTGTTGATATGACAATCATGTTGTTTGTTCATACCCAAAACAAGCTCAGCAGCAGCATTGACATCATTAAATTTGAAGTGCAAGCTCAACAAACTATCATAGAACTGACGATAATGAGAAAGATAAGGAGTCGATACTCTATCAATATGGCCCCTTAATTCCTTCATTTCATCTATCAAACCATTCATCTCTTGTATCTGTGAAATAATGACAATTGAGTGTGCATCGGCCACTGTGCCTGTCATTGGCATTAAATCCATGATGCATTGACCTTTCAATGATAATTTGAATCTCACACAAGCATCAAGAACAAGGTTAAAGATCATTGTATTTGGCTTGACCAGCACTGCCTCATGAATGCTTTTGTCATTTAAGGATTTAAAACAATCAGAAACTTGAACCAGATAATTGGATGCGATTTGTGACCCGATTTCTGTCTTTACCATATGCAAAAAAATCAAAGACAATAAATTCATAGGGGGCACACAATCAGACTCCAGCATCAGCCTGAGAATCACTGAGGCAGGGACTGCCATTTGCAGCCTTGCTAAAGAGAGAACAAGTTTAGTTAAGGTATCAGCCTGAAGTAAGTTTGACTTCTCTTTTACAATTTGCAAAGCCATATCACATGCTTTTCGTAACCAGACATGATTAGATGTGTAAGATAATTGAACAACCAGCTGATTCACTAGGCAACCCGCAGGAAAGCCATAAAGGCTTTTAAAATCATGAAAGTATTCCCATGCGTCTTGAACTTGATGACTCTTTAAAGAACTTTCAAGCTTCCTCGACAGGATTTCATGAGAGGAACCTTCCCAAGATAATCTTTCGCAGTGGTTGATGGTGGAGAAATTTTGCAGAGATAGACCAAACTGTATGCAGTGACCATATGATAACTGAGACGATCGAAATTCAAAATTGTTGACAAATTCATGAATGTTTGAAGTCAAGGCAGTCCTACGAAGGGCAGAAGCCTTTGTAAGCAAGTAGCACTTAATGCAGTGATTATGTGATAAAATTTCTTTGGTGAAACCAAGCACCATCCCAATATCTCGATATTTAGATTGAACATTCAAATGCGCCCAAAAGATGTTCCGCTATCAACCACCAAAAACACCGACTCGTGCAAAAATCCCCAATTATCTGAGTCGAATGCGCCAGAGTGTATATTCTGCCCGCGAAAGTAGTACTAATTTTTATTTAAAGACGATAGAAAGCACAGATAAAATTTGGAGATTGAGGGAATAGGACTACAATGGGCTTCATCGTGGTAAGGACGGCATACACAGTTAATAAAAAACACCAATTTCAGTTGAACCAACGAAACTTCGCACGAAAAGCTTACCGCATGAGGGATTCAACTGAACAAATCCTTGCTTAGACTCTGAAGTTCATACTTCAGAGCTTTGGCATTGATGGACGTCGCAGGGAGTTGAGCTCGAATCAGATCGGTCACCCGTACCGATACCGGTGCTCTGCGTCTCGGACTTGAGTTTACATTCAAGCCAATTTCTTTGGATGACGGTGGCAAAACCAATAAAAAAAAAAATTATCTGGCTAACACTCAAACCATTCTTCAAAAGCCATTTTAAAGATTATTTTTTATAAATTGGATAAAATTCTCTTTACATATTTACTTCATAAATTGTAAAAACTATTTTCTAAAAATTAATCTAAACACATATTAAAATTTTAACTAAAACTGAAAATAGAAGGTTATAAAGTTATGAGATGTAAATTTTTTTTTTATAATAGAGAAAATGAAATTAAAGCAACCAAAGTTCGTAATTACAAGTTACACATGGATAAATTGCTTAAGTGAGACATTAAGAAATCAGAAATAATAGATATTGGGATAACCCTAATACTAATATCAAAAAAATCAAAATGCAAAATCAAGATTTCCTATAAAGCAATATCAATGTTTGATGGAGAATCCCAATAAGGTTTCATGAAACATTTGTCCACACACACTGAGTCGTTAGATGTGCAGTTTGTTGCTGTAAGCAAATTTTTCTTTTTGCACTTTTTTGCTATGAAAATTAAAATTTCTTAAAAAACTAAAATTAACTTTACATTAAAATATGCAAACCATGAACAAGAAATAGAAATATTTTCTCATGGCTATCCTGCCTTACTTTATGTTGAAACTCCAGAGTTCGTTGAAGTCGGTACATGCCTCAAGGCAATTACTCCTCCCATCATTAATCATTAATGTAAAAGTTATTTGACTATTTTTAGAAATTAAAAAAACTAAATAATTTACTTAATCATATATCAATTTATATATTAGATAAATTAATTTAAAGAAAAAAAATATAAATATTTTAATATAACTCATTTAGTCTCTTTGATCTCTCTAAAAAAAATAAAAATAGTCTATAATTTTAAGAATAAGCTTGATTGATTGATAATTGATATATTTATAATTAATTAATGATAATTTAAATATACGTCAACTTATTACTGTTTGAAAAACTTGTTAAAAAAACCAAAGTTATGGAATCCAGACTGAACCGCCTGGTCCGGCCAGAAACCGGCGAACCCGTCCGGGTTCAAATTTTGTTTAAAAAAAAATTATATTTTTTCTTTAGAATTTCATACTATAAACCTAAAATTTTCAATTTCTTACCGGATTGGTCCCGATTTAACTCCGGTTTGGCCCCGGTCTAACCCACTAACCCTTAACCCAATACCTCAACCAGTTCAATACCCAATTCAAATTTTAATACTTTATAAAAAAAACAGAGTACCTTGTCCCTTCCATACGCCCTTAAAGCAATAACACGTTCGTAGTGCAAGTCGGAGGTAGTTCGTTTTACACAGTTTGATGTGTTATGAGTTGAAAGTTTGAAAGTAGTTGAAGTTAAGGAGTGTGTATATACATATTTTTTTAAAAAAGTTAAGGTACATATCTACTAAAATATATTATAGAGAAAATAATATAACGATGAGTGAATTCATCCGTCGATCTGAAGTTAATTTCGTCTATTTTTAATTTTTATCCACTCCATTTTTTACAGAGACATTTGCAAATATCTCGTTTCAAAGGGATCAAATTTCTAAATAATCACTTAAAAAACTTACATTTACCAATAAAGAAAACTTGCATTCAATTTTGTCGAGATTTTTACTATTCAGGACAAAGTAAAATATGCCTTTCTTTTCATCTATGGACTCTTTGAACAAGTTTAGCCATTTTATCTATAAGAAGGATTAATTTCAGTTACAACGCACCATACAAATACAATAAACAGTGCAAGCCATAATACTTTATCCCTCTTCAAAAATGAGTACTACTTTACATATATCTTTATCACCAGACGTTGTGCAGTGACCTTAAACTTTCTTGGAAGACAAAGCTACACCTAATTACACGGCTCCCAACTCCATAAGCTAAATAATTTAGCATATAAACAGTGTAACACAAAGACATACCTCAGGTAGGGTAGGGTAATGACTTTTAGTGTGTGTTTGGATTAACTTTTGAGAATAACTTTTATAATTTATGAGATAAGTGTATGAGAGGAGTTTTATCTCTATTTGCACAAATTTATGTTTGAAACCTAGGTTTGGGTAATTGCCAAACACTCACTTAGGATGTGTTTGGTTTGAGGGATGCAGAGGGAGGAGAATGTATATTACCTAATTTGGTTTGTTAGAATGGAGAGGAGGAAAAATGATCATTTGTTTTATTTAAAAGGAGGAGAAGGAATTAAAGTCAAAATTTTGGCTTCCTCCCGTCCCCTCCTCTCCCCTCAAACCAAACACATCCTTAACAACGATGGAATCTTAAAATCCAAGTTTTCCCATTCGAACTTGTCTGTTTTCCCATCTTGATTTATATCAGCATCCAAGAAAGTCTGGTCACAAGAACATATATATATATATATATATATATAGCTCAGTTTTAAATTTCTTTGACTGCTATTTTATACCATCTGGGATTTGAACAAAGACTGCTCACCCTATCAAGAATTTTTTCTAATAGGTAATCGGCCAACTTCGTTTGAGATTCTTAAGGAAAAACAGTTAACATTTGTTTGACCTGGCGCATGTATAGAAAAACAATGTAGAGACTAAGAATGATAGGTTTAACATGCAAATTTATCCCGAAAGTTTTTGCCGAAGAATAATATTATCTTGAAAGTTTTTTAAGATTTAATATTACCGAAAGTGTTAAGATGGAGTAATTTTTCCATTTTTCGTTAAAAAGTTAATTGTCAATAGTAATTTGTTAACGGTCAATATTAATTTTTTAACGATATGGGGAAATATTGCTACGTTTTGAAACTTTTGATGTGACATTGAACTTAAAAAACTTTCAGAACAAAATTACTCCTCAACGAAAACTTTCGGGATAAATTTGCGCATTAACCCAAGAATGATATTGCATAGGAAAACAAAAAAAAATATTTTGATCTTACCACTTGGCGCTCAATAAAACCGGTATTGTGCAAATCGTAAAGCCTAAATGAGACTGCAAGAAAATCACAAACATTACCTTGTCAGTACATGAAAATCACAACATCTGATTGGGGATGATCCATAAATCTATATTTAAGGAATTATTGATCTTTAACTTACAATCTATCTTGTCGTGTAGTGATGCTGTAGGGCGGAGGACACTGAGTGATCTAACAAAATTGCAGCCATGTTTCTAAGAATGCTAAAGGATCTTATCATCATACTATAATGTTTGAAGAACCCAAAAAAATAGGTCATAAATGAAGTTAATAAGAAACCATCGATTAAGCTACAAATAAAAAGATGCAAAAGACAGCTGAAAATAGAAAGGGCAACTTTTTGTAGATGGTTCGTGTCAACTAGCATCACAAGTATATGATAACCAATCTCATCTTCTGACTCAAAAACCATAGTGTACCATAGATTAAAGTAAGCATTCTAAGAAGTTAAACTGCAAGCAAGTGAATGACCAAAATTCTACTTAACAAAATACGCATGCAAAAGGAATTACCATAACACAAACTAGAGAAAACAAACGGGGATAAATTCAGCCAGAACTAGTAATACAAACTTAAAGGATGATAGCAGGAAAAATGCGTATGCTATACAGTACCTTGCTGAATAATCCATCATCAACAACTGAACTGCTCATGCTCTTAAAAAGCTCAAATAGTGCTTCAACCTCTCTCACACTGACTGAGAAACCACAAATTGGCACACAAGTTTTAGCTACAAAGTGAACATGTATTTTCCACACCATGCACCCACACATGGGTATTTTATCACAAATATGCTTCAGATGGATGTGGATAAAGTAAACTTTTTCAACAAAAATAAATGATTTTCAGATATTGTTGTAACAAAAGTAAACTTTTTCAACAAATATGCCGGGTCTCACTTTTGTTTCTTGGTTAGTTAAAGCTTGCTCAATGAAATTGACGTTGCTGGAGATGGAAGTTTTGTAGTAATTCTTATTCTTCCTGACAAGAGCTCTATAGTGGATGTGATATGGAAATATAATAAGAATATGAAACCGTTATTCTGTTAGTTTGTTAGTGGCTTATTGGTTGAAAGAAGAAGAGTAGTGGACTGGGCCGAGTAACGTGCGCCATGATACCACTTGATATGGTTTTTTCAAAAGAAGAAAAGTGAGAAAGAAATAGAGATATTAGGAAGAGAATCAGAACTAGGGGTGGGCATGGGCAGGGCTGGGCAGAGTGAGACCCCTGCCCGATGCCCTGCCCAAAGGATGAACGGGCTGCATTTTGCAGCCCGATACCCGGCCCTACCCGCTAAAAGCCCTAACCATTTTGGGCTGGGCAAGGTTGGGCTACGCAGGGTGGGCTTTCCTGCCTAAGTGATAACACCTTATCTTGTCCACTTATAAAAAAAATAATTCCTTATGAATTTCATAAACATTCCTGTAGTTACTAATACCATATATGTCTTAACTTCCCCCTAAGTAATATAAACTTCAAATACATTCGATGATTTCACATCCTGGGATATTTCAAAATAAGTCTACAACTTAAGTCTTGAAATTTAAAAAATATCATGTTTTAACAAATATCCATACTTTAAGAATTAAACAACATCCATAATCCATTATAAATAAGAAAACAAAATGATTGTAATTAAAGCCGTGAAGTCAAAGTAGTTTGCATCAATTCAATGTTCCAAAAGTTGATCAAATGATGAAGCATCTAGAAAGAAAATAAAAAGCAACTATAATTTAATACAGCACAAAGTAAAGAAGAAAGGAAGAAATCTACTTATAAATAGTGTTTAGTGGTTAGGGCAAAAAAGAGAGGATCAGAAGAGTATTATATAATAGACAATATATATTTTAAATATATATATATATATATATATATATGAAATAATATTTAATTGATATGAAATTTTATATTTTAAATAAATGAAAATAATTTTCAGGGCAAGGCCAAATGGGCAGGGTAGCACCCCTTGCCTGATGCCCAGCCCTGCCCGGTTATTAGCCCGCCCAAAGCTGCCCAAAATTTTTTCGGGCCACTTTTTTAGGGCTGGGCTAGGCAATTTTTTGCAGGGTCAGGGTGGGCGCATCGGACTACTGGACATCATGCTCACCCCTAATCAGAACTAAGTCATTTACAATACGTATCCGAGTGCCCCAAACATAATACTAACAAACTAACAAAATAACGTTTTCATATTCTTATTATACTCAGTATTTCCATATCAAAGTGTTATAAGTATTATTGGAGGGTCTTCAAAGGTGGGGCTTATAAGCTTAAGAGTTATATTCATCTAATAGAATACTTTAATTTCTGGCATAACTTCTCCCTACAAATTTATACTTAGAACCTTTTATTGGGTGAGGCCAAGAAGGCAATATACAAGCTAAACTAAGGTAACATGTGATAGTTCATGAAGGATAAACTTTCTCATGAGAAAAGATCAAGGGATTGAAAAACCTAACTAATTATCATTATTATGATTTTTAAGATTCATTAGGCTGGAAGAAGAGTATATTCACTAACTCAATAAGTGTATGTTTGGGAACACTTATTTTTTTGAATATAAGTGTTTATTACGCAAATCGAGATAAAACTCTTCTCACATACTTATTTCGTATACCGTGAATCACGATTTATAAGCACTTATTACCCAAAAATAAGCTATTACAAACTATCACTAAGACAGTTTCAGCAAATCCCATCTAATAATTCAGCAATTAATACAGCATTCAATGATTCTATAAAAAAAAGCTTTATCGACTTACAAGCTGTCTTTGATGCAAGAACTAAATCCTCTCTCATACAAGACTTTCTCAAACTTCCTTAGAGGAGAAAACCCATTCTTGGATGAGGGGCTGGCAGCACAGTACCTTACTAGCGGGCTTTACCAAAAGAAAAAAGCAGCCTAGTGATAATTATATATTAAATAAAATCTTTACTATAAAAGTTAGTTGATTTTATGTATAAAGAAGTAAAATAAAATATGACATATGTTATATATTATTAGATTATATAATAATTTATAAGTCTAATAAATTAATTTTAAAAAAAATGATAAATATAAATATTTTAATCTAACTTATTTAGCTTCTTTAATCTCTTCAACAAAAGTCAATTGGTTTTATATTAAGAACCAGAGGTAATATTTTATAGTTAAATAGGTATAGATTTTAGAATATATTTAGTTGTATTTATTAATATTTTATACCTTTCTAATTATATTTTATATATATTCTTCTTCCCTTTAATCAATTATAGGATAGATAAAAAGAAATTTTGATATAAATCTACTTTTATACTACT
The DNA here is from genome assembly GCA_963242795.1 of Inga leiocalycina. Taxonomy (NCBI): domain Eukaryota; kingdom Viridiplantae; phylum Streptophyta; class Magnoliopsida; order Fabales; family Fabaceae; genus Inga; species Inga leiocalycina. Next base: position 5,450,403 of record OY725330.1, read on the forward strand.
TTATATATATATATATATATATATATATATATTATTGCGATAGAAAGAGGAAAACTAGAAAAGTCTATATATATATATATTGAGGGAGATAAAGGTTCCAAGATGCGAAACAACGTTGATAAAAATTCCGCATTGATTATTTGTTTTTCCTTTCCTTTATCCTTTTATTTTATGTTTGGTTGCTCTTATTTTGATCATAAAAATGTTCAATTTATGTAGTTAAATATTCGTTTTGGATTATTTAACTTGATTATGATTAGTGGATGATTTTTTTTAACGTTAATTGTTTTAATATTATATTTATTGATTTAATTATATACTTGATATCCTAAAACAAAAGAAAATCTGATTTGGACTATTTTAGTATTCTAAAGGAATTTAGATATAAGAAATTTAAAATAGACCTTAATTCAATTAAATCATGTAAGATTGAGTATTTAAACACTGAATAACTTAATTTGCTTTTAAGATAAAAATATACCTACAAGCCTTAGGACATAAATAGACTGGTTAAAACAGATAATGGGGAGCACGTTTAATCTTAACCTATTTTTTTAAAAAATAAAAACACATAAATATAAAAACCAATCCAACAACATGAGGATGAAGATGATATGATCCAACTTGAATAAATGGCCGTATGTGTATTTTGATTTTTGAAGTATGAGAAGGAGATGTCAGACTAGGAAAGAAAGTGAAAAGGGAAGTCATTTTGAGAAAAGAAAAGTATTTCTTTATCCACCTATCAATGAATATAAGAGTAAATTGAACTAATATCCATCGGATAAAATACTGAATTGTCTCTTTTCTCCCCCCCCCCCCCCTTTTGATTTGATGAAGATTTTTCCCTCAAGGCTTAAAGGGTAAAGAGTTCTCACTTCTCCTAATAAGTGTGCTTCCTAATATTTGAATTTGTGTTCTCTTCCACATGGATTTTCCCCTCAAGGCTTAGAGGGTAAAGAGTTATCACTTCTCCCAATAAGTGTGCTTCCTAATATTTGAATTTGTGTTCTCCTCCACATGGGGTGAGGTCTCTTATCATCTCAACCAACAGCTTGTTGGCACTTTTCTTTTTTTCCTTTTATTAGAAAAAAAGAAGAAGCAATTTTATCTATAGGAAGTACTAGGGCCCGTTTGGTACGCTAGAATTGGAGGAGGTGGAAATGGAATTGAGTCTCAATTCCATGATAGGGTTTGTTTGGCACAATGGAATTGACTCTCAATTCCAATTCCACATGGAAGCCAAATAAGTCAATTCCACCCAAATAAATTCCATCCCAAAAACTAAGATTTGTAATTCCACCTCCACATTTCCCTCAATTACCCTCCTCACTCCAGCGCCAACAGCAACCTCTCCTCCCTCACCGGCACCTTTGCTCTTTCACCGATGACGGCGATGGCGACCACGAGCAACATCCTTTCTATATTCACGGCCGAAGTTGTACTATGACTATGGATGGAAGCTCGTCTTCTCCACTTCGGCTTCATTTCTCCAGATCTGCAACTCCGTTCACCATCTGCAACTCCAGATCTGCAACTTCTTTTTTATTTTTTCAATTCTCCTTCATATTTTCAAGCAAAGTACTATCTTTTAATTCAAGTCTATGTTGTATGTTTATGAAATCTTTTGAGTTTGAATGACTTTCCTGCTAAGGCTATAATTTTAGACGGTGGTTGACGGCGGTGAACAATGATCTGAAGGTTTGAGGCAATGGTAGGTTTTTTTGGATGAGGGTATATTAGTAATTTCATATTTTAAATATAAATATTAAATAAAAATAATATATGAATTCCATGTATATACCAAACACACTTTTAAACTCAATTTCCATATCCATACCCATTTCCATATCCATCAAAATCAATTCCAGTATACCAAACGGGCCCTAATTAGAAGGTTACAACACACTGTACAAATACAATAAACAGTGTAAGCCACAGTACTAATCCCTCCTAAAAAATGAATCTGGTACAGATGTACAGGACGGAAGAGGGGTTTCAATGGAAATCCTCATTTAAATCTTTATCACTAGACCATATGCAGTGACCTTGAACTTCTCTTGGGAGACAAAACTACTCCTAATATGGCTCCTAGCTAACTCCATCAACTAAATAGATATGTTCTCACTTTGTGATTTCGTCGACCCTGGAATTAAAAATAAAGCTTGGGAACGTGGTTGTTATGTCCCTGCATTGATTTCACAATTACATGATCTGAGCAAAGCCGAAGGTTAGTTCAAATAATTTACAATACAAACAGTTTTACACATGGACATACCTCAGGTAGGGTAGGGTCATGACTTTTAGTAGCGACGGGTTCTTGGAAACCAAGTTTTCCCATTCGAACTTGTCTATTTTCCCATCTTGATTTATATCAGCATCCAAGAAAGTCTGACCACAAGAACACAGTCATGTTTAAACCTTTAATCTTGTGATGCTCACTACAGGAAGTAAAAGAGGTTTGCAGCAATTTAATCTTTTTATTTCTTATCTGGACATGAACACCCTATGCTTTTTAGAATATAGGTCCAGCAGAATATAGCTCCAGCAGAATATAGCTCCAGCAGAATATAGCTCAGTTTTCAATTTCTTTGACTGCTAATTTCTATAATCTAGGATTTGAACAAAGGCAGCTCACCTTATCAAGAATTTTTTCTAATGCATCATCGGCCAACTTCGTTTCAGATTCTGAAAGAAAAGCAATTAACATTTGTTTGACCTGGCACATGTATGGAAAAATAGTTACATTCAGAATAAATTGGTCACTGTCACTATCAATCTAGAGACTAATATAAGAACGCCATTGCATAGAAAAAATATATTTTGATCTTACCACTTCGCGCTCTATAAAACCAGTATTGTGCAAATCGTAAAGCCTAAATGAGACTGCAAGAAATTCCCAAACATTACACATCAGTGCATGCAAAATCACAACATCTGATTGAGGATGATCCATAAATCTATATTGAAGGAATTGATCTTCAACTTACAATCTATCTTGTCTTGTAGTGATGCTTTTGGGTGGAAGACGCTGAGTGATCTAACAAAATCGCCAAAATCAATGGCTCCCTTCTTCTTAACATCAAACATATCAAAGATCTGTGTGCAGAACGAGTATGATATTAATATAGATACAAGCAATAAAAAGGCAAATAAATTCATGGAGCCACTGAGTGATCTAATAAAATTGCAGCAATGTTTTCAAGAATGTTAAGGAATCTTATCGTACCCGACCGGCAAAGAGATTATCCTTCTTTTTATTGTCGAAAATTGCCAAGTTAAACTCTTCCTGCAGAGAAAGAAGTATGATAATTACGAAATGAAAAATATTGTAATGTTTGAAGAACCAAAAAAAAAAAGTCATAGCAAAGTTAACCAATCCCATCTTATGACTCAGAAAACATAGTATATACTATAGATTAACCTAAGGATTCTAAGAAGTTAAACTGCAAGCAAGTGAATGACCAAAATTCTACTTAACAAAATACGCAAGCAAAAGGAATTTACCACATTCTCATGATGCTACATACAACACAAACTCGAGAAAACAAACAGAGATAAAAACAGCCCAGACTAATAATACAAACTTAATGGATGATTGGAGGAAAAATGCGTATATTATATGGTACCTTGCTGATTAATCCATCATCAACGACTGAACTGCTGATGCTCTTAAAAAGCTCAAACAGTGCTTCAACCTCGCTCACACTGACTGAGAAACCACAAATTGGCACAAGTTTTAGCTACAAATTTAACATGTATTTTCCACACCACGTAAGCACAAACACAGGCATTTAATCACAGATATGCTTAACATGGATGTGGATGAACATTTTCAATAAAAATAGATGACGTTCAGGCATTGTTGTAACATCCTTTAGTGAACAGGTAAAGAGACAATAACCCGACAAAACTCGCTTTTTTTTCTTGGTTACTTAAAGTTTGCTCAATGAAATTGAGGGTGCCTGAGGTGCCGGGAGGGGTGGGTGCTGTACCTTTGGTGCTTCCCTTGCTGCCCTGTCAATATGAGGGTCTTCCCAAGTGTTTTTTTCTTGTTCCTTTTTACTATTAGATTCTACATAAAATGAGTGACATTTTGATATATTATGGATAAAAAAGAGAGATGTTTTCAATTTTTTATGATTTTTCAAAGATTCAGTATTTAAAGTAAAAAAAAATACTATTTTTCTGAAATATCTTTGAAAAATCATAAAAAATTGAAAACACCTCCATTTTTCACCCATAATGTATCAAAATGTCACTCATTTTATATAGAATCTCATAATAAAAAAGAATACGAAAAAAAACTTAAGAAAGCCCCCATATTGGCGTGGCAGCAGGGGGCAGCACCAAAGACACAGCACCCACCCCCTTTGGTGCCTGGGATAGAAAGTCAAATAGTAATCCTTATTCTTCTTGCCAAAAGCTCCAAAGTGAGTGTTATAAGTCTAATATTGGAGGGTCCTTCAAAAGTGGGGCTTCTAAGCTGAAGAGTTATATATTCATCCAATAGACTATTTTTTGGGATAAGTTCTCCCTCTAAATTTATACTTAGAGCATCAGTACTCTCATTGTGCGAGGCCAAGATGCAGAGGAGGCAACATACAAGCTAAACTGAGGTAACATGTGATAGGTCATGAACTAGTCTTTTGGGATAAACTTTGTGCTTTAAATTGTACTAGTAACATTGACAAAACATTAAGTGGTTGAAAGACCTAATAGAATATCGTAAATATCATTATTATGATTTTTAAGATTCATTCTGCTGGAAGAAGAGCTTATTCACAGCATGCAGCAGAGAAGCCGATTAACCTGAGCCCTTGTAACTCAACAAAACAGTATCAGCAAATCCGATCTAATAATCCAGCAATTAATAATTTAATATAGCATTCATTGATTCTATCAAAAAAAGCTTTATCAACTTACATGCTGTTTCTGATGCAAGAACTGAAGGGTCCTCTCTCATAGGATACTTTCTCTTACTTGCTTCCTTAGAGGAGAAACAGCCCATTTTTGGATGAAGAGCAGGCAGCACAGTACCTGATTAGCGGCTTTAAGAAAAGAAAAGGCCAGCTTAGTCTTGCAATATGAAATTCAAATTCAAACACAGGGCAACAACAAGCGTCATCCCAATAGGTGAGGTCAATAGCACGGCACTATTGTATTCTATTAATAACTAAATATTAAAATTCAAACACAAGAATGTGAAATAAATAGTAAATAAATCAATCTCATGACGCATGTGGTCTTAGCAAAAACGGGGTGCAAAAAGACTTTAAAAGCATAAAACGGAGAAAGGAAGAAAAGCGAAAACCACGCGCACAAAACTCCACAATTGAACACCAGAGTAAAATTTAATGATTGAGAAATGATGGATATGACCACAAAAAGAACCAAGTTCGCGCAGTCATTAAAGGAGCCTAACTTAAGAGAAGGGAAAAACTAAAGGTTAAAAAACAGTTCTGCACTTCTTGGGCCAAAAAAAAACAGTTCTGCACTAAAGCCAGATAATAATAATAAATAGATTAATAAATGCAAATAAAAACTTGGCTTTCAAGTCAGATTTCTTTTCCCGTCAAAACTACCAAGACGAAGATTATAGGTAGAATAAAGGCCAGCCAGCATCACAAAAATTCCCAGTTCCTCAAATATTCAAGTTTCAACAGATAAGTTTATAGACCTATGAAACCGTTCTCTTTTCCAGTTCTCCTTTCAATGGGAACCAAAGCAACAAGAACAGCTCAAGAACAAGAAAAACTAATTAACAAATTAATAATATAGAAATATGAGCCGGATGAGTAATCCACAAAACTCGCAAATACTCTTTTTATTTTTTTCCTTTCCTTCCCGTCCCTCCTGTGAATTCATTCAGAATGAGCCTCAACATGATATATAAATCAAATCAAACACAAGAAACGTTTCACGAACAAGAATTGGAGATACCACACAATGAAAGGCATCACAATGCGACCATGTGGTGAGGGGAAGAAACAAACTCACCGGATTTCACCTGACGATTTCCGATTCGGTTATCCTGCAAAAGAAGCCATTGGGGATAGAAATGGAAAGAGATGCGGCAAGAGTAACGCACGCGCGCAGAGTTCTTGAAAAGGACGACAAATCCTGGTCTCAGAACTCTGGAGAAATTTCCACGCTGCTCTTGCCCCGAAGGCACCTGAAGCAGAAACGAAGACGCTGAAGAAACAAGTTTGATGCGCGAACACGAGATATATTGGCTGGTCCGTGACAATCACGTGCCTACAAAATTCAACCGACAGGAAGCTGAATATTTTGCAGCAGCCCAGCAGAGGTATTGAATCAACGGATTGCAGTTAAGAATTGAAATTTTCTCTTATTGGGATTTTCTCTAGCAATTAAAATATTTTAATATGGGCTCCTTTGTCATGGGCAAAAAATTTTAAAAATACTTTATGCTGGCCTGCAATCTAATAACCAGTAAAAATTGACGGGTTACCCAACATCTATTCGGTATTTGATCTGGACTAGCCAAATAACAACAGTACGATTTTTGCCCTGCTTGGTTTGTATATATTTTGATATTGTCATTAGGGGTGTTTAAAGTATCCCAATCTCAGATATTTTATCCTGGGAATTTTTTGTCCCGGTCAGGACCGGGATCAGGAAAACCGAGACCGGGACTGGGATCACACCTTGTGATCCCGGGAATTCCTGGTCCCATTTTTTTTTCCTTTTTTTCTTAAAAAATAGTTTATTATTTTATTTTTATATTTTTTACCCCATAAATTAAGTTATCATTTAATAAAATATATATCACATATTTAGTTAGAGTTAAATCGTATATATCGTTATACAAATCCTAACTATATAATGTATAAAGATAATAACAAAAATGATGAATGTAATAATAATATTAATAATAATATGTTATTCTTTAATTTTAGCTCAATTTGTGTGATTTTTATGACTTTATTATGTGTTAAATAATCACTTTAAACACTAATTATAAAAAATTTAATTAATATAATTATATTATTAAAACCGGAAATTCCTGATCCCGGTCTTGGTTGTCCCGGGAATTTCCCGAGACCAGGAATGACATCCCAGTCCCGACCACCCCAAAACGAGAACCGAGAATGAGTGATCCTGGTCCCGTCCCAGAATTTGAATTTTGAACACCCCTAATCGCCATTTTAGTAAGCCTTATCCATCTAATAAACCGTAGCAGAATTTGACAATTTCTCTCATGCAATAATATACAAACATACGTATGTAGATGCATGCATGTGTGTGATTTTTAAGACATTAGCATATCAGAATTAAACACGTTATGCTCTTTATGGGTCATGAATCGTAGCATTCTGTAAAATATGTGTAGGTGGTAGATATCGTGTTAGAATCGTTGCATGCCACGCGAGTCATGCACCAATGGATTGAGTTTAGTCCTCCTCATCTTTTGGGAGATAATAAAAGCACCGCCGACAGGTTTGACGCACCGAACCAACAACGACCGCTGGGACCATGTACTCCTTAGGTACTAATTTATAAATCCTAAATCAAATACTCCCTCCGGTCCTAATTATAAGATAAAATTGATTTTTTTGGAAAAATTAAGGAAGCCAATTAAATCACTTTAGAATATTTTTATTTTTATTTTTTTCTTTAAACTAATTAATTTGACTAATAAACTGATATATAATCTAAGGATACTAAAAATATAAATACTCTAAAGTGATTTAATTGGCTTCCTTAATTTCTCCAAAAAAATCAACTTTATCTTATAAGTAGGACCGGAGGGAGTATTATATTAACCCATTAACGTAACATGAATTACAATTAATTCGTGTTTACTATTCCAGTTTCCCCCTGTATTACGCAAACTCAGGAGCTTGATATTTTATACTAGTAGAAATTTGGATCAAGTAAATGGGGTGCCAACAAGTGGCGAATTATGGAGAAAGAGTATTTCAAAATAAATAATTTAAATGTTGACGGTAGAGATAACATATCACAACCTGCACAGAACCCGCGCCAATGCGCGGGTTCTTATTATATAAATTGTTTAAGTTTTTTATAGCTTACATTTATAATATATAAATATAAGATAATATATTATTTTTTTATCAGGTATGAAGAACAATGATATATTTAAACATTTTTTTATATTAGTAAAAACAAAAGGTAGAAGATCTATAAATATATTTGCTAGCCCATTTTCACTGCTCACAAACACATATCTTTAATGTCATATTTTCTCTACAAGAAAATAAATATAGTAATGATTTGAAAACAATGAAAAACAGCTTAAAGATTAACTACATTATGTATGTATAATAAAAAATCAGTTCTATATTAGAAAATTTTTGAGAGAGAAACTTCCAAAAATATATTTAATGTTTAATCCCATTAATTGAAGTTTACAACTATTCTAGTTCCCTTTGTGCCTTCTTCGTAGATGCATAAAGCATAAGTAATACAAGTAATATAACTATTAGCCTATTAACTTTCCTTATACCCTGAAATTCAACCTTTAATGTAGCAAGAAATAGAGCATTTTTAGTAGATGTTACCCTTCTTAGAATAGGGTTAAAGGCCAAAAGAACAAAACATATATTAATCTAAAGAACGCCTTTCGGTTTGCCTCTATTAAGAATAGATGGGATATTAAGAGAGAAATCACAACAGTTCTATAAAATCAATTCTTCTCCACATAAAATGAAAAAAAAAAAATCAGTTGTTAAATAAAATCAAACCAAATCAAATTCAAAATATCCAGATGCAAGAGATTATGATACTACCCATGTAGCAAAACAAAACCTTAGTGAAGATCTGCCCATTGTTCTTTGATTTACACTTGCCCTTCTCATTCTGATTCTCAATTAATCTGTATTTCCTTTTTAATGACTTCAATAGGCATAATTTAGTTTTACCATTTAAACAACTTCTTTACTTTGGAAAAAGAAAAAAACCAACTCTACATTAAAAAGGAAATTCGGTAAGGACGGAAGATTAAAGAGGGATGATAAAGAAGAATACGAGAAAGAGGGGGGAATAGGCTGAATTATACGCTAAAAAGAAAATGATCCATATATTTAAACACGTTGAAGAGATAGCGCACACACTCCACTTACATGATCACCCATAAAAGCGCGCCCCCCATTTCATAAGGTAACGTTACAAAACCTACATTGTGATAATACTTGATGTAATATATTAAATATGAAATGTGTTATTTTTTGGGTTGATAAAGGTTTTTTTTATCTATATAATTTGTATAAACATGAAAAAAAACTTAATGATATCAACGTGTCAATGTTTATATTAATAATTAAATGACATAATGATGATATTTAAGTAGATGTTAGTTGAAGTTAAAAAAATTATGATTTGGCCGTTGTAATTTGTGTGGAAAATAGAATTCAAATTACTTTTAAAATAGAATGTGAGAGATATTAAAGGAAAGAATATAGGAAGTTTAATCAAAGGCATTTTAGTATTTTTAAATTTATATTTTAATAATTGATCATTCTAAATAATTACAACTTTTACGATCTTTCCCAATAAATATTATTCTTTCTTGGTCCTTTTCAAAATTTTCCTATATAAAATATATTTTAGTTAGGATGTTATTATTTAAATCAAAATATATAAATATATAAAATATAAAACCGTTAGTGGGAGTGGTGGGATTCTTACCCATATATTGAAAGTTATTTCTTTAAGGTAATTATTTTGGGAGATATTTTAGCATATTATTAAATTTGTCAAAACTTTCAGAATTATGTATTATATTAAACGGCGACATTGAATAGGAAGACCGAAGAAGACGATGAAGTAGACAACTTAGAACTGAGAGAAGGATGATGATGATTGCGTGTTAGCTGATGCTTACCGAAGAAGTTGATTCAGAATTTGAGTTTCTGACTCTTTTTTTTTTTGTGAAAAAATTGAACAAAACTGTGTCGTTTCACATAATGGGGGCAAATTTTTTTAACTCAGTCAACTCGTTGAGCAGGGTGAGTCGATCAAGTTATGTCCGGGTCACAGCGAGTTGGCCGAGTCGTGTGACCCAGGGTTAGATACTCAACCGGAATCTGTTAAATGCCTGGTCCGGCGGGTTCCAGACCGATCCAATTTTGAGAACTATGGTATCACCTCATATCCTTGAGTTATTAGAATATTAGTTGAAATTGCATTCTGTCAAATGATTTTTTCTTCTTTTTTCCTCCGGCATTTTTCAATCATGTACATTATTATTTATTCTTAACTTTCACATTTTTATGGTTAAAAATAAATATGTACACATGTTAATTGGAAAAAATTCTAATTGAAGCTTTTAAAATTTTTAATTTGGCTTTTGAGATTTCTAACTTAATTTTCCAGAATTTTCAATTTTATGTGTAGGAGACAGTTCTATTAAATATATTTTTTAAAAAATAATAGTAGAATACAAAATTTCTTAATTGAGATATTACTCACTTTTTTTAGCCATACTTAATTGAGATATTACTAACGTTTTAATAAATTAAAGTCTCATTATTTTTTTTATCGGGTTTCAAAGTGCCCTTTCCTAAATTCTAACCATGCATGCTGAGATGAGAGGAAGGCTATCACTGGGGCAGGTTTCAACGAAGTCACGTGCTTTGACCTCAGCTTTTCCTGGTCTGTGAGCAGAGGAAACAAAATCACAAAAAAAGAAGAGAGAGAGAGAAAATTAGAATACAAGAAAATATCACTTGAACTTCAAAATTTTAAATTTGTTTTGTTGACAATAAAAGTAATGAGATTGACAAAAAGCATATAATAATTAACAACTCAGATTTTTGAGAAATTATTGATTTAGGATTTTGAAGTTCAAATAGTATTATTTAGCTTTTTCCCAAAAAATTAAAAAGTGGGATTTAAAAGAAATGGAGAAGTGTAGTTATAAAGCTTCCTAATAAAAAAAAACGCTTATCCTTACACTGGTTTTAGATTTAGAACATGGAAAATTTCAAAAAAAAATACAAATAAAATTAATAAAGGACAAAATAATGTGGTGAATTACTGAAATCCTAAATCAAACCGTCAGTAGAAATCTGGGATATGAAATTGTGATCGAAAGACAAGAATGCCCTGAGTGAAGTGATAGGCTATAATCCTGTTTTCAGAGGGCTGCCCAACCGCGGGGAGAATATTGCCGACGCCGTCCTTGCCACCACAGTCGATTTGGTTTGGCAACGTTATCGCGATCTCCTACACCACGTCGCTAAGATTGATGATGGTAACAGTCCCGATTCCCGCCTTCTCTGACTTTCCCTCTGATACTGAGCCCTCCTCCGACGATTGGAACTCCGCTAATTAAATTTCGTTCAAATCGAAGCCACCCAAGAAATGCTAACACTGACAGAAAGAAGGGCACGCCCTGGGCTAAGGAAGAGCATGATCAAGAAGAAAGTAAAGTCATTAATATACTATATAATGGTGTTAATAAAGAATGTGGTGTTGTTATTGGCCTCTTCAGCTTATTAATTTGACACTTTTAATAATTTTGGGAGCCATATCCCCCCCCCCCACCCCCACACAAACATTCCTAGCAATTCCACTCCACACCCTCTTGCCTATGAGAATCCTTTGTGAACAGCCCTCTTTGTGAAGATTGAATCCACCTGTGTTATGAACACAATTTTAAAGGAATACCATGTCCCAAAAAACTACTCTCTCAGTTCTTAATATAAAACATCTCTACCTAATTTGAATAGATTAGAAAGTTAGTTAAGCTAAGTTAGTTAATAAAACATATATTTTTTAAAATATCCTAATCATTTTGCTTAATTCCCTCATTCCCTCTTGTACGTTATTATTGTTGAGAGAGTATCCATGGGGATACATTAGATAAATATTGACAAATAAAAAAAATATGTCTTATATTTAAGATCAAAATCAACTCTTTAAATATATCTTATATTTACAACAGGATAAAATAGTATAAATGGAAAGCTCTTTAAACTTAAAAACCACCCTCTACGGCTCTACTCTCCACTAAACTCTCAAATGTGGGACCGATAACTTTATAATTAAGCATAGGTTAGAATATTTCAGGGATCCATCTGTACGAGTTGGACTTATAACATAACTTGATATCACACATTTCGTAATCCAAAAAACATATGCGCGTGTAATATGGAATGGAACAAGTCCGGATTGAATCTAGACCAGACAAATCATCTGCGTTCAATCGGAATCTTCAAAATGGGACCAAGAAGCAGGAACAGATCAGTAAACAAACAAACAGTGATGTCCCATTATGAATATGAATTAGGGTTAAGAGTTAGGTGTGGAAGGTGATGGGTAGTGTGACATGTTTGGGGTGGAGGGAGGCCACGTTGTTGTGGTTCCCCTGCTTCTTCTGTAATGAAAAGTAATCCGACACGTGCGGTTTATGAATTAGTTTGGTTTGTTGGATTTTCCTGATTCGATGGATACATGCGTACAGGTCGTTTAATTTGACTCTTTGGGACTATGTCTATACTTACACGCGTGCGAATGCCCTTCTAATTAGTCAAAGTCATCAGGTATGACGTCCTAATTAACCGCCCATTTTGGCGTAACTAAATTAACCTCCTTTCTTCTTCTTGCGTGATCCTTCCTCCCTCGATCTGGTTCGTTTGCTTTATCCTTTACTATAGCCAAATAGATAAAACATGTTGCAGTTAAAGCATTAAATATTTCGTGCCTCCATTTTTGTGCAGTGGAATCCTTTTCCATTTCCTTTAAAATAAACCAAACAGACCTGTTGTCATTAATTAGGCACCAAATGAGCAGAGCACCCCTCTGGTCTATTTATACCCATTCCCGTGACTATTCAGAAATAGCAAGTCAGAAAGCCATTGGGGAGTCACATGGCTTTGGGGCCAAACAATGAAGATGACACAACATAACACTCTTTTAGTTTTATTTATAAAAAACTGGTTAATTAATTAATATTAAGTATTTGTTTTTAGAAAAATTCTATGATAATTCTTCTGAAGCGTTGTTATTAACTTATATTAATAAATAGTTTAAAAAAGACAAATGAGATCCAGATTTTTTATTTAAAATGAAAACGAATCTCTTAACTAGATTTTAACTTTTAATGGTTTAAAATTTTTAAGTGTTAATTAAGAATTTTGGTCTTTTACTGATTTTTTAAATAAAAAAAATTCAATTAACAAAAATGCTCACAAATTACAAGATGAAAATCATAACACAATCTTATTAGTTGAAATCGCATTAGGTCAAATAATTTTTTCTTTTTTTTTTCGTCCTGCATTTTTCAATCATGTACGTTATTATTTATAACTTAACTTTCACATTTTTATGGTTAAAAATAAATATGTAAAAACATGTTAATTGAAAAAATATTCTAATTGAAGCTTTTAAAATTTTTAATTTGGCTTTTGATATTTCTAACTTAATTTTCCAGAATTTTCAATTTTTATGTGTACGAGACAATTCTAATAAATATCTTTTTTAAAAAATAATAGCAGAATACAAAATTTCTTAATTGAGATATTACCAACCTTTTTTAGCCAGACTTAATTAAGATATTACTGACATTTTAATAAATTAAATTCTCATTATTTTTTTATTGGGTTTCAAAGTGCCCTCTTCCTAAATTCTAGGCATATATACATGCTGAGATAAGAGGAAGGCTATCACTGGGGCAGGTTTCAACGAAGTCACGTGCTTTGACCTCAGCCTTTCCTGGTCTGTTAGGCATTGGGAAAAATGGAGCAGAGACCAAAAAAAAAAAATCACAAAAAAAGAAAAAAGAAAAAAAATTAAGAGTGGGATTTAAAAGAAATGGAGATGTGTAGTTATAAAGTTTCCTGATAAAAAAAAAGAAAACGTTTATCCTTGCACTGGTTTTAGAACGTTAGTACCACCTCATATTCTTGAGTTATATAACTGCGGATGCACATCGCTTTATAGTCTATTTGAGAAAGGGATAGAAAAATATGTTCATATAAATTGAGATAAACTCATTTCACAAACTCACCTCATATATTATAAATCACATGAGAAAAGCAGCTTCTACCATTAATCCAAACATATACTTATTTGTAAGATATCAAACTCCTCGCACTAACATCCCTAGCAACTCCAGCTAGGGGTATTCAAAGAATCCCGATCTCGATTGTCCCGGCCCAGTCTCAAACATTTTGATCCTAGGAATTTCTAGTTTCGGCTGGGACTGAGACTGGAAAAATCGGGATCGGGATATATTGGAATCGGGACCAAGACAAAATCGGGAGTATAAATTAAGTTATTTTTTTATTTTACCCCATGAATTAAGTTATCATTTAATAAAATGTGTATCACATCTTTAGTTGGAGTTAAACCATATATATCGTGATACTAATCCTAACTATATAACAAATAAAAATAATAACGAAAATGATGAAGGTGATAATAATAATAATAATATTATTATTATTATTATTCTTTAATTTTAGATCAATTTGTGTGATTATTATGACTTTATTAGGTGCTAAATGATCACTTTGAACATTAAATTATAGAAAATCTAAATAACATAATAATTATTTTATATTTAATTTTTTTTTTAAAAAAAGCCGGGATTTCCCTATTTGGTCCCGATCCTAGTCCCAGGATTACAAGAACCGGGGTGCAATTTGCATCTCGGTCAAAAATCAGGACTGGGAACCGAGATTGGGGGATCCCGGTTCCAGTCCAGGTTTTAAACACCTCTAACTACACCCAACAACCTCTTGCCAATCAGAATCATCTGTGGACAGCGCTATTTATGAAGATTGAATCCACCGACCACCTTTGTTGTGAACGCAATTTTAAAGGAATACTATGTCCCAAAAGACTGCTTCTTTGGTTTTTAATATATGATATATTTATCTAATTTGATTAAATTAATAAAGTTAATTAAGCTAAGTTAGTTAATACGACATGTATTTTTTACTTAATTCTTTCATTTGCTCTTCTATTTTATTATTGTTCATAGAGCATCAGTAAAAGATAAATTAGAGAATAATTGATAAATATAAAAAATATATTATTTAAGATTTTCAAATATGTCTTGTGTTAACGATAGGAGGGAGTAATATAAATGAAAAACTCTATAAACTTTAAAAACCATCCTCTACCCTCTACTAGAGTTTAGACCCTCAAATGTGGACTCATAATATTAAAATTAAGCATAGGTTGGAATCTTTTAGGAATCTATCTGTACGAGTTGGACTTGATATCACGCATTTCGTAATTCCAAAGCCACATGCGCGTGTAATATGGAATTGAACAAGTCCGGGTTGAATCTAGACCAGACAAATCATCTGCGTTCAACCAGAATGTTCAAAATGGGACCAAGAAGCAGGAACAGTGTAAAACAAACAAACCGTGACGTCCATGATGAATATGAATTAGGGTTAAGAGTTAGGTGTACGTAGCAGGCGATGGGGAGTGTGACATGTTTGGGGTGGAGGGAGGCCACGTTGTGGTTCCCCAGTTTCTTCTGTATTGAAAAGTAATCCGACACGTGGTGGTTTATGGATTAGTTTGATTTGTTGCATTTTCCTGATTCGATGGATACATGCATACAGGTCGTTTAATTTGACTCTTTGGGATCAAGTCTACACTTACACGCGTGTGAATGCCTTCTAATTAGTGTGTGTTTGAATCAGTTTTTTTTAATAGTTTTTACGACTTACGAGATAAATATGTAAGAAAAATTTTGTCTCGGGTTACATAAATCATAATTTAAAATCATGATTTTGATACTTGTCAAATACACACTTAGTCAAAGTCATCAGGTATGACCTCCTAAGTGCCCATTTTGGCGTAACTAAATTAACCTCCTTTCTTCTTCTTGCGTGATCCTTGCTCCCTCGATCTGGTTCGTTTGATTTATCCTTAACTATAAACCAAATAGATAAAACATGTTGCAGTTAAAGCATTAAATATTTCCTGTCTCCATTTTTGTTCAGTGGAAATCCTTTTCCATTTCCTTTAAAATAAACCAAACACAGCTGTTGTCATTAATTTGGCACCAAATGATTAGAGCACCCCTCTGGACTATTTATACTACATCCGACATCCGGTCCTAAATTAAGATAAGATTGATTTTTTTAAGATATTAAGTAAGTTAAATAAGTTTCTTAATCATATCATATATTATGTATTCTTAGATCATATATTAATTTATTAGTTAAACTAATTAGTTTGAAGAAAAAAATAAAAATGTAAATACTCTAAAGTAATTTAATTAGCTTCCTTAATTTCTCTATAAAAATCAACTTTATCTTATAATTAGGACAGGAGGGAGTATCACTCCGGTGATTATTATAAATTCATTTTGTCAAAAAATTTTAGTTTTAAATATAAGACCACCTTTCAAATAATTAATAAATATTTTCTAATTTTAACTCTATTAAAAATGTACCTGAGAGAAAATGTATAACATCTTTTTCTTTCAATGCTCATTATTCTCTCTTTGTCCTTAATACAAGATATATTTAGGGAGTTGATATTGGTTTTAAATATAAGACTATTTTTAAGGTTATTAAACATGTATCAGTCATTGAACCGGCTAAATACTGAGTCAAGGGTTAGTGGGTTAGACCAGAGTTAACTCAGGGCCAAACCAGTGAAAAAGTTAATATTTCAAGGTTATTAATATGAAATTTTAAAAAGATTTGATTTTTTTCTTTCTAAAAACTAAATTGAGTTTATGCCTAGACCAGACTGGTATACCAAACGGTTCACTGGTTTTCGGGCCAAACCGACCAGTCCGGTCTAGATTCAATAACACTGCATATTTTCATATTTATCAATTTTTTCTTAATTTACTACTATTGATGCTCCCTCAAGAGCCTTAACAATAATCAAGGAGGAGAAGGAAGGAGAAAACTAAGAAAAATGACTATAATGTTTTAGAAAATACATGTCATATTAACTAACTTTATTAACTTTCTTGATCTAATTAAACTAGATAAATATGTATTATATTAAGGACCCAATGGAGTATTAAAATAAGGGCAAATTAAAAAAAGTTAGTTAATTTAAGGTATATTAAAGGTCTTAACTTTATCCATAAAATATTCATTATTCCTTATGAAAACAAACTCAATACAGTTAATAATAAGTTGAGGATACATTCATTTAAAAAATTTCTCTCTAACTTATAAATAAAATAAAAAATTTCTCCTCTCTAAATCTTATAAATTGGATCAGGGGAGTGAGTATGACCCAAACAAAGAAAACGGCGTGCTAGTGGTGGCCGGGTAGGATGAGAAAGCAAAAACTGATTTTTTTTCTTGAAGAAGGTTGAGAAAGCAAGATTAATATAAAACACCCCCCAGGCTCATCTGAAAATATTATTTACTCATTAATATAAGTCACTTTGAGAATTATTAATATTTTTTGAACCAGCCCATTTAATTAATATTTAAATGTGACTTTTTATATTTTATTCCTCCTTCAAAATTCATTAATAAGGATAAACTTGAAAATTTTATTAATTTTAGACATATTTAATTGTTATCCCATAATATATGCAAAAATTGGTTGAAAGGGACTTATAATAGAGTTTGATAAATGACAATCAAGTTATTAAATATATCTTAAATTGATAAAAATTTTAAATCTAATCTTATTAAAAAAAATTTTGGGACTTATAAATTATAATAGGGAAAATTCAAAAAAATAAATACGTTGGAATATAAGAAGGGAAAAATAAGGGTTACGAAATTCCAAAATCTCAAGTCAATACAGTGGAGGGATATGAGATTATGAAATATCGGCGAAAAGACACACCTGTCTTTCAGCTCTCCCTCTCTCTCAACTTGGAATAATAATATTGGTCTCTTTATTAACAACACCATATTCTACATTAACAACTCCACTTTCTTTTTTCACAACTTTATATCTCAAGTATGATGTTGTTAATGTAAAATATAGAGTTGTTAATAAAGAGATAGGTGCTGTTATTGGCATTGAAACTTGTTAATTTCAAACTTGTCCATGGCATGTGTTGGTTTTTGAGATACGAAGTTGCGAAACAAGAAAATGAAGTTGTTGCTAGCTGCCTCGTGCCTTCGTGGTTTAAAGCCATACTTTAAAACTACAAGTTGCGGGTTTGAGAGCTGGTATTTCCAAAAAAAAGTGAAGTTGTTAATATAAAATATGATGTTGTTAATATAGAGACTGATATTGTTATTGGCCCCTAAAACTTGTGAATTTCAAACTTATCCCTGGGATGTGTTGACATTTGAGATACGAAGTTGTGAAACAAAAAAATCGAGTTGCTAATGTAAAATATAGTGTTGTTAATATAGAGACCGGTATTGTTATTGTGAAACAAGAAAGTCGAGTTATTAATGTAAAATATGATATTGTTAATAAAAAGATCGGTGTTGTTATTGTGAAACAAAAAAGTCGAATTGTTAATGTTAGAATACGGTGTTGTTAATAAAGAGATAGATATTATTGTTCTGAGCTGAGAGGGAGGGAGAACTGAAGAGTAGGGGGTCTTTTTCACCGAGATTTTATAATCCTAGATTCCTCCACCGTGTTGACTTAAATTTTAGAATTTCACAGTTTTGATTTATCTTTTTATATATTCTAACATATTTTTCTAGCATTTTTACATTATAATAACCCATGAGTCGTATATACCGACTCCAAGAAGAATATTCCAACGGATGAATCATCAATCCCAATCATTGTCCCTTCTCTCTTTTTGCCAATCATCCAATCATTGTCCTAATCGCGTGAAATTCAATGAATCGGACATTTTGGGTATCCCGCACATCCCACCCCAAGCCTATGTGCCCTATTAGGTCCAACAAATCAAAAGAACACGTTACTGTTCCCTATGAATACCGATTCACCGAATTTGTCACATGTTACTTTAAGGGTGCAATTCTATTCCTAGTTATTTTAATTGTCATCCCCTAATATATATATGAAAATTAGTTGAGAAGGATCCAAATAAAAATTGATAAATGACAGTCCAATCATTAAATATATCTTAAATTGATAAAATGTTCAAATTTACTTTTATTAAATTTTAATCTCTCTACATCATAGATTTGGGACTTATAAATTATAATAGGGATAAGGTTCATTTTTGTCCTGAAAGTAGCCACCAAAGAACGTTGAGCATCCAGAAGTTTTTCAATGAGCACTTTTACCCTGGAAGTAACCATCAAAGAGCGATAGGTATCCGGAAGTTTTTCGAGGAGCATTTTTGTTGCGGAAGTAACCACCAAAGAGCACTGGGTATCTGGAAGTAACCACCAAGGAGCATTTTTGCCATGGAAGTAACCAAAACGTAGAAATTTTGCCCCGGTTGTTAGTCAATGTTAAGTTTAACCGTTAATTGGCACATGGCACCCTATCTGGAAATCAATAAGCCGGCCACCTCATCATCATCTCATAGCCACATGGCACTCAATACTATACTTGAACAAAAAATTTAAAAAAAAGCCAAAAGCCATACTTTCTCCCTTATCACAACAACCCAAACAGGCTTCTTCTCTTCACATCTGAGTTCACCCACCACCGCTCCCTCCTCTTAATCCCCTATGGCTCCAGCTGCTAAATCTCCAATGAAGCTACCGATCAAGGGGAAGGAGACGCTGTGAGCTGAATGATCAAGAAGACCAGAGTTGCCTTTTGGGAGCAACTTTATCATCATCTTCAACGCGAGAACCAAGGATGAGATCAAGAGGAGGGGCAGCGAGAACCAAGGATGAGATCGATGAATCACACTGAATAAGTAATCTTCTGTTCTTCATACTTCTCTTAGTAGTTTCAGAGAGCTTCATATTTGTTGCTAGATTGGAAGTGACTGGCAAGAGAGTGTGAAGAACTTCTAGAGAAAAAAAAGATGAAATTATGGAGTTCATTGTTATTTATCAATCTGATTTGCAAGGTTTAAATGGCAAGAGAGCATGCCTTTTTTAATTATTCTAGATGTAAATATTAAGTGGTGAGATGGCTTGTTGAGTGACATGTGGAATGCCATGTGTTATTTAATGATCAAACTTAATATTGACTAATATTCAGGGCAAAAATTGCTACCTTTTGGTTACTTTCAGGGTAAAAATGCTCCTCCAAAAATTTTTGGATACCCAACTCTCCTTAATGGTTACTTCCAGAGCAAAAATACCCCTTGGTGGTTACTTCCGGATACCTAGCACTTCTTGATGGTTACTTCCAGAATAAAAATACTCCTTAAAAAACTTTCGAATATCCAACACTTCTTGATGGTTACTTCCAAAACAAAAATGAAACTCATCCCATTATAATAACCCGTGAGTCGTATATACCGGCTCCAAGAAGAATATTTGAAGGGATGAACCATCAATCCAATCATTTTCCTGATTGCGCAAAATTGAATAAATCGGATATTTTGGGTATCCCCTGCATTCCACCCCTCAAGCCGATGTTCCCTGTTTGGTCAAATAAACCCAGAGAGCATGTTAGTGTTCCCTATGAATATCGATTCACCGAATGTGCCGCATGGTTTTTGTCTCACTCTTTTGGCATTTGATGCTCCTTCCTTCCTTCCTTTTATATATAAAGCAAGGTATTAAAACTCGGATCGGGTATTGAACCAGTCGGGGTATTGGGTTAAGGGTCAGTGGGTCAGACTGGGGCCAAACCGGAGCCAAACCGGTGAGAAATTGAAGATTTTAAGCTTATAGTATGAAATTATAAAGAAAAAATTAATTTTTTTTAAAATAGGAACCCGGACGGGACCGAGAACTGGACCAGTCTATCGGCCGGACTGGCCGGTCCAGTCCGGGTTCCTGAAACTGGATATAAAGTGCTTTTCAACCTAACCGTGACATTCTAAAAAATAATTAAATATAATAATTATATAAAAAATTTAATTATATATGAATACCGATTCACCAAATGTGTCACACGTTTGTCTTTCACTCTTGGCATTTGATATTTGTGACAAGTATTCCTTCTCTTTAAAAAATAATTGCTATTTTGTAGCTTTAGTTTTTATTCCCAATCTAACTTAATCCCATTAAATATGTAAATATCCATGATTTTGATAATAATATACTTTAAAATTTGTGATTTTGATTTATAGGAAATTATTATTCAATCACGATAGTACCTAGATAATAATTTTAACTACTTCACCATAGTAACAAGAAAAATAAAAGGGTAAAGCTGTATTCAACACCCAAACTATTTTCTAAGGTGTAATTAGCACTTTAAGGGTGCAATTCTACTCCTGATGTATTTAAATAGGCGCAATTTCATCCCTTCACTAGCTAACACAGACATATAAACTTTCGTTCTCCCCATAACCACATCGGCATTAGAAATGCTACATACGTATTCAATATGCCAACTAACTTGTAATTAAGATGCCACCTGAAGTAAAAAAACAAAAAGGTTCCACTGTCTGAATTGAACCTAAGAACTGGGGGAAGAAGACGATGGAACCTTTTTGTTTTTTTTAATTCAGGTGGTAACTTATAGGTTAGTTGGCATATTAAATACCTATGTGACATTTCTAATGCTAATGTGGCTATGGGGAAAACGTGAGTGTGTCTCTTTATTGAAGGGATGAAATTGCCCCCATTTAAATATATTAAGGAAAAAATTGCTTCTTAAATACTTTATATACTAATTGCACCTCAAAATAGTTCGAGGTGCTGGGTTCACTTTTACCTTAAATAAAAAACAATAATTTTAACTATAATATTTATTTACTGTAATAAAATAAATCAAATACTTCATTAATTTAAAAAATAAGTTTTTAGATTTAGGGTGTCAGGACTCTGGCAGAAAAAAAAAAGATACAAGGGAGTTAGGAGCTGAGGTCAGGTTGCAAATCATCATAAGTAATTGGTATGTCACTTGAGATACCTTCTAAGTTGAATTTTCAAATGTTGGGCCAGAAAAGCTTTTGATGACTTGGTGCCCAACCGGCCTGGATCATGCTAGTTTTAAGACGAAGAGTTAGCCCAATAAAAAATATAAAAGGTAGATTTTTTTTTTAAGAAAAATGCTTAAATTTATTTATCAAAAGCAATAAAGCATGATTCATTCATTCAAAATTTATTCCCCTGAGCCTGTGGTCATGTTGTGATTATTTTCTTCAAAATTTCTTTAGACTAGTAAACCTGCATCTTAGGGTGTGTTTGATTTGAGGGGAGCGTAGGGGAGGAAAATGGGGTCAAATTACCTTTTTGGATTGAAGATATTTAAATTTTAGGCTGAAACCCAAAATTTAAAAGGAATAATAGGATAAATTTTGGTCAAGAATCCAAAATTTTAAAGAATGAGAGGGTAAATTTTGGGCGGGAATTCAAAATTTAAAAGATTCTCCCGTTCAAAATTATAATTTACCACCCCTGCCATCCCCAGATCCCCTCCCCTCAAACCGAACACATCCTTAATGTGTGTTTGGAATAACGATTGTAAAAATGACTTTTTTTAATCTGACTTTTGGGTAAAATTCAGATTGTGTAATATGATTTATGTTTGGATTGATGGTCGTATAAGTGACTTTTACAAAAGTAAAACTTGTTTAAATTGGTTTTAGTAAAGTGCCTTTTGTGATAATGGTAAGAGATAAATTAAATTAAAAATTATAAAAAATTTATAAAAGTTAAAGTTGGGAAATTTGGTAATTAAACTACATAAATTGATGAAATAATATTACATAATTAATTGGATCAGATGTCCTATACAATTTGGTCTTTAATTGAATCACGAATATGATTCATTTAGGAGAAAAATCACCTACCATAAATTTTAAAAAAAATTCATCCAAAAGAACCCAAACAACCTCATATTGCAAGCCAGAAATTATATATTTCCTATTGACTTCACAACCGACGCTTAAGCAAAAAAACAAAAACAAAAACAAAGGCACGTGTGCAAAAAGTTGTAAACATATTGTATAAAAAAAAACTGTAAACATCTGCTGTAAAAAAGGCACCAATTATAACAGTCACATCTCCCAAATCCAGAGAAGTCCAATGGGAAAAAGTAGCTTCAAGTAACTTATGGTAAAAGTGGCTTTTGAGCCTTAAGCCATTTTTATTATAAGCTCAACTAAACACTAACAATTTCCAAATCCATTTTCAATCCAGTTTTTGAGGTCTAAATCGTGCCCTACCCAATTGGTGAACCAAACCCTCACTTAATAGCATTTGAGCTTGTCATCTAGCTAAACCACCATTAGACCAAGTGTCATTGGATATCTTGCATTTTTATCTGTATTTTTATAGTTAGAAGTATTAGCAGTATAATACAAATCAACTTAATCCCAAGTAAACATTTTCTGTTAGGTGGTAAAAGTATTTACCTATATTTTCAGAAATAAATTATCAGAAATAAATTTAAGAAAATTAGAAGGCCATCATTGCCTTTTGCCATGAACAAAAAATTAGTCAATTAGAGGAATAAAGTGAAACTTGGTATAAATTAAAGTACTAAAATATAATTTTTTTTAAAAAGATAAAAACTCTGTTTATAACAAAAATCAAAATTTCAGTTTTAAATTATTGGTGGTAAAAAAACTTCTCCTAAGTATCAGAGCAAAAATAATTGTATCATTTGGTATAAGGGAGAGGACAAAAATCCATCATGTTATAAATTACTATATTTGAATTAAGTAGTAACAACTATTATTTTTTATGCATATTATATTTGAATTAAGTAGAAACAACTATTATTTTTTATAATTAGAAATAAAAATTAAGTATTTTACTATAAGACATATCAATAAAACTAAAAATAGAATATAAAATTTATTTTTTTAAAAAATATTATTAATAAGAGCAATAAATATTTTTATTTAATTAGTTATTAACATTTAAATAAAATGAGATAGACAATGGGTGTGTTTAGAATAGCGGTGGGAAAAGTAACTTATTTTCAATATGACTTGAGGAGTCTTAAGATTGGGGAAAAGTAAGATTAGATAAAATCATTAATGTTTGAATTGGCAATTAAATAAGTGATTTTATGAAAATGAAAAGGTATTTGGTTTGGCTTTTGAATAAGTGACTTTTCTGATAGTTAAGAGAACAAATTTTAAAAAGTATGAAAAGTGAAAAAACTAACTTTGAAAATTTGGTAATAATAAAATACGTAATAAAAGTTGTTCTACACATGTGTTGGTAAATACCTCTATTGACTCAAAATCCCATATAGTTTTTGTGTCCTTATTTCTATACCAAAATGGTCACATATAACACACACCAAACATAACAAAAAACTGAAATACACCTATGGCCATCACAGCTCAATATCCATGTACAAACATTAAATGAAATTTATTCATTGTAAATCAAAACCATATTCACGTTACCAAGCTACCTTAAAAAATATACAATGATAGACAAGACTAGTAAAACACATAACTAACTAATTGCTGCAATATGAATAAAGAAAGATAATGAAAATAATGCTTAGCAAGCATAACATAAATTTAATGAAAGATGGTTGCATAAAATCCAATCCTGTGGTAGTTTGCAAAATGGTGGAGTGCTAGCTTTTTTCTCTTAAAATAAAAACAAAGAAAGATGTAATAAAGGAAAATAGAGCATGAACACACGCACAATGACACTTGATTTGCAATTCGCACATTTTAACGGCAACAGAGCATAATGAACAAAATGAATAAGACAACCAACGGCAGCAGAGCATAGATCCTTGCATTCTAACGGATCCACACCTTAAAGGAATAGGGATGGGAGTCTAGATACAGGAAGAAATGTTGGGTAATGAACCTTTGAAATTTACAGGCGAAAATGAGTCACCAGCAGAGGAGATGGACGAGCAGAGTCACCGGCGAAAATGGGTGAAGTGGATTGTAGGCACAGATCGACGAGGCTAAGAGTGAAAATGGTCTGATTTGAGCCAGTGACGGAGGAAAGAACTCAGTCTCTCGCCCTCGCCCTTGCCGAATCTAGAACCTTCTCCTCGTCTCTGGAAAAACACCAGCTCCCTGAATCGCAAAAGCACCGAAGTCTGGAGGTCACTGATCTCAGCTATGCCTTCTCTTTTGCTCGTTTGCCGGTCCAGTCTTTATCAGTTTCTGCTCCGTCGCCCAAATCTGAGATGATGATAAGAGATTTGTCTGAGCTCACGCTAATTTGAGATGCTGAGAAGAGATCATTGTAGATTGAGTCACGGAAATTAGAAGAGATAAGACAGAGAAGAGAATGAAGTGGTAGGTGACAATTTTGAATAGTAATAAATGCAGAATTAACAATAAAAAGCCAGTCATATGTCTTCCAAAAGCTACAAAAGCTAGCTTAAAAAAAAGCTACTTGTCTGAATAAGCCCAGTGCCCAAATCGTGATACCAAACATACCCTATAAGTCATTATCATTGTACAGTTGACCCCCCCCCCAAATCACAGGATTACCTGTGTCAAAAGTGATACCAAACATACCCTATATATATATTAAAAAAAAAACAAGTACATGAAAAGTAGAAGGCCGCCACTTGGCGGGTAAGGAAGGAGGAGCCAGACTTTGAAGGCGCCAGCATTCAGACGTAAACAGCGCATGGGCATCGCCACCGTCGGTCATCTGGATATTGTATTTTATACTTAATCCAACTAAATTAATATGTTGAGATAATATTTCATACTTGTTGGTTTTAATAATACTATTTGCCCACAATTCTTTTCAAATAAATTTACGTCACATTTATTATTTTAGATTAAAAGGAATATATAATTAAATTCATAGACTTTTCCTTTTCGACCATGATTAAATTGACCGACTTAACTAATTTGTATTTATATTACTTAAGAGGAAAGATAAAAATAAAAAATGATCAAGGAAAATCTATTTGCAGGTGCCTATAATTTTTTCAATTTGATATTTACAAGCCTTTTTCGCCTAATTAAACGTGTTAATCTTGCTGTCTTAGCACTTTTAGCGCTTGTACATAGTCTAAATGTGGTATTAAAACAAAGGAAAAAATGAATCTTTTAGTTCCTATAATTTTGGTATATTTATAGTTCAGTCCTTACACTTTGACTTGGTGCAACCCACTTCTTATAGTTTTAATCTGGTTGTAACCCAGTCTCTCAACTTTAACTCACGGCAACTCAATCCCTCTACTTTACATATTTTATAATCTAGTCATTAACCTTTATACTGAAACACAAGAACTAAATTATAAAATATTTAATATTATAAAGACTGGGTTGTAATGAGTCAAAGCTACAACTGAGTTATTACTATAGGGACTGGATCGCATCGAGTCAAAATATAAGAACTGAGTTATAATTGAGTCACAATTTTAAACATTAAGAGATTAATTTTCTGCAATACAAAGTTACAAGATCATACGACATTCCCAAGTGGAGATTAATGATTTAATTAAGAGAGAAAATTATAATGAGATCCCAAATTAAAAATGGAGAAAAAATATACGCATCCTCAAAATGGCTTTCCCAGATGATTTTCACATATTTTAAAATCTAAACACCAATTCAAAAAGGAAATTCAAGTTAAATTAAATAATCAAAATATGATATGCATCCGTACATTATTTAAATTAAATTAAACACAAACAGATACCGACGGATAATATCAATATAATAATTCCAAAGTTGTCAAAATTTTAATAATATTCGGACAGCGAAAACGACCACTCAAGCGCCGTAGAGAGACACCAACAGACAGACAATACACTGAATACAGCCTCGTAATACGTTGTAGGCGCGCACAGCCACACTCAATCATGAATCAATTAATCGTATTGCGCGTGTCGCGTACGGGTACTATACAAATCCCTACTATGATGGTCATTACTCAATCACTGTCCCTACGAGGCTTCCATTTCAAGCCACGTCCCTGAAGTTTACCCTTTTCAGTAAACTTGTCCCTTAATCCTCCTATAGAAAGAGAAAAAAAATCCCTGCTATTATATTCTGATTCTGCTTATGGGATCTTTTCTCGATTTATTTCTTCGTTGATTGGGAATTTTTTTTCGTTTCCTCCCCCATTTTTGTGCGATTCATCTGCTTTCTTGTGTAACAATTTTTGTTAGTGCGAGCAGAGATTAGCTCGCTCGTTCGCTCCCTCTTCTGCAACAGCCAGTCGCGTATGTATTACAGATATTGTTATAACAAGTAACAACACACACAGTACAATCGGTTGGAATATATTTATTATTCTAACTTGTTCTTTACGTTCGAAGGTGTTTGTTGATTTGCTGAAAGGTGAGTTGGGTGGTACCTGTGTTTTCAGACAACTTGACCAGTTTTTTTTAGGGTCTTTTATGATTTGTGGTTGCCTTTTACTTTGATTCTTCTGAGGCTTGCGTATGTATGTTTGTTTATTAAATTAGCCTTATTGTCTTTTTTTTTTTTAACTCTTCTAGTTTTTAAAATTTTATTCTATTGGTGCTCATTGGATCGTCGTGTGTTCTGGTTCGCTGATTCAGTGTGCGATCTTGGGAGAAACTTGTGAGGGTGGACATGGAGGAACGGTATGAGGCACTGAAAGAACTTGGTTCTGGGAATTTTGGAGTGGCCAGGTTGGTGAGAGACAAGATCACCAAGGAGCTTGTTGCTGTCAAGTACATAGAAAGAGGGAAAAAGGTAAAATCTCTTGCTATTTGTTATATTTGTTCCATTTTTTTGTTGCCAATGGAGATCAAGTTCATCTCTTCCTGTTATCTTCTGGTCTATCTGGATTATCATATTGTAAGAGCTTCATATTCATTCTAAGGTTTCTTTGTTGGGGTTGCAATCCTTGAAAGCCGTGGGTTTTGAAAGATTCTCAGTAGCGTCGACTTTGCTTTTATTTTACTCATTTTGAGATTTCAAGGTACTACAAACTGGATCGGTAATTATGAATAGATCGTATTGAATGTTGAAAGGTCTGTTAATAATACTAATACTTCTTCCTCCATATACATTCTTGATGTCTTGATAATTATTCTTCCTTTATGTCATGTCTCAATGCAGCCACGGCTTTGTTTTTCTTTCTTATTATTGGTAATGGTAATTTCATACTAAAATATCCCATTCTGCTTGAGGCCTTCGAGCCTCTGAAAAGTCACTCTACATTTTTTGCCTGGAGACCAATCATTTCGTCTTTTTTTTTTTTTTCAAATGTTATTTTTTGCTTCTGATGTTGAAACCTTGGCGGTGGTTGCTAATGCTGATGTCTGATGGTTTTCCTTTTATGATATAACGGGGAAAGAAAGTTCAATTTTTTTATTGTTGCTTTCATATAAACCATTCACTTGGCTTATTACATCATCACAATCTACGCTGATCTGGATATGGGTATCAGAAATAATCTTATAAATTATTTTCTTAACGTATCTTCCTATTGTTTTTGCTTATACTGCATCTTTTTCTGAATGTCTACTTTTTGTACTATCAGATTGACGAGAAAGTTCAGAGGGAGATCATTAACCACCGATCTTTAAGGCATCCAAATATTATCAAGTTTAGAGAGGTGATGGTTTTATTTTTCATTTTTTTTTCCTTTTGTACTTGGAACTGTTGCTTCTTTAGTTTCAAGATATGGAACTGTACACATTGGACCTAGTAAAGAGTGAAGCATACAATTCTCACATTACACTCGTTTGTTGAAACAAATTTGAGCATTTTGTTACAAGCATGAATGATCCTCAGCAGGAATTTATTTTTGTTAACTTAATATGCAGAAAAGCCTGAATCTGCTTGTGGCATTATCTGTCGAATATATTTTGTGAACTAAGAGAATTATCACGTAATAATTATCTCATTTTTTGTGCAAATAATGAATGAGAGATCTTTTGTGCAGGTCTTGCTGACCCCAACTCATTTAGCTATTGTCATGGAGTATGCTGCAGGCGGTGAACTCTTTGAGAGAATTTGCAATGCTGGTCGATTCAGTGAAGATGAGGTCTTAGAATTTATCTAACGCATCTATTGCAACTAAAAAGCAACCCTGTTCTAATATTTGCCAAATGACTGTTATTGTTTATATCTTGCAGGCAAGATTTTTCTTCCAGCAACTAATATCTGGAGTTAGCTACTGCCACTCAATGGTAGGTATCTGAACCATCTCTGCTTGATTTTCATACAGACACTTATGTGTGTTTCTTATAATCTCATCTGCTTTCCTCTGCAGCAAATTTGTCACAGAGATTTGAAATTGGAGAACACTCTCTTGGATGGAAGTCCAACACCTCGACTCAAAATATGTGATTTTGGTTACTCCAAGGTTGGTGCATTGTAACCCTGTCTCTGGAATGAACCTTTTTTTTTCTTTCGGACCCTGAATCTTTAATTCTTATATGTAGTCTGCTATACTGCACTCTCAACCAAAATCTACTGTTGGAACTCCTGCTTACATTGCTCCGGAGGTTCTGTCACGAAAGGAGTACGATGGAAAGGTATTATTGTGGGTTGCCATGGAAATTTGTGTCAAGGATTCTGATTATATATGGAAGCTATATATAGCTTGATGTTTTTTTGGCAATTTGGTTGTTTTTAGATTGCGGATGTTTGGTCATGTGGTGTAACGCTTTATGTCATGTTAGTGGGAGGATACCCATTTGAAGATCCTGAAGATCCTAGGAATTTCCGAAAGACCATTGGAGTGAGATCCTATGATCAACACAAAATTCATAATGTGTCATATTTATGACAACAGAAAACTGATAACTCTAGTTTTGCTCTTATTGGCAGAGAATAATGAGTGTTCAATACTCCATTCCCGACTATGTACGTGTCTCTGCAGATTGCAGACATCTTCTTTCTCACATCTTTGTTGCCAATCCCGCCAAAGTACGGACATTTTTCATATTCTTACATCATAATAAGGCTAACTAATAATATATGTTGTGTGCAAACTATAGCTATCTGTTGTGATTTTTTGTTGTTTTTTAAAGAGGACAACGATCCCAGAGATAAAACGCCACCCTTGGTTTTTGAAGAACTTGCCTAAAGAGATAAATGAAGCTGAGAAAAAGGTCGCTGAGGAAGGTTCAGAGAAAGATCATCAGGGCCAGAGTGTTGAAGAAATAATGAGAATCGTCCAAGAGGCAAGGACGCCGGGGAAAGAATCCAAGGGCGGAGGGCAAGCTGGTGGCGGAGGAGGATTATTGGATGGTGAGGATGATGATGAAGAAGAGGAACAGGAACTTGATGTTAGTGGTGAATATACTACAACAACATAAGTGACGACCATGGGAGTGTGCAGTATATTATGTTGGAGTACATATTATATGAAGCCTTGTCCGTAGATTGGGGTTCGTGTTTATCAGCTGAATAATGTGTTGGATTCCTTAATTTGTAAAATGGTTTGATTGCTGCTACTCTTCACAAACCACAAAGCTGCAAAGGTTGTAAATTGTTTTTGTTTGGTCCAAAAAAGGGGTTGAACCTTGTTAAAACGGCCTCTGATTTATTACATGCTTCTTATGGTGTTTTACTACAAATGAAATAATGAATGGAGAAAACCAGCTTCAATCCCTCTTTTCTGATTATTTTTTTCATGAGTGAGTTAAGACGGCGGAGTGTAAGCTGCAAAGATTGTAAATTTGCTTTTTTTCCTCCAACGTATATGGCAAAATGGAAGCTTGGTCGTGTTATGGTGGTTTTTGATTTATGAATTTATAATTTTAATTGTATAAAAAAAGATGATCCGTTAAGTAGCTAACGGTTCGGGGTTTGAACCCGACGTGAATCGAACACGCAACCTTCTGATCTGGAGTCAGACGCGCTACCATTGCGCCACGGATCCCGTGATGTTTTAGATGGTATTCCTAATGAATTTGACAGTAATCACGTGTTAAATACTCCCGGCATTTTTTACTGTCCACGTGTCAATAACACCTCTCTTTATTTCCCTACCAAAAAAGCGACGAAGTTGCCTGAAATTCAGAGTCTAATAAAGCAGCAAAGACATGCCTAGGAAGATGAAAAAATGTCCTAATTTATTGGAAAAGGCACACTTAGGTAAGGTTCATGAACATGCATCGAGCACTGAATTGATTGGGGTATTAAATTAAGGGTCAGTAGTTCAGATCGGAGTCAACTTGAGAGTCAAATCGGGGTCAATTAAAAAAAATATATATATATATATAATTTAAATATTCATCCATACCATTTAAAAAATTACATAAGAGTTTTTTTCCAACCAATAATCCAATATAATCTCCTAAATTTGATACCCACAAAAATATTGTTAAGTATATAAGAATTTTTCTCCAACTAATGTCAAAAATATTCAACAATCCTTTTAAAACTCATTGAAAATTTAAAAATTTTAGGAAAATAATTTTTCTGAAAAAAAAGTAAGAACAGTGTCATTTGGAGCATAAAAAAGCAATTTTTTTTAAAAAAAAGAAGCAACCCGTGAACCGGCCGGGTTGCACCGGTTCACCCCGAGTTCACCGAGTCAACCCCGGGTCGGAACAGTAATGGTCTACCAGCTGAACTAAACCGACCAATGGGCAGGTTTTCGGTCCGAACCGGTCGGTCCAATCCGGTTTCCTGAACAATGCACTTAGGTCCCAAAAACAAAAAAATATAACAAAACAATCTCATTGTAGATTCTCATATAAAAAAAATATTTAAGGATCTCAGTGATATAAATTCAGAATGTGAAATTACCTTTTTACCTTTAGTAATTAATACTTCCTACGGTCCTATTTATAAGCAACTTTCTCTCTCATAGGGCTGGTCCCTTTTATAAGCAACTTTCACTTTTTGTCTGAAAAAATAAACTTCTTTTTCCTACTTTACCCTTATTAAATGCTTGTTCTCTCTTATATCTTATACTATTATCTCTCATACTTTTTATCTATTATCTCTCCTATACTCTTTTCATAAATAGGGGCATATATGGGGAAAACATGGTATTTTTGACATATTTATTACTTTTAACTATCAATTCGTTTTGCGCAATCAAGGAAAAAGTTGTTTATAAATAGAACCGGAGGGAGTATTTGGATATTATATGATATTAAGTTATATAACAAGGTTCAAGTACTTGTCAATCATCACTCTAGGACTTGTCAATATAGGTATATCCACTTGTCAACGAAAGCTGTTTTAGTTAACAATGGACTTGTCAATAGCCACTCTATGACTTATCAATATAGTTACGTTTACTTGTCAACGAGAGCTGTTTTAAATTGTATTGGAAAATGACAATAGTTAACATAGATAGGTCTTGTTAGTGACCACTTTTTTACTTGTCATCATAGGCACATAAACTTGTCAAAATAGGCATATACACTTGCCAATGTATAATTGCCATTATAGACATATAAACTTACCAAAATATGTACATACACTTATCAATATATAACTTATCAAAATATGTACATAAACATATTAAAATAGGTACATACATTCGCTAATGTATAACTTATTATTATAGACACGTAAACTTGTCAAAATAGGCACATACATTTGCTAATATATAACTTGTCAAAATACACATATTGACCTGTTCGTCCTTATGCAAACCATGGTTAGAGAGCAGGGTTTTGATAACAGGCCAATGTATGTATTTGGACAAGTTATACATTGGTAGTGTATGTGCCTATTTTAACAAGTTTATGCGCCTATTTTAATAAGTTTATGTGCCTATAATGACAAGTTATACACCGGCGAATGTATGCGTCTATTTTGACAAGTTTATGTGTCTATAATGACAAGTTATACATTGATGAGCATATGAGCCTATTTTAACAAGTTATACATTGGCGGTATGTGTCTATTTTGACAAGTTTATGTGCCTATAATGACAAGTCAAAATGTAGCCATTCACTAGGCCCATATATGTTAACTATTGTCTTTTTCCACTACAATTTAAAATAATTCCCGTTGATAAGTGGATGTGACTATATTAACAAGTCATATAGTGGTTATTGACAGACCCATCTATGTTAACTGAAACAGTTCTTGTTAACAAGTGGATATACCTATATTGATAAGTCCTAGAGTGACAATTGACAAGTACCTAAACCAAATCATAAAATTTAATATCATATAATATCCAAATATCAATTACTAAGAGACAAGAAGGTAATTTCACATTCAAATTTTATATCACTCATGCCTTTAAAAACTTTTTTGATAGAGAAATCTATTATGAGACTTTTTTATTTTTTTTCTTGAAGTTGGGGGCTCAGTGTGATTTGTCCTTTAGTTTTTCATTTGACGTGACTCCGAGGGGAAGGAATCAGCAATTAACTTTGAATAATCTGTACTTTGAATCACTATGACCGCGACCTGTCCCATTCATAGTTACCCTGGCATCACGAAAGAGGCACTGTTGTATTGGAGTTTTTGATGGTCAACGGTCCCCATTTCCCAGAATCACCTAAACGTTAATCCAATCCACTTTCTGGGTTTTCCTCTTCTTCCCTAATTCACTAATGGGTCGTAAACCCCACGACCCAGAGCCCACTCTTCCTAATCGCTTAATCCTCCTTTTGGTTTGCCTGGTTTCGTGCGGTTTGGCCTACGCCTTCGTCTCGGTAGTGCTCACAAACTCAGGGACCTCTTCCGTTTCAGAGTTTGTTGGAGATGGCGTGGCAATGGCGAATTCTGTGGAAGGTAATGGGGGATGCTGTAGAGGAATCGAAAATCTTGAACTATGGGGAGCAGCTGTGAAGTGGGGTTCTCAGTTTAAATTTAACAATTCCGAAGATTGCTGCAACGCTTGTAAATCCATGTGTACTGGGAACGATGGACCTTGTCTCTGTGATTCGTGGGTGTTTTGTGGGAATCGTGAGACTTGCGGATCCAAGTTCGGTGAGGTAAGTGATTTTGAATTTGTTTGAAAGATCAGCTGGATTTTCGCTTGACTTTACTTTGGATGGCCTTGGTGGTGAATCATAGTCGCTGAACTAAATGACTGTGACAGATTCTTGTTATACTGAAGATTAATTTCTATTTAGGTGGAATGACTTCAGAGGAGTATGCATGCAGTGGGTCAAATACAGTATACTTGTCATTGTATTTGTAGAAAGGATCTGTCATATTCATTCAATTCACTGTACTACCCCAGGAAATTGTACATTCCTCCGTGTGATTGATGTCTAATCAATCTTAGAGGTTTTATATATTTGATCTCTTTTTTGGTTTCGCTTTAGTCCCATCCTATAACTTCATTTTTTTTTCCAGTGCTGGTTGAAGAAACAAAAGGACATCTTGGCCCCGGAACGACAAGATGCTGGGGAAAAAGTTATTTGGACTTCTGGTCTCATCTTTGGAAAAGGAGAAGTAAGATAAGAAGAATCTTTACTTTTCTGTGTCTTATTGTGAATACATTCATTTATAAATTTTATCTTCCCTTCTTGCTACAAAATTGACTGGACAATACTCGTTAAAATATCCATGTGGAACAATCAGAAGCTCTAATATTCTCCATCACATCATATGTAATGTCTTGAAAAAGCACGCTCAATCAGACAGATTGGTTTTTGCCAAATATTGGGGTCTAGTTTTCTGCTTGATGGATGGCTTCTGATTTGTTAATCATAGTATTTTGTAACCTTGATTACTTGATTGACGCCCTTGGATTCCAATTTGGATTGATCTATAATTGATGCAATCACGATTGGGTAGTCTAGAAAGGCGCAGGAAGTGTAGAGATAACAAGGCGTGGGATGGTTTTTAACACTGCTCGTTGGCAACATATTTAGGATTCATGTAAAGGGAGGAAAGAAAGAAAGAAAGAAAGAAAAGAAAAAGAAAAAAGGGGTGGGTGGTGAGAGGTTTGAAATTCGAATTGAATAATGTTGTTTCTGATATCAACCAAGCGATTTACTGTTAATAAATACTTTTAAACAGTTTGTTGGGAATATTAACAAACTGAGCTATTATCCATCCGCTTGCAACGTGGAATTGATGAGATTACGTGGATCTGAATTTGTTTTTCATACAGTTCCGTTATACTGGTCGCTATACTTGAGAGGCCAAGACATCTATAGCATGATTTAATGGGTCTGATATTTATTGATCTGAGCAAGACACCGCATTTTTATTTCTGCAGGGCATCATTGAATTGGAAACAGAACATGGAGCTCTTCGCATCAAAGTAAGTGCTCAAGGTTGAGGGAGTTCCAAAATGCTGATGCTTTGATTTTATGGAGTTTGCTGATCTGTTGTTGCTTATCGAGTCTCTAAATTCTAATCTTAATTTCTTTTGATAAATTTACCTCCAACCGTGTCATACTTTTAGGAATAAGTCTGAAGCGTCAATTTTTCATGTCTTGTTTTTTCATGTGGTGCAGCTTTTCCCTGACTGTGCTCCACACTCAGTTACCTACATTCTAGAGTTGCTGGCTTTGCGCTATTGTGCAGGGTGCCACTTTTATCGTGCAGAAGGCCGAGGCCAGTCATGGGATTCAGAAGGAAACCACTTGAAAAATGTAAGACCAAGACAAATTATAGATCTTTACATAGATTGATCCATATCACTTCTGCTATTATCTTGTCTGATTTTTTTCACCGAAGCAAATCCTCTGTTTTCAACAGGCTCCTTTTGGACCCCCTTCTGCATTAATTCAAGGAACCTTAGAAGCTCAGGGAAACCCATTTAATAAAATTCCAGCAGAAGACTGTCCGACAGTAAGAAGGGGCTCAGTTGCTTGGGTTGATTCAGGACCAGAATTCTTCATAAGCCTTGCTAATCATGGGGAGTGGAAGAAGGCATACACAGTTTTTGGTTCTGTTCTTCCAGAGGACATGGGTATCGCTGAGAAAATTGCTGCACTCCCCACAGTTTCTGATGTTTGGAACAAGATTAATGTTTCTGTCTTGGAAAAGGCCGTTCCCTTGTTGCTACGAAGAATCCAGAAAAGCCTTGCAGATATTAGCACTGATGCAAACTCATATTAGATACATGTTTCTGCAAATATGGACATAATCGTTTTGTCTTGTAAGTGCATACGTGTTCCATTAACTTCATTCGTGAATCATGAAGAGCTTATGAGAAAGGAATTTAGAGCTCTGCTTTCTTCTTTGCGATTTTTACTTCATATCAATCAGTATGCATAGGGGGTGCAATAGCAGCAGCCGACTAATGAGATACAGACTGTCTCTTTTCTGGCGGGGAAGTTACAAGAATGCAGAGCAAATAACTGAACATATATTTGCATTGTATACACTAATTCCTTGGCACATAAAGGTTTGGTTTAGGTCTTTCAATGAGTAGGAAGACAGGGAAAACGAAAGAACTGAGATCAGTAAAAAGAAATATATGTTTTTTTAGTTGTGATATAAACTCGGATCATATCACCAAAAACAACTCAGATCAAAGAAAGAATATAGAGGAAGAGAAGAGATCCATAGGAATAACAATCCATTTTTCACAACACAACAGAAGCGTACGGCAAATTTTTACAGACAACGTAGCAATAGTATCTGAAATAACAACTAAAACAATGTGACGCACCAGAAACTTCTACACAATGCCAACTTCTATGCTTTATCGGTTTGAAAATAGAAATGAGCACAAATACAACGGACAGTGGATCCAAAAGTTGAAATCCCACGGGAACTTCTAAACAAAACACATAGAACAACTAGGGCTAATCACTTGTTAGATCTATTAAAAGGCCTATCAGAACTGATGTTGCTTATATGACAGATTGCTATAAAAGGAGCCATCAGAATCCTTAATTACATCACATAAAGGATAGAACTGCAGCTACTCTTAGACAGTCAGGTGTTGGTCGGCTTTGCAGCCAATTCAAGCCATGTCATAGATTCGGTTGACTTATTTCGAGCTGCCATGGGGTTGCTTGTTTGATACGGTGTTCTAGCAGCAATCCTGCAAAGACAAGAAAAGGTGTTCATTAGATTCAACGATCACTTGTACAAAGGGACTGGGGGAATATATGTAAACCGATATAACATGGATCAAGAAATAGTTCTTGATTCTGAATATCCTTGATTTGTTCAAGTGAGCTCACCTGTCCTTCCTCTTCTCTAAGAACCGATGAAGTGAAGCTTTCCTAGCAATCGGAAGGTCTGTAAAGAAAGGAAATTATGATTAAAACACACATTAACATTAACAGTGACACAAATCATCCATCCGTTTAGATATTATAGTGATGGAAAGAAAATTACCACCAACCACAGGTCCAGATGGTGACTGAGGGCGCCCTTGAACCAAAGTATTGCAAATGCTAGGATTGATATTTACATTAGGAGAAAGCGGCTTTTGGGAATCAGAAGAAAATCCAGTTGCATTATGAGGAAACGACGGCTGGCTCTGAGGCAAAGCATAATCAAAGCTGTTCTGTACAGGGGGTGTTCCTTTGCTGGCAAAGGCCAAGATCTCCATGACTTTTTCAGCAGGAAAATCATCGAACACAACAACTTGGCCACCATAAAAGACTGTCATCTGTGCAGCTCTAGGCTCCTTAGTGACAGACTTAGATACACTGTAGATCATGATAGTTAAAATCACCAGAGTCATAAACTAGTGTATGGTCATCGTGTTTCTGAAGTAATTGTATGGATCCATAAAAGGCTCGAAATCAACTTAACACACCTGGAATTTGCCATCTTCGGAATCTCTTCTGTGATGAGATGAGGAAATAAGTTCATTGTAGAAAAGTTTTGTGGTGTTCTGATGTTCTCCTTGGTAGGAAACAAGTCCATGGTTGTTGCAGACTCACAAGATACCTCAGCTAAATCTGTCAACGATTTTAAGTTCAGGAAGTTCAGGAATTTTGACTAAACGCAATAGCCAAATTTTCTCTACTAAAAGTATCTTAAACCTAATTGTTTTTTCCTTCCAATTTAATCTACTAAAGTTAAAAAGGTGAAAATTGAGACAGAAAGTCATGCCTAGCCTAGGAATAATGAAGTTTTAGAAAAAGGCCCCGAATATCTTCAGTTTACTACAGTTATGGTAATTTTACTTCACAAAGACCATGAAAATCCGTGATTCGTAATTTAAACAAGTCTAGGAATCAAAAAAGAAAAGAAGCTGCATGCGATGATTTCAAAGAAGGCGGTAGACAAAAAAAAAAAAATCCAGAATGCTAGGGCGAACGTGGAAAAATCAATTTAATCAATACCGCTTCCTTCGACGCTGGAAGTCATATCGCAACTCTCGAGGGAATAGATCTCCGAGTATTCTCTATAAAAGTTCCGTAAAAACGTCGATCAGCCGGCGACTTCACCGGACTCTGGTCGGAAAACTCCAAGTACTGTGATGAGTAGAGAGAAAACCAGGTAATTATAGCCAGAAGAGAAACAAACCAGGAAGCGGCTTCAGAAAATTGTTGAAATGGATGGTTTCAAGGGCGGATCTAGGTCGGCTAGGTCACTTGTATCAATGAAGGAGATGATTGGAACCTGTGGAGAAACTTGTTTTGGACTCAATGAAGGTATTGGGATGGGGAAAGTGTGGATTGGCATTATATAATTGGGACGTAGAGGTGGCAAATTAAAGCACGAGGAATATGTGACTATCGGAAATTCGAAATCGAGCATGTTTTTTGCTTTCCTTTCCTTTTATTATTCAGGTAATTCCACCACGTGATCCTTGCGTTGTTTTAACGGAAACGTCAAAGGCTGTCGTTCCCTTTCCTCTGTTTCACCCCTGCTTTTACCTGATTGCCCTTCTATTATTGGATTTCAGGTAACAATCACATTATATCCTTGTCTCGTTGTAACATAGATCCTGGCAAAAATTATTTTAAAATGCTCCATCCCATTCTAAATATAAGATAAGGTTAATTTTTTTGGAGATGTTAAAAAAACTAATTAAATTACTTTATAATATTTATATTTATATTTTTTACTCTGAACTAATTAATTTGACTGAAAAACTGATATATAATCTAAGAATATATAATATATGATATGATTAAGTAACTTATTTAACTTCCTTAATCTCTCCAAAAAAATTAAATTTATCTTATAATTAGAATCGGATAGTAGATCATTTTAAAATTTACTCCTTTTTTAATTATACTTTTGTTTTAAATGGACCAAAATATAAGTTAATATTCATCTTATTTAGTAACTATTATGAATGATAACAAAGATTAGTCCGGTTGGTAAAGAAGTTAGTTCATAATAATAAGATTATAAGTTTAAATCCCACTGATGTAAAAATTTTATGGGTGGGCAATCTGTAAACACTCAGGGTCTGTTTGGTATGAGGGATTTAGAGGGGAATGGAGGAGAGTAAAAAATTTTATGGGTTGGATTTAAGAAAATTGGAAAAGTGGGGTTACAATATTTTAATATAGATAGAATGTTAGATTAAAGAGTAAGAATACTTAATTAAAAACTTGATACCCTACGTCTTTCATTTTTTGAAACACATCTCAAAAAAATTTTCTCTCCTCCTACTTTCCCTCCCCTCCCCTTATACCAAACAAGCCCTCATTGAGCTTGAAGGTATGTCCTGACCTAGGGGAACCACCCGGATTAGAGTGAAAATAGGTTAGGCTTTACCTAAACAAGTTAAGCCTTTAAAAGGCCTGACAAGACCTGAAGTTTGTTTAGAAACTTACTTAAAATATAGACCTTTAAATAACTTTCAAAACCTATACCTCCAAATCCATATATAACCATTCGCGCTTATTTACAATTCTACATTATATTTTAAAAACTTAATATTTATTCTCATCGTAATGTAAAGGCCTAGTAAAAAAAAAAGAAAATAATGTTTAGTGAGAACAGTTGTCTAAGCAAATAAAAATAAGAAAAATTAATCATCTGTTGACTAATGGGTTATATTTTCTAAAATTAATCTAAACTTTTTATGTATACAAAAAAGTAACTACTTTGAGTACTAGTATTTGTTTATTCATGAAAATGGTAACAAGATTTTCAAATATGAAGAATGATGAAATTTAGATAATGTTAGGGAAAACTATTTTGTATGTGCCATACTTCCCCTCAATTTTTAATTTAGTATATGTGTAGGTTTTTAAATTTAATACTTTAATTTTGCTCTATTAGCACTGTTACTCCCTCTATTAGCACCATTCACCCTTGTACAATAGTTAATAGGGAAAATCGTTAATAAATACTAAATAAGCAAATTAATTGCTCTTTGCCACCAACACACATGGGGGACTGAACTTGCATTAAAATTGAACTTAAAAAGACAAAAAAGCCCTCAGTTTGATAAGAAAATTTTAGGCGGGAGGAAGGAGAAAGTGCAATTCTGAATCCCTTCTTCCTCTTCCATTTCAGGCCTGCAGAAGTTCAGCGTCGTCTCCCCTCACTCGGCCGTCTCCTTGGCTTGTGTCTGTCGGCAGTGTCATCTCCAGCTACTCCTCCAGCGGCCGCCGTCTCATTGGCTCGTGTTCTTCGGATCTGTCGTCTCCAAGTGCTCCTCCAGCGACCGACGTCTCCTTGGCTTGTGTCCTTCGGCAGTATTGTCTCGGGCTACTCCTTCAGCGGCCGGCGCCGGCGCCTAGTCCTCAAGCGACCATCGCTTGCTCCTCCAACCTAAATGCCTCCTTCATTCACCTGATCTTTTTCATATGTGCCCAATGGTCATCCACGCTATGTGCAAAGGATGAAGATCCATTATGTGCCAATTATCTGTTGTTTTGTGCAATTACTCTTCCTTCATGTGCCAATGATCTGTTTTGTGCAATTACTCTTCCATTATGTGCAATTGATCTTCCATGTTGTGCACCTGATCTTCCATTTTGTGCAATTGCTCTTTCATGATGTGTAATTGATCTTCCATTCTGTGCAACGGATCTTTTCCATACATGCCCAATGGTCATCCACACTTTGTAAAAAATCTATTCTATAAAATGGGAGATCAATTGCACATCATGGAAGAGTAATTGCATATAATGGAATATCATTGGCACAATGGATTATCCTTTACACCATGGAAAAGATCTATTGCACAAAATGGGATATCAATTGCACATAATAGAAGAGTAATTGTACAAAACAGAAGATCAAATACCCATCATGGAAGATCAATTGACCATCATGAAAGATTAATTGCATAATATGGAAGATCATTGGCACATGAAGGAAGAGTAATTGCACAAAACGACAGATCATTGGCATATAATGGATCTTCATCCTTTGCACATAGCGTGGATGACCATTGGGCACATATGGAAAAGATCCGTTGCACAAAACGGAAGATCAATTACAAATCAATGAAGAGTAATTGCATACAATGGAAGATCATTGGCATAATGGATCATCCTTTACACCATGGAAAAGATCCATTGCACAAAACGGGAGATCAATTGCACATCATGGAAGAGTAATTGCATAAAACTGAAGATCAACTGCACATCATGGAAGAGTAATTACACAAAACTGAAAATCAAATGCACATCATGGAAGATCAATTGAACATCATGAAAGATTAATTGTACAAAACGGAAGATCATTGGCACATAAAGGAAGAGTAATTATACAAAACAACAGATCATTGGCACATAATGAATCTTCATCCTTTGCATATAGCGTAAATGACCATTGGGCACGTATGAAAAAGATCAGGTGAATGAAGGAGGCATTTAGGTTGGAGGAGCAAGCGACGGTCGCTTGAGGACTAGGCGCCGGCGCCGACCGCTGGAGGAGTAGCCCGAGACAACACTACCGAAGGACACGAGCCAAGGAGACGTCGGCCGCTGGAGGAGCACTTGGAGACGACAGATCCAAAGAACACGAGCTAATGAGACAACGGCCGCTGGAGGAGTAGTTGGAGATGACACTGCCGACAGACACAAGCCAAGGAGACGGCCGAGTGAGGGGAGACGACGCTGAACTTCTGCAGGCCAGAAATGGAAGAGGAAGAAGGGATTCAGAACTGCACTTTCTCCTTCCTCCCGCCTAAAATTTTCTTATAAAACTGAGGGATTTTTTGTCTTTTTAAGTTCAATTTTAATGCAAGTTCAGTCCCCCATGTGTGTTGGTGGCAAAGAGCAATTAATTTGCTTATTTAGTATTTATTAGCGATTTTTCCTAGTTAATAGTGCTCTCAGCGCTGGACCAAAAAAAAAAGTTATTAGGCCAGAATTAGAATATATATACCTATAAAATGGTTTTTTCCTAATTTATGTACTAGACATTTACCTTGTACATCATGATGAGGGTCTTTGACATATGTATGCCTGTATTTGCAATATTTAATTTTTGTTAGCGTTTAGTGATATCGTCTACTCCTTACTGGTCATTGTATGTAAAATGTGTATAATAAAAAGCATGGTTTGTAAAAAAAAAAAAAGTATAAATCTCTTACTAATGAGAAATTAATTATGTCATTTATTTATAAAAATATGTGTTGGTTTTTTAAAGAACTCATCTCAGTAGTTTATATTCAAAACCATTACAAATTTCTTTACTATATCAATAATATTAAGACTTTAAGGAAAAAATTATAAATTTAAAAGATTATATAAATTAAAGTCTTGCACTTAAAAAAATGAGGACAAATGAATAACGGTGTAGGGGAGAGGAGGCAAGAAGAGTAACGGCGTAAGGGAGACGGAGTTGAACGAACTAGAAGCCAGAGCAAGAGGGAACTTAAAGCAATAGGAGGGAGAAACGTGGCGGGGCGCCAAGTAGACGTCATCGCGGCAGAGGGGCCCAAGGGGTGCGCCCCCTGTAACGTGCTAACTGCAATGCGCCCGTTGTAATTGCTTCTCTCTCTCTCTCTCTCTCTCTCTCTCTCTCTCGGCCAGTGGCTTCTCTTTCTCGAAACATGGCACCTGGCAAAATATAAATATCCAATGAATGAAGATAGAGAAGGGAAGACTTAAAAAAAAAAAAAAATCTGATTACCGGTATGTACTGGGGTGCAAGATATACATAAATATATACTACTAACTCTAATTCTAAATATAAAAATATAGTTTGAAGTGAATTTTTATTTTAGATATAAGACACCTTTCTATTTTATCTATTATATTAATCATTTTTTAAAATTATTTTGTCTAACTTATAAACTAATATATAATCTATTAATGTATATAAATATTTGGGAAAATTTTAAAAAATTACATTGGAAAATGGAAAAGGACATTTCAGTATAACGAAAATGAGAAAGGACAATTCAGGCGGGTGTCAGATTTTGAGAGGAATTTGTCATTTTGAAATCTCAGCCAAATTATGAAAATGCCCTTCACCCTTCATTCCCCACTTCAGAATAACAACATGATCATCGTAATTAACAACTCCAGATTCACTATTAACAACTTCATTTCTTTTTTGACAATTAAAAAATTTCAGGCCAATAACAACACCTATCTCTTAATTAACAACTCTGGATTCAACATTAACAACTCTAATTTCTTCTTTCACACTAAACTAGTTTCAGGGTCAATAACAATATCTATCTCGCCATTAACAACTTCGGATTCGATATTAACA
Source organism: Inga leiocalycina (assembly GCA_963242795.1). Lineage (NCBI taxonomy): Eukaryota > Viridiplantae > Streptophyta > Magnoliopsida > Fabales > Fabaceae > Inga > Inga leiocalycina. The sequence goes on from OY725330.1 coordinate 5,493,736, forward strand.
ACTTCAATTTCTTCTTTCACACTAAAAAAGTTTCAGGGCAAATAACAACACTTATCTCACCATTAACAACTTTGGATTCCACATTAACAACTTTAATTTCTTCTTTCACAATTAACAAGTTTCAGGGCTAATAACAACACCTATCTCGCCATTAACAACTTCGGATTCGCCATTAACAACTCCCATGTTGTTATTTCGACTGAGGGCTGAAGGGCATTTTCGTAATTTGGCCGATATTTCAAAATGACAGATTCCTCTCAAAATCTGACACCCGCCTGAATTGTCCTTTCCCATTTTCGTTGTACTGAAATGTCCTTTTTCATTTTTCAATGTAGTTTTTTGAAATTTTCCCTAAATATTTTTAAAAAAAAATTAAAAAGAGAGAGAGAAGGTGTGGAGATAAATGACAAAAAGGTATCGGAACATGATTTTGCAAGAGATGATGGAGGCATGAGTTTGTTTTGGCCATGGTACTAGGAAATTGAATCCTAAAATAGTATCTTATATGTCTACAAAATGATTGTGTTGCATATGTTATAGTTAAATAATTTATTTAATTTAATCAATTCTTTAAAAATTAGATAAAGAAATCTTATATTTAATATCAGGTGTAACATATGATAGTCATGATAATAGTCTTTAGAGGTCAAGGGGTCAAGGAACTGAACTATACACCTTGGTGAAGATATATAATTGTCTCGAAGGAACCATCTCGATGATAGTGTTTTTTTTTTTGTCAAAGCCGGGTTTACTTTGCTAGACCTAAATCAGATATGTGTACTTGTGATTTAGGTCTATAATTTTAAATTTTGCTATCAATATGAAAATATTGTTACTAAGCGATATGCAAGAATCTCAGTAAATCTTCCTTAAACCTTAGGCATAAACCTCAATCTCCCGGATAGCCTTCAAGCCTATAACTCACTCAAGCTTTTACAAATTTAGAATAAGATATTTGTTAATGCAAGCTAAATGATTACCATATTAAAGGTAGGAGAAAATATTAATAATGCAATATAATTTGTCCCAAGATCAAAGTCTTATATACATATATGATGCATGAAGGTTTTCATCCATACTATTAATAATGCAATAAATTCACCCCTTGTTGATCCAATTTACTCATAGTTAGGCCAAGTCATATCGGTTCACTACCCTCTTGATTTCCCCGCTCACTGAGGTGGACAAGTGACTGGGTCACAAGTTTTCAGGTTAACTTGAACGGTTTGGATTTTAATACTTTAGATAAAACATTATTTGTGTAGGAGAGTATCCTCCTTTCATTCGTGAAGGGAAGAGGCCTTCCCTTATACATAGGATGACAACTCTTTTTATTTATTTATATAATTGCAATGGTAAGCTTAGCTTAAAAATATATTAAAATAGTAGTGAGCATTAAACACTCAGTGCTTGTTTGGATTAGCGGTGGAGAATGAGCTTTTTTGCACATGGGTTTTTGGAAAAGTCTGATAGAAAAAAAGTCAGATTGTAGATGTGATTTGTGTTTATATTGACAGTGGCAGAAATGATTTTTTTTAACCTGAGACCTGTTTGAATTAGTGTTTGGAAAACTCGTTTAGATGAAAATGACTAAAAATGGTATGAATCTTATTGAATACTATATATATATATAAATATTATTTGTATATATTGTGATAATTGAAGTGAAAAAATATAAATAAAATTTGATAAAATAAAAAAAGTTCAAATATTATTGAAAAAAAGAGAGAAAAATATACTAAAGTATTTAATAAAAAATGGATAAATTTATATTTAAATTATAATGCATACATGAAATAGATCATTATTATTGGAAAAAAAGTAAAAAACCCTAAAGAACTTAATTTAAAATGTATAAAATTGTATATAAATTAGAATGCATATATCAAATGGATCATTATTGAATTATCTATTCCTAATAAGTTGATCTATGATTTTGTTATGAACATGATTCATTTGTGTTGAAGATAATCTACGAATATTTGATGAGGATGTTAATCTCTCACAAGGAACCTTAATCAGTAAATTTTTTTCAAATATAAAAAATATTAATAAAGTAGTAATAAGAAATATGGTGATATTATTTGCAGATATTAATAGGCTTATATTTACTGGGAAAAAAAGGCTTAGATTTGTACTTTTGAAAAAATGTAATTGTCCTCAGTGATAATTTACAGATATTAACGAGCTTAGATTTGTATTTTTCAAAAAAACATGTAATTGTCGCCAATAATGATGTCATTTATATGATATGCAATTATATCATTATATTCATCACATCATTACCATTGAAATTTTATATTTTAATTAATAATGAAAAAAAAATTTGATGATATTTGTGATCATTCAAATATTAGATTATATAATTATCCTATAATAGTCTCCCCCCCATTCACCACCTATCCTCCTTGTCCCCTCGGTCTTTCTCTGCAATCTTCTTACTCAGATTCTCTTGCTTCCTGTATCCTCAATGCCGAGCCTTCCTTTTCTCTCCCTTCCTCCGATATTTTAGCCACTGTTGTGACGATGCTCCGCAGTAGAGATGATCCCGCCGATGACCTTGGGGGACAGTTGGGGAATAAGGCACAGCTCTGAGAACCACAACTTCCCACCGGACAACAACCCACGGCCGGTAACGACTCACGATGAGCTTAAAACCAAGGACCACAACCACCACCGGATCGAAGCCAAAAGAGAAGAAGGTGACACAAGTTCTCGGAAGACAGCCGGGGAAGATGCAGTAACGGTCGCTTCCCTACTTCATCATGAAGCCGCACCGCGGAGAAAAAGCACCTGTTGTAGGCTTCTTGCAGAAGCCACTTTTGGTGGAGAAACGCAATGATACAAAACATAAACCCAAACAGGTTTTCTTCACTCCACTGTGCTTTTAGGCAATGATCGTGCGTTTCGGACCTGCAACTGCTTACCCAAACATGCTCTCATTAGATGAACTGCTTTCTTGCCTTCAAGAAATATCCCTAAATATCTATTGGGTATGATAGACAATAAAATCGTCTCACATGATTCAATATGACTTTCTTTAGCCAGATAATGAGCACAATGAATGATATCTCTACTAGTGTGATGGATCTTCACATGCTAGTCCCAACGAGCATCTCTCAAACATCAACGACGATAGGCCGCACTGGATGGTCAGGTTCATAGTCTCCAAACAATAAGTTGCGTGCATCTAATAAATCTGTGTATTGAGAAGCTAATTTTTACCCACCAAATAAGCCACACTAAGGGAGAATGGCTATTTTTGTTTCTTTTCATTCACAAATTTTTCCTCGCAACACACGAACTTTATATCTCCATATCCAACTCCTCAGTGGGGTAGGATGATATGTATTGACCAACTCAAGCTACTTGCTTCTACATGAATAACTATTTTTAAAAAAATGGATATATAAATAATACTAAAAGTCAAACTGGTCAATAAACCGACTGTAACAGTAGTTTAAAGATTAATACAAAAATCATATACCATTTATATATAAACCTTATATAATTTAGCAAAAATAGTGCTGCTAAAGTACAAATATGATAGATTATTATTTTTTAAAACTCACAACAATATTTTTTTTTGCCAAAGCATAGTGATGATGTTTAGCGTTTAACAAGAAAAAGAAAAGAAAAAAGTAAAATCCAGCCCTTGATCCGTCCAAAGCTTTAAACCAAACTAAGAGATCAAGTTTGACTTGTCAATCTGAATCAATTTTTAATAAAATGGATTGACATGAATTTAATATTTTTTCAATATGGATACGTGTATTATATTTTATGGCATACATGTCACATATTATGCTGTTTGTATTATTATATTTTTTGTGAGCATATCTATTAAACTTAATTTTTTTTAGATGTAACTTAAAAACTTAATATTTTAGTGGATTGTCAATTCTATTTTTATGCTAGCTTAAAAATATTTGTTTTTTGAGCAAAAATCTTAAAATTTTTTGTTTAAAACTGAATACACACACAAATACTATCGTACCAGTATTGTAATATTTTTAAATTTAGTATTTCTAACTTACCATGCTGCATCGCTTACCTGGACCAGTGCTTTTCTCCATGCTTGAGTTGATATTGCTAATTCACAAACCCATCATTGCGCATATTTGGGAGAATTATCATAAGCCCATAGAGCAGGAATTTAATTAAGTCATTTCTTTAAAGCTTCAAAATAATTTTTCTTATATATTTTCCTGATCTGAGTCTTGAGATGACATCTTTCTTTAATAATCCTTCATACTCAACAAGTAATTAAGTATTCTTTGACCTGAAAGTAATTGAGTTAAATCTAAAAATTTTATATCTAATTTGAAATCAGTAAAATTATTCATAATTCCTAATGACACGGTTTTATGTATTTTTTTATTGATTACCTAGAATCTATACATATATTTTACTGAATTTTTTAATGGAACACCTACCTTGTCATAAATAAAATTAAGGGAAACTATTTATTGGTCTCATATAAGAAATACATATAAATAAATTTCTTAAATTTTATTTAATATTAATAGATTTTAAAATGTTTAATATGTGCCCGTCTCATTTATAAGTAAAAAGAAGTAATATCTGCAAATCAAATTTTTATATTTATAAATGGTTTCATTTACAAATTAAACTTATAAATATGAGCAGTATATAAAATTTAGAAATATATTTATATTTTTTCAGGTCAAAAAAAAAAAAATGAAGAAAGAAATATATTTATATTTTCTGCGCGCTTGCCCAATTCTCCTAGTTTTGCCGCGCAGGTCAATACATAACCGCGCAAACCCTTGTTCATCTCTTCACTGTCCCCTGCAACTACAACTTCAAATCAAAGTTGCCCTCTTTATCCATGAGTCGATTTAATCAATAATTATAATCGGAGTCGATGGTTCAATTCCAGGAGCACATAATCACAGACCTTCTTGATGATTCCAATGGCGGGCTCGTCATCCTCTCCTCTGGTCTCTCTCTACCCAAGCTCATTGCCTCTCTTCTCCTTCTTCACTCTTCTTCTCAAGGAACCCTCCTTATCCTCTCTCCCTCTTCATCTTCTCTCAAATCGAAAATCCTTTTCCACCTCAAAGCTCAGAATCCCCAATTCCACCAAATCCCCTCCGAAGTCACCGCCGATCTTCCTGCTAACCACCGCCATTCTCTCTACTCTTCTGGATTAGCTTTTTTCATCACACCCAGAATTCTAATTGTGGATCTTTTAACGAACAAATTACCCACATCCAGTATTGCTGGGCTTATCATACTAAATGCCCATTCACTCTCTGAAACCTCCACTGAAGCATTTATAGTTAGAATTATCCGGTCTCTTAATCGAGATGCATACATTCGGGCTTTCTCTGATAAGCCTCACGCGATGGTCTCTGGGTTTGCTAAGGCGGAGCGAACTATGAAGTGTCTTTACATTCGGAAGTTGCACTTGTGGCCGAGGTTTCAGGTGTATGTTTCACAGGAACTGGAGAAGGGACCCCCGGATGTGGTGGATATAAGGGTGCCAATGACTAAATATATGCTGGGGATTCAGAAATCCATCATCGAGGTTATGGATGCATGTCTAAAGGAGATGAGGAAGACTAATAAAGTTGACGTTGAGGATTTGACGGTGGAAAATGGGCTGTTCAAATCGTTCGATGAGATTGTGCGGAGGCAGTTGGATCCAATTTGGCATATTTTGGGGAAGAAGACAAAGCAGCTGGTGTCAGACCTCAAGACCTTGAGGAAATTGTTAGATTATCTTGTAAGGTACATGCATTACTTGAGCTTACAGTCTGCATACTTTATTAATAGTATGTAGAGGTTTGTGCTATATTTTATAGTGTTGTTTTTCCTAAAGAAAAAATGAGGGTACATGAAGCATTTTGCAATGCCTGTAATGCCTTCAGCGATCAAGCATTAACAAACATGCGTGAACCCCTTGATTTTTTAGGCATATTGTAATTATAACAACTCATGAAATTCTTATTTTTTTATTCTTGTGAATAATATTTTATGAATAGGGAATGATTGAGTGACTTTCTCTGGACAGGTATGATGCAATAACTTTCTTGAGGTATTTGGACACATTGAGAGTGTCAGAAAGTTTTCGATCAGTTTGGATATTTGCAGAGGGGAGCTATAAGATATTTGACTATGCAAAGAAACGTGTTTATCGCCTGGAGAGGTCAGATGGTGTGAAATTAAATGGGTCAAATAAGAGTGTGAAAAGCAAAAAGAGGAAATGCAAGGAGGATGGCAAGGACAGTGAAGAAGGTAGTTCGTCAAAGAGTTCAAATACTAGGTTAGTTTTGGAGGAAGTTTTGGAAGAAGCACCAAAGTGGAAAGTCTTACGTGTGAGTCAGTGAGTTCGAATTCTACAAGTCTCAATGTTGTGATTTATTTTTCAGTGAAACAAGAAATTTTATTAGTGTACATGAGGAAGAATATGGCGAGGGAGGAGAATAAGAATAACTTGTCCTTATAGGAAGGGGACTTAAAAAAAATCCAGCAAAGCTTTCTATTCTCTCACCGTGTTAGTTGGGAAATTTTCTTAAAAGCCTTGTTAAACTTACCAATTAGAGGCCATAAATACCACCATATCCCATAACGTAAGGACAAAGAGATTCTGTTGAAAATGTATGCATTTTGTGCAAACCGGCTAATAGCATGAATGAAACATTGCCTTAATAGCGTCCTTATTAGTTCCAAATCCTTTCAAACCCAAGATCTTCTTGAAGGTTAAGCGATAAGCTTTGTATTTACTAAAACAAAAAGTTATTTTAGAAGAAAATAGCTTCCCTACAATACAGGAACATATTAGAGACATGTTCAGTTAATTCTTTTTGGTACAGAAGTTGGCTATGAATTTGTGGCATCACTTTAATTTTCTTCTTTCTCTTCCTGTTATATTTTTTGAGAACTTGGATGGCTTAACTTGGTGAAGTTTTTTGGATACAGCTGTTGATTATGGTAAGCTTATGATTGTTTGAGCTGAATTTGATATGCCCATTTCATATCAGGAGGTTCTTGAGGAGATAGAAGAGGAAAGACAAAAGCAAGGTGTGTCAGGGGAAGAGGTTTTGATTGAAGGTGAAGTAACTGATAATGGAATTGTACTAGTGGTGTGTAAAGATGAACGTTCGTGCTTGCAGCTTGAAGAATGCATCATCAACAGTCCAAAGAAGGTTTATCTTACTTCTCTGCTTTTGATCTCATAAAATTTATTCCAAGTGACATTTTCCCCTCATTTTCACGTCTTCACTTGGCTGAACATTATTTTTTAGGGACGTAATTTGTATGGCCTTTTGCCTCACTGGCTGTATCCCACTTTGCCAAACTTGGCCAGATTGATGCTTTTATAGAACACTAATGTGTAGAGAGGGTAGGAACGAGAGATAAAGAGGAAGAATGAGAGAGAAACAAAGGGAAATAGGGTGAGAGAGATGGATAGACCCGGGGGGGGGGTGTAAATTCATTAATCTCATAAGCCTCCTTGCAATTAATCCCAAGCCACCTGTTTAATTTTATAGCCCTTAGCTGTTAACCGTGATCTCTCCTGCTTGCCTCCAACTAACTCCTAACTAACCTCTCTTATTTATTATATTTACATATCAAACACTTACTTTTCCTATGAAGAGTATCTTTTGGTAGTTTTGAATAGAGTTTGAGGAAAAGTTGAGTGATTCAGAATCATTTTGGTTGACACTGTCATCTATTGTCGATGAGTATTTCATTTTGAAAAGTTAAAGCCTAAAACTGTTTAGTGAAGGCTTGTGATTAGTTATATATTTGTCTCTAGTCCTTTTGCAAGAGTCTCTGGGGCAAAGCTGCAAGCAGTTAATGAAGATGCTTATTCCTTGGAACATCATTTGTTAGTTGAGAAGGGCTATTAGGATATGTGAGTCACTATTACATTTTGTTCGTCTGCACTGTGATTTCTTATTTTTTCTAATGATGATGCAATATTTGTCCTTGAATAATGTTGAAAATTAATTGGTATTCTATTTGATTGTTGTATATAGCTTACTTCATGGTTCCTTGTTAGTATGATGGAAGGTGGAGTGTGCAGATTGATTTTTGCAATGCCTTTTCCTTTGGCCCTTGTCATTGTTGGTTGGTAATGAATAAGGTTATAAGACCATAAGAAAACTGAATTATGTGTCCTGTCTCGTGTGCATGAAGGTCATGGCCGAAGAATGGAGGAAGTACTTGCTAAGCAAATTACAGCTACGGGATGTGGTGCGTCAGAAAAAGAAGCCAAAGGATCCCAAAGGTTTTGGTGTTCTTGATGGAGTTACTCCTATGGCACCTGTACAAAATGCTGAAGCCAGCTTTAGCAGGCAGGAGCATGATGCACTCTTGGCGGCAGCATCCGGGATAAAAGCTCTAGCTGAAAAGGATTGTATGATTGAAGATCCTTCGGGACTTGATTCTGGTGGGCGGAAACGCCAAAAAGGCAAGGGTAAAGCAGGCAGTAAAAATGGCCCAGTCACTGATGGTGGCTCTGGGGTTCATAGCAGTAAAAAGGCATCAACAAGTGCTAATTTAAGGATTTCTGACTCAAAGAATAATGGCCAAATGGAGGAAACTAATCCGGTTGATGCTGGTGGGGCAGCTGTAGACAGCTTCATTCTTCGAAGGCATACTAATGTTGACGCTATAGGATCCATGAATGCAAAACCATTGCCACCTGTTCATTTTTATGCCTTAGAAAGTGATCAGCCAATTCTTGATGTATTACAGCCTTCAATAATTATTGTATACCATCCAGACATGACCTTTGTTAGGGAAATTGAAGTCTACAAATCTGAAAACCCTTCAAAAAGGTTGAAAGTCTATTTTCTTTTCTATGAGGATTCTACTGAGGTGCAGAAGTTTGAGGCAAGTATACGCCGGGAGAATGGTGCATTTGAATCTTTAATCAGGCAGAAATCTATGATGATGATTCCAGTTGACCAGGTTTTTTTCGCTCTTATTAAAATGTTCTTTTTCTTCTCATGTTCATCATAGTGATTTCACTCTTTTTTTTTGGGTGCACTTTACCTGCTGTTTAACAGGATGGTCGTTGTCTGGTATTGAATTCTACTGTAGAGGGAGACTTAACCAACTCCCAAAATTCAATAACAAGAAAAGCAGGTGGGAGAAAGGAGGCTGATAAAGAAACGCAGGTTTGTTGTTTTGTATTATTATCTTTTTTCCATCCATTATATGTGATTCATTTACTTGCCAGATAACTGGTATTTATTGAATTTAACTCTTTAGGTCATAGTGGACATGAGAGAGTTCATGAGCAGCCTTCCTAATGTTCTTCATCAAAAGGGAATGCGCATTATTCCAGTGACCCTAGAAGTTGGTGACTATATTCTCTCACCATTAATTTGTGTGGAAAGAAAAAGTATCCAAGATCTCTTTATGAGCTTCACATCAGGACGTCTTTACCACCAGGTGGAGACAATGGGGCGATATTATAGGATACCTGTACTGTTAATTGAGTTCTCACAGGATAAGAGCTTCTCATTTCAGGTTTGCCCATCATAATTCAACTCTACCTAAGCTGCAAGTTAGTGTCTTGTTGTTACAGCACAGTTGCTGGCTAGTCCAAATAAGGAATCCGATAGCTGAGAATGCCTGGCCTTTAATCTATACTCCAAAGTATCTGGTCTAGATGGAAAATGTAGGTCATGCTGATTTCCTTGCAAGCCTAATTAAATATTATAAGTTTGACCTGGTTTGATTGAGTTGATGAGGAGTATATTTTGTTTGTTATCCTTCATAATTATGAATGTCTAAACATGATTCTCCACAACGTATAGTGCAGCTTTTTTGTCATGTTTAATTGTGGGTGACTTTAGGTTGTATCTTTTTATTTTCCAGTCTGCAAGTGATATTGGTGATGATGTGACGCCAAATAGTATTATATCAAAGTTGTCACTACTTGCTTTACACTTTCCCCGGCTACGAATAATTTGGTCACGGAGTTTGCATGCCACTGCCGAAATATTCGCATCACTGAAGGCAAATCAAGATGAACCAGATGAAACAAAAGCAATGAGAGTAGGCGTCCCCTCAGAAGAAGGAATTGTGGAAAATGATGTGAGGTAAGTGGTCTCGGTTCACTTCCTTTACTCTCCGTTTGGATGGTAAGAAAAGTTGAGAGGAAATACAATGGAGAGAAGAGAAAACTTGAAAGAAAATGTTATCATCCCTCCTGTTTGGATGGAGTGATGGACGAGAGAAAACATGGAGGATAGAAAATGAGCAAATATTTGAATGACTAAAATACCCTTATACCCCTTTGTCAAAATCGTGCGTCCAAGGATCAGGTGTTTAAAATTTAAATAGGAATCATAGGAACTGCAGCACCTGCCTAGTTTAGCTCTTGTAATCTTGTGTTTACACAATTTTGTTGCTTCTTTCCTGGGATCAAATGATTTTCGGTTCCTTCAATTTTGAAGGGTGTATAGGATCCCGCTGAGGGATCAAGTGTTCCCAAATATGATTTTTAGCAGTTTTAAATGTAGTCAATGAGTTCGTGTGGCATACGAAGTTAAGGGTTAATTACTGTGTGGCAGGGCTGAAAATTACAACACATCTGCTGTGGAGTTTCTGAGAAGACTTCCAGGTGTAACAGATTCAAACTACAGGACCATAATGGAAGGATGCAAGAGCTTGGCTGAGCTTGTTCTTCTTCCGGTGGAGAAGCTCGCCGAACTAATGGGCGGTCAAAAAGCTGCTCGCACTCTTAGAGATTTTCTTGATGCTAAATACCCAACCTTGTTGTGAGCTTTATAGATACTGTAATTCATTCTTTTATGATGGGATTATTGATGAGGGCTTTTCCATTAGTCTTGTATCTCATGTTGTATCACTATTCCATTGAATTTCTCCGATTCATAGTATCATTTTTTGTTTTAGAAATGTTTTCCCATTGCCTCACTTTGCCTGTAAATTTTATAGAAGGACAAAAATTAGGTTCATTTAGGGCCCGTTTGGTACCATGGAAGTGGGAGGGTGAGAGGTGGAAGTGGAAGTGGGATATAATATTTGTGTGTTTGGTATGATAGAAATCACTTCCTGATGGAGCTCACACTCATCAAATCGATGGAAGTGACTTCCTTAGCTTACCCCATGTAACTGAGTTCCAAACCCATTTCCAACTTTACCCTTCTTCTCTTCCTTCTTCCTCCACCAACAACGATAGGCCTTCTCAACGATGGTGATGGTGGCCTTCCACTAGAAACAGTGGTGATAGTCCTCCACCAATATCGGCGACGATGAACCCTCTAGTGGATTTGATGAAGTGACGGCAACGGCTGACCCTTCTCCTTCCTCTCCTTTCGTCTTCAACTTCTTATATGGATGGCTCATTGACCCTTCTCCACCAGCGGAGGTGGCGACGACGACGACGTCTTGTTTCTATTAGCAACGATGATGGTGATTATTGCTTAGCGACAAAGATTGAGTCAAGGTGTGACTTGGATCTGGCGAAACAATTTAGGTATTTGATTTGGTCAATTTGGATTTTGGTCTCTGGTCGACGAGAATAGCGTTCATCGGCGGCTACTTAGTTTGGTTGATTAGAGATTATTCATTGTTTAAGCTTCATTTTGACATGTTTCCTTTGATTTCAATTTCTTCAGTCTTGGTTTTTAGCTTTGTTTTTGGTGCTTCAATTTTTCTTGTTCTTATGGTTTAGTTCTTTCGACTTGCAAATGAAGATGAAGTATTGTGTCTGGTACTATTATTGTATAAGGCGTTCATAGGTGTGTTCCTGGTGAGGGTGATGGTCACTTGAAGGTGGTGGGTGTGGGTCGATTAAGATTAGGTAGACGGAGGGAGATTTTACTTTTGGTGAAGGGCATTTTTGTATTTTCATATTATAAATACACATTTTAATTAAAAATTATATTTTACTTACACCACCTTACCAAACATGATTTATAAAGCACTTCTACTTCCACTTCCATTTCTACATCTAATTCCACTTCCACTTCTATCACAAATTCTTCCACTATACCAAACCAAACGGGGCATTACTTTTATCCATAGACCCAATTCTCCAATCAAATCTTGTCATTGTGTGATTTTAAAATTTTATTAATGTGAATTTTTATTAACAAAAGTCTATATGATAAGATTTGATTAGAGAATTAGACCTAATGGATATAAACAAATGGACTTAAGTTGAGGTTTTGTCCTTTATAAAAAGTTTTAATTTAATTTTATTCCCTTCTTCTTGTTTGTGTTTTTTTTTTTTTTTGCAAAATTGAGGATTGGGGGAGGATGTACCTAATGTGGGAAAGTACATGAGATTATTTAAGAACTTGCATCGACCCATTTGTGGGTTTTCGAAAAGAGACAAACTATATTGGCTTTCATTAGAAGTGGTACACGCACAACAGCTCCTCGACAACATTGATTCGGCCATTGGATTTAGTCCACTTCCCCCGCACACACACATCTTGTATATATTTATATATATATATATTTAATTCATTTTTTCACGGGGTTTAGGATATTTTATGAAACTTTCTGTGAGTGTTACTATGACGCAGTTGGTAAGGCATGAGGCCTCAGTGCCTCAACATCCGGGTTCGATCTCGGCCCGCACCCAGTAAAGTGCTCCTCAAAAAAAGAAATATCTTACATGTAGTAAAAAAGCAAAGATTCCTTTCAACTATACTTGCTTCATAAATGTTGGATTTGAGCTTGACTTATTGAAGGGATGATGGTTCTTTCTTTTTATTTTTAAATTAAATATATTTTTTAAACATAAAAAATAAGTACGAGTACATATGAAAATAAGTAACACACTCGACCACAAACAAAACAATAGAGAACACACAATATCGGTAAGACACTGTAAATCAATTCCTGCCTTGAACCAACAACACACCATAAACCTCACAATATAACATTTTTTTTTTGACATGCTAAAACACACAAAGGATGAGTGGTCTTTCGATTAATATTTTTGTTAAAATACTTTTTACATCACATATGCAGTACTTACATGATATGCGAGTTTTTTGTTATAAAATTTTACTTTTTTTAGTACATATTTCTTGAAATTAATATCTATGGAAAAAATATAGCTTTTTTTTTTCCCCTCACATAGCCGTACGTATTGTAATGTTTTTCAGTCCCCATCATATTTTTCATCTTGCCTTGCTCATTTCTTCAACCTACTTTTCCCATCCACAAATATATAATTTCTTAGAGACAATGATAAACCCACTTTCGCCATTTCATTTTCACATCATTTACTCAAAAATTTGTCCCTATCATTGCTTTCCTCATCCCAATTCAACCTCAATCATCTTCCCTACTACTTTAAATTAATTCTTGAGTTTTCCTCGCCGTATGATAGCGATACAACTGCAACAAGTCATATAAAAATCCATTCTTTTTCTTTCCTTTTGCTGTAAGTCAAACTGATTTACATACGCTTATGTTTTATTTACTTCAGCTAAAGCACTTGCAATTCTACCTTTGATTGTAAACTGTTTGTGCCTGGTTCATTAACACCCATCTCAGTCTCTTCTGCTTGATAAGTAGAGTGAACCCCATAGAGGACATAGAAGATTGTAATGAGGATAGACCATATAGCAAACCTTTGGAAAGAGAGGAGTTTCAGAGTTGTCACGAGGAAAACGTTAAGGAAGATGGATATAGCAGCAGGCCAAGGCATGAATGGAACAGACCATAAGTCAGGTTGCGGAAGATAAGGCACTGTGTATTGGAAGAAGCCTGTTATGGTAATCATGAAGCCACCAAACAGAGGAAGACCCCACCCTTGTTGCTTGAACTTCCAAGAAATGGAGAAGCCAAGTGAAGTTGCAGAGAGAAGGAACAGGAACAAGAGAGTTGTAAATGGTGGGGCATGGCTAGTGATTACATATCTGCGATATATAAGAGCATTGGCGACCAAGTAGAACACTAACAGTGTTCCTATGCTCACCATCTCAAGTATTATGTCCAGCTCTGTGAACAGTGCTATAGATGCTGTGCATAGTCCTAGAGACAATAATAATCACAGTGAAAGAATGAGGTTTCAAAATTGCAAAGGAATGAACTTTAGTGTAAGAGTTTACTTTTTTTTTGGGAAAATTGCACTCTGGTCCAAGTAAGGAAATTTCCTACAACTAGGTCCCCTTGAGGTCACCAAATTACTAGGAAATCTCTAGGGACCTGAGGGTAAGAGATTCCATTTGTTAAAAGACACTCTTGTCATTTCACTCATTCAATTGTCATTACCTGCCCTTACTATTGTTAATCATGCTCTCTCACTTGTCAATTCATGCTCTTTCATTTGATAATTGACAAGTGAGGGTAATTTTGTTTTGGTTGACAAGTGAAAGATCATGAATTGACAAGTGAGGGAGCATGATTGACAATGGCAAGGATAGACAAGGACAATTGAATGAGGGCAAGGGCAAGGGTGTCTTATTATAATTGGAATCTCTTACCCTCAAGTCCCTAGGGATTTCCCAGTAATTTGGTGATTTCAAGTGATTTAGTTGTAATAACTTCCCTTGCTTGGGACTTGAGTGCAATTTTTTCTATTTGGTAGAGTTTTTCTTACCCAGAAAGAGTGTGGCATTCAATGGAGTGCCGGTTGAAGGGTGTACTTTAGCTAACCAGGATGGGACCAGCCTAGCCCTTCCAAGAACACAAAGGTATCTGGCTTGGCCTAACATGGCTACCAGTAGAGAAGCCATTATTCCCAAACTAGCACCTCCTCCTACCAGGTTGCTTGCCCACTTCCAACCAATCTTAAGAAAAGCCACAGAAAATGATGCTTTCTCTGAAATCTGTCAGATCATAGAACCAAATTGCTTTATCAACTGCTGAATCCACATCATGCTTAATAGGTGACTTATGAATTGTGGTTATATATGTACCTGGTTGTAAGGAACCATGACACACAGTGATAAAGCCATTAGGCAATAAATCACAGTTGTTATAAGGACTGAGCCAATAATGCCAATTGGAAGGCTCTTTGAGGGATTTTTGATCTCTTCAGCCATGGTGGAAGCTGAGTCATAGCCTATATAGCTGAAGTAGACTATGGCTGCTCCATCAAGAACACCTCGAACACCAAAAGGAGCTAGTCCTTTTGGACTGACCAAGTTCTTTGCACTTCCATTGTAGAAACCAGAGACTATGATGAATCCAAAGAAAATCACATGGAAGACTGTCATAATGAGGTTCAATATGGAGCTTTCTTTGGTGCTGCAGCCATCAAAAAAAGGGGAAAAACTGTCATTTTCAAAATCCATAGACTCCAGTTTAGGGAAAAATTGTCTGTAACATCATCAATATCTCAGCTTTCCATGATCAGAAATAGAGAAGAAAAAAAAAAAACCAACACACACCAAAAAAGGATAATATATTAAAATTGAATTCTTTATACAAAAACATCAAACCTATGACACAAGCATAGAGTGAGAAGAAGAACAATAGCCACAGCTGGAAAATCCAGCATGTTATAGTCCTTTGGCAATCCATGAAGTTCCACTCTCCACACATTTGGATCATTTTTCCCAAATGCATAGCTCAAATACTCTGTAAAATTCCTCGCCACCGCGGCGTTGGACAATACATACTCCATCAGTATATTTGCCCCAGCAAAATACCCCACAAATTCTCCTGCATCATCATCATCCAATCAAAAACTTTATCATAAGAATGAAGTTAAATTAACAAGAAAAAAAATCCTCAAGAAAGTTTCATTACCAAATGTTAATCTTAAGTAACTGAAAGCTCCTCCTGCAACTGGGACTTGAACAGAAAACTCAGTATAACAAAAAGAGGAGAGAAGGGCTGATATTCCGGCTACGATATATGATATGAAGACAGAGGAACCAGAGTGATGAAGAGCCACAGAACCAGTTGTAACAAAAACTCCAACGCCAAGCATGCCTCCTACACCAAGAGCTATAAGATCATACCACTTAAGCTTCCTTCTCATGTCTGAACCAGACCTGAGCCTAACTTGGTTGAGTTCTTGGTCTGGAGTCCAAGTGGCAAGCATTCTTTTTCTGAGCCTCTGAGGAGTTTGTGAGAGGGAATGGAAATAGCTTGACAAGATTTCCATGCCGCTGCTGTTGTTTGCAGTGTGGATATCATCCATTTTTTTCTCCTCCTTCTTATGTGTCTAAGCACTGATGAGTTTCTTGTCTTGAATAAGCAATGCATTGGAGGTTTTTAAATACCAAATTTGAGAGAGAGGGAATATTGTTCTATTCCTTTCCTAGGAGTTGATTGGTTAGCCTAGATAATGTCCCAAATCTCCCTAGCCTTTTTGAAAATACCTGCATGTCCTTTTTTTGTTTGTATATTACTACTTCTGATCTTAAATATAAAACCCATTTGACTTTTTTTTGGAGAGGTTGAAGAAGTTGATTAAATTACTTTAAAGTATTTATATTTTTATTTCTTTCTTTAAACTAATTTGTCTAATTTATAAACTGAAATATAATCTAATGATACCTAACATGTGATATGATTAAATAACTTATTTAGTTTTCTTAATTTCTCCAAAAAGAGTCAACTGAGTTTTATATTTAACAGTGGAGGTAGTAACAGTCAAGTCCCCTCCTTCTCCTCTCACTCAGTCAAAAACACGGAGCTTTGCAGAGCCCAACACCTTTTCTTGTTACAAAAAACAAAAACAAAAAGAAAGAAAGCAAGAATAATTGCAATGACTTATGGCATGACAGAGAACTACACATTTTCTTAAAAAAAAATAGAATGGCTTTGTAAGAGGAATCAGGTTTGGGAGAGGGACTTTGACATAATCTTTTGAAATTTCCTTAATATGAAACTCTGAAAAGATGTCACAAGCATCTAGAAAAGCACCAAAAAGATTACTTCACTAGGAGTCAGGAATAGTTGGACTTGATTCTTGGGTAGAACATCATATTGTGGTTGTACAGTTGCCATTAAACAGTTGAAAGTCCATGCTAGTATATGTATAATATCAATTAGAGAAAGGAAACTGGTGTGAGTTCTTTAATGATATGGAATTATTCTATTTGAATTACGTGTCAGTCCAAGGATTTTATTTCTTATTCAATATGGTTCAAGTCTTCTCTGACCTTTTTCTCTGGGAAGGTAGGATAAATTATAAGATTGGCAAATATATATCCTCCGGTAAATTTTCTTTGAACGCAAAAGATTTCAGAATTCTAGCTTCTGAGTGGATTATATAATTTTAACAATGACAAGTGTTTATATGAACTAAAATAATAACTATTTGGAAATTAACATGTAGACAAGTATATGTGCCTCCTCACGGTAAATGGCACAGCACTTTTGCTGTTCTGGATCTTTTGAAAGCATTTATAACTTTAATTTGATATCACGTACTTGTCAATCACTGTCTAATTCCCATACTTAGACACTTAACTATGTTAAGTGTGATTTGATCTTCAACTATAGTTTTAATGAAGACAAAAGGATCATCGTCGATTATTTTCACTGGCCAATTTAACTCCCAGCTAGCTTTTTTTACCTGCTGTTCCTTTCTCCTTCAACATATGTAAGCATGATGAAATTTGTGATCTAATCATACTTCTCATACTACTTAGGCCTTTAATTATGACACATGACACTGACATTGTGCATATACTGATGGTTCATTTTTCCATATGACACACTACAGAAGCCCATAATTCTAAAAAGGATTGTTCTTGTTCTTGTTGTATACTGATAATTCTAGCATATGGAATCTACTGCCTAGTAGTAAAATTATGGATTAATAGGGTATATACCTAAGTTATTTACCTGTTACGTGTTAAATTCTGAGATAACTCTCAGATTTGAACGAGCCTACTTATGGAAATTACAGCGTAAAATTAAAGAATGATGCTTACGTACTCTTGAGGTTGGGTCAATTCAACCAGGAATCTATCCAATATAAATTGGAAACACTTTATGTAACTTTCGGTGGGAAAAAAAGAAGAAGAATTCAGTGGGGATATCCGTTATGGCAGTTAGTAGTTAGGCAAAAGTAGAATCTGTTATTTTTACATACCAGTCAAACAATTTTATCTTGTGCCTTTTTCTTTTTTTCTTTTAATTTTAAACTACAACTTGAATATGTGGTTCAAACTTGGCCGTTTCATTATTTCAAAGTGAAATTATGAGGGTCACAAGGTGCCCTTCGTATGCTCTAATAATACAAGGGTCCAAAAGGAGTTTTTTTGCCATGGAAGTTTTTTAAGTGCACTTTCACCTCGGAAGTGTAAATTTAGGAGCAATGTCGGCCTGGGGCGACGGAGAACCAATATGGTGTTTGCCACGTAGGAGATTCGGCCACATTGGAGTGATGCTTAGGTGGATAATTGTTTTTAGTGTTTTTGGTTGCTGTGTTTGATCAGCATGACTGAGCAACAAAAATCAACAAGAGTTGATAAAGAAGGGAGATTGAGGACAAGTAGGGTTTGGTGAGAAAGAAGAAGGGAGCAATGGGGGACTCAACCACAACATCTCCGTCAATAGGAAGCAGGAGGAGGGTCGCTCTTCTTAGGTGTCGTTCTTGTGAGGTTCAGAACTAAGGTTCGGTGAGGATGTGTCAATGCGGTGTTGTGGCTCCTCTCTGGACATCTTGGATGAGATGAACCCTGGGAGGAGATTCTTCGGTTGTCCAAATTACCAACATGTAGGTAGAAGGAGGATTTGGGTTTATTTTTTGTTCAATGTGGGTTTATTTGCTGTTGAGATTTTTTGGCCATTGAACACGTAACTTTTTTGTTTATGTTGTTCTTATCTAAATGATTGTTGTAAATTTATAGGGAGGATGTGGGTTTTTTGAATGGCATGATGAATAAATGGTTGAAAGGGCAATAGAGGTGATAAACGAGTTAATTGAGCATGTTGATAGGTTGTGTGATGACAATATAAGGTATAGAGTATTTGATGAGAAGGGATTTAGTGATGTTTAAGCACACATTGGTGCCATAAATGTTCAAATGAAGAAGGCTAAAAGGAGGATGAGGCTCACATTTGGTGCTGACATGGTGTGTGTTTTTTGTTTGGCCGGTGTGTGTGTTTTTTGTTTAACATGATGTTATGAATGCTTTTTATGTTGTAATGAACATTTTCATGATGTTAAGGAGCTTTGGTCTTCCTTTTGCAAAATATATCCGTTGGAGAGTCGTTGGAAGCTTTGATCACAACCATGCGTTTTTCTCTTTTTGTTGGTAGGATTTTTGTCTTTTGATTTTCTCCGTCCATTACCTTGATATGATCCCTAAATTTTGCTTCATAGCCGTTATAAGTAAAATGGAATCAATCTAGATAAGGTTTAGAATGAAAAAAAATATAAATAATTATTTGTAAAAATCTTCGTAATGGACATAAAACAGAGATTAGTGATAACACTAGTGGAAAAATCCCTTTTTAGACCGATTTTGGCAGATAAGGTCTTAAAAATTTGCGTGGTGGCAGTTCTGTAATTATATTGAACTTCTAAGATTGTTCTAAAAAAATCAGTCTTAAAAAATTTATTTAGACCGTTTATAAATAAAAACGGCCTAAAAATATGAAAATATTTAAAAAAATTTAATATTTTAAGACCGGTTTCTATAAAAACCGGTCTTAAATGTTTGTTCATAGAAAAATCGGTCTTAAATGTAAAACATTTAAGACCGGTTCATAGAAAAACCGATCTTAAATGTTTAAAATTTAAGACTGGTTATTATAAAAACTGGTCTTAAATTTCAAAACATTTTAAATGTTAAAAATTTTAATATTTTAAGACTGGTTTCTATAAAACCGATCTTAAATGTTAAACATTTAAGACGGTTTTTATAAAAACTGGTCTTAAATTTGAAATTTCACACTTTTAAGACCGGTTTTTATAGAAAATCGGTCTAAAAGGTAAGTTTTTTCGCTCTTATTTTTACTCCTGCGCCCAGATCGCGTGCTCTATGAACCCTTTTTTTTCTTTGTGCCATTTCTTTGTGAGCTCTGTCTATGCTTGTTCTGAACTCGTCCATGGCATCCCGCCCTTCATTTGCTCGACTCTCCTCCGTCATTACCGCTGCAGTTGCTGTGTTCATCGTCGTTGTTCTTTGATTATCGTCAGTCTTCTCCACCGCCACCTCTATTCTCCGTAGTGACCATTCTCCTCTGCTTTGACTTCCTTTTGTTAGTGTCGTGAATTTGAGGACTTCATTTTAACCTCAGTCAACGCCACCGTGACTTTGGGTTAAAACTCACTCCTTGGTCTTCAATCAGGTTAGTACGTGTTCAATCTGTTATTTAGTTGTGCGTGGTTCAATAATTAATAATGTTCTATGAAAAAATGATTCTTGTTGTTGTTTTGAGCACTTAATTCCCACAAGTTGTTATTATAGTTTGTTGGAAATCCAACTGTTTTGTGATAACGTAATCTGGAAAAAAATTTGCACATTCTTATTAGATATATGATTTAACTTTTAATTACATCCCTGTGATTCTTGGCTTGGAGTAATACCACTCTATGTTCTGTTTTAATTTAGTGTGATTGTTTGATTATTGTCAATGTTATTGGTTTGTTAAAATGATACTAGTTTCAAATGGTGCATGTTAATTTCGTTGAAATCTTTAAAACTCTATAGTTGTTTTTTTTGTCTATCCTTTTGTTGTTGGATATAGGGTGCTACAAGTGTTGAGATATATATGGATCATAGTTGGATAAACGCTAAATGAATGAGTGTTGAATATGATAATAGGGTGAGGGGTTTTTTAGACTTCGCTAAAAGAAATGCTGATGATGGTAGTGGGAAGTTTTATTGCCCTTGTATAGTATGTTTGAATGAGAAGCGACTAAGTACTGCAGATATATACACACATTTAATTTGTGAAGGATTTTGTAAGAGATATACAGTGTGGGTATGGCATGGTGAAGAATTAGAAATGGCAGGTTCATCTCAACAAGGGGAGTGAACTTTGTTGATAATGACACAGATACAGATGATCGGATAGAGGATATTGTTCGTGATGTAGGAGAAGAGGCTTTTGAGCAATCACATGTATATGGTAATATGTGCAGTGATGCTGAGACGCCGCTGTACCCAGGGTGTAAAAAATACCAATTGTTGAAAGCAGTATTGAAATTGGTAAGCTTGAAAGTATGGCATGGATAGAGCGACAAGAGTTTTTCAGAAACGCTTGAGGCTTTTAAGGACATGCTTCCAGATGATAATTTATTGCCTTCTCGATACTATGATGCTAAGAAAATATTGTGTCCACCAGGGATGAAGTATAAAAAGATCCATGCATGCCCTAATGATTGTATATTGTATAGAAAAGAGCATAAAGAGGAACAACAGTGTCCGATATGTGAAACCCCGAGGTACAAATCAAATAACCCTCTTGCAAAAGTGTTGTGGTACCTTCTAATCATACCAAGGTTCACGCGCTTGTTTGCTAATGAAAATGATGCAAGAAATTTGAGATTGTATGTGGATGAGAGGATATCCGATAGAAAGCTTCGACATTCGGCTGATTCTTCTCAATGGAAGAAAATCGATCAATTATTTTTTGCCTTCGGTGAAGAGCCTAGGAACCTTAGTCTTGGGCTTAGCACGAATGACATGAATCCTTTTGCTAGCCCGAGAAATATACATAGTTCATGGCCTGTTCTGTTGGTAATTTACAACTTATCTCCTATGTTATACATGAAACAAAAGTATATCATGTTGTCTATGTTGATTTCGGGACCAAAACAACCCATAAATGACATAGATGTTTACCTAGAACCCTTGATCGAAGACTTGAAAGAGTTGTGGGACGAAGGTGTTGATGTTTTTTACGCGAACAAGAAGGAAATTTTTAAAATGTGAGCCATGATCTTTTGTACTATAAATGATTTCCCTGCATATGGAAACTTGTCAGGATATAGTGTTAAAGGCCATAAAGCATGTCCGATTTGTGAAGAAGGAACATGCTACCATTAACTTCAACATGGAAGAAAGACAGTTTATCTTGGCCATAGGAGATTTCTTAGACGGGGCCACCCGTATCGTAGATTAAAGAAAGCTTTTTTTGGTGGACAAGAGTTTGAAGATGCTTCGAAGGCATTGACTGGGGAGCAAGTTTATGAAAAGGTGAAAAATATGAATGTTATATTTGGTAAGACTACAAAGAATAGTAATGAGAAAAGTAAATGGAAAAAGAGGCCTGTCTTCTTCAATCTTCCATATTGGCCGAATCTTGATGTGAGACACTATATTGATTTCATGCATGTGGAGAAAAACATTTGTGATAGTATTGTTGGGATACTGCTTAACATACAAGATAGTTCTAAGGATGGCGTAAAGGCAAGGTTTGTAAGAAATGGGGATACGAGAAGACTTGCATCCAAAGCCATATGGTAAGAGAACTTTTTGTCCTCCAGCTGCTCATACTTTATCTAAGGTTGAGAAAAGAAGCTTTTGTGAGTGTTTACATGGCATGAAAGTTTCTTCAGGGTATTCTTCAAATTTAAGGAAGCTTGTGTCGATGAAAGATTTGAAGTTAGTAGGGCTAAAGTCTCATGATTGTCATGTCTTAATGCAACAACTACTCCCAGTAGCTATTCGTGGCATTGCCGAATATGATCTTCAACATATTTTGACTAGACTTTGTTTCTTCTTCAATGCTATTTATAGTAAAGTCATTGAGACAGAAAAATTTGATGAACTGGAAAATGAAGGATATCTGATTTTGTGCTAGCTTGAGAAGCTTTTTCTTCCTTCTTTTTTTGACATCATGGTACATCTAATTGTTCATCTAGTTAAGGAGATCAAGTTGTGTGGCCCTATCTATTTACGATGGATGTACCCAATTGAAAGAACTATGAAAATCCTAAAAAGGTATGTGAAGAACCCTAACCAGCCTGAAGCATCTATTGTTCAGAAATATGTTTCTGAAGAAGTCATGGAGTTTTGTCAAGATTACTTGTCAAATATAAGACACATTGGACTTCCTTAACGTCATGATGAAGAAGGTGGTAGACGCGGGGCTTCAGTAAAGAGTGTAGATCCTGATGAATTGCAATAAGTCCACTTGTATATCTTGAATAATGTTGATGAAGTTCAAGATTACATTAATGCTCATAAAGAAATTGTACGGAAAGGAAACAGTCGAATGACTGAACAAAGGTTAATTATGGAGCATAACAAAAATTTTGCACATTGGTTCAAAAAAAAGGTTGACGGCGAAGAATGTATTTCTGATACAATTAAATGTTTAGCACGTGGTCCTGAGGCTGATGTCATAAGTTGGACTTCATTTGTGATCAATGGTTATACGTTTTACACGAAGTCCCTTAATGATAAGAGCACCGTCAAGAACAGTAGGGTTATGTTAGTGGCTGAATCTATGTACTTCTCTAGTTTGAAAAATAAGAATTCTATATTGGCGGCAATACCTTATTATGGGGTTATTGAAGAGATTTGGGTGATTGATTATGTTAAAGTTAAACTTCCCATTTTCAAATGCAAGTAGGTTGATGTCAACAATAATGTGATGATTGATTAGTTGGGATTTACATTGGTTGATTTGATTAGTAGAAGTTTTGTAGATGAACATTTTATTATGGCATATCAAGCAAAACAAGTGTTCTATGTTACCAGAATTGAACGAAGCTCTCCAAGGAAAAATAGTCGTTGATATTAATTAGGAAAGTCATTCAATGAATGATCTTCTTGAGACTCCTTCTTTTTCTAGGGGTCTACCAGAATTGAACAAAAAAGATGAAGCAGACAATGAACACGGCACAAGAAACGATCATCATGAAGGGATATGGGAGGATATCCCTTTATAAAACTACATTGAAAGTTAGTTAGCTAAAATAATTATCATGAACTATATTTGAATTATGTATATTGTTATTGGTGTATATATAAAACTACTTTTTTTGTTGTCGTCACAGGAAAATGAAGGATATGAGGTGTATGTCTTAGTGTAGATTCTCCGAAGCTAGTTAGTGATCATCAGACAGAGAAGAGTCTGTATAAAGTATTTTGGCTATAATGAATAACAGCATTGTCATTAATGTAATTTAATCTTTAATGTATGTATGTAAGTGAAAAGATAAGGAATTTGGTCAAAATAGCATTGTCGTGGTTGTATGATTTCCTTACATTATGATTTTGTCTATGATTGTGAGTTTATTCATGGTTGTTTCCCTTGCTTTTGTTTCGGCCAGCACTATTTAAGCACAAGGGAGTTGAGTTTTAATTTGTTCCAATGAGTTTTGAGTCTCTCACATGTGTATAAGATGTTAGTTATAATATGTAAGAGAAAAATTTATTTGAATGTCATTGAAATGGCTGCTGCTTGCTGAATGAAATGTTTTAACAAAAGAAATGACTTGCTGGGTAAATTTTTTAAATGAAAATTAAAAAAAAACTACTTTTAAGACCGGTTCTCTCTAAAATCGATCTTAAAAGTACAATTAAGACCGGTTTTAGAGAGAATCGGTCTTAAAGTAATAATTTTAAGATCGATTTCATAAAAAACCGGTCTTAAAACTATTACTTTTAAGACTAGTTTTCTAAAAAACCGGTCTAAAATGTGGTAGACTTTTAAAACCGGCTGTATCAAGACCAAATCTAGAACCGGTCTAAAATATCTTTTTTAACCGATCTTAAAAGTGATTTTTCCACTAGTGTAAATTGATTTTATTCTTGATAAATCGATTTATCATTATTGTCATAATGGGTTAAATTTATTTTCTTAGATCATTGTTGTCATAATGGGTTAAATTGATTTTCTTAGATTGTAAATAGATTTACCACTTTTTTAAAGTTTGTCTTATCTTGGCCAGGCTTATGTAAATCGATTTGTCTATACATTAAATAAATTTACCTTGTGTTATAAAATGGTAAATCGATTTGAATAATATGATAAATCAATTTACTTTGAATTTGTAAGACATAATTGCTCTCGGCTAGATTTGGTAAATCTATTTATAATGTCTCATAAATCGATTTACTTTATAGTTAAAAATTTAGTTGCTATTGGCCAACTTTTGTAAATCGATTTATAATGGCCTATAAATCGATTTACTTCACATTTGAAAACTTGGTTGCTCTCGGCTAGACTTGGTAAATCGATTTATAATGCCTTATAAATCGATTTGCCTCACATTATAGAAGATCTTGTTGTCATAAGTAAATTGATTTACATAAGGCATAAATCGATTTACTCATTGTTTTAATACTTAGCCATTTCTATAAGATTTTCCATTTGCTTGTTGAATTGGTTTCCTATGGAAGGGAGGAAGCATTTAATCGGTTTGGAAAGGAAAGAAGCATTCGCTAAGCACAAAAATGAACATAAATAGATTCACGGAGCATTGTTAGAACTAGCCGACATCTAAAAGAGGGGGTAAATTGGATGTATGATAAGAAATTAAGAACTTTGAAATTCTTTTCAATAAGTATGAAAGCCTGAAACCATAAGTAAGTATCTAAAACATAAATGTTGGACATATAAGAGCTTAGGAAAGAGAAGATACAAATTGTGATTTATGCTAGTTGCGCCCAATACACGATGACCTATATTCAGTCCCCAAGTTTCTCCTGAGATTTTTAATCCACTATCTTCCTCAAGTTTAACTGGGTACTTGAGAACCACTACAATCTCACAAGTTTAATCCGGGCACTTGTGAAGCCTTTACTATTCTCTCACCTAGTTACTCCCCCTCACACACCGTAAGGATACAACTTTGATAATGAAAGATTACAATCAATCTACTCTCTTTCAGAAGTGAAAAAGATAACACTGAAGTACAGTGCAAATGATTACACTCTCAAATACACATAATATAAAAAATAGATAACAACAGAGAGTGGTTAGGTTAGAGTGGATGACTCAAGATATAAGCATGTTTGTGTCGTTGTGTTCTCATTGGCTTTTTTGAACTCTGAATGCTCTTCTATTTATAGTTGATGAAGATTGATAACCGTTTAAGTATTTCAACATATCCGTTGGAGTGCGGCTACTTCTTTTGTTTGCTTTCTTGAGTTTGAAAAACTAGCTATTACGTTCGATCGTAGCTTTGCTTTCGTAAAGTCAACTTTTATCTCTTCACATCATCTCTTCATTGCATTCTTGGAGAAATATATTAAACACTAATACAATAAAGTGTTAGAGTGATTAGAAGCAAGATTGATGAATTACATAATCATTTTATTGATTTTCAGAAGCTTCGGATACGTTGTCTATCGCATTACTCGAGTGGTCCCTCAAGTAATTCTTTCTTTTTTAATTCAGATTGCTCAAGTGCTCCCTCAAGTAATGCTTCCAATTCTTTTCTGATTACTCGAGTGATCCCTTGAGTGATCCCTCGAGTAATGTCATCCAAATTTTGGCCAAGAGTAACCGTTTCTTTTCTTACCTAATTACTCGAGTGATCCCTTGAGTAATACAATCTTTTCATTTCAAATTACTCGAGTGATCCCTCGAATAATGTCACTCATTTCTTAGCCGAGAGTTACTGCATCATTTCTTCTCTGATTACTTTAGTGATCCCTCGAATAATGCTTTATTTTCTTTTTTGATTACTCGAGTAATCTTTTCATTTTAATTCTAAACATAGCAAATAGTATATCATCAGAAAGCTCTTGCCGTATATATTCCAATGCAATAAGAATTAGCTCTAAACTCATTGTATTCAGGAAGTTATGATCCAAAGAGTATCTACTGTTCCTGATAGTCTTTAAAGTTTCCAATGTCAAATTCCAAAAGGCGTAACTCTTAGCATATAACTTAAAATATAATAAACTACCTATCCATGGAAAGCTTCTTAAGTTTACTTCCATATAGCACTGGTTTCACTTCAATCTGACGTGTAGTATAAGAGTTATGTCCAAAATACCAAAGCTTCCTTGTACTATGATGGTGATTTCAGTGTCCACTTTTGAAGCTGATATCTCTCTTATCTGAACTCCTTTGAATGTGATATTTGGTTAAAATGACGCAGTAGGAGTCTAGTTTCATATGCCACTAGTTTCGGATTAATCCGACATGTGGTTAGAGAGATATGCCCAAAATACCGAACCTATGTTCTGCTGCGTGAAAATAGAGCACATCAGACTTCTCATTACTCCAGGGGTTACTAGAGTTATTCTGGATCATTACTCGAGGGATCCCTCAAGTAATCACCTCCAAAATGAGGCAGTGGCAAATTACTCGAGGGATTACTAGAGTAATCACCTCTTGAGGTAACATAACTTCCGTATAAGTCATTTTAGCATTATATTGACCCATTCCAACTTCCGTTTGACCATAGAAACTTCCGATATCACTTCTAATAGCTTGGATCTTGATATTCCCATTCGATCTTGAAGCTATTTTTCTTTATTCAATCTCTTTCTTCTTGTTTTTCCACTTAATGATAATTTTTCATAACTCAACTAGATATTTTCTTGAATTGATGATCATTCTTCATAACCTAACTAGATATCTTCTTGAATATTTTCAACCTTCTTCTTTCTTTTCTTGACTAATTAGATATCTTCTTGATATTTCTATTAGTTATTGCAATTTCTTCTTTCTTCAATTCCTTTCTTCTTGATGATTATTCTCCATTTATGAGTCATTATAACACTACTACAGAATATACATATTACTACCCCAAAAGGGCGTCCATTTTTTAAAAAGGGACGCCAAAAACACTAAGACTTTAAATTTCGCTCTAAAATATTTGATTTTAGCACCATAAGGAAGCTTTAGGCTTCCCCAGTTTGACTGGGGAAGCTTAAAGCCACTAACGTGGGTGTTTAAGCATCCCCAGTCAAATTGGGGAAGCCTAAAGGTCACTAAAGGTGTCCCCAATACCCGTGCGGATGCCTAATTTTTTTAAAAAAATTTGGTTTAGGCGTCCCCAACCGCTTAAACGTTCACATGCACTACTTGACATGACCAGGACATGTGACTTCTGTCAGAGATTTAGGCGTCCCCAGTCAATTTAAATTTTCTAGACAGTGAAATATATATATAAAAGGCCATTGAAAAAAACCTTTTAACATCCTTAAATAAAAAGGGACGTAATAACAATTTACATATTAGTTTATATGTCCCCACATTAAACTGGGGACGTCTAAAATTAGGGGGGACATGCTTTAGACATCCCTAGTTTGGAGTAGGGACGTCTAAAGGTTAGACTTTAGACGTCCCCAATCCAAACTGGGGACGTCTAAACTGCCCCCTCAAAACTTTAGACGTCCCCATTTTGAAGTGGGGATGTCTAACTTGTTTACGGATGTTATTGACAATTTTTTCTACGCCGCTCAGATACACGTCCCCCCATTTTCAGACGTTAAAAGGCCCAAAAAAGGGACATTAAAAGCATTTTTTGTAGAAGTGTAAGCACAATAACATCAACCCACCATCGGTTTATGACTAATCTACAAGATATACAACAATAAATATAGTAGTTCGTCAATTTAGAAGATAAGTATATTATACAAACTTTTTGCTCTTAATATTTGATATCTATATTTGACATCAATAAAACTAATCATATCTAACAAGCATCATACTCCTATTTGCCTTTGTTGCATTTTGGTCATTCAAAAAAGGGTTGTGCAATGACATGAAAATGGTAGCTGTACAATGATCAATCTTAGCACAATATTGAATCTGTGCAATTAACAAGGAGTTGCAATTAATAAGCTTTGTAATAATCAAACTCAAAATAATATAAGCTTGTCATAGATATCATCAAAATACATTGTCTGCAATCATGTAAAGAAAATGTAACTAAACATAAGACAAAATCCTAAAGATCATGGCCAAAGATGGCATCATAATACAAGTTTACTTGGCTATCAATACAAAACAACACAAATGCTGACATAAGTACAAAATATGACAACTAATTAAAGTGATATTAGCCATGTCATTCCAATTACCCCCTGCCCTTCCTCACTGAGGCTTTGATTCAACTTATGGAAGTAATCAATGACTTGTCCTTGTGTGCTAAAAGCTGTGAAGTTGTCAGTTCTTGTTGTCCCCTCCACATGAGCCCGAGTGGTGTGAGTACCAAGTCTGAAGATGTTGATCCAGCTCCTTCATCACTTTCAATTTGTATTTGTCGAGGCCCATGATTGTTTGAATTGGCAAACATGCTGCCTGTCAATCTCATGTCTCTCTCATTAGGGACAAGAAATCTGGTCTCCACATTCGCATATTGTTGCATATACTCATTTCCAGTTCCCTCATGAATGACAACTTGTGAACTCATGCCAAACTTAAAAAAAAAAGAAATAGCAAGTTACATGGTGCTTAAAAAATGGCATAATCATACAATATGAGTAGATTAGTGCTTAAATTGAAACAAGTGACACGCAGCGAGTTATAATATACATTATAGACTATCCTTCCAGAGTCTTGATCTATGTGGACCCCCATGCCATATTGTCTTCAATTCCTATAAAAAGTTCACCCCCCTCTCGGTCTTTTGGGTCCTTGAGATTGTTGGGTAGTGGAGTCAGATTGTGGGGTGCCACTTACATTAGTAGATTGGGGCTGAACAATCATTTTCTTATATTTCTAGATCCCTCCCCACTTGATTGATGGCACATAAAACATTTAAAGAACTATGTCATATCAATATATTGAAATAAATCTTGCAATTATAAGGTTTTATATTTAAAACACTCACATCTTTGCATGTTGCCCTGTTATGCCCTTATTTACGACAAATATTGCATCTTGAAGAACCTCTTCTTTTAGTCAACTTCTCTGGTGGAGCTGGAGGTTAAATCAGAGTTATTGTCACCAACCTCTTGGCTTTGTGATAGTTGTTGAGCCTTCCCCACTAGCATTCTCCTACCACCTTTATCAGTTTGTTTCCTTTTCTTCTGTGGTCTACCAGGCAATTTACAAACTGGTGGTGGCTCCATGGGTTGGTACCTATCACTTCTTCAAAAAGTTTTGCCTCTTACTGGTTGAAACTTATTTCTATAACTAACCATGTAAGTATTCTTATGGTAGTACCTTGAAATTTGTGGATATAGGGCACAAATATCATGTTGGCAAGGGATACTAGTTAAGTCCTAAGCCTTACAAGTGCATTTCTTCCTTGTTATGAAAACAGTATGTCTATTATCCCCATCGGTCACCTCATAACCGTCATCACCATTAAAGTGAACATTCCTTTCACTTTCAGCCCACTTGCTCATCAACTTAACTTTAATACCATCAATCATCCTAATTATTGGTAGATACTTCAAATCGTCTATCCAAGTATTAAAAATCTCACTTAAATTATTATCCACCATCCATGACAAAGATCTAGTACTGAAATGAGCTCTTACCCAACACTTTGTAGGATAGGAGACAGTTGCTTTCGCTACTTCTTCGTCTAGCTCTTTCATCTCTTGTAGATTGTCTATGAACTATTCTTTGAAAGTGCTCTATGTACAAGCAAAGAACTTTTTCTTCAATTCATTTCCCCTCCACTTTTTACTCCAATTTGCATAGATGTTCCTTACATAAAGTCTATGTTTCGATCTGGGAAGGACAATTGACACAGCTAGATGGAGGGTCTGTATAAGCATCAAATCAAATGCAAGCCATAACTAAAATACTAAATCTTAACTACAAGCAAGTTACAGAACCTTTTGCATATCCAACATTATAAGACCCGATTTCCTTCTTCTAGATCCAATGATTTCTTCAGCCATTCCAAGAACCACCTCTAGTTCACTGTGTTTTCTTTTTGTGTAATAGCGAAGGCAATTGGATAAAGAGCATCATCTGCATCTACACTAATAGCTGTGACTGTAATGCCTCGCGATAACCCTTTTAGAAAAGTTCCATCGACCCCTATTATTGGTTTGCATCCATCCTTCCATCCAATCTAACAAAAAATAGAATCAATTAATCATGTATGAATACATACTTAACCATGCATCAATTAATCATCTATTATGGTTCTGCATTAAAAATTGGAATCTTTAACTCATTACCAATAACATTAACCATTTATGATGTTAATACATCCGCTTACAGGTTCTGAATATTGATCTCATAAATAATAACAAAATTTTAAAAAAAACTATAAGAACAGATTCTGAATATGTTAACTATTATATTTATATGCATGTGAAGTTAGTGCAAACTTGGCAAGCTACTAAGCACATTATAACATCCAATAGAAGGTGTCAGAAGAGTGAAATTCTATACACTAAGGGCCAATAGAAGGTGCTAGAAGAGTGAAATTCTATACACTAAGGGCAGGAAGATTTGTTAACATACTTTTTTAAAGGGGCACTTAAAAAAGGACATAAGTCCTAGAAATAAAAGCAAACAAAACACAAATGCAAAGACAAACTTAGTCTTACCTTAGATGCATTGAAACATACATACATGCAACTCTAGAGTATCCTTGCTTATTTCCACAATCACATCTGACCATTGTTAGATGTCCTTAACTCATGACAATATGCTTCTAAATTGTTGAACTCATCTATATAGCTACCTTCTATCTCTTGCATAATCATCCTTTTCGCCCTTTTGCACTTATGCAAGCTTACATTCAACTTAAACAAATTGGCCATGTCCTTCTTCATATCTTTTGTCTTGTATTTTGGCCTCTCTTGCACCTTCTTCCTGAAATATGTTGCCAACCACCTTACTGTTGCCCTACAGTTATTAAAAACCCTATTGCATCTATGTTCCAAGTGCAGGGCCTTTACAACCAAACCTGGTTTACATCCGTCTTTGGATGCATACAAGACAAAAGGGCAACCCTCGTGACAAATTGCATAAACTCTTTTTGGTTCACTCTTTTTCAAGGATACATTCACTACTTCATTTATTGCATAGCTACTTATTGCAAAAACCAACTCAACCTTGTTTTCATATGACCTATCCAACATAAAAAAGACCTCTTTTCTGACTCATTATGTTGTCCTTGGGCCATAACTAAAGGTAAGTGGTCATTACTACCGCATAGGCCCAAATTATCCTCCTCACTTTCATTAATATCACCATCACTATCGCCATCATCTATAATGTCTCATCACTATCCTCACTATCACTATCATCATTCTTATGTTCATTATCACTGTCACCCCCTTGACTTTCTCCATCATTTTCTCTATTATCATGTCTTGCACGACTCAATTCCACATCAAAAAGTCCCCCAAACTCATTCACATCATGCTAATTCACTTCACCGTTCTCATAATCAACAACATCCCTTTTAGTCACCTCAATCCCTCTATTTAAATTTTCAAAATCATTCAAGAACTTATCCAAATCCCATTCACTATTGACAATGCCATTTCCACTTTCTTTGGGTCTACCATTGGGACCACAACTACCATTCCCATCCAACAACATCTTATTGTAACCTTTAATAAAGTAAAAAAAATGAAATCAAAATTACTTTAAACCCACAACAGAAAAACGACCGAGCATGTGATTTTACTATGCACAAGATCCAAATACAACAATCAAAGACATAATTGACTTGTCAAAAGAAACCAGAGAATCTGAACCTGCTTATGCGCAACAAATCTCTGAGGTACACGAATCTCTCGTCAATTCCAGAGCTGTACATGAATCAGACGTCACGTGCACCCCACCTCCACGTCGATTTTGCCCTAGCAGTGAAGTTTCTTCGGTCAAATTTTTGGACCATCCTCTTCGATTGGAGTCTATTCTTTTTTACAGTTTGATGTTGTTTTCTTTAATCCCTCTCTCCCTAGTTATATTATACACATCATCATTGCCCAACCACGTTTCATGCATTTACCTTCCCACCGTGTTTTATCCTTAGCTAGCGTGCAATCTTAACAATGGACGTTAGCACTCCATCACCCCATGTTGAAATTGCTCCTAAATTGATACTTCTAGGATGAAATTGCCCCTACTAAAACTTCTGTGGTGAAATTGCTCTTTTCGAACAACTTTCATGGCTAAAATGCGCTTTGACCCATAATACAAAGTTAATGGATAAAGCCAACCTTATTGCTACGAAAACATTTAATAATTTGAAAACACACATGACTTCGTATGAAGGTCACATTGCTATCATTTTCTTCTACTGTTCGCTCTTGGTTGGTTGCTAATGGAAGATGACCTCGAAGAATAAAATATCCACATCCCAAGAAATCATATATCTCTGAATATATTAAAAAAAAATATAAACGTTCAACAATATAGTACTTGATAGTTGAGATAATAACATTAAAAACAGTATTATCCAATTCCTAAACTTATCTCCGACATAATCTCCTCTCATAATGTTCAATTGGTCGAGAAAAATGGTTATTAAGTTCACAAAGATATGTATAATTCCATATCATGCTTGTGATTCCTTGAGCTCAGCTAATTAATTATCCTGTAAAACAAATGGATTGAGTCGATTTGATTTCACCCATACATATATAAATGTCGGCAATAATGAAAGATTAATAGTATAATTATGATGAGTGTATCGAAATGCGTGCTTGTGTGTGTGTGTGGTTGACTTATTACACCAGGAATTATGCAACTTGCTGCCCTGTGAGATAATCATTTGACTCTTACTCATGCTTGGCCCCATTTAATTAATTTTCCAAATAGTCTACGTAACAGTTAAACGATTAGCTTTAACACTTTATATTTGTTTGGAATAGCAATGAGAGCCTTTAAAAATAATTTTTTAATCATAATTTACAGTATACGACGTAAATATGTGAGATGAGTTTTGTCTCGATTTATATAAAAAACAATTATAAACTATTCATTCATAAGCCATCCCAAACAAGCTTTTAGGCTCATGCACATATACAAAACGTTCTACATGAGAGCAAGTGGTTAGCATAATCACAAGATTAATTTTATTGTAAATAATACTATATATTCAACAGCACTAAGACAGTGGACCTTCTGTTGCCTTGTGTAATATGATTGGTGGTGACAAGGTTGGCAGGAAGCAGTGGAAGCCTTTGCTTTTTTTTTTTTTTAATATAATTTTCCAAAGTTGGTCATCCAAATTTGCTTTGACCTCATTCCTCACCTCTCACTATAGCTAGTGGTTGTGTTGGCCACACCGCCACCTCATATATATAATATTAGATTAAAGTGTATCCAATTGAGGTATTTTCTTAGATGCATTCAGTATTTTAAAATATTTTGTGATGCATTCAATATTCTAAAGTATTTTTTCAGATACGTATAACACCATCAAGTATTTGTTTATTTATTTCCAACACCTTAAAATATTTTTTTTAGTGCTGGATGCATCTTAACACTATAATACGAGTATTATACGAAAAGCCTTCTTTTGTAAAAGAACTTTCATTCGGTGGTATAGAGCGTGAACGAAAGGTGTTTTGTTCTTTTACATAATAATTGAAACAAGAGACAGACAATAGTGAGAGAGAATCACACACCTCAAGAAAAAGGAATAAAACAAGAATTATATATAAAAACACCAGGAATCAATCAGCATTCCATGAAAAAAATTCTGCCTTTTGGTTTCTCCAAAGAGCAACTTTAACAAAAGTGAATTTTTTGTGGATGGTAGTAATAGGCTTGAATTGTGAGAATTTTTTTTCTAGTCGCTAAACATGTTTGTTTCTTAGACAAAAAAAAAACATCTTTGTTTGCATTAGTCCTACATAAGTACATATGCATGAATATATGGACAACATGGACATTATGCTACCATCAGCTCACAGCCATACGTTGTCCTCATTTTCTGTGTCTCTGCCAATCACAGTCACACTAGTGCATGCATATCAGTAAGGTTGTTCGTATTATAACTTATTTTTAGTGATTTTTTGTTGTAAGATGTAAGTATATGAGATGAATTTTTTCTTGAATTGTGTGAAAGCACTTTTTTTTTAAAAATAATATGGCCCTTTTGGATATATGGGAGTAATTAGTATAATAATGAGGCATCATAAGGTTCTGATTATAATAACTACAAGAGGAAAGGCTAGCTTGCACGTCTCTTTAGATTCAGAACGTGCAAATCTGAAACATTCATTTAACTGAGTAAGATTGATTTAATGATTTGGACAAATTCATGAATATATTTCCACTCCTAATCATTAGGTTCACATCACCAAAACAAAGCATGGAATAAGCACGCTCTTTATGTATATATCACATTTATCTCATGTAAATATTTTGTGAGATTATTTCAGCAAAACCCATTGGCTGCAATGGTTTCCAACTCTATATGGTTCGCTCAGTATCTAAGGAAAATATATATATATATATATATATATGAGGATGCCCTTCGCATGAGAGTCACAGTCTGATATTATATATGTAGTGAAAATGAAAAGCAATATTTCTCGGAAATGATTATGATTTCATAACCACTTAATATATATATTATAATGAAAAGCCAAAGTTCAAGGATGAGGAATTGATGAGAAGAAGAACAGGGTGAGACCTCAGAAAGCCAATTTTGCAGGGCCCTTAAATTCTGTTTCCTCTTCATTAAAAAAAGAGAGGATAGTATAGTCAATAGTGGTTCCATTTATATATCAAACTAAACATCGTGGCTTGATTAATCTTGTGGGATTATAATAATGACATTATATAGAGGTTTTGATATGAGAAGATAGAATTAGAATTGGTTCTCAAACTGGCCCTCCTCCCCATCAAGAAAAATACCATTGTTTGGGAAAATCTCTTATCCGAATAAAGGAATATTTACTTCATAGAAGCAGCTAATTAATAACATCTTTTTTTTTTTAATTAATCGATGTGTAAGCGTGGTTTGATTTGCAACGTGGAACTCGTAGGTCATTGCTGGAGGTATCCTTTTATAATTTTGGGTTCATACTTCTAAGAGAGCCACACAATTTGTCCCTTTACATACACTCTTTTACCATACTCTCTTAACATTGATGTAAAAATCTAGCTAAGAGCCTTAGATTTGTTCTTTCTTTCCTTTCTCTGCTTTAAATAATCACAATCAAAATCAATATCGAGTATAAAATCTCCCTTTAAGTTTTTCTTAACTGTGAGATAGTAAGTTCCATCCTAACCTGTCGATGTGATGATGGGTGTGTGAGTTTCTTTAATTAGATAAAGAATAAAAAAAAACTCAATCTACCCTATCTAGTATTACATTTACATAGGATACTAGGTAGTTTTTGTTAAAAAAAAAGTGAAATTAATTCCTATATGCCATCATAGGATTAAGAAGTGTAGAAGCACCAAAGTCAAGATCCACAAATCAAGGCGAAGATTTTGTTCTCTGATTGTACAGTGTTGTTCGTATTTTTTCCTTGATTGAACAGTATTATGTCTGATTTACTTCTGTATAAATATATGTAACTCATTCGTATGATAATCAATCAATTCAGTAGTCCAATTCTCTTCATGGTATCAGAGCTTTGGAGAAGAAAATAATCGACACTGAATTCACAACACTCACCGTTGTGTTCTGCAATATCAGAACCAGAATCGGTGACTGTCTCTGACATTATCGGTGCGTGTTCTAGTACCCCCGTCACCAATTTTTGTCTCTGGCGTTGTCGGTGTATCCTGGCGCCCTCGTCTCTCGTCTCTATACTACAATCTCGATCGTCATCTCTGGCGATCGTTCTCGAACAAGAGTTCTGAACGGGAGAAAAAGAACGGAGTTTCAGGCTTGATCTGCAGCAACCTTCACTTTCTCCGGCGAGTATCATCTACCACAATTGCTGCCAGAACAGAGCTGAGAGGATCAGAGGAAGCTAAGAGTTGGAAGGTAGGCAGACACAGCGCTGGGAGTGAGAAGAGGGAGTTGCAGTGTCCAATCTCATTTCCCCACCACCATTCGCTTACCTTCATTGTCCGTCACAGCCGGTAGGCAGAGAACCAGAAGCTGGGAGTCAGGATTGAGTAAGAGCTGCCGCAAGAGTCAATTTCCCTCCACCATACACTTAATCACCACCTCTCATTTGCCTCTGGATCTTCACTATCCGTCAACCTCCCTCACCTCTAGACATCCGACGTTGTCGCCTCTCCAACCGAAGCTACTCCGCTCGGCGTCAATCACCGTCGACACACCTTGTTCTTCAACCTCCTCTCGCCGTGACTCTATAATCCAAGGAGAGCAAGGGATAGTGAAAGCAGACATGAGTTGCTCAATTATTTAATTGATTGGAAGACCATTATGTCATTTTGGAAATTCAGAGGACCAATTTGTCATTTCCAATATTCGAAGGACTAAATTGGTATTTTTGAATTTTAAGAACCAATCTGTCATTATTTTTTCCAGTAATTATGTCTACAATTTCAGATGCCTCTTCCTCTGTGCATAGATCTAGTTCTAATGATCTATCCACGGTCCTCCTTGTCTCTGAGAAACTTACTAGCGATAACTATCGGGAGTGGTCACAATCTATGACTCTTGCCTTTGATGGATGTGACAAACTCGAGTATATAACTGGTGAAGTAAAAAGACCACCAACATCGGAAACCAAGGAGTTCCGCAAATGGAAGTCTGAAAATGCATTGGTATCCTCTTGGTTAATCAATGCAATAACATCCTCAATTAAGAAGAGTTTTATGTATCTTCCCTCAGCTCAAGAAATTTGGGAAGCTCTTCGTCAGACATACAGTCCTGTCGAAAATAGGTCACGCATATTTGATGTCAAGAAAAAGATATGGCAGCTAAAACAGGACCATATGCCACTTGATAATTATTATCTAGAAAAATCATCACTTTGGCAAGAGCTTGATGCCCTACAAAATCAAACTTATCATTGTGGGGAAGATACTCAAGAAGATCGCAAAGCAAAAGAAGTAGAGAGAGTATATGAGTTACTTGCTGGTCTTAATGTGGTTTATGATGATGTTCGGGCTAGAATTCTTAGTCAAGAACCCTTACCGTCTGTGCGTGAAGACTATCCTTTCTTGCGAAATGAAGAGGATAGACGTAAATCAATGCTTCAAACTCCGAATAATTCCGCTGCTAATTCTGAGGCCTCAGCACTTGTTGTTCGATCCACGGAACAAAAAAGTCCTAAAGGTTGCCCATTCTGTGATCATTGTAAGAAACATGGGCACACTAAGGACACTTGCTGGAACCTCCATGTAAACCTGTTGACTGGAAGCCGAAGAAAGGGAAAGGACGAGGTTACGTGGCTGAAACTTCTCAAAGTGACCAGTTGCATAAAATCATGGAAATGCTAGCCACAATGCAGACTACAACAATGTCTACTGCCACAGTGGTCAAGAGAGGTAATTTCTTTCAAGCCTTGGCTGTGATAAAAGAACTATGTACAGGAAATTGTTGGATTGTTAACTCAGGTGCCTCGGATCATATGACTGACAATAAGGTTCTCTTCTCATCATATACTCTTATCACTAAGGGAGTAACAGTGCGAATTGCTGATGACTCTGAATCTGTTGTCATTGGAATTGATTCCATCAAAATCTCAGCTGCACTTACTCTTCACTCCTTATTGCATGTTCCAAAGTTGAAGTGTAATTTACTATCTGTGAGCAAATTAGCTAATGATGAACGTTGTCAAGCTAACTTCTTTGCTACCTACTGTATTTTTTAGGATTTGCTGACGGGAACGACGATTGGGAGTGCGAAAGAGCTTGATGGTCTCTATTACCTTGATGAAAGTGATAGTCCTCGAATTAAATCTTGTAATAAAGTGTCTCTCTATAGCACTAGTGATTTGGAGTTATGGCACAAACGTTTAGGTCATCCAAATTTAAATTACATGTCTCAGATGTTTCCATCCCTTGTTTCTAATAAAATTCCCTCTAATTTTCATTGTGATTCATGTGAAAAGGCTAAGCATCATCGTACTTCATTTCCAAAAATCCCATACCAAGCCTCAAAACCTTTTTTCATAATTCACAGTGACTTATGGGGACCTTCCTGCACACCAAACCGATCAAAAACAAAATGGTTTATCACATTCATCGATGACTATACACGTGTTAGTTGGGTCTACTTGTTGAAGGATAAAACAGAGGTGTATCAAACATTTCTTAACTTCCACAATATGATCCAAACCCAATTCCAAACCCCAATCCAGATTCTGCACACAGATAATGGACTGAATATTTCAATCAGGCCCTGTCTAGCTTCTTAACCGAAAATGGCAATGTCCACAAAAGTACTTGTCCCAATACACCTTAGCAAAATGGTATTACAGAACGAAAGAATCGCCATATTCTTGAGACTGTAAGAGCCCTTATGTTTAGTGGTAATGTTCCTAAATATCATTGGGATGATGCTGTCCTTACTGCCACCTTCCTCATTAACAGAATGCCAAGCTGACCACTGTCTTACAAAACACCCCTTCAACTTCTCCACCAATACTATAACCTCCCATACCTTGTAAACACTATGCCTCTACGGGTGTTTGGCTGCACATCATACGTTCATCTCCATCACACCAACAAACTTGACCCTAAAGCCCTTCGGTGTATCTTCCTTGGCTATTCACATTCTCAAAAAGGATACAAGTGTTATGATCTGGTCTCTAAACACTTATTTGTCACATGTGATGTCACCTTCCTTGAACATACACCTTTTTATGCCTTGTCTGCAATTCAGGGGGAGAGAACTGGTGAATTTCAGACAAATAAAACACCAAAAGATGACCAGACAGTCACAATTTATGTACCTACCCACACAGATCCTACTCCTGATACCTCTGATACTCCTGATAACAACCTTGAGATTTCTGATCATCGTGATAACCTTGATATCTCTGATAATGTGCCAATTACAGGGGGAGACACAAATATGTGGGGTAATACCTACATGCGACGACACAAAAGAGGTAATGAACCACAAGCTATTAGCACTTATCAAGAGTCAGTACCAGAGGCAGGTCCAAGAGAAACAGAAGGTTCTGATCTTAATCTTCCCATTGCGGTGCGAAAACAACCTAGACAACCCAGATCAAACACTAAATATCCTATGGAGAAATTTGTCTCTTATAAGGTTCTTTCATCTAACTACAATGCATTTGTCTCTCATCTTGATAAAATCAGGATACCAGACACGATTGATGAAGCTATGACTATACCTGAGTGGAGACAAGCTGTCTTAGAGGAGATGGAAGTTCTCAAGCGAAATAAGACATGGGATATAGTAAATCTATCTGAAAGGAAAAAGGCCGTTAGATGCAAATGGGTATTCACTCCTAAATATAGAGCAGATGGAACACTCGAGAAATATAAAGCTAGATTGGTTGCACAAGGTTGCACACAAAAATATGGGGAAGATTACACAGAAACATTTGCTCCGGTAGCCAAGTTGAATACCATCAAAATACTATTATCTATTGCAGTGAATTTAGATTGGAATCTGCACCAACTCGATGTAAAAAATGCCTTCCTCAACGGAGAACTCAAGGAAGAGGTTTATATGAAGTTACCTCCTGGGTTCCCAGGAAAAAAGGATGACCAAGTCTGTAAGTTAAAGAGGTCATTATATGGGTTAAAGCAATCACCACGTGCTTGGTTTGACAGATTCACCAGGGTTCTGAAGAGACATGGATATATTCAAGGGCAGAGCGACCATACTTTGTTTGTCAAACATCATAAGGGTAAGATGGCTGTTCTGGCTGTATATGTTGATGATATAATCCTTACAGGAGATGACAGTGTGGAAATCAATCAAATTAAGACAGCCCTGGCACGAGAATTTCAGATCAAAGATCTTAGAGAAATGAAGTATTTTCTTGAAATGGAAGTTGCCCGATCCAAGAAAGGAATTTATATTTCTCAAAGGAAGTACATTCTCGATCTTCTAAAAGAAACAGGAATGACAGGTTGTAGACCAAGTGACACACTTATACGGATTGATAAAATAGATGAAGATGCAGATCTCGGTAAGGCAGTGGACTTAGGGAACTATCAACGGATGGTAGGCAAACTCATATACCTATCTCATACTAGACCAGACATTGCATTTACAGTAAGTGTGGTTAGTCAGCATTCTCATGATCCTAAACAGAAACATTTGAATGAAGTTTACAGGATCCTTCGTTACTTGAAGGGATCTCTAGGACGTGGCTTGCTGTTTAAGAAAAATGACAAACGAATTGTAGAGTTATTTACAGATGCTGATTGGGCAGGTGACTGAGAAGATAGGAAATCCACAAGGATATTATACATATGTGTGGGGTAACCTAGTCACATGGAGAAGCAAAAAAGCAAAGTGTAGTTGCGAGAATCAGTGCTGAAGCTGAATACAGGGCTGTAGCATTGGGAATCTGTGAGGGAATATGGATAAAACGTGTTCTTGAAGACTTGAGGAAGTCCATAAATCTACCAATCAAGGTCTATTGCGACAACATGGATGCAATCAACATTGCTCATAATCCAGTTCAACATGATAGAACTAAACATGTCGAGATAGATAGATATTTTATAAGGGAAAAAGTTGATGAAGGTATTGTTGATCTAAGATATATTCCTTCTAAAGAACAGACCGCATACATCCTCACTAAAGGGCTGCCCAAGGACAGATTGGAGTATCTGATTGGCAAGTTAAACTTGATTAATATCTATAGTTCAACTTGAGGGGGAGTGTAGAAGCACCAAAGTCAAGACCCACAAATCAAGGCGAAGATTTTATTCTCTGATTGTACAGTGTTGTTCGTATTTTTTCCTTGATTGAACAGTATTATGTCTGATTTACTTTTATATAAATATATGTAACTCATTTGTATGATAATCAATCAATTCAGTAGTCCAATTCTCTTCAAGAAGCCTGTCGTTGTTTCAGCTTGGGGAAAAAAAGAGGTAAAAAGTACATCCTTATCAATATACAATAATGGTGTTGTCAATGTTCACGAGTGCCACTAAACTCGATGACATCTCACTCTTAGTATCTCAAATTCTCGATTGATTGGTGAGCTTGAGGACAAAAATCCAATGCTTTCACATTTATAAAACCCCATTTTGTAAGCTCTCTATATATCACGAAAGATTTTTTTACCCAAGACATTCTTGTCGCTTTTGTTTCATAAATTCCCACTCTGTTTGGCAGAGAATGACACAAATTTCTTGATGAATAAGAAAGCTGAGTTCGCTTATCAATAATGCAAATGAAGTGAGTGAACTAATTTGCTCGAGTTACATTAAGGTACAATCAAAATTCTATATCACTGATGTGTTTAATTATCAGTGAAGGTGTCTCTCTCCATAAAGATTTGGTTCTATTCAGTGTTAGTGATAAGCTACACAAAACTAACCACAAAAGTGGTTTTGGAGTGTAATTACTAATTAGGACCATTTATAGTGACGTAAGGAAAGGAACACTGAAAAAAGTTGGAGCCAATTACTTGTTAGTGTTGGCATCTCTATCAACAATAATGACTGCTTCCGCAGCACAATAATTGACATTACGTATCACTCTTCTTGTTTCCATCTATTATCTTCCATATAACCCTCCTATCGACATATTTAGGATGTTCATCTTAGTATTAAATATAAGGCATAATTTTTATATTTGTGAATCATTTCCTAATTTATTTCTATTGATGCTCCCTCTACAATAATTAAGAAGGAGAGGAAATAAGGAAATTAAGGAAAATGACTAGGGTGTTTTAGAAAATATATGTCATATTAACTAACTTAATTAACTTCATTAATCTGAACAAATTAGGTAAATATGTTTTATATTAAGGACGGGAGAGAGGTATTAAATTAGAATAAGTCAAGTGATACAACTTAATCAATATATACAGATGATTTTATACAAGATATGAAATTATATAGTAAACTGTTTTATTTAAAAAAAATGATAAAATTGTTAAATCAAAATTCATGAATAATTTTATTATTCCTCTGATCCTTAATGTAAGGCCTAATTGACTAATTTGATTAAGTTAAAGAAATTAGTTAAGTTAATTAATATGATATTTTTTTCTAAAATGTCCTAATCATTTTCCTTAATTTCTTCCCTCCATCTCTAACTTGATTATTGTGTAGGGAATATTAATAAGATTACTATATCAATTCCCCAATTATAATCAATATCAATTTATCAATTAGACTTTAGATTTTATATTAAAGATCGGAGAATTATCACATAAAGAATTCCTTCTTCTTCTTCTTCTAATTCTTAAATTTAGAGGAATATGCACTGATGACTTGAGATTGCAACTTGATTAAGCCATAACCTCCTACTCATAGGGTAGCTTCCGTATCACTAGATAGGGCAATTGACTCACAAAAAATTCTACATGCAATGAGGCAGCCGCCCTTGATCAAAGGTGCCATGTTATGATGATGGCTAAAGTCTATTATATATAGGCAAGTTGTATTCAGGGCTACTAGTGTTTAGAGTGCATAATAAAATTAAAAACAAGCTTCAGAAAATCAGAGATATTAAAGAAAGGAAGGGCATATAACTTGAGACAATAAAAGAGAAAAAGCAATGGTCATTGACTCATCGGGAAGAGAATCAATGAGAAGGAGTTCACGGGAACCGAATTTTAGTGACAATAAAGAACCAAAATGGAATGAAATTATAATATTAATTAAAACCCATAGAAGATAACTTCAGAACTTAGTGCAAGTCATTCACAGAAGAAGAGAGAACCAAAAGCTGAACCACTTTTCTGCCACCAAAGTACTATACTAGTAGATAATGTTTATCCCAATATACCCATTTGAGTAGGCTAGGCATATCTCTCCAAATAGATTCGCAATTTGGAAGTAGTGAAGAGAACTGGTCATTTGAGTCTCTTTCTATATTCTTTCTTTTTCTCTCCACACTCAAAATTATAGGAGGGACCAACTTAGATTCATTCATCGACATTATTTTTTTTGGTGAGCCACGCGTAAGTTCTTGAACCATATGTTTTGTAGTCTATATTCTAGTGGTTTTGTTTGGCTGTCTTTTTTTTTTTTTGGCTATAGGGAGATTAGCATTCTTCTGAGGATAATTTTGATTATCATTAACCCAAAAATATATGGTTAAAGGGATTCCATATTCTGTGTTAAAACAGCCGAAGAGCAATTATCTGCAAGATTATTGGGTCTTTAGGAGTCTATAGTCTACTCTACACCATAGGATCCTACATTATAATGGGCAATATTCATAAGAGCTTTTGACAAGGTACAGCCTCTGCTTTTCCTGACAACCAATGTTTCCCTGACCTTTAACTTGAAACTTAAAAATTTTCACCGAATATGCTTCTTCATTTTCTATCACAGGATATGAGAATACTAACTATTTTTTAAAAAAAAAAAAAATTCATTTTTGACATATTTTAATGTGAAATTAACAGTCAGCTTTTTCCCTGAATCAGTTTTAGAAGTAAAATGAAATGGGTGCCTGTCTGCATGAGATAACTTCGAAAAAACACTTCTTGGCCACAGCCAAGATTTTAGAAGTATAGCAGCCAAACATCCACCTAAAACACGAGATTTTAACCGCCATGATTTTGAATTAGAAGAGGAAACTAAAGAAATAGTCATGCGTTTTAAAATATCTGTCGTTAAAGATTATGCATATAGA
Organism: Inga leiocalycina; assembly: GCA_963242795.1. Lineage (NCBI taxonomy): Eukaryota > Viridiplantae > Streptophyta > Magnoliopsida > Fabales > Fabaceae > Inga > Inga leiocalycina. Next base: position 5,538,167 of record OY725330.1, read on the forward strand.
TTAAGTAAATCGATAAGCAGTTTATATTCTATCAAACTCTCATGGTACCTACCCTTGTTTTTGTTTTGTTTTTCAGGCAAACACTGGTTCCGCCTACTACTTATATTAATGAAGGACAAAATGGCCCAAAAATAGTGAATGCTTCATTGAAATTCTAAAACGACAGATATTTTGAACAAATTCAAAACTACAATGTGGGAGACATTTAGAACAGATCGAGTAATCTAGAAGAGCATGCTTATGATGGGCCTGTTTGAAAAAGCGGTGAAAAAACACATTTACGTAAATTGAGACAAAACTCTTCTTACAAACTTATCTCGTATACTGTAAATAATGTTGGAAAAACAACTTCTACCGCTAATCCAAACAGGTACGATGAATATCTAGGCATGGGCATAAACTCTTCATGTAAAAGTAACAGTTTTTCAGCAGAGAATCCAACACTTCAGGACCACAAAAGAATAGTCACAAATAGCCGGAATCTTTTATTTGATTTAATCAAGCTCGTAATATTTTAATAATCATGAGCGGTACCAGAGAACCCCAAGTATACATATAGCATGGCATTTTTAAGCAGGTAGCTCGTATGACACATCTAACATTCATCAGCCTAATTTACAATGGGTTTCTGTTCACGTCCTTGTACAGAAGGTACCGTGTCCTAGTTTTTCCAAGGGCAGCATACCTGTATAGAGTGCCAAACGCATCATTAATTACTTAAAACGTGAATATAAATATCTCAAGTAATATACAGTGAAGCAAGTTGGTGTATGTTCGGATATAAAAGAAAGTGCAGTTAAGTAATATAAATACCATTGTGGCACAAATGGGGCCATCCAAATGACATCACCCGCTTGAACTGGGTACCTGGTTACAGGAAAGATGAACAGTAAATAAGATGGCAGGTAATGATTTCACTAAGAACATAACATGTAAAACACTGACTTTCAACAAATGAAATAATAACTCTTGATAGGCCATAAATACGATATTCCATTGTAAGGTCCAAAAAAAGAGAAAAATCTTGAATCAATCTCAAAAAGAAAAGTCCCAGGGAGGGTGAGCTTGATACTATGCGACTTAAAGGTCATAGATTCAAATCCTGGAAACAGCCTCTTCGTTTGTGGGGGTAAGGCGTATATCTATCCCTTCCTAGACCCCACCTGGTGGGAGTCTTATGCACTGGGCTGCCATTTTTTAATCTAAAAATTCAGTTTATACATTGCCTATATGTACTTGTCATGGAACTTATACAGGGTGTTGAGAATATCAAGTTTAGAAATATTAATTAATTATTATTATTAGGGATATTGTTTAGTATTTATTAGGATTAGATATGAATATTATATTTTAGGAATATATCTTTAAGATATTATGATTTGATTAGATTGGATTATGATAGATTTTAGGGTTAGAGTTAGTCTATTCTTACAGTTGCCTATATAAAGGCCTCCTTATACTCTCATTTATCTTAAGGATCAATAATACTAGAATTTTCTCCGCGCATCAATGTGATCCTTCAATCTCAATATAGGGAATATGTAACTCTCTCCACAAAGGATCAATATTTGTAATGCCATCACAACAAAGGATCAAGATCCCAAATTCCGCCCCAATGGAAACAAAGGTTCAATAGACACAGCCTAGACTTTGCACACCAGTCACACACTAACCTGTAAAGTTCATGGAACCAAGGCTTTTATTTTTCTAGGATTTCATGTAACATATAGGATAATTCTTGGAATATTTGTTCTATTTTCTCACCAATTATCACCCAAACGATAAATGCCTTGCCCTTCTAATAGCAGCAAACCATGCTGGTTATAATGCACCTCCTGCATAAGCCAACAATATGGTAACATAAGAAGTCCTACAATTTGACATCACAGAGACACAGAATACACGCAGAATTTTGATTCAACAATGAAAAATTTGATACTTGAGATGATAATTAAACAAGTTTGAAGTACGCCCCGAGGGAGTCACATGCAATATGCTATTTCTGTTCAGTTGAGATAACCTTTCGTCCATTAAGATATGAATTAATATTTAAGCAAAATATCAATCATGCAAATCAACTACATCTTGGATGCATGTCTAATCCTTGTTGCCTAGATTATCAATACAACAAAACATTGAAGATTTAATTACAAGTATATAACACAGATTTCTTAGTTTATAAAAATATAGAATGCTGCCAAAATCTTGGATGCACCATCAAGGGTGTTCACTGATAACACCATAGACAAAAATCATTTTCTCAGAAATTCAATATGTGAATATGGAAATGTAACTAAGCAGCATATTACTACCATAAAATGTCCCGCATTGCTTTTGCAGTGTTATGGCATAAACAGAAATTATCCATATCAGTGCTTCATGCATTGAGAGGAGTAGAATAATCACCTTCACATTGAGGAATTCTCCAGGTTGAAAATCCATAATCTACAGGCATACATGAATTATTTATGTTTAGCCTTGTGTGACAAATATATTTTGATTACAAGAAAATTATATTTTCAATAAGAATAACAGGCTTAAACCAAAGACAATCTAGATTTTGAACCTAAATTTACAACAGAGTATGGAAGAGATAGATTAGAGCTTACATGGATATTGAAGTCATATGCCAAAGATGTTGGAAGAAGCTTTCGCAGTTCAAAAACCTGGTAACAGGCACAGCAAAGAAGGGGAGGGCAAGGGACGGATCATAATGAGAAGTAGAGGGAATGGATGAGGGGAAATAGGGGAGTATCTCTCCACTGTCCAACTCCAAATGTTTCAACAAAGGGAGATTGAGTCATCAACTTACCTCGCCAGGAGTTTCAAGGAGTGGCTGCAAATCTGTTGAATTAACAATCAACTCTGGGACATGGTTTTCCAGACGAGTATACCTAACATGTACACAATTTTGGTAATTGCACTTATTACTTATCAGTGTCATCGTGGCTGCTAGCATTTGAATGTAAGAAATAGAAATAAGCATGGGATTTTAAGAAAACAGGACCACTCATATTTGACCATTTAAAGTCACATGTGGAAAAACCCTAACAGATAAATTGGGCTCTTGAATCCAGCTCCAGGAATTGGTCGCTCTCTTACTCGTGTTGCCACAAGGATATAAATATTTGTTCAAGACAACTGAAAAGAAATCAGATTAAATGGGTGACGTACAAAGAACAAACCTTCTCTCAAATACCACAATAGTTGAAGAGGCATCACATTCAATGATATGATTGTAATTTGGTGGTAAATAGGCATATGCATCCACCTGAGATTTAAAATAGGGCATCAAACATTTATAGGTCAGAATAGATAAACAATACCATGATTATCAAATTCTTCATCATAAGTGACAGATTAACCATTGGCCAGAAGAGGAATGAGACACAAGAACCATCATGTTTGTGATATACTTTCACTGATTTGAGGTTTCCCCCCGAGAAATTAATCTATAGTTATTTGTGACACATCTTTCACAGTTGCACAAGGGCTCATTGTGCCATGGGGCATTGTGCAATGCCTTACACAGGGCTATATTAAGCATGGCATACATTCTATTAATATTTAAAATCATAAGTAACAATAAAATACAAATAGAACAAGTAATATCTATGAACAATAACACAAACATAACTCAATCAATAGTCCAGATTCCAGAACCCAAATGTACCAAACATGGAAATCCTATGGGCCCGTTTGGTTCAATTGCAGACCCCTCTGGTAATGCAATGGACTGCAATGCAATGGAGTGCAATGCAATAATGATTACCATCATCATGTTTGGTTGCTTAATAATAAGATGTGGAGAAAATTTTTTTTATATTTAAATTGAATTATAAAAGGTCCAAAATACCCCTTAAACATAAAAAAAACCTCCATCACCAATCATCTCCTTCCTCACCCCAAATCACATTCCAATACCAAGGTTGAAGATAAGCTGAATCAGTAGTCGAAGACCATGAAGATGGATGAAGCATAACGGAACCCCAATCTCTAGTTCCAAGCTTCTGTTTCCTTATTCTTCTCCTCATTAATAAATAATAAAGCCCCCACGTCTTCTTTTTTCATCTCTGATACACTTTTCAGTATTGAAATGCAGATCAGAAGTGCCAATGCTTCATCTTCTTCCGGCAACAATTCAACTACCAATAGCCTCCAATTCAGAAGAGCCGTTGCTTTTCCATTTGGGTTGTCTTCTGTGAAACGGACAAGTGTTACAAATCCTTCCAGGGTGGACTCAGAAACTGTACACTGCCTTACGCTTGCAGATTCAAGGCTCTGAGTTTGGCATCTTTCACCCAATATCGTCACATTCCTCAATCAATATTTCTCTTCCTAAATTTTATATTCATGTTTTCTCATTAGGGCTTTCGGTTCTACACAGCAATTCTACACAGCAATTGATGATCACCCGAAACTTGCTTTCGATGTGCTGCACTCACGTTAGGGCTTTTGCTTTTGAAAGGCAAAAAAAATGAATTCAAATTTTGATGTTTTGTCTATTGAGGTATATATTGTCTTTTTATTATATTAGTAGGGTTAAAATTGAGATTTCATCAATGATTACAAGCCTGCAATGAGTTTTCATAGGGGTCCCCTATGAATGGAGATTAGCATAAAATATGCAATCTATTTTACAATTGTAATCTACATTACCATTAATAAGCCCAACCAAACAGGCCACCAATGGTAATGCAATCAAGATTACCATCGCATGTGTGCAATGCAATCTAACCAAACGGGCCCTATATTCATGATGTGTTCATAGCACATTATTCAGTGGCATGAAACAGCTAATAATAGCATAAATGTGGGAAAAATGAGGCTGGACAACTAAATAAAACAGAGTATGTGGTAGAACTTTTCTGGCAACAAAAACTGTAATAACACTGTACAAGTAACTAAATTTCTCAAACTACACTAGCCGTTATAGTTTCTTAAAAAACATCCAAGGGTAATTTTATCCTAAATTGAAGCCAAATTAAAACATAACTTTAGATTTTACTAGTTTACAAATGTACTACCTGCAATATGGATTGCCTCATTGAGGCAAATAATGGCCTAGATCCCACAACAACCACCAAAACTACTAGTAAAGCTTAAAGGGTGAACATGTATGTATTATTGAGGCCAATAAAAACAGGTCACTCATTCTGCAATTACAAGTGTACAACAAATATCTAGCATATATGATACATGAATGATTGCTGGTAGTTAAATTAACCGACCACAACTAGAATAGATATATACTAACATTAATCATCTCAGTTTTATCAAAGCTAGTGAACATAAGTACAGACTTGCTTAATCTACATGACAATTAAAAACCTGACCTTCAGTGTATGGCGATTGCTAGTATCAGTAGTGAGTATGACTGCACCCCGGAGCACAAAAATGAATCTAGCATGATAAAACGCACAAGAGTCTCATAAATAAATCAGACACATGCCTTTAGCAAGAAACAAGTAACAACTGTCAACTGGGTCAACTATGTCATTGGTAGGGTACAGTTTAAAACTAAACTAAGGGGGCAAAAACACCTTTCCACATCATGCGGGGGTAATCGAGATTCTGACTTCTCTGAAAAAGAGTAAGGCATAAATCATCATAAGAACATGCCCATATCTAAGTTACATATAAAGAGCGCAGGGAAATCTGATGTAATCGAACCTTGCAACTTTGCTAAGTACATTACAAAGTGTGAGCCCATTTGTGGTGCAATTAAATATGCCCCAGATGTATTGATCCTGTCAAAGCAATCGTTGGACATGAAGACCAGGCTCAATATTTTAAACAAAACAAATGGGGAAAAGTCATGCGAATACCAATCAGATAATGGGCCATATACGTGACTTTCTGGTGATATTAAAGCATGATCTCTTCTATAAACGCTGCGAGTGAAACCAGGCAAATCTGGCAAATGATGGAACATTTTAAAGTCAATCCACTTTTTTATGTTTCTTCTTTATATTTTTTTCTAAGAAATACTTGAGAAATTTGGGCAGTGTAAAAAGCTAAAGATTTAAATAATTTTTTGACATGGACTGCTAATTTGGGGAGGGGGGATTTAAGTACAACAATAGAGTCAAGCCTCAATGCTGAGTGTCAGTCACATTTCAGTATTTAAGCAACCCTTTAGAACCAAAAATAATGTAGTCTCTCTTCATAAACAATTACAATGAATTGTCCAGGATATAAACAACATATGCCTAAGGAAGCACGGATAATCGGCAAAGCAAAGACAACTCAAGATGGGTTTTTGAAAGAACATCCAGTGGTTGACCGAACAGACCTGAAAAGCTATGTTAGTTTTTTGCATTTACATAACTTGTTAGCAACCATATATACATCTACAAATATCCAAATTTCTTTCTCTTATATCAGTTAAGAAATAACAAATAAGCTAGTACGTAAAGATTGTAAGTAAACTAGCGAATAACTTTTAGACGCTTGATCAACAGATGTAAGTAATCATAACAGGAATCTCTTAATTATCTGACGAAAGTACAATTTGTACGACAAATTTTAGTTTGCTGACCTTTAAGATGCATAGGAGAGAGAGTTGGATTATCAACTTTCAAATACAGAGGGTTCGAGTTTGATTCTAGGCCAACAACCGAGGGAGCAGAACAAAATCCTCCTTCAGTCACTACATATTTAAACAAGCCTGGAAAGAAACAAACCAAAACTAAGCAATTCGGGATAAATAACAAGAAATTACTTTTCATCAATCAGGAAAAAGGAAAAAAAGAAAGAAAACTTCTCCTCCATCTAGCAGCGATAACAATAAAAGAGAAACAGAAAACAGAGGAATTTTTCAATGCAAGCTGAACTCTATGAAGGAGACTCTGGTCCTTCGCACTCATTCTAGGCAGCTAAATGGGACATACAACAAAGTAGAGAGAAGGAGGAGTAATCACTACCCAGGATAAGGAGATAGACCAATGCACTACGCATCTTCAGAAGATGGATTCGAAAATTTAGGACGAGACAGTCAGAATGGTAACGGTTGCGACTTGGTACTGAAACAGCGAGTACTTGATGCTGCGAGAGCAAGACTGGCCACTGTCCACTGTCCACTGGAGGCTGGAGAGTGGATCCCACGACACCACCAAGGAACTAAAAAGGGGAGAATTTCGATGAAGGACCAATATATTAGAATATTTAGCTTAAAATCCCCTTAAAAATTGAAATTATTATGAAGGATGAAATTATGAAAACATATTCAAGATCACTCATGAATCCTCATTATCGCATGGTCAAGTCCCTGCTAACTTGTGCGGTTAGTTCTTGCTGACCTCCGAGTGCAAAAACAGAGATCTTTACTTTAAGAATCTGTCCTGAGTAGCTATAATCGAACAAAACAACTTTTTCCATCGTACTTTCGATACAAACTTATAACTTATAAGACGTATGCAATAATTATGATAAATGTTCAAATTTTCATGCACTTATTTTTAATTTTATTTTCAAACACCATAGATACTCCCTCCGGTCCTAATTATAAGACAAAGTTGACTTTTTTGGAGAAATTAAGGAAGCCAATTAAATCACTTTAGAGTATTTATATTTTTAGTATCTTTGGATTATATATTAGTTTATTAATCAAGTTACTTAGTTTGAAGAAAAAAATATAAATATAAATATTCTAAAGTGATTTAATTGGCTTCCTTAATTTTTCCAAAAAAGTCAACTTTGTCTTATAATTAGGACCGGAGGGAGTATTTGATATTATCATTATACTCTCCCGGGCTGTGGGAAAATTGTAAAAAATTCCTACTTCCATATTAAAAGAGGGCGCGAAAGGAGGCGGGAACGTTGTGGCCGACTTGTGCGAGCTAACAAGCCAACTAGGGTTGTTTTTCTTTTTTCTGTTTTTAGTCTGAACAAAGCTCTGAACTTGAACTGAACAGTTCCTGGTTCCTGTCATGCCATTGACACTGATAATAACTCAAAAAACTTCTACTTGTTGCCCTGAAACTCACAGAGTAAAAGGAAGTGGTTAGTGAAATCTCACAAGTGTTGATATCAGCAGTTAATGATATAATGTCAAGATTAGAAGCAGAATCTATGGCAACTCTCGTGGATTCGTTATCAAAAAGCCTCATTCAAGTACCCCCGTCGGCCATACCTGCAATGTTGGATTGTATTCTGTTGTCCACTGGGTTCTCCCCATCACTGCTCTTAGCTTCTCTTTCCGATGACTTCCCTCGTCTGCTCAAGGTATGTATGGTCTACATATCGCTTACTCGTGAAAACTTTATCGTTCTGCACCTGTCCCCAATTAATTGCATGTTTTACCATTTCTTATTATTTATAGAACATTCATGGGTGCAAGAAATTCTTTTTTCTTGTAAACAAGACTATAAATATGATTCATCTCCAAGAGTTCGATCGAGAAATTATTGTTTATATATGTTTGTTGACCTGATATCAATATTGTTGATCTTACATTTGGTTATCTTTGGTAAATTGAGCAGGATATTATCAAGGAGAATGATAAATTGGATTCTGATAATGGCCTCCGTCTTACGACATTAATAGGTGCATTTTGTCACCTTATAAAGAAAATAGGTGAGTTAATTTTCCGTGTTTGGCACTATTCTAACTTTTTTTGGGGACATTCAATAAGGATTTTGTAAGCTATATACCTTTTGGTGGTGTGTTTTGGATTTAAACTGTGGTACAATGCCATTTTGTTATGAAATTGTCAAAGGAAAACAGAGAAAGAAATGGGGCACTGAGTGTTTACATCTGTCATATTATCCCATCTTCTCGTTGGAATGCTTCCATCTTTTTATGAATCGCTTAAGTTATGATGATTCCAAAAATAGTTGTATCAAGTGTAGGATGTACATCCACATAACAGGTAATGTGTTTTGATCTCACTGATCCTCACCTTGGCAGCATAGGATGCATGAGTGAGTTTATAAGTTTGGAGGCGTTAGCTTCCTCATTGGTTGGTCTTTTGGGAGAAGATCTCCTCCAGGGTTGTTTCACAATTATTGATCAACATACTGATGGTGAAAAATGGGATAACATTTCTTTGTAGGTGCTAATCATGATGCTGTACAGTCATTTACATTGAGATGCTTTCTTCCCCTAGTTAAGGTGCTCCAAACATTTCAGCGTAATCTGCTTAATCAGGTATAATGCATGTTAAATACGCAGCCTACTATTATTTATTGGTAACTATTGAATTACTTTATAGCATCTAATTGTTTCTTTCATGTCTGTATGGTTGGGATACGCTTCATAACTTGATGTCAGATCATGGAACTTTTCATTGATGTGGTGATGGAAACTCACACCTGGGTAGTTCTTGATGAAACTTTGGTACCTATGGTTTTAAGATCAGTTTATCTTTCCATGGACGTGTGTCACAATGAAAACTCTGTTTTCTATGACTGGACTACTGGATGGGGTCCTCAGGTCTCATATGATCTTTTAACTGATTCTCCAGTGGAAAAGGAAATCTTATTGTCTTCCTCAAGCTGTTTTAAATTGCCGACATCATGCCAACTTTTTTCTGTAATTCTGGAAGCTGCTATTCAGTTTCAACAAACAGTTACAGCCTTTGAACCAGTTGAAGAAAATGGGTGTTCTGCAGTTAACTTTGTTGCTAGATTAATATGGGAACTATGTAACATGACTGAAAGAATGCTATTATATAGCCCAGAGCATAGATCTTGTGCAGTTGGCTTTCTTCTTCCTATTGTCGGCAAAGCATTGTCTTCAAAGTCCATATTCAGAGTTACCATCTCTGGGCAGGAACAAGCTATTTCATGGTAAATCAGTTGACTTCATTATTTCTGACTTGATTCACACACACGCACGCATATTTTCTATTCATAAATTCACTAATATTTATAATATATTTTTGGTTTTCAGGGAGCATTTCTTTGTTAAATTGTGGAACTGCTGCCGAACACTGTTTTCCATGGGAATTTTAGAAAGAAGAGAGGCATATAATGTTCTCTCTTTGTATTTCTCTTTTATCCCTTATATAGAAGAACATGAAGATGCTGACACAATCAGTAGAATGGAACAATTTGGCATAATAGCAGAAAAAGAATTCTGGGATGAAATCAAGAGGGGCCTGGTACTTGAAATTGTTTATGTTTTACTGTCATCCTGCTAGGTTGTTGATTTGTTCCTTCATTGCTTACTTCAGAATCGGACCCAACCTTTTCAGGTGAACAAGGAGAGTTTAGTGAGGAAGCAGAGTTTACAAATATTGAAGACGGTGCTAAGCATACATAGCGGAACCATTTCTACTTCTAATGTTTCAAAAAGGAACTCAAGTGGAAAGCATTCCATGCCTCGTGGTGTGACAAAGAGGGAACTGTGGGCTTACGAGGAAGCCAAATCACTTGGTGTTGGCAACTTTTTGGCTTTGGAGGACCTGATTTTCAATGGCAAGCAATATTGGGAAGCATTTTTACTCCTGTATGAAATGCTTGAAGAGTATGGCACTCATTTAGTTGAAGCAGCTTGGAATCATCAGGTGTATAATCATGCCTTCACTTTTTCATCTGATCTATATCTTTGAGGATCAATATTGTATACTTTAATCTTGAGATTTTGGATTGATAAAGAGGTTAATCATTTTTTTGGCAACCACTGTTGTGAAAAAACGGTTGAGAAGAACTAAGAGGTAGTGATTATTAGTTCATCCTTTTTGGTAAGAGAACGATTTGGAAGAACAAGAGGCACAATGGTTGTCCTTTCATAACTAATATATCCATTATTTTGCTTATAGCTTTTAGATGAGACTTCTTTCATAGCTCGTCTCCAACACTCCCCCTCAAGTATAGTTGAACTGGGTTCACCCTTTTCAGTCCTGCTATCATTTGCCTTAACACTTTGGTTTGGTTCTTCATTGTCAATCCTTTTTTGTATTTGGGAATTTAATTGATGAGCCCATCATTTTTTTGGTGGGTCTAGCTTTCATATGTCCAGCTCAATTCTGTTTGTTTGGGTTTGTTTTTTGAGTTTAAGAGGCCTTAGACCCAACAATTCTTTAAGGTCCCAGATCTTGAAGGAGTTAGGTCTTTTGCTCCGATACCATGTTAATTTTCTTATTTTGGTATGGCCCAATTTGTCACTACCATCACTTTGTCATGAGATTCTATACCCTTAATTTTCTTACCACTTTTAAGGGTAGTATTTCTTTCTAGGCTTATCTCCAATACTCTTCCTTGTCTAAAATAATATCAATGAAGGCAATAGGAAATAAGGCCCAAAAAAACACTCTCTCTTCCCCTACCTCTATCTCCCCCCTGGCTTAACTTTTCTTTCCTCTGTTGGTTTTACATTTCAACACTATGCACATAAATTTTGATCCTTAGTCAGACCCTTTTTAATGAAAGTTTTGCTAATAAAAACAGTTAATTCCCTGAAGTCTTCTTATTGGTTTCTGACTTTTATGCTTTTCTCAATTTTACAAGTCTAATCTTCTAAAGTAATTTTTAATACAGGTATCATTGTTGCTTCAGTTCTCTTTGTCATATCTAAAGTCAGAAAGCAATACCAGTGAAGTTCGTCAAACTCAAATTGAAAATTGTGGTGAAATATTTGATTGGTTGTCAATTTTGTGGGAACGAGGCCTTCATCATGATAATCCTCAAGGTTAGTGGAGTTGTCATTATGAACAATTGGGGAGCTGTTTAACTTGTTGCTGGAAAAACTTGAAAGTGAGCGTGCCATCACCCAAATTGTACAGTTTCCAGCATATCAAATTAGCTCTTTCATTGTTACTCATTACTTCTTTTCTCTGTCTCCCAAATAATGCAGTGAGGTGCTTGATCATGCAGTCTTTTCTGGGTATCAATTGGGAGACTTATGGGAACTATCTGAGATCAGTGCCTGAAGCTTTTATCCTTGGTCCATTCATGCAAGGATTGAATGACCCTATACAACACAAAGAGTTTGGTAAGTCCATAGTTCTTTTAGACCCTTGCTATCACTTAACATGTTTTCCGATCATCATATTTGATATATTATGTGCTCATGCCCTTGGTCAATTCATGCATATTAATTATGCTTAACCGATTGCTTAGTCCAAATTGAATGTTGTTTTATTCGTGTGATAAACAGCTTCTACCTCATCTGCATATGTGAGAGGATCCAAGATAGGTAGAGAGAAACAAGGAATGAAAGTCTTTATTAAAATATGAAATCAGAATCTAGCTTCATAAATTAATAAAGAAGAAGGAAAATCTTTATTAGAGTATAAGTAAGAATCTTAAACTCATACAACTAGTAAAGCCTATGGAGAATCTCCAAGGATAAGAACAAATACTGATTTGATTTCGAGATGATTTCTACTTGTTGTGAGCCTCAATATTTATTGACAGAAAAATAACTCATGGCTCCCTAAAATTCAGGCCCACTAACTCATGACTTAAGGAAAGGGAAAATAACAGACCAGAACACGTGCAGAAAACAAATTACTTGACCCAGTAAATATTCATAACAAACTTCACTTTCTTCTATACTTATGCTGCCCCCAATTTACTGTGCACGTGACTTTTTTTATTTATTGGTACTCCATCAATATGTTACTGGAAAATGAAACATTGTGGAAACTTTTATTCAACCTTGATTTTATTCTTGTTTGACTTTATATTTTAGGGATAAAAGGAGTTTACATGTCGAGGACAATTGAAGGTGCAGCTCAGTTTCTGCACCAATACACAAGTTGTCTGGCTCTGAGGTATGCTTTGAAACCTGCTGGTTAGAAATTTTAGGTTTTGGTTTCAGATGATAGATATCCCTATCTAGTATCCCCCTCCTTGTAGTTTTCATATCAGCTGGACATCCTAACAAGTTTTTTGAGATGCTTGTGTAACTTCATGTGTTTTTATGTTTGTGAAGTTTGATTATAAAGGTGTATATTCAGGTTTGCAGATTGTTTATCTTGTGGCTTTGAGACCATCTTACTGAATTGTAACATTTCTATTGTAACTTTTAACACATTTGTAATACTTTGGCTTTCCTTTATTTATTGTCTAAAAAGTTAGTTGCAGGAAATGCATTGGATTTTTATGCAATCTAGCATCTACTGCTAAGCATCAATCTTTTGGGCGAGCTGGACTGATGGGCCTTGCTGAATGCATTACTTTAGCAGCTCATGGCATCAGAACACTGCTTTATTCAAGGAAAGAGTTAATTAGAGGGATTTCTCTTATGGAATGGGCTTCTGAAACGGCAAATGAAAATGATAAAACCCAATTACTGAATGCTTTTCGATATGTTATTGAGAGCAGCAAACAGCATTTCAATCCCAATTACCGTCTCCAAGGTTTTTAATTTAATATGATTAGATTATGTTATTTTCAATTTATATTTAGATTATTTGCACATTTAATAGCCATAGCAAAATATGACTTGCGCCTATATTATGGTTACCAGTTTGTCAAAAAATCATGGAGGCTGCTGTTTCTGTGGTGTGTGTATTTGATGTTCCCCTTGAGATTCTGTTGATTTTTGTATCAACATTGCCACGAGAATTTACTGATTTTGGCGGTAAGTGAAATATCTAAGATTTAGTGCTTGACCCTTGCATGCTCCCTCTAGTCTAGGTCTTTTTCCTTTTTCTTCGGGGGGATTGGGTTGGGTTGGGGAGGCAAGGAATTGAAGGACTGAAAACCCAAAATGCCCTAAACTCATTATACTTTCTTTATTATTCAAAGAAACTATAAATGAAGTATGCATATTGATTTATTTAGTTGCATGAATTACCTTGGTGTGAACGTTAATGTTTAAGCATTACAGCTTCTAGAATTATCACTCACCAACTAGAGTGTGCACAAAAACTTATCCTAGTTTTTATCCAAAAAAAAGGGGAAAAACAGAAGCTTCACCTAGTAAGAGAATTCTGAGGAATGATTTTGATGTTTGTACATTTTCTCTTGCAAAATCCTTTTGGATGGACTTGTAAATTACATCCTGTTCGGTTGTGTTGGAAAAATGTGTACTTTCTTGGTTTTCTGAATAACTTATTCATATGTATTTCATCAAAGCAGTGCAGCGTTTGGCCAAATTTTTCAATAAGTTCCTAAAGAAATGTTATCACAATGTTTTGGATAATGCTAATACATAAATAAATGCGTACATATATAAATTTAGAGTGAGGGTTGGAGAAGTTTAGATTTCATGCCTTTCTCTTATGGAATAAGTTATGCTTCTTTTCAAAAGTAGTTTTTTGTGTTGGCAATCACACATAGAGAGAGGTACTTTTATTGTCACAAGCAAAGCTACTTTTCTTTTTTCATTTCTATAGAAAATTCAGACATATAGTAAATATACAAACAGAATACTGAACTGAACCTAGCTCAGAATTTCTTGGTGGTGACTAAATGAAGATTTGCTCTTTACTTTGCCGTGTAGCATTTATTGAGGCATTTAAATATACTGGGTTTGATAGATTATGCTTTGTTTCATGGGAATGAAAATAACTGCAGATAAACTTGTAAGACTCAGCCTACAAGCATCTTTCATTTTCTTCTCATGTGTTTTTTACAATTTCTCTCTATGAATTTAACATAAAATATTGAGTTCTATTTGGTTTTCAGTTGGTAAGCTTTGACACTGTCTTGCTCTCCACACCAGGCCCATTACGAGCAACTGTGCAAAACTGGCTTTCGGGTTGTGGTCACTTGGATTATTGTGCGAATTGTTGCAGTAATGTGGGGAAGCTTTGGAAAAGTCTATATGGCTTTCCTCAGGGCTTTGTGAGTCACCAACTTGTCAGTGATGCTTCTCTTAATTACAATGATGAAGAATTGAGTGCATGGGAGGTTGAAGCAAATAGATGGGCAAGAGTGCTTTTCCTCGCACTTCAGGAGGAACATCTTTTGGGACCAATTTTAATGGTTTGGTTTTGTCCTTAACTGTATATTTTTTTTGGTGATAAATTATAACTGTATATTTACAAACTGTGAATTTGTGGCAATTGATTTCTGCTGGAGAGGAATGAGAATTTCATGATTGAGTTTTTTAAGGATTGATACTGCTGCACTGTTAACCGTTTATTTGTTCTGACATAAAGCCTAATACCTATAACTTTATATTGCAGTTCATTCAAAGCACGGGTGTTACTATTTTGAAACAGAACCATGATACAAAATACGTGCCAGTCAAATTCCTGATTCTTGCCATGAGCTTAGTTTTGGAGCTTCAAAGAACAAAGGAAAGAGCAGCTGCAAATGGCACTACAGCCAGAACAGATGATTTTAGTCTTATAGAAGGCGTCTATGAGAAGTTTGTTGACAAATTTCTTTTAATATTGGTATCACTTGTTATGTGAAACTCATACCTTTTTCTTCATGGATTGTGGCTTCTTTGATATTTTTGTGATCTTTCAATGTTAGCGAAGAGTTACTGGCATGCAGGAGGATATGGTTCAGTTTGCAGACCAATCTTGCTCCATTTTCTGGTCGGGCTTTGTTGTGGAAGACAAAACACTCCCTGGTTCAGTGAAAGGAAAGCTTGGGGGCCCTAGTCAACGACGGCTATCCATTTCTACCACAACATTTGTATTGCAGGCAGTAGGTTTTTCTGCACTTTAGTTATCATTGGCTGACTGACTTTTCTACTACGAAAATATCTTCTGTAAAACATCTTGTTGAAGATAGTATTTAATCAGGTTAATACAACATTTGGTCCCTCAAGTTTACTCTCATTTTGGTTTTGGTCCCTCAAGTTTTATTCTATTTAAAACATTGGTGGTCTCTATAACTTTAAAAAAAATCTAGACCATTTTGCCCCTTGAGGGACCAAAACCTATGGTTTGAAACTTAAGGGATCAAAACCTATGGTTTGAAACTTGAGGGACCAAAGATTGTATTAACCCTATTTAATCCCTAATTAACTAGATTTAAAATGCACATGTGTTCTGGATTTATGCTGGAAAGTGATTTATTGCTGCCATTTTATTAATCATGAAGGTCCTTCTCTGATAACTGTGGCTTTTTACCTCTTCAATTTCTAAAGTTAGTTTAACAAAATTCAATGAACGGCTAAGGCTCTTATATTTTATTTAAAAAATTATCTTAGATGGAGCATGCCAAGTTACCTTGCATTTTAATAGCTTTATTTTGAAGTTCTGAACCAGAAATTTTGTCCTCTAATATGTCTCCTCATGTGAACTGTTTGGGGTAAAATGTGGACAAAGCAAAGGCCTGCCACTACTATTGTGAAATCTATGTGCACCCATTTCAGTATTAAGGCCCAGACTTTGATTTTAATTCTGTTAAAGCCTATTTTCCTTTAGTGGGAAATCTTGGAATTTCCAAAAGTACTGATTTGTTCTTTGTTTTAGGCATGGACGCTTCTACAAGTTTTATGCTATTTATAGCTAATTAGTTCTTTCTTGTTCTTTTTAAAGTTATATGATATACTTTGATAAAGGTACTCCTTTGTCTTGATACTTCTTCCATATGACTAAGCAGATAATGTCAGTGAAGGCATTATCGTTGATCTTGGCCTGGAGTACACAAATTAAAAGTGATGCTTCTCTTGGCTATGCTTTCACTTTTATATGGCAATTCTTCTGGAGGACTACTAAATTTCCACCTCCATGTTCAGAGGTATCTGCTCGAATCGCTTTATCCACTATAAATATAATGCATGTTTTGTGATAATTAAAGTTTATGGTGGTGTAGTTTTGATTATTGACATGAATATTGTAAAACAGATTGAAGCAGAAATTTGTCTGGCAGCATATGAAGCATTAGTATTTCTTCTGAGAGTACTAGCATCCACATATTTTTCTCCATCTTTGTTTCTTATCATGGGAAATGAGAAATTGTTTTTGGAGGCTGAAGGCAGACCTCAATTAGATTCTATGCTTTTGTCATTTGTTCAAAATATTAACGATCTCCTTGAAGTAGGATTTTTGGCAAGAACTCGGAGAGCTGTTTTGTTGGATTTGAAGGTACCATTGTCTCTCTTTATCTTTAGTAACAGTTCTGCTTAG
This sequence comes from Inga leiocalycina, assembly GCA_963242795.1. Classification (NCBI taxonomy): domain Eukaryota; kingdom Viridiplantae; phylum Streptophyta; class Magnoliopsida; order Fabales; family Fabaceae; genus Inga; species Inga leiocalycina. Next base: position 5,555,154 of record OY725330.1, read on the forward strand.
CATCTTGAAATTGGGGCTCCTAATGACTTAAATGGGACCGTGTCTTGTCGGTTCATTTTCATTTTTGGTTTCCCTGGTTTAATCCTTCTGGTCAGTCATTGCTCCTGTGATCAATCATGTTCATAATGATCATTTCCAATTTTGAAAATTTTTGTCTGTTCTAATTAATGCATCATGATTTTGCTTGTCAAGTGATAAACTGAAATGCTGTAACAAATTTGTTGCTGAAACAGTGGATGTGCATAGAATCTTTGTTATCAATTCCTTCCCATGCTCTCAAGAATGGGATATGTATGGAGGAAAGCCTCACATTTTTCTCGAATGGTACTCTCAGATGCATTTTCAGTGATCTCATTGAGAGGTAGGGAACAAAGTAAAGTGATTTGGTTATATTTGGGGCCAGGAGGGTTGTTTAATATTTAGAATTGATGCGTTGCTGGTGAAAAAAGGCTGGTCTGGTTGGTAAAGTGATTGGAAACATAAATAGGATAAGTTTATTATCATCATAAGGTGATTTGGATTCATAGTATAATTTAAACTAGGATATTTTGTTAGGAGATCTAGGTAATGTTAGATTTAATTCAATAAACTTGGATTTATCAGTTTATCTTAACTTTAGGATTTTAGTAAGTAGGATTAGGAGCAGGTTTCTATAAATAAGTCCCAGGACTATTTGTTTGTATAGACTTTCTTCATTGAATAAAATCCAGAGTATTTGCAGTATCCATATGTCCCAGGATTATAGTAACTAGGACTAGGAATAGGTTTCTCCCTCTTTCCTCTCAAATTCTTCCTCCTTTGTCCTTCTCTTTTCCCCTTCCCTCAGTATTGCATCAAATTTAGCTGATAACTCACAAGGATATGGATTCAAATTCCAATACCAATGTGAGAATTTGGTTGGTGAGTAATTTGTAAGTACTTTTATAAATGCTATGAGTCATGAAGCTTGATCCTTGTGAGTCTTCGTAACCCAACTCATCTAAACTTATAAAAGAAAGATGATATTTTGCTGGCTTTAGTTTAAGATGGCAAGTGTTTGAATGGACCTGCGTCTTTTTTCTCCCCTGGTGTCTTGTAATGTTAGTTATCTGATTCAAGGTTGTGTTTTGCAGCCTAGAAAATGCTGGGGAAGGTTCTGTTTTAACCATGCTGAGATCAGTGAGAATGGTGTTAGAGCTAGTTGCCAAAGGGAAGTCAAGTGCTGGTGTTTTCTCTGACGTGGTTGACACACAGGTTCAGTTAATAGCTTTCTGTTAAGATTGTGCCCTTTCTCATGTTTAATTTTGTAAGATTCTGCATATTAAATGAATTTTCCATGAGCATTCTATGTGCCCCTGTGGCAAACTTTGGACATGTGATTTTTAGGTGATCAATCAGCATTATGCCCTGGATGATAGGTTTGGCAGGTTTGCTGACTGCTGACTGCTGACTGCATGAATTTTCTTGTTGGTTGATTTCATAAACCAATGAAATTTTAAGCAATATTTGGGTGTATTTTGCTTCTTTTATGAGCTTTTCTGATTTAGGTATTTTCTTGGTAATGTGCTGATCTTATAACTTGCAATCATTTTTTAGAAGATGTGGCATTTGGTCCATTCCTCTTGGATATTGCATGTGAACTGCAACAAGCGCAGAGTTGCTTCGATTGCTGCTCTTCTGTCATCTGTTTTGCACCCTTCTGTTTTTAATGATGAGAGCATGCATGAAACAGACAACGCACCTGGACCCTTGAAATGGGTATTTTTTTTTTCCTTCCCCCCAATGACCCAACCTTTCTGCTTTCTTGTGTATTTTCTCTGTTGATATCTTGCAAATATTTACTGTTTTGAATATCTTGATTTCAGTTTGTTGCAAATCTTCTTGAGGAAGGTACAAAGAGTCCTCGAACAATTCGTCTTGCAGCCTTGCACTTAACAGGGTTATTGCTCTCAAATCCCAGGATTATAAAATTCTACATAAAGGAACTGAAACTACTAACTCTCTATGGTTCAGGTAGCAAACATGTTTATCCTTAGTTTGTATATAACTCTTATGGCTGTCAGTTTCTTTACCATGTAAATAGCGTTATGGATCTGGCATTGTTTGTTTCAGTTGCATTTGATGAGGATTTTGAAGCTGAACTGGCTGACAATATTGATGCAAGGGTGGAAGTCTCCTTGTTGGCCAGAAGCCCTGATCCTGAGCTGACTGAAGTGAGCTACCTAACATCTTGAATGATTTGGTTAAATTTCTATGGAAAATATTGTTTTGAGGGACAGTTTCAGTATTTTGAGCTATCAAAGATTGTACTTGGGAGAAAAGATTGGACTCATATTCAGACTGGTTTTCTCCTTTAGCAGCGTATCCATTGCTTTCTCTCCTTTGCTTGGACTTCCTATTTGGAGGCTTTCCATGCATCTTCTTACATTTATCCCTTGTGTGCCCCTCTTCTTGATAGTGGTCAAACCAACCCTTGCTATTGTTCTAACATCTTTGGATTATTGCTGCCACTAGGAGTGCTATATGACCGAAGCAGCACTGTTCCCCCGTGCGCGTGGGGGTCCTAGAGGGAAAAAAAAAACTTTCTTCCCTCCTAACTTCAGGAAAGAAATAGTTTTTAGTTTAAGTGAAGGTTTAATGTGTAGGATTCTTTCCCGTACATTGTCTAGGTTGATGTGAAGATCCGTTTAGAATTTGTATATCCGCCTTTTTTCAACCTTCTTGCAACTTTCTGCATCTTCTGTGCAGTTCCAGGAATGCTGCTTTTGGTCTAGCTGCAGCCAATATTTGGAGAGTTTATTGAAGTAATGGTTAAGGGCCTTTCACCTTGTTTAACTTCATTTAGTGTGCACTCAATTTGAAAGATTTCTACTGCACCTTCTTGTGTGGATAAAGCTTATTGGGCTGCCTCCCAAATCCCGACTGCAGTCTCATAGAACATACATGTTTCACTAATTCTCATTTCCGTTGAATTAGTGAGCCAAGTCATTAACTGGTTACTTTTCAAGGCTGGCATGCGTCATGCCAGTCTCTCCATTGAAGTACCCTTCCTTTCCTTTGCCACCCACAAATACTGTTGCAGATCTACTCTGAAATGGGCAATTGTACCTGTTGAGTTTCTGGCCAGTGATACATATGGGGACTGATTCATTTGTCTCTTGATTCAGTTGGCTCTCCATCATGGGTTAGGTGTGGGGTTGGCTTCAATGGTGCTTGGGCTTGGGGTGGTTTGGAAGCATATCTTGGCATGGTAGAAATTTGAGATTCACAGCTCTGATACCATGAAATTGAACAAAGCTGAGAGAGTGCAGAGCTACAAGTTTTATTGATAGTTCAACTTGTGCTCAAGAGAGACTAGAAGATAGAATAAATTGGGGTGAAGGAATGCTGGTCAGCAGCTTTTTTTTTGGGGGGGGGGGGGGGTTGATAGAAATACATTTTAAGATGCTCAAATCTTGGGCAATGGCGAGGAAATAAATGAGATGACTGTTGCTGGAAGTATAGGGACTTAAGGACAGCCAAATCTTGATTATTCTTCGCTAAGATCGCACCATCCAGATCTGGTTGTTTTATAATGCTTTATTTTTGACATGTTCTTATTTCCATTTTCTTCCCAAATTGAAGTTTAGGTCTTATATTGGGAACATGATATGCTGATTGCCAATTATTGCAGATGTGTTATAGTGCAGTTTGTTTAGTTCCCGGAAACCGCTAACTTTTGTGTCTGTTTGCTACTTCCTTATCAGGCATATATTAATACAGAATTGTATGCTCGAGTTTCTGTTGCTGTTCTGTTTCACAAGTTGGCTAGTATGGTGGAATCATCAACCCTAAATCCAGATTGCATTGCAGCTCTAGCATCTGGCAAATTGTTTCTTCTAGAGCTCCTTGACTCTGCGGTAGTAGATTACTGCATTAGATGATAAGAAATATTTTAGGTTAAAGAAGAAATGCTTTCTACTACCATAGCTATGAGATAGCTAATATCCTTTCAGTGTATTGCATAATATATTTGTGCTGCTGTGAGATTCTTTTCTTGCTGGTTATGAACCAGATTTACTTTGTTTTCTTTGCCTCTACAAATTCTGTGGTTTGAAATGTTGAATAATTGCTTTGGCCTCGTGTGAAGTAATGACTAGGTTTACAGATGGTTGCACGTTGGCCTCAGGCTTTGGAAAATATTTATTTTTCATAATGAAAAACATGCTCCTCTAATTTCACGCAAGAAACTGATTTGGGAAATGAAATGTGTCAAGGATTTGTAAATAATCTGCAATAGGATCTAATCCTCGTTGATCTTCTTATTGTATTGCTATTGTCCTCCTTGTGCGGGTTTGCTGTGTTTTCCCCTCTTTTGTTCTCTTCGTTAAAATAATATTTCATCATCTTGTTCTTATATAATTATATTATTGGTTGATGACGTCATTCTTTTGAAAATGTTTGTTATTTATAATGCACCCAAATCACAACGTGAAGTAACCTATCTGCAAGACTGATTCTCCATTATTGTGCTGCCCATCTCTGGTTAATTGCGCAACCAACATTTAAACCTTGTGTCTTTTTTTTCTTTTCTCCCGCCATGTTGGTTATTTAGCATTGGTAGTCTGATACCTTAGTTTTAGGGTTGTTGTACTTTTACCTTTCTTAATTGTTGTTCTTCATTGGTTGGGGTACAAGTCAACCTTAACTTAGATGGCATGAGGAGTTACATGGTCAATGATTTTCTGTAAAGTTTTGTTAAATAATGATTATGACTGAGGAGAGAAATGCTTTAGAGAAATGCCATCATTTCTTTAGGATAGGTACCCACTTGTATAAATATTACTTGATTTAGGGTTTATAAAGGTTGGATATGCAGATTAAAATACCTTGTAGACATGAATACCCTCTCTTCGATAGCTGTTACTTGTTATTCGTTACTCAACAGTGACTCTAGAATGCTTTCTGATTCAAATTCAGGGATCATGTGGACTCTTGATTTGAGATAGGAATACAAGTTGCCATTAGATTTATTACTGGCATCTGGTCACATTGAAACATTTGGAGTTTTTATTTTTGAACTGTTTTTAGTCACATCTGGTTTCTTTCTGTGCAAGTACTTTTTCTCAACTCACAAATTTCATGTTGTTATATTGGGATGGTTATGCTGCTTATGATATACCTTGGATGTAGGTTAATGATAAGGATCTTGCGAAGGAGTTGTACAAAAAATACAGTGCTGTAAGTTTCTCTCATTCCCTGTCTTCTTTAAAATAGCTAAAGTAGCTTGGCTTCTTCTCTGGAGGATGGTGAAATAAACAGAATTTTTTGTGAGAAAATTCTAGTTTTTCTTATCCACTGCTCACTGAATTTTTTTTCACGCTCCCATTCCTCTACCAAATTGCATCAAGGTGCCGGGGGATCCTGGAACCAAGTTTTGCAGATGCACCTTGCATCTGTATGTACCATGAATAATTTAGTATTGTATTAGATTTAACTGTTTGCTATCATAGTAATTGATTTGACTTTTTTTATAAAAAATAATTTTATTCAATTCTTTCTACCTTTCTGAATCAGATTTCATGAGTGTTATTAGTCACGTTCATGACTGGTCATGGAACTTGGGTCACGTTCTTGTAATCAAACAACGAAAATGTGAGTTGCATGGATCATGCCCATATGTATTATAACTTCCTAAGATGAAGCAAACACTTTCTTGGCCAATAGGAACAAATTCTTGTATAGTTTACTCACATGAGAGGTTTATTTAGGACCGTAAAATATGTAGAAAGAAGAAGAATTTTTGGTTTGTAATGTCAGTGAGCTTTGACTTACATGAGGATTCTCATTTATAGGGAATATACAAGCTGAGGCCTTAACGGCGCATAAGTATATATATAACTACACAATAATATCTATTAGTTACGTAACTTTACATATTAAAGAACAAGTCAAACTATTTTCAGACAACCTATTTACACTCCGACGATGACTCCATATACACTCTGACAAGTCTGGCATTTTCACTCAGATCAGTCTTTTATAACTTCATTTTTCTCATTTTGTTATGTTGATAATACAGATTCATAGGCGCAAAATACGTGTTTGGCAAACAATTTGTGTCTTGTCACCATTTGTTGAGCAAGATATAGTTGGGAAAGTTGCCGATTACTTGTGCTTATCACTTAATGTAAGTAGATTGTGCTGCATATTGCTTTATTTTTTTCCCTGTTCCAATCAGTTTTTATTTGTTGGGCATTTGATGATGGGGGAGGCATCTTTTGTGGTATTGGATAACCTTGTGTCTCCTCTTTCTGTTTGTTTTCTTCAAGTGGCTTATCAAATGGGGTTTCCCCCCATATTATATCTTTGCATTGAGTTTTTTGGGAGACAACTATCCAGTTTTTGGTACCATTTATTAATTCAATTCAAGTATTGTCTGTCAGGTCTAAATGGTGGTAATTTTCCCAACATGAATTTTTCCATCTATTTTTGACCTTTTTTAAGGGGCATCAATCCCTCTTAAACGTGACCCTTGTTGGTTATTTACTGAGTTCTATACCGAGCCATCAAGGTCAATCTAGGCAATGAGATTTAAGACAATTAAGAATGGAGATTATGTACTTTTCGTCTTTTCTAGTAAATGTGAGGCCTTGGTACATTTTATGTTTGACTTAATTTGCAAAGCCACATCCATTTTTTTTCTTGTTGAAGCAAAATTTCTCAAACATGTGAGCCATACTTTGCAACCACTTTATATTATTTCAGTTTCTCTATTAGAAAGTGTAGTTGTTTGCAATGGCTTTAATGTGAATCCTTTTTGTTATTTCCAACTTAGATTGATTATCTTTCTAGAACTAAGTAAAGGTTTTATTTTTTTGGCAGAGAAATAACTTACCTGCTGTTCGTCAATATTTAGAGACATTTGCAATCAACATTTACTTGAAGTTTTCCTCACTTGTAAGACCTTCTTTTACCCTTTTTTCTCACTTCTATTGCTCTCAAAATTTACTGTCGTTGTAAATTGTTTTCTTAAAATATATAATTGGCTGGATTGGAAATGAAATTGTTAGTGAAGGCTTAAAAGTGGCTTTCCTCCCAAGTAAAAGCATGCTAAGGATTTCTTTCATGTTTACTCTGTATGATATGCTGCCTTCTGAGACAAACCCAAGTATTGATGATTATTTCCTGCAGCTAGAATTGTATAAACACATTTTACTTTTAATTTCATTGTAGGCCAAGAAAATCTAATTATTCCACAGTATGGTGTTATGATTATTAGCTTGGTTACATGATAGGTAGTTTGCTTGGACTTGTTACCATACTAACAGGAATTCTGGCTTAGTTCTTGCTTCTTGTTAGAATTCATACTTTAGTCAGAGACAGGAAAAGCTACTTCTTTTTAGTTTTTACAAGTAAATTGTTATCATCAGATGTTAATTAGTTGTTGATGGGCTTAATATTGTAAAACATGATATATATATATATATATAGCAAGTCATGCTGTCATAAGTTATGAATGGTGCAGTTCATTCCTCATACTCTATGCATTGCTCAGGAATATGTGTCCAGTTTTTTTTTAAGCTTTTACCTAATTAACCTTTTCAAAACACTTCTCCTAATACTCACACTTCCAGGTTAGAGATCATTTGGTTCCTATATTGCGGAATTATGACACAAGGCCTCAGGTAAATAATGTTTTCTATTGATTATTTGCTTTTCCATTTGTCGTATAAGTTTTCCCTTGTTTTATTCATGGTTAGTTGCTGCTCACTGCATTATGTGGGCAAATTTAATTTGTCAACAAAGAAACTAAAGCTATGAGACATGAATAATATCTTTGATGCAATTTAAATGTGTTGAGAGGCCGATTTTTGTATATTGAAATTTATGTCAATCACAGTCTCTAAACAAGGTATGGCGTGCTGAAAGTAACATGGTTAAGTCATGGCTCATCAACTCAATGAACCCAGAGATTGGCCAAACCTTTCTCCTCTTTTCTAATTTTAAAGGAGTCTGGGATGCAGTCTGGAAAACCTGTTGTGCCCATGAAACACTGCTGCTATTTTATCTGAAATTTGGGGGGGAAATCTGTCAAGTCCATCCTAGGTTGAGTCTGTTATCTGTATATTTGAATTTTGAGTTTTACTCTGAACTCCTGTTTATGTATGCCAGCCTTATTTTTGAAATTGCTGTATGATGAACTTAGGTGGGGGCATAAAAATGGAGGAAGATGAAACCATGAAATAACGATAACTATAATAAATTAGATCAGTAAAAGTACTTGAGTGAACTTAAAAGATGTTAGTCTTTTCTATTGGTATTTCATTCATTGCAATATTACTATATTTACCATGGACTGGCAAATACTCATTCGTTGTCAGTTTGACATGCAAACATCTAAATACATTGTATACAGTTTACTTTTTTAGTTGAATATATCTGGTGATGTCAACATTGCTTTATAACCTGTCTTTTATTGCATGATATGTGGATTTTACCAATTGCATATGAAATATTAGCTGTAATGCTGCTGTCTGCTAAAACAGAAAAACATATTATTTAATTTGTTTGGCTGTGTATGCAGGCACTCTCTTCATATGTATTTGTAGCAGCTAATGTCATTCTTCATTCATCTAAAGATGTTCAGTCTAGGCACTTGGATGAATTATTTCCTCCTCTAGTTCCATTATTAACCTCGCATCATCACAGCTTACGTGGTTTTACTCAGGTTAGTTTGGGCAATGCTTGTCTCTAATCCTTTTGAATGATCAGACCATGACATGCTTTACTGTTTTGCAGTTACTTCTGTACCAAATTCTGCATAAACTGTTTCCATTGTTAAATGCTGGCTCCTCTGAGGTTTTTCCTTTAGAGAAGAGGTGCTTTGTGGATTTGAAAACATACCTCGCAAAGAACTCTGATTGTGCACGGTAAAATTGATTTTATCTCTTATATATTGGTGATTGTACATAGATTACGTTTTCATGTATAATTAGTTTAACATTTTCTATTTTCTTGAACTGTATGACATTGTTGTAAGCTACTTTCAGATTTGCTTCTTGCTGTTCTGTGATGCCAATAATTTTCTTTCTTTTTCTTGTTTTATAAAGAGATAACTCAAATTTGTATTGCTCATACAAAATATATTGTACTGGATGGAAGGATCTGTGTCATTGGAATATATGTGATGCATGAGCTTTGTAGTATATCATGAAATTGATCTGGTAGGCCTCTGTCTTTGATATTCCCATTCTGAAGAGGGGGAAACTGATGCTGCCAGAACAACTGTATGCAAAATTTTACTTGCTTTTGTGCTTGTCAAGGTATGGAGATTTTAGCATAGGAGTGACTACTGAAAGAATGAATTCTTCCTAACATCACAGTGCCATCTAGATGGCCATTTTTATTCACATTCTCTAAATTGCAGCTTAAGAGTAAGGATAATTAATTTTCTTGGCAGTGTCAAAGTAGTATATCTTGTGAATTCGTAGAATATAGATCATGTATGTTGCGATGTTCCTTTCTTGTTCTTTTTTGATTCCCACCATGGGAAGCTTCTTCTAAGTGAATAGTTTCGACTTACGAACAAAAACTTCTATATTTGCTTGTCATTAAAGTTTTGCTTCTGATAGGCACCCAAGCACCTTGGAGAATCACACTCCAAAAACTAGCTGTTGAGACGAAGAGCCAAGGCACTTAAGCACCCCATCAAGCAGCCCATACTACTTGATGTAGGACTTTAGCAGCCCATACTATCTTGGTCCCTATCAATACACCCTCCCCAAAAAGCCGACATCTAAGCGGCTCCACTCTACGGCACTTCACTTAGCCACTTACTGGCCAACCCCTCCGGTTAGAACCCTTTGTAGGTAGCTCTCTCCAGTCCGCCAGCAACCCGGCCCTGATACCAAATGATAGGCATCCAAGCACCTTGGAGAACCACACCCCAAAAGCTAGATGTTGAGATAGGAGAGTCAAGGCACTTAACTACCCCATCAAGCAGCCATACTACTCGATGTGGGACTTTGGCAGCCTATACTACCTTGGTCCCTATCAATACACCAATGATAGAGTACCGAGTTTGAAGTTTCTTGCATAAATTAAATTATTCTGATTTTATTAATATTTATTTTATTAATTGAGTCTGTTTTTATTATTATTTTAGGAAATCTGAAAATAAGTGGATTATCCACAAGTAGAATTTAAGATATTTAAACAATATTATTTATTACTTTAGATATTTCAGAATAAGTGGAACATCCACAAGTAGGATTTAGTTCCTAGATTTTAGAAATTATTTTAAATATTATTTGGCTTTCATAGTTTGAATTTTGAATTAGATTTTATCTCTCTGTACTTCTATAAATTAGCTTATTACCTACTCAATAAAGCATCGAATATTCAAAGAGTTAATTAAGTGTGGAGATTCTCCTAGAATGTTCTTAAAAAGTTAATGAGATGCTTACTATCTCTTTAAAACAGAGTATTCTATTTCCTTCTTCTTCATCGTAAATTTATATATCAGATTTGGTAACTTAACAAATGGCATCAGAACCGTTCGATCCTGTAACTAACCCTTCCACTAGTTTTCCTTCCTCATTCCCATCATACACTTCCACTTTTTACAAGTCATTGCAAGGATCTTATATTATCTCCCGTCTTGACACTATAATTGCTAAACTTTGCTTAAAAACCCAAGTTAGTAATTCCCTGACCCAACAAAGCAACACAACTCCCACCATCAAAGAAAAATCCAGTGACATTGGCTTAGGAGTTAAGAAGGATGTCAAAATCCACAAGTACAGAAGCAAAAAACCTAGTCACAGCCGCTTAACTCTGTCGGGGTATTTAGCCAACAATGATGCAGGTGCTCTAAACTGAGCCACCTAAAATTTTCGTATCCCATTAATTCACCCGCAATGTCATCGGCCATCACCAAAGCTCGCTCACAGTCACACTCTTCTGATCATCTCACATTGGATGAAGATTCTGTAGCAACTTCAATAAGAGTAATGTCTGTGAGTTTGAGACCACCCCCAACAATGACAACAAACGTGACTTCGTCCCAGCACTCCTTTGCAAACCTGTCCAGTCCCTCAACTGTGGAGTCTGAGTGCCCACGTCATAGAAAGAAAGATGGCTTCCATTGTTGTGAGCAAATTCGCCCTGGGCAGCGTCTTTCCGAGTCCTTCTCGCTTATGGGGATCACAGAGATCGTTCCACCTCTGACCGAAGTTGAAACAGAGATAAGGGATGATGAGGCTGAAATTTCTTTTGATGCCATCTTGGGAAAGTCCACATCACCGGTGAAGCTTCAAGAAACCTTGTTGCATCCTTCTGATATGATTATGATGGATTGTGGCTCCATGGATTATTTTTTCCTTCACAGATTGGTATCTTATTTGCTACATCTTGTTCGACCTACCCTTGTTCTTGAAGTCTCTTTTAGAGTTGCTGATATATCTTATATTGCCTTCCTACCATTGCTGCCTAAATCTCCAGATATACAAGGAAGATAATTTTTTTGTTTTGCCTCGAGGACAAGGCAAATTTATAAGGAAGGGATAATTATAGAGTACCGAGTTTGAAGTTTCGTGCATAAATTAAATTGGTCTGATTTTGTTAATATTTATTTTATTAATTAAGTCTTTTTTTATTATTATTTTAGGAAATCTAAAAATAAGTGGATTATCCACAAGTAGGATTTAAGATATTTCAACAATATTATTTATTATTTTAGATATTTCAGAATAAGTGAAATATCCACAAGTAGGATTTAATTCCTAGATTTTAGATATTATTTTAGATATTATTTGGATTTCATAGTTTGAATTTTGAATTAGATTTTATCTTTCTGTACTTCTATAAATTGGCTTCTTGCCTACTCAATAAAGTATCGAATATTCAGAGAGTTAATTAAGTGTGGAGATTCTCCTGGGCCGTTCTTAAAGAGTTAGTGAGATGCTTACTATCTCTTTAAAACAGAGTATTCTATTTCCTTCTTCATCCTAAATTTATATATCAGATTTGGTAACTTAACAGCTTCACTGTGCATTTCCTGCTTTTGTGTGCGGCCCTCACCAGTGGTGTTCTCTTGGGACTTACCAAAGAAGCTTCAAGAACACCAACACTGAATAATATCGCCAATGAGCCTTTATATTACCCTAGTGAATCACTAATTTTATGTCTGACTCTGATGAATTAAGTTTCCAGATGATGTAATGTCACATTTTGCCGCAGTGTATCGAATGAAAATTCAACTGACATGCATAACTTGTTTCACTACATTTGAACAAATTGAACTTGTTTAATTATATTCTATCTCTTGCAGCTTACGGGCATCAATGGAAGGATATCTTGATGCTTATAACCCAATTAACTCTGCCACTCCTGCTGGGATTTTCATCAATCGAGTTGAGGTGAGGGCCTCAGTGGTATTGATTGGTCTCCTTTTTGAGGCAATAAAAGTCTATTTGTATTATTCAGAAGCCATATCAAATCATCAAGTACTTCAACTGGTTGAGAACTTGTGATTATTTTCTTCAAATTTGTTATGAATTTCAGAAGTAGTATTGCTAACGTATTCTTTTCTTTGAAAAAAGTATTGCTAAGGATTTTAATTTGCATCTAGATTCTGTCTTTGATGTGCCTGCTTGAACCTTCAACTCCATCCTAACATTTTAAAATAATTAAGCTTGTAACTGATGGTTTGCTAATTCCTTTTTCTTCTTTTGTGCATAAAGGAAGTGGAATTCGAATGTGTTCCAACATCTTTAATGGACCAAGTTATCACATTTTTAAATGTAAGTACATGTCATACTTTTCTATACAGACGGGAGGCCATATTTACTATTTCTCAGCGTAAATTTATTATATCATATTCACAGTTTCATTGTGTGACTTTATCTTGTTTTTTCCCATTCAGGATGTTAGAGAAGATCTACGGTTTTCAATGGCAAAGGATGTGGTCACTATCAGAAACGAGAGTTTAAGAATAGATGGAGCTATAAATGGCATGGAAAATATGTCTATTGGCGAAGGAACCCAGGTTAAAGATATGTCATCAGATTTCCAGAAAAAGATTACTCTAGCCAAACATAATGTGGGAGACGTAGATGTTGGTTCCTTTTGTGGGAATGGAAAAGCCTACAAAAAAATTGCTGGTATGTTCAAATTTGTTTGGCGTTTAAAGCGAATAAAACATTACAGATAAATGGGGACGTATTTAATTGAAACAGCAGCCTTAGAAGCTTAGCAGACATGGCAGTGCTATATATGCTTTTTACTTCCTACATTTTATGTACTTATGTTAGAAGCTAAATAATAGAGATAGTTACTTTTGAAATTGGGAGGGACGAACTTGAGATTAAAAATCCTGGCGCTATGCTCCACCTGTAACCGCAACCCAGCGAAAATAGAAGTAGGCCATTGCTCTACTTCCTGCTGTAGACTTGAAAATGAGTAAAATGATCCAAGTGATCATGAATCATGACATGCATGCTCCTCATGAGGCCGAAAAACTAATTACTCCAAAAATGTAACTACTTGTCTCTGAAGTTTGAAAACATAGCTTTTTAAGACGTCATCATCTCCACTATCTTGTCTATTAATTCATGAAGAGGCTTCGGTGTGCTATTAGCCTTAACCTTTATTTGTTTGATCAGACACTGACAACCAAGGGATATTATAGAGCTGTAGATTCACAGAAGATTTACAAATCTTTCCAAGGACCTATAACAGATTTAATTGGAGGGGAAATGGTATAGGAAAGAGTAACACTAGGGTTCAATAGACTTATCCCCAGGTTTTTAGCCGTAAGCATAAAAAGGTGTTGCTGATAGACAAGTGAGGTAGGTGCAACCAGAGGTAGGGGTAATGACTACTTTTTGGGTATGGGAGCATCCTTTCTATGTAATGGAAGGGGGAGTTCAGAGTTTTGGAAGTGAAGTAGGAGAGAGCTGGCCCCCCGAAAGCCAGTTTTGATTCTATGTTTTTGTATGGTCTGTAATGTGTTCATGTGTATTTTGTTCTGTTTCTTGTAGTTCTGTCACTGTTATTTGATTGTAATTTCTGTACTTTGGGGGTATGAGGGATTTGGGTTTGGTTTGAATTATTATTTCCCTTTGTAATCCAGACTTTATTATCCAGTACTAATAGTATCAGTCCCACGTTCGTTGTCTACTTCTGGTTTTTGTTTACTATAGGCTTATTAGAGTAGAGAATTCTATCAGGATGCGAATAAGATACTTATATTTATGAGGAGACCTTGGTGTACTGCTGTTGTATCGCTTTCAACCTGCTGTTTTGTGTGCTTAAATAGTTGGATGATTATATTTACCTGAAATTCAAGAGTTTGTGTCCACTTTAATTTAATCTGATATAAATTGACAGAAATGGAAGAGGATGATCTCCTTCTTGATCAGTTATTGCAGTCAAGAAGATTATCTCTGGAACGTGTAAAGGCGAGTTCTCAAAATTTCATCCTTGTAGCATCGCTACTTGACCGCATACCTAATCTTGCGGGTTTGGCACGCACGTGTGAGGTTAGTTACTTGTTCTGCTGGATTCTGCGCCTTTTCTAAATCTTATCTAGCCTTCATTGTATATTATTTTCTTGCCCTTTATTTTCTGATTTTCAGATAATTACTTCACTTTATTTACTCGATCTATTGCTTAGAGCAGGTATTCAGAGCATCAGGGCTGGCCATTGCTGACCAAAGCATCTTAAAGGACAAACAGTTTCAGCTCATAAGGTTTTGATAACAGTTGAATTGTGTTGTTTCTTTATGAACATGTTGCATGCTTCCTTTAGCACTAAGTCACTTGGACTTTCCTTAAATCTCTAGATGAATTATTGAATATATCGTAATTGAATGACAAATTATATATCATTTTGAAGATTTGTCTGCTGGCTATTCCCTTTCTGTACTACTTGAATATTGTTATTTTTTGGCACATGTTTCTCGATATGGTTATTACTGGGCACATTTTTCTATTCAAGCGAGAAGTAATACCTCACTTTATAGTTTATCGATTCGTTCAATTAGATAATGCCTAAATTAGTTTCTTAATATGTAGGTTTAGTATCCCCTGTCAATTGCCCTTTTAAAAAAACATGGAGTGTCAGAGCTATTCATAGTAGTATCAATTTTTGTGAATTTTTTTAGCATAAAGAATTTTTGTTGTGTTGTATTTTATCAGTAATTCACAAGAATTGCTATTTGCAGTGTGACAGCTGAAAAGTGGGTTCCTATAGTAGAAGTCCCTGTCAATAGTGTAAAGGCATATTTGGAGAAAAAGAAGAGAGAAGGATTCTCCATCCTAGGATTGGAACAAACAGCAAATAGCGTACCCCTTGATCAGTTTATGTTTCCTAAGAAGACGGTAAGTTATCTTTAGGATTCTTTTTTGAATTTGCAATATCTGCTATTGATTGGATTCATTCGTAGTTTGACGCACAAATCCATGATATTTCCTTGTTTATATATATATATATATGAAACCTTATTTGGGTGTTTACTCAGGTACTGGTTCTTGGGCGAGAGAAAGAAGGCATACCCGTTGATATAATTCATATTCTGGATGCATGCATTGAGATTCCCCAATTGGGTGTAGTTAGATCCCTTAACGTTCACGTCAGTGGCGCTATTGCTATGTGGGAGTATACTCGACAACAGAGATCTCACTAGTTCCTAGTTTCACACTTGTTAGCTCTACCAACTCAATTATATATATATATATATATGTATAGGTTGAGAATGGCAAGAGGTGTTATAGTTAGCAGCAAAAGTTTTGGAGGATTCCACAATAGGATATGAAATGTTGTCTCCCCTCTCCAGAGTTTACACTAGACGGCCATGTACTGATATTGTCTTCACTCTCAATGTCACATGTGAAACCTGTTTTTTTTGTTTTGTTGAAGTGGTTGTTTAAACCGATGACAGATTGTTTGATTATGTAATTTCAATATAAATTTATACAATCTTGTACTATTCAAAAGTCATGTGAATAGTTTTTGCTTCATTTTTCAGATTCAGTACAAAACATGGGATCTACTTTACTACTTATCTAGTTATTTAACTTAACTAAAGAATCAAGGTTTTTTTTTTTTTTTGCAAGTTTATTCAAGTTGTAAAGTATTAACATGTACCCAGAAAGAAAATATATAAGAATGCAGTAACAACCGTTAAAAATGAGTCCGATTTATGATCGTCACATATCAACTTCAGAAGAAGACGGCTTCAAAACCGAACCTCAACAATATTACTTGCGCGTCGATGAAAACATTCTAAGGAAAAAACCTTGTCTTCTTTTCACCTGCGAATGAAAGCATCAAACATAAGTTATATTGGAACATGCTAAACATTTTGCCTTACTGCAATAACAACATGGTAAAATTAGCCTACCCTTAATATTTTCATGATGTTTGCTATCTGACTGTGAGACGATCCTTTTTGCATCTCCTTTTTCTTCTCCCTGTTCTTAGATTTCGCACTTGATCTCAAGAAACTCGGAATCAGTAGTTTCCAATTGCCAAAGCAACCGTACAAGTTTCCTCCATGCATTTGCTTTCTTTTGGAAGAGACAACCTTCAAAACGAGAAAAAATAAAAATCAAAACTTTAGGATATCTCTATAATGAATCTCTCATAATTTTGTAAGATCATCCTTCAAACAAACAAACAGTGAGACATACATATATAGTTGTATCTACACTACAATCTTACCCGGGTCGAAGGTTTCCCATTAACGTTGTTTGAAATCTGCTTGGAGGGTAATATGTTGGTGGAAGGTTCTTTTCGTACAGAGTTCCTCAGAAACTGCGAGTACCTGAGAAGTTCTGCTTTCCTATCATATCCTTGCCGGAGAGAGCCGTTATGGTGAAATACATGGTGGTGGTGGTGGTGGTGGTGGTGGTGAACATGTTTCGACGTCACCGTCGTCTTCCTTGCCTTCTCCACATAGACTCTCACGAGCACTGCCTTTCCTTTCCGGCATATCACCTACAAATATGACCAGGTCAAAACCCAGCACAGTTCACAATAAAACACACGCATAGAGAGGGAGGGAGGGAGGGAGAGAGAGAGAAGAGAACACAAGTAATTAGTTAACCTGTTGGGTTGGCATTTTGGGATAAGCAAGTTAAGGATTTGTGAGAATTCAGTTGTTATATGCTTGATTCTGCGTTGGTTTGTGTACAGTGTGTGTGATAGCATCATGCAGGCCAATGAGGCTTGAGTGTAATACTACCAATGTGTAAAGAGTCTAATCGAGACAGAGAAAGAGTCAAATCATACTCTTTGGGTGGAACGAAACAGATCATATATACTTTGAGTTCAAGAAATAGGATATTTCTATTAAATATAAGATAAAGTTGGTTTTTAGAAATTAAAAAAGTTAAATAAATTATTTAATTATATTATATGTTATATATTATTAGATTATATATCAATTTATAAATTAACTAACAGAATTTTAAAAAAATGAGAAATATAAATATTTTAAAATAATTTAATTAGATTTTTTAAAATTTTTAAAAGAATCAATTTATTTTATTTTTAGCACGAGAAGAGTATTAAACTCTGATCATATCGTTATCTGCAACCTTGTGGGCCCTGTGTGGTGCCTCGGCACTATCATCGATTCCTCAGTTTCTTTCTTTATTTCTCCTTTTTTATTCTCAAATGGCTGTTACTTTGACCCTCTTCTTGCCTCAATGCCCACCTAACTGAATGTAGTTACACGTTGGTTGGTTCATTTGTTTCCCATACTTATCTTTACTGTTAGGATATTATTATGTACTCTCCCAGTTATAAATATAAATTAATTTTTTTGAAAAAAATTAAGAAAACTAATTAAATTATTCTAAAGTATTTTTATTTTTATTTTTTTCTCAAAATTAATTAATTTGGCTAATAAACTAATATGTAATATAAAAATGTACAACATATGATATGATCAAATAATTTATTTAATTTCCTTAATCTCTAAAAAAATTCAAATATGTCTTATATTTAGGAGCGAGAAAGTATTAGCAACTACAATGCATACTCTTGATCGTTTGGTAAATATACATATATTATTCTGAATGTATGTATGTTATTTGTGCTTTTTATCAAGGTGATTAAACCCGGACCGGTCAGTGAACCGGTCAGGGTACTGGGTCAAGGGTCAGTGGGTCAGACCGGAGTCAAACCGGAGCTAAACCGGTACCAAACCGGTGAGAAATTGAAAATTTTAGACTTATAGTATGAAATTCTAAAGGAAAAATTAAAAAAAATTTTTTTTTTTTAATAAATATCAACCCGGACCGGACCGGGAACCGGACCGGTTTACCGGCCGGTACGCCGGTTCCCGGGCCGGACCGGCCGGTCCGGTCCGGGTTTAATCACCTGGCTTTTTATATGTATATATATATAAGCACTTCAACTAATGGCCATATAGTCTAGTGATATAAAAACTTCTTTATAAATAAATGAGAAGCCGTATGATCAATCGGCGAGGTTCCAACATTTAGTGTAAGATAATATCTCGAATAAACTTGTCTTCCAATAAAAAAATACATGTGCTTATGGGAAAAAAATCTCTTATAACCTCGGGCTATTATTAATACTTGATCATTTAATTTTTTTTAAAAAAAAAAGGATATATGGTGCATCAATATTTTCTCCTTGGGAGGGAGGACATATAATACACACACACATTTTTTTGGACAAAAAAATATACATACACGTGTGTGTTTTATTGTTTCTCTTTTAGCAAAAGAATCCATTGTTTCGCCAAAAAAAAAAAACTATTGATATTTAATTTTTTTTTCCAATGTAATAATCCTATATTCAAAAATTACATATATAGGTTGAATTGAGTAAGATGATAAGGATAGAAAAGCTCTCCCATCTACATTTAATTTAATTGTATATATGAAACGAATACAGTGAAACTCTCGAATTGTGTTCAATTTATTTTTGATGATGGATTAAATCGGTTATTTGCTATCCATAAAAAAAGAAAAGAAAAAAACTTGGAGTCCATAAAAATTAGAAGCAAATGATGGCATTATTCTTATAAAAAAAAGTATACTCACAACTTCAAATACAAGCTCCTCATCAAGGTTTAGAAATTATAAACATAAACAAGGCAAAAAACAAAGAATGGAAATATTTACTACTACCTCCGGTCTTAAATATAAGATAAAGTTTATTTTTTTGGAGAGATTAAGGAAACTAAATAAGTTACTTAATCATATTATATATTATGTTCCATTAGATTATATATTAATTTATTAGTCAAACTAATTAGTTTGTAGAAAAAAAATATAAATATAAATATTCTAAAGTAATTTAATTATGTTTCTTAATTTCTCCAAAAAAGTCAACTTTGTCTTATAATTAAAACCAGAGGGAGTACTTTTTTTAGTGAAGAAATATTTACTACTTTATTTTATTTATATATATATATAATATTACTGGAATAGAATGGTTGGTGTTGATTAATTAGGCACATGAACGTATTAAATTAGAAAAATTAATTATCTAATCCTTAAAATATGATGGAGTTTGCAAGAAACGAAGGGTTAATGACTTCTTGTTTAATTTATCAGGGAGCAAGCTCATATAAATTAATCATAGCATAAACTAGTAATATATCATATAATCATCTCATCATATTATACATCAAATTTATTTTGTATTCACAATAATATATAACTAAATCAAATCTTAAGAGGTATTATTGGGCTTTTTAAGATTTTGATGTATATTTTATATCAACACCTCTGTTCGCCCTGTTGTCATAATAGAAGCATGGAAGCTTTTTTGAGTACTCTCATCTCATCCATTATCTCGTTGGAAAGTGACAACAGAGGAAGAACGATTGACTGCGAAGACCACCCAGCATAATTTAAGGATGTGTGTGTGTGTGGCTATAACTTAATTTCCTGTACACCCAATAAAATGAGTAGAGAAAGATCGAAAAGAACACTCAACAAATTTATTATGCGGGGCCTTTTGATTACCAACATATTCAAATATTTGATTATTAATAGAATTTAATGGTAGTGCAATCCATATCGTCGACCCCAATTAGTGAAACATGACATGTTGTCATAGAGCAATATTGCCACCAATCCTCATGTGAACTGGTACAATTGTTCGTCCAAAGAACTTGAAAGTGATCCTTAATGCAACTGCAACAGGACCAGTTAAAAACAACTAAAACAACAAGCTTTCAGAGATTCACAGACACGCGTGTCATTGAAAGCACATATACACTATCTGAAGGAGGATTTGGAATCATTCATCTGCACTAAAATGACAAAGAATTGAGATACAGTCATATTCTCAAGATAAATAGACTTGCGACTTTAAAGGACAGAAGGGGAGAGAGGGAACTACAAATCAGCAATCCCACTATTCGATCTTGGAACTGCTTGAGTTCTCATCTTGCCAGGTTGCTTGCCATTGTCTGTCATAAAAGGTTGTCTCTTCCAATAGCTTCTTCAGATTATCAAAGTCTTCATTCTTTCGGATCAGAAGAACTCCAGCCACTGCTATGAACAGAAGAGTTTTGCAAAAGAAATTG
Source organism: Inga leiocalycina (assembly GCA_963242795.1). Taxonomy (NCBI): domain Eukaryota; kingdom Viridiplantae; phylum Streptophyta; class Magnoliopsida; order Fabales; family Fabaceae; genus Inga; species Inga leiocalycina. The sequence goes on from OY725330.1 coordinate 5,575,694, forward strand.
CTCATTTGGTCAACTAGACCTACTCCTGTCAAGCCATCCACCAGATATGCCATAAAGAATCCTATCATTGCTGCACGACCTGATCGATACCCGAGGGGCCCAAAAAAAAAGTACGGATGAATCAGCAACTGAGATTTCTTTTTCTTACTGGTGTAAAATCCTTTACTTTCTAATTTCATATGAGAATTCGAGTTAGAACAAACCATTAAGCAGTTCAGCTTCAGGGAGATGGAATCTTTTCATCCATGCCCACCAAGGTATTATGGAGGTGTCAAAGACTATAGGGCTTTCATTACTGGATGATTCAGGGTTACCCTCGAGCCATTTTCTCCTTCTAGCCTCTGGGCAAAAAATGAACAAAAAAAAATTTTAAGAATTTGGAAACTACAAAGCATCAAGGTAAAACTAGAAATAGATTTAACGAAAGAAACTCAATTCCGAATCAAATACTCCAATAGTTCATGCACTTCTCCCTCTCTCAAGAAATAAACCAGAAAATGAAAACCTGCACAGGACTATCAAACAGAATGCAAAGCACCTTTTAATGGAAGTTCCAGAAGAAAAAAGACCATTATATTGTATCTGAACCATATTTATGGTATTAAGGAGCTTAATCTTGCATAACTTTGATAGACTTGCTACATTTCTGCAAGATCTTTGTCAACATAAGTTGAGCTGATCTTCTTCGCCACAAATCCCTATGTTTCAGACTAATAATCTACTACGCCTTGGGAAGGAAGAATGTATTGTTCAAAGAGAAAAATAGAGGCCAATATTTGTGATAATAATCATAAATTATCGATGTTAAAACCCAAAATCTTGATTTTCTTCGGGCCAACAAATGCAGTAGATAAATATAAAACCCTATATCAAGACCAGAGTTAAGAAACGAACACCTGAGTTAGAATACTATCCAAACCACAGAAAGATGGTGCTATATCTGACCAAATTAATTGGATTTGTAGCGCTAAGCCCACTTTTGTTATCAGGAAAATGCCACAGAGGACAAAAAATCCTATCCTTTGCCAGCTAAGGATACGAAATCCTGCTATTATACTTCCATCACTAGACAATGTAAACAAAAACAGTAGCTGAGAAAACAGAGCACTAAGAAGAACGAAACAATTGAAATTTCACACTTTACAACTTCAAATTTGAGTAGAAATCCAGGGAGGGTCCATTGTGTCAAATTATTTCCCAAGGCATACTTAATGACACACAGCGCGTTTAGCAACTAAAACAAATTTATAAGCTCACCAGCATCAATAACAGCATCCCAATCGGTCTCGCCATTTTTCTGAAATTGCTTCAAGTCCCATGTCCCTCCAACCCATCTTGGATCCTCAAAATTGCTGACCACCGTCACTTCCTCGGCCACTACAGCAACGAACCCCTTATTACCAGTAGGGCTATCATTCTTCTCCGGCACCGGTGGGGGAGGCTCCGGGGCCGACTGCTCTACTTGGGGTTCCACTTCCACGGCAGTTGCAGCTGAACCTGAAGTTCCGATGCCATTTTCAGATGCAGAAGCCTTTAAGGTAGAGAGAAGAAATAAACGGTTGTTGGGGCTGAAGGAGATGAAGGGATTGTGGCTGAGATGAAGTTTACTGTACGATGAAGGAGTGGTTGAGAATCGAGTCGGAGGAGAAAACGATGCCATGGAAATCAACATTGCTCAATTGCACAAGTATGGCTATCAGAACATGGCACTGTTTTACAGGCTGGGTTTCTGGGACTGTCCTCGGCCTCAGAATGAGACAACAAAAGTACAAGCGAGCACCGGGCTTAATAGTGATTTATTTATAAATATAAGATAAAGTTAATATATTTAAAGAGATTAAAAAAATTAATTAAATTATTTTAAAATATTTTTATATTTTTTAAAATGAATTAATTTCATTTATAAATTGATTTATAATCTAAAAATAATTTATAAAAAATATGAAATTATAATAAAATAAATTATTATATTTTAATTAACTAAAATACAGTTGAGATTGCACTTCTGCAGAGTTATAGAATGTAAATGCTCGTTTGGAAGAGCTTATTTTTGGGTAATAAGTATTTATAATTCGTGATTCACGGTATATGAGGTAATTATGTGAGAGGACTTTTTTCTCGGCTTGCATAATAAGGGTTTATTTCTCAAATTTAAGCTCTTCCAAACACACCATAAATGTTTGTTTGGAATAGCTTATTTTTTGGCAATAAGTGCTTATAAATCGTGATTCACAGTATACGAAGTAAGTATGTACGAGGAGTTTTATCTCGACTTATATAATAAAGATTTATTTTTTAAGTAATCGTGATCCCAAACATACCTTAAGTATTCCTCGAAAACTGATGATAGACAATATCTGTAAACTTAGATTTCGCTCCTTTCGTTTGGAGGAAGGAACTGTCTTTTCAAATTAAAAAAAAAAAGTTGCAGTTGCTCCTTTGTTGAGTGACGGAAGAAAAGGAGATGCAACAATCCTTTTTTTTTTTTTTTGTGTGCCAGAAATGCAACAATCCAATTTAAGAGGGCTCTGGCATATCAGAAAAGACCTTAAGGGCCTGTTTGGCACGCTTGAATTGAAGTGAGTGGAAATAGAAATGGAATTCATTTCCATGCTAAAGTGTGTTTGGTACACACATCTGATGATGGAATTGGCCTCCATAGAAGAGCCAATTCCATCAAATTGATGGAATTAAGCTTCCATCATATACCCCATGGAATTATAACAAATTCCATGGAATTCTCATTTTACCCTCATTATGATGATCATTGGATTTGATTTGGGTGCTGGATTCTGATGATGGTGAAAATTGGGTTTTTAGGAAGGGCATTTTGGTATTTTTGTATAAAAAATATGTCTCATTTCCATGTCATACCAAACACATTTTTAAATCTCATTTTCATATCCATATCCATATCCATTTCCATTTTCATTTCCATCAAAATCAATTCCAACGTACCAAATGGGCCCTAAATGAGATGTTTCTTCATTTAAAAGATTGTAGTAACTCTCTCTACTAGCATGCTATTAGATTTAGGATGTGTTTGGATTAGTTTTTTTTAATACGACTTATAAAGTAAGTCTGTGAGGAGTTTTATCTCGATTATGTAAATCATGATTTTGATGCTTGGTAAACACACACTTAATAACTCATGTCTCACGTAGTTGCTACTAGGAACCCACAAATTTAATATTATTTTGAATTTTATGATACACTATAGTTTGTTAGAATTTTTTATTATTTAACATTAATGGTAAAAATTATATTTTGTTATAATTTTTTTAGCTAAAGTATACATCTAATCCATTATATTTCTATCAAGTATCATATTAATCATTTAAATTTTTAAAGTGCATTTTTAGTTCCTTAGTTTTAACTGTGTTAATTTAACTAACAAAAATGATAACATGGATGCTGACTCAACAATAAATCTGACAAACATATCTAAAATCTAATTATTAGATATAGTATTTTTAAAATTTTAACATTAAAATAAAAACAGAAAAGGAAACAAGTGGAAATAAACATAAAAATTATTACATTAAATAATTAGATTTTAAATATGTTTGTCAGCATTTTTATTGATGAGTCAGCATCCATGTCATCATTTTTCGTTAGCCTAAGTTAATAGTGTTAATAGTAAGGAACTAAAAATATACTTTATAAACTTAAAGAACTAAAATGATACTTCATATAAACTTAAATGACTAAAAGTATACTTTAACCTTTTTTTTTAATATTGTTTTGTGGAAACATGTCGATCAAACCTCCTGATGGGATAAAAGAGTTGGTTAAAATTTAAAATGAGACATTTATATTATCTAAATAAATATTTTAATTAAGCCTATGTTTTTTTCCTTTGATTTTAATTAAGTGTATCATATTTTATTTTCTTACCACAATAAAATCAATAATAAATTGAAGAAAAAAAAATCCAACTATCTATTGCAATTAAACGGTGTCGTGTTGCTCTTCACATGTGGCGCACGTGAGTTTCCTACCCAAAATAAGATTGGGACGCTGGCCCACGAGGGAGTGGTGGCGGACTGGCGGGGTCAATTAATCCCAAAACAAGCTTATAAGGTTTTTTCACGACAAGCTTCTGCCAAGGCTGTGATTTGTCTCAGTCTGTGGTGTGGATTAAATTCAGCTAGTTGGCACTGGAACGCAGCAAGATTCAACCATTTAGGTGTGGTGGCAGTGTCAATTAATCCCAAAATGAGCTTCTGAGATTCCTTCACGACAAGCTTCGGCTAGGTGGAACCCAAACTAGACAAAGACTAGGAAGCCCATGTTCGACTTGGGTTAAAAAGAATTGGGATACGTCTCTATTAACTTAAACTTTTCATACGATATTTAGCATTACATTCATAAGGTTTGTTAGTAGTAAAGCGCATCCAATTATTTTAACCTAAATTAGACTTGCGCATCCAATCTTTGTCAATTAGGACTATCACCTAACCAAATCCGATCCAACTAGTAGCAAGCTTCTAATACCATTATACCAAAAAGCTTAAGCCAGTAGTAGAGGCATCTAGATCAGATATGGCCCTTGATCTTTGACAACTTCAAATGCCACCTATCGAACCTGATCCAACTTATGCTAATATTATTGTGCCAAAAGTTTAAACTAATAACAAAGACACTTATCAGACACATATTTCTTTAGCTGAGATTAGACATAACTCTAGTCCCCACAGACTTTAAATGCCCTACTCGAACTTGCTCTACACCCCAGACCCGAGGTGTGCTGTGTTGAAATAATTACTAATCCATGTTTCTTGATTTTCTTTATCACTCAAGGCATATTAGGTTGAAATCATTACTAATCCATATTTCTTGATTTTCTTTGTCACAACCAAAATCCAAGTCATCGCTGACACATGGGCTAATTCACATAACTCCACCTAGCCCAGCAAACCAAAACAATTCATGTACAGGTCTGTTTGGTGTGAGGGATTTGGAAGAGAGAGGAGGGAAAGGAAAATTTTTATGAATTGAATTTTAAAAGATTGAAGAAATGGGGTAATAAAATTTTAATAAAGAGAATATATAAGATAAAAGAGTAAGAATTTTTTTTAAACTTTTTTATTTTTAAATTCAACTCAAAAAAATTTTCCCTTTGTCCATTTTTACTCCCCTCCCCTCATACCAAACAAGCTAGTCTCAGTCAAACATCTTCACAAATACATTAAAACTCTAACAATGCCATAATAGTTCATTGACTCAATGAGGCATAAATAACAAGTTGTGCGATAGAGAAGCTAATGCGTACAAGAGTTCTTCGCAAAATGCTTTTATCAAAATAAATGATAAATTATTCAAATGTTTACTTTAAAGTTTGTTTTAAGAAGGATCAAAAACATGTCAAGAGAAGAGGGAAGTAAAGTGGGAGGAGGGGATTTTTTTTAAAGTTGGGCTTAAAAAAGAAATTAAAGAAGCGTGGTTTACAAATTTTAATTAATTTGTTTACTTTTGATTTTACATCTTATATTTATTAAAATTTTTATAACCCCATTTCTTCCATTTTTTTAAAATTTAATTCAAAAAAATTTATTTCCTCTTTCATTCCTTTCAAATCTTTCATACCAAACAATCCCTAGGGTTTTGTAGAACCAAGATTTATTATTATTACTACTACTACTACTACTATGATTGTTGTTGCTTCTACTAAGTAGTGCCACTATAATCTCCATTTATTAATCATCTTTCGTTATATGTTGATTTATTTCATATTTAGTTTTTAATTTTTTTTATCGAATAACTAATTAAATAATCAACTAAAGAATATCACAAGTAATTATCAACAAAAGAAATTAAATATGATAAGAAAATAACTTTCTTCTAAATATAACTATTCATAAATTATATAACTCTTAAGTGTAAGGAAGTAAAAAAAAAAAAAACTAAAAACTCTCTATGGTTAAGTTTACTAAATTTAAATGAAAATATTTTGTATACTATTATTATTTTTTAAATTTTTAATTGTTTTATTGTAAGGGTTTGTTTTTTTACTAGATATTTTAAAGGTTTGTTGAAATACTACTTAGATATGAGATAGATATCTTAATCACTTTATAAGATAACTTAAAATCTTTTCTTTATGAATTTTTCAAAAAATTATTATTTTTTACCTTGTTTGGCCTCGAATGATTTTTCGACTTTCACAGAGCGAGACCCAAGAGTTCCCAATCTCTTCGAACCCTAGATTTGGATTTTCTATTTCACGTTTTTTTGAACCCTAATATCTGATTCCTCTTTCCATGGCTGACCCATCTTCCTCAGCTCGCTCTTCCAATTCCGGCCAGTTTACTTACTCCGACGGATCCTACTTCCCCATGCCTTTCCATCTTCAGCAATCTGCTTCCACGACGTCGTCTCACTATGCTGCGCCATATGTGGCAGCGTCACCGGCGGTGCCAATTCCTCCTCAAGCGCCTCCGGCTGCTGTTCCCGGCGTTTACTCTTACCCACAGTATCAGCAGGCGCAGCAGTTATTCCAACGAGATGCACAGACAATCACACCCGAGGCTCTCGAGAACGTCAAAGCAGCCATTGCTAACAGCGAGATCGAGCACAAGGCAGAGACCAAAAAGAAAGCGATTCCTCGCAAAGCTGCAGGGCAATCATGGGAGGATCCTTCGCTGTCAGAATGGCCGGAGAATGATCATCGGCTTTTCTGTGGTGATCTTGGTAACGAGGTAAATGACGATGTCCTTTCGAAAGCTTTTTCGCGATTTCCTTCATATAACATGGCTAGAGTTGTGAGGGACAAGCGGAGTGGAAAAACAAAAGGCTACGGATTTGTTAGCTTCGCGGATCCTTCTGACCTTGCTGTTGCTCTTAAAGAGATGAACGGTAAATATGTTGGAAATAGGCCGATTAAATTGTGCAAGAGTAAGTGGAAGGAAAGAACGGATTATGAAGCTCTAGACAAACACAAGAAACAATCTCGGAAGAAACCGAAACCTTCAAAAGTGGGTGTATTGCATTACTGAGCGCCCTGCCTGCTTTAACGAAATTACACAAGCTGTATGAATTATTTCAACGTTTAGAAGTTCTGTTATTTCTTGTCTTTTACCTTTTTATTTTCCAGTTTCAAGTTTATGTGCGCTGTTCTTAAACTGACTGCCCTTTTGTAACACTTCTCAAACACACAGATGAGGTGAATATTTGATAATAGAATTGGCATTGCCTACTCTAATTTTGTGTCTTGATTTGGGTGATTGCTGATTTAGTTTCGCCCACTTGGAAGTTGTCCAATTTTAAGGCAGTATCTCCTTGCTGGGTGGTGTAGGATTTCTGTTCCTTTTCTTCTATTGTCTGCCCCTTACTTTGATTTGTGCTATTAGATCAACGAACATTGTAAAGTGTTTGTTTGCATTAGCTTTTAGAGAATAGTTTTTACAATTTATGAGATACGTATGTGAGAGGAGTTTTGTCTAGAATTGTGAAAAAGGGCTTTTGAAACCATGGTTGGAGATTTATCCAAACACACACTAAGTTTCATATCCTGATGTTGTCTTCTGAATAAGAATCACATTAATATGCCCATTCTAATTTACGGTTGAAGGCAGAAAAGTTGTAGCCACAGTTTCATTCGATGAAAGCTAGCAGAGTGCTTCTGCAGATATTTCATCAAATCATACATAAGCCATAGTTTTGATTGTTGCACTTTTTTTGTGAAATACAAAAAACCACACGTCACAAACTTACACGGTTGATGTCTCATTACAATGCGTATGAGTAACAGCTTTCACGTTGATTTGTGATATCTATCTTTGTCTTCAAAGTTCAAAGTGAAACAAAGAAATGGTACTGTTCCAGTCTGACTAGATTGATGAGCAAGCTGCTTGAGAGTAATCCCACAATGATTTTGATTTCGTGTAAATGGTGGATTCAATCTCAATTATGGAAGCCGAATTGATTGTCACTGCCGCTAGAAGCTGCAATTAGCGAAGGAGTCCATAAATGGTATCCTATAAGCTATCATAGGGTTCAAAAGTTAAGGATCGTCCTGAATTTAAATGTATTCATCATATTTAATGTACGTCTCTGCTTGAGCGGCTGACGGCAATGTGTAGGAGAGGAGGGATCAGCTGGAAGAGCAACATGACTAGCCCTTCTGTATGAAGGGCAAGTTGGGGAAGCCACCAGTTTTATACATGATTCGCTAAATATGTCCAGAACTATGAGCTTTGAGGTTGTGGAGAAATTACTATAGATTTTGTTGATTTACTAGGTGGTGATTTTATTGAGAAGGATCGAAGCTGTAGTATTTATTGATTGACTTAAGGTCTATTTTGGAAGTGTTTGCTGAAAAGTAATGTTTCCTATAAAAGTTTGTTTAGGTTTAGTGTTATTTCGGAAATTTTAAAATATAGTAATATTGTTCTATTATATTAAAAAAACTAATTCGGACCATTAAAAAATTGATTTTTAATGTTAATTTTTTAACGGAAATAGATAATATTATTTCATTTTAATATTTTTGAGGTAACATTGAACCTAAAAAAACTTCCGGAAAAACTCTCGAGAATAACATTGTTTTGTAGCAAAAACCTTTAAGATAAATCTGCATCTTAACCCTTATTTCACTATACCGGATATTATGCCCTTTGCTTGAGGGGTATTAACATTTGGCATTTACCTGATATTCCTAAGATCTTTGGAGATGATTCCAAGCCACAGTTTGGAGACTTAAGGGCATAGTTAGCACTTCAGATCTTGCGCGTCTCAGATTTGCAAATTCCCTATGTTCTCTACTTATTACTCGCTTTTGTTTTTGTTTTCACGAAGTTTCATGGAAGTTGTTGCGAGAGAATCAATTTCCACCCGGCATTTGTTTGATAAGCACTTTATTAATGTTAAGCTCGGCAGATTAAAATAAGAAAATATTGCCCATTTAAAACAATTAAATATAAAATAATCTCAAAAATCAATTTTTATAAGTTTTATAAATTGGATTGAAAAATAATGCAATTTGACTTTAAATATGAAAGTTTAATTTGCAAACAAAAATATTAAATTTGACTCGTAAATATCCAAGCGTCACTTGTATGTATGCAATTTTTAGAAGCTCTGTATTTGATGTATTTGCCAGGGATATATGGACAATTTTCCTTTAAAATAGCATTTAACATGGAAGACTTGTTCTAAAAGAAAGTTCACATACACTGAAAAAGGATTAAGGTGCATTGAGAACCTTGGGGTATTTTTTTTTGTACATACAGTGTTTTAAAGTATTTTGTGGTGTAACAACCCAAATTTTATTTACTAAGAATATATTGTAATTATTTTATATATTCAATAAAATGGTGAATATTTAAGGCCAAAAGAATTAGGGAAAATGACAAAAAAATACCACTTGAACTTCAAAATCCCCAATTAGTCTTTTGACAAAGATTTGCGTTGTCAATCCCATTACCATTCTTGTCAGCGGGATTTTAAAATTCAAATGGTATTTTCCTGTCATTCTCCTAAAGAATTAAATATTGAAAATTGAAAGATGAACAGCGTTTTCAATGAAATCGCATGTGAGACAGTGAGCTTGTCATGTGATTTTGCATGACCAAATGATGAGAAAAAATTATAAAATTTTACAGGATGAAATTAGACATCCTAAGTTTTAATTTGATCATTTGAAGCTATATGTAAAAAAAGATATGAATTTTTGAAGTTAGCCCAAAAAATCTGGAAAGTCTTGGAACAGCGTTCAAAGATGAAATTTCTGGGAATTGTGTGCTCCCATTTGGACAAGGGCTATATTTTTCCTTGAAACTATACTTAATAAGGGTTATATAGCCTTTAAAGTCACTCCAATTCAATTTTTCTAAATTTAGTTATGATTTTTCAAAATTTAGGTAGAAAATCTGCCAGAAAATCCGAAAATGAAGAAAAATAAAGGTGAAAAATATATTTATAATATTTTGGTCAATTAAATATGAATTTATGGAAAATTTGAGTAAAAAGTGCAATTTTGACCAAAATTGAAACTTTACGTGTATACGTAACTTGGACAAGTCGTAAAGCCAATTGAGACCATAGAGAGGGACCCCTAGGAGTCTCCTACATGTGACATGAAGAAAGAAATATTGGTTGGACTTAATGAGCATGGTTACATGTACATAAGGATTTGTGAACATAACTTAATTTTTGGAAAATGAAGAAAATAAATAAAATAATGTTAATATATGATAAATATCATCATTTCCTTCTTCCTTCAGCCATTGGGACGCTCAAACAGACCTAAAACAAGAGAGATAATGTTGAGATTTTTAGAGAGAGAAAGGAGAAGAAATCTCGCAAGATAAGTCGATTCCTCTGATGATTTAACTCCTAATGCATATAACTCTGATCTTAAGCTCCTCTTCTTTGTTCTTTAAGGTTTGGAGGCTCAAAAAATCTGTTGTAAAAGGGCTAAGGTTTCAGCTATATTGAGGAAAGCTAGTGGGAGTTTGAGGTAATTTCCAAACCTTCGTATATTGACTATTCTGGTTGCTGTGGGCAATTTAATCGATGAAATTTTGCTTGATAGTCTTTGGTTTTAAATTTTGGAAATGTGTATGCCTAGGTGTTGTACTGGCCAAATTGATACTAAATGGTAGTTGTAACATAATGGAATGGTTAATAAAGTGGTTATGAGTAGAAATGAACGTGTTTACAGAGTCAAAATCACAAAACCCCAATTTTTCCGGGAAGATCCCATAATTTCGGTCAAGGCTAGATCTAGGGGTAGGAGTTGGATTTTCAATGATTTGATGGTTCCATTGTGTTCAAGAGGGAAAATTAGGTAGGGTTAAAGTTGGTCACTTTTTCGGAAAAGGATTAAAAAGTATAATTACGAAAATGCTCCTGAAATCATTAAAGCGAGGCTGTCAAGGGTATTTTTATAATTTGATAATGAATTTGGTAATTCTGAGTTCAGAAATAGATTCCATGGATGAAAATATGTTAGAATAGCTCATGTCAAAATTTCGGAAAAAGTACAGCCGGGGTGGAGTCTTGAGGCATTTTTGTAAATTTTCACCATAGGCTAATATAATCACAATAAACATTATGGAAGTGTTTGAAATGATACATGGATAGATTATAACATATTTCTTGTACATTTAACATTTTAGGATCGAGTCGGAAGGCAAAAGTTGACACGTTTTACGAGGCACGCGATACAGGGGTGATAAAGCTTTTGAGGCGGGGACTATTATCTCTCATATATTATGTGACTATTTATATGATATGTGTTACTGTATTTTGTAATATGAATGTGTGCTAGAGGCACATTACCTGGTTGTGGTTCGGTGCCCAACCAAGGTATACTGTGATATGAATGCATGCTAGAGGCACATTACTTGGTTGTGGTTCGGTGCCTAGCAAAGGTATATTGGTATTGCCTAGCTGTAGTCGGTGACTCGGCTGAGGTACAAGTAGGGGTTTTAACTTGGCGTTTGGCCCTGAAACTTTGTGTACACATATGAATCGATATGAATTTTCATTTTACTTGATACGGTGCATTATATATTTAATTCTCACATTTTATATGAACGATAATATGTTTCTACTGATATTCCTTGGAATCTCACCTCTTTTTCTAAATATAAATATCTCAATGGGTGCCAGCGACTCAAAAAGCAAGGACGTAGATACAAGGAACTGATACACACCGTTCCCGAGACGATGTTCGGGATTGTACGTAGTCTTTAATTTTGAATATTTTGGATGAAATGTATATCTTACCAAACCCTGCGGGGAATTTCTCAATGTAATCATGCACTAAATATCAGTATTTTGATGCTATTGCTATGTGCCCACCGAATTACTCAAAACATTATGAAAATATGGAAAATAAGATAAAGGTATGACATGTGGTGCATTCAGCCCCAGAACTACAAATTTAGGATGAAAGATTTGCTATTATTTTGGAATTGTTTTTGCTCCTCCCTCCAGCGAATAGACTGACCACTGAAGGTCTTCGATTGGGCGTTGTGTGAGATGCTTATGTTTTTCGTTTTTACGATCCATGATCACTACAAATTTTGTTGAGTACTTGTAACAAGCTGGCTGCTAAAACTGAGTGATTGGAAAAAGCTTTAGTTTTGTGATGTTACCGTTTAGAGGGCGTTAGTAGATGATGAAGATAAGCAAAAGCTTTAGTTTTGTCAACTTGTATTTGATGATTTTGCTCTATTTATGTTTTTGCTTCCCCATTCTATTGTGAATTGTGATTCCTTTTTTTTATTTGGTTACAAATCGAATAGCCTTTTACTGGCTTATATTTTTGGATTTGAGATCATTTGGGCCGCGTATGATTTTGGGGTGCTCCTTTTTTCAAGGAATGAAAAACCGGACCAGTCAATGAACCGGTTACAGCACATGTTCAAGGGTTACTGGGTCAACCGAGGTTAGACCGGTGATTAAACCGGTCATATTAAAATATTACAATTTAATTGACAATAACAAAATAATGAACATTCATAACTCATAAGTTATCACTAACACCAAAATAGCTAAAATACCTAATTAATTCTTCAAAGCAAACCCATAACTAACATCAAAACATAGTCAAAACATAACAATATCAATAATCATTCATCAAACATAGCCAATAACATCAAAAATAGTCAAAAAGATAGCCAATAACATCATTCATCAACCATAGCCAAATGAGTAAATCATCATTCAACAAAATCTACAACTCATCAAGCTGATCTATTGGAGGTGAGTCAATAGGTGCTGGATTGGGGAAATACAAAGAAGTAGTGATATCATCATTCAAAGCCGGGGGATCAGGAATGTCCCTATCACCTATGCATATGCACAACAATAATTAATATCAATGGTTATGTATAACAAATAATAATATGGATGGATAATAAATAGTAACAGGATATTAATAGGACATATAATTATATAAACCTTCATTAATCCTATCCAGAGCTGATGAAAGTGCAACTTCTTCATTATTAAGAGCACTTTCAAGATTTTCTGCATCTTCATCATTGAAATCTGGAATGGGATCTTCTTCAGTCATCCAAAAATCCACCTCATCAATCGACTCAAAGTCAATAGGATCATAATTTGTCTTGTTTTTTTCAATGCACTCCTTCAATTTCCCAATGACAAATGATTTCAGTCAAAATTTAAAACTTGATCCGTGTTAATTAAAATTATTTCTCATAATATCTAAAGTTACCTATGCTTTAATCGCAAGTTATAGTTAGTGTAAACCAAATCATTCAGCCTTTGATGCTACAATCTATTTCTCCTTTTTGTATGAATGCGCTCAAATAAGCTCCAGTTTCTCTAGCAACCAGAAGAAGCATATGTTTGCCTAAGAATACGTGTTGCAACACGTTGCAATTCTGAAACTGAACAGCCATAGTACATCCACCATTCATCTACAATGTACATAATATTAGTTGCAATCAATTAATATGTTGTTGATTAAACATTAAAATAATAAAGATGAATACTTAGTTACTTACAAGGATCAAGTTTTTTAGCTCCCTTTTTACATGTCTCTCTGCTGAAAGATTTGTTGCCATCAAGATATAATGTCACTTGCTTCATTATCTTGTAGCAATCAACATTTTCATCTGAGTTAGTCTCCACAACGTCAATCAGAGCTTACACTAACCCTCCCTTGTGAACAAAGTTTGGACCATATACGAATGCCGAGTTCAATAAATAGGCAGCTGCATGGAGATTGGTCTTCAAATATTTATCCCATCTCGCTTGAATGATACTTGTGTAAGGCTTGTAGTGATCTTTATTCCTCTTGAACATCTCCTTAATTCCACTTTTTGCTCTTTGCATGCCTTCATAAAGATATGGAAGTGAAAGCTTTTCATCTGAGTCAACAATTCTCAACAATTTTATCAGAGGAGTTACAATCTTCACAATTTGAAATCATTCATTCCAAAACCGGCTATCTAATATGATCGCACTAAAAATTTTTCTTGGAGTAGTCCTAGATAGCTTATGGTCCACAAAGTGTTTATCAACGACAAGGGCTTGCAAGTCATGCTTGTGCATATATATGCTATGCAATGTAATAAAGGTAGTGGCAAACCTTGTAACACCGGGACGCACAATTTCTTTCCAACCTGGCCTTTTCCTCAACCAAGACAAGAATACCATGTGATTGTAAGCAAATACTGTTATCTTTGATGTCTTTGTTGCAATGTCTGACATATGAGGCATGCTTGAAATGTCTTTCAATACAAGATTTAAACAATGAGCAGCACAAGGAGTCCAATAAATATTTTTATATTTCTCCTTGATTAACTTTCCACATGCCACATAGTTGGCAGCATTGTCAGTGACCACATGGACAATATTCTTCGAACCAACCCACTCAATCACCTCAGAAAACAACGAGAACAGAGTTTTAGCATCTTTGACTAGGTCTGATGCATCAAAAGACTTAACAAACACCATTCCGTGGGTAGAATAAACTAAGAAGTTTATCAAAGTCTGTTGTCTCACATCAGTCCACCCATCTGCCATAAGTGTGCAGCCATTATTCTTCCATTTAGCCCTATGACTGTCAATGAGCAATTGTCATTCCTTTTTCCATTCTCTCAACAAGTTGGTTTTGAAATCATAAGCACTAGGGGCTTTAAACCCAGGCCCTATAGAGCACATTCTATCCACAGCTCTTTGAAATAAAGGGCACTCCAATGCTCTAAATGGAATGCAGTTGACTATAGCCCATTCAGCAAGAAGCATTTTCACATTGTGTTGTGCTTCTTTTGATGCTAAGGCACTCTTGATGGTTGGCTGAGCTCCAGGAGTTGTCCTAGCAGCGAAATATTTATCCATTGTCCCAGCTTTCCTCTTCTTGGCTCCACTATCAACCTCCTCTACTTCAACTCCCTCTTCTCTTATATCTTCAACTTCAATTGACTTTTTCTTGGAACCTTCTTTCGAAGACTCTGCAATCCTATAACGCACATCATAAGTAACCTTTTTGCAAGAAGCAATTTGTCCAGACACATCAGCAAGATGTTGCTTTATCCTGTTTATGCCTCCTCCTCTATAGCTATTACCACAAAAGATACATGTGTATACATTCTGTGTCCCCTCTTTTTTGAAGGCAACATGTGCCCATGCTGGATCAGTTTTACCACGAATTATGGTACTAGGAGTAGGAGTAAGATTCATGTTTGAATTGAAAGTATGAGGCTCGGTATTAGAAGTGTGAGGCTCAGTATTAAGAATGGGAGTGACATTCTCATTTTCTGAACTTGATATATCCATCCTTGCAACAATGCTATTATTCATGGAATTCATAACCAGATATTAACAACATTGGTTATAAGCAAAGCAGATCCATAATTCTACACAATACTATTATCGGTTTTCCATCTACATTCAACTCTCAATATTCCATCAAACATGAAATTTACCTTCAGCAGAAGTTCCATCCATTCAAATTAAAAAGAAGTCACTTGATAAACAAGTTCACTTTCAAACATATACTCTTCATGTAAAGCAGAACCATGTTTTTCTTTTCAAAAAAAGCAAAAAAAAAAAAAACTTGGAATTCAGCTCTAAAAGGAATAACTTGCAAACACATTGGAGTACTAATTCTTATCACCAATAGACTATATTTCCAAGTTCAACACCAAATTAGATGCAACCTAACTACACCAAATTAGATGCAACTCAAGGTAGCAGATAAAAAGAACCAAGACTAGTAAGAATAAACTAGACTATGCACAAAAACTTTTCAAGACATATTATACATGAAGCAAAAGGTATAGAACGAGAGCTATTATATGCAGGGAACTATTAAATCCAGATATGCAATGCAACAAGAAAAGATTTAAATAGGGAAGAGTTGCCAGAACCTATATCATTTTGATTCTGAAATGGAGTAAGCGTTCCTCCTTTGGTAAGTAATCATGCTCCATTGAGTTTTCAGATATGGAGACTTGCCAGATATGTAATACAATATTTGATGACAACTTGGTTCAAACAGCAATTTGTTTGTAAGTTTTCACTTCTAACATTAGAAATCTGGTGAGCAGTTTGAGCAAATTTGTCTTAGAATCGATGAGACTCAACCAAATGCAAAAAAAAAAAGCAAGCTTTATTCATCTATTGCCCAACAAAAAATCAACCAAATGCAAGCTTCATTCATCTATTCCCTAACACAAAACCTCATGTTGTTCCATGAAACATTTGAAAACGAAAATCTTCAAAATACCTTCAGTCGCCGTCGCCGGAGCTTACCATCGCTGTAGCTCACCGTCGCCGCTTGCTCCTAGCCGCTCGCCGTTGTCACTCGCCGTTCAAGCAGCCACCGCCGATTGGAGCTAGGGCATAGGGTCGGGACTCGAGAGGGAAGGGGATATGATTCTGAATCCTTCATTCTGTGATTTGTCTCGCGCGGCTCTCTGCTTCAGTTCTGTATCGCTGCATTTTTTTTTGCAATGTCCCAAAACGGCGACGTTTTGGGACAAATTAGGTTTTTTAAGTGACTCGGTCAAATCGCCTGACTCGGCGGTTTGGCCGAGTCACATGCAGACCGGCCGGGTCGACCCGATCAAGACCAAGTCAATCCCCCTCCCCTCACATATAGCTGACCAGACCGGCCCAAGGATAGGTTCGCCGGTTTTTCGGTCCGGTCCGGTTTTTCTTTCAATGCCTTTTTTGTTTTTTTGAAAAAACGGCATTGTTAATCTGCCAGCCCAATTAATTGGGCTCGGGTTGCCATTTTGGAAGCCCGCTAGAGGTCGGGCTGAAGCAGCCCAACCCAACAAGCCCGTAACCTGTATTGGGCCAGCCCGTCGGGCTCAGGCTGGCCCGAATTCCCAGTACTAGTTGGATGCTTCTTAACACCAAAAAATATTTTTACTTTTGCAATTAAAATTGTACAGTTTTGCTTCCTTTTTAATAACAGAAAATGTGCTACTATTACTCCTTCAAAATTAATGTTGCCTTTTGTCCTAAATATTACCTCCGATCCTAATTATAAGATAAAGTTGACTTTTTTTGGAGAAATTAAGAAAGTTAAATAAGTTACTTAATTATATCATATGTTATGTATTCCTATATTATATATTAATTTATTAGTCAAACTAATTAGTTTGAAAAAAAATAAAAATAAAAATATTCTAAAATAATTTAATTAGTTTCCTTAATTTCTCCAAAAAAAGTCAACTTTATCTTATAATTAGGAACGGAGGGAGTATATGATAGAATTAACTTTTTTAAAGATATTAAGAAAGCTAATTAAATTACTTTAAAATATTTATACTTATCGTTTTGCCTCCAAACTATTTTTCTTAATTTATAAATTGATATATAATATAGTGATACATAATATATAATATGATTAAATAATTTATTTAATTTCCTGAATTTTTCTAAAAAAAATTAGTTCTATTTTATATTTAGGATAATAAGATGAGCGGGACCCTCATCCTTCGGCCTATAAATGTTTCGTGCAAAAAAAGCTAAAGATTGAAACAATGGACATTAAGCCCAATAACATTCATTTCAATATTGCGTTTCGCTTGCGTTTCTGATTTCTGACCTCTGACTACTATCCTCCAGACGCTAGCTACTCTTGAACTCAGTTACTCAGCCATGGAGGTTGCCACCGCTTCATCAAGCTTTGCTCTGAACAGGCCTTTGTTTGCATCGCCGAAACCTTCTCGAATTGGAGCCCCTATCGGAGCGGTATATAGCAACTCCTCTTTTGCCTCCGTAAGAACATCTCTCTCCCCCAACTTCATTGCTCCTTATGTCGGCAGCAGCGGCTCTACCCTATCTTCTGGACACTTTCTTCGACCTTCTAGTTTGAATCCTGAATCGTTTCGTCATTCTAAGGGCAAAAGGGCCGTCTTTACTATGGTAAAGTTATCAACCTTGAAACACATTTTAAGGGACGTTGTCGCTTGCGTGGTTGGATGAGATTTGAGTGGCAATTGCATCAATTCTCTTTGTTTTTCTCATAAAAAAGGGATAATTCACCAAGAATTTTCTTAATTCTGGGGATGGCTGGTTCATTGGTACGAAGGTTTAAGCTTCTTCATTGCGTAGAAACAATTGAGCATTTGGTCGTAGCGGCTGGTTTATTCTGCTAGTTTCCAGATACATAAAAGTTTGATTTTGGTAGACACTATATGAGTGAAGGTTTCTAATTGCGGAAGAGTATCTACCCCACTTTTTTTAAATGGAGTCGCACACATTGTTAATGGAGGTTTTAATTTTTAAACGAAATTGTGGGTTTAAAGTTCAGTATCAGCTAGGTCGGAAATGATTGGGTAGGACTCAGTGCAGAAAGTAACAGCATTCTGCTATTTGTTTTTATCAAGATGAATCGAGAAATAGTTTTTACTATCATTTTTAGCTGTATTGATTATATTCTTTGTGAAATGAAAATCAATGAGAACCAGCAGCCAGTCTAAAATTCCAGCGTAATGCTCTTTCATAGATATAATCCTTTTTACCGCTTGAAAACAAAGTAGAAATTCAATCACCTTTCGAATGAAAACTACAGCATAGATTTATTTGGTACTTTGCAGCGTCTGGGCCCTGGAGCAATTTCATATGACTGGTTTTAGATGTTTTGACTGATGTAAAGAGGGTAAATAGATTGCAATATGTGACAAATGTGGTCTACGGTCTGTGATCCATCGGTGTCTTTAATGTTATCAGAAAGCTTGCGTCTTGAGGGGATAATCTTTGTCCTTATACCGTTATGGTATAGGACTGTTCTCGTGGCCTTTGCTTGGTTTTAAGCACTAAGTTTCTTTATTAATGTCTACATTGCTTCTGTTTGTTTTTCCTTGTGTTCCTTGTTTGGGGAGGATATTTTACCTACCCTTTAATTTTGTAATCCTTCTCCCCTTCTTGTAAATTTTCTTTTGTTATGGCCATTCATGGTGATGGTTACGGCATCCCAAATAAAATTGCATATTTTATATAATTCCTATGAGGTTTAATGTTGTGCACACATAACTTATGTGAGAGGAAAGTAACAGACAAAACACATTTGGGCATGTTACAGCACCATATGTGCTACCAATATAATTCATTCTGGTTCTATGTTCTTGTATGTGTATGGATAGGTTATTCCTTTCTCAAGAGGAAGTGCATGGGAGCAACCTCCACCAGACTTAGCTTCTTACCTATACAAAAATCGTATTGTCTACCTGGGAATGTGTCTTGTTCCTGCTGTTACAGAATTAATGGTGGCAGAATTTCTTTACCTTCAATATGAAGATGAACAAAAGCCTATTTACTTGTACATAAACTCCACTGGAACAACCAAGGTAAATGGTGCTTTATATGTTCAGCTTAGTATATGGTGTTTCAAACCCATGCAAAATCTCTCTTATAGTTTGATGAACAAATTCTTTTTCAGGAAAAAAAAAAATAAAGAAATTAATCTTACTGTATGCTTATGACTTACCATAATTTGATTCCAAGCCTTTACTGAGGCATTTTTCTTAAATTTGTTTTGCATGACATGAGAAATCAAAAGTTATGTTTGAATACTAAGAATTGCATTATAGTGAAGAGAAAATATTAAATTCACTTATCATCCCATTATCATTTAGATCATATTTCATTAGAAGTCAAAGAAAATGAACGTTTATTTCATTGTTTCCCCTCCCTCTTGCATTAAGAGAGCGAACCACAGTGAAGACTTCTGTTAGGGAGCTTACTTTTCTCAGTTAGCCAGGCTGTGCGCCACAAAATTGGGTCTTCTTGTGACTTAGACTGACATAGTATAATGGATTTTATGATTCAACTAGCTAGAACTAAGGTTGTCAATGCTTTTGACACTATAAGACAATAATAAATTCAATCTGTTGTCTTGCTGGTTTCTACTTTCCATTGTTAGAGGCTGACGAACACCAATAACCATTTCTCTAATATAATACTGGTGGCAGCAGAAGTCCTCAGGTTTGTAACAAAGTAAACAAGTTATTTGGTAGTTTTTAACTACTACGTCTAGTCTCAAGTATAAAACACTAATAACTAACTCACATAAACCAATAGAATTAGTTATTGGTTAGTCTAATTTAAGTTGTAGCAAAACATAATTTTTTTTTTTCAAATTTGTCCTTAATTAATGGTTGACATTTTTCCTTGCGATACCAAATTTCTCTCTCATGCTTTATTTAATTTAGGGCATTTCAAGGGACAAACATTTAATGACCTAAAGAATGCCTTATACGTTTGGACCACCAAAACACCCTGACAAGTGTCTTATATTTGAGACTGGAGGTAGTATAAGAGATGTTGTTTAAGCATATTTGTCTTATTGATATTTACCTTCACCATAGCTCCTTAACCTTGCAAATCACTGCAAAAGATTCCCTTAAGAGTATAGAATAATGTTACCTTAGTTTCCATGAAATGTGCATCTTTTTAATACAATCCTTATTCCTTCTTTCAGGGTGGTGAGAAGTTGGGTTATGAGACTGAAGCATTTGCAATTTATGATGCCATGAGGTCATAATTTCTATATTTTCTCTATGATCGTGCATTTTATATTTTTCATTGCACTTTGAAATGGTGTTATTGTTTATTTTCTTGAGAACACCTTGCTGGTGGTGGGTTTGGAAGTGAATGTTTGGTTGGTGTCTATTGTTGAAGGCAGTATTTTTGTAAATTTTTAAACTATAACTAGCCCATTGCATGAGTTTTCTCATGATTCATTAATCCTATACGTTTAGCTTAACCACCCAACATCAGAGGTAGTTGTGAAGTTATTAATTGTAGTTTATCATAAACTCTGTAAACAAAGTTGCAATAAGTCGTGTCTATGGAAATTTCAATGCATTGCCCATTATCTCCCCTTCCCTTCCTCAAGTATATGGTTTGATTGATCATGTTTATCGCCAAATTTTGCCTATCAAGGTCCCGATGTCTCACATAGATTCTTTTGACTACTGATTTATTTGGATTATTGTGTCTAAATTCCAATATTATGATCAATTTTGTTTTTCATTTGTATGATGCAATATTTTTATTGGTGCATAAATTATTGTTGTTCTTCCCTACAACCTGGCCCACCCTTTGGTGAAAAGAATTGCCTGCAGAAAGTTTGTGCTTATGAATTTAGCTGACTTCTGCTACAGATATGTCAAGGCTCCTGTTTTTACTCTTTGTGTTGGTAATGCTTGGGGAGAAGCTGCCTTACTTTTGGCTGCTGGCGCCAAGGGAAACCGTTCTGCTTTGCCATCATCAACAATAATGATAAAACAGGTTCACACTTTTCTTGTTCTTTGTACAATTTAAGCTATTGCATGTCTTTATCTTTCATCCAGACAACATAATCATGCTTTTCTTGTTAATTTGCAGCCTATAGGAAGGGTTCAGGGCCAGGCAACCGATGTTGACATTGCAAGAAAAGAAATTAGGAATGTGAAGAAAGAACTGGTTAGAACAATAATCATTTTGTTTTATTTAGACTAGAGTGGGCCCTTTGCATTTGCAAAGATGAGCTGCATTGTTCATGGCTGTTGAATAGAGCTTCCTGCACTTTTTGTATGTTATATTGATATGTTGATGATGGTTACCGCTTTATATATCTGTCTGCGTGCATGCTGCTGTGTGCATGTGTGGTCGGTGGGTGGGCGGGTGCATTGCATGCATAGGTGGTTGTGGGGATGAGTGTGTGATGCTGGCATGTGTCGATGCACGTGTGCATGTATGAAATACAAATCTATTATATATTATCTATTAGTATCCTAACAACTTGTACTCACATGTCTAATTCCGTTTTGAAGGTTAATTTATATGCAAAGCATATTGGAAAATCAGCTGAGCAGATTGAAGCTGACATTCGGCGTCCAAAGTATTTTAGCCCCAGTGAGGCTGTTGAGTATGGAATCATAGATAAGGTTCTTGCCATCTAAAAGTTAGATATTTTTTTTAAAATTTCATTTATTTGCCATGAAAAAATGAAGATATATCATCTTCTACAGGTACTGTACAATGAGAGGGGCACTGAGGACCATGGAGTTGTTTCTGACCTTAAAAAGGCAAAACTTGTTTGATCCGTGGAGAATTTGAATTGTTTTTTCTTGGAGTTGATAGGTAAAGCACACATGTTATCATTATCATATTAATTACTTATTTTAACTTCCACGATTGAATTACTTTTGTAAATAAGAACTGTATTAATAGGAAAAGAGCATCTGTTTCCTTATAACTGACAACTCTTTGCTGCTTTGGGGATCTTAATTATTCCCTTGCCATTTTACATTTTTGTTCTCAGAAAGGTAACATTCTGGGGCTAAGATTGGTCAATTGGGTGGTCACATAATTTCACATTTACACTTGGCTACAACTTGTTGGCATCGATAGCCATGGAATAGTTATTTGGCTATTTCTGGCCTATGACTACGGCAACTATGAGTTGATGTTATACAACCATACTAAGAAGGATCCCAATTTATTATGGCCTTTTAATGTCATGATCTTAATAAATTTTCCACGATTATTATTATCATAATATTAAGATTCTGACAGTGACATTCACAATCTCTCTGGTTTCCATTTCCTTCTATTCCACTACCAGGTGCAAGCGTTGGTAGGTTTCTCAAATAGGACAGCAATTGCTAGTTCTTTTCATGACCATACAAATTATGCAATTATTTGCCCCATCCAGCTAGAAGGGACACGTAGAGAGGGGATATAGCTAAAGTTGCTGCTGGGTCTGTTTTGGTGCTCTGGTTTACACCTTGCATTTACTTTTCCAGATAGTTCAGCTAAGGGCACTAGAGTTCAGATCAAGAATGACTGTAATTTGTAGTAGGTAGGCCTTGCTGTTGTTATTGTTGGTTTGATTTTAGTTTTGTCTAGCAACTACACTGAATTGTTTCAAACGCGTGTTGAAGACACATGTAAGGAGGGGAGACATTACAATTGTGAACCTTGCACATATATAATGGCACTTTATCCCGTTTAGTGCCCTTTTGCGTTATGTAATATTTAGTGGTATGACCCCATGGATGGAGAGTGATGTCATTATTCTTGCCCATTGAGTCATTGTCTCTGTTCTCTTTTCTTTCCCAGTCTCCCTCTTTTTTCTTTGGTTGGGACTGAAGGAGAGTTAAATTGTAGAGAGTTTTTTTCCTCAATCACGTTAGTCTATATGAAAACAAATACACACAATATGGATTGTTCCAATTATCTACTGGAGTTTGTGCTTGGTGTGATGTCTGTTGAAACAGGGCATGAAATTAATTGTGTTCGCAAAACATGTCTTCATCCACGTCTTGAGCGTCCTAAAACCGAGTTTTGATAGTGGATGTGATTGTAAACATGTCCCTGGTTTTTTACTTATCCAATTCATAATATAAGTTACTTCAAATAAATCATTAAATTTAAGAAATAACAGTCAACTTAATAAATAATTTGTCCAAACTGATTTTTTTTTTTTTAACTTTACCCTTGTCAAATGAGATTTAAAAGAGAGAATCCAAGAAGCATCAATTAAGTATTAATTACTCTTTAAATGATTTACAGTGCTATAGATTAAATAATTCTTTTATAAGGTGTTGGTTGAGATGATAAGAGGTCTTGTTCCATAAGGACGAGAACAGAAGTTTGAATTCTGAGAAGTGTATTTGCTATAAGAGGTGGGAACTTTTTACCCTCTAAGCTTTGAGGGGAAAATCCTTGATCATATAAAAAAACAATTCTTTTACAAGTAATTTATATTATGTACAGAATGAACGAAATAAGTGGAACTTTAGTTGACAAAGGAATTATTTGATTTTTTTTCATAAGAGACAGTTTTATTAATAATTAGATAACACAATACTCAAAAGTGGCTTTAGGCTTTAGCAGCTAACATGCTACGAGATCCAGCTATGAAAATGAAACCCAGCAACAACAATAAAGAAAACAAATACAGAAATGTATAACAAACAGGAAATAAAGAAACATAAAACAAGTACAAATAAAACATTAGAACAGTAAAGTACAAATGCCACCACTAAAAGCATAATTCAGGAAAGACTTGGATCTGACAATAGACCAAAACTATGGCTAGCAGGTGTGGTACAACCCAAACAAAGCACAAGGCTCTGCCTGTACCAACTATCCCTTCTCCATACACAATAGCTCGTAAAGCCCCAACGCCCTTGAAAATGCATCCTTCGAACAAACTTGCAAACATGCTCCCATAAAATAGTGTCATTACGAGACATCAGCAAACTCAAATGTCTTAAAACATCTGCACCCTTAGGATGTTGAAAGAGGCCCTAATACCACATGTATTAATAAGTGTTTCTAAAACCATAGTTTTGAAATCCTTTTCTACAAGTTGATATAAAACTTCTTTCACATATTTATTTTGAAAATCGTAAAAATTATTCTCCAAAAACTAAAACAAATACATGCTTTAAGTTGGAATTACTGATTGGCTTCTTCTAAATGATGGGATGTGGTAAAATTATTCAAAATAAAAATTTGCAACAAACGTATTATGACGTCAAATGACTCGTATGACTATATGAGCACTGTTGTATCAGTTACTCTCATGACATCATGTCTACGAGGTTGACAGCTATATTTCCTAATCAAGTACATATTTTTAAGATTACCAACTGCTGAAAAGTAACAAATATGGTAAAGTATTAATTTCCTCAGCACTGAATATCTATCTTTAGTTAGTGGGAAATACTCAAGAATATTAATCATGCAATGCATAACATGTGTCCTTAACATACCTTATTTATAATGCTTAACGGACCCTCCTATTTATAATGCAATCTAACAAATGTTGACATTCCCCTTGTGTTTTGTGCCTATAATAAACCATTTTACATCAATTATACTCCTTCCATTATTTAATGCAAGATATATTTGGACAGTTGATCTTGATTTTATATATAAGACATAATTTTTATATCTGTCAATTTTTTCCTAATTTAGCCCTATTGATGTTCACTCAATAATAATCAAGAAGGAGAGGGAATGGGGGAATTAATGAAAATAGCTAGGGTGTTTTAGAAAATACATGTCACATTAACTAACATAAGTAACTTTCTTAATATAATCAAATTAGATAAATATGTTTTATATTAAAGATGGGAGGGAGTAGTTCATACAAAATCATATCGTTGTGTATAATATTAAGATGTATCATTTAGGAGAATGTAAATAATTTGCTTAAGAATTATGGGAAAGAAATTAGATAGATTTTAGTGTATTTGTACTTCTATTCGTAAAAGCATAAAAAAATTCACATTTAAAATATATAGGAGCTGTTTGATTTTATTTTTAAAAACTGTTTTTTTATTTTAAAAAATAATGAAACAATAAAACCAGTTTGGTAAACTGTTTTGAAAAAATTGTTTTTGAAAACCAAAAAACAAAAAATTGTTTTTAAAAACTAAAAAATAAAAACAGTTTTTAGTTGTTTTTTTTGTTTCCTTATTTTTTATTTTTTAAAGCTGTCACTTATCTACTATCAACATTAAGTTACCAATGATGACTATTGTCATGTCATTACCAGCAACTGCACTACTACATCACTTCAAAAACAGATTTTTTAAAACAATGTATCAAAATATTTTTTTTGTTTTTTTAGTTTTAAAACTTGTTTCCGAAGACTAATCTATAAAATTGTTTGTGTGAACAAAAAACAGAAAATAGAATCAAACAAGCCTTTAATTTTTTCATCTCCTGAAAAAACAAGAGGTATAGTGTTTTAATAGCAACAAGAAGTGGGAACAATCTTCCCTGCTTGTCTAAAGGAGGAGCAGGGGGAGCTCCTCCCATCTAGGCTATCCAATGGGATTTGGATGATTTATAATTTATTTTTTTTAAAAAAATTATTTTAATGGATACATAATTTAAAATAAAGATAATCTTTTGACAGAAATTTTCTTAAAAAATAATTTTTTTATTAAAAAATAAATAATTTAAAAAAATCAAATATAAACCATCTAAATCTCTCGTTTGGACAATTCGGATGGAACGAGTTTTAAAGGATAGACACCAAAACACGGTTCTCAAGATATGAGTGTGAACGTACTGTTAGCATCAACAACTGTAATATCTTGTGAGGAGGCTCCAAGTGGGCGGCCTCCATTAACAATCACCTACCACCTCCACTCCAGTGGCTGTTACACGCTTGTTCCTGTTATCCCCCACAACACTACATTATTGTTCCCTCAATACAAAAATAATAATAATTTTAGATAAATATTATGAAATATTAAGAATATTATATATTTATTTTTTATATATAATTGAAAGAGAATATCCGTTTAAGAGATATTTTCTTCTTATCAATGAAAATCACTTAATGTGCAAATGGCAGTCAACTGGCGAACAAAATTAGCAGTTAATGGGCGATAATTTTTTTAGATTTTCTCATTTTGTTTAAATATCATTATTACATTTAGCTTGAAGTAGAGATATTGTAGCCATAGAGTAATACTCCCTCCATTTATAAATATTTTTCATTTTAGGTTATGTACACACACATTAGGTTCGTTATTAAATAGGCTATAGATTGTATCAAAACCAACAGATATTTCGATTAAAATGTTCTTATTTATTTTATTTTGTTTTCTAAGCAAATACTATAATTTTAATAGAGCAAAAACTCAGTCCATTTACTTATATCTAGTCCCAACCCACCTCCAATGAAATGATATAAAGCAGTGGAGGAAACAAGTCTAGGTGTTGAGATTTCATTACAGAATAAGTTGCGTTGGATATATATATATAATGGACCTAAATCTTCTCCTTAATTTTATTAATGAAATATAAAAAAGCTACAAAATAATTAATGCTTTATTAAAATTTAAAATTAAAATTATGCATGAAAGATATTTTGAAGCAAAATATAGAGAGCAGGATGAAATTGTGGGAAAATGACACTTCGGAAGTTATAAATGTACTCTTCCTGTCCTTAATATACAACCGAATGAGGGAATTATCTTAATTATAAATGTAAGACATATTTTTTAATTTACCCTTATTTATAATTCTCAGTCAACAATAATCAAATAAAAGAAGGAGGAAGAGAATTAAGGAAGATGGTAAGGATATTTCAGAAAAAATGTCATATTAGCTAACTTCATTAATCTAATTAAATTAGATAAATAGTTCTTATATTAAAGACATAATGGAGTAATTAATATGGGTTAGCACACATGGTTTTGCATAATAATTTCCAAGTATTAAAACAATTTGGAGTTTTGTTCCGACAAATCAGTGGGTGCTGAAGAGCCAGTTGCATGACCCATACATATCCGATCAGATAGTGGGTTACAACCAAACGTGGCTGCTAGCTAGCTACGAGATATTTATCATAGTCTCAATAATTATTCCACTTGTTCATACCTTGATCAAGGTCTTTGCATTGGCAATAATAATAATAATAATAATCAAGGTCTTTGCTTTTGGCTTTACCTTCCAACTCAGCTTACCAGCACTAGCTTCACACTCTAATAACAATTAATGGCTTTGGCCCGAGCATATAGTTATTCCTTTCGTTCTTACCTCTTTAACTTGTGGTTTTGACCCAACAAATTTCTGATAATGACTGGTATATTCAAAAGGTATTATCAAAACTATTCACATTAATGGGTTGGGTCAAAAGTTATCCATTTCTATCTCTTCCCGAGAATCTGATGAGGAGAGGAAAGGATGGCTATACACAATTGACGAGGTCTATTGAAATACTTGTGGTTTAAGATTTGAAATACTTTTCAGGATTGCTTCTTTTGTTTAAAGTTTATATTTTACATATCTGAGTGTCATCTAGTTAACTATAGTTATAATACCCAAAAAAAAATGTGGATATGACACAGATATAAAATAAGTGAATATATTAATATAGAGGGAAAAATAGTTTGAAGCAAGGCTAAGTAATGTGATTGTAAATCTTTGACAGAAAAGCGAGCAAAGTTTGTAATCTCTGCCAAAGTGCCTTTTCATTACCATGTATGTATCTCCCTTTTGGCTTATAAATTACACAGAATTAAGTGCCCGTGCGACAAGTACAATTTAAAGTGTGTAAAGGTTAAAAACTTTAGGGTTGGCGTAATTTTGTTGAATAACTAATTAAAAACTGACCATCTCTTGTTAAGTGTCTTCCACCATGAACAGTTCCTTCCATTTATGAGAACCAGAAGATTATAGTTCTAGTACTTAGACATACTGAAGTTTTCATATTTGTCAATCTTTTTCTAATTTACTCATATTGGTGCTTTTTTAATAAATAATCAATAAAGAATGGGAATGGGAGAATTAAGAGAGATAATTAGGGCATTTTAAAAAACACATATCATGTTACCTAACTCAACTAACTTTCTTAATAGAATCAAATTAGGTAAATATATTTTATATTAAAGGCCGGAAGGAGTACAAATTAAGTTAGGCGATTTAGCATTATATTTTAATGTCCCACTCACATGTAGGAATATTCAAAAGACCAAATCTTGAGCATTAAAAATAGCAGATATATGGCTTAACTGATGAGCAAGTTCTTTCCTTGTAATAATAAAGCGACCACTTGATTGTATATTATAAATGGCTGAGAGTGCCCAAGATACACATGTTAATTAGGCTCTATACGAATGGGAAATAGTGGTCAATATGTTAATTAGGTCTATTAAAAAATATATTGTACTAATGGCTAAGAGAGCTAACCGTGTTAATCAGTGAGTACATGCATGCACCCATCGGCCATCATTATTATTCCAATCCAATCCAGAGAGCTCCGAGTGCGAGTGGAAGAAAAAGTTGAATATGCCACTTCAGTGGCCTGTGCACAAGGCCTCTGCTATAAATAGCACCCCACATCTTTGCTTTCTAACACATAAACTCATTTCCTGATCTCAGTCTTATATAGTTTCTTTATCTTGCATTGAATTCTTAGTTGCCTCTAGCTTCTTGATAATTTGAGGCTTTGGAATTTGGCATTTAGCAATGGAACTTCATTCTAAATACCAAGTAGGCCTTGTGTGTGTGATGTTGCTCTTACCCACACTATGTACCTCCCAAGACTTTACATCCTCCAGAGCTACCTATTATGGTAGCCCTGATTGCTATGGAACTCCAAGTACGTAACCCTCGCCTCTTCTCTCTCAATCCACGAGTACTTAGCCTAGTGGCTAAGTTAGCCTTGTTGATCTGCACGTAGCTAGCTATACATATAGTTTGCATGAGTTTGGTGCTTGAACCCATGACCATAGATAATCCCTCCGTGGTGTATATATGAAAGCAAATAGGAATTTTTAGTGCTCGTCTGGAATAACTTATTTTTGGGCAATAAGTGCTTATAATTCGTGATTTACAGTATACGAGGTAAGTATGTGAAAGGAGTTTTTTCTTGGCTTGCGTAATAAAAACTTATTTTCCAGATATAAGCTCTTCCAAACGCACGCTAAGTTGGCCAAGCACATGGCTTTTTAGTTTTGTTGGGAGAAAAAAGCTCACTTTTTCTGATGAATGCCACTAGTAAAATAATAGGGTCCACTATTCACTAATCAGATCAGCATTTAGTGCTTTCATAAAAACATCTCACTAACGGTTTTCTAGTGTCACAGACACACGCACAAACATTCATGTGACTTTAATTTAATGATGAAAAAAATTATATATGATCAGCGGGAGCTTGTGGATATGGCGAATATGGAAGAACTGTGAACGACGGGAGTGTCGCCGGCGTGTCTGGGCTCTGGAAGAACGGCTCTGGCTGCGGCGCTTGCTACCAAGTAAGCATATAATAAAGGCATTTTCCATAAAAAGATGATTAAAAATGAATAATAATATTGCAATATTATTTGGTACAGGTGAGGTGTAAGAACCCACAAGTATGCGATGAATATGGGACGTACGTGGTGGTGACGGACTACGGTGAAGGAGACAGGACAGACTTTGTGATGAGTCCACGTGCGTACTCGAGAATGGGAAGGAATCCAGACGCATCAGAGGAGCTGTTCAAATACGGCGTCGTAGAGGTGGAATACAGGAGGATTCCCTGCAGGTATGGGGGATACAACATAGTGTTCAAAGTGCAGCAGCACAGCACATACCCTGACTACATCGCCATTCTGGTGATGAACGTGGCGGGCCAAAACGACATCACAGCCGTTGAGGTGTGGCAGGAGGATTGCAAGCAGTGGAGGCCGTTGAGGAGGTCGTACGGAGCGGTGTTTGATGCCGAGAACCCGCCACGTGGCGACTTGATGTTGAGGTTCCAGGTGAGTGGCCGTGGGGGTGTGTATTGGGTTCAGGCCAAGAATGCTATTCCCAGTGACTGGAAGGCTGGAGAAGCTTATGACTCTCAAGTTCAGCTAGATTAATATCCTGCACCAGCACCCACCAACCATCTCATCCATGTACTGTTTGTTACTTTACTGTGGAACTTGGGGTTTGTTAGATTCACTAGCGTTGCTTTGAGTATGTGAAATTGTTTGTGAGTGTTGTGCCTGCTGCAATATGATTGGTGGGCTTTCTAGCTACTGTTATTATTACTGTTAGATTGATATATGAATAAAGTACCCCTTTGATTCTCCTATTTGCTTGCATCTTGGCGTTGGTTGTGTGTTGATGGCCACACAAGTCTTGTACTTGTTACTTTAATTAGGACAGAGGGTGTCTATTGCGCCTCGTTGCTGCGCTCCTGCTGCACCTCAATTTTGGGGTATTTTTTAATTTTTTTCATAATTCTTTTGATTATTAAATTTTATATGAAATGAGTAACATTTTGATATCTTATAGATAAACAATAGAAATGTTTCAATTTTTTTATGATTTTTTAAAGATTCAACACTTTAAATGAAAAAGAGACTACACAATTTTATAGTTTTAAATATTTAAAAAATTGTAAAAAATTAAAAATAACTTCATTTTTCACTTATAAGATATTAAAATGTCAATACAGAATCTACTAAACAAAAGAACTATAAAAAAAAATATTTGAAAAGTGTCCCAAAATTGAGTAGCAGTAAGGGGTGCTGCAGGCACCCTGGCACCTTTAATTAATGGAGTTCCTTGAATGAGTGAGCCAGAAAGATAGAAAGAGAGTGTTTCATTACTTCTTACCTAATGATTCTGATGATATTGACATTTCGAACAAACTTATGTAAACGAATCCTTAATGTTCATTAACATTAGAAAAACACAATTAGAAATCACGCAAGGGTGAAATAAAATGGAAGCAAAGTGCCAGAGCCATTCGGAACCGGAAGTATTAATTGTAAATGATGCAAATAGCTAGACTAGGGGCCACGCTCACCCATCACACACATTCCATTTTTGCTACTTTGGGGTATATATAAGTCACGGCCTCTTTTATAAGAGGAGGTGTGGCCGTGTGGGGTGCCATGAGAGTTAGAGGCTCAAAATAAGTCTTCTCTAATTTAAAACTTTTATCTCACCATTCAAATAAATATATATACATATATATAATAAAAAAATCATATCATAACTTTATTTTATTTTTTAATGCTAAACATATATTTAAAACCCAGACCCATTCCTTTTTTTTTTTATATGTATCTTTGGATCTTCTCCATTGTTTTCTCTATTCTTATTTTTTTATTAAAAAAATCTAAGTGCGTCAAATAGGGCTTAGAGAATGAAGAGGCAAAAATGGTAATACTGGGATTCATTGAAATTGGATTGGACATAAGTGGGTAAGATCGACTTAATATTTGATCATGCTTGTTGGGCCGTTTGGTTCAAACGAAATGGGCCAATGGATCCGGTAAAAGAGGCTGTTTTTTGGCATGTCATTATTTGGATGTAACTCTTGCTTCACTATACTTTCCAGCGTCGAATCAAATTCCCCCACCTTCGACGAAGAGTGGCTTATTCTTAAAGCCATGTTTGAATGGAGAGAAAAGTGGGGGAAATAGAGGGGAAATAATACTATGAAGCAAAGCTTCCATATATGATAAGAAAATTTACTATTTTTGAGAGTTTTCTCCCATAATTTTCTTTCCCCTCAATTTTCTCTCCATCCAAACATAGGAAAAAGATCCCCTCGTCTAGGATTTTTGAGTTCAGAAAAGTTACAGTTAATTTTGATGTAAATAACTTGACTGAGAATAGATGCAACTGCAACACTAATAATGACAGCTTAGTGTTTATTTAAATACAGAGTATGATGGAATATAGTTAGGGTACGGTCTACAATTAATCAAGATACGTCTCATGAGATCAAAATTGTCTGCATTATATCTCTTAGCCAAAGATGATTTTACTAGCTCATTGTTGTTGGATGTGTTTGCCTCATCTTCAAACATTGTTTGACAGACAGAGTGCATGGGATTCAATCCCCCTTGGTCTTATTTTTATGTGTTTTGGGCTGTAGCCCCTGTTTTGCAACCAAAAAAAAAAAAATCAAACTCCTCCCTAGCTAATGATTGGGGCTTCATTTGAAATTTCTTTTGATATGATTAAAAAAACTCAATTGATTTGACTCTGTAGACTGAACAAACATGAACCATAACAAAATGACAAAGTAGGATCAATCTATTATTAATGACCAAACTCAATATTTATAATACAACTAAAGCTCCGGCCCAATAGCAAACCCAGGTAGTGGGCTTGCCAGGAATTTGAAGGCTTTATGCAGTGGGCCGAAACCAATAATGGTAGTTTTAGCAGAGACAAAATGCAATACTGAGGCCCGTTTTGAGTTCCTTCTCTCAATGGGCTATGATGTTATGGAAATCATTCCAAGTACAGGACGTTTTGGAGGGTTAATGGCAGCTTGGCAGGGTAACGTGATCAGAGTGGATGTGCTAATCAAGGATAGGCAATTCTTCCATCTGGAATGCGAAATAATCGTACAACCATCTTTCTTGATTACCGCTGTGTATGCTGTCCCTCATTCCAATCTCAGAGAAATTCTATTGCAGAAATTGAAGAACATAGCAAGAACAGTAGCAAAACCGTGGGTGGTGATCGGTGACTTTAATGACATTCTGCATCATTCTGATAGAGTGGGTAGTGCAGGGAATGGATAATCTAGAATTAGATGGTTTCAAGACAAAGTAGCTAAGTGTGGTTTATCGGATTTGGGCTTTCATAGACTGAAGTTCACTTGGCGAGGACCAAAATTGGGGAGATGTTCCAGATTATTTGAAAGACTAGATCGTGCGCTAGGGAACAACTTCTTAATTGAATTTCTGGAATGCTTGCTTCAAGTACTACCTCGGACCAAATTTTTTGATCATAACCCTCTTGTGCTGAAGTTTAGTATAAATCTCAGTACTAGGGGCAACAGGCCTTTCAGATTTGAATCCATGTGGTTAGAACATGACAATTTTAAAGAGTTTCTGGTTAGTAATTGGGTTGGCAGTAATGAACTGAATAGCACTCTTGATACTCTGGTCTTACCTTTATTAGATTGGAATAGGAATGTGTTTGGTTTTGTAGAAAAAAAAGGAAAAAAATCATTCTAGCCAGACTGGGCAGGATACAAGCCTCTACCTCCTATCACCATTTGACTTTTCTGAGTAACCTCGAAAAACAATTGCACTCAGAGTTGGAAGAAATTCTCAAACTTGAAGAGATCAAGTGGTTCCAAAAGGCTAGAACAATTTGGGTTACAAAAGGGGATTGTAATACTAAATACTATCATCTAAAGACAAGTATAAGAAGAAGGAAGAATAGAGTTTTATCTCTTAAAGACGAAGAAGGCAACTGGGTTGAGGGAGTGGAAGATTTAAAAAATCTGGTACTCAATTCCTTTAAGAAGTTGTATGACCTTGATGTCCAGCATGCTGAGGAACTAGCCACTGTATCAACTTATCCACTATTGGAGGAAGGGCGTTTGACTAATTTATGCTTTCTACCTTTAGAATTAGAAATAAAGAATGCATTGTTCTCAATGGGCCCTTACAAGGCTCCCGGTATAGATGGATTTTCCCTTATTTTCTACTTGGCTAATTGGAGCACAGTGGGTCCCTCATTATGTAGTTTTGTTCAAGAAGCATTTAGTAAAGGTTCTGTGGTACCAGAATCCAATAGTCCTTAATTTCACTGATCCCCCAGAGAGAAAATCCAGAGGTAGTGGGCCATTTCAGACCAATCTCTTTATGTACAGTGCATTTTAAATGCATTACAAAGGTCATTGACAATAGACTGAGGCCTATTATGGATGAGCTGGTATCCCCATTCCAATCTAGCTTCATTAAGGGCCGGAGTATTCAAGATAATATTGTGGTTGGGCAAGAGGTAATGTATATTATGAAAAACTTTAGAAGTAGTAAAGGTTTAATGGCTTGGAAGATAGATTAGCAGAAAGCTTATGACAGAATCCGGTGTGATTTTCTAAGACAAGTTCTGCTAGATGTGGGGTTTGAAGAGAAGCTAGTGAATTTAATTATGCACTGTGTTACTTCAGTCTCCTATAATGTGCTGTGGAATGGAGAGAAAACATAATTTTTTTAGCCAAAAAGAGGACTCCGTCAAGGGGATCCTATCTCCCCATTGCTATTTGTCCTGTGTATGGATCGTCTCTCCCATTTAATAAATGATGAGGTCCAGGAAGGGAATTGGAAAGCAATTCGGGTCAGCAATGATAGGTAACAAATTTCACATCTCATGTTTGTTGATGATCTTTTGTTGTTTGGAGTTGCCTCGGATGCTCAAGCAACATGCATGATGGATTGCCTTGATCGTTTTTGCTTGGCTTCTGGAGAATGCATTAATAAGGATAAATCATCAATTTTCTTCTCGCCAAGA
This sequence comes from Inga leiocalycina, assembly GCA_963242795.1. Lineage (NCBI taxonomy): Eukaryota > Viridiplantae > Streptophyta > Magnoliopsida > Fabales > Fabaceae > Inga > Inga leiocalycina. Next base: position 5,610,398 of record OY725330.1, read on the forward strand.
GTACAGATGGAGACTAGAATGAGAGTTAAGCAGATCACTAATATGGGCATATCAACTGAAATAGGAAAATATCTAGGCATGTCAATTGCAAGAGGAAGAAGACCCACTGACACTTTCCAATATGTCATTGACCGTGTAAGAGATAGACTTGCAGTCTAGAAGGAACGTACACTCTCCTTGGTGGGTCATATAACATTGGCAAAATCAGTCATTAGTGCCATACCAGTGTATCCTATGCAAGTGTCTAAGCTCCCTCAATCAATCTATAATGAGATTGAATGTTTACAAAGAAATTTCATTTGGGGTAATTCTCACAACACCCATGGATATCATCCAATTGGCTGGAACCAAGTTCTTCTACTGAAGCTATATAGTGGTTTAGGATTCAAACGATTAGAATCCTTTAATAGGGCATGTAGAGCAAAGTTGGCCTGGAAGCTAGTAAGTGGCTCAAAAGGACTATGGGCGGAGGTTTTTCTGCACAAGTACATGTTGAGGAATGAGGATAATCTGCTAGAAGCCAGGAGGGGTGATTCTTGTTTATGGAGATTTATCTCTCAGTAAGAAGACATAATTAAGATGGGCACTCGATGGCAAATTAGAGGTGGAAGAGAGGTTAACTTTTTCAATGATGTATGGTTACTTCTGGATAGATGTATTAAGAGCCTTTGTGTGAGAAATATTGACAGCATGGAGGATAATAGCAAAGTTGCAAAGTGAGTAGATGAAGGGACTTGGGATTTTTCCTGCTTAGCTAATCTTGTTTCAAGTGATGTGATTCAGCGTTTAATTACAATATTACCACCTATGGATAATGCTGGTTCTGATGTCATAACTTGGAGGGCAACATCCAATGGAATTTTTTCAGTTAAAAGTGCTTACTACCTCATAGATCAAGCACGAACCGCACCATAGTGTACTACCTATAAATATATTTGGGGTTGGAAAGGAGTTGAATGCGTTCGGGTATTTATTTAGAAAGTTTTTCATAATCGTCTTCCTACCAAATTGTGGTGGAGTAAGTGGACTTCGAGCATTGCAATATGTGACTTCTGTAATAGTGGAGTAGAGGATGTGCTACATATTTTTAGAGATTGTTGCTATGCAAAAAAATTATGGGATGCAGTTCTTGATGAGAGGCATGCGAATCAATTCTATTCAACCTCTTTAAAAAGCCGGGTGGCAATGAATCTAAAGCAAGATCTGGGAGCAGGTGATATTGATAATTGGAGCCAATTGTGGGGAGTTTCTGTATAGTCCCTGTGGAATTAGAGGAACAAGGATTTATTTGATGAAGAATTCGATAGGCCAACTTATTCGTTGATGATTATTTTGAGTACTATGACGAGTTTTGTTCAGCTACAGAATAAACAAGTAAAAGATTCAATCCATATAACTCCCCTGGTTTCTTCTTGGCAGGAACCTCCAGTTGATTGGATTAAGGTTAATGTAGATGGAGCTGTTACATTAGATCAGGGGAAGGCAGGCTGTGGAGGTGTCCTTTAGAATAATGAAGGAAGTGGATTGCTGGTTTTTGTCATTTCCTTGGGAATTGCAGTGCATTTGAGGCTGAGCAGTGGGCAGTATACAAAGGAATGATGATTGCATGGTAGATAGGATTTAGACATATTATAGTGGAGTCTGATGCTAAGCAACTTATTGATTTGTTTCTGAGGAAAGATCGAAATGCAACTAGTAGTCTACTATATGTGCAGATTGATAAAATGTTAAGGTATCCATGGGAGGTTAAGCTCCAATATGTCCCATGGAGGTATAACAAACTAGCTGATTCTCTAGCAAAGGAGGGTCTGTTACATTCTTCATTCATGGAGACTTGTCCGAATCAACTCCGGCGAGTAGTGACATCAGAGAGTTTGGGATCCTATCCCCAGTAGTTTCTTTATAATTAAATAAGGACTTCGCCTTCATTTGTACCAAAAAAAAATACACAATACAAACTAAACTAATATTACTAACACCGCCTTTAAGTTGGTGACCATACAAGTTAAAAGTCCCCAACTTGGACAATAACCTAACATAATCCTCTTTGCTTAAAACCTTTGTAAAAATATTAGCAAGTTGGTTCTTGCTAGATACATGCTCCAACCGAATGACTCCCTCTTATAATTTTTCACACACAAAGTGTTAATCTATCTCAATGTGTTTAGTGCGTTGGTAAAAAATGGGATTACTCATTATATGAATTGTGGCTTGGCTGTCACAATATATAGGAACCGATTCCAAGTCTCGTACACTAAGATCTTTCAACATATGTGTTAACTAAACTATTTCAGAAACTCTTGTGCGTAATGCACGATATTCAGCTTCTGCCAATAAAGTGGACATTGTATGCTACTTCTTAGATTTCCAATAGATTGGTGAACCTCCAAACTTTACTACGTAGCTTGTCACGGACCTTCTAGTGTCTTGGCAAGCTGCCCAATCAGAATCTACGAAGCACTCAAGTGTAGTGTGCTGTGTAGGAGCCAAGAGTATCCCCAATCTTGTCACTCCTTTAAGGTATCTTACAACTCGTGCGGCTGCCTCCATGTGGGACCTCTTTTGAGCACTCATAATCTGACTTAAATTTTGCACAATGAAACAAATATCAGGCCTAGTTACTATAAGATATGACAACTTACCAATTAACCTTCAATATCGGAAGGGTCTGACTATAGTGAATTGTTTGTTGAAACCGCCTTCTTCTGTGAGCGTTCTTTCACTTAGGGGGGAGATGTCCATCGGAAGTGAGTTTCACATTCTGATTCATAAGAACCTGTAAGGGCTTTGCACTACTTAAACCTATGTTAGTTATCAACTTAAGGACATACTTTCTTTGACTAAGGTATAACCCTTTGCTAAAACGTGCAAGTTCTAAACCTAAGAAATATTTAAGATGTCCAAGTTCCTTTATTTCAAATTAGGAATGTAGATGTGCCTTACTAGCATTAATTTGTTGCATGTTATTTTCGACAATAACCATATCATATATATAAGCCAAAACAATAATAATATCACCACAAAAAAATAGGATTTCGTAGCGGTGCATTTGTAGCGGTTAATTGTAACTGCTACAAATGTTGACATTTATAGTGGTTTAAACATAAATTGCTACAATATTGTAGCGGTAACCTCGCCCTAAGTGGTGCGACAGATTAACAACGTTATTTGTAGCGGTTAATAGGAAATAACCGGTACAAATATGGCGCGAGATTCCCGCCAAACTTTGTCGCTGTTATTAGTTCGCGCCACTTGGCGTCATCGAGCCGCACCAATAGTGTATCATTTTTTTATAGTGGTTACTACGAATAGAACCGCTACAAAATACCAAAGGTCGCCTATTTATAGCGGTTCTGGAAATATAACCGCTACAGAACTTCAAGGGTCGTCGTATTTGTAGCGGTTATGAAAGTTTTGAAGCCCTAGCTTTTTTGTAGCGGTTGATGTAGCAGTTTTTGCAATAACCGCTACAAAATCTTCAACTATAAAAGCCGTGCCACCTCTCCTTTTTCTCATTTGGCCGTTTTATTTTCTGAAGTTTCTCTGAGAGTTTTCTTTCAGATCTGAGCATTCTAACGTTTGTCGGAGAGTTTTCTCTCTAGCATTTCTTATTACCACTTGAGGTACGGACAATACTTATTTTATTTTTATTATAATTTTACATATAAATGTGACCAAATTTGTTTTTTTTTAAATTTTTGTAGTTTGTATGGCTTCAGGGATGGATAAGGGGAAGGAGCCTGTGGTCCCTAGACTGATTCTGCGGGGTGGCGGCAGCAGAGGAGGGGGCAGTGGGAGGGAGGGCGATCGCGCCATTTTAGCCCATCTCCCCACAGCAGCCACAGGAGTCGACCCTACTACAGCCACCGCAGACAGTACCACAGGAGATGACGGCAACAGAGGTGCCTGATCTGGGAGAGGGAGATATCAGCGTCGATGACTATGACGCGAACGAGGACTTCGAGATCCCGATTAGGATCAAAGAGATGGAGTAGTTCCTCGATGAGGAGGAGGCGCAGGAGCAGAATAACCTACGAGGGTCGTCTGCGCGGTCTACTGGGTTTGAGGTGCAGGTCGAAGGTAAAAAAATTTTTTATTTAATAAATTATATATTTAAATTTGAAATGTTAAATTTGAATTACAATTTATCTAACGTGCGGTAAATTGTGCAGATAAGTAGGGGAACGTGTCCACGATGAGGCTGGACGTGGCCAGTCTGAACAGCATCGGCTGGACACTACTAGTTGTAGTGCCATGGAATAAGGGCATGGACTAGCCTATTAACAATAGGAGTCACCTGTTCAACCGCTTTTTGAATGACCTGGGATCGAATTGGATGCTGTTCTCCCTTCACTTCAGGACGTGGAGGAACGTTCTGAAGGGGCTGAAGGACCTGACATGCGAGGAGGTGGTGCAGGTAATTAATAGTATTTAATTATACTATATTTTTTGTAATTAATTCTATTTAATTAATATTTTTTTAATTATTTATTTGTAATTATTCATATTAAATTGTTTTTACAGTTGAGGTTTGTCGTTCGGGCCAACCGAAAGAGGTACACGCTGATGAAGATGGGTGACGGCTGGAGGAACAGGAGGAATCGTCTCTTTCACAGTGTGGATAAGGATGGAACGATGCCTCTGGAGCAGCTGATCGAGAGCATCCCGGATGATGTCCTACCGAACGACTGGGCGAGTTTCGTCCAGTTCAGGAGGAGCGCTGAGGGGCAGGTAATGTATTTATTAGATTATTTATATATAATTTTGTAATTGATAATTATTAAATTATAATTTAAATTTAATTAATTTTATGATTTTATTAATTTTAAATGTTTTATATTGTTTTAATTCATTTAATATTATTTTTTTTCCAGGCGCTTTCTCAGAGAAATATGAGGTACCGTGGGCAGCAGACGATCCACCACATAGTATGATCAAAGACCTTTGCTGTCACTTACAGTGAGCTGGTAACTTTTCACAATATCAATTACTTTTAGTTGGTTATTTCATATTATAAAGAATGTATATGTTTTGATAATACTATTTGAATTTTCTAATTGTTTTAGGAGAGGAAGGCACAGCAGGAGAATCGTCACACGGACTATGGGGAGTTGTTTGCTATCACACACAAACACTATGACAAGACTCCGATCTCTCAGCAGGCAGAGGCGGCTATTGTAAGTGATTTCATTATTATATTGTTTATAAAACCAACTTAATTATGAAAAATGCTAATAAGTAATTGTTTCATAAAATGGTAAGAGCGGATGTAGCAGTCGCAAGCTGAGTTGTGAGAAACTCAGGCTGAGGAGTCATAGGGGTCTGTGCGGGGGATGGGGATAGACGCTAGACCTAGTATGGTCTACGGCAGGAGCACCGCCTCTAAGGCTGGCAGCTCTAGAGCACAGACGTCCGGGTCAGACGTCCAAGGGATGAGTTTGTGGAGGAGCTACGCTCAAATTTGGCCTGGACACAGGCTGCAGTGGCTCAGCAGTAGGCCGATTTCTACTACACTTAGCAGACACAGTGGCATGATATCACGAACATCATGCTCGAGCAATCGTGGAGTCGCCTGTTCCCGGATGAGCAACATCCATAGGTTCCCCCTGTCCCTCGGTTTGTCGTCCAGCCTCCTCCTCCTGTTGATGATGATGGTGCTGTTAATTTTGCCCAGCGCCCCGATCCACCAGTACTTAAGGGAGCCCCACCTGAGGGAGGACCAGATGATCAGCCTGCTGCTACTTAGGTTAGGACATATATATTTTTTCTTTTTGAAACAATTGTAAATAAATCTAGATATTTAAATTCAAAACTTAAATTCTTATTGTGTTTACCATAGTTATATGTATATTTTTAGATCGCCTTGTTAAATTTGTGTTGTATTTAGACAGTCTTATTTATATTTCTAAAACTAACTAAAAAAAATTAATATTATATATATATATATATATATATTTGTAGCGGTTTTATGATAAAGCGGTTTTATAATAAAATTGCTACAAATATTAAAAATATTTTTTTACAATATTTGTAGCGGTTAATGCCAAAAACCGCTACAAACTAACGAAATGTGGGAGTAAAATTCAAAATTCAAAAGTTGAATATTTGTAGCGGTTACAATAATAACCGCTACAAATATTCAACTTTTGAATTTTGAATTTCCCCCCACTTTGTTCTAATTTTTAGCGGTTTACTGAAATAACCACTATAAATTGAGAACTATTTTTTGTTTTAAAATTGTCCAACGGTTATAAATATTTGTAGCGGTTTTTTTCTTATAACCGCTACAAAGTTAAAATATTTGAAATTTGAAATTATTCTACCACCAGAAATTTGTAGTGATTAATAAATTATAATCACTACAAATATATATTAGTAGCGGTTTTTAATGTAATCGCTACAAGGTTACAACAAATTCTTCAATTTGATTCCAACGGCTTGAAAATTGGTAGCGGTTATTGTAGCGGTTTTAGTCATATAACCACTACAAATGTGTAATACGGTAGCGGTCACTGTAGCGATTTCTGAACCTCTACAAAATATTAAACTTTAGAAATTCAGAATATAAGGTTCCAGGCATTCATCATTTTCTATTCACTCATTTTCTTCACTATACTTTCTTCTCTCTCACTAGTAGTTATGGATAATTCATGAATCAGGTTGCCACGCAATTCTCCAGAATATTTGTACGGATTAAACAATTTCCTAGATTTCGTATTCACTTAAGCCAGTTGTAACGGCAAGATTGTCTGTCCATGTCGGATATGCAAGTTCAAGAAGTGGCATGCACGACATGTTGTTAAGGAACATTTGCTTTTGAAGCCTTTCCCGAAAGACTATACATTCTGGGCAGTTTATGGTGAGAAGGCCGGTATAAGATATGATGAAGCTCTTCCTCGAAGTTCGCAAGTAGGAGTTCAACTAGATGAAGATGATCCTGTGAATGATGCTGTGCGTGATGCATTTGGTGTTCAGGATGAGAACTTCAACGAAGAAGTGTAGGGCTCAGAGCTTGTGTTCATGCGGAATGAAGCCGCTTGAGATTTTTTCAACTTGATGGATGAAGTAGATCGTCCTTTATATCAAGGTTGTTGAAATTACTCTAAATTATGTTTCTTGATCAAGTTGTATCATATCAAATGCTTGTGTGGAATCACAGATAAGGGAATGTTGATGTTGCTGGAATTATTACAAGATGTATTCCTTGACGCGGAGATTCCCACGACGTTTTATGAGGCCAAGAAGATTATTAACAGATTGGGCTTGAACTACAAAAAAATTGATGCATGCCCAAACGATTGTATGCTGTATTGGGGAGACGTTGACAGCAAGGAGACTTGTAAGCGATGTCACACATCGAGGTACAAGACAATTCAGAAGGGAAAAAAGTAGAAGAAGAAACTTGCAAAGATTCTCAGATACTTCCCTTTGAAGTTGCGCTTACAAATATTGTTTATGTCATCTAAAACAATGGAGCAGATGAGATGGCATGAGGTTGATAAGAATGAAGATGGTAAATTACGACATCCTTGAGATGCAGACTCCTGGAAAACGTTCGACAAAGACTTTCCATCTTTCGCTGCTAACTCCCAAAATGTTAGACTTACTTTGGCAACCGACGGTTTCAATCCATTTGGGAATCTTAGCACTAGTTATATTATTTGGCCAGTAGGCTTAGTTCTCTATAATTTACCCCTAGATGTGTATGAAACAAATCTCCTTCATTTTTTCTGTGATCATTCCAGGTAAAAAGGCACAGAATAATGACATCGATATGTATCTCCAACCACTTATTGTGGAATTGCTTGACCCCTGGAATGTTGGCCTCAAGACATATGACGCCTTTCGGGAAGACATTGTTCAACTTGCGTCCAGCCTTGATGTGGATGATTAGTGACTTTCCTAGCCTTTTAACATTATCCGGGTGGAATGTGCATACCGGTTCAGCTTGTCTAGCTTATAATTTTGACTCTGACGCAATTCACCTTCCCCACAGTCAGAAGTGGTGCTTTATGGGGCATTGGAGGTTTCTCGATGGAAGGCACAAGTTTATATTTCAACGGAATTGCTTCAATGGGAAACCAGAAACAAGAGGGCCACCTCTGACTTTATCCAGCTCATACATCTTACAGCAGCTTGAGGGTGTTGAATTCGAGTTCGAAAAAGTGACGATGCAGCACAAGTAGGTCAAAAGAGGGGCAAGACTTCTGTGCCTCAGCAATGGAGGAAGATAAGTATTTTCTTTACTCTTTCATATTGGAATTCTAATTTACTTCACCATAGTCTTGGTGTCATGCACATTGAAAAAAATATATGCACAATGTGCTATATACACTGCTTAACGAACCGGGAAAGTCAAAAGATCATCTTCAAGCGAGGAAAAATTTATGTGCCAAGGGAGTTCGTGAAGACGCGTGGCCAGATGAGCATGACAAATTTCAGCCGGTAAAGTTTACCCTTACAAAACCGAACAAGGAAGTTTTCCTCACGACATTGAAGAAAATAAAAGTTCCATATGAGTATTAATTCAAGCAACATTTCACGATGTATTGACATGTAGGCTCGAAAGGTTGCTGGTCTGAAGAGTTATGACTTACATGTGCTTATGCAACAGTTACTTCCACTGGCTATAAAGAATGCACTTCGTCTTGATGTGTCAATCATTTTGGTGGAGCTTTGTTCTTTCTTTCGGAAGTTGTGTTCCAAGGTCTTGATCGTTGAGGTGCTCAAACAGCTGCAGTCCAAAATTATTCTTACATTTTGTCATTTGGAGATGCTCTTTCCTCCATCCTTTTTCATTGTTATGGTTCACCTTACAGTCCACCTTGTTCATGAAACAAAGCTCGCAGGCCCAGTTCAATATCGATGGATGTATCTTATTGAGAGGTACTCATTTTATATATGTGTGTCATTAATAGTTCTTATGTTTGTTAGTCATCTTTTTGATCATTTTGTATCATTTTCCCTTCTTCACTTTATAGGTTTCTTGAAAAAAATGAAATCTTACATAAGGAATAAGGCTTGGCCAGAAGATTCTATAGCTGAAGATTATATAGGGGATGAGGTCCTGTATTTTTGTTCAAGGTACTTTGATGACATTGAGACCGCCTTCAACCGACCGCCTCGTGTAGATGATTGTCCTGAACCCGTGGCAACATTAGAAGAATTTATCCCTCGTGTTGGTAAACCAGTTGGAGGAACTGAGAACTTCAAACTAACGGCAACTGAGAAGTTGCAAGCACATAGACATGTCTTGATTAATTGCACTCAAGTTGAACCTTTCATATAGTAAGAATTGCACACTCACATGTTATTCTATATCTTTCATAACATTTTTCACTTTTATTTAACTATCGCATTCCCATGATTAATTGTAGGGAATTCAGAAGTCATGTTAATCGTCAACTCAAGATCCGTACACAAACATCATTCGAAGTTGACAAAAAGGTCCACAAAGAATTCCTAAGCTGGTTTGCGCGCAGAATACTGAATGACCACAACCCACACTTACCAGATTTCAGAGCTCTCTCAATCAACCCTCTTGACCATGCGAAAAGGTTTATAGCTTACAATGTCAATAGTTTCAAGTTTTGCACGGTTTCACATGATCAAGGATTGTAAACTCAAAATTCGGGTGTTTATGGCACCTTTGGGACAAGGAGTTATGTAAGCAGCAGTTATGCCAACATGTAGTTCGGAGGCATCCCTTACTATGGAAAGCTTCTTGATGTCGTGGAACTTAATTACCAAGGTCGTTTCAGCGTTACGCTATTCAAGTGTTTGTGGGCAAATACCACTACTTCCCGGGGACCCACAACTGATGACTTAGGCATCACATCAATAAATTTTTCGCGGCCAATTCACACTGGTCATTCTCAAGATGATGAGCCGTATATTCTTGCCAAATGATTGTTCATTTAAAGCCTCGAGACCTTTACGACAGGGTGATGGTGATAACATCGCCTACGAGAGTGAGTCATTTCAGCCCACCAATTTTGAAAACGTCTTCCCTGAAGGTGATCACAATTTACCTATAGTTCGGTGCGTTTTTTAAATTCATATAATTTTAATTAAATTCTTTTAACAAAAAACACATCGCTAACAATTTTTCTATACAATTTTTGTAGGGATGGCGCGGATGATTGATCAAACAAATTATGGTTTTGTTTTTTAAAAAATGTTTTTAAAAAAAAATTTAAAAAAATATTTGTAGCGGTTATTAAACATCTACAAAATGCACAAATAACCGCTACAAAAACGTGACACTAACTGCTACAAGTTCCACTTAGATCCCTAAAATACCCTAACCATATCTCATTTCAAACACTCCCATTTTCTTTCCACCTTACCTCTCTTTATCTTCTCTCATTTTCACTTTTTTTTCTCTGAGCCGAGGAGTTTAACAAGGTGATCAAATATGGTAGTAAATTTTTAAATTATTTATTTCAATACTTTTTTTCTTTCGCATAATATTTATTCTCACTATTTTTTTTCAGATATTTATTTACATCATCATAATTTTATTAAAGCAAACAACATAATGGTTCCTTATTGCCTAATTATCCCCAATAATGTTATCAATACAATTTTCAAACATATCTAATTTAATTAAATAATTCCTTTAAAATTATAAATGACCTAAATTAATGAATAATAAGCTAATTAAATTAGCTAAACTATTAAAATAATAAACTATTTAATTTTATATTAACAAAACGGAAATAGATAATTGTATATATTTTTTTAATTTTTTTGAAATATGTAGCGGTTTTATAACTGTTACAAATATATTTTTAAAAACCAGACCAAATTTTTGGCGCAAAATTTGAATCTTAATTGAATTAGTAGCAGTTATATAACTGCTACTAATTATTCCCGTTATTTTTAAATTTCCCTTTGTAGCGGTTAATAAACCGCTACTAAATATTTCTACTATTTTTAAATTCACTTTTGTAGCAGTTTTATAACCGCTACAAATATCACTACAAATTTTCATTTTCATTTCCTGCCTAAAATATTCATGGTTGCAATTTGTAACGGTTTTATAACAGCTACAAATTAGCAATAAAAGTTTTTCAGATTGAGAATGTTGTAGCGGTGATTATTAACCGCTACGAATATAGTAGCGGTTTTTTCCCTTGAATAGCGGTTTATAATAACCGCTACAAATACACTTGCAACAATGGATTTAGTAGTGGTTTCTTGAACCACTACTAATTATGTTGGTAGCGGTTAAAATCGCTATAAATACACACTTTTAACTGCTACTAAATCATATTTTTTTTGTACTGTATCTGTTGACTCTTAGAAATTCATAACATTCCAATACATTTTCTTCTCTTTTACCATACTTTTGGGTTCAAAATGTACATTGAAAGAAGTATATGGAAGAAAATGTGCATATAAAAATACAAAGCAAAACATCAAAGAAATTCTTGTTATATTTGTGAATTAATTGAAAATTTATAAATCCTCTCTCTCTTTGGTAGGAGGATGAAGACAAGTTTTAAAGCCTTACAAAAACCAAGAAACAAGGAAAGAGCGAAGGAGGTGAAGCAGTGCAAAGATAGAAGGAGCTTATGCAACTTGCCTCAGCAAGTTGACCAACTGGCTGTGGCAAGTAAACATTCTCAAGAAATTTGCTCTCTGTGTAACTGGCTACAGCAAGTTGATGAAGTTGCTGTGGCAAGTGATCTTCGCATGCTCTCTGTGTAACTGGCTACAGCAAGTCGACGAAGTTGCTGTGGCAAGTGATCTTCTCATGCTCTCTGTGTAACTGGCCACAACAAGTTGACAAACTTGCTGTAGCAAGTGAAGAATCAAAAGAAGAATTGGCTCTCTGTGTAACTGGCTACGGCAAGTTGACAGACTTGCCGTAGCAAGTCGTGAAAAAGTGCAGCTGTGCATTTTGATGTCAGAAGCGAAAAAAACCCTATTTAACCTAGGGAAGGGCGTCTAAATGAGTAATTCTACACTTTGGGAAGTTGGAGCACGCAAGGGAAGAGCTGGGGGGAGAGATTTGGAGCATTTTGGAGGCTTGGGTACTCTTCTCAAAAGAGATTTTGGGATTTCCACCTTGGTTTTTCTTCTTTTCTCCCCTCTCTCCACTTAGCTTCTTATGTATTCAGCAACTATGTGTAGTATTTCTTTATATTTGAACATGAGTGGCTAGAACTCTAATTTATGATTACTTTTACCCATTGTATGGATTGAAACTACTAGATTATTTTGCTTTTGTTGGTTAATGAGTATTATATGTTGATTTTTCTTTGAGCTTAATGCTATCTTGTGCTTGATCACCACATGATTAGAGTTGTTCAATTAGAAGATGCTTGAGAGGGCTATTTTGATTGTAGAACTTAAGAAAAATCATGTTAGACTTGAAGTTTAGGGATTAAATGGATGGTTTGTTGTTAGAATAGAGATATATCTAACAACCTAGCATAGTCAAGTGAAGGCTTGCTTTGGAAAGATGATTTTCATTAATTGTAAACAAGAGATTGAATATTTTTAATGAAGGTTAAAAATCAATCTTGACTTGAGAGAGCTTGGTTGATGATTTTAGGATCTTCGACTAGCATATAGACTCATTTAACTAGCATAAGTGAATATTTGCATAGTTTCATGAAATACAATGGGGAAGAAGTAATCCTAAGTTTATATCTTTTGAAGTTAAACCCAATTTCTCAATTTTTCACTGTTCTTTGTTATTTTCATCAAACTTCTTTATTTAACTTGATCAATTTCAAATGATTCCATTCAACCTAATTAAGAACATGGTTAAATTAGTTAACTCGCTTTTGTCATAGTCCTCGTGGGAACGATCTTGACTTATCACTTTATTACTTGCGATCCGTACGCTTGCGGAAGTTAAACGGCGAACAATATCCTTGTTATCTTGTTTTATGAACAATGAATACTCATACTTACTTTGCTGAAAATTAAACGCCCTTTTACTAGAGCCTCAATGAGCTTGTCATTTCATTGTTAGGAAGCTTGTTTAAGTCTATATAATGATTTGTTTAACTTGCAAACCTTATTTTGTTCAATTTGATCAAGTCATTGTGGCACTCGCATGTATACATCCTCATGCAAAATTCCTTGAAGAAACACATTGTTGACATCCAGTTGAAATCTTTAATTTGCAACTATGCATTGCAAAGCCCACCATTGAATATCTTGCATATGAATCTACACATTATCCTACTTTGACAGATACAAAATAGGGGCATATTGAACAACAAGGCATGAATCTAAGTGCAAGTGATGATACCCCAGGTAATGGGACTAATATTGACACTGATCAACATGCAAGGGTGTCACATAGACCGCCTAGGGATAAAAGATCTCCCTTTTGGTTGAATGATAACATTTGTGTGAGTAAAACATGTGATCAGGAGAGTAAGTTGAAATAGAACTATCCAATGCACAAATACGTGTCTTATGATAAGAGTCAATGGACATCCACATAATTAGTATATTCATAATAAATACAGAATTATTGGGATATCCAATATTAAATTTTACAATATTGGTTTCCAAAAAATTATATTTTTCTTCACAATTACATGAACTTTTATTAAAATATGAATAAGAAATAATTCAAAAGAATTTAGAATATATTGTAGTGCGCTTGACTTTGACTAAAAAGGCATGGAAGTTGATTTCAAGTCCCAGAGAAGACGCTTGTGTTGGGAGGAGCCACGCCGCGGGCCTTGAGCCTGTTAACAGATAATAATATAAAAAAAAGGGCTCGGAAGTCACATGATAGACTTGGGCTGGAGCAGGTAAAAGAAAAGCCAATTTAAAATATAGTAGTAGTACATAATTTAGTATTCAAATACAAAAGTATTAATTGAGAAGCGTTCCAATTTTTATTAACACAGGCAAAAAAATTTAACTAGCACACCATATATAAAGTAACAGAGTCCAAAGAATTGTTAAAACTTTAAAAAAAAAAATTTAAAAGACAAAGGGATGGCGTTTGCCATCTTATTTGGTCTTGCACAGAAGGCGTGGACAACGGACAAGTTATAATGACAGCTGGACAATGGGAACAAAACAAAACAAAGAAGGAAGGGCTTAGATTACACACTCAAACTATATAGAATGACTTAAATTTTTTTTTCCTCAAAAAAATTAAAAAATGAAAGTGAAACGACCCGTCTAGCCTCTAATAAGAGAAATCATTTTGCTTCACCTCCCTCACCGCTATTGATAACTTCAGTAAATAGTTGACCTCAACATGAACTAGACAATTGATTGCCCCGCCCAGTGTTATGTTAAAGTAGTGTAAGCGCATGAGGGTCTCAATGTGTACTATTTGAAACTTGTTTAGTATTTTTTATCATGACAATCAAAAAGTTACTTTATTTCAAAAGTTGTTAAAAGTATGTTTTCAATTATATAACATCACTATGCAACAAATCTAATACATGTTTTTTACAACAACAATAACAAAGCCTTTATCCCACTAGGTGGGGTTGGTTACATGGATTGTACAATTCTATTGTGCTCTATCAAAAGCCATATCTTTAGATAAATTGTTAACCAAAAGATCCCTCTTTATGACCTCATTAAGCGTCCGTTTCGGCCTTCCTCGACCTCGTTTTATAAGACTCTATACTACTTGAGCAACCCTCCTCATCGAAGCACTCAATGGCCTTTGTTGAACATGTCCAAACCACTTCAAACGACTTTCTACCATTTTATGAGTATTACGAACGTTATCTTTTCTTGTATGACCACACATTCATCCCAACATCCTCATCTCAGCTATCTCCATTTTATGTTCATGATATCCCTTTAAAGCCCAACACTTATTATCATATAGCATTACTGGTGGTCTTATAGCACTATGATAAAACTTCCTTTTTACCTTATTAGATACTTTTCGATCATAAATAACTCTAGTAGCTTTTTTCCATTTACACCATCTAGCTTGAATTTGTGATTAACATCTTCATCAATTTCACCATCTTCTTCTATAATTGATCCCAAATATCTAAATTTTATCACTTGAGGAACGACTTGGCCCCCAATTTAACTTCTACCTTGTCTCTTATCAAAATTGCAATGCATATATTCAATTTTGCTCCTACTCAGAAGAAAACTCTTCAATTCCAGAGCCCGTCTCCATATCTCAAGTTTAGAATTTATTTCCTCCCTGAATTCAGCCAATATAACTATATCATCCGCAAAAAGCATACATTTAAAGATCTTCTCTTTTATAGGCTTAGTTAGAACATCTACCATTGGGTTAAACAAATAAGGGTTTAAAGCTGATCCCTGATGTAGGCCAATCCTCATAGAAAAGTCCTTTATAACACCTCTTGGCATTCTAACATTGGTGTTAACCCTCTCATATATGTCCTAAATGGCTTTGATATATACAACCCGCACCCCCTTCTTTTCCAAAGCTTTCCAAAGTACATCTCTTGGCACAAGATCATACGCTTTTTCCAAATCAATGAAAACCATATGCAAATCCCTTCCTTTGCTTTGATAATTTCAATTAGCCCTTTAATTAATGAATTACTTCTGTTGTGGACCTTTCTGGCATAAATCCAAATTGGTCTTCAGCAATATCAGTCTCCAACCCCAACCTGTGTTTAATTACTTTTTCTAACAATTTCATTGTATGACTCATAAGCTTAATTACTTTGTTGTTTGCACAATTCTGAATATCCCCTTTATTCTTAAAAATAGGGATCAAAGTACTTTTTCTCCACTCATCCAACATCTCCTTGGATAATAAAATCTCACTAAATAATTTTGTGAGCCACAACGTATACCCTCTTCACCCAAACATTTCCAAACTGCAATAGGAATATCATCATGTCCAATAACCTTACCATTTTTAATTTTCTTAAGAACTTCCTTAACCTCGCCAACTTGAATCATACGGTATAAAATGACAAATTGAGATCACCTCTCGAGCTATCAAATCTTCCCAGTCACAAGGCGATCCTCTCCCTCCATCATTGAACAACTTATAAAAGTAGGCTTCCCACCAATTCTTAATATCTCCATCAATAACCAAAACTTTGCCTTCTTCGTCATTTGTACACCTCATTTGGTCCAAGTTTCTTGATTTTCTCTCCTTATTCTTTGCGATCTTGTAAATGTTACGCTCTCCTGCCTTTGCCACTAACTCCTTATAAAACTCTTCATATGCTTTATTACGAGCTTCACTCACTGCCTTCTTAGTCTCCTTTTTAGCCAAATGATACCTTTCCCAATTTTTAATGTTATTACACAAGTGTATGGCTTTAAAACAATTTTTCTTGTGCTTGACTTTCTCTTGAACAGTCTCATTCTACCACCAAGTCTCCTTATCTTACCGATTAAAACCTTTTGATTATCCCAAAATTGCTTTAGCAACCTTCTGGACCTTTTTTGACATATTCTCCCATATATTATTAGCATTTCTTTGTAACTCCCACCTCCCTCATTCAAAAGAATTCTCTTAAAAATCTCCTGCTTCTCCCCCTTTAACTGCCACCACTTGACCCATGGGTTTAAAACTTGCCAGTGCTTTTGTTTTACACACTTAATATTCACATCAAGAACCAAAACCCTATGATGTGCTATCACGCCATTCCTAGGGATCAATTTTAGATTAGTACAAAGTCTTCTATTAGGATTCCTTAACAAAAAGAAGTCAATATGTGTCTTGACGGCTCTACTCTTATATATATATATATATATATTATTAAATGATCCTCCCATTTCTTAAAGTAAGAGTTGACAATCTTGAGGTTATATGTGAGGGAGAAATAAATAATAGATTGACCTTCATTATTGAGCACCCCAAATCCAAAGCTACCATGAGCCCTTGCATGAGGTCCTGCCTCCAATAAAAATATTTTCGGTTAGTGGAATACTCTGAATTAGGCCCTCTATATCTTCCCAGAACTTTTCTTAAGATGTGCTTCTGCCCCTACTTGATGTGCATACACATTGATAATGTTTATAGTATCCTTCCCAACAAATCATTCTTAAGGAAATGATTCTATTCTCAACCCTCTTAACTTCCACCAAATTCTTCTTCCATTCATTATCAGTGATGATACCAACACCATTCCTTCCATTGACCTTACCTGTGTCCCAGAGCTTAAAACCATTAATTTCCCAAGACCTTTCTCTTGACCATTTAGTTTCTTGGAGGCATAAGATATTAATCTTTCGATCATTCATTACGCCCACCACCTTCCAAGATTTGTCATTCAGAGTCCCAATGTTCCAAGTACCAAATTTGATCTTATTGTCATGAACTAGTTTCTTTAGCTACCTCCCTTCAGAAGAGAGCGGTAGCCCTTACCATGTAACACTACATTTGGGTGACGATGCAGTGGCCCTCACTCACTTCTCACTCTACTTGAGCCATACTGTGCTTTACTTACAGGCAACAACTTAACAAACCGAATACAACCCTCCTTCTTTACCCGGACTTGGGACTGGCTATAAACATAGGTGGAGTTATAATGCATTTTTTTTGTACGTTATACAAAATATTTAAGTTTAGTTGTTCATAACTTAGTTATGGATAACGTGGTTTGTTAGAAATTTTACATTCCTATATTGCTAATAATGAGTTTAAAATTTCCAGATGAGAAAAAAGGGGAGGGGAGAAATCGTCAACAGCGGTATATAATTAAAAAAAAGGAGAAAAGCCGTCCGTTGAAATGCAACCGCACAGTTGGTAAAACGGCTTATGATTTAAAATATTTTCCGATATTAATGATTTAGATGCATAATTAAAAAAAGGAGAAAAGGAAAAACATCAGGCCTCATAATTTTAGTCAGCCTATTGACAGTTGGAAAAAAAAATAATTTTTAAGGAAATTAAAGTGCAAGTCTTGATGTTGAACTTTATTAATTAAGAACAATTATATGTTTGACAGAGAACAAAACTGTTGATGATATGAGTAAACGAGATAAAGACGTGTCACCTCTCTTGAAAAGGCACTTGCTTAAAATTAAGAAATTGGAACTGTGGATATTAATCACCATCATTATATATATATATATAATTGAATACGTACGCACTATCAATGTTCATCCTGTGTTCCTTTTTGCCTAGCCACCAGATCTAGTTATTAATATATATATGCAGCCCCTAATCTTTGAATCAAGTTCGCCTGTTGGTATGGATCTTGTTACATAAAAAATGTTGCAGTTAGAACACAGAGCCAATTTGTCATGCATTGTAATCATATAGAGGTATATAGTTTCGGGACGCCCGCAGAATTTAGACGCTATGGTCCAGTTGTGCACTTAATTATTCCGATCCAATCCGTGTTCCAAAGAGAATAAGGCTCCCTTTTCAATTCTCAAGGCCTCCACTGTTATCTATAAATACCCTCTCCTCATCTTTGCCTCCTCACCAGTAAACGTAACTCAAGTACTTGTATACATACACATTTATCGTAGTTTTTTCTTGTTTGTGCGCTTGATCAAACATTTGGCATTTAGAAATGGAGCTTCATTCTAAATACCAAGTGGGCCTTGTGTGTGTGATGATGCTGTTACCAGCTGCACTATGCTACTCCCAAGGCTTCACTCCCTCCCGAGCTGCATATTATGCTACCTCTGATGGCTATGGAACTCCAAGTACGTTAAACTCCTACCCCTCTCTGCATATGATCACGTTCTCTATATTCTGCACTCACCCTTGCATCATGCATGAGTTCTAAGTCTATATTTTGAACTTTGAACCCATAACTTCATGTGTGCACACTATTAATTAGGACACACTCCTGATGCAAGGGAAGCAATTTTTATATACTTTGGAGAGAAGTTTACTTTTGATGATGCATATGCTTGCTACTTTTAACTTATAGGGTACGTACCCTTGTAAATATATGCAGGTGGAGCATGTGGATATGGATATTATGGGAGAAGTGTAAACAATGGGAAGGTGGCAGCTGTGGCTGGGCTCTGGAGGAATGGAGCTGGATGCGGTGCTTGCTACCAAGTGAGTGTGTCTTAACCCAACACAAATTAAACGCACGTCTTCCATATGAACATGTTATAATTGAATCAATATTACTTGTTTAGATAGGATATATATAAACTTTGAATCTGAATATCGAAAAAATTACGTCATTGTTTCATGAACGGTGGTGTTCATATCATCAGGTAAGGTGCAAGAATTCAAGGCTATGCAGTGAGTATGGAACGATGGTGGTGGCAACGGACTACGGTGCAGGAGACAGAACTGACTTCATTATGAGTCCAAATGCCTTCAAAGATCTGGGACGAAACCCAAGTGCATCGGCCGAGCTCAAGGAATACGGCGTCGTTGACATCGAATACAAGAGAGTACCTTGTACATATGCAGGCCACAACGTGCGTGTCAAGATCCACGAGTCCAGCAATTACCCAGACTACCTTGCTATTGTCATTCTCTACGTGCCTGGCATGAACGACGTCACTGCCGTTGAGATCTATGACGTACGATACTTTCAACATATAGTTCTTATATTTTTAATTTCCTTCTTGTTCTTATAATTCTTGTTGAAATGATTATGAAACAGAATGAACGCCATGAATGGAAGGCAATGAGGAGGGCGTACGGGACAGTGTTTGATATAGTTGGCGCACCACGCGGACCATTGACGCTGAGGTTGCAATTCAGTGGAAGAACAGGTTGGGTTGAGTCCTCCAAGAGTGCCATTCCTGGAGATTGGAAGATTGGAGCTTCTTATGATTCTCAAGTTCATGTCTAAGATAAGAAGCAGAATGCGAAGAGAGAGCCACGTAACCTGTGTGGCTCTACACAATAATAACGCAAGCTATGCGCTGTTGGTGTTGTTTCTTCTTCAAACAACAGTATATTGAAATAATTAAATATATGTCTGCTGGAATGAATAAATAACGTAACAGGTGTTCGTCTATACTATTTTCCGTTTCGGATGGAATTGTTATTAATATATGAATAAAGAAACCTCTTCTCTTGTGTATCATGGGATCTACAATCAGTTGGTGGATTGGTGCATATGTTTATCTTTGGATATCCCTCTTGATTACACATATTAAAAGATTTTCATCAATAAGTAGTTTAAATATTTATGATTAGGGTATATGTTAAGGAAACCAAAGCACATTAAAAGCCTTATTTGTGGCTGATCGATTATTATTATTATGAATAGTACTATGTCACGTTAGAATGAAAAACGTCGTAAAAATAAATAATGAAAACAAAAACTCAAAATATATATGTTATTAATATTTTCATCTATCCCTTATTCATAGATTCAAGAGAACTGGATTTGAATAATTTGCTTACACATCACCCGTTGCATTATTGCGGGGCCGGGTTGATTAATGAAAAAAAGGAAAAAGGAAAAATTATACTTTACTCCTCTAGATTTTTGTTATGTAATGTTTGAGTTTCGATTCTTTAATTTTACAAAATATTTTTTAGGCCTTTTCATTCTAATATTACTAGTTTGATTCTAGCTTCTCTGAAATTTATATAATTCTTGATCTTTCATTCTAATCAACACCCTTAACAAGTGAATAAATGTCATTATCCCAATAAAATATATAATAAGGGATAACATTAGAACAACAGTTCCTAAAAGAATAGCCTATTTATGTTATTAAGCACAAGGACTAGAACTAGACCATTTACAAAATACTCTAAAAAGGACTAAAGTTATTTAAGTGATTAGGAATTAGAAATGAAGGTGTGAAACAACTAGCTGCCATAGAATTCATAAAAAAATAAAATAAACTTATCTTCTCATATTTATAACTTTGCAGGAAAAATATTATTTATAAGTTATCTTTTCAGATTTGCAACTTGTTATAGAGTAGTCTACACCTAATCTTCACAAAGATATTCCATGATCCTAAGTCCTAACTAAATAGAGGTGTAAGAATCTCTTTGGCCAGTAAATTATATTCGAACGTCAATTGTTCAGTTATCAGAACTACAAAATTTTACAAGTTAAATTTCAATCAATCCATCCAGAAATAAGATAGCACTCTTCTTTAACAAGTTGCAAACCGGAAAATGTAAATTATACTCCTTAGTTCAAAAGTAATTTATTAATTTTGCTTGTTGGAATTTTTTAAAAATAATTTTGCTTTTGATTCTGGATCAATTAAGAATGTTAAGTTGTTTATTGGTGGCATTGGGTTTCTTTCATTTTTTCCTTTCTCATTTTCTTTTTATAATCTCTTATCCATGGTTAGATTAAAAAAAATAAATGGTTAAAATTCAATATTTATAAAAAATTTTCTATAAAAATTAATAAACAAATGTAAACTTAAAATATGATCTATACTATTCATAACTGCAATACGGAAAAAATAAATAAATTCTAATTTATAAAATATTATAATAATAATTTTATAAAACATCAAATAAAAACCATCCATTTTATGATCTAAAGGTGAAGATGGAATTATGAGAAGAACATGAGAAAAAGGAAAAGGAGAGTATCTTCTTCCAAATGACAATATACGTATAGGGGCTACGATGACACAAAATGAATCAATTATCAGATAACCTTAATATAAAAATATGTAAAAATTTTTATTATGCATATATGAAGACATTATAATAGTATATTTCATTTTTAACACTGATCTTTTTCTGGTAGAATTGTCTGGCACTCATTACCATTTATCTATAAGAATGAGGGGTAGTACATATATAGTTGGGAAAAAGATAAAAACATAACTTCGAAATTGTAAAATTTCAAATCAGGTCTTTCCAAAAAAAAAAAAGAATTATGAATTACTTATCAAGTTTTGTTATTCTCTTATCAACTCCTAATAACAAACTTGATTTGAGATTTTACAATTTTAAAATTCTTTTCTATCTTTTTCCTTATAAGGTTTAAGGTTAGTGCCTTATCTATGGCTGATCGATTATTACGAATAGTATGTCATCTATCCCAAATTCATAGATTACACTTGACCCGTTGAATTTGAGTTTGTTTCCACAATACCAACAACTCCCATTGTTCTCCGTATATATATATATATATAAATATTCCCTCGAGCTCTAGGATACGTTTGCATCCCAAAACTGAAGACTATTAATTGTCAAATTAAATACCAGCTAACACGAGACTATTATTAAATTAAATTTGAAAAAAAATTGTATTATTATTTTAATTGACAGCTGCTACTCTTTGACAAAAGGCTAAAAAGTATCTTCTTTTTTTTATTTTTCAGTATTTCAGAAGCATTTAGGGTTTAGGGTTTATATGATACTTACCTTTTTTTATGAATATGTACCTGTGTACTGCGCGTGCACGTCTTGTCTTCCTTTCCCTTTAGCCACGGTTCTATATTGTGTTTCTTAAGCATGCTATCGGTAGTTCGATCTTCCTGATTGTGCGTATGAAAAAGATCTAATTGAAGGAAGCAAAACCCACTTTGATGATTTATATATGTTATCCTTTAAAGAGGAATAATTAGTCCTTAGTTATTTTCCGAAAATTATCTATAGTACAAAAAAACAAGTTGATATGTGAATTTCACAAATGTATGTGTAAAGGAATTGTTGTTGTAGGTAATGATTTTATTTTATCAAATAAAAAGATTAATGATCAATATATCATATAAAATTCAAATAATTGTAAAATTTTTTTTTTTGATACTTTCAACCAGCATTAAGTTTTGGGGTTTGTGGTTTCCCCTCCCAATACAAGTGTCTCATTTGGGACTTGAAGGAGAGACCCAGAGGGATCTAACGGGACCTTACACCGTTAGACCAACTCTATATTGGTAAATAATTGTAAACTATTCCTTTTCGCTTTGCTTATTTCAGAAGCATTAGAATGTGTAATTTACTAGTTTTTTTTTTCGACAGAGAACATTACCATAATCCCTTTGGCTTCTTGAACCCAAATTCTAAATTTCTAATGATTAACTGCACACGTCCCTTTACTGAAGGAAATCTTATATTTTGCTACTCTAATTTTATGGAATATTTTAATTTGATTCTTTAATTTTACAAAATATTTGTTCAGTCTTTTATTTCTAATATTACTAGCTTGATTCTGGTTTCTCTGAAAGTTCTACAATTCTTGATCTTTTATTGTAATTAACACCCTTATTACCAAGTATAAATGACATTAACCCAATAAAAAAAATTCGGGATAGCATCAGAACAACAAGTTCCTAAAAGCACAATAGCCTATTTATGTTATTAAGCACAAGGAACGGACCATTTACAAAATACTCTAAAAAGGGCTAAAGTAATTTAAGTGATTGCTTCTAATAATAGAAGAATACATATACTTAGCAACAAAAAAAAAGGGTGAGACTACTATAGCTACCTTAGAATTCATAAGGGAAAAAAAAAACTTGTCTTTTGTTTTTTGACCTTCATAAACTTATCTTCTTATATTTATAACTTTGCAGAAAAAAATATAATTTATAAGTTATCTTTTCAGATTTGCAGCTTGTTAAAGAGTAGCATACACTTTTTCTTCACAAAGATATTCCATGCAACCCTTGAAGGTAGAGTTGTAATAAGAATCTCTCTTTGGCGAGTAAATTAAATTAGAATGTCAAGTGTTCAATCATTGGAACTACAGAATTTTACAAGTTACTACTATGATCTTATTTATAAGACACTTTCAGCATGTTTCACACGTATAAAAAAACCTTAAACTTCTTTAACTCCGTCTTAAAATTCAATTACTTGATAACTTTACCCCTATTTAATATACATTATACTCCTCCGGTCTTTAATATAAGATATATTTAGAGAGTTGATCTCAGTTTTAAATATAAGACATAGTTTTCATATTTGTCAATCTTTTTCTAATTTATCCCTGTTGTTCTCCTTCAACAATAATCAAGGAGGATAGGGAAGAAAAGAATTAAGGAAGATGGTTAGGGTGTTTTAACAAATACATGTTATACAAACTAACTTAACTAGTTTCCTTAATCTAAGGGTTAAGTAGCAAATTTGTCTAGGAAGTATAGGTCCAGGAGCAATTTTGCCCTGGAAATTTTTTGGGGATCAATTTTGCCCCGGAAATTTCAAAACGTAGCAATGTTGCTCTTTTCCGTTAAAAAATTAACAATCAACGTCAATTTTTTAACGGTCAATGTTTGTTATTTAACGGAAAAGGGCAACATTGCTACGTTTTAAAACTTCCGGGGCGAAATTGATCCCCAAAAAACTTCAAGAGCAAAATTGCTTTTAGACCCATACTTCCGGGACAAATTTGCTAGTTAACCCTTGATCTAATCATGAATATGTAGCTGTGTACTGCACGTGTACGTCTTGTTTTCCTTTTCCTTTAGCCACGGTTCTATATTATGCTTCTTAAGCATGCTATCAGTGGTTCAATCTTTCTGATTGTGCGTACGATAAAAAAATCTAATTGAAGGAAGCAAAACCCATGTTATGCTTTAATATGGTTTAAGAATGAATAATTAGTCCATAGTTATTTACTGAAAATTATCTATAGTACAAAAAAAAAGTTGATATGAGTTTCACAGGTGTGTGCGTGTAGAGGAATTGTTGTAGGTAATCTGTATATCCATCCCTTTGCGCGTTGCTTATTTCAGAAGCATTAGAATGTGTAATTTACTGGGTTTTTTTTTTTAATAAGATAGAGGACAATATCATCATCTTTGGCTTCTTGAATCCAGATTCTAAATTTCTAATGATTAAACGTCACACGTCCCAAGAGAGACTAAGGGAGGAGATTATGCATTATTGCGGGGCGGGCTCATTAATGTCTTAGTTTGATTGAGGAAAAGTTATACTCTAATTTTATGTAATATCTTATTTTGATACTTTAATTTTACAAAATAATTTTTCAGCCTTTTAATTCTAATATTATTAGTTTGATTCTAGCTTCTCTGAAAATCCTATAATTCTTGACCTTTTATTGTAATTAACACCCTTACCAATTGTACAAATGTCATTATCCTAATAAAAAAAATTCGGGATAACATCAGAACAGCGAGTTCCTAAAAGGATAGCCTATTTATGTTACTAAGCATAAGGACCGGAACATTTACAAATACTCTAAAAGGACTAAAGCTATATAAGCGATTAGGAATTAGAAGTGAAAGTGTGAAACTACTAGCTGCCTTAGAATTCATAAAAAATAAAATAAACTTATCTTCTCATAGTTAAATCTGTTATATCAGATTTGCAACCTGTTAAAGAGTAGTCTACAGACACTTTATCTTCGCACAAAGACATTACGTGCAATGCATCCTAACCAAGTAGACTTGTAAGAATCTCTTGGCCAGTAAATTATATTCGAAAGTCAAGTGTTCAATCATTGGAACTACAAAATTGTACAAGTTAAATTTCAATCAATCAATCTTGAGATAAGACAGTACTCTTCTTTAGCAAGTTGCAAATCGGAAAGAGTAAATTCTGTTTTCTTTGGCCGACAGTGGAAAAATTAAATTGTATGCTTTAGTTCAAGAGCAATTTATTAATTTTGCTTTTAATTCAGGATCAATTAAGTGTTTGTTTGGAATAGCGAATGGAGTTTTCAAAAATAATTTTTCAATCATGATTTATAGCATACGAGATAAGTATATGAAATGGGTGTTGTCTTGACTTACGTGTATAAGCATTTTTAGAATCCTTAATCATGATCCCAATCTTGCTTTAAGAACATTGTGTTCTTTATTGGAACTTGTGAATGTTTATATACGCATTCATCCAGAATAAGTTAGATATTAATTTCAGGCCTCTAGTATATATATCATCTCCCAAAAATCTGCAATTAACGCCTTCAGGGGCTACAGTGACACAAAATGAATCAATTATAAGATTACGTTAATATAGAAACTTGTAACAAGTTTTATTATGCATAACTGAAGGCATTAAAATAGTATATTTCATTTTTAACACTGATCTTTTTCTGGTACAATTGTCTGGCACTCATTACTAGTTATCTAAATTTAGATATTACGAGGGTCTAAATTAAATGAACGGGCTTTTATAATATATTTTTTTCATAGAATTGAAATTCGCGCGATTAATGCTTGATTAAGAAATTGAATTAATCTATTATATCTATTGCAATAATTGTTAGTAATAAATTAAAGCCGTATTATTAGTAAGTTTCTGGACTTGTAAGATATCCCGATGTCTTTCTTTTTTTATCAAGTGTCACCGTTCATCTTTCTATATGCCAAGGTTGTGAACTCGAATTATAAACTTGGAAGAGTTTATTTTTATGACTAATAGGTATTAATAGTGTATAATAAATAATCAAAATATAAAAAAATGATGAAAATTTGATTTAAATATATTTTAAATCCAAATAATTAAAATTAAATCCATCAATATTCATAATTTACTATATTTAATAAAGAAATGTCTATAAAACTCATATATAAAGCCACTAAGCATGATCAAGTAAAAAAAGTTAATGCGGTTATGAAAGCTAGAAACATAAAAACGTTATACTCGATGCATAAACTCAGGAGTTTAACCGAGTTTACAAAGGTCACGAGTTTATATTAGTGACTCGACTAGATTTGGTAAGCTAAAAATGTAAAAACAGTCAACTTACGGTTAACTCATGAGTTTGACAA
This sequence comes from Inga leiocalycina, assembly GCA_963242795.1. Classification (NCBI taxonomy): domain Eukaryota; kingdom Viridiplantae; phylum Streptophyta; class Magnoliopsida; order Fabales; family Fabaceae; genus Inga; species Inga leiocalycina. The sequence goes on from OY725330.1 coordinate 5,636,951, forward strand.
AAATATTATATACTGCCTCTCCAAAATCTAAATCATTTCAACTAATTTATTGGAATTGAAAAATTGTAATTAACACATTAAATTTACCTTAAATTGAAATTTTTTTCTAACTTTATCCATATTAAATGAGGTTTTAAAGACGAGAAAAAAATACAATGAGTTAAATACTTTTTTTGCCAGAGCAATGGGCTATATTAAAACATTAACTACAAAGACAAAATCAAAAAAAGAAACATTATTTTTTTAGTGACTTATATTTTAAGTTAGAGGGAATATTAAAAACGGAGAGAATTGTGAAAAAAGACCTCATTAGCAAATTAATTGCCAAATGAGACCTGTGAAGATCATCTACATATGGGAGGAAGATATTATGCACATGGGGAAAGATCTTCTGCACACAGGGGAAGATATTTTGCACACCTAGAAGATCGATTGCACACCAAAGTCCCATTTGGCAATTAACTTTCCACTGGGATATTTTTTTTCACAATTCTCCCTATTAAAAATGTTGTAATAATTAATGCCCAGATAGGCAATTTGGCATTGTATTCATAAATAGATAATCAATAAACTTGAGATGACATGTATTGATATTATATAGATACACGCATATGATCGAGATGATGATGTGTTTTTCCCCCTGGACTACATCAAACAAAGATCAAGACTGGTAGGGCCTACATTGAAAGCCAATCCGTAGGAGAAGTTTGAAACAATGTCCCTTACATGTTCAGGTCAAAAAAAGAAAAAACAAAAACAATGTCCCTTACAACAATACATGCATAAGGCCTCCATTAGAACCTATAAATACCACCCACGTCTCTCTGACATGCCAAACCACAAAACCCAATACTTTACATATAAAGTTCATAGTTTCAATATTTGCTCTCTCTTGAATTTGCCATAGATTTAGCAATGGGGCTTCATTCTAAATACCAAGTGGTCCTTGTTTGTGTGTTGCTCTTTCCTGCTCTATGCCTCTCCCAATTCACAGACTCCAGAGCCACTTTTTACATTACCTATGATGGAAATGGAACCCCAAGTACGTAAAACTCCTCTCTATTTACTCCTCTCTCCACACACACACGCATCACCCTCTGTGTATTCAAAATCAAAACCATGTTTATATGCAAAGCCATGGCTCAGCCTAGAGGCTAGTAGCTTGCAACATGAGTTCTATCTTACTTTGAAAAGCAATCTACAAGTTCTTATAATTTTATTTGATTCTTAACCAAGTCTTTGTAATATTTTTCTATCGAGTTCTTATGATGTCACTTGTTTTTAACGAGGCCACTGTAAGTTACTATTGTTTTTTGTTTAATCAGATCTTATTGTTTCACTTGGTTTTTAATCAGGTTCTTGTAATATTTTTCCATTTATCAGTTGTAGTAAAGTACAAAAACTTACATGTGGTTGTTGTTGTTGTTTTTTTTTCTTTATTATTTTGCTGCTGCTTAGTTTTATATTCTTAAGATATCGTGTGCACTTCTAAATATTATTATTGATGACGAAATGACACACATACATACATATGATGTTATCAGCCGGAGCTTGTGGATTTGGCGATTACGGGAGGACTGAAAACTCAGGGAGGGTGGCCGGAGTGTCTGATGCGCTATGGAGAGGCGGCGCTGGATGCGGTGCCTGCTACCAAGTAAGTGTGTCGTCTTGACGGACTAATTAATTAACGACTCTACAAATTAAACACATATCTTCAATAATGATTATACATATATACGTGTTTGTTCAATAATGTAACGAACGATAATGGTGTTGTAATTATTCAGGTAAGGTGCAAGGATACACAATTATGCAGTACGAACGGGGTGACGATAGCGACAACTGACATGGGCTTAGGAGACAGAACTGACTTCGTTGTGAGTCTTAATGGTTTCTTAAGACTTGGAGTGAACTCAACTGCTTCGGAACAGCTCAGGAGAAACTACACCGTTGACATCCAATACAGGAGGGTCACATGTGCTTTCGATGGATCCGACGTTAAGATCAAGATCAACGAGGACAGCAGATTCCCTGACTACCTCAATATCGCCGTCATCTACGTGCCTGGCTCCAACGACGTCGTTGCCCTTCAGATATCCAATGTAAGAAACTCTCAAAAGTTAATTATTACTGCTTGTTAAGGTACTACTAATTAACTAATTGTTATATGTACGAGTTAATTGTGGTCATCTGATGACAATGAGAAACAGAATGATGGTAGGAATTGGATACCACTGGGGAGATCGTTTGGGGGAGTGTTTGATTTGGCAAACGTGCGACGTGGACCATTTAAGGTGAGGGTGCAATTCAGTGGGAGCCAGACTTGGGTGGAGTCACCCAACCATGTGATTCCATCTGACTGGAACGTTGGAGCTATTTATGACTCTGGAATTCAAGCCTAAGTCGTCATCATCTGATTCTGCAATTTGAATAATCATGCGATGATCTACGTACGTACGTACATCATACGACGCATAACCTGTGTGGCTGTTGGTGTTGTGTCGTCTTCTCAGAAAATAAATACGACGTGATTGAATAAACATTATGTTTGTTTGTGTGTGAATCTCAATAATTAAATCATACGTGTCTGCTCTGCTGCAGTGAATATATGTATTAAGTGTTGGTCTGCTTTTCATTTGTGTTGCAATTCATATACATATATGAATAAACAAACCTCTCCGTTCATGCAGCCGTATAATATCTCTGCAATTTGTGCGTTCATATATACACATATATGTATGTATACATACATCACACACACATATATATAGAGTCCCACTGTGCTGGTGGGTGCAATAAGCCGTATAACGAAAGCTGAGCACTTTTTCATTTCATACTTGGTGGCTTAATCTATCACTAGATATATGCATGCCCTGATATAACTGATACTACCACATAAGCGATGATATATAGATGACGCTTGACAATTACAATTAATAATTAATAAAATAGGACTTATATATTGTGGAGTGTTTGATGAATAAAAGGTTTACAAGTGACACTACAAAAAAAACTATGGTTTAATAGCGGTTAAAAATGTGTATTTGTAAAATGCTACAAACGAAAGTAGTAATGGTTGCAAAAACCACTACAAAATCCACTGTTGCAAAGGGATTTTAAAAAATTGACGCTAAAACCTTTGTAGCGATTATCAAACCGCTACTAATATAGGATGAATTTTTAAAAGTAGCACAAAAAATTTAATCCAATTTTGTGTTTAACTTTGTAGCGGTTCTAAACCGCTACAAAATGTTGGGAAAATTAAAAAAATTATACAATAATTTGAGTCCATTGTTATAATATTGTATTGAATAATTTATTATTTAAGTAACTTAACTGATAGTAGTTATTATTTGAGAAGAATGATTAAATTAAGTTAGATAAGTATAAACTATATATATGTAATATTGAGAATGTGTGGGTGATAAGGATTTGTTATGTTGTCTACTAGATATTGATCATTATGGAAGGAATATTGAAAATGTTGAGGAAAAGTCCTTAAATTTGTGGACAAGAAAAAAAATAATTAGTATTAGTATTATAAGAATGAAGACAAATATTGAAATCAAAGAATTAAAATTTTTTTATCATATTTGATCACCTTGCTCAGCTCTTTAGCTCTTCAGAAAAAATTCCCAAATGAGAGAAAATGAGAGGGAAGAAGGGTGGAAAGAAATGAAGGAGTGTTTAAAATGAGGTGTGGTAGGGGTATTTATAAGGATCTGTGTAACGTTTGTAGCAGTTAATGTAATGACCCAAAAATGGGATTAAGGGCTAATGACTTCAAAAATAGATGTAATTATTGTTGATAGACGCTTTTGAAGAATAGAATGTGAATTACGATCTGAATGTGTTTTGAATCAATGTCTAAACCCTGTATTTAAGTTCAATTGTGGATTAACATCTAAATTGAATTAAATAAGAGGGAGGGCGCATGGTAATATGGAATGAAATAATAAATGTGCTTAGTGGTAATTCAAGTGGAATTGCCATAATCAGGGGCAAAATGGGAAAACGGAAAGTTACCGACCGATTGGTCAGTTATCGAAGAGAAAGCTCCTTGATAACTCAAAGATCAATGGTTAGGATTAAGTGATTAATTAAGAGAGTGGAATTATGTGTGAATAAGCTCATGTGTATGTATGAAAGGAGAAACAAGACCATGACAAGTAGCAATATGGAAGCCATTGGATCAAGGTCAAAGTTTTAACATTTTTTTCCTCTCTCCTCTCTCCCTTCAAGTCGGTTAGTTGCATGGAATAGGGGGGAAAATCTGTATCTTCATCATTCTCATCTTCTCTCTCCATTCTCTATTGTCGTGCCAGCTTAAGGAAGAAAGAGAAAGAAGAAAACTGAAGGTTTGTGTTCCATATGACTTTGTATGCTCAACTCATCTTCTTTAAAGTTGTTCATGGTGATGAGAGCTACATTTTCATGGTTTTAGATTTTTGAAAGGCGGTGTTTGAGTACTTGAAGGAATTTGAAAGTTGAAGAATTAAGAAACTAATTTTGGGAAGAGGAAGATGTAAGAAAGAGCTCTCTATTGGTATATTTATTATGATCATTAGTCAAGTTTTGGAAATTTGTGATACTGCCTTGATTTTGGTATGGTGTTAGAATGGACAAGTTAGATAGTGTATTAGGCTGGATTTGGTGCCTTATTGTGTCTTTGTGTTGATGGAGCTAGATGGAACCTTGAAGGAAATGTTGGTGTAATTGGGAAAAGAGTGAGAATGTGGTGCATAAAACCAAAACTTGATGTTAGAATGAGAATTGGGTTGTTTTGGTGTTTCCAATGGGTTTCTTATAAAAATTTGTGTGGAAAAAGGTGGTTTGTGAAGCTTGAGAACCATTGGACACTTTGGTGAGGAATTTGGAAAATTCTGTCAGTTGCTGCGATTTTGGCTCCTGATAAGCCTCACTCGAGTGCATCAGAGTGTCACTTGAATGCAGCATCTTGTTTTCCCTTTTCTGTCAGTTGCTGCGGTTTTGGCTCCTGATAAGCCTCACTCGAGTGCATCAGAGTGTCACTTGAATGCAGCATCTTGTTTTCCCTTTTCCTTTAGTTTTTGGTCGCACTTTCATGCCAGGATGCAAGAGTGCACATTTTCACTTGCAAGTGATAAGGGACATCACTTGAGTGAACCTTGTCTCACTCGAGTGATAGAGTATGGTGCATTGTATGGCCGCGTCTCGAGTCATCACTAGCTGGCCATTTTGCAAGAGTGTCTCAGCACCCATAAGTGCTATGCCATCACTCGAGTGCCGAGCTAGTGCTCGAGTGCACCTTCCCCTCTAGGATTTTTGTTGCTCTCGGGTAGTCACTTTCTGTGCCTCACTTTCTAGTACTCGGGTGAGTGTGAGGCTACCACTTGAGTGTTGGGTTCAGGACTCGAGTGGTGTGATTACTTTCTATCTCAGTTGTTGCTCTTGGCCGAGCACTCGCATGAGTGAGCTGTTCTCACTCAGGCACAAATTGTCTCATCACTCGAGTAAGGCTTTTTTCACTCGAGTGCATGAGTCAAAAATCAGTGTAATACTTCTGAAAAAAAGGATATTTGGGGTAGTTCTTCTAACCTTTTAGGCATGTGTCTAGGCTTCCATTAGCCACCCAAAGAGTTCAAATGATAACCAATTTAAAGTGTTATGAAGATAAGAACTTGGAATAGGGAATAACCTGTCCTCCTTGATTTTGGTTTATAGGGTTTGATATTTGCCCTGTTCATGAACAGACAGTGCCAGAGTACACCAAGAAAGAACAAGGTAGTGACTCTTTCTCTTATACTATATGCGATGCATTGTATGTGTGTTATATAATTGTTTTGTGATGATTTTGAATGCTGCAAGTCGGTGGATATGTGAGCCGAAAGGCAATTTGTGAAAGCCGAAAGGCTATTTGTGGGCCAAAAGGCTATTATGGGCCAAAATGCTATGTGTGTGCACTGCCACGCCAACAGTCCCTGAGTCGCTAACAACGGATTGGGTAAGGACTGCGTGCCCTCCCGACGGTAAAAGGGGATGAGGGTGGGGTGTGATATGTGTTCGTGCTGCTATGCTGTGTGATGATTTACTTGCATGCTTTGTGATTACATGTGATATGAGTGATCTGTTACTACTGGGATTTTTTCGAATCTCATTCTTCCCTTTGACTAACCTTCAAACAGGGCAACCGGCTCCAAGGGAAAGAAGATGACCAAGGGCGGATAGGACTCCTTAGGGAGATTTTTACTTTGGTTGTTGGTTATCTATTTTGGATTGAGGATCACTGTATAATCGGTGTATATTATTTTGGGATACATTTTGTGTAATCCCCTTTACGGGAAATAGTAAACCCTTAGTATTTATATGAAACCCGGGATTTGTCGGGATTTTTGTTGCATGCTCTGGTATATTAATGTGATTTAACTGCGCAGAGTAGTTATATTCGAATTGTGAAATTTGAAACCAGGCTTAAAAAAAACTTTTGAAAGAATTTGTGAAAACTCTACCGTAAGAAAGGGATGGTAAATGAGTTTGATTATTATTGGTCTCTATTTCATCTTAATTATGTATTTTCAAATCATAATTATTGTTTATAAGTTAGGGGGTTACAGTTAATATGACTGTTTTTGTAGCGGTTGGTATTTGTAGCAGTTTATGTGACATTCTTTGTAGCTGTTTGTTAGCATTGTGAAATTCATATCAAAGTGGCACATTTACACTTAATTTATCACACTTTTTGATTGATTAATGGGTATATGAGGATTGAAGTGTGAAGGAAATGTGCCTAATGAGTGTTTGGTTAAAAAGGATATAATTCTTTGATTAAATGTGAATATTTTGCTGTCATACATCACCCTTTGCTTTGTATAGACTTTCTTGTGTTCATAGGATCACACTTGAGACACTTAAAGAGCCAATGGAAGCACAAATCATTGATTAAGAAGTTGGGAAGAAGAGCAAAACACCATTGCATCATTGAAAAAGCTAAAAGAGTTGAAGACAAATGCTTGGCTGCAGCCAGAAAACCTCCAGAAAGTTTTGGGCTACAGCCAAAACGCGAAATTGGTAGCTGTGCGTTTTGTTTCTAGGTCATTTAAAAGGAAAATGCTGAAAGGAAAAGAGGAGTTTGACATTCAGAGGTTTTGTGAGGCGGCTAAGGAGCATTTCCAAACAAAGGAGAGGGGTTTTCTCAAGGAAATCAAGTGGGATTGAAGATTGAAAGAGATTCCAGCTCAATTTCTCTTGGTTTTTCTGTACTCATTCCATTTCTCCTTTGTAATTCTGATATGGCTGCACTAAATGTTGACATGTGTGATTCATTTTTGAACATGAGTAGCTAAGGTTTTCATTTTAGGATTGTTTTTGAACCTTTGTATGGATTAAACTTGATTCCTTCTCTCTTTTAGTATCTAATGACATATATATGTTAATTCTACCCTGTTTTTCTGATATTCGTGATTGGCCATCACTGTGGATAATTTGTTCAATTAAATTAAGCTTGAGAGAGTTAATTTAATTGTAGAACTTTGGTAGAATTATGCTAGACTTGAAGTTTAAGAATTAAACGGATGGTTTGTTAGTAACATAGAGATATAGTTATTAACGTAGCATTGTCAAATTAAGGTGGTTAATTAATGATTATTTTCCCTTAACTGTAGCAAGAGATTGTTCATGTTAAAGGAGGATATAAATTTGGTTATGACTTGAGAGAGCTTAACTAATTGCTGGTGAACCTTAGACTGACACATATATATATCTATCCCATCACTACAAAAAAAAAACGTGATTTAGTAGCGGTTAAAAATGGGTATTAGTAGCGGTTTTAACCACTACAAACAAGGTTAGTAGCGGTTACTAGAACCGCTACTAAATCGTACGTTGCAAGCAGTTTTGTAGTGGTTATATAAAACCGTTACTCAATCAAAAATAACCGTTATATCCTTTGTAGCGGTTCCACTTAACCGCTACAACACCCACATGGACAAAATTTTTTTCAGAGATATTTGTAGCTGTTATATAACCGCTACAAATATAAAAAATTGAAATTTTGAGAGCTAAAAAAAAGACTTTTTTTTTTATTTTGTAGCAGTTAACAAACCGCTACAAATATAAAAAATTGAAATTTTGTTGGCGAAAAAAAAATGACATTTTTTTATTTTGTAGCGGTTAATAAACCGCTACTAATTTTGAATTTCATGAAATTAGTAGCGGTTTTGAAAATAAATATATAGAATAATATATGAGTGTACAATTCTTATTGAAGGAAGGGTTAAACTTGAGTGCAATTAATCAATATATGTCTATGTGGTTGCAACTTCTCAATTGTTGTTAGTTTCAAGTTCTCACTTCCTCCAATTGGTTTTCCAACATGACGGATTAAAAACTCTCTTATAATGGCTCAGGTTCAGGACAATCGTATACACGAGGCGATCGGTTGAAAGCTATCTCAATGTCATCAAAATATCTTGAGCAAAAATACATGATCTCATTCCCTATGTAACCTTCAGCTATAGAACCTTCTAGCCACGCCCTATTCCTTATGTAAGATTTCAATTTCCTATAAAACCTATAAAGTAAAGAAGGAAAAATGAAACTAAATGCTGAAATGGGCGACTAGCAAATTTAGAAAGTAATGTTGACGCATATATGTAAAATGAGTACCTCTTAATAGGATAATCTATCAATATTAAACTAGGCCAGCGAGCTCTGTTTCATGAACAAGGTGGACTGTCAGGTGAACCGTTACAGTGAAAAAGGATGAAGGAAAAATCATCTCCAAATGACAAAGTGTAAGCATGATTTTAGACTGCAGTTGAACAATTTCCTCAATAATCAAAACCTTGTAACGCAACTTCCGGAAGAAAGAACACAACTCCCTTAAACGATGGACACATCGGGAGGCAGTGCATTCTTTATAGCCAGCAAAAGTAATTGTTGAATAAGAACATGTGAGTTATGACTCTTCAGCCTAGCAACCTTTTGGGCCTACATGTCAAGACATTGCGCAATGTCATTTGAATACCCATTATGAGCTTTTATTTTCTTCAACATTGTGAGGAAGACTTTCTTGTTCGGTTTTATGAGGGTGAATTTTGCCGGTTAAAATTTTTCATGCTCATCTGGCCACACATATTCACGAACACCTATGGCTCGTAAATCTTTCTTCGCTTGAAGATGATCCTTTGACTTACTAGGTTCATTAAGTAGCGTGTATAACACATTTTCGCATACATTTTTTTTCAATATGCATGACATCAAGACTGTGTCGAAGTAAATTAGATTTCAACTATGGAAGCTAGAGTAAAGAAAATGCTTATCTTCCGCCATTACTGAGGCATATAAGCAGAAGTATTACTAGTCTTTCACCCTGCTTTTGCTACATTGTCACTTTTTCCAAACTTGAATTCAACATCCTGAAGCTGCTATAAGATATTTGCATCGGATAAAGTATGAGGAGGTCCTCTTTTTCCGGTATTGTATTGAAATGATTCCATTGTAGTCTAAACTTGTGCTTACCATTGAGTAACCTCCGATGACCTATGAAGTACCACTTTCGATTGTGGGCAAGGTGCACTGAGTTAGAGTCAAAATTGTAAGCTGGACATGCCGTCCTAATATGTACATTCCACCCAGATAATGTTCCAAGCCCAAGAAAGTCACTTATCATCCACATCAAGGCTGCATGCAAGTTGAACAGTGTCTTCTCGTACACGTCATATGTCTCGATGCAGACATTCCACAAGTCTAGCAATTCCATAATAAGCAGTTGGAGATACACATTGATGTCATTATCCGGTGCCTTTTTGCCTAGAATGATCATAAACAAAACGAAGGAGCTTTGGTTTATACACATCCAGGGGCCAAGTTGTAGGGAACTAAGACTACTGGCCAAATACTATAACTTATGCTGCTAAGATTTCCAAATGGATTAAAACTATCAATCGCCAAAGCAAGCAAAACATTTCTATGGTCAGCTGCAAAAGATAGAAAGTCTGAGTCGAATGCTTTCTCGGCTTCTTCATCCTGTGGATGTCTTAATTTACCATCTTCATTCTTATTAACTTCATGACACCTCATGTGTTCAGCTATTTTGGACGACATAATCAATATTTATAACCGGGGCTTTAAAGAAAAGTACCTGAGAATCTTTCCAGGTTTCTTCTTCTGCTTTCCCCCCTTCCGAATTGTTTTGTACCTCGATGTGTGACGTCGCTTACAAGTCTCCCTACTAGCATTATCTCCCTAATACATCATATAATCATTGGGGTATGCATCACTTTTTTGGTAGTTCAAGCCCAATCTGTTAATAATCTTTTTGGCCTCATAGAATGATGTGGGAATCTCTGCGTCGGGGAATGCATCTAATCATAAAGAGTAAACTTTGTTTTCTTTGGCCCCACAGTGGAAAAAATAAATTGTACAGTGGAAAAAGTAAATTATGCGTTTTAGTTCAAGAGTAATTTATTAATTTTGCTTTTAATTCGGGATCAATTAAGAACATTAAATTCTTTATTGGCATTTGTGAATGTTTATATATGTATTCATCCAATATTCAGAATATGTGAGCTATTAATTTCAGGCCTCTAGTATATATATCATCTCCCAAAAAATCTGCAATTAACGCCTTAAGGCGCTTCAGTGACACAAAATGAATCAATTATAAGATTACATTAATATAAAAAATTGTAAAAAGTTTTATTATGCATAATTGAAGGCATTAAAATAGTATATTTCATTCTTAACACTGATCTTTTTCTGGTACAATTGTCTGGCACTCATTACTATTTATCTAAATTTAGATATTACGAGGGTCTAATTTGAATGAACGGGCTTTTATAATATAATTTTTTTTCATAGAATTGAGATTCACGCGATTAATGCTTGATTAAGAAATTGAATTAATCTATTATATCTATTGCAATCATTGTTAGTAATAAATTAAAGCTGTATTATTAGTAAGTTTCTGGACTTCTGCAGATATCCGACGTCTTTCCTTTTTTATCAAGTGTCACCGTTCATCTTTCTATATATCAAGCTGTTAAACTCGTGAATTTTAAAAAAAAAAAATCATGAAAATGACATAAACTCATATCTTGAACTTGAATCATAAACTCTCTGAGTTTATTTTCATCATTAAATAGGTATTAATAGTGTATAATAAATAATTAAAATATAAAAAAAATGACAATAATTGGATTTAAATATTTTTTAAATCTAAATAATTGAAATTAAATAAATCAACATTCATAATTTACTGTATTTAATAAGTTAATTTCTATAAAACTCATATATAAAGTTGTTAAACATGATCGAATCAAAAAAGCTAACACGAGTTTAAAGGTGAATTAACACGGTTTTATAAGCTAGAAACATAAAAACATTAAATTAATTAGTTTAACCAAGCTTACAACAATCATGAGTTTATCAGTAACTCGACTCAGTTTGGTAAGCTAGAAACGTAAAAACAGTAAACTCGGAGAGTCAACTCGTGAGTTTGATAACAATGCTATATACTTCCTCTCTATAGTCTAAATCATTTCAACTAATTTATTGGAATTGAAAAATTGTAATTAACTCATTAAATTTACCTTAAATTGAATGTATTTCAACTTTACCTATATCAAATAAGGTTTTAATGAAGAGAGAAAATACAATGAGTTAAATATTTTTTTTGCCAGAACAATGGCCTATATTGAAACATTAACTATAAGGACAAAATAAAAAAAAATAAGCATTATTTCTTTTCTTAGTGACTTATATTGTGGGTTGAATGGAGTATTAAAAATGTTGCAACAATTAACGCCCAGATAGGCGATTTGGCATTGTATTCATAAATAGATAATCAATAAACTTGAGATGATATATATTAATATTATATAGATACACGCAAAAGATCGAGATGATGATGTGCTTTTAAACAAAGGTCAAGATTGGTAGGCCCTACAATGAAATCAAATCCGAAGGAGAAGAATGTCCCTGTCAACAATACATGCATCAGGCCTCCATTAGAACCTATAAATACCATCCACGTCTGTTTGGCATGCCAAACCACAAAACCCAATACATATAAAGTTCATAGTTTCAATATTTGCTCTCTTTTGAATTTGCCATTGGGATAGCAATGAGGCTAAGTTCTAAATACCTGGTGGTCCTTGTTTGTGTGTTGTTCTTGCCTGCTCTATGCCTCTCCCAATTCACAAACTCCAGAGCCACTTTTTACATTACCTCTGATGGCAATGGAACCCCAAGTACGTAAAACTCCTCCCTATTTACCCCTCTCTCTCCACACACACACATCACCTTCTGTGTATTCAAAATCAAAACCATGTTTATAAGCAAAGCCATGGCTCAGCCTAGAGGCTATTAGCTTGCAACATGAGTTCTATCTTACTTTAAAAATCAATCTACAAGTTCTTATAATTTTATTTAATTCTTAACAAAGTCTTTGTAATTTTTTTTTATCGAGTTCTTATGATTTCACTTGTTTTTAATGAGGCCATTGTAAGTTACTATTCTTTTTTTCATCAGATCTCATAGTTTCACTTGGTTTTTAATCAAGTTCTTGTAATGTTTTTCCTTTTATCAGTTGTACTAAAATGCAAAAACTTACCTGTGGTTGTTGTTGTTGTTTCCTTATTATTTTGCTGCTGCTTAGTTTTTTATTCTTAAGATATCGTGTGGCCTTCTAAATATTATTATTGATGACGAAATGACATATGAGTACATGTTATGTTATCAGCCGGAGGTTGTGGATTTGGCGATTACGGGAGGACTGAAAACTCAGGGAGGGTGGCCGGAGTGTCTGATGCGCTATGGAGAGGTGGCGCTGGATGCGGTGCCTGCTACCAAGTAAGTGTGTCGTCTTGACGGACTAATTAATTAACGACTCTACAAATTAAACATGTACATATCTTCAATAACGATTATACATATATACGTGTTTGTTTAATTAATTCCATGTAATGGTGTTGTAATTATTCAGGTAAGGTGCACGGACACACAATTATGCAGAACTGACGGGGTGACGATAGCGGTGATGTTTGCTTCTGTCGCTAAAGCAATCAATTAAACTAGGTCCTAATTAATTATGTAGTTTAGGGTTAACCTAGGTCATTCTCCCAAGAAGCAAGCTATGAGTTTTCTTTAGGATTGATTTTCTAGTGATAAAAGATGCAATGGAATGGACCTAAACTAGAATGCAAGACACTACTACCTAAATGCAATTAAACTAACTAAATGTACTAATGCAATTAATTCTAAACCTATATGACTAATATGAGAATGAAACTAATCTATATGAAGTTGAATGCAATTTTTGGGGGGTTTTTTTATGAAAGAGGAATTAAAATGTTAAGCAAAATATTATAAAGAAGCAAGACAAATGACAAAGGGTTTAATTCAATTATGATGATGAAGGGGATAACTTAGGATTCACATGGATTTAGCTTTCTTAGCCATTTAATTTATTAGACCAAAGGAAGGTTCATGAAAAATTGGAGTTAATAAATTTAATCACCTGGGAAATCCTCAAACTCAATAACACCTAATCCTCTAGAAAACTCATAATGGAAAAAGTGGTGGTTAATTAAATCCATTAAAAACCAACCACAATTGTTTAAGATAGTTTTGGAAATTATGTTCACAATTGCCTAATTAAACAATTTGACAATTAGTCACCTAATTAAACAATCAAGAGATTAAACCCAATTTGACAATTAAATTAATAATGAAAAATCAATTAATAATCTAATTGACAATCAAAAGGTTTGCAAACAAAAACCCAACAATCATTTAATTAAGAACAATTTAAATCTAAGATATCAATTCAATCCAAATCAAAAATAAGTCTACAATCTAAAACTAGTTTGTTCTTAATTAATACAACCCAAAATCATTTAAAAGTAAATAATCTTAAGTTTTGAATCAAAAAGATAAAAAGAAAGATAATCCCTTATAGTCTTTAAGTGTAAGCTCCTAGACTCTAACTTTCCTCATACTTATCCCAAGTTGCCTCCCAAAAGAATTTAAGCTACCATGATAATCCTTTCTCCTTCACGCCCCAAGCTGCACGTCACAGCCATGAAAATTGCTTTGTCAAATATTAATTGATGTTGATTGGGGCCGTGGGACCCGCGTGGACAATCTGGATTGTGTGCGTGAATTGAATAATAGATGAAGAAGGTGTTATGCGTGAGAGAGGGAATGGCTGGATAGGGTGTGATGAGAAAGGGCGAAACAGTGACTCCGTGGTTCTTCTTGGTTCAGCGTCTGTGAGTATGTGATTTCCAGCGGCTGTGTCTCCGCGTCCTCGCGTCAGTCCGTGTCTGTGATTTTTTTTTTTTGCGTGCTGTGGCGGCTAGGTTAATTTATGGGAGGTAGAGAGAGTTTTTGGGATTTAATCTTAAACCTATTAAAATTCAATAAGCCCAATAAAATTCAATAATTAGATATTCTTTGAACTTTTAAGAAAAATTCTGCATCGTAGGACCTTTCAATCTGCTTTTCCTTACTCTGCAAGAATTAAATAAAATCGTGATCTATCATATATTTAAAAATATTATCCCATCACATGATAAAAATTAAAATATTATCAATTTAAGCCCAATAATATCATAATCAATTTAAATTTATATTATTTCCTATAATTTGTTAATAATCCAAATATTATCTAATGAATCCAAATTAGCCTAAAATAGTTTCCAAAATAAATAAATAAGGTGGGATAAAATATATAAAATTTAGGATTTATCAAACGGTAAGACATGGGTGGAGGAGACAGAACAGACTTTGTTTTGAGTTTTAATGCTTTCTTAAGACTTGGAGTGAACCCAGCTGCTTCCGAACAGCTCAGGAGAAACGGCACCGTTGACATCCAATACAGGAGGGTCACATGTGCTTTCGATGGATCCAACGTTAAGATCAAGATCAACGAGAACAGCATATTCCCTGACTACCTCGCTATAGCCGTCATCTACGTTCCTGGCTCCAACGACGTTGTTGCCCTTCAGATATATCCATTGTAAGAAACTCACCACACTTAATTATTAGTTCTTTTTGAGGTACTACTAATTAACTAATTGTTATATGTATGAGCTAATTGTGGTCATCTGATGATAATGAGAAACAGAATAATGGTGAGACTTGGATCCCACTGGGGAGATCGTTTGGGGGAGTGTTTGATTTAGCAAACGCGCCCCGTGGACCATTTAAGGTGAGGGTTCGATTCAGTGGGAGCCAGACTTGGGTGGAGTCGCCCAACAATGTCATTGCAGCTGACTGGAACGTTGGAGCTATTTTTGACTCTGGAATTCAAGGCCTAAATAATCATCATCTGATTCTGCAATTTTTTGAATAATAATGCCATGATCTACGTACGTACGTAGGTACATCATACGACGCCGTAACCTGTGAGGCTGTTGGTGTTGTGTCATCTTCTCAGAAAATAAATACGGCGTGATTGAATATATAAACATATGCTTGTGTGTGAATCTCAATAATTAAACCATATGTGTCTGCTCTGCTGGAGTGAATATATGTATTAAGTGTTGGTCCGCTTTTCTTTTGTGTTGCACTTCATATACATATATGAATAAATAAACCTCTCTCTTCTTGCAGCCGTCTAATATATATATCAGCAATTTGTGCGTTCATATATATGTATCTATGCATCGAACATAGATAGAGAGAGAGAGAGAGAGAGAGAGAGAGAGAGAGAGAGAGAGAGAGAGAGAGAGAGAGAGTCCCACTGTGTGCTGGTGGGTGCAATAAGCCGTATAACGAAAGATGAGCACTTGTTCGTTTCATACTTGGTGGCTTAATCCATCACTAGATATATGCATGCCCTGATATAACTATACTACTACATAAGCGATGATATATAGATGACGCTTGACAATTACAATTTTTTAACAAATATAATTAACAAAATAGAATTTATATATTGTGGCGTGTTTTGACTAATAAAAAGTATGCAAGTGATGGCTTAAGACTTGGCAGCGGGCAAAAGAAAAAGAAAATATGATCACAAAAATAAACATAATACAGAATTATTTGAATACCCAATATTGCCTTCGAAAAAAATATATTGTTCTTCACAATTACATTAACTTTTATTATAATATGAATAAGAAATAATTCAAAAGAATTTAGAATATATTGTGGCATGTTTGACTTTGACTAATAAAAATAAAAGGCATGGAAGTCGATTTCAAATTTTAGAGAAGACACTTGTGTTCAGAGGAGCAGCCATGGGCCGGATAATAATATAAAAAAAAAGGTTTGAAAGTCACATAATAGACTTGGGCCAGATCAGGTAAAAGAAAACTGTCGTATGTGCCAATTTAAAATAGGGAGAATTGTAAAAAAAGACCTCACTGGCAAATTAATTACCAAATGGGACTTGAGAAGATCATCTACACATGAGGGAATATCTTCTACATATAGGGGAATATATGTTTTGTACACGCATAGGGAAAAATATTGCACACAGGGAAGTTCGTTTGCACACAGGGGAAGATCTTTAGTACACCGGGGTCCCATTTGGTAATTAAGTTCCTATTGAGGTATTTTTTCACAATTCTCCCTTTAAAATATGGTATAATAATAATAATAATAATAATAATAATAATAATAATACATAATTTAGTTTTCAAATACAAAAGTATTAATTGAGAAGCGTCCCAATTTTTATTAACACGGGCAAAAAATTTAACTAACACACCATATATAAAGTAACAGAGCCCACAGAATTATTAAAACTTTAAAATAAATTGAATGAAAAAAACTAAAAAAAAAAAAGGGGGAGAGGGGTGTTTTTATTGATTTCCCTCTCCATTTACCCTTCATTGAATGTATCTACCATTAGATTAACTTTCAATTGTTGAGATTTAATAATATGTAAATAATATCATTATAATAAAAATCTACTATAATAAATCTCAATTATTGAAAGATGATCTCATGATAGATACATTCAATAGAAAGTAAATAGACAGAAAAATCAATAGAGATACATCTCTTCCAAAAAAAAGGGACGGCGTTTGTCATCTTATTTGTTAGGTATTAAAAACCAGACCGGACTAGCCGGTTCAGCCCATGAACTGGGGAACTGGTGGTCCAACCGGTTTGGTCCTGTGGGTGAACCGTATGAACCGGTTCACCTTTTTTTTGTGAAAAAAATCGTTTTTAATTCATTTTTACACATGATTTCATATAAGCCTGAAATATTTACTTCCTCACCGATCCAGCCCCGGTTTAGCTTCCGTTTGACTCTTATCTGACTTACTGACTTTTAACCCAGTATCCGGACCGATTCAGTGTTCGATCTGATTTTCAGTACCTTGTTTATTTGGTCTTGCACAGAAGGGATGGACAAATTATTCTGACAGGTGGACAACGGGAACGGAACAAAACAAAACAAAACAAAACAAAGAAGGAAGGAAGGGCTTAGATTACAATCAAACTATATAGAATGACCTAAATTTTATTTTTTACCTCAAAAGTAATTAAAAATGAAAGTGAAATGACCCGTCTACCCCCTAATAAGAGAAATAATTTTGCTTCACCTCCCGCACCGATATTGACAGCTTCAGTAAATAGTTGACCTCAACATAAACTAAACAATTGATTGCCCCAGTAAAGTAGTATATGCGCGTGAGGGTCTCAATGTGTACTATTTGAAACTTGGCTTGTTTAGTATTCCCTTCGATCTTAAATATAGGATAAAGTTTATAATATAAATTGCACTACAAACTTTGTTCTATATTTAGGACCGGAGGTAATAGTTTTCATCATGGCATTCAAAAAGTAACTTTATTTCAAAATTAAAAGTATGTCTTCAATTATATAATATCGCCATGCAACAAATCTAATACATATTTTTATACATTATACAAAATATTCAAGGGTTGAAATGCAATCGCACAGTTGCTAAAACGGCTTATGATTTGAAATATTTTCCGATATTAATCAATTAGATATATAATAAAAAAAGGAAAAAAGAAAAAACATCAGGCCTCATAATTTTAGTCAGCCTATTGACAGTTGGCAAAAAAATTATTTTTAAGGAAATTAAAGTGCAAGTCTTGATCTTGAACTTAATTAATTAAGAACAATTATATGTTTGACAGAGAACAAAATTGTTGCCGATACGAGTAAAAGAGATAAAGACGTGTCACCTCTCTTGAAAAGGCACTTGCTTAATTGAAAGTCCTAACCCTCTCTTACTCTACTTAAGTCTTATGCAAGAAATATAGAAATTATTAATTGAAAAATCTGTCATCAATAATATCATAAGATATGAACCTATTTATACCATGGTTCCCGGACCCGGACCGGACCGGAAACCGCCGAACCGGTCACTAGACCGGTCCGGTCCGGGTCCCAAATTTTTTAAATTTTTTTTTTTTAACTTTTTCCTTTAGAATTTCATACTATAAGCCTAAAATTTTCAATTACTCACCGGTCTGGTCCCGGTTTAGCTCCGGTTTGGTCTCGGTTTGACCCACTGACCCTTAACCCAGTACCCCGACCGGTTCAATACCCGGTCCGAGTTTTAATACCTTGATTTATACACACTTGGTGCTGTCCTATTGGGCCGAACAATAGGAAGACATTACAGGCCCAATCCATTACACATACAAAGCTGTACACATTATCCTAAAATAAAGTGTGTGTTTGAAACAACGATAAAAAAAATGGAGTTTCTCAATTTAGCTTTTAGTAATTTTATTTTTGGTAAAAGCCCGATTGTATAATGTGATTTATGTTTGGAACAACAATTGTATAAATGACTTTTGCAAAAGTAAAATTTGTTTGGATTGACTTAAGCACAAGTGACTTTTGTGATAATAGTAAGAAAGAGTGGGTGGAAAAATATTTTAAAGGGTTAAAAATACCAAAAAATAGTTTAAAATAATTTTTGGAACTGAAAAAGTACATTAAGGATAAAATTGCAATCAGTCTGATAACACACTGGGTACAGTTGAAAAAATATTTTAAGGGTTAAAAACACAAAAAAAATAGTTTAAATTAATTTTTGTAGCCAAAAAAGTATATTAAAGGTAAAATTGCAATCAGTTTGATAGCATACTGGACACAACTGAAAAAATATTTTAATCATTCACACTTTCCCCAAACGCTAAATCAGGAAAAGCTGAGAAATAGAGCTTATGGCAAAAGCTATGTGTGTGTTTGGAGACCCTTTTTAAGCCCAATTGGAGGCCATAAGTTCAATTACCAATTGAGAATTTAAATTTGAGTGTTTGGAGAGACCAATTGGCAATTGAGCTTTTGCCAAAGCCCAATTGGTGAAAGCTCAATTGGGAGAAGCTAGAAAATGGAGCTTTTGTTAAAAGCTAATGACATTTTATGCTAGATTGGGTTGTCTGGAAATTAGTTATATGATATTGACTTTTCCCGTAAATATTTTTTAAATAGTATGTAGTATCAAAAAATATTTTTTGAGTGTTTTTAACCCCTTAAAATATTTTTCTAGTTATACCCACTACCTAGTGTGCTATCAGACTGATTGCAATTTTACCCACTTTCTAGTTGTATACTCAAAAAAAAAAATTTGAGTGTTTTTAACCCCTTAAAATATTTTTTTTTGTGTTTTTAATCTCTTAAAATATTTTTTCAGATGTACCCAGTGAGTTATCAGACTGATTTCAATTTTACCTTTAATGTAGTTTTTCAGCTCCAAAAATTACTTTAAAATATTTTTTTGATGTTTTTAAACCCTTAAAATATTTTTCAAGTTGCACCTAATGTGTTATCAAACTTATTATAATTTTACTTTTAATGTACTTTTTCAGCTCCAAAGATTACTTTAAAATATTTTTTTTTGTGCTTTTAGCTCTTTAAAATAATTTTTTAGTTGTACCTAGTCTTAGGAGATCGACTACAATTTTATCTTTAATTTATTTTTTTATCATTATCACAAAAGCCCAATTGACAATCGCTGTTCCAAACACATCATTTTTTTCATGATTGCAAAAGCCCAATTGACAATCGCCAATCCAAACACAAATCACATTACATAATTTAGCTTTTATCAAAAGTAATATCACAACAAGCCCAATTGAAACAAGCCCAATTGACAATCGCTGTTCCAAACACACATAAGTTTGGGGGCTGACAATCGCTGTTTCAAATTACCAATTGACTTTTGCTCATCAATTGAGCGTTTGGGGGGCTCAAACGCTCCCCCCAAACACACATAAGTTTGGGGGCTGAAAATATCAAAAGTCCCTAACTTAGATAACAAATATATTTGCACACTTTCTCCAACTGGCTTAGTTAACAAGTCCGTCTACTAGTTATTGTAGCTAATATGCAGCAAATTAAATCAATTTCCTTTGACTTCCACTTTTTACGAATGAAGTGGCAATCCACTTTAATGTGTTTAATACGCTCATAATATACCTGATTCGCAGCAATATGAATTGCCGCCTTGTTATCATAATATAGCTTTTTGGTTTTTCGAGAATAATTCCCAAATCTCAAAGTAAGCTATGTGCCCATACTATTTCTAACACAGCCATGCTCAATGCTTGGTATTTCGCTTTGACCGACGACTTCGACACGATCACCTACTTCTTCGTTTTCCACATCACCAAGGAGCTGCCTAGCTTCAATAGATAGCCGGTAACGGATCTTCTAATCATCCTACAAGCTACCCAATCAGTATCACAATAGCATTCAAGTTTCACACTTCCTTCTGAGCTGATGAGGACTCCTAAACAAGGACTCCCTTTGAGATAGCATAACACATTCCTTGCCATAGCCATGTGATGCTTAGTCGATGAAAAATCCCTATTTTTATTATATATTTTTATACTTTAATTGGGGATTTTATCGTAATTATGGAGCTTAAAATGTTTTCTTGAGATAAATTGAGATTAAAAATAAATATATTAAATTAGGATTAAAAAGGGTAAAATTGTTATAAAAATTGTAATTACTCTTAATTATTGAGTTTTCTGAGAATATTTGATGTTGGTTTAATTGTTTTAATGGTAGGTACTTGAAAAATGTGATTAAAAATGAAAATGACAGTTTGGGGCTGAAATTTGACAAATGTCAGTTTGGTCCCACGAATTTTGAAAATGCCAGTTTGGTCCACGAGTAAAACACTGCGTTTTGCTTCTTCTCTTTAGGTCTGAATTTTGACAGCTGAGGGACAAATTCACGGATTGAAAAACCAGAGAGCAAAGCAGCAGACACACAACTTCAGACCTTCCATCATTTTTCGATCTCCTTTCCTTCATCGTCTTCATCACCAAAGATCACCTTCTCCGTCGCTGGTGAATATAGCTCTCATCACCATTATCCCTGGCAACGGAGCTGCTACTCTTCTGCATCACCGTAGGAGGAATAGAGTTGTGTGTGTGAGCTGGGAGCTTTGGCCTGTGTCACATCCCTCATCTCGCCATCTTTCATCCATCATCGTCCCTCTCCTGTCATCACCACCACTTTCACCACCGCCGGTGAGCTTGTAGGAAGAGGGGGACTAGAGCTTGGAAACCCAAGGAGCCGTGAACAAGACAAAAGGCAGAGGCACTGTGAGTGTGGAGTTGTCGTGAGGGAGCTGTCACCTTTGAAGTTTTCTCCAGAAGGACCACAAAAAAGACGTGCGAGAACAAAACCTTTATTACTTTTTGGAAGAAGACAAAAAATAATACACCACACCACCTGACATATGCACAGACCATTGTTTATATAAGTCCCTATTGGATAAAAGTATCATCCACTCTAACTAATTACAAAATCAGAAAACAAATAGAAAACAAATAATATTTTCCACATTACAGTACTACCCTTAATGAACCAAATAGGATTATTCCACACTCCCCCTCAAGTTGGAGGCTGGAATATATTAACAATTCCCAACTTGGCCAATAATCTTCCCTGTACATCTTTCCCAACAACTTTAGTTAACATATCAGCCTCTTGATCTTCAGATCTCACATGTCTTAAAGTAATGAGCTTCTACTTCAACTTCTCACGAACGAAGTGACAATCAATCTCAATGTGCTTAGTTCGCTCATGAAAAATAGGGTTGCTTGCAATGTGAATGGTAGCCTTGTTATCACAATAAACTCTCACTGGGTTCTTATGACTAACGCTTAGATCCTTGACCATTCCCACAGTCCAGACAATCTCAGAAACAGCCATGCTTAATGCATGATATTCAGCCTCTGCTGATGACTTAGATACAGTTGCTTGCTTCTTGGTCTTCCACATCACTAGAGATCCTCTAAATTTTAACAAATAGCCAGTGACTGACCTCCTTGTTGTTCTGCATGATCCCCATCTGCATCACAGAAGCATTCTAACTCCAAAGTGCCTTCAGAACTCAATAGAACACCAAGGCCGGGACTGCCTTTCAAATATCGCAGCACATTCAAGGATGATGCCATATGCTCCTTAGTTGGCCTTTGCATGAATTGACTCAACGTCTGCACACAAAAGGAAATGTCAGGACGTGTCATAGTCAAATATATTAGCTTACCAATAAGTTGCCTATAGCGCTCTGATCTGCCAGTAACTCCTCCACCTTGTTTCTGCCTTCTTCAAATGCTACTAGCTTCTGATTTTGTGCTAAAGGAACTCCAAGAGGCCTGCAAGCACTCATACCAGTTTCTGCAAGAATATCAAGCACATATTTTCTTTGGCATAATATAATTCCCTATTTTGATCTAGTTACCTCTATGCCCAGAAAATATTTCATCAAACCAAGATCCTTGATCTTAAATTTTCTATGTAAAAATACTTTAGTTTCTAGAATACCATGCTCACTACTACCAGTAATAAGCAAATCATCTACATAGACTAGTATTAACACAACACCATCCTCTCGGTTCATAATGAAAAGAGAATAGTCATACTCACTTTATTTGAATCCGACATCACACAATGCCTCCGAGAGCTTTTGGTTCCATTGTCTCAAAGCTTGTTTTAGTCTATATAAGGACTTATTCAATTTGCACACCAAGTGCTCCACCTTACTTTCAAAACCTTGAGGAATCTTCATATATACTTCCTCATCAAGGTCTCCCTGCAGAAAAGCATTGCATACATCCATTTGGTGCAATTCCCACTCACACATTGCTGCTAGTTTAAGGACTAATCTTACTGTTAGCATTTTTACTACAGGTGAAAATGTTTTATGATAGTCAACTCCCTCTCTTTGGTTATATCCTTTAGCTACAAGTCTTGCCTTAAACTTATCTATGCTGCCATTAGAATTATATTTTATCTTATAGACCCATTTACAGCCTATAGCTCTTTTTCCTTTAGGTAAAGGGATAATGTTCCAAGTCCTATTATTTTCTAGGGCCTGAATTTCGTCATTCATTGCATCAATCTAGCATTTGTCCTTAACATCATCATCATATAATTCAGGTTTATGTATCATATCAATAGTTGTTAAGAAACACATATGATCACATGATATATTGCTATATGACACATATTTATGTATGCTATAAAGGTACTTATCTGGTTTTCCTATTTGAATTAAGGAGCAAACATAGTCCTTAGACCATATAGGTGGCTGCCTCTCTCTAGGTTGTCTACCTTCCATTGGAGTTTGAGGCTCATTTCTTAATTGTGTTCTATCCTTGGTGAAATCACTTGAGCTGCTCTGTGAAGTGTCCAGATGTCCATCTCTCTCAGCAGGTCCAAAACCATCATTCTGCATAGGGGTGGGAATAGGCCAGGCCAGGCCAGGCTTTTGCCTTAACAGGCCAGGCCTGTTTTGTCTCAAGATGGCCTAATCCTGGCCTGTGGCCTGTAAAAGGCCATTTTTTCGGCCTAAGCCTGGCCTGTACAAAGGCCTAACCTGGCCTGTTAAGAGGCCTAGAAATTTAAAACATTTTAAACAGGCCACAAGCCTCACAATAAATCTCTTGAGAAAGAGGCCAAAAACAGGCCCTATTACACCAATAATCCAATATACATCATAAAATATGAAACAAAATACAAAGTCTCTAGACCTTCTCATCTTCACATCAAATCTTCAATATAATTTCCTCTTCTCCTTCAAAGACCTGCAAAAAAAAGAAAATCAGTATTAGAGTAATAAACAATTTAACAAATAATCTCCTTCAAAGACCTTTTAAAAAAATAATTAGTATTAGAGTATAAAACAATTTAACAAATAATCTGTTTCATCACTTACCGAAAGCAAGCACTCACAGCACAAGCACTCATCACCTTTGACCTTTGATACTTTATTCTACTTCCTTGGCCCCACAAGCACTCACAACTCACAAGCACATTAGTGGCATTCATTATGGTCTAGACGCAAAGAGTTTCATCTTTATCTCTTTTTTTTGGGCCAAAAAAAAAAATCTTTGTCTTCTTCCATCCTTGTCCGTCCATTGTGTTTCTGCTACTCCGTCCGTTATCCAAACTTCATCCTCAAAAAAATAATCAAACGTTCCTTCTCTTTGATCAGTTTAAACAACCAAGAACAAAATGTTTAAACAGAGTTTAACATCCAAGAACAAAACCAAGAACAGAGTTTCTGCAACTTATCGAACACAATTTAACAGCCAAGAACAAAAGCAAGAACAGAGTTTAAAAACCAAGAACAAAACAATAAATCAGAACATAATTCAAACCATACCGAGTTCCACTAAAAAAAAACATACTGAATTACGAACGGAGAAGGGATGACAGACGGTAATGACATAGCATCAACCGTATAACCGAATCAGATCCTATGACGTCGGAAAAGGGATGACGAACAGCGATAGCGATGGCGATGGTGATGTAAGGACAGATCTGTGGTGTGAGGGTTGAGATGAGAGTTGACAGGATGATAACTAGATGAGATTGAGACTTGAGAGCTGATAACTGGAGAAGGGAGGAGGAGGAGTGGAGATTGAGAACTGAGAGTTGAGAATTATTTTTAGTCGAAACTCGAAAGAAAGATGTGAGAAACTGAGAATTGAGACTTGAGAGTGAGATGAGCTTGAGAGTTGAGAGTTGAGCTGAGTGCCTTGTGAGCTGTGAGCTGAGTGCCTTGTGAGTTGTCGCTTGTCGATTTGATTGTATGAAGAATGTGGGCCGATAACTTTAAGTCAAATGTTTTTTATTGTTTCCAGGCCGGCCTGGTAGGCTTAAAAGGCCTACTAACAGGCCTAGACCCGGCCTATTAAATAAAACAGGCTCTGCATAAGGCCTAGGCCTGGCCTTTTAGCCTGATAGGCCAGGCCTGACCAGGCCTAAAACAGGCCAGGCGGCAGGCCCCTGACAGGCCGCCTGGCCTGTTCCCACCCCTAATTCTGCACCTGCTGGTTATCCTCTAAATCAAACCAAAATATCATTTTCATGTCCCTACACACTCCACCAGATTCATTAGATCTAACATCCTTGAATAGAAATTTATTTTCAATAAAGCTTACATGCCTAGTAGTAATGATTCTCTTAGTTTCAAGATCAAGGAGTTGAAATCCTTTCTGATTTTCAGGAAAACCAATGAAAACACAGGGTATGGATCTGGCTTGAAACTTATCATTTTGCCTCAGGTCAGTGGCATAAGCTAGGCAATCAAAGATTCTCAAGTTAGTCAAGTCTGGAGGTGTCCCATGAAAATCAATGAAAACACAGGGTATGGATCTGGCTTGAAACTTATCATTTTGCCTCAGGTCAGTGGCATAAGCTAGGCAATCAAAGATTCTCAAGTTAGTCAAGTCTGGAGGTGTCCCATATACAATTTCATAGGGTGTTTTGTAACTTAGTATCCTAGAAGGAATCCTATTGACAAGATAGGTGGCCATTTTTATACATTTTCCCCAGTATTGAATTGGTATACCAAACTGCAAAATTAGTCCTCTAGCTATTTGAACTATAGTCCTATGTTTTCTCTCAACCACTCCATTTTGCTCAGGAGTATAAGGACATGTGGTTTGATGCACAATCCCCTTTCCTTTAAGAAATTGATTTAGTTCTATGTTAACAAACTCTATACCATTATCACTTCTAATAGTTTTAACTTGGACAGAAAATTGTGTGGCAATGTATTGTATAAAATTCTTAATGCAAAGTGTTACCTCAAATTTTGATCGTAGCAGAAAAGTCCATGTGGCTCTAGAAAAGTCATCCACAACTGTCAAAAAATAAACATATCCTTGGTGTGTTGGGATTTTATATGGTCCCCACACATCAAGATGAAGCAATTCAAAGCATCTACTAGTTTTAATAGAACTAGAAGTAAAAGGGAATTTCGTTTGCTTTGATTGAACACATATATCACATTTCTTGCTCATCACAACATTGTTTTCACATACAAAGCCCAGATGTTTCATAACAGAATAGGGAGCATGCCCCAACCTATTGTGCCATGTGCACATATTATTCACACTAAGCATTCTAGAGCTATTACAAACTGAATTAACCACATCAAGCATTACTGTAATTTCTAGAACATAAAGTCCTTCTACCAATCTACCAATCACCTTGGTCCTGTTATCCTGCAGGTCCTGCATAAACCATGAATCAGGAGAAAAAACAACTTTTCATTTATGTTCCTTTGTTAGTCTAGAAATCGATAATAGATTAAATTCTAATGAAGGAGCATACAAGATTCTATTAACAGTCAGATCATTAGTAATTTTTGCATTCCCAATATGCGTTACCGGTACCCTTTTTCTATCAGGAAGTCTGATTGATTTTATTGGCCCATCATAAACTCTATAGTTAGTAAGGAGATTTAAATTACTGACCATATGAGTAGTGGCCCCAGAATCTATAACCCAGTAAGTATGTGATTTTGTAGGATATGAAAAAGGGACTGCCAAACTTGTACCAGCTAAGGCATGGACTGTCGATTCAGAGTCCTTCCGAATTAGGTTTAGGAGTTTTTCATATTGCTCGTGGGTGAACGTGGGTGCAGTGGCATTGACAGTGTGTGTGAGAGCTTCTTCCACAGCGGTTGCTTCAGTTGTGACTTGATTAGCATTAGAATCTTTATCTTGTTTACCTCTTCCATTTCTAAAATTTGGTGGATAACCAATCAATTGAAAGCAGTTGTCCTTAAGATGTCCTTTCTTGAGGCAATGAGAGCATTCAAGATCGAAATTGGTTCGGCCTCGTCCCTTGCCTCGCCCTCTCCCTCTTACTGCCATAGCTATTCCTTCAAGGGAGGAGCCATTCTCAAGAGACGTGATTGTCTGATGTGTCTCATCTTCCAAGATCATTCCATAAGCTTGATTGACGGATGGGGGTGGCACTATAAGTAGTATTGGGCTTCGAGCTTGGGCATAGGATTCATTCAGTCCTAACAAGAACTGCAACAATTTCTGTTGTTGCAATAATTCAAGGTATGCAGTAGATATTTCACACTTACAAGAGGGAAGATGTATGAGAACCGATTGCTCTTCCCAGAGCTCTTTCAACTTCGAAAAATAGACAGAAACAGACTGTGACCCTTACCGTAGAGATGTAATTTCACGATGGAGGGCAAAGATACGAGAACTGGTCTTCTTGTCAAACAACTCCTTAAGATCGGTCCAAACCCTATATGCCTCTTCATAGAAGACGACACTATTCGCAAGATCTTTTGAAATCGAGTTAAGAAGCCAAGATAACACGACAGTGTTGCAGCGCTCCCACTGGCCGTGTAGCTCCAATTCTTGGTCTTTTTTCTGGTAAGATTCGTCCATAAAACCTAGTTTGTGCTTGCCTTTCAGTGCGATTCTTATCGCTCGACTCCAGACGGTGTAATTATCGGATCCTGTCAAGATATGCGAGATAATTGTCGATCCTTGGGTCTCAAAAGGATGAACGTACAGTGGGTGCATGAAAGGGAGACTCGCTGGATCGTGATGGCGAGCGGCATCGCTGCTGCTAGAGTTCTTCGCAGATCCACTTTCTTTGTCTGCCATGAGAACGTTTCAAACACATAAGACAATGGTGGGTGGCTTTGTCTTCAAAGAGGTGTCACACGATAAGTGGTGAATCATGGATTGTTTTATCTCACAGGTTGCTCTGATGCCATGTGAAGTTTTCTCCAGAAGGACCATAAAAAGACGTGCGAGAACAAAACCTTTATTACTTTTTGGAAGAAGACAAAAAATAATACACCACACCGCCTGACATATGCACAAACCATTGTTTATATAAGTCCCTATCGGATAAAAGTATCATCCACTCTAACTAATTACAAAATCAGAAAACAAATAGAAAACAAATAATATTTTCCACATTACAGTACTACCCTTAATGAACCAAATAGGATTATTTCACATCACCAACTATCTTCAGTCAATTTAACATCAAGCAACTTTCATTTTGTTTCTCTAGTTTCCTAACATCAGTAGCTACGCGTTGCTCTGATTCTCTGTGTCACAATTTCAGCCCCCAATTTCATTGTTTAAATGCAAATTGGATAATTCATTCAGTATTTTACATGGCTGAAATTGTGAAAATGTTTGGTGCAATTGTGATGACAAATTGCAGTGGCTAAATTCTCAAATTCTTGAAGATGAAAGTTAAGAGCTTGAGTTCTAAATACACAGAGGGGATTTTTATTTTTTTAATCCATTTGTTTAGTTTTGTAGTTATGATTTTCTGTCTTGGAAATTGTGTTTATATTACTAGACCTTTGTTACTTGATTAAATACTTAGTTTGGATTAATTTATGATTTAGATTAGTTGATGTTGAATTTTGCGTTGCTCAATATATGTGGTTATATATATATTTAAGTATAATTCCATTGATTATCTATTATCTTGCATGGTATTGCTTAGATATTGAATTTTTTGGAGTTGCACTGAACCAATTGTATTAATTAATTTAAATCACACACTAAGAGTGCTTAATAATATCTATAAAGTAGAGGTTCCCTCTTTTAATGCTAGACTCATCGATTGATGGGGTTTGGTATTTTAGAAAACTTAGTGATTTTATAAATTGCATACAGAGTGGTTTTTAATAGTGTTCTAAGAAGTGATTATTTTCTAGGTTTAAGAATAATCATTGATTAATACACCAGACTCAATGGTGCTTGAGGTTTGGTATTTTGAGGGACTTTAGTTGCAATTGCTAGTGTCTTATATTGAGTTTTGGTTAGAGGGATTAAATCTTGCTTGGTGTGGAAGTGTTAATCAATCTAACTCAAGATAGCTCAAAAGGTCTTTTGGGAATTTTTGATTAAGCTAGTAAATTGAACTCTCATTATCATTATATGAACTATGATTGCTCTTGCAAGCTATTTTCAAAATATTCACTTCATACATTCCTATTTCTATTCCATCATATCTAAAAATACCAAAAACATTATAATTTAGGACTTTTATTATTTTCATAAAGTTGTAGTTTCAAAAGACCAAAATTTTCTGTTTTATTATTTTATGCCAATCATCACACTTAGTTTCTAGGTAATTAATAAAAGGCTCTTCGAGAGACGATCCGGGATTGCACCCTATATTGCAATCCTTGGTTTAATTTTGAAAAGATTATCAAGGCACAAAACCAACAACGCCCTTCTTCAGTTGGCAAGTGGATAAATTGGCTGAGTGCCTGTACAAAAAAGTAGATATCAGGATGAGTCATAGTTAAATACAACATTAACTAAATATATTAACTTGCCAATCAATTTACGATATCTCTCAGGATCCTTTAGCAAACCCTCCGGGTTGTCCCTTTCATCATTGAAGCCTATCAATCTGAGGCTTTATGCCGTAGGAGCCCCTAGTGGCGTACAACCACTTATACCAATTTATACCAAAAGATCTTGCACATACTTTCTCTGAGATAACACAATTCCTTTCCCAGATTTAGCTACATTGATGCCAAGAAAATACTTCATCAAACCTAGATTCTTGATCTTGAAATGATCATGCATGCAAAAACTTCTTTGCTTCTATGATCCCCTTTTTGAGCTCCTTGTAACTAACAAATCATCAACATACACTAGGGTTAAAACTATACCATCATCACAATTTTTAACAAATAATGAATAGTCATTCATGCTTTGCTTAAAACCTCCTTTAACTAAAGCCCTTGACATTTTTTGATTCCACTATATTGAGGGATATTTTAAGCCATACAGAGATTATGTAACTTGTACACTAGGTCACTACAAAAAAAAAGGTATTTCGTAGCGGTGCACTTGTAGCGGTTATCTTAAACCGCTACAAATTATAGTATTTGTAGCGGTTTTTTCCTAAACCGCTACAAATTTGTAGCGGCAAAAATATTTGTAGCGGTTACCTACAAAAAACCGCTACAAATTTGGCGCGAAATTCCCGCCAAAACTTGTAGCGGTTATTTTTGTAGTGGTTAATGCACAATAACCGCTACAAAACACCAAAGGTCAGAATTTTGTAGCGGTTTTGGGCAAGAACCGCTACAGAATTTCAAGAGACTCCAAATTTGTAGCGGTTCTGGGCAATAACCGCTACAGAATTTCAAACGTTGTGAAGATTTGTAGCGGTTATTGTAGAACCGCTACAAATTTGGATATTTGTAGCGGTTAGAGTAGCGGTTATGTTTAATAACCGCTACTAATATCCGGCCTATTTAAACCCCTCCCCTCCTCCATTTCTCATTTTGCTCATTTTGTTTCTTAAGGTTTCTCTGAGTGGTTTATTCGATATTTGAGCGTTCAGACGAGTCTATAGGAGTTTTTGGTCAGTATTCCGCAATATTTACACTTGAGGTACGTATATAACACGTATTTTTATTTATATTTGTATTTTTATTATATTTGTGTAGAATAATGGACTAATTTTTTTTTTAATTTGTACAGTTGATATGGCTTCAGGACAGGATAAGGGGAAGGCCCCTGTGCCCCCCAGACCGACTTTACGGGGTGGCAGCAGCCGGGCAGGGGGCAGAGGGAGGGGGCAGCGCGTAGGCAGGGCTACCGAGGCATCTCAGCCCATCCTCCCACAGGATCCGCATACGATCCCACAGGTGACGACCGCAGCTGAGGTGCCTGAGGTGGAGGTGCCAGAGATTAGCGTTGAGGACTTCCTCAACGAGGAGGAGTTCGAGATCCCGATTAGTGGGTCCAGGGAGATGGAGCAGTTCCTCGATGAGGAAGAGGCTCGGGAGCAGAACAACCCACGAGAGTCGTCTTCGCGGTCCACTGGGTTTGAGGTGCAGGTCGAAGGTAAATTATTTAATTTTTTAATTTTTTAACTTTTTAACTTTGAATTATAATTTATCTAACGTGCGGTCAACTGTGCAGATGAGCAGGGGAATGTGTCGACGAGGAGGCTGGATGTGGCCGGTCTAAACAGCATGGACCGGTCCCTGCGAGTTGTAGTGCCGTGGAACGAGGGCACTGACCAGCCGATCCACAATGGGGGTCACCTGCTCAACCGCTTCCTGAGCGACCTGGGAGCGAATTTGATGCGGTTCCCCCTTCACTTCCCGACCTGGAGGCACATTCCGAGGGGGCCGAAGGACCAGGCTTAGGAGGAGGTGATTCAGGTAATTAAAACTATTCAATTAATATTTTTTTAATTAATTCTATTTAATTATTTTATTTAAATTATGGTTTTTATAATTATTGATATTTAAATGTATTTTTTTCAGCTGCGGTTTGCTGTCCGGGCCAACCGGAAGAGGTACGCCCTCGTGAAGATGGGCGACGCCTGGAGGAACAGGAGGAACCGTCTGTTCCACAGTGTGGATGGGGACGGGACGATGCCTCTGGAGCAGCTGCAGGAGAGAGTCCCGGACGGCGTGCCGCCGAACGACTGGGCGCGTTTCGTCCAGTTCAGGAGGAGCCCTCAGGCGCAGGTAATGTATTTATTATATTTTTGATATATAATTTTCTAATTGTTAAATATTAAATTATAATTTCAATTTAATTTGTATTTAATTTCAAATTTTATAATACATTTAATTATTTGTTTTTCCAGGAGCTTTCTCAGAGGAACGCCGCGATCCGGGCGCAGCAGACGATCCACCACACAGCAGGATCGAAGACCTTTGCTGTGACCTACAGCGAGCTGGTAACTTTTCAAGTGCTTCACTTACTTTTAGCTGATTATTTCATAATACTAATTGTTTTGTAATTATTTCAGGAGACGAGGGCACAGCAGGAGAACCGTCAGACGGACTATGCGGAGCTGTACGCCATCACACACAAACACCGTGACGGGACTGCGACCTCTCAGCAGGCAGTGGCGGCGATTGTAAGTTATTTTATTATTATATTTTTTTATAAAATCAAGTTAATAATGAAAAATAGTAATTATTAATTGTTTCATAAAATGGCAGGAGCGGATGCAGCTGTCGCAGGCTGAGCTGCGACAGACCCAGCCTGAGGAGTCACAGGGGTCAGTGGACCCGACGGCTCCTCTGAAGGCGGGCCTTAGTCAGCCTGAGCACCCCGGACGAGTGCGGGGGATGGGGATAGGCGCCAGACCCAGCATGATCTACGGCAGGAGCGCCGCCTCTGAGGCTGGCAGCTCTAGAGGGGTCAGACGTCGGAGGGACGAGTCGATTGACCAGCTGCGGTCAGATCTGGAGCAGACGCAGCAGCAGATGGTGCAGCAGCAGCAGATGGTGCAGCAGCAGCAGCAGATGCAGCAGATGCTGCAGGTACACTCAGATACGATGTACGCTCAGCAGACGCAGTGGCGTGAGATCGCGAACACTATGCTCGAGGGAGCTTGGCGTCGGCTGTTCCCGGACGAGCAGCATCCAGCGGTCCCCCCTGTCCCTCACTACATCGTCCCGAGTACTGCTCCTCCTCCTACTGCTCCTCCTCCTGCTGATGATAATGGTGCGGTTCAGTCTGCGCAGCGGCCCGATCCAGCGGCATCTGATCGAGCCCCACCTGAGGGAGCACCAGAGGATCAGCCCCCAGCTCCTTAGTTTAGGACATTTTCTTTTCTTTTAAACATTTGTAAATATTTATGAGATTTTATTTCAGAATTTTCTTATTGTGTTTTATATAATTATATTTATATTATTATATCGCATTGAAATAATTTATAAATGATTTAAATCTAAATTTAAAAAAAAAAATTATATATATATTTGTAGCGGTTATTAGTACATAACCGCTACAAATATATAATAATTTTATAAATTAAATATATATATAATTTATTTTTTTTAATATATTTTAAAAAAAATAAATTATATATACATTTATAAATAATTTATAAATGTATATTTGTAGCGGTTTTAACACCTAACCGCTACAAATTTACTTATATATTTGTAGCGGTTTCTCTTCATAAACCACTACAAATATATATGTTTGTAGCGGTTATACACTAATAACAGCTACAAACACTCAAATCATTTGAATTTTCAAATTTGCCGCCTTTGTGCACATTTGTAGCGGTTATATTATGTATAACCGCTACAAATTAGAAAATTATTTTTATATTTAATGTCCAACAGCTTTAATATTAGTAGCGGTTTTATATATATAACCGCTACTAATAGGTTGAACATTAGTAGCGGTTATAGATATAAAACCGCTACTGTAACCCCCTTCGATAATCAGGCCGGAATTAACGTTTAATCACATTTAATTATCGAATAAGAAATCCAGGACAGTTAAAAACTTTTTAAAACGCCTGTACAAATGGATTTCCATTCATTTCATTCATTAAAACAAATGGCCTGTTTGGTCTGTTACATATACAATATCAGAGTAAGCACAATTCCCGACGTTCACCCGGGATAATAACATTAATCCAAAGGTTCATACAGGGCATCATTGCCCATCTCAGTATCCATACCGGGGATTACACAAAACTATAGCACTATGATCTATACAATATATTTACAATGATCCAAAATGATAACCAATTCGATATAAAGCCAAAATATTTAACTAAGACTACCGCTGGCAGTCCTAATCGTCTTTTGCCACTTGCTTGCTTTTCGATCCACTTGCCCTGTCTAAAAATGTTATTTGGAAAGAATGAGATTCTAGAGAATCCCAGTAGCAACAGTTTATTTATATGATGCATATATACAAAGCAAGTAAACATATATCACAATGCAGCAATCAATATTCGAGACCGGGCTTTCGCCACGTTCCCTTCACTTTATACAAGGTCGGGCTTACGCCACGCCCCATCACTTTATCAATGTTCGAGTCCAGGCTTTCACCACGTCCCCTTCACTTTCACTGTAATCGAGTCCGGGCTTTCGCCACGTCCCCTTCACTTTCACTACAATCGATGACTAATGCAAACAAGCAATGCAATACACATGATATAGGATAAAGTGTCACTACCTTTGTCTTTCCTTCCTTGAGCAGGCACAAGCCTTCTATGCTCCGGGCAGATATCAAATCCTAAAGTCATAATTAAGGACGAAACATTATTCTCTATTCCAATACTCAATTAACTCTTCAACACTCAGATTTGGTTATCAATAATGACCCTTAAGATGCCACAAATGCCTCTAATACAACCCCTAAAAGGTTGGGAAACAATAGGGTGAAGATCTCTTTTCGAAAACAAGAAGTGCTGGAACACAGGCTTGGGCCGCGGCCCACCCATCCTTGGGCTGCGGCCCAAATATGGTCAGAAGGTCTTGGGCTGCGGCCCACCACTCTTGGGCCGCGGCCCAAAACAGGTCAGAAAGGCTTGGGCCGCGGTCCGCCACTCTTGGGCCGCGGCCCAGAGATTTCCTGACTCTGGGCTGAACTTCGAAAAACCATAACTAATTCTAGAAAATTCGAAACGGAGTGATTCCAAAGCCAAAAGAAAGGTATTTGAGTCCTCTTTCAAGTAAAAATATGGATTATATCTTAAAATCATCACAAAAATACAGAATCACCCAAAACCCAACATTACTCCAAAACAGAGTTCTGTTTTTGCACCAAACTTTGGCAAAGCATAACTCTCAGAATACCAAACGAAATGACATAAAATATATGTCCATTTTGAAGCTTGGGATGTGAAATTTAAGACTGGAAAGTTTCACAATTTTCTGAAATCATTTGGTCACTCAAAACGTCCACACAAATAAACTGTCCAGACAGAGTTCACATTGACAGCATTTTCCAACTTTTCTACCAAAGTGTTCAATGACTCCAAAATCATTAACCAAGCTTATTCCCATACAATTTTCCACAAGGAACACAATGGTAGCCTCAAAATGACCAAATTCATACTCTAACCACATGCCCTGTTTTGACCAATACACCAAAACCAACCCAAAGATCCCAAACTTTACTTTTAATGATTCAAACCAATCCATTTGTCCAAAAGACATCACAATATACCATTTCCATTATCACAACATGTCAAACTCACTAAGACCCTAATTTTCGAAAATAGGGCATAAATTTCCAGAAAAATCAATGCTTACCAACATCCACAATATATATATCAAAAGGGAGATAACACTCACCTCTTTCACTTTGCCAAAGAGATTTCTTGATTCTTCAACTTTCACAATCTCTTGAGGCCATAAACTACCACCAATGAACACATTCCAACCATCAAAATGAAGCTCTTCATTCAAGGATCAATATTAGAGAAGGGAGTTTGAGCAATAGAAGCCATATTCCCTACCTTTTTGCAAGCTTTTCCCCCCTTGTTTTTCTGCAACAATGGCGCCCCCAAGGAGAGAAGAGAGAGAACGAGAGAGATGAGGGATGGAGGTGGAGTGAAGAAATGAAGAATGATGACACTACTCCCTCCCTTTTCAGTTTTTTTTCTGCGCACAAGTGAGGGAAGAGAGGAGAGAGAAATGTATTTAAAAATTCCCTTTTGACTTTTCTCCCCCACATGTGAGCTTGCCATGTGTCCACCCCTTATTGGCTCTCACTCACTAAATCACCAATTAATCTCTCTAATCCTTCCATTAACCATTTTAATTACACTTCTCATTTTTCTCTTAGTTAGTAATTAATTTCCCCATTAATTCCCAACTTATGCCAATAATTCCATTCTTTCAATTTTCCAACAATTATGA
Organism: Inga leiocalycina; assembly: GCA_963242795.1. Lineage (NCBI taxonomy): Eukaryota > Viridiplantae > Streptophyta > Magnoliopsida > Fabales > Fabaceae > Inga > Inga leiocalycina. The sequence goes on from OY725330.1 coordinate 5,672,856, forward strand.
CATATAACTTTATATTGTCACCAATATACATTAATTTAACTTTAATCCAATAATTATCCTCAATAATTATCATTAAGCCTTAACCAAAATTTGGGGTGTTACAGCTACTAATACTCAACAAGTACATTTTGAATTTCCCACCAATTAACGGCTTGAATATTAGTAGCGGTTTTATATATGTAACCGCTACTAAATTATAAACGTTGGAATTTCTGTAGCGGTTGTTGTAGCGGTTTTATAACCGCTACAAAGTTATAAACGTTGGATTTTCAGAATAGAAGGTTCTAGGCATTCGTCATTATCTTCTCACTCATCTTCTTCTCTATACTTTCTTCTCTCTCACTTGTAGCTATGGATAAATCATGGATAAGGTTGCCGCGCAATTCTCCTGAATATTTGTACGGATTAAACAATTTCTTAGATTTCGCATTCACTCACGCCAGCTGTAACGGCAAGATCGTTTGTCCGTGTCGGAAATGCAAGTTCAAGAAGTGGCATCCACGAAATGTTGTGAAGGAACATTTGCTTGTGAAGCCTTTCCCTGAGGACTATACGTTCTGGGCAGTTCATGGTGAGAAGGCTGGCATTAGATATGACGATACTCTTCCTCGAAGTTCTCAAGTAGGCGTTCAAGTAGATGAAGATGATCCTGTGAATGATGCTGTGCGTGATGCGTTTGGATTTCAAGGCGACAACTTCAACGAAGAAGTGCACGGTGCTGAGCCGGCTTTTATGGGGAATGAAGCAGCTCGGGATTTTTTCAGCTTGATGGATGAGGCAGATCGTCCTTTATATCAAGGTTGTCGCAAATATTCTAAATTATCTTTCTTGATCAAATTGTATCATATCAAGTGCTTGTGTGGGATCACGGATAAGGGAATGTCGATGTTGCTTGACTTATTACAAGATGCATTCCCCGACGCCGAGATTCCCACAACCTTCTACGAGGCCAAGAAGATCATCAACAGGTTGGGGTTGAATTATCAAAAGATTGATGCGTGCCCAAATGATTGTATGCTGTATTGGGGAGACAATTCCAGCAGGGAGACGTGCAAGAGATGTCACACATCGAGGTACAAGACAATTCGGAAGGGTAAAAAGCAGAAGAAGAAACCTGCAAAGATTCTCAGGTACTTCCCTTTGAAACCTCGTCTACAAAGATTATTTATGTCGTCTAAAACTGCTGAGCACATGAGGTGGCATGCCGTTGATAAAAACGAAGACGGTAAATTACGACATCCGCGGGATGCAGCTGCTTGGAAAACGTTTGACAACGACTTTCCAGATTTTGCGACTGACCCCAGAAATGTCCGGCTTGCGTTGGCGACCGACGGTTTTAATCCTTTCGGGAATCTTAGCACAAGTTACAGCATTTGGCCGGTAGTCTTAGTTCCCTACAACTTACCCCCTGGATGTGTATAAAACAAAGCTCTTTCATTATGTCTATGATCATTCCAGGCAAAAAGGCACCGGGCAATGACATCGATGTGTATCTCTAACCGCTTATTGCGGAATTGCTTGACCTGTGGAATGTCGGCTTGGAGACGTACGACGCTCACAGCAAGACTTTGTTCAACATGCGTGCAGCCTTGATGTGGACGATCAGTGACTTTCCTGGCCTTGGCACATTATCTGGTTGGAATGTGCACACTGGGTCGGCGTGTCCAGCTTGCAATTTAGACTCTGACGCACTGCGCCTTCCCCACAGCCGAAAGTGGTGCTTTATGGGGCATCGGAGGTTTCTCGATGGAACGCATAAGTTCAGATTGCAACGGAATCGCTTTAATGGGAAACCAGAGAAAAGAGGACCACCTCAGACTTTGTCCGGTACAGATATCTTACAGCAGCTTGAGCATGTTGACGTCGAGTTTGGAAAAAGCGACGGTTCAGCGCAAACTCGCGAAAAGACGCGCAAGACTTCGGTGCCTCAGCAGTGGAAGAAGATAAGTATCTTCTTCACGCTTCCGTATTGGAGATCTAATTTACTTCGCCACAGTCTTGATGTAATGCACATTGAAAAGAATGTTTGCGACAATGTGCTGTATACGCTGCTTAACGAACCCGGCAAGACAAAAGATCACCTTCAAGCTAGGAAAGATTTACGCGACATGGGAGTTCGTGAAGACGCTTGGCCAGATGAGCATGACAGATTTACACCGGCAAAGTTTACCCTCACAAAACCGAACAAGGATGTGTTCCTCGCGACCTTGAAGAAATTAAAAGTTCCTGATGGGTATTCAAGCAACATTTCTCGATGTGTCGACTTGCAGGCTCGAAAGGTTGCTGGCCTGAAGAGTCACGACTCACATGTTCTTATGCAGCAGTTACTCCCTCTGGCTATAAAGAATACACTTCCTCCCGATGTTTCCATCGTTTTGGTGGAACTTTGTTCTTTCTTTCGGAAGTTGTGTTCTAAGGTTTTGATCGTTGAGGAGCTCGATCAACTGCAGTCGAAAATCATTCTTACGCTTTGTCACTTGGAGATGATCTTTCCTCCGTCCTTTTTTACTGTGATGGTTCACCTCACAGTCCACCTCGTTCATGAAACAAAGCTCGCTGGACCAGTACAATATCGTTGGATGTATCCGATTGAGAGGTACTCATTTTAAATATGTGCTTTCATTTATTGTCCGTATTTAATGTTTGCTCGTCGTCCTTTTCATCATTTTATATCAATTTTCTCTTATGTACTTCGTAGGTTCCTTGGGAAATTAAAATCTTACGTGAGGAATAAGGCGTGGCCAGAAGGTTATATAGCTGAAGGCTATATAGGGGATGAGGTGCTATATTTTTGCTCAAGGTACTTTGATGATCTTGAGACGGCTTTCAACCGCCCGCCTGGTATTGACGATTGTCCTGAACCTGCGCCGACATCAGGAGAATTTATCCCTCGTGTTGGTAAACCAGTTGGAGCAACTGAGAACTTCAAACTAACGGCAACTGAGAAGTTCCAAGCACATAGACATGTCTTGATTAATTGCACTCAAGTTGAGCCTTTCATACGGTAAGAATTGTACACTCATATGTATGTTATTCGATCTATATCTTTCGTAACATTTCTCACTTTCATTTCACTAACGCCTTTCCATTATTAATTGCAGGGAATTCAGAAGTCATGTCAAGCGTCAGCTCAGGATCCGTACACAGACATCCTCGGAAGTTGATAGGAGGGTCCACAGAGAATTCCCGGCCTGGTTTGCGCGCAGAATACTAAATGACCACAACCCACACTCACCGGATTTCAGATCTCTCGCAATCGGTCCTCTTGATCATGCAAAACGGTTTACAGCATACAATGTCAATGGTTTTAAGTTTTGCACGGTTTCACGGGATCAGGGATTGCAAACACAGAATTCGGGTGTTTATGGCACATTTGGGACAAGGAGTTATGCGAGCAGCAGTGACGCCAACATGCAGTTCGGAGGCGTCCCTTATTATGGCAAGCTTCTTGATGTGGTTGAGCTTAATTATCAAGGCCGTTTCACCGTGACGCTGTTCAAGTGTTTGTGGGCAAATACCACTACTTCTCAGGGACTGACAACTGATGACCTAGGGATCACATCAGTCAATTTCTCACGCCCGATTCATACTGGTATTTCTCAAGATGATGAGCCGTATATTCTAGCTTCAGAGGCACATCAGGTTTATTATGTCGAGGACGAGCGGCATAGGGATTGGCACATGGTCGTTCATTTAAAGCCAATAGACCTTTACGATATGGGTGAAGGCGATAACATCGCCTACGAGAGTGAGCCATTTCAGCCAGCTGATTTTGAAAACTACTTCCCTGAAGGCGATGACAATTTACCTCTACTACGGTGAGTTTTTTTAAGTCCACGTCATTTCAATTAAATTTTTTAAATTTAATAATACATCAATAATAATAATTTTTCTACAAAATTTCTGTAGGGATGGCGACGATGAGTCATCAAATTCAATTGTAAAAAATTCGTCTTTACAAAAAATGCAAAAAATTTGTGTTAAAATAAAATGTAAAAAAAAAATTAAAATAATATTTGTAGAATTCAAGTGTAAAAAATTTTTCTTTACAAAAAATGCAAAAATTTTGTGTTAAAATAAAATGTAAAAAAAAATTTTTAAAAAAAATTAATATAATATTTGTAGCGGTTATTAAACCGCTACAAAAAAATAAAAACCGCTACTAAATAATAACCGCTACATTAACCGCTACAAATAATTAAACCGCTACAAAAATATAAATAACCGCTACTAATTAGTAACCGCTACATTAACCGCTACAAATAATACGTGAATCCCTATAAATACCCTTATCACAACTCATTTCAAACACTCCCCAATTTCTTTTCACCTTACCCTTCTTTCATTTCCTCTCATTTACAACTTCTTTCGTATGAGTAGAGGAGCTGAATAATACGATCAAATATGGTAACAACATTTTCAATTTCTTTTAGAATACTTCTTTCCTTTCTATAAAATTTATTCTAAACATCTTTTTTTCTAGATATATCTTAACTCTATCTCATTTTCATTTATTTTTCATATACAATTACATTATATTATAAAACATAATAATTCCTTATTACCTAACTATCGTTAATAATATTATTAACATAAATTTTATACTAATCATATTCAATTACATTTTTTCTTTTTAATTTATTGATAAGTTAAACTATTAAATAATAAACTAATTGAAATAGATAAAATAATAACAAATTAAACTAATTAATATAATATTGAAAAAAAAGAAAAATATCAACGGGTGTTTTTAAAAAAAATTTTAAATATTTGTAGCGGTTATTAAACCGCTACTAAATAACGCCCCTTTTTGGCGGTAAATTTGAATTTCATGAAATTAGTAGCGGTTCTAAGAACCGCTACTAATTTCATGAAATTCAAATTTGGTAGCGGTTTCTTAACCGCTACAAATAAAAAAAGTCATTTTTAACAAATTTTCATTTTTATATATTTGTAGCGGTTTTTTAACCGCTACAAAAAAAAATTCTTTTTAAAGACTGTAAATAAAATTTTTCATATTTGTAGCGGTTATATAACCGCTACAAATATCTCTTGATTTTGTAGCGGTTACTATTAACCGCTACAAAGTTTGTAGCGGTTATTTTTGATTGAGTAGCGGTTTTATATAACCGCTACAAAACCGCTTGCAACGTACGATTTAGTAGCGGTTTTTCTAACCGCTACTAACCTAGTTTGTAGCGGTTAGAACCGCTACGAATACCTATTTTTAACTGCTACTAAATCACGTTTTTTTTGTAGTGGGTGCTCCCCCTTACTTTCAAAACCATGAGGTATCTTCATATATACCTCTTTGTTTAAATCACCCTACAATAACATGTTGTGAACATCCATTTGATGAAGATTCTAATTATTGACAGCTGCTAGTTTAAGAACAATTCATATTGTAAGCATTTTAATAGTAGGAGAAAAGGTCTCTCGATAATCAATGCCCTCTTGTGTTGTGTATCCCTTAGCTGCAAGTCTAGCTTTATATTTGTCAATAATGTTACTTGACTTGTACTGAACTTTATATGCCCACTTGCAACCAATGGACCTCTTACCTTTTGAAAGTTGAACTATGTCCCACATTTTATTTGCCTCAAGGGCTTTCATCACAACCCTCATAGCCTTGACCCAATTTGGATCTTGAATTGCTTCTACATTGCTATTAAGTTCACAAATTGAGTCAGTTGAGCATAAGAAACACATATATTCAAATGATATATTATCATATGACAAATAGTTCTCTATTGGATGCAATCACTTGTTGGAACGAGCAAGGTTAGAATCACATTGCAATAATGCACACACATAATCTTTTGACCATATAGGTGCCGCCTCTCTCTCAAGGACCTAGAGGAGGAATGAGGGTGATAAATGGGCTCATCATGTTCCCTAGTCACATTATCTACTTTCTCATTCTCATTCCTACAAGCATTATTAGAAATGTTGCAATTTGTGGTTTTGTTAATTGTTTCTATTTCTAAATCATCATACCAAAACATAATTCTCAAATCCTTATTCAGTTCCTCACTATTATTGACACTATTTTCTTTAAAGGGAAACTTTTCTTCTATAAAGCTAACATGCCTAGAGACAAATATGTTCCTTTTGTTCAAATCAAGTAGTAAAAATCCTTTCTGATGATCTAGATACCCTAAAAATACACATGGAATGGATCTTAGTTTAAGTTTATTGCTCACTTTCAAGCCTGTAGCATAACATAATGAACCGAATACCTTTAAATTCCCCATGTCAGGCTCCACATCATTCACCTGTTCATAGGGTGTTTTGTAATCTATTACCTTAGATAGAACTCGATTAATCAAGAATACAACCATCTTAACACACTCTCCCCAATATCTAACAATGATACCTGACTGCAATATCAAGCTCTGAGTGATTTGCATTATTGTTCGATGCTCCCTTTCAGCCACATCGTTTTGCTATGGAGTGTAAGGACATGAGGTCACATGTATCATTCCCTTCTCCAGGAAAAAGATCTCAATTCTCTATTAGTAAACTCAGTCTATTATCACTTCATACTTTTTTACCTTTATGGCAAACTGTGTGAACACATAAGCAATGAAATTTTTTATATGCATGATGGTCTCATCCTTATGTTTCATAAAAAATATCCAAGTAGCTTGCGAGTAGTCATCTTCAATAGTAAGAGAGAAATGATATCCTTGATGTGTAGGGACTCTATAAGGCCCCCAGACATCTAGATGTAACAATTTAAAACATCCACACGATTTTATATAACTAGATGTAAAAGGAAATTTCACTTGCTTAGATTGAACACATATGTCACATTTTTCATTCATAACAATCTTATAATTTCCAATGATACTCAAAGGCTCATTACAGATAACTGTGTGTGTCCTAACCTAGAGTACCTTAGGCATACATCAATGGACTCATGTCCCATATTACTACACAAAACAGCATATGATAAAATTCTTTGCTCATTCACATCCAAAATATAAAGACCGGCTGCTTTCTTACCAATCAACTTCTTCTTCTCACCCTGAAGGGCCTACATCACACACAGGTTAGGAAAAAAAAGCACTTCACATTGTTTGTTATTTGTTAGTCTAGAAATAGATATCATATTAAATTGCAAACAAGGTGCATATAAGACATTTGACAAAGCAATATCGTTAATTTTAACATACCCTACATGACTAACAATCATATGATTCCCATATGGTATTTTGATTGACCTAATGGGACCCTTGTATTCTCTACAATTAACTAAAAGGTTCAAATTTCCCACCATGTGAATTGTGGCTCCTAAATCCAAAATCCATTTATTTTGTGAGAAACCAAATGAGTTAGGGATAACCAAACCTGTACCGGTCAAGGCATGGATTGTTGGCTCGACATATGTTGCTTGAGGAGGTCCAAGAGCTATTGGTATTGTTCTTGAGTGAAAGACCATATCGCACATGTAGTAGCATGTTCCATGAAAAACCTCTTGAAGGTGCAACGATTCCTTCACTATCTTCCCCATGTCTCCACGAAAATTTTGTGGATATCCAACAAGTTCGAAGCAATTTTTTCTCAAGTGTCCTCTTTCATGGCAATGGGTACTTGTAGGCACATTTTCACCTCTTCCTCTGCCTCTACCATATCCCCTCCCCCTTACTGCCATTGCAATTCCATCAGAGGGAGCTCTAATATCATAATTGGCCAATTGACATTGTGCTCTATCTTCCACAATCATTCCAAAGGCATCATTACAACATCGGGTTCTATGGTGGCAATGGTAGTGAATCTTGACAAACAGTTCGAGGGTGGTGACTTAAACGGAACACGACGTCGGATTAATTCAAAGATCGTCGGCTTTGGGGTTTGGAAGGTTCAATCGGGTCAAGTCATGTTCTTGATTCAATAGTCAATATGAGTCAGAATGAATTTTGAGATCCAAAAAAAAGCGCGCGCGCGGAAGCCAGTGGAAAGTGACGCATGCCTTTCTCCTTCACATATCACAAGGGACTAAAGTTGGACCTTTTCTGATGCATTCTTGGCAGTTGGATTGTGCAAATCAAGGAGAAATGACGATTCTTGAATTTCTGATCGCCTTCTTGGGCTGTTGTCTTGGGCTCTTTCTTGTATTGTGGCCTGAGAAGTCCTTATTTTTGCAGGGTGCGGAGGAGATAACTGGGCTGGTTTTCTTGAACAACAACCTGGTGCTTTGATACCATGAAAAGTCCTAACCCTCTCTTACTCTATGCAAATCTTATGCAAGAAATATAGAAATCTTATTAATTGGAAAATTTGTCATCAACAATATCATAAGATATGAACCTATTTATACACACTTGGTTCTGTCCTATTGGGCCAAACAATATGAAGATATTACAAGCCCAATCCATGACACATACAAAGCTGTACACACTATCCTAAAACAAAGTAAATTGACTAAAGTTTATCTTTTCCACCTTTTACACTTAAAAGTAAGACATGGGACCTGTAGATATTAATCACCATCATTATATATATGTGTGTATATATAATTGAATACGTTCGTACTATCTGTGTACACCCTGTGTTTCTTTTTGCTTAGCCACTAGCTCTAGTTATTAATATATATGCGGCCCCTAGTCTTTGAATCAAGTTCCCCTGTTGGTAATGGATCTTGCTATATAAAAAATGTTGCAGTTAGAACACAGTGAGCCAATTTGTCATGCATTATAATCATATGTAGATATATAGTTTCGGGGACGCCCGCACACAGAATTTAGACGCTATGGTCAAGATTTTCCGTGGAATGCCTTCTAAGTTCCAACCTTGAAAGTAGAGTTGTAAAAATCTCTTTGGCCAGTAAATTAAATTTGAAAGTCAAGGGTTCAATCATTAACTTTTTCTTGTGAAAAGACAAAATAATATTAAATAATATAAGCTTACAAATTACAAATTGGCATCGAATTAAAATGAGTCCTTAAGAAATTTTAAAACATTGATATTGGAATGACCCTGATGTTGTATTAAAAAAAAACAACAGAAAAGGTTTTTGGTTAATAATCTATCTACTGATCTAGCTAGTTTTCGATAAAGCACAATGATGTTGTGTGATCTATGTTGCCGACCCCACTTAGTGAAATAAGGCTTTATTGTTATTGTTGCTAAAAAGTCAAAAAGCAAAGTTAAGATCTCTTGTCAAGTAATGTTGAGAGTTGAAGAAGATTGTGAAGGAATTTGTAGGAAAGCTTTCCCAACACAATAATTTCAAAAAGCTGTTGCAAATCAAAATAAGAAATGTTAGTTGCAAATCGATAAAAAACTAAATTGTTAGGCTTTAGTTCAAGAGTAATTTATTAATTTTGCTTTTAATCTTCGATGAATTAAGAATATTAAGTTCTTTATTGGCATTTCTGAATGTTTATATACCACTTTTTGGCTAAATGTAAGTCACTTGTACACCATAATAATTTCATCCAATATCCAGGATATGTTAGCTATTAATTTCAGCCGTCTACATGACATTAATATAAAAATTTAAATGTTTTATAATAGGGTTAAGGGGTAAAAATACCCATAAACTTTTCTCAAAAGTGCGTCTAACACTATAACCTTTTTTTAGATAGGGGTATTTTAGTACTTTGCATTGGAGTTAACAGTCATTAGTTAGTTTTAACCGAAGTGTCACTTTTACTCTCCTTTTGAAAGTTCATGGTTACTTTTACATTAAAAAAAAATTTATGGTGATGAATGCATTTTTGAGAAAAGTTTATGGGTATTTTTAACGCTTAGCCCTTTATAATATAGGAGTATAACTGAAAGCATAATAATAGCATAGTTCATTTTTTACACTGATCCTTTTATGGTACAATTGCCTAGCACTCATTACTATTCTCCTATATTTAGATATTACGGGGTCTAAATTAAATGCATGGGCTTTTATAGTACAATATTTTATTCATAAAATTGAAATCCGCACGATTAATGCTCAATTAGGCAATCGAATCTCTTATATCCAATGCAATCATTGTGAGTAATAAGCTGTTATATATATAGTAGTAAGTTTCTGAACTTCCGCTGACATACGAGGCTGTACATGTTTCTATATTATCAAGTCTCACCGTTCATCTTCCAATATATAATAAAATGTTGCGATAATTAATGCACAGATAGACAATATATTTGGCCTTGTATTCATAACTAGATAATCAATAGACTTGAGATGATGATATATATTAATATTATATAGATACACGCAAAAGATCCAGATGATAATTTTTTCCCCTCCTTTGACTACATCAAAGATGGAGATTGGTAGGGCCTACGTAGAAATCCAATCCGAAGGAAAAGTTCGAAAAAATGTCCCTTACAGTACATGGATAAAGCCTCCATTATAACCAATAAATACCACCCACGTCCCTTTGCATGCCAAACCGGTAAACTCAATACTTTTACATCTAAAGTTCGTAGTTTGAATTTGCTCTTTCTTGAATTTGCCATTCATTTAGCAATGGGGCTTCATTCAAAATACCAAGTGGTCCTTGTTTGTGTGTTTCTTTTGCGTGCTCTGTGCCTCTCCCAATTTACAGGCTCTAGAGCCACCTTTTACACTAGACCCGATGGTAGTGGAACCCCAAGTACGTCAACCTCCTCTCTATTTACACCTCTCCACTTGCACACGCGCACACACACATCATCTTCTTTGTATTCAAAATTAAAACCATGTTTATATGTGTTAGAAACATAGATAGTCAATATGATGGCATGAGAACGTTGAAGAAGCAATACGGTGGCACAAGTTTGTTGACTTCTGCTTCTCTGCCTTATCGTTAATCACTCTTCCTCTGTCTCTATTTTGGTGTATATATATGTCTTGTAATCCCCTCTTTTCAAATAAATGAAATGAGTAAAAATGTGATTATATACTCTTCCATGGTATTAGAGCCTATGGCTCTTTGAAATTCTTTCGGCGCTAGTATCCTCCGCCTATCAGGTTTTGTTTTTTTGTTTCTGTCAGTCTCTGTTTCTGTCTGGTTTCATTTCGTTTCTGTTAGTGTCTGTTTTGTGTGAAAGAGCTTCGGTGGGTGGCGACCTTTGTGAACACCGATCCTCCCATCAGATTCGTCGTTGTCCAATCAGCCTATACCTGGAGAATCGCTGCCATCCGAGCAGTGCGTGAAGATCACACGTCCCTACCATTCTCACAGGAGTTACACGCGCCGGCTCGTGAGGGATATTTCCAGCGAGTTTTTTGCCGCTGTTTGTGGCGTTGGGACCGACTCATTGCCATCATCCTATCCCTTGTTGTTTCAAGATGTGGGTTCACACCATTTGTCCTCCGATTGGTGATTCTTCCTTTATTACTGTTTCTAGTGTGTTCTTGCTGGTTTCTCTGGATGTTTTCTACTTTGATTGGCTTAATTAGCCTTGGAATCAGCCTGGGTTCTTTCCCTCAAGGATGTTATTACTCCACAATAGCTAGAGGGTTAAGGAGCTATGAGAATCCTAAGAGTAAGGTAACGGCAGTACCAGCTGATGATGAGGAAATCTGGGGAGCAACCTTCAAGGTTGAAGCGCCAGCGGTTCTTGCAGCAAGAAAGTAGAAGTCTCGTGAATCGTCAAGTGGGTTACTGAATTATGAGGTGATATATTATTAGTAGATTATTATTGGAGGGTTTATGTGGTTGTTGTGACTTTAGGGCATGCATGTGGGACCCATGTAAATACTCTACTATAACTTTAAAGTGATCCAGTAGGCTGGAATGTGTTAGATAGCACTTACAGGATTCTTCTTGCTGAGTATTTTTCTTTTGACTCTTCTATTTGAGCACTATTGGTGTGGGTCCCATGTTTATTTGGAGGTGTTTCTGAAGCTCCTCCGCCCTTGTTTCCTTTCGGTGTGTTTTGTATTTTCCAAGTGTAGGTCCCCTTAAAAAAACAAACGGAGGTATTCTTTTCGACTCTGTACTGTTCACTGGGGGACTGTTCATTTGACATGCTGTTCACTCACAGCTACTGTTCATCCGAAGTAGTATTCATCGACACTATTCACTGACGGTCATTCGGTAGCTACTGTTCATCATTTTGGGATATTTGTGGTAATTTTCTATTTGATCATTAGTGTAACGTTTGCTGTTGTGGTTAGAGGACTTTGAAGCCTCGTTTGGGATATTTCATATTGTTGTTGTTGCGGTTTATGATTTGTGTGGTTTTCTTATTCTTACTCGGAGAATTTGTTGTGGTTGCATCCTTCTACTTGGCACCTTTATTGTTGTCTTGGTGTTATTTGGTTTGGTCCCTTGTGAGGACGTTTGTTGTTGGTTTGATCCCTGGTGAAACCATTTGGTGTTCGTCTTTGGTGAGACATTTGTTGTTGCTTTGGTCCCTTACGAGACCGTTCATTGTTGTTTTGGTCCCCTGTGACCAATTGGAAGATCTTCTAACTAAAGCTTTAAACGGGACTCGTATTGACTATCTTAGTAACAAGTTGGGCTTGATTAACATCTATGCTCCAACTTTAGGGGGAGTGTTAGAAACATAGATAGTCAATACGATGGCATGAGAATGTTGAAGAAGCAATACGATGGCATGAGAATGTTGACTTCTGCTTCTCTACCGTATCGTTAATCACTCTTCCTCTGTTTCTATTTTGGTGTATATATATGTCTTGTAATCCCCTCTTTTCAAATACATGAAATGAGTAAAAATGTGATTATATACTCTTACAATATGAAAAGCCATGCATGGCTCAGCCTGGAGGCTATTATTCTGTAGCAAGCTTGCAATATGAGTTTTAAGTTTATAGCCAGTTGACTTTTAAGTAAAAATATCAATATGCAAGTTCTTATAATTTCACTTGATTCCTAGTAAAGTCTAGGTAAGTTTTTTAATCGAGTCCTTATGATTTCACTTGTTTTTAATCACGTCATTGTAAGTTACTTTTCTTTTATTTTTATCAGGTTTTATAGTTTCACTTGATTTTTAATTAGATTCCTATAATTTTTTTTTTTTGCCGCTCATACGAAATTGCAAGAACTTAATGATAGGGATTTATTTAATAATCTAGAAAATTTACATAGACTTGCCGATTAATTTTTTTGGTTTAATTTTATATTCTTAAGATATAGGGTGCCCTTGTAAATATTGACGTAATGATATTGGTATGTTACTAGCTGGAGCTTGTGGATTTGGCGATTACGATAGGACTGAAAAATCAGGGAGGGTGGCCGGCGAGTCTATTGCGCTATGGAGAGGCGGCGCTGGATGCGATGCATGCTACCAAGTAACATGCATGAAATGATTATATACATACATACATACGTGTTTAATTAATTTCATGTAATGGCGATTATGTCTTTCAGGTAATGTGCAAGGATACAAAATTATGCAGTACGGACGGGGTAACGATAGCGGTAACAGACATGGGTTCAGGAGACAGAACAGACTTCGTTATGAGTCTTAACAGTTTCTTAAAGACTTGGATTGAACTCAGCTGATTCGGAACAGCTCAAGAAGGAGGGCACCGTTGATATCCAGTTCAGGAGGGTCCCATGCACTTTCGATGGATCCAACGTTAAGATCAAGATCAACGAAAACAGCAGATTCCCTGACTACCTCACTATCGCCGTCATCTACGTTCCTGGCTCCAACGACGTCGTTTCAGTTCAGATATTAAACGTATGAAACTCTCAAAACTTGTTACTTTTCTCATGTTCTAAATCAAACAATTTTTTTGAGACATTAAAAAAAGTTAATTAAATTGTTTTAAAGTATTTGTATTTGTATTTTTTTTAAACTAATTTGTCTAATAACTTATAAATTGATATATAATCTAGTGATACATAATATATGACATGACTAAATAATTTATTTAATTTATTTAATCTTTTAAAAAAATATGTCAACTAGATCTTATATTTTGGTATGACGTTTGATATATCAAATCCGCCAAGTGGACCGTTTAAGGTGAGAGTGCACTTCAGAGGAAGCCAGACTTGGGTGGTGTCGCCCAACAGTGTGATTCCAGCTGACTCTGGAAGGTTGGAGCTATTTATGACTCTGGAATTCATGCCTAAATCATCATCATCACATCCTGAAATTTGAACAATCATGCGATGACTACGTATACGTACGTACATCATACGACGTCGTAACGTGTGTGGCTGTTGGCGTTGTGTCGTCTTCTCACATTACTACAAAAAACGTGTTTAACATCTCTTTTTTAGGTTTTTTAATGTCTGAAAATAAGATGATATCTATATGAGCAACGTAATAAAAAATAGCAATAACGTTCGTAGATAAAAGAACGTCTAAAGTCTGGACTTTAGACATCCCCATTTTAAAAAGGGACGTTTAAAATGCTACAGTGACACTTTAGACGTCCCCATTTTAAAAAGGGACGTTTAAAGTGCTACAGTGACACTTTAGACATCCCCATTTTAAAAAGGGACGTCTAAGGTGCTACAGTGACATTTTAGAAATCCCCATTTTAAAATGGGGACTTCTAAAGTGCTTTTTTTTTTAAAAAAATTATTTATATTACAGATCTAGACTAAACAGTATTTAAAATTAAAAATTACAGATCATCATCAATAAAATTACAGATCTAATATCTGAAATCCAAATCTACACAATAATAACTCCAAAGCTGAAATCTCATAGGGAGAAGATGAAAATAATAAGAGAAATTAGTTGCAAAAAACTTATCTCCTTATATTATTGAAATTCATTTTCTTGTAATAATGAATAGAGAAGAGCGACAGGGAGAGATGAATCTCGTTTTCTCAGCAGGAACGTAGCCATAAAGCATGTTTCAGAGTCCTAATCTATAAACCATAATAACACGAGTGATAAGATAAAATAGAAGGAAAACCCAAAGAAAAAAGAGAAAGAGGATAAAATAATAAAAAATAGTAAGAAAGCATAACAGATCTGGAGGTGATTGAAAAAAAGAGAGAGAAAGGAAGAAGAAAGAGTTAAAAGGCATGATGGTAGTGACTCTTCTTGTGTTTGCGGCGATGAGAAGAGAAAGATGAGGGTAAAAGACAAAAGTAGTATAAAATTGACAAATAAAGACTATAAAAAAAAATTGAATTGTTTTTAGCGTCCTCAATTTAATTTAGGGACACCTAAAGTTGTCCAGTTATTTTTTTAAAATTTTTTTTACTTTAGACGTCCCCAATTCAAATTAGGGACGTCTAAAGTCACACTTTAGATGTCCCCATATACATTGGGGACGTCTAAAATTAAATTTTTTTTTTTTTTAACGAGGGACACTCTTTGGTGTCCCTCATATATATATATATATATATATATGAAGGACGCCAAAGGGTGTCCCTCATTTAAATTTTATTTTTTTATTTTAAATTTTAGATGTCTCCAATTTATATGGGGACATCTAAAGTGTGATTTTAGACGTCCCCAATTTGAATTGAAGACGTCTAAAGTAATTTTTTTTTTTAACCTTTAGACATCCCTAATTCAAATAGAGACGTCTAAAGTCTGTAAAGTCATACTTTAGACGTCCCTATTTAAATTAAGGACGTCTAAAACTATTCAGTTTTCAATCATAATTATAAAAATGTCATCGCCTTTAATTTTTACTTCCCCTTTTCAAAAAGGAACGTCTTTAAGGACGTAAAATATATATTATGTAGTAGTGGATGAAAGCTATGATTCGGAAGTGAAATTGGCAAATTTTCCCTAGAGTTTTTACTATTCATCACCTTCTTTCCTCTTCAAATATTTCTGAATTTATCTGCAGTTTTTCTTTGATTTTCTAAGCTTCTGGACGTTTTAATGGATAGAGGAAAGATAAATTTTTTCCAAGTTTCCAAAATTGCCCTTACATTTTGTGATTTTTATATTTTGCTGAAAATCCGGCGGAATTTTCATCAAACTTTGAAAATTCATATATTTATTTGTAGACATGCTATTGAGTGATTCGAAAGGCTATGAAATCCTTATTGAGTCTAGTTTCAAAAAAAAATATAGTCGTTAGCCAACCGAAAGCTCAACATTCCCAGAATTTAAATTTTTGGACACTGTCCCAGATAGTAGCCAGTTTCACTGAGCAAACTTCAGAAATTCATAACTCTTAGTGTATAGGTCAAAATAATTCATATGACCTATCAAATTAAAGCTTGGAATGTCTACTTTCATTTTGAAAAATTTCACAATTTTTGAACATCATTGGTCATTCAAAACCATATGATAAACTCACTACCTCATAGGAAATTTTCACTGACAGCATAATCAAATTCTCCAAAATTCATTCTTGATTATATTTATTGAATAAATATACATTGAATCTTTGGTGTATGAATTTTGGATATTACACATAGCACCTATCCCATAATTCAGGGATCTTCGATTCCTTTTCTCGCGGATAAATCCCATCAATGAAGGCCAATTTGTTCTTTCCACTCAAGGCCAAGCACATTGCTCGGTTCCAGACCATATAATCGTGTGAACCAATGAGCACCTGTGGAACAAGAGTCACACCCTGTACATTTGAGGAGTGTAGGTAAAGAGGGTGGTGCACATCGATAGCGGAAGTTGTGGTGGCAATCGTAGGTGTTGAATTTGTCCAAAAACACAGTCAGAGAGGAAATTCAAGAGTTGAGGTCAGAAAAACACCGGAGAAGAAATACCAGAAAATATAGAATCGCAGCTTCGGAAACTCAAAAAATATAGAAACGTTTCTCAAATTGGAGTTGACTGGAAACCTTCTATGAAGTCAAACAACGTATCACAAATACAACCTTAATCAGAGACAACAACCTTCTGTGAAGATAGATGGCGATGACGGAATTTGGCCAGAATTTGGGTGTTGGAAAGATCGAGACAGCAACAGACTACAAGAAGATAGATGTCGACGATGAAATTTGGTCGAAATCTGGCTTCGTAACTGGAATCTAGGTTCGTAAATCAAAGAAACAACATGATCTATTGCTAAGGATTGACGAACTGTAATCTATGAAAGAAACGGCGCTAAACCTGTTAATCTCTTCTGTTGCCAAGATCAGTCGACTTTGAAGGTTCAATGCCAGAAAGTGCAGTCGATGCCAAAAGAAGACTCGCTGAGCTTATGGACATCGTCGGCGGCCAAGATTTGTGGGGTAGTTAGAGTGGACCAGAGGAGAAAAATCAACACCTTTACCCCGCCATAGTTTAGAACCCTGGATCGGAACTTTGCGAAGGTGATGAAGAAGATGGCCAAGAATTCGTTGAACGAGAGTGAAACTAAGAGAAGTGAGTAGTCAGGGTCTAAGGATCCACTCGAAAATCAAGATCCGACCCACACCGGTGGAAATAAGGGTCACTGAATGGAGGAGTTTCAACCCAAAAATCAAGAAGACACTGCTTTTGCATGTTAAACAGCGTTGTTGACTAGTGAAGAAAGGAGAAGCCTGTGCAAAACTAATGAAATTGGGCTTCAGGAAAAAAAAAAATTTTCAGACTTGATGGATTAACCTGCACTCTAGCACCATGTAAAACGAACAAACATGAATGAACAAAAGCAGGATCAATTTATTATTCCCTCCGGTTCTAATTATAAAATAAAGTTGACTTTTTTAAAGAAATTAAGGAAGCCAATTAAATTACTTTAGAGTGTTTATATTTTTAGTATCCTTAGACTATATATTAGTTTATTAGTCAAATTAATTAGTTTGGAGAAAAAACTAAAAATATAAACACTCTAAAGTAATTAAATTAACTTCTTTAATTTCTCCAAAAAAATCAACTTTATCTTATAATTAGGATTAGAGGGAGTATTAATTACCAAGCTCAATACCTATAATACAACCAACACTCGTCGGCCCAATAACATTAAGGCCCAATAGTGAACCCAAACATACAATATTAACATACACTATACAAACTAATACAAATTAATTTGTATTAATTTGCGCATTCCGAGATAAAACTCCTCTCACACACTTACCTCGTAAGTCGTAAAAATTATTAAAAAAAGCTAATCCAAACACACACTTAAGCTAATATTACTAAGAGACTCTATCACTAATTAAAAATTTAATTAACGAGTGAGATGGATTAGTTGCTGTAACTTGTACGATACCATTGAAAAAAGTAACCCCATGTCTAAAATATTTCAAAATCTCATCTATATTTCATTCATAAGTTATTTTTTTATTGTTTACAAATGAAAAGGGATATATTGTGTTGACGATGACGCTATTACTACATGGCAAGCAAGATTTGAATATTATTTAAGTTGTATTCTTGGACTTTGAATATCTGTGTATAAACAATTTGAGACAATGGTATAGCTATTTATTTATACTATCTTGAATTATATGGTTTTCCATTATTTTTGATTTTATAATTTTTATGTATTAAAAGGGTAGGCCACAAAATTAAGGATCAGAGTGATGACTTGGATATTTTCTCATCTATATTCTTGATGGTGGATGAGCCGCCGGTGAGAGAGAGAGAGAGAGAAGGAAGAGGGTGAAGGGAGTAAAGATGCGAATTTTTAAAATGTTTTAGGGCTGAATCAAATTTCTCAAACTTTTGGGTCCTTGTCTATAATTCCCCCCCATATTTTTCTACATTCACTTATAATTTTCAGGAAGTTTAGGGTCCATTTTGTAATTTTTCCCGAACCGCAAATTATTAATTCTAACCCTCTAAAATCTCCAATTTCCTTCCACAACACTAACAATGCAAAAATTAAGCATAAGTAGCATTAAAAGTTTAAGAAACAATTGTACAAAATAATTAATAATTTTGACCATTTTGCCTTTAATTACCATTAATTCAAAACAATTGTTCCTAATTAAAATTAATGCTTAATCATGCAATAATGCTTTATAAAATGCATTTAAATCACAAATAAATCATGAGAAATCATGTAAAAATATGGTTCAATCAGGCTCCCTCCAAAACCCCCCAAATTGGAGGGAATCAATTTGAGGGAGTGGGAGAGATTTAAAGCCCCTTTTTTGAGCCCCTCCCCTCCCACTTTTCATACCAAACAAGGGGAAGGGGTCATTTCTCATTAGAGCCAGGAATTCGGGCCAAGCCCGTCAAGGGCCGGGCCTATGATTTAGAGGCTAAAAATGGAAGCGGTCCTAAAAGGGCCGGCCCTATAGGGCCGGCCCTGAAGCCCTGCGGGCCGGCCCTTTTAGGCCCGTTTAATATTTTTTTAAAATAAATTAATAAATATAATATCATTATATCAAATTATCAATATGAGAGACACCTAAGTTCCTAATAGAGTATTAATAACAGGAAAACACTTATTAATTGGTTTGATTTATTTTATTTTCTACAATGTTTTATTCATTTAAACTTAAAATAAAAGGCTAATTTGGACATTAGATGATTATTTTAACTAAAAATTTATGAGTTTTAAAAATAATGTATACCAATTTAAAGCAAAATAATAAATAAATTGTAAAACTTTAAAAAAAAATTTTTGAATTAAAATGAGTTTAAGCCCGTGAAAGGCCAGCCCTGTAGGGCCGCGGGCTTCAAAAATATGGTACTTTTTAAGAAACCGGCCCGAGGCCGTGAAAGGCCGATCCGTTTTCCCAGCTCTATTTCTCATCTCCTCCCCTCCAACCAAACAGGCCCTAAGGCCCAATAGCAAACCCAAACATACAATATTAACATACACAATACAAACTAATATAAACTAAGCTAATATTACTAACAGACTCTGTCACTAATAAAAAAGTTAATTAACGAGTGAGATGGATTAGTTGCTGTAACTTGTACTATACTTTACGATACTACTGAAAAAAGTAACCCCATGTCTAAAATATTTCAAAATATCATCTATATTCCCTTCATAAGTTATTTTTTTATTGTCTACATATGAAAAGGGATATATTGTGTTGACGAATGACGCTATTACTACATAGCAAGCAAGATTTGAATATTATTTAAGCTGTATTCTTGGACTTTGAATATCTGTTTATAAACAATTTGAGACAATGGAATAGCTATTTATTTATACCATCTTGAATTATATGGTTTTCCATTATTTTTAATTTTATAATTTTTAGGTATTAAAAGGGTCCACAAAATTAAGGATAAGAGTAATGACTTGGATATTGTCATTCTATTTTCTCATATTCTCGATCCCTCTGGGCACTCCTCATTTTATATTACTACTTTCGCACTCACTTTAGACCTACTTATGAAATTTGACCCCACCTAAAAGGGTAAGCCACAAAATTAAGGATAAGAGCTATGACTTGGATATTGTCATTGGCATCTATTTTCTCATATTCTCGATCCCTCTGGACACTCCGCATTTTATATTACTACGTACTGTCGCACTCACTTAAGACCTCCTTATGAAATTTACGTTTAAACTTGAAAAAAAAAAAAAAAAACCACTCCTCTCAGGCGGCCATCAAATATTGATAACTAAAACAATAAGCCAAAAAATGAAGCAACCAATATAATATAAAGGGTCATAAACTACGTGCACGTCAGGGTGAAAGCTAACGTAGAAACAGAGAATTCGCAAGCAAAGTCATAATATGTTATTAATATTTGCACAAATTTATATATTCAAAATTGCCAGCTTCGCGTATTGACTTTTTCTGCAATACCAACTTCCCATTCTTGTCAACTTTGTATAGGATAAGCTTTGCATACCATGCAACTTGTCTATTCTCAGTAAATTTAAAAAAGTCGTATTATTACTTTAAAAAGAGAAGGAATGTTTAGAATTCCACAATATACAAACAAGGGTAGAGGGAATTAATAGACGAAGAATGTGAACATCAACGTCCTTTTGGAACTCGATCGGGCTGTACATTGATTTGTCCCTAACACGGCTTAAGATTAATTTCAAATATACTTTTCACGATTGATCATTATGTTGTTTTCAATTTATTCTATCCGCGTGTCATCATCTGCAGGTGGAGATATACGTAATAAAAAAATTGGATAAGAGAGATTAGATCAATAATGTTAGTCAGGAAAGGAAAAAGAAGTTTCGACTTGATTGAATAAGGTAGATGAGATCATTATTACATAAGGTAGATTACACACACACACAATGTTTGCAAAAACATGTTAACACAACTTTTGATCTTGACTTTTTTTTATAGGCGCAGGTTTTGATGTTCAATTAATTATGTGATTAAGAACTATCATATAGTTTGACAAAGAATAAAAATGTTGATCAACAAGGCCCAACAGAGTTGATAGATAACTAGGTCAGTGGTTCAATATTCCAGATCGTGTGAATGAAAAAGATCTAATTGAAGGAAGCAAAATAAACTTCTGTGATTTATATATTATGCTTTAAAAAGGTTTAATTTGTCCTCAGTTATTTGCTGTAAATCATCGTTAGTACCAAAAAAAGTTGATATACGAGTTTCAATTCACAAATGCGTGTGTGTAAAGGAATTGTGGTTTTAGGTAATGATTCAATTTCATCAAATAAAAAGATTAATGATCAATATGTCATAAATTTCAAATAATTTTAAACTATCCCTTTGCTATAGTATCTTATTTCAGAAGCATTAGAATGTGTAATTTATTAGTGATTTTTTTTTTCTTAAGATAGAGGACAATATCATCATCCCTTTGCCTTCTTGAATCCAAATTCTAAATTTCTAATGATTAAATGTCACACGTCCCAAGAGAGAGCAAGGGAGGAAAATACTGAATTATTGCGGGAGGGGCTTAATTAAGGAAAAAAGTGAAAAAGGCAAAAGATATACTTTACTCCTCTAATTTTATATCTAATATTTTACTCTGATTCATTAATTTTACAAAATATTATTTTTTTCAGCCTTTTAATTCTAATATCACTAGTTTATTAATTCTAGCTTCTCTGAAATTTCTATTATTATTGATCTTTTATTGTTATCAACACCCTTACCAAGTGTACGAATGTCATTATCCCAATAAAAGAAATTTCGAGATAACATCATGGCAAATTCCTAAACGGATAACCTATTTATATTATCAAGAACAAGGACCGGACCATATATTTGCAAAATACTCTAATTAAGGACTAAAGTTCAGTAAAACTACTATCTACCACAGGAAAAAGATATTATCTTCTCATATCTACGACTTTGCAGAAAATATATTATTTATAACTTATCCTTTTCAGATTTGCATCTTGTTGAACACTAATCTACACTTCATCTTCACAAAGATATTCCATGGAATGCCTTCTACGTTCCAACCATGAAAGTAGAGTTGTAAAAATCTCTTTTGGCCAGTAAATTAAAAGACAAACTGATATTAAATAACATAAGCTTACAAATTATAATTGGCATCGAACTAAAATGAGTTCTTAAAAAATTGTAAAACACTGATGCTGGAATGACCTTGATGTTAACAACAGAAAAAAGGTTTTTGGTTAATAATCTATCTAATGATCTAGTTTTCAATAAAGCATAATAGCGTCATGTGATCTATATTGCTGACCCCATCTAGTGGGATAAGGTTTTGTTGTTGTTATTGTTGTTAAAAGTCAAAAAGCAAAATTAAGATCTCTTGTCAGGTAATGTTGACAGCTGAAGAAGATTGTGAAGGAATTTGTAGGAAAGTTTTCCCAACACAATAAATCATTTATTAAGCCTTAAGATTTAACGGAAAGAGTCATATATTATAAATACAAAAAAGCATTCCTTAACAAGCTGTTGCAAATAGTTGACCAAAAAAAAAAAACAAGCTGTTGTAAATCAAAATAAGAAATGCTAGATGCAAATCGATGAAAAGTAAATTGTTCGGCTTTGGCTCAAGAGTAATTTATTAATTTTGCTTTTAATCTTCGATCAATTAAGAACATTAAGTTCTTTATTGGCATTGGTGAATGTCTATATACCATTTTCTGCATAAATGTAAGTAACTTAAAAACAATAATCATTTCATCCAATATCCAGGATAGGTTAGCTATTATTAATTTCAGCCGTCTAGATTACATTCATATAAAAATTTAAAATGTTTTATTATATAGGAGTATAACTGAAGGCATAATAATAGCGTAGTTCATTTTTAACACTGATCTTTTTCTGGTACAATTGCCTAGCACTCATAACTATTCACCTATATTTAGGTATTACGGGGTCTAAATTAAAGGCAAGGGCTTCCATAGTACAATTTTTTATTCATAAAATTGAAATCCGCGCTATTAATGTTCAATTAAGCAATCGAATCTCTTATATCAAATGCAGTCATTGTGAGTAATAAGCTGTAATATAGTAGTAAGTTTCTGAACTTCTGCTGATATCCGACGCTGTACGTATTTCTATATTATCAAGTCTCACCGTTCATCTTCCTATATATAAAATAATGTTGCAATAATTAATGCACAGATAGGCAATATATTTGGCCTTGTATTCATAAATAGATAATTAATAGACTTGAGATGATGGTATATATTAATACTATATAGATACACGCAAAAGATCGAGATGATAACTTTTTCCCCTCCTTTGACTGCATCAAAGATGGAGATTGGTAGGGCCTACGTAGAAATCCAATCCGAAGGAAAAGTTTGAAACAATGTCCCTTACAATACATGCATAAAAGCCTCCATTATAACCTATAAATACCACCCACGACCCTTTGCATGCCAAACCAGTAAACTCGATACTTTTACATCTAAAGTTCGTAGTTTCAATTTTCTCTTTCTTGAATTTGCCATTGATTTAGCAATGGGGCTTCATTCTAAATACCAAGTGGTCCTTGTTTGTGTCTTGCTTTTGCCTGCTCTATGCCTCTCCCAATTCACAGACTCTAGAGCCACCTTTGACGCTAGACCTGATGGCAGTGGAAGCCCAAGTACGTCAACCTCCTCTCTATTTTCCCCTCTCCGCACGCCGGCACACACACATCACCTTCTTTGTATTCAAAATCAAAACCATGTTTATATGAAAAGCGATGCATGGCTCTGCCTGGAGGCTATTCTGTAGCAAGTTTGCAACATGGGTTTTAAGTTTATAGCTAGTTTACTTCTAAGTAAAAATATCAATATGCAAGTTCTTCTAATTTCACTTGATTCCTAGTAAAGTCTGGGTAATTTTTTTAATCAAATCCTTATGATTTCGCTTGTTTTTAATTAGGCCATTGTGAGTTACTTTTCTTTAATTTTTACAAGGTGTTATAGTTTCACTTGATTTTTAATTAGATTCCTATAATTTTTTTGCCGCTCATACGAAATTACAAGAACTTAATGATAGGGATTTATTTAATAATGTAGAAAAATTACATAGACTTGCCGATTAATGTTTTGGGTGTAATTTTATGTTCTTAAGATATAGGGTGCCCTTGTAAATATTGACGTAATATATGATATTGGTATGTTACTAGCTGGAGCTTGTGGATTTGGCGATTACGGTAGGACTGAAAACTCAGGGAGGGTGGCTGGCGTGTCTAATGCGCTATGGAGAGGCGGCGCTGGATGCGGTGCCTGCTACCAAGTAAGTGTGTCGTCTTAATGGACTAATTAATCAATGACTTTACAAAAAACAGTTGTTTAATTTTGAATTTCAACATGCATGAAATGATTATATATATATACATACGTGTTTAATTAATTTCACGTAATGACGATTATTTCTTTCAGGTATGGTGCAAGGATGCAAAATTATGCAGTACGGACGGGGTAACGATAGCGGTAACAGACATGGGTTCAGGAGACAGAACTGACTTTGTTATGAGTCTTAACGGTTTCTTAAGACTTGGAGTGAACTCAGCTGCTTCGGAACAGCTCAAGAAGGAGGGCACCGTTGATATCCAGTACAGGAGGGTCCCATGCACTTTCGATGGCTCCAACGTTAAGATCAAGATCAACGAGAACAGCAGATTCCCTGACTACCTCGCAATCGCCGTCATCTACGTTCCTGGCTCCGACGACGTCGTTTCAGTTCAGATATCCAACGTATGAAGCTCTCAAAACTTATTACTTTTCTCCTGTCCAATTAAGAAAACTAATTAAATTGTTTTAAAGTATTTATATTTATATTTTTTTCAAACTAATTTGTTTAATAACTTATAAACTGATATAATTTATTGATACACAATACATGACATGATTAAATAAGTTATTTAGCTTCCTTAATCTCTTAAAAAAATGTTAATTAAATCTTATATTTAGGACTAATACTTTTTAATTGTACTGATGATCTGATTATTAATGATGAACAGAATGATGGGAGAGATTGGAGGCCATTGAGAAGAGTTTTTGGGGCAGTGTTTGATATATCAAATCCGCCACGTGGACCGTTTAAGGTGAGGGTGCAATTCAGTGGAAGCCAGACTTGGGTGGTGTCACCTAACAGTGTGGTTCCAGCTGACTGGAAGGTTGGAGCTATTTATGACTCTGGAATTCACTCCTAAATCATCATCATCAGATCCTGAAATTTGAATATGAATCATGCGATGACTACGTATAAGTACGTACATCATACGACGTCGTAACCTTTGTGGCTGTTGGCGTTGTGTCGTCTTCTCAGAAAATAAATACGGCGTGATTGAATAAACATTATGTTTGTTTGTGTGAATTTCAATAACTAAATTACATGTGCCTGCTCTGCTGGAGCGAATATGTAATAAGTGTTGGTGTGCTTTTCATTTGTGTTGCGATTCATATATCTCTATGAATAAAGATGCCTCTCTGTTCATGCAACCGTATCATATTCTGCAACTATTATAAATGAGGCTGACCACAGCGCTATCACTACAAATATCCCTCCTACGGAGTATAGAACTACTCTCTTTGAAGATTTCAAGTATAAGCTTCTATTAGCTAAATAATCCTTACGCGTTTCATCAAGCGCCCTTTTATTCCAAAAAAATTATTTTTTACCTCAAAACAATTAAAAATGAAAGTGAAATGACCCTTCTACCCTCTAACATGAGAAATCTTTTTCCCTCCCTCACCGATAGTGATGGCTAGCTTCTGTAAATAGTTGACCTCAACGCAAACTAAACAATGAATACAAATATACTTAAACTTGATCCTTGCCCATGACTTGACACGAATCACAATAAGCAACTGCTTCCGCGTTGCACGGATCACAATCCACCACTTCTCATGTAGTGGTATATGAAAACACCACAAAGACAGTTTAACAAAGAACAAGAATGAATGTGACAGAGACCCAGGTCCAAAAAAAAAACGAAAAGTGACAGAGATACATATATTATTCATTTGCCCATACATCAACCACACTAACCTTCCCCATACCCACACTCAGCGCGTAATCATAACTCAATTGATCGCCCAGCCAGGGCCGAATTATAGTTATTAATAAACTATACTCTCAATGTATACTACTATTTGAAACCTACTGATACAGTAGTTTTGACCACGGCAATTAAAAAGTTGCTTTACTTCAAAAGTTGTTAAAAGTATGTTTTTGATGCTTCTAAATTTTAAATATGAGAGTTAAAGAGTCAATAGGAGATTCATGAACAACAACTCTTGGGATCTTTCCATTAACCTCAACATCAAAGTCACAAAAATTAAGCTCTTCAACCGGTACCTCAATTGGACACCCACTGTTCTCTTCCAAATTAATTCCAGGCTCACATTCATTTTTCCCATTATCAAAAGTCTCATGTAATTGCACATCTTCAATTTCTTCACAATGATCATTATCAACACAAGAGGCGGCAATCATGCTTAAGGAAATAGCTTGAGTGCCAATTTATCACTGACTGAATCAAATGCATGTTGTGAATAATCCATTTCCTTTTTCTCAAATTTTTTTTCCTTTTAAAAGACAAACAAAAAAAATAAAAATAAAGAAAATCACACAAGAAAACAAACAAAAATATTCACAAAACTCAAGCTTAAACTATTAAAGGATTTCTAATTCTAATTACAAATTTCTTTGAATCCCCGGCAACGGCGCCAAAAACTTGATGCTTCTAAATTTTAAATATGCACCGCAAGTGTACAGGTCGTTGGAATAGTATAGTAGCAAATCAAGGTCATCCCACAGAGATTCAAGGTAATAGATAATTAGGCATTAAAATTCACATTTTCATTTAAGTTGAGCAAATCAAAGAAAGAGATTGAAAGACAATTTAAACAAATGCAAAAGAAACAAATCTAATGATTTAAAGACTTTAATTGATAAAAACAACATAGAGTGGCTAATCCCTTCTTTAAGTTTTTAGAGCATGTATTTACCCAATTAAAAGCACTTAATGTTAATTTGTTAAACTAGAGTATTAATGGATATAAGTATCTTCCAATCACTTATACCCCTTTCTCAAGTTAAAATTGTTATTCCTAACTAATTTACTCAAGAGGCAATAAATGTCCAATTTCACTCTAATATGATTATATGAGTCCAATAAGTATATTCCTATCCTATTGGCAAATTAGAATAAATTCTAATACCACATTACTTAATCATATGGTCCAATTAAGATCCCTCTTCCAAGGATAATCTAAATTCCCTAATTTCATACTTAGTGGTGATCAAGCACAAAGTAGACAAAATAATACAAGATTAAGTAAACAAAAATTAACACTAAACACAATTAAATGGTTCGTACATGCTCAAAACAAACCACTAATCATAAGTATCAAACGCTATGATTACCTTGTCTTCATTTCCTTTCAAGCAACATGGTTTCAGACATAACAAATGATCTTTCAAGTGAATTACTTGTACTTTATCAATCATAGACAACCTTAAAGTACAAGCATTCACTGAATTCAAATTAAACTCAACATGCACATATTTGCAACGAGATTTAGGAGCTTCCAACAATTTAAAGCATCTTACAAATCCACTTGACTCTTATTAGTAAGAGTCAAAGAGTCAATAGAAGATTCATGAACAACAACTCTTGGGATCTTTCCATTAACCTCAACATCAAAGTCACAAAGATTAAGCTCTTCAACTGATACCTCAATTGGACACCTACTGTTCTCTCCCAAATTAATTTCAGGCTCACATTCATTTTTCCCATTATCAAAAGTCTCATGTAATTGCACATCTTCAGTTTCTTCACAATGATCATTATCAACACAAGAAGTGGCAATCATGCTTAAGGAATTAGCTTGAGTCATATTTTCAATAGATGAAACAATTCGATTCACATAGACTCCAATATTTTGTACTCAACTCCAGTTCTAATTTCCTTTTGCTCTCTACTAAATCTCTTTGATGCTTCCGCATACTCCTCAAATAACCTTAATAAATTAGACTTTTCTTTATATTCAAAGGTGTTTTCTTCAAAATGAGGATGAGAGTGAAAAGATGGGGGAATTTCTTTTGAATAATGGTAAATGTGAATCCCAAGAATTTTGTTGCTCAAAACTTTCACTAGAACAAAAAGAATGATCAAAACAAGTTTGATTCCTAATGAAATCATCTCTCATATAGTGACTGTGATTGACATATGGACAATGCTCATATGAATGGCTCTCTCCACAATAAACACAAGAAAAGAAATTATAAGGAGAAGAATCAATATTTTTAATTCAACCAGTATTTGCATTCCTTTGTCTCATGTCATCCACATGCATTCCTAATAAAGAACCAAGATATGTCAATTTATCATTAATTGAATCAAATGAATGCCATGAATAATCCATTTCCTTTTTCTCAAATTTTTTTTTTCCTTTTAAAAAGACAAACAAAAAAAATTAAAATAAAGCAAATCACACAAGAAAACAAACAAAATTATTCACAAAACTCAAGCTTAAACTACTAATGGATTTCTAATTCTAATTACAAATTTCTTTGAATCCCCGGCAACGGCGCCAAAAACTTGATGCTTCTAAATTTTAAATATGCACCGCAAGTGTACAGGTCGTTGGAATAGTATAGTAGCAAATCAAGGTCATCCCACAGAGATTCAAGGTAATAGATAATTAGGCATTAAAATTCACATTTTCATTTAAGTTGAGCAAATCAAAGAAAGAGACTGAAAGACAATTTAAATAAATGCAAAACAAACAAATCTAATGATTTAAAGACTTCAATTGATAAAAACAACATAGAGTGGCTAGTCCCTTCTTTAAGTTTTTAGAGCATGTATTTACCCAATTAAAAGCACTTAATGTTAATTTGTTAATCTAGAGTATTAATGGATATAAGTATCTTCCAATCACTTATATCCCTTTCTCAAGTTAAAATTGTTATTCCTAACTAATTTACTCAAGAGGCAATAAATGTCCAATTTCACTCTAATATGATTATATGAGTTCAATAAGTATATTCCTATCCTATTGGCAAATTAGAATAACTCCTAATAGCACATTACTTAATCCTATGGTCTAATTAAGATCCATCTTAGGATAATCTAAATTCCCCAATTTCATACTTAGTAGTGATCAAGAATAAAGTAGACAAAAAAATACAAGATTAAGTAAACAAAAATTAACACTAAACACAATTAAATGGTTCGTACATGCTCAAATTCTTAAATTAATTCATAACTACTATATATTCAAAAGAAATTAGCCACACGTGGGTTTAAACCCAATCATCTCAGCAACATCAAAAATTCAGAGAATGAGACAATAAAACAGAGATTTAGAGATGGTGGTGACAGAGAGATTGAACAAGTGAGTAAGTGGCATAAGACAGGTTTTCTCTCCTCCGATTTTTCCGTCTTCTCTTGAGAAGACCGATGAAGAAGGTTGGAGGTGAAGATCCTAAGCAGCCAGCCTCCTCCCTATCCAGTTGCCTTCCTCGTTCTCTCCGACGATGGTGTTGCCGGAGTGCCCTCTGGTTCTGCGATGAAGATCCAAAATTTAAGGTACGTTCATAGTTTAGTTATGAATAATGTGGTTTGGTTTTTTCTTGCCGTTGAGTAATGTGGTTTGTTATTGTAATTTTATATTCCTATATTGGTAGTAATGGGTTTAGAATTCCAGATGACAAAGAAGTGGAGGGGAGAAAGAGTCGACGGTGGTGACCAGCCGTCCATTGAAGAGCGATCGCACAGAAGATTCTACACGGCTTATGACTTGAAATATTTTGCAATAATAAACAATTAGATGCGTAATAAAAAAGAAAAGAGGAAGAACATCTGGCCGCATAAATTTAGTCAACCTTATTGATAGCTTTGGCCAAAAAAAAATTTAAGGAAATTAAAGTGCAAGTCTTGATATTTAACTTAGTTAATTAAGAACAATTATATGTTTGACAGAGAACAAAAATGTTGGTGATACGAGTAAAAGAGATAAAGGCGTGTCACCTCTCTTGAAAAGGAACTTGCTTAAAAGTAAGAAATTGGAATTGTAGACATTAATCACCATCATATTATATATATACATATATATATAATTGAATACTTTCGTACTACCTGTGTAGATCCTGTGTTCCTTTTTGCTTAACCACCACCGCTAGTTATTAATATATATGCGGCCCCTAATCTTTGAATCGAGTTCGCCTGTTGGTATGGATCTTGCTATATAAAAATGTTGGACTTAGAACACAGAGAGCCAATTTGTCATGCATTATAATCATATAGAGATATATAGTTTCGAGGCCGCCCGCACACAGAATTTAGACGCTATGGACAAGTTGTGCACTTAATTATTCCGATCCAATCCGTGTTCCAAAGAGAATAGGGCTCCCTTTTCAATTCTCAAGGCCTCCACTGTTATCTATAAGTACCCTCTCCTCATCTTTTCCTCCTCACCAGTAAACTTAGCTCAAGTACTTGTATACACATTTATCGTAGTTTTTTCTTGTTTGTGCGCTTGATCAAATATTTGGCATTTAGCAATGGAGCTTCATTCTAAATACCAAGTGGGCCTTGTGTGCGTGATGATGCTGCTACCAGCTGCACTATGCTACTCCCAAGGCTACACTCCCTCCCGAGCTGCCTATTATGCTACCTCTGATGGCTATGGAACTCCAGGTACGTTAAACTCCTACCCCACTCTGCAGATGATCACGTTCTGTAAATTCTGCACTCACCCTTGCATCATGCATGAGTTCTAAGTCTATATTTTGACTTTGAACCCATAACTTCATGTGTGTACACTATTAATTAGGACACACTCTTGATGCAAGGAAAGCAATTTTTATATACTTTGGAGAGAAGTTTACTTTTGATGATGCATGTGCTTGCTGCTTTTAACTTATAGGGTACGTACCCTTGTAAATATATGCAGGTGGAGCATGTGGATATGGGTATTATGGGAGAAGTGTAAACAAAGGGAAGGTGGCAGCTGTGGCCGGGCTCTGGAGGAATGGAGCTGGATGCGGTGCTTGCTACCAAGTGAGTGGGTCTTAACCCAACACAAATTAAACACACGTCTTCCATATGAACATGTTATAATTGAATCAATGTTACTTGTATAGATAGGATATATATTAACTTTGAATTTGAATATCGAATAATGTACGTTATTGTTTTATGACCGGTGGTGTTCATATCATCAGGTAAGGTGCAAGAATTCAAGGCTATGCAGTGAGTATGGAACGATGGTGGTGGCAACGGACTACGGTGCAGGAGACAGAACTGACTTCATTATGAGTCCAAATGGCTTCAAAGATCTGGGACGAAACCCAAGTGCATCGGCCGAGCTCAAGAAATACGGCGTCGTTGACATCGAATACAGGAGAGTACCTTGTACATATGCAGGCTACAACCTGCGTATCAAGATCCACGAGTCCAGCAATTACCCACACTACCTTGCTATTGTCATTCTCTACGTGCCTGGCATGAACGACGTCACTGCCGTTGAGATCTACGACGTACGATACTTTCAACATATAGCTCTTACATTATCAATTTCCTTCTTGTTCTTATAATTGTGGTTATTATAATCAACTTGTTGAAATGATAATGAAACAGAATGAACGCCATGAATGGAAGGCAATGAGGAGAGCGTATGGGGCAGTGTTTGATATAGTTGGCGCACCAAGGGGACCATTGACGCTGAGGTTGCAATTCAGTGGAAGAAAGGGTTGGGTTGAGTCCTCCAAGAGTGCCATTCCTGGAGATTGGAAGATTGGAGCTTCTTATGATTCTCAAGTCCATGTCTAAGATAAGCAGAATGCGAAGAGGGAGCCACGTAACCTGTTTGGCCCTACACAATAATAATGCAAGCTATGCGCTGTTGGTGTTGTTTCTTCTTCAAAAAATAGTATATTGAAATAAATAAATATATGTCTGCAGGAATGAATAAATAACGTAACAGTGGTTCGTCTATACTATTTTACGTTTCGGATGGAATTGTTACTAATATATGAATAAAGAAACCTCTTCGCTTGTGTATCATGGGATCTACAATCACGTGGTGGCTTGGTGCATATGTTTATCTTTCGATATCCCTATTGATTACAAATATGAAAGACTTTCATCCATAAGTACTTTAAATACTCATGATTAGGGTATATGTTAAGGAAACCAAAGCACATTTTATATAAATAATTGACTCAATTAATTTATTTAACTCAACTCCTATAAGGATGAGGGGGAGTACATATAAAGTTTAAGGTGAATGCCTTATTTGTGGCTGATCGATTATTATTATTATTATTATTATGAATAGGACTATGTCATGTTAGAATGAAAAATGCCGTAGAGATAAACAATTAAAAGCAAAAATCAAAATATATAAGTTATTAATATTTTTCATCTATCCCATACTCATAGATTCAAGGGAATTGAATTGGAATAATTTGCTTACACATCACCCGTTGAATTTGAGTTTGTTTCCACGATACCAACTCCCACGATCTTCTACGTATATATATTCCCTCCAGCTCTAGGATAAGCTCGCATCCCAAAACTGTAGACTATTAATTGTTAAATTAAATATACCAGCTAACACGAGACTATTATTAAATTAAATTTGAAAAAAAAAATTGTATTCTTCCTTTCATTTTCACCTGCTACTCTCTTACAAAAGGGAAAAGCATCATATATGATACTTATCTTCTCTCTCTTTTTTTTTGGTAGTATTTCAGAAGCATTCAGGGTTTATGGTTTATATGATGCTTATCTTTTTTTTTTAATTGATGAACAAAGGTAGCTGTGTACTGCACGCGCACATCTTGTTTTCCTTTGTGTTTATGTTTGTTTGTGTGTGAATCTCAATAATTAAATCACATGTGTCTGCTCTGCTGGAGTGAATATATGTATTAAGTGTTGATCTGCTTTCCATTTGTGTTGCAATTCATATACATATATGAGTAAACAAACCTCTCTTTTCAGACAGCCATATAAAATCTCTGCAATTTGTGCGTTCATATATATATATATATATATATATATATGTATATAGAGTCCCACTGTGCGCTGGTGGTTGCAATAAGCCGTATAACGAAAGATGAGTACTACTTTTTCGTTTCATACTTATACTACTTTAATCCATCACCAGATATATGCATGGCCTGATATAACTTATACTACTACATAAACGATGATATATAGATGACGTTTGACAGTTACAATTGATAATTAACAAAATAGAATTTATAAATTGTGTCGCGTTTGATGATTAAAATGGTATGCAAGCGATGGCTTAAGACTTGGGAGAGGGCAAAAGAAAAAGAAAATATGATCACAAAAATAAACATAGTACTGTTATGAAAATAAAAGATATCTTGGGATAAAAGAGCAAGGGATAAAGAGAGAAATTTAAGAGAGAAAGAGGGGAGTAATTCTCATTCACTTGTGTGTGTTACGTATGCCTATAATGTTTTGTACAAGACCTCTATTTATAGGCTTCCAAGAATCTCCATCAAAGGTCACCACTAAGTTACAATAAATGATACAATAAATGCATATGAACGTTCATTGAATTGCCTTTTAGTTTCCCAATTGATATTCATAAATGGTAACTAAAATATGGAAGGTCAAGAGTCAATTGAGACCTACATAATTAGTATATTAATAACAAATACAGAATTATTTGAATATCCAACATTAAATTTTACAATATTGGTTTCCAAAAAATTATATTTTTCTTCACAATTACGTTAACTTTTATTAAAATATGAATAAGAAATAATTCAAAAGAATTTAGAATATATTGTAGCGCATTGACTTTGACTAAAAAGGCATGGAAGTTGATTTCGAGTCCCAAAATAGACGCTTGTGTTGGAAGGGGCCACGTCCCAAAACCCCGAGCTTGTTAACGGATAATAATATCAAAAAAATAAGGATTTGGAAGTCACATAATAAACTTGGGCCGGAGCAGGTAAAAGAAAAGCCAATTTAAAATATAGTAGTAGTATTACATAATTTAGTACTCAAATACAAAAGTATTAATTGAGAAGCGTTCCAATTTTTATTAACACAGGCAAAAAAATTTAACTAGCACACCATATATAAAGCAACAGAGTCCAAAGAATTGTTAAAACTCAAAAAAAAAAATGAATGAAAAAACTTTAAAAGACAAAGGGATGGCGTTTGCCTTCTTATTTGGTTTTGCACAGAAGGCGTGGACAACGGACAAGTTATCATGACAGCTGGACAATGGGAACAAAACAAAACAAAGAAGGAAGGGCTTAGTTTTTTTTTTTTTTGAAATACAAAGGCAAGCAAAGCTTGAAAGTTTACAAATCAACGGGCTAAGTCCCACCGATTGTTCATGTGGCAGCCACCACACTCCAAAGCAAAAAGATGGATACATTCCATAGGGGATGTCCCCAATTCGACAGAAGCTTGGGTATTCATATGAGCCATTCGTGCAAGATAATCAGCACAGCGAGTATTCTCCCTATGTGTATGGGAAATCTTCAAATCCCAGTCTGCATAAATAAGGGACCTGGTTTCGAAGATAACATCATATAAAGGGTGGTCAATCCCACTTTGTGTCGATAATAAGTGGATGGCCTGGAGAGAGTCTGTGAACAGTCTGACTTTTTTAAGGCCCATCTGCATACATAACTGAAGTCCTCGTTGGATTGCATGGATTTCCGCAGCAGTTGGGAAAGAGTGACATAACTTCTGTTGAAATCCGCGAATCCAGTTGCCTTGGTGGTCTCAGATGACCCCTCCACAGGCTGATTGACCATCACAAGCAGTCGAACCGTCAACGTCAATACGGAGAGAGCCCTCCTCTGGGGCTTGCCAATGAAGTAGACCTCGCTCAGGGACTTGAAATATTTGATGATGGAAGTGCCAGTTCTCCACACTCTCTGATAGATGATAGATGCATCTGCAAACTAAGTCTTCTGGTTTGATAGCTCTACCTTCAAAAACCTGGCAACACCGGTTCTTCCAAAGGAGCCAACATGTGGTACTAAAAACTCTCTGCCACGACCATCTAGCCATCTTCTTGTTTCCTGGAGAATGCTATGAATTCCATTTAAGCCAATCCTGCAAACTACCAGAAGAAAACATAGTAAAGTATAGATGGTTAGTTAAAGAAACCCACACTCTCTGAGCCTGCTCACAATCTCTTAAAACATGGAGGATACTCTCTTCGATCTCACACTGAAAAGGGCAAGTGTTTGGGGTAGTCGGGTTATGTCTCGCTCTAATCTCATTTGTAGGGAGCTTCTCGTGGAAAACTTGCCACATAAAGTGTTTGACTCTTTCAGAAACTCCCCAGTGCCATAAATGACGCCAGTGGTATTGATTACTGAGGGTTTGCTGGTGGAAGATACCTTCATAGGCAGATTTCACGCTGAAGTTACCATCAGGAGCGTTTCGCCAACAAATAACGTCATCCGCAATGCCTATTGGAGGGGAGAGCATCATGATTTTATCAACCACCCAATTAGGCAGAAAGGTCTCCCATTTGACCCTGTCCCAATGACCAGATTGGGAGATAAAGGAACAAACAGGGGCATCCATATCAACAAGGTGCATGTTCCTCTCAATGAAGAATTTTAGAGGCTTATCAACTGGGGCCCAGCAAACCTGCCAAGCCTGCGTGCTCCTACCACTTTTGAGCTTCATTCCAAGCCCCCCTTGGAATTCATCCCAAACTGCTACAATTCCACTCCACACAGCCGATTGGTTGCGCCACCTTTGCACATGAGGAACCAAAGATGAGCCACAAGAGTATTTTGCACGTAAACATTTCACCCACATAGCTTCCGGTTTTGTGATAAGATTCCAACACAATTTCATGAGCAAGGCTTTGTTTTGGCAGCGAAGATCTTTTATTCCCAGACCTCCTTCATGCTTCCTCCTTTTGAGAACATCCCATGCAATCAGGTGCATTTTTTTAGTATCATCATGCTGATTCCAAAAGAAATCTCTGCTTAGCTTTTCAATTATTGAAAGGACACCTTTCAGAACCAAAGTCGATTGCATCTGATATTGAGGAATGGCAGACAGAACAGACTGTATGAGTACCGTCCGGCCTGCCATGCTCAGGTATTTACCCTTCCAGTTTGACAACTTCAACCTGATCTTTTGGAGAAGCGGGGTAAAGGTCATCTTGACCATACGTTTATGAAGAAGTGGAACACCCAAATATTTTCCAAGGTTAGCCGTCAGTCCAATCCCTACCATCTGGCTCAACTCATATGCTCTATTAAAATGGACATTCCTGGACACAAACATTTTGGATTTACTAAGATTAATCTTGTGGCCAGAAACCCGACAGAACAGATCCATAACGTTTCTCATCTCTTCCATCTGCTCCGTAGAAGCTTCACCAAAGAGGAGGAGGTCATCGGCGAAGAAGAGATGGGAAATACGGGGACCCGAAGAGCACAATTGGAGGGGACGCCAGTTCCCCAAATCCACCTCCTGATGAATTAGTTGACTGAGTAATTCCATGCAAAGGACAAACAGATATGGACTCAGAGGGTCACCCTGCCTTACTCCTCTTAAAGGGAGGAAGGAATCAGTAGGCATACCATTCCAGATAATGCTCATAGAAGGGGATGAGACACAACACATAATCAACTTAACAAAACCCGCACCTAATCCTAGGCTATTAAGAGTGAATTCCAAGAAACGCCAATCAAGCCTGTCAAAAGCCTTCTCCATGTCAACTTTCACAGCAATAAAGCCCTTTTTACCTCTCTTGTTCCTCATGGTATGGATCGCCTCTTGAGCTATGATGATATTGTCCACTCCTTGCCTCCCGTGAATAAAGCTACATTGGTTTTCAGCTACAAGATAGCTCATGACACATTTGAGACGATTAGCAATAACCTTACTGACAATTTAGTAATATACATTGCACAAAGAGATGGGCCTAAAATCT
Organism: Inga leiocalycina; assembly: GCA_963242795.1. Lineage (NCBI taxonomy): Eukaryota > Viridiplantae > Streptophyta > Magnoliopsida > Fabales > Fabaceae > Inga > Inga leiocalycina. Next base: position 5,709,937 of record OY725330.1, read on the forward strand.
TTTAAGGATGCAGGATGATCAACCTTAGGAACAAGAACAATGTTTGTCTGATTTATCGCATACACCTCATCCGGATTGTCAAAAATGCTAATTACAAGATCACAAATCTTCTACCCCACCAAATCCCACTGAGTTTGGAAAAAGTGGGGCTACAAGCCATCAGGACCTGGAGATTTGAAAGCACCCATATCAAAAGCCGCGTTCTTGATCTCAACCGGAACAACCTGCCTCTGAAGAAGATCAAGTTGCTGAGCGTCTAAAGCTGGAAAACGGGCCACCCAAGGAGAGAAAGGAGAAGAGGCATTCTCGGCCGAATAAAGCTTATGGAAGTAATCAAAAGCCATATCTTTTAAGAGATTTGCATCCGAGACCCAGTTGCCATTATCATCTTGAAGAGCCGCAATTTTACTCCGTTTCCTTTTTGAAATAACGTTGGCATGAAAATATTTCGTATTTCTGTCACCGCCGCTTAGCCACTTACACCTTGATTTCTGGAACCAGATCAGTTCTTCTTACAGAGCAATTTTTTGGTACATGTCCCAAAGATTTCTTTCAATCTTATAGAGTCTATTTTGGGAACCCTCTCTTCTCCTGGCATGATCAATACCTTCCAATCTACGGATGATTTCCCTCTTCTTTTTCGCAATATTTCCAACCACTCTATCGTTCCACTCTGAAGCATCTTCTGCGAACTGAGATTGTCCTTGGAGCCAATTTTTCCCTTGCCAAGCTGTTTTAATCACTTCGTTGAAACCTTCTTCAATGCACCATGCAGCTTGGTAACGAAAATTCCTAACCCTATTACCACGAGCATTGTCCATATGATCAGCAACAACAACCACACGATGATCAGACTTAAACCTGAGTTGATGAAAGGATTTGGATTGAGGATTGAGGATTTCCCATTCAAAATTACAAAAAAAACCCAGTCAAGCCTCTCTTTAACCCCAGTTTTCTCCCAAGTGAACCTATCACCTTCAAAAGGCACCTCGATAAGGTTACAGCGATTTATGCAGCTCTGAAAATCGTTCATAGAGCTATGGCTGGGGGCAGAGCCACCATCCTTATCACCAGGGTTAAGAAAGGCGTTGAAATCACCTAAGACTAGCTAGGGGATATTCACCGATTGACTAATGGCAGACAGAGATGACCATAAATCTCTTCTCTTCAAAACACTAGTATCACCATATACAAAGGTAACAAACATAGGTTCCAAAGTATTTTTGTCAGAAAATTTACAGTGAAGCAATTGGGTGCTAGAAGTAATATATTCAAGGTGGAATTCCCAATTGTTCCAAAGAACCCAAATACCCCCTGTATAACCAGTAGCTTCAATTCTCAGCCAGTCATTGAACCCCAATTTCCTAACAACTTTATCCGCTCTATTCCCACTGATTCTGGGTTTCACTAAACACATTACATTAATACCATATTTATTTACCACATCCTTCAACACTCTAGGGAAAGAACTACCACCCGCCCCGCGACAATTCCAAGATGAGATAACCATAAAACCACAAAGAGAAAACGGAGAGGCACAAAAGCTTACTTGTCTGGTGGTTTTTCTTCCATGAGGACAACAACTTCAAGCTGGGAGACGGAACGTATTTCAGACCCAGTCTCATGCAAATCCTGATTGGGGCTTGAATGGTTCAAAGGAACCAACACCATGCTGATAGGATCCTGGTACTGATTTGTCGCCTGCTTCTCAGAGTCACTTGGAAGAACCAACGTCCCTTGCTTCTCGGCGTCACTTGGTAGATCCGGCGAACTGTGTTCAGTTTCAAGTCCACGGGGCTGACTATTTTTGCTTGGAATTATAGCTTGGGTTGTATCATGTTGCCCACAAGAAGTCTCCTTTTGTTGTAAAGGCCCACAATGCTGCATGCTTCCCCTAACCAAATTATGGGCCCTTTGTTTAGCTTCCTTCTTGGGCTTCAACGAAGGCAAATTTTGAGGAGCTAATTGGCCCATTATTGAGATAGTGTCCTGCACGTTGACCCCACTTGGCTTAGCTTGCTTCACATCATTTTGTTTCTTTCCTTCAACCCATTTCCCTTTTCCCACGTGGTAACCTTTCTTTCGCTGACCAAGTCCAAGTCCTTTCCCTTTTCCTTGCGTTCCATCAATGATTGTCTTCACTGCATCGCCTTGTTCAGCTCTCCCAGCATTCTTTGCCAAGTTCAAATTTAGCTCGGGATTCCCGTCTTCAGCAGGGTCCGTACCTGATAGAGCGGCATATCTGGACTGAGATATTCTGACTTCGTCCCTACCAGCAGCAGAATCGGGATGGTTCCATTCATCAACTCTACCTCTACCCTCAGATCATCTCGGGAAACGCGCTCTGGCAGGTTTGTGCACAAGCATCCACGGACCAAATTGTTGGTCCTTGGTCGGAAGAGAATTTTTCGGTGGTACCTTCACCGAAGAAGAAGAAGCCTGAATCAGATTTGGATCCCTAATCAAAGAGGATCCATTAACGGTCGTTGCGCTTCTAGCAGGAGACACTCCAGCAGAGTTCATGGCCAGTGGGTACTGTTCCTTTCGATGGCCATATTTACCACAGGTAAAACAGATGAGTATTAATCCCTCATACTCTATATTAAACAGACCTGAACCATAGATTATTTTGGGAATTAGCTTTTTTTGCAAGTCTACTTCAACGCAGATTCTAGCATATCGTCCCCTATTGATTTTGCTTCTGAATCATCCGGGTTCTCTAAAGTGTTCATATCAACTCTGAGGGTTTTTCCAATCATATCTCCTAGTCTCCACATATATTCCCTGTTGTAGCAGAGTAAAGGAACGTGAGGGATTCAGATCCACGTAGCTACTTTCCTAAGAGGGTTGCGGAATGGATCAAAGAACGGAGACCATCTCTGAACTAATATTGTGTGTTGGGCAATTGTCCATGGACCTCCAAGAAGAATCTTCTTATAATGTTGTTCCCACTTTCCCTGATCTTTAAATTTCACAACAAAGTAGTTGTTAGGGAGGTCGATTAAATCGAATCGTTGGTCTGCCAAATCCTACACAAATGGTCCTTTAATCTATAGAAATTGATTCTTGCACCTAAGATAGTGATGATAAGGGAGGCATTCCAGGGTCTTGACCATCGGTTAAGCTCCTCCTGCGATATTTGCATAGTTGGGTAGATATCCATTAGCTGCTTCAGTTCTTCAGAAGGTTCGGGAAGGTCCCAGGTTTGATTCAGGAGGTCAGAAAGCAGATCATCTTTCTCGGAGCAGGAAATCGCATGAGCAGCACCATTATGCTCTGTTCTTTTGAAACCGATAAGTGAATCCTTGTAAGAACATGTATGCTCTGTAGTGATTAAAGAAGTCTGCCCTGTTTTGTTCGGAGAAGACTGCCCTGCTTTGGTTGGAGAAGCAATCCTGACGCTCTCTGCATTTTCTATTTTTTGAGCGAGAGATTCAGACCCTTCAACAGACATTGAACGACCATTTTTGGAGGCTTTCATCACGCTCCTAACCACAGCAGTAGGATCCTTAGTGTACGTCATTCCCTCCGGCGGCTTATCCCGGTCGTCGGGGAGATCCATGAATGAGGAAGGGCTTAGTTTACACACTCAAACAACGACTGAAATTTTTTCTTGCCTCAAAAAAATTAAAAAATGAAACTGAAATGACCTGTCTACCCTCTAATAAGAGAAATCATTTTGCTTCACCTCCCTCCCCGCTATTGATAGATACAGTAATTAGTTGACCTCAACATGAACTAAACCATTGATTGCCCCGCCTAGTGTTAAGATAAAGTAGTGTAAGCGCATGAGGGTCTCAATGTGTACTATTTGAAACTTGTTTAGTATTTTTTATCATGGCAATCAAAAAGTTACTTTATTTCAAAAGTTGTTAAAGAGTATGTTTTCAATTATATAAGGGTTAAGATCGATCAAAAAATTATATAAGGGTTAATATGCTTAAATAACCTTCAACTTTTCTTAAAAGTGCAAAAGTAACCATGAACTATTTTTTGGAGCAAAAGTAACCATAAAGACTAGAAAAGAGTGCAAAACCATTAACATCGTTAAGCCAATGAAACATCCGTTAATTGTTTGGGTTGCTTGTACCAGCTTGCATCCTACATGGAATTTAAATGTCAAATAATTGCCACCTCATCATCTGCTTCATCTCTTCAACGCTGTCCAACAGTCTAATCTTAACCCTCGCACAAAAGCATCAAAGAAGGAGATGGAGGGGAAACCATTCAATCGTTGCTCTGGCACAAGTTGTGAATGATCACAATCTCATGTTTGCAAAAAAGATCCATCTTCGGTGAGCTTGAAGCTCGATTTCTGAGCTTCTTTGTTTCTCCAGTGATCGATCTTCATTGTTAAGCAAGGATGCACCGATGGTGAGGGTAGCGGAGACGTGATCAACATTGTCGTCTCTGCCGATGAACCCATCGCCATATATGTGAATCCGTCACTGCTCACTTGCTTTTTCTTGTTGCTGTTGTAATTTGAAGTAGAAAGATATGATCTTGGTTAAAAGATTTTACCCCTTAATTTCTATTTTTCCAGAAAAATTTTCTAATTTTGGTATTATTTTTGCTGATAATGATGTTGAACGCAATTGTTCATCAGTTATTATGTGTAGCTTGGTTTGCCTTTTCAGTATTTTAGAAAAATGGTGAAAGTGGATTTACTCTCACCTATTGTAGTGACTTCCATGTCTCCCTTGGAGACTTCACTCCTTCCCCTTCCCTCTACCAAAAAATTTTTTAGAGGAGAAACCCGATTTCAATGTCGACTCCTACATGCTTGAGAAGGCTAGCTACTAACCTTAAGAGAACATGAGAAGATTCATGAGGTCATGCGGTACTCGCTTCTCGCTGGAGACAAGCAGGTGCGCCCAATAATCTGTATTGCCATGTGCGAATTGGTTGGCAGCCATGAATCAGTGGCCATGCCCTTCGCTTGTGCCATCGAGATAATTCATACTATGTCGTTGATTCACGACGACTTGCTCTGTTTGGATAACAATGATCTACAATGAGGAAAATTGATGAATCACAAGGTCTTTGTGGAGGATGTCACAATTTTGGTAGGTGATGCCCTTCTGTCTTTCATTTTCGAATACATCGTTATTACCACCTGGGCATTTCACCGATGAGGGCAGTTCATACAATTGGGGAGCTAGCAAAATCTGTGGGCACCAAGAGGCTTGTTATCGGGCAAGTTGTGGATATAGCATTGGAGGGATGATCAGATGTGAGAATGGACTCGATAATGACACCATCCACCTTCCTCCTTTAATTCACATTCACGTTCTCTGTTTCTCTTGATGAGTTTCGAAAAGAGGGTTTTGTTTTGTTAAAGAAGCCGAGTTATTAAAGAGGGCTTGTTTTTCTTTTTTTTTTAATTTCCTCTAATTCTAATCTGGTCAACATTAAGTGCTACCACCTAGACATTACTAACACACGTCAGCATCCAAGTCATCAGATCAAGTCAAACCTTGCCTCATAAATGGTCAACATTTCATGTTTTAACGGTGTTAAACGTTTTGCTCCCTTTTAAAGTGTTCAAGGTTTCTTGACCTCATTTTATAAGACTCCATGCTGATTGAGCAACCCTCCTCACTGGAGCACTTAATGGCCTTTGTTGAACATGTCCAAACTACTTTAAACAACTTTCTACCATTTTTCCTTTAATAGAGGCCACTCCAACTAGTTCGCATATATGAGTATTACGAATGTTATCTTTTCTTGTATGACTATACATCTATCTCAATATCCTCATCTTGGCTAACCCCATTTTATGTTCATATTGCCCCTTTAAAGCCCAACACTTACTATAGCAATGCGAAAACAATTCCCTATTCCCTTATTAGGTATTTTTTTATCACAAATAACTCTAGTAGCTTTTCTCCATTTATACCACCCATCTTGAATTTTGTGACTAACATTTTCATCAATTTCACACTTTTCTTCTATAATTGATCTCAAATATCTAAATTTTGCACTTGAGGAACGACTTGCCCCCAAATTTAACTTCTACCTTGTCTCTTTTCAAAATTGTAATGTATATATTCAGTTTTGCTCCTACTCAGATGAAAACTCTTCAATTCCAAAGTCCGTCTCCATATCTCAAGTTTAGAATTTATTTTCTCCCTGAATTTAGCCAACATAACTATATCATCCGTAAAAAGCATGCATTTAGGAATCTTCTCTTTTATAGGCTCAGTTAGAACATCTATCACTAGGCTAAACAAATAATGGTTCAAATCTGATCCCCAATGTAGGTCAATCCTCATAAAAAAGTCTTTTGTAACACCTCTTGGCATTCTAACACTGGTGTCAACCCCCTCATATATGTTCTACATGGTTTTGATATATGAAACTGCACCCCCTTCTTTTCCAAGGCTTTCCAAAGTACATCTTTTTGCACAAGATCATACGCTTTTTCCAAATCAATGAAAACCATTTGCAAATCCCTTCCTTTGCTTTGTTAATTTCCTATTCCCTCTTCTGTTGTGGACCTTTCTAGCATAAATCCAAATTGGTCCTTAGTAATATCAGTCTCCAATTTCAACCTGTGTTCAATTGCATTTTCTCACAATTTCATTGTATGACTCATAAGATTAATTGCTCTGTTGTTTGTACAATTCTAAATATCCCTTTTATTCTTATAAATAGGGATCAAAGTACTTTTTCTCCACTCATCCAGCAATTTCTTGGATAGTAAAATCTCACTAAATAATTTTGTCATCCACAACACACCCTCTTCACTCAAACATTTCTAAACTTCAATAGGAATACCATAAGGTCCAACAACTTTACCATTTTTCATTTTTTTAAGAGCTTCTTTAATCTCGCCAACTCGAACCCTACAATAAAATGACAAATTGAGATCACCTTCTCGAGTTATCAAATCTTCCCAGTCACAAGGTGATCCTCTATCATTGAACAACTTATAAAAGTAGGCTTCCCGCCGATTCTTAATATCGTCATCAATAACTAAAACTTTACCTTCTTCATCCTTTATACACCTTATTTGGTCTAAGTCTCTAGATTTTCTCTCTTTATTCTTTGCGATCTTGTAAATCTTATGCTCTCCTACCTTTGTCCCTAACCCCTTATAAAACTCCTCATATGCTTTATTATGAGCTTCACTCACTGCCTACTTAGTCTCCTTTTTAACCAAATGATACCTTTTCCAATTTTCAATATTATTACACAAGTGTATGGCTTTAAAACAATCTTTCTTATACTTGACTTTCTCTTGAACAATCTCATCCTACCCCCAAGTCTCCTTATCTTGCTGACCAAAACCTTTTAATTACCCCAAAATTACTTTAGCAACCTTTTGGACCTTTTTAGACATATTCTTCCACATGATATTAGCATTCCTTTGTAACTCCCGCCTCCCACCTCTAAAAGAGTTCTATTAAAATGTCTTGCTTCTCCCCCTTTAATTGTCACCACCTGACTCATAGGTTTAAAACTTGTTAGCTCTTTTGTTTTACACACTTAATATGCACATTAAGGACCAAAACCCTATGTTGTGGTGTCACACCATCCCTAGGGATCAATTTGCGATTAGTACAAAGTCTTCTATTAGGATTCCTTAACAAAAAGAAGTCAATATGTGTCCTGATGGCTCTACTCTTATATATTATTAAATGCTCCTCCTGTTTCTTAAAGCAAGAGTTGACAATCATGATGTAATATGCAAGGGAGAAATCAATAATAGATTGACCTTCATTATTGAGCATCCCAAATCTAAAACCACCATGAGCCCTTGCATGAGGTCCTGGCTCCTTACCAACATGTCCATTAAGATCTTCTCCAATAAAAATCTTTTTGATTAGTAGAATACTCTGAATTAGCCCCTCCATATCTTCCCAAAACTTTTCCTTAAGATGTGCTTCTGCCCCTACTCAAGGTGTATACGCACTGATAATGTTTATAGTATCCTTCCCAAAAAATCATTCTTAAGGAAATGATTCTATCCTCAACCCTCTTAACTTCCACCACATTCTTCCTCCATTTATTATCAGCGATGATACCAACACCATTCCTTCCATTGACCTTTCCTATGTACCAGAGCTTAAAACCATTAATTTCCCAAGACCTTTCTCTTGACCATTTAGTTTCCTAGAGGCAAAGATATTAATCTTTCGATCATTCATTACGCCCACCACCTTCCAAGATTTGTCATTCAAAGTCCCAGTGTTCCAAGTACCAAATATAATCTTGCTCTCACGAATTAGTTTATTTAGCTTCCTCCCTTCAGAAAAGAGTGGTAGCCCTTGATCATTTAACACTACATTCGGGTGATAATGCGGCAGCTCTCGCTACTTCTCACTCTACACGAGCCATACTGTGCTTTGCTTACAAGAAACAACTTAGCCTTTGCACTATTTCATCATTGATCCATGTTCAAAAAAGATTTGACAGGGTTTCACATTGGATGTCGGGGCCTAACACAACCCTCCTCCTTTACCCGGGCTTGAGACTGGCTATAAACATAGGCGGAGTTATAATACATTTTTTTATACGTTGTACAAAATATTTAAGAGTAGTTGTTCATAACTTAGTCATGAATAATGTGGTTTGTTAGAAATTTTACGTTCCTATATTGCTAATAATGAGTTTAAAATTTCCAGATGAGAAAAAAGTGGAGGGGAGAAATCGTCAACAGTGGTATATAATAAAAAAAAAAAAAGGAGAAAAGCCGTCCGTTGAAATGCAATCGCACAGTTGCTAAAACGGCTTATGATTTAAAATATTTTCCGATATTAATGATTTAGATACATAATTAAAAAAAAAAGGAGAAAAGGAAAAATATCAGGCCTCATAATTTTAGTCAGCCTATTGACAGTTGGACAAAAAAATAATTTTTAAGGAAATTAAAGTGCAAGTCTTGATATTGAACTCAATTAATTAAGAACAATTATATGTTTGACAGAGAACAAAATTGTTGATGATACGAGTAAAATAGATAAAGACGTGTCACCTCTCTTGAGAAGGCACTTGCTTAAAAGTAAGAAATTGGAACTGTAGATATTAATCAGCATCATATTATATATATATATATATATATAATTGAATACGTACTTACCATCTGTGTTCATCCTGTATTCCTTTTTGCTTAGCCACCAGATCTAGTTATTAATATATATGCCGCCCCTAATCTTTGAATCAAGTTCACCTGTTGGTATGGATCCTGGCTACATAAAAATTTTTGCAGTTAGAACACACAGAGCCAATTTGTCATGCATTATAATCATATAGAGATATATAGTCTCGGGGATGCCCGCACACAGAATTTAGACGCTATGGTCAAGGTGTGCACTTAATTATTCCGATCCAATCCGTGTTCCAAAGAGAATAGGGCTCCCTTTTCAATTCTCAAGGCCTCCACTGTTATCTATAAGTACCCTCTCCTCATCTTTTCCTCCTCACCAGTAAACGTAGCTCAAGTACTTGTATGCACATTTATCGTAGTTTTTTCTTGTTTGTGCGCTTGATCAAATATTTGGCATTTAGCAATGGAGCTTCATTCTAAATACCAAGTGGGCCTTGTGTGCGTGATGATGCTGTTACCAGCTGCACTATGCTACTCCCAAGGCTTCACTCCTTCCCGAGCTGCCTATTATGCTACCTCTGATGGCTATGGAACTCCAAGTACTTTAAACTCCTAACCCTCTCTGCATATGATCACGTTCTCTATATTCTGCACTCACCCTTGCATCATGCATGAGTTCTAAGTTTATAGTTTGAACTTTGAACCTATACCTTCATGTGTGTTTATATACTTTGGAGAGAAGTTTACTTTTGATGATGCATATGCTTGCTACTTTTAACTTATAAGGCACCCTTGTAAATATATGCAGGTACCCTACAAAAAAAACGTGATTTAATAGCGGTTAAAAATGGGTATTAATAGCGGTTCTAACCGCTACAAATAAGATTAGTAGCGGTTACTTAAACCGCTACTAAATCGTACGTTGCAAGCAGTTTTGTAGCGGTTATATAAAACCGCTACTCAATCAAAAATAACCGCTACATCCTTTGTAGCGGTTCAACTTAACCGCTACAACACCCACATGGACGAAATTTTTTTCAGAGATATTTGTAGCGGTTATATAACCGCTAAAAATATAAAAAATTATATTGAGAGCTAAAAAAAAAGAATTTTTTATTTTGTAGCGGTTAACAAACCTCTACAAATATAAAAAATTGAAAATTTGTTGGCGAAAAAAATGACATTTTTTTATTTTGTAGCGGTTAACAAACCGCTACTAATTTTGAATTTCATGAAATTCGTAGCAGTTTTTAAAACCGCTACTAATTTCATGAAATTCAAAATTGATGCCAAAAAATTTAAATTGAGTTGTAAAAAGGCACGTTATTTAGTAGCGGTTTAATAACCGCTACAAATATTTAAAAATTCTTTTAAAAATATACAATTATTTTTTTTCTGTTTTTTCAATATTAAATTAAATAGTTTATTTTGTTATTATTTTATCTATTTCAATTATTTTATCATTCAATAGTTTAACTTATTAATAAATAAAAAGGAAAAATGTAATTGAATTGGATTAGTATAAAATTTATATTAATAATATTATTAAGGATATGTAGGTAATAAGGAATTATTATGTTATCTAATATAATGTAATTGTGTATGAAAAATAGATGAAAATGAGATACAGTTATGATATATCTAAAAAAAAATGGTTAGAATAAATTTTATAGAAAGGAAAGAAGTATTCTAAAAAAAATTAAAAATCTTGTTACCATATTTGATCGTATTATTCAGCTCCTCTACTCATACGAAAGAAGTTGTAAATGAGAGAAAATAAAAGAAATGTAAGGTGAAAAGAAAATGGGGAGTGTTTGAAATGAGTTGTGGTAAGGGTATTTATAGGGATTAACATACTATTTGTAGCAGTTAATGTAGCGGTTATTAATTAGTAGTGGTTATTTATATTTTTGTAGCGGTTTAATATTCATAGTACTATTTGTAGCGGTTAATGTATCCATTTTGTAGCGGTTAATTTTTTTATTTGTAGCGGTTCAATAACCCCTAAAAATAATATTTTAATTTTTTTAAAAAAAATTTTTTTTACATTTTATTTTAAAAAATTTTTTGCATTTTTTGTAAAGACAAAAGCATAATTTGAATTTGATCACTCATCGTTGCCATCCCTACAAAAATTTTGTAGAAAAATTATTGTTATTGATGTATTATTAAATTTAAAAAATTTAATTCAAATGACGTGGACTTAAAAAAACTCATTGCAGTAGAGGTAGATTGTCATCGCCTTCAGGGAAGTAGTTTTCAAAATCAACTGGTTGAAATGGCTCACTCTCGTAGACGATGTTATCGCCTTCACCCATGTCGTAAAGGTCTCTTGGCTTTAAATGAACGACCATGTGCCAATCCGTATGCCTCTCGTCCTCGACATAATAAACCTGATGTGCCTCTGAAACTAGAATATACGGCTCATCATCTTGAGAAATACCAGTATGAATCGATCGTGAGAAATTGATTGATGTGATCCCTAGGTCGTCAGTTGTCAGTCCCCAAGAAGTAGTGGTATTTGCCCACAAACACTTGAACAGCATCACGGTGAAACGGCCTTGATAATTAAGCTCCACCACACAAGAAGCTTGCCATAGTAAGGGACGCCTCCGAACTGCATGTTAGCATCACTGCTGCTCGCATAACTCCTTGTCCCAAATGTGCCATAGACACCCGAATTCTGTGTTTGCAATCCTTGATCCCGTGAAACCGTGCAAAACTTAAAACCATTGACATTGTATGCTGTAAACCGTTTTGCATGATCAAGAGAGCCGATTGCAAGAGCTCTGAAATCTGGTAAGTGTGGGTTGTGGTCATTTAGTATTCTGTGCGCAAACCAGCTCGAGAATTCTCTGTGGACCCTCCTATCAACTTCTGAGGATGTCTGTGTACGTATCCTGAGCTGATGCTTAACATGACTTCTGAATTCCCTGCAATTAATAATGAAAAGGCGTTAGTGAAATGAAAGTGAGAAATGTTACGAAAGATATAGATCAAATAACATGTGAGTGTACAATTCTTACCGTATGAAAGGTTCAACTTGAGTGCAATTAATCAAGACATGTCTATGTGCTTGGAACTTCTTAGTTGCCGTTAGTTTGAAGTTCTCAGTTGCTCCAACTGGTTTACCAACACGAGGGATAAATTCTACTGATGTCGACGCAGGTTCAGGACAATCGTCAACACAAGGCGGGCGGTTGAAAGCCGTCTCAAGATCATCAAAGTACCTTGAGCAAAAATATAGCACCTCATCCCCTATATAGCCTTCAGCTATAGAACCTTCTGGCCACGCCTTATTCCTCACGTAAGATTTTAATTTCCCAAGGAACCTACAAAGTATAGAAGAGAAAATTGATATAAAATGATGAAAAGGACGACTAGCAAACATTAAATACGGACAATAAATGAAAGCACATATTTAAAATGAGTACCTCTCAATCGGATACATCCAACAATATTGTACTGGTCCAGCGAGCTTTGTTTCATGAACAAGGTGGACTGTGAGGTGAACCATCACAGTAAAAAAGGATAGAGGAAAGATCATCTCCAAATGACAAAGCGTAAGAATGATTTTCGACTGCAGCTAATCGAGCTCCTTAACGATCAAAACCTTAGAACACAACTTCCGAAAGAAAGAACAAAGTTCCACCAAAACGATGGAAACATCGGGAGGAAGTGTATTCTTTATAGCCAGAGGGAGTAACTGCTGCATAAGAACATGTGAGTCGTGACTCTTCAGGCCAGCAACCTTTCGAGACCACAAGTCGACACATCGAGAAATGTTGCTTGAATACCCATCAAGAACTTTTAATTTCTTCAACGTCGCGAGGAACACTTATTCGGTTTTGTGAGGGTAAACTTTGCCAGTGTAAATCTGTCATGCTCATCTGGCCAAGCGTCTTCACGAACTCCCATGTCGCGTAAATCTTTCCTCGCTTGAAGGTGATCTTTTGTCTTGCCGGGTTCGTTAAGCAGCGTATACAGCACATTGTCGCAAACATTCTTTTCAATGTGTATTACATCAAGACTGTGGCGAAGTAAATTAGATCTTCAATATGGAAGCGTGAAGAAAATACTTATCTTCTTCCACTGCTGAGGCGCCGAAGTCCTGCGCGTCTTTTGGCGAGTTTGTGCTGCATCGTCGCTTTTTCCAAACTCGAAGTCAACATGCTCAAGCTGCTGCAAGATATCTGTACTGGACAAAATCTGAGGTGGTCCTCTTTTCCCTGGTTTCCCATTGAAGCGATTCCGTTGCAATCTGAACTTATGCGTTCCATCGAGAAACCTCCGATGCCCCATAAAGCACCACTTTCGGCTGTGGGGAAGGCGCAATGCGTCAGAGTCAAAATTGCAAGCTGGACACGACGACCCAGTATGCATATTCCAACTAGATAATGTGCCAAGGCCAGGAAAGTCACTAATCGTCCACATCAAGGCTGCACACATGTTGAACAAAGTCTTGCTGTAAGTGTCGTACGTCTCCAAGCCGACATTCCACAGGTCAAGCAATTCCGCAATAAGCGGTTGGAGATACACATCGATGTCATTGCCCGGTGCCTTTTTGCCTGGAATGATCATAGACATAATGAAAGAGCTTTGTTTCATACACATCCAGGGGGTAAGTTGTAGGGACCTAAGACTACCGGCCAAATACTGTAACTTGTGCTAAGATTCCCGAAAGGATTGAAACCGTTGGTCGCCAACGCAAGCCGAACATTTCTGGGGTCATTCGCAAAATCTGGAAAGTCGTTGTCAAATGTTTTCCAAGCAGCTGCATCCCGCGGATGTCTTAATTTACCGTCTTCGTTTTTATCAACGGCATGCTACCTCATGTGCTCAACAGTTTTAGACGACATAAATAATCTTTGTAGACGAGGTTTCAAAGGGAAGTACCTGAAAATCTTTGTAGGTTTCTTCTTCTGCTTTTCCCCCTTCCGAATTGTCTTGTACCTTGATGTGTGACATCTCTTACGCGTCTCCCTGCTGGAATCATCTCCCTAATACAGCATACAATCATTTGGGCACGCATCAATCTTTTGATAATTCAACCCCAACCTGTTGATAATCTTCTTGGCCTCGTAGAACGTTGTGGGAATCTCAGCGTCAGGGAATGCATCTTGTAATAAGTCGAGCAACATCGACATTCCCTTATCTGTGATCCCACACAAGCACTTGATATGATACAATTTGATCAAGAAAGATAATTTAGAATATTTGCGACAACCTTGATATAAAGGACGATCTGCTTCATCCATCAAGATGAAAAAATCCCGAGCTGCTTCATTCCCCATAAAAGCGGGCTCAGAGCCGTGCACTTCTTCGTTGAAGTTGTCGCCTTGAAATCCAAACGCATCACACACAGCATCATTCACAGGATCATCTTCATCTACTTGAACGCCTACTTGAGAACTTCGAGGAAGAGCATCGTCATATCTAATGCCGGCCTTCTCACCATGAACTGCCCAGAACGTATAGTCCTCAGGGAAAGGCTTCACAAGCAAATGTTCCTTCACAACATTTCGTGCATGCCACTTCTTGAACTTGCATTTCCGACACGGACAGACGATCTTGCCATTACAGCTGGCGTAAGTGAATGTGAAATCCAAGAAACTGTTTAATCCGTACAAATATTCAGGAGAATTGCACGGCAACCTTATCCATGATTTATCCATAGCTACAAGTGAGAGAGAAGAAAGTATAGAGAAGAAGATGAGTGAGAAGAGAATGACGAATGCCTAGAACCTTATATTCTGAAATTCCAACGTTTATAATTTTGTAGCAGTTCTTAAACCGCAACACCAACCGCTACAGTTATAAATTATTAGTAGCGGTTATATATATAAAACCGCTACTAATATTCAAGCCGTTACACATTGGTGGGAAATTCAAAATTTACTTGTTGAATATTTGTAGCGGTTATATATATAAAACCGCTACTAATATTCAAGCCGTTACACATTGGTGGGAAATTCAAAATTTACTTGTTGAGTATTTGTAGCGGTTATATATATAAAACTGCTACTAATATTAAAGCCGTTGCACAACAAATTTAAAAATAATTTTTAATTTGTAACGGTTATACATAACATAACCGCTACAAATGTGCACAAAAGCGGTAAATTTCAAAATTCAAATGATGAGTATTTATAGCGGTTATTATTTTAACACCGCTACTAACATATATATAGTTGTAGCGGTTTCATAGGAGAAACCGCTACAACTATATATATACATTTGTAGCGGTTATTATCGTATAACCGCTACTAACATATATAGTTGTAAGAGAAACCGCTACAATTATATATATACATTTGTAGCGGTTATACACTATAGAACCGCTACAAATGTATATATTTGTAGCGGTTTTAAGTTAAAACCACTACAAATATATATGCTTTATTTTTTTTTAAATTTAGATATAAATAATTCATAAATTAAACAACGCGATATAATAATATAAATATAATTATATTAAACACAATAAATTAAACAACGCGATCTAATAATATTTACAAATGTTTAAACAAAAAAAATGTCCTAAACTAAGTAGCTGGGCGCTGATCATCTGGTGCTCCCTCAGGTGGGGCTCCCTCAGGTGCCGCTGGATCGGGCCGCTGCGCAGAGTGAACCGCACCATCGTCATCAGCAGGAGGAGGAGCAGGAGCAGGAGGAGTAGTGCTCGGGACGACGTAGCGAGGGACAGGGGGAACCGCTGGATGCTGCTCGTTCGAGAACAGGCGACTCCATGCTCCCTCGAGCATGTTGTTCGCGATCTCAAGCCACTGCATCTGCTGAGCTACATCATATCAGCGTGCAGCTGCAGGTGCTGCTGCTATTGCACCTGCATTTGCTGCTACTGCTACGCCATCTGCTGCTCCAAATCTGACCGCAGCTGGTCAATAGACTCGTCCCTCCGACGTCTGACCCCTCTACAGCTGCCAGCCTCAGAGGCGGCGCTCCTGCCGTAGACCATGCTGGGTCTGGCACCTATCCCCATCCCCCGCACGCGTTCGAGGTGCTCAGGCTGACCCAGACCCGCCTTCAAAGGAGCCGTTGGGTCCACTGACCCCTGTGACTCCTCCGGGTGGGTCTGTCGCAGCTCAGCCTGCGACTGCTGCATCCGCTCCTGCCATTTTATGAAACAATTACTAATTAGCATTTTTCATTATTAACTTGGTTTTATAAAAAATATAATAATAAAATTACTTACAATGGCCGCCTCTACCTGCTGAGAGGTCGCAGTCCCGTCACGGTGTCTATGTGTGATGGCGTACAGCTCCCCATAGTCCATCTGACGGTTCTCCTACTGTGCCTTCGTCTCCTGAAACAATTACAAAAAAATAATTAGTATTATGAAATAATCAGCTAAAAGTAAGTGATATTTTAAAAAGTTACCAGCTCGTTGTAGGTTACAACAAAGGTCTTAGCTTCTGCTGTGTAGTGGATCGTCTGCTGCGCCCGGATCTCGGTGTTCCTCTGAGAAAGCTCCTGGAAAAAAAATATTAAATTTATTATAATTTAAAATTAAATACAAATTAAATTGAAATTATATATCAAAAAATCTAATAAATACATTACCTGCACCTCAGGGCTCCTCCTGAATTGGACGAAACGCGCCCAGTCGTTCTGCGCCACGCCGTCCGGGACGCTCTTGATCAGCTGCTCCAGAGGCATCGTCCCGTCCTTATCCACCCTGTGGAAGAGACGGTTCCTCCTGTTCCTCCAGGCGTCACCCATCTTCACGAGGGCGTACCTCTTCCGGTTGGCCTGGACGGCAAACCGTAGCTGAAAAAAAATTATTTAAATATCAATAATTATAAAAACCATAATTTAAAAAAATTAATTAAATAGAATTAATTACAAAAAATATTAATTAAATAATTTTAATTACCTGAACCACCTCCTCCCAAGCCTGGTCCTTCGGCCCCCTCAGAACGTGCCTCCACGTCGGGAAGTGAAGGGGGAACCGCATCCAATTCGCGCCCAGGTCATTCAGGAAGCAGTTGAGCAGGTGACCCCCATTGTGGATCGGTTGGTCAGTGCCCTCATTCCACGGCACTATAACTCGGAGGCTCCGGTCCAAGCTGTTCACACCAACCACGTCTAGCCTCCTCGTCGAAACGTTCCCCTGCTCGTCTGCACAGTTTACCGCACATTAGATAAATTGTAATTCAAAGTTAACATTTCTAATTTAAATAAATAATTTACTAAATTAAAAAATTAATTTACCTTCGACCTGCACCTCAAACCCAGTGGACTGCGAAAACGACCCTCGTGGGTTGTTCTGCTCCCGAGCGTCCTCCTCATTGAGGAACTGCTCCATCTCCCTAAACCCAATCGGGATCTCGAACTCCTCCTCGTTGAGGAAGTCCTCAACGCTAATATCTGGCCCCTTAACCTCAGGCACCTCTGGTGCGGTCGTCGCCTGTGGGATCGTCTGCGGTGCCTGTGGGGGGATGGGCTGAGATGCCGCGGTAGCCCTGCCTCCGCGCTGCCCCCTCCCTCTGACCCCTGCCCGGCTGCTGCCACCCCGTAAAATTGGTCTGGGGACCTCAGAGGCCTTCCCCTTGTCCTGTCCTGAAGCCATATCAACTATAAAAATTAGAAAAAAAAATTAGTCACATTATTATGCAAAAATATAATAAAAATACAAATATAAATAAAATACATGTTATATACGTACCTCAAGTGCAAATACTGAGAAATACTGAGCAAAAACTCCTATAGAGACGTCTGAATGCTCAAATCTCGAAGAAATCACTCAGAGGAACCTCAGGAAACAAAATGAGCAAAAGGAGAAATGAAGGAGGCGGGGGCTTAAATAAGCCAGATATTAGTAGCGGTTATTCAAATAACCGCTACTCTAACCGCTACAAATAATTAAATTTGTAGCGGTTCTACAATAACCGCTACAAAAGTTCACAACGTTTGAAATTCTGTAGCGGTTATTGCCCATAACTGCTACAAATATCGAGACTCTTGAAATTCTGTAGCGGTTATAGGGGCATAACCGCTACAAACTTCTGACCTTTGGTATTTTGTAGCGGTTCTGTTGCTGTAACCGTTACAAATAACCGCTACACTGTTGGTGCGCCAACTGGCGGGAATATTGTAGCGGTTTCTGTGCATTAACCGCTACAAAATCACCGCTACAAGTTTTGGCGGGAATTTCGCGCTAAATTTGTAGCGGTTTTTTGTTCACAACGGCTACAAAAAAAACCTTGCTGCTACAAATTTGTAGCGATTTTAGTGAAAACCGCTATAAATACTATAATTTATAGCGGTTTAATATAACCGCTACAATTGCACCACTATAAAATACCTTTTTTTTTATAGTGGTAGAGCATGTGGATATAGGCATTATGGGAGAAGTGTAAACAATGGGAAGGTGGCAGCTGTCGCTGGGCTCGGGAGGAATGGCGCCGGATGAGGGGCTTGCTACCAAGTGAGTCTACCTTAACCCCACATACAAACACTATTATGTCTTCCATATATATAAACATGTTATGATTGAATCAATCTTATTTCTATAGATATATAGGATATATTAACTTTGAATTTGAATATCGAATAATAACACATTATTGTTTCATGAACGATGAATGTTCATATCGTCAGGTGAGGTGCAAGAATTCAAGGTTATGCAGTGGGATTTGGCTAGCGTCCGCTGCCCATCCTTTTCCCTAAAACTACACCGTTTTGGTGTAGTTTTGGGATAAAATGTTGGGGCTGACCTTTTTTTTTTAAATGGTATCTAGTATTTTTTTGGACGTATCTACTATCTTAAAATATTTTTTAAGTAACGTGCAGTATCTTAAAATAATTTTTAGTGTTTTTAATCTCTTAAAATATTTTTTTAGTTATACTCAGTCTGTTAGCAGACTGATTGTAATTTTACCTTTAATGTACTTTTTCAGTTCTAAAAATTACTTTAAAATATTTTAGAGTGGATTTTAAAGTAATTTTTGGAACTGAAAAATTACATTAAAAATAACATTACAATCAGTCTCCTAACAAACTGAGTATAACTAAAAAAATATTTTAAAAAATTAAAAACACTAAAAATTATTTTAAGATACTGCACGTTATTTAAAAAATATTTTAAGATATTAGATACGTTCAAAAAAATACTTCAAAATATTATATACCATTTAAAAAAAAATAAAAAAAGTTAGCCCCCAACATTTTATCCCAAAACTACACCAAAATAGTGTAGTTTTGGGGAGAAGGATGGGCAGCGGACGCTGGCCAAATCCTATGCAGTGAGTACACACAGTAGAAAATTGATCAAAGGCTTGGACATTGATAAATATATACGTGCAGGCACACACACCAAAAAGGACCCAAAAACAAATGTTAAATTCATCAGGAGCCTTTACTTTCTTTTGATCTGACTAGTCATGAAATCCAATGGTCTTGGAGAACCCAGAAAAATTTAAAAAAAAATAAAAATAAGGTAGAAAGGACAAGGGTTTAACAGTAGCACAAATAGGTTATAGAAAGCTATATATATATATATTTACAAACGTACACGTAGGGAGAGAAAATGTATGTTGGGCGGGGTTTCGGGACAGAAGCATACACATTCTTACACAAAATAGTTAATGGTAGTTGGTGAGTTTTCAGAGAAAATCATTAGAATAGTATACACCCAAGAAAAGGACGAATTAGCAACAAGATTATTAGCCTCTCCTCACACCTACTATATTTTATACATCAACCATATTTTTATCCTATATTTTATAATTAAATTAAGATTTTTGATGCATTTTTTGAGACATTGTTATATAATTAAATACTCTTTTTAGTTAGGGACAATTATATTGAATTAATTATAAATAGAGGTAAAATAATCATAATTTATTTATTGATTTGTGTAAGTGTTTCTTGGACTTTTAATACTACATTGTGCTTAATATTGCATTATTTTGTAGATTTTTGAAAGAAAACTGGAGATTTTGGAGGGTCAGAATTAATATTTTGAGGTTTGAGAAAATTATAGACAATTTCCCGAAAATGGGTGAAAATTACAAGTTGATGAAGAAAAGGGATTGGGGAAATTCACATAAAAAGGACCCAGACGTTTTAGAAATTTTAGTTTTACCCTACCAATGTTTCAAAATATTTCTCTTTAATCCCTACATAAAACTTAAAAATTTTATAAAAGTCCTTGGATCCAACGTGCAGACACAAATATTAGACATGCATAGGGGTGGGAATAGGTTAGGCTTTAGTTAAATATAGGCTTGGGCCTACAACAAAAATTTAAAGCTTGAATCTGGGCCTGAGCCTGTATGTAGGCTTTTTTTTAGGCCTGAGCCTTCAAAAAGCCTAATAAGGCCTGAAGTCTATTTAAAAACCTACTTTAAATATAGGCCTTTAAATAGTCTTTAAAATATATGCATCAAAATTCATATATAACCGCATTCACACTTCTTTAAAATATTACATTATGTCTTAAAAGCTTATCATCTATTCTCATTGTAATTATAAAGGCTTAGTAAGGAAAAAAAAGAATTTCTAGTGACAACAATTCTTCGAGTAAATAGGAATAAGAAAAACTAATATCCGTTAACTAATGAGATATATTTTCTAAAATTGACCAAGCATAACAAGTAACATGTAAAACTATATTTTATCTCTTCTACTGTTCCGACATAAATTGAGACAAACTCCTCCTATTAAGATTATAATATTTCATTCGGCACTAAAATAAATTCATATAAATTATTATGCTTAAGATTATAATATTTCATTCGGCACTAAAATAAACTCATATAAGTTATTATGCTTTAGCGGAATGTGCAAATCAAGGGAGAGGGAGTGAGTTAGCGTTACCATCTCGAGCGATTGGAGAGAAGAGAGATGGGGGTTAATGATTGATGCGAAAGTAAGGGTTGAGAGTAATAATGATGAAATGTGAAACTTATAATTAAGGTTAAGTTCGTAAATTTATAAATTATTTATACAATTATTTATATAACATTATATATTCTTATATTATAGTATAAATTAAAAATGTTAAATAGGTCAGACCTATAGACTTGTAGGTTAGGCCTTATGAAAATATGTCTGACTTGTTTATCTAAATAGGCTTGACAATAGGTCTGAATCTAAACCTATCCTATTTACTAAATAGGCTAGATTAGACTTTATATAGGTTAGGATGTAGGCCCCTATTAAGGGTTTGGTCAGTTTCCAAGCCCTAGACATGCATCACGTGAAAGCATGGCGGAAATGGAAGATGAGATGTAAAGCACAAAATAGAAGCTGAGACGTAAAGCACAGAGCATCATCATCACCCTGCATCTCTTCCTTCTTTCGACTGATCATAATGGAGTGGAGGGACACTGTTGTTGAACCATATGCAGATCGTGAGTTGTGGAGAGGAGCTGGACCTTATCACCTTCATTATCATCATCACTTTCACCTACTCCCTTCCTTATAAAAACCGACCACCTTAACAGAGAGACCTTCTTCCATTCATTTTTCTTGCCGAAGAACTACAGAATGGGGAGTTGAAGTAAGAAAGAGGTCGTCACTATCACCACCGACCTCTTCTCTTCATCACCACCATTCACCTTATCCACCCTTGGCATTTTACTCTCTTTCATTTCACCACCTTCATCATTTTTTTCTTCCTTCTTTTACTACGGTCACCACTGTCCTTCTCTTTATTTTTAATCACCATCATCATCTTCACTGCACCATCACATTTAACCTTCCTTTTCCACTGTTTGCCATGCAACCAGTGCCGTTAAAAGAGAGAGAGCTTGAGAGCTTCACTACCTCTAGAATCACCTTCATTTTCCTCTTCATCTTGCACCTTACTCCATTACCACCAACCTCTCTTCCTTCCTCTGCGTCACACCATCACCGTCACTATCATCCTAACCCCCTCTGTTGCCATTCATCACCATCAACACTTCCGTATTCTTTCCTTCACCATTACAGAAGATCCGAAACAGAGAAGCCAAGCTGAGGTGGAGCTCTGAACCTCAGTTCCTCCGTTCGTCCTCTCATTACTCCACCACCTTTCATCTTCTTCCTTCATCATTGGCAGCATATGGAGAGAAAAGAGATCACAGAAAACAAAGCTGAAGAAAGAAGAGATACCACCACCGGTCACACATCTCCGGCCCCCTTTTTCCGGCGACTTTCAGTTTCCGGCGACCTTCTCATTTTCTTTGAACTTTGCTGTTGACGTTGAAAGAGCTCAGAATACTGTCAAGAACATAGTCTCATCCTCTCTCTAAGTTTTCAAGCGAGCACATGTCAATTCCGGCGAAGTTTTGAATATTCCGGCAAGAAGTTCCCAGTTTTCCGGCCCACTTTTCTGCGAGCTTGCTGTTACCGGAGGCAGCACCACCATCAAGCTTGAGCTTGGTGCCGCGACAGGAGAGTTGGGACGCTTTCACCTTGTTCGAACTCACATTCAAGAGAATGAAGGGAAAACACTTTCACCATCAAGCCATGAGTTCAATGGGCATGTGCATCTCCTCCTGTACGTGACTTCATGCACATGCACGTGATAGGGGAGTTTTTTTTTTTTATTCTTTTTGTTTGATTTAGTTTTGTTTCCTATTTATATATTTTTGTTTTGTGAGAAACTTGATAATTGTTTGTATAAATTGTGGATTGAGTTTGTGTGATTAAATTTTTACTTGTGAGATTTATATACTTTCTTTATCATTTAAATTAATTTGAGTTTTTATTTAATTAAATTACATTTTATTTTTGTTATTAATTAGAAAAAAAATCAAAAATCCATTTTTTCCTTATTTTATTTATATGACATTTAAATTATCTAGGATTCAATAAAAGGTTCTTCAAGTGAGACGACCCATGTATTACATTGTACTATAATTCTTGATTAAATATTTTGTATTTAACTTTGAGTTGCAAAGACAGTCTAATTAATATATTTAATGTAGAAGATTTGGGGGGGGGGGGGGGTAATCTAACACGTACACCAATAAACCAACGAAACAAAACCAAAAATATAATGAAAAGGCCAACTATAATGGGTTATGAAGTGACAAGGCACCAAATCTTTAAAAAAGAAAAATAAAAGAAGGAAATGAAGAGGGTGAAAAGACGTGAGTGATAGAGAAGTAGGAGCACGAATCTAAAGTGAAAGGGAGAGAAGTGTGAACCCGGACAGTGGGAAGCGGCGCCCGATCTCTAATGACTAATGAGTGAGTGAGATAGGATATTTATATGAGATATGGTTTAGGGTTGGGTTTGTTTTTTAATTAAAATAATTTTATTTTCAGAAAATATTTTTTTGTTCTTTCTTTTTCTTTTTTCTTTAACTTCCCAATGATAAGATAAGTTTACACACATACTCATATATTAAAATAATTTTTTTAATAAGATAGTTTATTTGTATTTAGTTTTCTTTTGAATTTTTTTCCATAGAATTTATATTTTTTTTTTGTTAATTTATTTTATACTCTTTGACTAACTAAAACTTAAGTTACAACTAACTCTAAGTCCTAAAAATTTAAGGAAGGTACATTATCATCAGGGGTTTGGTAGTCCTGATCGATTGTGCATATCATAAAAAGATCTAATCGAAGGAAGCAAAACCCACTTCTGTGTGTGTAACTGTGTATATGTATGTTATGCTTTTAAAAATGAATAATTAGTCCTTAGTTATTTACCGAAAATTATCTATAGTACAGAAAATGTGTAATTTAGAAGCATTAGAATGTGTAATTTACTATTTTTTTATTAGATAGTGGTCAATATCATCATCCCTTTGGTTTCTTGAATCCAAATTCTTAATTTTCTAATGATTAAACGTCAAACGTCCCAAAATTGACTGAGGAAGGAGATATTGCGCGCATTATCGCGGGGCCGGATTGATTAATGAAAAAAAGGAAAAAGGAAAAATGATACTTTACTCCTCTAATTTTTTGAATATTTAATTTTACAAAATACTTTTTAAGCCTTTTAATTCTAATATTATTAGCTTGATTCTAGCTTCTCTGAAATTTATATAATTCTTGATCTTTCATTGTAATTAACACCCTTAACAAGTGTATAAATGTCATTATCCCAATAAATTATATAATTCGGGATAACATTAGAACAACGAGTTCCTAAAAGGATAGCCTATTTATGTTATTGAGCACAAGGACCGGAACCAGACCATTTACAAAATACTCTAAAAAGGACTAAAGTTATTTAAGTGATTAGGAATTAGATGTGAAGGTGTGAAACTACTAGCTGTGCCGTTCAAAAAAAGAAACTACTTATCATAAAAAAAAATAAACTTATCTTCTCATATTTTTCTAGTTAAATTTCAATCAATCCATCTTCAAATAAAATAGTACTCTTCTTTAACAAGTTCCAAACTAGAAAAAGTAAATTGTACGCTTTAGTTCAAGAGTAATTTATTAATTTTGCTAGTTGGAAATTTTTTTTATTAATTTTTATTTTTATTCTAGATCAATTAAGAACATTAAGTTGTTTATTCATGGCATTGGGTTTCTTTAATTTTTTTCCTTTCTCATATTCTTTTTATAATCTCATATCCACTGTTAGATTAAAAAAATAAATAGTTAAAATTCAATATTTTATAAAATTATTGCGATAAATATAAATAAATAAATTTAAACTTTTAAAATTCAATCTATACGATTCATAACTATAATACAAAAAAAAAAATCTAATTTATAAAATATTATAATAATAATTTTATAAAATATAAAATATAAACTATCCATTTTATGATTTAAGGGTGGGTGGAGATGGAATTATGAGAAGACAATCAGAAAGAGGAAAAGTACAGTATCTTTTTCCAAGTGACAATATAAGTATAGGGGCTACGATGACACAAAATGAATCAATTATCAGATAACATTAATATTAAAATCAGTACAAATTTTTATTATGCATATGTGAAGGTATTATAATTGTATATTTCATTTTTTTTATACATAAGTATATATATTTCATTTTTAACACTGATCTTTTTCTGGTACAATTGTCTGGCACTCACTACCATTTATCTATAAAGTTTAAGGTGAGTGCCTTTTCTGTGGCGGATCGATTATTACGCATAGTATGTCATGTTAGAATGAAAAATGTCATAGAAATAAATAATTAAAGGTAAAAATTGAAATATATATGTTATTAATATTTTCATCCATCCCGCGTATTCATAGATTACACATGACCAGTTGGCAAAAAAAAAAAAGGGGTTACACAAAAAACAATTTGAGTTTGTTTCCACATTACCAACAACTCCCATTGTTCTCCGTGTGTGCATATTCCCTCGAGCTCTAGGATAAGCTTGCATCCCAATACTATAGACTATTAATTGTCAAATTAAATACCAACTAATACGAGACTGTTATTAAATTAAATTTCAAAAAAAAAAGTTGTATTATTATTTTAATTGTCAGCTGCTACTCTTTTCCAAAAGCCAAAAAAGGATCATACATGATACTTAATTAGCTTCTTCTTTTTTTTTTTTTTAAGTATTTCAGAAGTATTTAGGGTTTAGGGTGTATATGATGCTTACCTTTTTTTTTATGAATAATTGAATATGTAGCTGTGTACTGCACGTGCACGTCTTGTATTCCTTTTCCTTTAGCCACGGTTCTATATTATGCTTCTTAAGCATGCTTTCAGTGGTTCGATCTTCCTGATTGTGCGTATGATAAAAAAATCTAATTGAAGGAAGCAAAACCCATATTATGCTTTAAGAATGAATAACTATTCCTTAGTTATTTACTGAAAATTATATACAGTACAAAAAAAAAGTTGATGAGTTTCACTATATATATCCATCCCTTTGCGTGTAAAGGAATTGTTGTTGCAGGTAAACTATATATATCCATCCCTTTGCGCGTTGCTTCTTGAATCCAAATTCTAGATTTCTAATGATTAAATGTCACACGTCCCAAGAGAGACTAAGGGAGAAGATATTGCATTATTGCGGGGCGGGCTCAATAATATCTTAGTTTGATTGAGGAAAAATTATACTTTACTAATCTAATTTTATGTAATATCTTAGTTTGATTCTTTAATTTTACAAAATATTTTTTCAGCCATTTAATTCTGATATTATTAGTTTGATTCTAGCTCCTCTGAAATTTCTATAATTCTTGATCTTTTATTGTAATTAACACCCTTACCAATTGTATAAATGTCATTATCCCAATGAAAAAATTCGGGATAACATCAGAACAGCGAGTTCCTAAAAGGATGGCCTATTTATGTCATTAAGCACAAGGATTGTGTTAAAACAGGCCCTATATCTGACTGAGAATTCAATTCTATTATCAAAAATAATAATGTATCTGTACAATGCTTCTCAGCCCATATATATAGGCTCAGCTTTATTCCTTAGTTGGGACTTCCCTCTAATTACAAAATCACATCCTAACTAATATACATTACAATTATACCCTTTATTTATTCTACACTCCCCCTCAAGTTGGGAACCTTATATTCACAAGTTCCCATCTTGCCTAATATAAAATCATGTTGCGAACTTCCAAGTGCTTTTGTCAGAATGTCAGCAAGTTGTTCGTCTAGTGCTAGTTTAGCAACAGAGATCAGATTGTAGCAAAACTCTTTCGCATAGAAAACATTCTTTAAGGAAATATTTTTAGTAATTCTAACGTCTCCTATATGAGTTATTCGAATTCGTTGTCCACTAGGTACTCTAAACCATTTTGGCACACCAAGATATGGTCTATGTGTATCTAAGAATGCTAAATTACTTACTATATGACAGCTGGCACCAGAATCTAAAATCCATGTATTATCAGATTGAATAGACATACCTGGAGTTGCAGCTTGGATGCTCACAGCAGCCTCTGATGGTTCTAGGTCCTTTTTCAACATCTCCAAGATTTGCTTATATTGAGCAGGGGTGAATAAGGAAGTTGAGGGCGAGTTCTGAACAGCAGATGAATTCTCACCTCCATTATTATTTCCCTTGGCAGCGGAGTCACCTACAGCAGGGTTGGCCACATCATCCGAGACCTTGTTGGATTTAGGTGTTGGGAAACCAGGTGCGAATCCAATCAGGTGATAACAAGATTCCCTTTTGTGTCCTCTCCTGTTACAATGAGTACACAACTCTTGGGAACGTCCTCGGCCACGTCCTCCTCTTCCTCGACCTCTGCCTCCTCTAGTAGTGTTGGTAGTCATGATAGTACCTTCAGAAGGATTGAGTGGAGCTTGGTAGGACATATTTCTTTGTGTTTCCTCTTGAATGATCATTGGACAAGCCTGATTAGAGGATGGCAGTAGGTTCATGAGGAGAATTTGGCTTCTGACATGATGAAACCCGTCATTAAGCCCCATTAAAAACTGGAATAGCTGCTGTTCCCTTACTATCTTAGAGTAATCTTGGGAGGACTGACACTGACAGCTTGGAATTGGGACAATAGAGGCGTGCTCATCCCATAGTTCTTTCAACCTTGTGTAATAGGCAGAGACAGAGAGATTGCCTTGAACAAGGGAATTGATGGAGCGATAGAGAGAAAATATTTTGGCCCCATCAACTATGTCAAAACGTTCTTTTAAATCCATCCAAACCAGATGTGCATCCTGTGAGAATACCATTCCACTAGCAATTTCTTTATCTACAGAATTGATCAACCATGATAAAACTACCGAATTGCACCTATCCCACTAGCTGCGATGGTTGGGTTCTTGATTTGCACGAAGACAAGTGCCATCAACGAAACCTAAATTGTTCTTCCCATGAAGAGCAAGTTTCATTGATCTACTCCAGACAACATGATTCTGTGAACCAATTAAAGTTTGGAAAACAAGGTTGACAGCCAGAGTGTCCGTAGGATGCAGATACAATGGATGTTGAAAATATACATCAGTGGACTTTCCATCGGTAGACTGAGCCATTGAGAATTTTCTTAAGCGAATACTCTCACAAATTCAGAGATGTAAACGTCCAAAGAAATGCAAATATCGGTAAATCTCGATATTAATCCAAAAGACCAAGATCTCAAATCAGAAATCACTCACTCAGTTACCAGGAAAAGTCAGCAAGAATCGCGAACAAGAACACCAAAGGAAATATATTCCGCTTGTACTTGAAAACTCGAAGATCATAAGGAATTTCTTTTCAGTTTCAAGAAAACTCACTCAGTTTCAAAAATCAGGATGGCCCACCAAAAAAACAAATCCACAAATGTGTCCTTCGATCACGAGCGTTGAAGGACAAAAATCCCTCAACCAACGATGTCAAATCCTTGCCCAAGAAGCTGTCCGATTCATCACCGGTTTCTATGGAATTAGGCGCGGCTAACGAGAACCAATCTGGCGTCTCTGAGTCTCAACCCCGATCTTCACCCAAGAATGGAAAAGATGCCTCCAAGAAAGAATCGAAGCAATCTTTTGATAAAGATTTGCAAGAAATGCAGCAGATGCTGCGAAAATTGCACCCCGAGAAGGAGAAGCTTCAGATGGATGTTGTTCAACCGGTGGAAATCACAGTGTTTTCGAAGAAATCGTCCGTCGCGGCAATAAGGATGAGTGAGGCTCCATACGGACGCTCCACAAAGGCATGGTTTCGTGCCCTAATTTGTCTCCAGAAAGGTGAAGAATCGTACACGTGGTGGAGGAAAAATGAAGCACACAGTCAGTCAATATGAGTTGGGTCGGGTTGCACGTTTTGCTTACCCGTTTCTTCATTTGGAACCCATGGGCTCTGATGCCATGTTAAAACAGGCCCTGTATCTGACTGAGAATTCAATTCTATTATCAAAAATAATAATGTATCTGTACAATGCTTCTCAGCCCATATATATAGGCTCAGCTTTATTCCTTAGTTGGGACTTCCCTCTAATTACAAAATCACATTCTAACTAATATACATTACAATTATACCCTTTATTTATTCTACAGATTGGAACATTTACAAAATACTCTAAAAAGGACTACAGCTATATAAGTGATTAGGAATTAGAAGTGAAAGTGTGAAATTACTAGCTGCCTTAGAATTCATAAAAAATAAAATAAAGTTATCTTCTCATATTTAAATCTGTTATATTTTCAGATTCGCAACCTGTTAAAGAGTAGTCTGCAGACACTTTATCTTCACAAAGACATTACGTGCAAATGCATCCTGACCAAGTACAGTTGTAAGAATTGAATCCACATTCCATTCTCATCCTGAGCATGTAATGTTCATCCCACAATTTTGGGGAGTTTTTTATATTTTTTATTTTTTGAAAAAATCTCTATATACTAAAAGTCAATTAGCTTAAAATATCGGGTGTCAAAAAAATAGTTCAGATTTTGGGTGCTATTGGAAAAATATTTCAAATTACTGGTATTGCAGAAAAAATATTTTTGAACGCAGAATTAGAAATTAATTAATTTGAAATATCAGATGAAAAAAATATTTTAAAGTGTAGTATATAATTTAATTCAAATAAATAAGAATATATAAAAATATATTAAAAAAATTGTTTCACCCCAAAATTGGAGGGATGAGCACGGTGTGAGGACCCGTGAGAATCTCTTTGGCCAGTAAATTTAAGTATTTGAATCAAGTGTTCAATCACTGGAACTACAAAATCGTACAAGTTAAATTTCAATCAATCAATCTTAAAATAAGACAATACTCTTCTTTAACAAGTTGCAAATCGGAAAGAAAAACTTTGTTTTCTTTGGCCCACAGTGGAAAAAGTAAATTGTCCGTTTAGTTCAAGAGTAATTTATTAATTTTGCTTTTCATTCGGGATCAATTAAGAACATTAATGCCCCGTTTGATACATGAGAACTGAAACTGGAGAAGTAGAAGCAGAAGTGGAATCTTGAAATTATGTTGTTTGGTATGCTTGAACTGGCTTCCTTGTGGAATTGACTTCCATCAAAACTGATGGAAGTCACTTCCTTAGTCCCCCCATGACAACTGACTTCCACCTCTCATGGAAGTGAAACTCTGGCCATTTTGCTCCTCCTTTCTTCCTCAAACATTTGTCGCTCAAAGACAAAGATGGATCTGCGACAGCGGACGGCAAGGATGACAACAAGGTGGATGGAGGATGATGGCAAGGATGATGGTGGACGGCGAGCAAGTACGAGATCAGTGAACGACAAGGATGACGACAAGGCAAAAGACGAGGGGGTCGACGAGCAATGATGACGGCAAGGATGATGGCGGATGGCGGCCTCTCCTCCTTCTCCCTCATCGATTTGGCACGACGACATTTCTTCCTCCTCCTTCTTCGACTTGCGATAACCGCCGCTCCTCTTCTTCTTCCTCTTCGATCTCTATGTTCTCCGTTCTTCAGCCTGGATCGGAGTCGTTTCAAATATGTGACTCCTTGTTGATTGCCTCTCTATTCTTTAGTCCTCATTGTTTCTATTCTTCATCTCCCCGAACTCATAAAATCCTTCTGGTTTTGAAATTTGTTTTTATGCCTTATTTGTTTCTAGTTCTTATTAGATTTGGGTTGATTTCCTTATCTTTTGTTCTTGTGTCTGGTTTGATTTTTCACTTTATTTGGGGTAATTTCTGGTGGCTGACCGTGGATGCTTTTTCTACGGTGGCCGCGGTGGATTATGTGAAAGCTGGTGGATGTTCAAGATGGCTATGATAGTTTGGGGCTGGGAATTTTTTGGAATGGGTATAAGGGTAATTTCATGTTTAAAATTAATATATTAATTAAAAATTATATCATACTTCCATCGTCGTACCAAACATACTTTTATCCCCAATTCGAGTTTCACTTCCATTTCTACTTCCACCTCCATTTCCATTTTCACTTATAACAGAAACTCTTTCATTGTACCAAATGGGACATAAGTTCTTTAATGGCATTTGTGAATGTTTATACATGTATTCATCCAATATCCAGATTAAGTTAGCTATTAATTTCAGGCCTCTAGTATATATATCATCTCCCAAAAAATCTGCAATTAACGCCTTAAGGGGCTTCAATGACACAAAATGTATGAATTATAAGATTAAATCAATATAAAAAATTGTAAAAAGTTTTATTATATGCATAACTGAAGGCATTAAAATAGTAAATTTTATTTTTAGCACTGATCTTTTTCTGGTACAATTGTTAGGCACTCATTACTATTTATCTAAATTTAGATATTACGAGGGTCTAATTTAAATGAACGGGCTTTTATAATATTTTTTTTTTCAGAGAATTGAAATTCACTCGATTAATGCTTGATTAAGAAATTGAATTAATCTATTATATATATTGCAATAATTGTTAGTAATAAATTAAAGCTGTATTATTAGTAAGTTTCTGAACTTCTGCGGATATCCCGAATTCTATCCTTTTTTATCGAGTGTCACCATCCATCTTTCTCCGTATTAAGCCGTCAAACTCACAAGTTTAAATAAACTCATGAAAATGACATAAACTTATATCATGAACTCGAATCATAAACTCATAAAAATTTACTTTCACCAATAAATATGTATTAATAATGTATAATAAATAATTAAAATATAAAAAAATAACTACAATTTGATTTAAATATATTTTAAATCCAAATAATTGAAATTAAATTCATCAACATTCATAATTTACCGTATTTAATAAAGAAATTTCTATAAAAACTCATATTTAAAGCTGTTGAACATGATCAGATAAAAAAAATTAACACGAGTTTAAGGGTGAATTAACACGGTTTTATAAGCTAGAAACGGAAAAATATCAAACTCAATGTATAAATACATGAGTTTAACCGAGTTTATAACGATCACCAGTTAACTAGTGACTTAACTCAGTTTGGTAAGCTAGAAAGTTAAAAATTACAAACTCGGAGAGTCAATTCACGAGCATAGAGCCGGTAATACCGGCCCAACCCACACTACCAAAAAATTGGTTATTAGCGACGGAATTTAGCGACGGAATTTCCGTCGCTAAAATTATTAGCGACGGAAATTCCGTCGCTAATTCCGTCGGTAATTTATTAGCGACGGATTAGAGACGGAAAATGTTCCGTCTCTAAAAAGGCCGTTACTAATTGTGTTAGCGACGGAAATTTCAATTCCGTCGCTAATTTAGTGACGGATTAGAGACGGAATTTCCGTCTCTAATTAGCGACGGAAATTCCGTCTCTAATGACTAATTTCCGTCGTTAATATTTAAGACGGATTAGAGACGGAAATTCCGTCGCTAATTTTTGAGACGGATTAGCGACGGAAATTCCGTCGCTAACTTTTGAGACGGATTAGCGACGGAAATTCCGTCGCTAACTTTTGAGACGGATTAGCGACGGAATTTCCGTCGCTAACTTTTGAGACAGATTAGAGACGGAAATTCCGTCTCTAACTTTTGAGACGGATTAGAGACGGAAATTCCGTCTCTAATTTTTGAGACGTATTAGCGACGGGATTTCCGTCGCTAATTGGTTCAGGATTAGCAACGGAATTTCCGTCCCTAATCCGTCGCAAATTAAATTTTTTTAAAATAACAATTTAATTCTATCGCTAATTTTTAAGACGGATTATTGACGGAAATTCTGTCGCTAATTTATTGCAAAGTGAAATCTTTTTTAGAAAAAATATTTAATTTTCGGTCACAAATCCATCTCTAAACTTTTTAAATATTTTCTTTGAAATTTTTTTTTATATGTTGAATTTAATGGTAAGTCAATCTTAATAACCTATAATAATTAAAAAATTGAAAGTGTAATTAAATTGATTGCAAATAAAATCAAATTCAAACCAAATTCTAAAATGATAGGATATTAACAATTACAAAGCAACAAAAGTATTAAAGTGAAAATGTATATAATATATCAAACAAATTACACAAATATTTAATGTCAGACAACCTAATAACCATCCTATAATATTTACCATCTCCAGCCTCTGAATATAGATTCATTTCTTCTTCATCTAGCTGATTTGATTGCACATCACTTGGAGAATCTGTATTAGAACTTCTAGATGTCTTGATCCTCATGTAATGATCCTATTAAAGAAAATAATGAGTACAAAAAGTTAAAAGATATGAATAAATATAAAATAATGGACGGTATACAACCACTAAGATGAATTTGACCACTCAAATTAACACAACAATAACAAGCAATCAACAAGTCATTCTGTTTACTTTTTTTTTTTGCTTTTTTCATATGATGCTCTGACCATGAAATAGGAGCAATATCACCATGAAATATAGTTAAGATTCAGCTTCCTTAATTTGATGGATTATGGGGCAGATCTCATTCCTCGCAGATCTGTGTGCCTAAAGGTTTATATATATCAACGAAGCAAGAAAGGAAACAAAAAAACCAATCATCAGGGAAAAACCTGCAAATAAACTTGAGCTCATTGTAAGAAATTACATTTTCAAATCAAGTTCGATAACACAACTTTTTTGATACATTCTTGGGTTGACCAATTTTTTTTGTCAAGGATTTGAAGTGAAAACAATGAATCAATCCACATTACTGATATGAAAAGCTGAGAGCTTCCAGAAAAACCAGTAAATTTATTAGAACAAGCAGAGGGTTTAGTGTGAAACTGAAAATACCTGTTGTAATATACTGACACTATATTATAGTAAATTATCTCACAGCTGCTAGTATACATACATGATATACAATTTTAAAGTGAGTGGGAAGGGAAAAGCAGAGACATTATGAATAAAGGAGATTAATGATGAGGAGACATTGAAAGTATGAAGATTCTTGTAAAAAGATGGTCTTGTCCTGTGCCCCAATCATCACTATCACTCCTTCTACAAGAGCCAGACTGGAATGAACAATGAAATTATACCATAAAACCAACGCAAAAATAAAACTAGTAATAGGCTTTTCTTTTTCATTGGTAAGCCCTTGCCCACATCATCCACTTTCATTACACCAAATTATGTAGAATCATCATAAATTAAATAGGGAACAATGAAATTATACCATAAAACCAACGCAAAAATCCACTTTTGATTATTAATACTCTTTGTATATAAAAACATATCAAGTCTTTCTGACCAATAAAATTTTTAAATAGGGACTTCTCATTTGTTTTCCCTAATTTTTTCCTATTTGCAAGACTTATACTTACAGCCTTGTTTGATAGGCATCATGTCTTTTTAACTTGACCCACCCATTGTTAAATGACCTATTTATCAGTTATTCACATCATCATGTGACTTATCACTGGTCATCTGTTTGGGGCGGTTCAAGAAGGGACACTTCCATTATTCCTTTCTTAGAGGGTAGGTGAAGAAATATAAATCCCTAGTTAGAGAGAGCATGAAGAAAGGAGGGAGATAGGGTGGTTAATGCTAAATTAAAGCTACTTTATGAGATTATGTACAGCAAAAGGACACCATGGGGTTTGATTTTTATAGTGAAACTATAGTTACCAGAACTAAAATTTGATCAAACTGCAAGTATCAACAATGGTATTAACCCAAAAACAAACTGTATGATAGGAAGAGGCAAAAAGAGATGTGGACAACAGAATTTAGAACTTAAACCAGTTGAAGAAGGGCATAGTTAAGAATAAACACACTTTAATTTACATGCAAAAATAGAGAAAGAGGGTATTTGAACAAAAAAAAAAAATAGAGAAAGAGGGTGGATGGATTGATGTGAAGGAAAGCCACTCATACCTCACTTTTCTTTGACCAAAGTCTGGTTAGCCACCCACCCACTCATTCAAGCCATTCCAACTCTGCAGCAAATGGAACAGTCAAAATTTGAGAGCCAGTTCAACTTCAGTTTCATTTTTTCGCATCCCTATTCATGAAAAATTATCTGTTTCTTTGATAATCAAAATCAAATTTCAGTTGTAATTAAACAGCTGAAAAACAAAGAAAGAAAAGAAAATTTTCAAGCTTCGAATAGTCAGCCCGAATAATTGCCAGAAAATGAGTTTCCTCTTTACAAGAATCTCAGACAAAAGTTATATTAAGGAACAATTTCATGAATTAGGATATCTCTTGACTTGTGATATTCTTCAGCAATTTCATGGCATCCTTTTGAATTATCTTTACTAGGCAACATGTATTAGAAAAATGAGTATTCTCTCAACGGAAGCAAAAAAAGAATAATAAGTGATCCCTTCTTTGTCAAGCAAAATAGTTGGGTGAGCTCCATTAACAGCAAGTAATAGGTCAATGTTCAAGTGGTTTACAAATCAGGAAACTCACAGCTCTAGATTTTACCATAGATCATCAGGAGTACCTCAAATCTTCTATATCAGACAGTGTGCTCAAAACATTGAGACCTCTTGTTCTTCAGTCAACTCAGTTTAGAACCAAAACCAGATATAAGGAGCCAAAACAAGTAGAGCACTGTAGTGTTAGGATGTAAAGGGACAGTAGATCAGCAGGCAACAAGACCGTAAAATATTTCATTTTGTTGAATAATTGGGGGACAGTGTTCTATTACTCATCAAAATGAAAGTCGTTAATTTAGTGTGTCATTGGCTGACTTGAATCAATTTCAAAGTTCTCCGTAAGCTCTATAAGTACAATACAGGGAGGCACCAGGATGCTAAAAGAGGGTTTGACAGATTAAACAAATACCATCTGAGACAGAAATCGTAAGCCGGAAAGCAAGATACTTTACCTCAAAGTGATGTGGATCTGGGCGGCGGCCAAGAGGACGAAGGATCTGGGCGAATATGAGCACGGATCTGGGCGACTAAGCTATGAGACCAAGATACTTCGAGACACCGAGACTCGAGAGGGAGATGAAGCCGAGAGGGAGACGAGGTGGAGACGATAACCGGAGCCGAGAGGGATCGAGGTCTGAAGTCGAAACTCGAAACTCAAGTCTTGATTGCAATCTGAAGCGAGTGAAGCCAAGACTGGTAACGAACCTAGGGTTCCACCGAGTGAAGCGAATTGCAATCTGTTCTGAAAGTTTTGTTTTCTAAACTGCCAAAGCCTAAAGTGAACTACTCAGTCCAAAAAACAAAAAGCTAGAGTGAAAACTTGAGGAGGCGTTGGCGCGTCAGGACTCAGGCGGGAGGGATTCTAACCAATAATTTTGAGTGTTTTTAAAAGGCGGGTTATGGAGGGAATTATCAAATATTTTATGTGAGAATACGAAATTTTTTTTCTTTGGGGGTAGGGAAATTTTGACACACAAATAAATAATAATTTAACCTCATTAAAATTAGACTAATAATTTAACTTGTTAAATAAAAAAATTACAAATTCAAAAACTCAATTAAAATTAGACTAATTACTTTAACTTATCAACATGTATCAAAAAGTATTTTGATTTTTAAAAGTAATATATAAATTAAATTTGTTTAACTATATTAATGAACTTAAAGAAAATAATGTGATATGCATAATGATAAAGTTATAATATTGATCAAAATCAAATTGGTTAGATCACGTTTTAATTCTTTTTTTTTCCCCTAAACTATAGTGAAACCTTTAGGCCCTGTTGGTATGAGGCATTGAATTTTGATGGACTGGGATTGGGACTGGGACTAGGATTGATGTTTTAAAAATATGTTTGGTATGAGATAATAATTGGAGGGAATGATTTCCCTAATCATATTTAATAAACAGATAGTAATTATAAAAAGACCCAAATATCCCTACCCTAGATCCCAAACTTAATCAATCCATCGTCCAAGTCCTGGGTAATCATCGTCGAACTCATCAACGACGAGCCTCCCCGACCCCTGGCTAAACAAAGGTCCCCCTGTGACTCCTCTGGAAGAGAGGTTTGTTGCCCTTGCCACTCAAAATCTGCTTTATACTGCCATCTTTGGTGGTAGTTATGTCAATTTCAGAAGAATTGTACTTTTATTCAATCGAAAGTCTTTATTGCCTAATTTGATTGCTATATGTAATCTTTGAAGGATCTGCTAGCGGGATCTATATAACTTATTACGGGGCTAACAATTTATCTAACTTCTATTGACTGTCATGAAATTATTTCTTCATCCGATGTATTTTATAACTGGATTTCGATGGTGAGAAAAAAAAAGGAGGGAGTGATTATGTGTGAGAGGGATTAATTTTAGGTTAAAATCAGGGTTATTTTTGTTTGAAAATATTTTAATCAAGGATATTGTTATCTTCATAATTTTGCAATCCTGGGATTCAAAATACAATACCAAGGGGGAGGTGGCTTTACAGCAATCCCACTTTCGTGGTACTCCCAATCCTTAGTTTCCTATAGTCCCTCATACCAAACGACATATTCTAAATCAATCCCTGATCCAATCCCACTCCCTGCCCTCAAGTACTTCATACCAAACAGGCCCTTAGATTATATAGATATGTGAGTGTGTGAGATCTTGAATATAAGAATTAATATTAATTTTTGAATTAATATACAGTGATATATTCAATAAAATATTATCAATTCTAATTTCTAAGTATAATTTAAAATAATTTGATTTTTTAAGTTTACAAAATGTTTATAATTTAATAATATAACTTCAATAAATTTAAGAAAAATTATGTGAAACACATAACAATGAAGTTATCAACTCAAAATCAAATTGGTTAGAGCTATAGTTCTAATTTTAATTTTTGACTAATTAAATATATTTTACTTTATTTTTCTAAATTATAGTGAATTTTCAAATTATATAACTTAAATATTGAGAGTTTTAGTCCAAAATACAACAACTCATTATAGTGAATTTTCAAATTATACTTTGACTAATTATTTGCTTTGGCTTGTCGACTACCACTCTAATCCTACTTATTAGTCTCAACTAACAAATCAAATGAGTATTTAACATTGAACTAAACAAACCAGCTGAGGAAGAGAGAGTTTGAGAGAGGAGAGCTGCAATGGCTGACGGAGAAGGGAGAAAACGGTGATTCAA
The DNA here is from genome assembly GCA_963242795.1 of Inga leiocalycina. Classification (NCBI taxonomy): domain Eukaryota; kingdom Viridiplantae; phylum Streptophyta; class Magnoliopsida; order Fabales; family Fabaceae; genus Inga; species Inga leiocalycina. Next base: position 5,747,781 of record OY725330.1, read on the forward strand.
TGATTCCGAGAGAGAGGAGAGCTATTAAAATAGAAAAATTCTAAATGAGGTTGGTAAATTTAACAAATCCTTAATTAAGTTATTAACCCAATTTAGGAATGGGTAAAATAACTTTAATGCACTCCCCTTTCTTCTCTCCCCTCTTATTGCTATATGACTTTATTGATCTATATATATCAACATTAATATATAATCAAACAAAACATAAGTTTTCTAAATCAAAGGAATTTTTTATGCTCTAAAAGGATCATAAAAAATAATTCAAGCAAAAAAAAAAAAAGGAACTATGATACATACCAACTAAAAATCATTTAATTGATATTAAAATTAATCAAAAAATTTGATTTTTTTTCAACCAAAAATCATTCAATTGATATCAAAGATAAAAAAATTTAAAAATTTGAGTTTTCTTATAAAAATAATGTAGTTATTTTTATCAAGTGTGGCAAAAGAAAAATGAAAGGATAATACTTGCCAACCTAATTTAGAATTGTCCTATTTTAAATAGCTTTATATGGAATTTTCCCTATAATATATGTAGTAGTAATTATTACATGTTTTTATGTATTATTTGAAATGATAGAATACATTATTGTAATTTGTCACCAATTCAATATTTTATAAATAAAATCCTATGCTTTGCATAAAACTCAAAGAAACAAATTGTGATGTCTACTATACTTTATAAATTGTATCATGAGTTGTTATGAATTTTAACTTTTATATATTAGTGTTCTTTGTTTGTATTTTTTTTAATTTTTATCTACGGATTTCATAACTATATATAGCTTCCAAAACAACTATTGTATTTTTATTTTTTTAAAGAAATCATATTAGTAACACTGATAAATAAGTGTATGAATAAATTGATTAGCAGTCTAATTAATTTCAAGAAATTAGCACTACAATTCTTCTTTCTTCATTTACTATGTTAATTTCTAATTAGAGACGGAAATTAGCGACGGAATTATTCCGTCTCTAAATTCCGTCTCTAATCCGTCTCTGATTCCGTCTCTAACATTTTAGAGACGGAAATTAGCGACGGAAAAATTCCGTCGCTAATTTCCGTCTCTAATCCGTCTCTGATTCCGTCTCTAAAATTTTAGAGACGGAAATTAGCGACGGAATTATTCCGTCTCTAAATTCCGTCTCTAATCCGTCTCTGATTCCGTCTCTAACATTTTAGAGACGGAAATTAGCGACGGAATTTTTCCGTCGCTAATTTCCGTCTCTAATCCGTCTCTGATTCCGTCTCTAAAATTTTAGAGACGGAAATTAGCGACGGAATTATTCCGTCTCTAAATTCCGTCTCTAATCCGTCTCTGATTCCGTCTCTAAAATTAGCGACGGAATTATTGACGGTTTAGAAACGGAATAGCGACGGAATTAATTCCGTCGCTAATTTCCGTCTCTAATTTCCTGTTTTTTTGTAGTGCCACTGGCCCGTGGGTTGGGAAAATCCCAACCTGCAAAAATGAGGGCATGTGCGGCATGGCTCGCAGGTTGGTAGATTGGCCCGCATTTTTTTTTTGGCATATAATAATATTATAAAGCTTATAAATTTTTCACTCCTATCTTGGTATCTCCCAATCTAAAGAGAAAAAATCTTAGCCTTTTCCCTTCTTCTTTAAACAAAGTTCTTATATCTTGGTTGCTTGAGAATAAGTTTATGTTTTGTTTATAAACTTTGATAAATTTGATAACTTTATCTCTTAAATTGTTGATTATATTTTTAAATTTTTATAAGGGGAATGATTAATGCAAGGAAAGTAAATTTAATTACTCATATATATGTGTCTTGTATTTTCGGCTTTCTTTAAAAAATAGAATTTTCTTTTTCAAAAAAAAAAATTGCGGGCCTGCGGGCTTGGCCTGCAACCCCCACACACTGCTGGTTAGAGTTGGCATTTTGCCAGCCCTCACCGCATGGCCCCTAGGTTGGTGTGGGCCAGCCCGCAAACTGCTGGTTGGCCCGCATTTCCAACTCTAGCTATATACTTCCTCTCCACAGTCTAAATCATTTCAACTAATTTATTGGAATTGAAAAATTATAATTAATTCATTAAATTTACCTTAAATTGAAATTTTTTTCAACTTTACCTAAATGAGGTTTTAAAGAAGAGAGAAAAATATAATGAGTTAACTATTTTTTTGCCAGAACGATGGGCTATATTGAAACATTAACTACAAGGAAAAAAATAAAAATAAGTATTATTTCTTTTCTTAGTGACTTAAGTTGGCATTGTATTCATAAATAGATAATCAATAAACTTGAGATGATATATATTAATATTATATAGTTACACGCAAAAAGATCGAGATGATGATGTGTTTTTAAACAAAGGTCAAGATTGGTAGGGGCTACAATGAAATCCAATCCGAAGGAGATAGAACGTCCCTTACAACAATACTTGCATAAGGCCTCCATTAGAACCTATAAGTACCACTCACTCACGTCTCTTTGGCATGCCAAACCACAAAACCCAATACTTCACATATAAAGTTCATAGTTTCAATATTTGCTCTCTTTTAAATTTGCCATTTATTTAGCAATGGGGTTTCACTCTAAACACCCAGTGATCCTTGTTTGTGTGTTGCTCTTGCCTGCTCTATGCCTCTGCCAATTCACAGACTCCAGAACCACCTTTGACAGTAGTGAACCCGGTGGCGGTGGAAGCCCAAGTACGTAAAACTCCTCTCTATTTACCCCTCTCTCCACACACGCACGCATCACCTTCTTTGTATTCAAAATCAAAACCATGTTTATATGCAAAGCCATGGCTCAGCTAGAGGCTATCAGCTTGCAACCTGATTTCTATCTTACTTTAAAAATCAATCTACAAGTTCTTATAATTTTATTGAATTCTTAACTAAGCCTTTGTAATATTTTTTTATCAAGTTCTTATGATTTCACCTATTTTTAATGAGGCCATTGTAAGTTACTATGCTTTTTTTTCTCAGATCTTATAGTTTCACTTGATTTTTAATCAGGTTCTTGTAATTTTTTTCCTTTTATCAGTTGTACTAAAATACAAAAACTTACATGTTGTTGTTGTTGTTTCCTTATTATTTTGCTGCTGCTTAGTTTTATATTCTTAAGATATAGTGTGCCCTTCTAAATATTATTATTGACGAAATGACACGCATACATACTTATTATGTTATCAGACGGAGCATGTGGATTTGGCGATTACGGGAGGGCTGAAAACTCAGGGAGGGTGACCATGGTATCTGATGTGCTATGGAGAGACGGTGCTGGATGCGGTGCCTGCTACCAAGTAAGTGTGTCGTCTTGACGGACTAATTAATTAACGACTCTACAAATTAAACACGTACATATCTTCAATAATGATTATACATATATAAGTTTTTGGTTAATTAATTCCATGTAACGAACGATAATGGTGTTGTATTATTCAGGTAAAGTGCACGAATCCACTATTATGCAGTACGGACGGGGTGACGGTAGCGGTAACAAACAGGGGTGGAGGAGGCGGAATAGACTTCGTTATGAGTATTAATGGTTCCTTAGGACTCGGAGTGAACCCAGCTGCTGCGGAACAGCTCAGGAATATGGGCATCGTTGACATCCAATACAGGAGGGTCTCATGTGCTTTCGATGGATCTACCGTTAAGATCAAGATCAACGAGAACAGCAAATTCCCTGACTATCTCGCTATTGCCGTCATCTACGTTCCTGGCTCCAACGACGTCGTTGCCCTTCAGATATCCAATGTAAGAAACTCTCAAAACTTTATTATTACTTCTTGTTGAGGTACTACTAATTAACTAATTGTTATATGCATGAGTTAATTGTGGTCATCTGATGATAATGAGAAACAGAATAATGGTGAGACTTGGATACCACTGGAGAGATCGTTTGGGGGAGTGTTTCATTTACCAAATGCGCCAAGTGGACCATTTAAGGTGAGGGTGCAATTCAGTGGGAGCCAGACTTGGGTGGAGTCACCCAACGATGTGATTCCAGATGACTGGAACGTTGGAGCTATTTATGACACTGGAATTCAAGGCCTAGATAATCATCAACTGATCCTGGAATTTTTTGAATAATAATGCGATGATCTACGTACGTACGTACGTACATTGTACGACGCCGTAACCTGTGTGGCTGTTGGTGTTGTGTCGTCTTCTCAGAAAATAAATACGGCGTGATTGAATATATAAACATTGTGCTTGTGTGTGAATCTCAATAATTAAATCATATGTGTTGCTCTGCTGGAGTGAATATGTGCATGAAGTGTTGGTCTGCTTTTCATTTGTGTTGCAATTCATATACATATGTGAATAAACAAACCTCTCTCTTCTTAGTTCTTACAGCCGTCTAATATATATATCTGCAATTTACGCGTTCATATATATATATATATATATATATGTATGTATACATCGTACATATATATAGATGACTCTTGACAATTACAATTTTTTAACAAATAATTAACAAAATTGACTTGAGCCAGATCAGGTAAAAGAAAACTGCCGTACGTGCCAATTAAAAAATAGGGTTAAGGTGCTTAAATAATCATGAACTATTTTCAAAAATGTTAAAATAACTATGAACTATTTTTTGGAGCAAAAGTAATTATAAACTATCTAAAATGGAGCAAAACTGTTAACACCATTAACGGTTAACACACATTTCAACATCATAATTAATGGTCAACATTTCTTATTTTAAGGGTTTTAACGGTTTTGCTTCATTTTACATAGTTCATGGTTATTTTAACACTTTTAGAAATAGTTTATGGTTATTTAAGCACATTAACCCTTTAAAATATACTATAATAGTAGTAGTAGTAGTACTAATAATTTAGTATTCAATTACAAAAGTATTAATTGAGAAGCATTCCAATTTTTATTAACACAGGCAAAAAATTCAACTAACACACCATATATAAAGTAACAGAACCCACAGGATTGTTAAAACTTTAAAATAAAAAATTGAATGAAAAAAACTTTAGAAAACAAATGGACGACGGCGCTTGCCATCTTATTTGGTCTAGCACAGAAGGCGTGGACAACGGACAAGTTATCGTGACAGGTGGACAACGAGAACGTACAAGACAAAACAAAGAAGGAAGGGCTTAGAGGATATAAAATGACTTATATTTTAACTTTTCCCTTAAAAAAAAAGTAAAAATGAAAGTGAAATGACCCGTCTACCCTCTAATAAGAGAAATCATTTTGCTTCACCTCCCGGCCGCACCAATATTGATAGCTTCAGTAAATAGTTGTCCTCAACATGTGAACTAAACAATTGATTTCCGATATTAATCAATTAGATATATAATAAAAAAAGGAGAAAAGGAAAAACATCAGGCCTCATAATTTTAGTCAGCCTATTGACAGTTGGCAGAAAAATAATTTTTAAGGAAATTAAAGTGCAAGTCTTGATCTTGAACTTAATTAATTAAGAACAATTATATGTTTGACAGAGAACAAAAATGTTGATGATACGAGTAAAAGAGATAAAGACGTGTCACCTCTCTTGAAAAGGCACTTCCTTAATTGAAAGTCCTAACCCTCTCTTACTCTACGTAAGTATTATGCAAGAAATATAGAAATCTTATTAATTTAAAAATCTGTCATCAACAATATCATAAGATATGAATCTATTTATACACACTTGGTTCTGTCCTAATGGGCCGAACCATACCAAAAAATTACAAGGCCAATCCATTACACATACAAAGCTGTACACATTATCCTAAAACAAAGAAAGTTGACTAACTCGACTAAGTTTATCTTTTACACTTTTTACACTCCCCTCAAGTTTGGAGCTGAAAATATCAAAAGTTTCTGACTTAGACAATAAATATTTTTGCACACTTCCTTCAACTGGCTTAGTTAACAAGTCCGCTTGTTGGTTCTTGGAGCTAACATGCAGCAAATCAATTTCCTTTGATTCCCACTTTTAACGAATAAAGTGGCAATCAACTTCAATGTGCTTGGTGCACTTATAATAGACCCGATTCCTAACAATATCAATTGCCACCTTGTTATCACAATACAGCTTTATGGTTTTTCATGGATGATTCTCAAATCTCGAAGTAAGCTATGTGCCCATATTATTTCTGACACAACCACGCTCAATGCTCAATATTCCGCTTCGACTAACGATTCCGACATGGTTGCCTACTTCTTCGTTTTCCACATCACCAAGGAGCCGCCTAGCTTCAATAGATAGCCGGTAACGGATCTTTGAGTCATCCTACAAGCTGCCCTATCAGTATCACAATAGTATTCAAGTTTCACACTTCCTTATGAGCTGATAAGGACTCCTAAACAAGGACTCCCTTTGAGATAGCGTAACACATTCCTTACCGCAGCCATGTGATGCTTAGTCGGCAAGTGCATAAATTGACTGAGTGCCTGTACAGAAAAGCAGATATCAGGGCGAGTCATAGTTAAATATATTAACTTGCCTATCAATTTATGATATCTCTCAGGATCCTTTAGCAAACCCTCTGGGTTGTCCCTTTCTTCATTGAAGCCTATCAACTTGAGGCTTTATGCAGTAGGAACCCCTAGTAGCTTACAACCACTCATTCTAGTTTATGCCAAGAGATATTGCACATTCTTTCTCTAAGACAACACAATACCTTTCACAGATTTGGCTACTTTGATGCCAAGAAAATACTTCATCAAACCTAGATTCCTGATCTTGAAATGATCATGCAGAAACTTCTTTGCTTTTATGATCCCCTGTTTTGAGCTCATTGTGGCTAAAAAATCATCAACATACACTAGGATTAAAACTATACCATCATCACAATTTTTAACAAACAATGAATAGTCATTCATGCTTTGCTTAAAACCTCCTTTAACCAAAGCCCTTGACATTTTTTGATTCCACTATATTAAGGCCTGTTTTAATCCATAGAGATATTTATTCAACTTGCACGCTAGATGCTCCCCCTTACTTTTAAAACCATGAGGTATCTTCATATATACCTCTTTATTTAAATCACCGTGCAAGAACATGTTGTGAACATTCATTTGATGAAGATTCCAATTATTAACAGCTACTAGTTTAAGAACAATTTATATTGTAAGCATCTTAATAGTAGGAGAAAAGGTCTCTTAATAATCAATGCCCTCTTGTGTTGTGTATCCCTTAGTTGCAAGTTTAGCTTTATATTTGTCAATAATGTTATCTGACTTGTACTGAACTTTATACACCCATTTGCAACCAATGGGCCGGCCTCTTACCTTTTGGAAGTTGAACTATATCCCATGTTTTATTTGCCTCAAGGGCTTTCATCTCAACCCTTGTGGCCTTGACCCAATTTGGATCTTGAATTGCTTCTGCATTGCTATTAGGTTCACAAATTGAGTCAACTGAGCATAAGAAACACATATGGTCAGATGATATATTATCATATGACAAATAGTTCTCTATTGGATACAATCACTTGTTGGAACGAGCAAGGTTAGAATCACATTGTAATAATGCACACACATAATCTTTCGACCATATAGGTGCCACCTCTCTCTCAAGGACCTAGAGGAGGAATGAGGGTGATGCATGGGCTCATCATGTTCCCTAGTCACACTATCTACTTGCTCATTCTCATTCCTACAATCATTATTAGAAATGTTGCATTTGTGGTTTTGTTAATTGTTTCTATTTCTAAATTATCATACCAAAACATAGTTCTCAAATCCTTATTCAGTTCCTCACTATTGTTGACACTAAAGGGAAACTTTTCTTCTATAAAGCTAACATGCCTAGAGACAAATATGTTCCTTTTGTTCAAATCAAGTAGTAAAAATCCTTTATGATGATCTAGATACCCTAAAAATACACATGAAATCGATCATGTTTTAAGATCTTGGTTTAAGTTTATCACTCACTTTCAAGCCTGTAGCATAACATAATGAAATGAATACCTTTAAATTCCCCATGTTAGGCTCCACATCATACACCCTTTCATAGGGTGTTTGGTAATATATTACCTTAGATAGAACTCGATTAATCAAGAATATAACTATTTTAACACACTCTCCCCAATATCTAATAGGGATACCTAACTGCAATATCAAGCTCTAAGTGATTTGCATTATTGTTCTATGCTTCCTTTCAACTACACTGTTTTGCTCCGAAGTGTAGGGATATGTGGTCTCGTGTTTTATTCCCTTCTCCTGGAAAAATGATCTCAATTCTCTATTAGTAAACTCAATTCTGTTATCACTTCATACTTTCTTGACCTTTATGGCAAATTGTGTTAACACATAGGCAATGAAATTTTTTATATGCATGATGGTCTCATCCTTATGTTTCATAAAAAATATCCAAGTAGCTCGTGAGTAGTAATCTACAATAGCGAGAGAGCAATGATATCCTTGATGTGTAGGGACTCTATAAGGCCCCAAACATCTAGATGCAACAATTCAAAACATCCACGTAATTTTATATAACTAGATGTAAAAGAAAATTTTGCTTGCTTAGATTGACCACATATGTCACATTTTCATTCATAACAATCTTGTTTCCAATGACACTCAAATGCTTCATTACAAATAACTGTGCGTGTCCTAACCTAGAGTGCCTTAGGGATACATCAATGGACTCATGTCCCACATTACTACACAAAACAACATCTGATAAAATTGTCTGCTCATTCACATCCAAAATGTAAAGACCGGTTGCCTTCTTACAAATTAGCTTCTTCTTCTCACCCTGAAGGGCCTGCATCACACATAAGTCGAAAGAAAAGGCACTACACATTGTTGTTTATTGGTTAGTCTAAAGATAGATATCATATTAAATTGCAAACCAAGTGCATATAAGGCATTTGACAAAGCAATATTGTCAATTTTAACATCCCATACGTGACTAACAATCATATGATTCCCATCTGGTATTTTGATTGAACTAATGAGACCCTTATATTCTCTACAATTAACTAATAGATTTAAATTTCCCACCATGTGAATTGTGGCTCCTAAATCCAAAATCCATTTATTATGCGAGAAAACAAATGAGTTAGAGATAGCCAAACCTGTACCGGTCAAGGCATAGACTGTTGGCTCAACATATGTTTCTTGAGGAGCTCCAAGAGTTTTTGGTATTGTTCTTGAGCGAAAGATAGTATTACACATGTAGTAGCATGTTCCATGTAGAACCTCCTGAAGGTGCAGCGATTCCTCCACTTTCTTCCCCATGTTTCCACGAAAATTTTGTGGATATTCAACAAGTTCGAAGCAATTTTCTCTCAAGTGTCCTCTTCTATGGCAGTGGGTACTTGTAGGCACATTTTCAATAAGAGGGAGCTCTAATATCATAATTGGCCAATTGACATTGTGCTTTATCGTCCACAATCATTCCAAAGGCATCATTACAACGTCGGGTTCTATGGTGGCAATGGTAGCGAATCTCAACGAATGGTTTGAGGGTTGTGACTTGAACGGAACATGGTGCCAGATTAATTGAACGATCACTAGATTTAGGGTTTGGAAGGTTCAATCGGGTCAGGTCATGTTCTTGATTCAATAGTCAATATGAGTCAGAATGAATTTTGAGATCCAAAAAAAGCGCGTGTGTGGAAGCCAGTGGAAAGTGATGCATTCCTTTCTCCTTAAAATATCACAAGGGACTAAAGTTGGACCTTTTCTGATGCATTCTTGGCAGTTGGATTGTGCATATCAAGGAGAATTGAGGATTCTTGAATTTCAAATCACCCTCTTGGGCTATTGTCTTGGGCTCTTTCTTGTATTGTGGCCTAATAAGTCCTTATTTTTGCAGGGTGTGGAGGAGATATTGGACTGGCTTCTTTGTTGTCTTGAATAACAACCTAGTGCTTTGATACCATGAAAAGTCCTAGCCAAGGTTCATGAACCTGGACCGGGTACTGAACCGGTTGGGGTACTGGGTTAAGGGTCAGTGGGTCAGATTGGGGGTAAACCGAAGCTAAACAGAGGCAAAAATAGTGAGAAATTGAAGATTTTAGGTTTATTAATATGAAATTCTAAAGAAAATTAATTTTTTTTGTTAAAATAGGAACCCGGACCTGACTAGTCTACCGGCCGGTTCACCGATTTCCGGGCCAGACCGGCTGGTTCGGTCCGGGTTCATTAACCCTAGTCCTAAGGCTATCTTACTCTATGCAAATCTTATGCAAGAAATATAGAAATCTTATTAACTGGAAAATCTGTGATTAACAATGTCATAAGATATGAACCTATTTATACATACTTGGTTTATTCCTATTGGGCGGAACAATAGGAAGATATTACAAGCCCAATCCATTACACCTACAAAGCTGTACACACTATCCTAAACAAAGGAAATTGACTAACTCTACTAAAGTCTATCTTTTACACCTTTTACACTTAAAAGTAAGAAATTGGAACTGTAGATATTAATCACCATCATTATATATATATATATATATATATATATATAATTGAATACGTACGTGCTATCTGTGTACATCCTGTGTTCCTTTTTGCTTAGCCACCAGCTCTAGTTATTAATATATATGCGGCCCCTAATCTTTGAATCAAGTTCCCCTGTTGGTATGGATCTTGCTATATAAAAATGTTGCAGTTAGAACACAGAGAGCCATTTTGTCATGCATTATAATCATAAGTAGATATATAGTTTCGGGGACGCCCGCACACAGAATTTAGACGCTATGGTCAAGATATTCCGTGGAATGCCTTCTAGGTTCCGACCTTGAAAGTAGAGTTGTAAAAATCTCTTTGGCCAGTAAATTAAATTTGAAAGTCAAGGGTTCGATCATTAATTTTTCTTATGAAAAGACAAAATGATATTAAATAACATAAGCTGACAAATTACAAATTGGCATCGAATTAAAATGAGTTCTTAAGAAATTTTAAAACATTGATATTGGAATTGAATGACCCTGATGTTAACAACAGAAAAGGTTTTTGGTTAATAATCTAACCAATGATTTAGTTTTCGATAAAACACAATAGCATCGTGTGAGCCATGATGCCGACTCCACCAAGTGGGATAGAGTTTTATTGTTGTTAAAAAGTCAAAAAGCAAAGTTAAGATCTCCTATTAGGTAATGTTGAGAGTTGAAGAAGATTATGAAGGAATTTGTAGGAAAGCTTTCCCAACACAATAATTTCAAAAAGCTGTTGCAAATCAAAATAAGAAATGTTAGTTGCAAATTGATAAAAAGTAAATTGTTAGGCTTTAGTTCAAGAATAATTTATTAATTTTGCTTTTAATCTTCGATCAATTAAGAACATTAAGTTCTTTATTGGCATTTGTGAATGTTTATATACCATTTCTTGCCTAAATGTAAGTGACTTGTACACCATAATAATTTCATCCAATATATATGTTAGCTATTAATTTCATCCGTCTACATGACATTAATATAAAAATTTAAAATTTTTTATAATATAGGAGTATAACTGAAAGCATAAAAATAGTATAGTTCATTTTTAACACTGATCCTTTTCTGGTACGATTGCCTAGCACTCATTAGTATTCTCCTATATTTAGATATTACCGTGTCTAAATTAAATGCATGGGCTTTTATAATACAATATTTTATTCATAAAATTGAAATCCGCGCGATTAATGCACAATTAAGCAATCGAATCTCTTATATCCAATGCAATCATTGTGAGTAATAAGCTGTAATATAGTTGTAAGTTTCTGAACTTCTGCCAACATACGAGGCTGTACATGTTTCTATATTATCAAGTCTCACCGTTCATCTTCCTATATATAAAAAAATGTTGCAATAATTAATGCACAGATAGGCAATATATTTGGCCTTGTATCCATAAATAGATAATTAATAGAGTTGATATGATGATATATATAAATATTATATGGATACATGCAAAAGATCGAGATGATATTCCCCCCCACTCCTTTGACTAATTTCCCCCCTCCTTTGACTACATGAAAGATGGAGATTGGTAGGGCCGACATAGAAATCCAATCCGAAGGAAAATTTTGAAACAATGTCCCTTACAATACATGCATAAAGCCTCCATTATAACCTATAAATACCAGCCACGTCCCTTTGCATGCTAAACCATCAGTAAACTCAATACTTTGAATTTGCCATTGATGTAGCAATGGGGCTTCATTCTAAATACCAAGTAGTCCTTGTTTGTGTGTTGCTTTTGCCTGCTCTATGCCTCTCCCATGTTTGTGTGGCGGTGGAACCCTAAGTACGTCAACCTCCTCTCTATTTACCCCCTTCCACATGCGCGCGCACGGGCGCACACATCATCTTCTGTGTATTCAAAATCAAAACCATGTTTATATGAAAAGCCATGCATTGCTCAGCCTAGAGATTATTCTGTAGCAAGCTTGCAATATGAGTTTTAAGTTTATAGCTAGTTTATTACTTTTAAGTAAAAATATCAATATGCAAGTTCTTATAATTTCACTTGATTCCTAGTAAAGTCTCAGTAATTTTTTTAATCGAGTCCTTATGATTTCACTTGTTTTTAATTAGGTCAGGCGGCGCTGGATGCGGTGCATGCTCCCAAGTAAGTGTGTCGTCTTAATGGACTAATTAATCAATGACTTTACAAACAAACAGTTGTTTAATTTTGAATTTCAACATGCATGAAATGATTATATATATACATACGTGTTTAATTAGTTTCATGTAATGACGATTATGTCTTTCAGGTAAGGTGCAAGGATACAAAATTATGCAGTACGGACGGGGTAACGATAGCGGTAACAGACATGGGTTCAGGAGACAGAACTGACTTCGTTATGAGTCTTAAAGGTTTCTTAAGACTTGGATTGAACTCCAATGCTTCGGAGGAGCTCAAGAAGAAGGGCACCGTTGATATCCAGTAAGGAGGGTCCCATGCACTTTCGATGGATCCAACGTTAATTAAGATCAAGATCAACGAGAACAGCAGAGTCCCTGACTACCTCGCTGTCGCCGTCACGTTCCTGGCTCCAACGACGTCGTTTCCGTTCAGATATCCAACGTCTGAAATTCTCAAAACTTGTTACTTTTCTCCTGTCCTAACCCAAATGACTTTTTTCAATAAATTAAGAAAGTTAATTTAATTGCTTTAAAGTATTTTTATTTTTATTTTTTTTAAAACTGATTTATTTAATAACTTATAAACTGATATATAATCTAGTGATACATAATATATGATATGATTAAATAATTTATTTAACTTTCTTAAACTCTTAAAAAAAATGTCAAATAGATCCTAAATGTATTTAGGACCAGTTCTTTTTAATTCCTTCTTCTTTTTAATTGTACTGATGATCTGATTATTAATGATGAACAGAATGATGGGAGAGATTGGAGGCCATTGAGAAGAGTTTTTGGGGCAGTGTTTGATATATCAAATCCGCCACGTGGACCGTTTAAGGTGAGGGTGCAATTCAGTGGAAGCCAGACTTGGGTGGTGTCGCCTAACAGTGTGGTTCCAGCTGACTGGAAGGTTGGAGCTATTTATGACTCTGGAATTCACTCCTAAATCATCATCATCAGATCCTGAAATTTGAATATTAATCATGCGATGACTACGTATAAGTACGTATTTCATACGACGTCGTAACCTTTGTGGCTGTTGGCGTTGTGTCGTCTTCTCAGAAAATAAATACGGCGTGATTGAATAAACATTATGTTTGTTTGTGTGAATTTCAATAATTAAATTACATGTGCCTGCTCTGCTGGAGTGAATATGTAATAAGTGTTGGTGTGCTTTTCATTTGTGTTGCGATTCATATATCTCTATGAATAAAGATGCCTCTCTGAAGAAATATAAGGCTTTGTCAGCTTTTATGCCTTGGTAACCTCTTTAAAAATTAAACAAAGGATTGCAATATAGGGTACAATCCCGGATCGTCTCCCGAAGAGTCTTTTATTAATTACCTAGAAACTAAGTGCAATGATTGACATGAAATGAGTTAAAGATGGTTTTTAACTTTTTATCTAAGAACTAAATTGTAATTAAACTAAAATGCTTTTAAAACTAATATTTTTGGAATAAAATTGATATAGAATGGAATGGATTAGAAATGCAAATGATGAAGATGCTCTTGAAAATGGTTTTCAATGACTATCCTTACTCAATTAAGATATTTGGGAAGTTAATTCATAAAGCTTCTAATATATCAAACTTCAATTACCATTGAGTCTAGCATCACAAGAGAGAAACCCCTACCCTTGAAATGTTATTAAGCCCTCTTAGTGTAATGAGTTTCTCTGAGTTTTCTAATATATCAAACCTCAATTACCATTGAGTCTAATGCTTAAACTCATTAACCCATTTATTTAAGCATTATTAAAACCCCTTAGAGAGTGACTATGGAATAAACAACGCATTTAGGTTCAACTACAATTCTATTTCAATCAAACCATCCAACAATATCATGTTAAATAGGTAAAAATCAATAAAATCATAGAGAACATATATATAACCATATATATATTGATGAGTATAAATCCTCCTTACAAATTCCAAATCACAACAACTCAATCCATAAAAACCGTAACTAAAATCATAGTTCCATTACATAAATGAATTATTAAACCTAAGAAATCACAAATATAATGAACTATGGATAATTTTCTTACGGCTGTCTCCTTTTTTTCTCCATTGATTCTGTTGCTTTTTTTCCTCCTTGGTTCTCATATTCTCTAGCCCATATAGTTCCTTAGCCCACTTTCATATCTTAAGTTATAAACCATAAGCCCAAACCCAAAACCACCAAACAACATTGTCTATGGCCCTGCATCTATTCCTTCCACCAAGGCCCTTTTCGTTCTTTGTTTTTAATTGGGCAAAGTGATTCAAAATACCCAAATGTGAATGCCCAAACGTGCAACCAAACTGTGATGACAAAGAGAAATGAACTATTATATAATAGGAGAAATAATAATAACAATAACAATAACAATAATAAAAGCTGATTTTGTTTTATTTGAGAAATCTTCCCATTATTATTTATTCTTAAACTCAAAAGCTTCCATTTTAAATTGAAATCTCATAAATAATGCATCCATCGATATCTCATAAAATCTCATTGAATTTTCTAAAATTGCATAGATAACTCTCCAATTATCTTCAAAATATTCTTTAAATGTACAAAATATGGAGAGTTATCGGTTTTCAATTACACAATATTACTGTGCAACAAGTCTAATATACATTATACAACATTTAAGGTAGGTTCATAGTTTAGTTATGAATAATGTGGTTTGGTTTTTTCTTGCCGTTGAGTAATGTGGTTTGTTATTGTAATTTTATATTCCTATATTGGTAGTAATGGGTTTAGAATTCCAGATGACAAAGAAGTGGAGGGGAGAAATAGTCGACGGTGGTGACCAGCCGTCCAATGAAAAGCGATCGCACAGAAGATTCTACACGGCTTATGACTTGAAATATTTTGCAATAATAAACAATTAGATGCGTAATAAAAAAGAAAAGAGGAAGAACATCTGGCCGCATAAATTTAGTCAACCTTATTGATGGCTTTGGCCAAAAAAAAAAAATTTAAGGAAATTAAAGTGCAAGTCTTGATATTTAACTTAGTTAATTAAGAACAATTATATGTTTGACAGAGAACAAAAATGTTGGTGATACGAGTAAAAGAGATAAAGGCGTGTCACCTCTCTTGAAAAGGAACTTGCTTAAAAGTAAGAAATTGGAATTGTAGACATTAATCACCATCATATTATATTTGTGTATATATATATATATATATATATAATTGAATACTTTCGTACTACCTGTGTAGATCCTGTGTTCCTTTTTGCTTAACCACCACCGCTAGTTATTAATATATATGCGGCCCCTAATCTTTGAATCGAGTTCGCCTGTTGGTATGGATCTTTCTATATAAAAAATCTTGGACTTAGAACACAGAGAGCCAATTTGTCATGCATTATAATCATATAGAGATATATAGTTTCGAGGACGCCCGCACACAGAATTTAGACGCTATGGTCAAGGTGTGCACTTAATTATTCCGATCCAATCCGTGTTCCAAAGAGAATAGGGCTCCCTTTTCAATTCTCAAGGCCTCCACTGTTATCTATAAGTACCCTCTCCTCATCTTTTCCTCCTCACCAGTAAACGTAGCTCAAGTACTTGTATACACATTTATCGTAGTTTTTTCTTGTTTGTGCGCTTGATCAAATATTTGGCATTTAGCAATGGCGCTTCATTCTAAATACCAAGTGGGCCTTGTGTGCGTGATGATGCTGTTACCAGCTGCACTATGCTACTCCCAAGGCTTCACTCCCTCCCGAGCTGCCTATTATGCTACCTCTGATGGCTATGGAACTCCAAGTACGTTAAACTCCTACCCCACTCTGCAGATGATCACGTTCTGTAAATTCTGCACTCACCCTTGCATCATGCATGAGTTCTAAGTCTATATTTTGACTTTGAACCCATAACTTCATGTGTGGACACTATTAATTAGGACACACTCTTGATGCAAGGAAAGCAATTTTTATATACTTTGGAGAGAAGTTTACTTTTGATGATGCATGTGCTTGCTGCTTTTAACTTATAGGGTACGTACCCTTGTAAATATTTGCAGGTGGAGCATGTGGATATGGGTATTATGGGAGAAGTGTAAACAATGGGAAGGTGGCAGCTGTGGCCGGGCTCTGGAGGAATGGAGCTGGATGCGGTGCTTGCTACCAAGTGAGTGGGTCTTAACCCAACACAAATTAAACACACGTCTTCCATATGAACATGTTATAATTGAATCAATGTTACTTGTATAGATAGGATATATATTAACTTTGAATTTGAATATCGAATAATGTACGTTATTGTTTTATGACCGGTGGTGTTCATATCATCAGGTAAGGTGCAAGAATTCAAGGCTATGCAGTGAGTATGGAACGATGGTGGTGGCAACGGACTACGGTGCAGGAGACAGAACTGACTTCATTATGAGTCCAAATGCCTTCAAAGATCTGGGACGAAACCCAAGTGCATCGGCCGAGCTCAAGAAATACGGCGTCGTTGACATCGAATACAAGAGAGTACCTTGTACATATGCAGGCTACAACGTGCGTGTCAAGATCCACGAGTCCAGCAATTACCCAGACTACCTTGCTATTGTCATTCTCTACGTGCCTGGCATGAACGACGTCACTGCCGTTGAGATCTATGACGTACGATACTTTCAACATATAGCTCTTACATTATCAATTTCCTTCTTGTTCTTATAATTGTGGTTATTATGATCAACTTGTTGAAATGATAACGAAACAGAATGAACGCCATGAATGGAAGGCAATGAGGAGAGCGTATGGGGCAGTGTTTGATATAATTGGCGCACCAAGGGGACCATTGACGCTGAGGTTGCAATTCAGTGGAAGAAAGGGTTGGGTTGAGTCCTCCAAGAGTGCCATTCCTCGAGATTGGAAGATTGGAGCTTCTTATGATTCTCAAGTCCATGTCTAAGATAAGAAGCAGAATGCGAAGAGGGAGCCACGTAACCTGTGTGGCCCTACACAATAATAATGCAAGCTATGCGCTGTTGGTGGTTTTTCTTCTTCAAAAAATAGTATATTGAAATAAATAAATAAATATATGTCTGCTGGAATGAATAAATAACGTAACAGTGGTTCGTCTATACTATTTTGCGTTTCGGATGGAATTGTTACTAATATATGAATAAAGAAACCTCTTCGCTTGTGTATCATGGGATCTACAATCACGTGGTGGCTTGGTGCATATGTTTATCTTTCGATATCCCTGTTGATTACACATATGAAAGACTTTCATCCATAAGTACTTTAAATACTCATGATTAGGGTATATGTTAAGGAAACCAAAGCACATTTTATATAAATAATTGACTCAATTAATTTATTTAACTCAACTCCTATAAGGATGAGGGGGAGTACATATAAAGTTTAAGGTGAATGCCTTATTTGTGGCTGATCGATTATTATTATTATTATTATTATGAATAGTACCATGTCATGTTAGAATGAAAAATGTCGTAGAGATAAACAATTAAAAGCAAAAATCAAAATATATAAGTTATTAATATTTTTCATCTATCCCATACTCATAGATTCAAGGGAATTGAATTGGAATAATTTGCTTACACATCACCCTTTGAATTTGAGTTTGTTTCCACGATACCAACTCCCACGATCTTCTACGTATATATATTCCCTCCAGCTCTAGGATAAGCTCGCATCCCAAAAATGTAGACTATTAATTGTTAAATTAAATATACCAGCTAACAAAGGTAGCTGTGTACTGCACGCGCACATCTTGTTTTCCTTTGTGCTTATGTTTGTTTGTGTGTGAATCTCAATAATTAAATCACATGTGTCAGCTCTGCTGGAGTGAATATATGTATCAAGTGTTGATCTGCTTTCCATTTGTGTTGCAATTCATATACATATATGAGTAAACAAACCTCTCTTTTCAGACAGCCATATAAAATCTCTGCAATTTGTGCGTTCATATATAAATATATATGTATATAGAGTCCCAATGTGCGCTGGTGGTTGCAATAAGCCGTATAACGAAAGATGAGTACTACTTTTTCGTTTCATACTTATACTACTTTAATCCATCACCAGATATATGCATGGCCTGATATAACTTATACTACTACATAAACGATGATATATAGATGACGTTTGACAGTTACAATTGATAATTAGCAAAATAGAATTTATAAATTGTGGCGCGTTTGATGATTAAAATGGTATGCAAGCGATGGCTTAAGACTTGGGAGAGGGCAAAAGAAAAAGAAAATATATGATCACAAAAATAAACATAATACTGTTATGAAAATAAAAGATATCTGGGATAAAGGAGCAAGGGATAAAGAGAGAAATTCAAGAGAGAAAGAGGGGAGTAATTCTCATTCACTTGTGTGTGTTATGTATGCCTATAATGCTTTGTATAAAACCTCTATTTATAGGCTTTCAAGAATCTCCATCAAAAGTCACCACTAAGTTACAATAAATGATACAATAAATGCATATGAACGTTCATTGAATTGGCTTTTAGTTTCCCAATTGATAGTCATGAATGGTAACTAAAATATGGAAGGTCAAGAGTCAATTGAGACCTACATAATTAGTATATTAATAACAAATACAGAATTATTTGAATATCAAACATTAAATTTTACAATATTGGTTTCCAAAAAATTATATTTTTCTTCACAATTACGTTAGCTTTTATTAAAATATGAATAAGAAATAATTCAAAAGAATTTAGAATATATTGTAGCGCGTTTGACTTTGACTGAAAAGGCATGGAAGTTGATTTCTAGTCCCAGAGTAGACGCTTGTGTTGAAAGGGGCCATGTCCTAAACCCTGAGCCTGTTAACGGATAATAATATAAAAAAAAAACAAGGACTTGGAAGTCACATACATAATAGACTTGGGCCGGAGCAGGTAAAAGAAAAGCCAATTTAAAATATAGTAGCAGTATTACATAATTTAGTATTCAAATACAAAAGTATTAATTGAGAAGCGTTCCAATTTTTATTAACACAGGCAAAAAAATTTAACTAGCACACCGTATATAAAGTAACAGAGTCCAAAGAATTGTTAAAACTTAAAAAAAAAAAAATGAATGAAAAAACTTTAAAAGACAAAGGGATGGCGTTTGCCTTCTTATTTGGTTTTGCACAGAAGGCGTGGACAACGGACAAGTTATCATGACAGCTGGACAAGGGGAACAAAACAAAACAAAGAAGGAAGGGCTTAGTGTGCGTTTGGAAGAGCTTATGTGCTCATTTGGAATAGCTTATTTTTGGGCAATAAGTGCTTATAAATCGTGATTCATGGTATACGAGGTAAGTATGTGAGATGAGTTTTATCTCGGCTTGCGTAATAAGGACTTATTTTCTAAATTTAAGTGATCCCAAACACACTATCTAGGAAATAAGTCCTTATACCGTAAGCCGAGAAAAAACTCCTCTCACATACTTACATCGTATACCGTGAATCACGAATTATAAGCACTTATTACCCAAAAATAAAAGTTTACACACTCAAACAACGACTGAAATTTTTTCTTGCCTCAAAAAAAAATAAAAAATGAAACTGAAATGACCCGTCTACCATCTAATAAGAGAAATCATTTTGCTTCACCTCCCTCCCCGCTATTGATAGATACAGTAATTAGTTGACCTCAACATGAACTAAACAATTGATTGCCCCGCCTAGTGTTATGATAAAGTAGTGTAAGCGCATGAGGGTCTCAATGTGTACTATTTGAAACTTGTTTCGTATTTTTTATCATGGCAATCAAAAAGTTACTTTATTTCAAAAGTTGTTAAAGAGTATGTTTTCAATTATATAAGGGTTAAGATCGATCAAAAAATTATATAAGGGTTAATATGCTTAAATAACCTTCAACTTTTCTTAAAAGTGCAAAAGTAACCATGAACTATTTTTTGGAGCAAAAGTAACCATAAAGACTAGAAAAGAGTGCAAAACCATTAACATCGTTAAGCCAATGAAACATCCGTTAATTGTTTGGGTTGCTTGTACCAGCTTGCATCCTACATGGAATTTAAATGTCAAATAATTGCCACCTCATCATCTGCTTCATCTCTTCAACGCTGTCCAATAGTCTAATCTTAACCCTCACACAAAAGCATCAAAGAAGGAGATAGAGGGGAAACCATTCAGTCGTTGCTCTCACACAAGTTGTGAACGATCACAATCTCATGTTTGCAAAAAAGTTCCATCTTTAGTGAGCTTGAAGCTCAATTTCTGAGCTTCTTTGTTTCTCCAGTGATCGATCTTCATTGTTAAGCAAGGATGCACCGATGGTGAGGGTAGCGGAGACGTGATCAACGTTGTCATCTCTGCCGATGAACCCATCGCCATATTTGTGAATCTGTCACTGCTCACTTGCTTTTTCTTACTGCTGTTGTAATTTGAAGCAGAAAGATCTGATCTTGGTTAAAAGATTTTACCCCTTAATTTCTATTTTTCCAGAAAATTTTTCTAATTTTGGTATTATTTTTGCTGATAATGATGTTGAACGCAATTGTTCATAAGTTATTATGAGTAGCTTGGTTTGCCTTTTTAGTATTTTAGAAAAATGGCGAAAGTGGATTTACTCTCACCTATTGTAGTGACTTCCATGTCTCCCTTGGAGACTTCACTCCTTCCCCTTCCTTCTACCAAAAAATGTTTTAGAGGAGAAACCCGACTTCAATGTCGACGCGTACATGCTTGAGAAGGCTAATAAAGTGAACCAAACCTTGGATGCAGCTACTAACCCTGAGAGAACATGAGAAGATTCACGAGGCCATACGGTACTCGCTTCTCGCTGGCGACAAGCAGGTGCGCCCAATGATCTGTGTCGCCATGTGCGAATTGGTTGGCGGCCATGAATCAGTGGCCATGCCCTTTGCTTGCACCATCAAGATAATTCATACTATGTCTTTGATTCACGATGACTTGCTCTATATGGATAACAATGATCTACAGTGAGGAAAACCAATGCATCACAAGGTCTTTGAGGAGGATGTCACGGTTTTGGTAGGTGATGCCCTTCTGTCTTTCATTTTCAAATACATCGTTATTACCACCTGGGCATTTCACTGATAAGGGCAGTTCGTGCAATTGGGGAGCTAGCAAAATCTGTGGGCACCGAGAGGCTTGTCACCGGGCAAGTTGTGGATATAGCATTGGAGGGATGGTCTGATGTGGGATTGGACTTGATAATGACACCATCCACCTTCCTCTTTTAATTCACATTCACGTTCTCTGTTTCTCTTGATGAGTTTTGAAAATAGGGTTCTGTTTTGTTAAAGAAGCCGAGTTATTAAAGAGGGCTTGTTTTTCTATTTTTTTTAATTTCCTTTAATTCTAATCCGGTCAACATTACGTGCTACCACCTAGACATTACTAACACACGTCAGCATCCAAGTCACCAGATCAAGTCAAACCTTGCCTCATAAACGGTCAACATTTCATGTTTTAACGGTGTTAAACGTTTTGCTCCCTTTTAAAGTGTTCAAGGTTACTTTTGCTCCAAAAAATAGTTTATGGTTACTATTGCATTTTTTAGAAAAGTTGAAGGTTATTTAAGCACCTTAAACAATTATATAATATCACTATGCAACAAATTTTTTTTACAACAACAATAACAAAGCCTTTATCCCATTAGGAAGGGTTGGCTATATAGATTGCTCGACACTATTGTGGTCTATCGAAAACCATATCTTTGGATATATTATTAACCAAAAGATCCCTCTCTATGACCTCAAATTTAACTTCTACCTTGTCTCTTTTCAAAATTGTAATGCATATATTCAGTTTTGCTTTTACTCAGACGAAAACTCTTCAATTCTAGAGTCCGTCTCCATATCTCAAGTTTAGAATTTATTTTCTCCTTGAATTTAGCCAACAGAACTATATCATCCTCAAAAAGCATGCATTTAGGAATCTTCTTTTTTATAGGCTCGGTTAGAATATTTACCACTGGGCTAAACAAATAATAGTTCAAAGCTGATTCCCAATGTAGGCCAATCCTCATAGAAAAGTCTTTTGTAACACCTTCTGGCATTCTAACACTGGTGTTAACCCCCTCATATATGTTCTACATGGTTTTGATATATGCAACCTGCACCCCCTTCTTTTCCAAGGCTTTTCAAAGTACATCTTTTTGCACAAGATCATATGCTTTTTCCAAATCAATGAAAACCATTTGCAAATCCATTCTTTGTTTTGTTAATTTCCTATTCCCTCTTCTGTTGTGGACCTTTCTAGCATAAATCCAAATTGGTCCTTAGTAATAACAGTCTCCAATTTCAACCTGTATTCAATTACATTTTCTCACAATTTCATTGTATGACTCATAAGCTTAATTGCTCTGTTGTTTGCACAATTCTGAATATCCCCTTTATTCATATAAATAGGGATGAAATTACTTTTTCTTCACTCATCCAGCAATTTCTTGGATAGTAAAATCTCACAAAATAATTTTATGAGCCACAACACACCTTCTTCACCCTAACATTTCCAAACTTCAATAGGAATATCACAAGGTCCAACAGATTTACCAATTTTCATTTTTTTTAAGAGCTTCTTTAACCTCACCAACTTGAATCCTGCGATAAAATGAAAATTGAGATCACCTTCTCAAGTTATCAAATCTTCCCAGTCACAAGGTGATCCTCCATCATTGAACAACTTATAAAAGTAGGCTTCTCGCCGATTCTTAATATCCCCATCAATAACTAAAACTTTACCTTCTTCATCCTTTATACACCTTATTTGGTCTAAGTCTCTAGATTTTCTCTCTTTATTCTTTACGATCTTATAAATCTTATGCTCCCCTACCTTTGTCCCTAACCCCTTATAAAACTCTTCATATGCTTTATTATGAGTTTCACTCACTACCTACTTAGTCTCCTTTTTAGCCAAATGACACCTTTTCCAATTTTCAATATTATTACACCAGTGTATGGCTTTAAAACAATCTTTCTTATACTTGACTTTCTCTTGAACAATCTCATCCTACCCCCAAGTCTCCTTATCTTGCCGACCAAAACCTTTTAATTACCCCAAAATTGCTTTAGCAACCTTCTAGACCTTTTTAAACATATTCTCCCATATGATATTAGCATTCCTTTGTAACTCCCGCCTCCCTCCTCTAAAAGAGTTCTCTTAAAATGCCCTGCTTCTCCCCCTTTAATTGCCACCACCTGACTCATAGGTTTAAAACTTGTCAGGACTTTTGTTTTACAGACTTAATATGCACATCAAGGACCAAAACCCTATGTTGTGGTGTCACACCATCCCTAGGGATCAATTTGCGATTAGTACAAAGTCTTCTATTAGGATTCCTTAACAAAAAGGAGTCAATATGTGTTTTGACGGCTCTACTCTTATATATTATTAAATACTGCTCTTGTTTCTTAAAGCAAGAGTTGACAATCATGAGGTAATATGCAAGAGAGAAATCAATAATAGATTGACCTTCATTATTGAGCATCCCAAATCTAAAACCACCATGAGCCCTTCCATGAGGTCCTGGCTCCTTACCAACATGTCCATTAAGATCTTCTCCAATAAAAATCTTTTCCATTAGCAGATGTTAACTCATAGAAATTGATAACATTCTAGCACATTTTCTTGTCTGTTCACTTACTTTTAAGTATAAATTGTGCATATATAGAGGAAAATGTGATAGAACAAAACAAAAGTTCAAATCATGAGTTAAATGCATATAAGTAGGATTATCCATTCAAGTTAGAGCTTATGAAGTGTCTCTTGTAGGTAAAGATGACAAGTGCTAAAGCTTTCAAAGACCAAGGAATAGCTCCATACACCAGGAGGGAAGCTGCTGTGTTGTTGGCTTCAGCCAACAATACATGTGCTGAAGCCAATGGGAAACTGCATTCACTTTGTCATATGCTTCAGCCAACAGCATATGTGTTGAAGCAGGCGAGGTCAGAACTTACTGTGTCATATGCTTCAACACCCAACCCTTGGCTAAAGCCAACTAGGACCAGAACTTACTGTGTCATATGCTTTAGCACAAACGTATGTGCCAAAGCATACAACAGACTATGCAACCATGCGTTTTACTTATAGAAACGCATGTGGAGGGTATTTAAGCAAGGGATAGGCCGAAATTAGGTCATTCTTCAGTTTTTGAGTGTTCCTAGGAGCTGGGTGTACTAGCGTTTTACCCCCTTGAAGAGTATTGAGCTTGAGTTGAAGTCTAGAAGCAATTTGGGGCTCAAATCCTTGGTTTTTCTCATTCCTCTTCTCTTTCTTTGTTAAGTTTCTCTAATGGCTGTAATTATTTTGCATAATTGTAGCTTTTTCATGACTTTGTGTAGCTAAACACCTTATTTTAGGGTTGTTTTGAACCCTTGTATGGATTAAGCACTCATTTCCCATTATATTTGTGATTAATGATGAGATTATGTTGATTTACTCTTTGCTTAATGCTTCTTATTGATTGGCCACTAATAAGGTTGTTGGGTTCACTTGATTAATGCTTGAGAGGGCTAGATTGGGTGTAGAATTTGAGTCTAATTGTGTGAGAACTTGAAATTTGTGAATTGAAAGGATAGTTTTGCGAATGAGGTAGAGATACACTCATTAGCCTCACATAGTCTAATAGGATTTGTAATGGAAATCAGGGTTTGATTAGTTAATTAAGATATTAATGAATTATTTGAATTAAACACCTATTTGGAGACTTGAGAGAGCACTTATAGGTAAATTAGTATCCTTGGCTAGCATAATCTTTCATTAAGTAGCACATATGAGGGGATTTAGTGAATGCTTTTGAAATACAAGGGGGATAAACAATTCTAAGTTTCATCCAATACTTGAATTCAAAGAATCATTTTCTTTTATAAATTTGCCGTTGAAAAGTAGTTTAAAATTTCTTTTTCACCCAACCAACATGTTTTGTTCCAACTTGATCAATTTTAGATGAATCTATTCAATCTAATTGAACACATGATTGCATTCGTTAGTTCGCTTTCATCGTAGTCCTTGTGGGAACGATCTTGACTTATCACTTTATTACCTGCGACCCGTATGCTTGCGGAAGCTAAACGGCGAACAGTAGAATGCTCTGAATTAGCCCCTCCATATCTTCCCAAAACTTTTCCTTAAGATGTGCTTCTGCCCCTACTTAAAGTGTATACGCACTGATAATGTTTATAGTATCCTTCCCAACAAATCGTTCTTAAGGACATGATTATATTCTCATCCCTCTTAACTTCCACCACATTCTTCCTCCATTCATTATCAGCGATGATACCAACACCATTCCTTCCATTGACCTTTCCTATGTACTAGAGCCTAAAATCATTAATTTCCCAAGACCTTTCTCTTGACCATTTAGTTTCTTGGAGGCAAAGATATTAATCTTTCGATCATTCATTACGCCCACCACCTTCCAAGATTTGTCATTCAAGGTCCCAGTGTTCCAAGTACCAAATCTAATCTTGCTCTCACGAATTAGTTTATTTAGCTTCCTCCCTTCAGAAGAAAGCGATAGCCCTTGATCATTTAACATTACATTCAGGTGATAATGCGGCGGCTCTCGCTACTTCTCACTCTACACGAGCCATACTGTGCGTTGCTTATAGGCAACAACTTAACCTTTGCACAATTTCATCGTTGATCCATGTTCAAAAAAGATTTGACAGGGTTTCATATTGGATATCGGGGCCTAACACAACCCTCCTCCTTTAGTCAGGCTTGGGACTGGCTATAAACATAGGTGGAGTTATAATACATTTTTTTTATACGTTGTACAAAATATTTAAGTGTAGTTGTTCATAACTTAGTCATGAATAATGTGGTTTGTTAGAAATTTACATTCCTATATTGCTAATAATGAGTTTAAAATTTCCAGATGAGAAAAAAGTGGAGGGGAGAAATCGTCAACTGTGGTATATAATTAAAAAAAAAAAAGGAGAAAAGCCGTCCGTTGAAATGCAATCGCACAGTTGCTAAAACGGCTTATGATTTAAAATATTTTCTGATATTAATGATTTAGATACATAATTAAAAAAAAAGGAGAAAAGGAAAAACATCAGGCCTCATAATTTTAGTCAGCCTATTGACAGTTGGACAAAAATAATAATTTTTAAGGAAATTAAAGTGCAAGTCTTGATATTGAACTCAATTAATTAAGAACAATTATATGTTTGACAGAGAAAAAAATTGTTGACGATACGAGTAAAATAGATAAAGACGTGTCACCTCTCTTGAGAAGGCACTTACTTAAAAGTAAGAAATTGGAACTGTAGATATTAATCAGCATCATATTATATATAAATATATATATATATAATTAATTGAATACGTACTTACTATCTGTGTTCATCCTGTATTCCTTTTTTGTAGATATTAATATATATGCCGCCCCTAATCTTTCAATCAAGTTCGCCTGTTGGTATGGATCTTGGCTACATAAAAAATTTTGCAGTTAGAACACAGAGAGCCAATTTGTCATGCATTATACTCATAAAGAGATATATAGTTTCGGGGACGCCCGCACACAGAATTTAGACGCTATGGTCAAGGTGTGCACTTAATTATATATTCCGATCCAATCCGTGTTCCAAAGAGAATAAGGCTCCCTTTTCAATTCTCAAGGCCTCCACTTTTATCTATAAATACCCTCTCCTCATCTTTGCCTCCTCACCAGTAAACGGAACTCAAGTACTTGTATGCACATTTATGGTAGTTTTTTCTTGTTTGTGCGCTTGATCAAATATTTGGCATTTAGAAATGGGGCTTCATTCTAAATACCAAGTGGGCCTTGTGTGTGTGATGATGCTGTTACCAGCTGCACTATGCTACTCCCAAGGCTTCAATTCACTCCCTCCCGAGCTGCCTATTATGCTACCTCTGATGGCTATGGAACTCCAAGTACTTTAAACTCCTACCCCTCTCTGCATATGATCACGTTCTCTATATTCTGCACTCACCCTTGCATCATGAATGAGTTCTAAGTTTATAGTTTGAACTTTGAACCTATACCTTCATGTGTGTTTAAATATTTTGGAGAGAAGTTTACTTTTGATGATGCATATGCTTGCTACTTTTAACTTATATGACACCCTTGTAAATATGTGCAGGTGGAGCATGGATATGGGCATTATGGGAGAAGTGTAAACAATGGGAAGGTGTCAGCTGTCGCTGGGCTCGGGAGGAATGGCGCTGGATGAGGGGCTTGCTACCAAGTGAGTCTAACTTAACCCCACCTACAAACATTATTATGTTTTCCATATATATAAACATGTTATGATTGAATCAATCTTATTTCTATAGAATTTGAATATCGAATAATAACACATTATTGTTTCATGAACGATGATTGTTCATATCGTCAGGTGAGGTGCAAGAATTCCAGGTTATGCAGTGGGATTTGGCTAGCGTTCGTTGCCCATCCTTTTCCCCAAAACTACACTGTTTTGGTGTAGTTTTGGGATGAAATATTGGGGCTGACCTTTTTTTTTAAAAAAATGGTATCTAATATTTTTCCTGGACGTATCTACTATCTTAAAATATTTTTTAAGTAACATGCAGTATCCTAAAATAATTTTTAGTGTTTTTAATCTTTTAAAATATTTTTTAATTATACCCAGTCTGTTAGCAGACTGATTGTAATTTTACTTTTAATGTACTTTTTCAGTTCCAAAAATTATTTTAAAATACTTTTAGAGTTGATTTTAAAGTAATTTTTGGAAGTGAAAAAGTACATTAAAAGTAAAATTACAATCAGTCTGCTAACAGACTGGGTATAATTAAAAAAATATTTTAAGAAATTAAAAACACTAAAAATTATTTTAAGATACAACACGTTACTTAAAAAATATTTTAAGATATTAAATACATCCATAAAAATAGTTCAAAATACTATATATCATTTAAAAAATAATAAAAAAGATTAGCCCCCGACATTTTATCCCAAAACTACACTAAAACAGTGTAGTTTTAGGTGTAGTTTTGGGAAAAGGATGCCCAGCGGACGTTAGTCAAATCCTATGCAGTGAGTACACACAGTAGAAAATCGATCAAAGGCTTGGACATTGATAAATATATACGTGCCGGCACACACACCAAAAGGGACCCAAAAATAAATGTCAAATTCATCAGGAGCCTTTACTTTCTTTTGATCTGACTAGTCATGAAATCCAATGGTCTTGGAGAACCCAGAAAAATTTAAAAAAAATAAAAATAAGGTAGAAAGGACAAGGGTTTAACAATAGCACAAATAGGTTATAGAAAGCTATATATATATATATATATTTACAAACATACACGTAGGGAGAGAAAATGTATGTTGGGCGGGGTTTCGGGACAGAAGCATACACATTCT
This sequence comes from Inga leiocalycina, assembly GCA_963242795.1. Classification (NCBI taxonomy): domain Eukaryota; kingdom Viridiplantae; phylum Streptophyta; class Magnoliopsida; order Fabales; family Fabaceae; genus Inga; species Inga leiocalycina. Next base: position 5,776,615 of record OY725330.1, read on the forward strand.
TACACAAAATAGTTCATGGTAGTTGGCGAGTTTTCAGAGAAAATCATTAGAATAGTATACACCCAAGAAAAGGACGAATTAGCAACAAGATTATTAGCCTCTCCTCACACCTACTATATTCTATATATCTTTGATTGAAACATATTTTTATCTCATATTTTATAATTAAATTAGGATTTTTGATATATTTTTTGGGACACTATTATATAATTAAGCATTCTTTTTAATTAGGGATAATTGTATTGAATTAATTGTAAATAGAGGTAAAATAATCATAATTTATTTATTGATTTGTGCAAGTATTTCTTGGACTTTTAATACTACATTGTGCTTAATATTGCATTATTTTGTAGGTTTTTGGAAGAAAATTGGAGATTTTTTAGAGTCAGAATTAATATTTTGAGGTCTGAGAAAATTATAGACAATTTCCCTAAAATGGGCGAAAATTACAAGTTGACAGAGAAAAGGAACTGGGGAAAATCACAGAAAAAAGACCCAGACGTTTCAGAAATTTTAGTTTTACCCTACCAATGTTTCAAAATATTTCACTTTAATCCCTACAAAAAACTTAAAAATTTCATATAAGTCCTTGAACCCAACATGCAGACACAAATATTAGACATCCATAGGGGTGGGAATAGGTTAGGCTTTACTCAAATAGGCTTGAGCCTACAACAGAAATTTAAAGCTTGAGTCTGAGCCTGAGCCTGTATGTACGCTTTTTTTTAGGCCTGAGCCTTTAAAAGGCTTGATAAGGTCTGAAGTTTATTTAAAAACCTACTTAAAATATAGGCCTTTAAATAGTCTTTAAAATATACCAGTATACATCAAAATTCATATATAACCGCTTTCACACTTCTTTAAAATATTATATTATGTCTTAAAAGCTTAGCATCTATTCTCATTGTAATATAAAGGCTTAGTAAGGAAAAGAAATGAATCTCTAGTGACAACAATTCTTCGAGTAAATAGAAATAAGAAAAACTAATGTCTGTTAACTAATGAGATATATTTTCCAAAATTGACTAAGCATAACAAGTAAGATGTAAAACTATATTTTATCTCTTTTACTGTCCCACATAAATTGGGACAAACTCCTCCTATTAAGATTATAATATTTCATTCGGCACTAAAATAAACTCATAAATTATTATGTTTTAACGGACTATGCAAATCAAGGGAGAGGGAGTGAGTTAGCGTTACCATCTCGAGCAATTGGAGAGAAGAGAGATGAGGGTTAATGATTGATGCGAAAGTAAGGGGTTGAGAGTAATAATGATGAAATATGAAACTTATAATTAAGGTTATGTTCGTAAATTTATAAATTATTTATAAAATTATTATATAACATTATATATTCTTATATTATACTACCTCCGGTCCTAAATATAGGACATAGTTTGTAGTGCGCACTACAAACTATGTCATATATTTAGGATCGGAGTGAGTAGTATAAATTAAAAAAATTAAATAGGTTAGACTTATAGATTTGTAGGCTAGGTCTTATGAAAATAGGTCTGACCTGTTTATCTAAATAGGCTTGACAATAGGCCTGAGTCTAAGCTTATCCTATTTACTAAATAGGCTAGATTAGACTTTATGTAGGTTAGGATGTAGGCCCCTATTAGACGTTTGGCTTGATTCCATCCCTAAACATGCATCACGTGAAAGCATGGCGGAAATGGAAGATGAGATGTAAAGCACAAAATAGAAGCTGAGACGGAAACCACAGAGCATCGTCATCACCTTCATCTCTTCCTTCTTTCGACTGATCATAATGGAGTGGGGGGGACACTGTTGTTGAACAATATGCAGATCGTGAATTGTGGAGAGGAGCTGGACCTTATCACCTTCATTATCATCACCACTTTCACCTACTCCCTTCCTTATAAAAACCGACCACCTTAAGAGAGAGACCTTCTTCCATTCAGTTTTCTTTCATTTTTCTTGCCGAAGAACTACTGAATGGGGAGTTGAAGTAAGAAAGAGGTCGTCACTATCACCACCGACCTCTTCTCATCATCACCACCATTCACCTTAACCACCCTTAGCATTTTCCTCTCTTTCATTTCACCACCTTCATCATTTTTTTCTTCCTTCTTTTACTACGGTCACCACTGTCCTTCTCTTTATTTTTAATCACCATCATCATCTTCCCTGCACCATCACATTTAACCATCCTTTTCCACTGTTTGCCATGCAACCAGTGCCGTGAAAAGAGAGGGAGCTTGAGAGCTTCACTACCTCTAGAATCACCTTCATTTTCCTCTTCATCTTGCACCTTACTCCATTACCACCAACCTCTCTTCCTTCCTCTTCGTCACACCATCACCGTCACTATCATCCTAACCCCCTCTGTTGCCATTCATCATCATCAACACTTCCGTATTCTTTCCTTCACCATTACAGAAGATCCGAAACAGAGAAGCCAAGCTGAGGTGGAGCTCTGAACCTCAGTTTCTCCGTTCGTCCTCTCATTACTCCACCACCTTTCATCTTCTTCCTTCATCATTGGCAGCATATGGAGAGAAAAGAGATCACAGAAAACAAAGCTGAAGAAAGAAGAGATACCACCACTGGTCACACATCTCCGGCCCCCTTTTTCCGGCGACTTTCAGTTTCCGGCTATCAATGTAATATAGAGAGAAAACTGATACTGATGCTTTATTGATATTAAATCAATTACAATGACCTGTGCTTTATATAAGCAGCAAATTAACTAGTGTGTGCTGGTAGAAGTGACTGACACGTAAGCATTAGTTATAACAGCATGTAGTCTGGCATAACCCATATAACAACTTGATAACAGAGTGACTTATTATATCTATAATAGTCCCCCTGCGCAAAAGGAAAAAAAATGAACAGATGTTTAATCTTCAAGCATAGGAAGATCTTCATCAGCACCAGAAGCCTCTAAAGGTACAATATTGAGCTTGTGGCGGCAGTAGTAAAACAGAGCATTGGACTGAGCTTTTGTGAAAATATCCGCCACCTGATCAAAAGAGGGGACATAACCAACATTGAGTAGGCCAGTAGCAACTTTTTCCCTTATAAAATGTAGGTCAAGTTCAAAATGCTTGGACTTTTTGTATAAGACTGGATTAGCAGATAATGCAACAGCACCAGAGTTGTCGCACCAAATGGTAGGAATATCAACAAAAGAGATATGCAGATCTTGTAATAAAGACTTAATCCATAGTACATCAGAAACATTATCAGCTACACTGCGATACTCAGCCTCTGTAGCTGAACGGGAGACAACCTGTTGCTTGTGAGATGTCCAAGTGATCGGATTAGGCCCCAGATAAGTACAATAACCACTAGTGGACCTACTATCATATTTGCTACCTCCCCAATCTGCGTCAGCAAACGCTTGAAGACGAAAATGAGTGGCTGGCTTAAGAAGTAAACCATGAGAGCTAGTGCCGCGAAGATAGCGTAATAACCGTTCAACACAGACCCATTGCTTCATAGTTGGCTCATGCATGAATTGACTCAACTTATTAACAGTGAAAGCAATATCAGGACGAGTATAGCATAGATATTGAAGGGTACCCAAGATACTCCGATAAAGAGAAGGGTTATCAAACAAGGCACTATCCCCAGGAGTGGGTCGAGCAGTGGTAGACATAGGAGTAGAATAAGCTGCTTCAAGTAGCAAATTTGTTTTTTGCAAGAGCTTAGTGATATACTTACGTTGAGTAAGCAACAGTCCTGAAGGAGTACGAGTGAATTCAATGCCAAGAAAGAAAGAGAGTTCACCGAGATCCTTGAGAGAGAAAAAGGAACCCATCTGAGTGATAAGAGTTGCAATGAGAGACTCAAAGGAGCCTGTGATGATGAGATCATCAACATATGACAGGAGGTACACAACATTTGAGCCCTGAGTGTAAATAAAAAGACATGGATCAGCCTTAGAGTCATGAAAGCCAAGGGATTTTAATGCATCGGTAAGTTTTTGAAACCATGCCCTGGGGGCTTGTTTAAGACCATAGAGCGCCCTTTTTAATTTACACACAAGACGCTCACCATTCTGGCTAGTTTGCATATAACCTGGTGGTTGATCCATGTAAACCTCCTCTTGCAAATCACCATTAAGAAATGCATTATTGAAATCAACTTGATGTAAAATCCAACCACGTGTAACAGCAATGGTGAGAACAGTACGGACTGTAACAGATTTGACCACAGGACTAAATGTGTCAGTGTAATCAGTTCCAGCCTCCTGAACATAGCCTTTTGCAACTAACCGTCCTTTATAGCGTGCAGGGGTGCCATCAGCATTGAACTTGGTTTTAAACAGCCATTTGCAGCCTATAGACCGACGACCTTGGGGTAAAGGAACAATATCCCAAGTATTGAATTTGAGTAAAGCATGATATTCCTCATCAGCAGCCTTTTTCCAGTGTGGAGATTGGAATGCTTCTTCAATAGTAGTAGGCTCAGTAAGGTCTTCAATAGCAACAAAAACTTTTGGTTTGAAGATACCAGCCTTTCCTCTAGTGAGCATAGGATGAGAAGTATCAGGGAAAAGAAGCGAAGGAGGAGGTAACTGATCGGTAGCAGATGTAGCAACAGGGGAATAAGGCAAAGTGATGGGTGTAGCAGAGGATAATGACTGAGAAAGAGCAGTTGATGGGTTGGGGGTAGGTGTAGAGGCAGTGGGAAGGGTGGACAAAGGAATCGGAGGAGAAGAAAGTGGACCTGATCTGGAAAGTGAAGTAGGAAGAGAAGAACGAGGAGCTGAAGCAGGGTGATTATGAAAAGATGAAAAGGAGGTATCAGTGGAGGTATCAGCAGGTATAACTGCTAGATGTGCTGGTATAGTCTGAAGTTTGGGAAAGATATGCTCATTGAATCGTACATGACGTGTCACAATTGTTCTCCCAGTCTTAATATCCAGACATATATAACCTTTATGCTGAGAACTATAACCAAGAAATAAACACTGAGAGGAACGAAAATCAAGTTTATGTTTATTATAAGGCCGTAAAAGAGGAAAACACTCACATCCAAACACCTTGAGAATAGAATAATCTGGTTTAACTCCATATAACTTCTCAAAAGGAGAAAGACCACTAAGGGCAGTAGATGGAACTCTATTTAGCAAGAAAACCGCAGTGCAGAAAGCATAGCTCCAAAAATAAAGAGACATCCCTGCGTGAGCCAAGAGTGTGAGACCAGTTTCAACAATCAACCGATGTCGTCTCTCCACAAGACCATTCTGTTCTGAAGTATAAGGACAAGTGAATCGATGCTCAATTCCACAAGAAGCCGTAAAAGGCTTGAAACTCATAAATTCTCCCCCATTGTCAGACTGAATAACAAGAATTTTAGACTGGAATCGATTCTCAACCATAGTCTTAAATTCTTTAAATTTAAGCAAAGCATCAGATTTCCTTTGAATGGGATATATCCATGTAAACCTGCTAAAGGCATCAACAAAAGCAATGTAATAAGAGTGCCCATGAGAAGCAAGAGGAGCAGGTCCCCAAAGATCCATTGTTATTAATTCCAACGGTTTATTGTAATTGGTTACAGATTTAGAAAAAGGAAGCTTATGAGCTTTCCCATACTGACAAGCCTGACATAGTGACATTACATGAGAGTTGGAGAATGTAATACCAACAGAAGCTAAGACAGACTTAACAGACTCAAAACCAGGGTGACCAAGGCGTTGATGCCACAAGCTAAGAGTGTTAGAAGTAGATACATGATTACAAGATGGGGAGAAATGCTTATGAAAAGTTTGTTGTTGACTGTGTTGACCAGTTGTAGGTTGAGATCGTGTCAATGGAACAGCTCCCATCTTGTACATTCTGTTAACTTCAATTCCATCCATGAGGATCCTCCCTGTCCTCAGATCCTTAACAAAACAAGCATGGGGAAAAAATTCAATAGACACACCATTTTCTTGAGCTATCTGAGCTACTGATAGAAGATTTTTTTTCATGGAAGGAACACATAAAACTCGATTCATATGTAATTTGGCAGAGTTGGAACCGAGTGTCATATTACCAATATGAGTAATAGCCAAATGAGAACCATTGCCTACCATTACTTTACCTTGTCCATCAGGAACAGACTGCTGAAGATCAGTGGAGGAGATAGCAATATGCTGAGTGGCACCAGAGTCAGCATACCAAGCATCATCAGTAATCACTGCAGGAGTTGCGATAAAAGCCTCAGCAGCAGGAGTTGGCTTAGATGCTGATGCAGAAGCAGCAGGTGCTTGCGATGATTTAGACATAGTAGCAGAGGGCAAAGCAGGTAGAGTAGGACGTGAGTTGTGTGGAACAGAATCACGAAGTGAATCATAATATTGAGCATCATAAGGATGAGGACCAGAAGGAAATCCAGCATACAATGGATCCTCACCATAGTCAATGGAATAAGCAGAGTTATTAGAAGTAGAGCCATGATAGGTAGATGGAGAAAAATCATACCGATAGTAACACCTGTCAGCAGTATGCCCGACAAGATGACAGATTTGGCATGAGGTACGGTGTGGAAAAGAAAAAGCACGACCGCGACCTCGACCACGATTAAAAGAAGAATTCATCGGTGGACGAGGCGGTCCTCTGCCTCCATTACCTTGAGATGAATATGGTGCTTGTGATTGAAAAACTTGCACCGAGTCATGAGAAGTATAATCCCAAGGAAGATGAGCCGCTACATTAGCATGAGCCACAATATTCTGGATGAAAGCAGTTTGTCGAGCCTCAGAATCAATTAAGAGCTGGTGCACAGTATCGAGATCAAACTTTGTCGGCGAAGCATTTATTACTGCGATAACTGGTTCAAATTCAGCGGTCAAACCACTGAGTATATGAGAGATCTGAGTAGTTTCAAGATGATCGCAGGATGATTTAATCGCAGCCAAATACTCACGCATCTTCAATTCTCCCTTCTTTTGGTTGGAGAGTTGATTCTTGTAGAAGAGAATCCTGGACGCCGACTTACTGGAGTAGAGACGATTGAGTTTAGTCCAGATTTGAGAAGATGATTCAAGGCCGACGAGTTCTGGAAGAATAGATTGGCTCATCGATGAGAGCAGCCAAGAAGCCAAAGCTGAATCAACAGCTTCAAAGATCTCGAACTCTGGATTGTCAATTTCAAATCCATCTGCTTCACGAATTTTTTTCGATGGAATCGAGACTGAACCAGTGAGAAAACCACTAAGTCGGTGTTGCTTTACCATGAAAGCAACCTGTTGTTTCCACAGTAAATAGTTTGACTCATCTAACTTCACCGTAATTTTTTTATTGGTGAACTGAATATGTGAAGAAGACAATACATCCGACGATGAATGGCCGGAAAAATTAGCATCAGGTGTAGCCATCATCTTGTGTCAAACGATCGATTCACAGGGGTGAAGATCACTCGACGTTGATGACTGTTACGATATGGCAGTGATCGGAGCTCTGCCCTAGGCAGCAGGCTCTGATACCATATCAATGTAATATAGAGAGAAAACTGATACTGATGCTTTATTGATATTAAATCAATTACAATGACCTGTGCTTTATATAAGCAGCAAATTAACTAGTGTGTGCTGGTAGAAGTGACTGACACGTAAGCATTAGTTATAACAGCATGTAGTCTGGCATAACCCATATAACAACTTGATAACAGAGTGACTTATTATATCTATAATAACCTTCTCATTTTCTTTGAACTTTGTTGGTGACGTTGAAAGAGATCAGAATACTGTCAAGAACATAGTCTCATCCTCCCTCTAAGTTTTCTAGCGAGCACATGTCAATTCCGGCGAAGTTTTGAATATTCCGGCAAGAAGTTCCCAGTTTTCCGGCCCACTTTTCTGCGAGCTTGCTGTTACCGGAGGCAGCACCACCATCAAGCTTGAGCTTGGTGCCGCGACAGGAGAGTTGGGACGCTTTCACCTTGTTCGAACTCACATTCAAGAGAATGAAGGGAAAACACTTTCACCATCAAGCCATGAGTTCAATAGGCATGTGCATCTCCTCCTGTACGTGACTTCATGCACATGCACGTGATAGGGGAGTTTTTTTTTTTTTTTATTCTTCTTGTTTGATTTAGTTTTGTTTCCTATTTATATATTTTTGTTTTGTGAGAAACTTGATAATTGTTTGTATAAATTGTGGATTGAGTTTGTGTTATTAAATTTTTACTTGTGAGATTATATACTTTTTTTATCATTTAAATTAATTTGAGTTTTTATTTAATTAAATTACATTTTATTTTAGTTATTAATTAGAAAAAAAATCAAAAATCCATTTTGTCCTTATTTTATTTATATAACATTTAGATTATCTATGATTCAATAAAAGGTTCTTCAAGTGAGACGACCCATGTATTAGATTATACTATAATTCTTGATTAAATATTTTGTATTTAACCTCGAGATGCAAAGACTCAGTCTAATTAATATATTTAATGTAGAAGATTTGGGGGGGGGGGTAATCTAACACGTACACCAATAAACCAACGAAAGAAAACCAAAAATATAATGAAAAGGCCAACTATAATGGGTTATGAAGTGACAAGGCACCAAATCTTTAAAAAAGAAAAATAAAAGAAGGAAATGAAGAGGGTGAAAAGACGTGAGTGATAGAGAAGTAGGAGCACGAATCTAAAGTGAAAGGGAGAGAAGTGTGAACCCGGACAGTGGGAAGCGGCGCCCGATCTCTAATGACTAATGAGTGAGTGAGATAGGATATTTATATGAGATATGGTTTAGGGTTGGGTTTGTTTTTTAATTAAAATAATTTTATTTTCAGAAAATATTTTTTTGTTCTTTCTTTTTCTTTTTTCTTTAACTTCCCAATGATAAGATAAGTTTACACACATACTCATATATTAAAATAATTTTTTTAATAAGATAGTTTATTTGTATTTAGTTTTCTTTTGAATTTTTTTCCATAGAATTTATATTTTTTTTTTTGTTAATTTATTCTATACTCTTTGACTAACTAAAACTTAAGTTACAACTAACTCTAAGCCCTAAAAATTTAAGGAAGTTACATTATCAGTGGTTTGGTAGTCCTGATCGATTGTGCATATCATAAAAAGATCTAATCGAAGGAAGCAAAACCCACTTCTGTGTGTGTAACTGTGTATATGTATGTTATGCTTTAAAAATGAATAATTAGTCCTTAGTTATTTACCGAAAATTATCTATAGTACAGAAAATGTGTAATTTAGAAGCATTAGAATGTGTAATTTACTATTTTTTTATTAGATAGTGGTCAATATCATCATCCCTTTGGTTTCTTGAATCCAAATTCTTAAGTTTCTAATGATTAAACGTCAAACGTCCCAAAATTGACTGAGGAAGGAGATATTGCGCGCATTATCGCGGGGCCGGATTGATTAATGAAAAAAAGGAAAAAGGAAAAATGATACTTTACTCCTCTAATTTTTTGAATATTTAATTTTACAAAATACTTTTTAAGCCTTTTAATTCTAATATTATTAGCTTGATTCTAGCTTCTCTGAAATTTATATAATTCTTGATCTTTCATTGTAATTAACACCCTTAACAAGTGTATAAATGTCATTATCCCAATAAATTATATAATTCGGGATAACATTAGAACAACGAGTTCCTAAAAGGATAGCCTATTTATGTTATTGAGCACAAGGACCGGAACCAGACCATTTACAAAATACTCTAAAAAGGACTAAAGTTATTTAAGTGATTAGGAATTAGATGTGAAGGTGTGAAACTACTAGCTGTGCCGTTCAAAAAAAGAAACTTAGAATTCATAAAAAAATAAAATAAACTTATCTTCTCATATTTTTCTAGTTAAATTTCAATCAATCCATCTTCAAATAAAATAGTACTCTTCTTTAACAAGTTCCAAACTAGAAAAAGTAAATTGTACGCTTTAGTTCAAGAGTAATTTATTAATTTTGCTTGTTGGGAATTTTTTTTATTAATTTTTCTTTTTATTCTAGATCAATTAAGAACATTAAGTTGTTTATTCGTGGCATTGGGTTTCTTTAATTTTTTTTCCTTTCTCATGTTCTTTTTATAATCTCATATCCACTGTTAAATTAAAAAAAAAATAGTTAAAATTCACTATTTTATAAAATTATTGCTATAAAAGTAAATAAATAAATTTAAACTTTTAAAATTCAATCTATACGATTCATAACTGTAATACAAAAAAAAATTCTAATTTATTAAATATTATAATAATAATTTTATAAAATATAAAATATAAAATATAAACTATCCATTTTATGATTTAAGGGTGGGTGGAGATGGAGTTATGAGAAGAAAATCAGAAAGAGGAAAAGTAGAGTATCTTCTTCCAAGTGACAATATAAGTATAGGGGCTACAATGACACAAAATGAATCAATTATCAGATAACATTAATATAAAAATCAGTACAAATTTTTATTATGCATATGTGAAGGTATTATAATAGTATATTTCATTTTTTTTATACATAAGTATATATATTTCATTTTTAACACTGATCTTTTTCTGGTACAATTGTCTGGCACTCATTACCATTTATCTATAAAGTTTAAGGTGAGTGCCTTTTCTGTGGCTGATCGATTATTACGCATAGTATGTCACGTTAGAATGAAAAATGGGAAAATCCCTAAAAAATGCGTTGGAAATAGCTAAATCCCATTTCAGTGCAACGAATTCCAAAATCCCAAATCAGTCGTGTGTCAGTACGGAATGAACAGTGCACGGGTGCTAGAAGACGATTTTGCCCTTCAGCCCTCATTCTCATCACTTTCAGAATAACAACACGAGCCTCTTAATTAACAACTTTGTCTTCTTGATTAACAACTCCAATTTCATCTTCTTAAGAAAGAAAGAGGTGTTGTTATTGACCCTGAAACTTAAATTACGAAGTTGTGAAATAAGAAATGAGAGTTGTTAATGTAGAATATGGTGTTGTTAATAACAAGACCGGTATTGTTATTGTGAAAGTAAAAAGATGAAATTGGAGTTGTTAATCAAGAAGACAAAGTTGTTAATTAAGAGGCTCGTGTTGTTATTCTGAAAGTGATGAGAATGAGGGCTGAAGGGCAAAATCGTCTTTTAGCACCCGTGCACTGTTCATTCCGTACTGACACACGACTGATTCGGGATTTTGGAATTCGCTGTACTGAAACGGGATTTAGCTATTTCCAACGTATTTTTTAGGGATTTTCCCATGAAAAATGTCATAGAAATAAATAATTAAAGGTAAAAATTGAAATATATATGTTATTAATATTTTCATCCATCCCGTATTCATAGATTACACATGACCAGTTGGCAAAAAAAAAAAAGGGTAAGCTTGCATTGCATCCCAATACTATAGACTATTAATTGTCAAATTAAATACCAACTAATACGAGACTGTTATTAAATTAAATTTCAAAAAAAAAAGTTGTATTATTATTTTAATTGTCAGCTGCTACTCTTTTCCAAAAGCCAAAAAAGGATCATACATGATACTTAATTAGCTTCTTCTTCTTCTTTTTTTAAGTATTTCAGAAGTATTTAGGGTTTAGGGTGTATAAGCTACTTACCTTTTTTTTATGAATATGTAGCTGTGTACTGCACGTGCACGTCTTGTATTCCTTTTCCTTTAGCCACGGTTCTATGTTATGTTTCTTAAGCATGCTACCAGCGGTTCGATCTTCCTGATTGTGCGTATGATAAAAAAATCAAATTGAAGGAAGCAAAGCCCATATTATGCTTTAAGAATGAATAACTATTCCTTAGTTATTTATTGAAAATTAGCTACAGTACAAAAAAAAGTTGATGAGTTTTTTTTTTTGTCAAATAAAGTTGATATAAGTTTCACAAGTGCGTGCGTGCGTGTAAATGAATTGTTGTGGTAGGTAAACTATATATATCCATCCCTGTGCGCATTGCTTCTTGAATCCAAATTCTAAGTTTCTGATGTTTAAACGTCACACGTCCGAAGAGAGACTAAGGGAGGAGATATTTCATTATCGCGGGGCGGCGTCATTAATATCTTAGTTTGATTGAGGAAAAATTATACTTTACTTCTATAATTTTATGTAGAGAGTTAAGGTGTTTAAATAACCTTCAACTTTTCTGAAAAGTATAAAAGTAATCATAAACTATTTTTGTAAAAACAAGTAATTATAAACATTATAAAAGAGAGTAAAAGTAACATGACGTTAACGGACATTAACGTCTGTTAATGTGAGTTTTTAAATGAAATGTTAAGGTACTAAAATAGCCATTAACTAATACTAAAAGTGTAAAAGTAACTATAAACTTTTTTTTTTGGATGCAAAATTAACTAAAAAGTGACTTTTTAAACATTGATTCATAAGTTTTCATTTGACTTTTGTATTATGTGTTTTATCAATTTGGGGGTTAAAATGACAAAACTTATGAATTAATATTTAAGAATTTGTCTTTTTTTTTATTCTTATGAGAATGACGAAACGAAAGAAACTTGTCACCCTAACTCTAAAAACTAAAAAAAAAAAACTTATGAATTAATTTTTTTTAAGGTCAATGATTCATGTTAGGAATTTTTTTCTTTGGAGTTGGGTGATAAGTTTCTTCCACTTATTCATTCTCAACAGATTAAAAAATAAGAGACTTCTTGAAGGTGAATTCATAAGTTTTTCTTTGACTTTTGTCATTTTAATCCCAAAATTAATAAAACGCTCGTAACAAAAAATCTAAAAAATTTATAAATTAATGTTCAAAAAATCACTTTTTAGTTACATTTATATTCAAAAAAAAGTTCATAGTTGCTTTTATACTTTTGGTATTAGTTAATAGCTATAATTTTAGCACCTTATTAGCATTTGATTAAAAAGTTCACACTAACGGATGTTAACGGCATAGTTACTATTGCCCTCTTTTATAATATTTATGGTTACTTTTGCTCTAAAAAATAGTTTCTGGTTACTTTTGCATTTTTCAGAAAAATTGAAGGTTATTTAAACATCTTAACCCTTTTATGTAATATCTTAGTTTGATTCTTTGATTTTACAAAATATTTTTTCAGCCTTTTAATTCTAATATTATTAGTTTGATTCTAGCTTCTCTAAAATTTCTATAATTTTTTATCTTTTGTTGTAATTAACACCCTTACCAATTGTATAAATATCATTATCCCAATAAAAAAAAAAAATCGGGATAACATCATAACAGCGAGTTCCTAAAAGGATGACCTATTTATGCCATTAAAAGGACCGGAACATTTACAAAATATTCTAAAAAGGATTAAAGCTATATAAGTGATTAAGAATTAGAAGTGAAAGTGTGAAAAGCTGCCTTATAATTCATAAAAAATAAAATAAACTTATCTTTTCATATTTAAACGTTATATTTTCAAGTGTTGTAAGAATCTCTTTAGCCAATGAATTATGTTCGAAAGTCAAGTGCTCAAATCGGAAAGAGCAAACTTTGTTTTCTTTGGCCCACAATGAAAAAAAAGTAAATCATACGCTTTAGTTCAAGAGTAATTTTTTTTTTTAATTCGGGATCAATTAAGAACATTACGTTCTTTATTGGCATTTGTGAATGTCTATATATGTATTCATCCAATATCCAGAATACGTTAGCTATTAATTTCAGGCCTCTAGTACATATATTATCTCCCAAAAAATATGTAATTAAAGCCTTAAGGGGCTACAGTGACACAAAATGAATCAATTATAAGATTACATTAATATAAAAAATTGTAAAAAATTTTATTATGCATAACTGAAGGCAGTAAAATAGTATATTTCATTTTTAACTCTAATCTTTTTCTGGTACAACAGTCTGGCACTCATTACTATTTATCTGAATTTAGATATTACGAGGGTCTAAATTAACTGAACGGGCTTTTATAATATAATTTTTTTTCATAGAATTGAAATTCACGCGATTAATGCTTGGTTAAGAAATTGAATCAATCTATTATATCTATTGCAATCATTGTTAGTAATAAATTAAAGCTGCATTATTAGTAAGTTTCAAGACTTCTACAGATATATCTCGACGTCTTTCCTTTTTTATCAAGTGTCACCGTTTATCATTTTATATATTAAGGTTGTCAAGCTTGTGAGTTTAAATAAATTTGTGAAAATGACATAAACTCATATCGTGAACTTGGATCATAAACTCGTAAGAGTTTACTTTCACCATTAAATAGGTATTAATAGTGTATAATAAATAATTAAAATATAAAAAAATTGACAACACTTTGATTAAATATAATTTAAATCCAAATAATTAAAATTAAATCCATCAACATTCATGATTTACTGTATTTAATAAAGAAATTTCTATAAAACTCATATATAAAGCATGAGTTTGACCGAGTTTACCAGTGAATCGACTCGATTTGGTAAGCTAAAAATATATAAACGGTAAACTCGGAAAGTCAACTCATGAGTTTGACAAAATGCTATATACTTCCTCTCCACAATCTAAATCTTTTCAACTAATTTATCGGAATTGAAAAATTGTAATTAAGTCATTAAATTTATCTTAAAGTGAAAATTTTTTCCAACTTTATCCATAGTAAAGGAGGTTTTAAAGATGAGAAAAAAATACGGTGAGTTAAATATATTTTTTGTGGGAACAATGGGCTATTTTGAAACATTAGTTATATGGACAGAATTGAAAAATAAGTATTGTTTCTTGTCTTTGTGACTTATATTGTGGGTATTAAAAATGTTGCAATAATTAAAGCCCAGATAGGCCATTTGGCATGGTATTCATAAATAGATAATCAATAAACTTGAGATTATATATATTAATATTACATAGATACATGCAAAAGATCGAGAAGATGACGTGTTTTTAAACAAAGGTCAAGATTGGTAGGGCCTGCATTGAAATCCAACCCCAAGCACTCAATACATGTATAAGCCCTCCATTAGAACCTATAAATACCACCCACTCTTTGGCATGCCAAACCACAAAACCCAATACTTTGCATATAAAGTTCTTAGTTTCAATATTTGCTCTCTCTTGAATTTGTCATTGATTTATCAATGGAGCTTCATTCCAAATACCCAGTGTTCCTTGTTTGTGTGTTGTTCTTGCCTGCTCTATGCCCCTCCCAATTCACAGACTCCAGAGCCACCTTTGACATTAGACCCGGTGGTGGTGGAAGCCCAAGTACGTAGAACTCCTCTTCATTTACCCCTAGCTATCTCCACACACACACGCATCACGTTCTGTGTATTCAAAATCAAAACCATGTTTATATGCAAAGCTATGGCTCAGCCTAGAGGATATTAGCTTGCAAACATGATTTCTATCTTACTTTAAAAATCAACCTACAAGTTCTTATAATTTTATTTGATTCTTAACTATGCCTTTGTAATATTTTTTTATTGAGTTCTTATGATTTCACCTGTTTTTAACGAGGCCATTGTAAGTTACTATTCTTTTTTTTTTTTTCAGATCTTATAGTTTCATTTGATTTTTAATCAGGTTCTTGTAATTTTTTTCCCTTTTTATCAGTTGCACTAAAATACAAAAACTTACATGTGGTTGTTGTTGTTTTTTTATTTATTATTTTGCTGCTGCTTAGTTTTATATTCTTAAGACATAGTGTGCCCATCCAAATATTATTATTGACGAAATGACACACGTACATACATATTATGTTATCAGCCGGAGCATGTGGATTTGGCGATTACGGGAGTACTGAAAACTCAGGGAGGGTAGCCGATGTGTCTGATGCGCTGTGGAGAGAAGGTGCTGGATGCGGTGCCTGCTACCAAGTAAGTGTATCGTCTAGACGGACTAATTAATTAACGACTCTGCAAATTAAACACGTACATATCTTCAATAATGATGATACATATATACGTGTTTGTTTAATTAATTCAATGTAACGAACAACAATGGTGTTGTAATTATTCAGGTAAGGTGCACGGATCCACAATTATGCAGTACGGACGGGGTGACGATAGCGGTAACAGACATGGGTGGAGGAGGCGGAATAGACTTCGTCATGAGTCTTAATGCTTCCTTAGGACTTGGAGTGAACCCAGATGCTGCGGAACAGCTCAGGAGTATGGGCGTCGTTGACGTCCAATACAGGAGAGTCCCATGCACTTTCAATGGATCCACCGTTAAGATCAAGATCAACGAGAACAGCAGATTCCCTGACTTCCTCGATATTGCCGTCATCTACGTTCCTGGCTCCAACGACATCGTTGCCCTTCAGATATCCAATGTAAGAGACTCTCAAAACTTAATTATTGCTTCTTGTTGAGGTACTACTAATTATATGTATGAGTTAATTGTGGTAATCTGATGATAATGAGAAACAGAATAATGGTGGGACTTGGATCCCACTGACGAGATCGTTTGGGGGAGTGTTTGATTTACCAAATGCGCCAAGTGGACCATTTAAGGTGAGGGTGCAATTCAGTGGGAGCCAGACTTGGGTGGAGTCACCCAACGATGTGATTCCAGCTGACTGGAACGTTGGAGCTATTTATGACACTGGAATTCAAGGCCTAGATAATCATCATCTGATCCTGCAATTTTTTGAATAATAATGCGATGATCTGTGTACGTACATCATACGACGCCGTAACCCGTGTGGCTGTTGTTGTTGTGTCGTCTTCTCAGGAAATAAATACGGCGTGATTGAATATATAAACATTAGGCTTATGTGTGAATCTCAATAATTAAATCATATGTGTTGCTCTGCTGGAGTGAATATATGTATGACGTGTTGGTCTGCTTTTCATTTGTGTGGAAATTCATATACATATGTGAATAAACAAACCTCTCTGCAATTTGTGCGTTCATATTTACATATATTTGTGTACATACATACATACATACATCGTAGATATATATATATATATGGAGTCCCACTGTGTGCTGGTCGGTGCAATAAGCCGTACAACGAAAGATCAGCATTTTTTCATTTCACACTTGATTGGTGGCTTAATCCATCACTAGATATATGCATGCCCTGATATAACTGATACTACCACGTGAGCGATGATGTATAGATGACGCTTGACAATTACATTTTTTTAATAAACAATTAACAAAATACTGTAGAATTATATATTGTGGCGTTGCCAGCCCGATCATAAGGAAGTGTGTTCGAACCCTCTGATCGATGGGGAGACCTCATTGGTAGACGATCTCGTAAATTCCTTATAAGTGCTCAAAGAGCCCTGGGGCTGTGCCCTGACCTTGGTAGAGGACTGGTGCCGAACCTACCTAAACTTTTTTATACCAAAAAAAAAAAATATATATATATATATATATTGTGGCGTGTTTGACTAATAAAAGGTATGCAAGTGATACATGGGATCGCGTGAAAGAAAGAGAAAATATGATCGGAAAAATAAACATAGTACTGAATTATTTGAATATCCAATATTAAATTTTACAAAATCGATTTCAAAATAATATTTTTCTTCATTGAAAACAATTACATTACTATTTTTATTAAAATCTGAATATTAAATATTTCAAAACAATTTAGAATATGTTGTGCCGTGTTTGACTTTGACTAATAAAAATAAAAGGCATTGAAGTAACATAATAGACTTGGGCCGGAGCAGGTAATTAAAAGAAAACTGCCGTGCCAATTTAAAATATGGTTTAAAAAGGAAATAATATTAATAATAATAATTTAGTATTCAACAGAAAATATTAATTGAGAAGCGTTCCAATTTTAATTAGCACAGGCAAAAAATTTAACTAACACACCATAAAGTAACACAGCCCACAGATTTGTTCAAACTTAAAAAAGAAAAAGTTAAAAGTTAAAACAACCTTTTCACTAAAAAAACAAAAAACTTAAAAAACAAAGGGACAGCGTTTGCCATCTTTATTTGTGTCCTGCAACGAAGGCGTGGACAAGTTATCATGACGATGCACAACGGGAACAAAACAAATACAAAGAAGGAAGGGCTTAGATTACACTCAAACTATATACATAGAATGAATTAAATTTTATTTTTTACCTCAAAAAAATAAAAAGTGAAAGTGAAATGACCTGTATACCCTCTAATAAGAGAAATCATTTTGCTTCACCTCCTTCGCCGATAGTGATCGCTTCAGTAAATAGTTGACCTCAGGACAAACTAAACAATATTGATTGCCCTGGCCCAGTGTCGTAATGAAGTATAAGCGCATGAGTCTCAATATGTACTATTTGAAACTTCTTTAGTAGTTTTGATCATGGCAATCAAAAAGTTACTCTTACTTTATTTCAAAAGTTGTTAAAAGTATGTTTTCAATTGTATAATAATATCACTCTGCAACAAATCTAATACATGTTTTTTATACATTATAAAAATATTTAAAGGAAGTTGTTCATATTAGTTATGAATAATGTGGTTTGTTAGGAATTTTACATTCCTATTTTGGTAATAATGAGTTTAGAATTTCCAGATGAGAAAAAAGTGGAGGGGAGAAATCGTCAACAGTGGTATCCAGCCGTCCATTGAAATGCGATCGCACAGTTGCTAAAACGGTTTATGATTTGAAATATTTTCCGATATTAAACAATTGGATATATATTAAACAAAAAAAGGAAAAAACTCAGGCCTCATAATTTTAGTCAGCTTATTGACAATTGGAACAAAAAATAATCAGGCCACATATAGTTCTTACATTATCAATTTCCTTCTTGTTCTTATAATTGTTGTTGAAATGATAATGAAATGGAAGGCAATGAGAAGAGCGTACGGGGCAGTTTTGATATAGTTGGCGCCCCAAATGGACCATTGACGCTGAGGTTGCAATTCAGTGGACGAAAGGGTTGGGTTGAGTCGTCCAAGAGGGCCATCCCTGGAGATTGGAAGGTTGGAGCTTCTTACGTCTCTCAAGTTCATGTCTTAGATAAGGAACCTGTGTGGGCTACGCAACCTGTGTGGCTCTAAAGCATGCAGGCTGTTATTGTCATGTCTACTATAAAAATGTCTACTCGAGGAATAAATAAATAATGCATAAATAACAGGGGGTTTGTGTATTATCCATTTATGATGGAATTTAATTATATAGACCAATAAAGAAACCTCTTCGTTCATGCATCATGGTTTGGTTCTATACAATTAGTGCATATACACGTGTGTGTGTGTGTGTGTGTGTCTTTATATATATATAGAGAGAGAGGGACAGGCAACGTTAATCATATGGTGGACGAAGTACATTGTAGGCGAACGATTTGACTGGGTGTAAGTGTCATTTCTCGAGTTAATTCGATCTGGGCGGGCTGCCATCACATAAAGCTAGCTGTTACATGTTTTCATAAAATAAGCTATAGTAAAATAGAGGTCACATGTACTTATAAAAAGCAAAGAATAAAGTGTTTCGTGAATCAGGCTGCACAAAACTCCCTTGGGAGGGTTTGGAAGGGAGGCACTGCAGAAGAGGAGAAAATTTTTTGTAGGAGTTTAATTTTAACAAAAAAAAAAACCGAGCATTGAGGTTAAACATTTTTAATTATTATTTTTAATTATTTTATCTTACATTTTCTCTCTATTAAAATTTTATAACAATATTTCTCTAATTTTTTAAATCAAAAGGCTGTTGATGTAATTGACTGCTATGATGATGGCACATGTCTACACAGATGGAGCCCGTTAATAAGTCGCTCAAGACAATGTATCAAGGGTCAATGATTCAAATTAGGGTTAACTCGATGTTAGACAATATATGATTGAAATAATATTTAAATAGAAAAGACATTAATCTACAAGCAAATCAAACATTAATGTATAAACCACACATAATTCAATAAAATAAAGTTTTTAAAGCACAATATAATGGATTGTTATTTTTATAATTTCAAAATGATGCTGTTCGCGTTCAATAAGGGAAGGAATTATATGGCCCAAAACTCTTAATCAGACAGGCTACATGATTGACTTACCAGTTCATTGATTTGACCTAGTGACCCAAATTAGGTTACGATGCAAATAACTCATGCCATGTTAGTGCATCTCTCATGAGCCCAATTATCTCATCTTTCATTAGTCTCTGCCTCATAATCCAAAAAGCCCATCCATTGGACAGGATGTAATGTTTAAAAGTTTAAAGCTGGAGTTTGTTAGTGCTTTTCCACTTTATGATATATTATTTATTAAGAAAAATTCTGTCTGATGTGTGATTTTTTTCATATAAATTTAAGTTCATTTGCCCTTGAATATTTTAACAATCTACCATCTTATGCTTTTCTCGTCAGAAGTAAATTTAAATGCAACTGCACATATGGGATCTTACTTATTAGTTGGTTATAATAGAGTAAAAATGTATTTAATAGTTTATTGTACTATTTCCTCCAGCATCTAAATTTTAAGATTAAACCTTACGATGGGCTCCGATGATGCAAGACTAATTCATGCCAGCCTTCCTTAGAGACACGGAGGGAGGTTTGTTTAAGACAAAGTCAGTAAAGAATTTAGGTGATTCATAATTGACATTTCAGGTTTGAGTCTAATTATTCTTGAACGAGTCTTGTTCCTCATTAAGTCTGGTATCAGGGTGCCCAGAAAATTAGTTCAAGAAAATTACTATATGGCTTGAAATTACATATAATATTACTTCCAATTCCTAATATAAGAGTTAACTGGATGTTGAATTTGGTCTTAGATATAAAACTTCATCAATTCACTTTGTTTGCAATATATATCATTTTTTTCGTAAACTATATCTCTATTGATTAAACATGTCGAGAGAGTTTAAATTATTTTGCATTAAGAGGTAGGTATAAATTTCAATACAAACGATTTAAAAAGATATTTTAGATAAGCTAACACACATTTTTTATAAATAACTAATTTAACTGTGTTTTTACAGCTCCACAGCTCTAGCCTACCAAAATATTTTAATATCCTTTTACTAATGTTTCTTCCTTCAGAAGCATTTGAATATATGTACTACCTGTGTACGTACGTCCTTTATTATTCCTTTTCCATGGGCTCTAGCCGCCTCTACTCCCATGCGGCCCCTAATCTTTGAATCAAATTTGTGTATTCCTCTATCTTCCTATATATAAAAAATCTGGCAACTTGCAAAAGTACCAAATAGATAGTCAATTTGTTTGGCATCATAATCATAAATGGATAGCTGAGAATATATATATATATATATATATATAGAAGCACGCACAGATTTCGATGCTAGGTCTACTTATGGGCGCTTAATTATTCAAACAATCCA
This sequence comes from Inga leiocalycina, assembly GCA_963242795.1. Taxonomy (NCBI): domain Eukaryota; kingdom Viridiplantae; phylum Streptophyta; class Magnoliopsida; order Fabales; family Fabaceae; genus Inga; species Inga leiocalycina. The sequence goes on from OY725330.1 coordinate 5,797,752, forward strand.
ATCCCGTGTTCTAAGGTGAAGAAAAGTTGGACCCTATCTCCCTTTGAATATGCACAAGGTCTTCCCTGTAATCTATAAATACCCTCCTCATCTTTGCCTCCTAAACCACTTAACCCAAACAATTTACATTTAACGTAGTTGCTCTTCTTCGTGTGTTTGAATTTGGCATTTAGCAATGGAACTTTATTCAAAATACCAAGTTGGCTTTGCTTGCGTGCTGTTGCTCTTACCCGCACTATGCTTATCCCAAGGTTTCACAGACTCCAGGACCACCTATTATAGTACCCCCGATGGCTATGGAACCCCAAGTACGTCAAACTTCTCAAATAATTACCCCTCCCCTCATATCGCATCATTTAAGCAAATCCATGTCTTAGCTTTTTAGAAGTGTTTCTATGGCCTTTGAGCTAATTATGCTAGAGGAGTTTTATCTTAACTTACAGAAAAATATTTAAAAAATTCACTTTTTTGACGTTGCCAAACGAGTACAACCTAGAGGCTTGCGGGGCCTTATTCTGCAGCCAGCTTGCATTATGAGCTTTTAAGTTTGTAGTATGCACCCAAAACCTCCATGTGACTGATTTTAAGATATAGGACATAAATATATATATCTTGTGTGTGTGTTTATTTATATGATTATTGTTGACAAAATGACATACATATTATGTAATCAGCCGGAGCTTGTGGATACGGAGATTACGGCAGAAGTGTGAACTATGGGAGGGTTGCAGGCGTGTCTGGCTTATGGAGAGGTGGAGCTGGATGTGGTGCCTGCTACCAAGTAAGTGTCTCAACGGACTAATTAACGACTCAACTAACACATTTCTATATACATTATTGTCTCATGAACGATGGTGTCATCAGGTAAGATGCAAGAATTCAAGATTATGCGATGAGTATGGAACGATGGTAGTGGCAACAGACTACGGAGCAGGAGACAGAACTGACTTCATTATGAGTCCAAATGCTTTTTCTAAACTAGGACAAAACCCTAGTGCATCGGCCGAGCTCAAGAAATACGGAACCGTTGACATCGAATACAGGAGGGTACCCTGTACATATGAAGGTTACAACGTGCGTATCAAGATCCACGAGTCTAGCAGATACCCGGATTACCTTGCTCTCGTCATTCTGTACGTGCCTGGCATGAATGACGTCACTGCCGTTGAGATCTATGACGTATGATACTCTCTCTTTTTTTAAAAATTTGAACAATTTCTCAATTTGTGCGTGTCATCCTTGCGCAGGGGCCTTGCTAATCTTCTCTCCATTGTTCTAGTTTTATCGGATGTCCCTGAAGGGACCTACCATATGATACTCTTAACTTACCGCTAGTCAATTTCCTTATTGTTCTTTGAGGAACTTACTACTTGTGCTTATATATGATCAACTTATTGAAATGATAATGATACAGAATGATGGTCATGAATGGAAGCCAATGAGAAGAGTGTATGGGGCAGTGTTTGATATAGTTGGCGCTCCGAGTGGACCATTGAAGCTGCGGCTGCAACTAAGTGGAAGAAAAGGTTGGGTTCAGTCGTCCAAGAGTGCAATTCCTGGGGATTGGAAGATTGGAGCTTCTTATGACTCTCAAGTTCACGTCTAAATATGATAATGGATCAAGAGTGTGTGGCTCTAATAAATAATGCAAAGCTGTTGGTGTTGTTTCTTCTAAAAAAATAACAATTAAATGTCTGATGGAATTTAATGAATAAATAATAGCTGCCGGTTTGTGTACTTCTCCATATATTTGTGATGAAATGAATAAATATAAATAAATTAAAGAAACCTTTTTCTTTATGTGACATGGATTCATGTGTGTACTTGGGTAAGCCCCAAACCATGGTTTCAAAAATCCTTTTCCATAAATCGAAACAAAACTCCTCTCACATACTTACAACGTAAATTGTAAAAGCTATTCTCAAAAAGTTAATCCAAACACACATGCCTGGATCTGCGCTAGATTGATAGAGACTGCCTCTGTGCAAGATCATGTAACGAAATTAAAGACGCCTTGATTTACGGTTGAGTGATTAGGACGCTTGAGTGATCAAAAAATGGTTACCTCTGTACTAATTATAAGACATCACTATCATTATTATATTGATCACTACCTAATTCACGTATATTAAAAAAAAAAGAAGTTAATTGGCTGTTAAGACATCTTAATTTTCTAAAACATCCTTTAATGAGAGAGTAGGAAAATTTAATTCAATCAATTTATTATGTTTCAATATATATACGGGTTGTTTGAGAAGAGATTAATAAATAAAGCAGACAAAAAAGATAATTTTTTTTTTAAACAAGACCAAAACAAATCCACAATTAATTAGCTATTACAAATTGGACTGAGGGAGTGTCAAAACTGAATTAATCTAGTACTTGATTGAGGTACTTATTTACTGCTGGCTAGTTAGACTGCCATAAAATCATAATCCAAATTATTACAATTAAATTATTAATATATTTTTAATTTTATAAAGAACCCTAATGAAAAAAATGATGCGGTGATCCGATCAGCGATGATGCTGAAATAAGGCCTAGGCCCTAGAGTGCCAGCAAGTATAAATAAAATATATACACTTGTTGTAAAATCTATATTTAATGTTGATATTGATGAATTAACCAAAAGAATCAAGTAGCTAATATGATTGATAGAGTCATAATAAACTAAATGTTAGAATTATGAGAACTAACGTACGTAGAAATATAGAGAATTAAAAGCAAAAATCTAAATATGTTATTAATAATTCTTTGCACCCATTCATAGAATCAATCTTTGAATTTCTGCAATACCAACTTTCATTTTATAATCTCTCGAACTATTGGATAAGCTTGCACACCAGACAACTCAAACATTATTAATTAAATTTTTTTTTAAAAAAGCATTCTTATTTTTTGGTAAAAAAATTATTCTTATTTTAGTTGTCCCCAACTACTCCCTACCAAACGGATCTAGTACAAAATGCTTATCTTTGTCAACCTACTCTATCATAGGGGTGTTTAAATCTGGGACCGAGTCCCGGTCCCGTCCCGGTATGAGGCCGAGATTGAGAATTTGTGTCCGGTCCCGGGACAGTCCCAGTCCCAGAATAACCGGGACTATCCCGGGACCAAGATCAGGAATTCTCGATTTGACACACCAACACATAAATTTTTTTCGGACATTCCTGCCATTTGTTCGGACAAAAAAAAAACATTCCCAATTGGAAAATAGAACCATCACTTATTGCATTTTTCAGCACTATTATCCCAAATCTCAGTGACATGACAAACAACCAACTAAGCCATTCAGTCCTTATTTACAATGAATCACAAAACAAAGAAACAAGACGAAAATTTAATAATTGTTGCTCATAGAACAAAGAAACAAGACCGGAACAAACAAACCTTATTTAGAACCAGAACAACGAAGGTCATCAAGCAACAGGGAAAAACCTTAATTAGAGATTTGAGGGGGATTTAGATAATACCTCTCAACCATGACGACGACTCGGCGAGGGGCGACAGGAGATGGGACACCTAGGCACGAGAACAAGCAAGCTCAGGTGGAGGAGACGCGGATGCTGACTTCACTACTACAAAAAGGGGCTTTAACCTCCCAAATTTGGCACCTTTAACGTCCCAAAACGGGGGGACGTATATGCTGGGGGCGTAGTAAGTTGAAACAAAAGACGTCCCAAATGATAGGGACGCCTAAAGTCCCCCAGGGAGGGACTTTAGGCGTCCCAAATTAAGACATGTGGGGACTTTAGGCGTCCCAAATTACAATTTGGGACGCCTAAAGTCCCACACTGGGGGACTTTAGACCTCCCAATTCTTAATTTGGGACGTCTAAAAGTTAGATTTTTTTTTATACCATAATTTACATTCTGTATTACCCAACGAATTGAAACTGCAAAAACAGAATAGAAGATGGATTCATAAACCACACTGTCCGTTACAAACTGGTAAGGACATCCAGCACTACAATCTTTACTATATATACATACAATAACCTTTCATGCAACCTACTACTATATATATCAACAAAAAACAACCAGAAAGTGTCAAAACGCTGTCATCACACAAGTACAAACTGATATAAAATAACAAGTTTACTGCTCTACATGTTGAAGAAGATGTCCAGCCAAAAGATCTCTGATCAAATCAAGGTCTTCACGTAGGTAGGCATCTTCATTATCAAAAATCTGAAAATTAGAAAGTAATAAGCTTTGATGAAATGAATCTCAAGCAAATGAATTAATTAGCATTTCGATTAGAACACCAAAAATATTATCATTTGAGAATGAAGAAGCGATTACCTTTTCAAAATCGCTAGTAATTCCACTTTGAGTTATGTTATACATATAAAGTATAACATAATATCCGCATTCAGTGTTGCCAGGTTGCCGAGGGCACTTTTAATCAAAGGGATGCAATTGGTTGTTAAAATCAATAAAGGTATGTCTAAAAGGACCGTCAATGAAACAATGATGTAGGATCGAATGTACTTACTATGGGATAAAACCACTTTGGCTTTTTAACAACTGCACCCTCGCGTGACCCACCTAGGATTCTATATGTTTGACAAGCACTATCATGAAAAGCAAAATGAACAGAAATTAGAACCATTCATTTATTTTTGTTGTCAATGAAATACAAACAGAATAACTTACGTGTCGAAGACGGATTTTGTATCTCTGTCTGGCTTTTTACTCAAGGGATCAAACCAATAGACTACGTTTCGGCGGGGACATATAACACACAAAGTCCAGTGGAAAATTTAACAACATGTACACATTAAAATAAAGTTAGATGAGTGAGAAGACAATTATTTATTAAACTTCTTAAATTGACAAAATGTAAATACGAACCGTTGGACAATGGGTGCTAGATAACAACGAAGTTTGGTTTGTGCCATTTGGTAGCCGACATAGTGAGTCCTATGCGCCACAGTACAAGTATCCCCTGTCGTATTCGCAGGACATAAGAATCCATACCAATTACTTCTTTCCATGCTTGCGCAGAGATAGTGGAAGGTGCTATAATAGAATTAAAATAAGGAATCAATTCTTGAATGTATGAAAACAAAAAACCACTAAATGAATTCTATGGGAAAATTGAAAAAAAACTTACCGGACTGCAAATTTGACCCAGCCTGCATCTATCTCCTCCAACCTGATAAACTGCTTGAGATCTTTATTGTCAATCGTGTAGGGATACTCCACTTGGCCCACAATCCCTGGAGGCATCTTCAAGTCAATCTGTTTAATGCCCTTGTAGATCTGTTGCAACCGTGCTAAGTAGGGCCATTTGCTCGCAGCTTCGTCATCCTTTTAGAACATCAAAAAACAAATTGTTATTAGGATGCCAACAGATTTTCAGTAACAGTAAGGTAATTCCTACCATTGGAGGTGTTGCGTCTGAACCAATAAGATTGCGAGGCCAAAGGATGAAAGATCCTATCGCTTGACCTAACGTGCCAACCTCTGGATCAGGAACAGGGATGGCTGTACCTTCTTCCCCCTTTCTAACACTCGTCACATTCACCCTACGAAAATCCTCCGGAATTTGCTGATTATGGTGGGTGGTAGCACGTGTGTGAACGAGAGCATCAGCAACAACACGCAACAGTGGATCATCCAAATAGAGGGTGCAAGGGTCTCCCGACACTGGAGTGGGAGAAGGGTCGCCAAGTGGTCCCGACACTGGAGTGGGAGAAGGGTGGCCAAGTGGTTGCTCCAGAGGGTTGTAACTTCCTCTGGTGCTATTGAAGGCCGGGGATTCCTGAGTTCGAGCCTCGTCCCTTGCCCTTTGTGCTTCAAACATCTTTGCCATTTCAAGTTGAAGCTCTGGCAACAGCTCTTGTCGGAGCTTGTCGCGAAGGTTGGCCTCGATCTCTCGTTCGAGATCCTCTCGAATCTTGGCCACAACGTCCTTACTAGGTCCAGCTTGTGACGAATAACGTGGCTCTCGTCCAAAATACCTCGCGGTACTAACTCCCCGTGTCTCTCCTCGAACACGACCAAGGTCATCTGCCTTCCCAATAGCCGTTGACAAGATGTCCATCCGTCTACTTGGATTGAATGAACCTTGGCTACTCTGCTCGTCCAGGTCATCCTGTAGCATGCAGTTTATCGTAAATGTATCGAAACCACTCGCGACATGTAAAAAATTAGGTACTTATGGTATAACTACTTACAATCCTCGCAGCAACCTCAGCAACAGTCGGATTTATGTACTTCCCAGCCTTAATCCTCCCTGCTTTCCATTTTTTGTGACGTGGAGGAGGTGCCGGTGGCTGGATAACAACGCTAGGATCAGATTCCGCTGCTTCCTTCATTTTCTGTAACTCTTCTGCCATCATTTGCCGCTCAAGCTTCCGATATCCACCGCGAGACATGAAATGTTGATATTTATTTTCTGCTTGCCTCTGGGCATTTGCTGCACTTAATTTCTATGAATGAAAAACGACAAAAAATGAATCAACGATATAAAGTATATGAAATCAACGATATAAGTAGTTCTATATCATGACAGAAATCTTACCAAAAACTCAGGATCTGCTCGTGATGCCGCAAACAACCTCCAGTCCTCTGGAGATAAATATGTATACTCCGCACATGGATCCTTACCCCTATGGACCCCTCGAATGTAATGCTTTGTTAGCTTGTTCTTGAAACCTTTCCATCGTACACGAACCTCATCCATCCAGTGCCTATGCATCTCTGTGGTGTCGGGGACATCGTATGTTTGCTGCAAGGTAAAACATAAGATTATTATATTTGAAACAATAAGAACAAATCTACAATGCATCAAAACTTACATACCAAAAGTTGCTGCCAAATCATGTCTTTCGTTTTTGGGGGAACCAATCTCCAATTATCGTAGGTAATGCGCACTTTGCTTCGAGCCAAAAGCCCTATGTAGCTAATGAAGTGGTCTTCCTCAGGACCAACTGGATTCAGATTGTCATCGAAGTCTATATGCAGCCTCTCCTGTTGATGTTCATGACGTGCAACCAATGCTCCCATCTTTGTACAGCCTCTAACCCTCCTTCTTGCAGGGGGTTCAACTCTAGGCCTTTCGTCATTGCTAGAGCTTTCGTCATCTCTACGCCTCTCGTCATCACTAACGTTGTCCATATTCCTGTTAACACAAAAGGTATCATCAGAAACGTAAGTAAATTGCAATGAAAACACATGTATATAGTAAGCGGGAAGTAAAACAGAAAAAACACAGTTCTCGTTTATAAATTAAGGTCTTACTCTATATTGTTTCCCATAGTCCTTCACCATGGTCATTTCTTACAGCATATTCGTCATCATCTACCAATTCTACTTCATTTGTTCGAGGTGTAGTTGTTGTGAAAGGTGGTGTGTCATCAAGGTTGAATTAAAGAATTTTTTTGAGGGGTTTGGAAGAATTAAAAACAAAACGAGTTTCATATTAACAAAACAATTTTAAGTTGAGTTCTTCCAAAAATAAAATTTTTTTATTGAAAATATTTAGATAAAAATCATTTAATGAATATTGGGGTTATCGTTTTCTTTTTAAGTTTTGGCTTGAATTATTCTTCATAATTCAAGAATTTGGAATTAACAAAACAATTGTGTGTAATTAATACAAGAATTTCTTTAATTTAAATAAATCATATTTTATTTTATTATATATACTAATTAATGGTGCAGGAACAAGACCAATGAAATGGGGTGGTGCCACTACGTGTGTATGGATAAATCTTCATTGCCTTATAAAAGCTAGATTTCCCTAAAACTAAACAACAGGGATCTATTATACTTTTAGAAAAGCCGTAGAAACGGCTTTGTATTAACAGGGTTAACATATTGAGCTTATTATGAGGTTTCAAATTAAACGGGGTTAAAGATAACAAATGGTTTCGCCAAATTCATGGTAGGATTTTAATGAGAGGTTTTAACGGTTTCATGAACAACTATGAATTGTATTGGTTTCATGTGGCATACACTAATCAATGATTGGAAGAAACTTTTATGAGCCACTTTCATTATGTTACACTTGAACAAATAAATAAATAAAAGTTCAAAAACTTTGTCTTAAAATTTAATACTCTACTTCTAATCGTTCTTATAAGTCACTTTTAACATGATCACAATAGTCAAAGAAATCTTTAAATCTCATTAACTCTACCTTTAAATTTAAAACCTTTCTAACTACATCCCTATTTAATATAACATTTTATCTTATAAGAACAAAGTTTACTCAATAATTAACGAGAGGCAAATTGAAACAGGGGAGTAACTTTTAAACTTTACTCATTTAACACAATGGAACGGGTGAGAACTAAGAAAACTTGTTTCTATTATACACAAGTAAATTTATATTTAAACAAGAAAATAAACCATTCCCGAATAAATGCAATTTAAACAATATAACCACACCAAACACATCAGGCTAATCTCAACTATCTCAATATAAGCAATATATAATAAGCACAATCTCAACCATTTAATTTATTTTTCAAAAACAAAATAAACCATATTCTGTTACAAAAAAAAACGAAGAAAATAAACCAACCTGATCAGGGCGCCCCCTAGCTACTATGTTTGAGAGGTAGAGAAGACGTTGGAGCTCCACCCACGCACAACAATGGAGGAGAGAGCAAAACCCACTGTGGAGGAGGTGAGGTTGCGCGCAGCAGACACGGTTGCAGCCGTTGAAGAAACAAAGAGGAAGAAGAAGAAGGGAGGAGGGAGGAGTTCAACAAGCTAGGGCCGACGGTGGAGGGGAGAGCTTGAACAAGGGAGGAGGGAGGAGTTGAAGAAAAAAACAACACAGGAGGGCCTACGGTGTGGGTGGGGAGAGGAGGAAGAAGAGTAAAGTTGTTGAGAGGATGTGAGGTGAGGGTGTGATAGATAGATGAGAAGACCGCATGTCAGACAAGTGTCTGACATGCCGGGGACGCCTAAAGTAGGGACGCCTAAACCCAGCTTCTGGCGCTAAAAAAAATTTATGAAATTTTTATTTCGCGCCAGGAAGCACTTTAGACGTCCCAAATTCAAATTTGGGACGCCTAAAGGTTCCCCTACACATATATAATTACGAAAATGCCACCGCCTCCCTTTTTAACCACCCAATTTTCAATTTGGGACGTCTTTGGGGGTGGTTATATCTCAATTCTGTAGTAGTGCTTGGAGGCTGGAACTGTCAATTGATGCAGAAGAAGAAGATGGAACTGCCGAGAGACCGAGAAGGCGAAGCCAAGATGAGACCGAGAAGGCGAAGCCGAGAGTCTGAGACTGAGAAGGCGAGAGCAAGAAGTGAGAACGAAGAGAACCCTAGCGTCTAGCGAATTGCGAAGCGAGAGGTGAGATCGTGAGAGACCAAGAATGATCGACTCTGAGAGTAAGAGGCTCAGAGAGTGAGAGGCAATGAGATCACATATCAGGTTGGGTTGATTGATGCGAATTGCGAATGAGATAAGATTGGGTTCATTTTTTTTTGTCACAATTGGATTCATTTTTATCAATTTTGGGCCTATTTTAACCCTCATTATAACCAAAACCCAAGTCATGTGTCTTTAAAAATTAACATAATAAAAATAAAAGTATACATAAGATACCGGGACCAGGAATCCCGAAGGCTTGACCGGATCCCATCCCGGTCCCAGTATCTTTCACTCCCGGTCCCGGCTATTCCCGATCTCAATCCCGGTATGGCCGGGATTTTTAGTCCTCATCTTGCCGGGACTGGGCCGGGACTGTCAGGAGTGGGATCACATGGACACCCCTACTCTATGATGTTTCCTTTTTGCCTTTTGCAATGAAATAAAGTTTAGAATTCCACAAGAGAAAGCAGACTGAGTAAACCATCAACTCCTCAGGATTGCATTTTTAATTTCCCTCACTTTATGTGCTGCTTACTATCAAGTTGGAATAAAACCAACCAGGTGAAAACTGGCCGTACAAGGTAACTTAGATACATATATAGTATACGAAAATGAAAAATGAATTTTAGTCAATAGATATATAGCTTTAATTTCCAAAAACAGCAACTTTGAAGGGGAATGCAAGTTTCGAAGTTGAACTTATCAAGGACAATGAGAAATGTTTGATAAATATAATAAAAATGTGGATATATTCGACGGAAAGTGAGAAAAAGGTGTCACCGGATGCTCTCTCTACTTGCTTTTCTTGACCTTCTCTCTAAACTTGCTTAGGTTTGAGGGGAGGGGAGGGTGGGGTGGTGAAATTACAATTTTGGATAAAAGAAATCCAAAATTTACCCTCTCATTTTTTTAAATTTTAGATTCCCGTCTTAAATTTACTCTCTCATTTCTTTTTAATTTTGGGTTCCTGCCCAAAATTTAAATACCTTCAACCCCAAAAAGATAATTTACCCACCCTCTCATTCCCTCCCCACCCTCCCCTCCCCTCAAACCAAACACACCCTAAAAGTAAGAATTGAAAGGAGATTGTGGGTATAAGCATCATCATTATATCATATATAATACTTACTCCTATTGTTAATATAAGGCATATTTATCTAATTTGACTAGGTTAAGGAAGTTAATTAAGTTTATTAATATGACATGTATTTTTCAAAACACCTTCATCATCTTCCTTAAATCCCTTATTCCCTTTCCTTGACTATTGTTAAGGGAATATCAATAGGGGTAAATTAGAAACAGATTGACAAATATAAATGATATATATTATATTTAGGACCAAGATCAACATCTCAAATATGTCTATACTAAAGATGGAAGGGAGTATTAAAATAATAGTACTACATCCGTTTCTAAATATAATACCCAGTTGACTTTCTTTTGGAGAGAATAAGGAAACTCAATAAGTAGCTTAATTATATCATATGTTCTATATAAGTTAGAAAATTAGTTTAGAAACAATAATAAATATAAATACTTTAAAATTATTTATTTAGCCTCCTTATTCTCTCTAAAAAAACTCAACTGGGTCTTATACTTAGTATCGGAGGGAGTATTATTTTACTTTTAAAATCGGACCTATACGATTCATAACCACAATACAAAAATAAATAAATTCTAAGTTATAAAATATTGTGATAATAATTTATAAAATATCAAATATAAATCATCCATTTCATGATCTAAGGGTGGAGATGAAATTATGAAAAGAAAATGATAAAGAGGAAAAAGTAAAGTATCTTCTTCCAAATGGCAATATATTGTATATGTATTCATTCAATATCAAGAATGTGTTGGCTATTAATTTCAGGCCTCCGGTATATCATTTCCCAAAAATTTGCAATTAACGCCTGAAGGGGCTACGATGACACAAAATGAATCAATTATTAGATAACATTAATATAAAAATCTGTAAAAAGTTTTATTATGCATATATTAAGGCATTATAATAGTATATTTCATTGTCTTTATACAAGTATACTTCATTTTTAACACTGATATTTTTTTTCTGGTACAATTGTCTGGCACTCATTACCATTTATCTAAATTTTATCTGGGCAAAAAAAAATATCTAAATTTTAGATATTATGGGGTCTAAATTAAATGAACGGGCTTTTATAATATAATTTTTTAATCATAAATTTGAAATCCACGCGATTGATGCTTGATTAAGCAATCGAATCTCTTAGGATTATCTTGTTGATCTGCCATGACCTTTACCTTTCTGATAATTGATTCATTTTGTGTCATCGAATCTCAATTGAATCCAAATTCTAAATTTCTAATGATTAAACGTCAAACGTCCCAAAAGTGACTAAGGGAGGAGATAATAAGCAATACTATAGGCAAGTATTGCGGGGCGGGCTTGATTAATGAAAAAAAGGAAAAAGGAAAAAACTATACTTTACTCCTCTAATTTTTTGTTATGTAATGTTTTAGTTTTGATCCTTTAATTTTACAAAATATTTTTTAAGCCTTTTAATTCTAATATTATTAGTTTGATGGGAAAATCCTTTTAAAAGACAGCTGAATTCCTTAATTTCTAAATTGGGTCATTAAATTCAACTAATTCTAAATCAGGTCATATGTCTCAAATTAAGATTTTAGAATTTGATAATTTTACCTCATACCCCTCATTTAATTCTCTCTCCTAATCACTACCTCTTCCTATTACAAACACAGTAAATCATTTTAACATCAACATTAATTGACCGAATATTACAAAATAAAAAATTCAATTGACATTACAACGGAAAAACTTATGGGCACAAGCATATGACTATTCCTAAATCCAACATCTTCATTGCAAGCTTTAAGTGGCAACAATTTATCTGAGTCTCTTGGAAAATTAAATTTGGCAACCATATATAAATTCGGCTTTGATGTTTGAAAATTCTGATTTGGTGGCCTAAATTCTGATTTGGCTAGAAGGAGGTGAGCTGTGTGCCTCTGGTGCTGTCTCAAAATTCTGGAAATCAATGTTTTTTATGATGACGAACTATCAGTAATCAACCAAATGAAAAAACATACACTTCTCAAGGGTCTTCTTAGGTTCTGCTGATAGATTTATTTTTCCTTATTCATCTTATGTAGGCCTAAAAGTACTGCTCATGTAATTTGATTGACGGAATTGACAGTTTAATGTATATATGGTTGGAGTGATCTGCATTTGAAATCACTATTAATTATTAGATTTTTAATGAATTAGAGGTCGTTATTCTCTATATTTGGTTTCTATTTTGAGGTTTCTTTCCACTGATTTGCCTCTAAGGACATAGAACAATTTTCGTTCCTGTTTTAGAAGAATTCTTTTCATCATATTAGGGGGAAGAGATAGTTCGTTCATGATTTCAAACAATCCTCTAACCTACTCATTCAGCAAACATTTGTTCCTTTGACGCTTGTCTCCAATGATGAAATTTATTTCCTTACTGTGGATAGTTGTGTATAGATAGAAGATTTTGAATTGATGGGGATGTGCTTCGAAATATTTGTGAATCTAGATTGACAAATGTGTACAAGAATAATAGAAATTAAGGAAATTTTAAGCGTGTTGTTATATACCCTTAATGAATAATGAGCAATATTTAAGGAGGAGAAGCAAATGCACGTCATATGTGAAGTTCTGAAAAGTGGGGGAGAGGAAATGTGGATGGGAGGGGAGAGGGGTATGGGTAAGAAGAGAGAATCAAATTAAGGACAACAAGGTAAAATTATCAAATTCTAAAATCGTATTTTAGGACATCCAACCTAATTTATAATTTTTTGAATTTAACAACCTAATTTAGAATATGGATAATTTAACTACCTTTTAAAGGGATTTTCCCTAGTTTGATTCTAGCTTCTCTGAAATTTATATAATTCTTGCCCTTTCATTGTCATTAACACCCTTAACAAGTGTATAAATGTCATTATCCCCATAAAATATATAATTCGGGATAACATCAGAACAACAAAATCCTAAAAGGATAGCCTATTTATGTTATTGAGCATAAGGACCGGAACCGGACCATTTACAAAGTACTCTAAAAAGGACTAAAGTTATTTAAGTGATTAGGAATTAGAAATGAAAGTGTGAAACTACTAGTTACCTTAGAATTCATAAAAAATAAAATAAACCTTTATTCTCATATTTATAACTTCACAGGAAAAAATATTATTTATAAGTTATCTTTTCAGATTTTCAACTTGTTAAAGAGTAGTCTACACTTAACTTTCACAAAGATAAGGATCTCTTTGGCCAATAAATTATATTCGAAAGTCAATTGTTCAATCACATAAGTTAAATTTCAATCAATCCATCTTGAGATAAGATAGAACTCTTCTTTAACAAGTTGCAAACTCGAAAAAGTAAATTGTACGCTTTAGTTCAAGAGTAATTTCTTAATTTTGCTTGTTAGAAAAAAATTTGGGAAAATTGTTTATAAATACTTGATTGAAAATTTATTTGATAAATGGGACCTCACTAGTGGACAAATGACTTTTTAGATCGGTTAAAATTGACTTTTTAGACTGATTTTGGATTCGGTCTTGATACAGCCGGTCTTAAAAGTATGTCACTTTTAAGACCGGTTGTATTGATAACCGGTTTTAAAGTAAACAATTTTAAAACCAATTGTCATAAGCACCGGTCTTAAAAGACCTCTTTTCGTAAGGAAATTACATAACATTTTTAAGACCGGTTATTATTATAACCGGTCTTAAAAGTTATTTTAAGATCAGTTTCATATACAACCGGTCTTAAAATTTTTTTATTTCAAGATTGGTTTCACATATAACCGGTCATAAAAATTTTAATTTTAAGACCGGTTGTACATAAAACCAGTCTTAAAAATTCAATTTTAAGACCGGTTATGTGCGAAATCAGTCTTAAAATAACTTTTAAAACCGGTTATTTTTATAACCGGTCTTAAAAGTATTATAATTTTTGTTAATTGTGTGTGATTAGGTTAATTATCAGAACGCATCCTAGAATTGCTACTTCCAATATCATACTTATTAAGTACCATAAAGTTATTAATTGTAATGTGTTGTTTAAAACCATCATATATATATATATATGCATAATTGTTTAAAACACATGCAGGCCAATGATATGGCTCAAATAGATTTACATGTATAAATGCATGGTTGCACATAATCAAAAAAACAACAAACATGTCAAATCATGCAACCAACAATATTTACAACCAACCAACATGTTAATTCATCAATATACAAAAAAAAAAAATTCCTCATTTTTAGAAGAACTCACTGTTGTAAAAGTTCATAAATGAATTCAACACAACAATTGCGAATGTGACCAATATCTTCTTTTGGAAAGGGGTCAGCAAGTTCAAACATCTGAAACACCAAAGCCAGGTAAAACATTAACTTCACTTAAAAAAAATAAAATTAATACAAAATTTTTGAAATATATATACATTTACCTTTTCAGTAAATTTTGTTGTGCCTAGGGTAATAATATTATAAATGTGCCTCAGAACATACAACCTACACAAGTTAGACCCCGGTGGTTGCCTACGGGTCTAAAAAATAATATGATATCATTAAAATAAGTATAAAATTAAAGCATGACTTATTATTAAATACATTCTTAAAACAAACAAATATGTAATTAAAGTTTGGCAAGATCCATGTAGGGTCTTTTAGTTCACGAATAGGCCTACCACAAGCAGTGTATAGGAATTAGGGGTGAGCATGGTGCCCAGTAGCCCGGTGCGCCCACCCTGGCCCTGCAAAAAATTGCCCAGCCCAGCCCTAAAAAAGTGGCCCGAAAAAATTTTGGGCAGCTTTGGGCGGGCTAATAATCGGGCAGGGCCGAGCATCGGGCAAGGGGTGCTGCCCTGCCCATTTGGCCCTGCCCTGAAAATTATTTTCATTTATTTAAAATATAAAATTTCATATCAATTAAATATTATTTCATATATATATATATATATATTTAAAATATATATTGTCTATTGTATAATACTCTTCTGATCCTCTCTTTTTCGCCCTAACCACTAAACACTATTTACAAGTAGATTTATTCCTTTCTTCTTTACTTTGTGCTGTATTAAATTATACTTGCTTTTTATTTTCTTTCCGGATGCTTCATCATTTGATCAACTTTTGGGACATTGAATTAATGCAAACTACTTTTACTTTACGGCTTTAATTAAATCATTTTTTTTCTTATTATAATGGATTATGGATGTTGTTTAATTTTTAAAGTATAGATATTTGCTAAGACATATGGTATTTTTTGAATTTCAAGACTCTAAGTTGTAGACTTATTTTAAAATATCTCAAGATGTGAAATCATCGAATGTATTTGAAGTTTATATTACTTAGGGCGAAGTTAAGACATATATGGTATTAGTAACTACAGGAATATTTATAAAATTCATAAGGAATTATTTTTTTCATAAGTGGATAAGATAAGGCGTTATCACTTGGTCAGGGAAGCCCACCCTGCCCAACCCACCCTTACCCAGCCCAAAATAGTTAGGGCTTTTAGTGGGCAGGGCCGGGCATCGGGTTGCAAAATGCAGCCCGTTTATCCCTTGGGCAGGGCATCGGGCAGGGGTCTCGCCCTGCCCACGCCCACCCCTAATAGGAATGTCCGCATAGCCCTATATCATCAAAATCACAAAGGTTACTTATTTTACACAAATTTCATAAATTTTGCACACGAAAGATAATAAATAATGCAAGAAAACTTACGAGTTCAAGGATTTCTTCAATTCACTAGTTGGCTTGCTGAGGTGGATGTAGTATAAGAGGATGACAGAATAACTCTTCTTGCACAAAATAGCCAATTGCCAATGATCATTGAAAAAAGGGAAGACTTTTAAGCAAATATAAAACATTATGTATATTATGAAATATAAATTTGTTTCTTACCCATGCAAATATGGAAACAAGAAACACTCAATTGGGGTTTCACTAAGCCTGTGCGATAAGTATGTGTGTCTGATAGCAGCAGTGGTCCCTTTGTAGAAGAGTTGAAGTAGGCATAGGAGTCCAAATTTATTGGTTTTGCCAAACTTAACCAACATACGATTCATGTATCTACAATAATGCAAGCACGCAAATCAAAGTTTAACTGCTTAATTTGAAAAATATTAACTTCCAATTTGAATAGATACTTACATTAAAAAGAGTTGGACAATAGAAATCGTAAGCTATTGTAGAGGAGCTACCAGGGACATTAAATCATCCCTCTCAAGATAGCATTGCGCCCCTGACTTGCTAACAGCTAACTCAGTAGGCCAATCTCTTGTTCGAAAGGATGTATCATATGCCATCAGAATCACTTGCTGCATGACATTCAATGGAGGACGTGAAACATCTTGAGTGGAGGGAGGTGGAGGTGGAGATGAAGGTGGCGGGGATTCCTCAGCTCAATCAGAAACAAGGTTCTTTGGCCACAAAATGAAAGAGTTGAGGGCATCGCTCAAAACCTTGAAGTCATCAACAGGGATAGAGAGAGATGCATCTGCAACGATAACCTCTTCAACTGCCACTCTGACTTGATCATCCTTTATTTCTTGGTGGTGGACAGTTGATCCCAAGTTGTGCAACTCCCCCGTATAACTAATCGTCTCAAAGGATTCTCCACAAACAAGTCACAAGGATCACCAATTTCTTTTCCAGAACCCTCTGATGACTAACCAATATAACTCCCTTTAGTGCTCTATTTAGGGTTTAGGAAATGAGCCTGGGGAGCACTGGTATCTGCTTGTCTTGTGCTCATTATGATCATCCATTCCTCATTTATCTTGCTGAACCTTTCTTCAAATCATGCATCAAATGATGCTTCTGCCTCGGCCCTAGCTTTCGCCCTTACAGTGGCCAATATATGCTTCATCTCCTCCCTAGTCACCTTACTACTTGAGATGCTCTAAAGTAATTCCTTATGCCTACCCCTCCTCCAACCCCCCCGACATAGCTGGGATGCTCACGTTTTTCTATAGCTATAGTCAGGATTTCATTCCTCTCGTCCGACCTAAACGATCCCTCGGCTTGTTTTTTTTTAAGCTCCTCCTATAAGACACAGATGACAAATGTTAGTAATGAAATTTGTTTACTAAATAATTAATAACAACAATACTTACAATTTTCTCACCAACTATAAAAGATTGTTCACTCGTATAAGATCCACTCCTCTTTTGGTGAGCGAACAACCACTTCTCTTCATGACTTATCAAAGATGGTGGAGAAAGAAGAACAGAAGGATCGGATTGAGCTACTTCTTCCAATCTCTTCCGTTTGGCCGCCAACAAGTCTTTTTCGGCCTTCGCATAACCCCCACGAGACATTGTATGGGGGTAATCATTCTTTTTACCACTCTCTTGGGCCTTTTTCCTTTTTTTTCTATGAATAAGAAATCAAAATTAAGTCATTGTAAATCAATAAAGACAATTCATAATTCATAAGTAAATCAAATGTAAAATAAGTCAACTCATCATTGCTTCTGGAGTAGTCCGAAGCCATCTGAATTCTTGCCAAGTGTGTTCGTCAATATAAGAATACTGGTCGTACGGATTAAGACGAGGCTGACCTTCTTCCACCTCGATATGCACGTAATTGTTGGCTAGACTTGTCTTAAACTTCCTTCAGTGTTCATCACAATATGTCATTGTCTTGTCATACAAGACTTCACTCTCAGGAATGTCGTAAGTGAGCTGGATAGTTTCCCAAATATGTTGCTTCACACTTTTATCCACATTTCTCTACTTCTCTATCAAGAGCTTGTTATGTGCTAGGAAGCCGAAAAAACTTATATACCGGCTTGCATTAGGCCGGATTGGTTTTCAATATCTATCAAACTCAATCAGAATCTTGTCCCTGGTATTATGATTGAGAGGAATGTCTCTCAATCGGGTGGCTCTCCTACCCATTCGCCTAGGCCGGTTACGTGGCTCACTGTGTTCCTGGCTCGGATCATTGCTAGGTTCGCCTTGATTAATATTAGTTGGATCGGAAGTACCCTCACTAGGACGACTCATTATCCTCACTTTAAGGACACTATTTAAGGATAGCTAGTCATGGTTTAAGAAAATTTTGCCACACTGTGCTTATTGCTATAATACGGTACTATCTACAAAGGCATCGTTCAAAAGTAATTCCCAAGTTATGCAAACATGAACAAATAATTAATTGTAATTCACAAGTTGATAACCAATATCAAGCAATATTAGCACTATGAATCCAGAGTTTTACTATATTGAACATATATGCAAAAATATAGAATTAGAATTGAATCCAAGCCATCCAGTTAGGCAATATGAACACAAGCAAGTTTTCATTCATCAAAATGTTCCTACAAGAGTTTATATATTATGAAGCACCATGAACACGTAGACAGTCCTAAATGCATTAGGAGGCAGACTCAGAAGCAACACCAAAGTCAAAGGAACTATAACTTACAACAATGAACCCTTCTGATACACAACCAAAATAAACCCAGGTCCACAGAAGTATAAGGACATTAACCTCAGACACATGCATATAGTAAAACTCTTTAGAATAATTAACGGTACCTTCAACTTTTACTTGAGGATCCTCTTCTTTCTTTGAATTTGAACAGTCTTTGGCCACTTTACGAATTAAGTAAGGTCTCTCTTGGGAGGCAATGGACGATTATAAAAAGTGGGTTGACGACTTACTGCAAGAATTGAACAAAGAAAATGGAAGCCAAGTCATCTCACAATTTCAATGAAATACCCAAAAACAAAACAATTAATTTAATTGAACAACTGGCAATTTAAACACAAACTTGACAATAAAAATGAGGTTGAGAACGAAACCAATCGGAGGGAACAAACAACGATAGCCTTACGGCAATGTATTCAACAGTAGATCTGCGTTGACGGCAGTGAAGGTTAAGGACGGAGGAGAGAAGGGGAAAGGAAAAGCTGCTGTGAACCGACGGAGGGGTTTTGCTGATGTGCTTGAGTTTCAAATTTCAGAGTTAAAATTAGGCGGGTTTTGAAATTTAGGTCAGTTTTAAGCCTGATTGTAATTAAAAACCGGTTTTAAAAGTAATATTTAAGATCGGTTATTAATAAATAACCGGTCTTAAAAATAGAAACTTTTTAAGATCGATTATTAATAATAACCGGTCTTAAAGTTTTAATATTTAAGACCAGTTTTTATTTATTACCGGTCTTAAAAATAATAGACATTTTATTTTTTTATTTGTCTCTAATTCAGATAATATTTGCTAGACCGGTTATGTTTATAACCGGTCTAGAAAATATATTACATATATATATTTTTTAATTGTATATATTTTAAGACCAGTTTTTATTATAACCGGTCTAAAAAGTAGTTTTAAGACTAGTTGTATGAATAACCAGTCTTAAAATTTGATCATAATTACAAAAATGCCACCGGTCATATTTTTAAGACCTTATCCGATATAACCGGTCTAAAAACCCTTTTCTGTACTAGTGCCTTCGAACATTGGAAAGATTGTTTGAACATAAGGAAAGATCTTTTGCACACGGGGAAGATTGTATGAACATAAGGGAAGATCTTTTGCATGTAGGGAAAATTATTTCAAGAATGGAATTAAATTACAAAGGTGATAGCAAAATAATAATTTTTTCAATTTAGCCCAAAAATTAATTATTTTTCAATTAATTGGAGTTAATTTCAATTAATCAAGAAAAATAAAGAAAAATATGTAATATGGATTATTCTTAATGGAATAAATTAAGAATTGTAAAATTAGAGGGACTTGGGTATAAATCAATTAAGGGAATTATGGAATTAGAGAAACATATTTTTCTTTTCTTCTCCTCCCTAATTTTCGTCCAACCCATGAAGATAAGAGGAAAAATTCAATTTCATGAGCACATGTCCAAAAGGCTACATGAATAAAGTCATGATGGCAATGCTACATGGACATGGTACTTATGGCCAATTATGATAATGGTTGAGTGATTGGTTAGATTAAATGTTCAGTGCATGATGGGAGGATAAGCTTGAGTGAAGGAATGAAAGAACTTGAGTGCATGGAGAAGTGCAAACTTGGACTTAGTTGAAAGAAAAATTGGTTGGTTAGAGTAAGGGAGAAGGGGACGGTTTTGTGGACCAAATCAAGGGGAGAATTTGGTTCAATCCTAAGTGAAATCTAATGGAGCAAGTAGGTCAAATTATGAAAGAAGTATGGAGCAAGTATGGCATAAAGTGAAGAGGTATGGTGGAAGCATGGAGGCAAGCATGGCATAAAGTGAATAGGTATTGTGGAAGCATGGTGGAAGACATGTGTCACCATATCAACCCTGCTTGATGAAATCAATGATTAGAAGGAAAGAAGAGGAATTTAATAAAATACATTGTCTTCCTTTTTCATGCAACATTTCGGCCAAACCAAAGAAGAGAGAGAGAGAGAGAGAGTTTGAGAAAACTTTGAAGACATAAAGAGAAGGAGGAAGAGAAAAATCAAGGTAGGTTTGTGATTTCTTAAGATTTCCTTCTAAACTAGCATAAACTTCTTCCCTAATCTCTATTTCTCTATGAAATCCATGGTTTAGCAAGCTTATCTTGAGCCCAAGTAGAGAGGAAGGAGGAAATTTAGAGATTAAGAGGAAAAGAACTCAAAAGGTAACTTCACAAATCCTAAAACTATGTTAGTATGTGATTGTTGTTGATGAT
The DNA here is from genome assembly GCA_963242795.1 of Inga leiocalycina. NCBI lineage: Eukaryota > Viridiplantae > Streptophyta > Magnoliopsida > Fabales > Fabaceae > Inga > Inga leiocalycina. The sequence goes on from OY725330.1 coordinate 5,818,813, forward strand.
TGTGGGTAGTTTTAGTTATTTTGTGGGATTTGTAAATTTGGAAAAGCTATAACCCTAAGGGGTTATGCTGTCCAAATTTCTTTGAATCATGGTTAAGATATGTTTAAATAAGTTAATAAAGGATTAGAAGTGGAAAAGTACAAGTTTTGAAAGCAAAAATATAAAACTTTATTTTTCCATTTTTTTGTGAAACATTCGGGCAGAACCAGAACAGGGGCTAGAAGCTGAATTTTCATAAAATAAATGGTTCCATTAGATTTAGTCAGCAAAAATATGTGGGATTACAGTTGGACACATTTTCGGTAGAGGCCGAAAAAGCATAATTACGAAAACGCCCATGAAATCCCTAAATCGAGGCTATCAAGGGTATTTTCCTAATTTGACAGTGAATTTGGTAATTTTGAGCCCAGAAATAGATTCCTTGGGCAAAAATAAGTCAAGATAGCCTAATTCAAAATTTTGGGAAAACGTGCCATCGGGTCGAATACGGCAAAGCCGGGAGGGGGTCCCGGGAGCATTTTGGTAAATTTCCACCATAGACTAATATAACTATAAGAAACCACCATAAACTAATATAACCACAAGAAACACTATGGTAGAGTCTAAAATGATACTTGAATAGGTTATGACGTATTTCTTGTACATTTAATATTTTAGGATCAAGTCGAAAGTCGGAACGACATGTTTTACGAGACACATCTAAAGAGGAATCTATAAAGCTTTGAGGTAGGAATATTATCCTTCATACATCATGCCATAGTTATATGATTGTGTGGTTGCCATTGTTGTAAATGTACTTTATTAATCAATATGTTTTGTCAAGAGAAGGGCCAGTAGTGCCAGAGGCACTTATACTAGAGTTGATGAGAACCCAACCAATGCAGAATAGTGGGGCTGGGGCCTACTCATGTATACATGCAGACGATGTGTTTATATTGTTAATTAATTGGTGCATATATGGCTCATATTATATTTACTTTTCACATTTTCTATGAACGATAGCATGTTTTTACTAGGATTCTTCAGAATCTCACCCTATTTTTAAATAAACATCTCAGCAAGTATCAATGGATCAAAAGGCAAAGGCGTAGACGCCGAGAAGTAATTGGCTCGTGTTTCAAGGTGAGGTCAAAATCGTGATTATAATTTGTTTATTTTAGATATTTTGGAGAATTATGTAAATATTAAGTTTCCGTTGTATTTTCTATATTTCTATAAACAAATATTTTTATCAGTATAACTGTACTTTTCTGTATGCCCATTGAATTCTGTCTTTATTACTCTTCGATTATCGAAATGGAAACGGGTGTTGACAGATTACATACGGAAGATTGTTTGAATACAGGGAAGATATATTGCATACAAGAAAAGATCTTTTACACACGGGGAAGATTGTTTGAACACAAGGGAAGATATTTTACATATAAGGAAGATTGTTTGAGTACAAAGGAAGATCACATAAGGGTAATGTGGTCATTTTACTTCCTATTTTATTTCTCATAAAGGACATTAGTATTTCAGGTTCCATTTAACAATTAATTTATTAAATAGGTATTTATGCACTATCTTCCCAAATTTTTTTTAGTAATTTTGCTTTTAATTCTGGATCAATTAAGAACGTTAAGTTGTTTATTGGTGGCATTGAGTTTCTTTCATTTTTTTTTCCTTCCTCATTTTCTTTTTATAATCTCATATCCACTATTAGATTAAAAAAATAAATAACTAAAATTTAATATTTTATAAAATTATTGCTATAAATATAAATAAATAAATTTAAACTTTTAAAATCCGATCTATACGATTCATAACTATAATAAAAATAAATAAATAAATTCTAATTTATAAAATATTATAATAACAAATTTATAAAATATTAAAGATCTATAAACCATCCATTTTATGATTTAAGGGTGGAGATGGAATTATATGAGAAAGAAAAAGGAGAGTATCTTCTTCCAAATGACAATATATATATATGTATAGGGGCTACGATGACCAGTGTTTTGGAATTCAGATCAGACAGGCCGGTCCAGCCCGAGAACCGGCGAATTGATCCGGTCTAGTGACCGAATCAGTTCACCATTTTTTTTATTTTTTTAAAATTTTATTTTTAAATATTTTTCCTTAGAATTTCATATTAATAAGCCTAAAATATTCAATTTCTCACTGGTTTAGTCTCAGTTTAGCTCCGGTCTAACCCTTGACTCAATACCTTGACCGATCCAATGACCGGCCCGGGTTTCAGAACCTTGACGATGACACAAAATGAATCAATTATCAGATAACATTAATATAAAAATCTGTAAAAGTTTTATTATGCATATGTGAAGGCATTATAATAGTATATTTCATTTTTAACACTGATCTTTTTCTGATACGATTGTGTGGCGCTCATTACCATTTATCTATAAAGTTTAAGCTATATGCGCTGTTGGTGTTGTTTCTTCTTCAAAAAAAAGTATATTGAAATAAAAAAAATTATATGTCTGCTGGAATGAATAAATAACGTAACATTTTGAACAAAAAATAAATAAATAAATAACGTAACGGGGTTCGCTATACTATTTTCCGTTTCGGATGAAATTGTTATTAATATATGAATAAAGAAACCTCTTCGCTCGTGTATAATGGGATCTACAATCACTTGGTGGCTTGGTGCATATGTTTACCTCACGATATCTCTGTTGATTATATATATTAAAAGATTTTCATCAATAAATAATTTAAATACTCATAAAATGATTAAGATGTTATGCAAGTGGGACATATAAAATGTATTCGATTATATTAAAAAATCAAAATATTAGAAATAAAATTTATAGACGTACACTACTACAAAAAAGCAAAACTGTGGCGCTTAAAATTGCATTAGCTGTGGCGCTTGCGAAATGCCACCTATCTAGATGCCACTTAAAGAAGCTGTGGCGCTTGGAAGCGCCACAGATTTTTAAAAATTTTTTTTTTTTAAAATAACCTCCTGTGGCGCCTGGCCGGCCAGGCGCCACAGGAGGTCTGCCTACTGTGGCGCCTAGCTGGCCAGGCGCCACAGTAGGTGTTTTTTTAAAAAAAAAAAAATTTTCGTTCTGGTTTTTTTTTTTGAAAACATACTCCATGCATCTAGAAACATACTCCATCTAGAAACAAAACTAGAGATGGTCCACACTAAAAGAAAAATCCGACAGAGAGAGAGAGAGAGACGCATGGCAACACATATATACTATAAGAGGAAGTTTGAAAACGTACTCCATCTAGAAACAAAACTAGAGATGGTCCACACTAAAAGAAAAATCCGACAGAGAGAGAGAGAGACGCATGTCAACACACGGATTATTAGATTAGCAACTCTCATCAATTTAAATTTAAATATTATTTCTAATTGAGATACACTATTATTTCTAGTACAGCTCTTCACCCACGGACATGGCCGAAAATATATATACATGCATATATGCGTGTCTTAACAGGGAAAAACAGCATCGCAAGCATGCCATTAAAAAAAAACGCAGAACAACCTGAAAAAAATATTAATAAAAAGAAAACGCAAGTTGAACTTACAGATTGAGCAGTGGAGTGGGGGACCACGTAATTGCCGTTGGTGACGCAATCTTCAGTGACGAAAGGAAGAAATTTGAGCTACCAAATGGAGTGGGGACCAAAATATTGTAGACAAAACAAAGAAAAGGGAATAATGGGAAAGGAGTGGGGTTGGCAGTTGGGAAAAAACAAAGACGTGTGCGCGTGTGGGTGTAGTTTTAAGATGTAAAGATAAGAAAATGGAAGGAAGGGGAGAGCACAACAGATAGATGAAAGTGAAAATGAGAGAGGGAATGATTAAAGGTAGAGGAAAAGGTAAAGAAAGAGATGGGGGTGTAGGCGCGGGAAAAGGAAAGTGATTGGGGAGGGGGGAGGCGGTAAAACAAAAGGATAAGGGGGTGGGGCGGGATGGGTTCTGATTGGTGGGGAGGGGATAGGAAATCCAAATTTTTTTTATTTTTTAAAATGGTCAGGGGTGGCGCCTGACCAGGCAGGCGCCACTCCTGAAAAAATTTTTTTTTTTTTTTTTTTTAAAAAAATGGTCAGGGGTGGCGCCTGACCAGGCAGGCGCCACCCCTGACAAAATTTTTTTTTTTTATTTCTAAAAAAGGTTCAGGGGTGGCGCCTGACCAGGAAGGCGCCACCCCTGACAAAAATTTTTTTTTTTTTAAAAAAAGGATCAGGGGTGGCGCCTGCCTGGTCAGGCGCCACCCCTGATCCGAAGTTAGTGTGGCGCCTGGCACACAGCTGGTCCCAGCTAGTCAAGAGTGACGCTTGCCTGGTCAGGCGCCACACTTGACCATAACAGCTGTGGCACCTATCCTCCCAGGCGCCACAGCTGGTAAAAAAAACAAACATAAAATATAAAAAAATTAATAAATGAGCAGCTGTGACACTTCATTAAGGAAGTGTCACAATATGTGCGCCACCTTTCGCCCTTTTTGTAGTAGTGGTAATTCAATAATATAATAAATCATAATTATTATATCTAATAACAGTTAATAAATAATAAATAAGATAATAATAAAAAATATTATAATTTAATTTCATTTTAAATGATTTATAAATAAAATACTATAAAAGAAGAAGAAATATAAAATATCTTATAGAAAATAAAAGATAATTGAGGAATCCAATTAAAAAAGGGAGGGAGGCTCCCTTTTATACAGCATGAGCCCCCCTTTGCCTTACAAAACAAAGGACGTGAGACTATTTTTCCAAGTCCAACACAGGGTATATGTTAAGAAAACCAAAGCATATTAAAAGTCGTATTTGTGGCTGATCGATTATTATTATTATTATTGTTATGATTATGAATAGTACTATGCATGTTAGATCGCAAGTAGAAATAAACAATTAAAAGAAAAAATCAATGTAATAGAATTCAAATCGGACCGGAAACCGGTCAACCAGTTGGTAGACCAGTCCCATCTGGAATTTTTTATTTTTCAAAAATTGATTTTCGTAAATTTTTTTTAAATTTCATATTAATAAACTAAAAATCTTCAATTTTTCACCGGTTTTATTCCGGGTTAATTCCGATCTGATCCATTAACCATTGACCCAATATCCTAACCGATTCGGATTTAATTATCTTGAAAAAAAAAAGAAAATACATATGTTATTAATATTTTCATCTATCCCATATTCATAGATTCAAGCGAATTGAATTTGAATAATTTGCTTCCACATCACCCGCTGAATTTGAGTTTGTTTCCACAATACCAACTCCCATTCTTCTACGTATATTTATTCCCTCGAGCTCTAGGAAAAGCTCGCATACCAAAACTATAGACTATTACTTATTAAATTAAATACCAGCTAACACGAGACTATTATTAAATTAAATTTGAAAAAAAAAATGCATTCTTATTTTAATTTTCACATGCCACTCTCTGACAAATTTAAAAGGCAAAAGCATCGTATATGAATCTATGATGCTTATCTTTTTTTCTCTTTGGGTGGTATTTCAGAAGCGTTTATGCGCACGCACATCTTGTTTTTCTTTTCCTTTAGCCATGGTTCTATATATGCTTCTTAAGCATGCTATCTGCAACACCTCATGCCAAATAATTAAATAATTAACTAAGGTATTTTAAATATCACTATGAATGATGTTTAACATCTAAATCGTCAAAATACAAAATTAGCTCAACTAAAACCCATATCACAGTGTCAAATTAAATCCCTACAATTTTCCAATAAACAAAATAAAATGCGGAAGTTTTAAAGTCATGGCAAATAAAAATGACATAACATGAGTTTTAAGAGTACAAAAAAGCCTTCAAGGCTTACTCCATATGTGTCTTTTCTTGTTCCCTATAAGTATAATCACCTGAAAAATGCTAATATAAGGGATGAGATTCCACGTCTCAATAACTATTGAAAATTTTTACCGTACACAAGCAAACCACATATGATAAAAATAAGGAACTAATTATGTATATATTTGTATGAACCATAATTCTCGTAAAAAAAAAATTACCAATTTAATCATCATTATATCAGTTTTTATTTTCATCACAACATATAGTACACAAATATGCAACATACAAGATGTAACCTCTCTTATATTACCGTTTGTCCTTATACTGCTGACTGGAGCTATAGGGTAACACACAATATAACAGGAACTCATCCATTTGACTGAATTGTCTCAAGCTCACCAGTTCTTGAAGTACACTAGGCCAAAGGTATAGAGGTTAAATTTGGATTATGGCTTCCCTCCTTAGAAAAACACAACTAAGGAAGTGTCACATGTCCCACAACTCCAACGCAATCCTGATCAAAGGAAAACATGAGAGAATGAGCTCTGACAAGTGCCATTCACTGTGTACCGAGTGATGTCATACCACATGGTAAAAGATCTCATCAAACAAAGTCCTCCTTACCCCAATCCATCACAAATGCAACCCCATGACAATGATGTTTAATCACAAATACATATAATATCATTAAAATATAAGGTACAATAAATCATGCTTTCATTCGTATCAAATAACATCACATATTCAAAGATGCATGCCTAGAAGGAAACAATAATCCTACAATACATTAATTAATTATAGATAAACTTTTAACTATGTAAATAAAGTGAGTTATAAAAGAATTTACTTGTAAATTTACTTACCTGAGAATTTACAATATATACACATATACATATAATTCAGTCCATATTTTTCCTTTATAAAAGATAGTCATTTACAATTCACAAGTATATAGAAGATTATTCAGAGTTACTTGTTACTCCCCATCGACAAGTAATTACACAAGTGTTACTCTAGAGCTCTCAATAAGAGCCTCTAAAATCACACAAACAAATATTTATTAATATATTAATTAAAACTGCTCTAAAGTATTAAAATTACCCTCTATGACTAATAGTATACACACTTAAATTTCAATGGATTCCACTGTTTTTGTTTAGATATAGTATTATTTGGGAATAATTTTTTTATAAAAGGCAACAAATTTTAAATATATAAAAGTTACACACATATATGATGACAGAGACGTGGGAAAAAGCAAAAAAACAGGGCTTGGTTGGTGGAGCTGGTGGATATTACATACACACACACACATTTCGTTTTTTAAAAAAACGAGTTTGACGTGTCCTCGGCAACAACTCAAACAATTAAAAAAAATAAAGAAGGTAGGAGGATACAGTTTGACGGCAAGGGTAGGAAAAAAGAATGGGAAATAAAAGACGACAAAAATAAAGAGATACGCAGAGTAGAAAATTGGTCAAAGGCTTGGACATTGATAAATAGAAACCTGTACACACACACACCAAAAGGACCCAGAAACAAATGTTAAATTTATGGGGTAATTATAATGAAATCCCACACAAGAGAAAAAATGAAGAAATAGTTTCAGAAGTTGTCAGTGTAAGCTCCTCAACTTGTTAATGGATACTCCTCGACTTGTCATTAATAACTTCAGGAACCATTTTTTCATTTTTTTTTTTTGTATGGGACTTCATTATAATTGCCCCGAAATTCATCACGAGCCTTTATTTTGATCTGACAAGTCGTGAATTTAAATGGTCTTGGGGACCCAAAAAAATTAAAAAAATTAAAAAATAAAAGGTAGAAAGGACAAGGGTTTAACAATAGCACCAACAGGTAATAGAAAACTATATATATATATATATATACACTCACAAACATACACGTAGGGAGAGAAAATGAATGTTAGGTGGGTTTCGGGACAGTAGTATACACTTTCTTACACAAATTAGGTGATCGGAGTTGGTGAGTTTTCAGAGAAAACAATTAGAATAATATACACCCAAGAAAAGGACGAATTAGCAATAAGATTATTAGCCTCTCCTCACACCGACTATAGGAATTCTGGAAGCGGCTTCTCTTCTTTACCCTATGATCCGCTGCCCTTGTTTTCTATCAACCTGCGTCATTTTAGCGCTAAAAACCAAACAACGAAAAATCGGATCGGGCAATGAACCGGTCACAGCACAGGTTCAAGTTAGGGTTAATGGGTCAATCGGGGTTTAACCGGTAGTTGAACCGGTCATATTAAAATATTATAATTTATTAGTGATAATATATATTAATATATTTTTAAACTTCTATAGATAAAAATAAATATTTTTAGAAAAAAAAATGTTTAAAATCTATTAGTATTAGTTATAATACCTATATTTATGCAAAGATATCTCATTTCCTATAATTATTATATCTTTTTAAATAATTTTTTTCATTATTTTCTTCATTTTTTTAGATTTGTTCTTTCTTTATCTATTTTTCTCTTCATTTTAGTCTTCAACTTTCCATTTTGCCCTCAAAAAACACAAAATAAAAATTTGGAAAATTTTTTTTATAAAAAAGAAAGAAACCGGGTCAACCGGTTGGACCATCGGTTTTGCCGGTTCTGACCGGTCCGACCGGTCTGACCGGTTTACTGATCAAACTGGACCAGACCAGGGACCAGTTCCTGGTTCAACCGGTCGAACCGGCCGGTCCGGTCCGGTTTTTTGTACTCTGCTAAAAACTCAAGCCCCCACTTTTTTTTTTTTGAAAATAGCATTTATCATCTTAAAATATTTTTTTAATAGTAGTTAGTATTCTGAAATATTTTTGGTGCAATTTTTTAGGATGTTTGATACACTAAAAATTAGTTTAAGATATGAGATAATACTGAAAAAATATTGCAGAATAATGAATGATATTTAAAAAATACTTTAGGATATCTACAATATTTTTTCAAGATCCTAAAATAATTTTTTAGTGTTATCTGGTATCTTGAAGTATTTTTTAGTGTCATTCAGTACTCTAAAATATTTTTGATATAATATTTTAGAATGTTTGATGCACTAAAAATTAGTTTAGAATACTAGATAATACTAAAAAAATATTATAAAATACTGACGGGTACTAAAAAAATATTTCGGTATGATGAATGCTATCTTAAAAAAAAGTGAGGAATTTAAGTTTTTTGCGTCAAAACGACATAGGTGAATAGAAAATAGAAAAGAAGGGGAGCGGATGATAACGGAAAAGAAGAGGAGCCGCTCCCACCTATATTCTATTTCTTTAGGCCCTGTTTGGTATGTAGTATTTGAGGGCAGAGAATGAGATTGGATCAGGGATTGAGTCAGAATATATCGTTTGATATGAGGGGCTATGGGTAACCAGGGATTGGGAGTACCACAAAAGTGGGATTGCTACAAAGCCACCTTCCCCTGATATTGTATTTTGAATCCTAGGATTGCAAAATTATGAAGACAAAAATATCCTTGATTAAAATATTTTCAGTAAAAAATAATCCTGATTTTAACCTAAAATTAATCCCTTTCACACATAATCAATCCCTCCTTGTTTTTTTTCTCACCATCGAAATCCAATTATAAAACACATTGGATGAAGAAATAATTTCATGACAATCAATAGAAGTTAGATAAATTGTTAGCAGATAAATCCCGCTAACAGATCTTTCAAAGATTACAAATAGCAGTTAAATTAGGCAATAAAAACTTTCGATTGAATAAAAGTACAATTCTCCCGAAATTGGCACAACTACTACCAAAGATGGCAGTATAAAGAAGATTTTGAGTGGCAAGGGCAACAAACCTCTCTTCTAAAGGAGTCAAAGGGGGACCTTTGTTTGGCTAGGCCGCTAGGGGTCGGAGAGACTCGTCGTTGATGAGTTCGATGATAATTTTACCCAGGACTTGGATGATAGATTGATTAAGTTTGGGATTTAGGGTAAGGATATTTGGGTCTTTTTATAATTATTATCTGTTTATTAAATATGATTAGTGAAATCATTTTCTCTAATTATTATCTCATATCAAACATATTTTTAAAACATCAATCTCAGTCTCAATCCCAATCTCAATCTTATTCCCAATCCATCAAAATTCAATGTCTCATATCAAACAGGGCCTTAATGTGGAAGATGACAAAACCAAAAATATAATGAAAGGGCCAACTACAATGGATTATAAAGAATGAAAAGACAGGGCACCAGATTTTGAAAAAAAATATGTTCCCTCTCGTCCTAATTATCAGACATATTTATCTAACTTTAGAGAAATTAAGAATAGTGGTTAAATTAATTAATCATATTTATTTTCCTAAAATACCCTTTTAAAATTTTAAAATGGCATCTAATTACTTTGATTATCTGTTTTTTTTTATCTCTCCTGCCTCACACACGACTTCTCCAAGCTCTCGCACAATTTAGTGTCGTCAATCTCCTTCAACAACTTCTGATCTCCTCTTATTAGATTATTAATGTGTTTAATTATTATTGAGAAAGTATTAATAGGAAATATTTTGGAAAGAAATTGATAAAAATTAAAATTTTATCCTATAATTAGAATTAAGATGAATTCTTAAATATTATCCTATAATTAAGATACGGGAGATAAATAAAAGAAGGAAATGAGGATGGTGAAAAGACATGAGTAACAGTGACAGAGGAGGAGGAGCGCGAATCTGAAAAGTGAACGGGAGAGAGAAGAGTGAGAAGCGGCGCCTTTGGGATATCTAATGAGTGGATGAGATAGATTATTTATATGAGAAAATATTTAGGGTAGGGTTTTTTTTTTTATTAAAATAATAATTTTTTTAGAAATCATTATTTTTGTTCTCTCTGTTTTTTTTAACTTTTGAATGATATGCAGAGTTATGGAATCTAGATCGGATCGATCGGTCCGGCCTGAAAACCTCCGAACCGGTCTGGAAATCGATTTGATCCGGATTCCTATTTTTTTAAAAAAATTATATTTTTTTTAGAATTTTATATTAAAAAGTCTAAAATCTTTAATTTCTCACCGATTTGGTCCCAGTTTAATTCCAGTTTGATCCTGATATAACCCACTGACTATTAACCCAGTACCTCAACTGATTCAGTACCTTGTTCTGGTTCATGAACCTTGATGATAAAACAAGTTTACACACATATACTCAAATATTAAAATAATTATTTTAATAAGATATTTTAGTTGACCGTAGTTTTCTTTTGATTTTTTTTCCTTAAAACTTATATTTTTTTTATTGTTAATTTATTCTATACTCCTTGACTAACTACTCCCTTTAGTCATATTTATAAATAATTTTTTTATTGTGTGAAATATACTGATAATTCACAATAATAAATATGTAAAAAATGTCATGTTTTTTTATATATGGCAAAAAAAATCAAGAAAAGAGTATATGAGAGATAATGTGTATAAGATATGAGAAAAAATGAGTATTTAATAAAAGTAAAATAAAAAAAGAAGTTTACATTTTCAGACAAAAAGTGAAAGTTGTTTATAAAAAGGACCAGCTCCATAAGATAGAGAGTTACTTATAAATAGGACCGGAAAGAGTAAAATTTAAGCTACAACTAACTTTAAACCCTAAGGGCATGTTTGGTTGGAGGGGAGGGGATGAAAAATGAGCCCTCTCCTTGTTTGATATGAAAAATTGGAGAGGAGGGGCTCAAAGAAGGGACTTCAAATCCCTCCCATCCCCTCAATCTTGTTCCCTCTAAATTGGGAGGCTTTGGAGGGGATAAAAAATGAGCTCCTCCCCTTCCATCCCCTCCTTTTGAACCAAACAGGCTCTAAAGATTTAAGGATGTTACACTATCAGTGGTTGGGTATTCTTGATTGTGCATATCATAAAAAGATCTAAATTGGGTATGTTTGTATTAGCGTTGAGATTGCTTACAAGCTGTTTTTTACGTAAATCGAGATAAAACTCCTCTTACCGATTTATCTCGTATATCATAAATCACAATTAAAAAACTGTTTTTAAGCATTTCAATAACTGTTCTAAATAAGCACTATAAATAAATCGAAGGGAGCAAAACCCACTTCTCTGTGTGTGTATGTTATGCTTTGAAAATGAATAATTAGTCCTTAGTTATTTACCGAAAATTATCTATGGTACAGCGAATTTTTTATATGAGTTTCACAGGTGGGTAAAGGAATTGTTGTTGTAGGTAATGATTTTATTTAATCAAATAAAAAGATTAATGTTCAATATATCATATAAAATTCAAATAATTGTAAACTATCCCTTCGCGCGTTGTTATTTCAGAAGCATTAGAATGTGTAATTTACTAGTTTTTTTATTAGATAGGGGTCAATATCATCATCCCTTTGGCTGCTTGAATCCAAATTCTAATTTTCTAATGATTAAACGTCGCGTCAAACGTCCAAAGAGAAACTTTGGTCTGGGGAGGAGATATTGCATTATTGCGGGGCCGACTTATCTTAGGGACGAGCATTTCATTTTCAGTAAAAATTGAAATATAAGAATTTATTAAATTAAATCGAAACCGAAAAAGAGAAGAAACGGAATTGAAATAATTCGGTTTGGTTTCGTTTTTTATAAATAAAATCAAAATTTTTTCATCTTCCCAATTAAATTAGAATATCTGAATTTTTAATAAATAAAATTTAATACAAATTATAAATTGAATAGCCTCAATAAAATTTAAGGAAAGATGATATAAAGTATAAACAATATATATGATCAATGTAGTATTGACACTTAATTAAATCAAAGAAAAATGTGAAAAAAATATTATATGGTGTATTCTCTATATTTTTCGATTAAAACTGAATTTTTTTATAAAACCAAACCTAACCGAAACATAAAAAAAAGCTAAAAAAAAAGAACCGAACACCGAAAAAACCGAAGTGTGTTCGATTCGGTTTTCGGTTTCAGTTTAATTTTGCTCACTCCTAACTTGATCAATTAAAAAAAACAAAAAAGGAAAAAGTATACATTACTTCTCTAATTTTTTGTTATGTAATGTTTAAGTTTTGATTCTTTAATTTTACAAAATATTTTTTAAGCCTTTTAGTTCTAATATTATTAGTTTGATTCTAGCTTCTCCGAAATTTATATAATTCTTGATCTTTCATTGTAATTAACACCCTTAACAAGTGTATAAATGTCATTATCCCCATAAAATATATAATTCGGGATAACATCATAACAGCGAGGTTCTAAAAGGATGGCCTATTTATGTTAGGACAAAACTTAGGTTCAGTTAGTTATAAAAAAAAAAAACTTAGGTTCAGTTTCTTAGCCCCATTAGGCCAAGTTAGCCAATAACATGTTGCCAGGTGGATTATTTTTACACATCACCATTTAACCCTGTCAAGCCACCGTTACCCATTGAAGTTTCTTCTTCTTTCTTCATCGTTAACCTAAATAATTTTTCACTTCACCGAAAACCCCCTGCCCCCTTGGCAGCGTAGCTCCATTGCGATCGGAGCACGACCACCCCTCTTCTCCCTTGCAACTCTCGAGAAATTCTTAACTGCCGATGAGCATTCTCCTTCCATAAAGCCATATCTGAGAAATCTGGCATGGATTGATCAAGAACATAGTACTCTCTATGTCCACCATTTGAGCAATCAAGCTCTTGTTACTGAGTAATGAACTTGAGTCGAAACTTTGATTCTCTCAATTGAGCATAAGCTTCATATCTGGGTTATCTCTCCATAGGTCTTCGATCTAGTGCGATGAGTGTCAAGGGAAGAGGGTGGTTGGAGCCGGATATCTGAACAATTTTGGTTGGTCGAAGATGGTGGTTAGTGATCCACTGTTCATATTTGAGTAGTTTTGGTTGTTGCCTTTACTCACAGTAAAGGATGAATCCCCCTCTGAGATGAATCGCAGGACTTCCAAATGGGCCTTCAATCGATTTCTTTAAAAGGCTTGTGCAGCTTCCCATGCCTCTCCCCCTTCTTCTTCCTCCAATCCTGACAAAAATGATGACCCCCATTCCCAAGAATGCCGCTCTATTCTCCAAAGATTGAAGAGGTTCTTTTGGCCAAGGAATAGTGGGTTGATGCAATAGAGAAGAAGAAATTGCAGTGGGTAACGGTGGCTTAACAGGGTCAAATGGTGATGCGTAAAAATAATCCATCTGGCAGCATGTTGTTGGCTAATTGGACCTAATAGACCTAAAAAACTGGACTTAAGTTTTGTCCTTTATGTTATTAAGCACGAGGACTGGAAATAAAAAATAAAATTAACTTATCTTCTCATATTTAAATCTGCTATATTTTCAAGTAGAGTTGTAAGAACCTCTTTAACCAGTAAATTATATCCGAAAGTCAAGTGTTCAAATCGGAAATAGTAAACTTTGTTTTCTTTGGCCCACAGTGGAAAAGGTAAATTGTACGTTTTAGTTCAAGAGTAAGTTATTAATTTTTCTTTTAATTATATTGGGGATCAATTGTATATCAAAAAAAAATATTGGGGATCAATTAAGAACATTAAGTTCTTTACTGGCATTTGTGAATGTTTATATATGTATTCATCCAATATCCAGAACATGTTAGCTATTAATTTCAGGCCTCTAGTATATATATCATCTCCCAAAGAATCTGCAAAGTAAAGCCTTAAGGGGCTACAGTGACAAAATGAATCAATTATAAGATTACATTAATATAAAAAATTGTAAAAATTTTTATTATGCATAACTGAAGGCATTAAAATAGTATATTTCATTTTTAACACTGATCTTTTTCTGGTACAATTGTCTGGCACTCATTACTATTTATCTAAATTTAGATATTACCAGGGTCTAAATTAAATGAACCGATTGGCCAAAAAAAAAAAAAATTAAATGAACCCGCTTTTATAATATAATTTTTTTTCAAAGAATTGAAATTCACGCGCTTAAGGCTTGATTAAGAGATTGAATCAATCTATTATATCTATTGCAATCATTGTTAGTAATAAATTAAAGCTGCATTATTAGTAAGTTTCTGGACTTCTAGCTGCACATATCCGGACGTCTTTCCTTTTTTTATATCTTTTTATACATTATTGTTGTCAAACTTATAAGTTTGAGTAAACTCAAGAAAATGACATAAACTTATATTGGGAATTCGAATCATAAATTTTTAAGAATTTATTTTCACCATTAAATATGTATTAATTGTGTATAATAAATTGTTAAAATATAAGAAAATGACAAAAATTTGATTTACGTATATTTTAAATCTAAATAATTGAAATTAAATCCATCAACATTTATAATTTATCGTATTTAATAAAGAAATTTCTATAAAATTCATATATAAAGTTGTTAAACATGATCAAATAAAAAAAATTAACACGGATTTAAGGTGAATTAACATGATTTTATAAGTTAGAAACATAAAAAAATTTAAACTTAGTGTATAAACTCATGAATTTAATCTAGTTTACAACGGTCATGAGTTTACCAGTAACTCGACTCGATTTGGTAAGCTGGAAACGTAAAAATAATAAACTCAGAAAGTCAACTCGCGAATTTGATAACAATGCCATACACTTCCTCTCCACAATCTAAATTATTTCAACTAATTGATCGAAATTGAAAAATTGTAATTAACTCATTAAATTTACCTTAAATTGATTTTTTTAACTTTACTCATATTAAATAAGGTTTTAAACAAGAGAGAAAAAAAATACAATGAGTTAAATATTTTTTTTGCCAGAACAATGGGCTTTATTGAAACATTAACTATAAGGATAAAATAAAAAAATAAGCATTATTTCTTTTCTTAGTGACTTATGTTGGGGGTCGAATAGAGTATTCAAAAATGTTGCAATAATTAATGCCCAGATAGGCGATTTGGCATTGTCTTCATAAATAGATAATCAATAAACTTGCGATGATATAAATTAATATTATATAGATACACGCAAAAGATCGAGATGATGATGTGTTTTTATACAAAGGTCAAGATTGGTAGGGCCTACATTGAAATGCAATCCGAAGGAGAAGATTGTCCCTTGCAACAATACATGTATAAGGCGTCCATTAGAATCTATAAATACCACCTACATCTCTTTAGCATGCCAAACCACAAAGCCCAATATTTTACATATAAAGTTCATAGTTTCAATATTTACTCTCTTTTGAATTTACCATTGTTTTAGCAATGGGGCTTCATTCTAAATATCCAATGATCCTTGTTTGTGTGTTGCTCTTGCCTGCTCTATGCCTCTCCCAATTCACATACTCCAAAACCACCTTTGACACTAGACCCGGTGGTGGTGGAAGCCCAAGTACGTAAAACTCTCCTCTCCACACACACACACGCATCACCTTCTGTGTATTATATTCAAAATCAAAACCATGTTTATATGCAAAGCCATGGCTCAGCCTAGAGGCTATTAGCTTGCAACATGAGTTCTATCTTACTTTAAAAATCAACCTACAAGTTCTTATAATTTTATTTGATTCTTAACTAAGTCTTTGTAATATTTTTTTTTATCAAGTTCTTAAGATTTCACCTGTTTTTAACGAGGCCACTGTAAGTTACTATATTTTTTTCAGATCCTATAATTTCACTTGATTTTTAATCAGGTTCTTGTAATGTTTTTCCTTGTATCGATTGTACTAAAATAAAAAAACTTACATGTGGTTGTTGTTGTTGTTTTTTCCTTAGTATTTTGCTGCTGCTTAGTTTTATTGACGAAATGACACTCATACATACATATTATGTTATCAGCCGGAGCATGTGGATTTCGCGATTACGGGAGTACTGCAAACGCAGGGAGGGTGACCGGAGTGTCTGAAGTGCTATGGAGAGACGGGGCTGGATGCGGTGCCTGCTACCAAGTAAGTGTGTCGTCTTGACGGACTAATTAATTAACGACTCTACAAGTTAAACTCGTACATATCTTCAATAATGATTATACATATATATTGAAGATATGGTGTTGTAATTAATTCGATGTAACGAACGACAATGGTGTTGTAATTATTCAGGTAAGGTGCAATATTACACGATTATGCAGTAAGGATGGGGTGACGATAGTGGCAACAGACAGGGGTGGAGGAGGCGGAATAGACTTCGTTATGAGTCTTAATGGTTCCTTAGGACTTGGAGTGAACCCAGCTGCTGCGAGACAGCTCAGGAATATGGGCATCGTTGACGTCAAATACTGGAGGGTCGCATGTGCTTTCAATGGATCCACCGTTAAGATCAAGATCTACGAGGACAGCAGATTCCCTGACTACCTCGCTATTGCCGTCATCTACGTGCCTGGCTCCAAGGACGTCGTTGCCTTTCAGATATCCAACGTAAGAAGCTCTCAAAACTTAATTATTACTCTCTTCGGTCCTACATATAAGATAAAGTTTATTTTTTTAGAGAAATTAAGTAAATTAATTATATTAACTTAGAATATTTATATTTATATTTTTTTTCTCCAAACTAATTAGTTTAACTAATAAACTAATATATAATTTAAGAATACACAACGTATGATAACGTATGATATGATTAAATAGCTTATTTAGCTTCCTTAATCTTTTCAAAGAAAGTCAACTTTGTCTTATATTTAAGGAATGAGGGAATACTTCTTGTTGTGGTACTACTAATTAACTAATTGTTATATGTATGAGTTAATTGTGGTCATCTGATGATAATGAGAAACAGAATAATGGTGGGACTTGGATCCCACTGAGGAGATCGTTTGGGGGAGTGTTTGATTTAGCAAATGCGCCACGTGGACCATTTAAGGTGAGGGTGCAATTCAGGGGGAGGCATACTTGGGTGGAGTCGCCCAACAATGTGATTCCAGCTAATTGGAAGGTTGGAGCTATTTATAACACTGGAATTCGCCTAAATCATCTGCTCCTGCAATTTGAATAATAATGCGATGATCTACGTACGTACGTACATCATAGGACGCCGTAACCTGTGTGGCTGTTGGTGTTGTGTCGTCTTCTCAGAAAATAAATACGGCGTTATTGAAAAAACATTATGTTTGTGTGTGAATCTCAATAATTAAATCACATGTGTCTGCTCTGCTGGAGTGAATATATGTATTAAGTGTTGGTCTACTTTTCATTTGTGTTGCAATTCATGTACATATGTGAATAAACAAACCTCTCTGTTCATGCAGCTGTATAATATATATATCTGCAATTTGTGCGCTCATATATATGTATGTATACATTGTACATATATATATACATACATATATATAGAGAGAGTCCCACCGTGTGCTGGTGGGTGCAATAAGCCGTATAACGAAAGATGAGCGTTTTTTCATTTCATACTTGGTGGCTTATAATCCATCACTAGATATATGCATGCCCTGATGATATTACTGATACTTCTACATAAGCGATGATACATAGATGACGCTTGACAATTACACTTAATAATTAACAAAAATAGAATTTATATATTGTGGCGTGTTTGACTAATAAAAGGTATGCAAGTGATGGCTTAAGACTTGGGAGCGGGTACAATAAAAAGAAAATATGATCACAAAAATAAACATAATACAAAATTATTTGAATATCCAATATTAAATTTTACAATATTGGTTTCAAAAAAAAAATATTTTTCTTACATATTGTGGCGTGTTTGACTTTGACTAATAAAAATAAAAAGTATGGAAGTCGATTTTGAATCCCAAAAAGACACTCAAATAATAATATAAGACAAAAAAGTGTGTCGAAGTCACATCATAGACTTTGGCCGGAGGTAAAAAGAAAACTGCCTTACGTGACAATTTATAATGATAATGATAATGATAATGATAATGATAATAATAAATAATTTAGTATTTAAATACAAAAGTATTAATTGAGAAGCGTTCCAATTTTTATTAACACAGGCAAAAAATTTAACTAACACACCATATATAAAGTAACATAGCCCACAGAATTGTTAAAACTTAATAATAAAAAACTTTAAAAAACAAAGGGACGGCGTTTGCCATCTTATTTGGTCTTACACAGAAGGCGTGTGGACAACGACAAGTTATCATGGCAGGTGGACAATGGGAACAAAACAAAACAAAGAAGGAAGGACGGACTTGGCAGATTACACTCAAACTATATAGAATGACTTAAATTTTATTTTTTACTTAAAAAAAATAATAATGAAAGTGAAATGACCCGTCTACCCTCTAATAAGAGAAGTCATTTTGCTTCACCTCCCTCAGCGATAGTGAGAGCTTCAGTAAATAGATGACCTCAAGACAAACTAAACAATACTGATTGCCCCGCCCAGTGTCGTAATGAAGTATATGTGGTTTGTTAGAAATTTTACATTCCTATATATTGCCAATAACGAGTTTAGAATTTCCAGATGAGAAAAAAGTGGAGGGGAAAAATCGTCAACAGTGGTGTCCAGCCGTCCATTGAAATGCAATCGCACATTGGCCAAAACGGCCTATGATTTGAAATATTTTCCGATATTAATCAATTAGAGATATATAATAAAAAAGCAGAAAAGGAAAAACATCAGGCCTCATAAGCCTATTGACAGTTGGCCCAAAAAACAAACATAATTTTTAAGGAAAATAATTAAGAACAATTATAATATTATATGTTCGACAGAGAACAAAATGTTGATGATACGACTACGAGTAAGCGAGACAAAGACGTGTCACCTCTCTTGAAAAGGCACTTGCCTACAAGTAAGAAATTGGAACTGTAGATATTAATCACCATCATCATATATATATATATATATATAATTGAATACGCACGTACTACCTGTGTACATCCTGTGTTCCTTTTTGCTTGGCCACCACCTCTAGTTGTTATTCTCATCGGATTTAAATATAGGATAAAATTAATTTTTTTAAGGAGATTAAAAAAATTAATTAAATTATTTTAAAATATTTATATTTTAATTTTATCCTCAAATCTAATTAATTTTACTAATAAACTAATATATAATCTAAGAATTTATAACATATGATATAATTAAATAAATTATTTAACTTCCTTAATCTCTCTAAATATCTTATATTTAAGATAAAAGGGAGTAATTGGCAAAAAAAAAAAAAAGAATATGAGGGAGCAATATATATGCGGGCCCTAATCTTTGAATAAAGTTCGCCTATTTGTATGGATCTTGCTATATAATAAAAAAAATGTTTGGGTTATAACACAGACAGCCAATTTCGCATTATAATAGGAGTCTTATACACGCGATGCAGGCGCCCAGATTTAGATAATTATTTCAACCCAAGGCTTCACTCCCTCCCGAGCTGCCTATTATGCAACCTCTGATGGCTATGGAACACCTACTACGTTAAACTCCTACCTCTCATTATATATTATATATTAGCTCTCTCAGCATATCACGTTCTTTTATATTCTCTACTATAAAAAGTTAATAATATGTATACTAGAGGAATAAATAAATAATGTGTCTGCTGGAATGAATAAATTATAGGGGTTGGTGTATTGTCCATTTATGATGGAATTTAATCAATTTATAGATGAATAAAGAGACCTCTTCGTTTATGCAACATGATTCGGTTCACTACTATAAAAAATATAAGTTGTGGTGCTTAATTTAAAGAACATTATGGTTTTCAGGAAGCGTCATAGCTTCTAACGCCATTAAATCAAGCTACAGCGTTTCTTAAATATATGAAAGCGTCGTAGTTTGATTATTTAATTTCTTTTTAAATATAAAGCTATGATGCTTGTCCAAAGAAGCGCTAGAGGAAGTGACACTTCCTATGACACTTCTCTAAACAAGTGCCGTTGGAAATCTATTAACTCCAACGGCGCTTCTCCAGGGAAGTGCAATTGGAGGTAATATATACAACAATTTACAATTTATAAATTCACAGCAAAAACCTAAACCAGAATCACACCAAATCAGAATGAAATAACTCGAATCAAAATAATTAATTTATAAAATCTGTACTAATGTATGTATTTAATCACAACGTAACAAATAACATACAACTAATTTTAAGTATCTATGTATGTAGAATGTAGACAACAAATAATTTTAATGTATAACTAATTCATAAGCAACACAAGATGAATAGGCAAGAAACAACCTACGTATGTACCTAAATATTAGCTAATTGCATGACCATATATTCACATAATTCTTCAATGATTTCATCTACTTGTTGGTTAGTCAATTGGGCACAACGTTGATCTTTATAATATTGCATAAAAAGCATGCACAGAATAAATTAAAATCACTAATAAAAATCAATTAACTTAGACACTTGTCAATGAAATTAAAAACACAACAACTGCAAGTAAAAGAATTTACTTGCGTAGGAACAAAAATTTGATTATGAGTAACTACATCTTTCATAAATTTCATAATGTAATAACTGCATTCATTATTGTTTGGTTGGAATGGGCACTACAATAATACAATGAAATAGTTAAGTAAATATTTGAAGAAAAATTTTTGAACAACAAAATTTAAGTAAATTCATATATAAGTACTGCAATATTCCTCCAGGTATAACTACAGGTTGGGTCTTTGCATGTTGAATAGCTCAATCCAGCGTTGCTTCGGTAAGCGGTCAATGCACTAACAAAATAAGTAGTGACTGATTAATTTTAGTAATTCAATAATGACACACAAATATTTACACAGACACCCATACACTTACTTATTGATTATAATATTTAAATCAGGCCAGTTATCTGGATGACCGGCCTTTAGAGAATCCAAATAGTAAATGCCAGAGATTACATGTGACACTGGATGGATAACAATCAAAATCCAGTGTCCCCTAAAATATTTTGAAGATTTTACTTTGACAATAATTTCATAGTAAAAGTGGAAGAATAAAAAAACATACATTAAAATACTGTCGCAAATAACTTACCCCAGATTGTTTGGCACAATAAAGAGCATATTAGGGGTTACACTCTGGATGAAGATGTCCTTAATATTTTTAGATTGTGTTTCCACATCTAATCTCCCCGTATGCTGGCCAAGGAGGTATGGGTTGACAAATACGAATCTATGCTCCCTTTTCGTGTGCAGTAATAGATCGTGGTACAAATGCCTTTATAGAAAATAAACAATGTCATTAAAACCAAAAAAAAAGGATGATGAATAATAATAATAGTGATAGACGATGATAATAAAGTACTTAATCCATACGTTGACCGCCGTTGCACTAAGCCAATCACGACTAAGCACTTCGTTCAGCACACTACCATCGACATGGTCGGATATATCTGTATGATCGATGTCAATATCAAAACGTATTTCCTGACCTCCTTAGTTGATAAAAAATGGTGCCAACGATGCCAATTGTTGGCGATATAAGGGCAATTGTCGGTTGCTTTGGTTGCTGGTTGAGACTTCTGTTCGGTTGATGAACACTTTGAGTTCTTCCCACGCCCTTCAATTCGTTTTCCTTTAGGATGAGCAGTAACCTACAAAAATCATGAAATTAAATAATGTTGTTTTAGACGGAAGTGTATAGAAAAAGTTAAAGGAATTGTAAATTTACTACCTTTTCAAATGACTCAATCAGACCTATTGGCCAGCAACATAACCATCGACAATATCTTTCATCATTGTTCCTTCATCCAGAGAAGGGATTGGCAAGGGGGCATCTTTATTTGTGCATACGTCGACCCTTACTGAAAGTGTGTTAAGCGGCAATGGTGAATTATGCAGTATATTACTTTCGGTGTTGTAGGCCATGACGACAGCAACCGTGTGCTTGAAAGAATCGTTGATGTGCAACTTACACGCCGATTCGCCCTTATGAAAAATAGAGTTAATATATTAAGGTACATTAATTTATTACATAACAAAAAGTGAAGTAGAGAAGAAATTAATTACCAAAGGAATGAAAACTTTAGGCATAGAGAGGCAACTATCCCTCACACTCGTGCTATCACACATTAGACTCGGTGCTGGCCTAGACTGCAATAAGGTGTCTATTTGAGCCTTTAATAATGCGTTTTGCTCTTTTATCAAATGCATATGATCATTAAATTGTTCTACTTGATGCTCGTAGCCACTAATCCTCTGTTTTACATGATGCTTATAGTTAGAAATTTCCTCCTTTAGTTGCAGTAAGTCATTTTTGTTGGCTTGTTTTTGGGGTTCGAAGCATGATGTTTGGGTCACTGCAAAACCAATACCTCGAACACAACCATGATACTCAAGAACTCCAAGTGCTCTGCTGAGCAAATTATCGTGACTAATATAATGCACCAAGTATGGCTACTCCTGCGTCATTGAGCGCTATCACAAAAAGAATTACAACAATATTAATTATTATAAAATAGAATCAGTTTAGTAAAGCTAAATCTTTATTGTATGTATAATTCACTACTTACACAATATTCGGCAACTTTTCTAGCTTGTTCACTAGGAATTTCGCCTTTTTTGTTCGTGCAGCTTACCAGCCACAAATCATGCCGAGGTATATCTGTGATATTATCAGAATGCGATTCTTGCATTTGCATATCAAAGTTAGTTGTAGTTAAAAATTAGTCATAGAAATTATATTCATATGAATAATGATTAGTTCTTACTAATTGTTGCTCCAACGTATGAGACTGGTCCTTTTATATACCGGCAAGGCATGTTGGATGCGTTTTCACGACTTCGCTCACTTCTTTCCTGTTTAGATCCAAATGATTCATATCAACAAATATTAATTACAACTACATTACAAGTACATAAAGGCTAATATTATATTATCGTAAATCGCGTAGTAGTATGTGAGGTCACAAACTCATCCCATTGCTTTTGCGCTATTATTTCATCATACAACTCTGGTGGTGTATGATTGATAATATCATTGTCATCCTGCAAGTAGAATTTGACAAGAACGAAGCGAAAATTTCTGAAAAGTCTACCACATTTTCACAGCACGGACTTCTCTTTATCTTCATCAATTATGAAGCAAGACTGCAAGAAAAAACACACATAATTTGTTAGATTGTAATTTCATGAAACGAAACAACCAGAATAATAAAGTAAAGAATGTTTACCTAGATTGAACCCAAGAGGATATCAACATAATCTTTCTTTGCCCGTCGCCAATCTAAAACTATCATGGGGACTCTTTCTTTGACTGTAGTCCCAATGAATTAATAAAGGCACTGGCATTTGGTCCGACTGGATTTCCCTTTCATTCCACTGAAGCTTTAACCTAATGCCCCTACTCCTTAGTTTGATTAGTCTAGACATTACGGTCCTACCCTAGGCTACGTCAGCCTCCTTGCTGGAAACAATATCATCTTCAGTGTGGGAATCCATTTTTCCTACAAGTTAAATAAATCAAACAAAACATCAGAGCATGCACAGTGACAATTATGGCAATAAAAGTAAATTATGTTGAAATATATGAATGTATGTAATAAAACATACAAGGCAAAAAATCAAGGCACTCATTATCATATTTTCCTCTTTCTTGTTTGATTTAAAAACCAAGTCCCTTCTTTCTGATCTTGTTTCATGTGTAAGGGTTCATCTTTATTTTCATCTTCATCTATATCAATAGATTTTGACCACAATATCTTAAAGGAGAAATCATCCTCAGGAATATTCATATATTCATCACTTTCATTATCAACTTGTTTTTGATAATTCTTGTTCGATGGAAGTACAATGGACTAGTTCTTCTTAGCATGATTCGGAATGAAAAGCACTTGTTGTGCCTGTGATGCTAAAATAAAAGGATCATCTTTATACCAAACTTTAGACAGATCCACTTGAACAAACCCTAAATCATTTGTCCGTAATCCACTATTGTTGTTAAGTCATTTACATTTGAAGACATAGGCCCTCAACATAGTATAATCAAACTCCCATATTCGTTAAATTACACTAACGTATGATATTGTTGTGTAGATAGGGCATACATTTTTGGCACTGGATTTGTACAAAGATTCAGCAACAAGTGTTACCTCACTATTTTTTATCATGCTTCTTGTATCATGTTCTTGTGTGTAGAATGTGTAATCAACGATTGCATAACCATTGTAAGACAATATGTTTAAGCTTGGTCAATTCGATAGCCATCTTAAGATTTCAGAAACTGAATCAGGATTCCTCCCCGCCTCATCATTAATGTACCTTTTTAACCAAGTTGGAAAATGTTGGTTGTGCTCTTTTGTTATCAAATTTGCATTCCTCTCACCATGTACCAATCGAAGAGCATCCTTATGTTCTTCAACATACGGTTCAACCTCATCAGTGTTATGTAGCACTACATACAAGTGAGCTTGTTTCAATTCAGTCACTAATATCCTGATTACATCCTTCCTACTTATTCCTTTCCCTGATAATCACCCATTATGACGAGCCTTTGGGATCCCTGCAGGGTCAACATTTGATAGAAAATTAGTACATAAGTCACTTGCTTCTTCAACCATGTAACGCTCAGCTATACACCCTTCTAGTCGATATCTATTTTTCACATACCCTTTTAAAATTTTCATAAATCGCTTATTCAGGTATATCCATCTCAGGTACACTGGACTGCACAACTAAACCTCTTTCACTATGTGTACGATTAGATGGACCATAATGTCAAAAAATTAAGGTGGAAAATACATTTCAAGTTCACATAGAGTACAAACAATTAGCCTTATAACTTTTGTAACTTTGTTGAATCAACCACTTTACTACAAATCAACTTGAAGATCAAGCAAAGTTTAGTTATGGAATTCCTCACTTTTTTGTGTAAGATTGACCGTATACCAACCGGTACAAAATTCTACATAAGCACACGACAATCATGAGATTTAAGGTTCTTTAGCTTTAACTTTTTCATTGATACAAGATTTTTTATATTTGAAGAATAATCCTTTGGAACTTTGATTCCTTTGAGAAACTCACAAAATAACCTTTTCTCTTTCCTTGACAGAGTGTAGGCCGCTAGAGGTAGGTAAGTGCGGTGCCCTTGCTCAACTAATGCCCACTCTTATCTGATTCCCAAGTTAACCAAATCCAACCTAGCATTCACACAGTCCTTGCTTTTCCCTTGCATTTTGAGCAATGTGCCAATTAGACTATTACATATATTTTTTTCTTTGTGCATCACATAAAGAAAATGTCTCACATATAAGGACTTCCAATATAGAAGTTCAAAGAAAATAAAATTTTCCTTCCAGCCGCTTGTCCTGATTTATTTTACAAAGGGCTTGTCAAAATTGTTATCCAAATATTTAACTTTCTCAAAAACATCAGCACCAGTCAACATCTTCGGTGGGCTACTTTCTTCTGACTCACCATTGAAAGCCTTTTTCTACTTCTTTTAACGATGCTTTGATGATAAGAATCTTCGATATCCCATGTAGACATTGTTCTTACAATGATCTTGTTGCACTAAATGAGTGTCATATTCACATATAGGGCATGCATAATATCCTTGGACGCTATATCCAAAAAAATTACCATAAGTAGGGAAATCATTTATTGTGCCATACAATATGGCTTTTAAAGTGAAACTTTCGTCCTTGCATCTATCATACACATTGACACCTTCCTCCCAAAGCAGCTTCAAGTTATCATTTAAAGGAGCCAAGTATACATCTATTTCATTCCCAGGTTGCCTTGGCCCAAAAATTAATAAGGATAGCATCATAAACTTACGTTTCATGATCAAGTGCAGAGGAAGGTTATAAATCATCAATATCACCGGCTAAGTACTATGTGTATTCCTCTGAACCTCATGGGGATTGATTCCATCAGTTGAAAATGCAAGGCATAGGTTCCTTGCTTCATTCGTGAAGTCAGGGTTGTCATGATCAACTTTTTCCCTTGAGGGGCATCTACAGGGTGCCTAAGGTTCATGTCTTTAAACCTTTCAACTTCATGCCATGTCAACAGCTTAGCAATCTCTGCATTACTATACAGTAGCTTGAATCTCGAAATAATGGGAAAATACCATACAGCTTTTAACAGACTTTTTCTTTTCTTCTTCCCATATCGAGATGCATTGTATTTAGGACACTGCTCTAACATTGCATACTGATTCCAAAATAATATGCAATCGTTTGGGCATGCATGTATCTTCTTATAACCTATGCCAGTTATAGAGCAAAGTATTCACTTTGCCTCGTATGTCTTGGTAGGAAGTACATTTTCTTCTAGGAGCATATCTTGCACAAGTTTAAGCGGTGCAGTGAAACCCAAATCACTCAATCCATATCGCGCTTTAAAGTTGTACAATTTCAACACTGCTAGCAATCTTGTGTATTTAGTACTACCGACATATAATGGTTTCTCTGCATTACCTTTCAACTCCTCAAATTTTTGAGGAAAGTTATGAAGCACCCCTTCGACCGCATTTAGAATTTTTGGAAGACCATTGTCCTCATCATCACACATGCTTGAGTCAAACTCTTTAGAAGGACCGATCAAGGTATGCACCCGATCACTACGTCCATCATCCGTCTTACTGTGCCTTGTCAATCGTGTATATGATTGATCAATTCCATGACATACTAAATGATCTAGCAAATCAAGTAGACTAATCCACTCTCCATAATACCAAGATAATCAAGGACATAAGATTTTGTTAGGATCATTTGTATGTTTGCTTGCAAATCTAATAAACTCTTTCTTCCCATCTATATATTCCCTTGAATATCGATCGGATGACATCCATTTTATCCATCTATACCTTAAACATAATTTTAAAAGTAGTTAGTTGCTTGCCTCTTGCAGCTACTAATTACTTTTTTCTTTTGCCATTTATTTTAAAAAAAATTTGATAGCATTATGTCATCAAATTTGAAGTTTTTCAAGTATTAAACACTATTAAAGTCACAAATAATCAACCAATTAATCCCGCAGCATCATAACAATGTTTCACAACTCACAACAAAATCAATCAAAGGAATATTATATAGTTCAATGATATTTAATGCTCTGACTAGTTCAATACTCCTTTAATGATTGGCAGGACACATAAGGAATCTTCTGGCAATCAACTATTCTAAATTGATGACAAATCTTTAGGTACCCAAATTTAAAAAGGAACAAGAAAATGTATGACTTAAACTTCTGTAAAAAAAATACATATAGACTTACAAGCTAGAAACTTCTATAGGAGGCTGAGACAGAGAAAAAAAACTAGCAGGAGATCAAGCTTTAAGAAAACATTTGAAACTTCAAATAAATACCTGGAAAAAAAATCATGAGCACACATAAGATTCACGACAGATTTTAACAAGAAGAAGAAGAAGAAAGCGTACTGTCTTAAGCTTCTCTCTAAAGAAAACTTACAAGCTAGGAAACTTCTTGTAAGAGGCTGAGATAAAGCAAAGAACATATGGGTGACCAAGCTTTGTACTGTAACTAAAGTGCAGTGACAAAAAATTTGAAGAAATGAACATAAGGAGAAAGAAAAAACAAAAAGTGGGGACCAACAAAACTTCTAATATCAGCCGTCAAAGAGAAGAAGGAGTGGGGATAATGGATAAGGAAAGGTAGAGTGGGGACCGAACGGATATAAGATGGTGGACCAATTAATTTTGGGAAAATGGAGAGCTAGAGGACACATGAGAAAGACGATAATGGCGGGGAATAAAAATTTATATACTTTGTATGGCGCTTTCACTTTAAGTGTTGTAGAAGGCATATAAAAGCTATGACACTTGGACACCAAGCTATGGTGCTTGGACACCAAGCGCCATAGCATCCCTTCAATATATAAAAAAAATAAATGGTGAAGGGAGCTACGGCGCTTGCACACCAAGCTCCATTGCATCCCTTACATAAAAAAAATGTACATAGGATAAAAACAAGTATGATTAATCTAATAACCAATCCTTTCAAAATTAAATTTTCTTTGATGCCTTGTTATTAGCCTTCAAACATGTTATTTAATTGATATAAAATAAGATAAATGAATAGTGATATTACCATTATTATTATGATTAAGTTAGATAAATGAATAGTGATAAAGTAAGACTATAAAGTATATATTATTGTCTCAATTATTTACGTAAAGTGAAGAAATGAATGGTGATACATAGGTAACCGAACAGTGAAATTATCAACTTCTTGTAATTAAACAAAAAAAAGAGGAAATAAGTTAAAATACAAAAAAATAATCTACAATCCCCCTATTGAAATAATTCTAAGGGAAATTAAAGTATTGGCAAATTAAATGGAAGAAAGGATGCTAAGACAATGCCAAAACCATATAAATTAATTAGGAAAGAAGGTGCTGAAACTTGCCTTAATTAACGACGTGCCTTACCAAATCAGCTTGCATGTCCTTAACATATAAAGGAGGAATGAAGGTGATGAAGCTCGCCTTCTGTGATCTCTTTGCTATGGTAGTAGCTCTCAATTAACTCTCAGTCTCTATGCGATGTCTCATCTCTCGCTCTCTCCTTGCTCTAGATAAAACATGTAAGGCCACAGTGGCCTTGCATGCCAGCCAAGGCTAGCTTTGGCAGGCATGCGACAAGGCCACAGTTGGCTGCGGCAAAAAGCCAAGGCCACTGTGGCCATGTGTAGGAGTGGTGGGCACCTTGGCTGGCACTTGCATGACCAAGTGTCAGCCAAGAAAGGTTTATTGTATAAACCTTAGTCGGTACTTGTCTAGGCAAGCATCGACCAAGGTTGGAGGCTGACTGACAGGGCCACAGTTGGCTTTGGCTTTTAGCCAAGGGCAGCTGTGGCCATATGGCCTTGCATGCTTGCCAAGGCTAGCCTTTGCGATAAGGCCACAGTTGGCCTTGGCAAAAAGCCAAGGCCACTATGGCCATGTGCCTGCCAAGGCCACTGTGGCCTTGCCAGGCACGCCAATGGCCACTGTGGCCTTGGCTCCAATGGCAATTGAGGACTTGGCGCTAAGGCCCTTGGCCGGTGATGAGGATTAAACCTTGGCCGATGCTTGGTTAAACAAGCGCCGGCCAAGGTCTTTTTAAATTAAAAATAATTTCCTAAATAATTAATCCAGCTTTTCAAATAAAAAAATTTCCTAAAAAACTAATATAACCATAGCTGGGACTTTCTTTTTTGTCAAATAAATGTTTTGTGTGGTGCTTGTTTAGGAAAGTAACACTTATAAATGTTTTGTCAAACCTAATACTAGCTATGACACTTATAATAGGAAGTGTCGTAGCTTCTTAACTTTCTTTCTTACAAAAAAGAATTATTTATGGTGCTTCTCGAAAAGTGTGATAAAAGGAGCGTCGCTAAATCCCTATTTTATAGCAGTGATTCCATACAATTAGTGCATACATGTGTGTATGTGTGTACAGAGAAGGACATGCAACGTGAATCATATGGTGGCTGACGTACATTGTAAGCGAAAGAGTTGGTCATCTCTCCTTGGCTGTCATGCATGAAAGATGAAACCCCCACGTCTTCTAGGTCTTTCGTCCTGGGCACTCAATTGCGTTGTTCTAACCCATGTCGGATTTTGAAAGCCTTCTCATCGTTTAAAAAAATTAGAGAATTGGAGTAAAACATTTTTAATTAATTTTTTTTATTGTTTTTTTATCTTTGTTTCCAACTTTTTTTAAATCCAAAAGCTGTTGATTTAACTATGTTTGGGATAGCTTATTTTTTACTTGTAAATGTTTTTTACATAAGTCAAGACAAAACTCCTTTCACATACTTACCTCGTATTCCATAAATCAAGATTTAAAAGCACCCATAAGCTAAAATTAAATTATTCACTGATGATGACATATAACTACACACACCGAACCCGTCAATAAATAGCATTTCAATGGATAGTGGTTCGGCTAACTCGAGGTGAAATCAATTACGATTGAAATAATATTTAAATAAAAAAACTCTAATCCACAAACAAATAGAACATTCAAATATAAACCACACATAATCGAATAAAATAAAGTTTTTAAAGCACAACACGATGGATTGCTAAATTTCCAAACTCAAAACGATGCTGTCTGTGT
This sequence comes from Inga leiocalycina, assembly GCA_963242795.1. Taxonomy (NCBI): domain Eukaryota; kingdom Viridiplantae; phylum Streptophyta; class Magnoliopsida; order Fabales; family Fabaceae; genus Inga; species Inga leiocalycina. The sequence goes on from OY725330.1 coordinate 5,849,482, forward strand.
TCAATAAGGGAGGAAAAAAATATAAAATCTAACCCGGCCCGAAACTCTTAATTAGACCGGGTAGATAATTTTTTTTGGTAGAATCTGTTGAAATATTTTAAAATGAAGGGATATGTTTTTTATAAAGTTATATTCATTAAATGAAGGAATTTATATGAAGAGTTGTGTAAAAAGTTATAACACTAAAAGTCACCAAGGTTATGTCTCTTTAGTTTCTAGAGACAAGTGTGAAAGGTTATAGTCAAAGGTGTGGCAGCCACCACTTGGTAAAAAGTTGTGTGGTGCTTTTGAGAAAACTCTACATAATATAAAGGTATAAATCTTCATATTTCTGTTCATGAATCAGCAAATGAGATTAGTGAATCTAACAAATTGTTTAGATTTTTAATTGAAGAAGTGTTGCTTTAAAAGGTACCACTTCATGGTCTATAAATATCCTATACCATCACTTCATTTGTGACATACAATACAACATCAGAAATAACACAATAAGAGATAAAACTCATTGCCTTTGTCCTTTAGTGCACACAAAGATAAAGTGAAATTATCATTTTATAAAAGCTATTATTGTCTTACTTGAGTATTGGAAGTACAATACATTCTCAAGGGCCTTCATTGTATCCTGCAGGAAATTCGCCATCAATCCAACTTGCATCCTATAAGATAGTTATAGGTGAGGGCGAACTAAACTTAAAGGAAAGTGTTGCCCAAGCCTTGAAGACATTGTGCACTACTTTCTTCTTCATCTCTTATTCTTATACTACTCAGAGATCCAGCCCCTCCAACAGAATCCAAAATGTATTCCTTAGCTGATAGCTGAGAGACTAATCCTCCCGAGGTGTAGAGATAACTGAAGTGAGTCTTACCTCTCCCAACAAAGCCTTTTCATATACACAGCCTGATTCAACACACATTTTTAATAAATAACTAATTTAACTGTGGGTGTTTACAGCTTCACAGCTTAGGCCTACCAAAATATTTTACTATCCTTTTACTAATGTTTCTTACTTTCAGAAGCATTTCAATATATGTACGATAACTGTGTACGTCCTTTATTATTCCTTTTCCATGGGCTCTAGCCGCCTCTATATTCCCATGCGGCCCATAATCTTTGAATCAAACTTGTGCGTTCCTCTATCTTTTCTATATTTAAAAAATGTTGCAACTTGCAACAGTACCACACAGATAGTCAATTTGTTTGGCATCATGATCATAAATGGATAGCTTCGATTATATAGAAGCACGCACAATTTTCGATGCTAGGTCTACGTATGGCGCGCTTAATCATTCAAATAATCCAATCCCGTGTTCTAAGGTGAAGAGAAGGGAAAGTTGGACGCTACTATCCCCTTTTCAAATGCACAAAGCCTTCCCTGTAATCTATAAATACCCTCCTCATCTTTGCCTCCCACACCAGTAAACCCAAACAATTTACATTTAACGTATTTGCTCTTCTTTGCGCGTTTGAATTTGCCATTTAGCAATGGAACTTCATTCTAAATACCAAGTTGGCCTTGTGTGTGTGATGTTGCTCTTACCTGCACTATGCTGATCCCAAGGCTTCACAGACTCCAGAGCCACCTTTTACAGTACCCCCGATGGCTTTGGAACCCCAAGTACTTCAAACTTCTTTTATGGTTTTCGAGATAATTATATAAGAGGACTTTTGTCCTGTCTTGTAGAAAAGTGTTTAAAAAAGCACTTTTTTTAGTTTGCCAAATGAGCACAGCTTAGAGGGGCTTGCCAGGCCTTATTCTGAAGGCAGCTTGCACTATGAGCTTTTAAGTTTGTAGTGTGCACCAAAACCTCCATGTGACCAACTTTAAGGTATAGGATATATATATATATATATATCTTGTGTGTGTATTTATATATATGTGTGATTATCGTTGACGAAATGACATACATATTTAATTTATGCAATCAGCCGGAGCATGTGGATATGGAGATTAGGGCAGAAGTGTGAACTATGGGAGGGTAGCCGGCGTGTCTGGCTTATGGAGGGTTGGCGCTGGATGTGGTGCTCGCTACCAAGTAAGTCTCTTAACGGGCTAACGACTCAACTAACACATTTTTGTTTTTTTTTTAGATTGTTTCATGAACGATGATGTTTATATTTCTCAGGTAAGGTGCAGGGATTCAAGATTATGCGATGACTATGGAACGATGGTAGTGGCAACAGACTACGGAGCAGGAGACAGAACTGACTTCATTATGAGTCCAATTAATGCTTTCTCTAAACTAGGACGAAACCCTAGTGCATCGGCCGAGCTCAAGAAATACGGAACCGTAGACATGGAATGCAGGAGGGTACCTTGTACATATGGAGGCTATAACGTCCGTATCAAGATCCACGAGTCTAGCAGATACCCTGATTACCTAGCTCTTGTCATTCTGTATGTGCCTGGCATGAATGACGTCACTGCCATTGAGATCTATGACGTATGATGATATATACTCTCAGCTTTGTTTTTTGAGGTAGTTATAATTGTGGTTATTATGATCAACTTGTTGAAATGATATAATGAAGATACAGAATGATGGACATGAATGGAAGGCACCGAGGAGAGTCTATGGGGGCAGTGTTTGATATAGTTAGTGCACCAAGTAGACCATTGAAGCTGAGGCTGCAATTCAGTGGAAGAACAGGTTGGGTTCAGTCCTCCAAGAGTGTCATTCCTGGAGATTGGAAGACTGGAGCTTCTTACGACTCTCAAGTTCATGTCTAAGTAAGAACCAGCATGAAGAGGGAGCCACGTAACCTGTATGTGTGGCTCCACACAATAATAAAAGCTATGCTGTTGGTGTTATTTCTTCTTAAAAAATAACAGTCTATTGAAACAAACATTTAAGTAATAGCGGTTTGTGTACTTCTCCATTTGTGATGAAGTGAATATATGCATAAAGAAATCTATTTGTTTATGCACCGTGGATTTTTGGGAAGAGGTTACTCTCCTTTCCTTTTTTATGAATGGTATAGATTGGATTTTAAGAGTTTAAATTTACTTATTTATGTTATAGTAATAATTTTATAAAAGATTGAATCTAAATCATTTATTTTTTTAATCAAATGGTGGATATGAGCCTAGAAGAGAAAAATGAGAGAAATCCAACCCGGATTCTTGTGGCTGCTTAATTAGATAGATAGAAAGAGTCCCGCTGTGCCAGATCATATGACAAAATGTAATACCCCAAAATATGTATAAGGGTTTAATGACTCCAGAAGAGAATGTGACTAATGTTAGGAAAAAATTTTGTGGAATAAAGTGTGAATTATTATCCGAATTAGCAGTGGAAAATGCCTAAACTCATTGTCAAAAATTTAATCGTGATAACAAAGTCTAATCGGGATATTTTGAGAAATTATTATCCTCTTCCAATGGGCCATAAATTTCGTCCAACATGAGGGAGCAAGAGGAAAATAAATGTTGAGATAATTATGCTAAAAGATGAAGCAATTTTGACCAAGTAAATGTGGTGGAAAGTCAAAAGTTAGTATGTGCTTAATTGCAATCGGATATTGATATGTAAGCAAGTGGAATAGCTGATTCAAGAAGCCACTTAATTCCTTCACAAGGCCACATTCATGTCACTTGAAGAGAGGAAGGAGGTAACTCAATTGTGACCAAGTATTAGAAGAGGAAGAAAAGTCAAAAATATCATTCTAAAAGCAATATGTGAGAAGGAGGAAAATATGATAAAGTAAGGAGCCATTTTTCTCTTCCTCTTGTCCCATTTTCGGTCAACAATTATTGGCTAAATAAAAGGTGATGACTTGTATTAAAAGAGGCATCTTACATATGGAATAAAGAAGGCAAGAAAAAGATGATGATATCAATTTATTTGGCATATGTTAAAGCCATTAAAATATATTATTTTGAGGTGGAAGAGTGATTTTTTTTTTTGATAAATCATTTATCCCTTTCAAGTCCCATATTTCGGTTGGACTTTAAGAGATAGGAGGGACCAAAAATCTGATCATTACATCACATATTTTCTCTTTCTTCAAGTCGGTTTTGCAGCTCTAACGAAAGAGAAAGAAGAGCAAGGTAAAGAATTTCAAGAGAAGGTGTTTTGAGCCACCATCCAAGAACAAAAGCTGAAGAATCAAAGAAAGAACTTAAGGAGGAGCAATAGGTGAGTATTAGCATCAATTTGAGCTATTAGTTGTGTTGGTTGAATGAGTATTTTGGCATGTGTAAATCTGCCCTGATTTTGGCCAAACAAGGGTTTGGGTAATTCATGATGTTTTGATTATGTTATTGGTGGTTTAGGATGATTGGGAATCATTTGACTCCTTATTAGTACAATCCATAGGTGCCTTCCTGACTCCTTATTAGTACAATCACCTGAAAAATGTTAATATAAGGTATGAGATTCCTCGTCTCAATAACTTTTGAAAGTTTCTACCGTGCACAAGCAAACCACATATGATAAAAAAAATGAACTGATTATGTATATATTTATACGCACCATAATACTCATACAAAACAATCACTAATTTAATTATCAATATATCAATCTGTATTTTCATCACAACATGTAATACATAAATATGCAAGATGCAACCTCGCTTATATCACCGTTTGTCCTTATACAGCTGACTGGAGCCATATGCTAACATACAATCCAATAGAAACTCATCCATTTGACTGAATTGTTCCAAGCTCATCAATTTTTAAGATATACTTAGCCAAATGTGTAGAGGTTAAGTATGAATTATAGCTCCCACTACTGGAAAAATCACTTTTAAGACCGATTAAAAAAGACATTTTAGACCGGTTCTTGATCCGGTCTTGATACAACCGGTCTAAAAAGTCTGCTATGTTTTAAACCGGTTATAGAATAGGTCTTAAAAAATTTTTTTAAGACCGATTATTATAAAACCGGTCTAAAAATAAATATTTTTAGACTGGTTATCAGAGGAACCGGTCTAATAGGTTCAAATTTTAGACCGGTTTTCTGAAAAACCGGTCTAAAATGTAATACTTTTAAGATTGGTTTTGTACAAAACCGGTCTTAAAAGTATTACTTTTTAGACCGCTTTTTCAGAAAACCGGTCTAAAATTTCAACCTTTTAGATCGGTTCTCTCCAAAACCGGTCTTAAATGTACTTTTCAGACCGGTTTTGGAGAGAACCGGTCTTAAAAGTTGAATTTTTTTTTAAATTTTCATTTAAAAGATATACCCAGTAAGCCATTTCCCCAGTTAAAACATTTCATTCAGCAAGCAGCAGCCAGTTCAACGACATTCAAATAAATCTTCTTCTCTTACAGATTATACAACTAACATCTTAATGACATGTGAGAGACTCAAAACTCATTGGAACATATTAAAACTCAACTCCCATGTGCTTAAATAGTGCTGGCCGAAACAGAAGCAAGGAAAACAACCATGAATAATAAACTCACAATCATAGACATAATCATAATGCAAGGAAATCATACAACCATGACAATACTGTTTTGACCAAGTTCCTTATCTTTTCATTTACATACATACATCAAAGATTAAATTACATTAACGACAATGTTGTTATTCATTAAGGCCAAAATACTTTATACACACTCTTCTCAGGCTGATGATCACTACCTGGCCTGGCTTCGGAGAATCTACACTAAGACGTACATCTCATATCCTTTATTTTCCTGTGATGACAACAAAAAAAGTAGTTATATATATGCACCTATAACAATATACATAATTCAAATATAGTTCATGATAATTATTTTAGCTAACTAACCTTCAATGTAGTTTTATAAAGGGATATCCTCCCATATCCCTTCATGATGATCGTTTCTTGTGCCGTGTTCATTGTCTGCTTCATTTTCTTCGTTCAATTATGGTAAACCCCTAGAAAAAGAAGGAGTCTCAAGCAGATCATTCATTAAATGACTTTCCTGATTAATATCAACGACCCTTTTTCCTTGGAGAGCTACAGACCACATTTTATTTGCCTGATCAATAACATAGAACACTTGTTTCGCTTGATATGCCATAATAAAAGATTCATCTCTAAAACTTCTACTTTTCAAATCAACCAATGTAAATCCCAACTGATCAATCATCACACCATTGTTAACATTAACCCACTTGCATTTGAAAATGGGAAGTTTAACTTTAAAATAATCAACCACCCAAATCTCTTCAATCACCCCATAATAAGGTATTGCTGCCAATCTAGGATTCTTATCTTTTGAACTAGAGAAGTGCATAGATTCAGCCACTAACATAACCCCATTGTTCTGGACGGTACTCCTATCATCAAGGGACTTCGTGTAAAACGTATAACCATTGATCACAAATGAAGTTCAACTTATGACATCAGCCTCAGGACCACGTGCTAACCATTTAATTGTATCAGAAACACATTCTTTGCCGTCAACCTTTTGTTCGAACCAATGTACAAAAGTTTTGTTATGCTCCCTAATTAACCCTTGTTCAGTCATTCGACTATTTCCTTTCCGTACAATTTCTTTATGAGTATTAATGTAATCTTAAACTTTATCAACATTATTCAAGATGTACCAGTGGACTTGTTGCAATTCATCAGGATCCATACTCTTTACTGAAGCCCCACGTCTATCGCGTTCTTCGTCATGACGTTCAGGAAGTCCAATGTGTCCTACATTTGACAAGTAATCTTGACAAAACTCCATGACTTCTTCAGAAACATATTTCTGAACAATAGATGCTTCAGGCCGGTTAGGATTCTTCACATACCCTTTTAGGATTTTCATAATTCTTTTAATTGGGTACATCCATCATAAATAGATAGGGCCATACAACTTGATCTCCTTGACTAGATGAGCAATTAGATGTACCATGATGTCAAAAAAAGAAGGAAGAAAAAGCTTCTCAAGCTGGCACAAGATCAGATATCCTTCATTTTCCAGTTCATCCAATTTTTCTGTCTTAATAACTTTACTACAAATAGCATTGAAGAAGAAACAAAGTCTAGTCAAAATATGTTGAAGATCATATTCGGCAATGCCTCGAATAGCTACTGGGAGCAATTGTTGCATTAAGGCATGACAATCATGAGACTTTAGCCCCACTAACTTCAAGTATTTCATCAACACAAGCTTCCTAACATTTGAAGAATACCCTGAAGGAACTTTGATGCCATGTAAACAGTCACAAAAGCTTCTTTTCTCATCCTTAGACAAAGTATGAGTAGCTGGAGGACAAAAAGTTCTCTTACCATATGGCTTTAGATGCAAGTCTTCTTGTATCCCTATTTCTTGTAAATCTAATATTGCCTTCACATCATCTTTAGAACTACCTTGTATGTTAAGCAGTGTCCCAACAATGCTATCACAAACATTTTTCTCCACATGCATGAAATCAATACAGTGTCTCACATCAAGCTTCGACCAATATGGAAGATTGAAGAAGACATACATCTTTTTCCATTTACTTTTCTCATTACTATTCTTTATAGTCTTACCAAAGATAACATTCATATTTTTCACCTTTGCATAAATTTGCTGCCTAGTCAATGCCTTCAGAGCATCTACAACTCTTGTCCCCCAAAAAAAGCTTTATTTAATCTGTGATACGAGTGGCCTCGTCTAAGAAATCTCCTATGGCAAAGATAAACTGTCTTTCTTCCATGTTGAAGTTGATGGTAACATGTTCCTTCTTCACAAATTGGACATGCTTTATGGCCTTTAACACTATAGCCTGACAAGTTTCCATATGCAGGTAAGTCATTTATAGTACAAAAGATCATGACTTGCATTTTAAAAACCTCCTTCTTGTTCGAGTAAAAAACATCAACACCTTCGTCCCACAACTCTTTCATGTCTTCGATCAAGGGTTCCAGGTAAACATCTATGTTATTTTTGGGTTGTTTTGGTCCCAAAATCAACATAGATAACATGATGTACTTTCATTTCATGCATAACAGAGGAGATAAATTGTAAATTACCAACAGAACAGGCCATGAACTATGTATACTGCTTAGGTTACCAAAAGGATTCATGTAATCCGTGCTAAGCCCAAGCCTAAGGTTCCTAGGCTCTTCACCGAAGGTAGGAAATAATTGATTGATTTTCTTCCATTGAGAAGAATCAGCCGGATGTCAAAGCTTTCCATCGAATATCCTCTCATCCATATGCCATCTCAAATTTCTTGCATCATTTTCATTAGCAAACAAGTGCTTGAACCTTGGTATGATTGGAAGGTACCACAATACTTTTGCAGGAGCGTTATTTGATTTGTACCTCGGGGTTTCACATATCGGACATTGTTGCTCCTTTTCATGCTTTTTTCTATACAATATACAATCATTAGGGCATGCATGGATTTTTTTATACTTCATCTCTAGTGGACACAATATTTTCTTAGCATCATAGTATCGAGAAGACAACACATTATCATCTGGAAGCATGTCCTTAAAAGCCTCAAGCGTTTCTGAAAAACTCCTGTCGCTCCATCTATGCTATGCTTTCAAGCTTACCAATTTCAATACTGCTTTCAACAATTGGTACTTTTTACACCCCGGGTACAACGGCCTCTCAGCATCACTACACATATTACCATATGCATGTGATTGCTCAAAAGTCTCTTCTCCTACATCACGAATAATATCCTCTATCCGATTATCCGTATCCGTGTCATTATCATCAAAGTTCACTCCCCCTTGTTGAGATGAACTTGGCATTTCTAATTCTTCACCATGCCATACCCACACTGTATAACTCTTACAAAATCCTTCACAAATTAAATGTGTATATATATCTGTAGTACTTAGTTGCTTCTCATTCAAACATACTACACAAGGGCAATAAAACTTTCCACTATCATCATCGGCATTTCTACTAGCGAAGTCTAAAAAATCCCTCACCCCATTATCATATTCAACACTCGTTTGTTTAGCGTTTATCCAACTATGATCCATATATATCTCAACACTTCTAGCATCCTATATCCAACAACAAAAGGATAGATAAAAAAACAACAACAATAGAGTTTTAGATATTTCAACGAAATTAACAGGCACCATTTGAAACTAGTATTGTTTTAACAAACCAATAACACTAACAATAATCAAACAACCGCACTAAATTAAAACAGAACATAGAGTGGTATTAATCCAAGCCAAATATCATAAGGATGTAATTAAAAGTCAGAGCATATATCTAACAAGAATGTGCAAATTTAATTTTTTCCAGATTAAGTTTAAGTGCTCAAAGCAACAACAAGAACCATTTTTTCATAGAACATTATTAATTATTGAACAACGTACAACTAAATAACAGATCGAACACTAACCTGATTGAAGACCAAGGAGTGAGCTTCAACCCAAAGTTACAGTGGCGTCGACTGAGGTTAAAATAAAGTTCTCAAATTCACGGCACTGATAAAGGGAAGTTAAGTAAGAGGAGAATGGTCACTGTGGAGAATAGAGGTGGCGGCGAAGAAGACTGACGATAATCAAAGAACAGTGACAACGAACACAGCAATGTCAGCGGTAATGATGGAGGAGAGTTGAGCAAATGAGGGACGGGACGCCATGGACGAGTTCAGAACAAGAACGGACAGAGCTCACAGAGAAATGGCAAAAAGAGAAGAAAGGGTTCATAGAGCGCGTGATCTGGGCGCGAGAGTAAAAATACCGGCGAAAAATCTTACCTTTAAGACCAATTTTTATTAAAAACCGGTCTTAAAAGAGTGAAATTTCACATTTAAGACCGGTTTGTACAAAAACCGGTCTTAAATGTTTTACATTTAAGACTGATTTTTCTACAAACCGGTCTTAAAATGTTAAAATTTTTAAGATTAAAAATATTTTTAAGATTAAAAATATTTTAACATTTAAGACCGGTTTACATAAAAACTGGTCTTAAATCTTAAAACATTTTTAATCTTAAAAATTTTAACATTTTAAGACCAGTTTTATTTATAACCGGTCTAAATAAATTTTTTAAGACCCATTTTTTTAAGAACCGGTTTTAGAAGTTCAATATAATTACAAAACTACCACCGCGCAAATTTTTAAGACCTTATCCGCCAAAACCGGTCTAAATGTGGTGGTCTAAAAAGGGTTTTTTCCAGCAGTGTCCCCTTTTTAGAAGAACACAACTAAGGAGGTGTCATATGTCCCACGGCTCTAATGAAATCCCAGCAAAAGGAAAACATGAAAGAAGAGGCATTGACAAGTGTCATCCATTGTGTATCGAATGATGGAATATCATATGGTAAAAGATCTCATCAAACAAATTCTTCCTCACTTCAACCCATCACAAATGAAACGCCATGACAATTATATTTAATCACCAATACATAAAATATGATTAAAAGATAAGGTACAATAAATCATGCTTCCATTCGTATAAAATATCATCACATATCCAAGCATGTCTAGAAGGAAACGATAATCTAATAATACATTAATTACAAATTAAATTATTAACTATGCAAATAAAGTGAGTTATAAAATAATTTACTTATAAATTTACTTACTTGAGAATTTACAATACACACACACACACACACACACATATATATAATTCAGTCCTTTTTTTTCTTTATAAAAGATAGTCATTCATAATATATCATACACAATTACAAGAATATCGAAGAATATTCAAAGTTATTTGTTATTTCAAAGCGTACAGGTAATCACATAAGTGTTACTCTAAAGTTTTCAATGAGAATCTATTAATATATTAATTAAAACTACTCTAAAGTCTTAAAATTACCCTTTATGACTAATATTATACGCACCTAAATTTCAATGGATTCCACTGTTTTTATTTAGATATAGTATTATTTGGGAATAATTTCTTATAAAACGCAACATATTTTAAATATATAAAAGTTACACACACATATGATGACACAGACGCGGGAAAAAGCAAACAAAAAAGGGCTTGGTTGGTGGTGGAGATTACACACACACATTTTTTTTTTGAAAAAAAATGAGTTTGACATGACTTGGGCAACAACTCAAACAATTAAAAAATAAATAAAAAAGGAAGGAGGATAAATTTTGAAGGCAAGGGCAGAAAAAAAGAATGGGAAATAAAAGACAACAAAAATAAAGAGAAGCACACCGTAGAAAATTGGTTAAAGGCCTGGACATTGATAAATATATACCTGTACGCACACCAAACGGACCCAAAAACAAATGTTAAATTCATCAGGAGCCTTTACTTTCTTTTGATCTGACAAGTCATGAATGCCAATGGTCTTGGCCTCTTGGGCATCTTTAATGTAGAAGATGGGGGGAACCAATGTAGAAGATGGGGGGAACAAGGTACTCTGACAAAAACACCAATAAACCCACGAAACAAAACCAAAAATATAACCAAAGGGTCAATTATAATGAAGAGTGAAAAGACAAGGCACCAGAGAGGGTGAAAAGACATGATAAAAGTGATAGAGGAATAGGAGGCTAGGAGCACGAATCTGAAAAGTGAAAGGGAGAGAAGTGTGAAACTGAAGACTGAGAAGCGAGCGCCCTTGGGGTCTCTGATGAGCGGGTGAGATAGAACATTTATATGGGAGAGGATTCAGGGTTGGGGTTTGCTTTTTGATTAGAATGATAATTTTTTTTTGAGAAAACATTTTGTTTTGTTCTTTCTATCTTTCTTTTTTTATTTTTAATGATAAGATAAGTTCATACACACATACTCATATATTAAAATTATTATTTTAATAAAGTATTTTATTTGTATTTAATTTTCTTTTGAGTTTTTTTTCCTTAGAACTTATATTTTTTTATTGTTAATTTATTTATACTCTTTGACTAATTAAAACTTAAGCTACAACTAACTCTAAACCCTAAAAATTGAAGATGTTACACTTTCAGTGGTTTGGTATTCCTGATTGTGCATATCATAAAAAGATCTAATCGGAGAAAGCAAAACCCACTTCTCTGTGTGTGTGTATATATGTTAAGCTTTAAAAATGAATAATAGTCCTTAGTACAGAAAATTTTTGATATATGAGTTTCACAAGTGTGGGTAAAGGAATTGTTGTTGTAGGTAATGATTTTATTTAATCACATAAAAAGATTAAGGTTCAAATATCATATAAAATTCAAATAATTGTAAACTATCCCTTCGCGTTTTGCTTATTTTAGAATGTGTAATTCACTTGTTTTTTCTATTAGATAGAGGTCAATATCATCATCCCTTTGGCTTCTTGAATCCAAATTCTAATTTTCTAATTGATTAAACGTCAAACGTCCCAAAAGAGACTCTGCGGGAGGAGATATTGCATTATTGCGGGGCCGGCTTGATCAATTGAAAAAAAAGAAAAAGAAAAAGGACAAATTATACTTTACTCCTCTAATTTTTTATTACGTAATGTTTTAGTTTTGATTCTTTAATTTTACAAAATATTTTTTAAGCCTTTTAATTCTAATATTATTAGTTTGATTCTAGCTTCTCTGAAATTAATATAATTCTTGATCTTTCGTTGTAATTAACACTCTTAACAAGTGTATAAATGTCATTATCCCCGTAAAATATATAATTCGGGATAACATATCATAACAGCGGATTCCTAAAAGGATGACCTATTTATGTCATTAAGCACAAGGACCGGACAATTTACAAAATTCTCTAAAAAGGACAAAAGCTATATAAGTGATTAGGAATTAGAAGTGAGAGTGTGAAACTACTAGCTGCCTTAGAATTCATAAAAAAAAAAAAAATTTATCTTCTCATATTTAAATATGTTATATTTTCAAGTAGAGTTGTAAGAATCTCTTTTGCCAGTAAATTATATTCAAAAGTCAAGTGTTCAAATCGGAAAGAGTAAACTTTGTTTTCTTTGGTCCACAGGGGAAAAAATAAATTGTACGCTTTAGTTCAAGAGTAATTTATTAATTTTTCTTTTAAGTATATTCGGAATTAATTAAGAACATTAAGTTCTTTATTGGCATTTGTGAATGTCTATGTATGTCTTCATCCAATATCCAGAATATGTTTGAGCAAAAAACATATCCAGAATATGTTAGCTATTAATTTCAGGCCTCTAGTATATATATCATCTCCCAAAAAATCTGCAATTAAAGCCTTAAGGGGCGACAGTGACACAAAATGAATCAATTATAAGATTACATTAATATAAAAAATTGTAAAAAGTTTTATTATGCATTAAAACAGTATATTTCATTTTTAACACTGATCTTTTTCTGGTACAATTTTCTGGCACTCATTACTATTTATCTAAAATTAGATATTACGAGGGTCTAAATTAACTGAACGGGCTTTTATAATATAATTTTTTTTTCATAGAATTGAAATTCACGCGATTAGTGCTTGATTAAGAACTTGAATCAATCTATTATATCTATTGCAATCATTGTTAGTAATAAATTAAAGCTGTATCATTAGTAAGTTTATGGAGTTCTGCAGGTATCCCAACATCTTTCCTTTTTTATCAAGTGTCGCCGTTTATCTTTCTAAATATATTAAGGTTGTCAAATTTGCGAGTTTAAGTAAACTCATGAAAATGATATAAACTTATATCGTGAACTCAAATCATAAACTCGAAACACCGTTAAATATGTATTGATAGTGTATAATAAATAATTAAAATATAAAAAAATGACAACAATTTGATTTTAAGTATATTTTAAATCCAAATAATTGAAATTAAATCTATCAACATTCATAATTTACCATATTTAATAAGGAAATTTCTATAAAACTCATGTATAAAGCTGCTGAACATGATCAAATCATAAAAGTTAACACGAGTTTAAGGGTCAATCAGCACTGTTTTGTAAGCTAGAAACGTAAAAACATTAAATTCAATGTATAAACTTATGAGTTTAACCAAGTTTACAACGGTCACGAGTTTACCAGTGATTCGACTCGATTTAGTAAGCTAGAAACGTAAAAAAAATAAACTCAGAGAGTCAATTCATGAGTTTAATAACTATATACTTCCTCTCCACAATCTAAATCATTTCAACTAATTTATTGGAATTGAAAAATTGCAATTAACTCATTAAATTTACCTTAAATTGATTTTTTTTTTAACTTTACTCATACTAAATAAGATTTTAAAGAGGAGAGAAACATACAATGAGTTAAATATTTTTTTTGCCAGAACAATGGGCTATATTGAAACATTAACTATAAGGACAAAATTAAAAAATAAACGTAATTTCTTTTCTTAGTGACTTATGTTGTGGGTCTAATAGAGTATTAAAAATGTTGCAATAATTAATTCCCACATAGGCAATTTGGCATTGCATTCATAAATAGATAATCAATAAACTTGAGATGATATATATTAATATTATATAGATACACGCAAAAGATCGAGATGATGATGTGTTTTTAAACAAAGGTCAAGATTGGTAGGGTCTACATTGAAATCCAATCCGAAGGAGAAGAATGTCCCTTACAACAATACATGCATATGGCCTCAATTAGAATCTATAAATACCACCCAAGTCTCTTCGGCATGACAAATTAAACCACAAAACCCAATACTTTACATATAAAGTTCATAGTTTCAACATTTACTCTCTTTTGAATTTGCCATTGATTTAGCAATGGGGCTTCATTCTAAATACCCGGTGGTCCTTGCTTGTGTGTTGCTCTTGCCTGCTCTATGTCTCTCCCAATTCACAGACTCCAGAACCAAATTTGACAGTAATGGACCCGGTGGTGGTGGAAGCCCAAGTACATAAAACTCCTCTCTATTTACCCCTCTCCACACACTCGCATCACCTTCTGTGTATTCCAAATCAAAACCATGTTTATATGCAAAGCCATGGCTCAGCCTAGAGGCTATTAGCTTGCAACATGATTTCTACCTTACTTTAAAAATCAATCTACAAGTTCTTATAATTTTATTTGGTTCTTAACTTAGCCTTTGTAATATTTTTTTTATCGATTTCTTATGTTTTCACCTGTTTTTAATGAGGTCATTTTAAATTACTATTCTTTTTTCCCTTTAGATCTTATAGTTTCACTTGATTTTTTGTATCTTGTAATTTTTTTCCTTTTATCCTAAGATATTATTATTGACGAAATGACACACATACGTACATATTATGTTATCAGCCGGAGCATGTGGATTTGACGATTACGGGAGTACTGAAAACTCAGGGAGGGTGGCCGCAGTGTCTGATGCGCTATGGAGAGGCGGTGCTGGATGCGGTGCCTGCTACAAAGTAAGTCTGTCGTCTTGACGGACTAATTAATTAACGACTCTACAAATTAAACACGTACATATGTTCAATAATGATTATACATATATACGTAGTGTTTGTTTGATTAATTCCATGTAACGAACGACAATGGTGTTGTAATTATTCAGGTAAGTTGCACGAATACACAATTATGCAGTACGGACAGGGTGACGATAGCGGCAACAAACATGTTTGTAGAAAGCGGAATAGACTTCGTTATGAGTCTTAATGGTTCCTTAGGACTTGGAGTGAACCCAGCTGCTGCGGAACAGCTCAGGAGAATGGGCACCGTTGACGTCCAATACAGGAGGGTCGCATGCACTTTCGATGGATCCACCGTTAAGATCAAGATCAACAAGAACAGCAGAGTCCCTGATAACTACCTCGCTATTGCCGTCATCTACGTGCCTGGCTCCAACGACGTCGTTGCCCTTCAGATATCCAATGTAAGAAACTCTCAAAACTTAATTATTAGTTCTTTTGAGGTACTACTAATGAACTAATTGTTATACGTATGAGTTAATTGTGGTCATCTGATGATAATGAGAAACAGAATAACGGTGGGACTTGGATCCCACTGGAGAGACCGTTTGGGGGAGTGTTTCATTTACCAAGTGCGCCACGTGGACCATTTAAGGTGAGGGACAGGGTGCAATTCAGTGGGAGCCAGACTTGGGTGGAGTCGCCCAACAATGTGATTCCAGCTGACTGGAACGTTGGAGCCATTTATGACACTGGAATTCAAGGCCTAAATCATCTGCTCCTGCAATTTGAATAATCATGCGATGATCTACGTACGTACGTACGTCATACGACGCCGTAACTGGTGTGGCTGTTGGTGTTGTGTCGTCTTCTCAGAAAATAAATACGGCGTGATTGAATATATAAACATTATGCTTGTGTCTGAATCTCAATATATAAATCATATGTGTCTGCTCTGCTTGAGTGAATATATTTATTAAGTGTTGGTCTGCATTTCATTTGTGTTGCAATTCATATACATATGTGAATCAACAAACCTCTCTGTTCATGCATCCGTAATATATATCTCCGCAATCCGTGCGGTCATATATACATACATTGTACATATATAAGGAGAGAGAGTCCCACTGTGTGCTGGTGGGTGCAATGAGCGGTATAACGAAGGATGAGTACTTTTTCATTTCATACTTGGTGGCTTAATACATAAGCGATGATATATAGAGGACACATGACAATTACAATTAATAATTAACAAAAATAGAATTTATATATTCTGGCGTGTTTGGCTAATAAAAGGTATGCAAGTGATGGCTTAAGACTTGGGAGCGGGTAAAATAAAAAGAAAATGTGATCACAAAAATAAACATAACACAAAATTATTTGAATATCCAATATTAAATTTTACAATATTGGTTTCAATAAAAAAAATATTTTTCTTACATATTATGGTGTGTTTGACTTTGACTAATAAAAATAAAAAGAAGTTGACTTCGAATCCCAAAGAAAACACTCAAATAATAATATTTAAAAAAAAAAGATCGTGGAAGTCACATAATAGACTTTGGCCGGAGCAAGTAAGAGAAAACTGCCTTGCGTGCCAATTTAAAAAATGGTATAGTAGTAGTAGTAAAAATAATAATACATAATTTAGTATTCAAATACAAAATTATTAATTGAGAAGCGTTCCAATTTTTATTAACACAGGCAAAAAATTTAACTAACACGGCATATATAAAGTAACATAGCCCACAAAATTGTTAAAACTTAAGAATAAAAAACTTTTCAATAAAAAAAAAATTAAAAAACAAAGGGCGGCGTTTGCCATCTTATTTGGTCTTGCACAGAAGAGGTGGACAGGTTATTATGACACGTGGACAACCGGAACAAAACAAAACAAATAAGGAAGGGTTTAGATTACACTCAAATTATGTAGCATGACTTAAATTTATTTTTTACCTCAAAAAAACATAAAAATAAAAGTGAAATGACCCGTCTACCCTCTAATAAGAGAAATCATTTTGCTTCACCTCCCTCACCGATATTGACAGCTTCAGTATATAGTTGACCTCAACATAAACTAAACGATTGATTGCCCCAGTAAAGTACTACTCCCTCCTGTCCTGATTATAAGACAAATTTGATTTTTTTAGAGAAATTAAGGAAGCCAATTAAATCACTTTAGAATATTTATATTTATATTTTTTTCTTCAAACTAAGTAATTTGATTAATAAACTAATATATAATCAAAAGATACTAAAAATATAAATACTCTAAAGTGATTTAATTGGCTTTCTTAATTTTTCCAAAAAAGTCAACTTTATCTTATAATTAGGATCGGAGAGAGTATTTGAAACTTAGCTTGTTTCGTAGTTTTGATCATGGCAATCAAAAAGTTACTTTATTTCAAAAGTTGTTAAAAGTATGTTTTCAAAATATCACTATGCAATTTTGAACAAAAAAAAAATATCACTATGCAATAAATCTAATACATATTTTTATACATTACACAAAATATTTAAGGGTAGTTGTTCATAACTTAGTTATGAATAATGTGGTTTGTTGCAAATTAAATTTTACATTCCTATATTGCTAATAACGAGTTTAGAATTTCGAGATGAGAAAAAAGTGGAGGGGGGAAATCGTCAACAGTGGCGTCCAGCCGCCCATTGAAATGCAATCACACGGTAGCTAAAACGGCTTATGATTTGAAATATTTTCCGATATTAATCAATTAGATATATAATAAAAAAAAAAGGAGAAAAGGAAAAACATCAGGCCTCATAAGCCTATTGACATCAATTAGATATATTATACACGCGCTGCACGCACACAGATTTAGATGATTATTCCAACGCAAAGGCTTCACTCCCCCCCCCCCCCCCGGGGAGTGATTATGGTGCCTCTGATGGCTATGGAACACCAACTACGTTAAACTCCTACCTCTCATTATATATTATATATTAGCTCTCTCTGCATATCACGTTCTTTTTTATATTCTCTACTATAAAAAGTTAAAATGATATGTCTACTAGATGAATGAATATATATAGGGGTTGGTGTATTGTCCATTTATGATGGAATTTATAGATGAATAAAGAAACCTCTTCGTTTATGCAACATGGTTCGGTTCCATACAATTAGTGCATACATATATATGTGTGTGTGTCTTTATATACAGATAGGGACATGCAACGTGAATCAAATGGTGGATGACGTACATTGTAAGAGAAAGCTAAGAGCTGGAATATTTTAAAATGAAGGGATGTGTTTTTTTATAAAGTCATGTTCATTAAATTAAGGGATTTACATAAAGAATTGTATAAAAAATTATAACACTAAAAGTCACCAAGGTTATGTCTCTTCAGTTTCTAGAGACATATGTAAAAGGCTATAGACTGAGGTGTGACAACCACCACTTGGTGAAAAGTTGTGTTGTATTTATAGAAAAATCTACATAATATAAAGGTATAATTTTTCCTATTTCTGTTCATGAATCAGCAAATGAGATTCATGAATCTAATAAATTGTTATGACTTTTAATTAAAGAGGTGTCGCTTTAAGAGGCATCACTTTATGGTCTATAAATATCTTGGACCATCGCTTTATTTATGACAGACAATACAACATCAGAAATTACATAACAAGAGATCAAACTCATTACCTTTATTTTTGAATGCACACAAAGATGAAGTCAAATTATTATCTTGTAAAAGCTATTATTGTCTTGCTTGAGTATTGGGAGTGCAATCCATTCTCAAGGATCTTCTTTGTATCCTTCAGAAAGTTAGTCCGTCAATCCAACTTGCACCTTATAAGATAGTTATAGGTGGGAGCGAATTAAGTTTAAAGGAAAGTGTTGTCCATGCACGTTTTAAAGACATTCACTACAAAAAAAAAGGTATTTCGTAGCGGTGCACTTGTAGCGGTTATATTAAACCGCTACAAATTATAGTATTTGTAGCGGATTTTTCCTAAACCGCTACAAATTTGTAGCGGCAAGAACATTTGTAGCGGTTTCCTACAAAAAACCGCTACAAATTTGGCGCGAAATTCCCGCCAAAACTTGTAGCGGTTATTTTGTAGCGGTTAATGCACATAAACCGCTACAAAATACCAAAGGTCAGAATTTTGTAGCGGTTTTTACTGAAAACCGCTACAGAATTTCAAGAGACTCCAAATTTGTAGCGGTTCTGAGCAATAACCGCTACTGAATTTCAAACGTTGTGAAGATTTGTAGCGGTTATTGTAGAACCGCTACAAATTTAATTATTTGTAGCGGTTAGAGTAGCGGTTATTTTAAATAACCGCTACTAATATCTGGCCTATTTAAACCCCTCGCCTCCTCCATTTCTCATTTTGCTCATTTTGTTTCCTGAGATTTCTCTGAGTGGTTTATTCGATATTTGAGCGTTCAGACGAGTCTATAGGAGTTTTTGGTCAGTATTTCGCAGTATTTACACTTGAGGTACGTATATAACACCTATTTTTATTTATATTTGTATTTTTATTATATTTTTGTATAATAATGGACTAATTTTTTTTTTTAATTTGTATAGTTGATATGGCTTCAGGACAGGATAAGGGGAAGGCCCCTGTGCTCCCTAGACCGACTTTACGGGGTGGCGGCAGCCGGGCAGGGGGCAGAGGGAGGGGGCAGCGCGCAGGCAGGGCTACCGAGGCATCTCAGCCCATCCCTCCACAGGAACTGCAGACGATCCCACAGGCGACGACCGCAGCTGAGGTGCCTGAGGTGGAGGTGCCAGAGATTAGCGTTGAGGACTTCCTCAACGAGGAGGAGTTCGAGATCCCGATTAGTGGGTTCAGGGAGATGGAGCAGTTCCTCGATGAGGAAGAGGCTCGGGAGCAGAACAACCCACGAGGGTCGTCTTCGCGGTCCACTGGGTTTGAGGTGCAGGTCGAAGGTAAATTATTTAATTATTTAATTTTTTAAATTTTTAACTTTGAATTATAATTTATCTAACGTGCGGTCAACTGTGCAGATGAGCAGGGGAACGTGTTGACGAGGAGGCTGGATGTGGCTGGTCTGAACAGCATGGACCGGTCCCTGCGAGTTGTAGTGCCGTGGAACGAGGGCACTGACCAGCCAATCCACAATGGGGGTCACCTGCTCAACCGCTTCCTGAGCGACCTGGGATCGAATTGGATGCGGTTCCCCCTTTACTTCCCGACGTGGAGGCACATTCCGAAGGGGCCGAAGGACCAGGCTTGGGAGGAGGTGGTTCAGGTAATTAAAACTATTTAATTAATATCTTTTGTAATTAATTCTATTTAATTATTTTTCTTAAATTATGATTTTTAGTATTATTGATATTTAAATGTATTTTTTTTCAGCTGCGGTTTGCCGTCTGGGCCAACCGGAAGAGGTACGCCCTCGTGAAAATGGGCGACGCCTGGAGGAACAGGAGGAACCGTCTCTTCCACAGTGTGGATGGGGACGGGACGATGCCTCTGGAGCAGCTGCAGGAGAGCGTCCCGGACGGCGTGTCGCCGAACGACTGGGCGCGTCGCCGAACGACTGGGCGCGTTTCGTCCAGTTCAGGAGGAGCCCTCAGGCGCAAGTAATGTATTTATTATATTTTTGATATATAATTTTCTAATTGTTAAATATTAAATTATAATTTCAATTTAATTTGTATTTAATTTCAAATTTTATAATACATTTAATTATTTATTTTTCTAGGAGCTTTCTCAGAGGAACGCCGCGATCCGGGCGCAGCAGACGATCCACCACACAGCAGGATCGAAGACCTTTGCTGTGACCTACAGCGAGCTGGTAACTTTTCAAGTACTTCACTTACTTTTAGCTGATTATTTCATAATACTAATTGTTTTGTAATTGTTTCAGGAGACGAGGGCACAGCAGGAGAACCGTCAGACGGACTATGCGGAGCTGTACGCCATCACACACAGACACCGTGACGGGACTGCGACCTCTCAGCAGGTAGAGGCGGCGATTGTAAGTTATTTTATTATTATATTTTTTATAAAACCAAGTTAATAATGAAAAATGGTAATTATTAATTGTTTCATAAAATGGCAGGAGCGGATGCAGCTGTCGCAGGCTGAGCTGCGACAGACCCAGCCTGAGGAGTCACAGGGGTCAGTGGACTCGACGGCTCCTCTGAAGGCGGGTTTGGCTCAGCCTGAGCACCCCGGACGAGTGCGGGGGATGGGGATAGGCGCCAGACCCAGCATGATCTACGGCAGGAGCGCCGCCTCTGAGGCTGGCAGCTCTAGAGGGGTCAGACGTCGGAGGGACGAGTCGATTGACCAGCTGCGGTCAGATTTGGAGCAGACGCAGCAGCAGATGGCGCAGCAGCAGCAGCAGATGCAGCAGATGCTGCAGGTGCACGCAGATACGATATACGCTCAGCAGACACAGTGGCGTGAGATCGCGAACACCATGCTCGAGGGAGCATGGAGTCGCCTGTTCCCGAACGAGCAGCATCCAGCGGTTCCCCCTGTCCCTCACTACGTCGTCCCGAGTACTGCTCCTCCTCCTACTGCTCCTCCTCCTGCTGATGACGATGGTGCGGTTCAGTCTGCGCAGCGGCCCGATCCAGCGGCATCTGAGGGAGCCCCACCTAAGGGAGCACCAGAGGATCAGCCCCCAGCTCCTTAGTTTAGGACGTTTTCTTTTCTTTTAAACATTTGTAAATATTTATGAGATTTTATTTCAGAATTTTCTTATTGTGTTTTATATAATTATATTTATATTATTATATCGCATTGAAATAATTTATAAATGATTTAAATCTAAATTTAAAAAAAAAAATTATATATATATTTGTAGCGGTTTTAACCTAAAACCGCTACAAATATAAATATTTGTAGCGGTTTTAAACTAAAACCGCTACAAATGTATAGATTTGTCGCGGTTATTAGTACATAACCGCTACAAATATATAATAATTTTATAAATTAAATATATATATAATTTATTTTTTTAAATATATTTTAAAAAAAAATAAATTATATATACATTTCTAAATAATTTATAAATGTATATTTGTAACGGTTATGAACTCATAAGCGCTACAAATTTACTTATATATTTGTAGTGGTTTCCCTTCAGAAACCGCTACAAATATATATGTTTGTAGCGGTTACACACTAATAACCGCTACAAACACTCAAATCATTTGAATTTTGAAATTTACCGCCTTTGTGCACATTTGTAGCGGTTATCTTATGTAAAACCGCTACAAATTAGAAAATTATTTTTATATTTAATGTTCAACGGCTTTAATATTAGTAGCGGTTTTATATAGGTAACCGCTACTAATACGTTGAACATTAGTAGCGGTTATAGATGTAAAACCGCTACTAATACTCAACAAGTACATTTTAAATTTCCCACCAATTAACGGCTTGAATATTAGTAGCGGTTTTATATATGTAACCGCTACAAAATTATAAACGTTGGAATTTCTGTAGCGGTTGGTGTAGCGGTTTAATAACCGCTACAAATTTATAAACGTTGGATTTTCAGAATATAAGGTTCTAGGCATTCGTCATTATCTTCTCACTCATCTTCTTCTCTATACTTTCTTCTCTCTCACTTGTAGCTATGGATAAATCATGGATAAGGTTGCCGCGCAATTCTCCTGAATATTTGTACGGATTAAACAGTTTCTTAGATTTCGCATTCACTCATGCCAGCTGTAACGACAAGATCGTCTGTCCGTGTCGGAAATGCAAGTTCAAGAAGTGGCATCCACGAAATGTTGTGAAGGAACATTTGCTTGTGAAGCCTTTCCCTGAGGACTATACGTTCTGGGCAGTACATGGTGAGAAGGCCGGCGTTAGATATGACGAGGCTCTTCCTCGAAGTTCTCAAGTAGGCGTTCAAGTAGATGAAGATGATCCTGTGAATGATGCTGTGCGTGATGCGTTTGGATTTCAAGGCGACAACTTCAAACAAGAAGTGCACGGCTTTGAGCCGGCTTTTATGGGGAATGAAGCAGCTCGGGATTTTTTCAGCTTGATGGATGAGGCAGATCGTCCTTTATATCAAGGTTGTCGCAAATATTCTAAATTATCTTTCTTGATCAAATTGTATCATATCAAGTGCTTGTGTGGGATCACGGATAAGGGAATGTCGATGTTGCTCGACTTATTACAAGATGCATTCCCCGACGCCGAGATTCCCACAACCTTCTACGAGGCCAAGAAGATCATCAACAGGTTGGGGTTGAATTATCAAAAGATTGATGCGTGCCCAAATGATTGTATGCTGTATTGGGGAGACGATTCCAGCAGGGAGACGTGCAAGAGATGTCACACATCGAGGTACAAGACAATTCGGAAGGGGAAAAAGCAGAAGAAGAAACCCGCAAAGATTCTCAGGTATTTCCCTTTGAAACCTCGTCTACAAAGATTATTTATGTCGTCTAAAACTACTGAGCACATGAGGTGGCATGCCGTTGATAAAAATGAAGACGGTAAATTAAGACATCCGTGGGATGCAGCTGCTTGGAAAACGTTTGACAACGACTTTCCAGATTTTGTGACTGACCCCAGAAATGTCCGGCTTGCGTTGGCGACCGGCGGTTTCAATCCTTTCGGGAATCTTAGCACAAGTTACAGCATTTGGCCGGTAGTCTTAGCTCCCTACAACTTACCCCCTGGATGTGTATGAAACAACTTACCCCCTGGATGTGTATGAAACAAAGCTCTTTCATTATGTCTATGATCATTCCAGGCAAAAAGGCACCGGGCAATGACATCGATGTGTACCTCCAACCGCTTATTGCGGAATTGCTTGACCTGTGGAATGTCGGCTTGGAGACGTACGACGTTCACAGCAAGACTTTGTTCAACATGCGTGCAGCCTTGATGTGGACGATCAGTGACTTTCCTGGCCTTGGCACATTATCTGGTTGGAATGTGCACACTGGGTCGGCGTGTCCGGCTTGCAATTTCGACTCTGACGCACTGCGCCTTCCCCACAGCCGAAAGTGGTGCTTTATGGGGCATCGGAGATTTCTCGATGGAAGGCATAAGTTCAGATTGCAACGGAATCGCTTCAATGGAAAACCAGAGAAAAGAGGACCACCTCAAACTTTGTCCGGTACAAATATCTTACAGCAGCTTGAGCATGTTGACGTCGAGTTTGGAAAAAGCGACGTTTCAGCACAAACTCGCCAAAAGACGCGCAGGACTTCGGCGCCTCAGCAGTGGAAGAAGATAAGTATCTTCTTCACGCTTCCGTATTGGAGATCTAATTTACTTCGCCACAGTCTTGATGTGATGCACATTGAAAAGAATGTTTGCGACAATGTGCTGTATACGCTGCTTAACGAACCCGGCAAGACAAAAGATCACCTTCAAGCCAGGAAAGATTTACGCGACATGGGAGTTCGTGAAGACGCTTGGCCAGATGAGCATGACAGATTTACACCGGCAAAGTTTACCCTCACAAAACCGAACAAGGATGTGTTCCTCGCGACGTTGAAGAAAATAAAAGTTCCTGATGGGTATTCAAGCAACATTTCTCGATGTGTCGACTTGCCGGCTCGAAAGGTTGCTGGCCTGAAGAGTCACGACTCACATGTTCTTATCAAGCAGTTACTCCCTCTGGCTATAAAGAATACACTTCCTCCCGATGTTTCCATCGTTTTGGTGGAACTTTGTTCTTTCTTTCGGAAGTTGTGTTCTAAGGTTTTGATCGTTGAGGAGCTCGATCAGCTGCAGTCGAAAATCATTCTTATGCTTTGTCACTTGGAGATGATCTTTCCTCCGTCCTTTTTTACTGTGATGGTTCACCTCACAGTCCACCTCGTTCATGAAACAAAGCTTGCTGGACCAGTACAATATCGTTGGATGTATCCGATTGAGAGGTACTCATTTTAAATATGTGCTTTCATTTATTGTCCGTATTTAATGTTTGCTCGTCGTCCTTTTCATCATTTTATATCAATTTTCTCTTATGTACTTCGTAGGTTCCTTAGGAAATTAAAATCTTACGTGAGGAATAAGGCGTGGCCAGAAGGTTCTATAGCTGAAGGCTATATAGGGGATGAGGTGCTATATTTTTGCTCAAGGTACTTTGATGATCTTGAGACGGCTTTCAACCGCCCGCCTCGTGTTGACGATTGTCCTGAACCTGCGCCGACATCAGGAGAATTTATCCCTCGTGTTGGTAAACCAGTTGGAGCAACTGAGAACTTCAAACTAACGGCAACTGAGAAGTTCCAAGCACATAGACATGTCTTGATTAATTGCAGTCAAGTTGAGCCTTTCATACGGTAAGAATTGTACACTCACATGTATGTTATTCGATCTATATCTTTCGTAACATTTCTTACTTTCATTTCACTAACGCCTTTCCATTATTAATTGCAGGGAATTCAGAAGTCATGTCAAGCGTCAGCTCAGGATCCGTACACAAACATCCTCGGAAGTTGATAGGAGGGTCCACAGAGAATTCCCGGGCTGGTTTGCTTGCAGAATACTAAATGACCACAACCCACACTCACCGGATTTCAGAGCTCTTGCAATCGGCCCTCTTGATCATGCAAAACGGTTTACAGCATACAATGTCAATGGTTTTAAGTTTTGCACGGTTTCACGGGATCAGGGATTGCAAACACAGAATTCGGGTGTTTATGGCACATTTGGGACAAGGAGTATTGCGAGCAGCAGTGACGCCAACATGAAGTTCGGAGGCGTCCCTTACTATGGCAAGCTTCTTGATGTGGTCGAGCTTAATTATCAAGGCCGTTTCACCGTGACGCTGTTCAAGTGTTTGTGGGCAAATACCACGACTTCTCGGGGACTGACAACTGACGACCTAGGGATCACATCAGTCAATTTCTCACGCCCGATTCATACTGGTATTTCTCAAGATGATGAGCCGTATATTCTAGCTTCAGAGGCACATCAGGTTTATTATGTCGAGGACGAGCGGCATAGGGATTGGCACATGGTCGTTCATTTAAAGCCAAGAGACCTTTACGACATGGGTGAAGGCGATAACATCGCCTACGAGAGTGAGCCATTTTAGCCAGCTGATTTTGAAAACTACTTCCCTGAAGGCGATGACAATTTACCTCTACTGCGGTGAGTTTTTTTAAGTCCACGTCATTTCAATTAAATTTTTTAAATTTAATAATACATCAATAACAATAATTTTTCTACAAAATTTTTGTAGGGATGGCGACGATGAGTGATCAAATTCAATTGTAAAAAATTTGTCTTTAGAAAAAATGCAAAAAATTTGTGTTAAAATAAAATGTAAAAAAAATTAAAATAATATTTGTAGAATTCAAGTGTAAAAAATTTTTCTTTACAAAAAATGCAAAAAATTTGTGTTAAAATAAAATGTAAAAAAAATTAATATAATATTTGTAGCGGTTATTAAACCGCTACAAAAAAATAAATAACCGCTACTAAATAATAACCGCTACATTAACCGCTACAAATAATTAAACCGCTACAAAAATATAAATAACCGCTACTAATTAGTAACCGCTACATTAACCGCTACATGAACCGCTACAAATAATACGTAAATCCCTATAAATACCCTTATCACAACTCATTTCAAACACTCCCCAATTTCTTTTCACCTTACCCTTCTTTCATTTCCTCTCATTTACAACTTATTTCGTATGAGTAGAGGAGCTGAATAATACGATCAAATATGGTAACAAGATTTTCAATTTCTTTTAGAATACTTCTTTCCTTTCTATAAAATTTATTCTAAACATCTTTTTTTCTAGATATATCTTAACTCTATCTCATTTTCATCTATTTTTCATATACAATTACATTATATTATAAAACATAATAATTCCTTATTACCTAACTATCGTTAATAATATTATTAATATAATTTTATACTAATCATATTCAATTACATTTTTTCTTTTTAATTTATTAATAAGTTAAACTATTAAACAATAAAATAATTGAAATAGATAAAATAATAACAAATTAAACCATTTAATATAATATTGAAAAAAAAGAAAAAAATCAACGTATATTTTAAAAAAAATTTTAAATATTTGTAGCGGTTATTAAACCGCTACTAAATAACGCGCCTTTTTAAAGATAAATTTAAATTTTTTGGCGGCAAATTTGAATTTCATGAAATTGGTAGCGGTTTTAAGAACCGCTACTAATTTCATGAAATTCAAATTTGGTAGCGGTTTCTTAACCGCTACAAATAAAAAAAGTCATTTTTAACAAATTTTCATTTTTATATATTTGTAGCGGTTTTTTAACCGCTACAAAAAAAAAATCTTTTTAAAGCTGTAAATAAATTTTTTTATATTTGTAGCGGTTATATAACCGCTACAAAGATCTCTTGATTTTGTAGCGGTTACTATTAACCGCTACAAAGTTTGTAGCGGTTATTTTTGATTGAGTAGCGGTTTTATAGAACCGCTACAAAACCTCTTGCAACGTACGATTTAGTAGCGGTTTTTCTAACCGCTACTAACCTAGTTTGTAGCGGTTAGAACCGCTACGAATACCTATTTTTAACCACAACTAAATCACGTTTTTTTTTGTAGTGATTGTGCACTACTTTTTTCTTTATCTCTTATTCTTATACTATTCGGAGATCCAATTCCTCCAACAGAATCCAAACGGTATCCCTCAGCCGATAGCTAGAGACTAATCCTCCTAAGATGTAGAGATCACCGAAGTGAGTTTTACCACTCCCAACAAAGCCTTTTTCATAAGCACAGCCTGATTCGAACCCGAAACATTATGTTTAATGGACTCAGTTATCTATCAATTATGGCAAGCTATTGTTGGTGACCATAGAGATAATTGATTTACTGGTTTATTGACACGACGGATCGACCCAAATTGCGTTACCATGCAAATAACACCTTCAATGTGAGTGTATCTCTTCCGAGCCCAATTATCATATCTTTAAGCCTATTAGTCTCTTCCTCATAGTCGAAAAAGCCCATCCAGGCATCCACAACAAAACTCGAACCCAATTCACAGAAATATATACACGCACGACTGCACAGAGAATCTCTCACAAACAATAGAAACTACTTCTCAAGTCTTAACTTAAAAGTATAAAGCTCGAGTTTGTTAGTGCTTCCACTTTATTATATATTATTTATTAAGCACAATTCTGTTTGATATGTGATTTTTTTTATATAAAATTAAGTTCATTTACCTTGAATATCTTAACAATCTGCCATCTTATGCTGTTTTCGTCAGAAGTATATTTAAATGCAAGTCCACGTACGTATGGGATCTTAGTTATTAGTTTGTTATAAATAGAGTCAAAGTATATCTATTAGTTTATTGAACTATTTCCTCTAGCATTTGAATTTTAAGATTAAACTTTACAATGTGCTCCGACGATGCAAGACTAATTTATGCCAGCCTTCCTTAGAGACATGGAGGAAGATTTGTTTAAGATCAAGTCAGTAAAGAATTTACGCGATTCATAATTGACATTTTAGGTTTGAGTCTAATTAATTACTCTTGAACATGTCTTGTTTGTCATTAAGACTGGTATCAGGTGCATAGAAACTGAATTTTTTTTTATCATGTGTCCCCTCATTAACTCAAGAAAATTACTATATGGCTTGAAATTACATATAATATTACCTCCAATATGTAATATAAGAGCTAGTTAAACTATCTCTTTTGATTGAACATGTTGAGAGATTTTAAATCACTTTGTATTAAGAGGTAGTTTTAAATTTCAATACAAACGATTCGAGAAGATATTTTAGATAAACCAATAAACTTTTTTGATAAATAACTAATTTAACTGTGGGTGTTTATAGCTCCACAGCTGAGTCCTACCAAAATATTTTACTATCCTTTTACTAATATTTCTTACTTCAGAAGCATTTCAATATATGTACTATACCTGGGTACGTCCTTTATTATTCCTTTTCCATGGGCTCTAGCCGCCTCTATTCCCATGCGGCCCCTAATCTTTGAATCAAACTTGTATATTCCTCTATCTTCCTATATTTGAAAAACTAGCATGAACTCCCCTGCGAACGCGCGGGAGCAATTACTCAAGGCAAAATAATTAAATTCTACTTGAGAGTATAAAAAAATATCCATTCTAAAAAAATAAATGCTACCATTCCATAATAGAAGGAAAATTACATGCAGTTCTTCCCTACTAACATACCCACTCGTAAATAAACATGATATGATATGAACACAAGTTTCGGTTTAAGCTGCAAATACATTAACAAAGCCTAATAGCTAACATTCAAAATCTGTGATGAAGCGCGTGTACCTCATTTGCTTATTTGGCCAGTCTTTTTCGGTGATGCAAATGTATTCACCACTCTTGAGCTCCCCCCACAAAAAAAAAACAAAAACAAAAACAAAACAAAACACCCACACACACAAAGTGCACAAATGCACATCAGCCAATTCTTTTTTTCAAAAATTTAAACATACTTCATGTGCCAAGCATTTTTAAACACATGCCAACACAATTAAACTTATTAGAAGTGAATGGAGATGATAAGATAATATTAAATGAAACTGCCTATAACTTTTTATTCTTTGAAAGTAACTAATGTGTAGAGAGTGCACAAGAAGTGAAGCATTTGGCGGCAATGACAGATGAGGAAGAACTTTTTTCCCCCTGAAGGAGGAAGAATTGAACCTAATATATAAATGTATTGTTTAGTTGGAGGAGAGCTAAGCCACTGCACCTAAAGAATGCAATAGTATGAAGTTGTCACTTTCTATGAAAATAAGCATGATTTTAATGTTGTGACCAGGTTAAAAAAAAACCTTGTGCATTTGTCTATAACCATTTGATAACAAAGAGTTTTCATAGCTAAGCTATTAAGCATCTTTTTATCTTTTGGGCAATAAGCTGTTTAGATCCTTAAATTGATATGGATGCATCAACTTCAAATATAGTATTCTGATTTTTAGCTAAGAAAATCAAAAGGTGCAGCCTTTCTATTGTGTAACAAAAAAAAAACTTATTAAATATATTCTTTTATTGCTCTCTCTTCATTCTTCTTATAAAGATTGTTAACATGTAGAGTTCTACACTCTTCAAATGCATTTTGTATACATTTGATCTTTTTATCAATCAGCCATAGTATAATTCATCCTGGTATATACAACGCGACATCAAAAAAAATATAACATAGAAAATAGAAGCATAAAAAAAGTTAAATAGGAAATCCACAAGGCTAAAAAAATTAATTTGAAGTGAGCATTCTATTTTGTGGTTGTTTCCATGGTGCGTATTATTTACTACTTGAGCCTCTTCCATAGGAAACCCTACAAGACCTGCAACACAGCCATTAAACAAAGGAAGGTAAACATGATGAACAATGAGGATTTAAACCATAATAATTCAAGGAACAAAATCGTTTAAAGTTTGATCTTACCCATTGGCTGCCAACAAAATCTACTACATCGCAATTACCATTTCATGAAACATTTTGCCCTTTCTAAGCTCTTCTCACCATTTAAACAATTACTTTTCACATGTTGATAGCTGGTCCAAGAAAAACTCTATTTCTTAGCCATGTGCAGTCCATTTGAGAAGATAAACTTTTAAAGCTCAATACATGTCATAGGTGGGGTTAGCCTTATTTGTCAAATGTTGTTGTAATTAAAAGAACTGCAAATTACTTTTGCAGTCATTCAAAATCACAAATAATAAACCTCTAAAAATAACAAACATTTATTATAGTGTAAATTTATATAGCACTCAGCTAGGCCGTAACCACTCAATGTTACAAGTAAATATTTGCCCACAGGCTTCAGCCACACACTTTCCCCCTTTCTACCTCATTTTCTTCTTCAAATTATACTACCATCATTTACACTTTATTATTTTCAGGTCATAACAGGTACAGATGTGGAAATAATGCAGTGTTTTGTTCTTATTTGACCAAGCACATGGCTTTCTCTCTCTCAAGTTGAAATGCTCCACCTTACACCACCCCATGACTTCACAATCCCAATGCCTTTTTACAACCTAACGATGACTTGACAATAATAAAGTAGGAATGATGCCTTAAAGTATAGTTGAAAAAATACTTTGGAACTGGAGAAATCCTTACTTGTCTTAGAAGCACGTCTTACAACAGAGCCATGTAGTCTTGATTGGCTGCCCAAAAGAAATCATATATCCATCCTTGAACTACATGGACTTAGCTCTCTGAGCCCTCAATTTTCCTCTAACAATAACCTATACACAAATCAAGTAATTACCATTTATCTAAAGCAACATTGCTCCGAGGCATAGTTCAAAGATGGGTACTCTAGAGCAAACCTCATATCCCTTGGCAGTTGGCACCACAGTTTCCATAACAAATCTCAGGATACCATAGCAAGCCTTGAAAACAAACAGTTATTTGGTTATATATTTTAAATTATGGAAAAGAATCCTGTTAATGCAGTGAGGGCTAAAAAAATGCTATACTCAGACATAAATTATTGCAATTACAAAGGAACTTCAAACGATAATCAAGTAGCATAATGAAGATAATTACATCCATAATTAGGGTAGGCATGTAAAATATTAAATATACAAGGTATCCAAGTCTAAGTAATCATTAACTGCTAATCTCTTTGTTTCAAGACTATAAATGATTTAAGTGTTTGAAAAACACACCTCCAAAAAAACAGCACACACACAAATGTATCTTTACTAATTTTTTTCTTTACATTTATACATACTTCATGAACCACACATTTTTAGACAACTATACCCCAATGACTTTTATCAAGAACCGAGACAAAAGAAGTGCTTGTGGCAGCAATGATAGATGAGCAATAACTAAACCTGACAAAGAAAGAACTCAGTATTGGTTGGAGGAGAGCTGAGCCATTGTGCCTAAAGGAGGGAAGTTGAGCAACCATAGCTTTCAATGACAATTAGCACAGAAGAAATTGTGAGAAGGAAATGAATGTACTACTGATATGGGTTTAACATGAAAAAGCCACAAGGCATAGAATAAGCAAAGTTTTTTGGTTAAGGATTAACTATATATCTAAAATGGTTCATATATCTAAACCTTCTTGGTTAAGGATAACCATATATCTAAAAGGGCTCATCATATACTTCACAAATAATGATTGAAACTGTTAAATCCTATTAAAATTATTTAGAAAAATAATATGAGCAATAATTCATCTGCAAAACTTAGCTGAATCATACAGCTATAAAAGGAGGAAAGGGGACATCCAAATTAAATAAAAAAATAGAGAACAAAAACTTTCCCGCACACCTTCTTTCATCTTTGCCCATCCGCATACACCTAAAATACACCATCAAATCCTCTTTAAAATTATCTATAATCTAAAAAAATAATAAAAGCAGGAAATTCATCTTCAACCCAGCTAAACATACAGCTAAAAAAAGAGAAAAAGGGAAATCCAAATTAAATAAGAAAAAGTTTCACAAAAATTTCCCCACTTGTTTTCCCTCATCTTTTCTCATCCGCATATACCTCAAAATGCATAAGAACCCCTATTGTGAAAATGGTGAAGCAACACGGTGGGGGATTTTATTGACTCATGCAAGGACTTGCGAGCTTGATCGGAGAAGGAGATATCACCATCATCATTGCATTCATCTCTGAGAGACATCCATGACATCTCTTTGAATCTTAACTGCATCAAACTCGTAAACTTTAAAACCTTTAAAGCCAATACAACAAATTTGGGAGAGGAAAATGAAGAATGTGAAGGGAAGGATAGAGGGGTAGGATGCAGAAATAAAAAGAATGAAATCTTGAGAGATTCATGAGAAAGATGGTTGGCAGGTGGAAAGGATTACCTTGAAGATAAACGAATCCGTCTCAAACTCCTCCATTGTCACCATTACGTCCTCATCTTGGCTTCCACTCCATCATTGCCATCCTCATGGATGCTTCTCCACCAATATCATCTCCAAATCTGCCCACCATCCATTTACTTCGGGAAAACTTGGGAAATGGCCAAAAAAAAAAGAGAGGACAAAGGTAATGGTGGGGAGATTGAGATAGAGCAATACCCAAGTGAAAAAAAATAAGTTAGAAAAATAGAAAGTGTGGGGCAGTGGGAGGTTAAAAAACAAGAGAATACATCGTAATAAATGAAGAGAGAGGATGGGGTTGAAAAAGGAGATTTCAAAATTTGAAATTTAAAATGAGGAAAGCAGAGGATAATAGAGAAGACACGAGAGAGAAATTGGGGGGGGGGATTTGGGTCCAAGCCTTTGGACACCTAACATTTGTCTTTGTGCAAGAGCCATTTAATATTCTGATAGCAATATGGCTATAAAGCTTTTTGACATAATCAATTTTCATGGCAGGAAGGTTGAATGAATTTGAATATGTATTCTCTTTGGTTCTTATTATAAGGCGCCACCTAATAAGTGTATTTGATCCTTTTTATAAGGTACTTGCTTGTTTCCAAAGAGCATAAATATTTTTTTCCATGTATGCCCATAATTAATAAGGATAGTGGGTGAGAGTGATAATTAATATGATATTAGAGTTTAGTGGAATTAATAGGGGTAATATTGGAAATCACTTAAATTTTAAGACACATTTAATAACTTTAATTGTTTTTATTGGTTTGTGAGAATTGTTAGTTGGTGCCTTATAATAAGGACTAGAGGGAGTATAAGATACCAACTAGCAAGTATTCTTGGTCCCTTTTATAAAGCACTTGCAAGTTTCCAATGAGAATTTAATTTATCTTTCTATGTCTGCTCATATTTAATAAGGATAGTGGGAGAGAATAATAATTAATATGATATTTGAACTTAGTGTAGTTAGCAAGGGTAATATTGAAAATCACTTGAATTTTAGGATAACTTTAATGTTTTTAACTGTTTTTATTGTTTGTGAAATTGATAATTGATGAAAACGAGAGGGAGTATATTAAATCATATGCTCCTCCCGCGGGCACAAAGCCATACGCTCCTTTAATGCAGCATTTGGCTATTCCTCATCTCAAAGCTTTTTTTTTTTTTAAAAAAGGCAAGCCGGATCACTGTTGTAAACAGTGATTTGTTAGTGTAGCCATAAGTGAAACAGTGATTTGTGAGTGTGGCCATAAGTAAGCCGCTTATAAGCATTCGGCTTGGTGGAACAGTATTAATAGATATATAGATATTGCAACTTGCAACTTGCAACAGTATCACACAGATAGTCAATTTGTTTGGCATCATAATCATAAATGGATAGCTTCGAATATATAGAAGCACCCACAATTTTCGATGCCAGGTCTACGTATGGCGCGCTTAAGTAGTCAAATAATCCAATCCCGTGTTCTAAGGTGAAGAAAAGTTGGACGCTACTATCTGCTTTTCAAATGCACAAGGCCTTCCTTGTAATCTACAAATACTCTCCTCATCTTTGCCTCCTACACCAGTAAACCCAAACAATTTACATTTAACGTATTTGCTCTTCTTTGCGGGTTTGAATTTGCCATTTAGCAATGGAACTTCATTCTAAATACCAAGTTGGCTTGTGTGTGTGATGTTGCTCTGACCTGCACTATGCTAATCACAAGGCTTCTCAGACTCCGGAGCCACCTTTTATAGTATCCCCGATGGTTATGGAACCCAAAGTACCTCAAACTTCTTTTATGATTTTCAAAATAATTATGTGAGAGAAGTTTTGTCAAGGCTTGTAGAAAAGTATTTAAAGGTTGCCAAATGAGCACAGCCTAGAGGCTTGCCAGGCCTCATTCTGAAGTCAGATTGCACTATGAGCTTTTAAGTTTGTAGTGTGCACCAAAACCTCCATGTGACCAACTTTAAGATATAGGATATATATATATCTTGTGTGTGTGTGTGTGTGTGATTATCGTTGACGAAATGACATACATATTTATGTAATCAGCCGGAGCTTGTGGATATGGAGATTACCGCAGAAGTGTGAACTATAGGAGGGTAGCAGGCGTGTCTGGCTTATGGAGGGGTGGCGCTGGATGTGGTGCTTGCTACCAAGTAAGTCTCTTAACGGACTAACGACTCAACTAACACATTTTTGCCTTTTTTATATTGTTTCATGAACGATGATGTTAATATTTATCAGGTGAGGTGCAAGGATTCAAGATTATGCGATGACTATGGAATTATTGGTAGTGGCAACAGACAATGGAGCAGGAGACAGAACTGACTTCATTATGAGTCCAAATGCTTTCTCTAAACTAGGACGAAACCCTAGTGCATCGGCCTAGCTCAAGAAATACGGAACCGTAGACATGGAATACAGGAGGGTACCTTGTACATATGGAGGCTATAACGTGCGTATCAATATCCACGAGTCTAGCAGATACCCTGATTACCTTGCTCTTGTCATTCTGTACATGCCTGGCATGAATGACGTCACTGCCGTTGAGATCTATGACGTATGATGATGCTCTCAACTTTGTTTTTTGAGGTTCTTATAATTGTGGTTATTATGATCAACTTGTTGAAATGATATAATGATGATACAGAATGATGGACCTGAATGGAAGGCAATGAGGAGAGTGTATGGGGCAGTGTTTGATATAGTTGGCGCACCAAGTGGACCTTTGAAGCTGAGGCTGCATTTCAGTGGAAGAACAGGTTGGGTTCAGTCCTCCAAGAGTGTCATTCCTGGAGATTGGAAGATTGGAGATTCTTACGACTCTCAAGTTCATGTCTAAGTGAGAACCAGCATGAAGAGGGAGCCACGTAACCTGTACAATAATGAAAGCTATGCTGTTGGTGTCATTTCTTCTTAAAACGTAATAGTCTATTGAAACAAACAAATAAGTAATAGCGGTTTGTGTACTTCTCGATTTGTGATGAAGTGAATATATGAATAAAGAAATCTATTTGTTTATGCACCATGGACTCTTGCGAAGAGGTTACTCTCCTTTTCCTTTTTTTTCTATTGAAGTCTTTTTTTTTTCTTTTTCCTTTTTATAAATAGTATAGATTGGATTGTAAGAGTTTAAATTTACTTATTTATGTTTATTATAATAATTTTATAAAAGATTGAATTTGACCTAATATATTTTTGATTAAACGGTGGATATGAGACTATAAGAGGAAAATGAGAAAAATCCGATCCGGATTCTTGTGGCTGATAGATTGAGAGTCCCGCTGTGCAAGATCATGTAACGGAAGATGCCTTGATCTACGGTTGCGTGATTACGTGTTCGTTTGTTTCAGAGTTTTGTACAGGAAAAACGTATTTATTACGCAAGCCGAGAAAAAACTCCTCTCACATACTTGCCTCGTATACCGTGAATCACGAATTATAAGCACGTTTTGGACAAAAATAAGCCATTCCAAACGCACACTACGACGCTTGAGTAAGCAAATCTAATTCAATCAATTTGTTATTTTCTAATATATAGGGGATGTTTGAGAAAAGACTAATAAATAAAGGAGACAACAAAGACTAATTTTCTTTAAACAGGACCAAAATAAATCCACAATTAACTGTTATAAATAGGACTGAAGAAGTATCAAAGCTCAATTAATCAAGTACTTGATTGAGGTACTTATTTACTGCTGACTAGTTAGACTGCTATCAGGTCCTAATCCAAATTATTACAATTAAATTATTAATATATTTTTAATTTTAATTTTATAAAGGACGCTAAAGTAATGATAGGGTGATCCCGATCAGCGATGAAGATGGTGAGATAAGGCCTAGACTGCCATCATGTGTTAATAAAATATAAGCTAGTCTTTAATTCTTGAAAAAAAAAAACAGTCTTAAAGATGAATCATGTTGTTCATAGCTTGAGAAATATGAAAAGCACCCATTGTTGTAAAATTTATATTTAATGTTGACATGGACGAATTAACCAAAAGAATATAGTAGCTAATATGATTAATCGAGTAATAAACTAAATATAATGTTCGAAATTAGGATTATGAGATCACTAACGTACGTAGAAATATATATAGAGAATCAAAAGCAAAATTCTAAATATGTTGTTAATAATTCTTTGCACCCAATCATAGAATCAAGTTTTGAATTTTCTGCAATGCCAACTTCCATTATATAATCTCTCGAACTCCAGGATAAGCTTGCACACCAGACAACTCGAATATTATTGATAAATTTTTTCAAAAATGAATTCTTATTTTAATTTTCCTCAATGACAACTGTATTATAACATATTTTGTTATTCTTCTTATTTTTGTTATGTATTCAGTTATATATTGGTTAGCTATAGTTTGTTATAGATTTGTATAGTGTTTAACTTGTATAAATATGTACATTCATGAATAATATATATCACACTTTTTCCCAATTATTTTTGGTCACATGGTATCCAGAGCCACCTAATATTTTTTTTGCAAACTCTATTCTTCTCTTTCCTCTTACCCTCTGTCTTCTTTGAGATACTTCCCCTTTTCAGATCTGTTTTCTTTCCTTTCTTTGATTTCCATGGCTTCCATCTCTGTCGTCTCTTCCGATCCGGCGAGTCCTTACTTCATTCATTCGAATGAAAATCTGGCCCTAGTTCTCATTGCGCCGCCGCTTGATGGCTTGAACTACCACAGCTGGGCACGTTCTATGCGCAGTGCTATACTCTCCAAGAATAAACTACACTTCGTCGATGGTATGATTTCTCTGCCACTCTCTTCTGACTCGCTCTTTCTGGCGTGGGAGTGTTGTAACAATCTAGTTCAGGGATAGCTCACCAAATCGGTGACTCCTTCTATTGCTAAGAGTATTTTGTGGTTCAATTTAGCCTCTGAAATCTAGAATGATTTACGTTCTTACTTTTGTTAATATGATGTGTTCCGTATTGCTGAGATTCAAGAAGAAATTTACAATCTCAAGCAAGGTGGTTCTACCGTTAGCGATTATTACACTAAACTGAAGATTTTGTGGGATGAGTTGTCCAACATTCATCCTCTCAAAGCTTGCACATGCGGATCCATTAGCAATGCTCTCCATCACCGTGATGAGGATCATGTTATTTGATTCTTGAAAGGCCTGAATGAACAATTTGCCACTGTTAAGTCTCAGATCCTTCTTCTTGATCCTCTGCCTCCTATTACTCTCGTATTCTCTCTGGTTCTTCAGGATGAACGTGACAATCCAGTCTCCTCTGAACCACAGATCTTGTTTGTTAAAGGTAGACGATCTTCCTCCATTGGTTCTTTTTCTGGATCGAAACCGACTTCAAAAATCACAAGCAATATACCTATTGTGGCAAGCCTTGCCACACTGAAGAAACGTGTTATAGGAAGCACGGTTTCCCTCCTGGATTCAAGTTTCGCAACTCTAGTTCTCCTGCCTTGATTAATCAGGTCTCAGTTCCACTTCTAATTCTTCTCAAGCTATCACTCCTGCTCAAGCCAGTTCCACTCGTTCTCCAACTTCTGTGATAGGTTCTCTTCTCCCTTAACTCTCGGCTGACCAATATAGTCGCCTCCTTGATCTGCTTAATTCCGTTAAGCCTTCTATTTCTTTAGTGCATCACATTTCGTCTTATGATTCTCCTCCAGTTGCAAGTATTTGTAATTCACTCAAATTTGTCTCTTCTGCCAAGACTTGGATTCTTGACTTCGGAGCAACATATCATGTTTGTTGTTCCTTGGATTTATTCTTTTAATTTCATTCTATTTCTCCATTATTTGTTAGTTTACCAACTGGTTCTCATGCTATTGCTTCTGTTTTTGGCACAGTGATCTTATCTCCTGCTTTGGTTTTGACCAATGTTCTTTATCTTCCTAGTTTTTCTCTCAATATTATCTCTGTTTCCAAATTAACTATGTCCTTAGACTGCTCCCTAACTTTTTCTTCTCAAATGTGCCAGATACACTTAACCTAACCTTCTCTGATGATTGGTACAGCTAAACTTTTTGAGGGGCCCTATCTTTTGCGTGCAGATATGATTGGTACACCTCTTTCACGAATCAATTTAGCTACAAACACTGATTCCTTGTATACTCTTTGGCATCATAGGTTAGGTTATTTATCTGACTCCACCTTTATTGTTTTGCAAAAGAAAGTTTTAGATATTTCTTGTACTCCCCATTCCCTTCCTTGTGATACTTGTCACTTTGCTAAGCAAAAAAGTCTTACTTTTCCTGTAAGTGCAAGTTTCAGTTATAAAACCTTTGATTTGATCCATGTTGATATTTGGGGACCATTTTTTGTTTTCTCTGTTCAAGGGCATAAATATTTTTTGACCATTATTGATGACTACTCTAGATATACTTGGCTATTTCTCATGAACACTAAATCTAAAGCAAGAATGCATCTTAAGAATTTTTTCACTTTGGTTGAAACTCAGTTTTCCACTACAGTTAAATCTTTACAAACTGATAATGGCATAGAATTTTCCATGCCTAACTTTTATGCATCTAAAGGTATTTTGCATCAACAGTTTTGTGTTGAGACTCCTCAACAAAATGGTTTAGTCGAAAGAAAACATCAGCATATCTTAAATGTAGCTTGTGCGTTATTATTTCAATCTAATCTCCCCATTTGTTATTGGTCATTCACTATTTTACATGCTACTTACATTATCAATCGGCTCCTATCCCCTACAATCCAAAATTTTACTCCTTTTGAGCAATTATATAATGTTTCTCCTTCCTATTCTGATTTCAAAGTATTTGGTTCATTGTGTTTTGCCTCAACATTAGCTTCCGTGCGTTCTAAATTTGATCCTCGATCAAGGAAGTGTGTGTTTTTGGGTATTCTGTTGGCTTAAAGGCTTATACATTACTAGACTTGCATACAAATCAGATTTTCCTTTCTCGAGATGTGGTTTTTCATGAACTTATTTTTCCTTTCAAAGATGACAAGATTACTTCCACACTTCTCCCTCTGTTGAACCTGTTGTTCAGTCTTTTCCTCCCTATCTTGATGACCTTTTGCCTACTACTAGCCCTACTGCCTCCTCCTCTGTTCAGCCCACTGATTTGCCTCCTCCTCCTTGGTGTTCTGCTAGGCCTCATCACCCACCATCATATCTACAATAATACCATTGTGCCCTCACATCTACTACTGTTCCATCATGTAGGGAAGGTTCTCTCACTTCTAGGTATCCTTTATCTTCAGTTTTATCTTATTCATCTCTTACTCCTTCATATAAAAATTTTGTTTTTGCTATTTCTTCTACTTCTGATCCAAAAACATATCACCAAGCTGTTGAACACCAGATCTGGAAGGATGCCATGGCTGCAGAAATTAATGCACTTGAAACAAATCATACTTAGACTTTGACTTCTTTACCTCATGGCAAGAAAACCATTGGTTGCAAATGGGTTTTCAGGACCAAGTATAAAGCTAATGGTGACATTGAGCGACATAAGGCAAGATTGGTTGTAAAAGGGTTATACCCAAACCAAGGGAATTGATTATTTTGACACTTTTTCCCCGGTTGCTAAAATGACTACACTCCATTTGCTTCTTTCTATTGCAGCGGCCAAGAATTGGAATTTATATCAATTAGATGTCAACAATGCTTTATTACATGGTGACTTAAACGAAGAGGTTTATATGGATCTTTCACAAGGTTTTACTTCTTCTATGCCTAATATGATGTGTAAATTGCAGAAATCCTTATATGGCCTTAAACAGGCTAGTCGCCAATGGCACTCCAAATTATCTACAGCTTTGTTGTCTTTTGCTTATTGTCAATCTGCTTTTGATCATTCCTTATTTTTCAAAGCTGATTCTAATTCTTTTACTATCATTCTTGTCTATGTGGATGATGTTGTTGTAGCTAGTAATAACATTATTGAGATCAATTCTGTCAAATAGAAACTTCACAAAGCTTTTACCATTAAAGATCTTGGAGAACTTTGATATTTCCTTGGCCTTGAGCTTGCTCAGTCTAAGGACAGTATTTTTCTTTCTCAACGCAAATTTGCCTTGAAATTACTTGAAGATGTAGGGTACTTAGCTTGTCGTCCTACTGATTGCCCTATGGACCCCCATTTGATGCTTTCAAAGGATAAAGGTAATCCTCTTACTAATCCTTTAGCTTATCGGAAGTTAATTGGTTGTCTCCAATACTTAACAACCACAAGGCCAGATTTAAGCTTTGCAACGCAGCAGCTGAGTCAGTACATGTCTTCTCCAACAGATTTGCATTTGCAGGCCGCTCATCATGTATTATGATATCTCAAATCTTCCCCTGGTGATGGTATTTTCTTTTCCTCTACTTCTGATTTGCGGTTGAGGTGTTTTAGAGATTCGGATTGGGCTAGTTGTATTGACACTCGTTGCTCTGTCACTGGCTTTGTTGTATTTCTGGGTTCTTCTTTGATATCTTGGAAAGCCAAGAAACAAGCTACTACCTCCAAATCCTCTTCTGAGGCAGTCAGGCAGAGTATCGAGCTCTTGCATCCACTACTTGTGAAGTTTAGTGGCTTGTTTATCTTCTCAATGATTTTCATGTTTCTCACATCAATCCAGCACTGCTATATTGTGACAACCAATCTGCCATTCATATTGCTGCCAAACCCACTTTCCATGAGAGAACAAAGCACATAGAACTCGATTGTCTGTCATATCATCCGTGAGAAGCTTCAGTCCAAGCTCATTCATCTTCTTCTTGTTCAAAGCTTATATCAGTTGGCTGATGTCTTCACTAAACCTTTACATCCCAAATGTTTTCATGATCTGATATCCAAGCTGGGCATGACTAATATACATGCTCCAGCTTGTGGGGGGTGACAACTGTATTATAACATATTTTGTTATTCTTCTTATTTATGTTATGTATTCAGTTATATATTGGTTAGCTATAGTTTATTACAGATTTGTATAGTGTTTAACTTGTACAAATATGTACATTCATGAATAATATATATCACACTTTTTCCCAATTATTTCTGGTCACACTCAACTCGCAACCAAACGGATCAAATACGATGCTTATTTTTGTCAACCTTACCCCGTTTTCTTTTTCCTTTTATGACAAAAAAAAAGTTTAGAATTCCATAAGAGAAAGTAAAGTGGGGAAAACATCAACTGTGGTGTCCATAGAAATGCGAACCCTACATTAGTTTATGAGCATTTGGGAAACCATAAAATCATAGTTTCAAAAGTAATTTTCCGCAAGCTGAAATAAGATTTCTCTCATATACTTATTTTAAGATTTTAAATACTTGTCAGGATCGCTTTTTTAATTTCCCTCACTTTATGTTTTGCATACTATCAAGTTGGAATTATAGAACCAACCGCCCGGGGGGCGGTACAAGGTAAATTAAATATTTAGCATACGAAAAAGAAAAATGAGTCTTAGTCTATGTATATATAGCTTTAATTTGCAAACACAGTAACTTTTAAGGGAAATGCAAGTTTTGAGGTTGAATTTATCAAGGACAATGAGGGATGTTTGATAAATATAATAAAAGTGTGGATATATTGGACGGATAGTGAGAAAAAGGTGTCCCGCGGCTCTCTCTAGCTATACTTGCTAACGTAAGAATTGAATTGACATTGTACGTATAATCATCATGGGTATATTAAATATGATACTCTATTTGTTTTTTAATATAAGAGCTGATTGATATATTTTTAGAAAGATTAAAAAAGTTAAATAAATTATATTAAAATATTATATATTTGTCAGTTTTATTCGAACTAATTTGTCTAACTTATAGACTAATATATCATAATCTAACTATATGCAATATAGATTATGATTAACTTATTTAGCTTTCTAAATCTCTTAAAAAAAAGTCAATCAACTGTTATATTAAAGACTTAGATAGTATTAATAATTTTATACTATCTATTCCCTAGTGTATATATGTTTCTTATTTCAGAAGCATTTGAACGTGTCCTTCCTGTGTACCTCTTCCAATTTTCCCTTGACCCCCTCTATTTCCATCATCCGGCACCTAAGCCTTTGAATTAAATCAATTTTGCCAAGTCCTCTATCTTCCTACTAAAAAAATCGTTGAAATAGCACACAGATAGGCAATTTGGCATCATAATCATAAAT
This sequence comes from Inga leiocalycina, assembly GCA_963242795.1. Classification (NCBI taxonomy): domain Eukaryota; kingdom Viridiplantae; phylum Streptophyta; class Magnoliopsida; order Fabales; family Fabaceae; genus Inga; species Inga leiocalycina. The sequence goes on from OY725330.1 coordinate 5,892,546, forward strand.
AGCTAGCTTCGACACACCACACAGATTTGGATGCCAGGTCTGCATATGTATGTGGGTTTAATTATTCTAATATCCAATCCCGTCTTCCAAGGGCAAGAATGCACAAGGCGTCCCCTATAATCTATAAATACCCTCCTCATCTTTGCCTCCTAACCCAGTAAACCCAAGAATTTACTATATAACGTATAGTTCTTATTAATTCTTTTGTTTGTTTGAATTTCATAATTCGCAATGGAGCCTCATTCTAAATACCAAGTAGCACTTGTTTGTGTGCTGCTCTTACCAGCACCATGCTTATCCCAAGGCTTCACAGACTCCAGAGTCACCTATTACAGTACCCCCGATGGCTATGGAACTTCTAGTAAGTAATAAAACTCCTTTAAAAACCCCTATCTCCACATATATATCATCACTTTCTTTGTACCCTTCTAAATATTTTTTATATACATGTGATCAGCCGGAGCTTGTGTATCTGGAAATTACGGAAGAAGTGTGAACCACGGGAGGGTTGCCGGCGTGGCAGGGTTATGGAGAGGTGGCGCTGGATGCGGTGCTTGCTGCCAAGTAAGGTGTAAGAATTCAAAATTATGTGATAACTATGGAACCATGTAAGTGGCAACGGACTATGAAGCGGGAGACAGAACTGACTTCATTATGAGTCCAATACGAATTCGGGGTTCTGAAATTTATCCAATACACCGTCCGTTGATGAAAGGATCGACAGCGAGAACAGCAGATGCGCAATCAGGAGCGAGCATCGTTGGTTAAGAGGGGTAGCAACGGTGTAGAGGCCATCATCATTGGTGAAGGCAACTTCGGGTGGTGATGACGACAAATCACAACGTTAGGTTCTATGGTTGATGAGAATTACAGCGTCGGGTTCTAAGGTGGGGATGGTAGCGAATCTCAACGAACGGTGTGAGGGTGGTGGCCTGAACGGAACGCGGCGCTGGATTAATTCAACGGTCACTGGCGTTAGGGTTTGGAAGGTTCAACTGGGTCGGGTCATGTTCTTGATTCAACAGTCAATATAAGTCGGAATGAATTTTGAGATCCAAAAAAGGCGCGCCTGTGGAAGCCAATGGAAAGTGACGCACGCCTTCCTCCTTCACATATCACAAGGGACTAAAGTTGGTCCTTTTCTGATGCATTCTTGGCAGTTGAATTGTGCAGATCAAGAAAAATTGAGGATTCTTGAATTTCTGAAAACCCTCTTGGGCTGTTCTCTTGGGGTCTTTCTTATATTGTGGCCTGACAAGTCCTTATTTTTGTAGGGGGCGAATGAGATAACTGGGCTGGCTTCTTCGTTTTCTTGAAAAAAAACCTGGTGCTCTTGTACCAAAGAAAGTCCTAATGCTCTCTTCCTTTACGGAAGTTTTGTGCAAGAAATATAGAAATCTTATTAATTGGAAAATCTGTAATCAACAATAAGATATGAACCTATTTATACACACTTGGTTCTGTCCTATTGGGCCGAGCAATAGGAAGATATTCCAATCCCAATCCATTACATATGCACAGCTGTACACAATATCCTGAAACAAAGTAAATTGACTAATTCTACTAAAGTTTATCTTTTACACCTTTTACACTTAAAATCAAGAAATTGGAACTGTAGATATTAATTACCATCATTATATATATATAATTGAATACGTACGTACTACCTGTGTACATCCTGTGTTCCTTTTTGCTTAGCCACCACCTCTAGTTATTAATATATATGCGAGCCCTAATCTTTGAATAAAGTTCGCCTGTTGGTATGGATCTTGCTATATAATAAAAAAATGTTGCAGTTAGAACACAGATAGCCAATTTGTCATGCATTATAATCATATATAGATATATAGTTTCGGGGACGCCCGCACACAGAATTTAGACGCTATGGTCAAGGTGTGCACTTAATTATTCCGATCCAATCCGTGTTCCAAAGGGAATGAGGCTCCCTTTTCAATTTTCAAGGCCTCCACTATTATCTATGTATACCCTCTCCTCATCTTTGCCTCCTCACCAGTAAACGTAACTCAAGTACTTGTATACATACACATTTATATATCGTAGTTTTTTCATGCTTGTGCAGTTGAACAAATATTTGGCATTTAGAAATGGGGCTTCATTCTAAATACCATGTGGGCCTTGTGTGTGTCATGATGCTGTTACCAGCTGCACTATGCTACTCTCAAGGCTTTACTCCCTCCCGAGCTGCCTATTATGCTACCTCTGATGGCTATGGAACTCCAAGTACGTTAAACTCCTACCTCTCATTACATTATTACCCCTCTCTGAATATGATCACGTTCTCTATATTCTGCACTCACCCTTGCATCATGCATGAGTTCTAAGTTTATAGTTTGAACATTGAACCCATAACTTCATGCCTGTACACTATTAATTAGGACACACTCTAGAAGTTTACTTCTGATGATGCATATGCATGCTTCTTTTAACTTATAGAGTACCCTTGTAAATATGTGCAGGTGGAGCATGTGGATATGGGTATTATGGGAGAAGCGTAAACAAATGGAAGGTGGCAGCTGTGGCTGGGCTCTGGAGGAATGGCGCCGGATGCGGTGCTTGCTACCAGGTGAGTGTGCTTTAACCCAACACAAATTAAAGACACGTCTTGTTGGAAATTGTGCCTCAAGGGCCAATCATTATACTTTGAACATTATTATTTAATGAATTTCTTCATTCTGTTATCATATTATTTACATATTAACTGTAATAACTGTATTCTTGGATAAATAATAAAGATTGTCCTAAACGTCCCTGGTCAATCATTTGTACGGGAGCACAGATGAAGTGAGACCAATATAACTTTGATGAGGTATGAAGATACAAATTAAATTCTTAGGCACTTGTAAAAGTACAAGGTGCTGGACCGACCCGCTATGAGAAAGCTGCATGGATCAAGTTATAAGTTTATCTCATGTATAACCCTGTCACTATACCCTTCTACATGAGATCATCATGAATTCCTACATGAAAGTCACTAAGCTTTGACCTAGTCAAAAGCCACATTTGACCAAGTGATGATAAATGCTATAATCAAGCTTGGTGGTTTTCATACAGAAGAATGTGAATGGTCAAGATGAAATTTGTCCCTCACATTAGTAAAAAGATATTACTAGGCCCCTCAATAAGTGAGTTTGAGATATGTATGACTACACTATGATGGAAAGGAGTTTCCATTTCTATTGTCAGACTACTTAGGAATCGAGAAAGTAATGTTCAGGAACAGGAGGTTGACATTATCCATGTCTCATCCTTGGCCGAAATATCATGTGACAAAAGGGACGTGACATGGTTGTATGACAGGTTGCATCGTATTAACAATCTTCATATGAATTTGGTAGTTTTAATGTCTTGGTAGAGGCCGCTTGTGACTTGTGAGTTAATACAATTATTGGCCTATTGCCAACTTCATATGGGCCTACAGGGTCACACACAAGAATAGCCCAATACGAGCTATAATGTCAAAATTCATTGAATCTAAAATGTGTCTAATATTCAATGAATACTATATTTGATCTAGAGTGGACGGATTTTATATATATATATATATATATATATGTATATGATATAAAATTCATGAAAAGAAAATTAATGATGTTATATATATGTATTTTTGAAATACATACATTTGTGTGTGTGTATTATATGATAATATTATTAGATTGTATTAGTTTTAAATTTAGTTTTATCAGATAAATTAAATTTTATAACTAATATGATAAAAATATAATATTTCAGATTTAATTTATAATGATAAATTAAATCTATTTTCATTGGCTCTTTATTCATATTAAATAAATAGGTTAAATTAAAACTGTGGGATATATTTAATTAAACCAAATTTATTTAATTAGCTCATAAAATAATTAAGTGTTAATTGATTTCAAAATTAATTAAGATTAATTTTGAAAATCCAATATAGCCCTATCAGATATAAAAACGAATGGGCAACATAATACTGGTATGGATGAGAAAAGGAGCTGCAATGAAACCCTAAGGAGACATTGGAGGCATTAGCACGTAGTCCATGTTGAAGTCATATTCATATGGATACCGATAGATGGAGCTAATCTGATGTGTTAGTTCCTGGAGATTGAAAACCCTAAAACGCAAAAAGGTACAATTTTTTCTAACTCAATTTAAACATCGTTGATAGATCCGTAATAAGGATTGCAATTTTAAATTTTTGCTGTGCCTGCCAATCTCAGCAATGGCATCAAAGCCAGGTCAATTATGCGTTTAAATTGAGTTTATGTTCTTATACATGTGATATATATGTGATATATATATGTATGTATGTTTATAAAAAAAACATCCGAATATGTATCTGATATGGTTAGTATGATAAGGAATTGTTTACAAAGTTTTGATCTTCAAAATCGTTTTCTGAGTTTTGTTTTCGAAGAAATATGTTCTTCCGCGATTTTCGATTATATGCGATATGTTTCATTTTGATTGCCGCTGCTGGTTTCGTGATTTATGTTCTGGATTAGATCTGAAACTGGAATTCATGGTTTTGTTTTTGAATTGTTTATGTGATTTCGGTCTGGTTTGAGATTTCAATTTTGTGTGAAATCAAAGTTTTAGATCTTGATTGTAAAATGTTTTTCATAAAAGTTGCCTTCGAAATCATAGTCAAACCCTAAGATTGCATGAAATCAGGTAGGGTACCTGAGATCATAGCTCGTGGCAATCCAGTCAGGTCACTCATGGTTTAGGAGTCGGGTAGGGTACCTGAACTAGAAATGTAAAAACATTAAACTTAGTGTATAAACTCATGAGTTTAACTGAGTTTACAACGGTCATGAGTTTACCAGTGACTCGACTCGATTTAGTAAGCTAGAAATGTAAAAATAGTAAGTTCGGAGAGTTAACTCGCGAGTTTGATGATAATGCTATATACTTCCTCTCCACAATCTAAATCATTTCTACTAACTTATCAGAATTGAAAAATTATAATTAACTCTTGAAACAATTAGCTTTCTTATTGTTCGTTTTGGCTTAATGGTTGCTATTGATTTATGTTGCTGTTGATGTTCATGAGTTAAAACCTCCCTCTCAATTGACTCTTCCTCTTCCCTAGGGAAGTCTTCTTTTTTTCCCCCGTCTGTTGCTCGTACTAAGAAAATGATCTTTCCTTCTGATTGAACCATATTTTCATATGATTTTTTCATAGCTAAATTGAGATTTTTAATACATTTTATGGGACATTATTGTATGATTAAACACAAATTTTAATTAGAGAAATTTGAATTGAATTTAGTGTAATTAGGGGCAAATGATCATAAATTTGGTAATTATTTATACAAATGTTTTCTCGGACTTTTGATGTTATCTTGTGCTTAATCTTGCATTGTAGGTGTTAAAGAAGAAATTAGAGATTTTGCATGGTCAGAATTAATATTTTAAGGTTTGGGAAAAATTACAGAAAGTCCCTAAATTCTCTGTAAATTACAAAATGTGAAGACAAGGGCCTAGGGAAAATCACAGAAAAGCCCCAGAAGTTTTGGTAATTATAGTTCACCCTACAAGAGTTTCAAAAGTTTACAATGCAGTCCCTATATATGAATTTTTGCAATTTTCAAGGAAGTGCTTGGTCAAAACGAGGGGGAGCGACCAAGCACTTCCTTGAAATAACGGAGGCAAGCTGAGAGTCTGGGAGCGAGGGGGAGCGCCATGGATTGAGGAGAGAGAGCTTGAGAAGAGAGAGTAACAACAAGTTCTTCCTCGTCGGCCCTCCCTCAACCATCAACCATCATTGTCCTCTATAATCACCTTTCAGCGCCTGCGAGCATTAAAACAGAGAGGCCAGAAACAACTTGCAATAAGAGAAGGAAGAGACCAGATCACACCTAAAGATTTACACCACCACCGTCGTTTGTTAACTTCGGTGAGCAGGAAAGCTAAACAGTCACCACCGTACTGTTAGAACTCTTATGTTTTGATGATAACAAAGGATGGCATGAAAAAGATTTGATAAACAAATAAGTTTGAACAAAGTAATAACAGGGCAAATCATTACTTGAAGTAAGCATTGGAGTAATGAAGAAAGGCCAAGAGAAAAAGCTGAGAAACTTCATCACTGGCAAGTTTTCTAAAGGGTTACTCGAGTAAGTACTCGAGTAATGGGACAGAAACTTCAAGTAACCAGAGCAACCTTCAAGTAACCTGCCAACGTTACTCGAGTAAATACTCGAGTAAGAAGGTAAATGACTCCAAGTTGCTCTCGGCATGCCAATGTTACTCGAGTAGCTACTCAAGTAACTAGGTAAATCACTGGCAGTTGCTCTCGGCTTGCCAACGTTACTCGAGTAACCATGTCAAAGAATTCCAGTTGCTCTCGGCATTTTCAACCCTGCCAATGATACTCGAGTATGTACTCGAGTTACTCTGTTTCAAGAAATGTGTTGCTCTCGGCATTTTCAACCCTGCCAATATTACTCGAGGAGCTACTTGAGTAACTCACTGTGGTAAGTCAAAACCTGAAGGTAATACTCGAATAACATGATATGCTTTTATCACACTTCACTTGAGGTACTACTCAAGTATGCAGGTATTCAATTACTTATTTTAACTGGATTACTCGAGTAAGTAATCGAGTAATATGCAGATTTATTGACACAGAACCTCAAGTTCATACCCGAGTAAGCTATGCAGAAAATTTATGTTTACTCGAGTAAGTACTCGAGTAACAAGGTAATCAAACTTGAAGTGCTCTCGGCCTTAAAAATCCTGCCAACATTACTGGAGTGAAGCATTGAGTAACCTAAAGTTTATTTGAGAGTTTACTCGAGTTGATACTCGAGTAACCTATCAAGTAAAGGGTGCAATACTCGAGTAAGTACTCGGTAAACAAGTATTTCCAAAGGTTTGAAATTTTGGTTACTTCATGCACTACCCGAGTAATGTTATGTTTGCTTATTGACTTGCAGTTTATCAAAGTTTTCCCGATGATACTCGAGTATGTACTCGAGTAAACTTAAATGAATACTCGAGTATGCAAGTCCAGAAATTCAGAAATCATTCTAACGTTCATTGATTTGTTTCCTATATGATTAACTTTTCATTGTATTAATATTTTTAGCATATCTGTAGATAAACAATGAAGAGATCTTACCAAATAAGGAAAGTCAAATGCAACGTTCAAATGTCACCTACCACCACCTACCACAAACGGATATTTTTCAAATTCTGGAAAAGTCAACTGTGGCTGCGCACACTCTAACAGACATAAAGAAAAACGTTCCAACAATCATTACAACGCATCTATATATATGGGAACCTCCAAATAGAGAAGTACAATAAGAACACACACGAACGCATTATCAAGCTCATTACTCTGTTTTACATTATACTTGTAATTCTATGCTTCAGTGATTCTTATTCACTATGTGAGAGAGATATTTCATTCAAACTCAATATTTGTTATTGAGGTAACTTAAGGTTGTGGAACCTTGAGTTGGGATTGGATAATAACTTGTAAGGGGGGCGAGTGTCCAGGCGAAGGAACTTGCTTGTACTGAGGTGCCAAGAACCCACTGAATCTTGGAAGTTATAGTGAAACTCTCAAAGAAGCTCTGAGGACTGGACGTAGGTCAAATTGGTTGTGGCCGAACCAGTATAACTCTCGGTGTACACTTCGGTGATATTTCTCCTTACTCTTTATTGCTTTATATTCACTGTCAAGTTTTTATATTTGCAATGAAAATTTAGTATCACCCAATTCACCCCCCTTGGGTGAAACGTTTGCTTTAACACTTACCTCTACCTTCCAGTATTCCATTAAGCTTACTAAAACCGAGAGAGAACATAGAGCTTGGGGAAAAATAGAGAGCTCGCGGTGAGTTTTTTTTTGGAGAGTGGGATTGAGCTTCATTCCACCCAGGTAGTAGTGTTCTAAGGCCAGGAAAGTCACTAATCGTCCACATTAAGGCTGCAAGCAAGTTGAACAATGTCTTCCCAAAGGCGTGATATGTTTCGATGCCAACATTCCACAGGTCAAGCAATTCTGCAATAAGGGGTTGGAGATACACATCAATGTCATTACCTGGTGTATTTTTGCCTGGAATTATCATAGACAAAATGAAAGAGCATTGTTTCATACACATCTAGGGGGTAAATTGTAGGGAACTAAGACTACCGGCTAAATATTGTAACTTGTGCTAAGATTCCCAAATGGATTGAAATTGTTGATTGCCAAAGCTAGAGCTGGGAATACGGGCCAACCCGCGGGTTGCGGGTTGGCCCGCACCAACCAGCGGCCCGCGTGGTGCCGGCCTGTGCGGCCAGCACTTCTGCGGGCTCGTAAAATGCCAACCCTATCCTGCAATGTACTGGTTGCGGTCTAGCCCGCGGGCCCGCATTTTTTTTTTGAAAAAAAATTTCCTATTTTTTAAAGAAGATTGAAAATGTGGGACACATATATATGAGTCATTAAATTTACCTTCCTAGCATCAATTATTTCTCTTATAAAAATTTAAAAACATAATCTACAATTCAAGAGATAAAGTTATCAAATTTGTTAAAGTTTATAAATAAAACATAAACCCATCCTCAAGCAACTAAGATATAATAATTTTGTTTAAAGAAGAAGGGAAGAGGCTTAAATTTTTTCTTTTTGGATTGGGAGGTACCAAGATAGGAGTGGAAAACTTATAAGTTTTGTAAAATTATTATATGTAAAAAAAAATTTTTGCGAGCCAACGCGCAAGCTATGCGGTGCGGGCTTGTAGGGCCCGTATTTTTACGGGTTAGGATTTTCCCAACCCTAACCCGTCAAAACTCGCGGGCTCACGAGTTGAGCCCATATTACCGGCTCTAGCCAAAGCAAGTCTAACATTTCTAGGGTCAGCGACAAAAGATGGAAAGTCTTTGTCGAACGTTTTTCAGGCATCTGCATCCTAAGGATGTCGTAATTTACCATTTTTATTCTTATCAACCTCATGCCATCTCATGTGCTCCGCCATTTTAGACGATATAAACAATCTTTGTAAGTGCGACTTCAAAAGGAAGTATCTGAGAATCTTTAAAGGTCTCTTCTTCTACTTTTTCTCTTTCGAATTGTCTTGTACATCGATGTGTGACATCATTTACAAGTCTCCTTGCTGTCATTGTCTCCCCAATACAACATACAATTGTTGGGGCATGCATCAATTTTTTTATAGTTCAAGCCCAATTTGTTAATAATCTTCTTGGCCTCGTAGAATGTTGTGGGAATCTCCGCGTCGAGGAATGCATCTTTTAATAATTCTAGCAATATCGACATTGCCTTATCTGTGATTCCACACAAGCACTTGATATGATACAACTTGATCAAGAAAGATAATTTAGAGTATTTTCGATAACCTTGATATAAAGGACGATTTGCTTCATCTATCAATTAGCTGAAAAAATCCCGAGCGGCTTCATTCCTCATGAACACCGGCTTTGAGCCCTGCACTTTTTTGTTGAAGTTGTCATCATGAAAACTAAATGCATCATGAACAACATCATTAGCAAGATTATCTTCATCTAGTTCAACTCCTACTTGTGAACTTCGAGGAAAAGCATCATCATATCTCATACCGGCCTTCTCACCATGAACTGCCCAAAATGTATTGTCTTTCGGGAAAGGCTTCAAAAGAAAATGTTCCTTAACAACATGTCGTGCATGCCACTTCTTGAACTTGCATCTTCGACACGGACAAACGATCTTGCCGTTATAGCTAGCATAAGTGAAAGCGAAATCCAAGAAATTATTTAATCCATACAAATATTTTGGAGAATTGTGTGGCAACCTGATCCATGACTTATCCATAGCCACTAGTGATAGAGAAGAAAGTATAGTAAAGAAAATGAGTGAATCGAGAATTACAAATGCCTGGAAGCTTATATTCTGATTTTCCAACGTTTAATATTTTGTAATGATTCAGAAACCGCTACAGTAACTGCTACTGTGTTCCAAATTTGTAGCAGTTATATGAGTAAAACCGCTACCAATTTTCAACCCATTGGAATAAATTAGAAGAATTTATTTTAATGTTGTAGCGGTTCTAAAACGTAACCACTACTAATATATATTTGTAGCGGTTATAAATTCCTAACCTCTACAAATTTTAGGCGGAAGAAGAATTTCAAATAGTTTAACTTTGCAGTAGTTATAAGAAAAAAACCGCTACAATTAATCATGAGCGTTGGATAATTTTTTTAAAAAAATTTCAATTTGTAGCGGTTATTGGCGTAAACCGCTACAAATTTTGAACACAATAGGTGGAATTCAAAACTCAAGTGTTGAATATTTGTAGCGGTTATTATTGTAACCGCTACAAGAAACAACATTTGATTTTTGAAACTCCCTCCCTCGGTGCTTTACATTTGTACCGGTTTATACTCATAACTGCTACAAATTAAAAATACCAATTTGTAGCGGTTTTTGACATTAACCGCTACAAATATGGAACAAAATATTTTTTTTAAATATTTGTAGTGGTTTTACAATAAAATCGCTACAAAAATATGTGATTTTTTTGTGTGGTTAGTTTTAGAAATATAAATAAAACTATCGTAAATGCAACACAAATTTAACAAGGCTCTAAAAATATAAATATAACTAAGTGCAGAAAATAAAATATCGAGGTTTATTTACAAATGTTTTAAAAAGAAAAAATATAAATGTTCTAAACTAACTAGCAAGAGGCTGATCATCTGGTCCTCCCTCAGGTGGGGCTCCCTCAGGTGCAGCTAGATCAGGGCGCTGGGCAGAGTTAACAGCACCATCATCAACAGGATGAGAAGGAGGCTGGACGATGAACCGAGGGATAGGGGGAACCAGTGGATCCTGCTCGTCCAGGAACAGGCGACTCCACAACCACTTGAGCATGTAGTTTGTGATATCACGCCACTGTGCATACTAAGCATAGTAGGAATCGGCCTGCTGCTGTATCTGCTACATTTGCTGCTGCTGCTGAGCCACTGCAGCCTGTGTCCTGGCCAAATCTAATCGCAACTCCTCAACAGACTCGTCCCTTGGACGTTTGACCCCGGACGTCTGTGCTCTAGAGCTGCCAGCCTCAAAGGCGGCGCTCCTGCCATAAACCATGCTAGGTCTGGCGCCTATCCCTATCCCTTGTACGCGTCCAGGGTGCTAAACCTAACCCAGATCTGCCTTCAAAGGAGCAATAGGGTCCACATACCTTTGTGACTCCTCGGTCTAGGTCTCTCGCAGCTCAGCCTGTGACTGCTGCATTTGCTCCTGCCATTTTATGAAACAATTACTTATTATTATTTTTCATAATAAAGTTGGTTTTATAAACAATATAACAATGAAATCACTTATAATGGCTGCCTTTTTTTGCTGAGAGGTCAAAGTCCCATCACGGTGTCTATATGTGATAGCAAACAACTCCTCGTAGTCCGTCTAACGGTTCTCCTGCTGTGCCTTCCTCTCCTAAAATAATTGCAAAATTAAATTAGTATTATCAAAACAAAATACTATATTTATAATATGAAATAACCAGCTAAAAGTAATTGATATTGTGAAAAGTTACCAACTCGTTATAAGTGATAGCAAAGGTCTTTGATCCTACTGTGTGGTAGATCGTCTGCTGCCCATGGCACCTCGTGTTCCTTTAATAAAGCGCCTGCAAAAAAAATAATATTAAAAATATTAAAACAATATAAAACATTTATAATTAATAAAATCATAAAATTAATTAAATTGAAATTGAAATTATAATTTAAAAATTAAATATAATTAATTAATATTTTATAATTCATATTAAAATCACTGACCCTATAGTGACAGAGAAGATAAACACTTAACCCCGAGAGTCTCTTGAGTTCTCTTTGCAATGGCTGAATCATATATAACGCTAGATTTGTGCTGGGTGGTGGAATTGTTTGCATGGGGAATTGAACTTAAGATAGTGAAGGGAGATACATAACCAAAGGCATGAATAAAATTCATATGGATAGAGTTACTAGAATAAATAAGAAGGATGCATGGAATACTTGATTTCGCCCAGGAGTGTAAAAGACTAAGTGTGGGGGAATTGATAAGTCCTAATTTTACCATACATTTTCATAGCTTTTTGGGAGGTTTTAGTGATGATAGTGTGCTTGAAATGCCTTTATAATGAGAAATTGTGACTAATATTAAATTTATGAAATGAGTGATTAAGAGTAGCGTAATTGATAGATTTTATGATTTCTCTTAAAGTGTTGATTTGGGAAGAATGATATTGCATTGGCTTGAATTGCCTTGTAGGAAGCTTGAAGGAAAATGGGATAAAAGGGGCTGGAAGTAAGAGAAATGATTAAAAGGTAAAGATCAAGAATTATGCAAAAAATAGAGAAGGGACCCAAGTGCAAAGGATAGGAAGTTTTCCAGCTCAACTGTAATTTCCTCTAATCACTGCCATTGAGAATGGCGGGGGAGACAAGCTGAAAGGGAACAATTCAAAAAGGGAAAAAGGAGAATTGGGAGCACGAATTTTGGGGAAACAGCTGAAAAACATAACAAAAAGGAGAACTCTCACAAATCTTCATTCTTCTTCTTCTCTCTACCACCGATAGCCAGATCGATTCTCAAATTCCACCGATTCACTACCATGGCAGAAGCTCAACTGAGGATTAATGGAGTATATTCTCTCGTCATGAGTAGCTGATCATTGTAGTTCTCCCTAGAAGTGAAACTAAGCCTGAGTCCTTGCGCTGAAGAGAGAAGCTCATTAAGATTTGTTTTCTTTTTTGAATATGTTTTCTTATAACTATGCGAGTTGTATATCTATGAGGCAGAGTTGATTCTGAGTTGTGAGCTTATATTGTGTTTGAAATCCTCTAAATCTAACTAGAGTATTATAGATACGATGATCTGTTTGCATGCTTTTAGTGAAGAATTGTATTCTCTATGTCCATGTAGATTTAATCAGATGTGTTGATTCTAGTTGCATCAATTGTTTGATTGCTTCAAATGACTTCGTCAGTAATAAGCAGTATCCATTATTAAAGAAAGTTCAGATTGGTTGCACTATAATCCTCTGTAGTCAATTAGTTGATCTTATTAGTTTAATTTCCTGTATTTTATTCTAGTTGAGTGGCTACAGGAATTAAATGTAAGCAATTAATTACACTGAGCTTGGCATTCATGGTTGGGTAATGAAGGTAAAGTAGAACTTCTGGGGAGAATTATCTCATTATTATGTTAGATCATCATTCATTCCACTTGCATCACACTATCACTCTAAAAGTAAAAAATTAAGAAATAGAAACAGGTTGTAGCAGAGGTAATTCAATCAATTCTCTACATCTTTGCTGTACTTATTGTGGCCCATAATTTTGCTAAGAATTATAACAATAGTTAGGTTCCTTAGAGAAGAATAACCTAGGCTAGGTATCACTTTACTATAGTTAGCTTAGTATTTTTGATAGGGTTAACGACAAGCTTTATCAACGTCATAGTCATTGACACTAATATCTCCCTCTCCCAGATCAGGCACCTATGGTGCGGTCGTCTCTTGTGGGACCGTCTGAGGTGGCTATGGTAGACCGATTCTTGTGGCTATTGTAGGGAGATAGGCTAAAATGGCGCGGTCACTCTCCCTCCGTGCTGCCCCCTCCTCTGCTATTGCCACCCCTAGAATTGGTCTCAGGACCTCAGGCTCTTTCCCTTTGTCCATCCCTGAAGCCATATCAATTGCAAAAATTCAAAAAAAAAACAAACCAATTAGTCACATTTATATGTAAAATTATAATGAAAATAAAAATAAAATATGTATTTTCCGTATCTCAACTGAGAATAATGTGAAATGTTGTAGCAAAAACTCTCCAATAGACATTAGAATGCTTAGATCTGAAGGAAAAATCTCAAAGAAATGTCAGAAAACAAAATGGCCAAACGTTAAAAAGGAAGAGGTGGCATGCTTTTATAGGTTTGGAATTTATAGCAGTTCTTGAAAAAACCATTACATCAACCGCTACAAAAAAGCTAGGGCGGAAAAACTTTGTAGCGGTTATATAATAACGGCTACAAATGCGCAGACATTTGAAGTTTTGTAACGGTTATGAAAACATAACCGCTACAAATGTGATGACCTTTAACGTTCTATAGCGGTTATGAATACCCAACCGCTACAAATAGATGACCTTTGGTATTTTGTAGCGGTTTAGTTTGTTGTAACTGCTACAAAGAACCGCTACACTATTGGCACAACTTGGTGGCTCCAAGTGGCGTGAACTTTATAGCGGTTCATTTGTTGTAACCGCTACAAATTAACCGCAACAAATTTTGATGGGAATCTCGCACCATATTTGTAGCGGTTTTACGCTTTTAACCGCTACAAAAAATATTCCCAATCAGTCACGCCACTTGGCGTGTAGCTTACCGCTACAAATGCACCGCTACAAAATCCTTTTTTTGTAGTGTAACATGAGCTCTAAGAACACAAAAGAGCCTTCAAGGCTCACTCCATAGGTGCCTTCCCTTGCTCCCTATTAGTACAATCACCTAAAAAATGTTAATATAAGGGATGAGATTCCTCGTTTCAGTAACTTTTGAAAGTTTCTACCTTACACAAGCAAACCACATGTGATAAAAGAATGAACTGATTATGTATATATTTGTACGCACCATAATACTCATACAAAATAATCACCAATTTAATCATCATTATGTCAATCTGTATTTTCTTCACAACATGTAATACATTACATAAATATGCAATATGCAAGATGCAACCTCCTTTATATCACCGTCCATCCTTATCCTGCTGACTGGAGCTATAGCCTAACACAGAGTCCAACAGAAACTTTTCCATTTGACTAGATTGTTCCAAGCTCACCAATTTTTAAGATATACCCGGCCAAAGGTGTAGAGGTTTAGTCTAAACTATGACTTCCCTCCTTAAAACAACACAACTAAAGAGATGTCACATATCCCATAGCTCTAATGAAATCCCGGCCAAAGGAAAACATGGAAGAAGGGGCCATGACAAGTGTCATCCATTGTGCACTGAGTGATGGAATACCACATGGTAAAAGATCTCATCAAACAAATACATCCTTACTCTAACCCATTACAAATGAAACGCCATGACAGCTATATTTAATCACCAATACATATAATATCATTAAAAGATAAGGTACAATAAATCATGCTTCTATTCGTATCAAATATCATCACATATCCAAACATGTCTAGAAGGAAACGATAATCTAATAATACATTAATTATAAATTAAATTATTAACTATGCAAATAAAGTGAGTTATAAAGGAATTTAGTTGTAAATTTACTTACTTGAGAATTTACAATATATATACATGTACATATAATTCAATCCATTTTTTTCCTTTATAAAAGATAGTCATTCACAATATATCATACACACTTCCCAAGTATATGTATATGAAAAAATATTCAAAGTTATCTATTACTCCCAAGCATACAGGTAATCACACAAGTGTTACTTCAAAAATCATACAAATAAACATCTATTAATATATTAATTAAAACTATTCTAAAGTCTTAAAATTACCCTCTATGACTAATATTATACACACCTAAATTTCAATGGATTCCACTGTTTTTATTTAGATATAGTTTTATTTGGGAATAATTTCTTATAAAAGGCAACATATTTCAAATACATACAAGTTACACACATATACGATGACACAGACGTGGGAAAAAGCCAAAAAAAAAAGGGGCTTGGTTGGTGGTGGAGATTACACACACACATTTCTTTTTTTAAAAAATTGAGTTTGACATGTCTTGGGCAACAACTCAAACAATTAAAAAAAATAAAAGAAGGAAGGAGGAAAAGTTTTGACGGCAAGGGCAGAAAAAAAGAATGGGAAATAAAAGACAACAAAAATAAAGAGAGACACACATTAGAAAATTGGTTAAAGGCTTGGATATTGATAAATATATATATATATATATACACACCTGTACGCACACACCCCAAAACGGACCCAAAAACGAATGTTAAATTCATCAGGAGTCTTCACCAATGTTGTGAAAACCGGATCGGATCAGACGGTTGGACCGGAGTCCGGAAGGACTTTTGGCTCGTTCAATATGGTTCAGCCGTTTCACCATTTATATCGTTTCAGGTCACTTTAGATCAGCTATTGAGCCGGGAACCAGGGTTGTATCAGGATCCGAGGTGGTTAAACCGGGGACCGTTTATTAGTATTATTAATATGTTATTGTGTTATTTTGAATGATTTCAATGTATTAGAATTTGAGATTTGGGAAAGATGATACATATAAGTTTTTATATGTGCTTATTTTTAAGTAATGTTAAAATTGCATACTTATTTTTTATATTTATATAATTATATATACGTATAATATTATTTTTATTTAATTATTACGTTATTGACCTGACTGCGAGTCCGACCATACAACCCATGACCTGATAACTTTTCCAATTCAAAATCCGATTCAGCTTTTAAAATATTGACCATCACTTTCTTTTGATCTAATAAGTCATGAATTCCAATGGTCTTGAAGACCAAAAAAAATAAAAATAAGGTAGAAAGGACACCAATAGATTATAGAGAGCTATATATATACTCACAAACAAACACGTAGGGAGAGAAAATGTATGCTGCGTGGGGGTTCGGGACAGTAGTATTCACATTCTATAGCTGATGGCCGATGGGAGCTGGTGAGTTTTCAGAAAAAATAATTACAATAATCCACGGCCAAGGAAAGGACGCATTAGCAACAAGATTATTAGCCTCTCCTCACACCAACTACTTTCTATATAAGGAAAGGGGCCAATTATAATGGGTTATGAAGAATGAAAAGACAAGGCACCAGAGAGGGTGAAAAGACATGAGTAACAGTGATAGAGGAATAGGAGCACGAATCTGAAAAGTGTAAGGGAGAGAAGCGTGAACCTGCAGAGTGAGAAGCGAGCGCCCTTCGGATCTCTAGACTCTAGTGGGTTGGTGAGATGGAGGCGGCTTTCCTCCTTTTTTTCCTTTTCGTCGGCTGCGCCCCTTCTCCTTAAAACTGTGCCGTTTTGACGTAAAAAACTTAAACCCCTCATTTGTTTTTTGAAAAATTATATTTAACATTCGGAAGTATTTTTTTAGCACAGTCAATTTCTTAAAATATTTTTTTAATATTATTTCATATTTTAAAATAATTTTTAGTACATCCAATATCCTGAAATATTGCACTAAACGCATTTTAAAATATTGACTGGCACTAAAAAAATATTTTAGGATACTGGATAATACTGAAAATTATTTTAGGATTTTAAAAAAATATTTTAGATATCCTGAAATATTTTTTAAGTACTATTCAATACTCTACACTATTTTTTAAGTATTATCCAGTATCATAAACTAATTTTTAGTATGCCCAACATCCTTAAATATTGCACCGAAAATATTTCAGAGTATTGATTGACACTAAAAAAATATTTTAGGATACTTGATAATACTGAAAAATTATTTTAGAGTCTTAAAAAAATATTTTAGAAAACTGACTGTGTTAAAAAAATACTTCAAGTTGATGGATACTATTTTAAAAAAAAAAAAAAAGATGAGGGGATTGAGTTTTTTGCACCGAAACGGCGCAATTTTCATGAAAAGGAGCATAGTGGATGAAAAGAGAAAAGAAGGAAAGCCGCTTTCAGGTGAGATAGGATATTTATATAAGGATTTAGGGTTAAGGTTTGTTTTTTGATTAGAATAATAATTTTCTTTTACAGAAAACTTTTTTTTTGTTCTTTCTTTCTTTCTTTTTTATTTTCAATGGTAAGACAAGTTTACACACATATACTCATATATTAAAATGATTATTTTAATAAGGTATTTTATTTGTATTTAGTTTTCTTTTGAATTTTTTTCCTTAGAACTTATTTTTTTTATTTTTAATTTATTTATACTCTTTAACAAACTAAAACTTAAGTTACAACTAACTCTAAACCCTAAAAATTTAAGGATGTTACACTATCAGTGGTTGGGTATTCCTAATTGTGCATATCATAAAAAGATCTAATCGAAGGAGGCAAAACCCACTTCTGTGTGTGTCTATATGTTATGCTTTAAAAATGAATAATTATTCCTTAGCTATTTACCGAAAATTATCTATAGTACAGAAAATTTTTTATATATGAGTTTCACAAGTGTGGGTAAAGGAATTGTTGTTGTAGGTAATGATTTTATTTAATCACATAAAAAGATTAATGTTCAATATATCATATAAAATTCAAATAATTGTAAACCATCCCTTCGTGCGTTGCTTATTTCAGAAACATTAGAATGTGTAATTTACTAGTTTTTCCTGTTAGATAGATGTCAATATCATCATCCCTTTGGCTTCTTGAATCCAAATTCTAATTTTCTAATGATTAAACGTCAAACGTCCCAAAAGAGACTCTGGGGAGGAGATATTGCATTATTGCGGGGCCGGCTTGATCAATTGAAAAAAAAAAAAAAGGAAAAAGGAAAAATTATACTTTACTCTTCTAATTTTTTATTACGTAATGCTTTAGTTTTGATTCATTAATTTTACAACATATTTTTTTAAGCCTTTAATTCTAATATTATTAGTTTGATCCTAGCTTCTCTGAAATTTATATAATTCTTGATCTTTCGTTGTAATTAACACTCTTAACAAGTGTATAAATGTCATTATCCCCCTAAAATATATAATTCGGGATAACATCGTAACAGCGAGTTCCTAAAAGGATGACCTATTTATATCATTAAGCACAAGGACCGGAACATTCACAAAATTCTCTAAAAGGGACAAAAGCTATATAAGTGATTAGGAATTAGAAGTGAAAGTGTGAAACTACTAGCTGCCTTAGAATTCATAAAAAATAAAATAAACTTATCTTCTCATATTTAAATATGTTATATTTTCAAGTAGAGTTGTAAGAAATTATATTCGAAAGTCAAGTGTTCAAATCGAAAAGAGTAAACTGATCTTTTTCTGGTACAGTTATGGCACTCATTACTATTTATCTAAAATTAGATATTGCGAGGGTCTAAATTACATGAACGGGCTTTTAAAATATATTTTTTTTCATAGAATTGAAATTCACGCGATTAGTGCTTGATTAAGAAATTAAATCAATCTATTATGTGCCCATTTGGATTAATGGTGGAGAAGTGGCTTTTTTTACCATCTGACTTTTGGAAAAGTAAGGTAGGGAAAAAAGTGAAAATGTAAATGTGATTTGTGTTTAGATTAGCGATGGCAGAAGTGACTTTTTTTTAACCTTGAACCTGTTTGGATTAGAGTTTGAAAAGCACATTTAGATGCAAAATGACTGAAAGGGGTATGAATCATATATATATTATTTGTATATATTGTGATAATTGAAGTGAAAAATTAAATTTAAATTAAAATTTGATAAAACACAATAAGTCAAATTAATGTATTTTTTGGGATATTATTATATGATTAAGCACTAATTTGAGGACTAGAGAAAATTACATAAAAGTACCCCAAAATTTATGAAAATTACAAGTGGATGAAGAAAAGGGATCGAGGAAATCACAGAAAAGTACCCAAATTTTTTATAAATTACAGTTGAACCCAAAAATATTTCAAAAATTTTCAATCAAATCCCTCCTTAAAAACTTTTGAAGTTTGCACAAAAGTCCTTGGACAAATCTAATTTGACCAAAACATCTTCTTCTTCCTTCGAACACGCGAACCAGCAAACGGAGCAACGAAACAGGGCAGATGGAAGAGAGAGATGGGAAATGCAGTGGAAAAGCTCCTTTGATTAGCTTAATAAAAAAGCCACGGTATAGCCAAAAATGTAGGGAAGATCAACGCCTTGTCAAACTGGATAAAAACTGCCACTGTGATTTTTTTTTCTCTTAACGTGCGGTGGGGGCTGCACTCCCCTGTGCCAAACAGACCCTATATCTATCGCAATCATTGTTAGTAACAAATTAAAGGTGTATTATTAGTAAGTGTCTGAACTTCTGCAGATATCCCGACGTCTTTCCTCTTTTATCAAGTGTCATCGTTTATTTTTCTACATATTAAGGTTGTCAAACTCGCGAGTTTAAGTAAACTCGTGAACATGATATGTGTTCGTTTGGGATAGCTTATTTTTTACTTATAAACACTTATAAATTGTGATTTACGGTATACGAGGTAAGTATGTGAGAGGAGTTTTATCTCGACTTACGTAATAAGCATTTATTTTCTAAAAAAAAACACTATTCCAAACATAGTGAACTCAAATTGTAAACTCGTAAGAGTTACTTTACCATTAAATAGGTATTATTAATCGTGTATAATAAATAATTAAAATATAAAAAATGACAAAAAATTGATTTTAATTATATTTTAAATTTAAATAATTGAAATTAAATACATCAGCATTCATAATTTACTATATTTAATAAAGAAATTTCTATAAAACTCATATATAAAGCTACCGAACATGAACAAATCAAAAAAGTTAATACGAGTTTAAGGGTGAATTAGTATGGTTTTGTAAGTTAGAAATGTAAAAATATTAACTTCTGTGTATGAACTCATGAGTTTACCAGCGACTCGACTCGATTTGATAAGCTATAAAAGTAAAAAAAGTAAACTCAGAAAGTCAACTCGCGAGTTTAATAACAATGTATACTTCCTCTCCACAATCTAAATCATTTCAACTAATTTATCGGAATTGAAAAATTGTAATTAACTCATTAAATTTACCTTAAATTGATTTTTTTTTAAAATTTTGCTCATATTAAATAAGGTTTTAAAGAAGAGAGAAAAATACAATGAATTAAATATTTTTTTTGCCACAACAATGGGCTATATTGAAACATTAACTATAAGGACAAAATTAAAAAAATAAGCATTATTTCTTTTCTTTGTAACTTATGTTGTGGGTCGAATAGAGTATTAAAAATCTTGCAATAATTAATGCCCAGATAGGCAATTTGGCATTGTATTCATCAATAGATAATCAATAAACTTGAGATGATATATATATATATATATATATTGATGGTTTATGCAATAGAATATTTTTTATCTTCGTTGCACCCACCTTCCAGGTATCTGGCGTTAACTTGAAGGCTAACGCCGAATTTACCAGTATGGGCCCCGACAACCAATTAGTCCTGGCACCCCTATCGAATAGACCCAACAAGATATTTACCTCTTTGAGGCGTCCTCAAGGGGAGAGAGCTTCCAATGAAAATTCTTTACACCTTCTGTTTTCTATGATCCAACCCAAAAATGGATTGGCGTGGTGCAAATACCTACCCATCTGCACCGCCTTATGCTTGTTGAGATGATATATATTAATATTATATAGATACACGCAAAAGATCGAGATGATGATGTATTTTTAAGCAAAGGTTAAGATTGGTAGGGCCTACATTGAAATCCAATGCGAAGGAGAAGAATGTCCCTCACAACAATACATGCACAAGGCCTTCATTAGAACCTATAAATACCACGCACGTCTCTTTGGCATGCCAAACCACAAAACCCAATACTTCACATATAAAGTTCATAGTTTCAATATTTGCTCTCTTTTGAATTTGCCATTGATTTAGCAATGGGGCTTCACTCTAAATACCCAGTGGTCCTTGTTTGTGTGTTGCTCTTGCCTGCTCTATGCCTCTCCCAATTCATCAACTCCAGAACCTCCTTTGACAGTTTTGGACCCGGTGGTTATGGAGGCCCAAGTACGTAAAACTCCTCTCTATGTACCCCTCTCCACACACACACGCATCACCTTCTGCGTATTCAAAATCAAAAGAATGTTTATATGCAAAGCCATGGCTCAGCCTAGAGGCTATTAGCTTGTAACATGAGTTGTATCTTACTTTAAAAATCAATCTACAAGTTCTTATAATTTTATTTGATTCTTAACCAAACCTTTGTAATATTTTTTTATCAAGTTCTTATGATTTCACATGTTATTAATGAGGCCATAGTAAGTTACTATTCTTTATTTTTTTTCGATCTTATAGTTTCACTGGATTTTTAATCAGGTTTTTGTAATTTTTTTCCTTTTATGGGTTGTATTAAAATGCAAAAACTTACATGTGGTTGTTGTTGTTGTTTTTTCCTTATTATTTTGCTGCTGCTTAGTTTTATATTCTTAAGATATAGTGTGCCCTTCTAAATATTATTATTATTGACCAAATGACACACACACACATATCATGTTATCAGCCCAATGTGGATTTGAGGATTACGGGAGGACTGAAAACTCAGGGAGGGTGGCCGGAGTGTCTGATGCGCTACTCAGAGGCGGTGTTGGATGCGGTGGCTGCTACCTAGTAAGTGTGGCATGTTTGACTAATAAAAGGTATGCAAGTGATGGCTTAAGACTTGGAAGCGGGTAAAATAAAAAGAAAATATGATCACAAAAATAAACATTTATAATACAGGATTATTTGAATATCCAATATTAAATTTTACAATATTGGTTTAAAAAAATATATATTTTTCTTATATATTGGGGCGTGTTTGACTTTGACTAATAAAAATAAAAGCCATGGAAGTTGATTTCAAGTCCCAAAGAAGACACTCAGATAATAATATAAAAAAAAAAGGGCATGGAAGTCACATAATAGACTTGGGCAGAAGCAGGGAAAAGAAAATTGCCTTCCGTGCCAATTTAAAATATGGTATAATAATAATACATAATTTAGTATTAAAATACAAAAGTATTAATTGAGCAGCGTTCCAATTTTGATTAACACAGGCAAAAAATTTAACTAACACATCGTATATAAAGTAACACAGCCCACAGAATTGTTGAAACTTAAAAATAAAAAACTTTTCAATTAAAAAAACTTTAAAAAACAAAGGGACGGCGTTCGCCATCTTATTTGGTCTTGCACAGAAGGCGTGGACAACGACAAGTTATCATGACAGGTGGACAACGGGAACAAAACAAAACAAAGAAGGAAGGAAGGACTTGGCAGATTACACTCAAACTATATAGAATGACTTAAATTTTATTTTTTACTTAAAAAAAATAAAATGAAAGTGAAATGACCCGTCTACCCTCTAATAAGAGAAATCATTTTGCTTCACCTCCCTCACCGATATTGACAGCTTCAGTAAATAGTTGACCTCAACATGAACTAAACAATTGATTGGCCCCCTCAGTGTTATGATAAAGTAGTATATGCGCATGAGGGTCTGAATGTGTACTATTTGAAGCTTGTTTCGTAGCTTTCAATTATATAATATCACTATGCAACAAATCTAATACATTATACAAAATATTTAAGGGTAGTTGTTCATAACTTAGTTATGAATAATGTGGTTTGTTTCAAATTTTATATTCCTATATTGCTAATAATAAGTTTAAAATTTCCAGATGAGAAAAAAGTGGAGGGGAGAAATTGTCAACAGTGGTGTCCAGCCGTCCATTGAAATGCAATCGCACAGTTGCTAAAACGGCTTATGATTTGAAATATTTTCCGATAATAAAAAAAAGAGAAAAGGAAGAACATCAGGCCTCATATGCCTATCGACAGTTGGCAAAAAAATAATTTTTAAGGAAAATAGTTGAGAACAATTTATGTGTGACAGAGAACAAAAATGTTGATGATACGAGTAAAACAGACAAAGACGTGTCACCACTCTTGAAAAGGCACTTGCTTAGCCACCACCTCTAGTTATTAATATATATGGGGGCCCTAATCTTTGGATAAAGTTCGCCTGTTGGTATGGATCTAGCTATACAATAAACAAATGTTGGGGTTAGAACACGGATAGCCAATTTCGCATTATAATATTATACATAGATATATAGATAGTTTCCGGGACACGCTGTACGCACACAGATTTAGGGCATGGTTGAGTTAGTATTGGAGAAGCATGTATACGTAAGTCGAGGTAAAACTCCTCTTGCAAACTCACCTCATATACTGTAAATCATGTTGAAAATGCAACTTCTACCATTAATCCAAACAGACATTTAGATGATATGGTTATGGTGTGCACTTAATTATTCCAATCCAAGGCTTCACTCCCTCCCGAGCTTCCTATTATGCTACCTCTTATGGCTATGGAACACCAACTACGTTAAACTCCTACACTACTATAGAAGATACTTTTAACATCCGTTTTTATGCCATTTAGACTACCGTTTTCAAAGAGACGTGTATGTGAATGTCGTTGAAAGTTCAAGAATAAATTACTATTTTAGAACAGTCGTGGAAACAAACTTACAATGACTGTTTTTTAAAAACAGTCGTTGTAAGTCAAGAGATACAACGATTGTTTACAAAAAACAGTCGTTGTATCTATAAGACAACGCCTGTTTTAAGTAAAACAGTCGTTGTATGTTTTAAATACAATGACTGTTTTAAATAAAATAGTCATTGTAGCTTTAAATACAACAATTGTTTTTCTTAAAAGCAGTCATTGTAACTTTTTCTTTTATATAAATATTACTTGATGTTTCTCCTCACAACCATTGAAAAACCACTAATCCCAGATGATTATATTTTGAATCTTGAAAGTTCAATCATCACATATCACGCAAAAGAACTTAAATTCAAGCATATATCATCATAACATCATTTTAATGTTCGAACTGCGACTTTCAATCCAAATTATGACAATCATATGCCCAAAGAGATGACATGCTTCCATGAAATCTTTATGCTTCATCATCATTTTCCAAAATGTTCTCTATAAATCATAATGCCTCTAACAAATTCAAAGTACTCATATAAATAAGAAACCATGAAAGTAACAGGAGGAAAAGTATTCGAATATGCAAACATAATATAGCTTTGTACAAAACCACTGCACTATGTAAAAAAACCTCTACACATTATCACCACCCTCTATGTGTTGTAGAAGATGTTCTGACAAAAGGTCTTAGATCAAATTAATGTCTTCGATTGTGTAGGTGTCCTGATTACCAAAAATCTATGCGCAAATTGGAGAATAAGTTAATATAAATCAATCAATTGAATGAAATAACTAACTATGCAATTACAAGAACAAAAATGAAATTCAGTTGAGAATCAAGAAATGATTACCTGTTCAAAGTTGGTAGTAAGTTCAGTGTTATTCTCTGGAAATTCTTGTAATTCATCACATTTTTCTTATATATTTATGGTTTTAAACTAAAATTGTGCATAAACTTTACACATATGAAGGAAAATGTGATGTATTGAAAATACTTTGAAAAGTGCAAATTTTGAGCTAAATGTATAGGGTTTTAGATTAAATTGAAGAATTAGAAAGCTCATAAAATCCTTCTCTTTGTAGGAGGATGATGACAAGAATTGGAAGCTTACATGGATCCTTGGAGGTGAAGAAAAGAAGAACAAAAGCCAAAAAGGAAGATTAAAGTAGCTTGAAGGTGTCCCCGGTTGCTTTTGCTACGCTACAGCGAAGCAAAAGTGAAAACACATAAAAAATAGGCCCTTCTGACCGCGTACGATGTGGGTTCGTTATAGCGAAGCAAAAGCGAAAACACATAAAAAATAGGCCCTTGTTTTGCCTGGCTTGCTAGAATGAATGTCTCATCTTTATAACCAACTCTTTTAAGATCAATTGAGGTAAATCCAAATTAATCTATTTCAATAGAATTATTGTTAACCCCTTTGCATTTGAATATAGGAACTCTCAACTTAGTGTAACTTATCTCTCATATGTCTTCAATAACTCCATAATAGACCATAGACGCCAACATGGGGTTTTTATCTTTCGAACTAGAAAAGTGCATTGCTTCGGCTACCTCCATCACCCCACTATTTTGTATAGTACTTCATCATCCTGAGCTTTTGTATAGAAAGAATACCAATTTATATTAAAACCACTCCAAGTGATGACCTCAAAAAAAGGCCCCCAAACTAACCATTTGATTGTCTCAGACACATTGGTCTCGTGCGAAACCTTTTCCTTGAACCATTTTATGAATGTCTTATTTTGCTCATTAGCTATCTGCATGTCATTTTTTCTTAGATAGATCTGCTTTAAACTCTTTCTGTGTTTGTCTAAGTACGATTGAACTTCCTCCATATTATTTAAGATATATAAGTGTGCTTGCAACACCTCTTCAAGACGCATACTCTTCACTTTGTGCCCCATGTTCCCTTACTTGTACCTTTTTCATGGCGAGATTGAGCCTTTGACCTTGATAGATATTCTTTGCAAAAGTCCATAGCCTCTTCAAAGATATATCTTTCAACAATTGAGGATTTAGGTTGCTAAGGATTTTTAGATATTGAGGCGTTTCAGGTCACTTTAGATCAACTATTGAGCCGGGAACCAGGGTTGAACCAGGATCCGAGGTGGTTAAATCGGGAACCGTTTATTAGTATTATTAATATGTTATTGTGTTATTTTGAATGATTTCAATGTATTAGAATTTGAGATTTGGGAAAGATGATGCATATAAGCTTTTATATGTGCTTATTTTTAAGTAATGTTAAAATTGCATACTTATTTTTTATATTTATATAATTATATATACGTATAATATTATTTTTATTTAATTATTATGTTATCGACCCGACTGCCGGCCCGACCATACAACCCATGACCTGATAGCCTTTCCGATTCGAAGTCCAATCCAACTTTTAAAACATTGACCATCACTTTCTTTTGATCTAACAAGTTATGAATTCCATTGGTCTTGGAGACCAAAAAAATAAAAATAAGGTAGAAAGGACACCAATATGTTATAGAAAGCTATATATATACTCACAAACAAACACGTAGGGAGAGAAAATGTATGTTGCGTGGGGTTTCGGGACAGTAGTATACACATTCTTACACGCCCAAGGAAAAATAATTACAATAATCCACGCCCAAGGAAAGGACGCATTAGCAACAAGATTATTAGCCTCTCCTCACACCAACTATTTTCTATATAAGGAAAGGGGCCAATTATAATGGGCTATGAAGAATGAAATGACAAGGCACCAGAGTGGGTGAAAAGACAAGATAACAGTGATAGAGGAATAAGAGCACGAATCTGGAAAGTGTAAGGGAGAGAAGCGTGAACCTGGAGAGTGAGAAGCGAGCGCCCTTCGGATCTCTAGCGGGTTGGTGAGATGGAAGTGGCTTTTCCCCTTCCTTCTTTTCTTTTGTTTTTTTTATAGTAAATGATATTCTACAAACACATCAGAAGTTATCCTTCTGAGTCAACATGCAATCGCATTCTGTTTACATCATTAATTAAAAAGTTGGTAATAGCATCAGGGGGCGATTCTGTGATATGAAGATCAATCGCCATCTTCCAAGCTTCTTTTGCCATAGCGTCTGCAACTGTGTTAACATCCCAGGTGCATTGTGAAATTTCTACTTCTCAATCTCTATCCAGCAGCGTGTGAATCTCCACCACTAACTGTAAATCAGGGTGTTCCCGAGATACCTTACCCTGAACAAGATCTATTACTTCACTACAATCAAACTCAATTATAATTTGTCTGTATCCTCTATCCCATGCCAATTTAAGTCCCCACAAAACACCCCAAGCTTCCGCAGTTACTATCGCTCCTTGACCAATCTGGTACATAAACCCCATCAAAAAGTCACCATTGTGATCTCTCAACATACCTCCACACGTGCAAGTCCCTAAGTTGTCATTCCTAGATTCATCAGTATTAATCTTCACCCACCCAAGCGGTGGTGGCATCCATTGTTGTTGATTCCTTTCCGTACTTCTATTTTGAAGCAAGCTTGTATTACCCCATGTTAAGCAGACACGAGCACGAGCTAAAATAGCCTGTGTACTCCAAGTATTATTATTAAAATATCTGTCATTACGAGCCAACCAGATATACCGGCATAGTACCGTAAACCAAAGATGAAACTCGAATCCCTGTATTACATCGTTTCTCCTCGCACACCATGTAAGCCAGTCATTTCTCCCAAACATGCCAAAAAATCTATCACGCCAATCCGGCGGTAAGAATCCTTTCCATAATTCAGAAGTGAATGGACAATCCCGCAAAACGTGGAGTACTGACTCGCGTGAGTTATGGCATATATCACAAATACCCGTCAGATGACTACTACGATGGTAACGCATCATGTTTGTCATTAGTCGACCATGAAAACACAGCCACAAGAAAATACGATCCCTTTAAGGAACTTTCAATTTCCAAACACATCTCCTCCAGTTATTACTGAGAGGTTGTTGTGTTCCTACCAAGTATTTATAAGTGGATTTGATGGTGAAAATTCCATTTGACGACCACCTCCATACCGAAAAATCCTCCCCATTTAGCTGATTGATATTAACGCGTGCAATAGCTGTACAAACTTGGCTTGGAAGTAGGTGATTAAACTTGCTCATATCCCATTGTCCGGATGAAGTGATACAATCAGCTGCTCACCATTCAGTAACATCTCTCGGCAGTTCTCTGATTACCAAACTCTGAAGCTTGTCAAAATGCGGTACCCATATGTCATTCCAGAAAGAAGTATTTTGTCCATCGGTAACTCTCCATGTTAAGCTATCCTTGATCTTGTCCCAACAGTTACGAATACCCCTCCACGTACTAGACTCTGACCGGCGCTTCTCAATTTTAAGAATAATATCATTGCCGGCTTTATATTTTTCTCGCAAAATCCTGACCCAGAGCGAATCTCTTCTATTAATCATATTCCATCCAAGTTTCATCATGAAAGCCTGGTTTTGTTGACGTGCCAACCTAAGACCTAGGCCTCCATCCTCCTTACGTGCACATACGAGGTCCCAGGATACTAGATGACGTTTTCTGCTAGCTGAGCTACTACCCCAAAGGAAGTTACGACAACGTTTATCAATTTCATCATAAATCCCCAAAGGAAGAGGCACTGTCTGCATTGCATAAGTTGGCAAAGCCGACATAACAAACGACACAAGAGTATGCCTGGCAGCCATCGATAACATGTTAAACTTCCAATTGGCCAGGAGAGCATCCATCTTATCCAGAAGAAAACTATACGTAGCCTTTGATCTTCGTTCATGTAAAATAGGCATACCCAGATATTTCCCCAGATTCGATGTCGGAGTAAAATTTAAAAACTCGCTGATTTCTTTGCATTTTATATGATTTACATTCTTAGAGAAGTAAACTCTTGATTTTTCGGCATTTACTTTTTGTCCCGAAATGTCATAGAAGTCATCCAGGATAGCCTTAATAACCCCTGCGTTATCTAGATCTGCTTCTGCAAACAAAATGAGATTGTCAGCAAAAAAAATATGAGAGACGGGAGTACTTCATTTGGAGAGCCTAAACGGTTGCCAAACACCCTCTTCCACTGTCGTTTGGATAAGATGCCCCAATCTTTCCATCATGATAACAAAAGATACGACGATATTGGGTCACCTTGTCTAACCCCTCTGGAAGGGAAAAACATGTTAGTAGCCTCTCCATTCCAAAGTAATTGCAAATGAGACGTTGACATACAAGCTTGAATAACTTTACTAAGATATTCAGGAATCTTGAGTTCTTTTAGACATTCGTAGACAAAATTCCATCTCACCCGATCATAAGCCTTCTCTAAATCAATCTTAATGGCCATGAAACCCTTTTTCCTTTTTAATGACTTCATAGAGTGAATGATCTCCTGCACAAGAATAACATTATCTGAACTCTAACGCCCTTTAACAAAACTGCACTGATTCGGGGCTATCACCAAAGGCATAATTGCCTTGAGTCTGTTTGATATAACCTTCATAACAATCTTGTAAACAACATTGCAAAGACTTATAGGACGAAAATCACGAAACGTCTCTGGATGTTCCACCTTTGGGATGAGAACAATCTGAGTCCCATTGATTTGTCGTATCCACATCGGATCATTGAAAACTCTTTTAACCAATTCAATCACTGACGGTCTAACAGTTTCCCATTGGCTTTGGTAAAATAGCGGATTGAATCCGTCTGGCCCTTGTGCTTTCAACGGCCCCATATCAAACAAAGCTCTTTTAATCTCTTGCTCTTCAACCGATCTCCCCAGAACATGCAAATTAACATCGTCATTCTCAGGATAAGTGCATCCGAATACCAAAGATCCAGTATAATTATGGGTTTCTGTATACAAAGTTTCGAAGAATTGGCTTCCCAATCTCATAATTTCCGCTGCATTATATGTCTATTCCCCAGATTCACGTTTTAATGCTTCAATTTTATTCCTTCTTCGTCTGCCATTAGCCATAGAATGGAAGTATCTAGTATTACGATCTCCATCCACATACCAATTAGCCCGAGAGTATTGAAGCCACATGACTTTTTCCCGTGCCAAAAGCTTTTCAAGCTCTCCCCATAGCTCCCCTCGTAACTTTTCAAGGTGATCCGAGATACCTACCGAAGCCATCTTTGCATTAATCCCATCTAATCTTCGATATAATCTGTCTTTCATATAGGATATATTACCGAAAACCTCTTTATTCCATAACCTCAAATCCTCAGTAAATTGTTTAACAGATCCGCACCAGTCATCCTCCACCCCCCAGTGTGAATGAACAAAATTCTTGAAATCATTATGCATAACCCAGGGAGCGAAAAATCTAAAAGGCCTTCGATTTTTTGTCGTAAGAACATGAGATTCAGTATCAACCAACACCGGACAATGATCGGATTTATATTTTGGCAAATGAGTCACTGTGGCATTCGGATTATTTCTAAATCAGCAGTTATTAACCAAGGCTCTGTCTATTCTGCTCTGGCTATTCAGATTCCCCCTTCCTTCTTTTCATCGGCTGCGCCCCTTCTCGTTAAAACTGTGCCGTTTTGGCGTAAAAAACTTAAACCCCTCACTGTTTTTTAACAAAAATAGTATTCACCATCGGAAGTATTTTTTTAGTACAATTAGTTTCCTAAAATTTTTTTTAGTATTATTTAATATCTTAAATTAATTTTTAGTATATCTAACATCCTGAAATATTGCATCAAACGCATTTTAGAGTATTGATTGGCACTAAAAAAAGACTTTAGGATACTGGATAATACTGAAAATTATTTTAGGATCTTAAAAAAATATTTTAGACATTTTAAAATATTTTTTAAGTACCAGCCAGTACTTTACAATATTTTTTTCAGTATTATCTAGTATCATGAATAAATTTTTAGTGCACCCAACATCCTTAAACATTGCACAAAAAATATTTCAAAGTACTGACTGACACTACAAAAATATTTTAGGATACTTGATAATACTGAAAAATTATTTTAAGATCTTAAAAAAATATTTTAGGAAGCTGACTGTGCTGAAAATATATTTCAGGATGATGAATACTATTTTTAAAAAAAAAAAAGATGAGGGGCTTGATTTTTTTGCGCCAAAATGGCACACTTTTAACGAAAAGGAGCACAGCGGACGAAAAGAGAAAAGGAGGAAAGCCGCTTCCAAGTGAGATAGGATATTTATATAAGGATTTAGGGATAAGGTTCGCTTTTTTATTAGAATAATAATTTTCTATTTCAGAAAACATTTTTTTTGTTCTTTCTTTCTTTCTTTCTTTTTTTTTTATTTTCAATGATAAGACAAGTTTACACACATATACTCCTATGTTAAAATGATTATTTTAATAAGGTATTTTATTTGTATTTAGTTTTCTTTTGAATTTTTTTTCCTTAGAACTTATATTTTTTTATTGTTAATTTATTGCTCTTGTACTAACTAAAACTTAAGCTACAATTAACTCTAAACCCTAAAAATTTAAGAATGTTACACTATCAGTGGTTCGGTATTCCTGATTGCGCATACCATAAAAAGATCTAATCGAAGGAAGCAAAACCCACTTCTGTGTGTGTATATATGTTATGCTTTAAAAATGAAAAATTATTCCTTAGCTATTTACCGAAAATTATCTATACTACAGAAAATTTTTGATATATGAGTTTCACAAGTGTGGGTAAAGGAATTGTTGTTGTAGGTAATGATTTTATTTAATCACATAAAAAGGTTAATGTTCAATATATCATATAAAATTCAAATAATTGTAAACTATCCCTTCGTGCGTTGCTTATTTCAGAAACATTAGAATGTGTAATTTACTAGTTTTTTCTGTTAGATAGACGTCAATATCATCATCCCTTTGGCTTCTTGAATCCAAATTCTAATTTTCTAGTGATTAAACGTCAAACGTCCCAAAAGAGACTCTGGGGAGGAGATATTGCATTATTGCGGGGCCGGCTTGATCAATTGAAAAAAAAAAAAAGGAAAAAGAAAAAATTATACTTTACTCCTCTAATTTTTTTTATGTAATGTTTTAGTTCCGATTCTTTAATTTTACAAAAAATTTTTTTTAAAACTTTTAATTCTAATATTATTAGTTTGATTCTAGCTTCTCTGAAATTTATATAATTCTTGATCTTTCATTGTAATTAACACCCTTAACAAGTGTCTAAATGTCATTATCCCCATAAAATATATAATTCGGGGTAGCATCATAACAGCGAGTTCCTAAAAGGATGGCCTATTTATGTTATTAAGCACAAGGACTGGAAATAAAAAATAAAATAAACTTATCTTCTCATATTTAAATCTGTTATATTTTCAAGTAGGGTTGTAAGAATCTTTTTGGCCAATAAATTATATTTGAAAGTAAAGTGTTCAAATCAGAAAGAGTAAAATTTGTTTTCTTTGGACCACAGTGGAAAAAGTAAATTGTACGCTTTAGTTAAAGAATAAATTATTAATTTCTCTTTTAATTATATTCGGGATCAATTAAGAATATTAAGTCATTTATTGGCATTTGTGAATGTTTATATATGTATTCATCCAATATCCAGGATATGTTAGCTATTAATTTCAGGCCTCTAGTATATATATCATCTCCCAAAAACTCTGCAATTAAAGCCTTAAGGGGCTACAGTGGCACAAAATGAATCAATTATTAGATTACATTAATATAAAAAATTGTAAAAAGTTTTATTATGCATAACTGAAGGCATTAAAATAGTATATTCCATTTTTAACACTGATCTCTTTCTGGTACAATTGTCTGGCACTCATTACTATTTATCTAAATTGGTCTAAATTAAATGAACGGGCTTTTATAATATATATTTTTTTCATAGAAATGAAATTCACGCGTTAATGCTTGATTAAGAAATTGAATCAATCTATTATATCTATTGCAATCAATGTTAGTAATAAATTAAAGCTGTATCATTACTAAGTTTCTGGACTTCTGCAGATATCCCGACGCCTTTCCCTTTTTTTATCGAGTGTCACCGTTTATCTTTTTATATATTAATGTTGTTGTCTAACTCAAACTCAAAAAAATGACGTAAACTCATGCTGTGAATTCGAATTGTAAGTTCTTAAAAGTTTACTTTCACTATTAAATAGGTATTAATAGTGTATAATAAATAATTAAAATATAACAAAATGACAAAAAATTGATTTACATATCTTATAAATCCAAATAATTGAAATTAAATCCACCAACATTCATAATTTATTGTATTTAATAAAAAAATTTATATAAAACTCATATATAAAGTTGCTGAACATGATCAAATAAAAAAAGTTAACATGAGTTTAAGAGAGAATTAACATGGTTTTATAAGCTAGAAACATAAAAACATTTAAACTCAGTGTATAAACTCATGAGTTTAACCGAGTTTACAACGGTCACGAGTTTACTAGTAACTCAACTCGATTTGGTAAGCTGGAAACGAAAAAAAAGTAAACTCAGAGAGTCAACTCGCAAGTTTGATAACAATGCTATATACTTCCTCTCCACAATCTAAATCATTTCAACTAATTTATCGGAATTGAAAAATTGTAATTAACTCATTAAATTTATCTTAAATTAATTTTTTTTAACTTTACCCATATTAAATAAGGTTTTAAAGAAGACAGAAAAATACAATAAGTTTTTTTTTTTTTTTTGCCAAAACATGGGCTACATTGAAACATTAACTATAAGCACAAAACTGAAAAATAAGCATTGTTTCTTTTCTTAGTGACTTATGTTGTCGGTCGAATGGAGTATTAAAAAATATTGCAATAATTAATGCCCAGATAGGCAATATAATTTGGCATTGCATTCATAAATAGATAATCAATAAACTTGAGATGATATATATTAGGGAGAATTGCTGATAAATACCTTTTTGGCAAATTAATTGCTGAATGCTACCATTGCACATAACGAAAGATGTTTTGTACATAACGGAAGATTGCTTGCACATTTATACGGAAGACTTTTGCACACACGGAAGATGATTTGCACAAAACGGAAGATCGCTTGCACACACGGAAGATTACTGGCACACTTGGTAGCAATCAGCAATTAATTTGCTTCCAAAGTATTTTTCAGCAATTCTCCCTATATATTAATATTATATAGATGCACGCAAAAGATCGAGATGATGATGTGTTTTTACACAAAGGTCAAGATTGGTAGGGCCTACATTGAAATCCAATCCGAAGGAGAAGATTGTCCCTTACAACAATATATGCATAAGGCCTCCATTAGCACCTATAAATACCACACCCACGTCTCTTTGGCATACCAAACCATAAAACCCAATACTTGACGTATAAAGTTCATAGTTTCAATATTTGCTCTCTTTTGAATTTGTCATTGATTTAGCAATGGGGTTTCATTCTAAATACCCAATGGTCCTTGTTTGTGTGTTGCTCTTACCTGTTCTATGCCTCTCCCAATTCACAAACTCCAAAACCACCTTTGACACTAGACCCGGTGGTGGTGGAAGCCCAAGTACGTAAAACCCCTCTCTCCACACGCGCACGCATCACCTTCTGTGTGTTCAAAATCAAAACCATGTTTATATGCAAAGCCATGGCTCAGCCTGTAACCCCCCTGCCGTAATTAATATCCGGATTATTCGATAAACGTGAAATAGAGACCAATAAGTCCTCAACAACCTTTATAAACCCATCAACCAGACGGGGTTTTCCCAATCACATTTCGAAATCATTTAAAACACGGTCTCATATTTACACTCCGAATATAATTACTATGCGAAGATAAATTACATTTATACAATTATCAGAGTACGCAAAATAAATTCCCGACAATTCCGGGATCATATCTTCGCTCAATAATCATAGGGCA
This sequence comes from Inga leiocalycina, assembly GCA_963242795.1. NCBI lineage: Eukaryota > Viridiplantae > Streptophyta > Magnoliopsida > Fabales > Fabaceae > Inga > Inga leiocalycina. Next base: position 5,927,554 of record OY725330.1, read on the forward strand.
CACTAGCCCATAAAACTCAAATATCAGGGATTACACAACTTATCCGAATACATGCATTGATAACCACCTATCACAAGATTACAACCCGAACGAGTCCCGTCGCCTTTGATTGCTTACTCCATCCTCGATCCACCTACCCTGTCTAAATTGTTGGTAGGGGAGGGTGAGATTCGAGAGAATCTCAGTAGGAAACAGATACCATAATGCATGCATGATAGATGCTATGTGTATGACATGTTAGCTTTATCTAGATGCATGCCACATAATGACATTTCTGTATGCTCAATGTTTCATGTAACAAAACTATGGCCACAGCAAAACAGAAACAGAGCTTCATTTATTCAAATATGCTCTACACAATCACGTAAAGCAATCACATACATCACTACACAAGCAAAGATATCAAATACATGCAAGTAAGGTAAGTCCCCTACCTCCAGTCTTTTCTCCTCGATTTGCGTGCCAGCAACTCGGGGCTTCACATTCGATCCTACAATGTCAAATGTACCATTTAGACACTTCCATAGTGTTTCTGGGGGTTATATGAGTCTATAATGAAAATTTACAAAAATACCCCCGGGGACCCGGCCCGGGCCCGCCGTACCCGGTCCGGTTGCACTTTTCCCGAAATTCTAATATGGGCTTTCCTAACATATTTCAGCCCAAGGAATCCATTTTCGGACTCGGAATTATCAAATTCAATGTAAAATTACGAAATTGCCCTTGGCAGCCCTACTTTTAGGGTTTTAGGGGTGTTTCCGTAATTATGCTTTCTCGGCCTTTTTTGAAAAAGTGCCCAACTGTAACCCCACCTAATTTTCGCCCCTGAACTCAATGGAACCATCAAATCATTGAAAATCCAACTCTAAGACCCATTTCTAGGGCTGGCCGAAATTTATGAGTTCTCTAGGGAAAATCGGGGTTTTACGATTTCGGCTCCGTAAACGCGTTCCTTTCTACTCCTAACCACTTTATTAACCATTACATTAGGTTACAACTAACATTAAGACCCAATTTGGGCAGCATAACCCCTAGGCCACATCATTTCCAAACTTTAAAACCAATGGCAATCCGGCGAAATTTCACCGATTAAATTGCCCACAGCAGCCAGAATAAGCAATATACAAAAGTTTGGAAGTTACCTCAAGCTCCCACTAGCTTTTCCCAAATTTGGCTGAACCCTAGCCTCTTTAAAACACCAAGTTTTGAGCTTCACAACCTTAAAGAATAAAGAGGAGTGGCTTAGAGTCGGAGTTATACGCGTTAGGAGCTAGATCGTCGGAGAAATCGGCTTACCTTGCGAGATTTCTTCCTCTTTTTCTCTCTTTTCTCCAAGCTCTCTTCACGTTTTTTTTTTCTTGCTTCAGCTGCTGTGTGCGACAGAAATGAGCTGAGGAAGATGATAACATATGTAATTCCATGCTGACATCATCTTTTAATGAGATGATGTCATAATTCCCATTTTCGGATTTTCTGGCAGATTTTCTGCCCAAACTTTAAAAAATCATAACTAATTCTAGAAAAATTGAAATGAGGTGATCCCAAAGCCAAATGAAAGGTATTTAAGTCCTATTCATTGGAAAAATATGATCCATTACTAGAAATCACCACAAAATTCCAGAATTACACAAATTTCATCACTGCCCCAAAACAGAGTCCATTTTCGACCTCAAACTTTGGACAGTCATATCTCCCAGTTCCCAAAACGAAATGGCACAAATTATATGTCCATTTTGAAGCTTGGGATGTGAACTTCAAGACTGGAAAGTTTCATAATTTTCTGACATCATTTGCCTAGTCAAAACATCCACACGAGAAGACTGCCCAGACAGAATTCACACTGGACAGCATTTCCAATTTTTGCAACCAATGTGTCCAATCCAATTTAAATCAATTCCAATGATTAAATACCACAAAATGACACCATTTCCATCACAATATCCCATTCAATTCCTCCCTCTATTCTAAGTCAATTTGGATGTTAATCCACAATTGAACTCAAATACAGGGTTTTGGCGTTGCTCATAACACAAGCGACTACAATCCACTTTATATTCTCTACAAGGGTTCATTAATCACTAACCACGTCCACTTTTGTAGTCATTAAACCCTAATCACAATTTAGGATCTTGCTAAACCGGGGCTTAGCAATCCACTAATCTCAGGCTTATTCTCTAGCCTCGAGTCTCAAAATTCGGGGTGTTACACAGCCTAGAGGCTATTAGCTTGCAACATGATTTCTACAAGTTACTATTCTTTTTTTTTTTTTTTCAGATCTTATAGTTTCACTTGCTTTTTAATCAGGTTCTTGTAATTTTTTTAGCTTTTATCAGTTGTACTAAAATACAAAAACTTACATGTGGTTGTTGTTGTTGTTTTTTCCTTATTATTTTGCTGCTGCTTAGTTTTATATTCTTAAGATGTAGTGTGCCCTTCTAAATATTATTATTGACAAAATGACACACACACATACATATTATGTTATCAGCCGGAGGATGTGGATTTCGCGATTACGGGAGTACTGCAAACGCAGGGAGGGTGGCTGGAGTGTCTAAGGCGCTATTGGGAGACGGGGCTGGATGCGGTGCCTGCTACCAAGTAAGTGTGTCGTCTTGACGGACTAATTAATTAACGACTCTACAAGTTAAACACGTACATATCTTCAGTAATGATTATACATATATATACGTGTTTGTTTAATTAATTCGATGTAACGAACGACAATGATGTTGTAATTATTCAGGTAAAGTGCACGATTACACTATGCAGTACAGACGGGGTGACGATAGTGGCAACAGACAGTGGTGCAGGGGGCGAAACAGACTTTGTTATGAGTCTTAATGGTTCCTTAGGACTTGGAGTGAACCCAGCTGCTGCGGAACAGCTCAGGAGAATGGGCAACGTTGACGTCCAATACAGGAGGGTCTCATGTGCTTTCAATGGATCCACCGTTAAGATCAAGATCTACGACGAGAGCAGATTCCCTGACTACCTCGCTATTGCCGTCATCTACGTGCCTGGCTCCAAGGACGTCGTTGCCTTTCAGATATCCAACGTAAGAAGCTCTCAAAACTTAATTATTATTCTCTTCGGTCCTACATATAAGATAAAGTTTATTTTTTTAGAGAAATTAAGTAAATTAATTATATTAACTTAGAGTATTTATATTTATATTTTTTTCTCCAAACTAATTAGTTTAACTAATAAATTAATATATAATTTAAGAATACACAACATATGGTATGATTAAATACCTTATTTAACTTCCTTAATCTTTTCAAAGAAAGTCAACTTTGTCTTATATTTAAGATATGAGGGAATACTTCTTGTTGTGGTACTACTAATTAACTAATTGTTATATGTATGAGTTAATTGTGGTCATCTGATGATAATGAGAAACAGGATAATGGTGTGACTTGGATCCCACTGAGGAGATCGTTTGGGGGAGTGTTTGATTTAGCAATTGCGACGCCACGTGGACCATTTAAGGTGAGGGTGCAATTCAGTGGGAGCCAGACTTGGGTGGAGTCGCCCAACAATGTGATTCCAGCTGACTGGAAGGATAGAGCTATTTATGACACTGGAATTCGAGCCCTAAATCATCTGCTCCTGCAATTTGAATAATAATGCGATGATCTACGTACGTACGTACATCATACGACGCCGTAACCTGTGTGGCTGTTGTTGTGTCGTCTTCTCAGAAAATAAATACGGCTTGATTGAAAAAACATTATGTTTGTGTGTGAATCTCAATAATTAAATCATATGTGTCTGCTCTGCTGGAGTGAATATATGTATCAAGTGTTGGTCTGCTTTTCATTTGTGTTGCAATTCATATACATATATGAATAAACAAACCTCTCTGTTCATGCAGCCGTATAATATATATATCTTCAATTTGTGCGTTCATATATATATATGTATGTATACATACATACATCGTACATATATATATATAGAGAGAGTCCCGCCGTGTGCTGGTGGGCTGAATAAGCCGTACAACGAAAGATGGGCATTTTTTCATTTCATACTTGGTGGCTTAATCCATCACTAGATATATGCATGCCCTGATATAACTGATACTACTGCATAAGCGATGATATATAGATGACGCTTGACAATTACAATTAATAATTAACAAAAATAGAATTTATATATTGTGGCGTGTTTGACTATAATAAAAGGTATGCAAGTGATGGCTTAAGACTTGGGAGCGGGCAAAATAAAGAAAAAATATGATCACAAAAATAAACATAATACAGAATTATTTAAATATCCAATATTAAATTTTACAATATTGGTTTCAAAAAAATATATTTTTCTTACATATTGTGGCGTGTTTGACTTTGACTAATAAAAATAAATGGCATGGAAGTGGATTTCGAATCCTAAAAAAGACACTTAAATAATAATATAAAAAAAAAGGGTGTGGAAGCCACATAATAGACTTTGGCGGAAGCAGGTAAAAGAAAGCTGCCTTACATGCCAATTTAAAATATGGTGTAGTAGTAGTAATAATAATAACAATAATGCATAATTTAGTATTCAAATACAAAAGTATTAATTGAGAAGCGTTCCAATTTTTATTAACACAGGCAAAAATTTAACTAACACACCATATATAAAGTAACACAGCCCACAGAATTGTTAAAACTTAAAAATAAAAAAACTTTAAAAAACAAAGGGACGGCGTTTGCCATCTTATTTGGTCTTGGCGTCTGGCACAGAAGGGGTGGACAAGCTATTATGACACGTGGACAAAGAAGGGCTTAGATTACACTCAAACTATATAAGAGAAATCATTTTGCAGGTTGAGGGTTCGATCCCTACTGGGTATGGAAAAATGCCACTGGCCAGCTATCCCACCCATCGAGGTGACTATCAATTAGCGATCCGGATTAGTCTGGGGCCGTTGTAGTGCCTGAAAGATGGCCTGCCCTGGGATACCGGAGGAGAGATCCAAAAAAAAGAGAAATCATTTTGCTTCACCTCCCTCTCCCTCACCGATAGTGATGGCTTCACTAAATAGCTGACCTCAAGACAAACTAAACAATACTGATTGCCCCGCCCAGTGTCGTAATGAAGTATATGTGCATGAGAGTCTCAATATGTACTATTTGAAACTTGTTTAGTAGTTTTGATCATGGCAATCAAAAAGTTAATTTATTTCAAAAGTTGTCAAAAGTATGTTTTCAATTATATAATATCAGTATGCAACAAATGTAATACATGTTTTTATACATTATGCAAAATATTTAAGGGTAGTTGTTCCTAACTTAGTTATGGATAATGTGGTTTGTTAGAAATTTTACATTCCTATATTGCTAATAACGAGTTTAGAATTTCCAGATGAGAAAAAAGTGGAGGGGAGAAATCGTCAACAGTGGCGTCCAGCCGTCCATTGAAATGCAATCGCTCATTGGCTAAAACCGCTTATGATTTGAAATATTTTCCGATATTAAATCAATTAGAGATATATAATAAAAAAAGGAGAAAAGGAAAAACATCAGGCCTCATAAGCCTATTGACAGTTGGCCAAAAAAAAAAATTTTAAGGAAAATAATTAAGAACAATTATATGTTTGACAGAGAGCAAAAATGTTAATGATACGAGTAAAACAGACAAAGACGTGTCACCTCTCTTGAAAAGGCACTTGCCTGAAAGTGAGAAATTGGAACGGTAGATATTGTGTTCGTTTGGAATAGCAATTTAGAATATTTAAAAATAGTTTTTTAATTATGATTTATGATATATGAAATAAATATGTGAGAGAAATTTTATCTCGATTTATATAAAAAAAACAGCTTATAACCAATCTCAATGCTAAAATAAACATACCAATTAATCACCACCATCATATATATATATATATATATATAATTGAATACGTATGTACTACCTGTGTACATCCTGTGTTCCTTCTTGCTTAGACGAGTTATTAATATATACTCCCTTCGGTCCTAAGTATAGGACAACATTTGGAAGTTGATCTTGATCCTAATTATAGGACAAAATTTTAATTTTTGTCAATTTGTTCCCAAAATACCCCCATTGCTTTAGATAATGGTTGGATTGCCTAGTCTGACGTGTGGTACCATGAAGTATCAAACATACACCAAATAAAATACCATGAAAGTAAACACAGAGAGGTGGAGAGAGAATACTGATTTAGATAATGGTTGGATTGCCTCATGGTAGACTCATGTAGTATTCCTAAATCACCCCTATTAAATAAGGGCATTTTTGAAAAATAAATAAAATTAACTAATTTAACTACTATCCTTAATTTCTCCAAAGTTAGGTAAATATGTCCTATAATTAGGACCGGAGGGAGTATCATTTTGGTTCTATTTATAAGTCTTTTTTAACTAATTCTCACATACTAAGGAGAGTTAGTTAACTCATTTCCTATAGGCTAAATTTCCAATTTTGCCCTTATCTATGATTGGTTCCAAAAGTCAACATGAATAAATTCTTTTTGTTTATTGTAATTAATAGGGATAAAAAAGTACAAAATGCACTTACTATCCTGAAAATGGATTTATAAATAGGACTAAAATTTTTAGTCAAAAAAAGACTTATAAATAGAACCAGAGTAATGTGTATATATGCGGGCCCTAATCTTTGAATAAAGTTGACCTGTTGGTGTGGATCTTGCTGCACGGACACAGATTTTAGATAATTATTCCAATCCTAGGGTTCACTCCCCCCCGAGCTACCTATTATGCTTCCTCTGACGGCTATGGAACACCAACTACGTTAAACTCCTACCTCTCATTATATATTATATATTAGCTCTCTCTGCATATCACGTTCTTTTTTATATTCTCTACTATAAAAAGTTAATAATATATCTACTAGAGGAATAAATAAATAATCTGTCTGCTGGAATGAATATATAAATTATAGGGGTTGGTGTATTGTCCATTTGTGATGGAATTTATGCAACATGTTTCGGTTCCATACAGAGAAGGACATGCAATGTGGATCAAATGGTGGATGAAAGAGTTGGTCATCTCTCCTTGTCTGTCATGCATGAAAGATGAAACACCCACGTCTTCTAGGTCTTTCGTCTTGGGCACTCAATTGCGTTGTTCTAACCCATGTCGGATTTTGAAAGCCCTCTCATCGTTTAAAAAAATTAGAGAATTGGAGTAAAGCATTTTTAATTTTTTTTTTTAATCTTTGTTTCCTATCTTTTTTTAAATCCAAAAGCTGTTGATTTAATTGACTGGTGATGACATGTAAATGCACACACCGAACCCGTCAATATATAGTATTTCAATGGTTAGTGGCTTAAGTTCGGGCTAACTCGAGGTAAAATCAATTTTGTTTGAAATAATATTTAAATAACAAAGACACTAATCCACAAACAAATAGAACATTTAAATAAAAACCACACATAATTCAATAAAATAAAGTTTTTAAAGAACAACACTGTGGATTGCTAAATTTCCAAACTCAAAACGATGTTATCTGTGTTCGATAAGGGAGGAAAAAAATATAAAATTTAACCCAGCTCGAAACTCTTAATCAGACCGACTAGATAATTTTTTTATTTGGTAGAATCTATTGGAATATTTTAAAATGAAGGGATATGCTTTTTGTAAAGTCATGTTCATTAAATGAAGGGATTTATATGAAGAGTTGTGTAAAAAGTTATAACATCAAAAATCACTAAGGTTATGTCTCTTCAGTTTCTAGAGACACATGTAAAAGGTTATAGATTGAGGTGTGGCAACCACCATTTGATGAAAAGTTGTGTTGTATTTATGAGAAAACTCCATATAATATAAAGGTATAACTCTTCATATTTTTGTTCATGAATCAGCAAATGAGATTCATGAATTTAACAAATTATTATAACATTTAATTTAAGAGATGTTGCTTTGATAGGCATCACTTCATGGTCTATAAATATCTTGCACCATCACTTCATTTATTACAAACAATACAACATCAAAATCACACAACAAAAAATCAAACTCATTGCCTTTATCCTCGAGTGCACACAAAGATAAATTCAAATTATCATTTTGTAAAAGTCATTGTTATTTTGCTTGAGTATTGGGAGTGCAATCTATTCTCAAGAGTTTTCATTGTATCCTGTAGAAAATTCGCCTGTCAATCCAACTTGCACCCTATGAGATAGTGATGAATCCCTATTTTATCAATTATTTCTATACTTTATTTGGGGATTTTATCATGTTATTTGGGCCAAAAATGTATTTATTGTGATTAATTAGGAATAATAGTGATTGCAGGAAAATAGAGCTTAAAAGGGTAAAAATGTCATATCTTTGTGATTGCTTATAAATTAATTGATTTTTGAGATATATGATATTACCTTATCTTAAATTGCATTGTAGATCACTTGGGAGAAATTGGAATGAAAAGCTGAAAAGGACAAATGATTGTCAAGTACCAGAATTAATGGCAATTAGGGGCTTGAATTTCACAAATGACAAATTAGTCTCATGAATTTTGGAAATGTCAATTCAGTCCCCTCAAAGTGACAACATTTTTGGCATATACATTTAGGTCAGTTCAGATGATAATTGAGAGGAGGAGGCCGTGAGTAGGGAGCTGTGCAGGGGAGTGAGAACAGGGAGTGGAGTCGGGATCTGCAGAGTGAGCAGCCGCACATCCTCATCTTCAACCTTGGTCTTCAATCACCATCATCGCTCCACTTCACCTTCACCTTCCTTCTCCATTTCATCCACCACGGTCCCACTTTCGTCTTCCATCGGCGAGCATCATCTCTACCACAATTGCAATAGAGAAGCTAGGAGGTGGATTGTCAGACGCATTCATCTTCATGCTTCGGTGGAGTGACTAGCAATGTCATGAGCAGTTAACTGTTGGATTCCTTAGTGATTGATGAAGCTAACTAGAGTTCTTCGTGCTTCTAGGGGGTTTCTTTTATCTTAATTTCAATTTCACTACTTTATGACTATATATTGTGATTTCTAAGTCTCTTAATTGCAATTTGTAATTGTATCTGAGTAGTGTTTTTGATTGTTGCACATTGATACTAAAATTTGTATTAGATTTTATATTTTGATGATGTGGTTGATAATGTTAGCCTCATTCTATCATTCATGTATTTGAAACTCTTATTTAGCCAGCTAGGTCTCTAGCAATTGTCATTTTAAGTAGAGAATGCCTCTTGCAAGATTTAATACATGCTAAGTGCCAACTAAAATGAGTCTAATGAATTAAACTCAAGCTAGGTTTTTAGATGGGTTTAGCTAATTAGAGGAATTATTTGGAGAAGGTCTCTTCTCACAAGCCTAAGTACTTAATAAATGAATTAAACTCAATTAAATTGGAATAAGGATAGCTAGTGGATTCACTCATCACGGAAGCTCATACTCACATTTTACACCACTCTATTTTCACTCATTAAACTTGAAAAAACCTATAAACAAGTAGTTTAGTCTAGTTTAGAATAGTTAATTAATTGCATTAGACTCTTGGGTTAATTTGTTAATCAATACTTAGTTAGTTAAGGACTAAATAATTGGCTCCTCAAAGAGATCGACCTAGGTTAGCATCGTTATAGTGTATAGTTAGTCTAATTTTATTTGATAGCCTTACGACATGGCTTGTCAAATAGTTATAGGTGGGGGTGAACTAAGTCTAAAGGAAAGTGTTGTTTTTGCCTTGAAGACATTGTGCACTACATTCTTCTTTATCTTTTATTGTTGTACTACTCAGAGATCCAGCCCCTCCAACAGAATTCAGGCGGTATCCCTCAGCTGATAAATAGAGACTAATCCTCCTATGGCGTAGAGATCACCAAAGTGAGTTTTGCCTCTCCCAACAAAGCCTTTTCCATGCACACAGTCTGATTCAAACCCAAGACATTATGTTTAATGGACTCAGCTATATACCAATTATAACAAGCTATTGTTGGTGACAAGCGAGATACTTGATTTACTAGTTTATTGACATGACAGATCAACCTAAATTGGGTTGGGTGTTCAAAATTCGGGCTGGGATCGGGATCACCGGTCTCGGTTTCTTGTCGAGATGCAAATTGTGTCTCGGTAATCCAGGGACCGAAACCAAACCAGGAAATCCCATTTTTTTAAAAAAATAAATTTAAAATAAATTATTATATTAGTTAAATTTTCCATAATTTAATGTTTAAAGCTGAGTTCACTAACCCATATCGGACTGACCAGACCAGATTGGAAACCGGCCACCCAGCCAGTAAACTGGTCTGGTTCGGTGACCCGGTCCGAGTCAGGTTTTTGATTTTTTTTGTTTAAAATCATTTTTTATATTTTTCCTTTATAATTTAATATTATAAGCCTAAAATTTTCCATCTATCATCAGTTTGGTCTCGGTTTAACTCCGGTTTAACCCACTAAACCTTGACCCAGTACCCCGGCCGATTCACTAACCGGTCCGGGTTTAATTACCTTGGTTTAAAGTGATCATTTAAGGCCAAACAAAGCTATAATAATCACACAAATTGATCTAGATTGAAGAATAACATTTTATTATTATTATAATCACCATCTTCATCTTCATTATTAGCTTTATATATTATATAGTGTTCGCTACTACAAGTGCTCGGATCGCTTCAAATAATAAAGTGATGAGTAAATATCATTCCCATGAGGATTTGAGTAACAAATTGGTCAAGCAATGAACTTAGTGAATTCAATTAAGTTGAGCTAAAACATGTTGTTGAGGTTAAAGAGAAATTTAAAACCATTTTTAAACTAAAAAATTATGAAAGCAAATGATTCTTTAAAATTCAAGTATTAAATGGAATTTAGGATTGTTTATCCCCCTTGTATTTCAAAAGCCCTCACTTAAATCCCCCCAATACATGCTCTTTAATGTGAGATTATACTAGCCAATGATACTAAATTACCTATAAGTGTTATCTCGAGTCTCCAAATAGATGCATAGTTTAATTAATTCATTAATATCTTAATTAACTAATTAACCCTAATTTTCATAACAAATCTTATTTGGCTATATGAGGTCAATGAATGTATCTCTACCTCATTAACAAAACTATCTATTCAATTAGTAAATTTCAAGCTCTCACACGATTTTACTCAAGTTCTACACTCAATTTAGCTGTCTCAAGCATAAATCAAGTGAACCCAACAATCTTGTTGGTGGCTAATTAGCAAGAAGCATTAAGTAAAGAGTGAAATCAGTATAATCTCAACATTAATCACAAATATAAAAGGGGAAATCAGTGTTTAATCCATACAAGGGTTCAAAACAACTCTAAAATGAGGAGTCTAGCTACACATAGTCATGAAATAACTAAAACTAAGCAAAACAATGACAGCCATAGCAGAATACAAGAGAGAAAATGGAGAAGAGGAAGGAAAACCAAGCCAAAGAAGCTTCAAATCTCTTCCCAAGCTCCCTCCTTTGCTCCAAGCTCCTCAAGAACCCAAACCTTAGCACACAATGCTCCCAAGAACACTTGAAAATTGAAGAATGACTTAATTTCGGCCTATCCCTTGCTTAAATACCTTTCACATGCGTTTCAATAGGTAAATTGCATGGTTGCATTTTCGGTCGTGTGCTTCAGCACACACTAGTATGCTAAAGCATATGACATAGTAGATTTTGGTCCTCGTTGGCTTCAGCACAGCGCCAAGTGCTGAAGCATATAGCACAGAAAGTCCAGAAAGCCTATTGGCTTTAGCACATGTATTTTTGGCTGAAGCAAACAACACAAAAAATTCCTCTTTGCCCATGAGCTAGCTTTTAACTTGTCATCTTCCACCCTCTTGATCTTCAATCCTTTAAAAGCTTCCAAACTTGTCTCTATCCTCCTACAAAAGAGAGAATGTATAAGTTCTAACTTTTCCTTTGAACTAAAGCCCAAAAAATATATTTTTCTACTTCAACGTTAGCTTGTTACTCTGATATGCACATTTTCTTCTATTAACTCTTTCTATATTCAATTTGAATCTAAAAAATAGTTAAAAATAGAAGAAAATATGGTGGAATATTATTAATTTCTGAGAGTTAACATATAGTTAGGATTAATATCACGATATATACGGTTTAACTCCAATTAAAGATGTAATACATATTTTATCAAATGATAACTTAATTTATGGGGTAAAAAATATAAAAATAAAAAGATAACTTAATTTGTAAGGTAAAAAAATTTAAAAAAAACTTACCGGGACCGGGACCAAGACTGGAATTTCAAGGGTGATATTGGTCCCGGCCGGGACAGAAAATTCCAGAGATCCAAATGCTTGGGACCGGGCCGGGACAACTAGGATGGGATACTTTGAATTTTGAACACCCCTATAAATTGGGTTACCATGCAAATAACTCCTTCAATGTGAGTCCATCTCTCCGAGGCCAATAATCATATCTTTAGGCCCATTAGTCTCTTCCTCTTAGTCCAAAAAGGACATCCATAACAAAACTTGGACAGCAGGTTATACAATCCCTTGGGTCCCGCTCAAGTGTCAATTAGACTCGCTCGAAAATTCTCAGTGGCCCAATTCATAGAAATATAGAAACCCACGACCGCACAAAGAATCTCTCACAAACAATAGAAACTACATCTTTAGTCTTAACTTGAAAGAATAAAGCTCGAGTTTGTTAGTGCTTCCACTTTATTATATATATTATTTATTAAGCACGATTCTGTTTGATATGTGATTTTTTATGTAAAATTAAGTTCACTTACCTTGAATATCTTAACAATCTGCCATCTTATGCTGTTTTCGTCACAAGTATATTTAAATGCAAGTGCACGTACGTATGGGATCTTAGTTATTCGTTTGTTATAAACAGAGCAAAATTATATTTATTAGTTTATTGTACTATTTCCTCTAGCATTTGAATTTTAAGATTAAACTTTACAGTGGGCTCCGGCGATGCAAGACTAATTCATGCCAGCCTTCCTTAGAGACACGGAGGAAGATTTGTTTAAGACCAAGTCAGTAAAGAATTTAGGCGATTCATAATTGACATTTTAGGTTTGAGTCTAATTAATTACTCTTGAACGAGTCTTGTTTATCATTAAGACTGGTATCAGGTGCATAGAAACTGAATTTTTTTATCATGTGTCCCCTCATTAATTCAAGAAAATTACTAAATCGCTTGAAATTACAAATAATATTACTTCCGATCTCTAATATAAGAGTTAGTTAAACTATTTTTATTGATTGAATATGTTGAGAGAATTTAAATTATTTTGCATTAAGAGGTATTTTTAAATTTCAATACAAATGATTTGAGAAGATATTTTAGATAAACAAATACACATTTTTCATAAATAACTAATTTAATTGTGGGTGGTGTTTATAGCTCCCCAGCTGAGGCCTACCAAAGTATAAGGGCCTGTTTGGTTGAAGGGGAGGGGATGAAAAATAAGTCCCTCCCCTTATTTGGTATGAAAAATTGAAGAGGATGAGCTCCAAAGAAAAGGCTCCAAATCCTTTTCATCCCCTCTTTTTCCCCCCTCCAAATTAGGAGGTTTTGAATGGGATGAAAAATGAGCCAGTTCCCACTAGTGAAAAAAATCACTTTTAAGACCAGTTAAAGACATTTTAGATCGGTTCTTGATTCGATCTTGATACAGCCGGTCTAAAAAGTCTGCTACTTTTTAAACCGGTTATAGAACCGGTCTTAAAAAACATTTTTAAGACCGATTATTATAAAACCAGTCTAAAAATAAATATTTTTAACTGGTTATCAAAGGAACCGGTCTAAAAATTTGAAATATTAAGACTGGTTTTATGCAAAACCGGTTTTGCATAAAACCAATCTAAAATTTCAACTTTTTAGACCGGTTCTCTCCAAAACTGGTCTGAAAAGTACATTTAAGACCAGTTTTGGAGAGAACTGGTCTAAAAATTTGATTTTTTTTTTTTAAATTTTCGTTTAAAAGATATACCCAGCAAGCCATTTCTCCTGATAAAACATTTCACTCAGCAAGCAGCGACCAGTTCAACGACATTCAAATAAATCTTCTTCTCTTACAAATTATATAACTAACATCTTAATAATATGTGAGAGACTTAAAACTCATTGGAACATATTAAAACTCAACTCCCTTGTGCTTAAACAGTGATGGCCAAAACAGAAGCAAGGAAAAATATTATGAATAATAAACTCACAATCATAGACAGAATCATAATGCAAGGAAATCATACAACCATGACAATGCTGTTTTCACCAAGTTCCTTATCTTTTCACTTACATACATACATCAAAGATTAAATTACATTAATGACAATGTTGTTATTCATTAGGGCCAAAATACTTTATACACAGTCTTCTCAGGCTGATGATCACTAGCGGGCCTGGCTTCGGAGAATCTACATTAAGACGTACACCTCATATCTTTCATTTTCCTATGACGAAAACAAAAAAAATAGTTATATATATACACCAATAACAATATACATAATTCAAATATAGTTTATGATAATTATTTTAGCTAACTAACCTTCAATATGGTTTTATAAAGGGATATCCTCCCATATCCCTTCATGATGATCGTTTCTTGTGCCATGTTCATTGTCTGCTTCATCTTCTTCGTTCAATTCTGGTAAACCCCTAGAAAAAGGAGTTTCAAGCAGATCATTCATTGAATCACTTTCCTGATTAATATCAATGACCATTTTTCCTTGGAGAGCTATATGCCACATTTTATTTGCCTGATCAGTAACATAGAACACTTATTTCGATTGATATGCCATAATAAAATGTTTATTTCTAAAACTTCTACTATTCAAATCAACTAATGTAAATCCCAACTGATCAATCATCACACCATTGTTGACATCAACCCACTTGCATTTAAAAATGGGAAGTTTAACTTTAACATAATCAACCACTCAAATCTCTTCAATTACCCCATAATAAGATATTGCTGCCAATCTAGAATTCTTATCTTTTGAACTAGAGAAGTGCATAGATTCAGCCACTAACATAACCCCCACTGTTTTGGACGGCGCTCCTATCATCAAGGGACTTCGTGTAAAACGTATAACCATTTATCACAAATGAAGTCCAACTTATGACATCAGCCTCAGGACCACGTTCTAACCATTTAATTGTACCAGAAACACATTCTTCGCCGTCAACCTTTTGTTTGAACTAATGTGCAAAAGTTTTGTTATGCTCCCTAATTAACCTTTGTTCAGTCATTTGACTATTTCCTTTCCGTAAATTCTTTATGAGCATTAATGTAATCTTGAACTTCATCAACATTATTTAAGATGTACAAGTAGACTTGTTACAATTCATCACGATCCATGCTCTTTACTGAAGCCCCGCATCTACCACCTTCTTCATCATGACATTCAGGAAGTCCAACGTGTCCTACATTTGACAAGTAATCTTGACAAAACTCCATGACTTCTTCAGAAACATATTTCTGAACAATAGATGCTTCAGGCCGGTTAGGGTTCTTCACATACCCTTTTAGGATTTTCATAGTTCTTTCAATTGGGTACATCCATCATAAATAGATAGGGCCACACAACTTGATCTCCTTGACTAGATGAACAATTAGATGTTCCATGATGTCAAAAAAAGAAGGAAGAAAAAGCTTCTCAAGCTAGCACAAGATCAGATATTTTTCATTTTCCAGTTCATCCAATTTTTCTGTCTCAATGACTTTACTACAAATAGCATTGAAGAAGAAACAAAGTCTAGTCAAAATATGTTGAAGATCATATTCGGCAATGCCTCAAATAGCTACTGAGAACAGTTGTTGCATTAAGACATGAGAATCATGAGACTTTAGCCCCACTAACTTCAAGTCTTTCATCGACACAAGCTTCCTAACATTTAAAGAATACTCTGAAGGAACTTTGATGCCATGTAAACAGTCACAAAAGCTTCTTTTCTTATCCTTAGACAAAGTATGAGCAGCTGGAGGACAAAAAGTTCTCTTACTATATGGCTTTGGATGCAAGTCTTCTCATATCCCCATTTCTTGCAAATCTAATCTTGCCTTCACGTCATCCTTAGAACTACCTTATATGTTAAGCAGTGTCCCAACAATACTATCACAAACGTTTTTCTCCACATGCATGAAATCAATACAGTGTCTCACATCAAGCTTCGGCCAATATGGAAGATTGAAGAAGACAAACCTCTTTTTCCATTTACTTTTCTCATTACTATTCTTTGTAGTCTTACCAAAGATAACATTCATATTTTTCACCTTTTCATAAACTTGTTCCCCAGTCAATGCCTTCGGAGCATCTTCAAACTCTTGTCCACCAAAAAAAGCTTTCTTTAATCTATGATACGGGTGGCCTCGTCTAAGAAATCTCCTATGGCCAAGATAAACTGTCTTTCTTCCATGTTGAAGTTGATGGTAGCATATTTCTTCTTCACAAATCGGACATGCTTTATGGCCTTTAACACTATAGCCTGACAAGTTTCCATATGCAGGGAAGTCATTTATAATACAAAAGATCATGGCTCGCATTTTAAAGACCTCCTT
The DNA here is from genome assembly GCA_963242795.1 of Inga leiocalycina. NCBI lineage: Eukaryota > Viridiplantae > Streptophyta > Magnoliopsida > Fabales > Fabaceae > Inga > Inga leiocalycina. The sequence goes on from OY725330.1 coordinate 5,944,031, forward strand.
CTTGTTCGCGTCAAAAACATCAACACCTTCATCCCATAACTCTTTCAAGTCTTTGATCAAGGGTTTTAGGTAAACATCTATGTCATTTCTGGGTTGTTTTGGTCTCGAAATCAATATAGATAACATGATGTACTTTCATGCATAACAGAGGAGATAAGTTGTAAATTACCAACAGAACAGGCCATGAACTATGTATACTGCTCAGGCTACCAAAAGGATTCATGCCAACCGTGCTAAGCCCAAGCCTAAGGTTTCAAGGCTCTTCACTAACGGCAGGAAATAATTGATCGATTTTCTTCCATTGAGAAGAATCAGTCGGATGTCGGAACTTTCCATCGGATATCCTCTCATCCACATGCCATCTCAAATTTCTTGCATCGTTTTCATTAGCAAACAAGTGCTTGAACCTTGGTATGATTGGAAGGTACCCCAATACTTTTGTAGGAGCATTATTTGATTTGTACCTCAGGGTTTCACATATCGCACACTGTTGTTCAACTTCATGCTCTTTTCTATACAATATACAATCATTAGGGCATGCATGGATCTTTTTATACTTTATCCCTAGTGGACACAATATTTTCTTAGCATAATAGTATCGAGAAGGCAACACATTATCATCTGGAAGCATGTCCTTAAAAGCCTCAAGCGTTTCTGAAACACTCTTGTAGCTCCATCCATGTCGTGCTTTCAAGCTTACCAATTTCAATATTGCTTTCAACAATAGGTACTTTTTACACTCTGGGTACAACGGCGTCTCAGTATCACTACACATATTACCATATACATGTGATTGCTCAAAAGTTTCTTCTCCTACATCATGAATAATATCCTTTATCCGATCATCCATATCTGTGTCATTATCATCAAAGTTCACTCCTCGTTGTTGAGATGAACTTGGCATTTCTAATTCTTCACCATGATATACCCACACTGTATAAATCTTACAAAATCCTTCACAAATTAAATGTTTATATATATCTGCAGTACTTAGTCGCTTCTCATTCAAACATACTACACAAGGGCAACTTCCCACTACCATCATCGGCATTTCTACTTGCTAAGTCTAAAAAACTCCTCACCCCATTATCATATTCAACACTCGTTCGTTTAGCATTTATCAAACTATGATCCATATATATCTCAACACTTCTAGCACCCTATATCCAACAACAAAAGGATAGACAAAAAACAACAACAATAGAGTTTTAGATATTTTAATTAAATTAACAGGCACCATTTGAAACTAGTATTGTTTTAACAAACCAATAACACTGACAATAATCAAACAACCGCACTAAATTAAAACAGAGCATATAGAGTGGTATTAATTCAAGCCGAATATCACAGGGATGTAATTAAAAGTCAGAGCATATATCTAACAAGAATGTGCAGATTTAATTTTTTCCAGATTACGTTTAAGTGCTCAAAGCAACAACAAGAACCATTTTTTCATAGAACATTATTAATTATTGAACAACGTACAACTAAATAACATATCGAACACTAACCTAATTAAAGACCAAGGAGTGAGCTTTAACCTAAAGTCACGGTGGCGTCGACTGAGGTTATAATGAAGTCCTCAAATTCACGACACTGATAAAGGGAAGTCAAGTCAAAGGAGAATGGTCACTGCGGAGAATAGAGGTGGCGACAGAGAAGACTGACGATAATCAAAGAACAACGATGATGAACACAGCAATGGCAGCGGTAATGACGAAGGAGAGTTGAGCTAATGAAGGACGGGACACCATGGACGAGTTCAGAACAAAGACGGACAAAGCTCACAGGGAAATGGCAAAAAGAGAAGAAAGGGTTCATAGAGCGCGTGATCTGGGCGTGGGAGTAAAAATACGGGCAAAAAATTTTACCTTTAAGACCGGTTTTTACAAAAACGGGTCTTAAATGTAACAATTTAAGACCGGTTCATAGAAGAACCGGTCTACATTTAAGACCGATTTTTGTAAAAACCGGTCTTAAAATGTTAAAATTTTTAAATTTAAAAATGTTTTAACATTTAAGACCTTAAAACATTTTAAATTCATAAAAATTTTAATATATTAAGACTGGTTTTATTTATAACATGTCTAAATAAGATTTTTAAAACCGGTTTTATTAAGAACCGGTCTTAGAAGTTCAATATAATTACAAAACTGCCACCGCGCAAATTTTTAAGACCTTATCCGCCAAAACCGATCTAAATATGACGGTCTAAAAAGATCTTTTTCCAGTACCCAAACTAATCAGACCTTAATGTTCTTTACTTCAGAAGCATTTCAATATATGTACTATACCTGTGTACGTCCTTTATTATTCCTTTTCCATTGGCTCTAGCCTCCTCTATTCCCATGCGGCCCATAATCTTTGAATCAAACTTGTATATTCCTCTATCTTCTTGTATTTGAAAAAATGTCGCAACTTGCAACAGTACCGCACATATAGTCAATTTGTTTGGCATATAACCATAAATGGATAGCTTCGAATATATAGAAGCGCGCATAATTTTCGATGCTAGGTCTACGTATGGCGTGCTTTATGATTCAAATAATCCAATCCCGTGTTCTAAGGTGAAGAAAAGTTGGACCCTACTATCTCCTGTTCAAATGCGCAAGGCCTTCCCTGTAATCTATAAATACCCTCCTCATCTTTGCCTGCCACACCAGTAAACCCAAACAATTTCCATTCAACGTATTTGCTCTTCTTTGCGCGTTTGAATTTGCCATTTAGCAATGGAACTTCATTCTAAATACCAAGTTGGCCTTGTGTGTGTGATGTTTCTCTTACTTGCACTATGCATATCCCAAGGCTTCACAGACTCCAGAGCCACCTTTTATAGTACCCCTGATGGCTATGGAACCCCAAGCACGTCAAACTTCTTTTATGCTTTTTGAGATAATTATGTGAGAGAAATTTTATCTGTCTTACAAAAAAGTGCTTAAAAAAACACCTTTTTGAAGTTGTCAAACAAGCACAGCCCAGAGGCTTTGCCAGGCCTTATATGAGCTTTTAAGTTTGTAGTGTGCACCAAAACCTCCATGCGACTAATTTTAAGATATAGGATATATATATATCTTGTGTATGTGATTACCGTTGACGAAATGACATACATATTTATGTAATCAGCCGGAGTTTGTGGATATGGAGCTTGCGGCAGAAGTGTGAACTATGAGAGTGTAGCAGGCGTGTCTGGCTTATGGAGGGGTGGCGCTGGATGTGGTGCTTGCTACCAAGTAAGTCTCTTAACGGACTAACTAATGACTCAACTAACACTTTTATTTTTTACATTTTTCCATGAACGATGGTGTTTATATTTATCAGGTAAGGTGCAAGGATTCAAGATTATGTGATGACTATGGAACGATGGTAGTGGCAATAGACTACAGAGCTGGAGACATAACTGACTTCATTATGAGTCCAAATGCTTTCTCTAAACTGGGACAAAACCCTAGTGCATCGGCCGAGCTCAAGCAATATGGAACCGTAGACATGGAATACAGGAGGGTACCTTGTACATATACAGGCTACAACGTGCGTATCAAGATCCACGAGTCTAGCAGATACCCTGATTACCTTGCTCTTGTCATTCTGTATGTGCCTAGCATGAATGACGTCACTGGCGTTGAGATCTATGACGTATGATGATATATACTCTCAACTTTGTTGTTTGAGGTAGTTATTATGATCAACTTGTTGAAATGATATAATGATACACAGAATGATGGACATGAATGGAAGGCAATGAGGAGAGTGTATGGGGCAGTGTTTGATATAGTTGGTGCACCAAGTGGACCATTGACGCTGAGGCTGCAATTTAGTGGAAGAACACGTTGGGTTCAGTCCTCCAAGAGTGTCATTCCTGGAGATTAGAAGATTGGAGCTTCTTACGACTCTCAAGTTCATGTCTAAGTAAGATCCAGCATGAAGACGGAGCCACGCAACCTATATGTGTGGCTCTACACAATAATGTAAGCTATGCTGTTGGTGTCATTTCTTCTTAAAAAATAATAGTCTATTGAAACAAACAAATAAGCAATAGCAGTTTGTGTACTTCTCCATTTGTGATGAAGTGAATATATGCATAAAGAAATCTATTTGTTTATGCACCATGGATTTTTGGGAAGAGGTTACTCTCCGTTCCTTTTTTTTTCTATTGAAATCTATTTTTTTTCCTTTATCATTTTTTATAAACAGTATAGATTGGATTTTAAGAGTTTAAATTTACTTATTTATGTTTACAGTAATAATTTTATAAAAGATTGAATCTGAACCATTTATTTATTTTTAATCAAACAGTGGATATGAGCTTATAAGAGAAAAATGAGAGAAATACAACCCGGATTCTTGTGGCTGCTTAATTAGATAGATCGAGAGAGCCCCGCTGTGCCAGATCATATAACAAAAGTTGCCTTGATTTACAGTTGCCTGATTAGGACTCTTTGAGTGATCAAATAATTATCACCTCACGTACTAATTAGAAGATATCATTATCATTATTCATTACCTAATTCTCGTCTATTAAAAAAATCAAGAAGTTAATAAGTTAATTGGTTGTTTACCTTTAATTTGTCAAAAATTTGTCACATCTTAATTTTCTAAAATATCCTTTAATGAGAGAGTAAGCGAATCTAATTCAATCAATTTATTATTTTCTACTATATAGGGATTCTTTGAGAAAAGATTAATAAATAAAGAAGACAAAAAAAGACTAAACTTTTTTAAACAGGACCAAAATAAATCCACAATTAGCTATTATAAATACGACTGAAGAAGCATTAAAGCTGAATTAATAAAGTGCTTGATTGAGGTACTTATTTACGGCTGACTAGTTAGACTGCTATCAAGTCCTAATCCCAATTATTACAATTAAATTATTAATATATTTTTAATTTTAATTTTATGAAGGACGCTAATGGAATGATGGGGTGATCCCGATGAGCGATGAAGATGGTGAAATAAGGCCTAGACTGCCATCATGTATTAATAAAGTATATGCTAGACAGTCTTTAAGATTGTCCTTAAAAAAAGACTGTCTTGAAGATGAATCGTGTTGTTCATGCTTGATAATTATGAAAAGCTCCCTGTTTACATTTGAAGGATTGGAGTAGCGAGGAAACAAAAGCCTCTAAATATTATTGAATCCTTAATATTTAATTGGGAAAATTGTTGTAAAAGATCTGACTGGCAACATATTTTCCGATTGGGACCTCAGCTACTCAGGTCTTGGAACGGAAATAATACGGAAAGTAAAATGACCACATTGCCCTTCTTTGTTGAAGAGTGAAAGAAAAAAATGCCCTTAATGAGAAAAGGTGAGACAAACGGTTAAATGAATGACATCAAATAACTGAAGCCTTCTTGTCCTCTCTTGCGCGGTGCTATGCATCCTCCCTTCCAGCTGACGATCACCGTGGATTTACCTAGAGGTCCGATGTATTAGTAAAAGCTAGGAAGGTGAGTTGTGTCAAGGCATTCTTGATAGTTTAGTAATTGATGGAGGTGATGACTTGTATATTCCGTTTTGACCTAGGTTTGTTCATTGCTGTGTAAATCTAATTGTGGCTTTATTAGCTTTTCTAATTTTCTCCTGTATCCTCAAGTTTTAGTTTAATTTATACCAAATACATTTTTAGCCAATGTTGATTTGTTTACAGAGTAGCATACGCGATTCTTATGTTTACAGAGCCTAATTGAACTCACATTCTAACTATATGATATATTGATTAGTTTATTATAGGTAAAACATTTTTTAAATTTCATTTTGTATGACATTAAAGGTATATTATTGCCTGTCTATATTTAGTGTGATGAATAGAGTACAAAAAGAAATTTATTGCTTCTTCCACATAGGTGAGAAGATTGTCACTGATCAAGGGAAGACTCAATATGTTGGTGGGAGAGCAGTTGGAAGAATAGTAAAAGAAGGAATTTCACTTAATAAGCTTAGAAGAACAATATGTTCATGTCTTGGTATTCAAGGTAAAGCATTTCAGCTAAGGTGCACACTGTCAACATTATATGAAAACACTATTGTAGACATCTAATGTTGACATAGAGGATGATGAAGGAGTGAAACAAATAGTACAATTTAATGAAAAATGTAAACATTTGTATATAATTGAAGAAGTTAGTGATCGAGTTGATCTATGAAAAACAACCCATGATAATTTCATAAAGGTAAGTTACATGAATATTTACGAGTGTTTCGAAGTAGTAGGGAAGAATTATTTATTAACTGGCAATATATTTTGATGCAGGTTGGAGACCTTGGAAGGATCATTTGGGTTTTGTATTGTTAAATCATCATCAAGTAAGATATCACAAGATAGGCCATATGTAATTCAAAGTGCACCTATCCCTGAGCATGGTGCTGAGAAGTGGAATGAATTGCCTGCAGGTCCTCATAAGAGCTTTAAAAATTAAAAATGATGTTGAATTCAAAGAATTATTGTATAAGAATAGTTTGGCACATAAATTTGCATACAAATTTATGAGGGATAGTGCAAGTAAGATGATAGTGAGGTGTAAGGTGGATGGTTGTCTATGGAAAATTACTGCATATCAAGTGGGGGAGGAAGAGTCAAGCTTCTTATGTGTGCATACCTTTGTAGAAAAGCATAATCACTTAGCACAGTATAATCTGATCATACATCGCAAATTGAGCTCTAGCTTGATTGCTTCCATAATCAAAGATGGATTGAGCGGTTGTTTAGATAAACCACCTCATGAGATAAGGAGTGAGGTTTACAAGGAATATGGTTTATCAATGTCTTATGATCAAGCGTGGAAAGGTAAAGAGAAAGTGCTAGCAGAGATACAAGGAGCACCTAAGCAATCATACATGTTGATTCCTTGGTATTGCAGTAGACTAATTGAAGTAGACCCGAAGACAGTGGCAAAATTGGAAGCGTGTGCTGACCATACATTTAATAGGTTATTCATCGCATATGGATGTTCCGTCGAAGGATTCAGACTAATTCTGTATGTTGATGGAACTCACCTCAGTAGGCCGTATCATGGAACAATGTTATCTGCATCAGTGTTTGATGCTGATAATCATATATACCCTGTTGCTTATGCAATTGTGGGTGGGGAGACCAATGATGATTGGATATGGTTTATGCAAAATGTGAAAGACATTTTAAACCTTGTTGAAGTGATAATTGCATCAGATAAACATAATGCAATAATACATACTATTCGATATGTTTTCAGGAGAAAGAGGCGTACCTATTGCTATAGGCATGTAAAAGAGAACTTTAGCTTTGAGTATTTAGAGGTTTATAGAGGCCCAAGAAGGAATACACCAATCAAGAAGGATGATGCTTTGAAGATACTGGACGAGATTGCATATGCTAGAGTTGATTGTGACTTCAAAAGAGCTTTAGCCAATATGCGATGTTGATGAATCCCTATTTTATCATATTTTTCAATACTTCATTTGGGAATTTTATCAAGTTATTTTGGCCAAAAATGCATTTATTATGACTAATTGGAATTAAAAGTGAGTGCATGAATTAGTTCATAAAACGAGTAAAAATGTCATTATTTTCATGATTATCCAGATATATGGTATTACAATAGCTTGAATTTTATTTTAAGGTATTTTGGCCAAGCAGACAAATTTTGAAAATTTCAGTTAAGTCCTCAAATTTCAGAAATGACATTTTAGTACCCAAAGATATTGTCAGTTTAGTACCTGAATTTTGGAAATGACAGTTTAGTCCTAAAATCCAGAAATCAACGTTTTAGGCCATTTGAATCAAACTTTTAAGGGCTTCTCTTCTCCTTTTTCAGTAAGCTGATACATAAGCATACCACCTCCATCTCTTTCGGCTTCAACCACCTCCAGACTCTTCACCTCCACCGTCGATCATCACCATCTCCATTCCAAAACTGACGGCTTCCATCATTCTTCTTCTCCACTCTATCCTATTTATTGCTGCTATGGCCAAGCATTCTTCAAGCTTCGGTGAAGCTGTTCGTGTAGTCATGAGTGGCTGATTCACTAATCCTTGGTGATTGATAAAGCTAACTGGAGTTCTTTGTGTTTCTAGGGAGTTTCTTCTACCTTAATTTTAGTTTCACTTAGTATGATTATAGATCGTTAAACCTGGGTGTACAGGAATTTTGATATGTAATTATATTGAGTAGTGTTTTCGGCTGTTGCACGTTGAGACTAAAATTTGCATTAGATATCTAATGAACTAAACTCAAGATAGTTTCTAGGTGGGTTTAGCTAATTAGAGGAATTGTTTGGAGAAGGTCTCTTCTCACAAGCCTAAGTGCTTAACAAAGGAATTAAACTCAATTAAATTGGAACAAGGAAAGCTAGTGGATTTACTCATCAAGGAAGTTCATATTCACATTTCACATCACCCCATTTCATTCATTAAACTTGGAAAAAACCTATAAAAAGTAGGTTAGCTTAGTTTAGAATAGTTAATTAATTCCATTACACTCTTTGGTTATTTTGTTAATGCATACTTAGTTAGCTAGGGACTAAATATTTGGCTCCTTAAAGAGATCGACCTAGGTTAGTATTACTATAGTGCATAGTTATTCTAGTTTTATTTGGTAGCCCCCACAACATGGCTTGTCAAATTTGGAGCCATTGCTGGGGTCGAACCTAGGTCGCCTACAAGGAATACTCACTATTATACTACAATATGCGATGTTTTAACCATGAATTGTTAACCTAGCTTGAAGAGCCTAGTGATATTGACCATTGGGCATTGTCAATTCCCATTCAGAAGGTGGGAGAATATAACCCTTAATTTAGTTGAGTCATATAATGCATGGTTTGTGAAAGAGAGGAAACATCATGTGTTGACATTGATAAATGAACATAGACAGAAGCTAAAGAGCAAACTAATTGCTAGCAAGAATGCAACAAGCTTGTGGAAAAATAGAGTGGGACCTAACATAGAAGAAAAGTTAAAGGAGAATGTGTTATGTATTGCAGGGATGCAGGTTTTGCAATATTCTTCACACTCATTTGAAATATAGATAGGAGAAGTTTGTGTTGCTGTAAATCTTACATTGAGAGAATATGCTTGCAAGGGTTGGCAAATGTATAGGATACCATGCCCACATACATGTGTATGTATTAAACATGTGAATGGTAATGTTTACTGATATGTGGAAGAATGCTACTTAATTACAACACAAGAGAAGATATATAATAGAATAATGACACCAATTAATACACATGACATGCCAAAGTTAAATGAGTTGCAATTCAGTGATTCTCAGAATGATATCTTCTTGTGGCCCCCAATCACAAGCCGTCGCCCTGGCAGACCATCAATTTCAAAGCAAGAATATGTATAAATGTTCAAGGTTCCATCAAGAAGGGCATACTTGATGAAGGTGCAGGAACCCAAATCCTTATTGACCTCACGTTCTTCAAGTATACCAATTCAATGCATCGTTAAGCAGCTAGTTAGGGAGTCCGTGATTTATTTTTTGTTTATAGCCTTTTGCTGCCCCTTATGGATTTTGGAATTTGGGGCAGAATAGCAGTGGTTAATGCATTGTGTTAATGCTCACCCAATTTATTTTTTGTTGTAATTAGGTTCTATCTGCTTCATTTTGTCTTGTAATTGTAAATGTGAAAGTTTCATATATTAGTACCATATTGTGCTTACTCATGTTGTGCAGAAGATGGTTAAATATTGTTGTAATTATAAATGTGAAAGTTACATGTTGTCAATCTGTTAATGATCAACATCTTTTGATCATCTCTTAATTCAACTTGTACAATAGGTTGTTTACGCAGGGTGTAAAGAATTTTTTGAACACAAGGTGAGATATTTTGCACCTAGCAATACTTCTGGCTCATGAGGGAATCCTTCCTGCACATGAGGGAAGATCTTCTACACCTATGGAAGATATTGTGAACACCGAGGAAGAGTTTTTGCATATAGTTATATAGCACTAAGGAAGACTTCTTGCACATAAGGAAAGTTATTTTGTACCTATGATAGATATTGTGAACATAGTTGAAGATGTCCTGTACCTGGGAAGACTGCTTGTACATAAGGGAAGATCTTCTGCATATAGGAAAGATATTGTGGACGAAGTGGAAGAACTTTCGCACATAGTTATATTGCACTCGAGAAGACTTCGTGCACATAAGGGAAGATGTTGTGCATATATGGAAGATATGTTGAACACTGTGAAAGATCTTTTGCACATGGGAAGACAAAAAACAAGGACAAAATCGATTTACAAAGGCAAGCAATCGATTTAGGACAAATCTAGTTTTAATGAAAAGGTTACAAATGGATTTACAGGGGTAGTAAATTGATTTAACACAACAATGATTTTCACAAAGTGACATAAATCAATTTTCAACTCAGTAAACCGATTTAGGTCTGAATTTTCTCTAAGTTTTCTACCATTTTTACCCTCACTTAAATTGATTTAGCTGGTGGCTAAAATCAATTTAAGACCTCAAATTAAGTTACTAGGTGACTAAATCGATCTAGTCAATTTACAAGCAACATCTTAAATTCATACTGTGCCAAATCGATTTATAACTAAAATCCACAACAGTTATAAAATCGATTTACCTCATAACAGATTGATTTAGACCTCTTTTTTTTTAAAACCAGAACATGCATCTTTTTCAATTCCTGCCAACTATTCAAAACACACAACCGTTACAAATACCATAACTTACTCCTCCGAAACTTTTTCTCATAATAACTTAAGGCCTATAACTTTCTCTATTCTTCCTTTCACCCGACAACCTTCTCACTAAAACTCTCTCCCTTTCATTCACTGTCGGCATCACTACACCCTCCTTACCGTCGCTACAAGTTCCTCGTCCCTCCTCTCACTATCTTGGTTATTTTCATAGTCAATAATGGTGAGGACCAAAGTACCAGGAGTCTACAGAATTATTGACTTGTCATCCTCCTCAAAATCTCCATCCTCCTTTTCGGTGAAGGTGACAACGAACCTCATAGCTAAGACTATACAAAAATCAAAGGGTCCTTCGACAAAGGGCATTGTCATCCGAGAATCATCCCAACAAACAAGAAAATCCCCAACTCAAGGAAAAGGGAAGAGAGAAACCCGTGAAGCTGAACAATCAGACTCCTCCGACTTACTTGCACAACTAGTCAGAGGATCACTCGACACACCAGGAGTCAATGGTAGGGGCCATCACAACAAACCCTCATGGTGGAGATCCCAATCAAATCTACTTATTGTGTCTCCTTCCTTGCTCACACCACCTCCTGGGTTTAAAACGGCCCTTCTCAAGAGTACGGGCAAGACATACTACTCCTTACACTTCTCCCAACGCAAATTCTGTCCAATTGTTTATGTTGATTTTGGTGCCATTAAAAGAGACTATGACATTGACCTATCTCCATATCTTGGTCAATTTGAGCCGTGGCTAAGGATTATGACACCTTACTCTGAGTCTTTTATAAGACATTTCTATAGCCACATGAAGAAAAAAGCCATGGAGATAGTGATTCAATTAAAACCACAGTATGAGGTCAAAAGATCATTCTCACACTAGCGGTCATCAACACTCTACTGGGTATTAATAATGATAAACCCCATCCACGACCTAGAGACTTCACCTAAGGAGATATATACAGTTTATTGATGCCTGGACAGCCAATAAGGCACTTGAACATCTCAGTTGGTTCCATGAGCAACATTAATCAGGTGATCTTCTACATCTATTCAAGGTACCTAATCAACAAGGGCAAGACCTTCTCCTATATCACTAATCAAGACTACCTTAATATGGAATCCAAATTATCTCAGGAATGTCGGGACTTATACCAATAGATATATGATGAGATGATCAGATTTAGATTCCACTCATCCGAGAGAACCACAATCCCATTTCCATAGTTGGTATCACACTTTCTCTTCCTGAACAACATTTGGCTCCTTAGTCCAAATAAACTAGTGATTCAAATATCACCTTTTGGTGAGCATCAACTAAATAGAATGGGTATCCCACTAGCGTATCAGGATACGAGTGTGCAATCTCAACCAACAAAGAAGAAAAAAGTGGTAGCTAAGCCAAGGAGTCCCAGAAGACAATACCACCAAAGGAAGAACAAACCTCACAAGCAGCACCTCCTACCATATTCTATACCAAGTTACCTTACTCAGGCTATTGATAAGATGAAGAAGTCCAATAAAGATGTCACCAACTTGGAAACTTATCAAGTGAAGGTTCTAGTGGATGTGGTCAACACCAATTTCAAGTAGTTGTTTGATCTTCAAGCTGCGCAGACCTTAAGGATAGAAAGGATAGAGGACATGATGAGGTAGCATCTGTACATTCCAATTCCTACTACAGTTCCCTCATTTGAGGTTCCTATAGGACATGTAGTCCTCCTTTCACATATCCATCCACATCCTCTTGCTAATATCTCGATCACCTCTGCACCTATCTCTTCATAAATACCACTCACTACTGAGCCCACTATACCACCTTCCATTCCCGCAACCAACAAGCTTTCTTAAATAGTAGCTCACTCATCTGCCTCCCATTCTTCCTCCTCTTACCCTCCTCTGCTTCTGATGATGAAAAAAAGGGGTAGAACTAGTTATATGTTGTGAAAAAACTTTTGCTCAAACACTTTTACTATATGATAGTCTCTGCTTCTGCTTAATATATGATGTTCTCTATTTATGTATATGAATAAGATCATTTGTTTTTATGTGGTTCAACTACTTGTAAATGTGTCGTACTTGTTAAATTGTACATTTCTAAATAGTTCACAAATCCTGCAGAAAAGGCTAAGTGATCAAATAGAGAGTAAATCGATTTGTGTCCTATGAAAATCGATTTACTTGTGACAGTAGGAAGTTCTTACATGTGAGGTAAATCAATTTACATGGGGGTGAAAATCAATTTACCTTATCAGACAGAACAACCAAAACTTCAGATATGAAGTAATTCGATTTACAGATGCTGTAAATCGATTTGCAAATGATGGTAGAGAGTAGTAATGTGTGCACAGTTAAAGTAAATCGATTTATGGATCATATAAATTGATTTACAAGAGATGGCCGCCAATAACTAAGTTCCTACATGTGAGATAAATAATTTACATGGGGTGTAAATCAATTTACCACATGAAACAGAATAAGAGATTAAGTACAAAGTAAATTGATTAACAGATGTTGTAAATCAATTTGCAAATGATGGTCGAGAGTAGTAATGTGTGCACAGTTAAAGTAAATCGCTTTATGGATCATATAAATTGATTTACGAGAGATAGCTGGCAATAGCTAAGTAACGACATGTGAGGTAAATTGATTTACCACATCAGATAGAACAACCAAACATTCAAGTACAAAGTAAATCGATTGACAGATGTTGTAAATCGATTTGTAAATTATGGCTGGGAGTAGTAATGTGTGCATAGTTGAAGTAAATCGATTTATGGATCATATAAATCGATTTATAAGATATGGGCACCAACAGCTAAGTATCGACATGTGAGGTAAATCAATTTACATGGGGTGTAAATCAATTTATAAAAGATGGCCGAGAGTAGTCAAGTTTGTGCTATTATAGTAAATCGATTTGTATTTCATATAAATCAATTTTTGAGATATGGCTGGCAACAACTAAGTTTGTACATATGAGTCAAATTGATTTAGAGGGCTTTAAATCGATTTATGAATGTTGTAAATTGATTTACCTCAATAGGAAAGTATACCAAGGGAAGTTTTATGCATATAGGGAAGACTAATGAACATAAGGGAAGATTTTTTGCACGTATGGAAGATATTATGAACATAGAGAAGCTTTTTGCACACATGGAAGAGCGTTGAACCCGATGGAAGATGTTTTGCACGTAGGGAAGATGTTTGGAATGTATGGGAAGATCTTTCATGCATCCTTATATTGCACTACAGAAAACTTCTTGAACCCAAGGGAAGTTCTTTTTGCACTTAAGGAAGAGATTTTGAATGCAGGGGAAGATTTTCACACACATGCAAGAGTGTTGAACCCAAGGGAAGATATTTTGCACGTAGGAAAGATGTTTTGAACATATGGGAAGATCTCTCGCACATCATCATATTGCACTATGGAAAACTTGTTGAACTCAAGGGAAGATCTTGTGCACCTATAGAAGATCTTTTGAATGCACGGGAAGATATTTGCACAATGGAAGACTTCTTGCACATAATTGAAGTGTTTTTGCACAAAAGGAAGATATTTTAGACACACGGGAAGATATTTGCACACAGTGAAGACTTATTAAACACATAGAAGAGCATTTAAACACATAGAAGACTTCTTGAACATATGGAAGAGAATTTGCACAAGGGACAATTTTTCACACAGCACATATCAGGTCAACCACGCTAATATGCAAAAGAACTACTTGTTTACCAAACTTGTATATATATAGCCTAGTTTCATTTGAAACCAAAACTATTATTTGCAATGTTTGACAAGATGCAAATGTTATGTACATAACAAAAAGCCATTATGGCAAACTTTCACATGTACAAAAAAGCTGTAACATAAACTACTTTGTCTTCTTCTTCGAAGTTTTCCAACCCTCAATGCTATGCTTGACCACATCCTGATGTTTATTCTTCTTATGGGTCACTAAACACCAAACCACATCCACCCTCTTTTGATCCATGTCTTCTTGCAGAAACAAATTCCTAGTCAAATTTAGTGATATTGTAACATACAATGTAACAATATACTCACATTTGGCATAGTAACACCATTCCACTCGGGCATTCTAATATTTTCCCAACTTTGCAACCAAGAAATGACATATATTTCATAGTCCCATCTAGCCAAAAAGGAAATACCAAAACATTAATATATCATCCATACATTCATACATTATTAAGTGTCCAATACTTCAATAAACACACCCATTGTTTTGCTGTTGAACAAGACCAAATCCAAAATCAAGGTTAGGTTTGTATCTATAGAGATCATGATTCAGGTGTGCAAGCAATTCACCAAAATGTTTACTTTGCCAAAATGCAAAGTAACAATGACCATAAGTTTGTGGTTGATATTAAAACAATAGGAGGTTTTAAAGGATGAATGTCTCAATACCACTTTGTGTCTTGTCTCCCTCTTTGCATTAAGTGTGGTTTGCCCACTTGGTGTATTATAGTTGGGCAGAAATGAATCAAGTAAGTAAATAGTTAAATCTTTCATGACAAACACATAACAAAACCAATGATGATCACGAACCACAGGAGCGAATCTTGTGTTATTCTCAACCTTCCAATTATCAACATCTCCCAACATGCGATCCTGGTGTAAAGTAAATGAATTTGTCACGAAGTAGTCATGTAACAAAGAACAGAAGAAATTACAAATGACTCTGACTCACCATAAAAGTCGGCTGGAATATATGACATATAACACATCTTGCATTACTCTTTTTTTGTTTATCGACCAAAATATTACAAATTAGTGTTACAACCTGCAATGCTATTTGGTTAGTACTCTCTTAAAGAGTGTAACCTAATTTGAATCAAATCAAAGTACAATAATTATGTAAGAAATCACAACTTACACAATCGCTTATCTATCCCCTACGGTTCAAGCAACACAATTCGTTCTTTCACACAAATAATTCTTGAATTTCTACACATATCTCTTGAACAACCATTGGGTTAGTCCTGCGTGTGCAGTAATCATACAATCGCTCCTTTGCATTAGGCCTTCCTGCCTCCCCTATTTTTGACAAGAATGGTGAATGTATTGCAAGTCTGATTATCCTTTGAGACCTTCTTAAAGGCACCTTATCCTCAAAATCAACAATGGTTACTTCCTCACTACCTTCACATTAATATACCTGAAATAGCGTAACTGACAATGAATGTGATTCCTGTACTTGGAAATTGTTGTCTTCCTAACCTTTCCCTTTATACTGACTATTACTTCCTTCATCGCCATCAACATAAACTTGCACATCATTCACACTTTTATTCTCTTCATTACCTTTCCCTTTACCCCTACTATTGCTTCTTTCCTCACGAGTAGCTTCAACTTTGACATGGCTTTCACTTTTTTTATCATCCATCACAATGTTCACCTTATAACCTCACGATCCTTTCGAATATGTTGGTCCATATCTATTTCCATCTTTAACAACTCTGTTGCAACACTTTGAGTGACCTTTCCCATAATCCGACAATACATCTGTCTAGTTTTCTGCATCAATGACATATATAAGCCTTTATACTATAAAACCAATACAAATGCAACCACAATCATAAATTTTTCCTTATCGATTCTTGAAGATTAAGTGTGCAGTCAATGTCAATTGTTGTTGCAAATCACTCAGGATTTGAGAATAGAATCCCTTTATCACTCTCATATTCTAGTTTCACTGCTCCCTTGATAATTGCATCATTCCAATACTATAGAGTGAGTTCAGGCAATAGGACCTCTTTACCAAGCAAGGGAAACATTTGGAAAAACATTATCTATAACTAAAGTATTCATTTTACAACTAAAGAATATATATTCAATTTACTAAAGCGAAAATCTAGATCCATTACAATACTTACCATCATAAAATAAATGCAACCTCTAATACACTTGCTTCTCACTCCTTCTTGTAACACCTTCTTGTAATCTGTAACCTCCTTCATCACCTTATTGATCACAAACCTACACCAATTAAAACCACCTAAACTTGTCTTCTCACAATAAATAATTGTCAACAATCAGTGGCTAACACCTCTATTTTAAGGAGGACACAGTAACATCCCTAGGGTGTATAAAACTAGCATTGGCTAAAACATCTCTTCTTCCCTTGAAATTATCATTTCCTTTATGTCAGAGAACCTTTTATTGCCAAACTTTTCCTTCAACTTTAGAAATTTCTCACAACTTGCATCAGCTTCCTCTACGATATCACTCCCTTCATTAGGCAAGCCCATTAAATCATATACATCCTTCTCAACTATTTGCCTCCTATAGTTTCTGACACATATTGAACAAGTTGTAGGGTCAATCGCTTTAACCAATTATCCACAGAGTGCATGAGGTATCTTTGTACATGCTACTTCTAATATTTTATGAAAGCCAATTTCTTTAGCCTTGGCCTTCAACCTTTCATCATTTCTCACAAATTTTTCAAATTTCACAAATCGTTTTAGTAAGGATCATGTTTGTCTGCGTCTTGTATTATGTTGTGTTTTTCTTTCTTTATTTTATCAAACCAGTATTCTTGCTTGAACAATTGTGATCCATTCAACCTTGGCTTCACAACTTTCCCTCCTTCCTTTCCTTTCCCTCCTATTATTTTGACCATGCTTTCTTATAGATGAGGGTATAAACCATAAGTCATCTATTTAGGAATATATATTACAGTATCTTGATGTGGCAATTTCACAGGTAAAGTTACTGAGAACTGAAATACATAACAATTGGCATGAGCTAAGATAACCAAGTTTAGAATTTGAAAGAGAATATCATGCTAAATCATACCACTCTTCACAATAATCTATATATCACTAATAGTGTTTCTCGACATTATATCACCAACGGAAATCACATATAAAGGTAACCCTTATTATGATATGCTATACAGGTATTAGTTAACTAAATTTGAAACTAATGAAACAAATATATGAGCATACTTCTATAATCATAGGGACCAAAGTGAATGTATGGCCTTCAAACAAGAACACTTTTCCAGACACAAGCCTTCACACCACTGCCACATATTTAACTTCTGTTTGCAAACATGCATCAAGATGAGGAATTAAGAAAATAAAAAACTAACCAGTACGATTACTACCCCTTGTCTTTCTTTTGTAGAACATCCTAATAAACTGTAATCTTTTGTGTTGACTTGTTGTTCAAACTTGACGTGCAAATCCTAACATTGAATTTATAACATCCTATCAATAACTTGCATAAATGCACGCAAAAGAAAGCTACTTTATTTAGGTAGACAACAAGAATTCTTATAGGGCAACTTGGTCCATGGGCAAGCAGCTAGGTTAGCTACAAGTCTGATTTTGTTGGGAATTGGGCTTAGCCCACCCTTGGTGGATTAGGCCCAAACCCATTAAGCTTTAAGTTTTTGGGGCCAAATAAAATACCTAAATAAATGTGGGATATTTATAGGTAATTTTCCCTAAGGGTTTAAAATTGAAACCTTGTGGGAACAGTTTCCCAGCATGTTTTGGGGGGAACGGTTGTCTGGCTACGTACGTGTGTAAATAACAACACCGCACATGAAACACAGAGACAAAAAAATTTTCTCTATAGAACCTCTTTTCTTCTCTTTTCTTAGTGTTATTTGCTGTGTGATATAGTCAGTGTCCCGAGAGTGATCCAGTTCGCTTGGGTATCGTAAGAGTTTGAAACAACGCTTAAAGTACACCCGAAACCCGACAGATTTCATTTGAAATGCCTTTAAATAGCTTCCAAGTCCCTTTCATTATGCCTATTTCCCCGTAAAAGTTATTTAAGAAGTAACATATGCTTGTTTAAGGGGAAAAGAAGCTATATTTGCCGGATTTGCCTTAGATATGTAGTACCTAAAGATTATTTTGAGACAATTATTACGGAATCCTGCTAAAGGTTGGCATAACCAAACCAAAACCAAATTGAATAAAGCTTCATACCTTCATTGCTATTTAAGCCTCTGCAAATATGGCACAATTCGTCGTAGCCTCAAATATGCTACAAGCTGGCACCCACGCAGACACCCATTAGCTTCATCACCACCACAAAGACCAAGAGAGTTCATCACTGCTCTGAGACCCACCCTCCAACGCCACAGCAAAGATCCAAGACTAAGTCGTCGCATATTTTAAAAAATCAAGAAGTTAATAAGTTAATTGGTTGTGTACATTTAATTTGTCAAAAATTTGTCACATCTTAATTTTCTAAAATATCCTTTAATGAGAGAGTCACTACAAAAAAAAAGGTATTTTGTAGCGGTTATATTAAACCGCTACAAATTATAGCATTTGTAGCGGTTTTTACCTAAACCGCTACAAATTTGTAGCGGCAAGATATTTTGTAGCGGTTTCCTACAAAAAACCGCTACAAATTTGGGCCGAAATTCCCGCCAAAACTTGTAGCAGTTACTTTGTAGCGGTTAATGCACATAAACCGCTACAAAATACCAAAGGTCAGAATTTTGTAGCGGTTTTCAGTAAAAACCGCTACAGAATTTCAAACGTTGTGAAGATTTGTAGCGGTTATTGTAGAACCGCTACAAATTTGGATATTTGTAGCGGTTAGAGTAGCGGTTATTTTAATAACCGCTACTAATTACTGGCCTATTTAAACCCCCCTCATTCATTTCTCCGTTTGCTCATTTTGTTTCCTGAGGTTTCTCTGAGTGATTTCTTCGAGATTTGAGCATTCAGACGTCTCTATAGGAGGTTTTGGTCAGTATTCCACAGTATTTGCACTTGAGGTACGTATATAACACGTATTTTTATTTATATTTGTATTTTTATTATATTTTTGTATAATAATGGGCTAATTTTTTTTTTAATTTGTACAGTTGATATGGCTTCAGGACAGGATAAGGGGAAGGTCCCTGTGGTCCCCAGACCGACTTTACGGGGTGGCAGCAGTCGGGCAGGGGGCAGAGGGAGGGGGTAGCGCGCAGGCAGGGCTACCGAGGCATCTCAGCCCATCCCCCCACAGGAACCGCAGACGATCCCACAGGCGACGACCGCAACAGAGGTGCCTGAGGTGGAGGGGCCAGAGATTAGCGTTGAGGACTTCCTCAACGAGGAGGAGTTCGAGATGCCGATGGGGTTCAGGGAGATGGAGCGGTTCCTCGACGAGGAGGACGCTCGGGAGCAGAACAACCCACGAGGGTCGTCTTCGCGGTCTACTGGGTTTGAGGTGCAGGTCGAAGGTAAATTAATATTTTAATTTAGTAAATTATTTATTTAAATTAGAAATGTTAACTTTGAATTATAATTTATCTAACGTGCGGTCAACTGTGCAGATGAGCAGGGGAACGTGTCGACGAGGAGGCTGGATGTGGCCGGTCTGAACAACATGGACCGGTCCCTGCGAGTTATAGTGTCGTGGAACGAGGGCACTGACCAGCCGATCCACAATGGGGGTCACCTGCTCAACCGCTTCCTGAGCGACCTGGGAGCGAATTGGATGCGGTTCCCCCTTCACTTCCCGACCTGGAGGCACATTCCGAGGGGGCCGAAGGACCAGGCTTGGAAGGAGGTGATTCAGGTAATTAAAACTATTTAATTAATATTTTTTTAATCAATTATATTTAATTATTTTATTTAAATTTATGGTTTTTATAATTATTGATATTTAAATGTATTTTTTTCAGCTGCGGTTTGCCCTCCGGGCCAACCGGAAGAGGTACGCCCTCGTGAAGATGGGCGACGCCTGGAGGAACAGGAGGAACCGTCTCTTCCACAGGGTGGACGAGGACGGGACGATGCCTCTGGAGCAGTTGCAGGAGAGCGTCCCGGACGGCGTGCCGCCGAACGACTGGGCGCGTTTCGTCCAGTTCAGGAGGAGCCCTCAGGCATAGGTAACGTATTTATTATATTTTTGATATATAATTTTGTAAATATTAAATATTAAATTATAATTTCAATTTAATTTGTATTTAATTTTAAATTATAATACATTTAATTATTTGTTTTTCCAGGAGCTTTCTCAGAGGAACACTGAGATCCGGGCGCAGCAAACGATCCACCACACAGCAGGATCGAAGACCTTCGTTGTGACCTACAGCGAGCTGGTAAGTTTTTAAAATATCACTTACTTTTAGCTGATTAATTCATAACACTAATTATTATTTTGTAATTGTTTCAGGAGACGAAGGCACAGCAGGAGACTGTCAGACGGACTATGCGGAGCTGTACGCCATCACACACAGACACCGTGACGGGACTGCGACCTCTCAGCAGGCAGAGGCAGCCATTGTAAGTTAATTTATTATTATAGTTTTTATAAAACCATGTTAATAATGAAAAATGGTAATTATTAATTGTTTCATAAAATGGCAGGAGCGGATGCAGCAGTCGCAGGCTGAGCTGCGACAGACCCAGCCTGAGGAGTCACAGGGGTCAGTGGACCCGACGGCTCCTTTGAAGGCGGGTCTGGCTCAGCCTGAGCACCCCGGATGAGTGCGGGGGATGGGGATAGGCGCCAGACCCAGCATGATCTAGGGCAGGAGCGCCGCCTCTGAGGCTGGCAGCTCTAGAGGGGTCAGACGTCGGAGGGACGAGTCGATTGACCAGCTGCGGTCAGATTTGGAGCAGACGCAGCAGCAGATGGCACAGCAGCAGCAGCATATGCAGGTGCAGCAGCAGCAGCTGCTGCAGATCCACGCAGATATGATGTACGCGCAGCAGACGCAATGGCGTGAGATCGCGAACACCATGCTCGAGGGAGCATGGAGTCGCCTGTTCCCGAACGAGCAGCATCCAGCGGTCCCCCCTGTCCCTCGCTACGTCGTCCCGAGCACTACTCCTCCTCCTGCTGATGAGGATGGTGCGGTTCAGTCTGTGCAGCGGCCCGATCCAGCGGCATCTGAGGGAGCCCCACCTGAGAAGCACCAGAGGATCAGCCCCCAGCTCCTTAGTTTAGGACATTTTCTTTTCTTTTAAACATTTGTAAATATTTATGAGATTTTATTTCAGAATTTTCTTATTGTGTTTTATATAATTATATTTATATTATTAGATCGCATTGAAATAATTTATAAATGATTTATATCTAAATTTAAAAAAAAATAAATTATATATATATTTGTAGCGGTTTTAAGTTAAAACCGCTACAAATGTATATCTTTGTAGCGGTTATTAGTTCATAACCGCTACAAAGATATATATATTTGTAGCGGTTATGAACTCATAACCGCTACAAATTTACTTATATATTTGTAGCGGTTTCACTTCAGAAACCGCTACAAATATATATGTTTGTAGCGGTTATACACTAATAACCGCTACAAACACTCAAATCATTTGAATTTTGAAATTTGCCGCCTTTGTGCACATTTGTAGCGGTTATCTTATGTATAACCGCTACAAATTAGAAAATTATTTTTATATTTAATGTCCAACGGCTTTAATATTAGTAGCGGTTTAATATATATAACCGCTACTAATTCGTTGAACATTAGTAGCGGTTATATATATAAAACCGCTACTAATACTCAACAAGTACATTTTGAATTTCCCACCATTTAACGGCTTGAATATTAGTAGCGGTTTTATATATGTAACCGCTACAAAATTATAAACGTTGGAATTTCTGTAGCGGTTGGTGTAGCGGTTTAATAACCGCTACAAAGTTATAAACGTTGGATTTTCAGAATATAAGGTTCTAGGCATTCTTCATTATCTTCTCACTCATCTTCTTCTCTATACTTTCTTCTCTCTCACTTGTAGCTATGGATAAATCTTGGATAAGGTTGCCGCGCAATTCTCCTAAATATTTGTACGGATTAAATAGTTTCTTAGATTTCGCATTCACTCACGCCAGCTATAACGGCAAGATCGTCTGTCCGTGTCGGAAATGCAAGTTCAAGAAGTGGCATCCACGAAATGTTGTGAAGGAACATTTGCTTGTGAAGCCTTTCCCTGAGGACTATACGTTCTGGGCAGTTCATGGTGAGAAGGCCGGCATTAGATATGACGAGGCTCTTCCTCGAAGTTCTCAAGTAGGCGTTCAAGTAGATGAAGATGATCCTGTGAATGATGCTGTGCGTGATGCGTTTGGATTTCAAGGAGACAACTTCAACGAAGAAGTACACGGCTCTGAGCCGGCTTTTATGGGGAATGAAGCAGCTCGGGATTTTTTCAGCTTGATGGATGAGGCAGATCGTCCTTTATATCAAGGTTGTCGCAAATATTCTAAATTATCTTTCTTGATCAAATTGTATCATATCAAGTGCTTGTGTGGGATCACGGATAAGGGAATGTCGATGTTGCTCGACTTATTATAAGATGCATTCCCCGACGCCGAGATTCCCACAACCTTCTACGAGGCCAAGAAGATCATCAACAGGTTAGGGTTGAATTATCAAAAGATTGATGCGTGCCCAAATGATTGTATGCTGTATTGGGGAGACGATTCCAGCAGGGAGACATGCAAGAGATGTCACACATCGAGGTACAAGACAATTCGGAAGGGGAAAAAGCAGAAGAAGAAACCTGCAAAGATTCTCAGGTATTTCCCTTTGAAACCTCGTCTACAAAGATTATTTATGTCGTCTAAAACTGCTGAGAACATGAGGTGGCATGCCGTTGATAAAAACGAAGACGGTAAATTAAGACATCCGCGGGATGCAGCTGCTTGGAAAACGTTTGACAACGACTTTCCAGATTTTACAGCATTTGGCCGGTAGTCTTAGTTCCCTACAACTTACCCCCTGGATGTGTATGAAACAAAGCTCTTTCATTATGCCTATGATCATTCCAGGCAAAAAGGCACCGGGCAATGACATCGATGTGTATCTCCAACCGCTTATTGCGGAATTGCTTGACCTGTGAAATGTCGACTTGGAGACGTACGACGCTCACAGCAAGACTTTGTTCAACATACGTGCAGCCTTGATGTGGACGATCAATGACTTTCCTGGCCTTGGCACATTATCTGGTTGGAATGTGCACACTGGGTCGGCGTGTCCGGCTTGCAATTTCGACTCTGACGCACTGCGCCTTCCCCACAGCCGAAAGTGGTGCTTTATGGGGCATCGGAGGTTTCTCGATGGAACGCATAAGTTCAGATTGCAACGGAATCACTTTAATGGGAAACCAGAGAAAAGAGGACCACCTCAGACTTTGTCCGGTACAGATATCTTACAGCAGCTTGAGCATGTTGACTTCGAGTTTGGAAAAAGCGACGATTCAGCACAAACTCGCCAAAAGACGCACAGGACTTCGGCGCCTCAGCAGTGGAAGAAGATAAGTATCTTCTTCACGCTTCCGTATTGGAGATCTAATTTACTTCGCCACAGTCTTGATGTAATGCACATTGAAAAGAATGTTTGCGACAATGTGCTGTATACGCTGCTTAACGAACCCGGCAAGACAAAAGATCACCTTCAAGCTAGGAAAGATTTACGCGACATGGGAGTTCGTGAATACGCTTGCCCAGATGAGCATGACAGATTTACACCGGCAAAGTTTACCCTCACAAAACCGAACAAGGATGTGTTCCTTGCGACGTTGAAGAAATTAAAAGTTCCTGATGGGTATTTAAGCAACATTTCTCGATGTGTCGACTTGCAGGCTCGAAAGGTTGCTGGCCTGAAGAGTCACGACTCACATGTTCTTATGCAGTAGTTACTCCCTCTGGCTATAAAGAATACACTTCCTCCCGATGTTTCCATCGTTTTGGTGGAACTTTGTTCTTTCTTTCGGAAGTTGTGTTCTAAGGTTTTGATTGTTGAGGAGCTCGATCAGCTGCAGTCGAAAATCATTCTTACGCTTTGTCACTTGGAGATGATCTTTCCTTCGTCCTTTTTTACTGTGATGGTTCACCTCACAGTCCACCTCGTTCATGAAACAAAGCTCGCTGGACCAGTACAATATCGTTGGATGTATCCGATTGAGAGGTACTCATTTTAAATATGTGCTTTCATTTATTGTCCGTATTTAATGTTTGCTCGTCGTCCTTTTCATCATTTTATATCAATTTTCTCTTATGTACTTCGTAGGTTCCTTGGGAAATTAAAATCTTACGTGAGGAATAAGGCGTGGCCAGAAGGTTCTATAGCTGAAGGCTATATAGGGGATGAGGTGCTATATTTTTGCTCAAGGTACTTTGATGATCTTGAGACGGCTTTCAACCGCCCGCCTCGTGTTGACGATTGTCCTGAACCTGCGCCGACATCAGGAGAATTTATCCCTCGTGTTGGTAAACCAGTTGGAGCAACTGAGAACTTCAAACTAACGGCAACTGAGAAGTTCCAAGCACATAGACATGTCTTGATTAATTGCACTCAAGTTGAGCCTTTCATACGGTAAGAATTGTACACTCACATGTATGTTATTCGATCTATATCTTTCGTAACATTTCTCACTTTCATTTCACTAACGCCTTTCCATTATTAATTGCAGGGAATTCAGAAGTCATGTCAAGCGTCAGCTCAGGATCCGTACACAGACATCCTCGGAAGTTGATAGGAGGGTCCACAGAGAATACTAAATGATCACAACCCACACTCACCAGATTTCAGAGCTCTCGCAATCGGCCCTCTTGATCATGCAAAATGGTTTACAGCATACAATGTCAATGGTTTTAAGTTTTGCACGGTTTCACGGGATCAAGGATTGCAAACACAGAATTCGGGTGTTTATGGCACATTTGGGACAAGGAGTTATGCGAGCAGCAGTGATGCCAACATGCAGTTTGGAGGCGTCCCTTACTATGGCAAGCTTCTTGATGTGGTCGAGCTTAATTATCAAGGCTGTTTCACCGTGACGCTGTTCAAGTGTTTGTGGGCAAATACCACTACTTCTCGGGGACTGACAACTGACGACCTAGGGATCACATCAGTCAATTTCTCGCGCCCGATTCATACTGGTATTTCTCAAGATGATGAGCCGTATATTCTAGCTTCAGAGGCACATCAGGTTTATTATGTCGAGGACGAGCGGCATAGGGATTGGCACATGGTCGTTCATTTAAAGCCAAGAGACCTTTACAGCATGGGTGAAGGCGATAACATCGCCTACGAGAGTGAGCCATTTCAGCCAGCTGATTTTGAAAACTACTTCCCTGAAGGCGATGACAATTTACCTCTACTGCGGTGAGTTTTTTTAAGTCCACGTCATTTCAATTAAATTTTTTAAATTTAATAATACATCAATAACAATAATTTTTCTACAAAATTTCTCTAGGGATGGCGACGATGAGTGATCAAATTCAATTGTAAAAAATTTGTCTTTACAAAAAATGCAAAAAATTTGTGTTAAAATAAAATGTAAAAAAAATTAAAATAATATTTGTAGAATTCAAGTGTAAAAAATTTTTCTTTACAAAAAATGCAAAAAATTTGTGTTAAAATAAAATGTAAAAAAAAATTAATATAATATTTGTAGCGGTTATTAAACCGCTACAAAAAAATAAATAACCGCTACTAAACAATAACCGCTACATTAACCGCTACAAATAATTAAACTGCTACAAAAATATAAATAACCGCTACTAATTAGTAACCGCTACATTAACCGCTACAAATAATACGTGAATCCCTATAAATACCCTTATCACAACTCATTTCAAACATTCCCCAATTTCTTTTCACCTTACCCTTCTTTCATTTCCTCTCATTTACAACTTCTTTCGTATGAGTAGAGGAGCTGAATAATACGATCAAATATGGTAACAAGATTTTCAATTTCTTTTAGAATACTTCTTTCCTTTCTATAAAATTTATTCTAAACATCTTTTTTTCTAGATATATCATAACTCTATCTCATTTTCATCTATTTTTCATATACAATTACATTATATTATAAAACATAATAATTCCTTATTACCTAACTATCCTTAATAATATTATTAATATAAATTTTATACTAATCATATTCAATTACATTTTTTCTTTTTAATTTATTAATAAGTTAAACTATTAAATAATAAACTAATTGAAATAGATAAAATAATAACAAATTAAACTATTTAATATAATATTGAAAAAAAAAAGAAAAAAATCAACGTATATTTTTAAAAAAAAATTTTAAATATTTGTAGCGGTTATTAAACCGCTACTAAATAACGCGCCTTTTTAAAGCTAAATTTAAATTTTTTGGTGCCAATTTTGAATTTCATGAAATTAGTAGCGGTTTTTAAAACCGCTACTAATTTCATGAAATTCAAAATTAGTAGCGGTTTCTTAACTGCTACAAATAAAAAATGTCATTTTTAACAAATTTTCATTTTTATATATTTGTAGCGGTTTTTAAACCGCTACAAAAAAAAAATTCTTTTTTAAAGCTCTCAATAAAATTTTTTATATTTGTAGCGGTTATATAACCGCTACAAATATCTCTTGATTTTGTAGCGGTTACTATAAACCGCTACAAAGGTTGTAGCGGTTATTTTTGATTGAGTAGCGGTTTTATAAAACCGCTACAAATCCGCTTGCAACGTACGATTTAGTAGCGGTTTTCGTAACCGCTACTAATCTAGTTTGTAGCGGTTAGAACCGCTACGAATACCCATTATTAACCGCTACTAAATCACGTTTTTTTTGTAGTGAGTAAGCAAATCTAATTCAATCAATTTATTATTTTCTACTATATAGGGGTTCTTTGAGAAAAGATTAATAAATAAAGGAGACAAAAAAGACTAAATTATTTTTAAACAGGACCAAAATAAATCCACAATTAGCTATTATAAATACGACTGAAGAAGTATTAACGATGAATTAATAAAATACTTGATTGAGGTAACTTATTTACTGCTGACTAGTTAGACTGCTATCAAGTCCAAATCCGAATTATTACAATTAAATTATTAACATATTTTTAATTTAATTTTATGAAGGACGCTAATGGAATGATGGGGTGATCCCGATGAGCGATGAACATGGTGAAATAAGGCCTAGACTGCTATCATGTATTAATAAAATATATTCTAGACAGTCTTTAAGATTGTTCTTTAAAAAAAGACTGTCTTGAAGATGAATCGTGTTGTTCATGCTTGATAATTATGAAAAGCACCCTGTTTGCATTTGAAGAATTGGATTAGGGAGGAAACAAAAGTATCTAAATATTATTGAATCCTTAATATTTAATTCTTAGTACAGGCAACTGAACAAGATTCTTTATATAAACAGACCTAAACTAATTCTAGAATCTAATATAATCTAACCTAAATAAATCTAAACAAATAATAATATCAATATAAGATATATAATAGGAATTGAAAAAAGTCAAATAAATACCACTTGAACTTTAAAATCCCAAATCAATAATGTCCTAAAAATCTCAGTTGTCAATTGCTATACTTTTTTTTGTCAATCTCATTACTCTTATTATCAACAAAACTAATTTAAAATTTTTAAGTTCAAGTGGTATTTAAGTGTCTTTTTCCCTATATAAATCTCAACATGAGAATATATCAAATATTAATATAAGATATAATAATATCTTAACACACCCCTTGTTGTAAAATTTATATTTAATGCTGATATTGACGAATTAACCAATCAAGTAGCTAATATGATTAATAGAGTAATAAACTAAATATAATGTTAGGAATTAGGATTATGAGATCACTAACGTACGTAGAAATATATATATATATATATATAGAGAGAGAGAGAGAATTAAAAGCAAAATGCTAAATAGGTTATTAATAATTCTTTGCACCCAATCATAGAATCAAGTTTTGAATTTTCTGCAAGAATCAAGTTTTGAATTTTCTGCAATGACAACTTCTATTATATAATCTATGGAACTCCAGGATAAGCTTGCACACCAGACAATTGTAGGCAAAATCTGCAAAGAAACAAGAAAATATTTTATTCAAGTCGCGTCCAAGAACACTGTCCTTAAGAGATATTCCGCAGCCCCCTTAGTAAATAAGAAGCGGCATCTCCCCAGGATTAAACGAACCTTTCCTGTAAGGATACAGGGCGGCAGAACTGGCAGAAGATAAAGTAACTCAATGAGAGATTACCGAGCCTTCTATTTCTCTCTTCTCCAAATGGTGTCACGGTTGGGGTATTTATAAACATGAATCAATGCCTTAAAAAGGTTCCTCTTAAGATTACATCTTTTCAAGTAGAAGTCATAATCATATATTAAATTCATGAACCAACATAAATCCCTTAATTTATTAGGACATAACTTTTCAAGACACATCTCTTCATTTTAAAATATTTCATAATATTGGAGAGACTCTTTCTTTGACACACCCATACGCAATATTTACAACAATCCCCCACATGTGTCAAAGAAAACACATCATTTGCTGAGCTACACCCATAGATGTAACCATTGTATCTTGTGGTCCGTAGAACTATGAACCAGACCTAGACCAATAACACTTGATACACAGAAATGTCAATGAAGCATGCTTTTATGAACTAACAAATCTTGGTGTGTATCAGAGGCATTAAGAGTCAGATTATATCCTAACATTTCCGCTGTTAACGACGATTTTGCGCGTTATGTCAGCTATGCGCGTGTTTGGTGCATAAGGAATGCTCTAGAGATTTTGCCAAGATCTCATAGGCCACACTCCACATTCATAGAGGTGATTTCATTTAAGTTTGTGCCTGCACTATACACATTGCCTCATTGAACTTTGAAATCATTAAGAGCTTTGCTCAACCTACAATAATGCAGTTTAGCACATTCAAAGTATTATAGGAAGGAATGTAAAATATATTTGTGCTAGTCAGAACTGATGAACGACTTGTTCTTACCCATTAAACCTTCTTCTTCATGGGATCACCAATCACAAAGGTTAGGTTGCCATCGTTGTCAATTAATAGCTGGCTTTAGTTCCATTCCTCTTGACATTTCAACAATTATTTTCCTCCCAAGGGGTTTCGTTAATGGATCCGATAGGTCTATTATTGACCCTATCAAATCAATTGAGATAACTCTACCATAATTCTTAAGCGCTTATTCATATAATATCTCAAATGATTTTTACTTACATCATTGTTCTTTCTACAATGGTTATTACCATTTGACAATCGCATATCATCGACATTGAGAGTTGGTTTCTTACCAAAATATTTGCTAAGAGGTTTTCAATATTCTTAGCACTTCACCCATTTCCAGAGTAATCAACTCTGACTCACATAATATTTTATTTTGACCACTACTAAAAGTGAATTTTCTCACATAAACTAAATTTCAGTCAACATCCGTGTATTTCTTTACAATGGGAATCCACTGTACATGATGTCATCATTTATGACATCCCTTAACTATTTCTTTCTCTTCATGAGAGTTTATACATGCTCAATTTCCACACATCATCTGCTATGTTACAAGATTAACATCTATCAGTGCTACAAATTCTCAACAATTTGTGCACACATTGATTGAGCTTTAGAGTAATCTCAAGTAGTATCATGAGGAATATTCACATAGTGGTTCTCAGAACCAATCTTCAGAAACATTTCTTATTTATCACTATTCCTTATGATTTTAACATCCAAAATCATATTAATTCTCTCATGCTTTCAAGTGCATGACATGATATTTTGGACCATGCAAGTCATTAAAATTCAATATTTGTTCACAATAATCATGCATGCATATGCCAAGATAAATATATATCCACAAATCATGAAAATTTAAAACACCTTTATCTTAACACTAGATAAATAATTAAATTTCCATATCACTATTGTAATGCTTATTTAAAGCAATATGCAAAATTTAATAATTCACATTACAATATTTACTCTTCACAGCAAATAACAAAGCGTTCATTAAATTAATTTTAATCATAACAAAAGTCATGTATGACAATTTTATAATTTTTCCAATATATCAATATATATATTCCAAGGTGCCCCTACAAGATACTGTATTATCTTATGCACCCCTACACTTTCAAATATTTCAATAAAAAGTTCACACTTTTAAAAAATAATTCTAATTAAATTAGAATATCACCATATAATCCTCTTCCATTCTAATTAAATTAGAATTTTCTACCCACTAAATCATTTGAAAAGCCATAAATACCAATACACAATGCTATATATATTTAATAATATTTTGTCCTTACACAGAATTTTTCACATGAATTTCTAAATATTTAATTATTTTAAATACCAATATTTAATAATATTTACAGGTATTTAAACATGTGAAACCAATGCTACAAATTCTCTTTAAAAATTTCAAATGATCAGATAACAAAAATCATCGAAATATAAACATAATTTGCAGCATTAAAAATCTATGATTTTCAAGATTCAAACTAATTGATATGGTATATGAAAATAAATCACACAACGTGCAATTAATTATTTCTATTAATTAATCATGGTAAAAATACTTCTGATAAATTAAATTGTGGCTAAGGCATTCACAAATATCACCAGATTTATTAAAATTTTATTTCAACTTCCAACTATTATCACGTTGAACACAACAAATCCCAAAATTTAATTTATTCAGCCATATTGATCAAGAATAGGAGATTAGCAAAATTTTAGGAGACATAATAGGAGAGTATAAAACAAATTAAAATATTAAAATTTAGAAACCAAGTTTTTGTTGTTTATTTTAGAAAACTAGCAACTATAAAACAATTAATGTACTCATTAAAAAGCCTCCAACTTAATTATTTAAATTCACCACAGTAGAAATCAAATAATTAAATAATAACATGCTTCTAAACTGCAAATCAAATCTCAGCCACCAAAAACCATATAAATTATAACGCATGAATATTTTTTTTAATATAAATATGCCCATCAATATTCTTATTAATATTAATTGGACACATACCTGGGAAGAGCAGTTCGCTCAATAACAAATAGACGTCAATAACGGTAACTGCAATGTGTCTCTTCTTCTTCATCATCTTCTTGTACCATTGCAAAGACAATTTCTCTTTCTGATTAGATTTGCAGACTTCTTTTCTGCCTCTTGCCTGTGTTTGCAAGGATAATAGTGCCCTCAAAATCTCTTTACCAAAGAGATTAACATAGTCCGGTTGAAGGGGAAATTGAATATTCGTCCATTATAGTACTGATCATGGTCTGCCTTAATCATGGACTTATTTTAATATGCTTTCATCTGATACGGTAAGACTCAATTCTTACTTCCTCCATTCTCAAATATCATCGGACCATCATATTTTTCTTTGTTTTGCTTGCCATGAACCCCCACAATTGGGTAGCATGCAATCATCTTTTCTCATAAATCTCAAAATTCTTAAAGAAAACAGGACTCAAGAATGAGAGCCGGTAACAGGTTCTCAAACCCAATCCACTCCTCTTTGTCTTTATTGGAATAAACCAATTCAAACAGTATAGAGAGCACCGCAACTCCTGAATAATATGCAATTGCAAATCTGGTTCAAGGCTTATATAATCTTGGTTATCCAGATTTCGCATAAAACCATTTTTATTTTAATCAATCAAAGTGTTTCATTAGAAGCAGAGACGACGAAGACGTGATTTGAAGTCCATGATTGTGAGCATCCTTCTTAATCCGAGAGAATATATAACGCACAAAAGACAAGACATCGTTGGAAAAGTAAAGATCAAGAAAATCTGACCAAAGAAGAGACAAAAAGAAAAAATTGCCTGCAAAAGAAATATGAACCGATGCAAGTTCAATTGTTTACGAAGTTAAACACACATCCAGGTTTACTTGGAGAACTCCCTGCAAAAATTGGATCGACTTTGGGATTTTTATCCCATGAGAAAACCGACGATCATCATTGGAAGATGAAGGAAATCAAATACTTCCACCAGTATCCGAAAATACATACAGAATAAAGCCAAATAAACATACCATACTTATTGCAGACTTTCCCAAATTATTTTTCTTAATCAAATTATTCAGATGGCAACTCATGAATAATCTTCTCAAATGAAAAAAATAAAATAAAAACAGAGATTGTGACATAAGCTTATCTGATTTCAACGCTCATCATGATGCATTTCCAATAAAAGCACAAAAAATATCTCTTAAGATTGTAGGCAAAATCTGCAAAGAAACAAGAAAATATTTTACTTAAGTTACGTTCGAGGATATTGTCCTTAAGAGATATTCCGCAGCCCCCTCAGTAAATAGGAAGCGGCATCTACCCAGGATTAAACGAACCCTTCCTGTAAGGATACAGGGCGGCAGAACTAGAGGAAGATAAAGTAACTCAGTGAGAGATTACCGAGCCTTCTATTTCTCTCTTCTCCAAATGGTGTCACGGTTGGGGTATTTATAAACATGAATCAATGCCTTAAAAAGGTTCCTCTTAAGATTACATCTTTTCAAGTAGAAGTCATAATCATATATTAAATTCATGAACCAACATAAATCCCTTAATTTATTAGGACATGACTTTTCAAGACACATCTCTTCATTTTAAAATATTTCATAATATTGGAGAGACTCTGATTGAACCATATTTTTATATAAATTTTTCATGTTTAATTTGGGATTTTAATGTATTTCCTAGGACATTATTGTATTACTAAGCACTAATTTAAGTTAAGGACATTTGTACTGAATTAAGTGTAATTAAGGGCAAAATAGTCATAATTGTTTAATTATTTAAACAAATGATCCCTTGAACTTTTGATGCTCCTTGTGCTTGTATTTGCATTGTAGGTGTGAAGGAACAAATTTTGAGATTTTTGAAAGAATGCAATTGGGTCAAAATTAATATTTTTTTAAAGACTGAGGAAAACTGCAGAAAAGGCCCAATAAATTCTGAAAATCTCAAATCTGTGAAGAAAAGGGTCAGTGAAAAAGTTATAGAAGAGTACCCATAAGATTCAAAATTATAGCTACTCCCAGAAGGTTTCGGAAGTTTCAGTGTAGTCCCTCCTGAAGAACATTTTAAAAGTTTCATTTAAGTCCCTGGTCAAAACTTGCATTTTGACCAGGGACATAGTTTGCAGTTTGGGCTTTTTCTGAAAAAAAAAGAAGAAACAGAGACCCGAGACGCTGGACCCGATCTGGAATAGAGGGAGTGATATTGAGAAAGAGGAGAGCGCCGCAACGGGGGAGAGCTTCATCATCATCTTCTACTCCTTCCTTCCTCTTCTTCTGGTCGCCGGCGGTGAGCTTCACTCTCACCATCATTAGCCTCCGCCGACTTAGCTTTGAACCACCACAGACGTGAGAGTTGAGAGAGGACGGCTGGAGCTGAACACAGACCCGAAAGCTGAGAGTTTTAGGATGGAGTTGCGTCGCAGCTAGACGTGAGCTTGAGAGAGAACGGAGTGTATCGGAGGGAACGAGAAGGAGACTACCACCACCGTCGACGACTTCCTACCGTCACCAACTTCATCTTCCTTTTACACCACCATCTAAGACGTTCACAGCGCTGAACACTGATCAAAGCTGGAACATCACAGAATAGAGGAGGAAGACGAGACCTTTGTCTCCCTTCATCAAGCTGTAGTCGTTCCTCTCTCACTTTCAAACGCCAAAACCATCATCTTCTCCCACTTCAACACCACCTTCTCCCAGATTCCGGCGAGTCGCTCTGCAGTTCCGGTGAAACAATGCCCAGATTCCGGCAAGACTATTTCTTCCACCACATTTATCCTTGCATTCAATCTCTGCTTTCCCTTCCACTGTCCAGCACTATAATCCTCATTTCTTTCATTTTCATCCTCAACCTTTTCCAATACTCACTCATTTTCATTTTCAATCCTTCAAAAAATCTGTTATGTCCTCTTTCAATCTCCATGGCAACATTGAAGTTCCAGCAGGTGACAGTTGCAGAAGCTCCAATGAGAGGCTGAGGTTTTCAACTCTTGGTGGTAGAGGGAGTTGCTTGAGTTCAATGAACTACACAGGGGAGTTCTTTTCTATCATTTCATTAGTCTAGAATTATATATTTAATTGTCTAGTTTTAGGAATTATTGTGTATGATTCTGGAACTGAGATTGATGTTAATTGCCTCTGTTGGTTTGATATCTGTGATTGGATTGGATTTTTGTGGCTTGTTGAATTTATATATATATTTATATATTTCCTTATTGATTCAATGAAATTATGTTATCTACGTGTTATTGTTAGATAATATAATTAATTTGGATTAATAGAGTGTCATGTTACCGCATTCATATAAAGAGGAAGCTAGCTGCATTTATTCATTTTAATTGCACTCTAAGTGGTTCCTAATAGTGCCTTAAGGGATAATTACTAGCTGCGTTCGTAGGAGTAATTATTAATTAAGAACACTAGACCCGAGCAATCGTTTGGGGTTTTGCTTTTAAGACTTAGAGAGAATTAACTCCCATAATCTTTTTAAGCAAGGATTGTCATTTCTTCATTACCAAGAGCATTCTTTATTGATATTTTCCACTCCATACCATTCCATTCAATCTTATCCATCCCATTTTTATAAGAAAAATACCAAAAATAATAGTTTAACATTTAATTAACAATTGCATTTTTCTTTTAATTATTAATTTCAAAAACCAAAACTCATTTCCCCATGCTTTTATTGCATTTGCATGATAATTAGTTTACTTAGATAGCTCAATAAAGGCTCCTCAAATGAGACGACCCGAGTGTTGCATTGTACTGCAATTCTTGGATTAAAAATATTTTGCATTTGACCCCAAAGTGAAAGACACGGTCAAATCAGACTCTTCCTTTGACACACCCATAGGCAATATTTACAACAACAACTCGAATATTATTGATCATTTTTTTTAAAAAAGGTATTCTTATTTTAATTTTCCTCAACTTGCAACCAAACGGATTAAATACGATGATTATCTTTGTCAACCTTACCCCTGTTTTCTTTTTCCTTTTACGACCAAAAAAAAAAAGTTTAGAATTCCATAAGAGAAAGTAAAGTGGGGAAACCATCAACTGTGGTGTCCATAGTAATGCGACCCCTTCATTAGTTTGTGAGTGTTTGGGAAACCATAAAACCGTAGTTTCAGAAGTAATTTGCCGCAAGCTGAGATAAGACTCCTCTCACATATTTATCTGAAGATTTCAAATATTTGTCAGGATCACTTTTTTAATTTCCCTCATTTTATGTTCTGAGTACTATCAAGTTGGAATTATAGAGCCAACCAGGGGGACAAAAAAACTCGCCGTACAAGGCAAGTTAGATATTTAGTATACGAAAAAGAAAAATGAGTCTTAGTCTATGTATATATAGCTTTAATTTGCAAAAACAGTAACTTTTAAGGGGAATGCAAGTTTTGATGTTGAACTTGTCAAGGACAATGAGGGATGTTTGATAAATAAATAAAAATGTGGTTATATTGGACGGAAAATGAGAAAAAGGGGTCCCGCGGCTCTCTCTAGCTAGCTATACTTGCTTTTCTTGACTTTCTCTCTAAACATGCTTAAAAAGTAAGAATTGAATTGAGATTGTACGTATAATCATCATCAATATATCAAACATAATACTCACTTTGTTTTTTAATATAAGAGCTGTTGACATATTTTTAGAGAGATTAAGAAAGCTAAATAAACTACATTAAAATATTATATATTTATCAGTTTTATTCAAACTAATTTGCCTAATATATAAACTAATATATAATAATCTAACTATATGCAACATATGTTATGGTTAACTTATTTAACTTTCTAAATCTCTTTAAAAAAAAGTCAATTGGCTGTTATATTAAAGACTCCGGGTAGTATTAATAATTTTATACTATCTATTCCGTAGTGTATATATGTTTCTTATTTCAGAAGCATTTGAACGTGTCCTTCCTGTGTACCTCTTCCAATTTTCCCTTGACCCCCTCTATTTCCATCATCCGGCACCTAAGCCATTGAAGCAAATCAATTTTGCCAAGTCCTCTAGCCTCCTATTAAAAAAAATCGTTGAAATAGCACACATATAGGCAATTTGGCATCATAATCATAAATAGCTAGCTTCGACAAACACACACGCACACACAGATTTGAATGCCAGGTCTGCATATATATGTGGGTTTAATTATTCCAATATCCAATCCCGTGTTCCAAGGGCACGAAAAGTTGGACCGGATCTTCCTTTCAAATGCACAAGGCCTCCCCTATAATCTATAAATACCCTCCTCATCTTTGCCTCCTAACCCAGTAAACCCAAGAATCTATTATATTACTTGAAAGCTTGCAGAAACGGCTTTAATAATGGTGTTAACTTGAAACATTTGATAATGTCCTACTTTATTAACGGCGTTAATTCTTTCAACCGATTTTTTTAGCATGAGGTAAAAGGTTATATTGGGATATGTATTGTTAAAGAAGAAAGGAAGATGAAAGATCTACAATTATTGCACACAGAAAAAACGTTCACTACTTTGAGACATGAATAATATTAATTAATTACTTTTGAATACCAAAAGTTTCATTGTAAAGTGGTCGCACATACTGCTTCAATAACAGTGTTAACCTGAAACATTTGATAATGCATCACTTTATTAACGACTTAAATTCTTTTAACAGATTTTATTTGCATGAGGTAAAAGGTCGTATTGGGATATGTATTGTTAAAGAAGAAATGAAGATGAAGATCTACAATTAATGCGCAAAGAAAAAACGTTTACTAATTTGAGACATGAATAATAATAATTAATTACTTTTGAATACCTAAAGTTTCATGGTAAAGTGGTTGCTAATCTTTCACATTCATTTATAAATGTTGTGTTTTGAAACCTTAATAATTACTCCCCCCGGTCCTTTTTATAAGCAAATTTTATTTTTATTGCGTAAAACAAACAGATAGTTATTAAGATTAGTTAAAAACAATAAACGTGTCAAAAATGCCATGTTTCTTCCAAATATACCCATATTTATGAAAAGAGCATAGGGGAGAGAATGAATAATAAATATGAGAGAGTATGAATATAAAATATGAGAGAGATGTGCAATAAATGAGTAAATGAAAGAGAATTAGTGGTGAGTGGAAGATAATTAATATATAGATCTGTATTGAATAGGGGTAGAATAGGAAAAAGTAGTTTAAATTTTGAGACACAGGTAGAAAGTTGTTTCTAAAAAGGATCAACCCTAAAAGAGAGAAAGCTGCTTATAAAAAGGACTTGAGGGAGTAATAATTAATATATATCATCGACCATTTATTTTTAAGTAGTATGATGGTGCGATTTACATTTGTTCACACATGCAAGCAATATTTCTGCTCATTTATAAGCTGATCAAAGCACAACTAGATGAGATAAAGGAGATGGGGCTACTAGATATGAGAGAGACGGGCTTTATGGACATGGGACAACCTAGAAAAAGAGAGGGGTCAGACAATTAATGACTAAATTGGAGGCGGAGGTGAAGGCGACTAGAGAAGGAGGAGACTAAAGATAATGGAGGAAGGAAGTTAAAGAGAGGAACAGAGTGGGAGACGGTGCACAAAGGGGGTCAGATGACTAAGGGAAGTAGAGGAAGAAGGTGAATAGAGATGACTAGAGAAGCATGGGGAGACAGACTAGATCAAAGATATATGATAGGAGAAGTAGAAGGAGATTGGAGATGGATGACAAAGGACCTATGGCACATGATTGGAGACTTGACAATTTGAGCAATTTTGAATGACAGGTACTTTTTTCTCAAGACTCGATCTCCAATACCATAGGGAGAGGTTGGTTTAACAAATCACACTTGTGTGGTATTCCTCAATCCCAAACTATCCACAACATGCCAAACATCACAAGATGGGCAATATCAATCCTAAGCCTCCGGCACAATACCACATACCAAATACGGCCATAATGGTCATCATGCTAATAAACTGTTTTTGTTCTTCAAGTGCGCATATTCTACTTTTGGATGTTTACCTTTTAAAACAACTTTTTATTCTCATATATCATATTTATCACTTATTTTTAATGTTTTCAATAAATGAACATAGCATCTATAAACAAATCTCAAGGATGATTAGCAAATCTCTTAAATTAAGATCATTTTATTCACTTTTAATTAGAAAGTTTATATTTTGAATATGTTACGGACAATAAACATTGTCCAGTGCATCGCATGGAGAGAATACCTCGTTTACATATATAACGTATAGTTCTTATTAATTCTTTTGCTCGTTTGAATTTCACAATTAGCAATGGAGCTTTATTCTAAATACCAAGTAGCCTTCACAGGCTCCAAAGCCACCTATTACAGCACCCCCGATGGCTATGGAACTTCTAGTAAGTAATAAAACTCTTTTAAAACCCTCTCTCCACACACACACACACACACATATCATCACTTTCTTTGTACCCTTCTAAATACCTTTTATATACATGTGATCAGCCAGAGCTTGTGGATATGGAAATTACGGGAGAAGTGTGATAGCAGGGTTATGGAGAGGTGGCGCTGGATGCGGTGCTTGCTACCAAGTAAGGTGTAAGAATTCAAAATTATGTGATAACTATGGAACCATGTTAGTGGCAACAGACTATAGAGCATGAGACAGAACTGACTTCATTATGACTCCAATACGAATTCAGAGTTCAGAAGTTGATCCAATACACCGTCCATTGATGAAAGGATCGACAGCGAGCACAGCGGATGCGCAATCAGGAGCGAGCATCGTCAGTTAAGAGGGGTAGCAATGGCGTAGAGGCAAACATCATTGGTAAAGGCAACTTCGGGTGGTGATGACGACGAATCACAATATTAGGTTCTATGGTTCATGAGAATTACAGCGTCAAGTTCTATGGTAGGGATGGTAGCGAATCTCAACGCACGGTATGAGGGTGGTGGCCTGAACGGAACACGACGCTGGATTAATTCAACAGTCACTGGCGTTACGGTTTGGAAGGTTCAACTGGGTCGGGTCATGTTCTTGATTCAACAGTCAATATGAGTCGGAATGAATTTTGAGTTACAAAAAAAGGAGCGCCTGTGGAAGCCAATGGAAAGTGACGCATGCCTTTCTCCTTCACATATCACAAGGGACTGAAGTTGGACATTTTCTAATGAATTCTTAGCAGTTGGATTGTGCAGATCGAGGAGAATTGAGGATTCTTGAATCTCTGATAACCCTCTTGGGCTATTCTCTTGGGCTATTTCTTATATTGTGGCCTGACAAGTCCTTATTTTTGTAGGGTGCAAATGAGATAACTGGCCTGGCTTCTTTGTTTTCTTGAAAAACAACATGGTGCTCTGATACCATAAAAAGTCCTAACCCTCTCTTACTCTACGCAAGTTTTGTGGAAGAAATATAGAAATCTTATTAATTGAAAAATCTGTAATCAACAATAAGATTTGAACCCATTTATACACACTTGGTTCTGTCCTATTGGGCCGAACAATAGGAAGATATTACAAGCCCAATCCATTACACATGCAAAGTTGTACACAACATTCTAAAACAAAGTCAGTTGACTAACTCTACTAAAGTTTATTTGCTTGCATGTGTGCATAAATGTAAATCGCACCATCATACTACTTAAAAATAAATGGTCGATGATATATATTAATTCTTACTCCCTCCAGTCCTTTTTATAAGCAACTTTCTCTCTTTTAGGGTTGATCCTTTATAGAAGCAACTTTCTACCTGTGTCTCAAAATTTAAACTACTTTTTCCTATTCTACCCCTATTCAATACAGATCTATATATTAATTATCTTCCACTCACCACTAATTCTCTTTCATTTACTCATTTATTGCACATTTCTCTCATATTTTATATTCATACTCTCTCATATTTATTATTCATTCTCTCTCCTATGCTCTAATAAATAGGGGTATATTTGGAAGAAACATGGCATTTTTGACACGTTTATTGTTTTTAACTAATCTTAATAACTGTCTGTTCGTTTTACGCAAGAAAAATAAAAGTTGCTTATAAAAAGGATCGGGGGGAGTAATTATTAAGGTTTCAAAACACAACATTTATAAATGAATGTGAAAGATTAGCAACCACTTTACCATGAAACTTTAGGTATTCAAAAGTAATTAATTATTATTATTCATATCTCAAATTAGTAAACGTTTTTTCTTTGCGCATTAATTGTAGATCTTCATCTTCATTTCTTCTTTAACAATACATATACCAATACGACCTTTTACCTCATGCAAATAAAATCTATTAAAAGAATTATCTTCGTTAATAAAGTGATGCATTATCAAATGTTTCAGGTTAACACTGTTATTGAAGCAGTATGTGCGACCACTTTACAATGAAACTTTTGGTATCAAAAGTAATTAATTAATATTATTCATGTCTCAAATTAGTGAACGTTTTTTCTGTGCGCAATAATTGTAGATCTTTCATCTTCCTTTCTTCTTTAACAATACATATCCCAATATGACATTTTACCTCATGCTAATAAAATCGGTTGAAAGAATTAACGCCGTTAATAAAGTAGTACATTATCAAATGTTTCAAGTTAACACCGTTATTAAAGCCGTTTCTACAAGCTTTCAAGTAATATAATAGATTAAGAAATTGGAACTGTATATATTAATCACCATCATTATATATATACTTAAATACGTACGTACTACTACCTGTGTTCCTTTTTGCTTAGCCACCACCTCTAGTTATTAATATATTTGCAAGCCCTAATCTTTGAATCAAGTTCGCCTGTTGGTATGGATCTTGCTATATAATAAAAAAAATGTTGCAGTTAGAACACAGATAGCCAATGTGTCATGCATTATAATCATATATAAATATATAGTTTCGGGGACGCCCGCACACAGAATTTAGACGCTATGGTCAAGGTGTGCGCTTTATTATTCCGATCCAATCCGTGTTCCAAAAGGGAATAAGGCTCCCTTTTCAATTCTAAAGGCCTCCACTGTTATCTATAAATACCGTCTCCTCATCTTTGCCTCCTCACCAGTAAACGTAACTCAAGTACTTGCATACAAACACATTTATATATCATAGTTTTTTCTTGCTTGTGCAGTTGAACAAATATTTGGCATTTAGAAATGGGACTTCATTCTAAATACCTAGTAGGCCTTGTGTGTGTGATGATGCTGTTACCAGCTGCACTATTCTACTCCCAAGGCTTCACTCCCTCCCGAGCTGCCTATTATGCTACCTCTGATGGCTATGGAACTCCAAGTACGTTAAACTCCTACCTCTCATTACATTATTACCCCTCTCTGTATATGATCACGTTCTCTATATTCTGTAGTCACCCTTACATCATGCATGAGTTCTAAGTCTATAGTTTGAACATTGAACCCATAACTTCATGCGTGTACACTATTAATTAGGACACACTCTAGAAGTTTACTTTTGATGACGCATATGCATGCTTCTTTTAACTTATAGAGTACCCTTGTAAATATGTGCAGGTGGAGCATGTGGATATGGGTATTATGGGAGAAGCGTAAACAAATAGAAGGTGGCGGCTGTGGCTGGGCTCTGGAGGAATGGCGCCGGATGCGGTGCTTGCTACCAGGTGAGTGTGCCTTAACCCAACACAAATTAAACACACGTCTTGTTAGAAATTATGCCTTAGGGGCCAATCATTGTACTTTAAATATTATTATTTAATGAATTTCTCCATTCTGTTATAATATTATTTGCAAATTAACTATAATAACTGTATTCTTGGATAAATCATAAAGATTATCCTAAATGTCCCTGATCGATCATTTGTACGGGAGCATAAATGAAGTGAGACCAGTATGACTTTGATGAGGTATGAAAATACAAATCAAAGTCTTAGGCACTTGTAAATGTATAAGGTGTTAGACTGAACAGCTATGAGAAAGCTGCATGGATCAAGTTATAAGCTTATCTCATGTATAACCGCGTTACTATGCCCTTCTACATGAGATCATCATGAATTCCTACATGAGAGTCACTAAGCTTTGACTTAGTCAAAAGTCACCTTTGACCAAGTGATGATAAAGGCTATAATCAAGCTTGGTGGTTTTCGTGCAGAAGAATGTGAATGGTCAAGATGGTACATTAGTAGAGAGATATTACTGGGCCCCTCGATAAGTGAGTCTGAGAAATGTATGGCCATACTATGATGGAAAGGAGTTTCCATTCCTATTGTCAAACTACTCAGGAATCGGGAAAGTAATGGTCAGAAACAGAAGGTTGACATTATCCATGACCTATCCCTGGCCAAAATATCATGTGACAAAAGAGATGTGACATGGTTGTATGACAAGTTGCATCGTATTAACGATCCTCATATGAATTGGATAGTCTTAATGTATTACTAGAGGCCGCTTGTGACTTGTGGGTTAGTACAGTTATTGGCCCACTGCCAAC
This sequence comes from Inga leiocalycina, assembly GCA_963242795.1. Classification (NCBI taxonomy): domain Eukaryota; kingdom Viridiplantae; phylum Streptophyta; class Magnoliopsida; order Fabales; family Fabaceae; genus Inga; species Inga leiocalycina. The sequence continues at coordinate 5,986,875 of OY725330.1, forward strand.
TTCATATAGGGCTATAAGGTTACACACAAAAATAGCACAACACGAGCTATAATGTCCAGATTCATTGAATCTAAAATGTGTCTAAGATTCAATGAATACAATATTTGATCTAGGATTGACGGATTTTATATTTATATATATGTATATGATATTAAATTCATGAAAAGAAAATTAATGATATTATAGATGTATTTTTGGAATACATACATACATACGTGCGTGCGTGTGTGCGTGCGTGTGTGTGTGTCTTATATGATAATATTATTATATTATGTTAGTTTTAAATTTAGTTTTATCAGATAAATTAAATTTAATAACAAACATAATTAAAATATAATATTTCATATTTAATTTATAAAGATAAATTAAATCTATTTTCATTGGCTCTTTATTTGGATTAAATAAATAGGTTAAATTAAAACTGTTGGATAGATTTAATTAAACTGAATTTATTTAATTAGCTCATAAAAATAATTAAGTGTTAATTGATTTCAAAATAAATTAATATTAATTTTGAAAATCCAATATAGCCCTATCAGATATAAAAACAAATGGGTAGCATAATACTAGTTTGGATGAGAAAAGGAGCAGCAATGAAACCCTCGAGAAGCATTGAAGGCACTAGCATGCAATCCATGTTGAAGTTGCATTCGTGTAGATACCGGTAGAGGGAGTTGATCTGATGTGTCAGTTCTTGAAGATCGAAAACCCTAAAACGTAAAAAGGTACGATTCTTTCTAACTCAATTTAAACATCGTTGATAGATCCGCCATTGGGATTGCAATTTTAAATTTTTGTTGTGCTTGCCAATCTCAACAATGTCATCAAAGCCAGGTCAATTGTGCATTTAAATTAAGTTTATGTTCTTATACATGTGATATATATGTATGTTTATAAGAAACATACGAATATGTATCTGATATGGTTAATACGATAAGGAATTGTTTTGAAAGTTTTGATCTTGAAATCGTTTTCTGATTTTTGTTTTCGAAGAAATTTGTTCTTCTGCGATTTTTGATTATATGCGATATGTTTTGTTTCAATTGCCGCTGCTGGTTTCGTGATTTCTGTTATGGATTAGATCTGAAACTGGAATTCATGGTTTTGTTTTTGAATTGTTTCTTTGATTTTGGTCTAGTTTGAGATTTCGATTTTGTGTGAAATCAAAGTCTCAGATCTTGTTTGTAAAATGTTTTTCATAAAAGCCGCCACTGAAATCATAGTCAAACCCTAAGATTGCATGAAATCGAGTAGGGTATCTGAGATCATAGCTCGCGGCAATCCAGTCGGGTCACTTGTGGGTTAGGAGTCTGGTAGGGTACTTGAACTAGAAATAAAAAAACATTAAATTTAGTGTATAAAATCATGAGTTTAACTGAGTTTACGATGGTCATGAGTTTACTAGTGACTCGATTCGTTTAGTAAGCTAGAAACATAAAAACAGTAAACTTGGAGAGTTTACTCACAAGTTTGATAATAATGCTATATACTTCCTCTCCACAGTCTAAATCATTTCAACTAACTTATTGGAATTGAAAAATTGTAATTAACTCTTGAAACGATTAGCTTTCTTATTGTTCAATTTGGCTTGTTGGTAGGGATGGAAACAGGCCAGGCCAGGCCAGGCTTCCACCCTAACAGGCCTGGCCTGTTTTGTGTCAAAACGGCCTGTGCCTTGCCTATGGCCTGTTAGAAGCCTTATTTGAAATCTGAGCCTGGCCTGTCGCTTGTTAAGAATGCCTGAAATTGGAATAGTGGGGAAACAGATTACAAGCCGAAAACAGGCCCAATTACAATAATGATCCAACATCAATCATAAAAAATGAAACAAAATACAACATAACATTAACCAAGTACAACAGCCAAAGGATTTTCTTGTCTTTACATCAAATCTTCAATATAATTTCTTCTTCTCCTTCGAAGACCTTGGAAAAAATTAATCAAATGTATAATATTAGAGCATAACACAACAAGTAATATGTATAAGAAATGAGCAACATACAAAAATGAATTTAGATTCTTTAAAGGCAAGTAGTAAATGTCAAATAAACCAATTTCTTTAAGTGAATTCAGATTCTACAATAAAACAATTTCTACTATATTCTAATTTCTTTGAATGCAAATTCTTTAAGTGAACCAAGTTTCCAAATTCCAATTACCACGAGCATAAACCAATTTAAAGAATAAAGGATTTTATCTTAAACGAAAAAGTGCTTATGTCGTGGAAGGGTCAGGAAGAACAGTGACGGATTTGAAGCTCAAACATATACTAATGACAGGGTTCAGAACAAGCAAATCGAAAGAACAATTAACAGAACCAGAACCAGAACAAAGTAATCATAATCATCAATCATATATTTTTATGTCAGATTCATATTCAAAGTAAACGAACCAGAACCAGAACAATAGATAGCTCTTCAGGATCAACAGGCCCTCCCCTAAGAACACATTCGTCCCTAGAACCAGAATCATGCAACTTAGAACATCATAACAGGGTTCAAAACAAGCAAATCAAAAGAGGATTGAGAGAGAGTCCGAGTGAGTGATTTCAATTCCAATTAACACGTATACACACACACACACACACACTTATAACCAGAATCATGCAACTTAGAACAAGGTCGAGAGAGGGTCCGAGTGAGTGATTTCAAGCTTCAACATCATAACAGGGTTCAAAACAAGCAAATCGAAAGAGTTGACTCACAAGAGCTTGAGATCTACCGACGGTCGATGACTCACAGAGGTTCAGGATGGAGAGGACGGCCGATGGTCCGATGGAGAGTGGAGAGGATGATGACTCTCAGAGGTCCATGACTGCAGGTTAGGAAGGAGAGGACGAACGGTGATCGACTGAGATCAAGGCAACAATGATCAACTGGTTAGCTCTTTCGATCAAGACGAAGATGAAGAAAGGAACAAGGACGAGATCTGAGATCAAAGATCTAAGACCTGAGACTGAGAAAGGAACAGGCCCGAGATCCGAGTGACGGTGATCGACTGAGAGCGTGAGAGTGGGACAATAATCGACTGAAAGCTGAGAATCTCATATCTGAGACAGAGAGTGGGAATCAATAGGGTCTTAGTGTCTGAATGACGGTGAGCGTGAGAGCGAGTGAAAGGGAGAGCCAGAGAAGAGAGTGATTTGTTTTTTTTGGTAAAAGAAAGAAGAGACCAGAGTGATTGAGGGTTGAGAATTGGGGTGGCCCAAGTTGAGAGTCCGAGAATTTAGGGTGGCTCAAAATTTTTTTTTATAAATAGTATCAGGCCAGCCTGTTAGGCCTAATAATAGGCCTGGGCCTGACCTGTTTAAAAAAACAGGCCTTCAAACAAGCCTGGGCCTGGCCTTTTTTTCTAATAGGCCAGGCTGCAGGCCCCTGACAGGCCGCCTGGCCTGTTTCCACCCCTACTTGTTGGTTGCTATTGATTTATGTTGCTATTAAGGTTCATGAGTTAAAACCTCCCTCTCAACTGACTCTTCCTCTTCCCTAGAGAAGTCTTCTTTTTTTCCCCTGTTTGTTACTCGTACTAGGAAAATCATCTTTCCTTCTGATTGAACCATATTTTCATATGATTTTTTCATAGCTAAATTGGGATTTTTAATGCATTTTATGGGACATTATTGCATGATTAAACACAAATTTTAATTAGAGACATTTGTATTGAATTAAGTGTAATTAGGGGTAAAATGATCATAAATTTGTTAATTATTTATGCAAATGTTTTCTTGCATTTTTGATGTTGTGTTATGCTTAATCTTGTATTGTAGGTGTTAAAAAAGAAATTAGAGATTTTGGAGGGTCAGAAGTAATATTTTGAGGTTTGGGAAAAATTACAGAAAAGGTCCCTAAATTTTCTCTAAATTACAAAAATGTGAAGAAAGGCCCTTTGGAAAATCACAGAAAAATCCTAGAAGTTTTGATAATTATAGTTCTACCCTACAAGAGTTTCAAAAGTTTACATGTAGTCCCTATATATGAACTTTTGCAATTTTCAAGGAAGTCCTTGGTAAAAACCTAATTTGACCAAGGACTTCTTCAGAAATAACGGAGGTAAGCTGGGAGTCTAGGAGCGAGGGGGAGCGCCGTGGATTGAGGAGAGAGCTTGAGAAGATAGAGCAGCAACAACTTCTTCCTCGTCGGCCCTCCCTCAACCATAATCACCTTTCTCCGCCGTCGAGCTCTGAAACAGAGAGGGCAGCAACAACTTGCAGCGAGAGAAGGGAGAGACCATATCGCACCTAAAGATTTGCACCACCGCTATCATCTGTTACCTCCGATAAGTAGGAAAGCTAAACAATCACCACCATATTCCAACGAGCTTGGTGAAGCCGAAAGAGAACACAGAGCTTGGGGGAAAACTAAGAGCTCGTGGTGAGTTTTTCCCTAGAGAGTGGGATCGAGCTTCATCACTACCTTCACTATTTCTTCTTCCCATAGTCGACACTGAGTTGAAACTTTCAGAGCGAGGAGGGAATAGACGATCACAGCAACAACTCCACCACCATCATCTTCTTTCTTCATTCCATCATCATCTTCCCTGCACCTCTCGATTCTTACCACTCAAACCACCACTGCCTCTCTGAGCTTGTAACCACAGATCCTTCTCCTTCCAACATTCTATTATTACAGATTTTTTTTTTCTCTTACCTAAACAAAACCCAACAGACCCTACACTTTATTCTTTATTTTCGGTTCTTCAATTTAAATGGAATTCTGTTGGCATTTTGTGCAAGCTTTGGTAGTGACAGTACCAAATTCAATGCATGGCTGAGGCTTTCAACTCTTGATTATTAGGGATTTGGCTTGAGTTCAAGAGCTTCAAGGGGGAGTTTTCTTTCTTAGCTCTCCTTCATGAATTTTCTATTGTTATTGTAATTCCTAGCTATGTTCTAAGGTATTCTCATTAGAATTTTGTTGAGTTATTTAGACTCCATATTGTTAAACTAAGATTGTTTGCATTGTGTTTGGATTGGAATTATTGTGATTGGTTGCTTTATGGTTATATATTTCCTATTAATTCAATGAGATTATGCTTGCTATGTGATTAGTAGCTTGTGTAATTGATTTGGGTTAATTTGAGTGGCGCATTTGTGCATTTATATTAAAGGAAACAATTACATTAATTTAATCCATTTCACATATCAAGTGGCTCTTGAATAATACTTTTAAGCAATAATTATGAATGCGATTGTAGGAGTAGCTATAAATTAGAAGTGTTAGACCTAATGTGATTACTTGGTGTTTTTAATTAAGACTTGAAGAATTCCAACTCCCATATCATTTAGTGAGCTAGGATAGCCATTAAACCAATTTCTCAAGAGAATTCACTTCATTCATATTTCATTAATCATCCCATTTAAAAAAAACCTAAAAAAATAGTTTAGTTTTTAATTAAATTGCTTCCTTCTTTTAGTTATTAATTTGAAAAAAAACCAAAATCCATTTCCCCTTGTTTTCTTGAATGAACATGACATTTAGATTACTTAGGATTCAATAAAATGCTCCTCGAGAAGAGAGAATGATCCTAGATTTGTCTATATGCAATCCTTGGTTAATTTTTTATTGTAGACCCTAAGGCTAACGTACGAAAAAAATCCTAATCACCTTTAAACTCTACCTACTTTAAAGCATCATCAATTTGTTTGGTATTTGTAGCTACTACCTTTTTCACCATAGCAGATTCATTAAAAGTAACATCCCTGCTAAATATAATCTTCTTTATCTCTGAACACCATAAACGATATCCTTTGACTCCAAAAGTGATCCCCAAAAAAATAACTTTCTTTGCCCTCGCATCCAATTTTGACTCTTTTACATGATAGTATGCAATTGAGCCAAAAACATGCAAAGAATCATATACTATATAAGTTTTCTATACCATTATTCCAACGATGTCTTACCACTAATAGCAGCAAATAGTAGACAATTAATGTGGTGACTCACATATGTTATTGCCTTAGCCCAAAATTCTTTGCCCAAGCTAGCATTAGAAAACATACACCGAACCTTCTCCAGCAAAGTCCGGTTCATGCATTCTGCCACTCCATTCTATTGTCGTGTATTTTTTACGGTGAATTGTCTAACGATGACATCATCCTCACAAATCTTCTTAAAAGAATCATTCCTATATTCTCCTCCATTATCTGTATGAAGACATTTGATCCTCCTTCCTGTTTGTGTTTCCATCATCGCCTTCCATTTGAGAAAAATTCCCTACACTTCATCTTTAGTCTTCATCGTATGCACCCAAACTCTTCGAGAGAAATCATCAACAAAGGTTACAAAATAATGTTTTTCTCCCAACGAAGGTGTTTTGGAAGGACCCCAAATATCAGAGTGAACATAATCCAAAATACCCTTTGTATTATGGATAGCCTTACCGAACTTAACCCTTGTTTGTTTCCCATTTACACAATGCTCACAAAACTTCAAACCGCAAGGCTTTAATCCTTTTAACAATCCCTAATCTAATAGAGCTTTCAAAGATTTTCCTCTAGCATGTTCTAAGCGCATGTGCTACAACCTGGTTGCTTCTACCTCCTTCTCATCATTGGATGTCACTGTTGCTATCCCAATAACTGTACTATCTTGATAGTAGTACGTGTTATTGTTATTCCGAATACCCTTCATTACCACCAGTGCACCAAAAAATACTTCATTACTCCACTTTCTGTAGTGATTTTGAACTCCTTAGAAGAACACAACTAAAAATGTGTCACATGTCCCACAGCTCTAATGAAACCCTGACCAAAGGAAAACATGGAAGAAGGGGCTCTGACAAGTGTCATCTATTGTGCACCGAGTGATGGAATACCACATGGTAAAAAATCTCATCAAACAAATTCCTCCTTACTCCAACTCATTACAAATGAAACGTCATGATAGCTATATTTAATCATCAATACATATAATATCATTAAAAGATAAGGTACAATAAATCATGCTTCCATTCGTATCAAATATCATCACATATCCAAACATGTCGAGAAGGAAACAATAATCCAATAATACATTAATTATAAATTAAATTATTAACTATGCAAATAAAGTGAGTTATAAAGGAATTTACTTGTAAATTTATTTACTTGAGAATTTACAATATATATACATATACATATAATTCGGTCCATGTTTTTCCTTTATAAAAGATAGTCATTCACAATATATTATATACAATTCACAAGTATATAGAAGAATATTCAAAATTATATATTACTTCCAAGCGTACAGGTAATCACACAAATGTTACTTTAAAGCTCTCAATGCAAGTCTACAAAATCACACAAATAAACATTTATTAATATATTAATTAAAACTGCTCTAAAGTCTTAAAATTACCCTCTATGACTAATATTATACACACCTAGATTTCAATGGATTCCATTGTTTTTATTTAGATATAGTATTATTTGGGAATAATTTCTTATAAAAGGCAACATATTTTAAATATATACCAGTTACACACATATATGATGACACAGACGTGGGAAAAAGCAAAAAAAAAAAGGGCTTGGTTGGTGGTGGAGATTACACACACATTTCTTTTTTAAAAAAAATGAGTTTGACATGTCTTGGGCAACAACTCAAACAATTAAAAAAAAAAAAAGAATGAAGGACGAAAAATTTTAACGGCAAGGGCAGAAAAAAAAAAAGGGAAATAAAAGACAACAAAAATAAAGAGATAAACAGTAGAAAATTGGTTAAAGGCCTGGATATTGATAAATATATATAGGGAAAATTCCAAAAAAACTACATAGAAAAATGGAAAAGGACATTTCAGTACAACGAAAATAGAAAAGGACAATTTAGGCGGGTGTCAGATTTTGAGAGGAATCTGTCAATTTAAAATCTTGGCCAAATTACAAAAATGCCCTTCAACCCTCAATCGAAATAACAACATGAGAGTTGTTAATGGCGAATCCGAAGTTGTTAATGGCGAGATAGGTGTTGTTATTAGCCCTGAAACTTGTTAATTGTGAAAGAAGAAATTGGAGTTCTTAATGTGGAATCCAAAGTTGTTAATGGTGAGATAAGTGTTGTTATTTGCCCTGAAACTTTTTTAGTGTGAAAGAAGAAATTGAAGTTATTAATATCGAATCCGAAGTTGTTAATGGAGAAATAGATGTTGTTATTGACCCTGAAACTAGTTTAGTGTGAAAGAAGAAATTTGAGTTGTTAATGTCGAATCCGGAGTTGTTAATTAAGAGATAAGTGTTGTTATTGGCCTGAAACTTTTTAATTGTCAAAAAAGAATTGAAGTTGTTAATGGCGAATCTGGAGTTGTTAATTACGATGATCATGTTGTTATTCTGAAGTGGAGAATAAAGGGTGAAGGGCATTTTCGTAATTTGGCCAAAATTTCAAAATGACAGATTCCTTTCAAAATATAACACCCTCATGAATTATTCTTTCTCATTTTCATTGTACTAAAATGTCCTTTTCCATTTTTCAATGTAGTTTTTTGAAATTTTCCCATATATATATATATATATATATACCCAAAAACGAATGTTAAATTCATCAGGAGCCTTCACTTTCTTTTGATCTGACAAGTCATGAATTCCAATGGTCTTGGGGACCAAAAAATAAAAAATAAATAAAAATAAGGTAGAAAGGACACCATAGGTTATAGAAAGCTATATATATATACTCACAAACATACACGTAGGGAGAGAAAATGCATGTTGGGGGGGGGGGGGTTCCGGGACCGTGGTATACACATTCTTACACAAAATAGCTGATGGGAGCTGGTGAGTTTTCAGAAAAAATAATTACAATAATCCACACCCAAGGAAAGGACGAATTAGCAACAAGATTATTAGCCTCTTCCCACACCTACGATTTTCTATATAAGGAAAGGGGCCAATTATAATGGGTTATGAAGAATGAAAAGACAAAGCACCAGAGAGGGTGAAAAGATATGTGTATGATAGAGGAGTAGGACCACGAATCTGAAAAGTGTAAGGGAGAGAAGCGTGAACCTGAAGAGTGAGAAGCGAGCGCCCTTGGGATCTCTAGACTCTAATGGGTTGATGATATGGAAGCGGCTTTCCTCCTTTTTTTTTCCCCCCTTTTCGTCGGCTGCGCCCCCACCTTAAAACTGTGCCGTTTTGACGTAAAAAACTTAAACCCCTCATTTTTTTTTTGAAAAATAATATTTAATGTCCGGAAGTATTTTTTTAACACAATCAGTTTCCTAAAATATTTTTTTAGTATTATTTCATATCCTAAATTAATTTTTAGTACATCCAACATCCTGAAATATTGCACCAAACGCATTTTAAAGTATTGACTGACACTAAAATAATACTTTAGGATACTGGATAATACTGCAAATTATTTTATGATCTTAAAAAAATATTTTAGATATCCTGAAGTATTTTTTAAATACTATTCAGTACTCTATACTATTTTTTTCAGTATTATCCAGTATCATGAACTAATTTTTAGTGCACCCAATATCCTTAAATATTGCACCAAAAATATTTCAGAGTACTGACTGAGACTAAAAAAATATTTTATGATACTTGATAATACTGAAAAATTATTTTAGGATCTTAAAAAAATATTTTAGGAAACTGATTGTGTTAAAAAAATATTTTAGGATAATGAATACTATTTTTCAATAAAAAAAATGAGGGGATTGAGGTTTTTGCACCAAAACGGCACAATTTTCATGAAAAGAAGCGTAGTGGGTGAAAAGAGAAAAGAAGGAAAGCCGCTTTCAGGTGAGATGGGATATTTATATAAGGATTTAGGGTTAAGGTTTGTTTTTTTTATTAGAATAATAATTTTCTTTTTCAGAAAACTTTTTTTTTTCTTTCTTTCTTTCTTTTTTTATTTTCAATGGTAAGACAAGTTTACACACATATACTCATATATTAAAATGATTTTTTTAATAAGATATTTTATTTGTATTTAGTTTTCTTTTGAATTTTTTTCCTTAGAACTTATATTTTTTTTATTGTTAATTTATTTATACTCTTTGACTAACTAAAACTTAAGTTACAACTAACTCTAAACCCTAAAAATTTAAGGATCTTACACTATCAGTGGTTCGGTATTCCTGATTGTGCATATCATAAAAAGATCTAATCGAAGGAGGCAAAACCCACTTCTGTGTGTGTATATATGTTATGCTTTAAAAATGAATAATTATTCCTTAGCTATTTACCGAAAATTATCTATAGTGCAGAAAATTTTTTATATATGAGTTTCACAAGTGTGGGTAAAGGAATTGTTGTTGTAGGTAATGATTTTATTTAATCACATAAAAAGATTAATGTTCAATATATCATATAAAATTCACATAATTGTAAACCATCCCTTAGCGCGTTGCTTATTTCAGAAACATTAGAATGTGTAATTTACTAGTTTTTCCTGTTAGATAGATGTCAATATCATCATCCCTTTGGCGTCTTGAATCCAAATTCTAATTTTCTAATGATTAAACGTCAAACGTCCCAAAAGAGACTCTGGGGAGGAGATATTGCATTATTGCGGGGCCGGCTTGATCAATTGAAAAAAAAAAAGGAAAAAGGAAAAATTATACTTTACTCTTCTAATTTTTTATTACGTAATGTTTTAGTTTTGATTCATTAATTTTACAAAATATTTTTTAAGCCTTTAATTCTAATATTATTAGTTTGATTCTAGCTTCTCTGAAATTTATATAATTCTTGATCTTTCGTTGTAATTAACACTCTTAACAAGTGTATAAATGTCATTATCCCCCTAAAATATATAATTCGGGATAACATCGTAACAGCGAGTTCCTAAAAGGATGACCTATTTATATCATTAAGCACAAGGACCGGAACATTCACAAAATTCTCTAAAAGGGACAAAAGCTATATAAGTGATTAGGAATTAGAAGTGAAAGTGTGAAACTACTAGCTGCCTTAGAATTCATAAAAAATAAAATAAACCTATCTTCTCATATTTAAATATGTTATATTTTCAAGTAGAGTTGTAAGAAATTATATTCGAAAGTCAAGTGTTCAAATCGAAAAGAGTAAACTTTGTTTTCTTTGGCCCACAGGAGAACAAGTAAATCGTACGTTTTAATTCAAGAGTAATTTATTAATTTTTCTTTTAATTATATTTAGAATCAATAAAGAACATTAAGTTCTTTATTGGCATTTGTGAATGCCTATACATGTATTCATCCAATATCCAGAATATGTTACTGGCAAAAAAAAATATCCAGAATATGTTAGCTATTAATTTCAGGCCTCTAGTATATATATCATCTCCCAAAAAATCTGCAATTAAAGCCTTAAGGGGCTACTGTGACACAAAATGAATCAATTATAAGATTACATTAATATAAAAAATTGTAAAAAGTTTTATATGATGCATAACTGAAGGCATTCAAATTGTATATTTCGTTTTTAACACTGATCTTTATCTGGTACAGTTGTGGCACTCATTACTATTTATCTAAAATTAGATATTGCGAGGGTCTAAATTAAATGAACGGGCTTTTAAAATATTTTTTTTTTCATAGAATTGAAATTCACGCGATTAGTGCTTGATTAAGAAATTAAATCAATCTATTATGTGCCCGTTTGGATTAGTGATGGAGAAGTGGCTTTTTTACCATCTGACTTTTGGAAAAGTAAGGTTGGGAAAAAAGTGAAAATGTAAATGTGATTTGTATTTGGATTAGCGGTGGCAGAAGTGACTTTTTTTTTAACCTTGAACCTGTTTGGATTAGAGTTTGAAAAGCCCATTTAGATACAAAATGACTGAAAAGGGTATGAATCATATATATATTATTTGTATATATTGTGATAATTGAAGTGAAAAATTAAATTAAAATTAAAATTTGATAAAACACAATAAGTCAAATTAATGTATTTTTTGGGATATTATTATATGATTAAGCACTAATTTGATGACTAGAGAAAATTACATAAAAGTACCCCAGAATTTATGAAAATTATAAGTGAATGAAGAAAAGGGATCGGGGAAATCACATAAAATTACCCAAATTTTTCATAAATTACAGTTGAACCCAAAAAATATTTCAACAATTTTCAATTTAATCCCTCCTTAAAAACTTTTGAAGTTTGCACAAAAGCCCTTGGACAAATCTAATTTGACCAAAACATCTTCTTCCTTCGAACACGCGAACCAGCGAACGGAGCAATGAAACAGAGCAGATGGAAGAGAGAGATGGGAAATGCAGTGGAAAAGCTCCTTTGATTAGCTTCAAAAAAAAGCCACAGTATAGCCAAAAGTGTAGGGAAGATCAACGCCTCGCCAAACGGGATAAAAACTGCCATTGTGATTTTTTTTCTCTTACAGTGCGGTGGGGGCTGCACTCCCCTGTGCCAAACAGACCCTATATCTATCGCAATCATTGTTAGTAACAAATTAAAGCTGTATTATTAGTAAGTGTCTGGACTTCTGCAAATATCCCGACGTCTTTCCTCTTTTATCAAGTGTCATCGTTTATTTTTGTACATATTAAGGTTGTCAAACTCGCGAGTTTAAGTAAACTCGTGAACATGATATGTGTTCGTTTGGGATAGCTTATTTTTTACTTATAAACGCTTATAAATTGTGATTTACGGTATATGAGGTAAGTATGTGAGAGGAGTTTTATCTCGACTTACGTAATAAGCACTTATTTTCCAAAAAAAAACACTATTCCAAACATAGTGAACTCAAATTGTAAACTCGTAAGAGTTACTTTACCATTAAATAGGTATTATTAATCGTGTATAATAAATAATTAAAATATAAAAAATGACAAAAATTTGATTTTAAGTATATTTTAAATTTAAATTATTGAAATTAAATACATCAACATTCATAATTTACTATATTTAATAAATAAATTTCTATAAAACTCATATATAAAGCTACCGAACATGAACAAATCAAAAAAGTTAATACGAGTTTAAGGATGAATTAGTATGGTTTTGTAAGCTAGAAACGTAAAAATATTAAATTCTGTGTATAAACTCATGAGTTTACCAGCGACTCGACTCGATTTGATAAGCTATAAATGTAAAAAAAGTAAACTCAGAAAGTCAACTCGCGAGTTTAATAACAATGTATACTTCCTCTCCACAATCTAAATCATTTCAACTAATTTATCGGAATTGAAAAATTGTAATTAACTCATTAAATTTACCTTAAATTGATTTTTTTTTAAATTTTGCTCATATTAAATAAGGTTTTAAAGAAGAGAGAAAAATACAATGAGTTAAATATTTTTTTTGCCACAACAATGGGCTATATTGAAACATTAACTATAAGGACAAAATTAAAAAATAAGCATTATTTCTTTTCTTTGTAACTTATGTTGTGGGTCGAATAGAGTATTAAAAATCTTGCAATAATTAATGCCCAGATAGGCAATTTGTCATTGTATTCATCAATAGATAATCAATAAACTTGAGATGATATATGTGTATATATATATATATATATTGATGGTTTATGCAATAGAATATTTTTTACCTTCGTTCCACCCACCTTCCAGGTATCTGGCGTTAACCTGAAGGCCAACGCCGGATTTACCAGTATGGGCCCCGACAACCAATTAGTCCTGGCACCCCTATCGAATAAACCCAACAAGATATTTACCTCTTTGAGGCATCCCTAAGGGGAGAGAGCTCCCAATGAAAATTCTTTACACCTTCTGTTTTCTATGATCCAACCCAAAAATGGATTGGCGTGGTGCAAATACCTACCCATCTGCACCGCCTTATGCTTGTTGAGATGATATATATTAATATTATATAGATACACGCAAAAGATCGAGATGATGATGTATTTTTAAGCAAAGGTTAAGATTGGTAGGGCCTACATTGAAATCCAATGCGAAGGAGAAGAATGTCCCTCACAACAATACATGCACAAGGCCTTCATTAGAACCTATAAATACCACGCACGTCTCTTTGGCATGCCAAACCACAAAACCCAATACTTCACATATAAAGTTCATAGTTTCAATATTTGCTCTCTTTTGAATTTGCCATTGATTTAGCAATGGGGCTTCACTCTAAATACCCAGTGGTCCTTGTTTGTGTGTTGCTCTTGCCTGCTCTATGCCTCTCCCAATTCATCAACTCCAGAACCTCCTTTGACAGTTTTGGACCCGGTGGTTATGGAGGCCCAAGTACGTAAAACTCCTCTCTATGTACCCCTCTCCACACACACACGCATCACCTTCTGCGTATTCAAAATCAAAAGAATGTTTATATGCAAAGCCATGGCTCAGCCTAGAGGCTATTAGCTTGTAACATGAGTTGTATCTTACTTTAAAAATCAATCTACAAGTTCTTATAATTTTATTTGATTCTTAACTAAGCCTTTGTAATATTTTTTTATCAAGTTCTTGTGATTTCACATGTTATTAATGAGGCCATTGTAAGTTACTATTCTTTTTTTTTTCGATCTTATAGTTTCACTTGATTTTTAATCAGGTTTTTGTAATTTTTTTCCTTTTATGGGTTGTATTAAAATGCAAAATCTTACATTTGGTTGTTGTTGTTGTTGTTTTTTCCTTATTATTTTGCTGCTGCTTAGTTTTATATTCTTAAGATATAGTGTGCCCTTCTAAATATTATTATTATTGACCAAATGACACACACACACATATCATGTTATCAGCCCAATGTGGATTTGACGATTACGGGAGGACTGAAAACTCAGGGAGGGTGGCCGGAGTGTCTGATGCGCTGCTCAGAGGCGGTGTTGGCTGCGGTGGCTGCTACCTAGTAAGTGTGTCGTCTTGACGGACTAATTAATTAACGACTCTACAAATTAAACACGTACATATCTTCAATAATGATTATACATATATACGTGTTTGCTTAATTAATTCCATGTAACGAGCGATAATGGTGTTGTAATTATTCAGGTAAAGTGCATGATTGCACAATTATGCAGTACGAACGGGGTGACGATAGTGGCAACAAACACTGGTGGAGGAGGCGGAATAGACTTCGTTATGAGTTTTAATGGTTCCTTAGAACTTGGAATGAACCCAGCTGCTGCGGCACAGCTCAGGAGCATGGGCATCGTTAACGTCCAATACATGAGGGTGTCATGTACTTTCGATGGATCCACCGTTAAGATCGAGATCAACATGAGAAGCAATTTCCGTAATAACTACCTCGCTATTGCCGTCGTCTACGTGCGTGGCTCCAACGACGTCGTTGCCCTTCAGATATCCAATGTAAGAAACTCTCAAAACTTAATTATTACTTCTTGTTGAGACAATACTAATTAACTAATTGTTATATGTATGAGTTAATTGTGGTCATCTGATGATAATGAGAAACAGGATAATGGTGTGACTTGGATCCCACTGACGAGATCGTTTGGGGGAGTGTTTGCGTTAAGTAACGCGCCGCGTGGACCATTTAGGGTGGGGGTGCAATTCAGTGGGAGCCCGACTTTGGTGCAGTCGCCCAACAATGTGATTCCAGCTAACTGGACCGTTGGAGCTATTTATGACACTGGAATTTGAATAATCATGCGATGATCTACGTACGTTCGTACATCATACGACGCCGTAACCGGTGTGGCTGTTGGTGTTGTGTCGTGTTGTCAGAAAATAAATACGGCGTGATTGAATATATAAACATTATGCTTGTGTGTGAATCTTAATAATTAAATCATATGTGTTGCTCTGCTGGGGTGAATATATGTATTAAGTGTTGGTCTGCTTTTCATTAATTCATATACATATGTGAATCAACAAACCTCTCTGTTCATGCAGCCGTGATATCTCCGCAATCTGCGCGGTCATATGTGTGTGTGTGTGTGTGTACATATGTACATTGTACATATATATAGAGAGAGAGAGAGAGTCCCACTGTGTGCTGGTGGGTGCGATAAGCCATAAAACGAAAGACGAGCACTTTTTCATTTCAGACTTGGTGTCTTAATCCATCAAGTATATGCATGCCCTGATATAACTGATACTGCTACATAAGCGATGATATATAGATGACGCTTGACAATTACAATTAATAATTAACAAAAATAGAATTTATATATTGTGGCATGTTTGACTAATAAAAGGTATGCAAGTGATGGCTTAAGACTTGGAAGCGGGTAAAATAAAAAGAAAATATGATCACAAAAATAAACATTTATAATACAGGATTATTTGAATATCCAATATTAAATTTTACAATATTGGTTTCAAAAAAAATATATTTTTCTTATATATTGGGGCGTGTTTGACTTTGACTAATAAAAATAAAAGGCATGGAAGTTGATTTCAAGTCCCAAAGAAGACACTCAGATAATAATATAAAAAAAAAAGGGCATGGAAGTCACGTAATAGACTTGGGCAGAAGCAGGGAAAAGAAAATTGCCTTCCGTGCCAATTTAAAATATGGTATAATAATAATAATAATAATACATAATTTAGTATTAAAATACAAAAGTATTAATTGAGCAGCGTTCCAATTTTGATTAACACAGGCAAAAAATTTAACTAACACATCGTATATAAAGTAACACAGCCCACAGAATTGTTAAAACTTAAAAATAAAAAAAATTTCAATTAAAAAAACTTTAAAAAACAAAGGGACGGCGTTCGCCATCTTATTTGGTCTTGCACAGAAGGCGTGGACGACGACAAGTTATCATGACAGGTGGACAACGGGAACAAAACAAAACAAAGAAGGAAGGAAGGACTTGGCAGATTACACTCAAACTATATAGAATGACTTAAATTTTATTTTTTACTTAAAAAAAATAAAATGAAAGTGAAATGACCCGTCTACCCTCTAATAAGAGAAATCTTTTGCTTCACCTCCCTCACCGATATTGACAGCTTCAGTAAATAGTTGACCTCAACATGAACTAAACAATTGATTGGCCCCCTCAGTGTTATGATGAAGTAGTATATGCACATGAGGGTCTGAATGTGTACTATTTGAAGCTTGTTTCGTAGCTTTCAATTATATAATATCACTATGCAACAAATCTAATACATTATACAAAATATTTAAGGGTAGTTGTTCATAACTTAGTTATGAATAATGTGGTTTGTTTCAAATTTTATATTCCTATATTGCTAATAATAAGTTTAAAATTTCCAGATGAGAAAAAAGTGGAGGGGAGAAATTGTCAACAGTGGTGTCCAGCCGTCCATTGAAATGCAATCGCACAGTTGCTAAAACGGCTTATGATTTGAAATATTTTCCGATAATAAAAAAAAGAGAAAAGGAAGAACATCAGGCCTCATATGCCTATCGACAGTTGGCAAAAAAATAATTTTTAAGGAAAATAGTTGAGAACAATTTATGTGTGACAGAGAACAAAAATGTTGATGATACGAGGAAAACAGACAAAGACGTGTCACCACTCTTGAAAAGGCACTTGCTTAGCCACCACCTCTAGTTATTAATATATATGCGGGCCCTAATCTTTGGATAAAGTTCGCCTGTTGGTATGGATCTAGCTATATAATAAACAAATGTTGGGGTTAGAACACGGATAGCCAATTTCGCATTATAATATTATACATAGATATATAGATAGTTTCGGGGACACGCTGTACGCACACAGATTTAGGGCATGGTTGAGTTTGTATTGGAGAAGCATGTATACGTAAGTCAAGGTAAAACTCCTCTTACAAACTCACCTCATATATTATAAATCATGTTGAAAACGCAACTTCTACCATTAATCCAAACAGACATTTAGATGATATGGTTATGGTGTGCACTTAATTATTCCAATCCAAGGCTTCACTCCCTCCCGAGCTTCCTATTATGCTACCTCTGATGGCTATGGAACACCAACTACGTTAAACTCCTACACTACTATAGAAGACACTTTTAATGTCCGTTTTTATGCCATTTAGACGCCCGTTTTCAAAGAGACGTGTATGTGAATGTCATTGAAAGTTCAAGAATAGATTACTGTTTTAGAACAGTCGTGGAAACAAACTTACAATGACTGCTTTTTAAAAACAGTCGTTGTAAGTCAAGAGATACAACGATTGTTTACAAAAAACAGTCATTGTATCTATAAGACAACGCCTGTTTTAAGTAAAACAGTCGTTGTATGTTTTAAATACAATGACTGTTTTAAATAAAATAGTTGTTGTAGCTTTAAATACAACAATTGTTTTTCTTAAAAACAGTCATTGTAACTTTTTCTTTTATATAAATATTACTTAATGTTTCTCCTCACAACCATTGAAAAACCATTAATCCCAGACAATTATATTTTTAATCTTGAAAGTTCAATCATCACATATTGTGCAAAAGAACTTAAATTCAAGCATATATCCTCATAACATCATTTTAATGTTCGAACTGCGACTTTCAATCCAAATTATGACAATCATATGCCCAAAGAGATGACATGCTTCCATGAAATCTTTATGCTTCATCATCATTTTCCAAAATGTTCTCTATAAATCATAATGCCTCTAACAAATTCAAAGTACTCATATAAATAAGAAACTATGAAAGTAACAGGAGGAAAAGTATTCGAATATGCAAACATAATATAGCTTTGTACAAAACCACTGCACTATGTAAAAAAAATCTCTACACATTATCACCACCCTCTATGTGTTATAGAAGATGTCCTGACAAAAGGTCTTAGATCAAATTAATGTCTTCGATTGTGTAGGTGTCCTGATTATCAAAAATCTATGCGCAAATTGAAGAATCAGTTAATATAAATCAATCAATTGAATGAAATAACTAACAATGCAATTACAAGAACAAAAATGAAATTCAGTTGAGAATCAAGAAATGATCACCTGTTCAAAGTTGGTAGTAAGTCCAGTAAAAATGATGTTATACATATGTAGTAAAACATAGTACCCACACTCAGTTTTCCCTGATTGCCTAGGGCACTATAAATGACAAGCAAATTGTTGTGAGCGTGGGCTTGAAATCTTTCCATCGCTCAAGAACTTCCCCCATTCAATGCTTGTACATTTGCCTCGTGTTGGGGACATTATAGGTTTGCTATAAAGTAAAATATATAATAGTTATATATGAATAAATAGAAATAAAAATAGGATGAAAATACAACTATATATACCAAAATTTGTTCCCAAATCATAACCTTTCTATCTTTTGGAACTTCCTTCCAAGTAGAAAATAGAATGCCAACTTTGCTTTGACTTAAATAGCCAATATAGCTAATGAACGTGTCTCCCTGTTCACCGATTAGATTCAAATCATCATCAAATTCCACGTGCACCCTCTCCTTTTCTTCCTCTTGACGTTTGACCAACAATCACAGCTTTGTACTTCTTCTAACCTTTTTCTTAACAGGTGAGCCACCTGAGTCGCCCGAATCTAAACTTGCCATGTTCCTGTTAAGAAATGAAGGTGAAAATTGCAATTAAATGAATACTTTAAGCAATTCAAAATCTTACTTTATGCGTTTTTCCAAATTCCTTCACAATGATCAATTCTAGTTGCACATTCATCATCATCAACCAATTCTACTTTAGTTGGTATAGGTGGATTTGTAGTGAAAGGTGGTGTGTCGTCAAGATTCAAAATTCAACCATCATCCTTGTAGTTTTTATTTTGGAGTATAATAGACAATTTTTCATTTACTGGATCAATAACATAAAACACTTGTTTTGCCTGGCTTGCTAGAATGAATGTCTCATCTTTATAACCAACTCTTTTAAGATTAATTGAGAAAAATCCAAATTAATCTATTTCAACAGAATTATTGTTAACCCCCTTGCATTTGAATATAGGAACTCTCAACTTAGTGTAGCTTATCTCTCATATGTCTTCAATAACTCCATAATAGACCATAGACGCCAACATGGGGTTTTTGTCTTTCGAACTAGAAAAGTGCATTGCTTCGGCTGCCACCATCACCCCACTATTTTGTATAGTACTTCATCATCCTGAGCTTTTGTATAGAAAGAATACCAATTCATATTAAAACCACTCCAAGTGATGACCTCAAAAAAAGGCCCCCAAACTAACCATTTGATTGTCTTAGACACATTGGTCTCGTGCGAAACCTTTTCCTTGAACTACTCTGTGAATGTCTTATTTTGCTCATTGGCTATCTGCATGCATTTTTTCTTAGATAGATCTGCTTTAAACTCTTTTTGTGTTTGTCTAAGTACGATTGAACTTCCTCCATATTATTCAAGATATATAAGTGTCCTTGCAACACCTCTTCAAGACACATACTCTTCACTTTGTGCCCCATGTTCCCTTACTTGTACCCTTTTCATAACGAGATTGAGCCTTCGACCTTGATAGATATTCTTTGCAAAATTCCATAGCCTCTTCAAAGATATATCTTTCAACAATTGAGGATTCAGGTTGCTAAGGATTTTTAGAATACCCTTTTAAGTTCTTCATGTATCGCTCAAAAGGATACATCCACCTTAGATAAACTGGGCAGCATAATCTTATCTCCCTTACCAAATGAACTATTAAATGCACTATTATATCAAAGAATGAGAGAGCAAAATGCATCTCTAGTTGGGATAGGATAGTATAACCCTCATTTTGCAATTTGCCCAACTTTCCATTATTAACAACTCTGCTACAAATAGCATCAAAGAAACCGCACAACCTTGTAATTATGCTTCGCACATCATCTTTCATAATGCATCTAATAGCTACTGGTAATAGTTGTTGCATCAAGACCTGGCAATCATGGGACTTCATTCCTACTAACTTCAAATCTTCCATTGAGACAAGATTGCTCACATTTGAAGTATACTCTTATGGCACCTTAATGCCATGTAAACTCCCACACAAACTTCTTCTCTTGGTTTTGACAATGTATGCGATCTGGCTCCATATACGCTCTCTTACCATCATCTTTTAGTTGTGGATGTAGCCATTCTCTTATTCCCATTTTAACCAAGTATAGCCTCGCACTAATTCCATCTTTAGTTTTCCCTAGTATGTGTAAAAGCGTACCAACAAGGCTATCACATACATTTTTCTCCACATGCATATCACATCAATACTATGTCTCACATCAAAACTACGCCAATATGTAAAATCAAAGAAAATTGACCTCTTCTTCCATATATTCTTGTCACCCGTAGTCCTCTGATTTTTACCAAAGGTGACATTGATTCTTTTCACCTAACTATAAACCTCACCTTCAGTTAATGCCTTTGTAGCCATTCTATTCTCCGGAAAACCGTTGAAAGTCTTCTTTAGCCTACAGAACAGGTAGAACTGAGGAAGAAATCGTCTATGACCAAGGTAGACCATTTTTCTTCTATGCTTAAGTTAATAGAAGTGTGTGCCTGCTTCACATATCGGACATGCTTTATGACCCTTTACACTTACCTGACAAGTTCCCGTATGGAGGGAAGTCGTTAATCATGGCAAAAATTATTACACGTAGCTTAAAGGACTCTTGCTTATATGAATCATCATAGAAAGTATCATATACTTGCATTTCATACACAACCAAGGAGGTAAGTTGTAAATCACCAACAGAACCAGTCATGCACTATGTGTACTACTAAGAGTACCATAAGGATTGATTCCGTCTGTGCAAAGCTCAAGCCAAAGGTTTCTTGGTTCGTTGCCAAGTCCTAGAAATATTTCATCTATTTTCTTTCATTATAGAGAATCAGCCGTGTGCCGAAGGTATTTTCCATCATATATTCTCTCATCATAATTCCATCTCAACTTTTTCACTTCTTTCACATTAGCAAACAATTGTTTAAACTGCGGTATGATTGGAAGATACCACAATACCTTTAAAGGCTGCCTTTTGCTTGTCTCATCACCACAGCCAACACCTTTATTCACTTTCTATCTGAAAGTTTTACATTTCAAAACTCACTTAGTCCTTCATACTCCTTTATGTACAATGCGCAGTCATTAGGGCAAGAACAGAACTCTAACATATGAGAGAGGCTTTCAACATCGGTTAACAAGAAGTAAGCATGATTAGTGTAAATGCTAAATACAATGATGCAGAATTCATGATAAGAACATTGTCATATAGTTAAAAGTCCTTAAATGACAAAAAATAAATTAACTATTTCATGATTTTTAGATAATTTTTTCATAATACTAATATTTATATGTGTAATTTGATAGTAAACATGAACTTTCAAACAAAATTAAAAACTGGGTCTTATATTTAGAACCGGTAGTATTACAAAACAAAAGGATGGTTTATTATACAACGTCTCAAACCATTATAAACTCTGTAGATTGCATAATTTGAAAATTGAAAGGAAAAAATTTGTTTCTTTTTGCGAAAGCAACTTGATACAATAAGTTATGAAAAGAGGAAAAAAAATATTAAGCTAGTAGCATTAAAAAAGTAAAGAGGCAGCTAAGGTTGTATCATTGACCTTTCTCTAAACCCAACATATTTTTTTGCTTTTAGTTGGATTTAAATTTATTAATTCATGAACTCTCCCATCAAAGCATCATCAGCCCCAGCAAAGTCAACTCCACCAAAATTCAAAATTTTAAAAAGGAACTTTAATACATAAAAGCATATGTAAATGGGTGGTTCCACTAGTAACTCTCTCTCTCTCTCTCTATATTTATATGTCCACATATATTAGTGTGGATGATTATAGTACCATGTATGTTGCTAACCTAAATCTGAATAGCTGGAAGTAGGTTTGAATGAGCAAGTTGGAATTAAATAAGTTGGAAGGGAGGATTCTAACGCAAAAAAAAAAAAACAGAAGACGCTAAAGACAACGAAGGAATAACAGGAAAGGTTTGATTTTTTTGCCCTGCACTTTAAGTCATACAAGCTAAGATTTTGTTTGTTGTTTTAGATGCCTTGAAAATCCATAGAGGATAGAGCATTGTACAGCTTACATTAAAGTAATACAATACTCCTTTCCACTCAAAAAGAATATCAAATTCAGAACAAGCAATAGACAACTAGGAAAACGAAGACAGAACAGCCAAAGAAAACAAAGGAATTACCAGGAAACAAAGGTGGAACTGACGATGATGGCTGGTGGAGTGAAATGACGCCGGCGGAGGGGAGAGGGGGAGGGAGAAGGGATAGAGGTGATCGAGAGACACTGACGGAGTGTGCACGCGAGAGGGGGAGAGTTGTGTCAAAGACAGCCATGACTTGAGAGGAAGAGTGTGTGGTCGAAGAGGTGGCAGGAGAAGGAGGCGTGAGACGGCGGCGAGAGAAAACTAAGAAAAATATAAGTGAGCTAGAAAGAACAAAAAATGTGGGTACTGTCGAGGTTTAAGGGTGGAGATTCAACGACCGTTTTTTGAAAAACGGTCGTTGAATCCCTTTCAATGACCGTTCCTTAAAAAGATGGTTTAAATGATTTTTCAATGACCGTTCCTGAGAAATGGTCATTGAATGCCATATTTCAACGATCATTCCTGCAAAACGGTCGTTACATAGTTCACTGTAATTACAAAAATGCCACCACGTGCATTTTTACTTCTCTTTTTTTGAAAATGGTCGTTAATTAGTGACATTAAATGTATTATTTATAGCAGTGCTACCTCTCATTATATATTATATATTAGCTCTCTCTGCATATCACGTCCTTTTTATATTCTCTACTATAAAAAGTTAATAATATGTCTACTAGAGGAATGAATAAATAATGTATCTGCTGGAATGAATATATTATAGGGGTTGGTGTATTGTCCATTTATGATGGAATTTATAGATGAATAAAGAATCCTCTTCGTTTATGCAACATGTTTCGATTCCATACAATTAGTGCAGACATATGTTTGTGTGTCTTTATATACAGAGAGGGACATGCAACGTGAATCAAGTGGTGGATGACGTACATTGTAAGAGAAAGCTAAGAGTTGGTCATCTCTCCTTGTCTTTCATGCATGAAAGATGAAACACCCACGTCTTCTCGGTCTTTCGTCTTGGGCACTCAATTGCGTTGTTCAAATGAATTATGATTGAAATAATATTTAAATAAAAAAGATACTAATCCACAAACAAATGGAACATTCAAATATAAACCACACATAATTCAATAAAATAAAATTTTTAAAGCACAACACGATGGATTGCTAAATTTCCAAACTCAAAACGATGTTGTCTGTGTTCAATAAGGGAGGAAAAAAAATATAAAATTTAAACCGGCCCGAAATTCTTATTCAGACTGGCTAGATAATTTTTTTTGGGTAGAATTTGTTCGAATATTTTAAAATGAAAGGATGTGTTTTTTATAGTCATATTCATTAAATTAAGGGATTTATATGAAGAGTTGTGTAAAAAGTTGCAACACTAAAAGTCACCAAGGTTATATCTTTTCAGTTTCTAGAGACACGTGTGAAAGGTTAAAGTCAAAGGTGTGGCAGCCACTATTTGATGAAAAGTTATGTTATATTTATGAGAAATCTCTATATAATATAAAGGTATAACTCTTCATATTTTTATTCATGAATCTAACAAATTGTTATGACTTTTAATTGAAGAGATGTTGATTAAAGAGACACCACTTCAAGGGATCACTTCATAGTCTATAAATATCCTGCATCATCACTTTATTTGTGACAAGCAATACAACATCATAACTTACACAACAAGAGATCAAACTCATTACCTTTATCCTTGAGTGTACATAATGATAAAGTTAAATTATCATTTTGTAAAAGCCATTGTTGTCTTGCTTAAGTATTAGAAGTGCAATCCATTCTTAAGGATCTTTATTGTATCCTACAGGGAATTTGTCTGTCAATCCAACTTACACCCTATAAGATAGTTATAGATGAGGACGAATTAAGTGTAAAGGAAAGTGTTGCCCATACACGCTTTGAAGACATTATGCACAACTTTCTTTTTCATCTCTTATCTTATTATACTATTTAGAGATCCAGCCCCTCCAACAGAATCCTGACAGTATCCCCCAACCAACAGCTAGAGACTAATTCACCCGATGCATAGAGATCATCAAAATGAGTTTTGCCTATCCTAACAAAATCTTTATCATATACACGACCTAATTTAAATCCAGGACATTATATTTAATGGACTCGATAATTTACTAATTGTAGCTATTGTTGGTGACCTGCGAGATAATTGATTTACTGGTTTATTGACACAACGGATCGACCCAAATTGGCTTACCATGCTAATTACTCCTTCAATGTGAATCCATCTCTTCCGAGCCCAATTATCAAATCTTTAGGACCATTAGTCTCTTCCCCATAGTCCAAAAGGCCCATCTACAACAACACTTGGACAGCAGGTAATATAGTGGGTGTTTGTTTTGACGTTTTCATGAGCAAACGGGTTTGAATGGTGGAAAAATAAGGAGATGAACAGTGAAAAAATCAAAATGAGTGTTTGATTCAACGATGGGATTTGAGATAAAAAAAATTAAAAATTGGAAAAAGTAATAAGCCTCAAAATGGAGCTTATGTAAATGTGTGTATAAAATAATATTGATAGGAGTATTTTCATATCTTTGGGGATCAATGAGGTACTCAAAATCACTTCTAATCACAAAACTTCTCTTATGAAAAATGTTCTAAATAATTTTCTCTTTCTTTAGATAGTAATCTTCTATTAATTAGAGAATACTTTGGGATAAGAGTTTAGATAAGTTTTGAGTTTTGTCAATATATGACTATAGAAATATAGAGAATAATTAATAATTAATTTTAATCAATTTATATTTATTATTTAGTTATTTTATGATTTTATAATCAATTTCTTTTATAAACATGTCATAAATTAGTTTCTATATGGTGTTTTTACCCATTAAATTTAGCTCTTCACAGCAAATAACAAAGCGTTCATTAAATTAATTTTAATCATAACAAAAGTCATGTATGACAATTTTATAATTTTTCCAATATATCAATATATATATTCCAAGGTGCCCCTACAAGATACTCTATTATCTTATGCACCCCCACACTTTCAAATATTTCAATAAAAAGTTCACACTTTTAAAAAATAATTCTAATTAAATTAGAATATCACCATATAATCCTCTTCCATTCTAATTAAATTAGAATTTTCTACCCACTAAATCATTTGAAAAGCCATAAATACCAATACTCAATGTTATATATATTTAATAATATTTTGTCCTTACACAGAATTTTTCACATGAATTTCTAAATATTTAATTATTTTAAATACCAATATTTAATAACATTTACACGTATTTAAACATGTGAAACCAATGCTACAAATTCTCTTTAAAAATTTCAAATGATCAGATAACAAAAATCATCGAAATATAAACATAATTTGCAACATTAAAAATCTATGATTTTCAAGATTCAAACTAATTGATATGGTATATCAAAATAAATCACACAACGTGCAATTAATTATTTCTATTAATTAATCATGGTAAAAATCCTTCTGATAAATTAAATTGTGGCTAAGGCATTCACAAATATCACCAGATTTATTAAAATTTTATTTCAACTTCCAACTATTATCACGTTGAACACAACAAATCCCAAAATTTAATTTATTCAGCCATATTGATCAAGAATAGGAGATTAGCAAAATTTTAGGAGACATAATAGGAGAGTATAAAACAAATTAAAATATTTAAATTTAGAAACCAAGTTTTTGTTGTTTATTTTAGAAAACTAGCAACTATAAAACAATTAATGTACTCATTAAAAAGCCTCCAACTTAATTATTTAAATTCAACACGGTAGAAATCAAATAATTAAATAATAACATGCTTCTAAACTGCATATCAAATCTCAGTCACCAAAAATCATATAAATTATAACGCATGAATATTTTTTTTAATATAAATATGCCCATCAATATTCTTATTAATATTAATTGAACGCATACCTGGGAAGAGCGGTTCGCTCCATAACAAACAGACGTCAATAACGGTAACTGCAATGTGTCTCTTCTTCTTCATCGTCTTCTTGTACCATTGCAAAGACAATTTCTCTTTCTGATTAGATTTGCAGACTTCTTTTCTGCCTCTTGCCTGTGTTTGCAAGGATAATAGTGCCCTCAAAATCTCTTTACCAAAGAGATTAACATAGTCCGGTTGAAGGGGAAATTGAATATTCGTCCATTATAGTACTAATCATGGTCTGTCTTGATCATGGACTTATTTTAATATGCTTTCATCAAATACGGTAAGACTCAATTCTCACTTCCTCCATTCTCAAATATCATCGGACCATCATATTTTTCTTTGTATTGCTTGCCATGAACCCCCACAATTGGGTAGCATGCAATCATCTTTTCTCATAGATCTCAAAATTCTTCAAGAAAACAGGACTCAAGAATGAGAGCCGGTAACAGGTTCTCAAACCCAATCCACTCCTCTTTGTCTTTATTGGAATAAACCAATTCAAACAGTATAGAGAGCACCGCAACTCCTGAATAATATGCAATTGCAAATCTGGTTCAAGGCTTCTAATCTTGGTTATCCAGATTTCGCATAAAACCATTTTTATTTTAATCAATCAAAGTGTTTCATTAGAAGCAGAGACGACGAAGACGTGATTGGAAGTCCATGATTGTGGGCATCCTTCTTAACCCGAGAGAATATATAACGCACAAAAGACAAGACATCGTTGGAAAAGTAAAGATCAAGAAAATCTGACCAAAGAAGAGACAAAAAGAAAAAATTGCCTGCAAAAGAAATATGAACCGATGCAAGTTCAATTGTTTACGAAGTTCAACACACATCCAGGTTTACTAGGAGAACTCCCTGCAAAAATTGAATCGACTTTGGGATTTTTATCCCATGAGAAAACCGACGATCATCATTGGAAGATGAAGGAAATCAAATACTTCCACCAGTATCCGAAAATCCATACAGAATAAAGCCAAATAAACATACCATACTTATTGCAGACTTTCCCAAATTATTTTTCTTAATCAAATTATTCAGATGGCAACTCATGAATAATCTTCACAAATGAAAAAAATAAAATAAAAACAGAGATTGTGACATAAGCTTATCTGATTTCAACGCTCATCATGATGCATTTCCAATAAAAGCACGAAAAATATCTCTTAAGATTGTAGGCAAAATCTGCAAAGAAACAAGAAAATATTTGATTTGAGTCGCGTCCGAGAACATTGTCCTTAAGAGATATTCTGCAACCCTCTCAGTAAATAGGAAAAGGCATCTCCCCAGGATTAAACGAACCCTTCCTGTAAGGATACAGGGCGGCAGAACTGGCGGAAGATAAAATAACTCAGTGAGAGATTACCGAGACTTCTATTTCTCTCGTCTCCAAATGGTGTCACGGTTGGGGTATTTATAAACATGAATCAATGCCTTAAAAAGGTTCCTCTTAAGATTACATCTTTTCAAGTAGAAGTCATAATCATATATTAAATTCATGAACCATGTTAATTCATGAACCAACATAAATCCCTTGATTTATTAGGACATGACTTTTCAAAACACATCTTTTCATTTTAAAATATTTCATAATATTGGAGAGACTCTGATTGAACCATATTTTTATATAAATTTTTCATGATTAATTTGGGATTTTAATGTATTTCCTAGGACATTATTGCATTATTAAGCACTAATTTGAGTTAAGGATATTTGTACTGAATTAAATGTAATTAAGGGCAAAATAGTCATAATTGTTTAATTATTTATACAAATGATCCCTTGAACTTTTGATGCTACTTGTGCTTGTATTTGCATTGTAGGTGTGAAGGAACAAACTTTGAGATTTTTGAAAGAATGCAATTGGGTCAAAATTAATATTTTTTTAAAGACTGAGGAAAACTGCAGAAAAGGCCCCATAAATTCTGAAAATCTCAAATCTGTGAAGAAAAGGGTTAGTGAAAAAATTATAGAAGAGTACCCATAAGATTCAAAATTATAGCTATTCCCAGAAGGTTTCGGAAGTTTTAGTGTAGTCCCTCCTTGTGGCTTGTTGAATTTATATATATATATATATATATATTTCCTTATTGATTCAATAAAATTATGTTATCTACGTGTTATTGTTAGATAATATAATTAACTTAGATTAATAGAGTATCGTGTTATCGCATTCATATAAAGAGGAAGCTAGATGCATTTATTCATTTTAATTGCACTCTAAGTGGTTCCTAATAGTGCCTTAAGGGATAATTACTAGCTGCGTTCGCAGGAGTAATTATTAATTAAGAACACTAGACCCGAACGATCGTTTGGGGTTTTGCTTTTAAGACTTAGAGAGAATTAACTCCCATAATCTTTTTGAGCAAGGATTGTCATTTCTTCATTACCAAGAGCATTCTTTATTGATATTTTCCACTCCATACCATTCCATTCAATCTTATCCATCCCATTTTTATAAGAAAAATACCAAAAACAATAGTTTAGCATTTAATTAACAATTGCATTTTTCTTTTAATTATTAATTTCAAAAACAAAAACACATTTCCCCTTGTTTTTATTGCATTTGCATGATAATTAGTTTACTTAGGTAGCTTAATAAAGGCTCCTCAAATGAGACGACCCGAGTGTTGCATTGTACTGCAATTCTTGGAGTAAAAATATTTTGCATTTGACCCCAAGGCGTAAAGACACGGTCAAATCAGACTCTTTCTTTGACACACCCATACGCAATATTTACAACAACAACTCGAATATTATTGATCAATTTTTTTAAAAAAGGTATTCTTATTTTAATTTTCCTCAACTTGCAACCAAACGGATTAAATACGATGATTATCTTTGTCAACCTTACCCCTGTTTTCTTTTTCCTTATACGACCAAAAAAAAAGTTTAGAATTCCATAAGAGAAAGTAAAGTGGGGAAACCATCAACTGTGGTGTCCATAGTAATGCGACCCCTTCATTAATTTGTAAGTGTTTGGGAAACCATAAAACTGTAGTTTCAGAAGTAATTTGCCGCAAGCTGAGATAAGACTCCTCTTACATATTTATCTGAAGATTTCAAATACTTGTCAGGATCACTTTTTTAATTTCCCTCATTTTATGTTCTGAGTACTATCAAGTTGGAATTATAGAGCCAACCAGGGGGACAAAAAAAAACTCGCCGTACAAGGCAAGTTAGATATTTAGTATACGAAAAAGAAAAATGAGTCTTAGTCTATGTATATATAGCTTTAATTTGCAAAAACAGTAACTTTTAAGGGGAATGCAAGTTTTGATGTTGAACTTATCAAGGACAATGAGGGATGTTTGATAAATAAATAAAAATGTGGTTATATTGGACGGAAAATGAGAAAAAGGTGTCCCGCGGCTCTCTCTAGCTAGCTATACTTGCTTTTCCTGACTTTCTCTCTAAAGTTGCTTAAAAAGTAAGAATTGAATTGAGATTGTACGTATAATCATCATCAATATATCAAACATAATACTCTCTTTATTTTTTAATATAAGAGTCTGTTGACATATTTTTAAAGAGATTAAGAAAGTTAAATGAATTACATTAAAATATTATATATTTATCAGTTTTATTCGAACTAATTTGTCTATAATATATAAACTAATATATGATAATCTAACTATATGCAACATATATTATGGTTAACTTATTTAACTTTCTAAATCTCTTTAAAAAAAAGTCAATTAACTGTTATATTAAAGACTCCGGATAGTATTAATAATTTTATACTATCTATTCCGTAGTGTATATATGTTTCTTATTTCAGAAGCATTTGAACGTGTCCTGTGTACCTCTTCCAATTTTCCCTTGACCCCCTCTATTTCCATCATCCGGCACCTAAGCCTTTGAATCAAATCAATTTTGCCAAGTCCTCTAGCCTCCTATTAAAAAAAATCGTTGAAACAGCACACATATAGGCAATTTGGCATCATAATCATAAATAGCTAGCTTCGACAAACACACACACACACACACACACAGATTTGAATGCCAGGTCTGCATATATATGTGGGTTTAATTATTCCAATATCCAATCCCGTGTTCCAAGGGCACGAAAAGTTGGACCGGATCTTCCTTTCAAATGCACAAGGCCTCCCCTATAATCTATAAATACCCTCCTCATCTTTGCCTCCTAACCCAGTAAACCCAAGAATCTATTATATTACTTGAAAGCTTGTAGAAACGGCTTTAATAACGGTGTTAACTTGAAACATTTGATAATGTACTACTTTATAAACACTTGGTTCTGTCCTATTGGGCCGAACAATAGGAAGATATTACAAGCCCAATCCATTACACATGCAAAGTTGCACACAACATTCTAAAACAAAGTCAGTTGACTAACTCTACTAAAGTTTATTTGCTTGCATGTGTGCACAAATGTAAATCGCACCATCATACTACTTAAAAATAATTGGGCGATGATATATATTAATTATTACTCCCCTCAGTCCTTTTTATAAGCAACCTTCTCTCTTTTAGAGTTGATCTTTTTTAGAAGCAACTTTCTATTTGTATCTCAAAATTTAAACTACTTTTTCCTATTCTACCCCTATTCAATACAAATCTATATATTAATTAATTATCTTCCACTCACAACTAATTCTCTTTCATTTACTCATTTATTGCACATCTCTCTCATATTTTATATTCATACTCTCTCATATTTATTATTCATTCTCTCTCCTATGCTCTTTTCATAAATAGGGGTATATTTGGAAGAAACATGGCATTTTTTACACGTTTATTGTTTTTAACTAATCTTAATAACTATCTGTTCGTTTTACGCAATAAAAATAAAAGTTGCTCATAAAAAGGACCGGGGGAGTAATTATTAAGGTTTCAAAACACAACATTTATAAACGAATGTGAAAGATTAGCAACCACTTTACCATGAAACTTTAGGTATTCAAAAGTAATTAATTATTATTATTCATGTCTCAAATTAGTAAACGTTTTTTCTTTGCGCATTAATTGTAGATCTTCATCTTCATTTCTTCTTTAACAATACATATCCCAATACGACCTTTTACCTCATGCAAATAAAATCTGTTAAAAGAATTATCTTCGTTAATAAAGTGATGCATTATCAAATGTTTCAGGTTAACACTGTTATTGAAGCAGTATGTGCGACCACTTTACAATGAAACTTTTGGTATTCAAAAGTAATTAATTAATATTATTCATGTCTCAAATTAGTGAACGCTTTTTCTGTGCGCAATAATTGTAGATCTTTCATCTTCCTTTCTTCTTTAACTATACATATTCCAATATGACCTTTTACCTCATGCTAATAAAATCGGTTGAAAGAATTAACGCCGTTAATAAAGTAGTACATTATCAAATGTTTCAAGTTAACACCGTTATTAAAGCCGTTTCTACAAGCTTTCAAGTAATATAATAGATTAAGAAATTGGAACTGTAGATATTAATCACCATCATTATATATATAATTGAATACGTACGTACTACTACCTGTGTACATCCTGTGTTCCTTTTTGCTTAGCCACCACCTCTAGTTATTAATATATTTGCAAGCCCTAATCTTTGAATCAAGTTCGCCTGTTGGTATGGATCTTGCTATATAATAAAACAATGTTGCAGTTAGAACACAGATAGCCAATTTGTCATGCATTATAATCATATATAAATATATACTTTCGGGGACGCCCGCACACAGAATTTAGACGCTATGGTCAAGGTGTGCGCTTTATTATTCCGATCCAATCCGTGTTCCAAAAGGGAATAAGGCTCCCTTTTCAATTCTCAGGGCCTCCACTGTTATCTATAAATACCCTCTCCTCATCTTTGCCTCCTCACCAGTGAACGTAACTCAAGTACTTGTATACAAACACATTTATATATCGTAGTTTTTTCTTGATTGTGCAGTTGAACAAATATTTGGCATTTAGAAATTGGACTTCATTCTAAATACCTAGTGGGCCTTGTGTGTGTGATGATGCTGTTACCAGCTGCACTATTCTACCCCCAAGGCTTCACTCCCTCCCGAGCTGCCTATTATGCTACCTCTGATGGCTATGGAACTCCAAGTACGTTAAACTCCTACCTCTCATTACATTATTACCCCTCTCTGTATATGATCACGTTCTCTATATTCTTTAGTCACCCTTACATCATGCATGAGTTCTAAGTCTATAGTTTGAACATTGAACCCATAACTTCATGCGTGTACACTATTAATTAGGACACACTCTAGAAGTTTACTTTTGATGATGCATATGCATGCTTCTTTTAACTTATAGAGTACCCTTGTAAATATGTGCAGGTGGAGCATGTGGATATGGGTATTATGGGAGAAGCGTAAACAAATGGAAGGTGGCGGATGTGGCTGGGCTCTGGAGGAATGGCGCCGGATGCGGTGCTTGCTACCAGGTGAGTGTGCCTTAACCCAACACAAATTAAACACACGTCTTGTTAGAAATTATGCCTTAAGGGCCAATCATTATACTTTAAACATTATTATTTAATGAATTTCTCCATTCTGTTATAATATAATTTGCAAATTAACTATAATAACTGTATTCTTGGATAAATCATAAAGATTATCCTAAATGTCCCTGGTCGATCATTTGTACGGGAGCATAAATGAAGTGAGACCAGTATGACTTTGATGAGGTATGAAAATACAAATCAAAGTCTTAGGCACTTGTAAATGTATAAGGTGTTGGGCTGAACAGCTATGAGAAAGCTGCATGGATCAAGTTATAAGCTTATCTCATGTATAACCACATTACTATGCCCTTCTACATGAGATCATCATGAATTCCTACATGAGAGTCACTAAGCTTTGACTTAGTCAAAAGTCACCTTTGACCGAGTGATGATAAAGGCTATAAACAAGCTTGGTGGTTTTCATGTAGAAGAATGTGAATGGTCAAGATGGTACATTAGTAGAGAGATATTACTAGGCCCCTCGATAAGTGAGTCTGAGAAATGTATGGTCATACTATGATGGAAAGGAGTTTCCATTTCTATTGTCAAACTATTCGGGAATCGGGAAAGTAATGGTCAGGAATAGAAGGTTGACATTATCCATGCCCCATCCTTGGCCAAAATATCGTGTGACAAAAGAGATGTGACATGGTTGTATGACAGGTTGCATCGTATTAATGATCCTCATATGAATTGGGTAGTCTTAATGTCTTACTAGAGGCCGCTTGTGACTTGTGGGTTAGTACAGTTATTGGCCCACTACCAACTTCATATGGGCCTATAAGGTTACACACAAGAATAGCACAACACGAGCTATAATGTCCAGATTCATTGAATCTAAAATGTGTCTAAGATTCAATGAATACAATATTTGATCTAGAATGGACGGATTTTATATTTATATATATGTATATGATATAAAATTCATGAAAAGAAAATTAATGATATTATATATGTATTTTTGGAATACATACATACATGCATGCATGCATGCATAACATACATACTTGTATGTGTGTGTATTATATGATAATATTATTATATTGTGTTAGTTTTAAATTTAGTTTTATCAGATAAATTAAATTTAATAACAAACATAATTAAAATATAATATTTCATATTTAATTTATAAATATAAATTAAATCTATTTTCATTGACTCTTTATTTGGATTAAATAAATAGGTTAAATTAAAACTGTTGGACAGATTTAATTAAACTGAATTTATTTAATTAGCTCATAAAAATAATTAAGTGTTAATTGATTTCAAAATAAATTAAGATTAATTTTAAAAATCCAATATAGCCCTATCAGATATAAAAACAAATGGGTAGCATAATACTAGTTTGGATGAGAAAAGGAGCAGCAATGAAACCCTAGAGAGACATTGGAGGCACTAGCATGCAATCCATGTTGAAGTTGCATTCATGTAGATACCGGTAGAGGGAGTTGATCTGATATGTCAGTTCTTGAATATCGAAAACCCTAAAACGTAAAAAGGTACGATTCTTTCTAACTCAATTTAAATATCGTTGATAGATCCGCAATTGGGATTGCAATTTTAAATTTTTGTTGTGCTTGCCAATCTCAACAATGTCATCAAAGCCAGGTCAATTGTGCATTTAAATTAAGTTTATGTTCTTATACATGTGATATATATGGGATATATATGCATGTTTATAAGAAACATACGAATATGTATCTGATGATGTGGTTAATACGATAAGGAATTGTTTTGAAAGTTTTGATCTTGAAATCGTTTTCTGATTTTTGTTTTCGAAGAAATCTGTTCTTCTGCGATTTTTGATTATATGTGATATGTTTTGTTTCAATTGCCGCTGCTGGTTTCGTGATTTCTGTTATGGATTAGATCATTCATGGTTTTGTTTTTGAATTGTTTCTTTGATTTTTGTCTGGTTTGAGATTTCGATTTTGTGTGAAATCAAAGTCTCAGATCTTGATTGTAAAATGTTTTTCATAAAAGCCGCCACTGAAATCATAGTCAAACCCTAAGATTGCATGGAATCGAGTAGGGCACCTGAGATCATAGCTCGCGACAATCCAGTCGGGTCACTCGTGGGGAGTCGGGTAGGGTACTTGAACTAGAAATGTAAAAACATTAAATTTAGTGTATAAAATCATGAGTTTAACTGAGTTTACGACGATCATGAGTTTACTAGTGACTCGATTCGTTTAGTAAGCTAGAAACATAAAAACAGTAAACTTGGAGAGTTAACTCACGAGTTTGATAATAATGCTATATACTTCCTCTCCATAGTCTAAATCATTTCAACTAACTTATCGGAATTGAAAAATTGTAATTAACTCTTGAAACGATTAGCTTTCTTATTGTTCATTTTGGCTTGTTGGTTGCTATTAATTTATGTTGCTGTTAAGGTTCATGAGTTAAAACCTCCCTCTCAACTGACTCTTCCTCTTCCCTAGGGAAGTCTTCTTTTTTTCCCCTGTTTGTTACTCGTACTAGGAAAATCATCTTTCCTTTTGATTGAACCATATTTTCATATGATTTTTTCATAGCTAAATTGGGATTTTTAATGCATTTTATGGGACATTATTGCATGTTTAAACACAAATTTTAATTAGAGACATTTGTATTGAATTAAGTGTAATTAGGGGTAAAATGATCAAAAATTTGTTAATTATTTATGCAAATGTTTTCTTGCATTTTTGATGTTGCGTTATGCTTAATCTTGTATTGTAGGTGTTAAAAAAGAAATTAGAGATTTTGGAGGGTTAGAAGTAATATTTTGAGGTTTGGGAAAAATTACAGAAAAGGTCCCTAAATTTTCTCTAAATTACAAATATGTGAAGAAAGGGTCCATGGAAAATCACAGAAAGATCCTAGAAGTTTTGATTATTATAGTTCACCCCACAAGAGTTTCAAAAGCTTACATGTAATCCCTATATATGAACTTTTGCAATTTTCAAGGAAGTCCTTGGTAAAAACCTAATTTGACCAAGGACTTCTTCAGAAATAACGGAGGCAAGCTGGGAGTCTAGGAGCGAGGCGGAGCGCCGTGGATTGAGGAGAGAGCTTGAGAAGATAGAGCAGCAGCAACTTCTTCCTCGCCGGCCCTCCCTCAACCATAATCACCTTTCTCCGCCGGCGAGCTCTGAAACAGAGAGGGCAGCAACAACTTGCAGCGAGAGAAGGGAGAGACCAGATCGCGCCTAAAGATTTGCACCACCGCTATCGTCTGTTACCTCCGGTAAGTAGGAAAGCTAAACAGTCACCACCGTATTCCAACGAGCTTGGTGAAGCCGAAAGAGAACACAGAGCTTGGGGGAAAAGAGAGAGCTCGCGGTGAGTTTTTCCCTGGAGAGTGGGATCGAGCTTCATCACTACCTTCACTATTTCTTCTTCCCATAGTCGACACTGAGTTGAAACTTTCAGAGAGAGGAGGGAATAGACGATCACAGCAACAACTCCACCACCATCATCTTCTTTCTTCATTCCATCATCATCTTCCCTGCACCTCTCGATTCTTACCACTCAAACCACCACTGCCTCTCTGAGCTTGCAACCACAGATCCTTCTCCTTCCAACATTCTATTATTACAGATTTTTTTTGTTCTCTTACCTAAACAAAATCCAACAGACCCTTCCTCCACTTTATTCTTTATTTTCGGTTCTTCAATTTAAATGGAATTCTGTTGCCATTTTGTGCAAGCTTTGGTAGTGACAGTACCAAATTCAATGCATGGCCGAGGCTTTCAACTCTTGATTATTAGGGATTTGGCTTGAGTTCAAGAGCTTCAAGGGGGAGTTTTCTTTCTTAGCTCTCCTTCATGAATTTTTTATTGTTATTGTAATTCCTAGCTATGTTCTAAGGTATTCTCATTAGAATTTTGTTGAGTTATTTGGACTCCATATTGTTAAACTAAGATTGTTTACATTGTGTTTGGATTGGAATTATTATGATTGGTTGCTTTATGGTTATATATTTCCTATTAATTCAATGAGATTATGCTTGCTATGTGATTAGTAGCTTGTGTAATTGATTTGGGTTAATTTGAGTGGCGCATTTGTGCATTCATATTAAAGGAAACAATTACATTAATTTAATCCATTTCACATATCAAGTGGCTCTTGAATAATACTTTTAAGCAATAATTATGAATGCGATCGTAGGAATAACTATAAATTAGAAGTGTTAGACCTAATGTGATTACTTGGTGTTTTTAATTAAGACTTGAAGAATTTCAACTCCCATATCATTTAGTGAGCTAGGATAGCCATTGAACCAATTTCTCAAGAGAATTCACTTCATTCATATTTCATTAATCATCCCATTTAAAAAAAAACCAAAAACAATAGTTTAGTTTTTAATTAAATTGCTTCCTTCTTTTAGTTATTAATTTGAAAAAAACCAAAATCCGTTTCCCCTTGTTTTCTTGCATGTACATGACATTTAGATTACTTAGGATTCAATAAAAGGCTCCTCGAGAAGAGAGAATGATCCTAGGCTTGCCTATATGTAATCCTTGGTTAATTTTTTATTGTAAACCCTAAGGCTAACGTACGAAAAAAGTCCTAATCACCTTTAAACTCTACCTGCTTTAAAGCATCATCAATTTGTTTGGTATTTGTAGCTACTACCTTTTTCACCATAACAGATTCATTAAAAGTAACATCCCTGCTGAATATAATCTTCTTTATCTCTGAACACCATAAACGATATCCTTTGACTCCAAAAGTAATCCCCAAAAAAATAGCTTTATTTGCCCTCGCATCCAATTTTGACACTCTTTTACATGATAGTATGCAATTGAGCCAAAAACATGCAAAGAATCATAGTCTATATAAGTTTTCTATACCATTATTCCAACGATGTCTTACCACTAATATCAGCAAATAGTAGACAATTAATGAGGTGACTCACATATGTTATTGCCTCAGCCCAAAATTCTTTGCCCAAGCCAGCATTAGACAACATACACCAAACCTTCTCCAGCAAAGTCCGGTTCATGCGTTCTACCACTCCATTCTGTTGTCGTGTATTTTTTACGGTGAATTGTCTAACGATGCCATCATCCTCACAAATCTTCTTAAAAGAATCATTCCTATATTCTCCTCCGTTTTCTGTATGAAGACATTTGATCCTCTTGCCTGTTTGTGTTTCCATCATCGCCTTCCATTTGAGAAAAATTCCCAACACTTCATCTTTAGTCTTCATCGTATGCACCCAAACTCTTCGGGAGAAATCGTCAACAAAGGTTACAAAATAATGTTTTCCTCCCAACGAAGGTGTTTTGGAAGAACCCCAAACATCAGAGTGAACATAATCCAAAATATCCTTTGTATTATGGATAGCCTTACCGAACTTAACCCTTGTTTGTTTCCCATTTACACAATGCTCACAAAACTTCAAACCGCAAGGCTTTAATCCTTTTAACAATCCCTAATCTAATAGAGCTTTCAAAGATTTTCCTCTAGCATGTTCTAAGTGCATGTGCTACAACCTGGTTGCTTCTACCTCCTTCTCATAATTGGATGTCACTATTGCTATCCCAATAACTGTACTATCTTGATAGTAGTACGTGTTATTGTTATTCCAAATACCCTTCATTACCACCAGTGCACCAAAAAATACTTCATTACTCCACTTTCTGTAGTGATTTTGAACTCCTTAGAAGAACACAACTAAAAATGTGTCACATGTTCCATAGCTCTAATGAAACCCTGACCAAAGGAAAACATGGAAGAAGGGGCTCTGACAAGTGTTATCTATTGTGCACCGAGTGATGGAATATCACATGGTAAAAAATCTCGTCAAACAAATTTCTCCTTACTCCAACCCATTACAAATGAAACGTCATGATAGCTATATTTAATCATCAATACATATAATATCATTAAAAGATAAGGTACAATAAATCATGCTTCCATTCGTATCAAATATCATCACATATCCAAACATGTCTAGAAGAAAACAATAATCCAATAATACATTAATTATAAATTAAATTATTAACTATGCAAATAAAGTGAGTTATAAAGGAATTTACTTGTAAATTTACTTACTTGAGAATTTACAATATATATACATATACATATAATTCGGTCCATTTTTTTCCTTTATAAAAGATAGTCATTCACAATATATCATACACAATTCACAAATATATGGAAGAATATTCAAAGTTATATATTACTCCCAAGCGTACAGGTAATCACACAAATGTTACTTTAAAGCTCTCAATGCGAGTCTACAAAATCACACAAATAAATATCTATTAATATATTAATTAAAACTGCTCTAAAGTCTTAAAATTACCCTCTATGAATAATATTATACACACCTAAATTTCAATGGATTCCACTGTTTTTATTTAGATATAGTATTATTTGGGAATAATTTCTTATAAAAGGCAACATATTTTAAATATATACCAGTTATACACATATATGATGACACAGACGTGGGAAAAAGCAAAAAAAAAAAAAGGGCTTGGTTGGTGGTGGAGATTACACACACACATTTCTTTTTTTAAAAAAATGAGTTTGACATGTCTTGGGCAACAACTCAAACAATTAAAAAAAATAAAAGAATGAAGGACGAAAAATTTTAACGGCAAGGGCAGAAAAAAAGAATGGGAAATAAAAGACAACAAAAATAAAGAGATACACAGTAGAAAATTGGTTAAACGCTTGGACATTGATAAATATATATATACCCAAAAACGAATGTTAAATTCATCAGGAGCCTTCACTTTCTTTTGATCTGACAAGTCATGAATTCCAATGGTCTTGGGGACCAAAAAATAAAAAATAAATAAAAATAAGGTAGAAAGGACACCATAGGTTATAGAAAGCTATATATATACTCACAAACATACACGTAGGGAGAGAAAATGCATGTTGGGGGGGGGGGGTTTCGGGACCGTGGTATCCACATTCTTACACAAAATAGCTGATGGGAGCTGGTGAGTTTTCAGAAAAAATAATTACAATAATCCACACCCAAGGAAAGGACGAATTAGCAACAAGATTATTAGCCTCTTCCCACACCTTCTATGTTCTATATAAGGAAAGGGGCCAATTATAATGGGTTATGAAGAATGAAAAGACAAAGCACCAGAGAGGGTGAAAAGACATGTGTATGATAGAGGAGTAGGACCACGAATCTGAAAAGTGTAAGGGAGAGAAGCGTGAACCTGAAGAGTGAGAAGCAAGCGCCCTTGGGATCTCTAGACTCTCGTGGGTTGATGAGATGGAAGCGGCTTTCCTCCTTTTTTTTTTCCCCCCCTTTTCGTCGGCTGCGCCATTCTCCTTAAAACTGTGCCGTTTTGACGTAAAAAACTTAAACCCCTCTTTTTTTTTTTGAAAAATAATATTTAATGTCCGGAAGTATTTTTTTTAGCACAATCAGTTTTCTAAAATATTTTTTTAGTATTATTTCATATCCTAAGTTAATTTTTAGTACATCCAACATCCTGAAATATTGTACCAAACGCATTTTAAAGTATTGACTGGCACTGAAATAATACTTTAGGATACTGGATAATACTGAAAATTATTTTATGATCTTTAAAAAATATTTTAGACATTCTGAAGTATTTTTTAAGTACTATTCAGTACTCTATACTATTTTTTTCAGTATTATCCAGTATCATGAACTAATTTTTAGTGCACCCAACATCCTTAAATATTGCACCGAAAATATTTCAGAGCACTGACTGACATAAAAAAAATATTTTAGGATACTTGATAATACTGAAAAATTATTTTAGGATCTTAAAAAAATATTTTAGGAAACTGATTGTGTTAAAAAAATACTTTAGGATGATGAATACTATTTTTTTTAAAAAAAAAAAAGATGAGGGGATTGAGTTTTTTTGCACCAAAACGGCACAATTTTCATGAAAAGGAGCGTAGTGGATGAAAAGAGAAAAGAAGGAAAGCCGCTTTCAGGTGAGATGGGATATTCATATAAGGATTTAGGGTTAAGGTTTGTTTTTTTTATTAGAATAATAATTTTCTTTTTCAGAAAACTTTTTTTTTTTGTTCTTTCTTTCTTTCTTTTTTTATTTTCAATGGTAAGACAAGTTTACACACATATACTCATATATTAAAATGATTATTTTAATAAGATATTTTATTTGTATTTAGTTTTCTTTTGAATTTTTTTCCTTAGAACTTATATTTTTTTATTGTTAATTTATTTATACTCTTTGACTAACTAAAACTTAAGTTACAACTAACTCTAAACCCTAAAAATTTAAGGATCTTACACTATCAGTGGTTCGGTATTCCTGATTGTGCATATCATAAAAAGATCTAATCGAAGGAGGCAAAACCCACTTCTGTGTGTGTATATATGTTATGCTTTAAAAATGAATAATTATTCCTTAGCTATTTACCGAAAATTATCTATAGTACAGAAAATTTTTGATATATGAGTTTCACAAGTGTGGGTAAAGGAATTGTTGTTGTAGGTGATGGTTTTATTTAATCATATAAAAAGATTAATGTTCAATATATCATATAAAATTCAAATAATTGTAAACCATCCCTTCGCGCGTTGCTTATTTCAGAAACATTAGAATGTGTAATTTACTAGTTTTTCCTGTTAGATACATGTCAATATCATCATCCCTTTGGCTTCTTGAATCCAAATTCTAATTTTCTAATGATTAAACGTCAAACGTCCCAAAAGAGACTCTGGGGAGGAGATATTGCATTATTGCGGGGCCGGCTTGATCAATTGAAAAAAAAGGAAAAAGGAAAAATTATACTTTACTCTTCTAATTTTTTATTACGTAATGTTTTAGTTTTGATTCATTAATTTTACAAAATATTTTTTAAGCCTTTAATTCTAATATTATTAGTTTGATTCTAGCTTCTCTGAAATTTATATAATTCTTGATCTTTCGTTGTAATTAACACTCTTAACAAGTGTATAAATGTCATTATCCCCCTAAAATATATAATTCGGGATAACATCGTAACAGCGAGTTCCTAAAAGGATGACCTATTTATATCATTAAGCACAAGGACCGGAACATTCACAAAATTCTCTAAAAGGGACAAAAGCTATATAAGTGATTAGGAATTAGAAGTGAAAGTGTGAAACTACTAGCTGCCCTAGAATTCATAAAAAATAAAATAAACCTATCTTCTCATATTTAAATATGTTATATTTTCAAGTAGAGTTGTAAGAAATTATATTCGAAAGTCAAGTGTTCAAATCGAAGAGAGTAAACTTTGTTTTCTTTGGCCCACAGGAGAAAAAGCAAATCGTACGTTTTAATTCAAGAGTAATTTATTAATTTTTCTTTTAATTATATTTAGAATCAATAAAGAACATTAAGTTCTTTATTGGCATTTGTGAATGCCTATACATGTATTCATCCAATATCCAGAATATGTTACCGGCAAAAAAAAATATCCAGAATATGTTAGCTATTAATTTCAGGCCTCTAGTGTATATATCATCTCCCAAAAAATCTGCAATTAAAACCTTAAGGGACTACTGTGACACAAAATGAATCAATTATAAGATTACATTAATATAAAAAATTGTAAAAAGTTTTATATGATGCATAACTGAAGGCATTAAAATTGTATATTTCATTTTTAACACTGATCTTTTTCTGGTACAGTTGTGGCACTCATTACTATTTATCTAAAATTAGATATTGCGAGGGTCTAAATTAGATGAACGGGCTTTTAAAATATATATTTTTTCATAGAATTGAAATTCACGCGATTAGTGCTTGATTAAGAAATTAAATCAATCTATTATGTGCCCGTTTGGATTAACGGTGGAGAAGTGGCATTTTTTACCATCTGACTTTTGGAAAAGTAAGGTAGGGAAAAAAGTGAAAATGTAAATGTGATTTGTGTTTGGATTAGCGGTGGCAGAAGTGACTTTTTTTTTAACCTTGAACCTGTTTGGATTAGAGTTTGAAAAGCCCATTTAGATGCAAAATGACTGAAAAGGGTATGAATCATATATATATTATTTGTATATATTGTGATAATTGAAGTGAAAAATTAAATTAAAATTAAAATTTGATAAAACACAATAAGTCAAATTAATGTATTTTTTGGGATATTATTATATGATTAAGCACTAATTTGAGGACTAGAGAAAATTACATAAAAGTACCCCAGAATTTATGAAAATTACAAGTGAATGAAGAAAAGAGATCGGGGAAATCACAGAAAATTACCCAAATTTTTCATAAATTACAGTTGAACCCTAAAAATATTTCAACAATTTTCAATTTAATCCCTCCTTAAAAACTTTTGAAGTTTGTACAAAAGTCCTTGGACAAATCTAATTTGACCAAAACATCTTCTTCTTCCTTCGAACACGCGAACCAGCAAACGGAGCAATGAAACAGAGCAGATGGAAGAGAGAGATGGGAAATGCAATGGAAAAGCTCCTTTGATTAGTTTAAAAAAAAAAGCCATGGTATAGCCAAAAGTGTAGGGAAGATCAACGCCTTGCCAAACGGGATAAAAAATGCCACTGTGATTTTTTTTCTCTTAACGTGCGGTGGGGGCTGCACTCCCCTGTGCCAAACAGACCCTATATCTATCGCAATCATTGTTAGTAACAAATTAAAGCTGTATTATTAGTAAGTGCCTGGACTTCTGCAGATATCCCGACGTCTTTCCTCTTTTATCAAGTGTCATCGTTTATTTTTCTACATACTAAGGTTGTCAAACTCGCGAGTTTAAGTAAACTCGTGAACATGATATGTGTTCGTTTGGAATAGCTCATTTTTTACTTATAAACACTTATAAATTGTTATTTACGGTATACGAGGTAAGTATGTGAGAGGAGTTTTATCTCGACTTACGTAATAAGCACTTATTTTCCAAAAAAAAACACTATTCCAAACATAGTGAACTCAAATTGTAAACTCGTAAGAGTTACTTTACCATTAAATAGGTATTATTAATCGTGTATAATAAATAATTAAAATATAAAAAATGACAAAAATTTGATTTTAAGTATATTTTAAATTTAAATAATTGAAATTAAATAC
Source organism: Inga leiocalycina (assembly GCA_963242795.1). Taxonomy (NCBI): domain Eukaryota; kingdom Viridiplantae; phylum Streptophyta; class Magnoliopsida; order Fabales; family Fabaceae; genus Inga; species Inga leiocalycina. The sequence continues at coordinate 6,031,154 of OY725330.1, forward strand.
ATCAACATTCATAATTTACTATATTTAATAAAGAAATTTCTATAAAACTCATATATAAAGCTGCCGAACATGAACAAATCAAAAAAGTTAATACGAGTTTAAGGGTGAATTAGTATGGTTTTGTAAGCTAGAAATGTAAAAATATTAAATTATGCGTATAAACTCATGAGTTTACCAGCGACTCGACTCGATTTGATAAGCTATAAAAGTAAAAAAAGTAAACTTAGAAAGTCAACTCGCGAGTTTAATAACAATGTATACTTCCTCTCCACAATCTAAATCATTTCAACTAATTTATCGGAATTGAAAAATTGTAATTAACTCATTAAATTTACCTTAAATTGATTTTTTTTAAAATTTTGCTCATATTAAATAAGGTTTTAAAGAAGAGAGAAAAATACAATGAGTTAAACATTTTTTTTGCCACAACAATGGGCTATATTGAAACATTAACTATAAGGACAAAATTACAAAATAAGCATTATTTCTTTTCTTTGTAACTTATGTTGTGGGTCGAATAGAGTATTAAAAATCTTGCAATAATTAATGCCCAGATAGGCAATTTGGCATTGTATTCATCAATAGATTATCAATAAACTTGAGATGATATATATATATATATATATATATATTGATGGTTTATGCAATAGAATATTTTTTGCCTTCGTTGCACCCACCTTTCAGGTATCTGGCATTAACCTGAAAGCCAACGCCGAATTTACCAATATGGGCCCCAACAACCAATTAGTCCTGGCACCCCTATCGAATAGACCCAACAAGATATTTACCTCTTTGAGGCGTCCTCAAGGGGAGAGAGCTCCCAATGAAAATTCTTTACACCTTCTGTTTTCTATGATCCAACCCAAAAATGGATTGGTGTGGTGTAAATACCTACCCATCTGCACTGCCTTATGCTTGTTGAGATGATATATATTAATATTATATAGATACACGCAAAAGATCGAGATGATGATGTATTTTTAAGCAAAGGTTAAGATTGGTAGGGCCTACATTGAAATCCAATGCGAAGGAGAAGAATGTCCCTCACAACAATACATGCACAAGGCCTTCATTAGAACCTATAAATACCACGCACGTCTCTTTGGCATGCCAAACCACAAAACCCAATACTTCACATATAAAGTTCATAGTTTCAATATTTGCTCTCTTTTGAATTTGCCATTGATTTAGCAATGGGGCTTCACTCTAAATACCCAGTGGTCCTTGTTTGTGTGTTGCTCTTGCCTGCTCTATGCCTCTCCCAATTCATCAACTCCAGAACCTCCTTTGACAGTTTTGGACCCGGTGGTTATGGAGGCCCAAGTACGTAAAACTCCTCTCTATGTACCTCTCTCCACACACACACGCATCACCTTCTGCGTATTCAAAATCAAAAGAATGTTTATATGCAAAGCCATGGCTCAGCCTAGAGGCTATTAGCTTGTAACATGAGTTGTATCTTACTTTAAAAATCAATCTACAAGTTCTTATAATTTTATTTGATTCTTAACCAAGCCTTTGTAATATTTTTTTATCAAGTTCTTATGATTTCACATGTTATTAATGAGGCCATTGTAAGTTACTATTCTTTTTTTCTTCGATCATATAGTTTCACTTGATTTTTAATCAGGTTTTTGTAATTTTTTTCCTTTTATGGGTTGTATTAAAATGCAAAAACTTACATGTGGTTGTTGTTGTTGTTGTTTTTTCCTTATTATTTTGCTGCTGCTTAGTTTTATATTCTTAAGATATAGTGTGCCCTTCTAAATATTATTATTATTGACCAAATGACACACACACATATCATGTTATCAGCCCAATGTGGATTTGACGATTACGGGAGGACTGAAAACTCAGGGAGGGTGGCCGGAGTGTCTGATGCGCTACTCAGAGGCGGTGTTGGATGCGGTGGCTGCTACCTAGTAAGTGTGTCGTCTTGACGGACTAATTAATTAACGACTCTACAAATTAAACACGTACATATCTTCAATAATGATTATACATATATACGTGTTTGCTTAATTAATTCCATGTAACGAGCGATAATGGTGTTGTAATTATTCAGGTAAAGTGCATGATTGCACAACTATGCAGTACGAACGGGGTGACGATAGTGGCAACAAACACTGGTGGAGGAGGCGGAATAGACTTCGTTATGAGTTTTAATGGTTCCTTAGAACTTGGAATGAACCCAGCTGCTGCGGCACAGCTCAGGAGCATGGGCATCGTTAACGTCCAATACATGAGGGTGTCATGTACTTTCGATGGATCCACCGTTAAGATCGAGATCAACATGAGAAGCAATTTCCGTAATAACTACCTCGCTATTGCCGTCGTCTACGTGCGTGGCTCCAACGACGTCGTTGCCCTTCAGATATCCAATGTAAGAAACTCTCAAAACTTAATTATTACTTCTTGTTGAGACAATACTAATTAACTAATTGTTATATGTATGAGTTAATTGTGGTCATCTGATGATAATGAGAAACAGGATAATGGTGTGACTTGGATCCCACTGACGAGATCGTTTGGGGGAGTGTTTGCGTTAAGTAACGCGCCGCGTGGACCATTTAGGGTGGGGGTGCAATTCAGTGGGAGCCCGACTTTGGTGCAGTCGCCCAACAATGTGATTCCAGCTAACTGGACCGTTGGAGCTATTTATGACACTGGAATTTGAATAATCATGCGATGATCTACGTACGTTCGTACATCATACGACGCCGTAACCGGTGTGGCTGTTGGTGTTGTGTCGTGTTGTCAGAAAATAAATACGGCGTGATTGAATATATAAACATTATGCTTGTGTGTGAATCTTAATAATTAAATCATATGTGTTGCTCTGCTGGGGTGAATATATGTATTAAGTGTTGGTCTGCTTTTCATTAATTCATATACATATGTGAATCAACAAACCTCTCTGTTCATGCAGCCGTGATATCTCCGCAATCTGCGCGGTCATATGTGTGTGTGTGTGTGTGTGTACATATGTACATTGTACATATATAGAGAGAGAGAGAGAGAGTCCCACTGTGTGCTGGTGGGTGCGATAAGCCATAAAACGAAAGACGAGCACTTTTTCATTTCAGACTTGGTGTCTTAATCCATCAAGTATATGCATGCCCTGATATAACTGATACTGCTACATAAGCGATGATATATAGATGACGCTTGACAATTACAATTAATAATTAACAAAAATAGAATTTATATATTGTGGCATGTTTGACTAATAAAAGGTATGCAAGTGATGGCTTAAGACTTGGAAGCGGGTAAAATAAAAAGAAAATATGATCACAAAAATAAACATTTATAATACAGGATTATTTGAATATCCAATATTAAATTTTACAATATTGGTTTCAAAAAAAATATATTTTTCTTATATATTGGGGCGTGTTTGACTTTGACTAATAAAAATAAAAGGCATGGAAGTTGATTTCAAGTCCCAAAGAAGACACTCAGATAATAATATAAAAAAAAAAGGGCATGGAAGTCACGTAATAGACTTGGGCAGAAGCAGGGAAAAGAAAATTGCCTTCCGTGCCAATTTAAAATATGGTATAATAATAATAATAATAATACATAATTTAGTATTAAAATACAAAAGTATTAATTGAGCAGCGTTCCAATTTTGATTAACACAGGCAAAAAATTTAACTAACACATCGTATATAAAGTAACACAGCCCACAGAATTGTTAAAACTTAAAAATAAAAAAAATTTCAATTAAAAAAACTTTAAAAAACAAAGGGACGGCGTTCGCCATCTTATTTGGTCTTGCACAGAAGGCGTGGACGACGACAAGTTATCATGACAGGTGGACAACGGGAACAAAACAAAACAAAGAAGGAAGGAAGGACTTGGCAGATTACACTCAAACTATATAGAATGACTTAAATTTTATTTTTTACTTAAAAAAAATAAAATGAAAGTGAAATGACCCGTCTACCCTCTAATAAGAGAAATCTTTTGCTTCACCTCCCTCACCGATATTGACAGCTTCAGTAAATAGTTGACCTCAACATGAACTAAACAATTGATTGGCCCCCTCAGTGTTATGATGAAGTAGTATATGCACATGAGGGTCTGAATGTGTACTATTTGAAGCTTGTTTCGTAGCTTTCAATTATATAATATCACTATGCAACAAATCTAATACATTATACAAAATATTTAAGGGTAGTTGTTCATAACTTAGTTATGAATAATGTGGTTTGTTTCAAATTTTATATTCCTATATTGCTAATAATAAGTTTAAAATTTCCAGATGAGAAAAAAGTGGAGGGGAGAAATTGTCAACAGTGGTGTCCAGCCGTCCATTGAAATGCAATCGCACAGTTGCTAAAACGGCTTATGATTTGAAATATTTTCCGATAATAAAAAAAAGAGAAAAGGAAGAACATCAGGCCTCATATGCCTATCGACAGTTGGCAAAAAAATAATTTTTAAGGAAAATAGTTGAGAACAATTTATGTGTGACAGAGAACAAAAATGTTGATGATACGAGGAAAACAGACAAAGACGTGTCACCACTCTTGAAAAGGCACTTGCTTAGCCACCACCTCTAGTTATTAATATATATGCGGGCCCTAATCTTTGGATAAAGTTCGCCTGTTGGTATGGATCTAGCTATATAATAAACAAATGTTGGGGTTAGAACACGGATAGCCAATTTCGCATTATAATATTATACATAGATATATAGATAGTTTCGGGGACACGCTGTACGCACACAGATTTAGGGCATGGTTGAGTTTGTATTGGAGAAGCATGTATACGTAAGTCAAGGTAAAACTCCTCTTACAAACTCACCTCATATACTGTAAATCATATTGAAAATGCAACTTCTACCATTAATCCAAACAGACATTTAGATTATATGGTTATGGTGTGCACTTAATTATTCCAATCCAAGGCTTCACTCCCTCCCGAGCTTCCTATTATGCTACCTCTTATGGCTATGGAACACCAACTACGTTAAACTCCTACATTACTATAGAAGACACTTTTAACGTCCATTTTTATGCCATTTAGACTACCGTTTTCAAAGAGACGTGTATGTGAATGTCGTTGAAAGTTCAAGAATAGATTACTGTTTTAGAACAGTCGTGGAAACAAACTTACAATGACTGCTTTTTAAAAACAGTCGTTGTAAGTCAAGAGATACAACGATTGTTTACAAAAAACAGTCATTGTATCTATAAGACAACGCCTGTTTTAAGTAAAACAGTCGTTGTATGTTTTAAATACAATGACTGTTTTAAATAAAATAGTTGTTGTAGCTTTCAATACAACAATTGTTTTTCTTAAAAACAGTCATTGTAACTTTTTCTTTTATATAAATATTACTTAATGTTTCTCCTCACAACCATTGAAAAACCATTAATCCCAGACAATTATATTTTGAATCTTGAAAGTTCAATCATCACATATCGTGCAAAAGAACTTAAATTCAAGCATATATCATCATAACATCATTTTAATGTTCGAACTGCGACTTTCAATCCAAATTATGACAATCATATGCCCAAAGAGATGACATGCTTCCATGAAATCTTTATGCTTCATCATCATTTTCCAAAATGTTCTCTATAAATCATAATGCCTCTAACAAATTCAAAGTACTCATATAAATAAGAAACTATGAAAGTAACAGGAGGAAAAGTATTCGAATATGTAAACATAATATAGCTTTGTACAAAACCACTGCACTATGTAAAAAAAATCTCTACACATTATCACCACCCTCTATGTGTTATAGAAGATGTCCTGACAAAAGGTCTTAGATCAAATTAATGTCTTCGATTGTGTAGGTGTCCTGATTATCAAAAATCTATGCGCAAATTGAAGAATCAGTTAATATAAATCAATCAATTGAATGAAATAACTAACAATGCAATTACAAGAACAAAAATGAAATTCAGTTGAGAATCAAGAAATGATCACCTGTTCAAAGTTGGTGGTAAGTCCAGTAAAAATGATGTTATACATATATAGTAAAACATAGTACCCGCACTCAGTTTTCCCTGATTTCCTAGGGCACTATAAATGACAAGCAAATTGTTGTGAGCGTGTGCTTGAAATCTTTCCATCGCTCAAGAACTTCCCCCATTCAATGCTTGTACATTTGCCTCGTGTTGGGGACATCATAGGTTTGCTATAAAGTAAAATATATAATAGTTATATATGAATAAATAGAAATAAAAATAGGATGAAAATACAACTATATATACCAAAATTTGTTCCCAAATCATAACCTTCCTGTCTTTTGGAACTTCCTTCCAAGTAGAAAATAGAATGCCAACTTTGCTTCGACTTAAATAGCCAATATAGCTAATGAACGTGTCTCCCTGTTCACCGATTAGATTCAAATCATCATCAAATTCCACGTGCACCCTCTCCTTTTCTTCCTCTTGACGTTTGACCAACAATCACAGCTTTGTACTTCTTCTAACCTTTTTCTTAACAGGTGAGCCACCTGAGTCGCCCGAATCTGAACTTGCCATGTTCCTGTTAAGAAATGAAGGTGAAAATTGCAATTAAATGAATACTTTAAGCAATTCAAAATCTTACTTTATGCGTTTTTCCAAATTCCTTCACAATGATCAATTCTAGTTGCACATTCATCATCATCAACCAATTCTACTTTAGTTGGTATAGGTGGATTTGTAGTGAAAGGTGGTGTGTCGTCAAGATTCAAAATTCAACCATCATCCTTGTAGTTTTTATTTTGGAGTATAATAGACAATTTTTCATTTACTGGATCAATAACATAAAACACTTGTTTTGCCTGGCTTGCTAGAATGAATGTCTCATCTTTATAACCAACTCTTTTAAGATCAATTGAGAAAAATCCAAATTAATCTATTTCAACAGAATTATTGTTAACCCCCTTGCATTTGAATATAGGAACTCTCAACTTAGTGTGGCTTATCTCTCATATGTCTTCAATAACTCCATAATAGACCATAGACGCCAACATGGGGTTTTTGTCTTTCGAACTAGAAAAGTGCATTGCTTCGGCTGCCACCATCACCCCACTATTTTGTATAGTACTTCATCATCCTGAGCTTTTGTATAGAAAGAATACCAATTTATATTAAAACCACTCCAAGTGATGACCTCAAAAAAAGGCCCCCAAACTAACCATTTGATTGTCTTAGACACATTGGTCTCGTGCGAAACCTTTTCCTTAAACCACTCTGTGAATGTCTTATTTTGCTCATTAGCTATCTGCATGTCATTTTTTCTTAGATAGATCTGCTATAAACTCTTTCTGTGTTTGTCTAAGTACGATTGAACTTCCTCCATATTATTCAAGATATATAAGTGTGCTTGCAACACCTCTTCAAGACGCATACTCTTCACTTTGTGCCCCATGTTCCCTTACTTGTACCCTTTTCATGACGAGATTGAGCCTTCGACCTTGATAGATATTCTTTGCAAAATTCCATAGCCTCTTCAAAGATATATCTTTCAACAATTGAGGATTCAGGTTGCTAAGGATTTTTAGAATACCCTTTTAAGTTTTTCATGTATCGCTCAAAAGGATACATCCACCTTAGATAAACTGGGCAGCGTAATCTTATCTCCCTTACCAAATGAACTATTAAATGCACTATTATATCAAAGAATGCGAGAGCAAAATGCATCTCTAGTTGGGATAGGATAGTATAACCCTCATTTTGCAATTTGCCCAACTTTCCAATGTTAACAACTCTGCTACAAATATCATCAAAGAAACTGCACAACCTTGTAATTATGCTTCGCACATCATCTTTCATAATGCATCTAATAGCTACTGGTAATAGTTGTTGCATCAAGACCTGGCAATCATGGGACTTCATTCCTACTAACTTCAAATCTTCCATTGAGACAAGATTGCTCACATTTGAAGTATACTCTTATGGCACCTTAATGCCATGTAAACACCCACACAAACTTCTTCTCTTGGTTTTTGACAATGTATGCGATGCTGGCTCTATATATGCTCTCTTACCATCATCTTTTAGTTGTGGATGTAGCCGTTCTCTTATTCCCATTTTAACCAAGTCTAGCCTCGCACTAATTCCCTCTTTAGTTTTCCCTGGTATGTGTAAAACCGTACCAACAAGGCTATCACATACATTTTTCTCCACATGCATATCACATCAATACTATGTCTCACATCAAAACTACGCCAATATGTAAAATCAAAGAAAATTGACCTCTTCTTCCATATATTCTTGTCACCCGTAGTCCTCTGATTTTTACCAAAGGTGACATTGATTCTTTTCACCTAACTATAAACCCCATCTTCAGTTAATGCCTTTGTAGCCATTTTATTCTCCAAAAAACCGTTGAAAGTCTTCTTTAGCCTACAGTGGTGGAACTGAGGAAGAAATCGTCTATGACCAAAGTAGACCATTTTTCTTCCATATTTAAGTTAATAGAAGTGTGTGCCTGCTTCACATATCGGACATGCTTTATGGCCCTTTACACTTACCTGACAAGTTCCCGTATGGAGGGAAGTCGTTAATCATGGCAAAAATTATTACACATAGCTTAAAGGACTCTTGCTTATATGCCTCAAACACATCTACACAATCCTCCCATAACTTCTTTAAGTCCTCTATCAAAGGTTCCAAGTAGACATCGATATCATTTCCTAGCTGTTTTGGTCTCGAAATCATCATAGAAAGTATCATATACTTGCATTTCATACACAACCAAGGAGATAAGTTGTAAATCACCAACAGAACCAGTCATGCACTATGTGTACTACTAAGAGTACCATAAGGATTGATTCCGTCTGTGCAAAGCTCAAGCCGAAGGTTTCTTGGTTCGTTGCCAAGTCCTGGAAATATTTCATCTATTTTCTTCCATTATAGAGAATCAGCCAAGTGCCGAAGGTATTTTCCATCACATATTCTCTCATCATAATTCCAACTCAACTTTTTCACTTCTTTCACATTAGCAAACAATTGTTTAAACTGCGGTATGATTGGAAGATACCACAATACCTTTAAAGGCTGCCTTTTGCTTATCTCATCACCACAGCCAACACCTTTATTCACTTTCTATCTGGAAGTTTTACATTTCGGAACTCACTTAGTCCTTCATACTCCTTTTTATACAATGCGCAGTCATTAGGGCAAGAACAGAACTCTAACATACGAGAGAGGCTTTCAACATCGGTTAACAAGAAGTAAGCATAATTAGTGTAAATGCTAAATACAATGATGCAGAATTCATGATAAGAACATTGTCATATAGTTAAAAGTCCTTAAATAACAAAAAATAAATTAACTATTTCATGATTTTTAGATAATTTTTTCATAATACTAATATTTATATGTGTAATTTGATAGTAAACATGAACTTTCAAACAAAATTAAAAACTGGGTCTTATATTTAAAACCGGTAGTATTACAAAACAAAAGGATGGTTTATTATACAACAGTCTCAAACCATTATAAACTCTGTAGATTGCAGAATTTGAAAATTGAAAGGAAAAAATTTGTTCTTTTTGCGAAAGCAACTTGATACAATAAGTTATGAAAAGAGGAAAAAAAAATATTAAGCTAGTAGCATTAAAAAAGTAAAGAGGCAGCTAAGGTTGTATCATTGACCTTTCTCTAAACCCAACATATTTTTCTGCTTTTAGTTGGATTTAAATTTATTAATTCATGAACTCTCCCATCAAAGCATCATCAGCCCCAGCAAAGTCAACTCCACCAAAATTCAAAATTTTAAAAAGGAATTTTAATACATAAAAGCATATGTAAATGGGTGGTTCCACTAGTACCTCTCTCTCTCTATATCTATATGTTCACATATATTAGTGTGGATGATTATAGTACCATGTATGTTGCTAACCTAAATCTGAATAGCTGGAAGTGGGTTTGAATGAGCAAGTTGGAATTAAATAAGTTGGAAGGGAGGATTCTAACGCAAAAAAAAACAGAAGACGCTAAAGACAACGAAGGAATAACAGGAAAGGTTTGATTTTTTTGCCCTGCACTTTAAGTCATACAAGCTAAGATTTTGTTTGTTGTTTTAGATGCCTTGAAAATCCATAGAGGATAGAGCATTGTACATCTCACATTAAAGTAATACAATACTCCTTTCCACTCCAAAAGAATATCAAATTCAGAACAAGCAATAGACAACTAGGAAAACGAAGACAGAACAGCCAAAGAAAACAGAGGAATTACCGGGAAACAAAGGTGGAACTGAAGACGGTGGCTGGTGGAGTGAAATGACGCCGACGGAGGGGAGAGGGGGAGGGAGAAGGAATAGAGGTGATCGAGAGACACTGACGGAGTGTGCACGCGAGAGGGGGAGAGTGTGTGTCAAAGACAGCCATGACTTGAGAGGAAGAGTGTGTGGTCGAAGAGGTGGCGGGAGAAGGAGGCGTGAGACGGCGGCGAGAGAAAACTAAGAAAAATATAAGTGAGCTAGAAAGAACAAAAAATGTGGGTACTGTCGAGGTTTAAGGGTGGAGATTCAACGACCGTTTTTTGAAAAACGGTCGTTGAATCCCTTTCAATGACCGTTCCTTAAAAAGATGGTTTAAATGATTTTTCAATGACCGTTCCTGAGAAATGGTCATTGAATGCCATATTTCAACGATCATTCCTGCAAAATGGTCGTTACATAGTTCACTGTAATTACAAAAACGTCACCACGTGCATTTTTACTTCTCTATTTTTGAAAATGATCATTAATTAGTGACATTAAATGTATTATTTGTAGCAGTGCTACCTCTCATTATATATTATATATTAGCTCTCTCTGCATATCACGTCCTTTTTATATTCTCTACTATAAAAAGTTAATAATATGTCTACTAGAGGAATGAATAAATAATGCGTCTGCTGGAATGAATATATTATAGGGGTTGGTGTATTGTCCATTTATGATGGAATTTATAGATGAATAAAGAAACCTCTTCGTTTATGCAACATGTTTCGATTCCATACATTTAGTGCAGACATATGTTTGTGTGTCTTTATATACAGAGAGGGACATGCAACGTGAATCAAGTGGTGGATGACGTACATTGTAAGAGAAAGCTAAGAGTTGGTCATCTCTCCTTGTCTTTCATGCATGAAAGATGAAGCACCCACGTCTTCTCGGTCTTTCGTCTTGGGCACTCAATTGCGTTGTTCAAATGAATTATGATTGAAATAATATTTAAATAAAAAAGATACTAATCCACAAACAAATGGAACATTCAAATATAAACCACACATAATTCAATAAAATAAAATTTTTAAAGCACAACACGATGGATTGCTAAATTTCCAAACTCAAAACGATGTTGTCTGTGTTCAATAAGGGAGGAAAAAAAATATAAAATTTAAACCGGCCCGAAACTCTTATTCAGACTGGCTAGATAATTTTTTTTGGGTAGAATTTGTTTGAATATTTTAAAATGAAAGGATGTGTTTTTTGTACAGTCATGTTCATTAAATTAAGGGATTTATATAAAGAGTTGTGTAAAAAGTTGCAACACTAAAAGTCACCAAGGTTATGTCTTTTCAGTTTCTAAAGACACGTGTGAAAGGTTAAAATCAAAGGTGTGGCAGCTACCACTTGATGAAAAATTGTGTTATATTTATGAGAAATCTCTACATAATATAAAAATATAACTCTTCATATTTTTATTCATGAATCAATAAATGAGATTCATGAATCTAACAAATTGTTATGACTTTTAATTAAAGAGATATTGATTAAAGAGACACCACTTCAAGGAATCACTTCATAGTCTATAAATATCCTGCATCATCACTTTATTTGTGACAAGCAATACAACATCATAAATTACACAACAAGAGATCAAACTTATTGCCTTTATCCTTGAGTGTACACAAAGATAAAGTTAAATTATCATTTTGTAAAAGCCATTGTTGTCTTGCTTAAGTATTAGAGTGCAATCCATTCTCAAGGATCTTTATTGTATCCTGTAGAAAATTTGTCTGTCAATCTAACTTACATCCTATAAGATAGTTATAGGTGAGGATGAATTAAGTGTAAAGGAAAGTGTTGCCCATGCACGCTTTGAAGACATTGTGCACAACTTTCTTTTTCATCTCTTATCTTATTATACTATTTAGAGATCCAGCCCCTCCAACATAATCCTGACAGTATCCCTCAACCAACAGCTAGAGACTAATTCACCCGATGCATAGAGATCATCAAAATGAGTTTTGCCTATCCTAACAAAATCTTTATCATATATACACGACCTAATTTAAATCCGAGACATTATATTTAATGGACTCGATAATTTACTAATTGTAGCTATTGTTGGTGACCAGCGAGATAATTGATTTACTGGTTTATTGACACAACGGATCGACCGAAATTGGGTTACCATGCTAATTACTCCTTCAATGAGAATCCATCTCTTCCGAGCCCAATTATCAAATCTTTAGGACCATTAGTCTCTTCCTCATAGTCCACAAGGCCCATCTACAACAAAACTTGGACAGCAGGTAATATAGCGGGTGTTTGTTTTGACCTTTTCATGGGCAAACGGGTTTGAATGGTGGAAAAACAAGGAGATGAACAGTGAAAAAATCAAAATGAGTGTTTGCTTCAACGATGGGATTTAAGGTAAAAAAATTAAAAATTGGAAAAAGTAATAAGCCTCAAAATGGAGCTTATTTGAGTGTGTGTATAAAATAATATTGATAGGAATATTTTCATATCTTTGGGGATCAATAAGGTACTCAAAATCACTTCTAATCACAAAAATTTTTTTATGAAAAATGTTCTAAATAATTTTCTCTTTCTTTAAATAGTAATATTCTACTAATTAGAGAATACTTTGGGATAAGAGTTTAGACAAGTTTTGAGTTTTGTCAATATATGACTATAAAAATATAGAGAATAATTAATAATTAATTTTAATCAATTTAGATTTATTATTTAGTTGTTTTATGATTTTATAATCAATTTATTTTATAAATATGTCATAAATTAGTTTCTATATGGTGTTTTTTCCCATTAAATTTAGTTTAAATAATTTATTTGGATTATTGGAGGTATTATTGAGGTTTTAATCGGTTTATTTTGTTAGATTTTAAACTATGTGAAAATATAAGTTAGGATTTAATATTTAAATTAGAGTTTGATATAATTTATAAAATTTAAGCTTGAGGTGCACAATAGAAAAGACTTTTGGAGTGTACCAATTTAAATTAGAGTTTGATATAATTTTATTAAAATTGTGCCACTGCCAAATTTTCAAAGTTAATTTTTGAGAAAATTATGAAAGAATCCCTCCGTGTGTAGATATCTTCTCAAGTCCCATTTAGCAATTAAGTTGCCAATGAGGACTTTTTTCACAATTATCCCTTCATTTTTTCATTTTTCATAATTTTTACAATGTTTTATCTTAAATAATACAAAAGCCACTTATATATGTAAAAGTCAAACCAAACATCATTCACTTTTACATAAATTACTTATCCAATCGTCAATCCAAACACTCATCATTTTACCCAATCTAACTTTTTTCCAATTTTAAAATTCCATAAGTCTAAGTAAAAATAAGTTACTTATCTAATTACCAATCTAAATACATCCATAATCTCCTGGGTCCCGCTCAATGGTCAATTAGACTCGCTCGAAAATTCGCAGTGGCCCAATTCACAGAAATATACGCACCCACGACTGCACAAAGAATCTCTCACATTGTACCCAAAAAAAAAAAAATCTCTCACAAACAACGGAAACTACATCTTAAGTCATAACTTAAAAGTATAAAGCTCGAGTTTGTTAGTGCTTCCATTTTATTATATATTATTTATTTAGCCCAATTCTATTTGATATGCGATTTTTTTTATATAAAATTAAGTTCATTTACCTTGAATATCTTAACAATCTGCCATCTTATGCTGTTTTCGTCAGAAGTATATTTAAATGCAAGTGCACGAACGTACGGGATCTTAGTTATTAGTTTGTTATAAATAGAGTAAAAATATATTTATTAGTTTATTGCAATATTTCCTCTAGCATTTGAATTTTAAGATTAAACTTTACAATGGGCTCCGACGATGCAAGACTAATTCATGCCAGCCTTCCTTAGAGACACGGAGGAAGATTTGTTTAAGACCAAGTCAGTAAAGAATTTAGGCGATTCATAATTGACATTTTAGGTTGGAGTCTAATTAATTACTCTTGAACAAGTCTTGTTCATCATTAAGACTGGTATCAGGTGCATAGAAACTGAAATTATTTTTTATCATGTGTCCCCTCATTAATTCCAGAAAATTACTATATATATGGTTTGAAATTACATATAATATTACCTCCAATCTCTAATATAAGAGCTAGTTAGATATTCCCAATATATATATCATTTTTTCCTCTAAACTATCTCTATTATTGTACATATTGAGATCATTTAAATTATTTTGCATTAAGAGATAGTTTTAAATTTCAATACAGACTATTTGAGAAGATATTTTAAATAAACCAACACACAATTTTAATAAATAACTAATTTAACTGTGGGTGTTTACAGCTCCAGAGCTGAGGCCCACCAAAATATTTTACTATCCTTTTACTAATGTCTCGTACTTTCAGAAGCATTTCAATATATGTACTATACCTGTGTACGTCCTTTATTATTCCTTGTCCATGGGCTCTAGCCGCCTCTATTCCCACGCGGCCCATAATCTTTGAATCAAACTTGTGCGTTCCTCTATCTTTTCTATATTTAAAAAATGTTGCAACTTTCAACAGTACCACACAGATAGTCAATTTGTTTGGCATCATGATCATAAATGGATAGCGTCGAATATATGGAAGCACGCACAACTTTCCATGCTAGGTCTACGTATGGCGCGCTTAATCATTCAAATAATCCAATCCCATGTTCTAAGGTGAAGAAAAGTTGGACCCTACTATATCCTTTTCAAATGCACAAGGCCTTCCCTGTAATCTATAAATACCCTCCTCATCTTTGCCTCCTACACCAGTAAACCCAAACAATTTACATTGAAGGTATTTGCTCTTCTTTGCGCGTTTGAATTTGCCATTTACCAATGGAACTTCGTTCTAAATACCAAGTTGGTCTCGTGTCTGTGATGTTACTCTTACCTGCACTATGCTTAGCCCAAGGCTTCACAGACTCCAGAGCCACCTTTTATAGTACCCCCGATGGCTATGGAACCCCAAGTACGTCAAACTACTTTTTTATGGTTTTTGAAATGATTATGTGAGAGGGGTTTTGTTTGCAGAAAAATGTTTAAAAAAACACTTTTTTGAGGTTGTCAAACAAGCACAGCCTAGAGGCTTGCTAGGCCTTATTCTGAAGCCAGACGCATTATAAGCTTTTAAGTTTGTAGTGTGCACCAAAACCTCCATGTGACTAATTTTAAGATATAGGATATACATATATATATATATGTATCTTGTGCGTGTGTGTGTGATTATCGTTGACGCAATGACATACATATTTATGTAATCAGCCGGAGCTTGTGGATATGGAGATTACGGCAGAAGTGTGAACTATGGGAGAGTAGCAGGCGTGTCTGGCTTATGGAGGGGTGGCGCTGGATGTGGTGCTTGCTACCAAGTAAGTCTCTTAACGGACTAACTAACGACTCAACTAACACTTTTTTTTTACAATGTTTCATGAACGATGGTGTTTATATTTATCAGGTAAGGTGCAAGGATTCAAGATTATGCGATGAGTATGGAACGATGGTAGTGGCAACAGACTACGGAGCAGGAGACAGAACTGACTTCATTATGAGTCCAAATGCTTTCTCTAAACTAGGACGAAACCCTAGTGCTTCGGCCGAGCTCAAGAAATACGGAACCGTAGACATGGAATACAGGAGGGTACCTTGTACATATGGAGGCTATAACGTGCGTATCAAGATCCACGAGTCTAGCAGATACCCAGATTACCTTGCTCTTGTCATTCTGTACGTGCCTGGCATGAATGACGTGACTGCCGTTGAGATCTATGACGTATGATGATACTCTCAACTTTGTTTTTTGAGGTACTTATGATTGTGGTTAATTATTATGATCAACTTGTTGAAATGATATAATGATGATACAGAATGATGGACATGAATGGAAGGCAATGAGGAGAGTGTATGGGGCAGTGTTTGATATAGTTGGCGCACCAAGTGGACCTTTGAAGCTGAGGCTGCATTTCAGTGGAAGAACAGGTTGGGTTCAGTCCTCCAAGAGTGTCATTCCTGGAGATTGGAAGATTGGAGCTTCTTACGACTCTCAAGTTCATGTCTAAGTGAGAACCAGCATGAAGAGGGAGCCACGTAAACTGTATGTGTGGCTCTACACAATAATGAAAGCTATGCTGTTGGTGTTATTTCTTCTTAAAAGATAATAGTCTGTTGAAACAAACAGATAAGTAATAGCGGTTTGTGTACTTCTCCATTTGTGATGATGTGAATATATGGATAAAGAAATCTATTTGTTTATGCACCATGGATTTTTGGGAAGAGGTTACTCTCCTTTTCCTTTTTTTTTTCTATTGAAATCTGTTTTTTTTCCTTTTTCCTTTTTATGAACGGTATAGATCGGATTTTAGAATTTAAATTTTGTTATTTATGTTTATAATCATAATTTTATAAAAGATTAATCTGAATCATTTATGTTTTTAATCCAACAGTGGCATCATCCCTCATAATCTCTAAATCATGTCCGTCCAATCAATCTAAAAGGTAAAAGATGAGCTATGTCATCAAGTTATCATTCCTTTCACTTTTCTCTCCCCTTTTTAATCAACGGTCCAAATGGCTCATCTTCCAAATCAACGGTTCAGATGGGTTCATGAGGGATAATGAGAAAACGAAATGATGAGAGGATCTGCTTCCGGATATGAGATTATGAGAGGAAAATGAGAGAAACCCAACCCGAATTCTTGTAGCTGCTAAATTAGATAGATTGAGAGAGTCCCGCTGTGCAAGATCATGTAACGAAAGGTGCCTTAATTTAAGGTTGCGTGATTAGGACGCTTGAGTGATCAAATAATTGTGACCTTACCTACTAATTATAAGATATCATTATCATTATTCATTAGCTAATTCACGTATATTAAAAAAAACAAGAAGTTAATAAGTTAATTGGCTGTTTACCTTTCATTTATAAAAAATTTGTCACATCTTAATTTTCTAAAATATCCTTTAATGAGAGAGTAAGCAAATCTAATTCAATCAATTTATTATTTTCTAATATATAGGGGTTGTTTGAGAAAAGATTAATAAATAAAGGAGACAAAAAAGACTATATTTTTTTTATAACAGGACCAAAATAAATCCACAATTAGCTATTATAAATAGGACTGAAGAAGTGTCAAAGCTGAATTAATCAAGTACTTGATTGAGGTACTTATTTACTGCTGACTAGTTAGACTGCTATCAAGTCTTAATCCAAATTATTAATATATTTTTAATTTTAATTTTATGATGGACGCTAATGGAATGATAGGGTGATCCCGATGAGCGATGAAGATGGTAAAATAAGGCCTAGACTGCCATCATGTATTAATAAAATTTATGCTAGACAGTCTTTAAGATTGTTCTTAAAAAAAGACTGTATTAAAGATGAATCTTCTTGTTCATGGCTTGATAATTATGAAAAGCACACTGTTTGAATTTGAAGGATTGGAGCAACGAGGAAACAAAAGCCTCTAAATATTATTAAATTCTTAATACTTAATTTTTAGTACAAAAATTGAGTAAGAATCTTTATATAAGTAAACCTAGACTAATTCTAAAACCTAATATAATCTAACCTGACTAAATCTAATGAAATAATAATATCAACATAACATAAGAATATATCAAATATCAATAAGAGATATAATAATAACTTAACACACCCCTTATTGTAAAATTTATATTTAATGTTGATATTGACGAATTAACCAAAAGAATCAAGTAGCTAATTAATATGATTAATAGAGTAATAAACTAAATATCATGTTCGGAATTAGGATTATGAGAACTAACGTACGTAGAAATATATATAGAGAATTAAAAGCAAAATTCTAAATATGTTATTAATAATTCTTTGCACCCAATCATAGAATCAAGTTTTGAATTTTCTGCAATGACAACTTCCATTATATAATCTATCGAACTCCAGGATAAGCTTGCACACCAGACAACTCGAATATTATTGATTAATTTTTTTAAAAAAGGCATTCTTATTTTAATTTGCCTCAACTCGCAACCAAACGGATCAAATACGATGCTTATCTTTGTCAACCTTACCCCTGTTTTCTTTTTCCTTTTACGACAAAAACAAAAGAAAGTTTAGAATTCCATAAGAGAAAGTAAAGTGGGGAAACCATCAACTGTGATGTCCATATATAGTAATGCGAACCCTACATTAGTTGCTAACATGGCTTAAGATTTTAAATACTTGTCAGGATTGGCTTTTTAATTTCCCTCACTTTATGTTCTGCGTACTATCAAGTTGGAATTATAGAACCAACCGGGGGGGAAAAAAAACTCGCCGTACAAGGTAAATTAGATATTTAGTATACGAAAAAGAAAAATGAGTCTTAGTCTATATATAGCTTTAATTTGCAAAAACAATAACTTTTAAGGGGAATGCAAGTTTTGATGTTGAACTTACCAAGGACAATGAGAGATGTTTGATAAATATAATAAAAATGTGGATATATTGGACGGAAAGTGAGAAAAAGGTGTCACGCGGCTCTCTCTAGCTATACTTGCTTTTCTCGACTTTCTCTCTAAACTTGCTTAAAAGTAAGAATTGAATTGAGATTGTAGGTATAATCATCATCAATATATCATATATAATATTCTATCTGTTTCTTAATATAAGATCCAATTGACTTATTTTTAGAGAGATTAAGAAAATTAAATAAATTACATTAAATTATTATATATTTATCAGTTTTATTCGAACTAATTTGACGAACTTATAAACTAATATATAATAATATAACTAAACACAACATATGCTATGATTAACTTATTTAACTTCCTAAACCTCTCTAAAAAAAAGTTCTTATGTTAGGAACTCATAGTAGCATTAAAATAATTTTATACTATCTATTTCCTAGTGTATGTTTCTTATTTCAGAAGCATTAGAATGTGTCCTTCCTGTGTACCTCTTCCAATTTTCCCTTGACCCCCTCTATTTCCATCATCCGGCACCTAATACATTGAATCGAATCAAATTTGCCAATTCCTCTATCTTCCTATTAAAAAAAACGTTGAAATAGCACAAGATAGGCAATTTGGCATCATAATCATAAATAGCTAGCTTCGGATACACACACACACACAGATTTGGATGCCAGGTCTGCATATGTGGGCTTAATTATTCCAATATCCAATTCCGTGTTCCAAGGGCAAGAAAAGTTGGACCCGATATGATCTTCCTTTCAAATGCACAAGGCCTCCCCTATAATCTATAAATACCCTCTTCATCTTTGCCTCCTAACCCAGTATTAGTAAACCCAAGAATTTACACATCTAACGTATAGTTCTTATTAATTCTTTTGTCGTTTGAATTTCACAGTTAGCAATGGAGCTTCATTCCAAATACCAAGTGGCACTTGTTTGTGTGCTGCTCTTACCGGCACTATGCTTATCCCAAGGCTTCACAGACTCCAGAGCCACCTATTACCGCACCCCCGATGGCTCTGGAACTTCTAGTAAGTAATAAAACTCCTTTGAAACCCTCTCTCTCCACATATATATATCATCACTTTCTTTGTACCCTTCTAAATACTTTTTATATCTATGTGATCAGCCGGAGCTTGTGGATATGGAAATTACGGGAGAAGTGTGAACCACGGGAGGGTTGCCGGCGTGGCTGGGTTATGGAGAGGTGGTGCTGGATGCGGTGCCTGCTACCAAGTAAGGTGTAAGAATTCAAAATTATGTGATAACTATGGAACCATGTTAGTGGCAACAGATTATGGAGCAGGAGACAGAACTGACTTCATTATGAGTCCAAATGCTTTTTCTAAGCTGGGACGAAACCCAAGTGCATCGGCCGAGCTCAAGAAATACGGCGTCGTTGACATCGAGTACAGGAGGGTACCTTGTACATATGCAGGCTACAACGTGCGTATCAAGATCCACGAGTCCAGCAATTACCCAGATTACCTTGCCATTGTCATTCTCTACGTCCCTGACATGAACGACGTCACTGCCGTTCAGATCTATGACGTATGATACTTTCAACATATAGTTCTTACATTATCAATTTCCTTCTTGTTCTTAAAATTGTGGTTATTGTGATGTGAACTTGAAATGATGATGATGAAACAGAATGATAGCCATGAATGGAGGCCAATGAGGAGAGTGTACGGGGCAGTGTTTGATATAGTTGCCGCACCAAGTGGACCATTGACGATGAGGCTGCAATTCAGTGGAAGAAAAGGTTGGGTTGAGTCCTTCAAGAGTGCTATTCCTGGGGATTGGAAGATTGGAGCTTGTTATGACTCTCAAGTTCCTCTCTAAATTAGAGGCTCGAAGTACAAATACTCTCTCCGGTCTTAAATATAAGATAAAATTGATTTTTTTGAAAATATTAAGGAAGCTAATTAAACTACTTTAAAATATTTATTTTTATTGTTTTCCCCCAAACTATTTTACCTAACATATAAACTAATATATAATCTATTGATACATGACATATGACATAACTGAGTAACTTATTTAACTTCCTTAATCTTTCAAAAAAAAATCAATTATGTCTTATATTTAGGACCAGAATGAGTAATTAATATGTCTATTTGATCAAGGAATAAATTAAATGAATAATAGGGGTTTGTGTATTTATTTTCCATTTGTGATGGAATTATTAGATGAATAAAGGAACCTCTTCGCTTTTTTATATATATATATATATATATGAACTTAGTGCAATACTGTTACTGTGTGTCCTTCTGCATTCATGCGCAGTATCTATCCCAGAAGAAGAAGATGATCATTACATGCATTATCTTTGTCGTGTTAATTAACCAAATAACTTGGCTTCTGTGAGAAGACTACGCGCTTGAAATAATGATAAGGAACCTTGATGGGGTGGCAAAATTAAAACATGTACACTTTAGTTGGAAGGGTGTCCTTATAATAATGAGATGTCTTGAAACAACCAACAAGTTTTTATGATGGGTTCACACATAATGATGTGACAGCATCCACGCTTGGGGTCGCTGAAACATTATCGGGAAAATAAAAATAGGATTGCATAACGCTAGCTTATTAAATAGGGTTAAGGGGTTATTTTATCCCTGATGCGTGCTTCTGTCGCTGAAGCAATCAATTAATAACTAGGACAACCTACTAATGTAATATAGTGACAACCTAGGTTATTCTTCCAAGGAGCAATATGTGGGTTTTCTCTAGAATGAATTTAGGTGATAAAAAATTCAATGGAATAAACCTAAACTAAAATGCAAGACTCTACTACATAAATGCAAAATGTAAAAGACTCTAAAACCTATATGAGAATGAAACTAACCTAAATAATGAACATGCAATTTTTGGGGTTTTTCTTATGAGAGGGAAATTAAAATCCTAAGGAAAAGAAATAAACTAATATCTAAGAAAATCAACAAAGGTTAGTTCAGTTATGATGGTGAAGGGAACAACTCAGGATTCACATGGATTTAGCTTTCTTAACCATTCAATTTATTAGACCAAAGGGAGGTTCATGAAAAGTTGGAATTAATAGATTTAATCACCTAATTAAGACATGGGAAACCCTCAAGCTCAATAACACCTAATCCACTAGAAAACTCATAATGGAAAAAGCGGTGATTAATTAAATCCATTAAAAACCAATCACAATTGCTTAAGATAGTTTTGGAAATTATGTTTACAATTGCCTAATTAAACAATTCGACAATTAATCACCTTAATTAAACAATCAAGAGATTAAACCCAAATTGACAATTAAATTAATAATGAAAACTCGATTAATAATTTAATTGACAATCATAGGTTTGCAAACAAAAATCCCAATAATCATTTAAGAACAAAGCAAATCTAAAATATCAATTTAATCCAATTCAAAATAAGTTTACAATCTAAAACTAGATTGTTCTCAATTAACACAACCCAAAATTATTTAAAACTAAATAATCTTAAGTCTTGAATCAAAAAGATAAAAGAAAGACACTCCCTTATAGTCTTCAAATGTAAGCTCCTAGGCTCTAACTTCCTCCATGTTCCTCCTAAATTGCCTCCCAAGAGACTTAAGCCTCCGTGATATTAGTTCTTTCACCTTCACGCCCCAAGCAGCACACAGCCATGGAAATTGCTTTGTGAACTATGAATTGATGATTGATTAATGCCGTGGGACCCGCGTGGACAAATCTGGATTGTGTGCTTCAATTGAATAATAGATGAAGGTGTTATGCGAAACAGTGACTCCGTGGACTTCTTGGTTCAGCGTCTGTGCGTCCGCCAGTGTCTCTCAGCGTATTCCCCTCTGTCCCGTTTCAGCGTTCTCCGCATATATCCGTCTCGGCCTCCGCGTCTCCGCGGCGTGGTCTCTCCGCTCAGCGTCCGCCTCGTCTCTCCCTCTTCGTATGTGATGGCTAGGGTAATTAAAAAGGAGTAGAAGAGAGCTTTTTGGGTATCAACTTGAGCCCATTAAAATCTAAGAAGCCCAATAATATTCAACCGTTGGATTCTTTTTGAGTTTCTAAGAAAAGTTCTACACCGTAGGATCTTCTAATCTGTTTTTCCTTATCCTGCAAAATATAATAAAATCGTGATTTATTATATAATTGGAAATATTTTTCAATCACAAGATAACAATTAAGATATTAACTTTTTGAGCCCAATAATCTCATAATTGATTCAGATTTATATTATTTCCTAAAATTGGCTAGCTTTCCAAATATTATCTAATAAATCCAAATTAGCCTAAAATAATCTCCAAAATAAATGAATAAGGTGGGATAAAATATATTAAAATTGTGATTTATCAATCCCTGTGGTTATTCTAGTTGATTTTAATCTTTAATTAATTAAATATGTTAAGCTGATAATCCATATATCATCCATATCTTTTTTGTTAAGGTGTAAATTTACTTTAAAGGTTTTAAATCTATATTTGAATAAAAAAAATGAAGTAGATGATACATGACCTTTTGAGATAAATTTGCACCTTAACAAAAATGACATTAATAATATGCGAAATATCAGCTTAGTATATTTATTTAACTAACGGTCAAAATTAACTGAGATAACGGTCATAACAAATTCCCCCAAAAAAATTTTCAGAGCAAAATTGCCTCTAAGAAAAAACTCATGAAACAAAATTGCCCTTAACCAAGTCAGTAATTAACTCTTGACCCAGTCTTGTCCATCATGAGGACTATTTGCTGGGTACATAGAAAAGTAATAATTTTTAATCTCTCGTGTCCTCGTAAATTCAGGAAATTACTATCTGGTCCAACAAATTAAATATTGACTACCTGCTGCCGTTAATCCCTTTTCCTTTGGCAACCTCTATTTGCATCATCAGGCACTTAATCTTTAATTCCTACACACAGAGTTGAAGATGCTAGGGATGTGCGTTTAATTATTCAAATCCAAATCTGAGATCCAAGGGAAAGAAAAGTTGGAAACTATTTCACTTTACCTAAGGCCAGCCAACATTATAATCTATAAATACTTGTTCGCATCTTCGCTTCCTAAACCAGTAAGCTCAATTTAATTTGGGTCTTCATATATATATACAAGCTCTTCCATCTAATGATGAGGCTTTGAATTTGTCGTTATTTAGTGAGGGAACTTCATTCCAAGTACCAAGTACGTGACCCTTCTCTGCTACCCCTATGGATATCATGTCACATTCTTTGCTTTCATTAATCCCAATCCGTGTGACTTAGCAGAGCCTTCTGTTCTGGATGTACTGTGTTTGAAGATACTCAATTGTTATTTTAGGGGATTCGACTCTAAAACATTTGCCACATGCCCCGTTGATACTTCGTATAATGTTTACGTTGTTTTTTTGGACATGCGAAATTTCTATATTCTTTTTTCCTCTTCAGTTGGGAGAGAAGTTTGGTTTTGATGATGCATATGCGACTTTAAGTTAAAGGGTCGTACCACCCTAAATAGTGAAATATAATACCCATTTGCTTTCAGAAATGTCAAATAATAATATACGATAATGTATCCATGCTAATAGATGGAGCTCACGCATATGCCGATTAAGTTAGGACTTGTGGAGGAGTGGCACTGGATGTGGTGTTTTTGCTACCAAGTAACTGTCATAACGAACTAATTAACGACTCCACAAATTCCTTTTTTCTTCATGCAACGACATTCCTACAGTTGAATCAATTTTTTGTTTTGACTAAAGTTCTTTGAAGCTTAGAGTATAAAGGGTTGTCACTTCTTTCTATAAGTATTTTTTCTCAAAATTCAAACTTATAATCTCCTCCTTGTGGAACTACATGTGTGCAGGTTACAACGTGCATGTCACGAGCCATGAGTCCCGCAGATAACTTCACCATCTTGTTATTGTCCTTCTCTGGGTGCCTGCCTACCTGGAATGAAGGACATCACTACCGTTGAGATATACTCTTCTAATTTTTAATATAAGACATATTTATCTAATTTGATTAGATTTAGGAAGTTAGTTAATATGACATGTATTTTTTAAAACACTATAGTTATCTTCCTTAATTAACCAATTCTCTCTCCTCCTTGATTATTCTTGAAGGGATGTCAATAGGGGTAAGTTAAGAAAAACTTGATAAATATGAAAAGTATGTCTTATATTTAGGATCAAGATTAACTCTCTAAATACATCTTATATTAAGGAACGGAGGAGGAGTATGACCTATGAAACACCTTCAACTTACTGCTTACGAATTTCCTTCTTGGTCTAGAGATAATTAAATGTGCTTATCAACTTGAAATAATAATGATGCAGAATTGAATGATGGCCATGAATGGAAGCCAATGAGGAGAGTGTATGGGGCATCAGTGTTTGATTCAGTGGAAGAATTGGTTGAAAGATTGCAGCTTCTTACGACTCTCCTTGGTTGACTCGGTCGCGTAAGATATTGCTTCATTGAAAACAGAGCAAACTAATGATGGCTTTCTATTACGAAAAATCAACCCCAATATAAATCCAATTGAATGTAAGCTTTGTGGTTTCAAAATAAAGGCAAAACAGAATGTCTATATGTAAAACAGTCTGTTTCACTACATTTGATCAAAAGCAGTATAGAGAGATATTGCTTAGGTCATTGCTTATGGATGTAAGAATAAATAAATGTGACAATGAAGCAATACTAAAACTAATAGCGCAAATATAAAACCACTTCCGAATCCGAGGCGGCGGATCTGCTGGCAAGTGTGTGCCAGCGTTGATTCCAATTGATATTTTAGGATCTGACCTCTAGTTCCTTGTCCTTTTTGTGCAACCTACACTTTCTCATCTCATCATACTTTTATTCTCTCAGTCAAGTTTCCAGAAACAACACTGTTAAGTGGCACCAAGTTAGGTATTCTGGCATTGTATTCCTATATACACATGACTTAACCTCCCACATGTTCATATAAAATTGTAAAGACATTTCACCCCCTCAACGTGCTAGGGTCTACAAAGGGCACTTCTTAATTCCCATCCAATCCACACCTCCAAACGTGAAACAAACAAAAGTTAGATACATCTCATTGTCTATAGTATGAATACAATAAGGCCTCCACTGTCATCTATAAATACCACTCCAGGATCCTTCGCTGTCCAACCAGTGATTAGTGAACCCACTTTAGGGTCTAAGTCTAATTACATCCTATAGAGCTACTTTCTTCGAGTCTTTGAACTTGGGCGTTTAGCCATGGAGCTTCATTCTAAGTTCCAAGTAGTTCTTGTCTGCCTGATGCTGCTCTTCCCTACGTTTTGCATCTCCCAAGACTTGATATCCTCCAGAGCCACCTATTATGGTAGCCCTGATAGCTATGGAAATCCAAGTACGTGAAGCTCCAATTGTACGTACCATTTTTTTTTTCATAATTCAAATTCATGGCCTTACCTACATTGACAAATATGTGATTAGGAGGAGCTTGTGGGTATGGCGATTATGGAAGGATTGTGAATGATGGGCGTGTTGCAGGCGTATCTGGACTCTGGAACAAAGGCTCTGGATGCGGTGCTTGCTACCAAGTATCTCTCAACAAACAACTCGTTTTTAACTTTTCAATCCAACCATTCAACATCGTATAATATGAATAATGATGACCATATGGAATAATTGGGTGCAGGTAATGTGTACGAATGCAGAATACTGTAATGAATACGGGTTGTTGGTGGTGGCAACAGACTATGGTGAAGGAGACAGAACAGACTTCGTAATGAGTCCACGTGCCTTCTCGAGAATGGGACGGAGTCCAGAAGCATCGGCGGAACTGTTTAAATACGGTGTCGTTGATGTGCAGTACACAAGGGTGTCATGCGCATATGCCGGCTTCCAAACGCTCATCAGAATCCACGAGACAAGCAGATACCCAGACTACCTTGCTCTGGTCCTTCTCTACGTGCCTGGACAATTCGATGTGGCTTCCGTTGAGATATTCCAGGTTTGAAGTTGCAACCAAGTGATATTGCATCAGATAAAATGAAGATGATGATGATGATGATACTGATACTGATACTGATACTGATACTGATACTGATACAGGGTGGTGGAAATGAATGGAGGGCGATGCGAAGAGCGTTTGGAGCAGTGTTTGACATACTTAACGCGCCACGTCAACCGATTTTTGTGAGGCTGCAGCTGATTGGGAGGGGAGGGCGTTATTTGCTAGAGTCCAACAGTGCCATTCCCAGGGATTGGAAGATTGGAGCTTCTTATGACACCCAACTTCGCATATAGATTAATATTTCATCATTTGCTCTAAACAATGCAAGCTTACGTGCTGTGTTTGCTGGAATATGAATAAAGAAACCTGTTGGTTTACTTTACAGTTTACGCTACGTGCACTACATGGGGTCTTGATGGAAATGAACGCCTTTCAAACAACCAACATCAAGTTTTTACATTGGCTCATACATAACCATTCTGACAAGCAAAAAAAAAATACAACACCATAATCTTAGATAGCACTAGTTTTGGTAGCAACCAGTCGTCTTCCCCTCTGGCTACTCTTCTTCTTCCCTGTGACCCATCTCTCTGAACTGCGCTTTTCTCCCTCTGGCTTTGCCTCTTTACCTCTCTCTGATTTCTGCTCCCTTGATACTGAACCTCTGACTTTTCTTCAGTGCTATGACTGTTAATTCCTTTAGACACTTGTGCTGTGGCCAAAGGATTGAACAATAAAGTGTTATTTTCACCTCCCCTTTTCTTGTTCGACTCTGTATGCTTAATCGGTCCCATTGCAGAAACTAAACCGTTACACTTTTCTTGGGTAGTCTTGGTAACTCAAGACATTAACTGATCAAAGACACAGCAAACTAATGATGGCTCTCTGTCATGATTTTAAACGCTGTCCACAGATGAGAGAGACAATCCAACCCCTTAAATCTAGGATAACAAAATCTAAATACACTCAACAGTTAGGAGTAAAAATGTAATATCATATGAAATATACGACAAACTTCTTGTGTTCCAATATAAAAAATATATATTAACAAATATTATTGAATAATAATAATAATAATAATAGAAACAACAATAACAACGAAAAACAAAAATAACATAAGACCCCAATCGAAATAAAAGGAAACAACTAACTGAATTTCGAACACTTTCTTGAAGGAACTCACCAAAGCAGCAGGCAAACTTGTAACCACGATTTAAGCCATTCTGTTTGACACAAGAAAAGACACAATAAGCGAGTGAACAAGGTCTGTGCAGACTGCCATCAAATAAACCAATGGCAGTCTCATCCAGGACACCAAATGATAGAAAACACAAAAACTCCGTCTACTTTTCTATATCAAATAAGCTCTGTAACCGGTGAAATTTTATCGCAAGTCAATTAGCAAGAAGTATAACCAATGATTAATCAGTACAGCCATAGAGAATTTCGAATGAAAATATCAATTACTACAATGCACTTATTTTTTTGACACGAACCTTGCCGTACACAGCTATCTGACACAACACAATAAAACTGCACTAATGTGGAAACAGAAAATACTACTTGGACAGGAGGTTTCAACATCTAGACACTCACCTATGTCTCACACTAGTGTCAATAACACTCACTCAAGAATTCACAGACCAAATCCACAGTTTTCCACCTGCCATGACACATGAATCACTCACCAAAAAATTAAAACTATCGGCAATAACACTAGGCAACCACTCAGACTATTCACAAACTCACTCAAGAAACGACAAAAACAAGACAGCCATGGGCTTTAAAGAGGCAGTTCTCTCCATTTTCTTTCCAGAATTCTTTCCAGCCCTTCCTCCATTAGTTTCCCCTTAAAATACCCCTTCCCAACTATTCCCTAGCTGCCCCTCTATTTTGACATCATTAATTCCCGCTTTTGCTCCTTTGCTCTGCTTACCGGTCAAGATATTAGTTCAAGTTCAATGGTCAAATCATGGTTCAACTGTCATCAAACCGGTCATGATTACATTAATATACTACAATTATATACTAACTATTTTAAATAAGAAAGATATAAAAGAAGAAACAGTAATGACATTAATTAAAAAAATAAAGTTAGTAAAGATAAGAAGTAAAAATTAAGAATAAAACTGAAAAGGCAACAACTAAGTTTCAGTACTCTGATGGATGTCACTCTGCCACCTATCTAAAGGACCATCAAGAGATATAAATGAAAAGGCAACAACTAAAAAAGATATACACCCTCAGAAAGAAATAAATATTAGCACTATTTATAACTAAGTTTTAAAGAGAAGAAAGAAATTACCTCTTTGCAAGCCTCAATACATCCTACCAGTGCACTCTGCAGAACCACAAAAACAATCCTTCCTCTTTATATTTCCATCAGAATCACGAACTTGATCTATCATATAATTGTAATCATAACACAGCTCTTGCAGAGGAGGGATATTTTCAGCAGCAAAAAGCATTATGTGAGGTATTCTCTTGTCATCATGATCATAAAGAACATTTTGAGCATAAAGATTAGGAGAGCAACTATGGTTGATAAATCTCCCAACATTGCCATACTGGACAGCATCAATGGTGAAGCCACTATTTTCCACAATTTCACAAGAACTTGACTGTGCCTCAGGCAGTAGGCTAGAAAGTCCATCCCAAAGAGTATTATTGGTGGTATTCCCGATATCAAACAGATATTCATCATTACCAGTTCTTTGTTCTGCTTCCTTCTCTTCAAGAAGCTCTCCTATATATTCACAGATAAAACTTCCTGAAGGGATGGAATTTAGGGATCTCACACCCCATCCTCTTGTCTTAGTTTTAAAAATTTCAAGTTGAAATGTTATGCCATGTTGGCTGACTCTGTTATGACATGCTGGAGGACACTTGCAAGAAGCGCCACACTCATACACAAGAGACTTTGCTTCTACAATGGCCCCATTGTGGTTGTACGGGATCTCTCCCCCATTTTTGACCGCACAAGAACATTTTTCAGAGTCAGAGCATCCATTTGTACAACTGCATCCCTCTAGAGGAATGGGATTGCACCAATTAGGATATATCATTCTGGTTGTGTATTCAAACGGTGGAGGTTTTTCATCATCTATGGTGTTCACAGCACATATTGGAATTGGCTCTTTCCCATTAGAAATGTCATCAACACATACACCCTCTCTTTTCTTGAATTTTTTGCATTCCTTTACCTCTTTCCAAGCAAGTTCTGGTTGGCCTGGGATTCTTCGCATCCGAAACCTAAAAACCAACTTACCATGTGGACCCATTTCCTGCCAATATGCCTCAACTTCATATAGCCCATCATAAACATATCTCCTTTTTCCATCTCTTGATTCACAGCCACGTATTACCCTGACAGGATTCTTTTCTGCAACACTATTCTTCAATGCAAGATTGCCCCTCTCAAGCTTCTGATCTTCTGGTTCTTTACCATTCTTTACCATACCTCCCCCCTGTCCTGTATAAGTCAAGACATCTGAACTGCCTGACTCATCAGCATAACCCTTAGATGAAACCACACTAGTTGCAAGGATCTTACCATCATGCTTTACATAATCTATGCCTGACTGAGGCGGGCGATGAAGGCCAATCAGATTAAGTTCCACCCAGTACTGAAATTCATCACCAACTTCAACTCCAGGGACAAGTCCCAGGATTGGCTTCCCTGTGTTAACATATTTCCCTTTATCCCTAAGGATCTTAGCTGCTATTGTATCAATCCTCGCCTTTCTATTAGTGTTTGCTTTGTCTTTTGGCTTTGCTTCTTCCTCCTGCAATAGCTTTCTAGTAACAGCTTGGAAAAGGCGCAATGTCTCCCTCACTTTATTTCGTGTCACATTTGAGCCCTTATCATTTCCACTTACATTTCCATGACCAAAAGGAGGAAATTGAACTTCACAACTTTGGGATTTTGGGACAACACTTGTCTCTTCCATATTTTTATCAGAGTCAAGCGTATCTTTATTCTCCCAAACCACTAGTTGACCCTTACCTTCTGTGGCGCAGCTTCCTTTTTTTTTTATTACAGGCTTCTTCCCTAAACAATTTGGCCAGTCTTTAGACTTGGTAGCAGCTTTAGACCGGTCAAACTGTGCAGAATAATCAATTTTCTTTACCTTACTTTTATTTTTACCACCAACCATTCTAGATTTGGGAGTGCCTATACTGTTCCTCCAAGGACATGTCGAATCAGCCATCAGACTTAGCACAACTACCCTGCTAGATGGAGCCTGCAATCCATTGACATCTCCTTTTGACTTATGATGGCAAGAAGATGTACCCAGAGGCTCTGTCACCAGGCTTTGAGCTCCAGAATAAACTACTATCTCCTTTCCTACTGTTCCCTCAACCAGTATAGCATCTCTGGTTTCTTCTTCAACTACTATCTCCTTTCCTAGTGTTCCCTCAACCTGTATAGCGTATCTGCTTTCCTCTTCAACTTCGGTTGGGGACCTTGTTAATACCTGATTGTGAGTGCTTCCATCAGGAAGTGCCATGTCCTTATCTCCTGGATCTTTTGGTAGCAATTTCATATCAGAAGATGATCCAATTCCATCCAACTTGTTCACTTCCTGCATAACATTCCCTTCAAAATCACCTTGAACTATATTCACTGGATTGCAAGCATATCCACAAGCAACGTTCTTTTCCACTACTTTCACATCAGAGGTCGTGACCTTGCTCAATTCCTT
Source organism: Inga leiocalycina (assembly GCA_963242795.1). Classification (NCBI taxonomy): domain Eukaryota; kingdom Viridiplantae; phylum Streptophyta; class Magnoliopsida; order Fabales; family Fabaceae; genus Inga; species Inga leiocalycina. The sequence goes on from OY725330.1 coordinate 6,062,442, forward strand.
GTCATCCACAGCCAAGTGCTGTTGACCCATGATTTTGTTATCCCGAGAAGAGATCTCCTCTAAACACTCATCCTTATCAAGGCGCGGAGCATTTCTTCCACAAAAAGGAGGAAAGTCTCTGGTGGCCGAAACTCGTCTATTGGGGAAATGCCTTCTCATTACAGTTTTATCATCAGCCATACTTCCATTTGGTGGCAAGAATTTACTACCTGACAAAACCACCTCGCCTACTGGAGAAGAAGGGCCATTTTTATGCAAGTCTTTTGATATGTTAGAAGAATCACATATTACCGTTTCTGCAGTTCTTCTGGATTCCAAATCTTCCAAGCCCACAGACCCCATTTTTAAAGTTTCATCATTTGTCAAAGGAGGCTCATCCACAGTTCTAGGAGTCTCCTCCTTCAGACTATAGCCAAGGGATTGTCCAAGAGTCTGAGTAGGAAACACGTTATGTTGGGACTCACCTTCAAGCTTGGAAGTTCTAACAAATTCATCTTTTAAATCTTCACCATTCTTACCCTCGACCAGTGTACCTTCATCAATACCAGAGTTAGCAATATTTACATTTGGTGTTAAATCAATTCTGGGCGCATGCCGTCCACAACCTTCAGGATAATCGCGAACAGCAGACACTTTTCTGCGCTTAAAAATGACCTTGTTAGGAACAGTGCAATGCCCATTTTCCATCGATGGTTTCCCAGATCTTTCATCGTTGTTGCCGTTATTGGTTGAAGTAACCCTGGCTAATGACTTCGAATGTGGCATATTCTCCATAATCCCCATAACCAATTCAAAAGCATGAGAACCTATGCACACTTCTGGAGCTTTGGCAACCAATATTCTTATCTGTGTGAAAATCGAACCATTCAACAACAAATTAAAAATGACCGACTTGATATATTATCAAAGATTAGAAGAACCAGAAAGACTTCAACATACGGATACAAGTCTAGTGCGTCGTCACAATTATACATGGGTAAAAGACCGTGCATAAAACCTCATTTGTGAAAAGCAGAAGTAGAATAAAAATATTATTTACGCACAAAAAGGAAAATCACACCCCTAAGGGGAGAAAAAGGAAATATACACTAACACTTCTGGGAAGCCAAATCACTTTTGATGAAACCGAACTTTGCATAGAAGTGCCGTGACAAGTAAAAATGTGGTATAAACATTCAAAGAATTACATGCTGAAGCTCAATCAAAAAAAAAGGATCACCTGAAAACAATGAATTCACCCCCTAAACTTGATCGCCGATATAAATTGGCGAATCGGAAGGGAAACAGTTACGATGAGGCACGGTTTTCAATCGCCAAGCCACCCCGAATTTTAATCGAGTGAACTCTTCAATATCGGGGCTCTCACTTCAAAGACAGAATAAAGAGGGAAGACGAGAGAGACACGAGTATATCAACAGTTCAACGACGACGACGACAAAAGTATTAGCTTTCCCCGAACTCCATGTAAATTCAACATTTTTTTCTGTGAATAAAAAACCGTGAGGGCTCTGGCCCAAAATTAAAGCGAGCGGTTTCTCTTCTTTCCCCTAAAAGCAAAGCACCTTCTTTTCTTTTTTCTGGATTGTTGAATCAAGATCTTAACGGTTTAGATTTAATATATTATAAAACTATTATTTATTATAATAATAAATAATATTTATTATTACGAAAGAGAGAAACCGGATTCAAAATTAAATGCGCGAGCCTTCTCTCCCTTGCGTTCCCATCCTTTTGCTCTCCCTTACCTTCAAACTACACTGTTTGGGTGTTAAACAAAGAGGCTGGCCTTTTTTTTTAAAATAACAATCAATATTTTAAAATATTTTTTTAGTGACACTCAGTATCCTAAAATAATTTTTAATACGCTGAACACTCTTAAATATTTTTTTAGTAGTAACTACTATCTAGCAAACTGCACTCTACTAAAGTATTTTTTTCAGTAAAATACAGTATCTACTGTCTAACAAACTGCATTTTAAAGTATTTTTAGTAAAACCTAGTATCATAAATTAATTTTGAGCTCACTTAACACCTAAAATAATTTTTTCCATAACACCCAATATCTTGAAATAATTTTTTTTGTATCTAATTCCCTAAAATATTTTTTTATCAACACTCTGTATCTTAAGTTTAGACTGTTTGTTACAATTAAAAAAATATTTTATGATACTGGATGCACAAAAAATTATTTTAACATACTCGATGTCATTGAAAAAATATTTCAGAGTGCTAACTCTTATTTTGGGAAAAAAGAAAAGCCCAACCCTCCCTTTTTAACACCCAAAACGGTATAATTTTGGAGCAAAGGAGAGGAAAAGGACGGCAACGCAAGGGAGAAAAGCCATGGTCAAATTAAATTGCAACAAGATAGGTGTGTTCACCCCACCCCCAGACCAAAAGAACAAAAAAGAGTGAATCTTTATTTTTTTCTTGACTGAAGATAGACGAAAAAAAAAGCCCTACAACTGCAAACAGGGGAAACCTCGCATGAAAAGAAATTTGCTCCTCGACCTGGGGACACAGCTTGGAAGGACTTGAAGATAACAGAAGAAGATTCATAATATCATGCCAGACGATCTTGAAGAAAAGAAACTTACCAGTACTTGCTTTGTCCGGGGGTGAATTGAGAACGCTTTGGATGAAAATAAGTCATTATGACAAATAAACCGGTCTTTGATATTTAATGGAACAATCCTAAATATTAAAACAAAAATATTGATTAAATATGATAAAAATATAGGCTTTCATTTTGGTGACATGACACTTTTGGGGAAAAAACAAAAAGAAAGATTGAAAGAAAAATTGAGAGTAAGATACATCAATCGCCACTTATATTTACTCTAAATCACAGATAATCCCCTCTATTTATTCTAAATCACAAGTACATATAATCTCCTCTTCTATTTTAGAAATTCATATAAACCTCCCTTAATATCATAATATATGTTCATAAATCTTTCTTCTAATTTTGATTTTTAACTTACATCTATCAAGCCATTAATTGACAATTAAGTCATAACATTTGTGTTCATGAACCCAGACCGGACCGGCCAGTCTAACCTAGAAACCAGCGAACAGGCCAATAAATTGGTCCGGTCTAGCTCACTATTTTTTTTTATTTTCTTTGAGATTTTATATTAATAACCCTGAAATCTTCAATTTTCTCACCGGTTTAGCCCTAGGTTAGCTCTGGTTTGGCCTCAATCTAACCCACTGACTCTTAACCTAATGCTCTGATCGATTCAGTGCCCGATCCGGGTTCATGAACCTTGCATAACATTGACATGTTATTTTGATCAAAATACCTCTAATTAACATAAATGTTACTTATTAATAATTTAATTACATAACTTTTTTTTTATGAATTTTAATTACATATCTTCATACAAAATTAAGAAAATAATTTTAATATATATATTAAATTTTTTGCAATATCGTGAAATTCATTACCATATTATAAAGTTAATTAATTTATAACCATAGTTTTCCCAATAAATGTAAATGTTTAATTCTCTTTTATTTATTAAAAATTATTTATGATATAATCTTATAAGTACATATACGTTGGCCAAAAAATTTTCAATCATTTATGTATTTTTCAATTAAATTATAAAAATATATAATTTTAAGATCCTTGTATTACCATATTATAAATCAAAATATTTAATTATATTTCACTAAACATATTTCTTTTACCAAATTACACAAAATTTCCGTTCAGCTATTGGCAATAATTTTCACATAAAAAGTACTTATTTTTTTATGAATTTAGTAAAATTTTAAATAGATCATTAATAAATATTAATGTTAAGAGATAAATTAGGGATTTGGCATAATGAGATATAAATTTGTACACAAGATTTATTCTAATATATGTCATCAAAAAAAAATATTTATTCTAATATGGTTTTTTATTAAAAATAAAATTTAATAATTTTTTTAGAATATTCTTTGACAATGTTAATGGTTTCGGGACTAAGATATATGTTTCCAAAATAGAGGAGAGATCTCTATATATAATTAAATCAAAATAGAAGGGTTGTTAAAATATTTTACTAAGAAATTAATAATACTTTTGAACCCAATATCTGAAAATGTCAATTGAAAATTTTGATATTTCTTGACCTTTAAAACAATCAATTCACATACATGCATACTCTGGCTCATGCATAAGTTATAAATTTTAGAAGCCTTAATTGGAAATCTTGTAATAAGGATCATTTAAATTTTAAATGAATATTTTTCTCATATTCATTCCTTAATTTTAGAAATACTGAAATCTAAATTGGGAGAACAACGTTATAAAATTGAAAATACGGAAAGAATTAATATCAAGAATTTTCTCCATTGAAAATAATTCTGACTTCGGTACTTATATATGAATAGGAGTATCTTAGCCGCTTAGTTTGTTTTAGAATGTCAATAACGGGACAAGCCAATTTGAAATTTTGGGATCCTAAAAAATGTTGTTATCTCATTTTATGTGTTTGGAATGGTGATTGGAAAATGAATTTTTTTATTTTATCTTTTTATAATCTTATTTTTTATAAAAATCAGATTATGTAACGTGATTTATAAAGATTGAAGATTGTATAAGAGTATGTTTGGGAGGAGCATTTGGGCCCCCAAATGTTCAATTGGATTGAAAACCTCAATTGGCAATTGTGGGGAAAAAAAAGATAGTGTTTGGGGTCCCCAATTGCCAATTGAGCTTGTGATTACTAAAATAGCTTATATCATAAACTCAACATTGGAGTTTTTACTGATTTAGCGTTTGGGGAGAGTGAGAATGATTAAAATATTTTTTCAGTTGTGTTCAGTGTGCTATCAAAATGATTGTAATTTTATCCTTAATGTACTTTTTCGGCTACAAAATTAATTTCAACTATTTTTTGTGCTTTTAACCCTTAAAATATTTTTCCAGCTGTACCCAATGTGTTATCAGACTGATTGCAATTTTATCCTTAATGTAGTTTTTCAGTTCCAAAAATTATTTTAAATTATTTTTTTGTGTTTTTAACCCTTTAAAATATTTTTTCCACCCACTCTCTTTTACTATTATCATAAAATTCACTTGTACTTAAGTCAATCCAAACAAGTTTTACTTTTGTAAAAGTCATTTATACAATCGCTATTCCAAATATAAATCACATTACACAATTGGGCTTTTACCAAAAATAAAATTAACAAAAGCTAAATTGAAAAACTCCAATTTTCCTACCGCTATTCCAAATGTGTGTTTGGGGACCCTCTTTAAACCCAATTGAATACCATAAGCTCAATTACCAATTGAGAACTCAAATTTTAAGTGTTTGGAGAGGCCAATTAGCAATTGGGCTTTTGCCAAAGCCCAATTGGTAAAAGCTCAATCGGAAGAAGTTAGAAAATAGAACTTTTGTTAAAAGTTAATGACATTTTGCGTTAAATTGGGTTGTCTGAAAATTAGTTATATAATATTGGTTTTTCCCATAAAATGTTTTCTAAATAGTATGTAGTATAAAAAAATATTTTTTGAGTGTTTTTAACCCTTTAAAATATTTTTCTAGTTATACCCACTACCCAGTGTGCTATCTTTACCCACTTTCTAGTTGTACCCACTCAAAAAATATTTTTTGAATGTTTTTAACCCCTTAAAATATTTTTTTGGTGTTTTTAACCTCTTAATATAGTTTTTCAACTGTACTCAGTGTGTTATTTGACTGATTGTAATTTTACCTTTAATGTACTTTTTTAGCTTCAAAAATTACTTTAAAATATTTGTTTGGTGTTTTTAAAACCTTAAAATATTTTTCAGTTGTATCTAGTGTGTTATCAGACTTATTATAATTTTACCCTTAATGTACTTATTGTACTTATTCAGCTCTAAAAATTACTTTAAAATATTTTTTGGTGTTTTTAACTGTTTAAAATAATTTTTCAGTTATACCCAGTTTTAGGAGACTGACTATAATTTTACCTTTAATGTATTTTTTTTAGTAGTAAAGAGCACTTAAAACTTAGAATATTGATTTATTAATTTCCACCCACTCTAAAATATTTTTCCAGTAGCACCTAATATTTTAAATTAATTTTTAAATATTTACTTAATTTTTTAAATATTTTTCCATCCACTCTCTCTTAGTATATCATAAAAGCCCTTATGTTTAAGCCAATCCAAACAAGTTTTATTTTTGTAAAAGCTCAATTGACAATCATCAATCCAAACATAAATTATATTACATAATTTGGCTTTTACCAAAAGTAATATCACAACAAGCCCAATTAAAATAAGTCCAGTCATCAATCATTATTCCAAACACACACTAAAAAGTAAAATTTGTTTAAATTGACTTAAATACAAGTGACTTTTGTGATAATAATAAGAAAGAGTGGGTGGAAAAATATTTAAAAATCAAGTAAATATGATGAACTACTTTAAAATATTAGGTGCTACTGAAAAAACATGTTAGAGTGGATGGAAATCAATAAATCAGTATTCTAAGTTTTGGGTACTCTTTACTACTAAAAAAATACATTAAATGTAAAATTGTTGATAAGTATATATTTTATAATTAAATAAATGTAGATTTTGAGATATATTTAATTAAATTTATTAATATTTTATACTTATTTAATTATCTTTTATATATTTTTTTATCTTTTAATTAATTATAAGATAAAAGGATATTTAGATATAAAATCTACTCATATCCTAATTTATTTTGCATGAGATATTATAAGATTCAAGAGAGAATAAAATATCAATATAATATATCTGTATTATATGATAATCAATAATAAAGAAAAGAGATAAACCAAGATATCATAATAAATACGCACGCAATGAGTCAATATATGCCTATATATATGCTAAGAGTAGTAAGAGGGAGGTGTGTTATATTTTCCTGGTTGGTAACGGTAAAGCAAGAGCTTTAGTGGAGCGAGATTAAAGTTTGGAGATACAGAAGAGCGATAGCACTGATAAAAATTCAGCATTGAGTTTTTGTTTCTCCTTTCCTTTCTCTTCTTTATTTTGTCTTTGATTAGCTATTATTTTGTTCATGACAATGTTCAATTTATGTAGCTAATTACTTTAATATTATATTTGCTAATTTAATTGTGTGCCTGATTATCCTGAAACAAGAGGAATTTGATTTGGATTATTTTTGTGTTCTAAGGGAACCTAGACATACGGAATTTAGACTAGACCTTCAATTAAATCGTGTAAAATTAAACTTTATGATTTAATTTGCTTGTAGGATAGACATATACCTACCGGCCGTATATAGTCTCATTAGGCTTGCACTTAAATTAATCCAATTAAGCACTAATCGCCTAAGATATTAGGGATTAACATAATTGGAATGCCTTTTAATGGATCGAAAGATACTCTTAGGTAAATAAGAGACCTAGACTACCAAATATAAGTTTAAATGCAATTAAAGAGATAAATTAGACACTAAGAAATAATTAAGACTATAATAATCCAAATCACCACATAAGATTTATAATCACCCTTAGCCTAAAACATAGTTAGATTTGATTTCCCCTTTTTTATTAATTAATTTTGTCCATATCTTGATTTAAATTGTGTTCACTCAACTTAAGCAAAAGTGTAAAGTCATTGCTTAACTGCATTATTGGTACCAAGTCCTCGTGAAAATGATATCTTATTCACTCTTTATTACTTGATACGACCCGTGCACTTACAGAGTATTTGGCTCTATATTTTGCTGCTATCAAGTTTTTGGCGTTATTGCCGGGGACTTGTATCCCACAATTGTCTTGGTTGGAATTGATTGAACATTGGTAGTTTGAGTTTGAGTCGGTAAATATCTTGTTTCTGTTTTTATTAGCAAAAAAAAAAATAAGGATTTTACATTGCAATCAACTGATCTTAATATTAAAAAAGAGATGAATTCTTTGTCTTCAACACAATATAAACTGATTGCTTTTATAAATTCTTTAAATGAGTATAGGCAATACAAAATGAGCATAAATGATAGTTATATTTCATATATTGATTCTTCTCAATGTGTTTACATGTCTTATGCTTATTGTGGAGGGAGTCATTTACATGAGCATTGTCCATATAATACAACTAGTCATTATATAGGAGATGATTTTGATAAGAACCAAACTTGTCTTAACCATTCATTTTATCCTAGTCAAAGTTTTGAGCAGCAAAACTTTTGGGATCCACATGTCAAGTATTGTTCTAATAAAATTATCCTTCCTTTCCACTCTTATCCATATATTGAAGAACTCACCATTGAGTATAAGGAAAAAATTAATTTAGAAAGATTATTTGAGGAGTGTAAGGAAGCATCAGAGAGATTTAGTAGAGAGCAAAAGGAACTTGTCACTAGAGTTAAGTCAAGTGTCTAAAATATTAGAGTATATGTAAATCAAATTGTTTCAACACTTGAGACTATGAGGCAAGATAACTCCTTAAACATGATGACCACTTCTTTTGTTGATAATAATTATTGTGAGAAAGTTGAAGATGTGGAATTCATCAGACGTGGATAATGAAGAAGGTGGCTATAAGCTTGAAATTGATATAGATGAGAATATTTGGTGTCTAGAAGATATTCCGGCTGTGGAGCATAAAGTTTGTGATTTTGATGGTCGAATTGATATGGATGTCCCAATAGATATTAGGCATGATTCTTCTATCGATGTTTTAACTCTTCCTGATGAGAGTCAAGAGGATTTTGTTGGATGCTCAAAATTTTTGAAAGTTATCTATTTACAATTATGTGCATGCTATGCCTTCTTTGAATTCAATGAATGCTTGAACTTTGAAATTGTTTATGATTAAGAAAGTACAGGCAATTAACATGAATTAGCATCTTTTTGGTTTAAAATCTTGTTGCTTCAAAAGAAATGAAGACAAGGTGATTATGGTGTTTGATACATATGATTAAATGATTGTTTTGAGAAGTCTAGTTGAAGACTTTAAATTTAGCATTTGTTGGAAGGCAACCCAATATAATGAATTCTACTTTCTATTATTATTCTTTTTATTTTATTTTATTTATCTTTTTTTTTTTTGTGGCCATCTCTTAGCCTCAAATTTCTGACCAACACCCCTCCCAATTTTCATTATAGAAAAATAAAGTGTAATTGAAAGTGTTAAAGAAAGAACTCCACATCAGAATCAGAGACAAAAACTAGGGGAGTACTAGTTCCCTTATCTCTTTATTGACTTTTACAATATTGAGGATAATGTTTGATTTAAGTGTGGGGGGAAAGGATATAATTTTTTTTGCTTATCCTCTTATGTAATTGAAAAGAAATTTTTGGCAAAATTTGAAATTTTTGTATTATTTGGGATTGATATTAACTTTAAACCTTCCCCATTTTAGAGAGTATTATTGGAAAAAAAGATTAAAATAGAAAAGAATGTTTCAATTAAGTCTCTAAACCTTGATTTTTTGTATAAATCTTAAGATGGACTATGAGAATAGAGAGTAGTTTGTAATATGATCAACAAATTATTAGTTTATGAATATTTTTGCTACATGATTTCTTTAAGAAATTGGATTATGATCTTTTCTGGCTAAGTAAGCTTTTGTTTAGATATATGAATCAGGTGCCAAAAATATATATAAAAAGAAAAAAAAAGTAAAAAAATAAAGAATAAAAAACACAGCTCCAATGACTTCTCTAAACATAATTTAGTAACCAGGGGCATTTCATCACCAATGTTGCTACTCACATCAAACAATTAAGTCAAATAAGGCTATGAGTTGGGCTAAAAGCCTCTTGAGGTATCTGTTGGAGTAACTAAGTAACCGGTGCTACATTACCCATGTGCAGGGTCGCGTAAAAATGGGACCTACAACATCTCAAACTAAAAGAAAAAGAAAGTAAATAAAGCAATGTTTTATCTAAGGATCCTTAGTAAATTAAATGAAAAGCTTGGTTAAGTGGAGGCATTTGAATTTTTCTGGAGGAGTTGAGTAGCATAATATTCCTTTACTAATCTTATTGTTGTACTTATTACTTTCCAATCCTTTGATCATAGGACGCTAAGACATGATTACAATTACTTAAGGCTATTAGCTTAGTGAACTATTCTTATAAGAGATTAAATTGAACAAAATTTGATAACATGATCTAAGTATGGTGGTGTGCTACTCTTTGTTTAAAAATTTTGTAAGCAATATTCTTCTTATTCGAATAATGAAAGTTTCTTTCTTTTGCTTGAGGACAAGCAAATGTCCAAGTGTTGGGGAGTTTGATAAGTATATATTTTATAATTAATTAAGTGTAGATTTTAAGATATATTTAATCAAATTTATTAATATTTTGTACTCATTTAATTATCTTTTATATATTTTTCTATCTTTTAATTAATTATAAGATAAAAGGATATTTCGATATAAAATCTACTCATATCTTAATTTATTTTGCAGGAAATATTATAAGATTCAAAGGAGAACAAATATCAATACAATATATGTGTACTATATGATAATCAATAATAAAAAAAAGAGATAAACCAATATATCATGATAAAGATGCGCGCAAGGAGTCAATTTATGCCTGTATATATGCTAGAAGTAGAAAGAGGGAAGTGTGTTCTATTTTTCCAGTTGGTCATGGTAAGACAAGAGTTTTAGTGGAGCAAGATTAAAGTTTGGAGATACAGAAGAGCGATAGCACTGATAAAAATTCGGCATTGAATTTTTGTTTCTTCTTTTCTTTCTCTTCTTTATTTTGTCTTTGATTAGCTATTATTTTGGTCATGACAATGTTCAATTTATGTAGCTAAACCCTTAGTTTTGGATTATTTCGTTTGATTATGGATTAGTGGATGATAATTTTCGTCGTTAATTACTTTAATATTATATTTGTTGATTTAATTGTGTGCCTGATTATCCTGAAATAAGAGGAATTTGATTTGGATTATTTTTGTGTTCTAAAGGAACCTAGACATACGGAATTTAGACTAGACCTTGAATTAAATCGCCTAAAATTAGATTTTCTGATTTAATTTGCTTTTAGGATAGACATATACCTATCGGCCGTATATAGTCTCATTAGGCATGCACTTAAATTAATTCAATTAAGTACTAATCGCCTAAGATATTAGGGATTAACATAGTTGAAATGCCTTTTAGTGGATCAAAAAACACTCTTAGATAAATAAGAGACTTAGACTAGCAAATATAAGTTTAAATGTAATTAAATGAATAAATTAGACATTAAGAAGTAATCAATACTATATAATCCAAGTCACAGCATAAGATTTAGAATCACCCTTAGCCTAAAACGTAGTTAGATTTGATTTCCCCCTTTTTATTATTTAGTTTTGTTCATGTCTTGATTTAAATTGTGTTCACTCAACTTAAGCAAAAGTATAAAGTCATTGCCCAACTACATTGTTGGTACCAAGTGCTCATGGGAACGATATTACTTGATACGGCTCGTGCACTTACGGAGTAATAAAGAATGAGTAAGATATCGTTCTCACAAGGACTTGGTACCAACAATGCAGTTTAGTAATGACTTTACACTTTTACTTAAGTTGAGTGAACACAATTTAAATCAAGATATGAACAAAACTAACTAATAAAAAAGGAGAAATCAAATCTAACTACGTTTTAGGCTAAGGGTGATTCTAAATCTTATGCAGTGACCTTGGATTATTATAGTCTTGATTACTTCTTAGTGTCTAATTTATCCATTTAATTGCATTTAAACTTATATTTGCTAATCTCGGTCTCTTATTTACCTAAGAGTGTCTTTTGATCCACTAAAAGGCATTTCAACTATGTTAATCCCTAATGTCTTAGACGATTAGTACTTAATTGGCTTAATTTAAGTGCAAGCCTAATGAGATTATCTAGGGCCGATAGATATATGTCTATGCTACAAGCAAATTAAATCCAAAAATCTAATCCTACATAATTTAATTGAAGATTTAGTCTAAATTTCGTATGTCTAGGTGCCTTTAGAACACAAAAATAGTCCAAGTCAGATTCCTCTTGTTTTAGGATAATCAGGCACACAATTAAATCAACAATATAATATTAAAGTAATTAACGACGAAAATTATCATCCACTAATCCATAATCAAACCAAATAATCCAAAACTAAGGGTTTAGCTACATAAATTGAACATTGTCATGACTAAAATAATAGCTAACCAGAGACAAAATAAAAAAGAGAAAGGAAAGGAGAAACAAAAACTCAATGCTGAATTTTCATCCGTATTGTCGCTCTCCGTATCTCCAAACTTTAATCTCCCTCCACTAAAGCTCTTGCCTTACTGTCACCAACCAGAAAAATAGAACACACATCCCTCTTGCTGCTCATAGCATATATATAGACATATATTGACTCATTGCATGCGTCTTTATCATGATATTTTGGTTTATCTCTTTTCTTTATTATTAATTATCATATAATACAGATATTTTGTATTGATATTTTGTTCTCCTTTGAATCTTATAATATCTTCTGCAAAATAAATTAGGATATGAGTAGATTTTATATCGAAATATCCTTTTATCTTACAATTAATTAAAAGATAAAAAAATATATAAAAGATAATTAAATAAGTATAAAATATTAATAAATTTGATTAAATATATCTCAAAATCTATACTTATTTAATTATAAAATATATACTTATCAATTGTAGTCAGTTTCCTAAGATTGGGTAAAACTGAAAAAATATTTTAAAGGGTTAAAAACACATAAAAATATTTTAAAGTAATTTTTGGAGCTGAAAAAATAAATTAAGGATAAAATTGTAATCAGTCCGATAACATATTAAGTACAGTTGGAAAAATATTTTAACGGTTAAAAGCACAAAAAAATATTTTAAATTAATTTTTGTAGCTGAAAAGATATATTAAGGGTAAAATTGCAATCAGTCTGATAACACACTAGGCACAACTGAAAAGATATTTTAATTATTCACCCTCATGCCAAACGCTAAATTTGCATAAGCTGGCTTTTAGAGCTTATGGCCAAAAGCTATTTTTCTGTGATAAGTGCAATTGAAAAAAATTGCTCCTAAACACTCTTTTTTTTTTCCTCAATTGGTAATTGGGCTTTTCTCATCCAATTAAGCGTTTTGGGGGCCTAAATGCCCTCCCCAACACTCACTTAATCTCAAAGTGTCATTTTCCCTTTTTTCCAAAGTCATGGAATTCAAAATAGATACTGGAATCTACCCACCACCTCTAGTAAGATTTTTGTTATGAAGTATTGGTATTTTTATTACATATCTTATGCCAATATGGTCAAACTCACAAGTTTAAATAAACTTGTCATAAAAATGTAAATGAAGATTTAGAAACAAGAGACTCTTGGTAAGGGTAGGCACGGACCCGAAACTGGAATATTCAGTTGCTTGAATTCCTGCTGGCTAGTAATATGATCCAAAAAAGATGATGGATATCAGTTGATAGTGTGTGTGTAATAAAAAGAATGTAAATTTGGATTGTGAACTCATATAGTAAACTCATAGGCCCTGTTTGGTACGAGGCACTGGGGGTAAGGATTGACATTGGGTCAGAGATTGAGCCAAATTGTATTGTTAATATGAGGGACTAAAGATAATCTGATATTGGAGGTAGTGGAGTACCAGAAAACTTGGATTGCTCCTCCCCCTTGATATTGGTAAAGTAATGTTGGGATTGGAAAATTTTAAGATAAAATTGTCCCCTTTATATTTTTAGACCAAAGCACTATCATCCTATTTTTCACGTTGCTACTCGATCAATCTCACTTCTCCTAGCTCGTCTCCTCCCCACTTCGTCATCTCTGGTCGCCTTCTTCGTCTCCAATCATCTTCTCTTTCCTCTCCAGTCTTTGCCGGCGGCGACCACCGTCCCTTGTCTCTCCCCTTCTCTAATATTTTTCCCTCTATGTCGACATGAAATTCTCCACCATGTATGATTACAGTTTACAATCTTTGTTTCTGCCAAATTTGCCTTTTAATTTCTCCTTTAATTTTTAAAATAATCTTTAGGAATCTCAACCACTTATTTGGTTCTCTATGAATTAACAAATATGCTTTTTTTTATTCTTGTTCAATATGCTTTTCTCAATATTAAATTTTCACGTATTTGGAATCTCAACCTTACTCAATAAATATAGTTGATGCTTGATATGATACTGTATCCTATATTAATATTTACTCATATTGTATTTATCTTAGAAATATAAATCTAGGACATTTGAATAGATAGGATTAGATAATATCTATATCAAAATCATCAAATATAAAATTATTTTTGTTTTTCTATACAAAATTAGGATTTTCGGCATTTTTTTGACACAATCAGATCATCATTTGGTAATTTCGTTAAAAAAACAAAATCTAAAAATAACACTAAACTACTCAAATGTTAGAACCACAAGCTATAGAGAAGATGGGGTGTCGGAATTTAGAGCTAGATAAGGATATTGTTGTACTTTCATAATTTATAGTAGATTATAAAATAAAATTAATGAGTATTCCTATCAAAAATTACTTGCTACAAAACATAACTTAATTCCCACTCCCAATTCTAGTCTCATTCCCGATCCATCAAAACTTAAGCCCACGTACCAAACAGGGCCATAAGAGTTTATATTTATTAATAAATAAGTGTTAAAAGAACCAACGGGAGTTGGATCTAACAGAAGGGGCTAATCAAAAAGTAGTGAACCAATGTTCGAATCCCTGCTTGGAGGGTGCCTACATTTAATGCCCGACAATACCTCAAATAGGATTGTCAAAAATTGTAAACTCAAAAAGTCAACTCGCGGAAGCCTATTTTCAGAATTGTGAATCTAAATGTATTGTGAATATTAAGATTCATAATCAATTTTAAAGAAGATATTAATGTAATTTTAACATAAAAGAATATCAAAAGTTTGTACATATTAACATTTTAAAGGCAAATTACACTTTAGGACAAAAAAGAAATAAAAAATAAGGTTTTGATTAGAATGAGAGAGAAGGAATCAAGGATTATCATATAAGTAAAAGGAAATTATTAAATGAATCTAGACAAAATCAGAAAAAGAAAGTGAAAAAAGGGCTTTCTAAAGTTAGGTTGATCGATTCTTGCGATTCCGGTTTGTAGTACTTCTGGAATAACAAGATATATGCATAAGTAAGATACATTAACACAATTATATCTTTCTCACATGTCTTTTAATCTTATTTTGAGATATGACTCAGTATTCATAAGTTTTTGACTACCATGATCTGGTATCCGCGACTTAAACTTTTGAAAAAGATTATTATTTGGCAAATTATGTTGTATCTTATCCAATATACATACCCGTATCAGTACTTCTTAGCAATTATAATTTCAATTTATATCATATTTTAAATAATTAATTTAGATCAGGTTTAGGTTACAAGATTATTTCCTATTTGGTGAGATTTCCTTATTTTATAGTCTATTTTACTTGAAAAAGGACTTGAATTCTCCCCAGTTCCGGAGTTCCACTTCCCTGCAGCTTCCGTAGGAGCTACTTTAGCAATAGGTGAGTTACTCATTTACAAGACGAAACTCCTCTCCCTCGTTTCCTTCGCGTGACACAGTCAATTCTCCACGATTAATCCAAATACCCCTTGAACTACCCCAAAAGAAATCAGCAACTTTTCTCCGAAATCATCACACCTTAGGAATAGCCATAATGACATGGTAACGCGTAGCTTCCAACAAGAGACAAGGTATTGGCTCTCACTCTCCCGTGGTGTGAACGTGATGAATATTGCTACAAACGCAACTTCATCAAAGTATTTTGAGTATGCTATAGGTGAAAGGCAACAAGTTCAGTAGTTTGGAATGGCTGCAGCTTAAGCAACCAACGGTTGAGCATAATATAACTAAGCTAAAGATATATAGATATAGGGATCACCGATCACCCCACTTCCTCATAATAAGGACCAAGTCCTGTAAGAGGTATCGAAATTATTCACAAAAGTATAAACTACAATTTCATACAAAACTCTGCGAAAGGTGACTCCGTATTTCATGCTATATGATACAATCTGTATGTTACCAAGCTATACAAAAAGGCCCTCTCATATTTCATCCCCCCTTTGCCATTCCAAGCTCAACATGGCAACAAATTGGGCAACCAGCCACCATATCTCTTGTCCAAAACATGCAGACCCTAATCACTACACAAGACTCAGGCCATTGCATCTAAGTAACCTGGTAATAGTTATCAGGGATAGAGAATATGAGGGTATACTGAGCTACTACTGGTGCTGGCTTGAGCACCAAAGCTTAAAGTTGGGTGCAGAAGCTCTGCCTCAGGAAAAGAACCATTCGATGGCACTTCGAGCAGCAGGTCCTGATCACCACTCTCCTCAACAAAATTGAAAGAGTCCAGCATGACGGCCTCACCATCAGAAGGCAAAGTAAATAGGCTTTTTGGACTGAAACAAGAACCATATTCTTCAGCTCCCTTGCCCTCACAGCCAACCTTCATCATCACCCTTTTAGGACTCCTCATCGTTGTCTTTAATTCTAAGATTTGCAAGATCAAAGTTGAAAAGGGTAAATATTGATAATATAGAGTCAGACCAATGGTTGCTGAGGGCATTGATTAGTCCTTTCAGTATTTGCAAGGTCTTAGTATTTCTTAGATTTTAAAGCAGACGAACAAAATTGAAGCTAACCTGATAAATTTTTACTTTGGTTGTCATGATATCTCTTGATATTTGCAGCATTACTAGATGCAGTGCCAGAAGAACCCAAAGCAACAGATTTTCCAGCTTTGTTCTTATTTTTCTGCATCATATAAGGATGTGGTGACCAATAAGCATCTGTAGCAAAAATTTACCAACAAAATTAATGGTTCCAAATAAAATGAAAAACTTGTAAGAACCTTAAGTAAGTTATAATGTTCCACCCATTTTGATTTTGACATATTGGATAAAGCTAGCCTTTTCAAAGTCCTGCAGTCTTCAGGTTTTGTCCCTGATAAGGAGATATCAAAGACACCTTCTGCAAGAAGCCGCTGAAAATAATTAAAGTTCTCCTTGAATTGAAAGCTACTGAACATGCTTTTCAGGCTGCACAAACAAAAATACAGATATCAATTTGAATTTAGTCTCAACTTCATATATTTTGAAGTATTACATCTTTACATGACATGATATCTAATCTAAATATGCATCTTTTTGTAGTCTGATGCATTGTCGTGTTGAATAAAATGGCTTTAATTCTCTGAGAAGTTAGAAGGGCGTTTATAGTGATTTGCATTCTGACAAGCTATTTACACGAAAAATAAATATTTGAAGCTTTTCTCTAAGGAGTCTAACTTACAAACAACATCAAAACAGTTTGATCAAAACATATATCAAATATAGATGAAATAGATTCTAACCTATCAGGAAGTTTAGTAGTATCAACTGCAGTGAGACACTGCAGTAACTGTTGCTGCTCTTCATTTGTCAAGGTCCTCATAAATTCATCATAGTTAATGACATCCTGTGTCAAACGTGAATAGCAATTGCATTTCACTTGAATGAATATGATCATCTATGAAAAATACATATAATTGGAAATGTAAAGCCTCTATGAATATATAGAAAAAGACGAGTGAAGACTTATCAACATGACTAGATGAGTGAATTATACATGGAAAAGGGAGCAATGCCCATTTTCCAATGGAATTTGGCATCACAAATGCAAGTTCTATCTTGAAAGTTGTTGCAGTAATTATACAAATGAGGACACTAATAAAAGTTCATAAAATGCTTATACATCAAGTGTGCGTGTCAAAACACTTCAGTAAACTTTCACGGAACAAGAAATTGAGTGGAATTGAAATGGCTGATTGCAAAAACATTTTGTGTATATACATGCCTCATGGCAAAATTTTTCTCGATTAGGCTTTTCATAGTGCAATGAAGGGATAGAAAGGAATGTGACTTACATTTAAATCTACCGAGCACAGTGGCGACGTATTTCCAAGAATTTGAACCTTATCATGTTGAGTCTTGTCCCTGAAATTCCATAATAAATGAATAATAAGATAAAGCACATGTTTTTAGCCCCTAAAATGAAAAACCATAGCATTGTGACATTTTTCCTTCTTTTTGTTTTGTTGTTTGTGTTTGTGTGTGTTGGGGGGGGGGATTTTCTGTTAACAAAATGGATCAGCTGTTTAGGGGAGGAACAGGTAAATTAAATTCTCTATCAAGATAAATAATTACAGTCATGTATAACTGACTATAAATTATGCAGGGGTGTAAACTAGTGTCCAAAGAACTTGCCTCTTAAGTTGCTCTTGCAGCATTCCTTGGCCAGCAGAGCTCCTGATCTTTTGAACCCCCAGAGATGGAAAATTCACACCACCATACCCATTATGCACATAAGCGGTACCAGAACATGAATACGCCTCACCAGTTGGGCACTGTTTGTTATCAAATGAAAGAGAGCTGGCCTCAGACTCTTCTTCACGAGCTATAGAGCTCGGGTGCCTAATAAGAACGCTTCCATGCCCTATCTCAACAGAGACCATTGGTGTTTCACTTTCGAAAAGAAGATCCTCTTCAGAGGATGCTGAAAAATAAGACCGTTGTTCATGAAGAATAGTGTACAGATCTTTTGTAAGCTTCTCAACAGAAGATTGCTTTGGACGACCCACACATGTCCTCTTCTTTGAAGGCACCATGGCATCCCAGACAATTGACTGAGCAGGACCTAAATAACACCATAAATGCTATGCATATCAGAATTAAATGTTCATATTCAATGAAAAAGGACATGATATGGAAGCCATTGGCACTAATGAAAATCTAAATTAATCTTATGCCATTTGAACTTTTATATTGCGCAGGATGAGTCTCTCACAAACCCAGTGTTGGAACAAAAGCTTAAATCATTAATATCATGCTCACAAAATTTACATTAATAAATTGTTTTCCACTCCATCAATATCTTATAACTATCATGAATGATCTATTTAGACATAATTAACTACATATTTATCATTGTCTAAGTTTTCTAAAACTCAGGTGAAAAGCTTAGTATTATGAATTCTTATAATCAACAACATGACTAACAAACATTACACCCTACAACAAGACACTGAAAAGAGTAAGTGCACCAAGTATTACATTGGTGTCGAATAATTCTTCCTCTACAATCTACAGATAAAAGACAATCCATATCAAAGTGAATTTGGACCGTATTGAGATAATTAGAGCTTAATGGTGGAAATATACCGAATCACCTCAAGGAACCTTTTCATCAACAGAAAAAGCACTCTCAAGTTAGAAGCAAATTTCGCTCATCTTCTTACATGTTAACCATGGCATTTTAAGTACAGAAAATCCGCCAATTTTTCCTTTTTTTCTCCTCCCCTCTCTTCTCATCCACTTCTTGATGATGCCCATAATATATCTGGACTGGAAATTTTATTATTTATACTCTTTTCAATTGTATGCCTGGTGCTGCTACAATCAATGGTGAAGAAACCATCTTCCAATAAAGTTAGTGCATAGTAAACATCCAACCTGTCAAATCACTGGCATCAGTACCACCAAATTGAGCGCAACTCTCTGAGTTAGAGATAGCTGATCCTGAACTTGATCTATTACTTGTATCTTCATCTGTAGCCTTTCGAAAACCTTGGTTGTAATCAAGGCCAGCCACTCCAGTAAATAAATCATCTTCATTCAGCTTTCGTTTAGACAATTTCACTTCTTTGTTCTTATTTAGTGATATGCTCTTTACCCTTGAAAACCTTTGATCCTCACAATCATCAGTATCTGTCCGAGCATGTAATGGAGTATAATTTGCAAGCGTTCCCTTTGTCCTCCATCGAGAACCACAAGCATTGCATAATACTGGTTTCTCCGGTGGGCCATTGCGCCAAAGTGGTGTGCCTGTTATAATTCTCAATTGTAAAAAATATATACAAATCAACAACTCTGCAAACAGTATTACATGCATCCTGGATTGCTTGGATAATTTACTAGGAGCCATAGATCCCATTTGCGATGCATAGAATAAAATATAGAGGGAGTTTTCTCATAGGCAAGCCAAAGCTTAAACCTTTTAGAGTGAAAGAGTCCAAGTTATTGGCCAGCAGCTTAAAAATAACTGTTAAGTGGAAGCTTTTTAAATTAAAACTTTGATCTTTTAATGGTCCAAGCTTTGATGCAGCAGCAGTAGCAGCAACAAGCTACTTAATAATTCAAACCTGGCAATGTTGATCCTTATATGACTCTCAGAACATGGTATCAGTTCTTGTAGAATATACAGCCTATCATTAGAAAACTGGGATAATGTAGAATTTACAAACCCTCTATATCATTTTCTCTTCTTCTATTTATTTTCTTTCTTTTTTCATGCTTTTCAGGATCAATTGTTTGTCTGGAATCAAAGTTCTTTCAGCAACCCCCTTAACTGAGCTAACAATGAGGTAGTGACAGTAATATAATCCATTTTATGAGGATATTGTTAGATTAATAGAAAGATATATTATAGATCCTTCATATAAGTTCCTAAAACAAACTAGGACTAATCAGGAAACTGATGTTGCTCCCAATGAAAAAGGACTAATCATCTTTGACATGCTACTAAGCTGAACTCAATAAACAACTTTGAGGTTGAGCTAGCATCATCTTTAAGCATTCCTTACATAGGGAACTTGCAACGTTTGAAGTGTTCAATATGTTGTTGCTATTGAAAGATGTGCTCAATTGATTATGATAATCAAAGGCAGCATCCTCTTTGTGAGGAAAACAAGGAAGACGCTAGACGGTCCATAGACCTCGAGCTGATGCAGAATGCTGGTAATTTAACTGAAATGAATAGCAGCAAATACCGAGCCTCCCTTGAGGCATAAAAGCTAAGGGACTCTAAATGAAACAATCACTCAGCCCTTTAGGGGATTGCAGAACCGTACTTAATGTGATTGCAAGGTGCTACAGTTTTTTGACAACACACATTAGCAAATACTTCAGCAGTTGAAAATGTTTTGAATTTCTAGAAGATAAATATTCCTACCAGGATAAACAATGAACATCTTGAAGGCTATAAGTTTATTGTGAGCAAAAACAATTGTTTCGGGTTGAGAAAGTTATGATGATATAATAATGAAGAGGCATAATGATGGTTTTCTCTTCAATCAATTAAGAAGAGAACTTTGACAAGTATGAAGGATATATACAATGCTTGGACAGAGACCCTCTGATACAATGAGAAAGCGCTCATACAGGAAGCAGCAAGAACTTAATGAATGTGAATGCCTTTCAGAATTCAGAATAGGATTTAACAATGGCATTTTTCAAAGAACAAATGTCTTCCTTCCTTTTTTTTTTTCTCTCCTTTCAATTTCACATAATCCAGATGGAAACAAGAGAACAGTGGCTTGACTAATTTTCATAAACACCTTAAGTCCTTAACAGATATGTTTTGTCTATCAAGTAGAGAGTTCCATCTGGCATTTTAAAGAATCTGAGCTCAAGTTTGCATTAGTTACGTTTGTTAATGCTTCAAACAGAATTCTGGAAACATTAAAACCGGAAAAAGAGGTAAGTTCAGATTGCGGAAAGTCACGCAAGGAGGAAATGAATAATAATCCCCAGAAATTTCACCTCCAGGAATTCTAAGCAACAAGAAGACTTGAATCAATGAAAGATTACATCCAGAATATAACGAAGAGCACGCCTTTTTTATTCAATTATATTGGCCAGCATAAAATTCCCTTTCAGACACAACTCTCTTTTATCAAAATTACTGGGTGAGGAAATAATTGCAGAATAGTCCGCGTTTGAATAGAGGGAAAACAAAAAGGTCAAAGCTCAAAAAGAAAATTAGAAGAAAAAAATATATATGCATATTGGAGAAACAAGAACTCACTTGTAACTCCACAGTGATAGCAAGGACCTTGCTTTCCCATGTCTCAATGTTTTCCTCAAGTGAAGAAAAGGAAATAGGAAGAAAATTTACAGAAAGGAGCAAATAATTTATTGAAAAAAAAAAAAGAAACGAAAATTTTCTGAAAATATCTATAGTTTTTTCTCTCTACAAGACTCCTGCAGCGAGTAGTATTGGGTATTGAAGGCTTTTTCTGCAGCAAACCCAGAATGATAGTTTGCAGAAGAGAGCAGAAGCCTAGAGACCCAGAAGAGTTATGCTCTATGGTATTTAAGAGAATTCACATAGATAACCACAAATCAACTGGAATAGAAAATATTGATGAGCGTATTTTAGCTAGGAATCTGTACAATCCGATGGAAGAGAAAAGGCCATTGGAGGAATCTCATAAATGGCTGTGAAAAGAGGAAAGGAAGGTGGAATGGAATGGAGAGAGAGGGTGGGAGAGAAGGTCTGTGTGTATGTGACTTCTTTGTTGTGTATTGTATGTGAAGTAAATGTTCAGCTTTTCCTTTTTCTTTGTTTTTTCCCCTCTCCTTCCCTGTCTCTCTCTCTGTTGTAATTATAGATGTTAATCCGAAAGATTTTAATTTTAAAGTGTCAAGATTTCAAGATTAAAACTTTTGAAACTCTTCCTGCCAGAAAAACCCCACAAAAAGAAAGGAAAAAAAAAAAAGAACTTTCATTTGTGTTTGCCCAATGAGGTGGATGAGGGGCAGGGGAATATTATCGCACATATCCTGTTTGACTATGGACTTTTCTGCCATGATCACAAAATCTTCATCAAATAAAATCCATGAGCATTCATCTCCACCATCCATTTTTGGTCCAAACCATTATTTTTTTCCCTTTTAATAATCCATCAAAACAAACAAGTCATTAATAGTGAAAACTTTTTAATTAGAGGAAGGAAAACGGAAGCCCACATTTCAAGCACACAGCAAAAAGAAAAGGGAGGAGAAAGAAACAATGCGAGTCCTTTGGACTTTCCCATATGTTTGTGATTTCTCTCTCATCTTCTTAATGTGACAAGGATACCAAATTCCACAATATTATAATATTCTCATCTACGGTCTACCTGTGCTGTATGAATAATAAATATTTTAGGGCTGCCATGGCGTCACAGACTCAATAATCACCGTTGGATTAGGTCTGTGAGAGGGTTGATGATAAGGGACCCACCAATCCTGACAGGCTTTAGGCATCAACTTTTTTTTTTTTTTTTTAACTTTCACCTTAATTCAATCTTCAGACTTCAATGGTGACCAAAGGAGGTTGAGTTGTGACTCAGCCACATGAATCTCGCATGAAATCACTCAAAGCAAGCCCATGACATGCCTTCCTAATTTCTTTTCAATATTTTTATCAGAATATAGAAACATCTATATTTATTTATAATTATGAGATTGGTTAAAGTATTTATTCTACAGATAATATTAAGAGTAAAGCGTGGGGAAACAAAGACAGAAAACAGTGTGGCCATGATACATAGTGGGTATCTGATGAATTTGACTAATTTGGTGCCTAGTGATTTTGGTTTGCTCTTTAATTTTATCTTTACCTTTTTTTTCCTCTGTTGAAAACACAAAAAAAGGAAAGAGTGGTTAGGATTGGAGAATGAGATGGTAAGTGGGTGAGAGGAGAGAAAGAGTGGTGTGTTTAGTGTTGCTTTGTGTAAAGGAAGAGAGAAATTGGTCCAACCCAACACACAAACACACAACATCATGATATCATGCAATGGAACGTTGTGCAAGGAGAGGCACGACATGATACCCTCTTTGGTTTTTTTTTTACAAAGGACATTTTTTTTATACTAGCGGTCCTTAATATAAAAAATAAATCCTATATATTTAAAATTTATAATTATTATTTTTATCTTTATCTTCATTAAATACATATCATTCATTCCCTTTGCAATTAATTTTTATTTAGGATTAAAGGGTAAATCTATTAATGATGTTTTAAGAAAAGAGCATTTGACACAATTATCTTTTAGAAGGGGCAAAAATACCAATGAACAGTTAAAAAGGGGCATCCACCACAAAAACCGTTAAATCCGTATTAACGGCGTTAAATCATAAGAGAAGAAAACCCCTAAGGCGTTAGTACGGATTAACGGTTTTTGTGGTGGATACCTCTTTTTAATTGTTCATTGGTATTTTTGCCCCTTCTAAAATATAATTATATCAAATGCTCTTTTATTAAAACATCATTGATAGATTTACCCCTTAACCCTTTTATTTAATACATCTCATATATATTCTATCTAAACAAGGATATAACTGGAAAGAAGGATATATAAATTATACATTTATTATTTTTAACTAATATTTTAAATCACGATAATTGTTATTTATAAAAAGAATGGGAGGAGGGAGTAATAAATAAGGCTAGCATCCGATTATAGGTCGGGTGTTGTGAACCGTTGGATTGGTCTCCACCGGCTTTTATCAAAAGATGGTGATTTGTGACCCCCAAAAGAGGCCAACCTCCATCCTCCTTCACAATCATCCTTCCTAAAAAGGTTGTTCCAAGGAACATGTCCCGAATTATTAATATCATTTTGTTTCTTTTATTGTTGTTGTTTCGGATATATTATTATTATTAAATTTCCTCCTTGAGGTGGGCTGTGCCTTTTAGGATTAGGAATTCATTTAATAAATTATAAAAAAGAAATAAGCAACTAATCAGATCTCGCATCAACACCACCCCTCCCCTGTCCCCCGCCCTAATTGCCAACCCAACTTTCTATTATTTTCCTCTTTAAACCGTCATTTCATCCCCACGTTCTATTCCCTGTTCTATTACTATTTAAAATATATTAATATTTTTTGCCAAATATTTAACATATTAATGTTGATACATTATAATATTCATCACAATTTAACTGCGCCGGTTATTTCAAAACCAATGCGGAGAAAATTAGGGCATGTGATGGTTTTCTTATTTTAAATTACTCTCTCTAGTTTTTAATGTACATAATACTTATTTACCTAATTTGATTAGATTAGCAAAAATATTTAAGTTAGATAATATAATGGAGTATGTTTTTTTCTTCTAAAACACCTTAATCATCTTCCTTAATTCTCCATGTTTTTCTTACATGATTATTATTAAAGGAGTATCAATAACGGTAAATTAGGAAAAATTAACGAATATAATAAATAGGTCTTATATTTATGATCAAAAGTAATTCACTAATTAGGTCCTACATTGAGGATAGATGGAGTAGTTATTACTTATTAAAAAACCTAAAAAAAATGTTTTAAAAATCAGAACATCATTTTTATATCTTATTATTTTTTGTTTTACAATATTATAGAAAACGCAAAAAAAAAAAATCCATTCATAACAATCAGGCTAATAAATCAAATTATTATTTCTCCCTTCAACTTATCATTTTAGATATGTTTTTCAAAATAAAAATTCAAACAGATTTGTTTTTTTTGAAAACATTTTGTTTCAAAAACGTTTTTTAAAAAAGAAAAAATACTCTACAAATGGTTCCAAGAACATAAGAATAGATAATAAAATAAAGGAAGCCCTTTTTTTAACTGCAATGGTACCCTTCATTTTTTTTTCTTTTACCTAATGGAATGCTTAATTAAATAACTTATCATGTATTTATTCAAAGAAAGAGAAACACAAATCTTTAGAGGCTGGTTACTTTTTTCCTCAGATATAATCAATATGAGGTGCATAAAAAATCGACATGAGGATTTTGTTAATTCAGCCAGCGTGCCCTGCTGATACATCACTAATGATTGTATAATTTTTAAATAAATATAAATTATTTTGCCAATATTGTGAAAATATAAAAATTAGGTTTTAGTATGTGTTTGGCAAATCTCCAAACCATGGTTTCAAATCATGATTTGCTCAATTCGAGATAAAACTCCTCTCACACACTTACCTCATAAGTCATAAAAACTATTAAAAAAAACTAATCCAAACACACACGACTCAAAGCATAATCAGGCTCCACGTTGAGCCACTGTCAAAACTGAATTTATGTTTTGAGCAGGAGTTTTTTTAAAAAATAAACATAAAAACAATAATATAAATTAAGGAATAAGGATTAAGGAACAGCCAGGTTCAAAGGTGGGCCCTATTAAAATTTAAAACTCATAACTGCTTGTTCTAGATCTTCCTCCACTGCTTGTCTTGTCTCTTCCCTTTGCAAGGCAATGATCGCAAGTGTCTGATCTCACGGTAAGATCATTATGCACTATCCCAATTAATTTTAATATAGTTGATATATTTATTAATTACTTTAGAGTATAATTTTTAATACCAAAATAAATCACATTATAATAAAACCGTATCATCTAGTGCCAGTACAAAGATGGCACAAAAAAATTCTAGATCTAGTATGATAGCCGAGGGACCTCTCAATTTCTCTTACCGTACACTTCCCTCCACTTCGTTATATTTATCGTCAGATTAACTTTAAACGATTGATATTTAATATTTTTTAAATATATTATCATAATATTAAATAAAAAATATATATAAATAAATTTAATTATTCAAATCTGATATAATTAGTTCATGTATTTATATTTTTATTAAAGTATTATATATAAATATATATATTTATGTTTATATGTTTACTTTTTATAGGATATAGAATACGGTGAGAATAAAAAAATTGACGAAAGTGGATAGTAAAGAAAATAAAGAGATCCCTCTTCCCTAGTATGGTATATATATTTATTCTCAGTTCTATAGTTATGTAAATTATATGAATAAAAACGATTTTAATGTGTTATCTAAAGTTAACTCAAATTTATAAGGGCCCGTTTGGTACACTGGAATTGATTTTGATGAAAATGGATATAGAAATGGGGTTTAAAAATGTGTTTGGTATGTTATGGAAATGAGACATATATTTTATACGAGAATACGAAAATACCCTCTCTAAAAACCCGATCTCCACCATCATCGAAACCCAGCATCTTCCACCCTTTCAGATATCAATTTTATGGTTCAGAAATCAAATCCAACAATCAAGGTAAAAATCAAATCGGGAAAAACAAAGGCAAAAGTGATTATATTTTTTCTTTGGCTGAAGACCAAATCGGAAAACTGGGAAGAAGACCAAATCGGAAAACAGACTCTGCACCAAATTGGAAAACTGGGAAGAAGACCAAGTCGACTAGATCTACAGAGATGACGGTGAAGGTCGATGAAGTATATGGGTCTGAAGAGAGAGGGAGAATCAAGGACCTATCAACGGTGGGTTGCTCGGAGGAAGCCGTCATCGTCGCTATAGCTGTCGAAGTGAGGGTCTGAAAATGTTGCCTCTGCGAGCAGTGGACGCTGGCACTGGAAGGATGAGGGAGATCGTGGCGTGATTTTTGGCAAGGAAGAGGTGAAGGTTGAAAATGGAAATAAAGGTATGGAATTATAATTCTTAGGGTGTTAGCATGGAAGCCATATTCAACTGTTTAGATGGATATGGAAATGGAATTTCTCCAAATTTCAGTGTACCAAACATACACAAAACATGGAATTAACCTCAAATTCCATTTCCATAGGTTCATTTCCATTGTACCAAACGGGCTATAAAGGTAAAGTAGGATGGGGGCAGATATTAAGAGGTTAAATTAAAAAATAATAATGGGACATATGCCATTTGTACGTCAAAATGACTGAGGTGCAGATAGAAATCATGTGCGGAGAATTATATTTATTTTCACTGCAGGTCATATTAATGGGAAATCGCTGGTAAATACTAAATAAGCAAATTAATTTTTCTTTGCCACCAACACATATGAGATACCTAATTGTCATTAAAATTGAACTTAAAAAGACTACAAAGCCCTTAGTTTGACGACAACATTTTAGGCGGGAGGGAGGAAGGAGAAAAGGCAGAGGAACTCGATGTTTGAGTACAATGTAGCAGATCCAATCTTCGTCAAACAAGCCTTCCATACTCCTTCGGACGCCGCCCACCATTGTCTGCCGTCTGCGGTTGTTCTCGGGCAAGCAGTGAAGAAGGTCGGAATCCTAGGGATTTTTCTACTCCCAAAATCTGGTGAGAATGATTTGCTCAGTTTGCCTTTGCATCTCGATTTTAATTTGTTCCCCGCGTCATCAGGTTGTTCTTGCATTCCACACTCCTTCGGACGCCGTCCACCATTGTCTACCGTCTGTGGTTGTTCTCAGGCAAGTAGTGAAGAAGCTTGGAATCCTAGGGATTTTCCTACTCCCAAAATCCGGTGAGATAATTTAAAATGCCTTACTTACTAGCAATGTTCATGCTTATATGGTGCTTTCTAAAATAAATCAACAGGATGGGGCTTTTGAATTTAATATGGTTTAGTGGAAGAATTTTCCTTTATAAAGAAGTGAATTTTAGAGTTAGTAGAGCTCTCTAAAGAGATAAAATTCAGTTGAAACTATGCTGAGTTTCTTGTCTTGAACCCCTTCAAAATGTAATTGGAGCAAGCTTATTATAATGGGAGTATTTTTAGATGTTATGGACTGTTTGAACTATACTGTACTCTGTTTTCCTTTTATGCTTCGTGATATATCATTAAGAACCTTCAAATCAACCCATGACAAATACTCTTAAGACTGTGGTTCACTGTGCTGGATGACAAAATCAGGATTTGTGCATGGCTTTACACTTCTGTTTGGTAGCAAGTCAAGTTTCAATTATGTAAGCCTTTTCCCCTTCCAACTCATTAGTTTTTACTTTTTGCTTTTTGCAAAGGGAGAAGAAAAATTTGCATGACTTAAATGGTGTTTTTGTATTTAATGTCGCTGAAAGAGAGTTTCTAGACAGACCAACAGCAAGGCTGATAAAAGAATTTGATAGCATAAAGGGTAAGTGTTGGGGCTTGTTGGGGTTGATATATCATATTGAAAATCAGAATAATAAATCAAGCTGATCTAACAATTTCTCTTGTTAATCTTTGCTTTAGTTTGAGATGAGATTTACATAATATAAAACTTTGCTTATATCTCCCCTTCACCAGTCAAATTAGAAGTGAACCAAATCATTAAATTCTTAGCTCACCAGTTGACTTTCATGCATACTTTGCATTGATTTAAATTAAATCCATATATGATATTAGAAAGAGAGATTACTTGGGATCCTGATCTTACTCATTACCCCCAAGTTTGTATTTGTTCACATGTGATTGGGCTACAAAGGATATGAGCGTGTAAGCCTAGTGGCTCTAGCTCACTTAACAAGATAGATACATTTTAATTTCAAGGAAGGTACCATTTACTTGATTTAAACCTTATGTCTCTCAGATTGTGATTATGTGTTTGCACCTGTGGTGCGGGATAATCATTGGTTTTGTTATGTGTTTGTGAAGAAAGAATTAACGATATATTTACTTGATTCATTGCTGCCCAACTACAATTCTCCAGGTGGGGCATATGCACTGAATGAGCTGCACGATAAAGGACACAAAGTGGTATTGAAACTTGTATCTAATCAAAGTGTGCAATTGTTTTATTGTCATGCACAAACTTACTGGCTCTCAACTTTGCAATTTGTCAGAGCAAACATTTTGTGATTTACTCGCACACCTGAATCATGATCTCTATGGACACAAGCCTGCATTTGATTTTAGATTTGGTGTTGTTCAACAGCAGAACAATGTGTGAGTTAGTGAAATTGTTGGATACTTTTGTATGTATAGATGTATCCATTGTATGTTAATGTTTTGCTATTTATTTCTGTCTAGATGGGACTGTGGCATGTATGTGATATCGTGGCTGTAAATATGGGAAAATATTAGAAGGCATGACTGGAACAATTTCACAATGCTTGATGTGAGTAAATTTTTACTTTACATGTTACAATATGATTGAATCTAACTTAAAACTTTTATGTTCAGGAAGACATGGATCAAAAGAGGGTGGATGTGGTGTGGTGGCTAGCTACCCATGTGAAGAACAAATATCGTGAATGGATAATGCATAACATTGAAGTTTGGAGATATAAGAAGAAGACAAAGTGTCATTAATGCTTTAACTACTTTAACTAGGGACGTTTGTATTTCGTTTTGCAACAAACTAAACTGTCTGTATATATATGACTTTGTTAAACATTAGATCATCCAAATGTCGATAAAGTTTAACATACGTGCACAACATGTTCCTTGTGTGCAAAACACGATCTTCCGTTTTATGTATTTGATATTCCATTCTGTGCAATTGAGCTTCCATATTGTGTAGTTGATCTTCCGTTTTGTGCAATGATCTTCCATGTTGTGCAATTACTCTTCCATGATGTGCAATTGATCTTCCATGATGTGCAATTGAGTTTCCGTTTTGTGCAATTACTCTCCCATGATGTGTAAAGTATGATCCATTGTGCCAATGATCTTGCATTGTCATATACTCTTTCATAATGTGCCAATGATCTTCCTTTTTGTGCAATTGATCTTCCATGAAGTGTAATTGATCTTCCGTTTGTGCAATGCATCTTCTGATTCATGTGTAAAGGATGATCCATTATGCTAATGATCTTCCATTATATGCAATTACTCTTCCATGATGTGCAATTCATCTTCCATGATATGCAATTGAGCTTCCGTTTTGTGCAATTACTCTCTCATATGCAAAGGATGATCCATTTTGCCAATGATCTTCCGTCTTGTGCAATTGATCTTCCATTTTGTGCAATTACTCTTTCATGATGTGCAGTTGATCTTCCATAGTGTAGTCGATCTTCTGTTTTGTGCATTTACTCTTCCATAATGTGCAATTGATCTTCCGTTTTGTGCAATTACTCTCCTATGTACAAAGGATGATCCATTGTGTCAATGATCTTTTATTTTGTGCAATCACTCTTCCATTATGTGCAATTGATCTTCCATGATGTGCAGTTGATCTTCCATATTATGTAGTTGATCTTCCGTTTTATGTAATTACTCTTCCATGATGTGCAATTGATCTTCCATGATGTGCAATTGAGCTTCCGTTTTGTGCAAATACTCTCCCATGATGTGCAAAGGATGATCCATTGTGCCAATGATCTTGCATTGTCATATACTCTTCCATGATGTGCCAATGATCTTCCGTTTTGTACAATTGATTTTCCATGAAGTGCAATTGATCTTCCGTTTGTGCAGTGGATCTTCTGATTCATGTGTAAAGGATGATCCATTGTGCCAATGATCTTCCATTATATGCAATTACTCTTCCATGATGTGCAATTACTCAGGGATAGGTGTAGGTGCACAAAACGGGAGATTAGTTGCACATAATGGCTATCACATGTGAATCTCCATTGCAGAATCATTATTCCAGCAACATTCAGGTAACAAAACCGATTACACGCAATACACGATACACAATACACAATACACAATATACAAACTCCCATCAACTAATATCAAAAACTTCACAATAATGGCCAAACTCATAATATCTAAGAAACCCCCAATTATATTTACTATTTCCTTACTCACACACAGAGCAATGCACAATACTAAGTTCCACTAGCAATATAGAAATCATCGCCTCCATCAAAAACTGAAATATGAAGAAGGGCTTCAAAGTGATCTATCGACTCCACAGTGATGGACCTCCGGCGGACGCCACAGTGATCGACAGCAACAACAGAAGACTTGCATCACCGCAATCCGCCAAACATGATAACTGAACAAGCCACTGTCATTAACTTTAATCATTTGCTTCTACCTCGTGTGATCTTTTCAAACTAAACTAAGGGCTTTTTTGTCTTTTTAAGTTCAATTTTAATGACAGTTAGGTATCCCATTTGTGTTGGTGGCAAAGAGCAATTAATTTGCTTATTTGGTATTTATCAACGATTTTCCCAAACATATTAATTATTACTGTTTTCAATAAAAAATAAAAATAGATAATTCATTTTAGCTATACGCTGATATTCTAGTTCTAGTAGATAATTGGACTTGAACGTTGTATGACATTCTATTTATATGGTATTGAGTGAAAAAATAAGTAATAAAATATGAGACTTAAGTATATATGATTCGACATATTGATACAGCAAGTAATATGGGTAAAAATACTGCAATAATGTGGCACTTTTAAGAATAGGGTTAAGGTGCAAATTTACCAACGAAGTTTTGTTCGAGGAGCGTCTGGCACAAATATTTGTTAGAATGAGCAAAAATACTAATGCACAATTAAAAAGGGGCATTCACCACAAAAACCGTTAATCCGTACTAACGGCATTAAATTATAAAAGAAGAAAACCCCTAACGGCGTTAATACGGATTTAACGGTTTTTGTAGTGTATGCCCCTTTTTAATTGTTTATTAGTATTTTTGTCCCTTCTTAATTATTCATTGGTATTTTTACCCCTTCTAAAAGATATTTGTGTCAAACGCTTATCGGACAAAACTTTATTATTAAATTTAAACTTTAATCTTTAAGAATATTGTGGTTCTTTTCTTGAAACCCCCTCACCTAAAAATCAACGATGTCGTTCTCCATTCGTTTTGTTTGTTTATAATAGACAGATTATTGCATCAAACAGTAGAAGAGACCACATGCATCAATATTTGTTTAGTCGGATTTTTTTAAAAAAAATATTCCAAATAAAAACAAAGATGTGGGAATTTACCTTTGTGAGGTGACTAAGCCTATGTTTGGTATCATATATTTTTGGACAATAAATCTTTATTACGCAAATCAAGATAAAACTCATCTCACATACTTATCCCGTATACCATGAATCATAATTTATAAGTACTTATTGTCTAAAAATAAGCTATTCCAAACTAACACTAAATGGACAAGTATTGAAATAATACGGAGGGGATTGCGTGAGAGAGTGAATGGTGAGAGGGATTAGAATATAATTAACGATAAGGATTAATTAAAAAGAAGGAATCTGAGGTTTTTTAATTTGGTTGAGATTTGCTTTGTGGTTAAGAAGCATTGGTTAAAGCTTCAAATCATGTTTGTGATATGAAATTGAGAGAAGTGTGAATATTAGAAGGAAAGAAACAACCAAATCATTATTTTTAGGCTAAATTATCTAAAATTCCTATAAACTTTGGGTTAGTTGCATATAACCCCCTAACATTTCAAATTTTAAATTTAACCTCCATAACCTTTCGTTTTTTAACTATTAACCCTATGTTGTTAAACAACCATTATGTTTTTAACGGAAAATGTCACATCAGATTATGAGATGACATGTGTCATCCTACGTGATGTTCTGTATAAATTACTAATTTCATAAAACCCTTCTGAATTTTGATCAATTACAAATAATCCCCTGACATTTCAAAATTTAAATTTAATTCTTTTAAAATTTTGATTTATAATATTAAACCAGATGTCATTACTTTCTATCATTTTAATAAATTTATTAAAATTTTTACTATCATTTATTAATTAAAATAGTTCTTTTGTATGGAAAAAACTAGAAGAATAATATTTAAAATATATATATAAAATAAACATTGAATCTCTAACTAAAAAATATATATGCATTATTAATAAAAAATTAATGAGGACAAGAGATATCCTCTAACAAAAATTTAATATTTAAACTATCAAACTCAATCATCACAATGATATATTTAACACAGATAATGACAATTTTATGCTATCGCTCAATTAACCAAAAAAAAAATTAAATGATATAAAAATGATGATATTTTTATTTTTCTATTTTTTAAATATTATTATTCTACTTTTTTCCATACAAGAAAACTATTTTAATTGACAAATGATAGTAAGAAACTTAATAAATTTATTAAAGTGATTAAAGTAATAACAGCATGAGGTTTATTTATTATAAATTAAAATTTTAAAGGAGTTAAATTTAAATTTTGAAATGTTAAGGGGTTATCTGTTACTTATCAGAGTTTAAGGGGATTATTTGCAACCGTTCAGAGTTCAAGGGAATTTTACGAAAATAGTAATTTACATAATATGCCACGTAGGATAACATGTGTCATTTCATAATCTGATATGGCAATTCTATTAAAAAGATAACAGTCAATTAACGATAAGGGGTTAATAATTAAAAAAATGAAATGTCAATGGGGTTAAATTTAAACTTTGAAATATCATGGATTGTATACAAATGACCTAAAATTCAGGGGGTTTGTATAATTTAGCGTATTCTTATGCTTATGCTTGTATTGACTCTAATGAGATCATAAATTGATTTAATTAAATCATCCGTTCATAAATCAGGTTCATGGGTTTAAATTAGATACGTTCATTTAGTTCTCTTGATCTCAGCTCCACTCTTGATTAATTGATTACTTAAGAACAATATATATAGCCATATATAATCACTTTAATGATAATTAGATTCAAGTATATAAATGGGCTTGATTTTTTGGAATATAAAATGGATGTTTTTTTTATAAAACATTAAATACGCAGTATGAGGGATTTATTTTCTTCTTCTAAAGATGAAGATAAAAGGAGAGAACCAAACTCATACGTTGTATTTGTTGGAGTGACTAACAAGGAAGGAGCTTTAATTTAATTTCCGTATATTTCGAAGGCAAAAAAAAAAAATCCGTATATTTGAACCCCAAATATTACACAGACAGAAAAAGATATAGGAAAAAATTCGAATTATTAAATAAATTTGTTTTCTGTAGATCAATTATCAGTTAATTAATTATATATAAACCTGTGAGTTGGTGTATTTGAAAAATAGTTAGTTAATTTTAGGGTGATCGGAAAAAGTGGGCTCGTGACTCAGCGACCACTGAATCCGGAGCACGTGGCTTTTAGTTCGGAAGTCCAAACAAGTTCATGAACAAGGAATCCAACAGAAGGGCGACACGTGGTAGGAATCAATTTGTTGGGAGGCCAAGGGATGCAACACCAATCGGTCCAATCGCAAGGCTTTCGTCGGCCGCGTAACATGATTCCATTCACCCCACCCAGTTCACTACAAATCCAATGCCAATTGCCATGCGCCTGTTTGGGACTCAACAGGATAAAAGGTAGGGTTATAGGACAACCTTACCTCGAAAATTTAAAAAAGGGAGTAATTTCGTCATGATCGTCATCTTAGAGTGTGTTTGGAACAGCGATTAACAATTAGGCTTGTTTTAATTGGACTTGTTGTAATATTACTTTTGATAAAAGCTAAATTGTGTCATGTGATTTATGTTTGGATCGATGATTGTCAATTGAGCTTTTGTAAAAATAAAACTTATTTTGATTGACTTAAGCATAAGGGCTTTTGTGATAATTGTAAGATAGAGCGGGTGGAAAAATATTTAAAAAATCAAGTAAATATTAAAAATTACTTTAAAATATTAGGTGCTATTGGAAAAATATTTTAGAGTTGGTGGAAATCAATAAATCAGTATTATAAGTTTTGGATGTTCTTTACTACTAAAAAAAATACATTGAAGGTAAAATTTTAATCAGTCTCCTAAGACTGGATACAACTGAAAAATTATTTTAAAGAGTTAAAAGCACCAAAAAATATTTTAAAGTAATTTTTGGAGTTGAAAAAGTACATTAAAGGTCAAATTATAATTAGGCTGATAACACATTAGATATAGCTAAAGAAATATTTTAAGGGGTTAAAAGCACCAAAAAAATATTTTTAGGGGTTAAAAACACTCAAAAAATATTTTTTGAGTGGGTACAACTAGAAAGTGGGTAAAATTGCAATCACTCTAATAGCACATTAAATAGTGGGTACAACTAGAAAAATATTTTAAGGGGTTAAAAACATTCAAAGAATATTTTTTGATACTACATACTATTTAAAAAACATTTTATGGGAAAAACCAATATTATATAACTAATTTCTAAACAACCTAATTTAGCATAAAATGCCATTAGCTTTTAACAAAAGCTACATTCTCTAGCTTCTCCTAATTGAACTTTCACCAATTGGGCTTTGGCAAAAGCCCAATTGCCAATAGACCTCTCCAAACACTAAAAAAAAAAATGCTTGCTGCCAATTGGGCTTTTGCCTCCGCTAATTGGGCTTATTGGCCTCCCCAAACACACACTTAATTAATTTTTACCCTTAGTTGACCAAATATACTAAGTTGAGAGTCCACATGTCTTCCACATAATTTCTGTTAAGATACAAATTTGTTGCAAGAGTCCATGTCTCTACTTCATTTTTTGTTCAAAGTTAGATTGAAAACTCCCGAGACAAATTTGCACCTTAACAAAAATGATGTGAATGATATGTAGACTATCAGCTCAGTATATCTGATTAACTAATGGTTCAAATTAACTGAGATAACGGTTAAGATAAAATTGCTCTCATTGTTGAGCTTTCAGTGGCAAAATTGCCCCTTAACCCTAAAAGATAAGTCTTACATCACAAAATCACTTAACACAATTTAATACAAACCCACCAGTGGGGATTGGGTTTAGTGAAATAGGTTCATCCCTCACAGTGTAGCGAACCATGGTTCGAATATTTGCTGAAAGAGGTGCATATATTTAGTGTCCAACAACATCTCAAACATGATTGTTTCTAATAAGAAGATATCTGTGCCTAGAAAAAAAAAATTAATATAAACCCTAATCCAAGTAAGCACTAATAATGATAACACTTCCTCAATCAAGTTAAGTCAGATTTAATGTGGATGATCAATAAACTAAAGATGTGAAACTACTTATGAAAGCGTAATCGAGACCATAACAAGAACTGAATTTCGAAAAAAAAAGAAAGGAAAATCCGATAAACTAGACCAGCTTATAACTTTTGTTGGAACGAAGCTTTTATTAAGTATGAAGAAGGTGTGGTAATTTCTTGATCAATCTTCAATCATTTGTGTAACCAGCATCATGCTCCTAATTAATTTTCTTGCTTGCTCACGTGGTTTAATTCTTTGTACTACCAGGGAAAAGAATAAGAGACTAAAATTAGTAGCTACTTGATTATTGTTTGGTAATACTCCCACCATCCCTTGTTATAAGTTCCAAAAAAATGATATTGCTTGGTTCAAAAAAATGATTAAAATTAGTTAAAAATGCTACCTTCTGTCCTCAAGTAGGTAATAAATAGGAAAAATTTTATTAAAGGACCATATGACCAAATTTATTTCAGTTACGTACTAAAATATTTTGAAATTTCACTGCAACATCAAAGATCGAAATGACAGTAAGTTTTGTAGGTAAGAAGATAATAGTACCCCTTGTTTTATTTTTTGTTAAAAAGGTTTATCGTCATTGGAGCTCCGGCTTCTAGTCATCGGCCACTACTAGGTTAGAGCTACCACTATCGGCAAGCCATTGAAACTTCGGTGCCAACCGACCGGAGCTCCAATCACAAGAAATTAACGTATTGTTTGTAGGAGGATTTCACTTGTTTATGAAGAGTTTTACACTTGTTCATGAAGAGAAGAATTATAAACAAGTGAAATCTTCCTATGAACAATACATTAATTTTTTGTGGTTGAAACTTCGGCCGATTGGCACCAGAGTTTCAAGTGGTGGCGGTGAGTGGTCGCCAGAGCTCTGGCACAATCAAACATTTTTAAAAGAAAATGAAGCAAGGGGTAGCATTGTCTTTATTATCTACAAAACTTATTTTCATTTTGTTCCTTAGTCTTGTAGTGAAATTTCAGAATATTCTAGTCCTTGAATAAAATAAATTTAGTCCTGTAGTCCTTCAATGAAATTCTCCCTAATCAACTTGAAGGAAAATTAATTGTTTTTTCATATATATCTTTATTTATAAGTATGTAGGTGAGAGTGAGTAAAATAATAAGAGATAACATATTGAAAAAATTTAATGAGAGAGTATATTAGTTAAGGATAAATTATATAAAAAAAATCATTTAACACTAATACAAACCCAAACTAGATCATATAGAAAATGTCAGGCCAATTAAAAAATTTAGATATTACAATAACAGGCAGAGTATCATTTAAGTTATACTCGTTTATTATCATGCGTGTTTTAATAAAATGATTCTCGAGGAAAAAGAAAGGAGAGTTTCATTATCATGATTTTTTTCTTTTAAAGGGATATTAATTGATTGCGTGTTTGTGCGATATAATTAATTTTTGATGTTTTTTTTGTGATAATAAAAAGTTTAGGTGAGTTGAATCTCGCAGGCTTATTAGAATCAAGGTATGTCTCTGGGCTTAAGCACTTACAAAGATATTTACATATCGCCCATTAATAAGGCTCTAACATTGGCAGTGGGATTTGAACTCATGATCTTATGGGTTATGAGCCAACTCCTTACCCATAAGATCAACCTTTGTTGGTATTTTTTGGTGGTTTTGAAATCCTTGCTGGCTCAAATTTGAAATTGATCAATTTAGATATGTACACATTGTTGTTAAAACCTGAGAGTTGACTATCCGAATTTACCGTTTTTACGTTTTTAGTTTACAAAATCGAATCGAGTTACTAGTAAACTCGTGATCATTGTAAACTCAGTTAAACTCACAAGTTTATGCAATGGATTTACCGTTTTTACGTTTCTAGCTTATAAAATCATGTTATCTCACCCTTAATCTCATGTTAAATTTTTTGATTTGTTCATGCTCAACGGTTTTATGTATAAATTTTATAGAAATTTCTTTATTAAATATGATAAATTATGAATGTTGATGGATTTAATTTCAATTATTTGGATTTAAAATATATTTAAATCAAATTGTTGTTATTTTTTATATTTTAATTATTTTCTTACACACTATTAATACCTATTTAACGGTAAAAACAAACTTGTACAAGTTCCCTATTCAAGTTCAAGATACGAATTTATGCCATTATCACAAATTTATTTAAATTCACTCGTTTGACAACCTTAAATGTAGGAGTCATAAATTAGGGTTAATATAATTTTTTATCCTTGAACTTTGATCCAATTTTGGTTTTGGTCCCTTAAGTTTGAAATATGTGGTTTTGGTCTCTGAAGTTTCACTGGATTTTGGTTTTGGTCCCTGAAGTTTGAAATCGGTGGTTTTGGTCCCTGAAGTTTCACCCGATTTTTGTTTTGGTCCCTCAAGTTTGAAAAGGACTTAGCAACCCAATTAAAAAACCTGACCCAACCCAAAAAATAAAACCAAGTCATTTTTAAACTTGAAGGACCAAAATCAAAATCAGGTGAAACTTTAGGGACCAAAACCACCGATTTCAAACTTCAGGGACCAAAACCAAAATCCAGTGAAACTTCAGGGACCAAAACCACCAATTTCAAATTTGAGGGACCAAAACCAAAATTGGATCAAATTTCAGGGACCAAAAATTACATTAACCCATAAATTATTAACCATGAAAGGAAACGCTAATCACAAATGACAACTATATTAGAAGCGTTGATATAAATATAAAAAGTTGCTTCTCATCCATCAATTTAATTGCAATCTGCAAAGAGAGAAAGAAAAAGAAAGTACTCTTCAAAAGTCTATCAGCTATACGGAATTTGTTAGTGGTTGGCTGTGATTTTCATCTTTTGTTTTCCCCTTTGCTTCTGCTTTTCATATACTTTGCTTAACAATCTCATTTTCATGTGAGCACGCCCAAAAACAAAAAATTAATTTAATATACTACATCTTTTTTTTTTTAAATTTCAATCAATATTTTAATTTAATATTTAACAGATAAAAATTCAACAGATGCTCCCAAATTAACGTCGTTGAGTTAAGTTTGCATATTAGAATATTTATGGTATAAAATTCCTCAACCAAGTTGATTTAATGAGCCAACGTTGCTTTTCAAATTGTTATGCGCTCACATGGCTACAAAAATATAAAATAATACAC
Source organism: Inga leiocalycina (assembly GCA_963242795.1). Taxonomy (NCBI): domain Eukaryota; kingdom Viridiplantae; phylum Streptophyta; class Magnoliopsida; order Fabales; family Fabaceae; genus Inga; species Inga leiocalycina. The sequence goes on from OY725330.1 coordinate 6,101,993, forward strand.
TACTGTATTACATTCCCCCCCCCCCCCCCCCAATTTTTAATTATGCACAAAAATGATGTGAAAATAAATTATAATATCATCCATAGAAAATGACGATGAACAATGACATGCTTTATTCATACTTACATTGAGTGAAAAATATTAAATTAAGACAATCAACCTCTTGATCTTATCTCAATTAATACCAAGTTAACATGTAACTTTTGTTGGGTAGTAAGAAATTGCTACTTTCATCGTTCTTCATATATTATTATATCTTATTTATTTGTAATGATTGTACTAGTGATAAATACATTTTAAGCATAAAATAAAAGAATATTACTTTGGCACAAAGGTGGATTTGCACTCTATCACACAATAGATTAGGTCACTTCACCAAATTAAAAAGAAAGGGTATTAGGTGTGGGTGAAGCTAGGAATTTTTGAGATGTATCCATAATCCAATAAAATAAAGCCATTTTTTATGTGTGGAAATAATATATGCTAATTGCAAAAGGACAAAAGGGCATGTAACCACTCCTTTTAACTTAATGGGACTTTGATTTGGTCATAATGGGAATGGCCTTTGCTTGGTACTTTTAATTACTTGATTTTAAAAAATAATATTAGGGGGACAATTTTCATTTTCCTATATATAAATAATAATGATTAATTTAATATCTCATTTTCATAATTATTAATCTTTCTGTGGGCTATTAGATAATAAGATATAAATTTGTGGGAATTATGGAATCATATAAAGATGATGTAGCTGCGGATCTAAATTTGCAAGTGATGAAAAAGCATGTCCCTTAAAAATGGAGCCATAAGAATATATGTTAGGACTAATATAACATAAACTTCCTATTTTCAAGATCATGGAATATTCCAATCATTTCATTTTTGCGTTTCTTTTGAACAAGAGATAAGCTAAATAAAAAGTCATTTTTTCGTATGCTATTACTCCGACGGCAATTTTCCCCACCCAATTTTCTTGTTTAATTTCACTGATTTTTAGGTCTGACTCTCTTGCATTTTTTGTCAAGACCTTTAGTAGAAAATTATCATATATATTGATGATTTTTTAAAAAAAAATTATTTTATTTTAATAAAATTGTTACAGTGTATTCATAAATAAAATTAACTCTATTGGCATTTTTATAGCTGATCTCATTTACAAAAAGATGCTTTAAAAAGTATGGGCAAAAAGGGATTAAAAAAGAGGAAGCATCTCAAAAATTAGACAGATAAGGTAACTGGTGTTTCATTATAAATGGATTTTCAAATCATGAAAAAGTCAAAAACTTAACCCAACACCAAGGACTTTTGGTGTAATTAGAGATAAGATACCTTCAAGAGAAAGCAGTGGAATTCCAATCGCAAAAATGACAGGAAATATTAAAGCTGAGTTCACTCACCATGTGCTTTCTCTAACCTCTTCTTTTGATATTAGAGTGGGGATTTGAGACTTTTTATGCTTCCTCTTCTTTTTTTTTTTTTCCCCCTACCTGGTTCACCGGAGCTTTGCCCCGACTATATCCGAATCTGACCCGCGTCGCGCACCTGGTTATAGTGGAAGAATCTTCCAATGAGAATTTTCTGCATACACAAGACTCATACCTGAGACATTATTTAAATGAAATCAAACCGCTTATCACTTAGACTAACTGTCATTGGTTATGCTTCCTCTTTAGTTTCATATGTTATTAATGTCTCAACATTAAAAAGGAGGACCACAAAGGGCATCACATCCTACGAGGCTAGGCCCATAGCTTTCCCCTAAACTTCCACCTTTGTATAGTGTCCGTTGTACATGCTTGTTATGCTATTTAATTATACCTTGTCTAAAAATTTTATTGTGAGAATAACTTGATATAGAGTAAAGAAACATTATTTGCATGAAATCCTACAAAATACTGGTACTGTGTGTATAAAACTATATTAAATCCTTTTGGTCAATAAAATTTTTAAATAGAAGTTTTCACTGATTTTCCCTTTAATTAATTCTGTGGGATTGTGTTACCTGCAAATAAAGTCTTTTGACGATTTGTTTTTTTTAAAAAAAAATTAATTCCATGAACTATATGTAGAAACGTTGGCTGTCTTAAAAACAATAACAAAGTATGACCGTTGCTTTCAATGGAAATAGAAAATTAATTATATTGAAGGTCAGCCAAGAAATATAACCAGAGAGAGAGGATGCTAGTAAAAAAATAAAAATGTCTCATTCAACAAAGTGTGGAACTTTACAGTGGAGAGGGTAAGTTGTGCAGGCAAAGGTCCCAACAAAATCAGTCTGCAGAAAGTTAATACAAGGAGAGTTTCAAAAGCAAGCCAAGCAAAGTTCCAATAAGACCCACAAAAATGGCAAATCTGAAGGAAAAGCCCTGATCACTTCCACGAATTTTTCGCCTTTTCATCATGTCCTGCACAACAACAAAACCGATTGATTAGTTAAATTTGCACCAGACAGTCATCCATTATATTTCTCGCATCTTGGGTGCCAAACTACAGACAAACTAAACATGGATTCCAACGAATTCTAGTACTGAAAAATTATCCAACATTCCAACTAGAACTGAACATTTCTCATCCAATCAGTTTCTCTTTAAAGTTTAACTCATAAATTTGACAAATAAGCCCCTCCGTCTGAACTGTTTCCCAGCAGACATTCCTATTCTGGCTTTATATCTCCCTAAATGTCAATACATGTTCAGTCATGTTACACACATGTTCTTCTCTTCACTTTCATTCTATATCTCCTCCAGTACATTCCTCTGTTCTCCTCTTCCCTTTGCTTGAATTTTTCTTAAGGGAGGAGAGTACAAAGGATCCTTAGAATTGTAATTTATATTTATAACTACATGTTCAGTCATGTTAGACACATGTTGGAACTTGGAAGTATATTTCTAAATCTAAGCTAAACCAAAACCTTAAAGGAATAATATGAGATAACATGTTGCATAATTACCAACTCCTGTCGCAGTTGCATTGTTTGTCTATTAGCAGCATCTCTTTCTTCTTTCAGGCGCTCTAAAGCCTGACTCTTCATTCAAGGAAAATTGAATTGTTAGAAATAGTTTAAGAAAATAATCGGATGAAATAAAACAACAATGATAAGCCAACCAAGCATTAGGACAAAGGGGTATTATATACCATAATGCAGGCAAGAGTTTACAATAATTCCCACTCTTTTATGACAAGTGATTCCAAACTTATATTGCATAATTTGCTATATGATTCATAGCGGTTGGAAACTGGGGAAAAAGATCAGAAGTGAATAAGAGATAGAGCCATAGAGGAACCATTGATAACCTGATTCTAGTTCTACTCCAATATGAGGAGAAACACAACAAAGGCAGACGTAGCTTCACTGTAAAAAATTTCGTGGTGGGAAATTTCTCATATATTTTACGCCCCCCACCCCTTTGGCTTTTCCTATTCCTTCCAATTCAATATTGTGTAGTCAAATCCTATAATGCACAATCTCGTATGATGGAGAAAAAGTTCTTACAAATCCCAAGAATTGAATGCGATGTGCAAACTGATGTAATTCTTTTTTGCTCTTTGGTGGTCAAATCATCATTATAAATCTGCATATTCTCATTTCTCTGGCTGAAGTCGTGGGAAATTTGAGTTTGTTTTTCTTTTCTAAAGGGCAACAAGTCTACGTGTAATCCAGTTTGAAATGTGAGATCAAGATGCAACATCCGGGTAAATGCAAGGAATGACCAAATAAATGAAGCATAAAAAAGGAACAGCAAAGAAGGTTCCCAAAAGGAGGGAAGAAAAAAGATAAAACTCACAGAATTGGAATCAAGATCTTGTATGGACCTCTTCAATGCTTCATCTCCCGAATTTCCTTGAGCTGAGTTAGGGTAGAGATATAGAACTCGTAGTTTGAATTCCTCTATTGTTGACTTTCCACTATCCTTGCTAAACTGCATGCCAAACCAAAGCGTTGATGATAATTTTCCTTTAAAAAACTGATCTTTTGAGACAAAGACAGTGTTGAATTTCTTACAGTATCTGATGAAAGCTCATCAACCTTAGCATTAGGATTCACTACCGTACTCTGTAACAGAAACTTGTCTTTCTGTTGCGCAGTAGGATATTCATGTTGGGCCTGGAGAGTGACTGTAAAATCCAAAAATAAAATGATAGATGCTAATACACCAGCATGTTAAGAATTCATAATTAAATTGTACACATGATATGTTTTAAGGCAAATTGAAACAAAAAAGAGAAAATTATAAGAAAATGATACACCAAAGGCCAACTCGGTGGAAAAATATCAAAGGTTTGATCTTTGAAGCCTACAAGTATTTAGCCAAAAAAACAGGTCATTTGGGACCATCAAAACCACAAATAGAATATTACATTCTCCAAAACATGCTTTGATTTACAAATTCCACTCAGCAATGTGGAAGATAAACGTTCACTTCCCATGTCTTAGATGGAACAGTTTATGTCTAAATGCATGGCTACAAGATGACCAAACAGCACTTTGTTCAGATGCATCTCTGGACTCACCTCTGATGATACATGAGGCCTGCGGTTTTACGATACCAGTGTTTGGTCGTACGAAGTACTTCTTAGGCGAAGTGGTTTTCACCTAGAATGTGATCAAAATACATAGAGAATCAGCTAAAGACAAGTGTATCGAGCGGAGAGAAGTTTGTTCACACTTATTCAGCTTAGGAGCACCTTAAAAGCAACGTGGTGTCCTGTCTTGTTGGTTACTTTAATATCACTAAATGCTTGCTTCTCCAGCTCAACTGGTTCCATGAATTTCACAGAAGAATCAGAACTCAGACATTTATATTAAGAAAACGACAGAGGAAAATATTCAGATTTTAAGGGAACCCTACTAACGTTTTACATGCAAAACATTCTATGCATTCCGATCATAGTTCAAGGCATCTTTATCAAATTAAATATTCTGCTATCCATAAGCTTAATTCTTTTGACCCGAAAGAGAGAACTATCATGCAATCTTGAAAACAAAAAGAGTAATGCGACATTTTCTACTTTAATTTTCTAATTGATAATTGCTAAATAGAAACGTAATAAAATCCAACGGATATTTAAGCTGTTAATAATCGTAGGGCAAAGACAGAGATTTGTAATCCCGGCAGTCTGTCATTTGAAAAATGAAAACCATGCGTCTTTCCTTCAATCACTTCAGAGTCCTTGTTTTCGTTCCCAAAAAGCGAAGGAAACGATTTACATATAAATTTCATGCGTGATTTAACAACGGTTGGAACATTAAATTTCAAGGAAAATATACAAGCTCCACAAGTTCTATTCTCTCACCCAAATGTTTCTTGGGTGCAATGCTAAAAACTCTAGATGAGATTTTGATTCCCGGTCACTTAATTTCTGATAGTCATCACCATAACACCATTAAGCCCAAAAAAAAAAAAAAATCTTATTGTCATCAGCATCCATGAATAAAGAAGTATGATGCACAGACACGAACAAAAATTTGTTTGGAATTAGCTGCATGAGATGAATCTCCCCTGAGGGAAACGTGATAGATGCGGTAATATCCATCGAAAAAAGAAAATAAGAAAGAAAAGAATGAATTGTAAGTACAATACATACCGTGGAATCTGAGCTCATCGGGAGCAACAGAAATGAGTGAATTTCCAGCAGCAGCACTCATGACGAAGCCTATATAGAAAATCGGAGTTTTCGAATCGCCAATCAATTAAAGGCGGCAACACAGAGAAGCATCAGAGGGCGACATGCAGAGCAATTGCACAAGAGGGAAAAGGGTGAAACATTTTGGGTCCGAATTAAGAGGGAGTGAGTATGAAGAGAAGAGATAATGGAGAAAAGGAATGAATAACGGTTGCGAGATGAAGAGGAACGAGGAGTATGGACCACCCACCGATGGCTCGCGGGTGGCTCCAATTATGAGCGGATTCTTCGGTTTTGGCAGGAGACGGCGCGTATGCGTTTGGCCACTCTCCGATGTGTGCGGCAAAACTACCTGTCAACGATTCATGGGAGAGAAGCGCAGAATCGTCAACATCTCAGTCTCACGCGCCCAATGGAGCCAATACTCTCGTCTCCTCCGGTTCAAATGTTAGATGCCCCGTCTCTGTTTTTTCAACTAACTAACTTCTCTAATTTAACTAATTCATTCATTTATAAACTAACAGTATGTTCTTAATTTAATTGAATTAATTAATAAAGTGTTTGCCATTCAAAAGTTTACAGATTGTCACTACTTACTTGTACATGCATACGGATTGTTTTCATTTTTATAAGGTTACTTGTCATTTCAACCAATCCTTATTATTGGTTGATTGTTCTTACTTACCATTCCAAAGATAAATAAATGGGTGATGTCTATATATTTTTTTTCACGTCTGTTCTTCCTGACCAGTCACGATGAACAAGTAATGGGACTTGACTTTGAACCTTCAAATCTTCAAATGATGGAAACTGGATCTGCACTCTAAACTGTTCTGTGCTTCAGTTTATTTATTTTTGGTGGTGATAAGTGACTTCACCAATTTAAGTATCACCAAATCCTAAATATATACTCCATCTAAAAATTATTATTTAATTTTAATTATGAAGTCCCCTTTCGTTTTGTCCCCTCCTATTCAATTTTTCTTTTTTTATAATATTAATATTTTATCTCTGTACATAATACTTTAATAATTAAATGACAGAATTTATCACCAAATTTTTACATGTTAATCACAAATAACCACATTAGTCAATAGAACTTGCTATTATCATTTGGCTCGGGTGAAATTAAAAAGGGGCCAACAAAAGCAGCATTACGATGCCCACATTTTCATCATCGCCTTTAAGAAAATGATCAGATTCACTAAGGTGATGACGGGGTTTGCCACTATGTGTATTTTTACTTTAGAAAAGGAACAAAATGATTACATAGTACCTTGTTCGACGAAGATTGACACGTGGAATTTCACGAGCACTAATACTTTTCTTGATACTATCACAAGCACTAACACTATACTTGCTAGGATTACTCGGACAATTAATTAAGGAGAAGATATATGATAGAATTGTCCATTTAAAAACAAAAAAGAAGAATAAATATGACTGGATTTTTCATACCAAAGGAAAAATGGCATAATTTACTTTACAACAAACGAATGGAAGTGATCGATATACGGCTCCTAAAATACATACTTCTTCCCATTCAGCAGACCATTTTGAAGACGAGACAAGAAGGGAAGTGGACCACACCAGATCATTTGAAAGTGGACAGTCTGGGAAGTTTGTCTCTCAGGTAGTACAGCCTGGCCCTCCTGACCTTTCGGTGGCTTACTACTGTGATTTCTTTGATATTTGGTGAGTACCTGTGGCAACAAACATAAACCATGATATCAGACAGTATATCACAACAACAATCTGGAAAGAGTTTCAGAATAAATGCTACGGAGATTAAATGTTACGGAGGACTTTAAACATGAGCTTTATATGGCATCCACAATTGGAGCATTTGGCTACATCGTACGGGTGCATTATCTAAGATTGTAAAGTGGGGATTTAACAAGGCCCCCCGAACCTCACTTTTCACTAGTTATATGAGGAGGGCTCTGCATATATAAGCCAAAAGTAAATGTTCACGGCCAAAGAATACAATTTAAATACTCCCTCTGGTCCTAATTATAAGATAAAGTTGACTTTTTTAGAAAAATTAAGGAAGCCAATTAAATTACTTTAAAGTGTTTATATTTTTAGTATCCTTAGATTATATATTAGTTTATTAGTCAAATTAATTAGTTTGGAGAAAAAAATAAAAATATAAATACTCTAAAGTAATTTAATTGGCTTTCATAATTTCTTCAAAAAAGTTAACCTTATCTTATAATTAGGACCGGGGAGTAACTTATAGCATACCTTTATCAATTAATAATAAACAAGAATCTAGCTGTTAAAAGGCCAAATTTTTCTCCCTCGGGTAAAATGTTCAACTATAGATATAAATACCCAATCTCCCATCATTCTTCCTAGAGGAGAGAGGTAACAGACTGTGTTTGCAGGCGGACTTCTATTGTGAGCAACATTTTAAAAGAAATGCCAGCTATCATGACTATGATTTTCTAGGTTTCGCGTGTGTAGTATTTATGTATCTATGTCAATAGAGAAAGAGAGAAGAATCTAGATAGATACATAGATATACAAGTAGAGAAATTACACAGAACAAGAAGATGCCTTAGAAAGAGTTTAGGACCCTCTGATGCAATTAGTAAATCCAAGTTGTCATAAAGTTAAAATCAATTCCCCAACAAGGTCAACTTCAGTTGGACAAGTCAGTGTCTCTAAGGGCATGTTTGTTATGACGTTGAGATTGCTTATAAATTGTTTTTCATATAAATCGAGACAAAACTCTTCTCACATACTTACCTTGTATACCGTAAATCATGATTGAAAAGCTGCTTTTAAACATTCTAATCGCTATTCCAAACGAGCACTAAATCAATTTCCTAACAGCCCGCATTGGGACTACCTACAAAATTACCTAGGAGAACCAGTGTAGGAGACAGATTTAATGTACATGTCCCTTGGAAGTAATATACATTCTGGAGTACAAGTAATTAAATCAGTTATTTCAATTCAATATTTTCCAGTCGTTTAATGCATTGAGAGGAATTTTCCCTTTAAGCATGAAGACTGTACATCCTAACGAAAACAACAATTAATACAAGATGTTCTATCACAATGAGCAGCAAGATTCATCCACAAATGCAAATGATGATAACAGTCTGTTGATGTAAGGGAAGGCACTTACACTGGGAAGACTATCTCAACCCCCACACCAGCAATAATTCTTCGGATTCGAATTGTTGTGTGAATACCAGCATTTTGCTTTGATATAACAATACCTTTATAAACAGACAACCTACGCCTGTTTTCAGGAACCTCCTGAAAGCAGGATACAAGAACACCACAATAAATTTCTTCTCAACTCAGAAATCTAAAAAAAGTAAAAGATAGAAATAAATTACCAATTTAATTTCCACAATATCACCAGTCCTTAGGTCCGGAGTTGGCCTCTCCTTATCGGATGCCTCAATTGCTCTCTGATTCAATATCTGCAGGAATAAAAGCAACGAAACTCTTGACTTTGCTTTACAGTTTATAATATCTTCAGTGGTTCAAATCACACCCACACAACCAAATGCAAAATCAACAATCACGGCATCCAAAAATTTAAAATTGAAGGTATCTTGTCAGAGATTTTACATAAAATTTTCCATGCTGCAAATAAATTACAGCATGCATTTCAACAGCACAGCGAACAAGATTTTGCTTTGAAGGATTATTAAAAAACACATCTTCATCTCACAAATGCTATCTGCTGGGCTTTGAAATAATTAAGCAAAGCACGCGGGAGCAAACTCAAAATCAAGTTGCCTAAAGCAACCCATTATCAAGGAAGCCTTATTCTAGTCAAGGTCCTCACCCATCAAGCACGCAAACAGTTCAAGCTTGGAGAATAGCTCAAACACTACCTGCTCATTTTCACCATATTAAACAACCATGCGTCTTTACAAATGGCGATGGACGCAACAACCATAAATTACACAAAGATTTAAATGATCTCCTTACCTATATTCCCCAGCTTCTGATAAGTAATGTACTCCTCTAAAAACGAAACAAATTATGAAGACGGATTAAATTACAAAAGAGAATTGGTTGATTACCCCCATAATATCTCCGAGCTTAACTCGCGGTTTTCTGGGAGGCTTGGGCTCATCTACTTTAGGATCAGAGTCCAACACTTCTTCCGATTCAGCTTCCTGAACTTCTTCAACACTAGCCGTTTCGGGCTCTTCAGCATTATGGCTAGCTTCATTTCCGCCTTCGGAATCCGCATCAGCCCTCACAACAAACATAGACTTAATTGGTTGAGCAACTTGAGGACCGCAAGTCCATAAAATTGAGCTCGAAATAACATTAGAAAACGAAGGGAGACGACGAGAACTGAGCGCAGAGGGGGAGCATGACACCGTAGTAGAAATACCCAACTTGTGGGGGAAACATTGATTGGGGTTTTGTGGCAGAGCAAACAGCGCCTGTAAATCTCCAAATCATAAGCAGAATAGAAAGCAAGCACCAAAATGTTGTCATAATGGAACCAAAAGAAACGAAAATAGATAACCTGATTAAGAATTTGGGATGCCATGTTCACAAAGAACACTAGGGTTTAGCAGTAATGGAGAAAACGGTCAGTGCGTGAAGGGCATGAGAGCCCCAGCTGTTCGCGGACTGAGGTGGGAAGGAAGGAAAAAGGAGGCCTTATCTAAATCCTCGGGGGTAAACGGATTTCGCTCCATTTCCTTATGGAAATTAAAGGCGATGAAATCCGGATCGGTTTATGAGTCAGTGGGGTTATTAGACTAAATGTCTGTTTGGATTAGTGGTGGAAAATGAGTTTTTTTTACAGATAAGCTTTTGAAAAAGTCATATAGAAAAAAGGAGCTTTATAGATGTGATTTGTGTTTGGATTGACGGCAGAAGTGACTTTTTTTTTTCATAAAAGTTGAGAGAAGTAATTTGGATGAGCTTATCATAAAAGCTCCATTTGCTTCATAAGCTCAGACATCCCAACAACTTTCCCAAACACATCAAATAAGCTTTTAGAGCTTTTAATCCCATATAGGCTTTTTTTGGACCTAAACAGATTCCCAAACAAATCCTAAAAATGAGTGGATTTGATTGAGGTCAAATCAAAATTATATCTGGGAGCAAATCAATGAAAAATTAAATATTTTAAATTTATTAATATAAAATTTAAAAAAAGTTATAAAAATCCATTTTTTAAAAAATAAAATAAAAAAGTGATGACCCGGATTGGACCTCGACTAGACCGACTTCAGGGCCGGACCAGCCAATCCCATCCTGATTTCAAAACTCCGTGGGAAATAAATAAAATTAAACAAGCTAGGTGAAGGGTAAGTAAAAGCCCCTTTTCTAATCCCTGCGAGTCCATACGATTTCTTTTTAATGGATTTATCCTTTTTTATAAGATTTTTTTAAAATTTATCTTAATAATAAATATATTTTTACCTATTTTACTCTTAATTACTCTCTCATCATTTATTCTCCATACATTCTTTATTACTTTCTTTCACTTATTTATAAATGATGGTATTTTTAGAAAACAAATTATATTCCTTTCAAATTTATTATTTTTAATTAATTTTAATTATTTCTTAAAATCACATGATACAGTTGTAAGGACCTTATATATATATATATATATAACACAGATTTTGAAATTATATATAAACTTCAAATAGTTAAATTATATAAATAAAAATTGTGGTTAAAGTTATTCCTTTATATGGTTAAAATTAGTTAAAGATAATAAATATGTAAAAATTATAAGTTTTTAAAATATATTCTTCTTTATGGAGAAGACAAATGAGAAATCATAGGTTAAAATAGAAAAGGAAAATTAATTATATAGTCATATAGTCACCAAATTTGTGATTCGATCCCTATAATTTGATTCGTCAAGGCTTAATCCCTAAAATTTGGTCCATTTACAATCTCATAATTGTTGTTAGTGAGTAGTCAAAGTGAGATGCGTTAGTAGTTCATTTATATTAAAGTATTAAAGTATTTATATTTATGCTTTTTTTAAATTAATTTGTTTGACTCATAAATTAATATATAATCTAATGATAGATAACATATATTATGATTAAGTAGTTCATTTAACTTTCTTAATTTTTTTTAAAAATATTTAATTGGCTATTACCCTAAAAAAGGCTTAAAAAACACACCTCTTTGCATTGGTTGTAAAATAATCCCTCTTTTTATTATTTTATCACATGGGTTCAAGGGTTTTTTTTACTAATATGCTGCAAATAGTGAAAGTTATTTATCAATATACTACAACGTGGGAAATATTTATCAAAATGTTACACTGAAAATCGTTCTTCAGGTGATGAATTTTAGAAATTGTTCACCTGAAGAATGATTTCTTCAATAACACAGCTTCGGCGCATAAATCTATGCAAATGAAAATTGTTCTTCAGGTGAATGATTTCTAAAATTCATCACTTGAAGAACGATTTCAGTGTATTTTCTCTCTCCTTCCCCTTCTCTCCTCATAATTGCCTAATGATTAATTTACATTAAAAAACAATGATTGCTGAGTGATTAATGATGATAATGATGATCATAATGATGATAGTAATAATATTAATAGAGATTACATAATAAAAGAAATAATGATTGTAAAAATATGATAAGGAGTATATTGATCAAATAAAGTATTAAAAAATTAACACTAAATAATAATCAAGTGTATATGATTGAAAAATGAAAATGAATTAATTTTATAAATAGTGACTTCCTGTACCACATCTAGGTCTCCTTCGCATATGTTGTGGTCGTTGTTGTTGTTGTACATTAAGTTTTTGAAATTCAAGCGTTTCATTGATTTGTGTCGTTGACGTATTTAAATTAAACCACGACAATGCATTTAAAGAAATGGATTGTCTAGGAGTGATAAATGCTTCATTTGACAACCCACCATGCTCAAAAGCAGAAGTATTGTATTCAGTCGAAAATAATGCATGATCATCTAATAAAGATGTGAATGACTGATATTGAACAACATTGGGTGGGTTGGAAGGGGAAGATAATAATGGTGACATGTAATGAGGTTCTTGTTGTGTAGAGTTAGAAGAAGTGAAATGGGATGATGACGATGTTGACATGTAATAAGGCTAACTAAAATTTGGAGGGTCTTGTTCTAAAACATTTTTATTTTCAACTAGTGGTTGGGTTGACAAGTAACCGCCACGTCGCTTGCTCGATCTATCATGAGGAATTTGTGATCGATACAACTCAATTGTTGGGGGAGCAGGTTGACGACTCATGTTGAATCGTTGTTCGCTAAGTGCAAGTAAAATGTTTCGTTGGTCTCGAGCAACTCTATCTTGATAATCAATACAATTTGAGCATGTAGAACGAGTATTAATTGTTAGCCTATATAACTCCTCAGCTATGTCAGACTGAAATAAATAAAAAGAGATTGTGTTATAACACTTATTATATGAAGGAAAAAAATGGTATTGATGGAAAATAGAAGAAAAACTTACCGCATAATCAGTATCACCATTGATATGTTGAATCCATTGTCTTGTATGTCTCCAGTACCATTGCATGTATTGAGACGTTTTATCAAGTTTATCATGTGCCATTGGAGCATTAACAATAGCATCTGACCAAGTATCCCATGCCTGAATAAAGATTGAGTATTGGTTCATCCAATCTAACCATAGTTAACACATCGATACTTTTTATATTTTTTACATGAATAATAAACCTTAAATGTGTGATGAACTCGAACAGAGTATAACTTGATTGCACATCTCAGAACCCGGACACTGTTAAACACCTTTCCAATATATAACTCATTCGTTTCGATTAGATTCAGAATTTCTTCTAAATCATCAACCTCATGAGTCATATCTGGCTCAACATTAATTTGTGATAAGAAAGCAATTGCAAGATCATTGTGCTCGTTCCCCTCTTTATGGTCATTATCGTTGTCTTCATTATCATTCTCACCACCAACATTTAAATAAGAGTCATATTCATCCTCTTCCTCGATTTCATCCATGACGTCTTCTACATGAGGAAGTGAACATGGTGCTTCATTGTTGCCACCATATAATAGAGGTTCAAATGAGTGGACATTTTCCATGTCACCGGTAAACATGGATTCTTATCCCACAATGTTAACCTTATTGATACCTGCTGGAAGTGTATTTTCAACTTCATTGATTATTGGTTTGTGATTCAATGTGGTCATTATATGGTAAATCACATATGTTGGCATACAACTCTGCACATGTCAATTGAGTTGAAAATCTTCTAGTCACTTGCCACATTTGTTGTATATCCGAGTCATCTTCCAAATTGCATGCCTAGTACTGTGATGGATTTATGCATGCAGGATATCTGTATACTATATTTGTCACGATTTGATCGGGAGGAAGTTGTAGCTTTCGTCCGATAACTTGCTTCAGTTTACTCAAGGTAATATTTGGGTCAACTTTGATTATTTACACCCTATCAGACTCAAATGTTACATCAGATGGGCCGTTACAAATTCGTCCATTTGAAAATACACACACGAACTCCTTTATATGATTCATCCTACTTCCTAAATATTACATTACAATTATTAATAAAATTAAATGAAATTGTCAAAACAATTTAAATTCACAATATCGCATTTACTAAAAGCATCATAAAAAATATTCATAATTGTCTCATCACATTATGCATAACACCAACAAATAATCATAATAAAATATAAAATACTATTCTTCATTTACCTTTCACAACTTTTTTTTTTATAAATTTTTGTGGTCATGCATTTCAAAATATATTTTATTTCTTATTATGTTTTTGGTTAATTAAAAATTAATATATATTATCATTGAAATATACAAAATTGATGATCGTGAATTTGGAAACTTATTATTTATTTTTTTATTTTATTTATTAATATTTTTTCTGAAACAATAAAGATTTATAAGGACTGAAATAGAAAATAAAATTATGTGAATGGCTATAAGAGAATTCTAACAGAAATAAGGGATTATTTTGTAATATTAGCTGTCACTTTGAACTGAAAAAATATCAGAGAAAATTACAGAAAATACCCCTAATTTACAAAATTCCAATTGGGTCCCAAAATCCGAAATTCACCTCTGAAAACAGATTTTTTTGCCGTGAAAATATCAGAGAAAACTATAGAAAAGTACACATAATATCGATAATGTCATTTTGATCCAAAAGTCCGGAAAAAGTCCTTTATCAATGATATGATGTATAAATAATATAAAATCAGTACCACCGTATAAATATAAAAGGAATATATACTTATAAAAATCTATCTTATTCTTGTGATAAAAATATCTTTTTTCTAAATATTTTAACTACACACACCTATATTCTAAATATTTTATATATTGTAAAATTTTAATCTATAACTATATTTTAAATATTATATACCACTATATATGTTGGGGCATTTTTTTTTTAAGTTTTATCCTACCAACATTAAAGTTTTTGGGTGAGCCAATCTTTTAGTAAATATCATAAATATATAAATAAGGTTCCACAAAATAAAAATATATTTGCTAATATCATGACATAAGGTTCACATAGGCGAAATCACATGCTTAAAAATATGGATCAAATTTAAATTTTGAAGTTTAAAAACTAACCTATATTACCATATAATACAGGATAATACTTACAGTCAAAATAATAAGCACCTATTTTGCTTTTCTAAGTTGTTGAACCAACCACTGACCACCTAAAAATAAAAAATAGTCAAATAATAGTTATCAAGTGTAACAAAAATAAAATTCAAATTATATATTACAAACTACCAAATTAAGAGAAAAAACTAGAGAAACAACTTACCCACAACAACAATAAGAAAAAAAACCGATGCAAGTAACCAAGGATCAGAGTTCTCAGAACCGGACCGGACAGGCCGGTCTGGCCAGGAAACCGCCGAACCGGGCACTAGACCGGTCCGGTTTGGTGACCCGATCTGGTATGAGTTTTTTATTTTTTATTTTTAAAAATCTTTTTTTTTTAATTTTTTCTTTAGAATTTCATTTTAATAATCCTAAAATCTTTCATTTATCACCGGTTCAGTCTCAGTTTAGTATCGGTTTGACTCCGGTCTGAATCACTGACCCTTAACCCAGTACCCTGATCAGTTCAGTGACTGGTCCGGGTTTGATTACCTTGCCAAGGATCAACAAAGCAAAGGAGGAGGATAAAGCTTAAAGAAAAATGAGATGAGAGAAAAGAAATGCAGAGTGAGAACGCATGAATGTTGAGAAAGATTTGAGCAAACTGGAGAGAACTTTAAGAAAAATAAGATGAGAGAAAAGAAGTGTAGAGTGATAACGTATGAATGAATTCCGCTCGGATAAGAGGCTTAAGCAATCTATAAAGCAATATACCAATTGGCAAAAAAAATAAAAAAACAATATCCCAATGTTTGTGTTCACGAGCTTACCTTGGAGAATGGGTGATATGACTAAGGATTAGGTATTCGGAAGGAGGAACATAAGGAACACGCGCGGTACGAAGAATATATTCCTGACATCTATTTTAACTATTTTAAAAAAAGTTACATTATATAGAAATCGTTTATGCGAAGAACGATTTCTAAAATCGTTCTTATGAATACGATTTTTGGATTTATCAGACTGAAAGTCGTTCTTTGCAAGAACGATTTCTTCACAAATTTGAAATCATTCTTCACAAGAACGATTTTAAGTGCAATATTATAATAAATAGTTTCAACTTTATAGCATTTTGATATTATATTTTATTGTTTACAGTATTCCGATAAAAAAGCCGAGTTCAAGGGAGTATAAACTAAATACATTTACATTTTTCACCTAAAAGTAAGGCTAGACTTTTTATCAATGTATTTTATTATTGATAATAAATAATAATTTCATTGAAGATTGATGAATATATTTAAAAAAATAATATATTTTTTAAAATTATAATTCTTAGTTTATTATTATAAATTTAATATATCTATCACATTATAATAATTTTAAACTTTCAGTAACAAAACTATGAAAATTTATAGAAAAAATTATTCCACAAGGAAAATGCAAAGGGCAGCCACCATAACCCAGAAGACTGGGTGGAACTGAACCGTTTCGATCCGCCGACTCTGTCTTTCACTATGTCCCCGCTTTTACACGTGTCGCCGAACCACGTCACTAGTGCGATTCAAATTTTCATAGCGTTTGCCACGTACTCCTCCTCTTTTCCCTTACTCATCGGTCATCAGCCCCCTCGCGCTTTCGTCATTGCACATCAATCATCCTCCACTCCAATGCCCCCATCTTTAATCGCTCCAGTTTCTATTGTTCACTGTCTCATTCAGGTCTGTTATTTGTTCCGCAACCCCTTTATGTATCGCACAGGCTTCCTGAAAATTCAACATTCACTGATTTATATTACGCCACAAATGATTCCGAGCTTCATCTGAATTTTTTTTTGGCGCTATCTTAAGCTTGTGTCCGCGTTCTGAAATAGCAAGGAGAACCCCACCTGGGATTCTTCTCGTGAGAAGTGTCAGAGGCAAGGATTGGCACCTTAAAGCCAACAGATATATTGTTCTGATAATCACATTCATAGCATATGCTTGCTACCATGCTTCCAGAAAACCTCCTGGCATAGTCAAGAGCGTATTGCATCCTCACCCAAATCCTAAGCTCACCCACGGCCCTAAGTTGATCGGCGACGGATGGGCCCCATTTGAAGTACCCGATGGCACTTCGAAATTGGGGGAGATTGATGTTGCGTTTCTGGCTTGTTACTCCTTGGGAATGTACGTTGCCAGCTATTTAGGGGATACCCTAGACCTTCGATTATTTCTAACCACGGGGATGATTGGGAGTGGAATTTTTGGGATGGGGTATTTCTGGAATGTTCACTCATTCTGGTTCTATCTCGTTATGCAAATGTCCGCACGGTTGTTTCAGGCTACAGGTTGGCCTTGTGTTGTTGCTGTGGTCGGAAACTGGTTTGGGAAAAGGAAAAGGGGATTGATAATGGGTGTTTGGAATGCTCATACTTCTGTTGGTAACATAAGTGGCTCGCTTCTCGCTGCTAGTGTTTTGGACTTAGGGTGGGGTTAGTCTTTCATTCTTCCAACTGCTTTGATGGTATTTGGAGGTTTGATTGTTTACTTGTTCTTGCCTGCTTATCCAGAGGACGTGCATTATGATGTAGAGGCTCGACCTCAGAGTACCAAAGCAGCTAGCTTCATGTATGCTGCAATTATGTCTATGCTTTTGTACCGATCATATGGGAATCTTTCTATGAACCTCAACATTGCACTTATGGTAGTGACTGGACTATTTGTGAATGGGCCCTATGCACTGATCACCACTGCGGTTTCTGCTGACTTGGGCGCGCACAGTTCTCTTAGAGGTAATTCTCGTGCTCTAGCTACTGTGACTTCCATAATAGATGGCACTGGATCAGTTGGTGCCGCTCTTGGCCCTCTTCTTACTAGCTTCATTTCAAGAAAAGGATGGGATGGAGTTTTTATTATGCTCATGTTGGGTGCTTTTGTTGCTGGGCTTCTTTTATCGCGTTTGGTCATAGCTGAAATTGCTGAGAAAACTCGATACCTTTCTCCGGTGCAAGGTACAACCCTGGAGGTAATATGTCCCAACTTTAAATCTTCTCATCTAATGGATTTATGGCTTGAACTTTGGAGATATTTTAGTCACAGACTTTGTTCTGAGTACATGATGTGAAAATCGTCCAGAAACATCTATTATGGAAGTGAATGTTGCCGAATTGAAAATATAGTTTCACAGAAATTGAGCAGTCATTGAACTGATTTTAGTGTTTAACTGAAGGAAATTTTTTTAAGAAGTAGCGACATGAGTCCTGGTTTATGAACTGTTTGCATTTTTCAAGATAGTACATCCAAGATCTATCCCATGGATAAATTTCTCCTGCTGTGAGACCACTGACATGTACTTTGTTGAAATTCTAAAGAAAGGAATCAACCTTAGTGTACTTGGTTAGAGGTAACCCTTCTCTCAAACAATTAAACAAAGCAGCAGCACTCTCAGTTTCTCGAGGATTATACAGTTATTGCAGCATATGCCAAACTCAATGCTTGAATATTTATCCATCTATTCGATCACCGCTACAATGTTTCTGACTTGCTGAAGATTTTTTTGCAACCACTGCATCTTGGCCACTTCTAAATGAGGAAAACAGGTTTGATGTCATGAACTTTCAAGATCCCAATCCTCGAGTTTAACAACAACAAAAAGCAGCAGCTTTATCCCATTAGGTGAGGTCAGCTATATGGGTGGCACAGTGCTATTTGTTTTGTCGAGTTTAATAAGAAAAAGATAAATTGCAAGACTTGGTTAGTGGTTCTGTCACTAGCTTATAATATGCTTCCTCACTTTTTTGTGATGTAATGTTTTGATGTAGAAGTGATAAAAGCAAAGACTTTGATAATGGTCGGTTCATGTGATAAGTGTAACGTCCCAAATTTTGATTAAGGACTAATGATAATTATTATGAATGATTTTGTAAATCAAAATGGATTTGAGATCCGAATAATTATTGGAAATGCCCAACACTCTATATTTTAGCATGATTATGTGACAAAGTAATTTAAAGGCTAAAATTAGAGGGAATGACACATGGATGAAGAAGAAAGGAACTTAATATGTGTTATGTGATGATTTAAGTCAATGTGCCAAAATCAGAAAGAAATTGAAAGAATGGGAACTATTGGATAATTAGTTAGTGATTAATGGAGAAATTAATTACTAACTAAAGAGAAATGAGGAGTGTAACTAAATAGCTAATAAGCTAGTTAGTGTAACTATATGGTTGCTTATTTGATGAGAAATGAGGAGATTTGGACATGTGGCATTGAGTGATCATGCATGAAGGGAGTGGTTGGAGAAGAAAAGTCAACAATCATTTTTTTAGCATTGTTCTCTCTCCCCCCCTCTCTCTTATGCATATGGATAAGGGAATGGGGGCAGAAATTCTGCCTCCTCCTTCATCATCTTCATCATCACACATTCTCTCTCTCCAAGCTCTCTCTTGTGCGCCATTTTTGAAGAGGAAAGAGGAAGGAAAAACTTGAGATTAAGGTAAGATTTTGACTTCAAATGCCAAAATCTCCTTCTTTAAAGTTGTTCCTTGGGTTAAGAGCATCATTTTCATGGTTTAAGATTTACCATTGGTGGTGATTTGAACTCTCAAGGAGATAGAGTTTGGAAAATCAAAGAACTCCTTTGGAGAAAATTGAAGAGGTGAGTGAGCTGAGCATTTTGATATAAGTTTTGTGGTCATTTGGTTAAATTGGAATTTCTGGGAATTTAGCCCTATTTTCTAAAATTAGGGTCTTGTGGTGTTTGAGTTGTTGTCATCATGGATATGATGCTTTGAAATGTTTCTTGGATAGATAGAATTTGATTGAAGCTTAAATGTCAAGTTTGACAATTTTGGGGTTTTTGTTGAACGTAGGCAAAAAACAGAACATATAGATGGAAAGAGAATTAGGTTATTTTGATGTTTCCATTGTGTTCCTTGTAAAAAATTGTGTGGGAGTAGTGTTGGATATGAATTTTGAACCATTGGAAACTTAGTTTTAAAAGTGGCAAGTCTTGGTTAGTGAAAAACTCTGTTCTGGCAGTGGCTTTGCATGGATGTTTTAAATTAGCAAATGATGTTGAAAAATTCTGAAACTTTTCAGTCTTAAAGTTCACTTTCTAAGCTTCAAAATGGACATATATTTCATGTTATTTCGATTTGTGAGCTAGGAGTTATGACTGTCCAAAGTTTGATGTTAAATCTGGGAACAATTATAGAGCAGTGTGGACATTTCTTAAATTCTGTATTTTTATGGTGATTCTGGTAATGGTCCATATTTTTCTAGTAAAGAGGACTTAAATAGCTTTCAATGGGCTTTGGGATCACCTCATTTCGATTTTTCTAGAATTAGTTATGATTTTTCGAAGTTCCATCAATAAACAAAATTTTCCTGGCCGCAGCCAGAAACCTTCTGTGCTGTTTCTGGCTGCAGCCAGAGGTTTCTTGGTTGCAGTCAACCCTTGTTTTCAGCACCGTGTGATTTTGAAAAGTGGTTTCTAACCTAGTACTTCCCAATCCTTGTAAGCTATTGTTAGAGACTTTCATAGCTACTTAAGTGAATTTAATGATAATCAAAACTAAGTGTTTTGAAGTCGATTGAGTATTAGAATAATTAATAACGCATCGTTCTTAATTATGATTATAGAGTTTGATATTTTCCCGGAACGTAGAAGGTCTACGCCTGAACAAGGACGGAAAGAACAAGATAGTGACACTTTATCCTATATCATGTTTAATGCATTGCTTGTGCGTATTTATCATTGATTGATGCTAATTGGGTTCGTGGTGAGTAGCCCGGCCTTGAATGTTGTTGATTGGGTTTGTGGCGATTAGCCCAACCTTGAATATTGCTGATTGGGTCCGTGGCGGGTAACCTGGCCTTGAATGAATGATTGAGTCGCGGCAGGTAGCCCGGCTTTAAATATTGTGTAGTTGAATTGTGATATATACTTACATGCTTTGTTTAATTATACATCATATACGTAAATTGTTGCTACTGGGATTCTTTTGAATCTCACTCTTTCCAAATAACATTTTTAGCTATGGCTAGTGGATCTCGGGACAAGCAAGTGAGCAAGGACAATTAGGATTGCCGGTGGTAGTCTTAGTTTCTTTTTTTTTTTGTTTTTGGTTATCATTTGGACAACTGTATGTATATATTGGATTGATAATAGATTTGTAATTGTAGTGTAATTCCCGGTTTGGGAAACTGAGATGGGCAATGATGCCTTGTAAAACTCTTAGATTAACGATATTATCCGAGGTGAAAGTCGGGAATTTTATTAGTACTCTGATATTGTATATGTGACAAACCAATCAGGCCAATTGTTTTAGTGAATGAAAGGATGGAGATCTTGTCATACATATTTTTGGAAAACGATTTTTAATTACTCTCAATCTCTTATCCAATTATAAAACGTGTTTATACACCTAATCCCGGCCTTGATGATGGCAGGGGTTACAAAAATTGAAGTATATATTGTACAGATAGAAAAGGGGAGGTGTCATTCTATAGATTTGAAGTTGAATTTTGTGTGGGGTGTCCCTGCTGGAGGGGCCATCTCAGGATCCTGGGTATAGAGTGAAGACAAGAAGAAATAACTAGATATGACTTGGCAATGTATATAAAGAAAGTAGTAAATTAGAGCATGCTCTTTTCTTTATTTCACAAAAGGGAAAGGGGAAGTGGAAGACCTGAACTTGAAAATAGATGAAGCAGTAGTGTTTGGTTTGGGTGAATGGGTGTGGTAATGAAGCAATGCTGGTAGGTCAAGTCGAACAATAATGGAGAGAATGTGGAGTTTTTGTGAGAAGCTTCAAAAAAGACAAGGGGAAAGAAGAGCCAGTGAGTGTGTGACAGGCTGGGATGATATGATATTCATGTTGACGTTGACTATGGGAGGAATACAGGGTCGTGCCAAAGACGCTGTTTACTGTTGGTGTCGTGAGAAACATGTAGGGTGGACCTGTCTATTTGGAAAGCTCCATTTTATCAATGCACAGAGCTTCATTTTCCTTCTTTGATGGGTTGGCTTGCAACTCGCAACTTCGCCGAACTTGCTGTTATTAGACCACAACTCATAGCATGTGTGCTGTGATAAATGTCGTCTTCTTTGTTTTTATTTAGTATGATACATCCATGGTAACTTACTTACATATATATTATATAGACTAATATGTTATTAGTTGAGGGTAAGCGGCTGACCCCAGGTGAGGAGGATGACACAAATTTGATTATCCGAAAGTGTATTTATTGGGAGATGTGCAAACCATAAGCTAACTAATATGTCTCAAGAGATTAAGATTACTCTCAAGTCCAAAGTACTTTTCTAATCTATAATATAAGTTATTTTAACTCATCTAATTTGTCATAAATTGAAAGCAATTTTCAACTTTAATCATATTAAATGAGGTTTTGAATGTGAGAGGTAAATATAATGAGTCACATTTAAATATTAATTGTAGGGAAAAAATTGAAAAAAAAACATTAATTGCTCTCTAAGTATCTTATATTGTGGATCAAGTCATTTTTCTAGAAACTGAATTATATTGTAGACCGGCGGGAGTATAGGACAGATAGAGAATTTGTTTTTAATTCTATTTATAAGGCACCTCATTAATTATCTGAGGTGAATGTACAATGAAACCCTTCAATTATTATTATGTTAACTTTGTTTTCATTTGCTACTCTTTCATGTTCTTTTTATAAAAGCCCAAAATTTGAACTGTCTTGGTTCTTTTTATAAGAACCTGATAAGAGTTGTTTAAACATTTAATGAGTTTTTTTTTTCATTTTTACCTCTCATTTATTATATATATCGCATTAATTAAAAATTTGGTAACACCTATATTTACTCTATTTCTCTTTCTTACTTGCCCCTCATTAATAAGGGCATATTTGAAAAAAAAATTTTATTTCAGATACAATTATTGTTTATAACTAATTTTAATCATTTTCTTAAACCATATAATTCGATTATCGGGCTCATATAAATAAGACCAGAGAGAATATTATGTATATTAAATAGAGGTAGAGTTGCAAAGTTGGTGAATTTTATGATAGACTTGATGAAATTTAATGCTTTCCTTACTCTATATGAAAAATATTGAAAGTGTCTTATAAATTGGATAAGAGCAAAATAACTTGGGAATACCTTTAATCAAATATATATATATATTTGGTCCACTCCTTTTTTCACCACATCTCTTCTCCAACCCCACCCCAGCTCACCTCATGAGACTCAGATCCCACGACCATTCCACTCTATTAATTGCATATTGTTTGTTTCCCAACTTTCTGCTTAAATTTTTGACCCAAAAACAAAAGGAAGGAGGAATTTTCTATTTTGTTCGGGTAATTGGGTTTGGATAGTTCTTGCAGGGGGTTAGTTCGGTCATTTCAGGCATTGAACTGGACAAAGTTGAAGGATTGACTTAGTTGACTGTCTTTTCATCCCCAGGAACAAGCCACTTCACTATTGGTCGTGGTCCATGCCGCGTGTAACAATCCATAGAACCAGCATCAAACAGTGAATATACAGGTAACGAAATTAGCACTCAAGAGGAAAAAGTAAAAAACGAAATACGTAATTATCACACGTAGCAGGGTAAACACTAAACAGGAAGTAGAAAAAGAAATGCTAGTCAGTTACTTTACCTTGAGCGTTCTGTATATAGCATCTCTGGATTCCCATTCTTGTATATCTGCTGCTCTCAAGTCATGTCATCCCTGATCATACATTTCACCTTTTTTAGGGAACGAAATACAAGTAATAAAGGCAAGAGAGATCTGCGTATGAGGAGAGATTATTGGGTGATAGATTGTGAAAATTAATTTCCTAATGACAACTATTTGATCTAAGTTGTAGTATTGTCAAACCCAACTACAATGGTTTTTAGAAAGACGTTTTCTGTATTCACATGAATTTAAGTACTCGTGTAAAGACAGTTAAAACTCCTTTCACTATAACTAATACCTGTTTGGGTTTGTTGATAGTGCAATACCCTTTGCTTAGTAGCATTGTGATCATTTGTGGTGGCCTTCCCACCTCCCAAACTCACTTTTTGATGTTTCTGTTGTTTTTTCCCCTCCATCATATTCTCTTTTTTTCTTGCACAATCTTGTTGTGACGTTGCAATAGCACACATTCTTGCTTGGGGGCTGCTTCTTTTTGTCTATGGTCATTGGCTTTTGGTAAAGTGGCTTTTCCCTCCATTGCTTCCTGCTTTTTACTATCTTTTATTAATTGCTTCTCTTCATCTTCAATTCTTTATTCATTTCCCTCACAAAGGCACTCGTACTACTATTCTCCCACAAACTCTAACTCATCAACACAGGCCAATCCCCTTCAAACATCACACTTCACCCCTTTACTCAAACATTTCACAACACACACTAGTTTTCATTCTATTAAAGAGAAATTACTAGTTCCAAAATCTACAAGCTAACATTCTTGTTCAATCACAAGTAAACCAATCTCTTCAAGTTTTGGTTTTCTATATCAAAGCAACTTGAAAACTACCCAAAACATCCTACCCAACTTTCTTTAAGAGATATCAAATCCATCACACACTAATCAATTATCATTGATGTGTGGAACGCTTTTCAGAGTTTTTTTTATTTTTTATATTATATAAAATATCTTTTTGCGAGAATGACAAAAGTAATTTTGAAATTGTAAAATTCTAAATAAGATATTTCCCGTAAAATGAACTGTGAATTTCTTATTAAATTTCGTCATTACTTTATCTATTCTTGATAATATATCTGATTTAGGAATTTTACTATTTCAAAATTCTTTTATTTTATTTTTCCCCTATCTTTTATTAGGACTGTGAATATTATAATTCACCATGTTACATTGATGTTAGACTCATTCCACCTTAAGATGCCCCTCCTTAGTCAAGTTCTCCTCTTTCCTTACACGCGTTGGTTGCATGTAATATTCGTGCATCGTGGGGTGCCATTAGTGGGGATTGATCTGTTGCTATATATCAATCTCACAACGCCGTTGCTCTGTTCTTCACACACTTCCACTTCCTTAATCTCTTTCGCTTTCCCTGCAACTCCAAGCTCTCTCAGCCATGGGGCTTGCACGTGCCATGCTCGTGATCGCCATGTCCTTAGCCCTCTTCTCATTGTCCATTGCCCAAAGTCCCTCTCCCTCCCCTGCACCCAGAGGATCTGCCAAGCCACCGACACCGACACCGACACCTACACGGACACCGACACCGACGACGGCGCCTTCTCCGAGCATGTCAGCCCCTTCCACTTCCCCATCTAAGCCTCCGACTTCTTCTCCAACTCCGTCACCATCACCAACTGCCGGAAGCCCCGGCCCATCAGCAAGCTCACCACCTTCACCCCCTCCTTCTTCTCCACCCTCACCGCCACCGCCAACCTCACCCACACCCTCATCATCGCCACCTAGCCCACCACCTCGCCCGGGACCGTCGCAGGCTCCAACACCGCCGCCCAGTGGTCAACCGACACCGCCACCATCGAATCCCAAAAACACCGCCGTTGTTCATGGAGGCAGTTTAGCTTTGGCGGTCTTGTGTGGAGGAGCTGCTCTTCTCCTTGCTTGAATTCACAGCGTCTTTGCCTTAATTACGTGTAGATTGATATATGTATCTGCGTAGTTTTTTTTTTTTTAACTCTTCTGTTTTGAGTTTGCCCGCCTTCCTCATCTACTTCTGTTCTGTTCTGTTAGATTTCGTGGATGATTCTTGAGGTGATCCTCTAGTGATTTGTTTGGGAGGGTGAGATTATCTTAGAGATTAATATATATATATATATATATATCATTTGTCACATTGTACCGTTTGGTAGCTGAAATAAGAGAGATTTGGTGATTTCTTTTCTAGCTCCATTCCTGGTAGGATAGAGCACCTACTTGCTTCACAATTTCTTCACGCTAAAACAAGAATTTTATGGTTAGCTTAACCAATTCAGAATCAAGTAAACACGCACTGATTCTGAAAACATTTTAGAGCCCTGTTACTGTTAATAATGGAGGCACACGTCCCTGATAACATGATTCTGGGCTTCTTGTGGAAATCCATGGAAACTGAGTTTGGAGGTTGAGTAAGAAAGAAAGTGGTGCTTAATGGGATGATAAGCAACTACAGGCGGTGGTGGTGGAGGAGGAGAGAGGAAAAAGGAAAGGTTTTAATTGGTTGGGAGTGGGAAAGGCTGAAGAAAGCGAGTTGCCACTTTGGTTGGGACTTTGTTGGTGAACAAGAGAGAGTAAACGGAGACTTTGAGTAAACTTTTTTTTTTAAAAAAAATAATTATCAAGGATATCTGAAAATACTAGCAACCGATTTATAGACCCACAATAAAAAGAATTTCACTAATTATTATGATTGTATACCCAAAATTCAATCATATAAAACAGCATAAAATCATGAACAAGCATTTCCAAAATTTCCTGAATTTATTCTTAACAGATGTTGATTCATTTTGAGATTAAAACCATATATAGAATTCACCGTGACATTCAAAAAGATTAAAAATTATAAAAAGGC
Source organism: Inga leiocalycina (assembly GCA_963242795.1). Classification (NCBI taxonomy): domain Eukaryota; kingdom Viridiplantae; phylum Streptophyta; class Magnoliopsida; order Fabales; family Fabaceae; genus Inga; species Inga leiocalycina. The sequence continues at coordinate 6,128,723 of OY725330.1, forward strand.
ATTAGATTCCACTTGAAACGTTTTGTAACGTGAAAGTTGGCATGCACTAATTTTGAAGCCCCACAGTACTCGTCACTCTCTTTGTGGTCCGTGACCTGTCCGGGACCAGAGCTATCACCAACACACAAAGTCACTCATCAATTATCAACCATTAATCATAATTAAGCTATGATATTGGAAAGTAAATCCACATTATACGACAATATTACTTTTCTCAATCACATCCACAGGTTCGCCACATGTTTAAACTTTAAACGAGCTCCTTTTGTGCCTTCCATACGCTTTGAGTTCAAATTCAGAATAAAATGTAAATATGTATGACTATAGGATTGACTGATACTCCTTCCGTTCTTTTTTTATGAGGAGTCTTTAACTGAATTGCCAGTTAAGGATAATAAATATATCAAAATTGTAATTCTTTTTTACTACAATATCCTTGTTTATGAGGAGATAGGGAATAAGAAAGAGAGAAAAGAAATTATTAGAGTTAACATAATCTTAAGTCCTTCAAGTTTACCCTTTTTTTTGGTTTAGATCATTCAAGTTTCAAAAAAAAGGTTTCGGTCCCTCAAGAGATAAAATATTTTAGATTTTTATTTAATGATAGGGATCAATATTTTAAATGAAATGATACTTGAGGAACTAAAATCTCTTGTGTAAAATTTGAGGGATCAAAATCAAAATGAGGGTAAATTTAAAGGACTAAATATTATATTAACATCAAATTATTATAATAAAGAATATTGTAAAAGAGGGAGAATAAGAAAACAAACATAATAAAATTAATAAAAAGATGATTGCATAAGAAAGACAAGTGAAGAGAGAATAATTAAATAAGGACAAAATAGGAAAGTAACAAGCAATAAAAGACGTTATTTGAATATCTTATAAAAAGCAAAGGATCTCCTGAGGAGTTGAGGGTTTTCACTTTTCTCCCTCCTTTCATCTTTTTATTTTTATTTTCTTGTCTCTAATATTTTTTATTTTACAAATTTTGAATTCTCAAATTCAAAAATAATTATTGCAGAAAAATTAAATTTTGAGAATATTTTATTTCAATTCCAAAGTAAAACATTTCCATTAAATTTTTCTCTATTAATATAAAAATACTATGAAAGTACTTTTGACTTTCAAATTTAACACTAAAACAATGTTAATTTGAAATGTTTAGGAGCTCCATATGATCAATGTTTCTTCTAGCAAACCAAGTTTATATTGTCAAACTATAATCCAACATATCATCGATGAGCTTGTGGATGTTTAACAACCTACGCTGGTAAAGATTATCTTTCCCAATCCTACCCCAATGCCTGAGATTTATTTCATGTTTAATTTTAATTCAATATCTGCTACTACTATACATCTCTTCAGCCATCATTCTACAAGCTACAGTATACTTCAACATGCTATCCGCAAGAGTGAGCTCCCCTTGAATTAAACAAACTAGCACATTGAACTATTTACAACGTTTTTAAGAAGAAGGAATGATTTAATCACCAAAAAAAGAAAAAAAGAAAACGAGGAGGAATACATTATACTTGTGTATGTCTCATCTAATATCTGTTCAATGGCCACAGAAAACAAAAATCCAATATACTATTTGTTCTCGCAAGGAATGACAGGCAATAATGACTTTAACTGCTAGAGTCTCCTGTAATTTGTAACCGATAAACAATAAACAATGATCAGAAACCCTTGCATGGGCGTTAGGGAATACAAAAACATGAAAGATTAGTAGGGGAAGAAACTTTATAATAAGGTCATTATTTCTTTTTATAACAAGTAAACCTACTTTCTTCTTTGTTTTCTTCGGCACTCCATACAATCAGAACATGGCAACTTATTTCTAACTGAAGACCTTGCACTGAGCTTGTTAGATGGTACTTTCAGGTCTTCCAATAGTATCTGGCGAAGCTTCTCATTTTCCTCCACCAATTCTTCAATTATTTTCTGGTGCTTCAACACCTGAATCCCCCCACCAACGTTAATAAATTTAATCTTTGAAAGCTTAACAACAAATTAACATAGTATGAATGAAACATTACCATCTTGAGTATGTCATTCTCCGATTGTAATCGCCTAACCTACAATAAACCCATCAATCAGAACATATAATGTTGGACCAACTCAGGGGAACAACTCAAGAGAAGGAAGGGGTCACGAGAGAATAATGAAGAGAAAAGAACATTCCAGCTGACAAATGCACATATCAAAAGGTACCGACTTTGTCTGCTTCAGATTTCATGTTTGACACAAGGATTTCAGATATAAATACAAGAATCGCTTGTGATCTGTGAACCACAACAAATCACCAAACTTGTATTCAAACGCATAAAATTTCAGATACTCCGTCACCTTATCCTCATTAGTTGCTCCAAAAATTTTTAGACTGTCATGTAACATGACAGCGACTTTATTTAAAATGCTAATAAACTGATGGCGCATACAAGCTCAACGGCTGACAGCCAATGATTTCTAGCCTCAACAACAATCTTGACCATTCAGTTGTTATTAGCCTATCACTGAAGGAAGTCCAATCAGCCACAAGAATAGTTCAGACCAAGAGAAAAATCTCATCATCAATACCACTATTTTGAAAGTATGCTCTTGAAAGAGTATGTGCACATCAAGAAAGCAAACTCTTTCATTTCATCCACTCCTGAAGCATAAATGGCAGCCCAAAAATAGGTCGATGGACTTAAATAAATGGAAGAAAAAGCATAAATACAGTTACCATGTTTGGTGAATTATTCCTATAGTTGTCCTTTATTTTTCTTTTGGTTACATCCTAGAGTTTTCCTTTGTCATGTCACCGAGAAAGCTGGCAAACAAGTAATGATCAAGCATAGTTGCATTGTGCGTACCCCTTCATCATTTGCGTCTCCCTCACGCTTCACTAATGGATTTCGTAGAAAGTCATTGAGAACCTTCTCAGTTCGACTGCCAAATGTAGAGTCAACTGCTTTGCCTTTGAATGGGACATTTTCAGAAACTGAACCAATTTGCATAGGTTGAGACCCTTTTGTTTGAGATGTTTGGTCTAGTGCTTTTGTTGCTAGATGTATCATGTTTCCCGTAGATGATTGGTCTGATGCTGCATTGATCATGCCAATGCTACGTTGCAGGGATGATGGCAAGGCACCCTGACCAAAGGGCAGTTTGGGACCAATTCCAAGCTTTATCATCATCTTTGTCATTGCTATCTGACAAATAAAACATTTAAATTTATCATATATAAAGAATAACAGATAATAAAAGGAAACCCTTGAGATTAAAGAAAATTTGCATACTATGAGATTGGTTTGAATTTGCTGCAACACGCTGGGTTTCACAGCAAGGCCTATCACAGAAGGAAAACTTGCTATTAATTGAAATTTTTTAATAAAACATGGACTATCAACTTCAAGCAATGTGACCAGATAAATTTTAGCCAAGTTAAGGAACAAAGAGAAATAAACCAGGAAAATATGGTTTATGCCTCGACAGGCCCAAGGTTTCAGTTGCACTCTGGAGGCTCAGTAAAATAGTGGCTTATACGACTAAAAAGCATAAATAGCGGGCAGTTCCTGGCAGTGTAATATGTTTCCATATTTTTATAACTCAATGTCAATGCACACAGAGACACAAAGTTTGTGGTTGAGGTTCAAATTATCACCCAATTCCTGTAATTAGTATGAAGTATAGTTTGTGGTCAACCGTTGCATAGTTATTTATATGATAAAGCACAGTTGAATGAACATTAGACAACTGATGCATACTTGAAAGCTGCCTCTTAGGAGTGTTTTCAAGAATCATTCATATCACACTGAAATTGAAATGTTTTTCTCAATACCAAGTCTGCCAAAATTATAACATCAAAAACATTGACTTATGGAAGTAGAGATATGAATATCCAGTTTATAGGATCAATCCACATCATGCATTGTAAGATCATCCAAGAAAAGCATTATGTATTTCTACTAACTCAATACAGAAAAATTGTAAAAGTAACGCTAGTCTATGTTCCAAAGAAGTAGTGGATCAAAATCTTCAAAACTTCAGAGATGTTCGAAAGTAAATGCTCCTTACATACCAACTCCAAAGCCATGACCAAAACCAACTCCACATCCGATGCCCACTTCAACATTTTTAGCTCCAAACTTCTTCAACTGAATAAAACATGAGAAATAAAAAATTGATTAAAATCCTTAATTTATTTATCCAGAAATTATAGGAGTGAAAAAGGAATTGAAGTTATGGTGCACGGTAACACCTCAACTTTAAATAAAAAGAAGACAAATTTTGACTTACAGAATTGTTTACATGTCTGCTAACACCAGAAAATGCATCAGTTGCTCCTCTGGTGGCAGTCATTACTTGATTTAGCATGGGTATAGCACCTACAAGGAATTAATTTGTCCTACACTTAGACTGGTCAAATTTTAAATTAGTAATTAAGAAGTGCATATTTACCGATATCTCTCAGTGTTCAAAGAGAGAACACAAATAAAGCATGCACGCATGAAATTTAGAACCAGAGTAAAGAAGAAGGAAAGCAGTTAAAAAAGCAAATCAATAACAATTCAATAAACATTAGTTAAAAATTAAAACAAATAAAATACAAAATGCATGATAATCATCTAAGAGCTGCAGCTCATGCTTAAAAGCAATTCCCTCGCTTCTCTTTCCACATCAGCTCATTTGCTAGTATATAATAAACAAGGCTAAAATCCGAATGTCATTGGGTTAGCATATGAACAGAATAGATACATGGTTTGTTAGCAGAAGTTTGTGAACGAGTATCCCCATTCTTTGGTTTGAAAAAGCCACCCCAGTCCATCTCTTCCTACACCAATTCCAAGAAGCAAAGTGGGTGAAAAATTATAGGGGAGAAGAAAATACCTAAATTTAAAGGGCGACCAACACCGATTCCTGCACCACAGCCGATGCCAAAACCAGTAAATACTTGACCCACTTTGAAAGTAAATGGATTCTCTATCCGCTGAAAGGACATCCCCTCATAGCTATCTATGCCATTAATACCACTCACACTACTCCCACTCTCCATTTTCTCCACAAGCCTCCTTGCCTTTCTCCCCCAAACTCTATATTCCAACTAAAGTATAAAGACTCTATCTCTCAATTGCAGTGACTTCACCCTTCGAATTCCAAAAGCAAAAGCCTTTCTTTTTTCCTCAAGGTTTCCCGCATAGCTTACCTCTTAACTGAAACATAACATTACAAAGGCAATGAACACATTGGGCACCGGCGCGAAAGCAAAATGGGAAGGTCAAGCTTGATTACTGACAAGTGACAACTTAGGACAAGCATGTCTTAAGCTTGCTTCTGCAAACATGGTTCTCAAGAAATTTTAACACCGAGCCAAGAGAACAATATTACTTTACTCCCGAATCCTTTTATCTCTTCAGGGAGAGCCAAGATTGTGTAGCTACCGATACGGTAGCTTAGAGCTGAGAAGTTGTACCTAAGTTCCGATATCTGATCGTCAAACTTGCAATGATGCCGTACATCATGACCATAGTTGATATAAAGCCCGTAAAGAAATCATGGGGCTCATTTGTTTGGGCCCATGTAATAATATGAGTCCAGCCCAGCCCAAGTAATTGGTCCAAAAGATTAGACTCTTCTCAACCTTAGTGTGTGTTTTGATTAACTTTTAGAGAATAGCTTTTACAGTTTATGAGGTAAGTATGTAAAAGGAGTTTTATCTCGATTTATAAAAAAATGCTTCTGAAACCATGATTTTGGGAGTAAAAGAACACACACTTAAGGGGAAAAGGGATCAGTTTGTAGCTCTTACAAGGATAAAATGATTTTGAATAATCTCTCCATGTAAATGTTGCAATTTTAATACAGGACTTAATAAAAGACTGCAAAACAATACAAATCCATGAATAAATTATAATTAGTAGACAAATCTTGCTCTGTAATACATGGACACGTAGTAATACTTAATCCTCCTAGTGTATCACAAAAAGTAAAAAATTTATATTATCAATTCAAACTGTACTAGTGTACTCTAAAACTTATAATAAAGATCATGAGAATGCTAATTACACTATAATACAGGAAGTGGTAAATCATGTTGAAAGAGTTATCCCAATTAATCAAACAATACTTAAATTTAAAGCAATAGTATTGAATCTAAGATGTAGTTATAAAAATTTTGAGAAAATAAACATATAACAAATAAAATATAATAATATAATTATTCTAACCCTGTAACCATAAAAGTACAATAAAACGTTTCATCAAGAAAAAAACCAAGGTATTAAAATCCGGATCGAGTATTGAACCAGTTGAGATACCGGGTTAATGGTCAGTGGGTCAAACCGGAGCTAAACCGGTGAGTAATTGAAGATTTTAGGCTTATAGTATGAAATTCTAAAGGAAAAAGTAAAAAAAAAAAAATTTAAAAAATTGGAACCCAGACCGGACCGGGAACCGGACCGGTCTACTGACCGGTTTGGCAGGTTCCGGGTCCGGTCCGGATTCAAGAACCCTGAAAAAACTGTATGAATTTAGACCCAGTGGAAGAGGCGGAATAATAATGATGAAGAATAGTTAATTAACCATAAAAGTTTGTTGTAACATATAATTTTGGGTATGTGACTGCTAAAAAGCTGATATCAGAAGCCGATGCAATCCAACAAGACACATGGACAGGCCTGTTGCCTTCCTCAGACTCTACGTCGTACTCTCCGAACTCATCCCATGAGGCACTACTCATCATTTGATTCCTGAGCCCCGATGATACTTGTTCACCGTCTGAACAAGTAGTCTCCACCATGATAACCTCAACATTCCTTCACAAACAAACAAAACTCCGAACCCATTTTTCTCTGTAACTTTTTCTCGGCCTCGTGAACCCAAACCCGAGCTAACTCCCTCTCTTCAAAATCTGAATCTTCTTCAGCAGTGATCTTGAATAATAAAAGTTGGCCTCCATTTTTGTATGGCGTACGGATAGTTATATCTGTGGGAGGAAAGTCTGCGTCTTTCAGATGAGGATGGTAAAATATGGGTGTTCCCGCAGTTTCTCCTTTAAGAGGAACTTGGTTCTTGTGCATGTCTGCCCATTTCTTCAGGAAATTATCAACCACCAGAAATCTGCCAGCAGCAAACTGCAGCTAATGCTGATCGAATACCCTCCACACTGGAAAGCTGGTCACCTAAGAAAAGACACATAGATTAATATTATTGCTGGTGTTTACAATTTAATTAAATTTTGGTTATAGTATATCCGCCATAGTTTGAAATGTCATTTTTGATTCATATAGTTTTATAAAGATTTGATATGACGGTTAAATACAGGGACTAAAATTAAAAATTGTTAAAAGTATAGGTTTTGGTCTTTATATTTTTATCAAGTTTGGATTTTTTTTCTAATCTTATGTTTGAATGGAGAGAAAATTTTGGAGAATATATATTGGGAAAACTTTCAAAAATAATACATTTAATTACCATTTTTGGAAATTAAATTTTCTTTTTCAGTACTCCCTCCCTCTTATTTTTACCTAATTTTTCGCTTTATCCAAACATAACATAAACGTTTTTTGTTTTTATCCCTATACATTTAACAGGTTTGTTTTGGTTTTGTACCAATAATATTATAACCCATTATATGTCCATGTTATTAAGTAAAATTTATTCACATCAACCAATAAAAGTCCAGTATAGTTGATAGATGACTGAATCATTTAAACATGATGTCTTAGGTTTAAATCAGGTTGTATATATGAAAAATACTTTGTTGAGAAAAACAAAACCCATATCAGTGATCCCTACCCTTTAAAAGAATTAGTCTTTAGTTATCGGCCAAGGAATATTGCCTGGATTCCATCCCAAAAAAAACTATATTCACATCATGATCAAAGTATCAGTGTATCTTTCCTGAACGTAAAACAGAGGTGAGAACTCTGGATACTGCTCATCAATATCTCTCCAGAAGACAAGCTCGTGCTCAAGATTATCCTTTTCACTGGTTTCAAGCAAGTCAGAGAGCGAAATGGAGATTCTTGCTTCCACCATTCCACTGCCATTATCGTTAGACACAATATTTCATTCCACCGCCGGCGTCACCACCACCGTCACCCTCCTCCTTTTGCTGAAGTCGGCCGGCGAGTAGTGTGTACTCCGACAGAGCTCCGGTCAGTGACTCCACAGTCCACCCAGCCAGAACCCATACGTCCCCGAGCTCCTCGTTCGAGTTTTCATAATACATAACTACTTGATAACACCCACGAAAATTTTCTAAGTCGATGGTGGGGCCACTGGCCAAAACTCGGCGAACTCGCCGTGGTTCTGTTATCTTTGGTAGCCGGACGCTCGTCACAGCTACAAATTGTAATTTGGGCGCATCCATTTTTACTTCCCTGAACTCCTTTTTAGTGTCTGGTTCATACCTCAGTTCTGCATGATGCGTTTATCAGGAAAAAGCTTCGACCACATTAGACATGAGTAGTTGAAATAAAGAGAAGCGCCACACTAATTAATCATGGATTGGATTATTGCATTTAGAAGGAAAAATACTGTAACTTTTTTTCATGCATGACTGTACTGTTTTGGTGTGCTTATTTGTCTAAGGAACATGAGCTTGGTCCACGAGAGTAATTAAGAAATAATGGAGTACGTGGCGCTGTTTTTAAATTTGGAATCTTATCTCGCTAGTTCATGATGATCTGCAAGTGTTGATCGATCGGGTCGTTTTGTTTTTTTTGTTCAAAGATCGGGTCGTATTGAGATGCCGTAGTTATTCATGTGCCGGAAAATATCCATACTTTTTAAAAAGATCCAGAAATATTAGTTTGTATGTGAAATGTCAAAAATTAAAATTATAGTGTAAATTATTTCAGTTCTTGATGTGTATACTTTTTAAGACCGTTACTCGTATTTATAAAAAATGGATTAGAAATATTTTTATAATATTCAACAAAAGTAAATTTAAATTTATAATCAACTTAATACTCCCTCAATCCTCAATATGAGACATATTTACCTAATTCGATTAGATTAAGGATATTAGTTAAGTTTGTTAATATGCATGCATTTTCTAAAATACCGCCTAATCATCTTCTTTAATTCTCTCATTCCTTTTTCTCCTTGATTATTTGTTGAGGGGGCATTAATAGGAGTAAATTAAAAAAAAATAGTAAATGTAAAAAATATATCTTATATTTAAAATCAAAATCAACTCTTTAAATATGTCATATATTAAAATCTAGAGGATGAGTGTGATACAAAGTTTATAATCAGTTTACGCTAGAGGTTTATGCAGTTTTGGAACAATTTTTTTTTTTTTGGCCAAGGAAAATGATACCTTTTATACCAGAAAACGTAAAACATACAACCGTCCGTCTAGCCAACTATTAAAGCAACAGTCCAGCAACTAAAATAATTACAATACCCCTACACTACATAATAATATTACAACCCAAAATATGCACTAATCTGGCCCCCTTGCAATGTTTTTTGAGTCCTTTCTCAGCAAGTTCAATAGCTGCAATGGTGGCCACTCCACCTAGTCGGATGGGCAAGACCCTCCCAGTGAAACTCTAACAACTCAGTCGGCTACTAAGTTCGTTTTCTTGGAAACCCACATACAAGAATGGTTTCCTATTAGATTCTTTGAGTTTTGAATATTCTCAAGGATATTAAGACACCTCCAATCATTTGGATTGGTCTTCTTGACAAGGCAATTTATCAACACCTGATTGTCAGACTCAAATTGGACATCTTCAAATTGGTTATCATGGGCATACTGTACTACTTCATGGAATGCCAGACATTCTACCATAAAGGCTGAACTAGCATTTACGATGTGTGTTTTCCCATCCAATAACCAACCATTCGAATCCTTAACCACAAAAGCAATGGCTGCCCTATTTTCCATTTCCACAAAACAATCAGAATTTATTTTAAGTTCATTACCTTCGGGAGGTTTCCATGCATGTTGGTCATTTTTCACATCCTCCTTTGGGTTGTCAGGTTGAGACTCCAAGCTACTCCAGCCCTTTGCTTCCCAAAACTCACTTAGCAATCTGCCTGCTTGAGAGAAAGTGAAGACAGGATCAGGACCAATATTTTCATACAATAAAGCATTACGGGATTTCTATACTTGCCACAAGGTCATAGTTAAAAGAGCTTTTTGCCATTGGGATAAGCTGTTCCCACTTAAAGTATTTGCTAACCACGGGACCACATCAAAGTCAGCACAATCATTGATTTTTAAATATAAGTTACTACCAAACCAAACCAATTTAGCCCAATTGCAAAGAAAGAACAAGTGTTCCATTGACTCAAGTTTTTGTTGACAGATCAAGCACAAGTCTATTGGACAACACTTTCTTTTTGTTAAGTTCATGAAAGTAGGTAAAGCTTTTGACATCAACGTCCATATGAAATTTTTAATCTTTGGAGGGACCTTTAAACTTCAAATCTCTTTCCAAACAACCCTATGAGACATATTTGAGTATTCTGGAATATTTTCAATTCTTCTCAAAACACTTTTAGCAATTTCATACCCTTCTTTCATAGAATAAAATGTTCTTTTACCCCATGTACACTACAAAAAAAAAGGTATTTCGTAGCGGTGCACTTGTAGCGGTTATATTAAACCGCTACAAATTATAGTATTTGTAGCGGCAAGAATATTTGTAGCGGTTTCCTACAAAAAACCGCTACAAATTTGGCGCGAAATTCCCGCCAAAACTTGTAGCGGTTATTTTGTAGCGGTTAATGCACATAAACCGCTACAAAATACCAAAGGTCAGAATTTTGTAGCGGTTTTTACTGAAAACCGCTACAGAATTTCAAGAGACTCCAAATTTGTAGCGGTTCTGGGCAATAACCGCTACTGAATTTCAAACGTTGTGAAGATTTGTAGCGGTTATTGTAGAACCGCTACAAATTTAATTATTTGTAGCGGTTAGAGTAGCGGTTATTTTAAATAACCGCTACTAATATCTGGCCTATTTAAACCCCTCGCCTCCTCCATTTCTCATTTTGCTCATTTTGTTTCCTGAGGTTTCTCTGAGTGGTTTATTCGATATTTGAGCGTTCAGACGAGTCTATAGGAGTTTTTGGTCAGTATTTCGCAGTATTTACACTTGAGGTACGCATATAACACGTATTTTTATTTATATTTGTATTTTTATTATATTTTTGTATAATAATGGACTAATTTGTACAGTTGATATGGCTTCAGGACAGGATAAGGGGAAGGCCCCTGTGCTCCCCAGACCGACTTTACGGGGTGGCGGCAGCCGGGCAGGGGGCAGAGGGAGGGGGCAGCGCGCAGGCAGGGCTACCGAGGCATCTCAGCCCATCCCACCACAGTAACCGCAGACAATCCCACAGGCGACGACCGCAGCTGAGGTGCCTGAGGTGGAGGTGCCAGAGATTAGCGTTGAGGACTTCCTCAACGAGGAGGAGTTCGAGATCCCGATTAGTGGGTTCAGGGAGATGGAGCAGTTCCTCGATGAGGAAGAGGCTCGGGAGCAGAACAACCCACGAGGGTCGTCTTCGCGGTCCACTAAGTTTGAAGTGCAGGTCGAAGGTAAATTATTTAATTTTTTAATTTTTTAAATTTTTAACTTTGAATTATAATTTATCTAACGTGCGGTCAACTGTGCAGATGAGCAGGGGAACGTGTCGACGAGGAGGCTGGATGTGGCCGGTCTGAACAGCATGGACCGGTCCCTGCGAGTTGTAGTGCCGTGGAACGAGGGCACTGACCAGCCGATCCACAATGGGGGTCACCTGCTCAACCGCTTCCTGAGCGACCTGGGATCGAATTGGATGCGGTTCCCCCTTCACTTCCCGACGTGGAGGCACATTCCGAAGGGGCCGAAGGACCAGGCTTGGGAGGAGGTGGTTCAGGTAATTAAAACTATTTAATTAATATCTTTTGTAATTAATTCTATTTAATTATTTTTTTTAAATTATGATTTTTAGTATTATTGATATTTAAATGTATTTTTTTCAGCTGCGGTTTGCCGTCCGGGCCAACCGGAAGAGGTACGCCCTCGTGAAGATGGGCGAAGCCTGGAGGAACAGGAGGAACCGTCTCTTCCACAGTGTGGATGGGGACGGGACGATGCCTCTGGAGCAGCTGCAGGAGAGCGTCCCGGACGGCGCGCCGCCGAACGACTGGGCGCATTTCGTCCAGTTCAGGAGGAGCCCTCAGGCGCAGGTAATGTATTTATTATATTTTTTATATATAATTTTCTAATTGTTAAATATTAAATTATAATTTCAATTTAATTTGTATTTAATTTCAAATTTTATAATACATTTAATTATTTGTTTTTCCAGGAACTTTCTCAGAGGAATGCCGCGATCCGGGCGCAGCAGACGATCCACCACACAGCAGGATCGAAGACCTTTGCTGTGACCTACAGCGAGCTGGTAACTTTTCAAGTGCTTCACTTACTTTTAGCTGATTATTTCATAATACTAATTGTTTTGTAATTGTTTCAGGAGACGAGGGCACAGCAGGAGAACCGTCAGACGGACTATGCGGAGCTGTACGCCATCACACACAGACACCGTGACGGGACTGCGACCTCTCAGCAGGCAGAGGCGGCGATTGTAAGTTATTTTATTATTATATTTTTTATAAAACCAAGTTAATAATGAAAAATGGTAATTATTAATTGTTTCATAAAATGGCAGGAGTGGATGCAGCTGTCGCAGGCTGAGCTGCGACAGACCCAGCCTGAGGAGTCACAGGGGTCAGTGGACCCAACGGCTCCTCTGAAGGCGGGTTTGGCTCAGCCTGAGCACCCCGGACGAGTACGGGGGATGGGGATAGGCGCCAGACCCAGCATGATCTACGGCAGGAGCGCCGCCTCTGAGGCTGGCAGCTCTAGAGGGGTCAGACGTCGGAGGGACGAGTTGATTGACCAGCTGCGGTCAGATTTGGAGCAGACGCAGCAGCAGATGGCGCAGCAGCAGCAGCAGATGCAGCAGATGCTGCAGGTGCACGCAGATACGATGTACGCTCAGCAGACGCAGTGGCGTGAGATCGCGAACACCATGCTCGAGGGAGCATGGAGTCGCCTGTTCCCGAACGAGCAGCATCCAGCGGTTGCCCCTGTCCCTCACTACGTCGTCCCGAGTACTGCTCCTCCTCCTGCTGATGACGATGGTGCGGTTCAGTCTGCGCAGCGGCCCGATCCAGCGGCATCTGAGGGAGCCCCACCTAAGGGAGCACCAGAGGATCAGCCCCCAGCTCCTTAGTTTAGGACTTTTTCATTTCTTTTAAACATTTGTAAATATTTATGAGATTTTATTTCAGAATTTTCTTATTGTGTTTTATATTATTATATCGCATTGAAATAATTTATAAATGATTTAAATCTAAATTTAAAAAAAATAAATTATATATATATTTGTAGCGGTTTTAACCTAAAACTGCTACAAATGTAAATATTTGTAGCGGTTTTAAACTAAAACCGCTACAAATGTATAGATTTGTAGCGGTTATTAGTACATAACCGCTACAAATATATAATAATTTTATAAATTAAATATATACATAATTTATTTTTTAAAATATATTTTTAAAAAAAATAAATTATATATACATCTCTAAATAATTTATAAATGTATATTTGTAGCGGTTTTGAACTCATAAGCGCTACAAATTTACTTATATATTTGTAGCGGTTTCCCTTCAGAAACCGCTACAAATATATATGTTTGTAGCGGTTACACACTAATAACCGCTACAAACACTCAAATCATTTGAATTTTGAAATTTGCCGCCCTTGTGCACATTTGTAGCGGTTATCTTATGTAAAACCGCTACAAATTAGAAAATTATTTTTATATTTAATGTTCAACGGCTTTAATATTAGTAGCGGTTTTATATAGGTAACCGCTACTAATACGTTGAACATTAGTAGCGGTTATAGATGTAAAACCGCTACTAATACTCAACAAGTACATTTTAAATTTCCCACCAATTAACGGCTTGAATATTAGTAGCGGTTTTATATATGTAACCGCTACAAAATTATAAACGTTGGAATTTCTGTAGCGGTTGGTGTAGCGGTTTAATAACCGCTACAAATTTATAAACGTTGGATTTTCAGAATATAAGGTTCTAGGCATTCGTCATTATCTTCTCACTCATCTTCTTCTCTATACTTTCTTCTCTCTCACTTGTAGCTATGGATAAATCATGGATAAGGTTGCCGCGCAATTCTCCTGAATATTTGTACGGATTAAACAGTTTCTTAGATTTCGCATTCACTCACGCCAGCTGTAACGGCAAGATCTTCTGTCCGTGTCGGAAATGCAAGTTCAAGAAATGGCATCCACGAAATGTTGTGAAGGAACATTTGCTTGTGAAGCCTTTCCCTGAGGACTATACGTTCTGGGCAGTACATGGTGAGAAGGCCGGCGTTAGATATGACGAGGCTCTTCCTCAAAGTTCTCAAGTAGGCGTTCAAGTAGATGAAGATGATCCTGTGAATGATGTTGTGCGTGATGCGTTTGGATTTCAAGGCGACAACTTCAACGAAGAAGTGCACGGCTCTGAGCCGGCTTTTATGGGGAATGAAGCAGCTCGGGATTTTTTCAGCTTGATGGATGAGGCAGATCGTCCTTTATATCAAGGTTGTCGCAAATATTCTAAATTATCTTTCTTGATCAAATTGTATCATATCAAGTGCTTGTGTGGGATCACGGATAAGGGAATGTCGATGTTGCTCGACTTATTACAAGATGCATTCCCCGACGCCGAGATTCCCACAACCTTCTACGAGGCCAAGAAGATCATCAACAGGTTGGGGTTGAATTATCAAAAGATTGATGCGTGCCCAAATGATTGTATGCTGTATTGGGGAGACGATTCCAGCAGGGAGACGTGCAAGAGATGTCACACATCGAGGTACAAGACAATTCGGAAGGGGAAAAAGCAGAAGAAGAAACCCGTAAAGATTCTCAGGTATTTCCCTTTGAAACCTCGTCTACAAAGATTATTTATGTCGTCTAAAACTGCTGAGCACATGAGGTGGCATGCCGTTGATAAAAACGAAGACGGTAAATTAAGACATCCGCGGGATGCAGCTGCTTGGAAAACGTTTGACAACGACTTTCCAGATTTTGCGACTGACCCCAGAAATGTGCGGCTTGCGTTGGCGACCGACGGTTTCAATCCTTTCGGGAATCTTAGCACAAGTTACAGCATTTGGCCGGTAGTCTTAGTTCCCTACAACTTACCCCCTGGATGTGTATGAAACAAAGCTCTTTCATTATGTCTATGATCATTCCAGGCAAAAAGGCACCGGGCAATGACATCGATGTGTATCTCCAACCGCTTATTGCAGAATTGCTTGACCTGTGGAATGTCGGCTTGGAGACGTACGACGCTCACAGCAAGACTTTGTTCAACATGCGTGCAGCCTTGATGTGGACGATCAGTGACTTTCCTGGCCTTGGCACATTATCTGGTTGGAATGTGCACACTGGGTCGGCGTGTCCGGCTTGCAATTTCGACTCTGACGCATTGCGCCTTCCCCACAGCCGAAAGTGGTGCTTTATGGGGCATCGGAGGTTTCTCGATGGAACGCATAAGTTCAGAT
Organism: Inga leiocalycina; assembly: GCA_963242795.1. Classification (NCBI taxonomy): domain Eukaryota; kingdom Viridiplantae; phylum Streptophyta; class Magnoliopsida; order Fabales; family Fabaceae; genus Inga; species Inga leiocalycina. Next base: position 6,144,316 of record OY725330.1, read on the forward strand.
TGCAACGGAATCGCTTCAATGGGAAACCAGAGAAAAGAGGACCACCTCAGACTTTGTCCGGTACAGATATCTTACAGCAGCTTGAGCATGTTGACGTCGAGTTTGGAAAAAGCGACGATTCAGCACAAACTCGCCAAAAGATGCGCAGGACTTCGGCGCCTCAGCAATGGAAGAAGATAAGTATCTTCTTCACGCTTCCGTATTGGAGATCTAATTTACTTCGCCACAGTCTTGATGTAATGCACATTGAAAAGAATGTTTGCGACAATGTGCTGTATACGCTGCTTAACAAACCCGGCAAGACAAAAGATCACCTTCAAGCCAGGAAAGATTTACGCGACATGGGAGTTCGTGAAGACACTTGGCCAGATGAGCATGACAGATTTACACCGGCAAAGTTTACCCTCACAAAACCGAACAAGGATGTGTTCCTCGCGACGTTGAAGAAAATAAAAGTTCCTGATGGGTATTCAAGCAACATTTCTCGATGTGTCGACTTGCAGGCTCGAAAGGTTGCTGGCCTGAAGAGTCACGACTCACATGTTCTTATGCAGCAGTTACTCCCTCTGGCTATAAAGAATACACTTCCTCCCGATGTTTCCATCGTTTTGGTGGAACTTTGTTCTTTCTTTCGCAAGTTGTGTTCTAAGGTTTTGATCGTTGAGGAGCTCAATCAGCTGCAGTCGAAAATCATTCTTACGCTTTGTCACTTGGAGATGATCTTTCCTCCGTCCTTTTTTACTGTGATGGTTCACCTCACAGTCCACCTCGTTCATGAAACAAAGCTCGCTGGACCAGTACAATATCGTTGGATGTATCCGATTGAGAGGTACTCATTTTAAATATGTGCTTTCATTTATTGTCCGTATTTAATGTTTGCTCGTCGTCCTTTTCATCATTTTATATCAATTTTCTCTTATGTACTTCGTAGGTTCCTTGGGAAATTAAAATCTTACGTGAGGAATAAGGCGTGGCCAGAAGGTTCTATAGCTGAAGGCTATATAGGGGATGAGGTGCTATATTTTTGCTCAAGGTACTTTGATGATCTTGAGACGGCTTTCAACCGCCCGCCTCGTGTTGACGATTGTCCTGAACCTGCGCCGACATCAGGAGAATTTATCCCTCGTGTTGGTAAACCAGTTGGAGCAACTGAGAACTTCAAACTAACGGCAACTGAGAAGTTCCAAGCACATAGACATGTCTTGATTAATTGCAGTCAAGTTGAGCCTTTCATACGGTAAGAATTGTACACTCACATGTATGTTATTCGATCTATATCTTTCGTAACATTTCTCACTTTCATTTCACTAACGCCTTTCCATTATTAATTGCAGGGAATTCAGAAGTCATGTCAAGCGTCAGCTCAGGATCCGTACACAGACATCCTCGGAAGTTGATAGGAGGGTCCACAGAGAATTCCCGGGCTGGTTTGCTCGCAGAATACTAAATGACCACAACCCACACTCACCGGATTTCAGAGCTCTCGCAATCGGCCCTCTTGATCATGCAAAACGGTTTACAGCATACAATGTCAATGGTTTTAAGTTTTGCACGGTTTCAAGGGATCAGGGATTGCAAACACAGAATTCGGGTGTTTATGGCACATTTGGGACAAGGAGTTATGCGAGCAGCAGTGACGCCAACATGCAGTTCGGAGGTGTCCCTTACTATGGCAAGCTTCTTGATATGGTCGAGCTTAATTATCAAGGCCGTTTCACCGTGACGCTGTTCAAGTGTTTGTGGGCAAATACCACAACTTCTCGGGGACTGACAACTGACAACTGACGACCTAGGGATCACATCAGTCAATTTCTCACGCCCGATTCATACTGGTATTTCTCAAGATGATGAGCCGTATATTCTAGCTTCAGAGGCACATCAGGTTTATTATGTCGAGGACGAGCGGCATAGGGATTGGCACATGGTCGTTCATTTAAAGCCAAGAGACCTTTACGACATGGGTGAAGGCGATAACATCGCCTACGAGAGTGAGCCATTTCAGCCAGCTGATTTTGAAAACTACTTCCCTGAAGGCGATGACAATTTACCTCTACTGCGGTGAGTTTTTTTAAGTCCACGTCATTTCAATTAAATTTTTTAAATTTAATAATACATCAATAACAATAATTTTTCTACAAAATTTCTGTAGGGATGGCGACGATGAGTGATCAAATTCAATTGTAAAAAATTTGTCTTTAAAAAAAATGCAAAAAATTTGTGTTAAAATAAAATGTAAAAAGAATTAAAATAATATTTGTAGAATTCAAGTGTAAAAATTTTTCTTTACAAAAAATGCAAAAAATTTGTGTTAAAATAAAATGTAAAAAAAAAATTTAAAAAAAAATTAATATAATATTTGTAGCGGTTATTAAACCACTACAAAAAAATAAATAACCGCTACATTAACCGCTACAAATAATTAAACCGCTACAAAAATATAAATAACCGCTACTAATTAGTAACCGCTACATTAACCGCTAGAAATAATACGTAAATCCCTATAAATACCCTTATCACAACTCATTTCAAACACTCCCCAATTTCTTTTCACCTTACCCTTCTTTCATTTCCTCTCATTTACAACTTCTTTCGTATGAGTAGAGGAGCTGAATAATACGATCAAATATAGTAACAAGATTTTCAATTTCTTTTAGAATACTTCTTTCCTTTCTATAAAATCTATTCTAAACATCTTTTTTTCTAGATATATATTAACTCTATCTCATTTTCATCTATTTTTCATATACAATTACATTATATTATAAAACATAATAATTCCTTATTACCTAACTATCGTTAATAATATTATTAATATAATTTTATACTAATCATATTCAATTACATTTTTTCTTTTTAATTTATTAATAAGTTAAACTATTAAATAATAAACTAATTGAAATAGATAAAATAATAACAAATTAAACCATTTAATATAATATTGAAAAAAAAGAAAAAAATCAACGTATATTTTTAAAAAAAATTTTAAATATTTGTAGCGGTTATTAAACCGCTACTAAATAATGCGCCTTTTTAAAGGTAAATTTAAATTTTTTGGCGGCAAATTTGAATTTCATGAAATTAGTAGCGGTTTTAAGAACCGCTACTAATTTCATGAAATTCAAATTTGGTAGCGGTTTCTTAACCGCTACAAATAAAAAAAGTCATTTTTAACAAATTTTCATTTTTATATATTTGTAGCGGTTTTTTAACCGCTACAAAAAAAAAATTCTTTTTAAAGCTGTAAATAAAATTTTTTATATTTGTAGCGGTTATATAACCGCTACAAAGATCTCTTGATTTTGTAGCGGTTACTATTAACCGCTACAAAGTTTGTAGCGGTTATTTTTTATTGAGTAGTGGTTTTATAGAACCGCTACAAAACCTTTTGCAACGTACGATTTAGTAGCGGTTTTTCTAACCGCTACTAACCTAGTTTGTAGCGGTTAGAACCGCTATGAATACCTATTTTTAACCGCTACTAAATCATGTTTTTTTGTAGTGTGTCCATACCCATCTATCCTTGTTACTGCTTGGTGCAACTATAGTGTGTCTAATTGCTTCCCTTTCGTCCTCTGTAATCCATCCCTCAACCGATATTAGATCCCACCACCCCTCTCTTCTTAAATCTGCCGCTCTTAAATCTCTGAAAGATTCGTAAGGACAACCTGATCGTAACCTCTTTCCCGGCAACTCCCCTAGCCACGGGTCCCCCCATACTCTTGTACTCCACCTATTTCCAATACACTTTATAACTTGGTTCTCTAATACCCTTCTTCCTTCTAAAATGCTAGACCATAGCCATGATGGAGTTCTTCCCTTTTTGGCATCTAAGAAAGAGCATTTGGGAAAATAACGAGCCTTGAGGACTTTTGCCCAGATCTGATCTGGTTATTGAAGGATTCGTATCCAAGTTTAACTAGCAAGGCAAGATTGAATGCTTCAAAGTCTTTAAGACCCAGCCCCCCTTCAAGTTTATTTCTTTTCATCCTATCCATTGACACCCAATAAACCTTTCTACTACCTCCTTTAACATTCTACCAAAATCTGGATACTAAATCATCTAGTCTTTTCAATAATTTTTTGGGCTACATGAAACATGACATTGAATACACCAGAATCGAGTTTGCAACAGATTTGATTAAGACTTCCCTACTAGCTTCAGATAACAGATTTTTCCTCCATCCTTATACCCTTTTCTCTATTCTATCCAAAACATAATTTAACGCTTGAGACTTAGATCTTCCCCAGATAATTGGTAACCCCAAATAGTTCCCTAGGACATCAACTACATGAATTTGAAAGATATGTCCAATTTCCTCCCTCAGGACTTCCGACGTATTCTTAGAAAAGAATAAACATGATTTACCAAGATTAATTTCTGTCCTGAGGCATTGCAGTATTCATCAATAATATCTTTCAAATTCCTACAATAGTCAGTCTCAGCTCAAAGAAAAGCACTGAGTCATCTGTAAAGAAACTATGGGTAATTTATGGACATCCCCTAGCAACCGTTATACCCTTTAATTTGCCCCTATCCTTAGCCTTCTCAATCAATCCAGACAATATATTGTTAACCAAGATAAATAGATATGGAGATAAAGGGTCACCCTGTCTCAATCCTCTTTGGGGGATCACATTTGACACTCTTTTTCCCAACAACATTACCTAAAAGCTAACAGAGTTCAGGCACCATAAGATTCTCTCTACCCATTTCCCTTCAAACCCTATCTTCAGCATTGTAGCGCATAAAAAATCTCGTTCCACCCTATCATAGGCCTTGTTCATATCAAGTTTAACTGTGACCTCACTAAGACCCTGATTCTTATTCTTCATATGATGAAAGACTTCATGCACAACCACTATGTTATCCTGAATTAGTCTACCCGGCACAAATGCACGTTGACTCTCATCAATTATATTTTCCAACAAAGGTTTCAATCTATTAGCCATTACTTTTGAAAATATTTTGTATGAAAAACTACACAAACTGATTGGTCTATAATCACTCACAGATTCAGGATAATCTACTTTTGGAATTAAAACCAAATCAGTCACATTTATGGAGTTTAAAGGGAAACTATTCTGGAAGTAGTCTTTTACAAGATCACATACCTGTTGTCCAACAATCTCCCATGCTTTCTGATAGAAGAGCCCTATGAAACCATCCGGAACCAGTGCCTTTTGTCCTCCTATTTGGTGTACTGCTACCTTAACTTTTTCTGGTGAAATCTCCACCGTCAACAACCTATTATCTTCTTCACTTATCACCTGATTTGTACAGTCCAGCACACTAGCAAAGTCCCTCGGGCCTGTTGATGAGAAAAGTGATTAGTAGAATTGAGCGAAGTGATCACTAATTTCCTTCTTTGTCTCTAGCCATTCATCTTCGTTCCCTTTAACTCTTGTTATCTTGTTTCGACTTCTCCTTCTTATTGTTGTCATATGGAAGAATCTGGAATTCTTGTCTCAACATTTCAACCATTCAACTCTCGACTTCTGGGCCCAATATAATTCTTCTTGTTCCCATAACTCACCAATTTTCTTTTTCAGCTCTGCAATTTCTGTGGCTATTTCAAGGGTCCATTCAGCATCTAAGCATTCTTGCACTTTTATAAGTAGAGAGTTGATCTCTTTGTAGCTATTCTTGAACTCCTTTCTTCCCCACACTCTAAGGCTTTCTCTCAATCTGTTTTTAAGTTACTCACAAACTTCACCAGCTCTTCATTGCCCTCTTGCAAACCCCAACTTGCCTTAACTACTTCCAATAAGTTAGGATGGTTGATCCATCTAGCATCAAACTGAAATGTAGGTGGAGTTCTTGCCTCCCTATGGTCATACTTAATAAATATTGGGCAATGGTTTGACCCAATTGCTTCCAGAACCTGCCCCTTTCCATTTTGAAACAAGGACCTCCATCTCATGTTGACTACTGCCCTGTCTAACCTTTCCTTTATGAAATCTGCTCCTTCTCGATTATTCCTCTATGTAAATCTACCTCCAGTGAACTCAAGTTCCATTAAATCACAACTAATCATAAAATTTCAAAACCGATCTAAGTCCCTCTGCTCACATCCTATACCACCTTCTTTATCATGGGCATACAGTAGTTCATTAAAATCTCCCATAACAATCCATGGTGTTTCGGATCCCGGGTTGAGCTTTTCTAGTTCTGCCCACCACCTCACTTTTGAATTTATCTCTGTTGGTCCATAAACTAAACTTATATTCCCTACCTCTTTGCCTTCGCATTGCACTTCTTCTAAATGTATTATATGTCTACTCACAAAACCCACTCTCATCTGCAATCCTTCCTTCCACCAGACAGCTAATCCTCCTTATCTTCCTATTGGCTCAAATAATTCCCCAAAATTATATCTGAGTTTTTTCCCTTATTTTCTCAATTTTCCTTTTCTTCATTTTAGTCTCCGAGAGAAATACAATTTTTGGTTTCAGTTTTCCATACTGGAACTTTAGGTTGCGAACTGTCAGGGTAATTCCAAGCCCCTGACAGTTCCATCCCAAACAACTCATGGCTGCTTGGTGGTTGTCTCAGGCCAGCCATCACACCCTTTAGACTCTCTCTTGCTTCCAGAACCCATATTCTCGGCCATAATCACGTCCCCACTATTCAAATTAGAACTCAACACAATTTAGAGATTGGAAGGATTTTCCATAAATAATGCTTTTCTTATTTTTTTTTCCTACCCTAACTAGATTCCTGGAGCTTCTACCAATATCAAAGAATAAATTACCATCATACCTATAATTAAAGGGATTCGACCCCTCTTCTTTAGCCCACCGTTGCAACTCTGTCTCAGCCTTCTCTCTTTCCCCAGCACTCTTGGGAGATTCCTTCCTATGATCTTTTTGGCGTTTACACAAGGGTGATTCCGTAAGTACATCTGCATTCCTCTTGAGCTTGACATCTCGTATCCTAGCTGTTAGCTCGCCATTCTCTCGACTTTGATATGGCTAAGGCATTTGAAGTTTTTGCACCGTCCTTATCCTCTTCTACCAGCTCAACCCAATAATTGGATTGGGTTTTGATTAGTCTTTCCTGCCTGGCCCGTATGACATTTGTGGATCCATCAAACTTCTTTAGTAACTGATCCAATTCACTTTCCCCATCTCTCTCCCCTTTCGTTTAGGCTACCCAAACCGAGCCCATAATATGTGGCCCACCCTGATTATCATTCGAACTTTTGTCTTCTAATTCACTCACCCTTACATATATATTTCCCGCTACAATTTGGGAAGATTGTGTCCCATCATTTGGATTGCTACTCATGACTGACACACTCATTACAGACCCCTCACCTCTTTCCCTGGGAACTAGCGACTGACGCGGGTCCCTACAAGGGCAATTAATGTTGTCAGTTTCCCTCAATAATTCTTTCATCTGTAGTACCTTCCCTTGATTCTGGCCAGCCTGGACATTTCCATTCTCCCTGAAGGCTTGTGTACACAGCGTTGCATCATACCCCCTCATCGTCCCTTGAGCTACGAACTCCATCGTCTCATCCTCACAACTTCTGCTTTCACGACCCAATTTACCATAGTTTAAACAAAATCTGAATAGCTTCTCGTATCTGACCTAGATCTAGACGTCATCCAGATTATTCGATCTCGAAGCATGAAACCCCGGTACTAGCGGTTTCTCAATATCAATCTCGACTCTTGCTCTAGCAAAATTCCTGTTCACATATTTACCCTCCTCCGGATTCTCGACTTCTACTACTCTTCCAACTTGACTCGCCATCAACTTTATGTTGTCAGCTATTCTTCCTTCCAGTGGAATGTTATGAAATTGAACCCAGAATTCACAAGAAGTAATCGACACTTCATTATCACTCAAAAGCTTTCCTCCTTTACAGACTCAGAATGTTATTTTGGACTATCCATGGACTCTCTTTTAAAATCGTATTTGCTTCATTTAGATCTTTAAAGGTGAAGATGAATAGATTGAAACCTATCATTTTCACGTCCAACTCTCCTGAGACCTTCCAGGCAACTTTAACAGAATCTTTAACTATTACAAAACCCATTTTCGTACTCAAAACCACCTTCCCCATTAGCTTACATACTATCTCTGTTTTCTCCTCCGAATTCTTCCACTGCAATTTTATGTCTAGTCTTCCTTTATTTCATTATTCGGTTACCTGTTCTAGCAAAGTTCCTATTTTCGGACGTCATTCTCTCCACAACACTTTGGCCAAAACACCACGCTAGTGACAAGGATACACCCTAGCAGCCACTCTCACTCTAGAGAAAACACCATTCTTTTAAAAACATATGCAATTTTGGAACAAATATGTAGATGGTATGTCACTATATATTATGATTGTTATCCCACTAAATATGAGAGCAGCTTTCGTAATTGCATTCGGTTGATCCACCCTCTTTTGTACTCACCAATCGTAATGAACACCTGAGTTCTTAAATCCAAATTGGAAATCGGCCAACTAATGGGTAAACTGGTTTAGACTAGAAACCAGCTGATAACCTGGTCTGGTATTTTTAATTTTTTGTTGTTGAGAATTTCATATTAATAACCCTAAAATCTTCAATTTCTCACCGGTTTGGCCTCGAGTTTGCTTCGGTCTGACCCACTAACCCTTGATTCAATATTCTGACCGGTTCAATGATCGGTCCGGATTTCAGAACCTTTATAAACACTGTTCTTACAGTTTTTGACTTTTTTATAACAGAGTCAAAATTTGCTCAAAAGTTTTCACGGACTAGAAATATTATTCGGGAGTTTTTTAAAGTTCAATATTATTATGAAAGTATCAAAATAGAATAATGTTGTTCTTTTTTATTATGAAGTTAATGGTTAATGTTAGTTTTTTAAAGGTCAATATTAGTTTTTAAATTATATTGGGTAACCTTGCTATCACTCTGGTCCATTTATAAGTCATTTTTAACTAATTCTCACATACCAATGATGGATTGTTAACTCATTAACTATGAGTTAAATTTTCAATTTCGCCCTTATCTATGATTGGTTCCAAAAGTCAACATGAATAAATTCTTTTTGTTTATTGCAAAACGCATTTACTACCTGAAACTGAACTTATAAATAAGATCAAATTTTTTTGTCAAAAATGATTTATAAATAGGACCAGAGTGGTATGTTTTAAAACTTCTAGGACGACATTACACCTAAAAAAACTTCACAGACAATATTACTCCTCACAAAAAACTTCAAAAATAAATTTGCACATCAATCTATAATCATCTCCATAACTATAATCATCTCCATAACTCTACTACAGGTACTGTCCTTTCAATTTGCCCCCAACCAAACATGGGCCAACTAGGAAACTCAAAAAAAAAAAAAAACTTGACTGGTAGAATGTAAACGTCAAGCTTGTACCAGCGCACACTGGTACAACTGGTAAGGGCGTTGTGCCCCTTAACCATCATCTCTGGGGTTCGATCCTGGGGGGTGGGAATGGAGCAGGTGTGCCTGGGAGGGTCGCCCCCATCATTGGGCCCGACAATACCCGACGGATTAGTCCTTGACCCACCGGGTTGGGGGATACCGTGTAGTAGCAAAAAAAAAAAAAAAAACGTCAAGCTTGTGTTATGCGTCAGCTAAAACACGCGGATCTTCAGTTTGGGCCTCTAAACGATGTACTCGTGAAAAGTATCAGGAGCACTAAGCGTTGGCCCAAAACGAAGTACAGATAGTTAGCCTACCAAACACTACAAGTCCAGCCCAACTCAATTAAACAAATGACATATTTTGTTGTCATGTTTGTCACGTTTTCACTTTTCACTCTCTTTTGTTGCAAGGAAGGACCAGAAATTAGACTAGGACTTCGTTTTAATATCTTCATTTAAGACGGAAAATGGGTGGGTGCGGTGGAGCTATCAAAGATGATAATGACAATTGAATTTATGGTTTTAGTTGTAGACTTACATTGGTTCTTCTTGTAATTGTTGAACTATTAGGGATTTTGAACGGTTTGAGTCCATGTTGGGTCAGAGGATTCAGGAATATTGTTGTGTACACTGATTATATAGCAGCCATTAATTTTTATATAAGGGGTTGTGAAGAAACTCATCCATATAGGGACATCATTGGGGACACTAAATTAGTTTTACACTGGGATTGACAGGTTATTCTACTGCATAGCTCTAAGGATTTTTTGACTTCGGCAGATTGCTTAGCTAAGATGTCATATGCTTTGGTTGAGTCCTTTTATATCCTTGATCAATCTCCACTTGATTTTCTAAAGGTGGATCTTGATGAATGAGTTTGAACTCCTATTTTACTTTTTGATTAAAGAGCAATGATATCCAGTTTTTACTTTTAAAAAAAAAAGTAAGACGGAAAAAAAATTGAATTAGGGGGAAATAATTGAATGCAGGAATAGCGTGGGTGTAATAAATATTTCCACCAGTAGAATTGGTTCATGGCATGTTGCCTGAGGCTTAGAGAGTCAACTTTATTATTTCTTCCAGACAAGGGAAGTCCTGCAATTGGGCAATAATTTGGGGTCCGGATAAAGAATTTAGATTTACTAACAACACGTCAAGATGCGGGGGTGGGTGAAGGACAACGGGCATGTTTGTTTGGGCGTTACAATTGTTTATAAGTTGTTTTTTTTACGTAAATCGAGACACAACTTCTCTCACATACTTACTTCGTATATCGTAAATCACTATTAAAAAACAACTTATAAGCAATCAAATCGCTAAAACAAACATGCCCAAACATCTATAGCGTAGATCTCAGCGTTTGCATATTGGCATGGGATTATTGGAGGGGACCTTACGTAATTACTTTTAAAAAATGCATATCTATGATTGTTAATGTGGGTTAATAGTTTCTTAAACGCATTATCATTTTATCAATCATGTTCACCTAATTTCACTCACTCATCACTCATATTATCATAATCATCATGGCCAACATCACCGCTAAGTGCTACTACTTCAGTTCTTATTATAAATCCAGTTTGATCAAATTTCATGTGTCAAAGAATGGGAATTAAAACATTTAATATGTCTTAAATTAATCATTTTTTCAATTTTTTCCTTATTTAATCGTGAATATTAAAAAAAAACATCATGCATTTTCTCTTGTACATTGTTAATAGGAGTAAAATTGAAAAACAACTATTAATGATTCTAAGGGACTAATATTTAGGACCAAAATGGTACAATAGGCACTCAACGTGACCCAGGACTCCTTTCAGTGATTACAATCTAAAACTAAAACTGCCTAATTTGGCCTTTAAGTTTGTCTAAAATTGTATTTCTAATTTTAAATATATGATCTAATTTGTTGTGCAAAATTGTAAGGGTATTGGAAAGTGTCTTGAAATTTGTTAGTCTCTTATTTTGGTCGTTGTCATTCAGCCAAATGAGAGAGGGCAGTCCATGTTGCAGGAACACGATGCCGCACATACTTACAGTAAAAACTCAGATGAGGACAGGTTTTTTTTTTTTTTTTAATAAATCTGGAATCAGTATCTCAAAAAAGACAATACAACAAATCCTGACTAAGGGTTCTCAACCTTCATCAACATTCGCCTCTTAGATAAAAGATGAAGGTTGATCAAGGAAGCAAAAATTACCATCTATCCTGGGAGAGTATTTAACTAATTGATTAATAAAGGATATGGCTTCTCTGAAACTATGATTAACCACAACCTGCCAATCCCCATGGAGTAAACACCTAACCTCATCATGGCACCCTCTCAACAAATAGTTTATAGCCTCTATATAATCAGTGAACAAAATAATCTTTCTATATCCTTTTGACCTATACAATCGAAGGCCTTAAATACAACTAATTAATTCTGCAAAAACTGGAGTAACATTTGTTAATTTACAGCTGAAACCTCCAAATCAGCTGTCATTGTCATCTTAAAAATATCCTTCACGTCCACTACTTCCATCCTCTAGCGCTGAACCATCCACAGGACAGGTTTTAAATACAGTGAACAACCACTAATGTTGTAACATGCACTGTGCACATCCCAGCTCCCCATCCAAACTGGTCCTCTCGTAATAAATTCATTTGCTCACCCAATTCTAGCCCTCAAATTTTCCACCAATTCCATTCACATCATCACCATAATTTGAATTTTGCATATAATTAAACTCTGAGTAAATGTCTACAGATCACATTTTGACGAGTAAAATAGAGTAGGTTTATAAGAAGCCAACAAATTAAATCCGTTTTGAGCAGCAATTTTGGTTCACAGGTAAAATGTTCTTGCTCACTTTACATTACATATGATATGGCATCAATTCAGAGTTACTAAAATCACCGCAGAGACACCCTCCTTTGGATATTTGACTGCCACAACGTTTCCTTCGGAAGCCGATCCAATCCAACGAGACACATGCACAGGCCTCTTCTCTTCAAGAAACGATATGTCGTATACTCCAAACTCATCCCAAGAAGTACTCTTCATTTGACTCTTTAGGCCTAGCCCCTGCCTACGATATTCACAAGTCTCCACCTTCACAACCTCGGATGGCTCTTTCAAAAACAAACAAAACTCCGAACCCATTTTTCTCTGCAGCTTTTTCTCTGCCTCCTGAACACAAAGCCCAGCTGCTTCTCTCTCAAACTCACAGTTTTCTTCAGAAGTGATTTTGAACAGTAAGCTTTGACCACCGTTTTTGTATGGCGTCCGACGAATTATGTTTGGAGGAGGAGCCTCTTGATTTTTCAGACGAGGATGGTAAAATAAAGGTGTTCTTGTCTCTCCGTTACAGAGTACTTCCTTCTTGTGTATGTCTGCCCATTTCCTCAGAAAATCATCAACCAACAGAAAATCTGCCAGCAGCAAACTGCAGCTAATCCCGATCGAATACCCTCCACACTTGAACTTGGTCACCTGATAAATACGTAATATTATTGAAATGAGAATAAATTGCACATCTTTCATTAATTAGAGGCATACACACACACATGCTAGTACATGAGTGCCTAACAGAGAGTATCATAACGACCATATATAATATTATAATAACAAATACCGTGATATGCTTCAAGATATATTGCCTTCAAAACAGAGTCATATTCACAAGTTTAAGCGATTGAATAAAAATATAATCATCACCAATGGACCGGTGTATCTTGCCTGAACATAAAACAGAGGTGAGAACTCAGGGTTCTGTTCGTCGATATCCTTCCAGAAGACAAGCTCGTGCTCAAGATTATGCTTTTCAATGGATTCAAGGAAGTCTGAGAGATAAATGGAGATTCGAGCCTCTGCCATTCGAATGCCACAATCATTGGACACGATTTCCATTTCGGTTTCTCCACCCTCTCCGTCCGCCTTCTTCTGAAGCCGGCCGGCGAGCATTGGGTGATCCGACAGGGCTATGCCGAGCGACTCCACGATCCACCCGGCAAGGACCCACCCGAAGCCTTCTTGGTTCGCACTCTCATAGTACATAACCACTTGGTAACACCCACGAAACTTTTCAGCTGTGTCGACGTTGGGATGACTCAGCAAAACTCGGCGAAATCGCCGTGGTACTGTTATCTCCAGAGGAGGCACGGTGATGACTGCTTCATATTGTAGTTTGGGACCATCCATTTTTGCTTCTTTTAGTTCTCTCAACAAGCTTGGTGTGAGTTTGTGTTGTCATTCGGCTCTCATTTATAAGTAAAAAGCTTCAACCGGTAAAACCTCAAACCATGAGTTGTTGAATTACCAATACACCCTTTACCAGTTGTCAACTAATACTACCCTATGAGTAATGTTCAACTATTGACCATGCCATTTGAGAAGCAGTAGTTTTAAAGAGCAACTCGTGCCCTTATAAACTTGGCATCAAGGTTTGATGATGTGTGAAAAGAACGTAGGTAGCTGCTATTTCATTAGTATTTCTGAATCGCTTAAATCTAACCAGTTGATCTCTTAGTGCCCGTTTGATTCAAGAAAAATAAGGATGGAAAGGAAAAATTGGATTTTTCTGTCAACGGCGGCCGTTTGGTTCGTTGTTTCCATTAGAAAATATTTTCTCACCTCAACCCATTTTCATCTATATAGATGAAAATGGGTTCCCACCATTAACCTAAGGCAAATGAGATCTTTCATGGGAAAATCTTATAAAAGTACTTATTTGCCCCAGTTGGGTTCCAATTTCCTTCTCTTTGATCTCCCAGGGTTTATGTCCCTCCCCTATGATTGCATCAATAGATGTACAGCGTCGTTGCTTTTTTTTTTTGTCAAATATGTGGCTCTGGTTCTATGTCATCACCGTTCTTGTTGGCCATGTTCTAATTATGATGATGAATACTATATGACTGTCTAGCTTTGATGGGTTGTAATTAGGTCAAGGCTTTAATTACACGGAGAATTAACAAGAGCCATGAATGAAGGGGAAAATAGGGAAAGTGGTGTTTTGGATTTGAGAAGGGGAAAATATATTTTGGGTCTTTCCTTTTTCCTCCTCTTAGATATTAATTTTTTTAATTAAGGGAAAAATTATCATTCATCTCATTTTGCCACCTCGTTTTCACCATACTAAATAAAAATTTTTCTATCAACATGTTTTCTTTTTCAGTGCATGCCAAACACTTCTGTGACAACATATTTTCCATTTCTTTTCCCTTCAATTCCATTTCTTTTCAACCCTTTCTTTGAATCAAACGGGTTTTTAGTTAATGCTTGGGGTATATGCACAACTATTTAGTGTGCATCAAGATCCCCCAACGATTACCCACCGTTTCATAAATGCAGCTCTTCCAGAAAATTGGGCGGAGAAAATAATGGAGGAAAAAAAGTAGAGATAAAATAAGACAGGGTCATGTTATCGCCCCTAATGTTTGGATGAAGAAAATGTCCCCATGACAATAATATTCGCGTGCCCTAATTTATTGTATCTCATGTCATATTTATGACAAAACTATATAAAAATAAGGTTGAGTTATATTCAGTATTCTAAAATATTTTCTTATGTGAAACCATCACCCTAAAATATTTTGTGTTGTATCAAACACTCAGAATTATTTTTTCAAGTGCATTTAACACCCTAAGGTATTTGTTGCGCACTTGTACCAGATGCACTAAAAAATATTTTAAGGTGATAGACGCACTTAAAAAAAATATGGTGTTAGAAGTAGGACAAAAAATACTTTAAGATACTAAACACACTTGAAAAATAAATTTTAAAATGCTAGATGCACCTTAACCTTAAAAATAAATATTATCAAAATATTTTTCAAGTAAAAATATTTCAAAGTATATTTTATTAAATAATAAATTGAAAGGGGAAAAAATCAAAATGTTTAAAGATATAATATTTGTGACTGTGAATCGGCGGGGTTGGCTAGGTTGAGCAGACGGTGATAAATATCACTCGATTGGTTGACTGGATTGAGAAAGACGGAATGGTAAAGGGTAGCAGTGGAAGAATAATTTTCTTCAAAAAATCTTTCTCTATCTGGGAAAAAATGTGGCAGGTCCCAGCACTAAGTTTCCTCCCCCGTTGTGCTTCCTCTCATTTTTTCCCCCTCCAATTTAAGTAAGGGAGCCCATATTTTCTAGGTGTGTTTTATTTTCCTCCACTTTTGTCCTCCATGTCAATCTCTCGGTGTCAGGCTCAAAGCATCCTTATAAGTTTTAACAAAATTCAAAGAAATTACCAGAGAGAGTATAACTAAAATTCAAATTAATATGTCACATATCAGTCCAAAGTTTCCACTCAGTGCCCTCATGCTCCATTATCTTACAAACATATTTACCTAATTTGATTAGGTTGAGAAAGTTTGTTAAGTTAGTTGATATGACATATATTTTTTAAAAGACCCTAATCATTTTCATTATTTTACTCATTCTCTTTCTTTTTTTGATTATTATTGAGGAAGCATCAATAAAGATAAATAAAAAAAATATTGATAAATACGAAAATTATGCCTTATATTTAAAATCAAGATCAACTTTCTAAATATATCTTATAATAAATACCGAACGGAGTAATTGGCGGTGGGTAGCACCATTGTGCTCTCACATAATTTATTTTCCCTCGATATAACCCCACATACAAACAATTCCACGAGCTAAAAGTGGCTTCTCTCTAGCAGAGAAATAAATACCATGGCGCCATTCCCACAACCAATCATCCCCAAAATATAAATTGCATTTAATGTTGTATATTGTGCCTTTTTCTTTTAAATACCCAAAGGTGATAGAACTACTCATACAAATATATGGCCAGCTCAGTGAGGCGCACTTTGACACGGTATGAGGCCTTTGTGCCTCCTCATCTGAAATTGATCCCGGCCCACACCTAGTTGGGTGCTAATCCCAAAAAATTATATGAATAAATAAGTGAGATCAAATACACTTACATAAAGATCTGTTTGAGTTAGTGTTGGAGAAGTATATTTACACAAGTCAAAATAAAACTTCTCTCACATATTTATCTCATATGCTGTAAATCACGTAAGAAAAGTAACTTCTACCGTCAACCCAAACAGTCACTAAGAATTTAGGAACAACCTTTCCGTGAATTGTCCATTGCGTTTCAACATCACACAGACACAAGTTTGAATAAAATTGTAACATGCAGCTTCATCAATCATGGAATCAGAAACGTTCCTTAGGCGTTGATATTTAGCTGCCAGTTGCAACTCCTGTTTCAGTGGACAAATGGAATAATGTACAATTTTCATAACTAAATAAAGTTGACTTCAAGAACAAAATAGGATTCAAGAATGATATATACATACAAGGCGGACACAACAAACTTGAAGAATTTTAGTGAACGTTATGTTGTTTCGTATGTTGGGCATCTTTCCTTCTAACTAGTTATATTATCATTCATTCATACAATCAAGAGAAATATTGTAGAGTTCATACAAACAGAAGGGGGTCGCCAACAAAAATAAGCAATGGGAGCAGACAGAACCAATTGGGCCCACTTGAACCTCATTCATTTCGGCTATCCGACTAATAAAAGATCTCAGATCTCAATTTAATTTCCAGCCATATGTACAGATATATATTCCAACCTCCCCACCCTAAGAAAAAGACTTCATAAAATCATTTGTCTCAAAGCATCAATAATTTCATTAATTTGTGGGTGCGATGAGACCATGAAATTGTGAACAACCGTCCCATGTTTCTTGAGCCCTGTGAAAAATCAAGTCACATAAAAGCCACACTGCTTTTTAGCCGTGAATCAACTACTCCTACTGATTTCTGCTGTGCATCAAATCATATGGGTTGGTATCAACCGTATAAAAACAGTAAAGCACAGTGCTCAACTGTTGCACACAATTTTACACATACATCAGCATCACATAGTAAGGTTGGTATCCTCCTTTTACTCTCGCGTTGAAGGGTAACAAAAAGTTCGGCATTGAAAAATCACCTTCGCACATACCATTTATGAATAATTTGAGCCTAGGAATGGCTCTTTCTGATTGCAGAAAACGCTCCTTCTCCTGTCAGCAAGCGGTGACTATAGATGCACCTGTAAGCCTTTTCCTCCTGATCCCAGAGCAATTGATCTGCAATTATTTAGATCACAACCGCCAAAGTGTAAAAGTACTTGTCATTTACTACGCAGGAAGCAGTGGAATGTGTCTAAAAAGCCTGATACAGAGTTCTGCTGGATTTTCATTCTAGTGTAATCACACTACATCATTTCTCTTTGTGCCTCATGGACAGAGTTAAATATACATACAGCTAAAATTGAAACACTAGTCATGTGATGAAGTGGATACTCCTATGCTTCATCACATCCTTTTCCTTCCGTCCAAATATGTGAATTCCCGATGCTATAAAGATAAATCCAATCTTCTCCGTGATCGAGTTCTATAGCAGGGTATATTTCATGAGCTGTTACCCAGGGCTGCCATCAACCGTCAAATTCTGTCGCCTGTAAAGAAAAGAAGAATATTGATTTCAACAATTTATACAGCACAGAAACATGGATTCAAGTAATAAATAAGGGCGGGGTTAGAATCTAAGAGATTGGAGAAAGGGGAAAGAATAAGGATAGCGACCTGGAGTGGAGAAAAACCAGAGGATGAGAGCGCAGATAAAGATGAGGAGGGGGATGACGTGGATTGCGTTCTGAGCAGATCTGAGACGAGAGAGCTGCTTCTGAGCAAGGTGGGAGCGGGGATCGTATGTGGGGAGGTCTTGGTCGTCGTCAACGGTGGCTCTGAAACTCGGATACACCGATGAGGATGACGAGTGTGAGACTCCGCCGGCACGCCCCAATCTGTTCATCTTTTTCGGTGTCGGCCAAGCCAGCTATGCCAGGATTCTCAGTGTTGAAAGCTTTTCAGTCCAACTCTGTTTTTCTTTTTCTTTTTTAAATAAAAAAAAAAAAAAATGAACCAGTCCATCTTAGTTGGCTTCCCTGTTTTCAATAAATTTCAAACTTGAATCGTAAAAAATATAAAATAAAAAGGGATAGTTAGAAGATTAAACTGGGTGGAGGTAGGGGTGGCTATCGGCAGGATTGGGCAGCACGAGATCCCTTCTGATGCCCTGTCTGAAGGATGAATAGGCTGTATTTTGCAGCCCGATACCTAGCCTTGCCTGTTAAAAGGCTTAATTATTCTGAGTTGGGTAAGGGTGAGTTGGGCAGGGTGGGCTTCCCTGCCCAAGTGATAACACATTGTCTTATCCATATATGAAAAAAATAATTCTATGTAAATTTCATAAACATTCTTATAGTTACCAATACCATATGTCTTAACTTCTCCCTAATTAATATAAATTTCAAATGCATTCGATGATTACACATTTTGGAATATTTTAAACTAAATCTATAACTTAAGTCTTGAAATTTAAAAAATACCATATGTCTTAATAAATATCCATACTTTAAAAATTAAACAACATCCATAATCCATTATAAATAAGGAAACAAAACGATTGTAATTAAAACTGTGAAGTCAAAGTAGTTTGCATCAATTCAATGTCCCAAAAGTTGATCAAATGATGAAGTATCTGGAAAAAAAATAAAAAGCAACTATAATTTAATACATCACAAAGTAAAAAAGAAAAGAAGAAATCTACTTGTAAATAGTGTTTAGTGGCTAAGGAGAAAAAAAACACCAGAAGAGTATTATACAATAGATAATATATATTTTAAATAAAAAAAATATATGAAATAATATTTAATTGATATGAAATTTTATATTTTAAATAAATAAAAATAATTTTCAGGGCAGGGCCAAATGGACAAGGCAGCACCCCTTGTCCGATGCCCGGCCCTGCCCGATTATTAGCCAGTCCAAAACTGTCTAAAATTTTTTTGAACCACTTTTTTAAAACTGGACTAGATAATTTTTTACAGGGTTAGGGTGGGCGCACCGGCCCAGTAGACACCATGTTCACCCCAAGATGGAGGAGATCCAAAAGATGATATTACGTGGGCCCAATGAAAGCCACCTTTTCTGATTCTTTCCTTCCACGAAGTCCTCCGCCTGCCACCGCGTGTTCTATGCCCATATTCACAACGCGTCTGCGCTGAACGTTAGTGGAAGCAGCGTGGAAAACACAGCAGCTCTTTTTTTAATTTTTCCCCTAATTCCTTCCTCTCATGTCCACCACATACGTCCTTTGTGCACCAGCAAAGAAATGCATGTCTTTTTAATTTGAATTTTCCTTTATATGTATCTATGTATGAGAGAAAGTTTAGTGAGTCCTCCACCTCATTCTCCAACATTGAAGGAGAGCGTGGTTAGTAGTTAGGGTTTTTTATTTGTTAACAAATACTCTCTCCAGTCTTAAATATAAGACAATGTTGATTTTTTTTTGTGAGATTAAGGAAATTAATTAAATTACTTTAGAATATTTATATTTATATTTTTTTTTCAAATTTGATATAATTAAGTAATTTATTTAGCTTCCTTAATCTCTAAAAAAAATTAAAATCTATTTTATATTTAAAATCAGACGGAGTACTTATAATCTCCCTTATCAACATGGAAGTCTCCACATTATTGTCGAAACAAAATGACAGAATGGCACTATGTGTGTGTGACCAAACACTTCACTAGCTAGCTATAATATAGTATGTGAATATAGTACTAGGTGGTTGCCGACACTAGCTAAAACGTATTAATGGAGCATCCCGTAAGCATGATTGATTAGTGTAAACTGGAAAGCCTCTGTAATTTTCTATTGCCTAAAAAAAAAAAACCATCTTTTCCATTTTCCTGCCAAACTTTTTTCTTGCCGGATTTTTCCTGCCAAACTTGCCCCATCTGGTTTATCATAAAAAGCTGACTTGAAATTTTTTTTTTGTTCAACGACAGAAATTCTGTTTGTACTTTGTAGATTAGGTTCGTGCTATTATCAATATAGTACTATTATTCAATTAATTTTATCCTTTTTTTTTCCTTTAATAACCAATGAGTTAAACAACGTATCATAATTGTGTTGAGAATTAAAGGTTTGTTTGATTCAGCGTTTTCTTAAAAAATAAATTCTTATTATACAAATTGAGATAAAATTCCTCTCATATACTTATTTTATATATTATAAATCATAATTTATTAATACTTATTATTTAAAAATAAACCATTACCTATATACTTAGTATTAAAATAATAGAATAGTGATGATTGTGTTGAAAATTCTCAATCGTAGTGCATAGCGCAGGAAATGGAATGGAAGCAGAGCGCAGGACACGTGGCAAGAAGTGGGCCCTGTCGACACGCCATCCCACTCGTATCGTTGATTCGTTGAGCTCCGACTCCTGAGGCTCATTTTAAATCGCAGCTCCCTCAGTCTCCTCGATTTCTCCTTCCCTCGTTGGTTAATTTTGCTTCTTCATCTCCGGCGACGATCTCAGATTCCCCTCATATTTCCCGCCACCAGACACTTCTCCCTCAATATTCCTCCCGTATTATCGTCATTCGGTTTCCTTTTCAACATCTCACCACCATGAATCCCGAGTAGTATGTTCCAATTCCTTCACTCTTCCGGTTTCTGTTAATTTTTGCCTCGTGTTTATCTGAATTACATTCAGTCCTTGTTATTTTTCAAACTTTTTTCTTTTCTTTGGCTTTTATAGATCTATAATTATTCCTTAGGAACAGAATATGAAATTTTACATTCCGCGAATTGGTTGTTCAGTCTTTTTTTTTAATCTCTCTCCCCCTCCCTCTGTAAGTTAAAGACACGGGTAATCAATCATGTTACGGACGTTTTGGTGGATCCTGTTCTAAAACTTCCTTTCTGCTTTAGATCTGTTTGTTTGCATGATAGATCCGCTACTTGCTCAATTGTTTTTGGGCTTCTCTGGAAATATTTGTTTTCTCTGATCTGGTTGATTTGTAAATGCTACAATCACATAGATTGACCGAGGCTATCGCATCGCAGAAGGGTTGCTTGTCTTTCAAGATAGACCAAGTGTAGAAATAGGCTACAATTATTTAGAAAAAGAAGTGAAGTTTTTCTATCAGCAAAAGCAGTAATAGGTTACTACTATTTAGTATAAGGTGCCAAATTTTCTATCAGCAAAACATGCGAGTTCTAACATCTGAATTATGATTGTAAATTTCACAAAACTAATATTGCAAAACACCAAAAATTAATATTGTCAATTATGATTGGAAAAACTTAATACAGGACTGACCGGACACTTTCCTTTTGATTCCTTGGCAAACTGATAATACCATATTGCAACCGAAAACTATAACAGGGTGGTCCATCTAAACTGCCTTCGGATATGCACTCATGTTTTTCCTAGTTTGCTCCAACATGCTTCTGACTGACAGCAATCAGGCTAATTTTAGTCAGTATTTATAAAACATTTTTTTGGAGTGATCTTATGGTTCATAATGTAAGGTGTTTTGGAGAAAACAATGACTCATTGCTGACCTTGCTCCAAAAATACCCTTCATCAGTTAAGCGTGAGTTATTTAGGAGTTAGTGTTAAATGAGGGGCATTTTTGTTGTTGTATACGTTTTTTGAAAAATTTAAACTTCTAGATGTATTTAATGTGGTTTATTGGTCCTCACAATTTGCTCCAAAAATGTCTTATAAATTGAAATGGACGGAGTACTTATCTCTCATTCTATTCTTTCTTCTCATCGATGCCCTATATGAATAGCAGCCCATATGCTACTTATACCCAGCCATTGGAGTGGAGAGAGCCAATCCTCTCGAATGATTGGCATACTTGTTATGTTCTATATTCTAGAGTTTTTGTTCTGTTAGGGTTGTAGTGCCATTATGTATAGTTTGTACCTTTGCTCTTTGTTATCTTTTGTGTTAGAACCTGAAAGTGTGATTTTTTTCCTTCCATTATAGTGTCATTTGTAATTGTAGTAGAGTGGGTTTTGTGTTTTGTTTTTTGTACCAGTGTAGTGTATTTAGCTTAAATTTTCATCTGTCTGTTCTTTATATAATCGAAGGTGGTCTGATCTGGAAGTATTTGTTGAGGGACCTATCAGTGGTCTATTCATATTCCTATATCCTTGACTGGAGGAATATTTTGTTTTTTATGCAGTGACTATTTGTTTAAGCTTTTGCTTATTGGAGATTCTGGTGTCGGCAAATCATGTCTCCTTCTGAGGTTTGCTGTAAGTTCTGAGCTTCTATCTCTTTCTTCTTGTTTCTCTTCTTGATGTGCTTCATGGCATTCTCTGTTTGAAGTTTTAGTGTGTTTGCGATGGCATCATTTGCACATAATTAAAACTGGTTTGGGGTGTGGATGTGCCAAGTCAAACACACCTTTAGTCTTCAGAAAGGTTGAACTGTAAATAGCATGAGTGACAACCATGGTTATTTTTAAGCCCAACTGTTTTATTATTATGGGTATTGAAATCTGTAGCAGGTCATTTATGATGGTGGTCTGTGTAGTGTGTAAAAATATTCTCTCTGTTCTGTACTTTTTAATGCAAAATCAAATGAAACTTGCTGATTTTTTTCTTTCATTGTAAACCAGGATGATTCATACCTTGACAGTTATATCAGTACAATTGGAGTTGACTTTGTAAGAATTTATATTTCCCGTTTAAGATCAAGTTCCAGTTGTTGAAATTCAACTATGTGACTAATTATTTGCTGTGCCCTCTTCTGCAGAAAATTCGGACAGTGGAACAAGATGGGAAGACTATCAAACTTCAAATAGTAAGTCCATGGTATCTTTAAAGTAAATTTGATGCTAAAATTTGTTTTGGTAGATATTCTTTTCCTTTCAGCACTAACTATTGTTCTGTCTTGGAATTGTCTGAATTTCATTTATTAAACTTTATTTCAAGTAAAATTTAATGTTTGAAAACTAGGCAATCAACCTCCAGTAATGTTTCTTTTGCTTATTATCTTGATTTTTTTTCTGTGGTATATCTTCTTCTTAATGTGATGATATGGCTTATCGATTCTTGTCTGGAAGAAAACAAATCTTGTGCTTATTCAGTGCTAAGAACTTATGAAAACTAGGATAACTAGATCATGGGTATTAAACATGTATACGTATGTGGCTATGCTGACAACGTCCATTTTTTTGGATATATAGTGGGACACTGCTGGTCAAGAACGTTTCCGTACTATCACTAGCAGCTACTACCGTGGTGCTCATGGCATTATCGTGAGTGTTAAACTGGTTGTTCATCTGCAATTTTCTACTGGATTTTGAGAGACAGTGGTCTGATCCTGTTGCTTTTCTTTCTCCACAGGTTGTTTATGATGTCACTGACCAAGAGAGCTTTAACAATGTCAAGCAGTGGTTGAATGAAATTGACCGTTATGCTAGTGAAAATGTTAACAAGCTTCTAGTTGGTAACAAGAATGATCTCACAGCAAATAAAGTTGTGTCCTACGAGACAGCAAAGGTAAATTGTACATTGATGGGTTTACATTATACAATGTCATAACATCTGTTCTATCTTCTTTAGTCTAAAGGTATGATCCTTGAGCTTCTTTTTTTTTTTTCAGGCATTTGCAGATGAAATTGGGATCCCCTTTATGGAAACTAGTGCTAAAAATGCCACCAACGTTGAGCAGGCTTTCATGGCCATGGCTGCAGAAATTAAGAACAGGTACTGTGATGTCATCATGTAATGCCGTTTAGTTTTTAAGGGAACTATTACCAACTGGTTTCTTATTTTTGTTAACGAGACACAAAAAACACCTAATTTTTCTGTTAATTTTTTAATTGGTGGCTCTTGAGGTCGTTTCTTTAGTAGTTACTGATGTATGGATCTTTGATGTTGACCTTTTTGGCTGTCCCTGTTTCTTTTGCGCAGAATGGCTAGCCAACCAATGAACAATGCCAGGCCTCCAACAGTTCAGATAAGAGGACAACCAGTGAACCAGAAGTCTGGTTGCTGCTCAACCTAGAGTACAAGTATTTGTGGTTTGGACGTTTATATGTGTCTTCCTGGCATGTAAGACTAGGTTTTCCTTTCTTCACATTACGCTTAAGGTTGTTAATCTTGATTTGCTTCTTGCCTTTATCATATTGTTGAAACCTCCATTCTTTTAAATGTATTTCATTTCAAAGGAAAAACATTTGTACAAAATTAGGAATATTGGTGAATAGCAGTATTTGCCTTGCTCTTATTCGTATTTACATTGGCCAATATAAATGATACCCGCCATTACGTGCATACGTACACAATGTCTTGTCTTGAGTCCATAGGTCGGGCCGTGCAACGGTATGTTAAATTATGTGCTTGCTAAAAAGGATACATGCGGGCTAAGCAATAGGGACTTGCTTTGTAGAACACGAATATATTTTGCATACGTACCACTCCAGCTAACAAAGGTAGAACAACGTTAGCTTTGGAAAGAAAACATAGGAGTGAGGCATTCATTATTTGTTTCTGGCAGCTGTAGCTTCTTTTTTTTATTCGATCAAGGTATAATCCTTTTGAGATTTATTTTACAACCATGTGTTATCTTTAAAATTTGAACGGACTAACATCCTGTTTGGGGTTACATGAATCTTAATGAAAAAAACTTGAATCATGAAGGATTCCATCACTATGGTTGTAAGAAAACCTTCTTTGGTATAATCTTCTCGTCATATTTTTGGGAATGGCCCGAGGAATGAGCAATCCTGGAGTTTTGTACCCAAAAATGCCCCAGCATCGTCGTCCTCACTCCTTTTGTTTATCCCCCCATCTCATGGCTGGTTCTTGCCTCCTCTCCTCCTCCAGCACCTCTTTCGACCAATGACAACATCGAAGGACTTCATTTGCCAATCTTGTTTAATCTCCAACCTTCTTGCGTCTACGTTAGATTGTCTTCAACGTGTCGTTGTCATCATCTTTAGTAGGGTCGACGTCAGCATCGTCTCTAATTCCACATCTTGTTATTCTGTTTCTTCCCTGTTTGCCCACTTCCTTCTCTCTCATTTGTTTTATTGGATTTTGTGTTTGTGATTGAGAGGAGAGGAAGAGGGGAAAAAAGAATATAAGATTGGTAATGAAACATGTATAAAAAAAAGTTGGTTGACATTTATTAAAGAGAAAATAATAAAAAATCATTTAACGTGATATATATATAAAAGAAAAAAAAAACTGGACCGAGCAATGAACCGGTCACGGCACAGGTTCAAAGGTTAATGGGTCAATCGGAATCTAACTGGTGGTCGAACCGGTCATAGTAAAATATTATAATTTATTAATGATAATATATATATATATATATATTAATATATTTTTAAACTTCCATAGATAAAAATGAAGATCTTTGGGGAAAAAAATGCTTAAAATCTATTAGTATAAATTATAATGGCTATATTTATGAAATGATATCTCATTTCTTATAACTATTATATCTTTTTAGGTAATTTTTTTCATCATTTTTTTAGATTTGTTATTTCTTTACTTATTTTTCTCTTCATCTTAATCTTAAACCTTTGAATTTTTCTTTAAATATATATATATATATAACCGGTCGAACTAGTCAACCCACCGGTTTTGTACCGGTTCGACTCTCCCTCTCTCTCAAGCAGTGAAACGGACCGAACTGGAGACCGGTTCACCGGTTTTCTAGTTGGACTGACTGGTCTAGTCCGATTTTTTGTACCATGTATATATAAATAAAAGTTGTTAGAAGCATACAATAATGTTTAGTCTTCTAAATCTAAAGAGGGGCAGAGTTAAACCAAAAATATATGATATACTCGAAAAAATTATTGAATGAAACCTTTTAATTAATCTCACATCCAAATGTTTGGTTATTGACTCACCTAGTGGGATTATTACTATTGTTGTTGTCATTGTTGTGTTTAGACTTTAGAGAAGAGGTGTTGAGGACGAATGAGGAAGGAGTGGCAGCCACGGTGGTGTGGAAGAAGGGAAAAAAAGAAAGGGCAGGACAAAATTATTTAAGGTATTGTTAATATAGTTGATAAAAGTACTGACACAAAAGGCCTTGTATGGCACCATAGGCTAGGACATGCACTGTATGATGTTTTGAAACATTTATCTGATGTAAAGCATGATATGCCTATTATTGATGATAATAAATGTGAGATTTGTATTCAAACAAAGCATTCTAAATTGTCCTTTTCCTCTAGCACTTCTGCAAGTACTCATTGTTTTCAGATGTTGCATATGGATGTGTGGGGTCCTTATAGGACTCCCACACATCAAGGGCATAGATATTTCTTGACTATTGTTGATGATTATTCTAGAGCAACCTGGATTTTTCTAATGACTTTTAAATCCGATACTATGAAATTCATAAGGACATTCTTTGCTTATATTGAAAATCATTTTTCTACTAAAATTCAAACCGTCAGAACAGATAATGGAACTGAATTTGTGAATAAGGAAGTTCAAAGTTTTTTTAGTGAAAAGGGAATTGTACATCAAAGATCATGTCCCTTGACACTCCAACAAAATAGGGTTGTAGAAAGAAAGCACTGTCACCTTTTAAAAATAGCTAGGAGCATCATGTTTCATGCTAATATGCCTATTCGGTTTTAGGGAGAGGGAGTCAGAACTGCTGCTTACTTAATAAATTTGATCCCTTCAAGAGTATTGAAATATTTGACTCCATATGAATTGTTGCATGGAAAACCGCCTGATTTATCTCATTTAAAAATATTTGGCTTTTTGTCATTTGCTGTTAAACTAGACTGTACTGATAAATTTGCAAGCACATCTGATCCATGTATATTCCTAGGCTATCCCTCAGCTCATAAGGGCTACATTTTATATAATATCAAGAGTAAATCTCTAGTGGTTAGCCGTCATGTCAGCTTCCTCGAGGATAAGTTTCCTTTTAGAGATAGGGAATCTAATGATGATCATAGGATTCTCAATAAATACATAGATCCTTTCATTTTGGAGAATGATACTCATAGTATTCCCTTACCAAATAATGAGTCCCAGTTAAGAGAAAGCACTCAGGTTCCCCTTCAGAACAACCCTACATCTGAATCTGAAACTAACAATGACAGTTTCATTTTAACCCCAACTCATACCCAAGGAAGACCTATTAGAGATAGGCGCCCCCCAGTACACTTGAAGGACTACCATTGTGAACACCTTCCTTCTTCTACCACTCCATTGGAAGAATATCCAGATCTGGTTAATGATTCAGCTCTTCTTGCCTCTGTTTCTTATTCTGATCTGTCTGTTCCTTATCAATCATTTCTTGCAGCAATTGATAGGGAAATTGAACCAGATTCATATCATGAGGCAGCCAAGGATCATAGGTGGGTCACGGCTATGCAAAATGAAATTAAGGCTCTTGAGGCCAACAAAACTTGGCAGATAGTTACCTTACCTAAGGGCAAGAAAGCCATAGGGTGTAAATGGGTGTTTAAGGCTAAGTATAAAGCCGATGGGACTTTAGATTAGCTAAAAGCTCGTCTTGTAGCAAAGGGGTACTCTCAAAGTGAGGGCGTAGATTTTTATGAGACTTTCTCTCCGGTGGCTAAAATAGTCACTATTCGAACCATTCTTACATTAACTGTTGTTCATAATTGGATAATTTGCCAAATGGATGTAGACAATGCTTTTTTGCAGGGAGACCTACATGAGGAGGTATACATGATGATACCTCAAGGTTTTGAACGAAAGGGGGAGAATAGAAACAAAGTAAGTAAGCTTGAAAAGTCATTATATGGCCTTAAACAGGATTCTAGACAGTGGAATGAAAAGCTGACTCATTCCTTAATACATGGTGGTTTCCAACAGAGTAAGTATAATTATGCATTATTTCAAAAGAAGACAAAACATGACATAGTTTTTATACTTGCTTATGTTGATGATTTGATGATAGTAGGAAGTAGTCTTGAGGCTGTTAATACTGTAAAGAAGTATTTGCACAGTAAATTTAAAATCAAGGACCTTGGACCTTTAAAATATTTTCTTGGATTGGAGGTAATGAGAACTAACCATGGCATACTCCTTAACCAAAGGAAATATGCCACTGAGCTTGTTGATCAAACAAGTTTAGATGAGATAGATGTTGTTCTAACTCCTTTTGAGCAGAATCTCAAGCTCACAATGGAGGAGACCAAGGATGACCACTTCATCCAAGAAGTAGCGGGTTATAGAAGACTCATTGGTAAGTTATTATATCTAACTCTTACTAGGCCTGATATTTTGTTTACTGTGCAGGTATTAAGTCAATTTATGCAAACACCTAAGCAATCACACATGAAGGCAGCCTTGAGACTAGTCCAATATCTCAAATGCACTCCGGGTTGTGGGCTTTTCCTCTTCGCTGCAAGTACAATGACCCTGGAATGCTTCTGTGATTCAGACCATGCGGGTTGTAAAGATACAAGACGTTCGGTTACTGGCTTCCTAATTAAATTAGGAGGATCTTTGATTTGTTGGAAATCAAAGAAGCAGAATACAGTTTCAATCTCCTCTGCTGAAGCTGAGTATAGAGCTCTCCGCATGGCAGTTTCTGAAATCACTTGGTTAGTTGGTTTGCTTAAAGAACTGCATATTCTTCATATTGAACCAGTAAAGGTATACTGTGACAATAAAGCTGCACTACACATTGCTTCAAACCCGGTTTTCCACGAGCGTACAAAGCATATCGAGGTGGATTGTCATTTTGTACGGGAAAAGCTGCTGCAAGGCATGATCTGTTTTGAGTACTTAAAATCTTCAGAACAGCTTGCAGACATTTTGACAAGAGGGTTAGGTGGCCCACAACATGAGTATATTATGAGCAAGTTAGGAACTTGTAATTATAGAGTTCCTAACTTGAGGGGGAGTGTTGTAATTAGTTAGTTAATATTGTAATATTGTTGTAATTGTACAATTGTAATATTGCTGCCACTTAGTCAGTTAGGATATACGTGGCTTTTAGTGTGGTTGTTATTTCGGATGCTATTTGGGTAGTGGCTGGATATTATAAATACAGCCTCTTTGTATTGGAGAGTTTAAGCATATATGTTATGAATATTCAGTTTATGGTTTTGGGCCTATTAGTTTAACAAGGATGTTTTTGTCTTCCAAATATAATATTAGTTCGTTCAATACAAAGAGCAATATTTTTTTCCTTTTTTATACCTAAAATAAATTAAATTATAAATTTATTTAAATCATAACAAACAAAATCAGTGGCTTTTTTTTTATTACTTTCTAATTCGTTTCATTCCTTTAATTTTCATTAACTTTTCCTTTCTAACAACCAAACGGACCAGAAGTTCGGCCCATGGAATTGAAGAAGGTGATGTTTTTGGTGAAGCGGCCTCAAAGTAAATGAGAATGACCAAAGTAATTAAGCAGCCATGAAGCATGCAGGCTTAGGAATATTTGACAGTGTTTATGATAGGACTGCTGGATGCTTTGAGAGAACAGATGTTGTAAAAGTTTTTAGTAGGGAGAATTATTGGAAATAACGAGTGGTGTGTCATAAGGAATAAATTCTATATTGTTTGGGATTGTGGGGAGTCTAAGTAATAAGTGATTTTGAACTATTAAATGAGCTAAGAGGAAGAGTGAACTTGTACAATAACAGACGATATGGAAATTCGGCAATTTCTCCCACACGCAAGTTTAAAGTGGACTAGGTGTTTTTACGAAAAAAACTCTTGGAAAAATTGAAGTTTATTTTTAAAAATTAAATGGCGTATTGATAAAATGTTTTTCTGTGACATTATTTTGTGAAATATGCACATTAACTACTTTACAACTTCTATTTATTTTGATGCCGTTCATTGCTTGTTTTTGAGAAATATGGATGTTGCAAAGCTTTCTGTTTTTGGAAACTGATTCATTGATACTTCATTATCATAGGTTAATGGTTTTGAAACACACTTATATCATCAGACGCTGTTTGAAAAAGACTTTACTGCATCCCAACGTTTTTATAATGGCTATTAAATGGTTTTATGAAGGTTTAATGGGCATTTACATGTTTTATTCGGTACACAGTCTCTCATTCTTTTGCCTATATATAAGGAGATGTTTGCAAGAGTCCATATGACTTTGCTCTTGAACTCTCGAGTACATCTCGTGTGTGTTTGGATTAGCTTTTTTTAATAGCTTTTACGACTTACGAGGTAAGTGTATGTGAGAGAAGTTTTATCTCGGTTTGCCCAAACCATGGTTTTAAAAGTTACCAAACACACACCTCTTCCTCCTTTGACATATTCTCATACCTACTGGTACTATTATCTTCCGTAGTTCTCTTCACCCTGTGTTCTTGCAAGAAGAGTTCATTTAATCCTGAGAAATGCCCACTACTACAAAAAAAGGTTTTAACATTCCTATTTTGGCACTTTTAACGTCTAAAAACTGGGGGACGTCTATGTAGAGGGCGTAGTATGTTTTAAGAAAAAACGTCCCAAATTAAGAATTGGGACGTCTAAAGTCCTCCACAGGGGGATTTTAGGCATCCCAATTCTTAATTTGGAACATTAAAAATTTTTATTTTTTTTTAAATTATTATTTATATTGTTCATTACCCAGCAAATTAAAATTGCAGAAACAGAATTGAAGATGGATTCATAAACCACAAAATGTCCCTTATAAAATGGTAAAGATATCTAGCACTGCAATCATTTTACTGTGTGTGTGTGTGTAATAATAACAACTCATACAACCTAATATTATATATGTATAACAACAACTAGAAAGTGTCAAAATGTTTGTCACCACACAACTACAAACTAATTGTTGTTTATTTCATCAAAATAAATATACATATGTATTTCCAAGCTTCAAACGTATAAAACAAAAATATTATTAGTATTGCATAACTACTAACAACTAGTTTATGATTCTGGCAAAAAAAAAACAATCAAGGGAAAAACACTCCAATAACTAGAATCATGTAAATAAATTGAAAGCATTATAATAATTTCACATTGCAAGTTTAACTTAATTCTTCATGTAAATTTATATTTTAAAAAAAACAAACCTGATGAAAGTAGGGGAGAGGGCAGCCAACGGTGTCTATGTGCTTCCAAGGTGAAGAGAAGACGTTGGAGGAGTTGTGTATGCACAGTAGAGAGGAGAGGTACGCCGAAGGCTGAAAGCAATGATGAAAGTGGAAGGTCTACGTCAAAGGGTGGAGGAGGCAAAAAAGGTGGAGGAGGCGTACGCCGGAGGGTGAGAGCAAAGAAGGTGCTATGAGAATGGAAGGAGGTCGAGGAAAAGGGAATGAAGAAAAGGAAGAGAGGAAGACGAAGTGTAATGAAGAAAAGAAAATAATGAAAAAGCATACCCATGGTGTAGATTGAGAAGACGAAGTCACGGGAATGAAAGAAAAAATGAAATGCAGAAAAAAGGGAAGAGAAGTCATGGGGGATGGAAAAGATGGAAAAGGAGGGATGAGTTTCTGACATGGGAATGAAGAAAAGGGAATAAAAGTCTCACCTATGTCAGAATTTCTTATATGACTTTAGGAGTCCCAAAAAAATTTGGGACTCCTAAAGTAACACTTTAGGCATCCCAAATCCCTACTTTAGGCGTTCCAAATGGTTTTGGGACTCCTAAAGTCTTACTTTATGAGTCTCCAATACCATTTGTGACTCCTAAAATAAGTTAAATTTTTTTAATTTATTTTTTTGGTGCTAGTGGAAATCTTTAGGCGTCCCAAATAAAATTTAGGACGTCTAAACTCTACTTTAGGCGTCCCAAATTCAAATTTGGGACGTCTAAAGGTTTCTTTACGTACACATAATTACGAAAATACCACCGCCTTCCTTTTTAACCACCCAATTTTAAAATTGGGACGTCCATTGGGGTGGTTATATCATAATTCTGTAGTAGTAGCCACAACTTCTTTTACCGATAGTTACGGAATAGCTTTAAGGAGAGTGTCCTCGGGCACTACTCAAACTATGTGATGATTGTGTTTCTGCAGGTCCTATCGCCAACAACATGTCGTGTGTAAGGTGCTGAAGCTAACAGAAAAGACACGTAGGTTTCAAGGAAAAGAAATAATCGCAGTCACGTCCCTTAGAATTGAATCATCAAATATGATGAGTATTTGAGAAGACTTTAATCTCTGTCGAGATCAATGTTTTGAGAATATAAAGGTTCTGATTTCATGAAAGCCATTATATTGGCGTTACAGAAGATATTAAATGAGGGCTTTGGGCGATGAGAATTCCATCAGGAAACATATTAAAAGAGGGCTTAGGCTTGTTATATAAACATGACTTTACCATAATTATCAGACTTGCCTTTGGAATGCAAAGTTCTTAATGGCATGCATATATGGTCTTTTAGACTCGGTTGTAAAATGGATTTGCTTTAGGCTTCAATCTCCTCTTTCTATTAATTATTAAAGCAAAGTAGTTAAACCCAGCAGGTCTAGACATCAAAATTGGTCATCTATTCCACACAGCGAAGCTGGGGGTGTCAGATTTACGAGTAATAGAACAGCAAATTAAAAATAAAAGGGGAGGCTGAAGTTTTAATTGTTGAATAAAGCTGGCAAAGATGCTTTTGCCAGGCTTTAGAACAAGTCGCAGTTTAAAAACTGAATCGCCCTCCAAGTGGTTTTCCTTCCAAATTATTTTAATTAGTGTCTGTTTATAATACTCCTCATCTCTACTTCAACATTAATTATTGCTCTTGCTGCGTAAGAATATACAATTCGAATATAAACTTTGAATGACCTCCACACTACAAAAACACTCAACTTCAAAAATGCAACTTGGTCCCGTATGTACTAATCTGCAAAAACAATGGAGTAACCAATCATAACCAGAAGATATGTTAATTATTGTTCCCCACTCGGGCAGATTCTTGGCAGAAAACTTACTTTATTAGTCCCAGGCTTTAATGAATGTTGTATGCATTGGTTAGTGATAACTCATATAAATGCAGATTATTTTTTATTATCAAAAGTACGTACATATGATGTGTAACGTAGCAGTATGACTTAAGCTTAGTTAAACACCAAATTAATAGTGCGTCCTTGTCTGCTAATCAAAACGTCGTCAGCTATAAAGTTGCTATAGTTAATTGCTGGAATTCTCATCAGCTAGCCCCAGCTCTATTTTTATTATAAGGATCTATTGATGACTCTGAATTTAATTAGTCAATGCTTTTAAAATTATCCTCAATGAAGTTCATTGGTTAGATGAGGTTGTTTGGTTAGTTAGAGAATATCAAAGCAATAGGATATTTAGAGGAGGGAAAAAATTAATACTCCCTTCAGTTCTTAGTATAAGATATATTTGGGGAGTTAATTAATTTAATCCTAAATATAAGATATAGTTTTTATATTTGTCAATCTTTACCTAATTTACCCCTATTGATCGATGCTCCTTCAATAGAAGAGGGAATGAGGGAATTTTTAGAAAATACATGCATATTAACTAACTTATATAATCTAATCAAATTAGATAAATATATCGTATATTAAATATCAGAATGAGAACTTTACATAAAGTAGGATGTTAAGTTAAACTAGAAACCACGAGGAAGAGTCTTTTAATAAGGACATGAAGGAGCAAATAGTTGTTACTGTCTTACCTCGGAAGGAAATTACATATATCTCGGATTAAATATATGATATGTGAAACTATTGGTATCAGGCTGCAGCTATATATGTGAAAACAAAGATTTGACGATATTAATTGAGATTTGGTAGTGAGAGAAAATTATAAAATGTATCATCATGCTTCATATGCATCTTCTTGCAGCAGTTTAGCAGTATATACTATAGTATCACTTATGCATAATATCTCTACACTAGTACATCGTTTGAATCAACAAAATGAACGCGCCTTTCTATAAATATAGTAGGACTTTATATATATCTATATATATATAGAGAGAGAGAGAGAGAGAGAGGGGAGATGGCTTTGAACAAAGAAGGACGAGGTACAAGAATTGAATGGCATCATAAAGACCTAGTCCCATTTTCTACTTTTCCCATGTTCAACACAATGGCTCCTTGAATTTCAGGCTTTTACACTTCAAAAATTCTAGCCTATAGCTAAGTTGAATGAAACCTAGTTTCTGGTCTTGTTGGCCGCAGCTGTCTGTTGATTCACATGCACACACACTCACCAGGAAGAGTGACTTGTTAATTGAAGCGTCTATCCAGCCAATGCGAATAAAGCTCAACCAACCCTATCCCTCTTGTTTGACTTTTAAGTGTGAACCATGATGCTTATCACTAAAAGTATATAATAGTCTATGCATTAAATATATACGTCGTTATTAACAAGTCGCCTCCTAACGCCGTACTGTTTCAGACATCGGAGAAATAATAACTCCGACCATTTGTACGTACGTGCATAACTCTCAGCTCCCATCCGTGAGATTTTGAGCACTAGGTTCGTTTTCTTGTATTAATTGTTCGAATATCCATATGGAACAGTCCATCCGATGCTCACTCTTTGGAATGAAATATTTTAAAATGTTAGACATATCAGAGACAAGGTGTATACATGTAAATATATGCAAAGTTTTTCATTGATGGTATTTATTCACATTTTTAAGAAGGACTCGGACAACAAGTAGACATAGAGAATGATCTCTGTCTTTCAATATTGACGGTCATGGCTTTTGCCTTTCTAGTATACAACTGTTTTATATTAGAGCCTTGATCTTTTAATAACCTCACCAAGCTCCTCTTCGCATTACTCCTAAACGGACAATTCGATGCCATAAAACCATCCACCAAATGCAGGTAAGCCTCTAGGTCATGGCAACATGCCATGTCAGCATCTGGTTTGAGATAAGGTGACATCTTCGTATCCACACGTAGCTCCGATCCTACGTGTGTGTACCCCAATGACACGTTCTTCTCCAACATGTCAAGTACTCCACCTACCTTGGAGCTCTTTAATTTTTGTTCCATCTCTTCGCTCACAAATATCCCTGGAACTCTCGTTATAACATCTTGTGAGTTCACTATCCTTAGAACTTTCACGTTTTTCCCTGTTATCTGATCCCCAAAAGCCTTGTTCCCCACCCTGGGTCCACCGAATGAGAACACCGCCACCGGCGGCACGTTGCCGTCGATGGTTCTTATGTCATCGGCCACCAGTAAGGCTAGTGCAGCCCCTAGGCTGTGTCCTGTTACCGTTATGCTTAGTTCCTCTCCTTGGTATATTTCCATTAGTCTCTTTATTTCTTCCTTCACAGACTCTGCCAAGCTGGCCACGTGGGCCCCTCTGGTTTTGTACAGGCTTTGGAACCCACATTCTACTTTGGGCTTATCTTCGGCCTGTGATGGTGATTCCTCCAGGTCGCTCAACTGCGCCCTCATATTCTCGGCCCACTCGAGACACGTGGCGGTGCCCCTCAGAGATATTACGATGTCTCTCCGTCCCATCCTCGCGATCTCTCTCCGGTCGTCGCAAACGGCGATGTACCCGACCCAGCTGGATCTCTGGGTCATCCAACAGAGATCCGGAGCGACCTCGTCTACCCATTTGGGCAACCCGACTGATGACGTGGCGTAGAGGCTCTTCGTTACACGATACGACCTGTCGGGAAGGACCACGTGGCGATGCGCCGGTGGCTCCTCCGCTGACATGGCTGGGTTGGAGTGAAACGAATGATAAGCGGCTTGAACAAACTCGCCGTACCTCACCACTTCTCGCCGGAGATTCTCATCAAGCGGATCCAACATGCCCTTCCAATCGTCGCAACCGTGATATTCCCTCCACCTTCTTCCCAAAACGTTCCTCGGAGAACGTTCCTGGGTCATTGACAGCAACCTCTGTAAGCGATTGAGGTGTCGCGGTGACATTTCCTCGGCGGCTTTAATCTCCGGCCGCCACACCTTCGCCAAGCTCAGTCCTTCAAGTATGGTCTTAGCCTTCTTTTCATTGTTGGATTGTTTCTTGATCTCGGTAAGTGGTTGCGGTGGGGGTGATGGCTTGTTCGTTTGGAGGAGCTTGTCGAGGTTAGCGAGATGGAGCCGGGTTGACTCAGTGGATGTGACCAGTTTCAGAGAGTGATCGGTGGAGGTTGCGGCGGCCATCACGGCGGGGTTGAGGGGAGAGGCTTGACATTTCTTGAAGCTCGCGCTTCTCGCAAGCATGCGAAGGCTCTGAGTTGGTACTGTTGAGTTCATCTGCATCATCATCATCGTGCAGTAATGGTAGAAACAAGACAAGCTCTGCCAAATGCTGTGAGCCAAGGCAGGAGGCTATATATATAAACGGAGGGCACCTCTCTTCTCGTTTTGAATTTACCAATATACCCACGCATTAATGAGGGATGGTTTTGGGCAATATTGTAATTACGTGTCTTGACGCGGACCGTTTCACTCGGTTTTTTTGAAGCCGAATTGACTGAATTAGCCTTCAAATAGTCAGCACATGTATATTTTATGGGATTATATTAGGAATTATACGATTTGACTCTCCCTCTATGTGAAGCCAAGAAGCGTTTGTTTGCTTGTCGGCTTTTAGTATTGTCAACATATATTGCCGTAATAATTCTCGTATTGATTATTTAATTTTTTTTGCTTCTTCTTTTTAGTTTTTTTAAATGTTGCTGTTAATCGCAAGGCAGCTTCATGGTGATTTTATATTGAGGAGGGATTGTTACACTGGCGACATGGGACTTTAAAATATGTTGGGTGTGTTTAGATAAATTAGATGTGGACGCAGATTTGTTCGTGTGGACAAATTTTAAAGATTGGTTTCGAAGTCAGACAATGTTGCTGCTGCTTTCCAAACTAGCGGGGGATCAAAACTCAAAAGACAACTTAAAACATAATACAGGAGGCCTTGTTTGCACCATATTAATTGGATCGCTTTGACATGTATATGTTGTTATGAAGCGACGAGGAAATTTAATTAATTTGGTTTAAGAAGTTTGAACATTGAATATAACGTTGGAGGGATTCAAGTCAAATACTAATTACTTGAGCCTCAGGCTTATACATTTAAAATGCTTAACGATATACACTTTTGAAAGTTTATTTGGTCATCATCCGCTGAGATCAGGGATTACAATTACATGAACTCATTTTATTACGTGATCCTATCTATATGCTTGAACTACTAAAATTGAAAATGTTGCTTTTTCAAAAGAATTCGAAAGTCGTCCTCCTTTTGTACACAACGCAGTTAGGTCTAGTCATATTCTGCTTGGAAAAGCAGCATTATATATATTGCCTATTTTCTGGCAGCAGATATAAAATTTTTATAAATGAATCCAGCAGCATTATTATTAATTCTCTGTCTTGAATTATATATACGTGCATGATTTCTTGGGGGAATATATATAAAGATTTTTCACATGACAAGTGGATTCGATGAGGATTCATACACGCATTGAGTGTAAATGTATATATAAACCAATTTATATTTGAGGGCGCGTACGTACTATGCGTATTGTATAATGGGTCACACGCCTAACCCAAGAATATTATTGCATTGTTGACCACCATTTTATTAGTATTATTATATCATGCGCAGTATCTTAAAACGGGACACACACATACACACACACACATTATTAGTGGGGCAAAATGAGAAAACAAGTATTTGAATGAGGGGCTAAAAAAATGAAAGGAGGAGAGGGCGTGAGATGATTGGAGACATAAGACATTGGGTGGGACATAAAGAGCAATGTGAGCAAAAAAGCAACACTAAAAAAAGGAAGAGCATAATGATCAAGTGAACACTTCAATTTGAAACTCTTCATGATGAAGCGAGTGATTAAATGAGAGGCACATGTGAGTGAATGATAATGAAACTTCACTGTGTGGATTAAAAAGGTGGGGCGATACAATGCGTGTTGAGGCACAAAATAAAAGAAGCACGTGATGGATTTGGAATATCTCTCACACAGTCGCGTCCCATGTAAAACCCCATCCTAAAATTAAAGGCTAATATAATGGGGTTGGTAGGATTATCCCATTATTTCATGGAGAATTTTATTAAAGGATCATAAGGCTAAATTTATTTTAGTTAAATATTAATATATTATGAAATTTCACTACTACAGAATCAAAGACTAAAATGAAAATAAGTTTTATAAATAAAAAGACAATAACTCATCTTACTTTATTTTTTTTCAAAAAACATGTTTGATCGTCATCGGAGCTCAGGCAACCAAACATGGCCGCCGCTAGGCCGAAACTGATCATGAATAAGTATGCAACTCTTCATGAATAAGTGAAATCCTCCTATGAATAATACATTAATTTCCGGTAGTCATCAAAACTCCGACCGGTCTATGTTGAAGCTCCAATGGCCGGCCAGCGGTGGCCGCTCTAGCCTGACGTCTACCAGTGACCGATAGCCTAAGCTCCGGCTACGATCAAGGCATTCTTAAAAAAGTAAAGCAATGGGCACTATTATCTTTTTACTTATAAAATTTATTTTCATTTTGATTCTTAACCCTATAGTGAAATTTCAGTATATTTTGGTTATTGCTTGAAATAAATTTGGTGGCATGGTCCTTTAATGAAATTACTTTATTCTCCTCGACACTTTAATCCCCACTCATACACATTGTATGCTCTGTTTTATTATCCCTTTAATTACAAGTCAATTTCATTTTGCCCTGTTCCCTCCGTAGCTCTCTCTCCTCTCCCTGATGCCCTCAACGCTACGGTATATATAATTATAAATATTTAGGCCATGTTTGGTACGATGGAATTAGGGATGATGGAAATAGAATTGAGGATCAATTCCATCATGATGTTTGTTTGGTATGATGGAATTGGAAAATTTTCCAATTCCATGTGGAAGTCAAATAGGCTCAATTTCATCCCATCAATTCCATCAAAATACCTACGATTTACAATTCCATATGATCATTTCCATCTATTACCCTCTACTACCTTCAAAAAAAATAAAAAATAAAAAATTGAAGGACATTTTGATATTTTTATATAAAAATTAGATCTCATTTCCATGACATACAAAACATACTTTTAGTCCCCATTTCCATTTTCATTTCCATTTCCATATCCATATCTATATCCATTTCCATCAAAATCAATTCCAACGTACCAAACAGGGCCTTAGCCCTTGTATTATCAGATTAGATTTGATTATAATCGAGGTTTGATTGGAAGTAACTCTTTCGGCTTTCGGTATAAATTGTTCATTGACGAGAATATAGTTATACTCATCATCGAGTTGATCTGACACTTCCTTAACCATATTTCCATCAAAATCAATTCCAACGTACTAAACAGGGCCTTAGCCCTTGTATTATCATATTAGATTTGATTATAATCGAGGTTTGATTGGAAGTAACTCTTTCGTCTTTCGGTATAAATTGTTCATTGACGAGAATATAGTTATACTCATCATCGAGTTGATCTGACACTTCCTTTACCATTGTTGGTCCATTTTCTGTCACTCTGTTTTTTAAATTTCCGTTGGCCCTGTTTACTTTGTAAGTTACGTACTTTGTTTTTAAATTCATTTGGTAGAAATTAGAAAGCCAATGGTATGAATTGCTTTTAAATTATAAAGTTGTGGTTCACGTGCTCTCGAAATCCTTTGGTGCTCGATTTCTTCATCACGTCTCTGGATATTATAGTATTTATTTCATGATTTAATGATTCTTCATGCCTAAAGCGTGCAGCCCAAAAACCTAGAAAAATTATCCCAGAAACAAAACAATTATTCCATGAGAAGCATCACGCGCGTATAAATTATACTAAATAATCTTGCAACAACTAAATTTAAAATATTATTGTTAATAATGCTAAGAGGAGTGAGTAATACTAATACCGCCGTCAGTAGTTAGCAGTCATTTCCCTAATTCATAAAGTTTAAATTAATTATTTCTAATTAACATATTAGAAATCTGTGATACCTTTTTTATAATACCTTTATTATTTAAAAGAGAAAAGGACATAAAAGGAATTTTAAAATTGCAAAATTTAAAATCAAGTATTTCTCAAAAAATGAGTTGTGAATTGTTTATCTAATTTCGTGATTCTTTTGTCAACTCTTTGCAATAAACCTGATTTAGAATTTTATAATTTTAAAATTCTTTTTCTATCCTTTTTCCTATTTAAAAATGGTCATTATAAAAATATTTGATATAATGGATAAAAATGGATGAGCATAGCCCTTGGCCCCCTACATTAATGATCAAACTAAAGTACTCCTCAAAATGTCCATGCGTTTAGATCGAATGGAATATAATACAAACACAAAAGACGTCGGTTTTGAAAGAATGATCTCTAATTGGGTTTGTTATTCTGCACTACAACCACCGTTGTTCAACATCCATCGATCACTATCCTGCTCCACTGTGGTCAACCATTATCCTCCGTGGTTGACTGACCGGCCACCACCGTGTTTCTCCACTTTTGTCAATCAATCTCTATTGCCGACCACCATTTGTCAACTACTATCCACCATGCATCTGACATTTGCCATTGATCACTGTCTGCCGTCACTAACCTTCATTTACCCCTCATTCTCTTTTACCACCAACACTTATATGATGTGTTTGATCCATGAGATAGACCAGTAAATTAGTCATCCTAATCAAGAGTTTTAGACAAAACAGTTGGTTAGATTTTATATTTTTTCCTTCCCTTATTACGAATGAAATGACATTTTTTGAGTTTAAGAAAAATAGTAATCTATCATATTGTGTTTAAGTAATTTATATATATATATATATACACACATATAAACGCAGCAAAATCTCAGCTAACGACTAATGTGTTGAAGTAATTCTATTTTGTTAGTATTATCGTGTGGTTTATATATGAATACTGTTCTATCTATATAAGGATCATTGCCTTTTATTTAAATATTATTTTAATTATAACTGACTTTATCCTAAGTTAACCCTGATTTGAACCACTGTTTCGACCAGCCCAAAAAGTAGTGCAGTTTTTAATACACTATTCCTTTGTCATTAGTTGAGCTGTTGAGGTCCCTTTCAACATTTGCCAATATTATTTTTTAATTAATTTATAAAAAATTAAATTGTTTTTAATGTCATGCTTGTTTACAAAACTAAAATAAACAAAACAACAATTAATCTTCTCACAATTGATTGCCTTTGTTTACATCAATTTTCTCACAAGCATTAATCAAAGAGGCCCTTAATTATTTTGTATTTTTCAAATCAAATCATGCTATTACTATTTTATTTTTCAATTGTTATTTTAAAAAGAGCATGGATTTTGATTTATTAAAAATGAATATGAAAATACCATTGGATATATGGGGCAAAAGCCCAAAGTTCACATCTTTTTTGGGTGAAACAATAATTTTAGGGGAGGAAC
Organism: Inga leiocalycina; assembly: GCA_963242795.1. Lineage (NCBI taxonomy): Eukaryota > Viridiplantae > Streptophyta > Magnoliopsida > Fabales > Fabaceae > Inga > Inga leiocalycina. Next base: position 6,185,902 of record OY725330.1, read on the forward strand.
TATGGGGCCTAATACAGTTAGCACATACTTAGGTTCTTTAAGCATCTAGTTAGAGGTTCGATTCCTAACGGTGTGTATGAAGAGGGTCTTATGGCTAGCACTAAAGTCCTTTCGAGAAGTATACTATGCAAGGAGATTAATCATTACTATTGGCGGTGGATATCCGTACCTATTAAAAAAATAATATCAAGAAAGAAAGATGATGATATCGATAACAGTGACTAATTTTCTCACGTAATTGTTCCAAAGAATAAAAAAAAAAACTTTCTTTGACGGTACATGGGTGGGGGGTCCCAGACGCGCAAAGCAAGAAACCAAGAGGAGAGATTCAATATTCATGGGCCACCACAAAACAAAACCAGAATGGAAAGCAACAAAACCATGGAATTAATGCATAATTATTCGTTCAGATGCAACGCTATTCAATACCCAGTGAGTGAGTGATTGCGATATTCTTTTAATTTAAAAATTTGCTCTTCGAATACCGTTTCCTCATCATTGTTACCTGTTCCAATCACAAATATACGGATTCAATTATAATCGTTCCGTATTTGATTTGTGGTCAAATCACCCCTAATTCGACCCCAAAAAAAATCACCCATAATTATTCTCCTCAATCCCGCAGTCCATAAATATTTTCCCTAACACATAATTAGGACACCTCTCATGTTTAATGTAAAATTAACTGATTTGAGTAGAATAAAAATGTTAGTTAAATTAATTAATATATTAATTATCTTTTTCTTTAATTACGTTACTCCCTCTGCTAGTTTATTATTATTGAATAAATATCAATAGGATAATTTAAAAAAAATATTAAAAAAATGTCAAGTAGATATCAGATTTTACACCAACATCAACTTTGAAATTATGTCATACATTAAAAGCACACCAACATCAACTTTGAAATTATGTCATACATTAAAAGCACGGTGGAGTATGAGGGTGTTTGTTTGGACGTTTTCATGCCCAAACAGGTTTAAACAGTGGCGTAAATGGGTTTGAACAGTGGAAAAGCTAATTATGGGTGTTTGGTTGAATATTGGGCTTTAAGCTAAAAAAAGACGAAAGTTAGAAAAAGTCATAAGCCTCAAAATGGAGCTTATTAGAGTTTATAGCTATAAAATAATATTGATAGGAGTATTTTTATATTTTTGGGGATCAATGAGGTACTCAAAATCATTTCTAATAACAAAACTTCTTTTATGAAAAATGTTCTAAATAATTTTTTATTTTTTTAGATAGCAATCTTCTGCTAATTAGATAATACTTTGGGATAAGAGCTGAGACAAGTTTTGAGTTTTGTTAATATATGACTGTAGAAATGTAGAGAATAATTAATAATTAATTTTAATCAGTTAAGATTTATTATTTAGTTGTTTTATGATTTTATAATCAATTTTTTTATAAACATGTCATAAATTAGTTTCTATATAGTGTTTTTACCCATTAAATTTAGTTTAAATAATTTAATTGAATTATTAGAGGTATTATTGAGATTTTAATCAGTTTATTTTGTTAGATTTTGAGCTATGTGAAAATATGAGTTAGGATTTAATATTTAAATTAGAGTTTGATATAATTTATAAGATTTAAGCTTGAAGTGCACAGTATAAAAGAATTTTGGAGTATACCAATTTAAATTAGAGTTTGATATAGTTTTATTAAAATTGTACCATTACCAAATTTTCAAAGTTAATTTTTGAGAAAATTGTAAAAAGGTCCCTCCGTGTGTAGATATCTTCCCAAGTCCCATTGACAATTAAATTACCCGGACTTTTTTCACAATTATCCCTTCATTTTTTCATTTTTCATAATTTTTTCAATTTTTTTCTCTTAATTAATACAAAAGCCACTTTTGCAAAAGTCAAACCAAACATCATTCATTTTTACATAAGTTACTTTAAGTTACTTATCCAATCGCTAATCCAAACACTTATCATTTTATCCAATCTAACTTTTTTCAATCTTAAGATTCCATAAGTTTAAATAAAAATAAGTTACTTATCCAATCGCCAAAACAAACACACCCTATATATCTTAAGTACATAAGATATAATACTTCTAAGATACCCAGATGAAGAAATTCAATATTTTATTTTAAAAAGGCTATTTGAAATAAAAATATTATTATGAAGATTTTTAATACAAATTAATTTCTTAAAAAATTGTAACTTTGAACCATATATGAAGTCCCAGCTTGAAATTTAGAAATGTTGGATGCGTATAAGAATTTAAATTTTCCAATTAAAAAATAATATTCCAATATTTTTCATATACATGGTAAAAAAAAACATCAATACAAAGATCCTGATTCCAACACAGATATGTCAAGCAAATTGACGTATCGATGTTTAATTCATAATATCATCTTAAATGCTTCAATTGGTTCAATCTTCTACACGCCTTGGGCGGTTGTCACGTGCAGCCCTCGTGCTTTCACACAACCATGACCACACACATCACACTCACTCCGTCTCCTTTTTAATTTGAAACTCCACACAATCCACATGCCCCATATTGACTCCCACCAAATAAAAATATATAATAAAGAATCTCCTCCTTTAATCTCTTATCCTTTTCATTATCGTAAGATTATCTTTTACATCTAATATAATTATGAGCGGCTATATGTATAGTTCGATAGTTTTCTGCATCTATTTTTAAGGACAAAAAAGCTTAACTCCTTCAAGTTAAAAAATTATACTACCTCCGGTGCTAAATATAGGACATAGTTTGTATTGCACTACAAACTATGTCCTATATTTAGGACTGGAGGGAGTACCCTAAAAAAGAGTGTGACAAACCAGTCTTTTTTTTTTTTTTTTGAGAAAATAAAAGAACGGTTCGATTAAAATAATTCCCTGGGAACTGGAAGGAGGGGTGTGAGTTGACTAATTTTAATTGTTTTATTTTTATTGTACACGTCGCAGCAATTATTCTTGTGGTTTCACAATGACTCCAATCCCAACCTAAACCAAAACCAATATTATTATTTTTTCACTAACTCGTCAACGTCATACAGGAACTCGTAAGCTTGAAATTCTACTATACACGCAAATCCATTGAGAATGTGAAACAAAATAGTACAATTGCTAAAATACGAACAATTAACAATTTGTGTAAATTAGTGAACGTAAGGTGTATAGTATGGTCTCACAAGATGAAGTGGAACTTTTTTGGGGACCAAAAATGGGGTGGGATATTTGCTTTGGATGCTGTCGATAATAACGACAATTAAGCAGTGCTGGTCACTTCAAGGTTTGAGTTTTTTTTTTTGAGGTATTTTAATTTTAATTTAATTAGGGAGTGACACAAGGGAGACCACCGACCTTACGTGTTCGTGGAAAACGACGCAAAGGCAGGCGGGCGCTATATGTCAGCTTAGACTGCTTGCTACTACTTCATTAATATTATACTATCTCCGGTCCTAAATATAAAATAAAATTAATTTTTTTAAAAAGATTAAGGAAGTAAAATAAGTTACTTAATTATATCATATGTTATATATCCTTAGATTATATATTATTTTATTAGTGAAACTAATTAGTTTAGAGAAAAAAAATAAACATATGAATATTCTAAAGTAATTTAATTAACTTCCTTAATTTCTCCAAAAAAAAAATCAACTTTATCTTAATTATAATTAGGACTGAAGGGAGTATTTTATAATACGCAACACACAAACACGTTACACATATGAACACTATAATTTTCATGGTCCAAGGACGGTACCTAATGTTGTGTTATTTTATCCATTCAATGTTTATATAGGCCAACTGATCACGCGTGTGTGAGAGACAAGCTTTTTCACAACAACTAAGAAAAAAACGAAGAGCGTGCGTTGAATAAAACATGCATCACACTATAAGAGAGAATGAGCTATGGGTGGAAAGTTTGGTGGGAGAGCTAGGAGCGGACCCATCATCATGATAAAGTGAGCCACCATGAAACGTACGATACATGCACCAACCAGTAATTTTTTTAGACGTTGGATTTGATCATCAGTGTGTGAAAGATTCTGTTTTGAAAAGATATATATGTACACCAACGCACTCTACTACATGAAATTAAAACTTTCGCGCTTCTAACATTTTCACGGCCTTATTAAGGCCGTTGAGATCCAATAACTCATTATTTTCATTTTTTTTAGTGTGAGTGCTAACAACTTCACACAATTACTGTGTAACTTCAAGCTAGCTACTCCCGCATCTTAAGTGTGTATATAAGTAACGATAATGTGAATTAATAAGTGATACCTGATCCTTTAACTATCTTATGTGTAGTTTTTAATCTTTTAAGTGTGCGTTTGATATTATTTATTTTTGGATAATAAATTTTTATTATATAAGTTAAGATAAAATTTCTCTCATATATTTATGTCGTATATCGTAAATCATGATTTATAAATATTTATAAATAAAAAATAAATTATTCTAAACAAACACTAATAATATTACAGAATAAGTAAGCATATCATTGGTCATGAAAAACGTTCGAGTATATATATATATTAAAGGTAAGTTTGTTTCTGAAAAGTAAGCCGGATAGAGTCAGTTATTCCTGTCACGTCATATGAAAATAAAATCTATGGCACATCTCATACAATGTTGTTTTTTCTTGAATTGCATGTTTTTTACTTTTTTTTAACGGTCAGTAACGGAATGGGCGCAGAGGCAGTGAAATGACGCTACATGAATCTCAGTTCCACTGAGTTGATGTTTAAAAGTATTTTCATTTATAGTGAAATAAAACTCTTCTTATATAATTAACTTATAAACCACAAATTATGTTAAAAAACACAATTTCTATACTAATCTAAATAGGCACTTAAATATTTTTGTACCATAATATAGTGTCTACTTAATCTATTTATATTTTAATAAGAACTTCAAAATAATATCTTGTACGGGATGCCTGCGTGGAATATGGATGGTTAAGCTTATGTTAGTCGAGTGCCATCAAATTTTGCTACTTCCTTGGGTGTTTTTTTAATAAGAGCTCAAAATTTAATTGTCTTAATCCTTTTTATAAGAGTCCGACAAAAAGTATCTCAACATTTAATCAATTTTTTTTATTTGTGTCCCTCATTAATTATATATATTGCATTAACTAAAGGGTTGATGATACTTATTTTTATTTTAGTTACCTCTCTTAATTGCCTCCTTATGAATAAAAGTATGCTTGAAAAAATATATATATCAAGACATATTTATTATTTTTTTATTAATTTTAACTGATTTTTTAAACCACTTAATTTGATTATCAAACTCTTGTAAATAAGACCGGAGGGAGTACAATTTAGGCGACTTGATCAATCTTTCTAATCTACCATATACAGTATTTTGTATGACAAGATTTAAATTTTTAATTTGGGGGTGTGATGCTTTATACTCCTCTGATTTTATTTATAATGCATTTTTAATATTTTTTACACAGATTAAGAAAAACCTTAAATCTCATTAACTCTATCATAAAATTCAACAATTTTCTAAACCTATCCATATTCAATATACAAAATAAAAATAAAATCAACATCATAATAAATGAATGCCTGACTTATATAATCACCTCAAAATTTTAATGACGTACCTTTAAAAGAGGATAAAAAAATCTTCTCTCTCTGCCTTATATAAGACTAGAGGAGTATATATTTACACACCCAATAAATATATATAGTTTTTGGTTTAATCAAAACATTCCGCCATTCAAATAACTAAACAGGAGCATCAATCTCTTGGTTAAAATGTTCTATTAAATTAATATTTATTTTGAGTAGCATCTCAAATATTTTTTTTAGGGGGGGGGTGTGTGACATGTGTTTTGGGTAAGAAGCGGTGGCGGTCGAAATGGGAAATTGGGGATGTAAGTGAAAAAAAGAAAACGGCAGGTACCACGTGAAATTACGCGGAAGGCCCGCAAAAGGAAGTGCTATCCACATTCCACGTGTACTATGCTTCTCTTGCCTCTTAATTAATTTGTGTGCACTCGTGTTTTCTGCTTAATTCTGGGGAGAATTTAATTAAACAACCAGATGATTAAATTTATTTCAGCCAGGAATTAAAACATTCTAAAATTTTATAGTAGGACTAGTGATCAAAATAAAAATAAAATTTACAGGTAAAGATAATAATGTCCTTACTTTAATTTGATTCCTTTTAAAAAAAAAAAAGGTTTGATCGTTGCCGGAGTTCCGGCAACCGGTCACCTGCAGTTGCAACTCTGACGCCAATCGATCTGAACTCTAACCACCGATAATTAATGTGTTCTTTATAGGAGGGTTCTATTTGTTCATGAAGAGTAAAATATAATCATGAATAAGATTACAACTCTTCATGAATAAGTGAAATCCTCATATGAACAGCACATTAATTTCCAATTGTTAGAACTCCGGCTGATCAGCTTCGAAGCTCCGACAGATGTTGACCGATTGCCGAAGCTCTAGCAACGATCAAACTTCTTTTCTTGAAAAAAATAAAGTAAGGGGTTGTTATTATTATTTTTTTAATCAATAAAACTTATTTTTATTTTAATCATTCATCTTACAGTGAAATTTCAGTCCATTAATAAAAGTTTCCCTTAATTCTATGCCTCCAACCTCCATCCACACAACAACGCTTCATGCATTTTTTTCTTTTTCGTTTCCGTTTATTTTGACTTTTTTTCTCTCTTCTTGGTAATCCCCTACTGTATCTCTCCTAAACTACCAAATCCAGACACACAGACAGGAAAACGAGCTGTACCGTATGTTGTGTTAGAGCCTTGGGGAGGCAAGTATCACTACGTGTGAAGTTAGACTTTTATTGTACCAAAAATAATAATTAACGAAGCATGGTAACGTCATATTGACGGTAATGTTGAAATTAAAGCTTCTTCCTAATTAATTCCTACACTAACATCCAGGTTGTGTGCTGTATTATTTGATGAATTCCTTGAGTTACAAGCATTGAGCAAGCTTGACTTTTAGGACCTGTTTAGTTGGAGGGGAGGGGATAAAAATGAGTCATTCTCTTTGTTTAAGTATGAAAAATTAGAGGGAAAGGGACCAAAAAAGAGCTCCAAATCCTTCTCATCCTCTCATTTTTATTCCATCCAGATTAGGAGGTTTTGGAGGGGATGAAAAATGAGTCCCTCCCTTTCTATCCTCTCCCTTTAAACTAAGCAGGCCCTTAGTATTTGAAGAGCGGTGGAAAGATTTTGTTGAGTTTAATTAAAAAATAAATAAGAGAAGTGAGATTAAAAGTTTTTAATTAATACTTCTTATTTTGTTTTATTTTACATATTCTCTTTATTAAAAATTTGTGATCCCACCTTTCTAATTTTCTTAAATTCAACTAATAGAAATTTTCTCTCCCCTCCAAATCCAGTTCCCTCATTCCAAACATACCCTTGTATGTTCCCCTGCCGGTGTTGCCCTTGCCGACCAACCTACCTCCGTATAGGTCAATCCCTCTCGCTCCCAAATGTTCATCTTCTCTCAAGTCCAACCTGCTTTTTATTTTCTCCATTCTTAAATCAAATAGGCAGAGACCAAACAACCAATATATATATATATACACACACACACACACATAACAGGTTTTAGTGAGTTCCACCAAAATTTTGTAAGGGATGCCTGCGTGGAATATGGATGGTTAAGTTTATGTTAGTCGAGTGCCATCAAATTTTGCTACTTCCTTGGGTTTTTTTTTAATAAGAGCTCAAAATTTAATTGTTTTAATCCTTTTTATAAGAGCCTGACAAAAATTATCTCAAATTTAATCAATTTTTTCTATTTATGCCCCTCATTAATTATATATATTGCATTAACTAAAGGGTTCATGATACTTATGTTTATTTTAGTTACCTCTCTTAATTGCATCCTTACGAATAAAAGTATGCTTGAAAAAAATATATATATCAAGACATATTTATTATTTTTTTACTAATTTTAACTGATTTTTTAAACCACTTAATTTGATTATCAAACTCTTATAAATAAGACCGGAGGGAGTACAATTTAGGTGACTTGATCAATCTTTCTAATCTACCATATACAGTAATTTGTATGACAAGATTTAAATTTTTAATTTGGGGGAGTGATGCTTTATACTCCTCTGATTTTATTTATAATGCATTTTTAATATTTTTCATACAGATCAAGAAAAATTTTAAATGTCATTAACTCTATCATAAAATTCAACAATTTTCTAAACCTATCCCTATTCAATATACAAAATAAAAATAAAAATAAAATCAACATCATAATAAATGAATGCTTGAATTATACAATCACCTCAAAATTTTAATGACGTACCTTTAAAAGAGGATAAAAAAGTTTTCTCTCTTTGCCTTATATAAAACTAGAGGAGTATATATTTACACACCCAATAAATATATATAGTTTTTGGTTTAATCAAAACATTCCGCCATTAAAATAACGAAACAGGAGCATCAATCTCTTGGTTAAAATGTTCTATTAAATTAATATTTATTTTGAGTAGCATCTCAAATATTTTTTTTTGGGGGGGGTGTGGGACATGTGTTTTGGGTAAGAAGCGGTGGGGTCGAAATGGGAAATTGGGAATGTAAGTGAAAAAAAGAAAACGGCAGGTACCACGTGAAATTACGCGGAAGGCCCGCAAAAGGAAGTGCTATCCACATTCCACGTGTACTATGCTTCTCTTGCCTCTTAATTAATTGGGACAATTATAATGAAGTCTCATACAAGAGAAAAAAATAAAAAAATGGTCCCTGAAGTTGTTAATGACAAGTCGAGGAGCGTCCATTAACAAGTCGAGGAGCTTACACTGACAACTTCAGGGACCATTTCTTCATTTTTTCTCTTATATGAGATTTTATTGTAATTGCCCCTAATTAATTTGTGTGCCCCTGTGTTTTCTGCTTAATTCTGGGGAGAATTTAATTAAAAAACCAGATGATTAAATTTATTTCAGCCAGGAATTAAAACATTTTAAAATTTTATAGTAGGACTAGTGATCAAAATAAAAATAAAATTTACAGGTAAAAGATAATAATGTCTTTACTTTAATTTGATTCCTTTTAAAAAAAAAGGTTTGATCGTTACTGGAGTTCCGGCAACCGGTCACCTGCAGTTGCAACTCTGACGCCAATCGATCTGAACTCTGACCACCAGTAATTAATGTGTTGTTTATAGGAGGGTTCTATTTGTTCATGAAGAGTAAAATATAATCATGAATAAGATTACAATTCTTCATGAATAAGTGAAATCCTCATATGAACAGCACATTAATTTCCAATTGTTAGAACTCCGGCTGATCAGCTTCGAAGCTCCGACGGATGTTGACCGATTGCCGAAGCTCTGGCAATGATCAAACTTCTTTTCTTGAAAAAAATAAAGTAAGGGGTTGTTATTGTTTTTTTTTAATCAATAAAACTTATTTTTATTTTAATCATTCATCTTACAGTGAAATTTCAGTCCATTAATAAAAGTTTCCCTTAATTCTATGCCTCCAACCTCCATCCACACAACAACGCTTCATGCATTTTTTTTCTTTTTCGTTTCCGTTTATTTTGACTTTTTTTCTCTCTTCTTGGTAATCCCCTACTGTATCTCTCCTAAACTACCAAATCCAGACACACAGACAGGAAAACGAGCTGTACCGTATGTTGTGTTAGAGCCTTGGGGAGGCAAGTATCACTACGTGTGAAGTTAGACTTTTATTGTACCAAAAATATAATTAACGAAGCATGGTAACGTCATATTGACGGTAATGTTGAAATTAAAGCTTCTTCCTAATTAATTCCCACACTAATATCCAGGTTGTGTGCTGTATTAATGCATGTTTGTCTTAGCGATCAGATTGTTTAGAAGCTGTTTTTTACGTAAATCGAGACACAACTCATCTCACATACATACCTCGTATACCGTAAATTAAATTAAAAAGCTGCTTTTAAACATTCCAATCGCTAATCCAAACAAACACTTATTTGATGAATTCCTTGAGTTACAAGCATTGAGCAAGCTTGACCTTTAGGGCCTGTTTAGTTGGAGGGGAGGGGATGTGAGGGAATAAAAATGAGTCATTCTCTTTGTTTAGTATGAAAAATTAAAGGGAAGGGGCCCCAAAAAAGGGCTTCAAATCCTTCTCATCCCCTCATTTTTATTCCATCCAAATTAGGAGATTTTGGAGGGGATGAAAAATGAGTCCCTCCCCTTCTATCCTCTCCCTTTAAACTAAACAGGCCCTTAGGATTTGAAGAGCGGTGGAAAGATTTTGTTGAGTTTAATTAAAAAATAAATAAGAGAAGTGAGATTAAAAGTTTTTAATTAATATTTCTTATTTTTTTATTTTACATATTCTCTTTATTAAAAATTTGTGATCCCACCTTTCTAATTTTCTTAAATTCACCTTATAGAAATCTTCTCTCCCCTCCAAATCCAGTTCCCTCATTCCAAACATACCCTTGTATGTTCCCTTGCCGACCAACCTACCTCCATATAGGTCAATCCCTCTCGCTCCCAAATGTTCATCTTCTCTCAAGTCCAACCTGCGTTTTGTTTTCTCCATTCTTAAATCAAATAGGCAGAGACCAAACAACCAAAATATATACATATATATATATATATAAAACAGGTTTTAGTGAGTTCCACCAAATATGTGAGCCCAGCCAGCTTTTCTCACCTTCCTTGCGCTTTGGGTAACATATATATTGAACACAAACCAAGTCTTTTAATATGAGCGCCCTGCCGCTGTGTACAACCCTGTCGTGCATGGTTAATTTCTTGGAAAACAACATTTGTTCCCATTGACTTTTTTAAATTGGTCTTGGTCACCGCAGTTTTAAAATTCAATGTCAAAACTAGATATTGTGTCGGTCAAATGGATTTCCTGCCACAATATGTAACCTAATGTTCCCACTTATCAACCACAGACGCTTTCACGAATCCCGCAAGAATTAGGCAACGTAACTAAACTTGTTTGTCATAACCCCAAATCAAATCTGCCCGACAAACACTTCCATCATTTGTACTCATCTGTAGTTGTATTGATCGCGTCTTAACCCGGTTAGGTTATGTTTGAATTGGGCAAAAAGTGAGTGGAAAATAGGAGAAAAATTAAGCATAAACATTTCCAAGAATAAGAAATTTTTTATTATTCTTGGCATGCAGTCTTGCCTTCTGCTATTATTTTATTCCTAATTTTCTTCCTATCTTAATTTTGTACTAGGAGTTGTCTTCCCATCATACATAGGATTGTGCAACCCAGGTTCAGTAACCCGGACCGGCCGGTCCGGATTTCAATTTTTAAAAAAATAATAATTTTTTTAATATATATATTTTTTAGAATTTCATACTATAAGCCTAAAATTTTTAATTTCTTATCAGTTTGGTATTGGTCTGACCTACTGACCCTTAACCCAATATCCTAACCAGTTCAATACCTGATCCAAATTTTAATACCTTATATGAAACACACAGCGTAGAATATATACTGATAGTTGTCACTGTCCTTGGTCCAGTAAACCGAGTAAAGTAGATGAGATTATTAATTAGCTTTTCTTGCTTGCGTGCGATTCATGTTGGCCATTCATGATTATTAGGATTTTTTCCCCCTATACCATGAACTGTAGACATTTTGTCGGCGGGTTTCTGACTATAGAGCAACTTTTAGAAATTGACCAGGCTACCCTCATCCGGGGGAACGATTTTATCATAAAACAATCATAATTTTTTTTGCCAAAAAATGACCCACCGTGATTTTTTCCTTGTTTTTACAGTGTGTTCGATATTTAAAAATTAAGTTTGACAATTGAAGCTGGCATGCATGACTCCGGTAAAGATATAAATTTCTAAATATAAAATAAAAAATTAAATTTGCCGGTTCTTTATTCCAAACTTCCCTCATATTTCCATGCGCAATTCCGATAAGTTAACGATTTGACAAGACTGCCACCTTAATTTCAAACCATTGGCTTAGCTCGGCACGCATTATATATGGTCGTCTATTTTCCGGATTTTGTTGTTTTTTAATTTTTTAAAAGAGAATAAGTACCAAAAACAAGACAGTATTTCTTCACTACTCCGCTCCACCAAAAGGTTTTTATGTGCAAGGAAATGGTCAGTTCTGATTTTTCGTTCATAAGCGTCAAGTCCAGCGATTGAAGCAGTCTTTATATTTGAACTTGTTCTGAAATTGATGAATTTGTATGCACTTTAGGGGGAAAATAATGTTTCTGTTCATTAAAAAAAAATGAAACTATCCCATATCAGACAAAGACCAAGAACATCCGGAATTGATAAATTCAAAATAATCCTTTTCGGGAACAACTGTCCGCCAATTTAATTAAAAAATGAGTTTAGTTGAATTGACTTTTTTTCTTTCTTGCACAATATGAGACCTCCTTTCTAAGTCTCTGTTCTTAAATTTTTTATCTATATTTTTAAATTTTTTTATTAGCCTGATAAAATACGCACCAGCTCAACATATTGAATATACATAATTCTACGTTTTAATTTTACCAAACCAACTTAAGTATTTTTTTTATGGACTGCATCCGGTGAGTTAATTTTATCTGTTATTTATCCCATGACGTATACATATATATTTTTAAATTAAACCGTCGTACATTTAAATTACATGGCGATCTAGCCATTTTAATGAATTGGGGGAGCTAGATTACAGAAGAGCTGGGCTGATAGAATAGAAAGGCCCATTGTGACGCATTTCATGGGCCGATCAAGTTCTTCCTCTTGTGATGGGGGCATGTGGCCATGGCATTGTACCTAGGTCATCATTATCGGGCCTGATGCTGTTTTATCTTCCTTAAATAAACAAGCTCTTATATTAAAGATCATAGATAACCAAGGAACGAAAAACAGAACCGGTCAACGAACCGGTCGCTGCACAGGTTCAAGGGTTAGTGGGTCAACCGGGGTCGGACCGGTAGTCGAACCGGTCATGTTAAAATATTATAATTTAATTGACAATAACAAAATAATTATCATTCATAACCAATAACATCAAAATAATTAAAACATAACTAACATCAAAATATAATTAAAACATAACATAACTAATTCTTCCCACTTATAATAATTGATTGGCATCACTTTTGTGAGTGTGTCACCTAAATGTCTCCTTACACGTGCAAAAGTTATTGAAATTTACAACAACAACAAAAAGTGTGAATGAAAAATGAGAAGGAAAATAATAAAAGCAAATCAGTGATATATTCGCATTCCAAGGATGAAGAATCAGAGTGATATAAACACAATATATAAGGAGACATTTACTAGAAGCGAGAGACGTGTCTTGCGACCTGTGAGTGTGCTTCTGCTTCTGCGAGAGAGAGCGAAGGTAGTGACCCAGCAACATCCACCGTCGCCGTAGCCCACCATCGCCGCTTGATCCTCGCCGCTTGCCGTCTTCACTGTGATTTTTAATTTTTCACTCTCGCGCTCTGATTCTGAAATCACAGGGAAGGGGATCTGATTCTGAAATCTGAAACTTTCGCCTCACTCTCGCTCTCGGCTTCGGTTCTGTTTCTAATCTCTGTGATTTTTAATCTTTTACTCTCGCGCTCTGATTCTGAAATCACAAGGAAGGGGATCTAATTCTGAAATCTGAAACTTTCGCCTCACTCTCGCGCTCAGCTTCGGTTTTGTTTCTGATCTCTGTGATTTTTAATTTTTTACTCACGCTCTGATTCTGAAATCACAGGGAAGGGGATCTGATTCTGAAATCTGAAACTTTCGCCTCACTCTCGCTCTTGGCTTCGGTTCTGTTTCTAATCTCTGTGATTTTTAATCTTTTACTCTCGCGCTCTGATTCTGAAATCACAAGGAAGGGGATCTAATTCTGAAATCTGAAACTTTCGCCTCACTCTCGCGCTCAGCTTCGGTTTTGTTTCTGATCTCTGTGATTTTTAATTTTTTACTCACGCTCTGCTTCGGTTCTGCTCTGATCTCTTATCTCTGCGATTTATTTTTTCTAATGTCCCGTGACTCGGCCAAACCGCCTAACTCGGCGGTTTGGCCAAGTCACAGGCAAACCGGCCGGCTCGACTCGGTCTCCCCTCACAGACAGCTAACCGGACCGGGCCTGGGACCGGTTCACCGGTTCACCGGTTTTCAGGTCCGACCGGCCGGTCCGGTCCGGTTTTTCATTCATTGTAGATAACATCACAAATGAAAATGACAACTTAACCAAGAGGGATTGTGTATAGCATAAGGGACTAATACCTTATAATTTGATGAAATAATGTTAAAATCCCTAATAAGAGCGATGTTTACATTTAGGGGCTCACATCTCAAATGGATTGCCTCTAATAAAATGATAGTACATTTGGCAACTGTGAAATATCCAGTGAATATTTTATGTTTTGATTTATTTCATGCGAATATATTAAAATTTTCTTCATTATTTTATTGAAATTGTACATTTCTCATTCGAAGGAAAATGAAAAAGGTTAACGAGCGAGGGATTTGCTACGGTAGACAAACCTAACAAGGGTTGGGTATAGCATAAGGGACTAATACCTTGTAACTTGGTGAACTAATAGTTGAATCCTTGATAAGAGAAATGTTTGCATTTAGTACCCAACCCTATCTCGAATAGATTGTCTCCAATAAAATAATACATGTGATGACTTTGAAATGTCTAGTGAATATTTTACATTAGTATATTAATATATTCTGCATTTCTTCATTATTTGTTTGAAATTTTCTCATTTTCATTTGAAGCAAAGTGAAAAAAATCTCATTTTATCATTTGAAAGAGCGAGAGCTAGAAGAGATAGTCAATATTTTTTGCAGGCTGAGCAGCAATTATGGAAAGAATATAATAAAACCTTGGCTCAAGAAGAATTATCTTGGTTTCAAAAGTTGCGTTGCAGTTGGCTAAAATAGGGAGACTGTATCAGAAGAAGGAAAAACATAATTGAAGGGCTAAAAACTCCAATGGGGAATGGATTTTTGAACAAGATCAGTTGAGAGAAATGACTTTATCTTATTATAAAAACCTTTTTAATAGTGATCTTAGCAGCTTCCACCCTCTTCAAACAACTAATGGTTTCCCTATCCTATCTACGGAAGAGTTGGAGAAGTTAACAACAAATGTGACAAATGAGGAAATAAAGGAAGCATTCTTTCATCTTGGGGCGCTCAAGGCACCTAGTCCATATGGTATTTAGACTTTCTTTTATCATGAATACTGGAGTATAGTACGAAGTTTGGTGATTTCTTTTGTAAAAGATATTTTTAACAACCCTTCAAATGTTAAAAACATCAACCATACTAACCTAGTGCTTATTCCTAAAATTGATAAGGTGGAATCAATTATAGATTTCAAACCCATTTCCCTTTGCAATGTAAGCTACAAGATTGTCACTAAGATTATTAGTCAGAGGTTTAAAGCAATCAAGGACAAGGTGGTTGGTCATCATCAGAGTAGTTTTATTGCTGGACAAAAAGGTAGTGACAATATTATTATAGGTCAGGAGGTTATCCACTTTATGTGTACTAAAAAGGGGAATAATGGTTGGTTGGCAGTAAAGGTGGATCTAGAGAAGGCATACGACAATTTGGAGTGGCCTTTCATTTTAGACACTCTAAGCGCTATAGGATTGGGCAACAAAATGTGTGAAGTGATTATGGGCTGTATTACAAATTCATTCTTTCAAGTTCTCTAGAACGGTGAACCTACAGATAGTTTTACCCCATCTAGGGGTATCCACCAGGGTGATCCCATGTCTCCATACATTTTTACTTTATATATGGAAAGATTGAACCATATCATACAAGATGCAGTGAATGAAGGGGTTTGGGAGACTATCAAGTTAAATTCCACAAGGCCTAAGCTATCCTATCTCTTCTTTGCAGATGATCTCATTCTTTTTGGGAAAGCTCTAGACTCACAGATAGATATTATGTTAAAATGTATTGACAAGTTTTGTGCAATATTTGGTTAGAAGATAAATAGAGCCAAGACGAAGGTCTTCTTCTAAAAACAATTTCATGGTACCAGAGCACTGAGTATGAGCCAGAGGTTGGGTGTTGGTCTTACAGGGGATCTAGACAAATACTTGGGGATCCCACTTCTTCACAAAAGGATGGGAATGGGAGAAACAGAAGCTTCAGAGATAGTTCAGATTGGAGATTATTCATCATATCACCTATGCTTACCCTTCTGTGAGGAGAGAGAAGATGATATGTTCTATTGGAAACCATCGTCTGATGGTACTTTTATTGTAAAATCTGATTATTTTTCTCTTTTTCCAGGTACGAAAACAAAGGCGGATAGCATATGGAAACTTCTATGGAGATGGCATATTCCAGAGAATATCAAGTCGTTCATGTGGCTGTTCTCACATGGAAGGGCCCATACAGCGCTGCTGAGAGCAAGTAGAGGAATCCAGGAGTCAGTCTCTTGTCCTTTCTCGTGTACTTAGCAAGAAGATTATATGCATCTCCTTCAAGACTATTCAAATGCTGTAGATAGATGGAAAGTAGTGGTAGCTTAGGACCGTGGAACACTTTCGCCTCCCTCGAAGGAATAGACTGGGTTAAATGGAATCTGACCCATGAAGCTGGCCAATGACATACGAAAAAAGTTCCTTGGCCGACTTTGTTTGGGTGTGTTTGTTGGGATATTTGGGTGGCACATTGTAACAAACTTTTTGGAGAAACTAGTCAAGGCGACGATCAGAAGGTAAATACAAGTTTCTTTAGAGCCAGTGTTGACCAATATCTGACGTGTAAGGGAACTCTTGTTAATTTAGAGGGCACTAACTAAGGAACCATGCCAGATGAATTCAAAGATTTATCTATCATGGAGGTGGATGGCTCAGTTTTAAGTGATGGCAGAAGTGGATGTGAGGAAACTGTGAAAGACACTAGTAATCAATGGATTTGTGGCTTTAACTGCAAACTCATTGGTGTCCCGCCCGTTATAGCTGAGTTGATAGGTATGATTCATGGCCTGTACTTATGTTGGAGTAATGGTATTCGCAGAGTATGTCTTTTGTCGGACTGTATATAAGCTATTAATCTAACGGTCAAAGGTTGTGATTTTGACTATCCATTCAGAGATCTTGTAAATGAGATGAAATCTCTTATTTATAGAGATTGGCAGGTTAATTTTGTTCATGTTACTAAAGAGAACCTTATTTTTGCTAATAGATTGGCTAAACTAGCCCATACAATTTCTGCTAATTTTTATATTTTTGATCATCCCCCGCCTCTCAATCAGGAGGTAGATCATGATGATAGAATATAAGTCTTTACATATCCCTTTTTACTAATTGTTAATGATATCTAGTGTTTATTCAAAAAAAAAATAAAATAAGAAAGGATTCGTTGCGAAAGCGCCTCAAGATAAATGGCGCCAATATTTGTCCGCGAAGTTCAAAAAAATTTGATATACTATCGCTAGTATCGCATACAGCAACAAACATTTTACGCTGCGTCTCACTCCAGAGCTGAAGCAATTTGATGGATTCATTCCCAAGTTTTCCACATCGTAATTCCCAGGTATCAACTCTCCCCGTTCTGCACCTTGTTTCTTTCTCATTTGAAACAGATCTTCCCTTTCTGTTTGGCTGCCATGAAAGTGTCAACAGAGAAATCCCTTGAGGTCTTCTCACTTCTGACCGTATTGCTGTGTCATTTCTTCTCACTGTATTTTGTTTTATTTTTTGTTCTAGGATCCCACTGCATCGTTCTCGCTTTCGATCCCTTCTGGTTTGTGTCGACTTCTCCACTAGGGAACATATTTATTTAGGAACGAAATGAGGATGAGAATTTGGGATTCTTAAAGTTTTTGGATTTCAATTTCGCATAGAACTCTGAGATATATATAAAGATGAATTTCCTCTGCGTATTATATTGTATATCTATTGTTTCTTTTTTCTGTTTTGGGGTGTCTCAGAGCCTCCTGACGTTGGGAACTGGTTCTCAAGCTACCAGTATAAATCCCCCGATCCGGATTCAAATGTCAATTTTGAAGACTCTGCTTTCAAAGGATGCGAATCCGAAGAAGATGAAGAGAAGGAGAAACAAGTAAATTGCCCAAAAATCAGGTCGGGAGATGATAAGCATAACGAAGACCAGTCTTTGGCCAAGGTAGGGTTTCTTCTCCCTTTTCTGAATTGGAAGAAGAATATCTTTCTGTGCTTCAATTAATC
Source organism: Inga leiocalycina (assembly GCA_963242795.1). Taxonomy (NCBI): domain Eukaryota; kingdom Viridiplantae; phylum Streptophyta; class Magnoliopsida; order Fabales; family Fabaceae; genus Inga; species Inga leiocalycina. Next base: position 6,204,049 of record OY725330.1, read on the forward strand.
TAAAAGTCAATGGAATTTTCATTTCCCCATCTTTTAGCCAAAGGGTCTGGATACTTTCAGCTCCCACTCAGTTCTCCTTTCAGGTTAGCTGTTTTCCATTAGCTTTTCCTTATAGCCACGCACAGGACTTGTAACAATGTGAAATAACCCAATTCCAATTGTTAACTGTAATGTTTTTTCCCTTTGGTTATTTAGAGCCTCCTGATATGAGAAACTGGTTCTCGAGCTATGTTTACGAGTCTCCTATGTCTGGTACGAGCAGCCATTTTGAGGATTCTGTCTCATCAAAAGAGAATAGATGTGAGGAAGTGAATCTTATTATTCAAGGAAAAGAAGAGCTTAAAGTCAGCCGTGTGAATGTTTGCACAGGAGAATCTTTAACACATGATAGCTTTTCTGATACAAGCACGAGGGCAAATAAGCTGTCAAGCAGGGTACCTATTCTAAATCTCTCTCTTAAAATCTGTCATACAATTAATTGTGCAATAATACATAGTCACTCATGAAAGGGCTATGCTGTTGTGGTTTAAGTGCCAACAAGGAGTTCGTCATGAAAACCATAATTTTGACCATGATTGGGCCATAATCTTCATGTGCAATTTGTGTTGTTTACTTATCTTCTTTGAGGGTTCAGGAAGTTCATAGGGTCTGATAAACAAAGCACTTAATCATGGTGCTTTGATTTCTTTTGCATTTAGATTTTGCTATGGCCTTTTATTGAAAAAGAAAGCCGCCAAGCATTTATACTCTATCAGGTTCACAAGTCATGCAAAACTTAAGGCAAGCTCTTTCTGGCCCAAAACCAATATTCAGTTTTTTGAATCTAAAGAGGTTGAAAGAGAAGAAAAAGTATAGCAATAATTTTCTTTTCTTCTCCATTGTAACAATTAACAAGTAACTGATCATACGAGGAGAGGGTACGCCCCATTTCCTCCATCATCTCAATCTTGTTTATACATAGGTTGTTTGTAAAACAAAAAGTTTTAATTGACATGCGAATCCAATAAACTAAATGCCTACAAGCCATATTTACATACTAATTATCTTGTTTTGATGTGTACAGGATGATGTCGGTGTTCAAATCAAGGAAAAGGTATCTACTTTTGCCAGTACTTCCCACCTGAAAAAGGTTTTGCAGCCATGTACCCAGCAAGATAGACCGTGTCAACATAATGTTAATCCGACCAAGTGTGGGGAGTCCATGAGCTTGAGTCATGAAAGCGGTGGGTGTAAAAGAGAACACACTCTAACGCTGAATATGGACGATAATTGTACGAGGCCTCCAGATTCTGCGGTACACAAGACTGATATGAAAGAAGCTACGCCAAAAGCGAAGATCCAACATGAAAATCGTGGGTCGAGTGAAACAACTCCATCACAAGTATTCTCAGAATGGAAGACAACTCGCTTAAGAGAGAAAGAGAATATAGATATGACGTCAGTGAATGGTTTTGTGACAACAACGAAGAAGAGGGACGGTGGAACGACAGACGAAAATTGTGGGAAGAAAACACAGGAGAAGTCATCATGGGGTTTTGAAAAAGAGGGAAGATATTCTACTGCATACAAGAAGGAAGGCGATATGAAGAGAAAGGCATTAGCAGAAGTAACAAATACTGAAATATGTAATGAGATGGAGATTACAGGGAAATGGAAGTGCCCTCGGAAAGGTAAACCATACGTTGGGCCTCCTCTGAAGCAACTTCGGCTTGAGCAATGGGTTCATAGAAATTGAAAGGTTTTCATAGAAATAAAGTCATAATTAGTATCACCCGTCCATTTTCACGCTGTCGAATGAACTGTTAAATCTTTATGGTCCTGCTGTATGCTGTGGTTTACAAGCGACGTAGAAACAGTGAGTATCTAGGTAAGTTTTAAGTCGCTGTTTCAAAAGTCCTTTTTTATAAATTGGGATAAAATTTTTCTTATATATTTATCTCATAAATTGTAAGAACTATTCTTTAAAAATTAATCTAAACATACATATAGAGTCCAACACATGTGCTTTTTGCAAGATAAGTTGCCCTTCAATGCTTAGATTTGAGACACCAACAATAATCCTTATAATTTTCTCCTTTTAAATATAAGAGTAGGTTAGAAAGTTATTTTAGTCTTAAATATATGAGAAAAAGATAAAAAAATATAATTTGAATTTCAGAATTATAAAATAAGTCTTGTTGTCCACAAGAGTATAGTAATTGATATGTATCCAAAAATAAGTATAGTAATTGATAACTTATTTTAGTAAAAAATCAATAATTTGAGATTTTAAAATTCAAATGTTATTGACTTCTTTCTAGAGAGAATGACAATTTTTTTTAAAAAATTGTAAAATCTCAAATCTAATTTATTATCAAGAAGTAATGAAATAATAACGAAACTTGATAAATAATTTACATATCATTTTATAAGAAATACTTAATTTAAGATTTTGTAATTTTAAAATTATTTTTTAGTGTTTTTCCTTTTTTTCAAATATATCTATTTTATCTCTTAAATTTATAATTTTTTAAAATTATTTTTATGTGTACCTGTAAAGGATTCTTTTAAGAGGTAGTTCTAAACTTATAATGTGAATGATGATTAAAAAAGAGGTATTGTAAGAAAACTAACACATATTTTTTATAAATAATCAAGTTAAACGAATTTTCTTAATTTATCTAACTCATGTATTAATAAAGGAGCATTTTTTAAGAGTATAAAACTTATATTTTGTTAAATAAAAAAAAGAAAATAAAGAGATATTATTCTTTTTAGTGTGTGTTTGGCAAGTACAAAAACTATGGTTTCAAATCATATTTTGCGTAATTTGAGATAAAACTACTCTTACAAACTTACCTCATAAATTATAAAAACTATTAAAAAAAATTAATCCAGACAGCTTCGAACCGGCCGGGGTTATTTCACTGCTTCACCGGGCAACCGGTCGTCTTTTAGGGTTTGTTTGGTTTGAGGGGAGGGTAGGGGAGGGAGGGGAGGGGAGGGTAGGAAAATTACAATTTTGTACAAAAGAAACCCATAATTTACTCTCTCATTTTTTTAAATTTTGGGTTCCCGCCCAAAATTTACTTTCTCATTCTTTTTAAATTTCGAATTCCCGCCCAAAATTTAAATTCCTTCAGCTCAAAAAGGTAATTTACCTACCCTCCCATTCCCTCCCACCCCTCCCCTCCCCTCAAACCAAACACACCCTTAGTCCTATGGTTCTATTTGGTGTGTCATTGTGAAGTTGCCCTCAATTCTTCCCTCAAAACTCCGATCCCAAAATATGTACACTTTCAGGGCACTGAGCAGAACTATTGGTCGGGAATACTCCAAAATTTCCGCCCCCATTCGCCAGCTTACACGGGCGAGCTTCGTAGCTGCGTCTCAGCAAACTGATGCCTGCACTGCCAATCGATGGCACCCTCATTACCAGACTCGAAGGACTCTCATTTTGGAGCCTTTGGGATCTGAATTTGTCAAGCTTCAAAAACTTGACGGCTCCGATTCTGGTATATCCTTTTCTAACATATTTGTAACTGGTTTCTTCTGTTTATGAAGTTTTTGTGCTGGTGGAGTCAACTTCTCCGAGTCTTTACTCTTTTTTCTTTCTCTACTGATCTATTTCAACTTGTGGATTAACTTTTTTGTTTACAGGGATTCTAGAGGTTACCTTGGACAGGCCTACAAATAAGAATGCCATAGACACTAAATTGATGAGAGGCTTACGGTATGTATTAGAATTGATTCATCAGGACTCATCCGCTAATGTTGCTATTTTCACTAGTTCAGTTCCAGGGGTTTACTGTGCTGGGGCTGATCTTAAGGTAACTAGTCAACCTTGATTGTTCTTGTTCATCTCAATAAGATAAAAATACGGTATTTTAAATTGTTTTGTGATTTAACTTCAGTCGCAGGAATTGTCGCAGTCTAACATACCCCAAATATTTCGTTTCTTTCCTATATGTAAATAGTTGAACCGTGTGCTTGTCTTATAATTGTATGTCCCTGAGTTTCCAGGAACGCAAGACCTTTAGTGCATCTGAGGTTCGGGAATATTCGAAAGCTCTTCGTGCCACATTCTCATATTTAGAGGTTTGTCTGTCTATATGAGTCAATTATATTAATATCTGATAATAAGTTTTATACTTGAATATAAATGGCAGATGTAGCATCCCCATCACTCAGTGAATTCTATCATGGATTTTCTCTGGTTGAACTCTATGTCTGTCTTTGCTTCTTAGTAAACTATCAGAAATCGCATAAAGATTTCAATTCTTTATACAGTCACTTCCTATACCAACTATTGCTGTAGTTGAAGGTGCAGCATTGGGTGGTGGACTTGAACTTGCCCTTGCATGCGATTTTCGTATCTGTGGTACTTCAATATCTAAAAGATAATTTCTTTGACATTAATTTGTTGTTAATTGGTTTTGATTTTTGAATGCCTGGAATGTAACGCATCTTATTGTCACTCATAGTTTTCTTCCTTTCATGACCCAGGAGAAGATGCTCTCTTGGCTTTGCCAGAAACCGTACACGCTATAATCCCTGGGTATGCTATCTCTATATCTCTATAAATTGGCCTTGGTCTATTATAACCTTTTGTCTGATCAGTTATGCTCACTAGTAATTAATGGTTTTAAAAAGAGAATTGCAAGATATTTAGTGGGAATTGGAGAACATAGCGTTTCTAGGCTGAAAAATGAACAACCAAGTAGAAATATTGACTCGCTTATAAATTTTGGTTAGAAGGTTAATTGATCTGTTTAACTCTACATTATAGCCCCTTGATATACTCACTGCTGGAGCCTACTTGAATTTAATTTACTAACAGTCCGTTTATAAGGAAACTTTATGAGTCTTAGCATTGAACCGCAGCTTCCGATTTCTTGGTCACCTTTAAACCTCAATTTTCAAGCTTTGGAATGGTTTTGAAATCCGAAAAAGCCACTAGTAAAGTGGGTAAAGCCTGGTTGATCATAATTAATTATGTGTTTGTTTAGGAAAAGGGGCAAGTAATATTGAAGAGGAAGTAGGGTAGAGTGACTGGGACGGATAAATTGATATTGGAATTGTGGGGTTAATGACAGGGCTGGAGGCACAAGAAGATTACCCAGGTTGATAAATAAGGCAATAGCAAAGGAGCTGGTGTTGACTGGAAGAAGGGTTGGAGGCAGAGAAGCAGAATCTCTGGGTAAGCTTATTCCTAGAACCCAACTCTGAATTTTTGCTTTGATCGCTACTTAAAGGATAAGATACTAACAAATGCAGCATTCCATTACTGAGCAGGTCTAGCGAATTACTGTGTTCCTGCTGGGGAAGCTTACTCAAAAGCACTGGAGGTTGCTCGGGTTATCAACGGCAAGGTATAACAATGACAATGAGTGTGTGCAGTAAAATTAAAATGGAAAACAAGAAAGAACATGGTGACGATGAGGAAGAGGGAATAGTGATTGTGATGTTGGTGGTGCAGGGTCCAATAGCCATAAAAGCTGGGAAAAGAGCAATAGAGGAGGGACTGTTGGTGAGTAATGCGGAAGAAGCGGCAGATTTGGAAGAAGAATGCTATGAGCTGACGTTGAATACCAAAGATAGGCTCGAAGGCTTGGCTGCTTTTGTTGACAAGCGCAAGCCTAACTACAAAGGGCAATGAATTGATGATACAAAAAAAATTGCCCCATTTTGCAAACTATATACATTCATAAAGGGGACACTTTAAAATTTGTTTCTTCTTTTCCTTTTTTTCCCTTTCAAAACAAGAATCACCTCCCCAGTACGATGAGCGTGAAGCTTCTAGTTTTAGAATTGTTTCATTGCAATGCTAATCAATAGAAAAAGCAAATACTCATATTATCTATTCTTTGATTAAAAAACCACATCACACATGATGCAATGATCCATCAGTATGAAAAGCTTATGCATGGTTATTGGAATTAATTATAAAAATGAGATGAATTTATCTATTTAGTAAAAGAATTGGAATGAAGCAGTTTTCAAAAAGCAAAAGCTATATTTCTGTATTCTATGAAGCATAAGTGCATGAGCGTTACCAGTAAAGCGTACTACATATTGACTAATAAGTTATTGGTTGAGGTGGGATCACATTCCTATAAGTAGAAAAATACAAATTTAAATTTCAGGAAGGGCACTTATTGAAAGAGGTGAGAATCTTTTTTTTTTAACTCTCAAGAAAAAAACTCTTGATCAAATTAAAAATAAATAAATGTACCTAAACCACGTTGCGTGTTTCAAGTCCTCTACATTTTCAAAGACTTGTAATTTCTTTTGGTAACAAAGTCAGTTTAGATTTGTAACCTATATCAATGCTTATTGGTAAAAACTAAATTTGCCAACTATCTATTGAACTCTCATATCTGTTTGGCTGGCATGAGGGGAGAGGAGAGGGAAATATTTAATGAGTTGGATTTAAAAAAATTGAAAAATGGGGTTAAAAGATTTTAAATAATTTTTTTATTAAGCCAGTAATGGTATAAAAACAATAATTTAGAAATTTACAACATCTTCATACCAAATAGACCCTTACACATTAAGCCAGGAATGGTTTAAGGGAAAACCTATTTGTAGGTACTTATACTTTTCTTCAATTTTTAAATAGGTACCTATACATTTTTATCTCTTAATTAAATCATTAATTTTGCTATATTAACATCATTAGCTCCTGCAACTTTGTTCTATTAGTACTATTGGCCCCTATATAGAAGTTAATTGTCCCAAATGAGCACAATTAAAGCATTTATTTAGGAGAGAAAAACACTCAGTTACCAAATTAAAAATTGAGTAAAAATATAGATACCTGTAAATGAGTTTCCCATGGTTTAAAAACAAAATTTGGAACGTCATTATATGGCCCGAGTATATCAGCCCACCACATTAAAATTTGGTAAACAGCCACATTGGGTTTTGTCGGTGTCAAGTTTTGGGCCCAATTTCTTAAAGGCCCACGCTTCAGAATACACGATGGCCTATAAATGCAAGACGAAACGTTCGGACGGCAAAACGAAGTGAAGTTCCAATCTGCCTGTAAAATTTGCTTTAGGGCAGCGGAAGGAAGGACTTGAAATGGCTACAATGGACGAAAGCGCCTATGCTAAAAGATGGCTTCCTCTCGAAGCTAACCCTGATGTGATGAACCAGGTGCTCCTATCGTTTTATTTTATCCCTTTTCAAAGCTTCAATTCAATAGTTCTTTTAAAATAATATTGTCCGAGTGCAGTTTTAGTTCATTTCTAGCTCGTTTCTTGTCATCAAACGTTGGGGGGGGGGGTTTTTGTTTCGCTGTGATGATTTTTTGCTGGCAAATAAATTCTGAGTTTGATGTTCTAGAAATTCTTGCGGAAGATTGAGCGTCTTTCTCGTTTCGAGTTTCAACTTTGATCGCCGTCTCATAGCTGATATGCCATTGGAAGAATCTATGGCTGTTTGGACTTGAAAGTATGATGTAATTTTTTTAAAAAATTATGAAGCTAAGAAAATTAAACCTCATCTTTATTCATCATGGATGTTATATAGCAACATGATGACACACTCAGTTAAGAAGTTAATAGAATTATTTGCTTTGAATCTGTGACCTTATTCTTTTTCTTTGACATTCCCCCCCCCCCGGGTTTTACGAAAGTACAATTTCTTGCATTGCATTCTCTTGATATGGAAAAAAATATTATGGTAAAAGTGAATTAAGTGTTGAGGGTTTAAAGTATGCTGAAGGTCTTAGACTCACTCCTTGTGCCCTTTTGTTTTACCAATAAATGGATAGATTAATTATGTATTTAATTTCAATGATTTGCAGTTCCTCTGGGGACTGGGCCTTCCAGAAAATGAGGCAGAGTGCTATGATGTGTATGGTCTGGATGAAGAACTACTGGAAATGGTTCCCAAGCCTGTACTAGCTGTGATTTTTCTTTATCCCTTAACTTTAAAGGTAATTTTGATACAGATCAGCCCTCTCTAATAAATGGTTTTAGTTAACGTTAATTATTTCTTTGCTGCATGGTACACGTTTTAATGTATTCTTGCACCTGTTGATTTGAGCTTAATTTCATTTCTTATCAGACTGAGGAAGAGAGGTTGCAACAGGAAAATGAAAAAAAGGTGAGTGAACAGATATATTTTACATGCTTTCTCTAAAAACACACGTTCTTTGACATTTGACCATTCATTTCATCTAATTTGGAGTAGTGTCCGTACTTGGAAGAGTCGCATATATTGTTTCGTTGCCATGTATGCATACCAGTTTACATGTTCCATTACCCATTAAAGTAGCTCAAGAAGCTGTGCTTTTGGGTGGCTTTGATTTCACTTGAACTATATGCTTTAATTGTAAATTTCCTATTTTATTCATGTAGGAATACAGCACTAGAGTATATTTTATGAAGCAAACTGTGGGAAATGCTTGTGGTACTATGGCACTTCTTCATGCTCTTGGAAACATAACATCTGAGATCAAACTTAGTAAGTTTGCAGTAACTAGTCTGCCTCTGTTTAAGTAGTTAGTACACCAACCATTACTTCTCACCAACTGTTATTTCGTATTGGTGTTGCTTATTTCAGCTGAGGGATCATTCTTTGATAGGTTCTTTAAAGCTACTGCCAACATGGACCCATTACAGGTTGGACCTCTCCCCTACCCCTCCTTTGTTTACCCCTTAGGCAGCCACTTATGTAGGCACAGATAGTTGATAAGGTAATTTTATGATTACTGATCAGCCTCTTACTTTTATATTATATAGCGCGCAGCATTTCTTGAGAATGACAGAGAAATGGAAGTTGCTCATTCGGTAGCTGCCACTGCTGGTGATACAGAGGTAATTTATTGATGAAGCAGCATTAAATGGGGAATGATGTGATATCTGGCGATGCTGTGGTTTAAGATTGATATTCACGTCCTCAAAAGATGATTTCTTTTATTTCTCCTGTAACAAATGCAAGTTGCTTTGAGTTTTCTTCTTCGATGAGAGGGATCTTGAAAGTTTGGATATGGCAATTCGGGGCAGACTATTTTTAGTTTTTGTGTGGCAGATTATTGATGGAGTAATGGATTTTGAAACAAGTTGAAATAGTCTAGAAAATATTAGATGGTTCACCTGGGAAAGTGCGTTTAGTGTCCATCATGCTAACGAAGGAAGCCTTCAAATGAGTTCAAACATATAGTAGTTAGTCAAGGTGTGACGACATACTTTGTTTTTCTCAAGCAAGACATTATACTCTTCGTCATTCTACCAAAGAGTATGGATAACCACGGGAGGCGAAATGTTAATTAACTACATTGATGCTTGGCTCTCAAGTAAATTTTTTTCTTATCTGACCTTTTTGTTTCTAATTTTTTTATGCAGGCACCAGTTAAGGTGGACACTCATTTCATCTGCTTTTCTTGTGTTGATGGTACTTTCTAGATATAGTTGATTTTTTTTTTATTATTTAAAAAGTAAAACGGTGTGCATACCTAACGTATTTGTGCCATATGCAGGTGAACTTTATGAGCTTGATGGAAGAAAGTCAGGACCTATATCCCATGGTCAATCCTCACCAAATACTCTATTGAGGGTAAATGTCGTTGCATCCAAAATCTAATCTATCTTTATTCTTTTCCTCCCCCTCGGACAGTTTTGTATTTGGGAATGGATGGAGTTTGTTTGTTTTCCAAATATTTTTAAATTAAATTATATTTCATAAATACATGCAAATATACAAATACACGAGACAAATATAATTTTGTCTGCTGAGAGGGCTCTGGATTCTGAGTCTCATGGCATGAGGACAAAATATTGGTGGAATTGAATTTTTTCTACTTTTTCTACTTTAAATTGGTATGTGGAGACTCTCTCCCCCTTTACCCTCTAAAAGGCATCGCTTCCTTGCTTCTCAACGCACCTCCACATAATTGTTTAGTGCTCACGCTACATTAGCTCATATGTCATATGCCTTCCAACTCCAGTGCAATGTTATCAAACTTTGCTGAATCTTCAGCCTATTTTATTAAGCTTGTTCTACACATTAGCAGCCCGTCTATTGTCTCGTTAGTAATCCTGATCATGTAACAAGTTGCTGGTTTTACTGCACTTGATCTTGCTTATTAGTCTTCCTTACTCGCGGAACATGCTGTTATGTGGGGATATTCAATTTCTATATTTGGGTGAAAAATGACTATATTTGAATTCCTGATTTGTTGCTTGTTCCACAACAGGATGCTGCTAAGGTCCTACAGGGCATGATCCAGAAAAATCCTGGCTCTCTTAAATTCAATGTCATGGCCATTTCAAAGAAATCTGGAGATGGAAATTAAGGATGTAGGTTCAGGGGATCCTCTGTCTTGGTTGAACCTATTTTTAAGTAGTCTTTGATGTTGTCCCTGGCATTGAAGGAACTCTTTACTCACTCCGGTTGTGCATGTACTCAGATTGTGTTTTTTTTACACATAATGATGTAGCGTGATCACCACCCTCCTATAGGTTAGGGCAGTTTCTTCTGATTCGCCAAGATGAACCTACTGATTACAAGACTTTGTTTAACGGCGAAAATCATAGCTGGCGGACCAAAAAAAAAAAAATATAAGAGAAAGATCTAGGGAATATTACTCTGATTTGTCAAGAGTTGATGTTAATCAGTTCAAAGAACTAAATGTTATTTCGTTCATTGGAGAACAATTATATTTGGTAAAAATGTTTGAAGCTTTTGATTCAGTTCTTTTCTAGAACATTTTTACTAGATATAATCGTTTTTCAGTGAACGAAATAACATTTAGTTCTTTGAAAGTGGTCATATTAAAAAAAGGAGGAAAGAGAGAAATAAGTGGGGAAAGTGGTGAGGCCGCTTAGTTTCAGAAACGCATACGTAACGCATACGTACATATTACGCTGTTAGTGTCACGAAAACAAGTAATATTGAAGTATTGAATTATTTAACACGAATTCTTTGACAAATCAGAGTTGTTTATTTTCTATCTCACTTTGTTGAACATCGAATAGACGAAAAGGATAACTATGTATAGACAAAACGTGCACGTGAATAAAACAAACATAAACATAGAAAGAAAAGAGTATTAATATATTCTTTGGTACTTCAAGCTTGATCTTATTTTAGTTTTGGTTTCTCAAATTTTAAGTCACAGGTTTAGTACCCTCAAGTTTTATTTAGTTTAAAATATTGATCACTATAACTTAATAAAAACTTAAACCATTTTACTCCAAGAGAAACTAACATCAATGGTTTGAAATTTGAAGAACTGAAATCAAAATGAGGCAATCTTAAAAGGACCAAAGCATTAGCCTACAAGAATATTCCTTCACCGCAAAAATGTCTACGAGAGGATTCCTATCTCCATAGCTGCGACTCTCAAACTGTTGAGATGAAGGACTAAGGTGGTGGAGGACTTGGAACTTCAACAAGGCCTTCCAACATGTGCATCACTGTCTTCACGCTTGGCCTTATTTCTGGATTATCTTGAATGCACCATATTGCTGTCATCACCCATTTCTTCACCCTCCCTATGTCAGCCAAGGCCTCCTCATCATTCTCTACCAGAACCTCTATGCTTCCCTCCATATAGCAATTATAAGCCCAAACTGTCAGTGTTGTCTTACTTTTCTCTACTTCATCCAAATCCATCTCCACGCTTCTTCTGCAACAAATTATCTCTAGGAGCATCACGCCATAGCTATAAACATCCACCTTAGTTGTCACTGGAGTATTCTTGTACCATTCCGGTGCTACATACCCTCTCGTTCCTCTTATTATTGTATGAGTTCTGCTCTTATTAAAATACAACAACTTGGCCAATCCAAAATCTGAGATTTTTGGCATGAGCTGCTCATCTATTAGAATATTTTGGGGTTTTATATCACAGTGAATGATGGGAGTATCACACTCTTCGTGTAAGTAAAGCAGGCCCCTTGCAATCCCCAAAGCAAAGTTAACCCTAACATTCCAATGGCGTTTGAATTTTGCAAAGAGAATATCTGCAAGACTACCATTGCTCATGAACTCGTATACCAGAATTCTCTGAACTCCCTCGTCGCAGAACCCAATCAACCGAACCAAATTTCTGTGGCATGTTTTCCCAAGAGCACTCAACTCATTCTGAAATTCCTTCTCTCGTTCTTGAGCCACCCTATCTAGTCTCTTAACTGCAACAACTGTATCGGTTGCTGATTTGAGGGTGCCTTTGTACACAATGCCAAATGAACCCCTTCCCACTTCTTCACTGAACCCATGTGTTGCCTCCTTCAGTGCTTCATACGTGAAAGAGTGCATATTTGTTTCAACAAAACTTGAAACTTGAACAGACTTTTTGGGCTTGAACAGAATAATTGATACAACTGTGGCTACCAATAGAGTATTAATAACAAGGGGTCCAATTAGTGACCCTAACAGAGCAGGTTGGACCCGATCTTCCTTTCCCAGAGCAGGATTAAGACTACCCAACGGTTGAATTCTTATTTTCAAGAGTGCTGTTGTTAAACCCTGCATTGAAACTATTCTTCCGTTAGAAAGGGGTAATCTTTTCTTCCAACACTGCATTCCAGTGTTAGAGATAGCAGCTGCACAATTACAATCATCCAAGCAAGATTTCTTACATTCCTCTTCGGTATAATTGGTCAACAATTCATAATCTCCAAGAGGCCAATTCACATTTCGCAAAGGCTTCATTTCATATACCTTTTCTGGATTTTCTCGTGATCGTGCATCATCTGCTCCACAACCAAGGGAGGAATCAGGTTGGCATCCTCCGAATTCGTCGTTTGGATCTACCAAAGAATATCCTCCTGGACACTTACATGTTGGCCTCTTGTTGTTGTCATCCCAAGAGCAGTAGCTATTGTAGCCACACGAACCACTACCCATTGCGCTAAATATTGCTCTGCAAATGTTATTGGGGACATACCCCGCAACTGACCAAATTTGAGCCTCATTGGATTCCTTTGGATGGGAATACAATGTAAAAACTCCATAATAATCAAGTGTAGCCCTGTAATAATTTCTTCTAACATCAACAACTAAGTTGTCCCATACACGTTTTTGACCTATATACATATTGCCTGAAGAATTAAAAACTAGTCCTGAAACAGAGTACTTTGAAGTTGCATCAAATTTATGATATGGGTTGTAATGAAATTCGGTTGGCCATGCAATCTGACTTAACAAGAATTTGACACCCTTGAAATAAAGCTCAAACCTTCCCTTTGTGTAATTCGTTTGCGAAAAGCGAGAAGACAACATGCCGTTGAGAGGTAGAGTTTGGTTTGGTAACAGTGTATCAGTGGGATTGTTGAAACTTTGCCACAAATAGGAAGAATTTGAGGATGCCAAAACAAAATTTCCATCGTCACGCATTTCTGCATAGGACACATCTCCTTGGGGTTCACCTGTTGTCCACATAGCTTGACCTTGGGGGTTAGTAAGATCGAGACCTGTTGGTGTGAGCTGAACACGCGATCCTGCTGGTACTGCTGAATTTGGCTTGTTTGCATACCAGACAATGGTTTTGCTAGGTATATTGTTGAACCAGATGGCAAGCAGAAAGATATTTGTGTTCTCGATTCGGTGAAATCCGAAAGCGAATTCGCCTGAAGGGGAGAGCCATGGAGCATTGTGATCGTTGGTGGAGAGTATCGTGTTCAAAGCAACGTTTCCAAAAGCCAAATGAAGTTGAAGCAAGAAAAGGGCGAAGATGAAGAAGATATTGGGAATAGCCATGATGATGAAAGCGAGTGAGCTTTAGAATCAGATTTGTTGAGAGAAGAAAGAGGGGAAGGGTGGCTTTCAGGGGGTAGAAACGTGAGAGAAGCAAAGAAGACGAAGAATTTCTCGGCAAGGAATATGAGCATGTCGAAAGGCCACAGTGCCACACTTTGATAGGTTGACATGGCATACGTCCACTTTTCAGCATTGAAAAGTCATGCACATAATTAAGTACTTCATTCACAATTTCACATTGATCCCAGTTTAGATGTTGTATACAGTATGAGTACTATAATGGCTGAGTAAGATGATTTATTATTCTACTAAGCTAAACGCAAGCATAGGTCCTTCCACCCATTTTGGGAGATCATCCAATGATGAAAATTACTGTGCTCATCATTGAGAGAGCTGCGGGTTTAAAATATACAGTTTATCGATCGTTTTAGATCTAAAATGTATTTAACTACTTCATTTTAAATGAAACTTTTTTGATGGGTTAAGGGGGTAATTTTGTCTTAGAAGTGTCAAAAAGGGACCAATTTTATCTCGATTGTTATCCCAATTAATTTTGACTGTTAGTTAACCAAGTATATTTAGCTAACAGTCTACATGTTATTCACGTTATTTTTGTTAAGGTGTAAATTCATCATTTAAAATTTATGGGGCAAATTTGCACCTTAGTTAAAGTAAAGTGGATGGCATGTAGACTTTCAGCTCAGTATATTTAGTCAACTAATGATTAAAATTAATTGAAATAATGATCAGGACAAAATTGCTCCATTTTGTACACTTTCAGGGCTAAATTACCCCTGGTGATAATTTTTGGGGCAAAATTGCCCTTTATTAGCAATTAAATGATTATTTTTATTTTAGAATTTGTACATATTAAAATTAATTTTTAAAAAGTAAAAGTTGAAAAAAAAATAAATTTGAACTACTCAAATTAAATTAAACCCGGACAGTTCAAATTTGGGTGGTCAACTCATCCATTTTTTCCATTATGTGATCTTCCTAGCAACAAAAATTGAACTCTCGTGCAAGTGATGTCTAAATGTAAAATTTATCGAGAAATACTTAGATGCTCTAGAAGTGCTATCTCATATATATTCTGACTAATTAAATTACAATAACTCATCTTATTTTATTTCTATATGGCAGATGAGTCATTTGAAGAAATTCAAATTATGTGATTTTAAAAAACATAAACTTCATAGTTTAGAAAAAAAAATGCAATTCCCTCCCATGAGTTATTGTTTTTAAAATCATAAAATTTGAATTTATCCAAATGACTTATTAGTAAGATGAGTTGTTGCATTTTATTTAGTTAAAGTAGAGATGAGGTGACACTTCTAGAGAATGTAAGTATTTCTAAAATGTATCAATACATGTAATCAAGACAAATATCTATATATGCATAGAAAATAATTACATTGTATTTTTTGAGTACATATATATAAATTTCATAGATGTATGTCATACTTAAAATAATGAATTAATGTTATAAAAAATAATGAATTATTATTCATCCTTATTTAATTAATATTTACATATATTAAATCAGTCAATATAATTTTATAAATTTTAGGAATATTAATAAAACTTTGAAGAAATTAAGTATCTAAAAAAAGTTTAGAAGACTAAAATTTATGAAAATACTCCTCCAGTTCTTAATATAAGACATATGTCGTTAATTTGATTATATTAGTGAAGTTAGTTAAATTAGTTGATATGACATGTTTTTTCTAAAATACCTTAGTCATCTCCCTTAATTCCCTTACCTCCTTGATTGCGGTTGAGGGAGTACCAATAGAGGTAAATTAGAAAAAGATTGATAAATATGAAAATTATGTCTTATATTTAGAATCAATATCAACTCTTCAAATATGTATTATATTAAACGCCGGAGGAGTAAATACTTAAAACAACTATTTTCTCTCATTTTTTTATTGTTTTAATTTATTTTTATATCCTTCTTTTATTAGATATTCATCCTTTCTTACTTTCTTTCTTTTTCATTTAAATTGTCATTTTGTCAAACCACCCAATATCTCAGAACTATTAGAAATTCAAAGCTGGAAAAATGGGCGTGGAAAAAAAATCACAAGTAGGAATTCAAATTAGTTACTCCATTGACCAGAAGATCCCTGTACAGTGCTAACGGAAAATTCTTAAATAAGAAAAAACATTATTAAGCCCAGACCAGAAATTTGGACAGGACATTGGATCAAGTGTTAGATCGAAGTCAAATCGAAAGTAACTTGGAGCCAAACCAATAAGAAAGTGAATATTCTACGGTTATTAATGCGAAATTTTTATTTTTTTAAAAAAATTGAATTAAATGATTTAAATGAAAAACTAGTGAACACGTTAAACTGGTTATCTGATCGGACCGGACTGGTTGTTTGACCGGTTCGTCGGTTTCCAACTTGAACAACCAGTCTAGTCTAGTTTTAATAAGCTTTATAAGAAAACTAAACAGAACAAAAAGTATAGTAACATTATGAGATTTAGGTTATATATATATATATATATATAATGACGTGATTGCCAGATCATTCCTTGTTTGACAAGGTCTTACATTGATTTTGGTTGACACAAACTCCGTTAAACTTATATTTAGATGAAGAGAAAAATGATAGAAAAATAAGGCGGAGAGAACGCTAAAAAAAAACCTTTAAAAAATGGCAAATAAATTTATAATTTTTGAGAATTTCCCCCCTAGTATTTTCCCTCTAATTTAAAAGTTTATATTTTTGTTGAAAAAAATGGCAATCAGAATAGGACTAGATATGAATTTTTAAAAGTTTATATTTTTGTTGAAAAAAAATTTAATGGGTATAGAATTTAAAGTAAAAATAAGGGAAAATCCCTTGAAAATACAACCGAAATAGCTAAATCTCGGATTAGTGCTGTGAATCTGTGAAATCCCGATTCAGTGTTGTGTCAGTACGGATGAACAGTGCTGGTATGTAAAAAGACCATTTTGCCCTTCAACCCTCCCTCTCCCATTTCAGAATAACAACACGAGACTCTTAATTAACAACCTCTGATTCTTGATTAACAACTCCAGTTTCTTTTTTTTACTTTCATAATAATAACACCGGTTTTGTTATTAATAACACCATATTCTAAATTAACAACTCCCATTTCTTGTTTTACAACTTTATAATTTAAGTTTCAGGGCCAATAACAACACCTCTTTCTTTATTAACAACACCGTATTTTACATTAACAACACCATATTTTTGAGATATGAATGTGGAAGAATAAATCGGAGTTGTTAATCAAGAATCTGGAGTTATTAATTAAGAATCTCGTGTTGTTATTCTGAAGTGGCGAGAGGGAGGGCTGAAGGGCAAAATCGTTTTTTCGCATATCAGCATTATTCATCCGTACTGACACATCACTAAATTAGAATTTCACAAATTCACAGCACTGATCCGGGATTTAACTATTTTGGTGGCCTTTTTAAGAGATTTTCCCTAAAAATAATCTCTTAATTGTTATTCTTTTAAAAAAAAAATTTTCATTTAAAAAATTATAATTTTAAAAAAACTCAAATCTAAATCATTCAAAATTAGATTTGCACAGCCCATATCTACTCAACTCTCTGATATCACATGTCACATGTTCCTTCATGTTTAAGTTACTTGGTGGGGCTGGTAAAAAAAAAAGTTACTTGGTGGGGAAACTGGTTCCCATATCACATCGTTCCTTAACACTGACTCTGTCAATAAATTATCTTTATCTATTTTATTTTATGACTTTACAAGTCCAAGAATCAATACCAAGTTTTTTTTCTTGATTTATATCAATTATTCGTGAGCTAGAAAGCTCAACTTTGAGTCTTTGAGAATGAAATGTTGACACATCGTGCTCAACAGGTAGCTAGGCATTTTGCAGCTGGTATATATATCTAGGGTAGTAGTCATCATAATAAACAATAATTAATATTCAAAATTTTAAAAGCCCAGTGACTTTTCTTTTGCGTTTGATTTCTTTCTTTCATGGGGAACGTAGAAGATTATTTTTTTGGGGTAAATAGTAGCTACGTGCGGGCAAGAAATGCAAGCGTAACTATCAATGTGGGCCATCCGGCCACTGTGAAGAGTGCCATTGTGAGAGGTCACAAGAGACCCATAGCAGGTTTTTATTATTTTTTTAAGAAGTGCTATTAATTTGAATTGTGATTTTCTTATGTTATAGAAAACTAAATGAGCAACTTTATTTATATTTCCCATCTAAAGAACCAGAAAACAGTCTAATTTCGATCAACTGTGCTGTGTGCCAACAAAAATCAATGCAAAACTTTGTCAAACAAAGGAAAGCTGGCGGCCACGTCAATACATCTCAAAAATAAACTTATCAGATTTGTTAAAGAGTTTATGTTAATTTAATACTCCTCCTGTCTTAATTATAAGATAAAATTGATTTTTTTGGAGAAATTAAGAAAGCCAATTAAATTACTTTCCACCTGTTGATTTGAGGTTAATTTCATTTCTTATCAGACTGAGGAAGAGAGGTTGCAACAGGAAAATGAAAAAAAGGTGAGTGAATAGATATATTTTACACGCTTTCTCTAAAAACATACGTTCCTTGACATTTGACCATTCATTTCATCTAATTTGGAGTAGTGTCCGTACTTGGAAGAGTCGCATATATTGTTTCGTTGCTATGTATCCATACCAGTTTACATGTTCCATTACCCATTAAAGTAGCTCAAGAAGCTGTGCTTTTGGGTGGCTTTGATTTCACTTGAACTATATGCTTTAATTATAAATTTTCTATTTTATTCATGTAGGAATACAGCACTAGAGTATATTTTATGAAGCAAACTGTGGGAAATGCTTGTGGTACTATGGCACTTCTTCATGCTCTTGGAAACATAACATCTGAGATCAAACTTAGTAAGTTTGCAGTAACTAGTCTGCCTCTGTTTAAGTAGTTAGTACACCAACCATTACTTCTCACCAACTGTTATTTCGTATTCGTGTTGCTTATTTCAGCTGAGGGATCATTCTTTGATAGGTTCTTTAAAGCTACTGCCAACATGGACCCATTACAGGTTGGACCTCTCCCCTACCCCTCCTTTGTTTACCCCTTAGGCAGCCACTTATGTAGGCACAGATAGTTGATAAGGTAATTTTATGATTACTGATCAGCCTCTTACTTTTATATTATATAGCGCGCAGCATTTCTTGAGAATGACAGAGAAATGGAAGTTGCTCATTCGGTAGCTGCCACTGCTGGTGATACAGAGGTAATTTATTGATGAAGCAGCATTAAATGGGGAATGATGTGATATCTGACGATGCTGTGGTTTAAGATTGATATTCACGTCCTCAAAAGATAATTTGTTTTATTTCTCCTGTAACAAATGCAAGTTGCTTTGAGTTTTCTTCTTTGATGAGAGGGATCTTGAAAGTTTGGATATGGCAATTCGGGGCAGAATATTCTTAGTTTTTGTGTGGCAGATTCTTAATGGAGTAATGGATTTTGAAACAAGTTGAAATAGTCTAGAAAATATTAGATGGTTCACCTGGGAAAGTGCGTTTTGTGTCCATCATGCTAAGGAAGGAATCCTTCAAATGAGTTCAAACATATAGTAGTTAGTCAAGAGTCAAGGTGTGACGACATACTGTTTTTCTCAAGCAAGACATTATATTCTTCGTCATTCTACCAAAGAGTATGGATAACCAGGGGAGGCGAAATGTTAATTAACTATATTGATACTTGGCTCTCAAGTAAATTTTTTCTTATCTTACCTTTTTGTTTCTAATTTTTTTATGCAGGCATCAGTTAATGTGGACACTCATTTCATCTGCTTTGCTTGTGTTGATGGTACTTTCTAGATATATTTGATTTTTTTTTATTATTTAAAAAGTAAAACGGTGTGCAATACCTAACGTATTTGTGCCATATGCAGGTGAACTTTATGAGCTTGATGGAAGAAAGTCTGGACCTATATGCCATGGCCAATCCTCACCAAATACTCTATTGAGGGTAAATATCATTGCATCCAAAATCTAATCTATCTTTATTCTTTTCTTTTCTTTTCTTTTATAATGTACTCGTATCTTTATTCTTTTCCTCCCCCTCAGACAGTTTTGTATTTGGGAATGGATGTAGTTTGTTTGTTTTCCAAATATTTTTAAATTAAATTATATTTCATAAATACATGCAAATATCAAATACACGAGACAAATATAATTTTGTTTGCTGAGAGGGCTCTGGATTCTGAGTCTCATGGCATGAGGACAAAATATTGGTGGAATTGAATTTTCTCTACTTTTTCTACTTTAAATTGGCATGTGGAGATTCTCTCCCCCTTTACCTTCTAAAAGGCATCGCTTCCTTGCTTCTCAACGCACCTCCACATAATTGTTTAGTGCTCACGCTACATTAGCGCATATGTCATATGCCTTCCAACTCCAGTGCAATGTTATCAAAATTTGCTGAATCTTCAGCCTATTTTATTAAGCTTGTTCTAAACATTATCAGCCCGTCTATTGTCTCGTTAGTAATCCTGATCACGTAACAACTTGCTGGCTTTACTGCACTTGATCTTGCTTATTAGTCTTCCTTCCTCGCGGAACATGCTGTTATGTGGGGATATTCTATTTCTATATTTGGGTGAAAAATGACTATATTTGAATTACTGATCTGTTGCTTGTTCCACAACAGGATGCAGCTAAGGTCATACAGGGCATGATCCAGAAAAATCCTGGCTCTCTTAACTTCAATGTCATGGCCATTTCAAAGAAATCTGGAGATGGAAATTAAGGATGTAGGTTCAGGGGATCCTCTGTCTTGGTTGAACCTATTTTTAAGTAGTCTTTGATGTTGTCCCTGGCATTGAAGGAACTCTTTACTCACTCCGGTTGTGCATGTACTCAGATTGTGTTTTTTTTACACATAATGATGTAGCGTGATCACCACCCTCCTATAGGTTAGGGCAGTTTCTTCTGATTCGCCAAGATGAACCTACTGATTACAAGACTTTGTTTAACGGCGAAAATCATAGCTGGCGGACCAAAAAAAAAAATATAAGAGAAAGATCTGGGGAATATTACTCTGATTTGTCAAGAGTTGATGTTAATCAGTTCAAAGAACTAAATGTTATTTCGTTCACTGGAGAACGATTATATTTGGTAAAAATGTTTGAAGCTTTTGATTCAGTTCTTTTCTAGAACATTTTTACTAGATATAATCGTTCTTCAGTGAACGAAATAACATTTAGTTCTTTGAAAGTGGTCATATTAAAAAAAGGAGGAAAGAGAGAAATAAGTGGGGAAAGTGGTGATTTGTCAAGACGATGAAATATGAAAAAAAAAGATTGATGATTTGTCAAGACGATGAACCAGAACCCACTCATATTATAAAAAACTTCACACAACTAAGTAAAAAATTTTTAGAATTATGCCAAGTATTTTATTTTTATTATTTAAATTAGTGTGGATGGATCTTGTGTTGTATGAAATATTAAAAAAAAGTGGTATTATTTAGGGAGAATCCCTAAAAAGGAACCTGAAAATTAAAAAATGACAGATGAATTATTTTTACAAAAAATTGATTAGAAAATATCAAAACGTGATAAAGAATTCCCAATTTTTTCTTGCGAAATAACTGATATGTTATTTCCCAATTTTCAAGTTCCTTTTTAGGGATTCTTCTTCTTATTTATAAGTTACTGTTTTGTTAATATTTTTTTTTTATAAAAACCGTTTTGCTAATATTTTCATATGTTATATATATATATGTGTGTGTGTGTGTGAGAGAGAGAGAGAGAGAGAGTGTGTGTGTGTGGATATAAATTTATAAATACAAGATCATATTTGAGAAAAAAGAATCTGTCAAAGATCAAAAGCTTGAAACAAATGCATGCGGATTATATTAAATAATTATTAATTAATTTAAGTTAGATGAGGCCTAATTTAGAAATCCTTTTTTCCCTTTTTAACTACCTTTAATTTTCTTTTTTTTTTAACAATATAGGGGTATCTTGTTCTTTTAACAATTTGCAAAAATTCC
Source organism: Inga leiocalycina (assembly GCA_963242795.1). NCBI lineage: Eukaryota > Viridiplantae > Streptophyta > Magnoliopsida > Fabales > Fabaceae > Inga > Inga leiocalycina. The sequence goes on from OY725330.1 coordinate 6,225,760, forward strand.
TAATTAGGCCTCTTAGCTTAATTAAAAATTTGTCGAAAGCGTAAGTCTAATTTTGATTTTGATTATTTTAGCCGGTTTTTTATTATGATTTTCCCAAAATATTACATTATAGACTTATATTGATTCAAATTATTTTATTGGTACGTAAATATTAAATTATTGTGAGTAATATTTTTATTATTTTATGTCTACATAAGTACATATATTGTCTCCATAAAAAAAGTATACATATCTTATGTGGGGCAAAGAGGCACATCTATTAAATTAATATACCATCTAGCACATTATGTACGTGGGAATAGGATCTTGATTCCCTATACTATCACTTTTCATACTGTCCCTTTACGTTACATACTCACAAGTCTTTATTTCAATAATTTGAAAGCCTATCTTTCCAAGACTTGGGTTCAAGAAGCTCATCAACCATATGGCTACAGAATATTATACACCATATAAAACCGTCATAGCTAAGTCATACTGAACTGCAAAGACGACTACCAAAGAAAATAGTAAGCAAATGACAACCATTGTTATGAACAGCATACATATACAGATAACCCACCTGCAAGTTGAACAACATAAGAAGCACTTTATTTAGGGTGATACCTACCATAAAACTAGTGCACGTACGAACGTACGTTTCCACATACAGTTTGAGACACTCAAACATTTGTGTAGAAGGAAGGCGGTGGTGGATTTGGAATGTCAACGGGACCTTCTAACATTTGCATCACAGTCTTCATGCTTGGCCTTACATCAGGATTCTCTTGAATGCACAACATTGCTATCACCACCCACTTCTTCAACCTCCCTATGTCAGCCATGGCCTCCTCATCGTTCTCTACCAGAATGTCTATTCTTCCCTCCATATAGCAATCATAAGCCATATCTGTCAATATTATTGCTTCTTCTTCGACCACTTCACCCATATCCTTTTCCACACTTCTTCTGCAACTAATTATCTCTAGCAGCATCACGCCATAGCTATACACATCCACCTTTGCCGTCACAGGAACATTCTTGAACCATTCTGGTGCTACATACCCTCTCGTTCCTCTTATCATTGTGTGGGTTCGACTCTGATCGAAATGCAACAATTTGGCTAGCCCAAAATCTGAGATTTTTACCTTCAAATGTTCATCTATCAGTATGTTTTGAGGTTTTATATCACAATGAATAATAGGAGTGTCACACTCTTCATGTAAGTAGAGCAATCCCCTTGCAATTCCCAAAGCAAAGTTGACCCTTGTATTCCAATGGGGTTTGAATTTTCCAAAGAGAATATCTGCTAGAGTACCATTGCTCATGAACTCGTACACCAGAAGTCTATGAACTCCCTCGTCACAGAACCCAATCAATCGGACCAGATTTTTGTGGCATGTGTTCCCAATAGCGCTCAACTCGTTCCTAAACTCCTTCTCTCGTTCTTGAGCCAACCTATCCAATCTTTTCACTGCAATAACAGTATTGGTCATTGAATTGAGGGTGCCTTTGTACACAATGCCAAAGGAACCCCTTCCTACTTCTTCATTAAACTCATTTGTTGCCTCCTTCAGTGCTTCGTATGAGAAAGAATGCATATTTGTCTCGACAAGACTTGAAACATGATGAGTAGTCTTTTTTGGCTTCAAGAGAATAATGGAAACAAAAGTGGCTACCAATAGAGTAATAATGACAAGGGACCCAATAAGCGAGCCAATCAAAGCGTATCGGACCCGATCTTCGTTTTTCCAAGAAGGATGATTAAAATTAGCCAGAGGTTGAATTCTAATCTTTAAGAGCGCTGTTGTTCCACCGTCACTTGCAGAGAATCTTCCGTTAGAAAGGGGCAATCTTTTCTTCCAACAATCATTTGCAGTGTTAGAGATAGCAACAGCACAATTGCAATCAGTCAAGCAAGATATTCTACATTCATCCTGGGAATAATTGACCAACCTTTCATAGTCTCCAAGAGGCCAGTTCACACTTTGCAAAGGCTCGATGTCATATACGTCTTGTGGATTTTCTCGTGATGGCACATCATCGGCTCCACAGCCAAGGGGCAAATCAGGTTGGCATCCTCCAAAATTGTCGTTTGGATCCACCAAGAAATATCCTTTTGGACACGTACATGTTGGCCTCTTGTTTTTGTCATCCCAAGAGCAGTAACTATTGTAGCCGCACGAACCACTACCCATATCACTAAATATTGCAGTACAAATGTTATCAGGAACGTGCCCCGCAATTGACCAAACTTGATCTTCGTCGGATTCCTTAGGGTGGGAGTACAACGAGAAAACTCCATAAGAATCAAGGGTGGCCCTGTAATAATATCTTCTAACAGGAAGACTTGAATCACTCAACCCAAGAGGTTTTTGATCTCCGCTCTTTGTCTTCACATAAACATATCCCGACGAATTGAAGACTAGTTGAGTGGCGGAGTCATTAGAACTCGTGCTAATGCTAAAATACTTGGCGTAGTGGAATTCAGCCGGCCACCCAATTTGACTTAAGGAGATATTTCCATTATCAAAATAAAGCTCAAACCTTCCCTTCGTGTAATTGAGTGATGACAACCGACAAGATAACTTACTGTTCAGATCCAAAGTTTGAGTGGGCAAGAGTGTGTCGGTGGGATTGTTGAAACTCTGCCACAAATGAGAATTGGAGGATGCCAGAACGAAATTTCCCGTGTCAAGCATGGCTGCATAGGACACATCATCTTGTGGTTCGATTGCCCACAAAACTTGACCTTTGGGGTTCGTGAGTGAGAGACCCGTTGGTGTGAGCTGAAGCTTGGACCCTAGTGGTACTGGATCTGATATGTCTGCGTTCCAGACAATGGTCTTGTCAGGTATTTTGTCGAACCAGATGGCAAGCAAGAACAGGTTTTTGCTCTTGTTATTGATCTGGTGAAATCCAAAAGCAAATTCTTTGGACGCCGAGAGCCATGAAGAGTTCCGATCATTGGCATAGAGCGTTGAACTCAAAGTGACGTTTCCAAAAGCCAAATGAAGCGGAAGCAAGAGAAGGAGTGTGAAGATATTGGGGATAGCCATGAAACTAAGCGAGTGAGCTTTAGAATCAGAAGTTGAGAATAGAGAGGGAGGAAGGGTGCGTTTATGGGGGCAATAAACGTGAGAGGAGGACGGACTTACTAAAACTAAGAAGCAGAGAGTACTGTGTGTATGTCAGCCGGAGACCACGTTGGGATTGGTTTTTATGGTCTCCATGGTGGGAGCCGGAAACCACGTTGGGATTGGTTTTTATGGTCTTCATGGTGGGACTAAGGAGTATCTCTGCTAATCCCTTCACTTAATTTTCTCCACCTTTGATTTTTAGTGGTTGAAATTTGATTCCATATTAAAAATATTATCGTGACATTAAATATCAAATGATAATAATAATTTTACAGAATAAATTTCAACCTTTAAAAATCAATTTAAGAGTAGAGAAATTAAATGGAGGAAAAATAAATAGAAGGTTTAATAGAGACTTGATAATGTTAGATGGCCCCACTATTTGAAGAAATGAGCGATGTTTTGGAAAAATTAAAACAAATGGCATGAATTAAAAGGAGAATAGGACAGAAAAGATATAGGGAAAATCCCTTAAAAATACCACCGAAATAGAAAAATCCTGATTCAGCAGTGAAATTCCGAAATCCCGATTTAGTGTTGTGTCAGTATGGATGAACAGTGCGGGTATGCTAAAAGATAATTTTACCCTTCAGCCCTCTCTCTTAGCACTTCAGAATAACAACACGAGACTCTTAATTAACAACTTCAGTTTCTTCTCTTTACTTTCACAATAACAACAACGGTCTTGTTATTAACAACACCATATTCTACATTAACAACTCATTTCTTATTTCACAACTTCGTAATTTAAATTTCAGGGCTAATAACAACACCTCTTTCTTTATTAACAACACCGAATTTTATATTAACAATACTATATTTTTGAGATACGAATATATGAAAGAATAAGGTGGAGTTGTTAATCAAGAATCAGGAGTTGTTAATTAAGAGTCTCGTGTTGTTATTCTGAACTGGTGAGAGGGAGGGCTGAAGGGCAAAATTGTCTTTTCGCATACCCTCATTATTCATCCGTACTGATACAGTACTGAATCGGGATTTCAGAATTTTGCTGTACTGAATCGGGATTTCGCTATTTCGGTGATATTTTTAAGAGATTTTCCCAAAGATATATGCCACCGTATCTAAGTTTGTACCTTTAATCTATAAAAGAATAGATAAATAGAATAATGAGAGAAATATGTATGCGCGTGTATATAAAAGTATACATGGTAAATTCAGTCTAGCTAAGTATATATTGTATACGGTATAATATATTTAATTATCATGACCTAAAATTAGATTTTACATTGTACTGAGTGTAGCGCCCAAAATTTGGAAAAACATAGAGCCGCCACCAAAATTTTAAAAAAGGATAATTTTGGAAACCTTTTTAAAAACGGAAACTGGTCTACAAAAATCATTTAGGGTTCTGAAGTCGTTTGTGTATGGGGAATGTGGTAGGCACCCCACAACACCCATTCATAAGAATAGTTACCCTAAGTTAATTATTTAAAAATAAATATAGCCTTTAATCTTATGATAATTACCCAAATAAAAAGAGAATATTTACAAAAATAAATGAAAGGAAAACTAAAGAAGAAAAAAAAGGAACATTTATTTACAAAAAGAAAATAAGAAAAAATATATTTATTTATAAAATTGGACTTGACCTAGGATGAAAACCTAGGGTCTACATACCCTTTAGAGGGATCAATGCCCACGTAGTTCGGGAGTAGAAATACGTGTCACTTTGTTGGTGTTTTTTAGAAAAAATGTTTATTTAATTTATTGGAGAAAATGATTTTTATTTGGTTTATGTTTTTTACTTTTTTTTAAAAAGGCATTTTTTTTATTATTTCATATGAAACCGAATTCATTTACTTTAAGAAAAGAATTCTTTTTTTTTTTAATTTTGAAACATTTTTATTTGCAAAGAAAAAAAGAGGTGCATTCTCATTATATCATTCATAGTAGAAAATTCAAGATGACAAGAAAATGGTGAGAGCATATACCTTTTAAGATTTAAATCCCACTACAACAAGATATAGGGTGATATAACCACATAATAAATAAGAGGTAAGTACAATCGCATTACCTATATTTATTAAGTATGACACCTAGCATCATAAGAAGACAAGGCAGCACATACCTCTTGATCCAAATGTCACACGTCCATCAACAATATGTGAGATACCTCAATGAGACAATGGAAAGCAAGTGCGCCAAACTCTTGATCTTACCTCCTTGCTCTCCCAAAATTCTTGTATGTCCTGCTTCAACCTTTGCTCCCCTATTTAGAGTCTCAATGTAGGGTTTTCTTTATAAATGCTCCTTCTTTTTTAAATTTTTATTTTTGATTTTTTTTTTCTATTTTATGTTAAGAACTACCTAACTTGACCTAATCACCATCAATGTAGATTTTTTTTTAATTTTCGTTTTTAATTTTTTTTTGTATTTTCTATTGATAAAACTTCATAACTTGACCTAATCACCATTGGTGGAGATTTTTTTAAAATTTTTTTATTATTCTCCTCACAAGTAGTTTCCTGACATAAATGAGATTTTTTTTATTTTTTATTTTTTATTTATTATTTTCCCTTAATGAATGACAATGCCAATCATCATCAATGAAGGGATTTATTTTAATTTTTTTTATTTTTTCCCTTTTAATGATGATTGCCAATTTGGACACTGATCATCATTAATAGGAGGATTTTCTTATTTTTTCTTATTTTCTTATTTTTATTTTTTCTTTCATACTCCCCGCAAGTAGTTTTCCAATTTAAACCTATCAATAAAAATGAGATTTTTTTATTTTTTATTTTTCATTTTTTTATTATTTTCCCTTAATGAATGATAATGCCAATAATCATCAATGAGGGGATTTATTTTAATTTTAATTTTTTTATTTTTTTCTTTTTAATGATGATTGCCTATTTAGACACCGATCATTAGGGATGGAAATAGGCCAGACCCTTAATAGGGGCCTACGGCCTAGCCTACATAAAGCCTAGCCTAGCCTATTTAGTAAATAGGCCAGGCTCAGGCTCAGGCATATTGCTAGGCCTATTTAGATAAACAGGCCAGGCCTATTTTTATAAGGCCTAGCCTACAAGCCTACAGGCCTGGCCTATTTAATTTTTTTTTTAAAAAAATTATACTATTATATAAGTATATATAATATCATCTAAATAATTTTATAAATTTACCAACTTAATCTTAATTCTAAGTTTCATATTTTATCGTTATTATACTCAACCCTTGTTTTCGCATAAATCATTCACCTCTACATCTCTTCTCTTTGATTGCTCGAGATGACAATACTAACTCACTTTCTCTCCCCTAATTTGTGCCCCCTCCACTAAAGCATAAAAATTGTTATGAGTTTATTTTAGTGTCAAATGAAATATTATAATCTTAACAAGGGGAGTTTGTCCCAATTTACGTGCAAAGAGTAAAATAGGTAAAATTCTAGTTTTACATGTTATTTGTTATGCTTAGTCGATTTTAAAAAATATATCTCATTAGTCAACAGACGATTAGTTTTTTTTATTCCTATTTGCTCGGACAAGTGTTGTCACTAGACATTATTTTCTTTTCCTTACTAAGCCTTAATATTACGATAAGAATAGATGTTAGACTTTTAAGACATAATGTAGGATTGTATATAAGCATGAAGGGTTAGATATGAATTTGGCGGCATAGGCTTTAAAGGCTATTTAAAGTCCTACATTTTAAGTAGACTTTTAAACAGGCTTCAGGCCTTGTCAGGCCTTCTGAAGGCCCAGGCTCAGGCCTAAAAAATAGCCTACATACAGGCTCAGGCCCAGGCTCAGGCTTTGAATCTTTGTTACAGGCCTAGGCCTATTTAGGCAAAGCCTAGCCTAGCCTAGCCTATTTCCACCCCTACCGATCATTATCAATAGGAGGATTTTCTTATTTTTTTCTTTCAAGGATTATTGTCAATTTGGACACCAATCATCATCAATTATTTTTGTATTTTTGAGTGGGGCTCAAACAAAATAGGGTGTTCACAGTTGCCCCTCTTTACTTGTTTCGTAGTGGAGAAAAGTGAGATTCTCATATATGAAGCAAGTAAAGATAAGAACACGTATTTTGTCCGGCCAAAGAACAAGGTGCCCCTTTGGAGCCAAAGAACAAGGTGCCCCATTGGAACCAAATAGGGTTTGGACAAAATACAGTGCCCATGTCCCTCTTTACTTAGTTCATAGGGGAGAAGAACACAGGTGGAGATAGATGATTACCTAGAGTGGAAGTGAAGCGCCTAGTTGCATAGGACTTTGGTGGGGTGTAAAAGAATTGTGCCAGCCGGTACTGGGCTTTGGGAGTGCCTGCTGATATAGGGCTTTGGGAGTGCCTGCCATTACAGGGCTTCAAAAGAATTATGCCAGCCGTTATTGGGCTTAAATGGTGCCTGCTGATACAAGGCTTTGAAAGAATAGAGCCTACCGTTACAAGGCTTTAAAAGAATTGTGCCATCTGTTACTAGGCTTTGAGAGTGCCTGTCGGTACAAGGCTTTGAAAGAATAGTGCCTACCGGTATAGGGCTTTAAAAGAATTGTGCCAAGTGTTATTGGGCTTTAAAAGAATTGTGCCAGCTGTTACTAGGCTTTGAGGATGCCTGACGGTATAGGGCTTTGAAATGGTGCCAGTCGGTACTTGGCTTTAAGGGCGCCTGCCGATACAGGGCTTTGAAAGGGTGCCAGCCGTTACTGGGCTTTGAGGGTGCCTGCCGATACAGGGCTTTAGAGGGGCGCCAGCCGTTACTGGGCTTTGAGGGTGCCTGCTGGTATAGGGCTTTAAAAAGCGTGCCATAAACATGTGATGCCCTTTGGAGTAGTGCTTATGAAGATGATGACATTGATAATGATGATGACAGTGATGATGATATTTTAATGAGAATGACAACAATGATGATGAAGAGGATGATAATGGCCATGATAATGAGGAGAATATCAAAACGGTGAATTCATGATAAAGGTGATGACACTAATAATGATGATAACAGTGATGATGGAATCATAATGAGGATGATAAATGCAATGATAATGCTAATGTTGATGATGATGGTGACGATGATGATGATGATGCTGACGACGACGATGATGATAGTGATGATGATGTTAATGGTGATGTTGATAATAGAGGTGATGATATGCTAATGAGAATGAGTGCAATAAGGGTGGTATTAAAGAATAACATGGTAGGTGATATTGCTCCTTCTTCGTCAAGGTGCTTAACCAGTACCCCTTTACTCGAGCAGTCTTATCGGAGGTATAAAGATATGTATAATGAGATTCACATAGATGCCACCGCCTAGAATCCTCAGTTTAAATTGTGTCCCTTTGTCGACTGTTTGACCCCACAACAAAAATTCTAGTTGGGACCTTCGCTAATGATCCTAAAATTACACAAGTTAAATGGGAGTAGAGGACACCATGTATATCATCGTAAGTGTTTATCCAGCCGAAAGTTGTGCTTTCATTAAAAAGAGTCATCCTTATTGTTAACTCTCAGAAATTGATAATATTCCAGCATATTTTCTTCTATTTTTAACTATTTTTTGAATTCAAATTGAGTATAGAAAGAGTTAATAGAAGAAAATGTGCGTATCAGAGTAACAAGCTAAAGTTGAAGTAGAACAATATATTTGTGGGCTTTAGTTCAAAGGAAAAGTTAGAACTTATGCATCCTCTCTTTTGTAGGAGGATAAAAACAAGTTTGGAAGCTTTTAAAGGATTGAAGATCAAGAGGGTGGAAGATGACAAGTCAAGAGTTAGCTCATGGGCCAAGAGAAAGTTGTTGTGTTGTTGGCTTCAGCCAACAATACATGTGCTGAAGCCAATGAACTTTCTGGACTTTCTATGCTATATGCTTCAGCACTTGGCATTGTGCTGAAGCCAATGAGGACCAGAACCTATTGTGTCATATGCTTCAGCACACACCAGTGTGCTGAAGCATACAAGCGAAAATACAACTATGCGTTTTACTTGCTAAAACGTATGTGGAGGGTTTTTAAGCAAGGGATAGGCCGAAAATAGATCATTTTGGACTTTAGAGGTTATCTTGGAGGCTTGCTCTGCTAGGGTTTGGAGTTGGAGGTGGAGATTGATCTAGAAATTGAAGATTTGAAGAGACCTAAGCTTCTCCTTTTGGTTTTTCCTCTCCATATGCTATTACTTCCTCATGTTCTACTGCTTTTCTGGTTTATCCCCATTTTCTCATGGGTTGTATGAACATGTATAGCTAGATCTTTGATGTTAGGATTATTTTGAACCCTTTATGGATTAAGTACCCATTTCCCCTTTATATTTGTGATTAATGATTAGATTATGCTCATTTTACTCTTTGCTTAATGCTTCTTGTTGATTGGCCACCAATGAGATTGTTGGGTTCACTTGATAGATGCCTGAGAGGGCTAAATTGAGTGTAGAACTTGAGTTTAATTGTGTGAGAACTTGAAATTTACGAGTTGAATGGATAGTTTCATTAATGATGTAGAGATACACTCATTGACCTCACATAGCCATATAGGATTTGCAATGAAAACAGGGTTTAATTAATTGATTAAGAGATTAATGAATTAATTAAACTAAACACGTATTGGAGACTCGAGAGAGCACTTATAGGTAGTTTAGTATCCTTGGCTAGCATAATATTTCATTAAGAAGTGTATATTGTGGGGATTCGATTAAGTACTTTTGAAATACAAGGGGGATAAATAATCCTAACTCCCATTTTATCCTTGAAGTCCATGAATCACTTGTTTTTATTTTCTTTTTTAATTTCAAAATTTGGTTCTCTCCACCATTGATAATTGTGTAACTCAAATTAGGTGAAAGTGCGATAATTGATACTTAACCGGGTTTTGGAATCAAATCCTCATGGGAATGATACTTTACTTATCATTTTATTACTTGATGCGATTCGTGCACTTGTGGTAGCGAACAAGTTTTTGACGCCGTTGCCGGGGATTTGTGTCTCAAAACCGTCTTTGGTTGATCTTGATTGGAGCATTATTAGCTTAAGCTTGAGTTTTGTTGTTCTTGTGTTTGTTAGTTTATTATTTTATTATTATTATTATTTTAAACTTTGTTTATGGATTATCCTTGGGGAACTAATGGGGCAAGTGGTGGATTTAAGAATGAAAATGATTACCACAATTCTTATTATGACTATTACATTTGTTGTGATTATTGTGGAGATTATCACTCGAGAGAGCAGAGTCCCTATGCCTTAACATTGGAGTATATAAAGAATGATTTTGCTAGATCTCATTTTAATTTTCATGATAATACTTGTAGCTTTGGATGGAATCACGACCAACCATTGTCTTGGGATCAAAATTGTTCTTTTCCTTCATTTGTGTCACATCCTCATATATCATCTAATTCTCATGTTGATGAAATTACCCCCATTGATAAGGAGGAGCTTACAACAAAGGATTTGCTTCTACGTCTTCTAGATGGTCAAAATAAGTTCTTGAGAAATTTTCAAAAAGAGATAACTAATGATCACGCCCAAAATAAAGCATTTCAAGTAGATGAAATAACTTCTAGTCTTGAGTATTTGAAACAAAAGGAAGTTTTCAATGATATATCAAAAGATTCTTCTCTAAAAGATGAGGTTTCAAGTGAAACATTGACCATAGGGAATGAAGAAATGATACTACAAGCTTGTGAATATGTTGGAGATGATTGTGAGTTGGACATCAATGAGGGAGAGAACAATATTGAGTGTCCAGTCGAGGTTTTGATTTTGGAGCCTAACTTTTGTTATTTTGAACAAGAGAATTGTGAGGAAATCCTTTCAATTTATGATCTTAATCCTCTTACTGATATTTTGACTCTTACTGATGAGAGTCAAGTCAATTTTATTGGTTGTTCAAATTATTTAGAAGGCATCAATGGCAATTGTGAAAATGTTAAATTTGAGCCTTCTATTAGTTTGGCTAAAAGATGCACTCCAAAGTCATGTTTTATTGAAGAAATGCACGTTTCTTATCTCAATGGACTTCCCTTGTTGTTAAAATCTTTTTGTCATATGAGGAATAAAGACGAGGTGGTTCTTGCGTTTGATACTTATGATTAGGAGTTTTTATTGTACGGTCTAGCTAAAGACTATAAACTAAGCGCTTCTTGGGAGGCAACCCAAGTTCTAAACTCAATCTTGTCATTTTTAGTGTGTTTTGGTGTGTTTTTAGTAGTTTTTATGTTTGATCTTTGTGTTTTGTAGGAAGGAAAGGTACTCAATGAGGAATGAGCAAAACTAATACAAAGAGGAATTTTCTGGGCGAGATCATGAAGTTGTTGGGAAAATATGGGAAATGCATTTCAGGGAAGTTCACTTGACCATGAGCTTCTATATAAGATTTTAGGGTGCATGCGTGATTATTGATCAATTTTGTGTAGTACTGAAGCTACTTTGCAAATAAGGTTGATGCTAACTCTCATTTGAATTATGGATGACATGAAGTTGTGGTAGTGGTATTTAAGAAGTTGAAAAGTATGTGAATATAGTGAGTTTTATCATTACCCTCATGTTCATGGTGCATTTTCTGTATGGAAGAGAGTTTGGATGTGCTGGGCTGATTTTGGTGTTTGAATGGATGCATGAGACTTGTTTGATGGTGTTTGGATGAGTTTTGGGGTTTGTTTGTGATGTTTGTTTTGGGGTTTAAATATGTCAATAATTGGCTTCAGCACACTTGGTGTATGCTGAAGCTAATATGGTGTTTTTCTGAAGTAATTTAGCTCAATATGTAATGTGCTATGATACATAGGGTGTTGGCTGAAGCCAAAAATATGCATTTTGTGAATGTTTGCTCTCTGTGTTAATGCTTCAGAACATAAGGTGTCTGCTAAAGCCAATTCTCCTATGCAGTTAATGCCCTCTCTGTGTTTTTGGCTTCAGCACACATGGTGTTGGCTGAAGCCAAATGTTCATTGCAAAAAAAAAAATCCTTGCATCTATGTGTAAAAAAAATATTTATATACAATAAAAAAAATATATATATACATATAAAAATAAATAAATAAACAAAAGAAAATAATAAAAACAATATAAATATAAATATATAAAAAAATATATACACAAATAAAAAATATATATATAAAAGGAAGGATTTTTTTTTAAAAAAAATTTGCCCATTTTCTTCTTCTTCTTTTCTTTCTTTTTGTCATTTTATTCCAAATTTATCTTTTAAACTTGATCTACACTTCACTTGGATCTACATTCATCCCCAAATTCAAATCCTCAAATTTTCACAAATAATTTCCTCCTTCACTCAAACCCCAGTACCTCATGTCTTCGCTTCCAACCTAGCCAGCCTCCTCCCTCATTTCTTCTTCTTCCTCGCCTCTCCTTCTTCACATGATTATCCATCACCGACACCATCATTCATCCTCCCCCTCCTCCGTCGTTCTCTCTCCCCCTCCCATTCCTCTTCCATTTCTCTCATACACTCACAGCTACCTCCGTCTCCCGTCACTGCAAATCCGCCACACCTGTCGTTCTCTTTCTTGGACGCCACCATCACAGATCTGCCACACCTTCAATCTCTAACCACACTCTCTCAATCGAAGCCGACACCATTCTCGTTGCCTCCACCCTCAATCCGTCTCTTTCCTCTTTTGATTCTCCGCCAGCGAAAGAGCTCACTGTGACCCATTGCTTTCAGCTCACGATTCCTGCTCTTTCAAACTCCTCTCCTTTGTTTCGTAAACCCAAACTCCTCCCTCTCTGGTTGTCACTCCTCTGTTCAGACTACCCAAGGAAAAAGATGGAGGAACAGTGCTACCGACTCCTCTGTGCTGCTTGAAAACCCGTGGCTCCTCTTCAAGAGCCAATTGTTGCTCCTTCAAAGCGGAAGCTGAATAGTGAATCCTGCAGCTGCTCACTTCAATTGTTGCTCACCTCTATCTCTCTCCTAACCGTCACTACTTATATATTTCTTGGTCACAGGAATCTCTGTTTACCAATGGTCTCAACTCAAAATCACTTCCTTGGTAACTCAGAGCAGCTCGTGTTTCAGTCTCCTCTGTCTTAGGTTGGTGCTCCCCTGTTCGTGATCTTCATAAGTTGTGAGTGTTGCTCCATGTTTCTGGTATGTTTGTATTTTGCTTTTCTGACCTAAAGTTCCTGCCTTTCTTTATTTTGGGTTGGGTTAAGTAGATTAGAGTGGAGTTTGATTGCAGTAGTTGTATGATGCATCTGTGGTTTTGATTGAGTGTTGCAGCATTACATGTTTAAGCTTGAACTGATATGGTTTGCTTGAGGATTCGTGAGTGTCTAATGTGCTTTATTAATCACTAAGCTCAAGAATTTGAGGTCATATTTATGCTGAGTAAATTGGGTAGAGCTGGCCGGTTAAGTTCCAAGACATGTTGACATTTAGGCTTGAAATTGGAAGGTGGTTTAAGGAGTAGTAAGTTGCAAATGCCGATATTTGCTCGCTAAAATAGGTTCTGAAATTGCTAGTGCATGTTGATGCATTTTCCATGTTGTGCTAAACAAGGATGGTTGATTAAATATTGTCGCATGCCACTGGTTAATGAGTTGTGCTCAAAATATTTATGTGTGGAGAACCCAAATTTTGTTCGCTAAGTCAAAGAGGAGCATTGCGTTTGTTGAAACTATTTGTTGCCTTGGATCTTTGATTTTGGCTGAGAAAAGTTTTGGATCATTGAAATAAAGTTCTAATTTGATTTGGATTTGCGTTTCTACTGATGAGTTTCTCTTCCCCTTGACTTGGTCTCTTCTTGAACTACTTTGGTTTCTCATGTTTGGAAAAGTTGAGATAATTGTTTGAATTGATTAGTTTGAACTTTCATGCTTTTAAAAGATAACTGAAATTGATGTTGAAAAATGGGGGGACTTCACTCATACTTGCTGCTGATACTCATTTGCTGTCACTTAGCTGGTTCAACTAGTGTGAAACAAATTTAATTGCATTTCACATCATTAAGTTGCTGCAGTGTATTCTGGAGTTTGATGAACTTTTGCGGTTTCTTTAGCAAAGTTAAGTCTGCTGTGAGGTTGTTCCTGACTGTAAAAAGAATTGCTGTCATTTATTTGGGGTCTGATTTGTAAATCTGCCACCTCTGAAACTTTGGACTGCTGAGTGGAGTTAATTGGATAATATCTTGTGTCTGCATCTGATTTTTGATTGTCCAAAATCAATGTGGTTTTGCTGCACTTGTCCTGTTAAATCTCTTTCATTTGTCTCTTGCCAGTACCTTGTTCTTGTTTGCTTGAATTTGCATTGTGGAAATTTTCACAGGGTGACTGCATATATTTGGTGTGAAAAATTTGATTTATACTCTCTTGAATCAGTTTTGATTTATAATCTGTGATAGCTGTAATAGTTTGTGTGTTGGGAAGGTTACTGATCGCCTTGCCCTGTGGTTCTGGCTCATTTTGCTTGTGATTCTGTATATGTGTTGCCCATCATAAGCACTGAACAAGCTCTTGTAGTTCTGAAACTTGTGGTTGATATGAAAATTTTCAATTGTGAAACTCAGAGCTGCCAATTCTGTGGAAACCACATTTTATCCCAATTCTAAGTTTTCAGAACTTCAAAGTAAACCTGCCTAATTTGATCATGCTAAATTCTCTGTGAAAGTGTACATTTTTCATAGTGTTCATGTTTGGGCAATGCTTTCTGAATTAGTTGCAAATGTTCATTGGTGCTGGAAATTCACTCCAGAGTTGTTATCAAGACTGATAAGAACTTGGATTGAACTGAACATGTGATAGGAGGATTAGTGGATTGCATTGCTTGTTTAAGATAGCCTTTGAAATGCATGACTTGACTGGCTCTAACTGTGGTAGCATGTTCTGCACATGTTTTGCTAAATTGAGAACCCAAGCAAGCGACTAAGTTCTGACACCTTTGGTTTTTTTTTTTTAAAGATAAAACATTGAGTTTGCAGGGTTTACTTGGCCATTTATATACTGATGTATAAATGGAATTACATTTCAAGGGTTTTAGAATTTATGCTTGCCCTTTCATGATTGCAAAAGGACACTTTGTCTAACTGAAATTGCTTCTACAAGGTCTCTAATTAGCTTGCATGAGCTGGTTGTTGGGAAATTTTTCCTATTCTAGAGCTTAGGATTGTCCTGCCTACTGCTTTTAATAAGAGATAATAGCAATTGTTGATTATTGCTAGTGTTAGATAGGTCTTGAAATAGATGCACAGAGCTTGTTTTGAATTTTCAAATGGTTTCAAACTGTATCAACTACATGCATTTTACTCTGTGCTTAACTCAATTGAACAAAGTTATGAAATTCTTGAATTCTTTGACAGAATATGCTTAATAA
This sequence comes from Inga leiocalycina, assembly GCA_963242795.1. Taxonomy (NCBI): domain Eukaryota; kingdom Viridiplantae; phylum Streptophyta; class Magnoliopsida; order Fabales; family Fabaceae; genus Inga; species Inga leiocalycina. The sequence continues at coordinate 6,241,165 of OY725330.1, forward strand.
TGGTAACATTTAAAAATCCCTTTACATACTGATGCGTGAAGGCCCTCTTCTGCTGTTTTGCAAAGCTTGCTCTTGATTTGTTTTGCTCAAGATTCAAGAATTTCAACACTTAATTTGATGGAATCAGTTGCGCAAACATTTGCCACTAGCAATAATATTGTTGAACTGATTTTGAACGCTAATCTAAGATCATTTGTAATGCTAAAAGGCAGTGAGGAATAGGATTAAGCTTGGAATCCCAGTGGATAGTTTTGGATTAGTTAGAATTCAAGTTTGGGGGTATTTTTCGTTTGTTTTAGGATAGCTTTGGTCAAGTTTCTTTCTTTTTATTTGATTTTCCTGTGTTGAGTCTTGTTTTTTATGTGTTTTGTATTTTTTTAGGACCGTTATAGACTTTATGACTAATGCTTCTCTGTTTTGTTTGAGCTCCAGTTAGCCCTATGATTGATCTGCTGCTAGCTTGTACTTAGTGTGCATATTCTTGGTGCCTGTTTTGGATTGGTATATTTTGAAATTTGGCATATAAATGTGAATGCTGCTACATGACACTAAATAACTGATGTTTGGTGTTGGCTACTGATGGCCAGTACTCTTTGACACTCTTGATGCATGTGAACATGATTTTACTAGCTACTGATGGCTAATTTGAGTGTTTCATATAATTGTCTCTATCTGATAACTTTCCTGCTGTGATTGTTAATTTCCTAGCTACTGATGGCTAGAGATGATCTTATTTCTTGGTCTTGGTTAGGCTACTGAGGACCTAACTTTTGTTAAATATTGAATGGTGTAAATGCTGTGAATATTGTACTGTACAGGTACTGGCTATTTTCTCTCCCTTACTTTTAGTTGACAATGAGGACATTGTCAATTTTAAGTTTGAGGGTGAGAGTGCTTCAATTTTGAAATTTTGACTTCAATTTTGAAACTTTTTGAAAGAAATGGAGTGCACTGAAAAATTTTGAACAGGTTTTTTGAGAAAATTGTTGAAATGTTTGAGATTTCTCATACTTAAGTTTTTGCTTGTGAAAAATTGTTGAAAATGAACTGTGAGATTTGGTTATTTGTCAAAAAAATTGTTTGGATGATCCTATAATATAAATTTTTGCTTGATATGTAATATTAGATAGGAAATTTTTATTAATGTGTATGGATGAGTGCATTGTAGTGATAAGACATGTTCAAGAGTTTTTAAGTATTTCACGCACTATTGGAGTTAAAATTATGGTGGATGTGCTGGTTGAAAGACTTTGTGACAAATTAAGTTATATACCTTTGTTTCAAGTTTTTGATTTTAGAATCCTCTTTGGAATTCTTCAAAACTTTTTATTTACTTCACAAGATTTGAAAAAATGATTAGGGCAATTCACAAAATGCGATTGAGCCTTTCAAACTGACCCAATTGATATGATTTCCCTTTGAACCCTTATTTTGAGCCTATTTGAAAAACCAATTAAAGATTTTTATTGGAAAACCTAACATCTACCTACCTCAACCAATGTGAAAAACCATGATTCCCTTGCTTTGAGATAGATGATAATTAATTGGGTGGTGGAATATGGTGATGTTATGCAAAGTTATAATAGATTGGGAAAGGAGTGTAGAAAGAAAAAGAGTTCACAAGGTACATAAATTAAGTCAAAATATTCCAAAAAAAAAAAGAACAGGAAAACAAGAAGAAAAAAAGTGTGTATATAAAAAAAAAAACAAACAAAGAAAAATGCTTAAAAAGAAGGCTTGATATGAAAAGATTAATTTGGTTCAAATTTGGGGAAGTATGCTTCATGAGAAAAGAAAGAAAGCCCTTGAATAGTATCATTTATCTTAAGGTATTTGATTGATTATCCTTTAACTTTTCTTTTGAAAACCTTAATCCCTGGCCCCATTACAAGCTAAGACAAGTCTCTTTGATTTTTAAGTTAAGTAGTGAATTAGAAGAAAAGAGGAAGGAATTAGGGGATGATAAAATTATTTGTTTGAATATTGGTATATGATTTGAAGTGTTGCTTTGAATTTTAACTTGTGCAAAAGGAATAAATGTTGACTCCATACATACTCACTTAAAAATTCTTGAAAAGCATGTTTTAAATTTATTAAGCATTCATCTTTGCATATTGTACTCATTTCTTGTTTAATATAACTACTTGAGCAGATGATGAGGATAATATTATTCATACATAAGTGATGAGTAATTGATTCATTCAGTGAGGATAAACCTCTTTGATTGAGTACAAGCAAATGTTTAAATTTGGGGGTGTGTTAACTCTCAGAAATTGATAATATTCCAGCATAGTTTCTTCTATTTTTAACTATTTTTTGGATTCAAATTGAGTATAGAAAGAGTTAATAGAAGAAAATGTGCGTATCAGAGTAACAAGCTAAAGTTGAAGTAGAACAATATATTTGTGGGCTTTAGTTCAAAGGAAAAGTTAAAACTTATGCATCCTCTCTTTTGTAGGAGGATAAAGACTAGTTTGGAAGCTTTTAAAGGATTGAAGATCAAGAGGGTGGAAGATGACAAGTCAAGAGTTAGCTCATGGGAAGCCAACAATACATGTGCTGAAGCCAATGGACTTTCTGAACTTTTTGTGCTATATGCTTCAGCACTTGTCGCTATGCTGAAGCCAACGAGGACCAGAACCTATTGTGTCATATGCTTCAGCAAACACCAGTGTGTTGAAGCATACGACCGAAAATGCAACTATGCCTTTTACTTGCTGAAACCCATGTGGAGGGTTTTTAAGCAAGGGATAGGCCGAAAATAGGTCATTCTGGACTTTGGAGGTTATCTTGGAGGCTTGCTCTGCTAGGGTTTGGAGTTGGAGGTAGGGATTGAGTTAGAAATTGAAGATTTGAAGAAATTTAAGCTTCTCCTTTTGATTTTTCCTCTCCATATGCTATTACTTCCTCATGTTCTACTGCTTTTCTGGTTTATCCCCATTTTCTCATGAGTTGTATGAACATGTATAGCTAGATATTTGATGTTAGGATTATTTTGAACCCTTGTATGGATTAAGTACCCATTTCCCTTTTATATTTGTGATTAATGATTAGATTATGCTGATTTTACTCTTTGCTTAATGCTTGTTGTTGATTGGCCACCAATGAGATTGTTGGGTTCACTTGATAGATACCTGAGAGGGCTAAATTGAGTGTAGAACTTGAGTTTAATTGTGTGAGAACTTGAAATTTGTGAGTTGAATGGATAGTTTTGTTAATGAGGTGTAGATACACTCATTGATCTCACATAGCCATATAGGATTTGTAATGAAAACAGGGTTTAATTAATTGATTAAGAGATTAATGAATTAATTAAACTAAACACGTATTGGAGACTTGAAAGAGCACTTATAGGTAGTTTAGTATCCTTGGCTAGCATAATATTTCATTAAGAAGTGTATATTGTGGGGATTCGATTAAGTACTTTTGAAATATAAGGGGGATAAATAATCCTAACTCCCATTTTATCCTTGAAGTCCATGAATCACTTGTTTTTACTTTCTTTTTTAATTTCAAAATTTGGTTCTCTCCACCATTGATAATTGTGTAACTCAAATTAGTCGAAAGTATGATAATTGATACTTAATCGGGTTTTGGAATCAAATCCTCGTGGGAACGATACTTTATTTATCACTTTTTTACTTGATGCGATTCGTGCACTTGCGGCAGCGAACACTTATACAAATCACGACACAAAGTTTGATATGCGATTTAATGGAAGGGAAAGATATACTAAGGATGAAGATTCATTTAAAAGAAATGATCTTCTAATATTCAAGTGGATGCATAATGAGGAGCACATATTAGTGTAGATGTGATGCTATTATGAGGTACTTCGCTTTCAGTTCAGTGTAATCCCCCTGATGGTGCCTTGCTTAATTGCCAGAGATATGCACTTTTTGATATATGATTACGAAGTCTTCCAAATAGACAAAGTAAAGAGAGTCATGGGGCTACAACTGATAACCTTCTTTGATATTTACTTAACCCGCCCTTTCAGGTTTTTTGACTCAACGAGCTTTTAATTTTGTGCTCTAATTTTTGCCTAAGTCACTCTTTCAGGTTTTCAACTTAGCGAGCTTTTTTTCCCTCTAACTTTTGCTTAAGCCTCCCTTTCAGGTTTTCAACTTAGCGAGCTTTTTTTCTTTTGCTCTAATTTCTGCCTAAACTTCCCTTTCGGGTTTTCAACTTTGCAAGCCCCTTTTGTTTCTTATTTTGCTCTAACTTTTGCCTAAGCCGTCCTTTCGGGTTTTCAACTTAACGAGTTTTTTTTCTTTTGCTCTAATTTTTGCCTAAACCGCCTTTTCGGGTTTTCAACTTCGCGAGCCCCTTTTTTCTTGTTTTGCTCTAACTTTTGCCTAAATCGCCGTTTCGGGTTTTTAACTTAGCGAGCTTTTTTTTACGCATAGTATTTCTTTATAGCATCTGAATTGATTGGTCTTGGTAAATCTTGGCCGTTCATGTTTGTCAATATTAATGCCCCTCTAGAGAAAGCTTGCTTAACAACATATGAGCCTTCATAATTCGGAACCCATTTAACTCTGTCATCTTTTTGATTTGGCGGGATCTTCTTGAGGACTAGGTCTCTTACTTTAAACCCCCTGGGTCGCAGTTTCTTATTAAAGGTCCTTGCCACTCGTGACTGATATAGCTACCCGTGACATATTGCTGTGAGTCTCTTTTCTTGAATCATATTTAATTGTTTAAATCGAAAGCGTATCCATTCACTTTCATCTAGGTATGATTCAGCCACGATTCTCAAAGATGGTATCTCCACTTCAATGGGAGTGACAGCCTCCATGTCATAAACTAAAGAGTAAGGAGTTGCCCCAGTTGAAGTACGTATTATGATACGGTATTCGTGTAATGCATATGGAAGCATTTTATGCCAGTCCTTATAGGTCACCGTCATTTTACCGATGATCTTCTTAATGTTTTTATTGGCTGCCTCAACTGCACCATTCATCTGTGGTCTATATGGTGCAGAATTATGATGTTTGATCTTGAACTGATCACATAATTCTTTAACTGCTACCTCGTTGAGGTTTAATACATTGCCAGTTATGAATCTTTCCGGTAACCCATATCTACAGATGATATTGGCCTTTAAGAATTTGATGAAGGCTTTCTGAGTAATACTAGCAAAGGAATTGTCTTCTACTTAGTGAAATAGTTAATAACAACGAGAATGAAACAATGACCATTCGAAGCTTTTGGGTAAATCGGCCTGATGACATTGATTCCCCACATGGAGAATGGCCATAGAGATACAAGACTATGCATTATAGTCGGAGGAGCATTAGCTTTGTTGGCATATATCTGGTACTTATGACACTTTCTAACATAATTGATACAGTCCTTCTCCATAGTTATATAGTAGTAACCAGATCTTTGAGCTTGTTTTGTTAATGAATGGCCATTTGCATGTGTACCGCATACGTCTTTATGGATCTCTTCCATAATCTTGTGTGCCTCCCTCATGTCTACACAGCGTAGCAATATCCCATCAAAGCTCCTCTTATACAGGACATTATTACTAATAAAAAAGCCCATGGCCAATTACCAGATGGTCTTCTTTTCATTGTGTGTCGCTTTTGGAGGGTAAGTACCATATTCCATATACATCCTGATACTATGGTACTAAAGTTGATCGTTGTGTTCTCTTCCAATATTGAAGCAAAATGCTGGCGATCTTGTAGTCCCAATCTGCATTGGCTGAACTTGGACCCTGCGATCGAGTTAGATCATAACTGCTAAAGTAGCTAAAGGGTCAGCAAATCGATTCTTTTCCCTGGCCATGTGATAGAAATTGATTACTTCAAAATTTTTAATCAACTTTATCAAATGCTTTTGATAAGGGATCAACTTTAGGTCTTTGGTACGCCATTCACCAGTTACTTGATAAATTATAAGAGCTGAGTCACCATAGACTTTTAGGTTTTTTATTCCAAGATCTATGGCAGCTTGGAGACCATTAATACAAGTTTCATATTCTGTCATGTTATTGATGCAGTCAAACCCTAGCTTTATAGCAATTAGAAATTGCTTTCCGTCTGGGGATATGATTGCTTCCCCTACATCATTACCATGCATGTTTGCTGCCCCATCAAAATACATCTCCTACTCCTTCATTTTACGTTCCTTAATTGGATCCTCGGTATCATATATGTCTTCATCTGGGAATTTGAAATCTAGTGGATGGCATTCATCGATGGGGTTTTCCACTAAGTGATCGGCTATCGTACCACCCTTAATGGATTTTTGAGTGACGTATCTTATATCATATTCAAACAATATTACCTGCCACTTAGAGACTCTTCCAGCTACATATGGGCTTTCAAAGATGTACTTGAGTGAGTCTACTCTAGAAATTAACCAAGTGGTATAATAAAGCATGTATTGCCTCAACCTTCTTGTAGCCAGACTAAACCACAACAAGTATGCTCGATCATCTGGTAACGTGACTCACAATCATTAAACTACTTGCTCAAGTAATAGATCGCTCGTTCTCTTCGCTTAGATGTATTGTGTTGCCCCAGCATGGCTCCCATGGAGTTTGGTCGTATTGTCAAATACAAAATTAAAGGTTGTCCTGGTGCAGGAGGAACCAAAACTAGGGAATTTAGCAAATAATCCTTGATTTTATCAAATTCCTGCTAGTAATCTTCATCCCACTTTCTTGTACAGTTTTTCTTTAAAAGCTTGAATACCGGCTCACAAGTTGCAGTCAGGTTAGCAATGAATCATGCAATGTAATTCAACCGCCCCAAAAAGCTTCGAACTTCCTTTTCTGTTTGAGAAGGAGGCATTTCCCGTATTGCTTTTACTTTTTCTGGATCTACTGTAATCCCTTTTTGACTTACAATTAAGCCTAATGATTTCCTAGATAAAGCCCCAAAGACACATTTGTTAGGATTTATCCGCAGCTTGTACTTGCGTAGCCTTTCAAATAACTTTCTTAACACTCCAACATGGCTTTCTCCCTAAAAAAAATTAGTTATCATATCATCCACGTATACTTCAAGTTCTTTGTGCATCATATTATGGAAGAGTGCCACCATGGCACACTGATAAGTTGCCCCAGCATTCTTTAGCTTGAATGGCATGACGCGGTAACAATAAGTGCCCCATTGTGTAATAAATGTGGTTTTTTCTTTGTGCTCTTCATCCATATGGATTTGGTTATACGCTGAGTGCCCATCCATGAACGAGTACTTATAACTACGGGTTGTATTATCAACTAGGATATCAATATGAGGCAATGGAGAATCATCTTTTGAGCTAGCTTTGTTTAGATTTCGACAAGGAATGAAAAATCGGACCGGGCAATGAACCGGTCACATTACATGTTCAAGGGTTAATGGGTCAACCAGGGTCTAACCGGTAGTTAAACCTGCTATATTAAAATATTATAATTTATTAGTGACAATATATATATTAATATATTTTAAAACTTCTATAGATAAAAATGAAGATTTTTAGAAAAAAATACTTAAAATATATTAGTATTAGTTATAATATTTATATTTATGTAATGATATCTCCTTTTCTATAATTATTATATCCTTTTAAATAATTTTTTTTATTATCTTCTTCATTTTTTTTCTTTACTTACTTTTCTCTTCATTTCAGTCTTCAGTTTTCCATTTTCCCCTAAAAATTGCAAAAAAAAAAAAACAAAAGAAAACCGGTCCAACCGGTTCCAGACTGGTTCAACTGGTTTTACGGTGTAATGGTCAAATTGGATCAGACTGTAGACCGATTCCCAGTTCAACCTGTCGAACCGGCCAGTCAAGTCCGATCCGGTTTTTTATTCAATGGATTTCGATAATACACACACATTCAAATTCTGCCATCCTTCTTTGGGACAAGAATAACATTTGCTATCCATTTTGGGTATTTAGCTACTTCCAAGAAACCCACTTCTAATTGCTTTTTTTACCTCATCTCGAAATATTAAGGACATATTGGAAGCGAGCCTCCTCAATTTCTGCTTTTTAGCCTTAGTGTTTGGGAATAAGGGAATCTTGTGAGAGACAATCCCTGGATCAAGGCTTGGCATGTCTTGATAGGACCATGCTAACACATCCATGAATTCTTTGAAGAGTTCAACCATTTGCTCTCTTTCGGGGTTATCTACTATCTTTAATTCTCTCTTTTCTTCCTCTGTACCCATATTTATTACTTTAATTACATCTTCATGTGGGCACATTCTATTATTTTCGGATTCGAGAATTCTTTTTGTATACTTGAATGATCTCATCATCATCACACTCGTAATCATGCATATCAATGGCAACAAGCGAATCATTATTCAGGGACTCAAAAACCTCTGTGTTGGACAAGAGTTCTGAGGAAATCGATTTCCTGGAGGGCGAAAAATGAACAACGATTGAATAGAAGGAAAAAAAGGAAGTATGGATATAAATAAGTGAATTTTATTCTCATATCATTGTTTACATAAGAGTTCGCCTAAAGGCACATACAAAACATAAAAGGACAACTTTTTAGCTAGACATGTTATTCTAAAATAATAGAATTGAAGATGTTCTCAAACTCCCAATTTTCTATAGCTCTTCCAGAATCATCAGCTAAAATCCATGTGCAGTTCTTTTTGCCTATTGTTGAAACCATTGCAACAATAAGTTTGTTTAGGACATCATGAATTTCTTCCTTATATGGGGATTTCAGAGTGCTAATCTTCCCTCTCTATCCAATGATTCATATTAGATTCAGCTTCATTTACATTACTGGCTGCCATCAGACGACTACGTGAGTGGGTGTTGTATGAATGCATAGGGGGTAGCTGGTTAGGACATTTAGATGGAGTAATATTGTATCACCTGTGTAATGACCCAATTTGGGATTAAGGGCTAATGACTCTGATATTGATTGTAATTAGTGTAATTAAACACTTTTGTAGAAATGTGATGTAAAATTGATATAAGTGTATTTGGTGATTAAAGATCAAGGGTGGAGATTTGTTACATATGGGTCGGAATCCTGTGCATTAAGCTTGTGTGAGCTCATTGAGGAAGTGAGATGTTGACATGTGGCATTTGATGGACCATTGGATGTGGCACAAAGGACAAAAGTTCACTTTTTCTATTTGATGAAAGCATGGGCAAGGGAAGAGAAACACACTTCATCATCATCATCATCATCTCTATCTCCATATTCTCTCTCTTCCTTTTCCCATTTCCGGTGACCTTGAAGCAAGGGAAGAGGAAAAGAAAAGCTTGATATTTGGTGAGTAATGGTTCTCCTTTGCTCAAATACTCTTCACTAAATTTGTTCATAGTGTTAAGAGCTCCATTGTGGTAATTTTAGAATCTTGAAATGTGGTGATTTGAGTGTTGGACGAAATTAAAAGTTGAAGAATCAAGATTCTGGATTTGGCAAAGTGAAGAGGTAAGCATTTGATGCTTTTTGATATATATGTTATGAGTTTTGGATAAGTTTGAGAAATTTTGGAAATTTGCCCTGGTTTATGGTCATTTTGGAATGTGTGAATTTCATAGTGATTGATGTTTGTATTAGTTCATTGTGAGGTTATTTGAGTATTGGATATGGTTTTAGAGTTTGGAATTAAGTTGAATGAAATTTGGGTGTTGTGTGTCATAGAGACCCAAGGGCATAGATTATGATTAAAATGGTATTTGGGTGTTTTGGAGGTTACCAATGGGTTCCCTATGTCATTTTGAGTGAGTATGAGCTTTGTGTGGAGTTTGGGAGCCATTGGGTGTGATTTTGACCAATATGGAAAATTCTGTCAGTTGCTGCGATCTGGCAATCTAATAGCCTCACTCGAGTGAAGGAGGAACTCACTCGAGTGCTGTCTTGTCTTTTGTCTTTCTGCTTTGTGTTTCGCCGGGGTTCTCATAAGGGGGCTCGAGTTCACTTCCTTCACCGCGAGTGATGTTAGTGATCACTCGAGTGATGGCGTGTGTTCAAAAGTTAGGGTTGCTCTCGGGTTGTCACTTGCTGGTTGATATTCAATAGTGTGTTCCAACACTCACAAGTGAAACCTTCTTACCCGAGCACTGGGGGGCATGTTCGAGTGAGCTTGTGCCTTTGATGTTGCATGTGCTCTCAGGTTGTCACTTTTTGTGTTGCACTTTCGGGGACTTGAGTAGACTTAGAGTCATCACTCGAGTGCAAAGCCTTATGCTCGAGTGATGTGAGAATTTTCTGGCCGAAGTAGCTGCTCACTGTCAAACACTTGCGAGTGAGAGCCGTTCTCACTCGAGCACGAGTCTTTCATCACTCGAGTGAGGTCATCTTCACTCGAGTGAGTCATCCAAAAATCACTGTTTTACCTTTCAAAAAAGGGGTCTTCAGGGTAGTTCTTCCAACCCTTTAGGCATATGTTTAGGCCTCTATTAGGCACCTAAGGAGTCCTAAATGATAACCAACTTAGAGTTTTATGGAAATACGCATTTGGAAAAGAGATTAATCAATTGTCCCTAAATTGGTATAGAATTTGATATCTGTCAGAAACGTGAGCCTATTGTGCCAAAGAACGTCAGGAAAGATTCAGGTCGTGACTTCTCTCTTATACTTTGTGTAAATGTAATGTATATTTGCCTATCATGCATTATGATGCTGCTGCTTTAAGATGTATTGAGATACCTTGTGGAGCTTTGTGCATTGTGGAGCATTGTGCCTTGTGATATGTTGTGCTTATGCTTTGTGATGCTGCTGCATAGTGATTACCGTGGAAGCGGGCATAGAGCATTGTGATACAGCCGTGAGTGTTGTCGTTTGTGGTACAAACCATGGATCATTGTGTTGTTGATGATGCTGGTGAACATGATAACATTGCATGCCTTATGTTTATATATTGTATGAGTGATTTGTTACTACTGGGATTCTTTAGAATCTCACTTTTTTCAAATGACTAACATTTTCATATAGGGCAAGTGGCTCGAAAGGGAAGCGGCCAACTAGGAGTGGTTAGGGTTAGTAGGGACATATTAAACTTTGGACTGTTGGTTATCTAGTTGGTTTTTTTGGGATTACTGTATGTATATGAGATGTATATAACAATTTTGGATATGTAATCCCTATTTTGGGAAACCTTTAAACCCATTCTATATATACAAGTAACCCGGGGTTGCCGGGATTTTGATTATGCACTCTGATATTTATTATGTGATATAACTGCACAGGTAATTATATTCGAAAGTGAATGTGAGACCAGATGAATCCTGTTTTTAAACGTTTTGGTTGGACATCCCATCTCTTGGAGATGAGTGATTATAAATGTGATTTTTTTTTGTTTTATTGGTTTTTATTTCACTTAAATTTCATAATCCGGATATAATTACCGTGAGGGGGGTTACAACCTGCTTATAAAGGAACAAAATATCATTAGTTTATTTGAACTCACAATTTCAAGCGGGCATAACGAGTTATCCATGGTGTATTGGCATAAAGGTATTCTAGTACAAGTATCATCTAGCTTCCTCAGGGAATCTATTATTCAACAGGGAGAACTAGAGTTGATCATTAGATAGGAGTGACCCTGAGTCCCATCCTAGCCAAGATCTTGTCATTGACCATAGTGACAAGCATACAATACACCTTTCCTATAGGAACTTGATTTAAACCTGATTCTTGTGTCATTTAACCTTTGTGCCGAATTTTTAGTTGTTAGATAACTTGCTTGTCCTTTATTAAAGAAAAGAGAAAGAAGAGTCAGAAAGTATTTCCGAATGCATGCTATGTAGATGATTACATGTGCTTTTTAGCCTTGATATGGGTGATGGACATTGAGAAAAAGAACTTCCCCTCCTCAAGAGATCCAATACCCCATGGGGAGGATGAAGTGCCCATTAACCTACAAACGGCCCAAGCTATTACAAGGCTAAGGGTTTTGTTAAATGTTTATAATGTCTAAGGCCCATATCAAATGGAGCTAAATTCTAATGGATAATGCAAGGATATCTCATGAGACATAAAAGAGTGATGACTTATACTTCAAGTTTTGATATGAGTGATGGACATTAAGAAAAGGAACTTCATTTCCTCAAGAGATCCATTATCTCATAGGGAGAATGAAGTGCTTATTAACCTACAAATGGCCCAAGCCATCACGCGGCTAAGGGTTTTAAAAAATGATGATTATGTCCATGACCCATATCAAATAAAGCTAAAATGCTAATGAATGATATAATGATACCTCATGAGTCTTAAAGGATTATCCCTCATTGACATGTTTTCTAACATGATTGATATGGTGAGATCATGGTTTTTTAAGGTCATAGACCCTTAGACTAAGGTTGGCTATCTAATGCATACCCCGTCCTTGTGATGTATTTTTATATGAAATGATACTAGATACATACTCAGGTGAAGCGACAGTTAGTCACTTGATCTTAAAGGTTTCATTGATTATGCATGGATGACAATAATGATTATCAACAATAAATAAACATATGCCCTTCAGTGTCCTATTTTAGGAATGACCCTAGGTTGATGGTATCTATCTTAAGAAAGGCAAGTACTAATTAATTGGGTAGGTCGATAATTACCTCTAATTGGTATAATGGTTTCAAGGTAGTTCTAATTCTCACAGATAAAGGTCTCCTAACTACCCCCATCGTAAAGATGAAGACTCCATTTGACGAAATTGACCTTCAGGGGGTTCTAAAAACCCCACAGGGAACAACCTCACCAAATGAGTAACAGCTAGGATGAAGTCTTCACAATAACCTCAGGAAGACCGTTAGAAACTTTCACTTACCTAAGGGACTCACAGACTCGGGTATAGGGCCCAAAAAATGTGTGAGGAAAATAGTATATGTGTTCTGTGTGTGTGGAGAGCATACCAACCTGTAGGCCTAGGTTCTACCCAACCCTCATTTGCTAACCAGATCACAAGATAGATAGAAAAGAGAAAATAAGGAATTTAATAAACAAAAAAAAACTATTCACAAAAAAAAAAAAAATTAAGGCCAAATTATTTTTAAACATTTAATTTAAATGGGCTTGACTCTCAAACCATTCCCAGTAGAGTCGCCAAGCTGTAGCGCCCGAAATTTGGAAAAACATGGAGCCGCAACCAAAATTTTGAAAAAGAATGATTTTGGAAACCTTTTTAAAAATGGAAACTGGTATATAAAAATCAGTTAGGGTTTGGGAGTCGTTTGTATATGGGGAAGGTGTTAGTGTTGGTAATTGTGCCATAAGGGTCAATTATTGTACTTTGAACATTATTATTTTAATGAAATTTTTTCCATTCTGTTATCATATTATTTGCATGTTAAATATGATAATTGTATCCTTGGATAATTCATAAAGATTGCCCTAAACATATCCCTAGTCGGTCATCTATGCGGGAGCAGAGATGAAACAAGATCAGAATGACTTTGATAAGATATGGAGATACAAATCAAAGTCTTAAGCACTTGTAAGAGTACAAGGTGCTGGACCGCCCACTATGAGAAAGCTATATGGATCAAATCATAAGCTTTTCTCATGTATAATCACGTCACAATGCCCTTAGACCTGAGGTTATCATAGATTCCTACATGAGAGTTGTTAATCTTTGAATTAGTCAAAAGTCACTTTTGACCGGGTGATGATAAAGGCTATGATCGGGTTTGCTGGTTTTTCATGCAGAGGAATATGAATGATCAAGATGGAATTTGTCCCTCACATTAGTAGAGATATATTACTGGGCCCCTCGATGAGTGAGTCTGAGAAATGTATTACCATACTATGATGGAAAGGAGTTTCCGTCTCTATTATCAGGCTACTCAGGAATCGAGAAAGTGATGGTCAGGAACAAGAGGATGACATTATCCATGCCTTATCCTTGATCAATATATCGTGTGACAAAAGGGACGTGACATGGTTGTATGACAGGTTGCATCGTGATAACGATCCTCATATGAATTGGGTAGTCGTAATGTCTTGCTAGAGGCCGCTTGCAACTTTTGGGTTAGTATAGTTATTGGCCCACTGCAACTTCATATGGGCCTACAGGGTCACACACAAGAATGGCCCAACACGAGATAATATTTAATTTAGGGTGGACGAATTATATGTGTATATATATATATAAAATATAAAATTCATTAATAATATTATATAGATATATATTTTTGAAATATATATATCTTATATATGTGTGTGTGTGTGTGTGTGTGTATTATATGATATTATTATATTGTGTTAGTTTTAAATTTAATTTATTAAGATATATTAAATTTAATAACTAACATGATAGAGATATGTATCTCAGATTTAATTTATTTTTTATAAATTAAATCTAATGGCTCTTTATTTGAATTAAATAAATAGGTTAAATTAAAACTGTTGGACAAATTTAATTTAAATTGAATTTATTTAATTAGCTCATCAAGATAATTAATAGTTAATTAATTTCGAAATTAATGATGATTAATTTTGAAATTTGAAAATAGCCCTAAACCTTAAACTCTAAATTTCAAAATTAATCATCATTAATTTCGAAATTAATTATGATTAATTTTGAAATTTGAAAATAGCCCTCATAGATTATAAACTTGATAGAGCAGATATATTGATATGCACATTAGAATTGGGAGCCGCAAGGGAAACCCTAGCAGACATTAGAGGCGTTAGTATGCAGTTTCGGTTGGAGAGCATTCGTGTGGATACCGGTAAAGGGAGCGGACATGACTTGTTGGCTCATAGAGATCGTGAAAACCCTGAAACATAAAAGGTATGAATCCTTCCAATTTGGTTTAAACGCCGTTGATAGATCCTCGATTAGGATCGGTGAAAATATTTAAAATTCTTCCGCTGTGCCTGCCGATCCTAACAGTTAGGTACCCCATAACACTTATTTATAAGAATGGTTACCCTAAGTTAATTATTTAAAAATAAATATAGCCTTTAATCTTATGATAATTACCCAAATAAAAAGAGAATATTTACAAAAATAAATGAAAGGAAAACTAAAGAAGAAAAAAAAGGAACATTTATTTACAAAAAGAAAATAAGAAAAAAATATATTTATTTACAAAATTGAACTTGATCTAGGATGAAAACTTAGGGCCTACGTACCCTCTAGAGGGATCAAAGCCCACGTAGTTCGGGGGGTAGAAATGCGTGTCACTTTGTTGGTGTTTTTTAGAAAAAATGGTTATTTAATTTATTGGAGAAAATGATTTTTATTTGGTTTATGTTTTTTACTTTTTTTTAAAAAGGCATTTTTTTTATTATCTCATATGAAACCAAATTCATTTACTTTAAGAAAAGAATCTTTTTTTTTTTAATTTTGAAACATTTTTATTTACAAAGAAAAAAAGAAGTGCATTCTCATTATATCATTCATAGTAGAAAATTCAAGATGACAAGAAAATGGTGAGAACATGTAACTTTTAAGATCTGAATCCCACTATAACAAGAGATAGGGTAATATAACCACATAATAAACAAGAACCAAGTACAATCACATTACCTATATTTATTATGTATGGCATCTAGCATCATAAGAAGACAAGGCAGCACATACCTCTTGATCCAAATGCCACATGTTCAGCAACAATATGTGAGATACCTCAATGAGACAATGGAAAGCAAGTTCATCAAACTCTTGATCCTACCTCTTTGCTCTCCCAAAATTCTTATGTGTCTTGCTTCAACCCTTGCTCCCCTATTTACAGTCTCAAGTTAGGGTTTTCTTCATAAATGCTTCTTCTTTTTTGAATTTTTATTTTTGATTTTTTTTTTGTATTTTATATTAAGAACTACCTAACTTGACCTAATCACTATCAATGATTTTTTTTTTAATTTTCGTTTTTTTTTGTATTTTCTATTGATAAAACTTCTTATCTTGATCTAATCACCATTAATGGAGATTTTTTTAATTTTTTTTATTATTTTCCCCACAAGTAATTTTCTAACATAAATGAGATTTTTTTTCTTTTCATTTTTTCATTTATTATTTTTTCTTGATGAATGACAATGCCAATCATCATCAATGAGGGGATTTATTTTAATTTTTTTTATTTTTTCCCTTTTAATGATGATTGCCAATTTGGACATTGACCATCATCAATAGGAGGATTGTCTTATTTTTTTTTATTTTTTCTTTCATTCTCCCGGCAAGTAGTTTCCTAATTTAAACCAATCAATATAAATGAGATTATTTTTTATTTTTTATTTTTTATTTTCCCTTAATGAATGATAATGCCAATAATCATTAATGATGGGATTTATTTTAATTTTATTTTTTTTATTTATTATTTTTTTCCCTTTTAATGATGATCACAAATTTGGACACCGATCATCATCAATAGGAGGATTTTCTTATTTTTTGTTTTTTTTATTTTTTCTTTCATTCTCCCGGCAAGTAGTTTCTTAATTTAAACCAATCAACATAAATGAGATTTTTTTTTATTTTTTATTTTTTATTTTTTATTTTCCCTTAATGAATGATAATGCCAATCATCATTAATGATGAGATTTATTTTAATTTTATTTTTTTTATTTATTATTTTTTCCCTTTTAATGATGATCACCAATTTGGACACCGATCATCATCAATAGGAGGATTTTCTTATTTTTTCTTATTTTCATTTTTTATTTTTTTTCTTTTAAGGATTATTGCCAATTTGGACACCAATCATCATCAATTATTTTTGTATTTTTAAGTGGAGCCCGGATAAAATAGGGTGTTCACACTGAGATTAAACACTAGCACAGGTTGTATTCCATATTTTACTATTTCTTTCAATATGCAGAAAAATTGAACTTATGCAAGTTAATTATACCAAAAATAAAATAACCAACATGGACTGTATGTGAAGCATATGGACCTGAGATCACCACGTAACTCACATATCACATGAAATCGGTTTCCTTACTAAGCAATTTGTTTAGTAGGGAAGGCAAAATAGATTTGGATTTTAAGATCATATCTGGACAGTCCAGGTCTCTGGTTCAGTAGGAATTAAAGGGTTTCATGAAATAATTTTGTGGGAGCTGAAATGAGAATGAGAATAGTGTAAGAGAATCCATATTCTTTTCCGTTTGACCAAGTCTTGTATAATATTCATGGAGGTGCGTGCAATAGCTTTCTGTTTGATAAGTTTTGTACTGCTTTTTCTCAGATGATGACTACTACTCTTGTGGAGCACCCACCTATGAATAACTACTCTAGAGTTAGGTTTTATCCAAGACATTTCCATCTGGCTTTTTTTCTTGCTTTGGGAAAAACATTACATATTTTGGGGGTGTGTGTGTGTTTGTGTCACAGAAACAAGTAATATCAAATTAACATAAACTTTGAACAAATCAGACAAGTTTATTTTTTAGTAGACTTCGCCGAACAACGAAAAGTATAATTGCGTCCAGCCAACAAAACATTGCACATGCGAATAAAACAAAAGATCAACTGTAATAACAACCATTACGAACAACATGGAAAGAAAAAACCTACGATGAATGTTTGTTGACAACAAGAAGCAATTCCTCTACTGCAAAAATATCTGCCATTGAACTCCTATTTCCACAGCTGCGACCCTTCAAATTGTTGATATAAAGGACCAAGGTGTTGGAGGACTTGGAACTTCAAGAAGGCCTTCCAACTTTTGCATCACAGTCTTCATGCTTGGCCTTGTTTCAGGATTTTCTTGAATACACCATATTGCTATCATCACCCAAATTTTCACCCTCCCGTGAGCCATGGCCACCTCCTCATTCTCTACCAGAACCTCTATTCTTCCCTCCATATAGCAATCACAAGCCCAATCTGTCAGTATCGCCTCTTCTTCCTCCACTTTGTCCAGATCCATCTCCACACTTCTGTTGCAACAAATTATCTCTAGCAGCATCACCCCATAGCTACAAGCTAAGCATCCACCTTAGCCTTCATTGGAATATTCTTGAACCATTCCGGTGCTACATACCCTCTCATTCCTCTTATCATTGTATGAGATTTGCTCTTATTAGAAGATAACAATTTGGTCAACCCAAAATCTGATATTTTTGGCATGACCTAATCGTCTATTAGAATATTTTGGGGTTTGATATCACAACGAATGATAGTGTCTCACACTCTTCGTGCAGTTAAAGCAGCCCCTTGCAATTCCCAAAGCAAATCTAACCCTTAAATTCCATATGGGTTTGGGTTGCCTGAAAAGGATGTCTGCAAGTGTACCATTGATCATAAACTCATATACCAAAAGTCTATGAACTCCCTCATCACATAATCCAATCAGTCTAACCAAAGTTTTGTGGCATGTTGTTTCCATAGCAGTGAACTCATTCTTAAATTTTTGTTGGATAATATTTCAAGATATTTCAGATTGATTATTATTTTATTATTAGGTTTGACTTTATTATTTAATATTTATTATATCTTAGGATTAAATATAAATATTATAGATCAGGATATTATATCTTAAGATTATATTTTAATTATTTTAATTTACATTTGATTAAATTAGATTAAATTATATTATAATGTTTGCCTATATAAAGACTTATATGTATTCTCTTTTATTCAAGGATTCAATAACATTTTAGAGATTCTTGTTTTATCTCTACATCTAGGGGTGTTCAAATCCCGGGACGGGACCGGGATCACCCAATCCCGGGTCCCGTCCCGGGGGTGGCCGGGAATGGGAAACCATTCCCGGTCCCGGTCTCGGGAAAGTCCCGGGACAACCGGGACCGGGAATTCCCGGCTTCAAAAAAAGGAATTTTAAGCTAAGTTGGGTGGAAGAAAACAAGCTGAAGTACCTAATAATTTGGATACAAGAACTGAATCAAGAAGGATCTTTGTAAGTAAACCTGAACTATCCACTATCAGAATTATTTTCTAAATATTGAGAGCATCAAGTCATCAACAGAAAAAACATAGAAGCAAAGGTACCTAATAATTTAGCACCAGGTAGGTCCTGAGTGACAAATAGGAGTTATATATCACCAATTACTTGTTTATCACTAATTATTATATATCACCAGTACGTCCTAAGGTACCTAACAATGATTATATATCACCAATTACTTGTTTTGTATGCAATTTAATTTGAGTTGCCTACCTAAATGGTTCATGCATTCTCTGCAATGCTGCTGTGAAGACTTTAGCAACACTTTCTCCACCTCCCTGAATATTTGTGACATATGCAAATATTAAAGGCATTCATAATATTAATAATGTAGTGGCAAAGGCGCAAAGCAAAACATGCACTAACCAAGCAAGTTAGTCTTCAATGCTGCTGTGAAGACTTTACCAACACTTTCTCCACCTCCCTGAATATTTGTGACATATGTAAATATATTCATAATATTAATAATGTAGTGGCAAAGCAAAACATGCACTAACCAAGCAAGTTAGTCTTGGATGATGATATTAATAAAGGGGTATAATGATTTGTGTTCTATAGCACTTACCCGTATTCTTTCACCACTAACCATAGCTCCGTAAGCATTGGGATAAAGGGACAAAAACATAATAATCCTGCTCTAAAAAGATAAAATAATAAAAATATAGTGTTTTAACAGCATTTTGAACCAGCAACAATTTCAATCAGAACTAATACGCAAGAACCACATACAACCTGAAATTCTGAGCAGCCATTTGAAACCAACAACAATTTTAACAGGGAGAGACTAAGAAAACAGATGAAGCTGAAAGAAAAGAAAGAATTCTAAATGTATGGTTTGTATTTAGGAAAGAAATGGAGAAACAAAATCAACTTACTCTAATTGCTCGTGCTATTCCAATTTGACTCAACTCAACATCCTTTTTGATTTTACTTAACTAAGTTGATGGATACCATTAACATGTCTATATCCTCCAGATCTTGAGCAGCTTCAAATTCAAGGAAATCAAGATGGTGGTTCGGAGGGCAAAAACATGAGCAAACACATGATTTAAGCAAACACATTAATCAAACACATGTTTAAATAGCAAGAGTTGGTAGAGCAAAAACACATTACAACAATATTAAATTCAAATTACAAGAGCAAAGAAAGTTTCAGTCCCACAATTTTAATCAAAACAGCAATGATTCAATGAACAAACAACAAAGACCTATTTATGGATTTGGACGTTGCTCTTCAGCTGCAAAAGTGAAAAGAAAAAATTGGTTGAAGTTAAAATTATTATTAAGAACTTAAATAAAACAAGTGAATTAAATTAGACAAAGATTACGATATTACCGATTAGAGCAGCTAATACTTCCTCAGTGTCATTGAAGTTATCAGTCTCAAGTGATTCAAGTCCGGTTGGGAGTAATGTGGATGGAGAGAGCCAATTTTGTGCACAAATGAGTGCTTCAACCATCTTAGGTGATAATGAACTTCTGTACGAACCAATAACACGGCCCCCTGTGCTGAAAGCCGATTCTGAAGAAACGGTTGAAACAGGCACAACCAACACATCACGTGCCATCATAGACAGGACTTTGTACTTACTTCCATATATTTTCCACCAATTCAAAATAAGAAAATCAGGATCACGACCTTCAACTAAGTCAGATTGAAGATACTTGTCCAACTCCGCATACTTATCACTCTGACCCTCATTCTGATTATCGGCCCTAAATCTTCTCTCTGCTTCACTCTCTTCCGTATCAATATCAAAAGTATCTTTTTTAGCATTTGTTACAGTGCTGCAACTACTATCAGTTCCTTCTTGTGCCTGACTTTGACTCTCAATAACAATCCCAGATGTGCTAAGATGACTTGAATAATGATCAAATAAACGATAGAGGACATTTGAGACTTTTTGTATCATGTCTACACGACTATCAGGATACATAGCATCAAAAGCATACCTTAAAAACTTCATTTTATACCTGGGGTCAAGCACCATTGCAATCACCAACAAAGGATTGGAGTTTTTAAACTGATCCCAATACTTATCATATTTAGCCTTCATACTGTTAGCCATGGCATACAAAGAAGAACCATGATTGGTTGAAGCTTTATTGAGAATAGAAGCAAGATTTGATACTTGTCGGAAGGCCAAATGTGAGGTCACAAAAAGTGATCCAGAAAGTTTCAGAGTGACATTGTAGAACAATTTCAAAAATTTAGTAAACTCGCTAGCTTGTTGGAATGACTCATCCGTAGGAGGACCAACTAAACCTTTATCAGAGAAGTATTTCTTGTAGTCATCGTCTGAGGCCATCCTTTCAAACACGCTACTAAATTGAATGGCACTCTCCAATATAATGTAAGTGGAATTCCACCTAGTTGGACAATCCAAGCTTAGTAAACCCTTCGACTCAACTTTCATCTTTTCCACAAGCGACTTGAACTTTTGAAACCTTGAACGAGAAGATCTTACATATTTAATGGCATTCCGAATGGCTTCAACTGACTCATGCATATCCTTTACACCATCACAAACAATCAAATTTAAAATGTGTGCACAACACCTCAAGTGCATGAAGTCCCCATCACATACTAAACCACCATTCCAATGTTTGAAAACAGACTTCAACCTTGACAATGCACTATCGTTGGAAGAAGCATTATCAACAGTGAAAGTAAATACCTTATCAATCCCCCAAGACAACAGGCATTTCTCAATTTTATCTGCAATTGTTTCACCCTTGTGGTTTTCAACCACACAGAAATTCAATATTCGCTTTTGATATGTCCAACTCTCGTCAATCCAATGTGCAGTCAAGCACATATAATTTGCATTCTGATTTGAAGTCCAAGTATCCGTAGTAAAGGATACTCGAACTTTTGTAGTCTCAAAGTGCTTTTTCAATTTCACTGCCTCTTCAAGATACAACTTGTAGCAATCTCTAGTAATCGTTGATCGTGAGGGGACCTTAAAGCGGGGTTCTACATCACTCATCATCGCTCTAAAACCAACAGATTCCACAGTTCGAAAAGGCCTCTCCTCCAATATAATGTACTTTGCAACACCTCTTCTGCATCTCTCTTGACTGAATACATGAGAAGTCACAGTATTAGAGGACCCTATCTGAGTCGTAAACAAAGATTGGTTCTTCTTGTTTGCTTTGTTTGGATTTTTAGGACATGTCTGTAAATGTCTCCGCAATCCAGAAGTCCCTTGTTTATGATGGCAAAGAATTTCTTTTGGGCAATAATTACACTTGG
This sequence comes from Inga leiocalycina, assembly GCA_963242795.1. Taxonomy (NCBI): domain Eukaryota; kingdom Viridiplantae; phylum Streptophyta; class Magnoliopsida; order Fabales; family Fabaceae; genus Inga; species Inga leiocalycina. Next base: position 6,263,251 of record OY725330.1, read on the forward strand.
CTGTGTGCTTTCCAGTAGTTGGGTTGATTTGTACCTTCCCATAATGGTCCCAAACACTTGATTTTTTCTTTTTCCCTGGTCTTTCATCTCCCTCTAAATCATCTTCAGCTTCAACATTTTCATTTGCTTCCCTAGCTTCTTGTTCGACTGTACTTGGAGTTGCTTGGACTGTTGGTTCACTTTGTCCAACAGTTTCTTCATTGGCACTTGTACTTGTAGTAGTATTGGCCAAGTTACTAGATCTTTTCACCATCTATTAGTAAGCATTAAAGAGCAACATTCTAAGTGACTGTATATACCCAATCCAATGCACTAAAAACTGCCAAAAACAGCAGCTATAAAGCATTCTAAGTGGATCATGAAAGTGAAAAAATTTTATCTTCCTAAATGAAACACTAAAAACAGCAGCTACACAGCAATCCACAAGGAATAATAAGCTTCCAAATTATTATATATACACTAAAAGAGTTTTATGAAAGTGATAAGCATAGTCTACCAAGCGGTGCAAATGCAAGTATTGTAAATGTAGTTAGTAATCCATCAAGATTGTCGGGAAAAAAAATCCATCAACATAGTTCTCCCTGCCTTAAAAGCAAGCCATTAGGATTAAGGAATGCCTCAGAGTTCAGACTATAAATAGATTAACACAGGGTTGAACTTCAGTCAGATTAGCAAGCCATTAGGATTAAGGAATGCCTCAGAGCTCAGACTATAAATAGATTAACACAGGGTTGAACCACAGTCATATTTTATTACGAACATGCAAATGGAAGAAATAATCCAATAGTATATATTCCCAGCTTCACCAAGTCTCACCTGAGATATAGGATTTTTGTAACGAGTATAGCAAGGAAGCAACAAATAATACATGCACAACTCACTATCTGTACTCACTCAGAGGAAAAGCTAACGACTAATGGATAGGTAACGAAGGAGAGCTAAGAAAGGAAAGAAGTTTTGAGTGAACTAACCTAACATTGTATTTTCTTATGGCTTACAACGAAAACTAGCATATGATTTAGAGGGAACAGAGTTAAGATGCTTCATTTGATTACCAAGATTAATCGATTAAAGAAGGAAAGCAAAGAAAGAGTTGTAAATCAACTCACCTGAATGAGACGAGTAGCTACGGGAGAACGACGACGCGACTGGAACTGGAAAGGCGATGGCGAGGCTGGGAGTGAGCGACGGCCGTCGAGGCTGGTAGTGAGCGTCGGCCTAAAGGAGAAGAGACGAGGCGGAGTTGCAGGCACGAGACTTGAGATTGACTGATTGAGAGAGGCGGAGTTGCGGTCTTGCGGAGAGGAGAGGAGATGAGGCAGAAAGTGAGAGAGTCAGATCCTCAGATGACAGATTGCGAGGCACGAGAGAGGAGAGGCCGAGGGATTGAGTTTGAGGGAACAGATCAACGCGAGAGAGGAGAGGCCGAGGGATTGAGTTTGAGGGAACAGATCAACAGAAGTACAGAACAGGGAACAGGGAATGAGGGAAGGACTGAAGGAGGGATTAGTGTTTTAGGAATGGGGGAAAAATGATTAAAAAAAAAAAAATTACCCCGGGACCGGGACCGGGATTCCCGAAGCCCTGCCCGGATCCCGTCTTGGTCCCGGGATTTTTACTCCCGGTCCTGGTTAGTCCCGGTCCCGGTCCCGGACTGGCCGGGAATTTTTGATCCCGCTGCTACCGGGACCGGGATGGGGACAGGACCACCGGGACCGGGATCCCATGAACACCCCTATCTACATCTATATAATCTTTCAAATTTCAACAAGGTATCAGAAATATCACAAAAGTGTCCCTGAGTGTGATGAGGAGTGAGGGATATCAATTTGCCCAATAGTGGGTGACAACATCATAATGTCCCTGTGTGTGATATCCGTTTGAGCAAGAGAGACCACTACAATGTCTTCTTAAGGCCGTGGTAACAATAGAGGCCGTGATCAATTTAATGAACAACAGCAATCAAGAGCTTCACATATAAACTACGACCATCTCTTCTTTAGAATTGCATATGTGGCAACTTCTAAAGAGGCATGATAGATTTTGAAGATTAAGTTTCAAGTTTCAGAGAAAAGACAACTTTGGTGCCCTTTAAAATAAGGGGTGTTGAATAATGTTTCAAGGTATTTCAGATTTTTTTTAGATTGATTATTATTTTATTATTAGGTTTGATTTATTATTTAATATGTATTATATCTTAATATTAGATATGGATATTATATATTAGGATATTATATCTTGAGGTTATATCTTAGTTATTTTTATTTAAGTTTGATTTGATTAGATTAAATTAGATTCTAAGGTTTGCTTATATAAAGGTCAATATGTATTCCCTTTTATTCAAAGGTTCAATAGTATTTTAGAGGTTTTTGTTTTAACTCAGTATCTGAATAATTCTTCAAATTTCAACAATTTCTTCTCACGATCTCGAGCTGCTCTATCCAATCTCTTCACCGCAACATGGTTATCGAGTTGAGGGTCCCCTTGTGCACAATTCCAAATGAACCCCTTCCTGCTGCTTCTTCATTGAAGAACCTTTTTGGGCTTTAACTGAATGATTGATACAACTGGGGCTACCAATAGAGTATTAAGAACAAGGGAGCCAATTAGCGACCCTAATAGAGCGGGTTGGACCTATCTTGCTTTTCCAGAGCAGGATTATAAGATTACCTACTGGTTGCATATATTTATTTGTTTGGGATAGTTTATTTTTAGATAATAAGTGTTTATAATTTGTGATTCACAACATACGAAGTAAATATGTGAGATGAGTTTTGTCTCGATTTACGTAATAAATGCTTATTTCCCAAAAATAAGCTATTTCAAACACAAGTAATCTTACCTTAGAAAGGTGTGATCTTTTCTTCCAATATTCCTTTCCAGTGACAATGGCAGCACAATTAAAATTTTGTACATTAATTCATCAAGGGTATAATTGATCAACCTTTCATAATAAGTGTTTGGAAACACGTTTTGGGGGTAAATAAGTCCTTATTACGCAAGTCGAGATAAAACTCCTCTCACATACTTACCTCGTATACCGTGAATTACGATTTATAAGCACTTATTGCCCAAAAATAAGCTATTCCAAATGAACACATAATCTCCAAGAGGCCAATTCACATTTCGTATACCTCTTCTGGGTTTTCTCGTAATCGCGATTGGCGCATCATCTGCAGCTCAGCTAACGATGAACCAGGTTGGCATCCTCCAAATTCGCCATTTGGATCGACCCAAGAATATCCATCTGGACACTTACATGTTGTCATCCCAGGAACAGTAACTATCATAGCCACAAGAACCACTACCCAAATCACTAGGTGTTGCTTGGCAAATGTCTTCGGGAACATACCCCACAATTGGCCAAACATGACCGTCATTTGATTCCCTCGGATGAAAAAACTCCATGGTAATCTAGCGAAGCCCGGTAATAATATCTGCTAACATCAAGAACTAGGGATTTAAATTAAAGCTGAAAAAATGGGTTTCAAAAAATATCAGAACAAGTAGGAATTCGAATTAATTTTTTTTTTTTTGCCATAGAAGAGATTTCATTTCAGCATCAATCAGCCATACAGAGTATCATAATAGACCTTAATTACTCCATTGACTAGAAGAACCTGGTATACAGTGCACGGTATTAAAGGAAAAATTTTTAAATAAGAAAATAAAAACTGACAAAAAAAGTAGATCGACATTTTGAGATTTAGGTTTGATAGTACTACCACTGATCCTAAATATATGACATAATTTATAGATTTAGGACCAGAGGGAGTATATAACTATAGATTTGGCGTTTGGTGATGATATAATTGGATTTGGCTCTCCTCTACTCCCCCCTCCTTTTCTTCTCCTTTACGTATCCTTCTCATCACCATTATATTGATTATTATAATTTCTACTGTTCTGGTTAAATATTTTATCAAACTATTATCATAATTTTTTTAAAAATATATAATAAATAAATTTAAACTGTTAAAATTTTATTTAAATAGTTTATAGGAAAAAAAAATAATTTTTAATGATAGTTTAGGTCCAATTTTGGCAACTCAAATTTATTTATATATTTTCATATAAAATTATAATAATAATTTTTCTTATCTTTAGAAGTTTACAAGAAGAAGGAATTTCTCTACTGAAGACTGAATCAATAGTCAATATTAATAATGGAATGAATGTATGTGTTAAGGAATGAATTAACTAATATATTCAATTATGGAAAAAAGTGTTTCCAGTAACATTTCTTTTCACTTAATTTCTTCACGGATTATCTTTTAATGGTTGAGATTTTCGTTTGGCCAAGTCTTGTATTCATGGAAGTGGGTGCAATAGCTTTCTGTTTGATCTAGTCTAGTGCTGCTTTTCTCTCGAATGATGACTACTCTTGTGGAGCACCCACATACGAAAGAATCTCTCGAATTAGGTTTTTCCAACAAATTTGCATCTGGTTTTTTATTTTCTTGCTTTGGGAAAAATTACACTTTTTTTGGGGGGGGGGGTGTTTAGTGTCACAGAAACAAGTAATATTAAATTAACATAAACTCTTGACAAATCAGAGAAGTTTACTTTCTAGCAGACTTTGCTGAACAACGAAAAGTATAACTTTGTCGAGATAACAAACCTTGCACTTGAAGAAAACAAACAATAAACTGTAATGACAACCATTATGAAAAACTTGGAAATGAAAAAACCTTAATAGTTGTTGGCAACAATAAGCAATTCCTCTAGCTACCACAATAATGTCTACTTGTCTACCATAGCTACGACTCTCAAACTATTGAGAAGAAGGACGAAGGTGTTGGAGGACATGGAACTTCAACAAGGCCTTGTTTCAGGATTCTCTTGAATGCACCATATTGCTATCATCACCCACTTCTTCAATCTCTTGATGTCAGCCATGGCCTCCTTATCATTCTCTGCCAGAATCTCTATTATATTCTACCCTCCATATAGCATTCATAAGCCCAATCTACTAGTATTGCCTCAGCTTCCTCACCTTCACCCAAATCCATCTCCAAGCATCTCCTGCAACAAATTATCTCTAGCAGCATCACGCCATAGCTATAAACATCCACCTTAGCTGTCACTGGAACATTCTTGAACCATTCCGGTGCCACATATCCTCTCGTTCCTCTTATCATTGTATGGGTTCTGCTCTTATTAGAATATAACAACTTAGCTAACCCAAAATCTGAGATTTTTGGCACAAAATGCTCGTCTATGAGAATATTTTGAGGTTTTATATCACAGTGAATGATGGGAGTCTCACACTCCTCGTGTAAGTAAAGCAGCCCTCTTGCAATTCCTAAAGCTAAGCTCACCCTTAAGTGCCATATAGGTTTGGGTTGCTTGAAAAGAATGTCAGCAAGTGTACCATTGCTCATAAACTCGTATACCAGAAGTTTATGAATTTCCTCATCACAAAATCCAATCAGCCTCACCAAATTCTGTGGCATGTTCTTCCGATAGCACTCAACTCATTCCTAAATTCCTTCTCACGTTCTCGAACTACTCTGTCCAATCTCTTCACAGCAATAACAGTATTGGTCATTGAATTAAGGGCGCCTTTGTACACAATGCCAAATGAACCCCTTCCGACTTCTTCACTGAACCCATTTGTTGCCTCCTTCAGTGCTTCATATATGAAAGAGTGCATATTTGTTTCAACAAAACTTGAAACTTTTTTAACAACCATTTTGGGCTTCAACAGAATAATTGAGACAACTGTGGCCACCAGTAGAGTAATAATAACAAGGGAGCCAATTAACGACCCTAATAGGGCAAGTTGGACCCGGTTTTGATTAGCAGGATTAGGATTATTGCCCCCTGGTTGATCAATTCTTTTTTTGAAGAATGCTGTTGTGATACCCTGCTTTTCATCACCATATCTTCCGTTAGAAAGGGGCAATCTTTTCTTCCAACATATCCTTTGTGTGTTATAGACTAATACTGCACAATTACAATCATGCAAGCAGGAATTTTTACATTCTTCCTCGCTATAATTTTCCATCTTTTCATAATCTCCAGAAGGCCAATTCACATTTGGCAAAGGCTCCACATCATATACCTTTTCCGGATCATCAACTTCACAACCAAGGGGTACATCAGGTTTGCATCCTCCAAATTCATCGTTTGGATCTACCCAAGAATATCCTCCTGGACACTTACATGTTGGTCTCCTCTCGTAGTCATCCCAGGAGCAATAGCTATTGTAGCCACAAGAACCACTACCCATATTACTAGATGGTGCTTTACAAATGTTTGGAGGGACATTGGTCACGACTGACCAAACTTGATTGAAAGATTCCTTTGGATGGGAATATAACGTAAAAACTCCATAATAGTCAAGTGTAGCCCTGTAATAATATCCGTTAACATCAAGATTTGAGGTGGACCATCCAGACCCAAGGGGTTTATGATATCCACCCCTTGTCTGTACATAAAGATTTGATGTATCAAAGACTAGCTGTAAAGCAGAGTCATTATCATTGGTTGCTGATGAACTCTTGTTGACAGTAAAGTAATTAGTGTAACGAGATTCAGTTGGCCATCCTATCTGACTTAACAAGAGATTGCCATTATCGAAATAAAGCTCAAACCTTCCCTTTGAGTAATTCGTTTGTGTCAAGTGAGAAGACAAATTACTGTTGAGAGGCAGAGTTTGGTTTGGCAGCAGAGTATCAGTGGGATTGATTTAAAGTCTTTAATCGCCTCAGGTTAAATCAAAATAAACCAAATTATGCAGTGAAGAGCACAACTCGGGTCGTATTCTCTTGAGGAGCCTTTTATTTAATTCTTAATCTAAACTACGTGACAAAAATATTAAGATGGGTTTTAAATTGATTTTTTTTTCTTTTTAATAATGAAAATAACTTAAACTACTATTTTTTGGATTTTTTTTTGAGAAATTGTTGAGATAATTAATGAAATTGTGATTTAAACAAATTAATGATGAATGCTTCTTGGAAAAATGGAATATAGGCTATCATTGCTCAAATTGAATTGGGAGTTAAACCACTCACTAAGTAAAAAATTAAACTTTAACAACTCGTTAAGTTTAATATATTAATTGGTGATTACCCCTGGAACTATAGCTAGATAATTACCTCTTAATACACTATTAAATACCACTTAGTGTGCAATTCAGGATTGGATTCATGCAACTTGTTCCCCTATACAATGAACACTCAACTGAGATATCCAAACAAGATTTAAGCAGTCATAATACTCATGCAAACTATGAAAGAATAGACAACCACATTAAACGAAAAGAAAATATAAAAATTTAAATCTCAAACCACATAAACCAATCTAAATCACAATTGTTCAATCACTCTAAGATAAACAACTCGCAATCTCAGTAAATTAACCATATAACATAAAATCCTAACTCAGAAAATTCGTTACATAATTAAATAGAAAGATTAAAACAAATAACTCCCTTGAATGTATCTCTGGAGCTCAAACCAATCTTCCATCTCCAAGAAGCACAAAAAGATTTAACCTCTTATCATAAAATTCATCGCAGCTGCAACTGCATTAGACCTCAAGAAACCTATGAGAATTGAGATAATCGAAGAAGGAGATGGAAAGTGACGGTGGTGGAACGACTTATTGGTGAAGCTCAGTGGTGATGGCTGCCTCTTCTCTCCCTCTCTCGCGTCCGCCACTGTGTCCGTGTGTGTCTTCTGCGCTGCGTGAAGGTTCTCAGTCTCGTTTGCGGCTCCGTTCTCGTCTGTGGTGTGAAAGTTTCGTCTGCGGCTGTCTGCTCCGATTCTTCGATTTCATATCTGATTTAAGGTGCCGAAAATCATCTCCTTTTTTTTTTTTAAGATTTGAAATATAGGTAAAATCCATCCATTTGCGGTAGAATCCTTGCGGGAATATCTTCAAATCAGATCTCCATGAATTAGCTGCCACAAGATTCAGTTCCAGCGGCATTTTGGACCAAACTGTCAATTTTAAAATTCAAGGTCCTGTTCTGTAATTTTCTCTGATGGCCAAATGAATTAGTCCGCGGTGATCTGCGTATTTTGGGACCCAACTGGTATTGTTTAATTTCGGGGTCCTTTTCTGTAATTGTTTCTGATATGTTTCCTCCTGAAAGTGACAGATAATATTACAGAAAAGTGCCCTTTTTCTGTCAGAATTCTCTTGGAGCCACACGTAGAATCTTAGTTTCTGTTTCAGTCCTTATACATCTTTACTTTTTAGTCCCTCATCTCCTCCTTTTCCAATGTGACCTACAATTCATATCAATATTTTGTAATATCTTTATTCAAAATTCAAATTTTAAAAAGTAATTACAAGATTATAACAAATATATCCTTTTAAGATTTATTTTCACACAATCATTTTTAATTCAATTTAATTATAATAAATGTTATTTAACCCAAAAATTAATGATAAAATCCCTAAATATGATATTAAATATTATGATAAAATCAGGATATATCAGGGATAGTTGAAAATTTGCCACAAATAAGAAGAATTGGAGGATGCCAGAACAAAATTTCCATCGTCACGCATTTCAGCATAGGATGGACACATCTCCTTGTAGTTCGTCAGTTAGCAACATAGATTGACCTTGGGGGTTAGTGAGTGAGAGACCCTTTGGCGTGATCTGAACCGTTGATCCAAGTGGTATTGGAGCTGGGATATCTGCATGCCAGACGATGGCTCGATCTGGTATTTGGGCAAACCAGATGGAAAGCAAGAAGAAGTTTGTGCTGTTGTTGATTTGGCGGAATCCGAAAGCGAATTCCAGTGTTTGACAAAGTCTTGCATGGTTTTTTTTCGTTGGCACACAACACAATTGATCGGGAAATTAGACTGTTTTCTGGTTCTTTAGATAGAAAAAATAAAACGAAAAGGTGCTCATTCCTTAATGTTGTTGATACAAGATGAGCTACGTGGTGATCTAAGATCCATGCTTCATGTGCGAACCTGGTAATTTTCTAAGATTCAATGTATTGCTGTTGAGTTGATTGCAACTTGTTGACAAAGTCGTCGACTTGTTAATTCATTATTGGGCCTCACTCTTCCATTAATGTATGCGGACTAAAGTAATACCATTATATTGAGTGCTACATGTTGCTTCTTTTCTGTTAAGTGATTTTTCTTGTAATTAATGTTTAAATGGGACTTATATTATTTTTCTCTTTATTTCAAAACCTTTTTTTATAAATCTAAAGTTGGAAATTTTTTGTACAAAATCCCTGTGAAATACCATTTAATTAAATTTCCAAATTCCATAATGGTTATCCCAATTTCCAATTTCCAAAGTCCAAATCAATACTCAATCACCACCACCACCACCAACAACAAAAATATTGTACCCGGTAATTGTATTATAATAGTGGTGGTAAAAGTAGTGTTTTCTTTAATTTAATTTTTGTAAATTTAAAATTGAATAAAAGTGAGATTATATAATATGATTTATGTTTAAATTGGCAGTGATAGAAGTGCTTTTTTTTTTTTCAATATGACTTTTAAAAACTTATTTGGATGATTATATATTGAAAAGTAAGTTTATATAAAAAATCACTTAAAGACATGGATCTTATTGTTTTAATTTATATTTTTATATCCTTCTTCTTTCATTTGATATTCATTCTTTTTTTTCTTGTTTTTGCATTTGAATTGTCATTTGTCTCTATCTATCCAATAATTTCTCAAGAACTAGGGATTCAAAGCTGAAAAAATGGGTTTCGAAAATATCAGAACATGTAAGAATTCGAATTAATTACTCTATTGACTATAATTACAATGCTCGATATTAACGGGAAAAATTTTAATTGGATTTGATAATATGATTGGATTTGCTCTCCTCTACTTCTTTTTTCCTCCTTCTCCTCCCCTTTACTCTTCTCATCGGCATTATATTGATTATAATTTCAACTGTTCAGATTAAATATTTTATCAAACTATTTTCATAATTTTATATAAAAATATGGAAATAAATTTAAACCGTTAACATTTCATCTAAATAGTTTACGGCTGATAGATTCAGAAGAAAAAAAAATTTAATGATATTTTAGGTCAAATTTCAACAATTCAAATTTATTTATATATTTTCATGTAAAGTTATAAAATAATTTTTTCTTTTCTTTAGAAGTTTACAACAAGAAGGAATTCCTCTACTGAAGACAGAATCAATAGTCAATATTAATAATGGAACGAATGTATTTAGGAATGAATGAACCAAACATGCCAATTTAGTCTAAGAATTCATATGATCTTTTCTGTTTGACTAAGTCTTGTATTCGGGCAGGTGGGTGCAATAGCTTTCAGTTTAATTTGAACACGTCTTTATGATAGAAATTTTATGTGAGTTGGATCTCAAGGCTTATTAGAGTCAAGGTATGCCTCTGACTTAAAGAGTCCTTACCAACCCACTTGACTTTGTGTTTTTATACATCATGATGTTGCATGATCACCACGCTCCTTTAGAATTAGTACAATGCCTATTGATTGGGCAAGATGAACCTATGAATGGTATTTTAAAAGGCAACTTACCAAGCGAAGAGCCTTTGTGTTTCTTCTTACAAAAGAAGGGTCCGCAGTCAGTTGGGACAAAACATTCACCGAATTATTATTATATTTGAATTTGAATACAATGAGAGGCAAGAAAAAGAACCCAGGCTCAAGCTACAAGGCCAATATGCCCAAATGTAAACCACTGCTTACAATAAACCATGCACGTGAAAAAAAACAAACGATCAATTGAAAGAAGCAAGTCCTCCAACATAAACATGTCTACCATAGCTGTGACCCTCATACTGTTGAGATGCAGGACGAAGAGAGTGATGGAGGACTTGGAACTTCAACAAGGCCTTCCAACATTTGCATCACAGTCTTCATGTGAGGCCTTGTTTCAGGATTCTCTTGAATGCACCATATTGCTATCATCACCCACTTCTTTAATCTCTTTATGTCAGCAATGGCCTCATTATCATTCTCTGCCAGAATCTCTATCCTACCTTCCATATAGCAATCATAAGCCCAGTCTATCAATATCGCCTTGCTTTCCTCCACTTCATCCAGATCCATCTCCACGCTTCTTCTACAACAAATTATCTCTAGCAGCATCACGCCATAGCTATAAACATCCACCTTAGCTGTCACTGGAGTATTCTTGAACCATTCCGGTGCTACATATCCTCTCGTTCCTCTTATCATTGTATGAGTTCTGCTCTTATTAAAGTACAACATCTTGGCCAATCCAAAATCTGAGATTTTTGGCATGAACTGCTCATCTATTAGAATATTTTGGGGTTTTATATCACAATGAATGATGGGAGTATCACACTCTTCATGTAAGTAAAGCAGCCCTCTTGTAATTCCCAAAGCAAAGTTCACCCTTAAATTCCAATGGGGTTTGAATTCTCCGAAGAGAATATCTGCGAGAGTACCATTGCTCATGAACTCATACACCAGAAGTCTATGAGCTCCCTCGTCACAGAACCCAATCAACCGAACCAAATTTCTATGGCATGTTTTACCAATAGCACTCAACTCATTCTTAAATTCCTTCTCTCGTTCTTGAGCCACCCTCTCTAATCTCTTAACTGCAACGACTGTATCGGTTGCTGATTTGAGGGTGCCTTTGTACACAATACCAAATGAACCCCTTCCCACTTCTTCGTTGAACCCATGTGTTGCCTCCTTCAGTGCTTCATACGTGAAAGAGTGCATATTTGTTTCAACAAAACTTGAAACTTGAACAACCTTTTTGGTCTTGAACAGAATAATTGATACAACTGTGGCTACCAATAGAGTATTAATAGCAAGGGATCCAATTAGTGACCCTAATAGAGCAGGTTGGACCCAATCTTCCTTTTCCAGATCAGGATTAAGACTACCCAACGGTTGAATTCTTATTTTCAAGAGTGCTGTTGTTAAACCCTGCTTTGGATCTATTCTTCCGTTAGCAAGGGGTAATCTTTTCTTCCAACACTGCATTCCAGTGTTAGAGATAGCAGCTGCACAATTACAATCATCCAAGCAAGATTTCTTACATTCCCCTTCGGTATAATTGGTCAACAATTCATAATCTGCAAGAGGCCAATTCACATTTCGCAAAGGCTTCATTTCATATACCTCTTCTGGATTTTCTCGTGATCGTGCATCATCAGCTCCACAACCAAGGGAGAATTCAGGTTGGCATCCTCCAAATTCGTCGTTTGGATCTACCAAAGAATATCCTCCCGGACACTTGCATGTTGGCCTCTTGTTGTTGTCATCCCAAGAGCAGTAGCTATTGTAGCCACACGAACCACTACCCATGTCGCTAAATATTGCTTCGCAAATGTTATTGGGAACATACCCCACAACTGACCAAACTTGATCATCGTTTGATCCCCTCGGATAGGAATACAACGAAAAAACTCCATAGTAATCAAGCGTAGCCCTGTAATAAAATCTTTTAACATCAAGAGTAGTTGAGTCCGGCCATCCAGACCCCAGGGGGGTGTGATCTCCACCCTTTGTCTCTATATAAACTTTTGATGTATCAAAGACTAGCTGTAAAGCAGAGTCGTTAGCATTGGTTTCTGATGAACTCCTGTTGACAATAAAGTAATTAGTGTAACGAGATTCAGATGGCCATCCTGTCTGACTTAACAAGAGATTGCCATTACCATCGAAGTAAAGCTCAAACCTTCCCTTTTCATAATTTGTCTGTGACAAGCGAGAAGACAGCATGCTGTCGAGAGGCAGAGCTTGGTTTGGCAACAGGGTATCAGTGGGACAGTCGAAACTTTGCCACAACAAATAGGAAGAATTGGAGGATGCCAGAACAAAATTTCCATCGTCACGAATTTCAGCGTTGGACACATCTCCTTGGAGTTCACCAGTTGTCCACATAGCTTGACCTTGAGGGTTAGTGAGATTGAGACCTGTTGGTGTAAGCTGAACACGCGATCCTGATGGTACTTCTGGATTTGACATGTTTGCATGCCAGACAATGGTTCTGTTAGGTATATTGTTGAACCAGATGGCAAGCAAAAAGAGATTTGTGTTGTTGATTTGGCGAAATCCAAAAGCGAAGTCGCCTCACTACTACAAAAAAGTAAAGCTGTGGCGCTTATAATTGCATTAACTGTGGCGCTAGAGAAGTGCCACATATCTAGACGTCACTAAAAAAAGCTGTGGCGCTTGGAAGCGCCACAACATTTTAAATTTTTTTTTTTAAAAAAATACCCTCCTGTGGCGCTTGTTGGAGGAAGTGCCACAGGAGGGGGGCCTACTGTGGCGCTTGCTGGAGCAAGCGCCACAGGAGGCCCCCCTCCTGTGGCGCTTTCTCAAGAAAGCGCCACAGTACGGTCGCTTTTTTTTTTTTTCTTTCTTCTTCTTCTTCTTCTTCTTCTTTTTTCCTGTGGCTCTTTTTTATGCTTCCTGATTGTGAAGCTTTATATAAAATGAGTGGCTTTCGTGTTTATCATTTCCACAAATTGTCAATCTTTCTATTTTATATTTTAACCTATTATATATATATATATATATATATAATTTTCACATTTAAAATTCAAGTTCCCCAACAATAATGTTCTTACATTAATACTCACCAAAACTAACATAAAAAATATCACAATACAAGAACTTGATATGTGAACACAGTACATCAACAACTAATTAAGTAAATTAAAAGATTACTAAAAAACGCAAGCTTGTTGGCAAAAAAATTTAAACAAAGCAAGCTAGAATGAAATAGTCTTCTTCTTACAAATCTATTAATTGACCAGCGCAAGGAGTCGGAGACTACGTTGGTGATGCTAGCTTGAGTGACGAGTGAGCGTGTGGGTGTGTTTTTTAGTGTGAAGATGATAGGAAATGGAGGGAGGGGGCCGACGGATCCACTAAGAAGATGAGAAAGGGAAAGTAGTTTAATAGAAGAGAGAGTAGTTAAATAATTAAAGTGGAGTAGTAGTCAAAAAGAAAAGGAATGGGGGGCGGACACAGGACCACTACGCGGGAAATGAAATAATTAAGAGATACACTATCCATTTGAAATTTTTTTTTTTTTTTAAAAAAGGGGCAAGTGTAGCGCCTAAATAATTAGGCGCCACAAATTGCCCCATTTCAGCTGTGGCGCCTAATGCGTAGGCGCCACAGCTGAATTAGGAATTAGGATGTGTGGCGCCTATTTATTTAGGCGCCACACATGCCTAGTTTTTTTTTTTAAAAAAAAAAGTAATGTTGCAGCTGTGGCGCTTGATGGGTTAGGCGCCACAGCTGCTTTCCTGACCCCAAGTGTGGCGCCTGCGTAGGTAGGCGCCACATTATGCCTCCTCAATTGTGACACTTAATCTATTAGGCGCCACAGCTGGTACCCAAAATTTAAAAAAAAAATTATAGAGGTAAAAAAAAAGAAAAAAAGAAGCTGCGGCACTTGTTTAAAGAAGTGCCACAAAATGTGCGCCACCTTTTATCCTTTTTATAGTAGTGCCTGAAGGTGAGAGCCATGAAGGATTAGTTTGATCGTTGGTGGAGAGTGTTGTGTTCAAAGCAACGATTCCAAAAGCCAAATGAAATTGAAGCAAGAAAAGGGCGAAGAAGAAGAAGATATTTGGAACAGCCATGATGATGAAAGCGAGTGAGCTTTAGAATCAGATTTGCGGAGAGAAGAGAGTGGGGAAGGGTGGCTTTAAGGGGATAGAAACGTGAGAGAAGCAAAGAAGACGAAGATGCAAGGAATATGTGGATGTCGAAAGGCCAAAGTGCCACACTATGATAGGTTGACCTGGTCTTTGTCCACTTTTCAGCATTGAAAAGTCATGCACATAATTAAGTACTTCATTCACAATTTCACCTTGATATCAGTTTAGATATTGTATACGGTATGTGTACTATAATGTCTGAGTAAGATGATTTATTATTCTATTAAGCTAAACGCAAGCATAGGTCCTTCCACCCACTTTGGGAGCTCATCCAATGATGAAAATTACTGTGCTCATCATCGTGAGAGCTGCGGGTCTAAATATCAAGGTATTAAAACCCGGACCGAGTACTGAACCGGTCGGAGTACTAGGTTAAGGGTCAGTGGGTCAGATCGGGGCCAAACCGGGACCAAACCAGTGAGAAATTGAAAATTTTAGGATTATTAGTATGAAATTCTAAAGAAAATATTTTTAAAAAAAATTTTTAAAAAAATGGGAACCGGACCGGCCAACCGGCCAGTTCGCCGGTTACCGGGCCGGACCGGCCGGTCCGGTCTGGTTTCCAGAACACTGCTAAATATACAGTTTTATCAATTGGTTTAGATTTAAATTGTTCAACTACTTCATTTTAAATGGAAAAAATATTTTTAAAGGGTTAAGGGGTAATTTTGCCCCGGAAGTGTAAAAAAACAAAAAGGGGGAGCAATTTTACCTCGACCGTTATCCCAGTTAATTTTGACAATTAGTTAACCAAATATGCTCAGCTGACAATCCACATGTTATCCACGTTATTTTTGTTAAGGTACAAATTTACTCTCAAAAGTTCATATATCATCTACTTCATTTTGTTTCAAAGTTAGATTTACAACTTCTTAGATAAATTTGCACCTTAGTTAAAATGACTTGAATGACATGTGGACTTTCAGCTCAGCATATTTGGTCAATTATAAGTCAAAATTAATTGGGATAACTGTTAAGACAAAATTGTTCCTTTTTTGATACTTTTGGGGTAAAATTGCCCCTCGGTGACAACTTTCAGGGCAAAATTACCCCTTAATTGATAGTTAAATTATTATCTTTATTTTAGATTTTGCACATGTAAAAATTATTTTTTAAAAAAGTAAAATTTGAAACAATAATAAATCGGAACTGCTAAAATTAAATTAAACCTGGATGGTCCAAATTTGGGCGCTCAAATTATTCCATTTTTTCCATTATGTGATCTTCCTACCAACAAAAATTGAACTCTCATGCAAGTGATGCCTAAATGTAAAATTTATCAAGAAATACTTAGATACTCCAAAAGCGTTACCCCATCTATACTCCGACTAATTAAATTACAATAACTCATCTTATTTAATTTTACATAGCAGATGAGTCATATGAATAAATTCAAATTATATGATTTTAAAACACATAAAATTTATAATTTAGAAAAATAAAAAAATGCAATTCCCTCCCATGAGTTGTTCTTTTTTAAAATTATAAAATTTGAATTTCTTCATATAACTCATCAGCCATGTAAGATTAGATGAGTAGGTATATTTTAATTAGTCAAAGTATAGATGAAGCGGCACTGCAAGAGTATGCAAGTATTTCTCAAATTTATCTAGGCATGTAATCAAGAAAAATATCTATATATGCATAGAAAATAATTATATTGTATTTTTAGAGTGCATATATATAAATTTCATAGATGTATGTCATACTTAAAATAATGAATTATTGTTATAAAAAATAATGAATTATTATTGATCCTTATTTAATTAATATTTACATATATTAAGTAAGTCAATATAATTTTATAAATTTTAGGAATATTAATAAAAACTTTGAAGAAATTAAGTACCTAAAAAAATTTTAGAAGACTAAAATTTATCACAATACCTCTCCAGTCTTCAATATAAGACATATTTATCTAATTTGATTGGACTAATAAAGTTAATTAATATAATATATATTTTCTAAAATACCCTTGTCATATTTCTTAATTCCTTTATTCCGTCTCTTCCTTGATTATGGTTGACGGAGCACCAAATAGAGATAAATTAGAAAAAGATTAATAAATATGAAAACTTTATTTTATATTTAGGACCAATATCAACTCTCCAAATATATCTTATATTGAAAACTGAAGGAGTAAATACTTTTTCTTATTCTTTTTCATTGTTCTAATTTATTTTTATATCCTTCTTTTATTAGATATTCATCCTTTCTTACTTTCTTTCTTTTGCATTTAAATTGTCATTTTGTCTCTAACTACCCAATATCTCATGAACTATTAGAAATTCAAAGCTGGAAAAATGGGTGTGGAAAAAAATCACAAGAAGTAGGAATTCAAATTAGTTACTCCATTGACTAGAAGATCCCCTTACAGTACTAATGGAAAATTCTTAAATAAGAAACAATATTATTAAACTCGGATGGACACTAAACCAGATGAAATATTGGGTCAAGGGTCGGAGTTAAACCGAAGCTAACTTGAGGCCAAATCGGTGAGAAAATGAAGATTTCAAGATTATTAATATAAAATTTTAATTTTTTTTTAAGAAATATCAAATTTGACCTGTTAAACCGATTATTTAACTGGTTCGTCGGTTTCCATATTGAACCGGGCAATGTGGTCTTGTTTTAATAAGCTTGATAAGAAAACTGAACCAAAAAAAAAAGTAGGGTAACATTATGAGATTTAGGTTTTATAATATATATATATATATATATATATATATATATATATATATATATATATATATATATATATAACCGCTTGACTGCTAGATTATTCCCAGTTTGACAAGGTCTTGCATTGGTTTTGGTTGACACAAACCACGTTGAATTTATGTTTAGATGAAAAGAAAAATGATAGAAAACTAGGGCGGAAAGAATATAGGAAGAATTTTTTTTAAAAAAAATAATAATCTATTATTTTTGAGAGTTTCCCTTCCCCCCTAATTTTCTTTACATCCTAATGTAGGGTAGAAATCACAAATCAGGTTGGTTTCTGCTTCTTTAGAATGGGGAGAAAAAAATGAAGTTGCTCATTCGTTGCATGTGGCCCATAATAATACCATTGCATTGCATATGTGCGGAAAAAACCCATTGAAAATGTCTATCTTCTACCCTTAAAAATAAAAGTATAATTCATAACATATCAAACCAATGTTTAAATTTTTATTAGAAAAGATGCTCACATTTAGTATCTAATTAGTACCTTAAATAAGATTACATTCAATAAGAGGATACTTGTGTTTAGAAAAAAAAAAAGGGTATAATTGCAATGTTCTAATAAATACAATTGACAAATATTATACGTGTATGTTGTATTTATGATCGTCTTAAGAAAACACACATATATAGCGAGAGAGTAAATGTCTGATTTTGACACAAACCTATAAATTTTGCTATTAAGTCTCACCTAAGCTGAGTATAAGTGCAGGCTATGATGAAGGGAGTGACAGAACGTAACTTTTTGCAAATTAGTGAAATAATCATTTAAAATTTTCACTATAGCAAAGCATATATAGAAGTTTGATCAGGCTTAATAGATATCAAAATTAAAATAAACATCTAGCTTTGATTTTCCTGTATTGAATAGATAGAAGAAGTTGAGTGATTGGGAATCAGGTAAATAACGACATTGATAGAGATTTTTTTTTTTGGGCCAGAAATAGAGATAATTTATTGACAGAGTTAGTGCCCATTTGGATTAATGGTGAAGAAATGGTTTTTTTTTTATCATATGAATTTTGGAAAAATAAGATAGGATAAAAGTCAGAATGTAAATGTGATTTTCGTTTGAATTAGTAGTAATAGAAATGACTTTTTTTCTAACATGTGTTTGAATTAGCGGTGGCAGAAATAAATTTCTTTTATTATGATAATTGAAATAAAAAATTAACATTAAAATTTAATAAAATAAAAATAGTCAAATTATTAATGGAAAAAAGGAAACGTACACACTAAAAAGTCAAAAAGTTTCTTCTTTGTCATTATCTTTTTCACTTTACTCACGCTTATCCACGTTCCAAAGATAAAGAAAAATCTAAAAAAACAAAAAAGACAGATTGTACTGTTCTTCTTCCCTTCCATCTTGTATCTCTGTGCCTTTCGATGAAAAAAAAAAATCTTTCTACTCATTACCGCCTCACCGCACGGGGAAGGAGAAAAATAGATCAGAGCACCTTATTGCAATGAAATCTTTGATTGTCGCCATTGCCATAATAAAGCTAAGGTATCCTTTCTATATTCTTTCCTCTTTTGGATTCTCCTCATTTCTTTTCCCAGCAATTTTTGACGAGCTCCAAATTGTGGTAAGAAAAGCAAAAAGCAGCTACTCTGAGCTTCTTGAATAAGCCACGGTTAGACAAAAAGCACAATGGATTTAGACGCTTTCCTAAATACCAAAAATTTGCCCACTATGCTTTTGGGTGAGTAGCCGCACATTTGGACCCTGCCACTTTCCCAAACAGACTCTTAACAAGTGGTATATATGAGTTACATGGTGATCTAAGCTGGGGTACTACTTTTTCTCAAATAATGACCTATATTATTGCAGGACGTTCTTCAGTAAACGAATTCATTGGGATGAATATATTTTTACATTGATATCCCAAAAAAAAAAAACAAAGTCCACGAAGAAGTACAGTGAACAAAACAAACCCAAATTCAAACTAAACTAAAGCCTACCACCAAAAGGAAAATCAACTAATTAAAAGGCAAATAGCCTTGTATCTTTATTTTATCCGATAAAAGGCTAGCTTAAAATGCATTAGATACGTAATCTAATTTTCATGATTCAAGTTCCTTTGTGGTGTAAGCCTTTCACGGAATTGGGAATTAATAGTGATATTTTTCCTGGGTCCAACATTGGGCAGAGTGATATGATTCTGAATCGTATACTGGAAATGGAGAAACGTATTTTAGTTAGTTCTGTCTCTATATGTGTATGCATGTCATCACAAGAGAATTGCTATATTCTTTGAATCTTTTAGCTCAGATCTTTTCTGAAACAATTTTATCAGATATCCCTTTAACGTAAATCATTAGGATAGAACTAAGGACATGGTCATATAAAAAATAAATAAATAAAGGATTAAGGTGCTAAAATGATTATGAACTTTTGAGTAAAGTGCAACTGTATTAGAAACTATTTTTTGGTTCAAAAGTAACCACAAACAACATAAGAAGGAGCAAAAGCAATGACGGTGTTAAACCAAACAAACGTACATTATGTTGTTCCCAAATTGGTATAGGTTGGAGTCTACTTGGCAGTGGTAAATCGATTTACAATCTGGCCGAAAGTTATATGATTTCCAGAACTCAAGTAAACTGATTTACTATTGTTCAAATTGATCTACAATGACATCTGAATGTTAAAAAATAAGGTAAATCGATTTAAAACATGGGCAAATTGATTTATGTCATTGAAAAGTAAAGATAAAACGATTCACCAAGAACCAAATCGATTTATCACTTGTCTTTGTTTTTATTCAACATGACAGAGCTTTAGTATTTTGGCCATATCTCTCAAACCACAACTCCAATTGAGGTGAAAATTGATTCATATAAAACTAAACTTCCAATGCGTCATTTTAATACTAATATCAAGTTCAAAGGAGATCAAATGAAAGAGACATAAATTTTAGAAAATGACACACAAATCACCATCATATTCCAAACATAGGTTTTGTATTTTAGACATAACTCTCAAATTACATATCTGATTGGGATGAAGCCAGTGGCATATGAAACTAGACTTAAAGAGCTTTCTATGAATAGGTCATGGGTCATATTTAGACTATATATGAAGCATTATACCTTCTGGAAGTGGACATTCTGGACAGAGTTAAAATTCAAGAATGATAATCTACAATGACAAAAATGATCATCTACGATGACAACCAATACATTATGAACAGCATACAAATAAAAATCCACGATCAATATTCTGGTGCTACATAGCCCCTCATTCCTCTTATCTCAAACTCTGATTAAAATTCAACATCTTGGCCGGCCCAAAATACAATATGTTTTGAGGTTTTATATCATAATGAGTTATGGGAGTAACTAAATTAGCCCCCTTCAATTCCTAAAGCAAAACTGACCCTTAAATGCCATATTAGTTTGGGTTGTATAGAAATGACGTTTGTAAACTTTCCATATCAGCCTGACCAAATTTCTGTAGCATGTTTTACCAATAGAACTACTCAACTCATTCTTCATCATTCCTTCTCTCGTTCTTATGAAAAAGGACGGATCCATTACATTTTTATGTGACATCGTTAATTCTCACAGGTTTTCTTTTTCAACCCTCAGACACTCCCTTATATATTCAACACGTTGATCACGAATTTGTTATATTCCCGTTGACTCATTCATTGTTTTCTCACTTTTACAGACAGAAAAATAGAAGTTGCTGATTCTATAGCATATATATATACTGATGTTTTTTTTTTGGCCAAATATATAGGATCAGGGGTGCCTGATGGGCGGCCCCTTGATGCGTGACTGCTGCGCGGGCAGTTTGGGGCTCTTCCCAAATGTTCTTTTCGTGGTTCTTTCAATTATTAGATTCTATATGAAATGGGTTATATTTTCGTGGTTCTTTCAATCATTAGATTCTATATGAAATGGGCTACATTTTGATTTTTTATGGGCAAAAAATAGAATTATTTTTAAATATTTTTTATGATTTTTCAAAGATTCAGTGCTTAAAGTGGGAAAAAAATTGCATCATTTTAAAAAAAATGTACTGAATCTTTGAAAAATTATAAAAAATTGAAAACAGTTCCATTTTTTACCCATAAAAAATCAAAATGTAGCCCATTTCATATAGAATCTAATAATCGAAAGAACCATGAAAGAAACATTTGGGAAGGGCCCCAAACTGCCCGCGCAGCAGGCACGCATTTGGGGGCCGCACATCAGACACCCCTGATCCAAATATATATGCCGATGTTGCTACAGAGATAATATAATATATGGATAGAATCAACATCGAATAGGAAATAATGTAAGATCCATGCTTCATATCCTTAACTGATAATGTTATTTGCAGGGATTTTGTTCTTCATTACATGTGATTGCACATGCAGTAATTCATTCAAACCTCCTTATTTCCATTTAGTACGGGACAACGCTAAACTGTTCCTCCAGAATGAAAATAAAACCTTTTTTTTTGTTTCTTATTTAAATTTATATGAGAGTGGTTGCAGTGAATTTACATGAAACTCCAAATTAAACAATCTATATTTTTGTAAACAACGTAGTTTTCTACAACATTAACATGTGATTATTTAAAATTTAGTGATATGTATTATGTCTGATAAAAAAATCTTGAAATCTAATTACGCATAAAATTTGAAATTAAAGGAAAAAAGAAGTTACAGAAAAGAACACACCAAAAAAAAAAAAGTTATAGCAGTACGCTCAAGCTCTAAATATGCAAGTGGTAACCCATCAGGTGTAATTTTCTAATCAAAATTTAGCTCATGGATTTTTTTTTTTTCTAATAACAAAACATTATGTGGAAAAATTTCAAAATTCTGTTAAACTGTCGTTAATAATAAAAATCACACCTGGCAAAATTTGCTTGGAAAATTGGATCTAACGGATATAAACAAAGGGACATACGTTTTGTCCTATAAAATATAAGAAAAGGAAATGCAAAACAACAAACAGCTAGCCATGTGTTGAATAAAAAAGACTATTAATGTGGGTTGACTAAAAGTGACACTTTGTTTGAGTTGAAATGCCTGAGAATCATCAGATCGTAATTGAGGTGAAGGAAGAAGGCAATGGTGGATTTGGAACTTCAACAAGTCCTTCCAACAAGAAGGCAATGGTGGATTTGAGTTTTTTTAAAAATGATGTTTTTTAAATAAAAAATTATTTTTAAAAAGAATGATAGTTAAAAAATAGACTCTTAAAAATTTATATATAAACCATTCAGATTTGATTTGACAGCCCAAACCGGTTCCGATAAAAATCCTATGTTCTGCATTTCATGGACTTTTAAAAGTAATCAATCACTTTTTTACCTAAAACATCCTTAGGATGGTATATCAAATTTACTTATTTCGTATCTGACAAATAATTAATATTGAAAAAAATTGAAATGTTAACTATCTGTTTTTCTTGGTTGTCTGTTTTTCATTAAAAACGTATTATAAAAATAAAACATAAAAGATAGAGAAAATAGCGGTTTTTGTTTTACTCTACTCATAAATACGATATTGTCTTAAATTAAGTTTTTTTAATTGTTCTAAGAAATATTATTGGAAGATCCCAAATAAATCTAACTGAAATGATCAAAACTAAAATTGGGTCTATACTTTTAACAAATTCTTCATAATGCTAAGACGTCTAATTAGGGATTTCTGGATTCGACTAAAACACCATAATGCCCCTCTATTGTTTAAAAGGAAAATCGGAGGTAGTTAAAAAGAAAAAAAAGGGATTTCTAAATCAGGCATAATCTAACTTAAATTAGTTGTTAATTCTTTAATATAATCAATTTCAACTTTTGACGTTTGAAAGATTTTTTTTTTTGAGAAAAAAGATGATCATGTATTTATATATTTATATCTATATCAATGATGATGTACTTAAAGTATTTGTGTATCATAACATTATGTTCATGTTTCAATCAAGGAAAGAAATCACTTAAATATAATAAAAATTGGAGGATTTCACATATAATTTTTAGCATAACATAACTTCTCTATTTTAACCAGACTTAATTACGGTTTCCTTCATAGAAAACAATACAATATTAATTATATTTTGCCTCATTGCATGAGAGAAAGGAGTATATATGTGTATGTAAAATATTGGGAATTGACAAATGAATAATGCTGGAGGCGTTACTTAAGTTGTTTGAGGCATGTAGCCCCACCTACACACACACATACAGAGAACATGAAGAAATATGAAATAAAAAGATTGATGATTTGTGAAGATGATGAACCAGAACCCACTCATATTATAAAAAGCTTCACACAATGAGGTAAAACATTTCAGAATTATGCCAAGTATTTTGTTTTTATTATTTAAATTAGTGTGAATGGATCTTGTTTTGTATGAAATATTAAAAAAATTAAGTGGTATTATTTATAAGTTACTGTATTGTTAATATTTTTTTTTTTCAAAACTGTTTTGTTAATATTTTCATATGTTATATATATATATATATATATATATATATATATATATATATATATATATGGATATAAATATATAAATACAAGATCATATTTGTGAAAAAATAATCTGTCAAAGGTCAAAAGCTTGAACAACAAATGCATGCTGATTATATTAAATAATTTTTAATTAATTTAAGTTAGATGAGACCTAATTTGAAAATCCTTTTTTAACTACCTTTAATTTTCTTTTTCTTTTTAAAACAATATAAGGGTATTCTATTCTTTTAACAACTTTCAAAAATTCCTAATTAGGGCCCCTAGCCTAATTAAGAATTTTTTGAAAGTGTAGGTTTGATTTTGATTTTGATCATTTTAACTGGTTTTATTATGATTTTCCCAAATATTATGTTATAGACTTATATTGATTCAAATTAGTTTATTGGCACGTAAATATTAAATTACAGTGAGTAATATTTTTGTTATTTTAAGTCTACATATGTTGTCTCCATAAAAAAAGTATACATATCTTATGTGAGGCAAAGAGGTACATCTATTAAATTAATATACTCTCTAGCACATTATGTATGAAGGAACAGGATCTTGATTCCTTATACTATCACTTTTCATACTATCCCTTTACGTTACATACACATGTACACACACAAGTCTTTATTTCAATCATTTGAAATCCTATCTTTCCAAGACTTGGGTTCAAGAAGCTCATCAACCATGTGGCTACAGAATATTATACACCATATAAAACCGTCATAGCTAAGTCATACTGAACTGCAAAGACGACTACCAAAGAAAATAGTAAGCAAATGACAACCATTGTTATGAACAGCATACATATAAAGATAACCCACCTGCAAGTTGAACAACGTAAGAAGCAGTTTATTTAGGGTGAAAATACCTACCATAAAACTAGTGCACGTACGTACATACGTTTCCACAGTTTGAGACACTCAAACATTTGTGTAGAAGGAAGGCGGTGGTGGATTTGGAATTTCAACGGGGCCTTCTAACATTTGCATCACAGTCCTCATGCTTGGCCTCACATCAGGATTCTCTTGAATGCACAACATTGCTATCACCACCCACTTCTTCAACCTCCCTATGTCAGCCATGGCCTCCTCATCGTTCTCTACCAGAATGTTTATTCTTCCCTCCATATAGCAATCATAAGCCCAATCTATCAGCATTGCTTCTTCTTCGACCACTTCACCCATATCCTTTTCCACACTTCTTCTGCAACTAATTATCTCTAGCAGCATCACGCCATAGCTATACACATCCACCTTAGCCGTCACTGGAACATTCTTGAACCATTCTGGTGCTACATACCCTCTCGTTCCTCTTATCGTTGTGTGGGTTCGACTCTGATTGAAATGCAACAACTTGGCCAGCCCAAAATCTGAGATTTTTACCCTCAAATGTTCATCTATCAGTATGTTTTGAGGTTTTATATCACAATGAATAATAGGAGTGTCACACTCTTCATGTAAGTAGAGTAATCCCCTTGCAATTCCAAAAGCAAAGTTAACCCTTATATTCCAATGGGGTTTGACTTTTCCAAAGAGAATATCTGCGAGTGTACCATTGCTCATGAACTTGTACACCAGAAGTCTATGAACTCCCTCATCACAGAACCCAATCAACCGGACCAAATTTTTGTGGCATGTGTTCCCAATAGCGCTCAACTCATTCCTAAACTCCTTCTCTCGTTCTTGAGGCAACCTATCCAATCTTTTCACTGCAATAACGGTATTGGTCATTGAATTGAGGGTGCCTTTGTACACAATGCCAAAGGAACCCCTTCCTACTTCTTCATTAAACTCATTTGTTGCCTCCTTCAGTGCTTCGTATGAGAAAGAATGCATATTTGTCTCGACAAGACTTGAAACATGACGAGAAGTCTTTTTTGGCTTCAAGAGAATAATGGAAACAAAAGTGGCTACCAATAGAATAATAATGACAAGGGACCCAATAAGCGAGCCGATCAAAGCGGGTTGGACCCGATCTTTGTTTTTCCAAGAAGGATGACTAAAATTAGCTAGAGGTTGAATTCTAATCTTTAAGAGCGCTGTTGTTCCACCGTCACTTGCAGAGAATCTTCCGTTAGAAAGGGGCAATCTTTTCTTCCAACAATCATTTGCAGTGTTAGAGATAGCAACAGCACAATTGCAATCATTCAAGCAAGATATTTTACATTCATCCTGGGAATAATTTACCAACCTGTCATAGTCTCCAAGAGGCCAGTTCACACTTTGCAAAGGCTCTATGTCATATACGTCTTGTGGATTTTCTCGTGAAGGCACATCATCGACTCCACAACCAAAGGGCAAATCAGGTTGGCATCCTCCAAAATTGTCGTTTGGATCTACCAAGAAATATCCTTTTGGACACGTACATGTTGGCCTCTTGTTGTTGTCATCCCAAGAGCAGTAGCTATTGTAGCCGCACGAACCACTACCCATATCACTAAATATTGCAGTACAAATGTTATCAGGAACGTGCCCCGCAATTGACCAAACTTGATCTTCGTTGGATTCCTTGGGGTGGGAGTACAACGAGAAAACTCCATAAGAATCAAGCGTGGCCCTGTAATAATATCTTCTAACAGGAAGGCTTGAATCACTCAACCCAAGAGGTTTTTGATCTCCGCTCTTTGTCTTCACATAAACATATCCCGACGAATTGAAGATTAGTTGAGTGGCGGAGTCATTAGAACTCGTGCTAATACTAAAATACTTGTCGTAGTGGAATTCAGCCGGCCTCCCAATTTGACTTAAGGAGATATTTCCATTATCAAAATAAAGCTCAAACCTTCCCTTCGTGTAATTGAGTGATGACAACCGACAAGATAACTCACTGTTCAGATCCAAAGTTTGAGTGGGCAAGAGAGTGTCGGTGGGATTGTTGAAACTCTGCCACAAATGAGAATTGGAGGATACCAGAACGAAATTTCCGGTGTCAAGCATGGATGCATAGGACACATCATCTTGTGGTTCGATTACCCACAAAACTTGACCTTGGGGGTTCGTGAGTGAGAGACCCGTTGGTGTGAGCTGAAGCTTGGACCCTTGTGGTACTGGATCTGATATGTCTGCGTTCCAGACAATGGTCCTGTCAGGTATTTTGTCGAACCAGATGGCAAGCAAGAAGAGGTTTTTGCTTTTGTTATTGATCTGGTGAAATCCAAAAGCAAATTCTTTGGACGCCGAGAGCCATGAAGAGTTCCGATCATTGGCATAGAGCGTTGAACTCAAAGTGACGTTTCCAAAAACCAAATGAAGCGGAAGCAAGAGAAGGAGTGTGAAGATATTGGGGATAGCCATGAAACTAAGCGAGTGAGCTTTAGAATCAGAAGTTGAGAATAGAGAGGGAGGAAGCGTGCGTTCATGGGGCAATAAAAATGAGAGGAGGACGTACTTACTAAAATTAAAGGTGTGTTTGGTTTGAGAGACGGGTAGATAAGGGTGGGGAAATTATTATTTTGGATAAAAGAAATCCAAAATTTATTTTCTTATTTTTTTAAATTTTGGGTTTTCTCTCAAAATTTATTTTCTCATTCTTTTTAAATTTTGGATACCCACCCAAAATTTAAATTTTTTCAATCCAAAAAGGTAATTTACCTACACCATATTCCCTCCCACCTCTTCCCTCCCCCTCAAACCAAACACATCCTAAAAAACATATAGTACTATGTGAATGTCATTTGGAGACCACGTTGGGATTGGTTTTTATGATCTTCATGATGAATATAAGAAATGTCTCCACTAACCCTTCTATTTAATTTTCTCTACTTTTAATTAGATTAATTTTTAATGATTAAAATTTTTTATTATATTAAAAATGTTATCGTGACATTAAATATTAAATAATAATAATATGTTTACAGAATAAATTTTAACAATTAAAAATCAACTCAAGAATGAAGAAATTAAGTGGATAGAAAAATTACTGGAGACTTAATAATGTGAGACGTTGGCCCCACTATTTGATGATATGAGAGATGTGTTGGAAAAATTAAAACAAATGGCATGAATTAAAAGGAGAATAGCACAAAAAAGATATATGCCACTGTAACTAAGTTTGTACCCTTAATTTATCTTATAAAAATTATATTTTATATTTAAAATTAAGATTAAATTTTTAAATATATATTTTATATTAAAAATTGGAACGCGCATATATATATATATATTGATGATGGATAATGACTTGATTGTCAGCTTATCTCCTGGTTGATAAGGGGTATGTTTGGTTGAGCGATTGGATAAGTGACTTATTTTTACTTAGACTTATGGAATATGAAAATTGGAAAAAAGTCAGATTGGGCAAAATGATGAGTGTTTGGTTGAACGATTGGATAAGTAACTTAAAGTAACTTATGTAAAAAAAGCAATAAAAGAAAGCTTATTTAAAAATTGCTTAAAAGCAACCAAATATCCATTTATCCATGGGTGAACCAAACATGAAAACTTTTTTTCTAATTGACAGAGGGTATGTTTGGTTGAGCGATTGGATAAGTGACTTATTTTTGCTTAGACTTATGGAATCTGAAAATTGGAAAAAAGTAAGATTGGAAAAAAGTATGAGTGTTTGGTTGAGCGATTGGATAAGTAACTTTTAAGTAACTTATGTAAAAGTGAAAGATGTTTGGTTTGGCTTTTGCATAAGTAGCTTTTGTTTTATTTAAGAGAAAAATTTTGGAAAAAGTATGAAAAATGAAAAAATGAAGGACTAACTATGGAAAATGAATTCATTGACAACTTAATTACCAAATGGGACCTGAGAAGATATATTTGTTAAAGTGACATTCTTGGTGATAAATTGATCCAAACCATCGAATAGCGACAGTGTTACCACAAGGCACATACTCAAAAGTTTGGTGCTGCTAATCCATCTAGATAACAGTTATTTGCACACTATTCACTCACAAATCTTTCTTTTCTTCGGGGACATTAAATGGGTCCGATAATCTGGATCTTCCAACCTGTAGGAACCTTACCAAAAATTACACGACAAATAGCATAGGTTTCAAACGGCATAGCATTGTAACGGATCAAGTATGCCAATAGTAAACTAAATAATAAAATTACAATTAAAATACGAATAAATTACAAATTGTAGAAACTTAGTTTTTGATGAAGCTAAATATAACAGAAATAATAAAATCAAAGGTCCCGTACAATTTGGTCCCTGATCGTGTTACGCATATGATTCATTTGGGTTGAGCGAGTCCGAGCATCATTTGTCGACAATGGGTCTTGATCTTGAGTATTATCTAGATGAACAATATTATTCTCATTTTCTGCTTCCCTAAAGTCTAGATCCGTTTGGGAATTTCTTCTAATGAAATTATGTATAGCCATTGTGGCAACAACAATGCGAACTTGGGTTTCGAAGCTATACTTGCGCATATGTTGTAAGATTTCAAACCTATTTTTCCATACGCCAAAAGTTCGTTCTATTGTGCACCTCAAGCTTGAATGATAAAAATTGAAAGCCTCATTAGGGTTCCGAAACCCCCGGTGATTTCTGAATTCTGGGAGATGATAACGTTCACTTCTGTACGGACCAAGATAACCATCCGTTGTTGGGTAGCCGGAATCGACCAAATAATATTTTCCTGAAGGTGTTAAAATAATTGTAAATGTGAGTTTAAGTTAAACGTTAAATGTAGACAAAGAAACGTAATTGATTTGTACAAAAAATTACCTGGTGGTGGATGTGGGAAATTCATGGTTGGATCAGAGACAGCAGAGTGAAAAACACGAGCATCATGTGCTGAACCTTCCCATCCCGCTAACTGGAAGGTGAAGCACATATCCCAATCACAAACAGCCATAACATTCTGTGTGGGATATCCCTTTCTCCCGATAAACACATCTCGTCCCGGTCCAGTTATGACACATTTGATGTGAGTACCATCAATAGCTCCAATGGCATTCTTGAAATATGGGTAATATCGATTATCGGCTGCTATTTTAGGATGACATTGAGAGAATTCTGGATCGCACGGCCTAATAATTTCGGTTGCAAGCTTCAGGCAGGCCTTTAAAACCTTGTGTAGAAGCCTACTTACAATTTCGCCTGAATGTTTAAAAATTTCTTGTACTAGCCTATTTCCTATTCCGTGTCCAATAGTGAGCAAGAACATGGCAACCATCTCTTCAATGCCAGTATTCCTAGATTCTGTTAACCCATGCTCACACAACTTAATGCACAACCTATGAAAAACATCTTTTTCCATTCTAAACATTTGATGACATTGTGAACCTTCATTTGTCAACATTTCTTGTACCCAATAGTGGCCTGTTGATTGACTCGCTCTAGGCTGTCGTCTACACACATATGGCATTAAATATTGACAGAGCAACACGCATAAGTGTCCATGTAGTTGCAACTCAGCCTCAAAATTTGAGGCGTCATCACTTTCTTCTTCTTCCTCCATCCCCAGCAACCTATTATGGTTGGTACGATTTGTCATTACTGTACCTGTGATTATAGTGAAATTGTGGTGTGAGCAGGATGAATAAAAAACATAACATATAATATAAATACCATAAGGTTTGAAACCGTTCTACACGACGGGTCAATCAATCCGTTTTCAAAACAAGAAATAACATAGGTCATAAGTGCTACAACAACCATGTAGACATAAAATGCAACAACAACTATCTAGACATAAAATGCAACAACAACTACTCGTCATCTGAAATATGACGCAAATAAGCCATGAGGAACTCAGGGTCTTTCTTCAACGTCACAAACACATCCCGACGTGTCTTGCTTTCCAGCGCTCGCAAACACCGAACTCCAAAGGCTTTGTCTGCCTTCACCTCGTCAAGCTCGAGTATATAGTTCGTAACCTCAGTCATGCTATTTTCTTGAGGTGCCGTTAAAGCCGTTGCACGATCCACAGTCACATTAGCAATGGCACTGACGGCATCAGCTATTTGCTTTGCGGCCGGAATTTTCTGTTTTTTGCTTTTGCCTAGCCCTTCACCTCTCTTCCTTTTCTGTGCACTTCCGGATGCGCTAGGACCACTGCCTGAGGGCATTGCTGCTTCTAACCCAACGCTTGCCATTCCATCTGTCACTCCTGTACTAAACGCAGGGGCACCACCAAAATGCTCATCCTCGCTGTCCCCAGAGCCTTCTTGTTCATCCATCGTGGGTCTGTAACCGTCATCCTCATCTTCCTCATTTGTCTCCTCATTTGTCTCCTCATGTACGCGAGAGGATGAGAATCTGCGGTCTCCCATCGCCGAGCCATCTTTGAATATTATTCGTAACTCCCTTTCATTCCTTAGGCAAGCATACCTAAATTTCTTATATTCGGGATGCTCCTACATGCATACAAGTAACAAGAGTCTAAATGAATATTTAACTCAAGTACATACCAAACAGCGAACTCATTATACTTGTAAAGTGTGCACATAATATTTTTTACCTGTAATTTCTCCTTCCACCAGTCGCTTGATGCAATCACATTGTTCGTCACAGGGTCTCTACCCACACCGGTCTCTCTGATTAAACAATCCCATATCCTCAACTCTTTCTTTAAGATATCTAACCTATTTTTAAATTGTTTCTTCCCATACAGTTTCCCAGTCTTTTCAGTGAATGTGGAAATAATATTCTTCCATCCTGTTGGTGTAAATAACTGCCCTTTGCGTTCTTTTTGGTATATCTGGTCTACGCATGCGTTGATAAATATGTCTGTTGATTCTAAATCCCACACAGCTTTTGTCTCCATATTGCTATACCACAAAGGTCACACATAACACATAAGACAACCAAATTATTCGATATACAGTTTATTTAGTGCTTGTAGAATTTTGCTAATCCTCACTAATCTATACCCCCAACAAAGCATTCGTTATTTAACGTTATAGAATAAAGGAAGCAATATCATTTGACATGAGAAGGAAAAATATGAAAGTTAATGGATCAAATAATACCATGTCCTACGAGCAAAGCTCAAAATCAGATAAGTTTATCATTTCACTTTAACTAATTCAAGATGGAATATTCAATACCTTAACATGATTTACAACCATAATTTTGGTTTTTACCAAACACACACTTGGACTCAAATATCAACTCATATCCACCCCCTTTAAATGACAAGATGCGGAATCTCGCCTTAAAAAATTGGTACTGGTCACGGGTTAGTAATAATTTCCACAGGACCCATCAAGCTAGGTGGCTAAAGGTTTTAACTTTAATATTCAATTCAACTGGGGGAGTGGGTAATTAATTAAATTTATGTTCTTTGTTTTTCAGGGCACAAGTTGTGAGAAAAAAAAATGACACAACTTGATGTGTAACGTCTGTGAGTGAGTGAGTACAAATGTTGGGGAAGGGAAGGATCGTGAAGTTTCTGGAATGATAGAGAATGAACGCCTTGGACATATAATTACGTAAAACATGAGACATATAATGATTCTGTGCTTGACATATATATGCTTTTGCTTAATAACTGTATCGCAGAAACAAAAATAGTAGCAAAATATGTGTATTATTCAATGCACAACCTCATTATCCCAAGACAATGATCTGCCACCAATCCCTCCCTCCCTCCCTCCCTCCCTCCCTCTATATATATATATATATATAAAGCTTCCTTATTTTGAAGGTTTTGAAATCCTCCTGCCTTTTCTCTGTCCTTATTATAATTAATCATCAACCCATGAAAAGAAGCTTTAAAACAGGATAATGTTTTCTGATAAGCATACAGTTCTTTTCATCGGCTGCTATTTTCAATGTCATCCAGAATTAGTGTTAAAAGGAGGGCTCTCTGTTTTCGAAAGCAACTAAGCATACAGTTCAGAATTTCCAAATGGCGAAAGCAACTAGCTTCTCACACAATTCTTTTTACAAAGAATATAAACTGAATTCCCTCTGCTACCAACAGTTCTGCAGAATATCGCTCTTCCATTCTAAACAGAGGAAAACAAGCAAACACAACCATATATCGATGTACCCAGACCAGAGAAAAAAATGGAAGAACACAACCACAGAAACTCATCGTCAACCGAAGACAATGAAGCACACAACATTATCACACACACCGCAGAGCAAAGGGAACCGAAAAGCAGAGCAAAGGTGAAATCTCTTCAACATAGACAAAGGCAGAGATTTCAAACCTGACCAGCCTCACAATGCGCACAGATAACCACGAATGAGCAGATCTACCACCACACCACCTTCAACCGTATAATGCTAATCCGGATCGCGCCGCCGAAGCTCACCGGCTCCAACCGTTGCAGAAGCCTACTCACCCAAATCCGGTTTCAAACACACAGATCTGCCACCGTTTGGTGTCCACCGGCCTCGACCCAACTCCGTCGGACTCCAAGCCACCAACGTTTACCTCTAGCCCAATGGCCACTGAGACCGAACAGCGCTTCGCTCTTCCACCGCCGACCACAACCGGAAACGAAACACGGAGATGGAGAGAACAAGACCCACCACCCGCTCGATTCCCTGCCTGCCGAGAGTAGATCGTGACTGTGAGCAACTGAGGATGAAGCAAATCGCAAGAAGAAACAGCAAATGTCGAGTGAGCAAATGTCGAGTGAGAGGAGTGAGAGGAGACGAGAAGTGTAGGCGAGAGACAGGTAATAATTTGGTCGGAATATTAATGATAATAATTAGGGGAGAGACGAGAAGTAATAACGGCGCTTACCTACCCCACAACGGTCGAAAAAAAGCAACACTCTGATGCTTATTCGAAAATTACTTAAAAGCAACCTAACTGCTGTTTGTCCATCGCTGAACCAAACGAAAAAACTTCTAAATTTAAGTCAAAAGCTTACTTATTTAAGTTAAGCAAGCCACAAAAGTTGAAACAAACACACACAGAATCAACACCAAGACGATGTGACTTCTACAGATAAGCAACGTGGTGATCTCAGATCCGTGTCCAAACCCGGCAATTTTCTAAGATTCATATTTGTTATTGTTGAGTTGATTTTTTATTTTTTGACCCGATTGATACTTGGTAAAAGACTTGTTGTCGATTAATTATTGGGCTTCACTACTCCTCGCTTAATGCGTGGGAACCATAGTAATACCATCATACTGCGTAAGTTACTGAGTCGCCTTCAAAAAGAATTCTTTGATTTATAATATCAGTCATTTACAGAATAATTATTATGATATTTACTAATTTTACTTCTATAATTAATATTTAAAAATGTGATTTATTATATTTCTCTCTTCTTCAATACTTTATTTGATATAGGTAAAATTGAAAACGTTTTTAAATTTAATATATATTTAATGAGTTAACTATTATTTATTAATTATATCGTGAATTAGTTGCTCACAAGAACTTATACATTGAAGTATTGAACCGGAGTAAATACACTTTTTTGTGTGGTTATATTACTACTGCAGAAGGAACTTTTAACATATGTTTTTATGCCTTTTAGACAACCGTTTTCAGGGAAAAGTGTATGTAAGTGTCGTTGAAAGTTTTAAAATAGACAACTGTTTCAAAACAGTCATTGTATGTTTTGACTTATAACAATTGTTTTTACAAAAACAGTCGTTGCATCCCTCTTTTTAAAAAACAAAAAAAATCCTATACACAATTCGATTTTTGAGATAGAACTCGAGTTTTGGCCTAAGATGAACTTGAGTTAGTATTTGCACTCCCGCAAGTTTTATCTAAAGACTTGTTCAGAATCTTGCAATAGTTGAAGAACTCGAGTTTTAGATCAAAACTTGATTTTTTGAAAGAAATTTTCAACAAGCAACATTCAAACAAAATTTCAAACTTTTCGTTCCAGGAAGTAAACCCCAAATATAATTGCAATTCAATTTCCAAAAATGTTAACCAAACAAAATTAAATATAAAAAGGCAAGGAAAAAAACCTCAAATGTTTTGCAAACACTCTTAAACTCAGGGAAACACTTAATCTTCTGGGATGTTATTACAACCTCATTAACACCCAAGCAAATGTTGTTACTTTGCTCAAAGACTGGAAGTGCTAAAGATCCATGCACATCATACTTTTACGCATGGACTGAGCATGTTCTTGATTATTGGAGTGAAGCCGAGGAGGAGAGGGTTTGTGATAACGCTGACAGAAAGGAAGGTGAAGGTCGTGATTGAGTCAGAGAATAGGCTGGAGGTCGTGTTTGGGTTCATAGAGGGGCTAAATGATGTGATTAGAGGTTGGACTAAAGCTCAGAGGTAGATCTGAGAGGGAGAGGTGCAACTAAGAGAGGAGATATGATTGGGATTAAAACAGATCTAGGTCGTTGAAAGTGTAGACTTTCAATGACTGTTTTTCAAAAATAGTCATTGAAAATGACTTTCAACTATTGTTTTCAAAAAACAGTTGTTAAAGTAAGCCAAAGTTCTAAAAATGCCACCGTCTCCTTTTTAATTTCTGTTTTTTTAAAAACGAACATTAATTAGTGATATTAAAAGTACTTTTTATAATAATGTATAATAGGATGATATGCATTACACAGAGATAAAAGGTGTAACTTTCAGTGTCGACTATTAATGTCACTACTGAAAGTCGTTGCTGGAAGTTGATTTTCTTACAGTGAGAGATATCCAAACTTCCTCAACTTCAAGGTGAAGGAGTTTAAATGGAAAAATGTATACTGAGGGAGGATATCCAGTATGTTATTAAATTCTTGAATGATACAGTTAGCCATAATTTTTATAAAAAGCTAGACATAATTTTATGTGTAATTTGTTGATTATTTTTATTTTTCCAAAATACTTATTATTAATATTTTATTCCATATGTTCTATAATATAAGAGAAAGATTATTACATAGAAAATAATATGAAATGATATTAATATTTTTAAAAATAACAATATAGAAAAGATAACTAGAACAAAAAAGACAAAATCTGCATTAATATAATAAGTATTTTTTATTGTATTTTAAAATTATTTTATTGATTAATAAGATGAGTATTTTAATAAATTGATATGATATTTACGTTTTTTCCTTATAATATTTAAAAATTTGTCATATATATAGTTATATATATATATATATATATATATATATATATATATATTGGGGGAAAAGAATTTCTGCTTTTGTCAACGGAACATTTCATAGCATAAATTAAAATATATAGATACATAAATCCAACAAACATAGCATAACCACGTGTAAACTACCAACCGGAGACCATGCGTCCATGACAGAAACTTGTAGATGCAAGTCACGATATGACAAAAAAGCTACGGGAGAACACAAAATAGATTGCTGGGTAGAACAAACGGCAGATAGACTAACAACAACGAGAAGAAAATTCAAAGGATATTTTTAAAGTTACGATTTTTTTCCCAAGCTAGCTAACAAAACCATGACACACGTAATGACTAACAGACAAAAATGATAATCTACAATGACAACCAATACATTATGAACAGCATAGAAAGAAAAATCCATGATAAACATTCGTCGTTGACAAGAAAATCTGTCATTTTCTCCCAAAATCTCTATTCTGTTGCCACATAGCCCCTCATTCCTCTTATCTCAAACTCTGATTAAAATTCAACGTCTTGACCGGCTCAAAATTCAATACTCACTCCAGTTCTAATTATAAAATAGAGTTGTTTTTTTTTTAAGGGGCTAATTAAATTATTTTAAAATATTTTTATTTTTAATTTTTTCTCCAAACTAATTAGTTTGACTAATATATAATCTAAGGATACATAACATATGATATAATTAAATAACTTACTTAACTTCCTTAATCTCTTAAAAAATAGTCAATTTTATCTTATAATTAGGATCGTATGTAGTATATTTTGAAGTTTTATATCATAATGAGTTATGGGAGTAACTAAAGTAGCCCCCTTGAATTCTTAAAGCAAAGCTAACCCTTAAATTCCATATTAGTTTGGGTTGTATGAGAATATGAGGTTTGTAAAAATTCCATATCAGCCTGACCAAATTTCTGTAGCATGTTTTACCAATAGAACTACTCAACTCATTCTTCATCATTCCTTCTCTCGTTCTGAAAGGACCGATCCATTACATTTTTAGGTGACATCGTTAATTCTCACAGTTGTTCTGTTTCAACTCTCAGACACCCCCTTATATATCCAACACGTTGATCACGAATTTGTTATATTCCCATTGACTCATTCATTGTTTTCTCACTTTTACAGACAGAAAAATAGAAGTTGTTGATTCTATAGCATATATATGTATATACTGATGTTTTTTTTTTGGCCAAATATATTTACTGATGTTGATACTGAGATAATATATGGATAGAATCAACATCGAATAGGAAAGAATGTAAGATCCATGCTTCATATGATCATATCCTTAACTGATAATGTTAATTGCAGGGATTTTTGTCTTCATTACATGTGATTGAACATATAAAATAATTCATTCATACCTCCTTATTTCCATTCAGTACGGGACAACGCTAAACTGTTCCTCCAGAATGAAAATAAAACCTTTTTTTTTGTTTCTTATTTAAATTTTTATGAGAGTGGTTGCTGTGAATTTACATGAAACTCCAAATTAAACAATCTATATTTTCATAAATAACGTAGTTTTCTACAACATTAATAGATGATTATTTAAAATTTAGTAATATGTAGTATGTCTGATAAAAAAATCTTGAAATCTAATTACGCATAAAATTTGAAACTGAAGGAAAAAGGAAGTTACAGAAAAGAACACAAAAAGAAAAAGTTATAGCAAGCTCTAAATATGCAAGTGGTAATCCATCAGGTTTAATTTTCTAATCAAAATTTAGCTCATGGATTTTTTTTTCTAATAACAAAAATTATGTGGAAAAAATTTCAAAATTCTGTTAAACTGTCATTAATAATAAAAATCACACATGGCAAAATTTGCTTGGAAAATTGGATCTAATGGATATAAACAAATGGACATATGTTTTGTCCTATAAAAAATAAGAAAAGGAAATACAAAACAACAAACAACTAGCCATGTGTTGAATACAAGACTATTAATGTGGGTTGAATAAGGTGACAATTTGTTTGAAGTTGAAACGCCTGAGAATCGTCAAATCATAATTGAGCTGAAGGAAGAAGGGGATGGTGGATTTGGCACTTCAACAAGTCCTTCCAACATCTGCATTACAGTCTTCATGCTTGGCCTTGCTTCTTGCTTCTCTTGAATACACCAAATCGCTATCATCAGCCACTTCTTCAACCTCCCTATATCAGCCATGGCTTCCTTATCCTTCTCTATCAAAATATCTATTCTTCTTTCTACATAGCAATCATACGCCCAATCTATTAGCACTGCCTTTTCTTCCTCCCCTTCTTCCATATTCATCATCACATTTTTTCTGCAGCAAATTATCTCTAACAGCATCACCCCGTAGCTATAAACATCCACTTTAGCAGTCACAGGAACGGTCTTGAACCATTCTGGTGCCACATATCCTCTTGTTCCTCTTATCACTGTATTAGTTCGGCTTTGATTGAAAAATAACAACTTGGCCAACCCAAAGTCTGAGATTTTTGGTATGAAATGTCCATCTATCAATATATTCTGAGGCTTTATATCACAATGAATTATGGGAGCATCACACTCTTCATGTAAATAAAGCAATCCTCTTGCAATTCCTAAAGCAAAGTTAACCCTTAAATTCCAAATGGGTTTGAGTTCTCCAAAGAGGATATCTGCAAGAGTTCCATTGCTCATGAACTCATACACCAGAAGTCTATGAACTCCCTCATCACAAAAACCAATTAATCTCACCAAATTTTTGTGGCATGTTTTTCCAATGGCACTCAACTCTGTCCTGAACTCCTTCTCTCGTTCTTGAGCCAATCTATCCAACCTCTTCACTGCAACAACATTGTCATTATTAACTCCTGATTTAAGATTGCCTTTGTACACAGTACCAAATGAACCCCTTCCTAACTCTTCATTGAATCCAAATGTTGCCTCTTTTAATGCTTCATAAGTGAAAGAGTGCAAATTTACATCCAGAGCACTTGAAACTTGGACAGTCCGTTTTGGCCTAAAGAGGATAATCATAACTACAATGGCTACAAGCAAAGTGTTGATGACAAGGGAACCAATAAGAGAACCTAAAAGAGCTGGTTGTTTTTTCACAACATGGTGAAGATTGTTCCTTGTTGGCAAAATTCTAATTTTGATGAATGCCGTTTGAACACTACCTGCATTTCCTCTTCCATTAGAAAGTGGTAGTCTTTTCTTCCAACAAGTACCATGATTGTCAAAAATGGCAACAGCACAATTACAATCATACCAGCAAGTTGTTTGGCATTCATCTTGGGTATAATTGTACAATCTTTCATAATCTCCTAAAGGCCAGTCTACATTTTGCATAATCTTAAACTCGTACACCTCTTTCGGATTGGTTTTTGATTCTACGTCATCAGCCCCACAACCAAGTGAGGCATCAGGTTGGCATCCTCCAAACAAGTTGCTTGGATCAACTAGAGAGTACCCATCTAAGCATTTGCATGTTGGTCTCTGATTTTCCATTAAACAATAGCTATTATACCCGCAAGAACCACTACCCAAATCACTGAATACGTCATTGCAAATGTCATTTGGAACATACTCCACAATTGACCAAACTTGGTTGCTGACAGATCCCTTTGGGAAAGAATATAATGTAAAAAGTCCATAATAATCAAGTGTAGCCTTGTAATAAAATCTGTTAGCATCAAGAGTTGAGTCTGACAATCCAGACCCAAGGGGTTTATGATCTCCACCCCTTGTCTCTACATAAAGATGTGATGTATCAAAGACTAGCTGTAAAGCAGAGTCATTATCATTGGTGGCTGATGAACTCTTGTTGACACTAAAGTAATTAGTGTAACGAGATTCAGTTGGCCATCCTATCTGACTTAACAAGAGATTGCCGTTATCGAAATAAAGCTCAAAATTTCCCTTTGTGTAATTCGTTTGTGTCAAGCGAGAAGACAACTTACCGTTGAGAGGCAGAGTCTGGTTTGGCAACAGAGTATCAGTGGGATTGTCGAAACTTTGCCACAAGTAGGAAGACTTTGAGGATGCCAAAACAAAATTTCCAGTGTTCAACATAGATCCAGAGGACACATTTTCTTGTGATGTAGCAGTCCATATGGCTTCACCTTGAGGATTAGTGAGACTGAGACCGGTTTGTGTGAGCTGAACTCGCGATCCTGACGGTACTTCTGGATTTGACATGTTTGCATACCAGACAATGGTTTTGTCAGGTATGTTGTTGAACCAGATGGCAAGCAAAAAGAGGTTTGTGTTGTTGATTTGGCGAAATCCAAAAGCGAATTCGCCTGAAGGTGAGAGCCATGAAGGATTAGTTTGATCATTGGTGGAGAGTGTTGAGCCCAGAGTCACGTTTCCAAGAGCCAAATCAAGTGGAGCTAAGAGGAGGATGATGAAGAAGAAGATGTTGGGCGTAGCCATGAAAGCAAATGAGCTTTCGTGTTAGATATGTTGCGTTGGCGACTACACCTATATATAAAAGATATAAGGTATGTGTTGTTGAGAAAAAACAAACAGATGAGAAAGACCTCCATGACAGACAAGTGCAAGATTCCCCATAAAAAACACCGCTATTTAAAAATTTGGAAAAGGATTCATATAAGTCAATTTGAGCTCATCGTGGTTCAGTCTTTGGGAATTTTTTTTTTTCACGCATTTCTTGAATGAACTGCTTTATGGCACCTGGCAGGCAGCAAGATACTAATGAATACCAAAAGACCTAGGAATCATGATAAGGTTGTCTTTTGATAAAGCCAAGGAACAATTATCACGTGAGTCAAATTATGAATTACTAATACTGTAAATTGTTAGGTCTGCTGACCAACCATGTTTAACGTACAACACCAGTAATTGACTTATGTGCTGATTAACAGCAAATTAATTCATGGATGGGTAAAGATGACAAAAGTTCCATTGACTGAACCGTTAAGATCATTGGATGGCATGCCTTAACGCATGGGCTACAATATATTAATAATAACTACCATTACGCCCTCAAATCTCCAGACTCCAGGTATTAACCTTGCCCATGTTTGACTTGGTCGTATCTGCAACTAGCTTGGGTGACTAAGGAGGCCTATGTTGATCTTTTTGTCTTGGGTCAACAGGCCTGCCATTGCTGGGTTTTAAACATCTAAGGACTGCTCAAATTGTTGGGCCTCAATGCTCCACGAAACACTTTGGGGCCTAGATAGTTGAGCCCATAGTTCAGCGGCCAGGCCTGCAATCCCGAACTCATCCCCCCCCAAGGGAGCAATTCTCTGCTTAGTGTTGCCATGTTAAGTAGTTGATTGACTTGCTGTGTGTTTGGATTAACTTTTGAGAATAGCTTTTATGATTTACGAGGTAAGTGTGTGAGAAGAGTTTTGTCTCGGTTTAGGAAAATCTAAATTTGGGTAATTCCCAAACACTTAGTTGGTTCAGCTATGCCATTTTTTTATTTAAAATGTAATCACAATATGAGTTTTACACAGTAAATGATTCTTGTAAAAAATTTGCACACATGAAATAAGTTTATGGGCTAAGGTGCAAATCTCGCAACAAAGTTTTGGCAAAAGGGCATATAATAAAAGTATAGTAAACAGAGCAATTTTAAACTCAGTATTTATAATTTCCATTGCTGTCATGATGATCAATTGGTTACCCTCCTATTCCAAATAAAATTTCAATCAAATGATCTAGTTTTTTTAGGGAAAAAATTCAAGTAAACCGACTTAGGGTCTGTTTGGCAAAGTGGTTGCCATAGAT
The DNA here is from genome assembly GCA_963242795.1 of Inga leiocalycina. NCBI lineage: Eukaryota > Viridiplantae > Streptophyta > Magnoliopsida > Fabales > Fabaceae > Inga > Inga leiocalycina. Next base: position 6,304,820 of record OY725330.1, read on the forward strand.
TACCGCACATTTTGCTTAAAAAAAAGCCCATTGGACACTTTTGCACCGTTTGGCAAAGCTTTAACATCCACTGTGCTTATATCATAACCGCAGCTTTTTGTGAAGCACATTTGTGTTGCTTTTCCCTCCACTGCATTTCTAATATCTCTCTCTTCCATCAATGCTACAGAGGACCATTGGAAGCATTGAAGTTTTTGCTTACCAAACTCCTTGACCGTTGTTCACGCATGCAGAAGGCAATCTCTAAGCTGTGGTTTTCATTTGACTCTAAGCTTCCGCGGGTGCATGTCCGAGCACTCCATCCAGATCTTCGTGTGTGAAAAGCCGTTTAGATGTGTGCAGTGGTGATATGTGTGTTTTCATTACACTCATCACTGAGCTCATGGCTTGCCTTCGGTTGTTCAGTGTTTCCTCCTGATCTGAGGTTACGTCTTATCGGCGTCTCACGATGGTCGGCCAAGGTACTTGGTTGTGGTGAAATTTTTTGCTCAACTATGCTTGTCTTGTGGCAATCTATGTGACCGGAACTTAGGAGGTCCAGATCCGTGACTTAGGACAGAGAGCAGAGGTCGTCGGAGCTTCTGCAAATCACCGAAACAGTGTGAGGTGGCCATTTCTTGTCTCTTCATCTCCTCACCATGTCTCTGTCATATCTTCGTCCAGAATAGGCAACCAATGTCGGGTAAAAAAGCATAGACATAAGTATTTTTCTACCTTGCGATCAGTCTCTATTACGAAGCTCGCAAGCTCTTGCAATGATTCAGTGAAGATTTTCTGTTAATCCTTTGGTAAGATTCCGCTTTTATAGTTTCTAACTGTCTGCCCTGTTTTGAGGAAATTGAAAATCAGCCAAGTTTCATTTCTTTGTCTGGATTTTAGTTTTAATCAAATCAAGATGATGCTAGAGGAGTAGTGTGACTTGCTGTGTTCATTTAAAATGTTGTTATTAGGGACAAAAGGCCCGGTAATTAGGATTGGAAATCTTAGAGGATGCTAGTAATATCGATTAACAAAATATAAGCATTAAATTAATTCTGTAGTGCACGTACAAGTCTTGTTCAATTTTGACCTTGTGACCTGCGTGAGCTAGAAAGATGAGAAGTAAAGAAGATGACGGGATGTGGGATGGAAAAGGCGAGATGAAGGGATGATAGGGAGCAAGATGGCCACACAGAGAGAGAGAGAGAGATTTTGTGGATTGTGTTCGAAGTATAGTCATTGTGCACTTGAAATATAGTCATTGTTGTTCGAAGTACAATGTGGATTTTTTTTTTTTGTGTGTGTTGATTTGTTATGGCCGGAAAATGTGGATTTTGTGTAATACTCTGTTTTTTTTTTCAGTTGAGGACCCAAGTCTCTGTCGCACTCTTTGTTTCCCCTGATTGGTTCGCATCTGGTTGCCCTGTTTTCTAATTCGGTTGACGACCTGAATATAATTTTTTCCTGGCTCGTTTGGAATTTGTGACGTGATATTTCGATTAAGATTCCACAAATATATACTGATATTAAAATATGTTGCTCCACATTGATGTATACTGGTTCAATTGATCTCTCTTGTTTAATTTTATAAATATTTGATTTTCTGTTTCACTGCAACTGCAATTTTGTCTGGGCTGAAAGTTTGATGTTGAATGTTCACTTTTATGATGCACCAAAGGTGATAGCCTTTTTAGTTCTTTGTCTGTCTGATGATTTGGTGATTTCTTACCATGAATTCCTTAATATATACATTTTTCTAGTTTGTTGGTGCTGAATCTACATTTGATATTCAATTATCTACTTCTTTGAATTGATTTGGATTACCAACACAAGACTAGATGGCTTTGTAAAAGTATTTTTTTAATGCTGAAATGGTGTATTTAAAATTTATATACGAAAATATTTATCATTCACAACGTTGTTCAAATTTGATACTTTCATTGTTTGAAAATGACAATGGGAAAAATTAAACACCATTCTCTTTTTTTGAATAATTCTTTACTAAAGAAGTCCAACATGTATGCATGGTTTATGAAACGTAGACATTAAAAATTGTGCCACTAATTATAAATGATCAGCAATGAAATAATTGAATATATGTTTGTGTTAACTTCTGTATAGTTCACATACAAGTATGAATACGGACAAATGTAAAGCAACGTGAGATGTAAATACCACAGGGATTTTCATCCACGAATGCATTGATCAAATCTACAAGAAAGAACGTTAAGGATCTTCATTCACGAAGGACGGGTGGAAATACATTAGGTGTGCATTTAATGAGAAATCAGGACGATCATATGACAAGAAGCAACTTAAAAATAGGTTTGACTGCCTGAGGAAAGAATGGAAGACATGGGATAAGTTATTTTCGAGAAAGACTGGTATAGCTTTTAACTTAGTAAGGAATATGGTTATTGCAGAAGATGAGTGGTGGGAAACAAAAATTCAGGTGAAAATTTGTTGTTGTTGTTATAATAGAGGGCTAAATTTTTGTGTCATATGATTATTATTATTATTAATTATATTGTCATATTATTATATCCATACAAGAGAATGAAGAGTACGCAAAGTATAGGTGCAAAGGCCTTTAGTATGCCAAATAATTGGAGATTATATTTTAGGATGTTATGGCATAGGGTAGCAACATGCTCACACCGTCTTTTGCACAGCAAATGTCAATGGGTGATGATGAAGACGATGTCTACTGACCCACAATGGACCTAGAAGAAGGATCGGGAGATAATGAGGAAGATCGTGAATGTCCTGCTATAGAAGGTAGTGTGGGAGTGACTAGTTGTTCACCGTTTAACTTCCGCAAGCATACGGGTCGCAAGTAATAAAATGATGAGTAAAAATCGTCCCATGAGGACTACGATGAAAGTGAGCTAATGAATGCAATCAAGTGTTCAATTAGGTTGAATAGATTCATTTGAAATCAATTAAGTTGAGCCAAACATGTTGTTGTGTGGGAAAAAGAAGTTTCAAAAGATATTTTGATAAAAACTAAGGATTACTGAACAAAACTCTAATTCTTGTGAATTCAATCAATTATACCAAGCCTAGGATTGTTCATTCCCTTTGTATTTCATAAACTTAATTCCTTTCTTCTCCAAGAATACTTTCATGGGTTATATATATGTCAGTCTAAGGTTCACCAACAATTGGTTAAGCTCTCTCAAGTCATAACCAAATTTATATCCTCGTTTAACATGCACAATTTCTTGATACAATTAAGGGAAAATAATCATTAAGTAACCACCTTAATTTGACAATGCTAGATTAATAACTATATCTCTATGTTACTAACAAATCATCCATTTAGTTCTTAAACTTCAAGTCTAGCATAATTCTATCAAAGTTCTACAATTAAATTAACTCTCTCAAGCTTAATTTAATTGAATAAATTATCCACAGTGATGGCCAGTCACGAATATCAGAAAAACAAGGTATAATTAACATATATATGCCATTAGATACTAAAAGAGAGAAGGAATCAAGTTTAATCCATACAAAGGTTTAAAAACAATCCTAGAATGAAAACCTTAGTTACTCATGTTCAAAAACGAATCACAGATGTCAACTTTCAGTGCAGTCATATCAGAATTACAAAGGAGAAAGGGAATGAGTACAGAAAAACCAAGAGAAATGGAGTTGGAATTGGAATCTCTTTCAATCTTCAATCCCACTTGATTTCCTTGAGAAAACCCCTCTCCTTTGCTTGCAAATGCTCCTTAGCAGCCTCACAAAACCTCTGAATGTCGAACTCCCCCTTTTGTTTCAGCATTTTACTTTTTAAATGACCTAGAAACAAAACGCACAGCTGCTGTTTTCGCATTCTGGCTACAGTCAGAAAATGTTGTCTTACCTCTGTCTGTCGTCTAGCTGCAGCCCAAAACTTTCTGGAGGTCGTCTGTTTGCAGCCAGCCAATTTCTTGGCTACAGCCAAGCATTTGTCTTCAATTCTTCCATCTTTTTCCAATGATGCAATGGTGTTCTACTCTTTTTCCCAATTTCTTAATCCATGATTTGTGCTTCCAATGGCTCTTTGTGTATCTTAATTATGATCCTATCAACACAAGAAAGTCTATACAAAGCAAAGGGTGATGTATGATAACAAAATATTCACATTTAATCAAAGAATTATACCCTTTTTAACCAAACACTCATTAGACACATTTCCTTCACACTTCAATCCTCATATACCCATTAATCAATCAAAAAGTGTGATAAATTGAGTGTAAACGTGCCATTTTGATATGAATTTCACAAGGCTAACACACCCCCAAACTTAAACTTTTACTCGTCCTCGAGTAAAACAAGTTTAACAATGAAAGAGCTAGATTAAATAACCATTAACTTAGTACACAGGCATGATGATTTCCTCATTGGTTGCTTAAGATGTTATATTCAATAGGAACACAATGAAATATAAAGGAATGTAAGGTTTACAACTTAAAGCATCCTTCCTAACAATTTTCAAAATGTGTGTGTGTGAGGAGAGTTAAAGAACAAGTTTTCCTGTAATTGTCAAGATCAAATGTAGCAATTAAGCATGTATAAATCAACCTCGGTCTCAGGTCTTCATATACCTACATTCTCCTCTCTTTCCACTAATAAACAATTCCACTCTATTTCAAAATCAATGGGACTTTATAAGCTTGTGATTTGGCCACTGTTTAGGTTCATTGAAAGAATGGGAAAACAAAGAAGATTCAAATCTCTAGAGAATAATGACCATACACACTTCCTCTCTTTGTTTTACACATAATTCTCTCTCAAGAAACAAAACACTTATCCACATTTGTCCTCATCAGCTGCTCAAAGAATTATATAAAACAAGAAACTCCGAAAATATGCAAAGATGAACACCTTATAGATTTAAAATATGCTTTTCAAGGATTTCTAAGTGTGAGTGTGTGAACAGAGTTAACATGTATTCCTTTTGCACTTGTCAAAGTTATAAGCCACACGTCAAGTTATATACCTATATTCAAATGATCAATTACATCATTCTCTAATTTCTTTCCCTCTTTTTCTAATTTACTCCAATTGACTTAAAAATCAAAGGGACTTTTCGGCTTGTAACGGGGCTAGGGGTTAAGGTATTTAAAAGAAAAGGCAAAGGATACTCAACAATTACCTCAAGATAGATGATAATCACTCAAGGGGTTTCTTCCTTTTCTCATTAAACATACTCCCCCAAGCTTGAACCAAATTGATCTTTTCCAATTCAAGCCTTATTGTATATATATATTTTTTTGTTTCTTCTTCTTTTTCCCTTTTTTTTCATATTTTTGGCTTGATGTCTATACAATGTGAACCCTTTTTTTTTCTTTCTACGCTCCTTTTTCCAATCAAATAACACTCTACACATCACCACATTCCACACCCTAATCCTTATCATATATCTCAAAGCAAGGGAATCATGGTTTTTTACATTGGCTAAGGTAGGTAGATTTTAGGTTTTCAAAAAGAATTTTCTAATTGGTTTTCAATCAGGCTCAAAATAAGGGTTCAAAAGAGGAATCAAATCAATTAGGTAGGCTTGAAAGGTTCGATCGTATTTTATGAAGTGCCCTAATCATTTCTTCAAATCGTATGAAACAAATCAAAAGCTTTGCAGAAGTCAAAAAATTATTTTGCAATTAGCCGTTTGAAACAAAAGTATATAACCTAATTTGTCACAAATCCCTTCAACAAGAACTTCCAAAATACAGCCAACTCCAATAGTGCTTTCTTAGCTTAAAAATTCCTGAATAACATGCTTTATCTCTACAATGCATCCATCAATGCACATTAAACATAATTTCTTATCGAATATAAAAGATTGAGCAGGATTTTATAAGAGGTAATTGACATGATTTTTTTGTATACGGGTCAAATGGGGTGCAAATTTGTCAATTGTTATTGGTAGGCTTAAAAGGCACAAACACAATTAAAAGAATGCCTAAATCATTTTTCAGAAATGTGTTACTTCATTTACTCATTTCAAGAGAATCTAATGTAGGTTCTAAAGTCCTTCAAATAAGAAAGAATATACACACCAAATTGCTACCAAGGTTCTTATCAAAACAATTAAATCATTCCCTACTCCAGTGCAAAATTTTCATTCTAAAAATTGTAAGGAAATAATGCTTTAAGATATAAATCAAGCATTCAAGCATATTAACCATCATCATGTCCTATAAAACATAAAGTCCAAACATCCATTCTATCATTGGAACATGCACTTACTATCACAAATAATTAATCAACCTAGCACGACTTTCAAACCAAAGGATGAGAAATAGTCAAAGTTTATGCACTTGAAATTTTCGTCAAATAAATACACAAATCATCAAAACTGCCCCCAAATCTAAGATATGCAGTGTCCTCACTATCACAAATGAACATAGCAGCCATATACGATGTAGTAGCAAAAGAGAAGCATAAGAATGTCCACTACATAACAGTCATCACCAAAATAGATGGTTCTAAAAAACAGAAACATAGGACAAGTGCAAAACAAGCAAGAAAATTTAGACAAAAATTCCACGTCAGGTCTCAGAAACAAAAACAGACTACAACCTAGGACACAAACATCAAATGCAGCTAAACCATGTGAGTATCAGCCAGAAAATTCCCCTCCCCAGCTCCACCAGCAGCGGCATCATCATCCTCACCAGCATCTTGTGCAGCTTGCTGAGCTTGTTGAGCCATATACGCCTCTATTCTAATCAATCGAGCCTCTTGGTTGTGCAGAGTAGTGAGGCATTGGCCAACAGTGTCAGGTAGGTTCTGCATCATGGAGAAGAGGTCGTACATGGTCGGTTGAGGTTGAGAGGAGGAGGATGGCTCACCATGCTTAGGTAGTGAAGCCTAAACATCCATGTGTGTGTGCTCAAGTGGAGGTGGGGTGGGTAGAGGTTGGGTAGGTTTTGGCTTGATGTTGGTATACTGAAATTTTGGAACAAGTTTAAATGAAACATCCGTGGGGACTGCAGCAACTCCTTTGGCAATGTAAAAGGCTGATATCAGGTGTGGGAGCATGAGACCACAAGTCTGATCAAGAACGTGGTCTTGTAGAGATTTAAAAATCAGATGGCCAATATCCACTGGTTGCTTCTTCATAAGGAGAAATATGAAGAGGGCTTGATCCCATGTGATGCGACTGCAGTTAGACGAGGGCCAAAAATAATCTTTCCCAAAATGCATCCATATGCGGGCCTCCACTGATAACCGAGTGCGACTCAAGTACTTTTTGCGCCCAGTTGGGCATTACCATGAGATTTCCCCTTCAAAATCCAAAAGCTTAGAGATCTCATCTTCAGGAACCTCATCATCATTGTTTTTATAGTATTTGTATTTGCACTCCTCAATAAAGGGCAAATTCAAATACTGTCTAAAGGCATTGAGTGTAAAATCAATATCAACTCCACGAAGAGAGAATCTCCAAACCTTTCGTACATAAGCTTGAGCATAAAACTCATAGACTATTTGTAAATTGCCGTCTCTCTTGGTGTCCATGAGCTTCCCCATTTTGTACGTCTTTGTTGCAATGTCATAAAACTTGTATAAAACAACGTATGGGAATTCTCGCTCTTGCAAAAGAGGCCTGGGAACAATTTTCTCTTTTGCATTAGCAACAACCTTAGGGGTAACCTTATTAGCAACCTTTTTTATTGGCATTTTGTCTGCAGAGAAGAGGAAAAACAGCCTACCACAGCCAGCAAGCAGTTATTCATATAGAAAAGTAAGCATACAACCCCAATAAGGAGGCTAGAAACAAAATCATAAGAAAAGAAAGTCCTAATACTAAGGTAAGAGACCCTCCAAACTTGACATCTACATAATACCACACTGCCAGCAGAATTCCATCATAAGCCTATCCTTACTGCCTTTATAAGTCTCAACAGCATCAGGAAAACTGTGAACCCATCACCTATGTGACAATAATTCATCAATTTCAAGACTTACTATGTAACCGCTAATCCTCAAACCACATTCTAAATTCAAGCTTAATTCTAACAATCTTGAGAATTTGAGAGAACAACATTTTCAGAATCAAGAGAACATACGTGCAACTTGAAAAACATTCAGTATGTACTCAAGAGACACATTTTCAAATTGAAAAATGATCAAAATCTTGGTGAAAACGGAGATGGTCAAATGCAATTTTGAAACTTGCACTAAAAAAAGTAAGATAGGTTCTATGGGTTGCATTGGAAAATTGCAAACCAAATTGATGGTCAATTTACAAAGAGACATATGCATTAAGCCCATAATAATTACAAATTTCAGAATGCAAGAATGTTGATCAATTCTCAAGATGCTCAAGCATATACAGAGCAATTCAAGACTAGAAGCTCTCCTACCCTTCCACTTCAAAACTTACCCAAATAAGCAAATTCAATGCTTGCTAAACCTTTCCTCACAACTCATTAATTCCATCCTAAGGGAAACATGCTTCACCAGGTAATATTAACATAGAACCTTTTAAAGCCACTTAAACAAAATTTCTACCATAATCCAACTAGAATTAAACACAGACATGAAGAGCGGTAAGAGATATACCTCAAGGGGGCAACAACTGAAAATGGCAGAGAGAAATGGACAGAGACAGTCAAAACCAGAAGAGATCGCGATCTGAACTGGAAGGGAAGGATAAGGAGAAGCGACGGAGAGCAAAGGAGAGCGACAAGGATGATCGAATCAGCGTGGGGTGAAGCGACGGAGATGTTGGGAAATCTGTGATGGAGCTTCGGTTGGGTGTGGATCAATGGAGGAGGAGGAATAGTGGCGGATCTGTGAAAGAGGATCGGTGGGTGACGGTGAGCTTAAGGTCGGAGGTGACGAGAATGTGGGTAAGGATGGATGGTGAATGGTGGTGTGTGTGTGTGTGTTACGGTGAAGATTTAAAGAGAAAAATGTGAAGAGAAACTGGTGAACGATGGGTCAGTTGTAATAGTGAACGGTGGAGGTGTGTGGGTCGATGGAGGAGGCCGACGGCGGTGTAGACGGTGGTTGAGATAAAGGGAATGGTGGACGTTCCACTTAGGGTTCATAAGGGAAAGGGGAGCAGCGTCGGGTATGGGATAGAGAAAGAAAAAAAACAGAGGCGAGAAAGGAAGAGAAGGAAATAGGGTGCACAAATTTTTTTTATTTTTATTAATCAGGTTCTGGCTACAACCCATAATTCATTGGCTGCGGCACAGAACTCTCGGCCCTGAACGTGGCTGCAGCCAGAAATGTCCTGCCTACAACCCAGACCTACTAACACCCTTTTTTTTAATCAGATTTAGGCCATAGCCAAAAATTTCTGGGTTGAGGCCTAAAACTCTCGTCCTTCTCTTTGGTTGCAGCCAAGAATTTATTGGCTGCAGCACATAACTTTCTGAGCTAATTTTTGGCTGCAACCAAGAATTTCTTGGCTGCAGCTTAGAACTTTCTGAGCTCTATTTGGTTGCAGCAAAAAATGTGTTGGTTGCGGCCAAAATTTTCCCCCCAACTGCATCAGATATCATTCCTGCGTCATACCATATACACAGAATTTTCACCCGATGATCATAGTCACATAACACCACCACTCAATCACTTGCACCAAAAATTCCTCTTAAGTCACATACAATCATCAACATCAATAACTTACACAATTGAAAATACACTTTCACAAGATCAAAGTGCACCCAACAATTCATGAACTCACTTTACATCTATAATTGATAGGATTAGGCCAATCCAATACACAAATCAAAAGCTAATTCATTCCACAAACATGAATACACCTAAATCAGAAGTGAAAATGCATTGGTAACAATAGTTATCAAATCAAGTCATGCTCATCAAATATTAGGCTCAGGAAAATCATGAGAATGAAGGAACTTCCTTGCAAAATGCCTATCCAACACCAAAATTCTCCACTTTTCCCTTGTACCAAGCTTTCTTCTTCCTTTCTCTATTAGGGGTTCCTCTCCTACCTATGAAAGCAAAAGACCAAACATAAATCTACCAAAAACATATCAAAACCAAAGAAAGTAAAGAAATTAAGTTAAGAACTTGGGTTGCCTCCCAAGAAGTGCTTAGTTTATAATCTTTAGCCCGACTCTTCTGGTTGATCACTATTCATTAGATAAGTGGATAGTGGACACAAGCCTATCCACATCTCCTCCCCAATAATGCTTTAATCGTTGACCATTGACTTTGAATTTGTCACCATCGTGGCCTTCCAGCTCCACAACACCCTTGTCAAAGACTTGAACTACAGTGAAAGGTCTAGACCATCTAGACTTCAACTTTCCCGGAAAAATCTTCAACTTAGAATTGTATAGAAGTACTCGTTGACCTAGCTCGAAAGACTTAGAGACAATTTTCTTGTCATGCCACCGCTTGGTTTTCTCCTTGTAAAGCTTTGAGCCCTCATAAGCATTCTTTAAGTTCATTAAGTTGCAAAAGCCGCTTGTTACCCACTTCTTTCTCATCAAAATTCAACTGTTTAATAGCCCAATAGGCATTGTGTTCCAACTTCATAGGAAGATGACAAGCTTTTCCAAAAACCAATCGGTAGGGAGACATACCAATAGGTGTCTTATAGGCGGTACGATAGGCCCATAGTGCATCATCTAACTTCATGGACCAATCCTTTCGAGTGATACCCACAATTTTCTCGAGGATTTTCTTGATTTCTCTATTGAAAATTTTAGCTTGACCATTTGTTTAAGGATGATAGGCTAAAGACACCTTGTGTTTAACTCCATATTTCATCAAAAGAGTTTTAAATTAATGGTTGCAAAAGTGAGTGCCGCCATCACTTATAACAGCCCGTGGAGCACCAAAGCGAGTGAAAATGTGCTTTTTCATGAATTTGACCACTACTTTAGCATCGTTTGTTGGAGAAGCAATGGCCTCAACCCATTTAGACACATAATCCACTGCTATAAGGATGTATTGATTGTTGAAAGGCTTGGGAAACAATATGATAATTCTCCATATTTTATACATTTAAAGAATATTTTGAAGATAATTGGAGAGTTATCGATGCAATTTTAGAAGATTCAATGAGATTTTATTATGAAAAGATCAAATCAAAGTGGTGAATTATTTGTGGGATTTAGATTGTAAATATTCAGGATAAAATAATTAATTTTAATAAGATAAAGTATCTATAAAAAAGAAAAGAAAAGAAAAGAATTTAGTTGTTTTATTTTATCTTATTTTATTTTATGTGTTTTCATTTTGACTTTATTTAATGAGACCATTAGGAGCATGTACATTTGGGCTTGGACTTCTAATTCTAACTTAAGATATGAATAAGAGGATCAATGTGAAAGTGGGCCAAGGAGCTATATGGACTAGAGAAGATGAGAACCCAAACGAGAGGAGGGCAGCGAAAAAAAAAAAAGGAACTGGAAACCTAAAGAAAGAGGAAGTCACGCACAGAAGAAAAGAAAAAAAGACAGCCGCAATGATTGAAATATCATCATCTATTGACTGAACAAGAAGGAGAAGGAACAGCCGCACAGTGGAAGAAGAAAAATAAAAAGGATTTCCTTTCATTCTCTTGGAGAGCAATAGAGGGCCGCACAGAAAGAAAGAAACGAGAATCAGCGAAGAGCAAAGAAAAGACGCAGCCGCACAGTGAGGGTGGGATCAGCATCATCTGTCGAGAACCAGCAGGAAAAAGAGCGGAGAAGCAGAGCAGCAGCTGGAATTCATCTTCATCATCTATTGAAAGCAAAGAAGCGATGAGCTACAGAAAAGAAGATAGAGCAGGCGACTGGGAGCAGGGGAGAGTATTGCAGATCGGTCATCATCAGCAACATTGTAGCTAATCTCTTCTTTTCTCTACTGTTGTTCCAGATTGTGAGAGGCAGGGGAGTCACGTTTTGACTGTTCTATTTGTAATTTGTTTGCATCTCTAATCTTATTCTCCACTCTCATGAATTCGAACTTTGAATTTGGTTTGGTTGTGATGTTGATTAAAGCATGTGTGGCTAATTATTTTTGAACCTAGATAGTTATGAACTAATTTAAGAATTTGAGCATGTATGAATCATTTAATTGTGTTTAGTGTTAATTTTTGTTTACTTAATTTTGTATTATTTTATCTACTTAGTGCTTGATCACCATTAAGTGTGAATTTGGGGAATTTAGTTTAACCTTGGAAGAGGGATCTTAATTGGACCATAGGATTAAGTAATGTGGGATTAGAATTTATTCTAATTTGTAAATAGGATAGGAATATACCTATTAGACCCATATAATAATATTAGAGTGAATTTGGACATTTATTGCCTCTTGAGTAAATTAGTTAGGGATAACAATTTTTAACTTGAGAGAGGAGTATAAGTGATTGGAAGATACTTATATTCATTTAAACTATAGATTAACAAATTAACATTAAGTACTTTTAATTAGGTAAATACATGCTCTAAAACTTAAAGAAGGGATTAGTCACTCTAGTTTGTTTTTATCAATTGAAATCTTAAAATCATTAGATTTGTTTCTTTTGCATTTGTTTAAATTGTCTTTCAATCTCTTCCTTTGATTTGCTTAACTTAAATGAAAATGGGGATTTTCATGCCTAATTATCTATTACCTTGAATATCTGTGGGATGACTTTGATTTACTACTATACTATTCCAATGACCCGTACATTTACAATACGTATTTAAAATTTAGTAGCATCAAGTTTTTGGCGTCATTGTCGGATTCAAAGCAATTGGTGATTTAAGCAGGCATTGCCCAACAACGAAAAGTATAATAACTAGTTAACTACGTACCGACAACAAACCATGCATGCTCGTGAATAAAACAAACGATGAATTGTAATAATGATGACGACCATTATGAAAAACACGGAAAGAAAGAAAAAAAACCTATGATGAGTTGATGACTACTATGATGATCAATTGTTATGTCTTCCATAGGACTCCTATTTCCATAGCTGCGATCCTCAAACTGTTGAGAAGAAGGACGAAGGTGTTGGAGGACTGGGAACTTCAATAAGGCCTTCCAACATTTGCATCACTGTCCTCATGCTTGGCCTTGTTTCAGGATTCTCTTGAATGCACCATATTGCTATCATTACCCACTTCTTCAATCTCTTCATGTCAGCAATGGCCTCCTTATCATTCTCTACCAGATTCTCTATTCTTCCCTCCATATAGCAATCATAAACCCAATCTATTAGTATTGCCTCACCTTCCTCCACTTCATCCAAATCCATCTCCAAGCTTCTCCTGCAACAAATTATCTCCAGCAGCATCACGCCATAGCTATACACATCCACCTTAGCCGTCACTGGAACATTCTTGAACCATTCCGGTGCCACATATCCTCTTGTTCCTCTTATCATTGTATGGGTTTTGCTCTTGTTAGAATATAACAACTTAGCCAACCCAAAATCTGAGATTTTTGGCATGAAATTCTCATCTATGAGAATGTTTTGGGGTTTGATATCACAATGAATGACGGGAGTCTCACACTCCTCATGTAAGTAAAGTAGCCCTCTTGCAATTCCTAAAGCTAAGCTCACCCTTAAGTTCCATACAGGCTTGGGTTGCTTGAAAAGGATGTCAGCAAGTGAACCATTGCTCATGAACTCATACACCAGAAGTCTATGAATTTCCTCGTCACAGAACCCAATCAGCCTGACCAAATTTCTATGGCATGTTCTTCCAATAGCACTCAACTCATTCCTAAATTCCGTCTCACGTTCTCGAGCTATTCTGTCCAATCTCTTTACCGCAATAACAGCATTGGTTATTGAGTTGAGGGTGCCTTTGTACACAATGCCAAATGAACCCCTTCCTACTTCTTCACTGAACCCATGTGTTGCCTCCTTCAGTTCTTCATATGTGAAAGAGTGCATATTTGTTTCAACAAAGCTTGAAACTTTTTTAACAACCTTTTTGGGCTTCAAGAGAATAATTGACACAACTGTGGCTACCAATAGAGTAATAATAACAAGGGAGCCAATTAGCGACCCTAATAGGGCAAGTTGGACCCGGTCTTGATTAGAAGGATTGGGATTATTGCCCCCTGGTTGATCAATTCTTTTTTTGAAGAATCCTGTTGTGAAACCCTGCTTTTCATCACCATATCTTCCATTAGAAAGGGGCAATCTTTTCTTCCAACATTCCCTTAGTGTGTTAGAGATAACTACTGCACAATTACAATCATGCAAGCAAGAATTTTTACATTCTTCCTCGCTATAATTGACCAACTTTTCATAATCTCCAGAAGGCCAATTCACATTTGGCAAAGGCTCCACATCATATACCTCATGAGCTCCACAACCAAGGGGAGAATCAGGATTGCATCCTCCAAATCCATCGTTTGGATCTACCAAAGAATATCCTCCTGGACACTTACATGTCGGCCTCTTGTTGTAGTCATCCCAGGAGCAATAGCTATTGTAGCCACAAGAACCACTACCCTTATCACTAGGTGGTGCTTGGCAAATGTCTGAAGGGACATTGGTCACGACTGACCAAACTTGATTGATAGATTCCCTTTTTGGATGAGAATATAACGTAAAAACTCCATAATAATCAAGTGTAGCCCTATAATAAGTGCTATTAACATCAAGATTTGGAACGGACCATCCAGACCCAAGGGGTTTATGATCTCCACCCCTTGTCTCTAAATAAAGATTTGATGTATCAAAGCCTAGCTGTAAAGCAGAGTCATTATCATTGGTGGCTGATGAACTCTTGTTGACACTAAAGTAATTAGTGTAACGAGATTCAGTTGGCCATCCTATCTGACTTAACAACAGATTGCCGTTATCGAAATAAAGCTCAAACCTTCCCTTTGAGTAATTCATTTGTGTCAAGCGAGAAGACAACTTAACGTTGAGAGGCAGAGTTTGGTTTGGCAACAGAGTATCAGTGGGATAGTTGAAACTTTGCCACAAATAAGAAGAATTGGAGGATGCCAGAACAAAATTTCCAGTGTTCAACATAGATCCAGAGGACACATTTTCCTGTGATATAGCAGTCCATATGGCTTCGCCTTGAGGATTAGTGAGACTGAGACCTGTAGGTGTGAGCTGAACTCGCGACCCTGACAGTACTTCTGGATTTGGCATGTTTGCATACCAGACAATGGTTTTGTCAGGTATGTTGTTGAACCAGATGGCAAGCAAAAAGAGGTTTGTGTTGTTGATTTGGCGAAATCCAAAAGCGAATTCGCCTGAAGGTGAGAGCCATGAAGGATTAGTTTGATCATTGGTGGAGAGTGTTGAGCCCAGAGTCAAGTTTCCAAGAGCCAAATCAAGTGGAGCTAAGAGGAGGAGGATGAAGAAGAAGAAGATGTTGGGCGTAGCCATGAAAGCAAGTGAGCTTTCGTGTTAGATATGTTGCGTTGGCGACTACACCTATATATAAAAGATATAAGGTGTGCGTTGTTGAGAAAAAACAAACAGATGATAAAGACCTCCATGACAGACAAGGCAAAACTCCCCACAAAAAACACCAGTATTTAAAAAGTTGGAAAAGGATTCATATAAGTCAATTTGAGCTCATCGTGGTTGACAGTCTTTGGGAATTTTTTTTCCCCCATTTCTTGAATGAACTGATTTATAACACCTGGCTGGCGGCAAGATACTAATGAAGACCAAAAGACCTAGGAATCATGAGGAAGTTAAGGTTGGGTTTTGATAGCGCCTAGGAACAATTTCAGAGTACCTATATTTTGTAGTTTGACACGCCAATTCATGGACCCTTCGGGAGCCACGTGAGTCAAATTATGAATTATTAATACTGTAAATTGTTAGGTCTGCTGAACTACCAAGTTTGACGTAAATACAAGTAATTGACTTATGTGCTAATTACCAGTCAATTAATTTATGGATGGGTAAAAGATGACAAAAGTTCCATTGACTGAACCACTAAGATCATTTGATGGCATACGTTAACGCATCTGCTACAATATACTAATAATAACTACAATTACGCCCTCAAATCTCTAGACTCCAGCTATTAACCTTGCCCATGTTTGACTTGGTCGTATCTGCGAAACTAGCTCGGGTGACTAAGGAGGCCTATGATGATCTTTTTGTCTTTGGTCAACAGACCTGCCATTAGTTGGTTTTAAACATCTGAGGAATGCTCAAATTGTTGGGCCTCAATGCTCTAGGAAATAGTTCGGAGCCCATGAGTTCAGCGGCAAGGCCTCAATGCTTAGTGTTGCCATGTTAGGCGGTTGGTTGACTTGGTTCAGCTATGCCATTTTTTATTTAAAATGTAATCACTGTATAAGTTTTACGCAGAGCATTGATTATAAGTAAATGATTCTTGTAAAAAATTTGCACGCATGAAATAAGTCTATGGGCTAAGGTGCAAATCTGACAACAAAGTTTGGCAAAAGGGTATCTAACAAGAGTATAGCAGACAAGCTAAATTTAAACTTCTTCATTACCGTCATGATGATTAATTGGTTATTCTTCTAATCCAAATAAAAATTCAAGTAAATCGATTTAATGTGTGTTTGGATTAATTTTTATAAAATAATTTTTGTGATTTATAATATAAATGTATATAAGGTGTTTTGTCTTAGCTTATAGAAATAAACTTTTGCAACAACGGTTTCACGATTTCCCAAACACACACTTAGATATACAGACATAGCCTTCTCAGTAATAGTATGGTTTAGATTAATTGCTCGTTTCACCAATTAATTGGTACCGCCTCACAATCTTTGTGACATTTGCCTTCAAAATTTATTCATTCAGATTCTATTCTTGCCTTTGCACTACAAAACTGAAGGGGGGGAAAAAGAATTGTCATTCTTGAATTGAATTGATTTTTTTTTTCCCGAAATTGAATTGAATTGAATTGAATACACACACATCGTATAACTGCATGATGCAGAAAATCCTACCATTCCCTAGCATCTAACATAATTCACAGAAGGAGAAATCAGGACCACGTGGGCATTAATTAATCACATTAGCTGACCAATAGGTGCTGTCCATTTGTACAAGACGCCACTTCCCTTCTCGCCACCTTCTCCTTTCGCTTCCCAGTTTCCGACGACGACCGCTTCGCCCTCACTCTCACTGGCTCCGGTTCACCCGAGTTCACCCTCAGCGGAAAATTAACAAGAGCTCGCGAGCCCCGCATCCTGTAGGCGGCTCGGTCGTATGCCAGAGCCGCGTCCTCCGCCGTCTCAAATGTCCCCAGCCATACCCGAGCCCCATTCTTAGCCGGGTCCCGGATCTCCGCCGCGAACTTCCCCCACGGCCGTTGACGCACTCCTCGGTAATGCCTTGCCTTCTCCTTCTCCTTCACCTTCTCTTGCGGTGCAGCCGCCGACTGTCCTACATACGGCTCCGGTTTCACCGTTATGGTGGACGGCAAAGCCGAGCGGACGGTCTCCGGTGACGTGAAGTTCTCGGTTGGGGCCCATCCGACTTGGAGTGTATCCCGTAATATACCGCAGAGCAGCATGTCTTCGGGGTCATGCTGTGTGAGAGGCAATTCTCCCCAATGATCCAATCTATTGAAACCGGGGCTCCGAGAGTAAAGAGGGTTTTTACTGCAAGTGGCGTCGGATTCACCGAGCAAGTGACGGCTAATGGAATCCAAAAGGGCTAAATTGGAGTCGTAGCTGGTGGGCCCGGACATGGCGTTTTGGATTTGCATTTAGATTGAGAGTAATGAATGGTATATTATGAAGATGGAAGTTAGTAAGCGAATAGAATTGAAGATGCGATCGATGAGGGTTGGGATATAAATGGGTATATATATAGGAGAAGAAGCTAGTGGGGTTTGAATTGAATGATGTTTTTGGAGGCTTTTGCTTTTGGACATTGCGTTGAATTTCCCAAACTGGTTGACGACGTCGTTGAAGATTATTATAAGGAGTTCAATTTCCGGGAAGCCTCTTAGCCTCACGTGTGGAAATGATTGAGGCATCTATATATTGATTAGTATTATCCATCTGTGGCACCCCATAAATCCAATCCTTTTTTTTTTTTTTTGTTCAAAAATAAATCCAATCCTTGCAAAACCCCAAAAACAGATTAATTATTTATTAAGTAATTATTGACAACATAAATTCTCTCATCCCTTTTTGTTCTTCACGTGATCTCTTTTCTTGACACTTTATTCAATAAAGTAATTAAACACCCCCACCCCCTTTTGTATTGATCTCTTTCTTCATGTGGCTTTATTGCCCCTTCCCTCTTGAAGTGCATATATATATACACATACACTAAAATAAAATATTTTTATATTTATGTTTCCTAAATAAAAAATTATATATAAATAATAATTTATTTATTTGAGGGTGTTACAATCCTCAACATCATTTGTGTCCTTGTCTTCATCAATTATGCTCCGCGGCTCCTATCACCAACATTTTAGTTCGTGAAAGATTAATCCTTAGAGGAAAATTATATGGAAAAGAAGATAATACTCTTGTCTATCTTAGATTTCAAACTATTTGCTGAAATATGTATTGACTTTTTTAAATTATTTTTAAATTAACTGCATTGTAAAACCTCTAGTCCTTAATCTAGTTGATATAGTTTATCGCACTCTAAATTAGATCTTATATTAAAAATTAAATGAAATACATTCTCAATGAAAATTTCATGAATGAGTGCAATTAATAGAAAATAAATTATGAATTTGAGAGAGATAATGGATTGAGGTATTACATTTATTATCAAAATAAATTCCTCAACTGGTTTATAAATTTAGGATGGAGAGAATATAGTACTTTGCAACTCATGATTGGGCAAAAAAAAAAGGCAACTCATGATTAATAATTGTATTTAAGTTAACTATATCAATAAATGAAAACTAGTCTTTGCAGTTGAGCTTTGTATTTTTCAAAGATTTTAAGTAGAAAGGCATTTTGTTTAGATTAGAAAATCATATTGATATCCTTAACTGGTGCTTTCAATTTTGGGAAGAAATATAATTTATATCTTGCTACAAGGTCCCTAATCATAATTTTTCTTTTCATTTTTGTATTGCATACTTGGAGAAAGATATATTATTCTCTGTACTTTCTTTCCCATTCGCTTCATGTAATAATTTGATTAAATTTAAATGGTTTACATTTAATATTTGTAAGCTGTTATTCAAATATTAAATTATAAGAACTAATAAATCAATGAAAAATGCTAAAATTTAACATCAAACAGAGCTATTAATTATATAGCGGATGTCCTGTTATAAAAGTATTTTATATAGGGCTTTATTAGTCATTTCTCTTATTTTTAATATAAGACATATTTATTTAATTTTGATGAAATAAAAAAATAAATAAATCATTTAATTATAACATGTGATATAATCTCTTTAAAATACGTATATGTAACATTAGATTATATATTAATTCATAAATTAATCCAATTGGTTTGAAAAAAAATGATATATCAGATACAATGATAAAAGATTTTACATTTAGAACCAAAATTCTCTACCAAACTATGTCCTACATATAGAATCAAATAATTATATAGCATATGTGATGATCATCACATCCATGGGAGTGGGGGAAAATACCAGCAATTTTAAATTAACAAGTGTCTATTTGTATCACTCCCGCAGATTAATTACACAATTCAAAACTAGTCAAGTAGTCATATCCTTCTAAAATGATTTCTTATGGAACAAATTTAAATTACCAAACATAGGTCTATGATTAGGTTGAAGACGTGAAAAGGCTGAAACTTCCAATTTCTAGGAAAATTAAAAGATCCAGAGTTTTTACGATCATCTTGTATTTTACCTTTGGTGAACGAGAAAAGTAGTAAACATTTAATCCCACCTAACATGATTCGTTCATTCTAGCTTTACACACCTGTACGTGCCTGTGTGAAATGAAGATATGCTTCAATCTTCTTCATGTGTCTTCTTCCACAGTACAATTCAAGACCTTGCAATTCAAAAAGACTGCTTCAAAAGATATTTAAATTTGACACTCATCTTGCCAAATATTCTAAACAAACTATTTCCTTTGTGTATAAAAAATTAAGCGCGGTGATATATTTAATTAATATTAGGGTCTAATTCTTGAACAAATAAATTAAGAATCTTTCACCCCCAAAATGTACTACAGGATTCCCAAGTAATACGTAAATAAATTTTTGCTAATGGTTACTTGAATACGAGGATATTTATAATTATATACTACTATCTCTGATTGATTTTTTCGGAGAGATTAAAGAAGTTAAATAAATTATTTAATCATATCATATGTTATGTATGATTAAATTATATATCATTTTATGAGTCCAATAAATTAATTTGAAGAAAAAACTATAAATATAAATATTTAAATATAATTTAATTAGTTTTTTTAATATTTAAAAAACAATTGGGTCATATATTTATGATCCGAGGAAGTATATGATTGGCATTATGCAAGACTTTTTTTTTCCTTTCTTTTGCCAATAGCATCATGCAAGACCTGGACAAATGGTTTCGGGACAAAATAATAGCACGTCATCTTTCTCTGTAAGGATAAACTAGGGAAAATTTCATTCAACCTTAAGGAGATGTGACATAATTTGAGTTAACCTCCAAAATTTTCTAAAACTTCACTACATCCTAAGGGTGACAGTGAAATTAAGTTTTGTGAGTAAAAAAACAACGATGTCTTTCTTTTATTTTTTTTTCAGGAGAGTGTTTATAAGACAAATACGAAAATTCATAAGATAAATAATGTATATACAAGATAAATAAAGACTTTTATAAGATAAGTAAAGTGATTTAAAAGAAATTAAAGAATTAAAAACACTTTAGACATATACAAGACAAATAGGAAAATTCACAAGATAAATATGGACATTTACAAGATAAATAAAAGAAGATATCATCATCTTTTCACTCCAAAACTTAATTTTAATTTGATTTAAAAGGGTGCATTGAAGTTTCAAAAAATTTTGGGGTTAACTGAAATTATATCACATCTTCAAGGCAAATGAGATTCTCCCTATGAACTAATCCAATTTTTTATGGATAATTGTAGACTCAATAAAGAGTTGTTTTTGCCAGCAATTAGATAAAATAAGATGGTTTTATTTGACCGATATGAGGCAAAAACTACAAAGATTGAATGAAATTGATGTTTGACAAATTGAACGAATAAAATTCCCCATCTTTGGAGGTTTCATCCAGGGCCCACCTGATAGTGGGATAATAGGACTCGTAAATCGTAATATTTAACAACGAACAACTTGAAGGCAAAGCGGTATAATTTTTATAATCAATGAGATATAATTTCAACTTGGTTGAGTCGATGGAGAGATTTACGAACACGTAACTGGACCTTCCAAGGTGAGAAAGGTTCAGTCAGACTTTCTGAAAGTTCCATTCAACACCTTCAATTCGTTGCATATAACTTATTAATGTTACTTCATTTCAGATTTACAACTCAGTATATTAAAAAAATCTTAAATCTCGCTAGGTGATTCTGTCATAGAACTTAACAACTTTTCATCTTGATCTATATTATAAAAATATATCATATCAAAACAAAATCAACACAATAATAAATGAAGTATGCATATAACTGTACATTCATATAAAAAAATTCAATAAATAATTGTGACTTATAAATAGGAGTAAACTAAACATTTTCTCTATCCTATAGATAAGATTAGAGAGAAATATAAGTTAAACAACTAATTGATAAAAATTAAGAAAATTAGTTGAGTTAATTTTATAAAAAAAAAATATATGTTGGTATCTCTAAACTACCCATTTAGTTATTTGCAGTGGAAACTATATCTTCATGAAAAATCTCTTATTAATATGTGTGTAAATGTGTAATCAATAAAAATAGTTTAGACCCATAAAAAAAAGGACAACTGAGGAAAAAAATTATAAATTTGTAAAACAAAATCAACTTAGATCTTTCATTTTTTCCTGGACTAGATCTTACAAATTATCAATTTAATACTAAGGAAAACTCATTAATTAACTCCTATATTTTTTTTGGGTGAAAAATTAACTCTTATATTTATCATATCGGATGGATTTGTTTAAATGAGTATTACTCCCATTTATAAATTAATGCAGCGGCTGGATAACTAATTTCAATATATTAAGAACTTAATTTAATTATTCATTAAAAAATGTGTGTTTGTTTCTTAATATCATTTTTCATCATTTTCATTAGGAACGATTACTTCCTTAATAAAAAAACTCTCTTAATGTGTAATCAACTAAAAGGGTTTAGAAAAAAATTATAAGTTTTAGAAATTAAAGTATTATATTTACAATTAAAACAAAAGTTTTCGATGACTACTTGTGTTTAGAATTGGAGGGAGGGTATAAAACCGAAAAAGTTGAAAGAAATTATGCCCTATGTGATAATTCAACAAAGTAAGAATTGAAAAAGCGAGACGGAGAGGCCTAGGAGGGAGAGGAAGAATTGCGTGTAGAGCTAAAAAGAGGAAGGTTCGGGGCAGCTTCGAATAAGAAGATCGAGCACGTGGGAAAATGGATAATTCAAAGATGAGATAAGATCATAAGAGACCAAGGGTGGGGCCCACTAATGGGTAGCTCAGTGTTGAATGCAATGTTTGAACTTTGAAGCAGCGAAAAGGCACCATGCACGCACGTGCTCCCGTTCTTACCGTTTGACTTTCAATTTCCAAATGTAGAAAAGTCAAACCCAAACATATTACTTCCTCTCCTTTCCAACATAAGACATACTCCATCCTCCGGTCCTAATTATAAGATAAAGTTGATTTTTTTAGAGAAATTAATGAAACCAATTAAATTACTTTAGAGTATTTTTATTTTTATTTTTTTTCTTCAAACTAATTAATTCGACTAATAAACTAATATATAATCTAAAGATACTAAAAATATAAACATTCTAAAGTAATTTAATTGGATTCCTTAATTTCTCCAAAAAAAGTCAACTTTATCTTATAATTAGGACCGGAGGGAGTAGTTAATTTTTTAGACAGTTTAATAAAACTAAATAAGTTATTTAATAATATCATGTATTGTGTATCCTTAAATTATTATCAGTTTATAAGTTAGATAAAATAGTTTGGAAAAAAAATGATAAATATAAATATTTTAAAATATTTTAATTAATTTTCTTAATATCTCTAAAAAAATCAATTCTATCTTATATTTTAAACCGTAAGAAGAAGAAGTTATTCATTCCTCTACAAGCTTCTCTGTGCTTCTCTCTTGCTTACCAGTTAAGCCTCGCGGCCGTTCGTTATATGTGCCTCTATTATATTTGTGAACATTCAAATAACTCGGACACAATTGGTGAAAAAATTCCTATTAATTAAGAAACTTTTTTTTTATGAGGATGGTTTGAATTTGAATGCTGATGCTTATGCATGAAATTCTATATCATACGTACTGATGTTTTCCATACATAAAAACATTTTAAATTCTTCTATCTAATAAATTTTCAAAATACAGTACTAATTAATTACCCTTAGAAAGCATTCATACACACACATTGACGGATTATGGGAATTTGTTTTTCTCGTGGGCATTATAAGAAGAGCACCAAAATAAATTCGCGCAAAACTTAATTTGCAGCTTTTCCGACAGATGATGTTACAATATTTCAAAAAAACAAATTGTCCACGCTTGATATATAGACACTAGCACATAAAAGTGCCTTCTGTCGAGATCTTCGCATTTTCGACTTCAACGAATTCTATCGGCTCACGTGATAGAAAGATTTTTTTTTTTCCTTTTCATTTTTATGCAAATATGTGACTAGCACCTTCTTTTATGGATAAAGGTGCATCCAACACTCCAATTTATTTTTAGAGGTGTAATTAATATCCCAAAGTATTTAAGGGTTTCAATCAGCATCTTAAAGTATTTTTGGAAGTGCAATCACACTACTACAAAAAACGATTTTAACGTCCTTTTTTTTAGTCTTGTAAAATAGGGGACATCCATAGTCTAAAATTTAAAAGTCTCCACTTCAAAATGGGAATGTCTAAAGTGTGTCCCTCTAAATTTAGACGTCCTCATTTTAATGTGGGGACATCTAAACTAATATCTAAAGTGTTATTATGTCCCTTTTTATTTAAGGATGTTAAAAGTTTTTTTTTTAAATGGCCTTTTATTTATATACTTCACAGTTTGGCAAATTTAAACTGCAGATATAGGATAAAAGAAAATATTGCATAAACCAGAATGGAAACAATAGCAGTTCAACACTATCTAATAAAAATGTTATCCAACAATCTAATACTATGTACAACAACAACTCTAATTATATGTTTAAGGTCTTCTTTAATTTAATGAACTGTTTAAAGTCTTCTTTATCAATTGTGAAGAGATACTCTAATTTCAGGCCCACAATTCCTAGACGCATATGCAAATCAATATGGCAAATGCCTTTATAGATCTGCTGCAGTCGTACTAAGAAGGATCATTTTCCTGCTTCCTGCTCATTTTTTTAGAACATAAAAAAACATATTATTAGTAGGATGCCAATAGATCTCAAGTAAAAGTGAGGTAATTCCTACCATTGGAGGTGTTGCCGCTGAGCCAATAAGATTTATAGGCCAAAGGATGAAAGATCCTCTCGCCAGACCTATCGTGACAACCTCGTAATCAAGAATAAGGATGGTTGTACCTGCTTCCCCCTCTCGAACACACGTCACAGTCACCCTACGTAAATGCTGTGGAAATTGCTGATGATGGTGGGTGGTAGCTTGTGTGTGAACAAGAGCATCTGCAACTACACGCAGCAGCGGGGCATCCAAATATAGGATGGAAGGTTCTGCCGGCGCTAGAGTTGGAGAAGGGTCGCCAAGTGGTTCTTCCAGCAGGTTGTAACTTTCTTTGATGTTGTAGAAGGATGGGAATGGGACGGGGATGAATGGGTTCTACGCTCGGAAATTGCCATATGCGATTCAAACATTTTTATCATTTCACCTCGTAGCTCAGGTGACAACTCAAGACATAGCTCTGGCAACAACTCTTGTCGAAGCTTGTCACGAAGGTTGGCCTCAAGCTTTTGTTCGAATTCCTAACGAATCTTGGCCACAAGCTCCCTACTGGGTTCAGCTTGTGATGAATAAGAATGTGAGGCTCGGCCAAAATACTTCACGACACGAACTCCTCCTGCCTCCCCTCAAACATGACCAGGGTGCACTACTACAAAAAGTGGTTTTAATGTTCATATTTTGGCATTTTTAACGTCCAAAAACTGGGGGACGTCTATGTAGGGGGCGTAGTATGTTTTAAGAAAAGATGTCACAAAAAAATGGGACGTCTAAAGTCCTTAATTTATGACGTCTAAAGTCAGGACTTTAGACGTCCCAATTCTTAATTTGGAACATTAAAAGGTTTTATTTTTTTAAAATGATTATTTATATTCTTCATTATCCAGCAAATTAAAATTGCAAAAATAGAATTGAAGATGGATTCATAAACCACAAAATGTCCCTTACAAAATGGTAAGGACATATAGCACTGCAATCTTTTTACTATATATATATATATATATATATATATATATATATATATGTATAATAACAACAACTCATACAACCTAATATTATATATGTATAACAACAACCAGAAAGTGTCAAAATATTTGTCACCACACAACTACAAACTAATTGTTGTTCATTTCATCAAAATAAATATACATATGTATTTCCCTCGATTTCTAAGCTCCAAACGTATAAAACAAAAACATTATTAATATTGTATAACTACTAACAACTAGTTTATAATTCTGGCAAAAAAAACAATCAAGGGAAAAATACTCTAATAACTATAATCATGTAAATAAATTGAAAGCATTATAATAATTTCACATTGCAAGTTTAACTTAATTCTTCATGTAAATTTATATTTAAAAAAAAACAAACCTGATGAAAGCAGGGGAGAGGGCAGCCAACGGTGTCTATGTGCTTTCAAGGTGGAGAGAAGACGTTGGAGGAGTTGTGTATGCACAATGGAGAGGAGAGGTATGCCGGAGGCTGAAAGCAACGAAGAAAGTGGGAGGTCTACGTCGGAGGGTGGAGGGGGCAAAAAAGGTGGAGGAGGTGTACGTCTGAGGGTTAGAGCAAAGAATGTGCTATGAGAATGGCAGGAGGTGGAGGAAAAGGGAATGAAGAAAAGGAAGAGAGGAAGAAGATTGAGGAAAACGAAGTGTAATGAAGAAAAGGGAATAATGAAAAAGCTTACCCATGGTGTAGAGAAGATGAAGTCACAGGAATGAAAGAAAAAAAGAAATGCAGAAAAAAGGGAAGAGAAGTCATGGGGGATGGAAAAGATGGAAAAGGAGGGATGAGTTTCTGACATGAGAATGAAGAAAAGGGAAGAAAAGTCTCACGCGTGTAATTCTGACACGACTTTAGGAGTCCCAAAAAAATTTTGGGACTCCTAAAGTAAAACTTTAGGCGTCCCAAAATCATTTGGGACGCCTAAAGTCAATACTTTAGGCCTCCCAAATCCCATTTTGGACCCCTAAAGTAAGTTAAATTTTTTTAATTTACTTTTTTGGTGTCAATGGAAATCTTCAGGCGTCCCAAATAAAATCTGGGACATCTAAACTCTATTTTAGGCATCCCAAATTCAAATTTGGGACGTCTAAAGGTTTTCCTACGTACACATAATTACGAAAATGCCACCGTCTTCCTTTTTAACCACCCAATTTTAAAATTGGGACGTCCATTGGGGTGGTTATATCATAATTCTGTAGTAGTGGTGATCCGCCTTCCCAATCTCCGTTAACAAGATGTCCATTGATCCACTTGGAGTGAACGAACCTTGGCTATTATGATCTTTTAGTTCATCCTGAAGCATAAAAGTTATCGTAAATGAAAATTAAGCACTCCCAAATACATTTACGCCTTCCTCCCACAACTTCTTCAAATCCTTAATCAAAGGTGCCAAGTAGATATCGATATTGTTTTCTAGCTGTTTTGGTCCAGAAATCATCATAGAAAGCATCACATACTTACGTTTCATATAAAACCAGGGAGGCAAGTTGTATATTACAAGGAGTACCGATCACGCACTGTGTGTGTTATTAAGAGTTCTATACGGATTGATGTTATTTGTATAAAGCCCAAGCCAAAGGTTTTCCCGGCTCGCTGATGTTAACTCTTAGAAATTGATAACATTCCAATACATTTTCTTCTCTTTTTCCCTACTTTTGGGTTCAAAATGTACATTGAAAAAAGTGTATAGAAGAAAATGGCATATCAAAGTATTAAGAAAAAATCAAAGGAATTCTTGTTATATTTGTGATTCAATTGAGAATTTATAAATCCTCTCTCTTTTGTAAGAGGATGAAGATAAGTTTTGAAGCCCTATAAGAACCAAGAAACAAGGAAAAAACAAAGGAAATCAAGAATTGCAAAGATAGAGGAACCTCTGTAACTGGTCTCAGCAAGTTGATAAACTTACTGTGACAAGTACTCTTTGTATACTCTTTGTGTAACTGGCCACAGCAATTTGACAAACTTGCTGTAGTAAGTCAAAAATCTGAAGGAAAATTGGCTCTCTCTGTAACTGGCTACGACAAGTTGACAGATTTTCCGTAGCAAGTCTTGAAAAAGTATGGCTGCGCGTTTTGATGTCAGAAGCTGTGAAACACTATTTAACCTAGGAAAGAGCGCCGAAAACATACACTCTACACCCTGGGAAGCTGAAGTACACAAGAAGACACCTTGGAGAGGAGATTTTAGAGAGTTTTGGAGCTTGGGTGGTAGTTCCAAGAGAGATTTTGTGACTTCTGCCTTGGTTTCATTTCTTTTCTTCTCTTTTCCCCTTTTTTATGGTTTATTCAGTTGTTATGCTTAGTTTTTCTATACATTTAGACATGAGTAGTTAAGTATCTCTTCTTTTAGGATTGTTTTGAACCCTTGTATGGATTAAGTACTCATCAATAAAATTAATAGCTACTGTTTAATACTTTTATCTTTGTTTTTTATTTAAAAAAAATGTGGGAGGGAGCGTTACGTTGGAGAGAAAGATAGCCACCAGTATGGGATAATATATGTCATGCAAAAGTTGTATGGATTGTGATATACACATAGATGGGTTCATGATGAGTCACTTTCCATTAGGTACAAGTATATATATTTTTTATCTAATTTATCTTAAATATTTTCTTCCAACGTGGAAATATTCTAAATCCATTCAAGAGCATGTCAACCTCATTCGGTTGGTTGACCTTGAGAGCAAATACAGTGCAGTTAGCTAGGAAGGCATCCACGCGTAGCAGGTTTAGCATCATCGTTGTCCATGTCAACCATATCTAAGAAATCATTGAAATCCTTTCTATAAAGTCATATTGCGTGCCATTCAAGTATTTGCTTTAGTTTTTGCGGTGTGTCACTGCGTAATTGATGTAAACCTTAGAACTCGAAAATCCAATAATGGCATTTCTTAGAGAGTGTGGGCACCATGAGACTAGTGAACTTGATTTCAGTGTTAAGCATTATGTGTAGGTCTATCAAACCATTTGATTTGGGTTGTCCATATTTGAATTTTTTTTAAAATGATGCTTTTTTAAGTAAAAAACTAGCAATTCCTTCCCCGCGCAATGCGCGGGAAGCATTTTGTCCCACATCATTTTTAAATTATTCTTTTCAGTTTTAATTATAAGATAGAGTTGATTTTTTTAGAGAAATTAAGGAAACCAATTAAATTACTTTAGAGTATTTTTATTTTTATTTTTTCCTCCAAACTAATTAATTTAATTAATAAACTAATATATAATCTAATGATACTAAAAATATAAACACTCTAAAATAATTTAATTGGCTTCCTTAATTTCTCTAAAAAAGTCAACTTTATCTTATAATTAGGACCAGATGGAACATATTTGTTGTAGTCTTTTGAGGATCATGTTCATTGTCTGGCATGTAAATTGTTAACCTATCCATGCTTCGAACTCTTGATAGTGCAATACATAATTGATCATGTATAAATACAGACTTTGAGAGATATATCCCCACATGATGAAGTGATTGCCCTTGACTTTTGTTGATTGTCACTGCAAAGTTTAGGTTGACCGGGAATTTTCTACTCCACATATGAATTGGCCATATATTTTTTAAAGGATTCATATCCATGTTATAAATTATGACATTCTTATTAGGGTTTTGAACTTTTTCTGAGATTGGGCTCTCCGTGTATTGCACATAGAGCTTGTGCCTTTTGCAATATTTTTTCCTTTATTTAATATTTTAATAATCATTTTTTTTTTTGACATGTAACAACTTTATTATAATAGAAAATTATTTAAACTACAAATAACTACTACTACATTGTTATTAGCAAACAAAAAATTCTCTTTCATAAAACTTTAAAATTGGTACAACTTATTAGAATGATACATCAAGATTCCTATACATATATATATATATATATATATATATATATATCCTTATATATATATATATACCATAAGTGGTGCAGACCTAGGCAGCATGTGAAGTTTGCGGAATTTAAATTCAAAGAAATAAAAAAATTAAGAGACACAGACATACTTACAAAAATCAAAATTTTCATAAATATTTACTTAGAGTCAATAAGTAAAAATAGAATGAATTTTGACCAATAATAATCCGGGTTATGGAAGGAATCATGTCCTCTATCATATATGAACCATTTACAGAGAATCCCTTCTTGGATCTCATACATGAACCACTTATGGTATATAAGGTGCAGACCTGCTTTATTAGTCACTGAATAGCTGTATATTAAGCAAGATAATAGGGAGAATTGCTAAAAGAGACCTCATTGGCAACTTAGTTGCTAAATGGGACCTGAGAAGTTATCTGCACACGGATGGAAGATTTCTGTACACGTAGGGAAGATTTCTGCACACGTATAGGGAAGATTTTTTCACATAAGGAAGATCACCTGCATACCAGTGAAGATATTCTGCACACGCGGAAGATAATCTGCACGCGAATGTCCCATTTAGCAAATAAGTTGCTAATGAGGGATTTTTTTTACAATTTTCCCAAGATAATATCTATGAAGAACCAATTGTGCAATAACCAAAAGCATTTTAGAATGGGTTAAGGAGTAAATTTACTAATGAAGTTTTGTCCGATGAGCGTCTGGCACAAATATGTTTTAGAAGGGGTAATAACACTAATGAACAATTAAAAAGGGGCATCCAGCACAAAACCGTTAAATTTGTACTAACGGCGTTAAATTACAAGAGAAGAAAACCCCTAACAGCGTTAGTACGGATTTAACGGTTTTTGTACTGGAATATAACAAAATTAGTTCAAATTAATTTTCGTTTAACTGCTAGTGGTAATAATAAAATATAACAGCAAGAGATAGAAAATGGAGTTCATTTAAAAGCATGTATTGACAATAGTGTGACTTAAATCCTCAAATGATCTTTTAAACCAAATTGATGTTGGTGGATTTGCACCTTAGTAGAAGAATTTAATTATAAAATAAGGAATAAACATTAATGACGTCCTATTAGAATTATTATTTGATTACCTGTCATTACTTTCTTATATGATCATGTCACAAACGTGATATATTGCCGTTTTATCTCTTATATATTATGTGCCTCTTTGATGTCAGTATATTTTCTATATATTGGTAATATCTTTGTAATGGTGACACGATCATATAAGAGCATTTTTTAAAAAAGAGAGATAGAGAAAGGATAGAACTCTGTTATGTGCTAGTAGAGAAAGGATACAATGCCAACCGTGCTGCATTCAGCTTTGAGCCATCATTTTGTTTTGTCTTGGCTTAGCCTCTTATTGACCGTTAGAGAATGCAATAACTTATGCATATATTATGCTAAACTCTGAATCCTATTTCAAAAAGCGTCTAAGTCAATTTGAACTGTTCCAAAGCTAATAAGACTACCTGAATTAGGAAACGTTTATAAACTGCATTGCAAATGTGCAGGGATCAGTTTTCATTTATGTGAAAGTCAGCAAGCTACCTAATAACCTAACCAAACAGTAAACGAAGCAATGAAGGTAGGCTGAAAAACTTAGTTTCCGTTTCAAGCATAAAGCTTATATGAAACAAAAGATACCACAATAAAGCAATAATAAAGTGTTATGAAATGCATATACTAACCTTAAAAGTTTTACTTTGAATAGTGTTTCAAAAATCGACTTGACAATTTGAAGGGTTTAAAGGCTAATGGACACACCTGTACTGGGTTATATTATATTTCATGTTTTTTCTTAATTTTCAACCTATTAAAATCTATAATTTTTTGTATGATATAAAAAATCAGTTCAGATCCCTGTAAATCCATTGCTCTCAATTAAAGTAAAACTTAAGGAAATGTATGTAATAACTAATAATAACTGCCATGAATACAGTACAGAACACCCACAAAGACATACAACAAATGGAAAAACCACAAACGAAGGATTAAATAACACTATTACAGATGAACAAACTTAAACACATGCATCTATACAGGGCTGTTACAAAAGACATACAACAAACGGAATCACAAAGCCATGGCAGATCTAATAGAAGCATACTAATCTATCAGAGTTGAATCAAGCATCCCTCTTAGCACATCGTCTGTCACTTCCTCCAGCTGGGGGAAGGGAGGATTAAAGAATAATCTTGTCCCCATAGCATACACACCAAGCAAAGAACACTCGAAAACCTTATTACCCCTGCATGTTTTAAAACATTATTTGCGGAAATCCATGAAAAAATCAAAGATGGTGGAAGATATTTTTAATAGGGGTCAATATGAATACCTTGATGTGACCTATCATTGTCTTCGAGCTCTAACTGACTTCCTTACAGATGATGCTGTCAACTTTCACCACAATTATGCCCTCACAAACCCCCGGAGTCACTTCGCGAAGCCATGTCGTGTGTTGCGAGAACAGAGGAATTGGTGCTTTGGATGAAGAAGAAACTTGGGATGTCAAATGGAAGAAAAAGGGAGGATGGCGCCTTGATATTGATTATCGTAGGATAGTAAAAACAAATAACAGAATGTAAAGTGAAAAATTCAACATAGGAAAAAAATATATACATATGCGTATTCCATGACAGTTCTTCCTCAATCTCTGCTTCTTCAGTCTCCTTATTCCATGAACAGTAAACAACCTCCTGGTTAGATGAAGTATTGCCAAAAAAAACACCCGTTAAAACCCTCATCTATGAACCCATTGACCCATTCAAAACCATCCATAAATTATCAAATATATAGCAGTGGATGATGATGATGATGATGATGAAGATGATGATGAAGAAGAAGAAGAAGAAGAAGAAGAACGGTCTTTACTTGCAGCCGCTGAAAAGCCCATGTCAGTTCCCCTCTGAAATCGACAAAGGTGCCTTCCCTCCATCGTAACCTCTTCTCTGAAATCCTGAAGTTGAAAGCAGCAAGTCTGGATACCCACGACGACTGTGGCAGCATCACTGTCGCATCCTGTTCTCTACCTCCTCACTTCCAAGGCAAACATGCCGAGTGAAAATGAAGAACCGATCCTTCGTGAACATAGGATCTTCGTCCAGCCATATCAGTTGATTCTTTCTTTTTGTCCAGGAAAAAAAAAATGCCCCAGAACCAAACAATGAACTGCCCGAGACTGTGAATAGTATGTCATATGAATTGGTAGAATGTTTAAAATACAGAGGAGGAATGGCTTGATAAGCAGTTTGTTTAGTAGGTGGACAAAAGGCTTGTTTTGAGATAATATTGAAGGCCAGAGGGAATTAGAAAGCAGATTTGAATTTCAAATAGAGCCATAGGAGTTAGAAAGCAGATTTGAATTTCAAATAGAGTTTTGACCAAAAAAAAAAAATTCAAATAGAGCCATAAAGGACGCGTATTTTTAGGAATGCAGGATCTCGAGGCATTGGTCAAAAAAGATGAGAATGAATCTGAGCCATAGAAACCTTAGCTACAGTAACTTCGGTGGAAGAGTATTCTTATTTATATTGATTATTTTTGAAAAGAATAGTTATTAAGGAATTATCTTTATTTTAAATTTTATACCTATTAAAGCAATTTTTATTAAAAACTATAGACTTTTAAAAACTTAGATATGGACTGTCTAAATCAAATCTAATGATCTAGATCTGATGAGTTGGAAGAGTTAAGCACGATGCTTAGCACTGAAACCAAATCCTGAGACTGGCACACTTCGATTTTGATATAAACCTACAACACTACAAAAAAACAGTGCATGACCCACGAAAATTACCCACAGAATTCCGTCGCTAAAATCATTGCAGATAAAAATTACCAACGGATTAAGGACGGAAACACAATTACCGACAGAATAAGTTCCATCTCTAAAAAGTATGTGGAAAATTGATTTATTGATAGAATTTTTATTCCGTCGGAAATTAACGGAAAATTACGAACAGAATTTTCCGTCAGAAATTATTGACTGATTTCCGACGGAAACTTTTTTGTCGGGTCCGACGGAACAATTCCGTTGGTAATTATAGATGGAATTTTTCTGTGGGTAATCCGTCAATAATTTAATATTATTTTTAAAAACAAAAAAAATCCGTGTGGCGAGCTTAAAAGATGCCACGTGAACATTACCGGAGGCCCCCTCATCGCCCACCCCAGCATCTGGCCTTGGTGGTCCTCGAGCAGGGACCACGTGTCCCTCTAACCTTGTGCCACGTGTCTCTGTGAGATAATTGTTGCCTTTTGTGACAAAGGTGAGATTCGAACCTTGGACCTTTAGTATATGTTCTAATGCCTTTGCAAGTTGAACTGCTTTAACCTTGCTTTATTTATTCACATAATAATATATATAATGTAATAATTAAAAAATAAATATAATATTAAGATAAATATATATAATATCAAATATATATTTATATATAATTATATATTTCGTTTTTTTAATATAAAATATAAAATTTTTTAATTTCTTATTTCGTTTAAATATTTAATATTAATATAAATATATATATAATATTACATATATATTTATATATGATTATATATTTCGTTTTTATAATATAAAATATAAATTTTTTAATTTCTTATTTCATTTAAATATTTAATATTAATATAAATATATATAATATTACATATATATTTATATATAATTATATATTTCGTTTTTTATGATATAAAATTTAAAAATTTAAAAATTTTTAATTTCTTATTTCATTTAAATATTTTATATTAATATAAATATATATAATATTAAATATATATTTACATATAATTAGATATTTTGTTTTTATGATATAAAGTTTAAAATTTTTAATTTAAAATTTTTATTATTAATATTATATATATTTAATATATCATATTAAATATTAATTTTATGATATTTAAATTTTTATTTGTTATCGATTATTTTTATTTTTATTATTTTATATAAATTATTCAAAGATAATAAAAAAAATTATTAATTTTACCTACGGATTACTCACAAAATTCCGTTGGTAATTTCTCGTTAAAATTATCCACGGAATTCTGTGGGTAAATCGTCGGTAATTATCAATAAAAAAAATTCCATAGGTAATCCGTCATTATTTACCGACGAAATTTTTTTTGTCTTTAATGTGTCGGTAATTAGCTACGAATTACCCACAGAATTCCGTGGGTAATTACTGACAGAAAAAATTCCGTAGGTAATTCATCAGTATTTACCGATGAAATTTTTTCCGTCTTTAATTTGTCAGTAATTAGAGACGGAATTTTTTTCCGTCGGTAATTCCTTCGGAAAATTTTTTAACTTTAACTGGATGAAAGTCAATAATCCAATAAATGAGAGGGGTATTGCAAGAAACTATCATAAATTATTGATACGCAAATTACAAAAGGCTAACTCATCTTCTGTTTTTAAACCGTGTGAATTTAGTAAAGATGTCTTATATTTAGAATTGAAGGAAGTAGTAATAATTAAAAACTAATTTTTTTACCAGAATTAAAGACTAAATAGAAATTATAGACAATCTACTCCCGGCCATCTCAATTTCGCTCTTAGAAGAGTCTTTAATTCAATGTTAAATAAATATTATTTTCAAGAACCCATAGATGAAATTAGACACAAAAAAAGTATTCCATTTCGAAAGTCAGAATAAAATTGAAATTAGGGGTGCTGAGAGGTGGAGTTGAGTTTATCAAGGGATAAATCCTTTATAATTTTGTTGCCCGGAAAAATCTTTTATAATTAAAAACTTTACATCTCGCTATTTACTTATATGAAATTCGGGAATATCTTCAATCTTGAGCCGTCGAGCAGTTGAACTTTTCGCAAATTTTCTTGAGCTTAGCTTGATCAACTACAAATTTTAAAGATCTCGTTTTACTATTGCGAAGAAGACATAGTCCATACAATAAAACATTTATGAAGTGAAGGCTTAATTATAGTATGTATGGTCATTTGACATGGCTAGCTATAACCAGGCTCAGGGACTTGGTACAACTTAAGACTTGGTTATATACATACAGACACACACAAAAATTCCACTCCCCTTTGGCTTCTCGCATGAAGAGAATTTCCAAACGAATAAAGAATAATATGTGAGCAAGATAGGGTCACACTGTGGTGGGTCCATATTTAATAACTGATGAATAAAATATGAATTGGTTTAATTCGGTGGAGGAAACATCCATGGATACCCAGTAAGAGACTCTGGGTTATGAATATTAAATGCACTTGCCACCATTGACAACTTCATATACTCCTATATCCTTAATTTCATTCATCGAAATTATTTAAATTTTATTTCCGAATAAAAGGTAAATTTGTACGTAATATCAATATCAAAGTCATGTGAATTAGCAAGCCTACAAACACGTCTAAGAAATTAAGGTAAAATAGCCGGCAAATCACAAGACCTGGGATCTATAGCTAATTATTTCATCGCAAAGAAGAGGGCATATGCCAGTAGACAAAAATTTAATTTGGACGACCACATCATCAGTTTTAATTAACCCACTAATCATAGGGCGGTGGAAGCGAGCATATTATATTGCAGGCTTTAATGGCTCCTCTCTTTCTGTTCTGTTCTACTTATGCTTATCTCCCTAATCTAGATTTAAGTGTGTACTACTTTAATTTATGTATATTAAGCATTATTAATTGAGAAAATGACATTAAGGTCACGATTAATAAGAAAAATAATATTAAAAAAGTCCCATAATTTATTAATGGTAGCTCCTCTACTCATTAATAATTACTTTTTCACTTGTTACTGATAATCTATGAAACTTTTCTAATATTATTTTCTTTTATTAAGATGTTAGTGTCATTTTCCCTTATTAATTTCTGTAAGACCCTTTCAATTATATATGTATAAATCCCCACAAACCGAACAACTAAAGTACAGAACCTCCCTTTTCTTTGTTAGAATAGAATCCTTCCTTTTTGTTTTTGGCCGAATAAACAATAGTTTTAGACCTTTTCTTGAAGCTTTCATTCTACAATGTATGTGAAGCCAAAACTAGAATATAGAGTCCTTAGCTTCATGACCACCATTCCAAGGAAGCCTTTCTAGAAGTTCCTTCTGCCTTCTTAACCTTATTACTCCAAGTTGATTATTGTCTGATCTATGAGGTGTTTGGATGATTTTTACAAAACCATGGTCTGATATCAAAACCATAGTTTAACAAAAAATTAGGTGTTTGGATGATTTTTTACAAAATTATGGTTTTATCTTCAAAGCATGGTTTTGTTTCTCATCCAAATACACACTAATATAGTTTACCCATTAGTGTTGTAATTTCTCATGTTTAATTACCTAATTTAAAGTAACGGACAATTCACTTCGTTACATGCAAAACTATCAGACAAAAATGTCATGGCCTAGTTTTTCTTTACTTTCACGTTAAAACGTTTATTAGGATTCTAGAAGCCTTATCAAAGCTACGAGATGAGGACCTAATCGTAAGGTCCCGTCTTGTTAACCAAATGACAAGATTTTTCAAGACTTTTTGTTTTTTCCCGAGTGAATTGAAGTTTCTTCAAGACTTTTGTTTCATCGTCTTTCACGCAAAGACACCTAATTAGTTATGAATAATTCAAGTGGTAAAAATAATTGGATAAATATAAAATATTATTGCATGCAATGCACACTCATCAAACCAAGTCATCAGAGTTTCCTTGTTATAATTACACTGTTGATTGTTGAATCTCTCTACCAAATGCATGTTAGAAATTTTCAACAGTAGTGAACTTACTCCCACCACAATCTACTTTTCAGGAAGCTGCTCCTAATGTGCCAAACAGAGCTTTAAAAAGGTGAAAAGACCGAAGAACAAGAGGACAGAGACTTTTACAAGACACATACGAAAATCCAAAAGATAAATAATACATGTATAAGATAAATAAAGATTTTTACAAGATAAATAAAGGGATGTAAAAGAAACTAAAGAATTAAAAACACTTTGACCATTTATGAGATAAATAGGAAAATTCACAAGATAAATATAGGTATTTATAAGACAAATAAAGTAAGACATAATTATCTTTTCACCCCAAAACTTAATTTCAATTTGATTTAAGTGGGTGCAATGAAGTTTCAAAAAATTTTGGGGTTGACTGAAATTATATCACATCCTTAGGACTAACTGAGATTCTCCCCATGAACTAATCCAATTTTTTATGGATAATTGTGGAGTCAATAAAGAGTTGTTTGGCCAGCAATTAGATAAAATAAGATGGTTTTATTCATCAAAAAAAATAAGATGGTTTTATTTGACCGATATGAAGCAAAAACTACAAAGATTGAATGAAAGTGATGTTTGACAAATTAAACGAATAAAATTCCCCATCTTTGGAGGTTTCATCCAGGGCCCACCTGAAATGTGATAATAGGACTGATAAATCGTAATATTTAACAACGAACAACTTGAAGGCAAAGCGGCATAATTTTTATAATTAATGAGATATAATTTCAACTTGGTTGAGTCGATGGAGAGATTTACGAACACGTAACTGGACCTTCCAAGGTGAGAATGGTTCGGTCAGACCATCAGTATAAAAAAGGATTTTTAGATCAGAACATTCAGACCGGTTATATCGGATAAGGTCTTAAAAATATGACCGGTGACATTTTTATAATTATGATGAAATATTAAGACCGTTTATGTAAAAATCAGTCTTAAAAATACTTTTAAGACCGGTTATAGTAAAAACCAGTTTTAAAAATAATTTTAAGAACGGTTATAACAAAAACCGGTCTTAAAATATATACAATTAAAAAATATAATATATAAGTAATATATTTTTTACACTGGTACTAAAAATAATCGATTTAGAAAATATTATCTGAATTAAAGACAATTATAAAAATACAATGTTTATTATTTTTAAGACCGGTTGTAAATGAAAACCGGTCTTAAATATTTAAGACCGGTTATTAATTAATAACCGGTCTTAAAAAGTTTCAATTTTTAAGACCAGTTATTTATTAATAACCCGTCTTAAATCTATATTTTAAAACCGGTTTTGAAATAAAACCGGTCTTAAATATTACTTTCAAGACCGGTTGTAATTGACAACCGGTTTTAAAAATAACCTGATTTCAAAAGGCACCTAATTTGACTCTGAAATCTAAAACTCAAGCACATCAGCAAAACCCCTGCATCGTCTCGCGGCAGCTCCTCCTTTCCCCTTCTCTCCTCCGTCCTTAACTTTGCCGCCATCAACGGAGATTTACTGTTGAATACATTGTCGGAAGGCAATCGTCGTTTGTTCCCTCCGATTGGTTTCGTTCTCAACCTTGTTTTTATTGTCAGGTTTGTGTTTCCATTTCGTTTTTGGGTTTTTTATTGAAAATGTTAAATGACTTGGCCTCCATTTTCTTTGTTCGATTCCTACAGCAAGTGGCCAATGTCTGTTCAAGTCCAGAGGAAGAAGAGGATCCTCAAGCAAAGGTTTAAGGTACCGTTTAATTATTCTAAAATTGTGGACCTGGGTTTATTTTGGTGGTTTTCCATTGCATTACATACTATAGTTTAAGCTTGTTGCTTCTAGTGGACCTGGGTTAATTATTCCATTTGAAACTGATGATTTTGAGTGTCGTGGTGTAGCTTCTTTTATATTGTTTTGTTTGGTTTAAGCTTGTTTGGTTTTGTTTTGTTTGATTTTGATCGTAGTTGAAGACTATAGTGGTGTAGCTCCTAGTTGATTTTGCTAAACTGGGTTATGTTTTGTTTGATTTAAGCTTGTTGCTTCTGTTATATTGATTTTGTAGCTTCTGGTTTCCTCTTTTGATTCAGCCATGCGATTTGAATTTAAAATCTTTACCAATATAAAAACTTGCTTTAGGGAATTGCTTTTACAATTGCAATTAATCATTCCTCCTTTATCTTAATTATTGCTTTAGTTGATATTGGTTATCAACTTGTGCATTGCAATTAATTTTTGTTCATGTTTGCATAACTTGGGAATTTCTTTTGAATGATGCCTTTGCAGATAGTGCCCTGTTATAACAATAAGCACCGTGTAGCAAAATTTCCTTAAATAGTGCCCTTAAAGTGTTTTTAGACAATGAGTCGTCCTAGTGAGGGTACTCCCGATCCAACTAATCCAAATCAGAGCGAGCCTAGCAATGCTCCTAGCCAGGAACACAATGAGTCACGTAACCAGCCTAGACGAAGGGGTAGGAGAGACACTCGATTGACAGAAATTCCTCTCAATCGGAATACCGGGGAAAAGATTCCGATTGAGTTTGATAGATATTGAAAACCAATCAGGCCTAATGCCCAACGGTATAGGAGTTTTGTCAGCCTCCTAGTACACAACAAGCCTAGCATCTTGATAGAGCAGTTGAGAAATGTCGATAAAGGTGTAAAGCGACATATTTAGGAAACTATCCAGCTCACTTACGACATTCCTGAGAGTGAAGTCTTGTATGACAAGACAATGACGTATTGTGATGAACACTGGAGGAAGTTTAAGACAAATCTTGCTAACAATTACGTGCATATCGAGGTGGAAGAAGGTCAGCCTCTTCCTAATCCGTGTGATCAGTATTCTTTTATTAATGAACAGGCTTGGCAAGAATTTAGACGGTTTCGGACTACTTTAGAAGCATTGGTGAGTTGACTTATTTTACAATTGATTTGCTTATGAATTATGAATTGTCTTTATTGATTTACAATGACTTACTTTTGATTTCTTATTCGCAAGAAAAAGGAAAAAGGCCCAAGAGAGTGGTAGAAAGAATGATTGCCCCATACAATGTCTCGTAGGGGGTATGCGAAGGGCAAAAAAGACTTGTTGGCTGGCAAACGGAAGAGATTGGAAGAAGCAGCTCAATCCGATCCTTCTGTTCTTCTTTCCCCACCATCTCCGATACGTCGCGAATAGAAGTAGTTGTTCGCTCACCAAAAGAGGAACGGGTCTTATACGAGTGAACAATCTCTTATAGTCGGTGAGAAAATGGTAAGTATTGTCGTTTACTTTGGAGCACCCTCACGTTCCTCAAGTGGTATGGTGACAGGGGAGGAGATGGAGCGTATATTGGCTACTGTGAGGGCGAAAGCTAAGGCCGAGACTGAAGCATCATTTGATGCACAATTTGAAGAAAGGTTCAACAAGATGAAGTAGGAATGGATGATCATGATGAGCACAAGACAAGCAGATATCAGTGCTCCTCAGGCTCATTCCATAAACCTTAAACAGAGCACTAAAGGAAGTTGCATTGGTCAGTCATCAGAGGGTCCTGGAAAAGAAATTGGTGAGCCTTGTGACTTATTTGTGGAGGATCCTCTGAGACGATTGGTTGCACAGGGGAGCGTGCACAACTTGGGATCAACTGTCCACCACTAAGAAATAAAGGATGATCAAATCAAAGTGGCAGTTGAAGATGTGATCATTGCAGATGCACCTCTCCCTATCCCTGTTGATGACTTCAAGGTTGTGGCGCGATGTCATCAACTCTTTTATCTTGTGGCCACAGAACCTTGTTTCTGATCGAGCTGAGGAATCCCCGCCACCTCCACCTCCACCTCCCCTCCACCTCCCTCCACTCAAGATGTTTCACGGCCTTCATTGAATGTCATGTAGCAAGTGATTCTGATGGCATATGATATGTTCTTTCGAACAAAAGATTGGCCTACTGAGTCAGCTATTGGCAAATCAGGGGCACAATGCTATCTTGAGAAGATTGATTTAATGTCCTTGGTAGCTCCTCTACAACAGCTTACGATTTCGATTGCCTGGCTCTTTTTGATGTAAGTATCTTCTCAAATTGGAAGTTAATATTTTACAAATTACATCGTTAAACTTTGATTTAATGTCCCTGCTTGAATTATTGTAGGTGCATGCATCGTAGGTTGGTTGACTCTGGCAAAACCGATAAATTTGGACTCCTATGCCCAGTTCAACTCTACGACAAAAGGACCACTACTGCTATCAGACACACATACTTATCGCACAGGCTTAGTGAAACCTCAATTGAGTGTTTCTTGGCTCCATATTTGCACGGGTAAGGCACAAATTTATATTTCATACTATACATAATATTTTATATTTGCTTAAAAATTTTCACTTTTTTCAATTATCATTGGCAATTGGCTATTTTGTGCAAGAAGAGCTATTCTGTCATCCTCTTATGCTCCCTCCACCTCAGCAAGCCAACTAGTGAATTGAAGAAGAGCTTGAACTTGTAAGTTTTCTTGCATTATTAATTACCTTTCGTGTGCACAATTTATGAAATTTGTGTAAAATAAGTAACCTTTGTGATTTTGATGATATAAGGCTATGCGGATATTCACTGCTACAAAAAGGGGTTTTAATGTCCCTATTTTGACACTTTTAACGTCCAAAAACTGGGGGACATCTATGTGGGGGACATAGTATGTTTTAAGATAAGACGTCCGAAAAAAATGGGACGTCTAAAGGGAGGACTTTAGACGTTCCAAATTAAGAATTGGGACGTCTAAAGTCCCCCTGTGTAAGACTTTAGACGTCCCAAATCTCAATTTGGGACGTCTAAAGCCCTCTACAGAGGGACTTTAGACGTCCCAATTTTAAAATTAGGACGTCTAAAGTCTCCACTTTATATGTCCTTTTTTAAAAAAATGGACGTCTAAAGTCATTTGAATTTCAAATTTCCTGTAGATGCTGAGGTTATCAATTACGAAAGCAAACACAAATTCCAGACGAGAATCCTTTGCAATAGTTTTGTTGAACATAAATGCTAGCTTTCTCCATTCTCTTTTTGACTCCAGAATATCCTTTTTTGGAATCACCACACTTCCACTACTTTGCTAGCTTTGTTCAAACTTCTTTTAGTCAAACTTTAAAATTCAAAAAATCTATTTTTTACCCAGATGCACTGTATCAGATCTGATTGTGAAAAAAGAGAGGAACTTATATAATACTAATAATAATAATAATAATAATAATAATAATAATAAACAGACAAGCATGTAAGATTTGAGAAATGATAAAGAGAGAGTTACCGTCGCAAATAGGGGCACCGAAAGGCATGATGAGAGGGGGGACGATAGTGAAAACACCGAAGGAAAAAGCTATTTGAATCTATAGAATGTGGGTCTCTCTCTGCAACTCCTATCAAAGAAATTGAAAAATGTTGTGGGAGCGAGAGAAAGAGATAGGAAGGAAAGCGTCCCTTTATTTAATATAAGGCACGAACGTCCCTTATATTCAATACAGGTCGCAAGAAATTTTTAAATTACTTTAGACGTCCCAAATTCCATTTGGGACGTCTAAAGTCCCCACTTTATTTAGACGTCCCAAATGGAATTTGGAACGTCTAAAGTGTAAAAAAAAATATTTAATTTTTTTTTTACACTTTAGATGTCCGAAATTCCATTTGAGACATCTAAAGTGTAAAAAAATTTTTTTTTTTTACTTTAGACGTCCCAAATTCAATTTGGGATGCCTAAAGTAAAAAAAAAATTCTTACTTTAGACATCACTTTAGACGTCCAAAATGGAATTTGGGACGTCTAAAGTGTAAAAAAAATTAATTTTTTTTTAAACTTTGAATTTGGGATGTTTAAAGCTACTCAGTTCCTACACATAATTACAAAAATGTCACCGCCTATGTTTTAGGCGTCCCTACTTTAAAAAGGGATGTCTTTTAGGATAGCAAAATCTATATTCTGTAGTAGTGATTCCAACACACTGCTCTTGGTAGGCCTATGCGTGAGGTAAAAGACCCTATATGGATCTTGCCAAATGTTAGTTACATATTGGTTTGTTTTAAGAATGTATTCAATAATAAGCCATGCTTTAATTTTATACTTGTTTTAACGATATCATGTTATTTTTTAGACCCGTAGGCAACAACCGAGGTCCAACTTGTGTGGGTTATATATTCTGAGGCACATGTATAATATTATTACCTTATGTATGATAGGACTTACTGAAGAGGTAAATATATATATTTCAAAAATTTTGTATTACTTTTATTTTTTTTAAGTGAATTTAATGTTTTGCCTGGCTTTGGTGTTTCAGATGTTTAAACTTGCTGACCCCTTTCTAGAATAAGATATTAAGCACATTCGTAATTGTTGTGCTGAATTCATTTATGAACTTTTACAACAGTGAATTCTTGTATGTAAAGCTGAGGAATTTTTTTGTATATATTCATTTATGAATTGACATGTTGGTTGGTTGAATTCATTTATATTGTTTGTTGCATGATTTGACATGTTTGTTGATTTTAAAATGGTTTTTGTATATTTTGATGAATTGACTTGTTGGTTGCTTGATATGTCATGGTTGAATCCATTTATGCATATATATATGATGGTTTTAAACAAAACATTATACATGAAGATATATGACATGTTACAAATTCCCAATTCAACGAGAAGATTAAAGCAAAAGGAAATGGTAAGTGGAAGCAAACTGAACACCATATAGCACTTAATAAGTATGACATTGGAGATAGCAATTTAAGGATGCACTCTGGTAACTAACCTAATCACAAACAAATAAAAACAATATGACACTTTTAAGATCGGTTATAATGATAACCGGTCTTAAAAGTTATTTTAAGAACGGTTATATCAGTTATATTTATAACCGGTCTTAAAATTAAAACTTTAAGACCGGTTGTATGTAAAATCGGCCTTAAAATAACTTTTAAGACCGGTTATAATTATAACCGGTTTTAAAAACGTTACATAAATCTCCTTACAAAAGAGTTCCTTTAAGATCGGAGCTCATGAAAAATGGTCTTAAAATTGTTGATTTTAGACCGGCTATAAATAGAACCGGTCTTAAAAGCTAGACTTTTAAGACCGGTTTGGTAACCGGTTTCAAAAGTGACATACTTTTTAGACCGGTTATATCAAAATCGGATCCAGAACCAGTTTAAAAAGTCAATTCTAACCGGTCTAAAAAACCCTTTTTCCACTCATGGACTTTCTCAAAGTTCCATTCAACACCTTGGTTGCAATAATTTATTAATGTTACTTCATTTCAGATTTACAAGTCAATATATTAAAAAAATCTTAAATCTCGCTTAGTAATTCTGTCATAGAACTTAACAACTTTTCATCTTTATCTATATTATAAAAATATATCATATTAAAATAAAGTCAACACAATAATAAATGAAATATATATAACTATACATTCATATTAAACATTCAATAAATAATTGTGACTTATAAATAGGAGTAAACTAAACA
The DNA here is from genome assembly GCA_963242795.1 of Inga leiocalycina. NCBI lineage: Eukaryota > Viridiplantae > Streptophyta > Magnoliopsida > Fabales > Fabaceae > Inga > Inga leiocalycina. The sequence goes on from OY725330.1 coordinate 6,349,342, forward strand.
TTTTGTCTACCTTATAAATAAGATTAGAAAGGAATATAAGTTAAATAACTAATTGATAAAAATTAAAAAAAATTAGTTGAGTTAATTTTTATAAAAAAATATATGTTGGTATCTCTAAACTACCCATTTAATTATTTACAATGGAAATTAAACTATATCTTTATAAAAAATCTCTTAATATGTGTGTGTAGTCAATAAAAATAGTTTAGACTCGTAAAAAAAAAGGATAAGTTAGGAAAAAAATTATACATTTTTAAAACAAAATGAATTTAGATCTTTCATTTTTTTGCTTGACTAGATCTTACGTATTATCAATTTAATACTAAGGAAAACTCATTGATTAACTCTTATATTTATCATCGGATGGATTTGTTTAAATGAGTATTACTACCATTTATAAATTAATGCAGCGGCTGGATAACTAGCTAATTTCAATTTATTAAGAAATTAATTTAATTATTCATTAAAAAATGTGTGTTTGTTTCTTAATATCATTTTCAATCATTTGCATTAAAAATGATTACTTCCTTAATAAAAAAAACTCTCTTAATATGTGCGCGATCAACTAAAAGGGTTTAGGAAAAAATTATAAGTTTTAGAAATTAAAGTATTATATTTACAAATTTAAAAAAAAAAAAATGGATGACTTGTGTTTAGAATTGGAGGGCGGGTATAAAACCGAAAAAGTTAAAAGAAATTATGCACTACCGAAATATGCTAAAGCTAATATAAATAAATTTTATTTTTATAAGTCACTCATACAACCATCAATCTAAATATAAATTATATTATACAATCTAATTTTTATTTAAAAATTAGATTATAAAAAATTAGATTGAAAAAAAAAACGATTCTTGCCATCATTATTTTAAACAGCCACAAAATAAGAATATAAAGTGATCCTCCTCCCGTATTTCGAGAACGTAAATCACTCCTAGACTCACGACCATGATCACCATTCCCTGTGTTCGAGATCCATTGTCCCCTTCTACGACTCGGTGCGACCATCCACTCCCCATACATCCTGGAAGCGGTCCCAGAGCATGTAGCCTCTTGTGTAGTATCTGTGGAAGCTGACAGGTTCGACATGCATGGCGACTTTAATGTGCTTATCGCTTGATTATTAGGGCAATGCGCCATGTCGTGGCTGTACCGTCCACATGAGAAGCAAATCAAATACAAACCCTCATAAACAATCTTCTTCTCTTTCCCATTAATCATCAAATGACGGAAGTAAAGGCGCACTCAGATCGACCTCAACACATATACGGGCAAAAAGACCTTTAGTTTTCCGAAGGGTGTTTGTATCCACTTTTAGAACCCTTCCAATTTGGTTACCCACGACATATAAAATACCCTTATCATAGAAATCAACTGGGAATTTAGGAATTCTCACCCACGCTTCTATTTTGGAAACGTCACTAGAATCAGGATCAAACTCTGACTTCCATGGTTGCACTGCTAGGTAGTGATCCATATATAACCAAGGGCCTCCTGTTAATGCAAAATCATAGTCTTCCTTATTGCTCATACGAACCAGAAAATACCCAGATCCTATCTCAATAGTTTCAACCTAGCCTCTACGTCCCCACAGCTGTTGCAGTTTGCGAACGTGTGATGAAATTGACAAACGATGTCGTAACTTCCTCTGGGGTAGTAGCTCAAATAGTAGGAAACCGCATCTAGTCTCCTGGGATTTGGTGTGTGCACGTAAAGAAAATGGAGGCCTTGGTCTCAGGAAGGCTCGTTATCAGAACCAAGCTTTCATGATGAAGCTTGGATGGAATATGATTAATAGACAAGACTCGCTCTGGGTCAAGTTTTTGCGTGAGAAGTATAAAGCAGGCAATGATATTATTCCTAAAATTGAAAAGCGTCGGTCGAAGTCAAGTACTTGGAGGGGTATTCGTAACAATTGGGAGAAGGTCAATGATAGTATAACATGGAGAGTAGCAAATGGAGAGAATATTTCTTTCTGGAACGACGTGTGGGTGCCACATTTGGATAAGCTTCAGAGTTTAGTGACACAAGCGTTGCCTAGAGATGTTACTGAATGGAGAGTAGCTGACTGAATCACTCCCTCCGGACAATGGGATATGAGCAAGTTTTATCACTTACTCCCAGGCCATGTATGTACCGCTATCAGACGGGTTAACAACCGTCGACTAAATAGGGAGGATTTTCCAGCATGGAGATGGTCTTCTGATGGAAATTTCTCCATTAGTTCTGCTTACAAATATATTGTGGGTAACCCATAGGCTCACACTAAACACCGATGGAAACGTGTTTGGAAAATGAAGGTCCCTCAAAGATACCGTACTTTCTTGTGATTGTGTTTTCATGGTCGTTTAATGACGAACGTGGAACGGTTCCATCGTGGTTGTCATCCTACGGGTACTTGTGAAGTATGCCTTAATCCACGTGAGTCAATACTCCACGTTCTACAATATTGCCCTACCATTTTTGAATTTTGGAATATTTTCTTACCACCGGGTTTGAGGGATCTATTTTTTGGCATCTTGGATAGAAATGACTGGTTTGCATGGTGTATGGAGAGAAAGGATGTTGTACAGGGTTTTGAGTTTCGTCTTTAGTTTACCGTCTTATGCCGATATATCTGGTTGGCTCGAAATGACCGATGTTTTAACAACAACTCTTGGAGTAGAAATGTCATTTTAGCCCGTACTCGTGCATGCTTAGCATGGGGTAATACAAGCCTGTGTAGTAACCATAATGAGAAAGAGAATTGTACACATTGGAAACCACCTCCGCTTGGGTGGGTGAAGATTAATACTGATGGATCCAGGAGTGACAACTTAGGGATGTGCACTTGTGGTGGTGTACTACGAGATCACAATGATGAGTTTTTGATGGGGTACATGTATCGAATTAGCCAAGGGACGGTGGTCTCTGCTGAAGTTTGGGGTGTATTGTGGGGTCTTAAAATTGCCTGGGATAGAGGATACAGACAAATTCTAATTGAGAGTGATTGTAGTGAAGTCATGGATCTTATTCAAGTAACGGTGTCTCAAGAACACCCAGATTTTCAACTTATCTTAGAAATTCGCACGTTGATTGATCATGACTGGGAACTCGAAATGTTACATAGTAAACGAGATGTTAACACAGTTGCAGACACCATGGCAAAGGAAGCTTGAAAGATGGCATTGGATCTGCATATCACTGAATCGCCTCCAGCAGTTATTACAAGCTTATTACTTACTGATCAAAATAGGTCGAGATCGCAGATTGACTCAGGAGGATAGCTTCTGAGGTGTTTGTAGTTTTCTTTGTCTATCAAAAAAAAAAAGGCGAGATGGAGAGGACAAGGAGGGAGAGAGGAAGAATTGCGGGTAAGAGTTAAAAAGAGGAAGGTTCGGGGCAGATTCGAATAAGAAGATCGTGCACGTGGGAAAATGGATAATTCAAAGATGAGATAAGAGACCAAGGGTGGGGCCCACTAATGGGTACGGAGTGAGGGGCAGTGTTGACTGTTGAATGCAATTTTGGAAGTAGCGAAAAGGGAGGAGAAATACCAAGGCATTGCCGTTGGGTACATCATACATGCACCATGCACGCACGTGCTCCCGTTCTCACCGTTTGACTTTCAATTTCCAAATATAGAAAAGTCAAACCCAAACATGTTACTCCCTCTGCTTTTAAATATAATATAGTTGCTTTTTCTTAAGAGATTAATGAAGTTAAGTAAAATTATTTTATCATATTATATGTCGTGTATCTTTAGATTATATATGAGTTTATAAATTAGATAAAATGGTTTGGAGAAAAAATGATAAATATAAATATTTTAAAATAATTTAATTAATTTTTATTATATATCTAAAAAAATTAACTCTATTTTATATTTAGAATTTGAGAAGTAATTCATTCCTCTACAAGCTTCTATATGCTTCTCTCTTGCTTACTAGTTAAGCCTCGCGGGCCGTTCGTTATGCCTCTATTATATTTGTGAACATTCAGATAATTAGAAAACAATTGGTGAAAAAATTCCAATTAAAAAACTTTTTCTTATGAGGATGGTTTGAATTTGAATACTGATAACTTATGCCTGAAATTCTATATCATACTGGTGTTTTCTATACATAAAAAAATTTCAAATTCTTCAGTCTAATAAATTTTCAATAACGTTTTTAAATACAGTACTAATTAATTACCCATATAAAGCATTCTTACGCACCCATTGACGGATTATGGACCAAATTTAAATTTCTTTTTCTCGTGGGCATTAAAAGAAGAGCACCAAAATAAATTCACGCAAAACTTAATTTGCAGCATTTACGACAGATGATATTACAATATTTCGAGAAAATAAAAAATGCCCATGCTTGATATAGAGAGAGAGACTAGCACATAAAAGTGCCTTCTATCTTGCAAGATCTTCGCATATTCGACTTCAACAAATTCTATCAACTCACGTGATAGAAAGATTTTTTTTTCCTTTTCTTTTTTTATTCAAATATGTGACGAACACCTTCTTTTATAGGAAAAGATACATCTAGCATCCCGATCTATTTTTAGAAGTGTAATCAACACCTTAAAGTATTTTTGGAGGTGAAATCAGCATCCTAATGTATAAAAAATGGAGCAATTACACATATTCACTAGTAGAATACTAACTCAAGATAAAAGTAGAGCAATTGCCCTTAATGTTCATCGATTTTCAACATATCCATCCATTCTTTTAGTATTTAAGAGTGCAATTTTGCCCCTAATGTATTAAAAATAGAACAATTTCACCCCCTTCACTAACAGAATACTAACTCAAGATTATTTAGAGTTTAAGATCGATGAAAGAGGAAAGGAAAGAGTGTGTTAACAAACAAAGTTAGTATTATGTTAGTAAATGAATGTAATTGCTCCATTTTTAATACATTAGGGTACTGATTACACCTTTAAAAATAATTTAGGGTACTGATTGCACATTTAAATACTTTAAGGTGATTATTGCATCTTTAAATACTTCAAGATGTTAACTGCACCTCTAAAAATATATTAGGATGCTGGATACACCTTTACCTTTATTTTATTGATACTTTTTTTAGGGGCCTGCGAATTGATCATCAATAAAATTAGTAGCCACTGTTTAATACTTTTGTCTCTTCTTTTTTGTGAAAAATATGTGAGAGGGAGCGTTACGTTGGAGAGAAAGACAGCCACTAGTATGGGATAGTATATGTCATGCAAAAGTTGTATGGATTGTGATATACACATAGATGGGTTCATGGTGAGTCACTTTTCATTAGGTACAAGTATATATATTATATTTTTTATCTAATTTATCTTAAATATTTTCTTCCACCGTGGAAATATTCTAAATCCATTCAAGAGCAGGTCAACCTCATTCGGTTGGTTGACCTTGAGAGCAAATATAATGCAGTTAGCTAGGAAGAAGGCATCCACGCGTAGCAGGTTTAACATCATCATTGTCAATGTCAACCATATCTAAGAAATCATTGAAATCCTTTCTATAAAGTCATATTGCGTGCCATTCAAGTTTTTGCTTTAGTTTTTGCGGTGTGTCACCGCGTAATTGATGTAAACCTTAGAACTCGAAAATCCAATAATGGCATTTCTTAGAGAGTGTGGGCACCATGAGACTAGCGGATTTGATTTCAATACTAAGCATCGTCCGTAGGTCTATCAAACCATCCGATTTGGGTTGCCCATATTTGAATTTTTTTTTTAAAATGATGCTTTTTTAAGTAAAAAATTATTTTTTAAAAGAATAGTTATTAAGGAATTATCTTTATTTTTAATTTTATACCTATTAAAGCAATTTTTATTAAAAACTATAGAATTTTAAAAACTCAGATTTGAACCGTCCAAATCAGATCTAATAATGGTCTAGATCTGATAAGTTGGGAGAGTTAAACACGATGCTTAGCACTAAAACCAAGTCCTCAGACTGGCACACTTCGATTTTGATATAAACCTACAACACTACAAAAAAAACAGTGCATTACCCACGGAATTCCGTCGCTAAAATCATTGCAGACGAAAATTACCAACGGATTAGGGACGGAAAAGTAATTACCGACAGAATAAGTTCCATATCTAAAAAGTATGTGGCAAATTGATTTATTGATGGAATTTTTATTCCGTCGGAAATTACCGACGAAGTAACGGAAAATTACGGATGGAATTTTCCGCCATAAATTATTGACTGATTTTTTATGGAAACTTTTTCATCGGTCATTACCGACGGATTTCCGACGGAACAATTCCGTTGGTAATTACAGACGGAATTTTTCTGTGGGTAATCCGTCAGTAATTTAATATTATTTTTAAAAACAAAAAAATCCATGTGGCGACCTTAAAAGAGGTCACGTGGACATTACCGGAGGCCCCCTCATCGCCCACCCCGGCATCTGGCCCCGGTGACCCCCGAGCAGGGGCTACATGTCCCTCTAACCTTGTGCCAGATGTTTCTGTAAGATAATTGTTGCCTTTTGTGACAAAGGTGGGATTCGAACCCTGGATCTTTAGTATGTGTTCTAATGCTTTTGCAAGTTGAGCTGCTTTAACCTTGCATTATTTATTCACGTAATAATATATATAATGTAATAATTAAAAAACAAATATAATATTAAGATAAATATATATAATATCAAACATATTTATATATAATTAGATATTTCATTTTTATAATATAAAATATAAAATTTTTTAATTTCTTATTTCGTTTAAATATTTAATATTAATATAAATATATATAATATTACATTTTTATTTATATATAATTATATATTTATTTTTTTATGATATAAAATTTAAAAATGTTTAATTTCTTATTTCATTTAAATATTTTATATTAATATAAACATATATAATATTAAATATATATTTATATTTTTTTATGATATAAAGTTTAAAATTTTTAATTCTTTTTTCATTTAAAATTTTTATTATTAATATTATATATATTTAATATATCATATTAAATATTAATTTTATGATATTTAAATTTTTATTTGTTATCGATTATTTTTATTTTTATTATTTTATATAAATTATTCAAAGATAATAAAAAAATTATTAATTTTTCCTACGGATTACTCAAGGAATTCCATCGGTAATTTCTCGTTAAAATTACCCACGGAATTCTATAGGTAAATCGTCAATAATTATCAATAGAAAAAATTCTGTGAGTAATCCATCATTATTTACCGACAGAATTTTTTTGTCTTTAATGTGTCGGTAATTAGCTACGAATTACCCACAGAATTCCGTGGGTAATTACTGACAAAAAAAATTCTGTAGGTAATTCGTCAGTATTTACCGATGGAATTTTTTTCGTCTTTAATTTGTCGGTAATTAAAGATGGAATTTTTTTCCATCTGTAATTCCGTCGCAAAATTTATTTTCTGTTGCAAGAAACTATCATAAATTATTGATACGTTAATCACAAAAGGCTAACTCATCTTCTGTTTGTAAACCGTGTGAATTTAGTAAAGATGTCTTATATTTAGAATTGAAGGAAGTAGTAATAATTAAAAACTAATTTTTTTTACCTGAATTAAAGACTAAATAGAAATCATAGACAATCTACTCCTGGCCATCTCAATTTCCCTCTTAGAAGAGTCTTTAATTCAATGTTAAATAAATATTATTTTCAAGAACCCATAGATGAAATTAGACACAAAAAAAGTATTCCATTTCGAAAGTCAGAATAAAATTGAAATTAGGGGTGCTGAGAGGGGGAGTTGAGTTTATCAAGGGGTCAAGCTCTTTAGTCTTTATAGCATCACATTGCTCGCTAAAGATAAATCCTTTATAATTTTGTTGCCCGGAAAAATCTTTTATTATTAAAAACTTTAGATCTCGCTATTTATTTATAGAAATTCGGGAATGTCTTCAATCTTGAGCTGTGGAGCAGTTGAACTTTTCGCAAATTGTCTTCAATGTCTTCGTTTTACTATTACGAAGAAGACATAGTCCATACATCAAAACATTTATGAAGTGATCGAAGGCTTAATTATAGTATGTATGGTCATTTGACATGGCTAGCTATAACCAGCCTCAGGGACTTGGTACAACTTAAGACTTGGTTGTATACATACAGACACACACACAAATTCCACTCCCCTTTGGCTTCTCGCATGAAGAGAATTTCCAAACGAATAAAGAATAAATATGTGAGCAAGATAGGGTCACACTGTGGTGGGTCCATATTTAATAACTGATGAATAAAATATGAAGTGGTTTAATTCCGTGGAGGAAACGTGCATGGATACCCAGTAAGAGACTTTGGGTTCTGAATATTAAATGCACCTGCTACCATTGACTACTTCATATACTCCTATATACTTAATTTCATTCATCGAAATTATTTAAAATTTACTTCCAAATAAAAGGTAAATTTGTACGTAATATCAAGGTCAAAGTCATAGTTAATTAGCAAGCTTACAAATACGTCTAAGAAATTAAGGTAAAATAGCCGGCAAATCACGAGACCTGGGGTCTAAAGCTAATTATTTCATCGCAAAGAAGAGGGCAGATGCAAGTAGACAAAAATTTAATTTGGACGGCCATATCATCCGTTTTAATTAACCCACTAATCATATAGGGCGGTGGAACCGAGCATATTATATTGCAGGCTTTAATGGCTCCTCTCTTTCTGTTCTGTTCTACTTATGCTTATCTCCCTAATTTAGATTGAAGTGTGTACTACTTTATGTATATTAAGCATTATTAATTGAGAAAATGACATTAAGGTTCTGATTAAGAAAAATAATATAATAAAAGTCTCATAATTTGTTAACGATATATATAGCTCATCTACTTATCAATAGTTACTCTTTCACTTGTTACTGACAATCTATGAAATTTTTCTAATATTATTTCCTTTTATTAAGTTGTTAGTGTCATTTTCTCTTATTAATTTCTGTAAGACCCTTTCAATTATATATGTATAAATCCCCACGCACCCAACAACTAAAGTACAGAACCTCCCTTTTCTTTCTTAGAATAGAATCCATCTTTTTTGTTTTTGGCCGAATAAACAATGGTTTTAGACCTTTTCTTGAAGCTTTCATACTACAATGTGAAGCCAAAACTAGAATATAGAGTCCTTAGCTTCATGACCACCATTCCAAGGAACCTTATTAGTCCAAGTTGATTATTGTCTGATCTAATCTAGTTTACCCATTAGCGTTGTAATTTCTCATGTTTAATTACCTAAATTTTAAGTAACGGACAATTCACTTCGTTTCATGCAAAACTATCAGTCAAAAATGTCAAGGCCCAGTTTTTCTTTACTTTCACGTTAAAACGTCTATTAGGATTCTAGAAGCCTTATCAAAGCTACGAGATGAGGACCTAATCGTAATTAAGGTTCCCGCCTTGCTAACCAGATGACAAGATTTTTCAAGACTTTTTTTATTTCCCGGGTGAATTGAAGTTTCTTCAAGACTTTTGTTTCATTGTCTTTCACTCAAAGACACCTAATTAGTTATGAATAATTCATGTGGTAAAAATAATTGGATAAATATAAAATATTATTGCATGCAATGCACACGCATCAAACCAAGTCATCAGAGTTTGCTTGTTATAATTACACTGTTGATTGTTGAATATATCTCTCTACCAGATAGAAATTTTCAACAGTGTTGAACTTACTCCCACCACAATCTACTTTTTAGGAAGCTGCTCAGAATGTGCCAAACAGAGCTTAAAAAGGTGAAAAGACCGAAGAACAAGAGGACAGAGAAAAGGCGAGCGCCATGACGTATGAACAATTATCTCAAAGGCGTAGCCGTTGATCTTGACGGATATGAGATCCAACGGTTCAGAAGGAGTAGAGCAGGATAACTAACGTGATGCTTACCGCGGGAAATAGAAGCTCGAAGACAGAGAACAATTGATAAGGAAGACGATGCTTCGTGGTTCCTTCGTAGCGCTGGGGTTGTAGGCGGTTGAACTGGGAATGTTCAAAGATTCACGCCTCTATATATATCCCTTTTCCACTCTCCTATCTACTCAACTTAGATAACACACAATCTAATTTTCTTCCATATTCCGAATTGTCAAATTTTCAAATCAAGTTCCTCTGCTTGTTCTTCTTCTTCTTTAGAAGATCCCCTGCAGAATTCGATCAAACCCTATGATGTCCAATCGAGTTGAGGTTTCAGCTCTTGAAAGCATAAAATTACATCTTCTAGGTGAACTCTCTCCGGGGGTGGTAACGTCCGCTTCTGACGCCCTTTGGTTTGAGGAAGTGAACTCTTCTATTTCAAGTTCTCAATCTCTCTGTTCCCGATCTTCAATTTCTGATGCTAATTCCATCATGTCTGATCGATTTCCTGATATCCTCGATTTCCCCTCCAATCCCGCACTTTCATCACAAGATCAAACAAATCCGTTTGAATTCGAGTCGAAACCCCAAATAATTGACCTCAAAACGCCAAATTCCCAAATCCAACCCTCGCAATTCGAAAATAGGTTTCTCAAACTCGAATCTAACACACTGGAAAGCCCTCCGTCAAACAGTTGCGTTTTAGACTTAGATCCAAGACCTAATGAATCGCAGAAGAAATTTCCGTCGAGTAGGAAACCGTCGTTGCAAATCTCGCTTCCCAGGAAGACCGAGTGGATCCAGTTTGGGAATCCGGAGCAGCAAGAGGAGGTGGCAGAGATGTTGGAGCAGAGAAATCCGAAGGAAGTCGTGAAAAAGCACTACAGAGGAGTCCGACAGAGGCCATGGGGCAAGTATGCGGCGGAGATCCGAGACCCGAACAAGCGCGGATCCAGGGTGTGGTTAGGAACATTCGACACGGCTATCGAAGCCGCCAAAGCCTACGATCGAGCTGCCTTTAAGCTTCGCGGCTCCAAAGCCATCCTGAACTTCCCTTTGGAAGTTGAAACATCGAGCTCGGTTGTTAGCTCCGGCGAGGGAAAACGCCGCCGTCAAGACGAAGAGGAGGTGGCGGAAGTGGAGGTAAAGCCGGTAGTGAAGCAGGCGAAAACGACGACGGAATCGGAGTCTCAGCAGAACTATACTAAGGACACTCCGTTAACGCCGTCTAATTGGAAGGGGTTCTGGGACAACGATTCAAGCGGGATTTTCTGTGTCCCGCCGTTATCGCCGTTATCTCCTATCCCTACCTTTGGTTGTCCCCAGCTTATGGTTGTGTGATGTGGAAATCCACCGTGGTTTATCTCTCCGTTGTAATCGCATCCCGTTTTGGAGATGAACACAGTTCATATCTTTTGTTTTTTTTTGTAATATTTTCCCAAAAGTGGATATGATTAAATTGAATTGAATTTTTTTTTATATAAAATTCTTGGGTTAAATTATCTAAGTGGTATTTTTTTATATACATGCAAATTAAGTTAAATTAAGTCACAAGCTCATCAAAGTGAAAGCATGTAAGTCACATTCTTACATTGCTAAGAAAATATGAACCTATCACAATATGATATGTAAATCACATTCTTACTAATTATATCAACCTTATTAACTATCTAAATGTTAATTTATATGCACTTGCAAATATATAATTTTTAGAGGGTGAGATTTGAGGAAATATAATTGAGTTATTTTCTGGCGTCATCGTCTTTGTGAGTTAGTTAACTGCCCTTGTTTTTTGGTACATTATTTGAGGTCTGATAAATGAGAGTCGTTGATTTATGATTAATCCATTTTATTATGTGTGTGTGTGTGTGTGTGTATTAATATATCGATGATACATAGGACTCCCGATCGAAATCAGAAGCAGGGATAGTAAGCCAAAGAAGATACAAGTAAGGAATACTTCTTGCATTGTTAACATTTTGTCTGGTAATTACACTGATAACATTTTTATTAGTATGTTTAAAGATTAAATGATATTTTTGCCCTTGAATTATTTTCTCTGGCACAATGAATATCCAAACTATCCAATGGTGCAATAAAAAAAATTGCACAAAATAATGTCACAAGTTACAAATAAATTCTCTATCAGATAAGAAAAACAATGTTATATCAAATAAGTCATAAGAATTATCTAGGAATAAATGTTAAGGGATTGGTACCCATATTATAAAAGGATTAAGGAAAAATTTTAAATAAATATCATTTGAATTTAGAAAATCTTAAAATATTTATTAACACACCGAAATGATAAATAGGTTTCAAAAAACTATTTTAAAATTTTAAAATATTGTGTTTTTTACCTAAACACCCCTCAAGTTTTTTTTTTTTCAAAGAAAGAACCCCAACTAGGACCGGAGATCCACCGATGGTGGGACTTTGGAGGCCAGCTACCGGAGCTCCGATGACAACTTAAGTAATGAAATTGACTACTTCAATACAGGGATTGACTACTTGAGTTCCATAAACACTATCCGATGTCGTTAAAAAGTTGAATAAAGGCAATGATAACTTGAGTATAGTGATTAACAAATTGCGCTTCTGAGGTTATTAATGGCTACACTCAAGTTGTCATTACCAATACTTAAATTGTCATTACCTTTATTTAACTTATCAACGACACTTGATGGGGCATAGGGAGCTCAAGTAGTCAATCTCATTATTCAAGTTGTCACCAAAGTTCCAACGCGGGAGAGGGTTTTTTCTGTGGTTTTTTTTTAAACTTGAGGGGCATTTTAGTAAAAGGATAACATTCTAAAATATCATATTAGTCTATTGAGACCTATTTATCATTTTTATGTGTTAACAGAATTTTTTAGATTTTTCAAGTTTAAATGGTATTTATTTAGAATTTTTCCAAAGACTAATGTATCATTTTAATCAACCATACTTTAAATTTCATGAAACCACGCCGGGTAAAGCCTTATGTCTCTAAAATTAAAAAAGAAAAGAAAGGTGACGAGAGAATATTGCACCCGTGATATTATACTCCCTTCGTTCTTAATTATAGAATATATTTATCTAATTTTAAAAAAATTAAGAATAGTAGTTAAATTAGTTAATCTTATTTATTTTTCTAAAATACCCTTATTTAATAATGGTGATTTAAGAAAACTACATGGGTCTACCATAGTCCTTTGAGTATATTGCTACTTGCTAGTTTTTGTTTACGGTAACATTTACAGGAGAAATTAATTAATGCTGCTGGGTGTAGCGCCTTCCCACGTATATATTTTAATTTTTGAATGTTTAAAATACTTATTCAGTGGCTATAAAAAAAATTTTCTAGATGAGCGCCATGTTTTTGACGTCTATCATTAAAATGAAGTTATGCCAGTTTGGTTTGAGTGGAATTAAAGAAAAGGAAAGTTACAATTTTTAAAAATAGAGATGATGACGTTAATAGTGTTAAATTGATTTTCTTACCCTTTATTCTTATAAAATAAAAGAAACAGTGGAATTGATGTGTATGTAATATTAATGAGTTGTAAGTATTACTCACTTTATAGAATACATATGTGTATTATAAAATTATTATTGTGTTTCATTATTATTGAGAAAGTATCAATGGGGGTATTTTAGGAATAAATTGACAAAAATTAAAACTTTGTCGTATAATTAGTATCAAAATTAACTCCTAAATATTGTTCTATAATTAGGACCGGAGGAAGTATCATAGTAAATCACTAAAATATGGTGAAGTGCAACAAGCCACAAGGTTGACTTTTTTTCGGACGATCACAAGGTTAAGTTTTTTTTTTTAAAAAAAAAACAAGAACATGTGCCTTAAAATCCAAGAAGGTTTCTGAAAGCCATACTGACAAACTCAACGCTAATAAGAAATTTTTATTATTTGTTGAGGACCGAAGCTGTCATTTTGAATTAGCTCAATTCTTTTTTGCCATAAGAATTAGCTCAATTCTACTTCACTGTCTTGGCATGTATTGACTGAATCTATGTTAATTATCGTGTGCGGGATTGCTTCACGTGCATAATTTGGAATTTACAAGTAAACGCCTTGCTGATTTCACATAATCCCTCATTCATATCTGAACTGTGCTTTATATTATAAATAAACGACTCACGTTGCTAAAATTGTTTTTTGTTTTTATTTTTTTGATATTGCCCGTCTCGATTAATTAACCTTACGGCTCTTCAAAGTTCAACCTCGTATGTATGCTCTCGCTTGGAAGTATATGGATAACGAATATAATGATGCAATGTCAGACGATTACTTTGACTGGACGAGGAGGGGAGCTAGGGCTTGCAGTTCGGAAGTGGTTGAAAAGTCAAAGCGAGACTTAGGCATGCACGAGTTTTGAAGTAAATGTAAATTAAATTTATTGTTAGCACCTATTTATAAGTTTAGTTAGATTTAGTTTTTATTATAAGTCTATTTTCAGAATAATAAATAAAAATATTATAATCTTACCTCTATTAAAGTTTAAGAGGGAAAAGAGATGTAGAGAGCACTCATTTATAAATAATAACAAAATTAAATTTTTTTATTAATTTAGTTCATATTTAATGAATGAATTAACTATTTTTAGCATGTAGTACGAATTAAGTAATCTAGATTTATATAGGATAGGAATAGAACGTAGACCATTTAATCATAATAGAATTAAAATTTTTTATCAATTTAATCTATATTTAATGAGTTAACTAATTTTTTTATAATTAATTTGAATTAAATAATTTAGATTAATAAATAAGATTGGGGTAGAAGGCAGACCGTTTAATCATGATAATTTTAGAAAAATACTCATATTGATACATCCGGTCATCATTTTCAACCTTAAATAGTTAGTAGGATCATTTGTTAACTGTCGGCAAAAAAAAAAAAAAGTATCATTTATTAACTGATATTGTCACGTGTGTTAATTATCTTTGACTTCAACGTTGTTCTGAATTTTAATGCTTGGTCAATAATAATGTAACAGGCGTTGTCTTGATAGCTGCTCCATATCCTTTGACTTTCAAATTCCCTGTTTGCAGCCAAACCGAATAAGAGGGTATGACCTGTCCTTCACCAACAATGCGTTTGGATGGAGAGAAAAACAAAAACTAGAGGAGAGGAAAATATAGAAGGCGAGACTTGTGGGGAGAATGGAAGAGAAAACACATGACCTTTATAATTATGATAATACCCTTATTTAATTTTTAACCCACTTTTTAAAGTAATGCTATGAAAAATAAATTCAAATAAAAATTAACACCATCAAATTAAAGATTAAATTCAAATTAAAATAAAATTATTTTTATACTTTCTTTTAAAATCAAAATATTAAGCCAAATATATTTACTAACAAATACAATAATAAGAAAAATTTAAAATAAAAAAAAAATGTCCCAATAATAATAACATCTTTGTATCCAGATTTATTAATAAAATTAAAATTAATTTTTTTTTAAAAACTCAATATGCTTTTATTTCATTTAAATTTAATAACAATAAAAAAGGTAAATTTAACAAGAATGAGTATAATATAAAAATACCATATTATTACTAAATAATAATATGATCTATGTTATGATATATCACATATAGAAAAGAAATTAAGAAAATAAAAAAAAAACAGTGTAGAAATATCAATATGCTTCCTCCTGTTCTTTTTATAAGCAATTTTCTTTTTCTTGAGGTTGGTTTTTTTTATAAACAGCTTTCTTTTTATTTTTCAAAATTTAAACTACTTTTTCCTTTTATATTCCTATTAAATAAAAATATTTATATTAATTATCCCCACTCACCATTAATTTTCTTTCATTTACTCATTTACTGATTTATTATACATTCTTTCTCATATTTTATACTCATATTCTTTCATATTTGTTACCCATTCTCTCTTCTATGCTCTTTTTCATAAATATGGATATATTTTAAAAAAACATGATATTTTTTACACATTTATTATTTTTAACTATTCTTAACCAATAATTCATTTTATGTAATAAGAATAAAAATTATTTATAAAAAGTACAGTATATAAATTGTCAGCTAGCTCACACACACTCTCTCTCTATATATATTTCTCCTATGTGTCCTCTATCGTGATAAAAATTTGTCTTCTGTATCATCTAAAAAGAAATTACATTTGAAAGTGGCCGGTCCACTTATAACAGGGGAGATGGACAATGGTGATGGCGCGGGTGAAAGCTTAGTTCAGAAAGTTGACTCCCCGCAAAATCTCTTCATCTTTGCAGAGAAAATTTTGGGGAGAAAACATATGAGACCCACACCTTTTTTTCATTCCACTTTTCTCTTTCTCCTATTTTCTCATCCAATCTAATTAAACAGGAGAAAATCCATTTCTCTCTCCATTTTCACCCTTACTTTTCGTCTTCCCTAATTTTTTCTCTATCTAAACACACTATAAAATTATAACCATGTGCTTGCAATTAAGAGCATATTTGCCCACAACTTAATCCAGCTAAAGAGGAGTAATATTTGAAACAAAATTTAATTACCATATCTTTGCTCTATATCAATGATGACTAAATAGGAATTTAAATCTTTTTTAAAAATCTCTAGGCCATATAGTATACGGTACCTTTTTTTTTAATCATAAAACACAATTATGACTTTCTTTTATCTAAACAAGAGTTTTCTTTCTTCAAAATTAGAGCACAAAAGATTTCACCTTTTTCAATAAATACACTTTCAATGATTTAAGTTTATGTTTTCCTTCTTATGATGTGAAGCCGCTTACCAGGTTAGCTTGTTGGTGGTATATTTATGAGTTTAAATCAATATATATATATATATATATATATATATATATATATATATATATATGAGTAATAAAGAATAAAGACAAGAAGAAGCATAAAAGTAATAAAATAAATCAGCTATAGCATAAGTATCAAGCCAAGTAAACATTTTATATTATTATAATTACTGAATAAGTACTATGTGTTGCGATAAACATAAATTTTTTAGACTAATTTGCTACTAAATTTTGAGGCTTATTAAAATGAGTACAGCATTGCCTTTTATCCTAAAATAAATAGGTAAGAAATACCTGGCGTGGATTCATCATAAACAGCGAATGTCAAAGGCCACCCTAAAATATATACTCGTAGTCTTGACCGCCGAAAAACTTTCTATCGCATGAACAAATAAATTAACTCAATTGTTAATTCAACAAATTTGGTGCATTTAGAAAGTATATAATTAAAGACGAAAAGCAATCATAAACGTGTAATTTTAATCTACATGAGATAGAAAGCAAGAGACAAAAAGTGGGGAACAGAATGAAAGTGACAATTTTAGGGGTGAAATTAAAATGAAAAATGCATTAAATGATAAAATAGATTAAACCCCTTTAAAAATTTGAAGCTTATATCACCCAAAAAAACTTCAATTTGTCTAATTGATTCTTTTTGATAAAGGTATATTCGATCGTAAATGATAAATCACATTAGACTGACTTTTTAATCTGTAAAATTCAGTTGAGATAAAATTAACTTTGGTGAACGTTAATTTAAATCAGCCCTAAAAAATTTAGAATTGTGGCAAAAAAAAAAACCCCCCTTAATTTAAAAGTCCCGTGTTTGTTATAAAACGAGCCAGTGCTTCCCGTGCGTTGCACGGAAAGATTTGATTCCTGTCCGGTTTCCTCTAGTACATTAACACCTACCATTTTCGGGATCATTTTTTCCATCATAGTGCACTGTCCAGAACAACAATGAAGAAACACAAATTTAACTGATGACTTCAATTTGTATAAAAGAAAGTTGGTTTTTCACTTTCTCATGCCACAAGTGGATACCTAGTATTTATGTTTCTAAACACTTCTTTGTATATAACATTCTTTGTAGTGTTAATTGTTCGTGAATCATCAGCCCCTAGAACAATCTTCAGCCCATTCATGCTTCTCACTCTAGAAAGTACAACATAAATTGGCCATGAGTGAAAATGGGTTTTGACAAATACAATCCAACATGACGCAATGATTGTCCCTGACTTTTATTGATTGTCATCGTGAATGAAAGTATAATTGGGAACTATCTCATTTGCATGCGAAATGGCCATCTAGACTCAGAAGGATTAAGATTCATTCTATGTATCAAAAACCTTGACATTTGGTTTAGAACTATTAAGAGTAACTACCTCAATGACCTTATGGCCTAACATCGTAACATGAAGATGTGTTCCATTGCACAATCCAGATGCTTGATCAATATTTCTCAATAGCATTATTGCTGCTCCAACTTTCAAGACAAGTTTATGAGGTGGCAAACCAGAAGAAGTGATGGTGTTGAGGAATTCTGTTGTGTATAAGTTGTCAAAAGAATCAAAATCTTCAGTTGACTTACACACTAAGTTGCAACTTAAGAACTCATATTCCTGACCAGGATCAATGAACACATGTGATCGTTGATCTTGGCAACCATTTCAATTGTTGGTGCAAAGATTGCTCTTAAGTAAATTTGCATAACATACAAGAACGTTGTGCAAATTTGGATTGACGATTGGATAAGTAACTTATGTAAAAGTGAATGATGTTTGGTTTGGCTTTTGCATAAGTGGATTTTGTATCATTTAAGAGAAAAAAGTGTAAAAATTATGAAAAATGAAAAAAATGAAGGGATAATTGTGAAAAAAGACCTCGTTGGGAACTTAATTGCCAAATGGAACCCGGGAAGATATCTACAAACAAAGGGATTTTTTCACAATTTTCTCAAACATTAACTTTGAAAATTTGGCTATGGTACAATTTAAAATTAAATTATATCAAGCTATAATTTAAATTGGTACACTTCAAAAGTTTTTTCTATTGTGTACCTCAAGCTTAAATTTTATAAATTATATCCAACTCTAATTTAAATATTAAATCCTAACTCATATTTTCACATAGCTCAAAATCTAACAAAATAAACCGATTAAAACCTCAATAATACCTCCAATAATCCAAATAAATTATTTAAACTAAATTTAATGGGTAAAAACACCATATAAAAACTAATTTATGACATGTATATAAAAATAAAATTGATTATAAAATCATAAAACAAATAAATAATAAATCTAAACTGATTAAAATTAATTAGTAATTATTTTCTACATTTCTACAGTCATATATTGATAAAACTCAAAACTTGCCTAAACTCTTATCCCAAGGTATTCTCTAATTAGCAAAAGATTACTATCTAAAGAAAGAGAAAATTATTTAGAACATTTTTTATAAAAGAAGGTTTGTGATTAGAAGTGATTTTGAGTATCTCATTAATCCCCAAAGATATAAAAATATTACTATCAATATTATTTTATATATATGAACACACGCACATAAGCTTCAATAAGCTCCATTTTGAGACTTATGACTTTTTCCAGCATTTGCCCTTTTTTACCTTAAATCCCATCGCTGAACCAAACATCTTATTTGATCAAAACACTGTTCAAGCCCAATTTCTATACTGTTCAAGTCCGGTTACTGGGCAAATCGTCAAAACAAAGACAGTGAAAGATGTTACAATTGGAAGAAACGGTAAGGATATCAAATGAGGACAACATAGCAATTGTGTATAGTATTTTTGGGCTCTGATTATAGGATACGCCTAAATGCTTAAACACATCACATTTGATTGATATACATTTTCTATGATTCAAATGACTTGAAGAACGTGCTCATTCACATTACAATATAAGAAGTGCTAGAGTAATGTTTTTGAATAAGATATACTGTGGGTGTATTTATTATGAGAGAGTAGCTTGTAGAACATTAAATGAGTGGTAGGTTAGGTGAACACAATAGTTGGTAAGAGCAGTGTAGTTGACTGTCATGTGAATGGCACTATAAGTTATAGCCACTATGGCGTGATGGTGTTAGTGGGCCAGCTTACTTGATTTTGATGTCTGCATTTCACTGACCTCCATGACAATGTGCAAGCCAAGACACGGGAAATTGGCACAAAACTGAGGTTAATAAAAAATACTTTGTGTAATGCACACAAATTATTTTGAACTGCCGACTTTCATTTCGAGTGCAAATGATATGTTGGGATTGAAAAAATATTAGTCAGCATTTCTATTATGCAGTTTTCGCAAATGTTGCTCCCTTTTGAAAAAAGTTATTGCATATGTTGAGAGTAGGGCAATAATATAAGGCCATCAGGAAAGCAACATAGATTACTATTGTTTGACCATAGAATAATAAAAAACAGTTCATCGTACTTCCCACACTAATAAATATAATAAGAACACTCCCTACATTTGCATTCATAAGTCGTCTTCTTCATCACCATGTTTTTCTCTTAAACGAAATTCATTATGTGCCTCAAACCCAGTAGAAAAATGAATTGTTGTTCTGGTCGAACAAACCACTGGTGGGGCAAACATGTTTTATACTTTTTTCTAAAGCCACCATCAATTTAAGGCCACTATAGCACAGCCAAAAGCATAATGAAAATAAAGAACGTGGTTAATCAGTGTCTGCAAGCTGACGAAAATAAAAATGAACATGTCATAACGAAAAAAAATGCACTCACAAAAAGCTATTCTTAGAAAAAAAAATACAAACACTTTAAATTAAACTTTTATGGGTGCATGCATGAAATACAATATGACTTCCATTCTAGAACTTCGCTTTATCAACACAAAAGCTTAACTACATGTGAATGCATTTCTTCCTCCTTTTTCCCGTCTTGAAAAAAATGTAGAAACAACAAAAATGACAACTCTATGATTAATTATTTATTAACAGAAGGCAGGGACCAACAAAAATGGAAATGTTCATTGTGTGCACTTGTTAATTGTATGAACTGTAGAGACGATGATATTTGCAACTAAAGTAAATAGCAATTTCAAGCCAGCAGATGCAGACTCAACACAACCAAATAAAATCTGAGGCTTGCATGAAATAATAGTTTTGTCGGTTTGGAACCGGATACAGTAATTAGAAATGAAATACAAAGACTCAAAGGCTGTAGATTGGGACAGCTCCGTGGCAGAGTGCCAACACATGACTGTTGTTTATATTGAGCAGGAATCCCCCTCTGTTGAAATAAAGGCATGTCCTCGAGAGCTCTGAGTGTTCCTGATGAACAGATCAGTGAAATCAGAAGAAAATAAACATGCAAATAGTGAAGGCATTTTACAGGTAAAAGGCCTTTGCTGAACAACACCATGGAGAGACTACACAGAAGCTAGAACCTAAATAACATGTGCCAAGCTTCAGAAAATCCTTATGCTCAGCCCCAAAATGAATGAACATGTCATGATCTGCTTGCACCATTAACGAAATATAAGTTGAAGAAAAATGAATATGGGGAAGTGTTATTGGCACATAAAATAGTGTGGAACAATGTAACACCAGTTTTTAGCATATAGAGAACACAATTCATGACCATGATTACTATGTGCAGACATAATCCAGGAAAGAATAGGTACTAAAATCTCGAGACTCATAATCCAGACTCTGTTGGTAGACCACTAACAGAGTCTCTCCCACTATATTGAGCAGCAATCCCCATTTGTGCCAATAAAGCCATGTCTTCTAGAGTTTTGGCTGTTCCAGATGAGCAGAACAGTGAAATCGGAAGAAAATAAGACATAGAAACAGTGAAGGAATTTTAGAGGAAAAAGGCCTTTGCTCAACAACACCATTGAGAGACTACAGAGAAGCTAGAACCTAAATAACATTTGAAAAGCTTCAGAAAAGCCTTTCTCGCAGCTTCAAAATGAATGAACATGTTATGATCTGCTTGCACTATTACCGAAACATAAAACCAACAAAAATGGATAAGGGGAAGTATAATTGGCACACAAAAAAGTGTGGAACAATTTAACACCAGTTTTTGGCAGATAGAGAACACAATTGCTGACCATGATTACCATGTGCAGACATAATCCAGCCAAAATAGGTACGAAAATATGGAGTTAGAATCCATAAGTACCATCAGTAAAATATATCTGGGAGAGCGAAAAGGGGCTGAGAAAATGACCATATGTGAGCATGACAATTGGAAACTTCTTCCATAGAGGAAATTGAAAATCTTTTTCATCCCAAAGAGCAAAACCTTCAGGACTGATCTGCATGTACAAACCACTATATTAACCACAGTGAAAATGATGAAAAAACCAACAGTGAACAATAATGGTCACAAATATTGTCTGCCTTTGCATGGAAAAACTACTCAAATTTTAATGGGTCTTCATAACACTTGTTGCACGCTAATTAAGTGAGTCCATCACTTATAATCACTTATCTTGATACTATCAAAAAAGTATCAACATTTTTTTAGATGAGAACACTGGTCTATTTAAACATGAGGTTTTGAAAGCTCAAAGTACTATACAATGTTACGTAATAAGTGAAGTGAAAGACCACCTCCCCATCAATTAGAAGCACAGGAAGAAAACATTAGTTAGCAGTTGACCACCCCCACAATAGACAAAAAACATGGTTCAAACTTGGAACTTGGAATATACATAATTTTTTAAAATAAGGTAATGCAAAACCATTTATTGGGACCAAGATAGCTGGTAGTTGAAAACAAAGTAGACACGGGCAATAAATAAGGAAGGAATCAAAACGAAGCAAATGCAAATGCTAACCAAATGCAAATGCTCCCTGAAACATGTGTAGAGCAATTAATGTTGGGTACCATATATCAAATTGCATTGTAGGGTAAGAAGGGAAATGAACCTCTTCTTCATTCCCAAAGTGATCCAAACCATCATCTGCATCACCAAGTGAGGAAAAAGGGAAGTCATACTCATCATTCCATATTAAGTTCTCAAATTTCGGGGAAAATAGTTAGATGAATTTCTTAATCGCTCCTCCAATAAAGCAGGGAGGTTGCTCGCTCACTCTAAATTGCTCCTCCAATAAAGCAATATGCGAATACAAAATCATAAGTTAATGTGGAAAAGTACTGAACAAACACGAAAACCCCAGATTGAACATTACACATCAGAAATGTATAAGCAGATTTAGCAGACATCGTGATATGATAAGTAAACAGCCTATGCTCTTATCAGAACCTTGAAAACCCCAGAAAAAAAAATCAAAACACAATCTGATACAGTCAAATAAGATACAAGGTAGAAGAAACACTCAATTGGAAAAATATATAATAATAAATCCCAGTATTCAAATCATCAAGATGAGAGTAACTTAGATCAATTTATAGGAAGCCCAATAACTTAAAGTAAAAGAGATCATAATAAAGGAAATAACTTATCATGAAAGAAAGCAAACAAAATATTGATAAAATATACTACTCAAAAATGTATAAATCTTTCCAAAATTTCCATCCGTAAGTCAAATTTTTTGGGCCTCACATCATAACAAAAGTAAATATAAAAAGACTTTTGTAGCTATTGCTATAGGAAGCTAGGAAATAATTTACTTTAGTTATTTAAACTTTTCATTGCTTTGGAGGCTCAAGCTTCCTTGAAACTGCATCAATCTGGAAAATTGTTTTTGAAGGAAACATAAGAAACTGATTTTTCATTTTTTTAAGGAACTGTATGCATATTAAATCTATATATAAATTTATGAGAAGCATACTATTATGACTGGCCATTGTTTGCAAGTAGCTTGCTTGGCATCATACAAATTCTTCTTGATTAAACACGGCATAATGAAGTGCAAACTTTAGGGTGCCAAACTCTCTTTGACTTTGTGAACAATCAGGTGGGGTTTATTTTTGTAGGATTTTATTTAGGATTTCGACGTTTGTTCAATTTTTGGTGTTTATAATATTATATGATATTGTAAGTTCTCTTCTGGGCAAATGCTGAGTTTCTGGCATCTTTTATTGTGCAGAGAGATGGTACCTACATGTTAAATCTAGATGGATTAATTTTCAAGCTTTGCCTTCTAGCTCAAGAAACTGGTGATGACGAAAAAGTACAACATTTGCGTGCTTCTGGCATACAGGCTCTTTCGTCAATGGTAATTCAAATGCTTTTATTGTCATATCTGTTAACTGTTTTATGCTCTTTCAATGTTAAGCAATCTTTTGACATGGTTGACAACATGAAGTTATTAAGAAACTACATGTATAATGTTGAAGTAAAAATGATTAGAGCCTTTGCACATGGTTGTAGCTGGAACTTCTCTCTAATTCATTGATCAAATGTTTTTGTTCTCAGTATCATCAAATCATATGGAGTAGCATAGTACGTACAATGTCAGTTACAATCATGTCAAATACACCAAAGCTTGAGATGAAACCAAGCTACATTGAATATCATTATCCATACAGTAAGAAGTATTTAGGAACTTGTTTTGGAAAGGACAGTAATGTTATATCTCTTTGAGATAGTTTGACCTTAGAAGAAGCCCAGTATGGCTAGCTTGTTAAAAAGCTTCATTTTTGACAGGGAAAGCTTCTTTGACTCGAAAAAAAATAAACATGTAGTTTATTTATGGTCATGCAGAATCAGAAATGTATACCTAGAGTGGCATATATACACATTGATTCCATAACAGCGAAAGCACAATCATCCTAGAGTGTCTTTCAGAATACATGCTAAATCCCAGTGGCAATTAATGGTCATGCAGTAATCAGAAACGTATACCTAGAGTGGCATGTATACACATTGATTCCATATATAGCTTCTATAAATGATCATCCAACGATGTACACATGGATTCAATCTCTTTTTCTTAATAAATCGAAGAACCTAAAAGCTGAAATCACCTTACCTAGACATGGGCAAAGAGAGATGAGCCACGGCCACAAAGAATATGTCGACATCGTCCTCGTCGTTGCTTCTTCAACATAGAGCAACGAAAAAAATCAATTGTTGATAAATTGACCATTAAAAAAGAAGACAGAGTAAAAATCAAAAGGAATAGTATAATTAACTACACTATAATTAACCATGAAAGCAGTTTCTAACGATGAAAAAAAAACTGACAGTAAAATTCAGAAGAAAGGTAGAAACAAAACCCATAAAGATATTGTTAACCTTATGAATGGATCCCTTTCACTGCCTGTGGGCTGTTGCTCCGTACCCATACCTGGTTTCTGGTTCTCGTTGTATAAAGCTTAGATGAACGACGATTCCAACACGTCCATGGTTAACGAAGTTCCGACCTTGACCTTGCGAATCCCGAAGTGTTTCAGAGAATGTTTGATTCGTCGGATCGCCAGTGCGAGCGCCGCCCAGACTTCCGGCGGGCTGCTCGTGATGACCTCGTTGCCGACGAGGAGGTAGCGAATCAGAGTTTGAGGGTAGAAAGGAAGCACATTGGTTTTGACCCATTCGTCGGCGAGAGTTTGATTAGAGGAAACGTTGACTATGAGTTGATTTGGGACCATGATTGAGACTTCATGGTTCGTGTTACTTAGGGCTTTGAGGATTTCTGGGTTTGCATCGTAGATTTTGACGCGTTTGGCTTTCAGAGATTTGATTAGCTCCACCGATTTCAATGGCAACGACGGATTGTTCCCCTCTTGACCATAGTTGATCCCTGGAATGCTCGAAAATTCTGCACTTGTGAAACCAAAAGGGGTCATACACAAGCCCAAAATGAACAAACCCAGTTCGCTAGATCAACGATTTTGAGAATAAAATCTGAAAACAGGACTTACTTGACGCAGAGACGAGGAAGAAGAACACGAAGCCATTGTAACTGAGTCCGTGAAATGAAAATGAGAAAGGGAAAGACGAAAAAAGAAAGAGGAGAAGCAGTTAAGCATTTACGCTTGTTCAGCAGTTGAGCAGAAATGGGACGATGTGGAGAAAAAGCTGCCAGAGGGGAGAAAAACGCAAACTAACAATAAATGGAGTGAAATATCGGCAGATGGAAAGGGAAAGGAAGACGCTGACTTACCAAGAAAAGCAGAAAACGTGAAAAGTTAAGCATTTGAAATTCAAATACAGTGCAGCAAGCCCAAGACCAAGCCGACACTATTTATTGGCTCAGCGGCTTACGAACAGTACTATTCCGTCTCTTAAAAACCGAAGAGAAATTTGTTATATATTGATGGTGACATGGCTGAGGATATAGATGGACGACCAATTTGAATGACTGAGGGTGGATAAGTCCAAGGAGATTTTAATATGGAAATTAGAAATGTTATGGGATTTGAATTTTGACCAATTTGTTTGAAATTCCACCCCCCACTGTCACCCAACTAAAAAAATTAATCCGAAGACACTTCTGTCACTCCTCTATTTCTATCATTTGACTCTTGTTAGGTTTTTTTTTTTTTAAGAGTAAGGAAGTTACATAAATTATTAAATCATATCATATATTGTGTATCATTAAATTATATATCAGTTATAAGTCATATAAATTAATTTTAAAAAAAAATAAAAATAATTTAAAATAATTTAATCAGCTCCCTTAATTTTTTTAAAAAAGATAACTAAATTTTATATGTATCAGATAAGTTACTTATAAGTAAGGTAAGGCCCAACCATAACGTTGCCCGCCCCACCACCTGCAGGCAGCCGACACTGCATTCCTATATTCGGAATACTCTATTGGGCTTTAAGAAGGCTTTGTATTCATCACGATTTGGGCCTTGCGTTTGGTTTCGGCATGTGATGGCCCAGAATCAGCAACATGAGAGTGAAAACCATGGAGCCGTTTTGTTTGCAGCCACAAAGAATTTGCATTCACAGTATTAGGTATAGGGCAAACAGAACTTGATAAAAAAAAATAAAGTTTGGACGACAAGATAAGATTTATACTAGTGTGTGTAACACGTATATATATATAAGCAAACAAGGAATGGAAAGAAGAGATCTTTGTTGGAGTGTGAGGATGGTTTTTGCATGAGGACATGGCAATATTTGGGAGATAGGAGAAGAAGTGTCTGTTTGGATTAGCTATGACATAAGTGACTCTTTTGTAATTTGATTTTTGTAAAAGTCATATAGGATAAAAGTCAGATTATAAATGTGATTTGTATTTGAATTAACGGTAATAAAAGTGGTTTTTTTTAACCTTAAACCTATTTGGATTATTATTTGAAAAGCTAGTTTAGATGAAAAATGATTGAAAAGGATATAAGTCTTATTAAAACATACACACATATTATTTATATATATTGTGATAATTAAAGTGAAAAATTAAAATTTGATAAAATAAAAAAAAGTTCAATTATTATTAAAAAAAAAGAAAAATACACCAAAGTACTTAATTAAAAATAGATAAACTTATATTTAGATTAGAATACATACATGAATTGGATCATTATTGGATCACTTATCCCTAAAAAATTAGAATATGTCATCAATTCAAATTTTTATCATTACATTCCCCGGTTAAAATGTGACCAATGCAAACAATTCTTTAAAAAGGTTTAATCATAAAATGTTGAACTATAAATAATCTATTTATCAGTGTTAAAAATTCCTTACTCAAAGTCTCTGCCTATTTATGAATGTTTAATTTAATGATTATAAATTCAATACATGCTATAGACCAATGTTAAAAATTCCTTACTCAAAATTCGTGTCTTTAAACCAATGTCACGAAGTTTCGAAACAGAGCCAATAACTCTATTTTGGAGATGTCACGAGAGATTGAGAACGGGATCATAAATGCATGAATTTTTCTCCCTGGTTTCTTTTCTTGGTTTTCAACGAAAAACTGAGATACAATCAAGAAGACCCATATGACCCAAGGTGAAAATCTAAACTTCAGTACTCAATAAACACCATTATTGACTAAAGGAAAAAGAGAAAAAAAATTCTGAAAGCTTTGTTTCAGATGACGATAATCACACCACTGGTCTGCCATTTTAGGAAGCAGAGTGAAACACCGAAGTAGCGTGAAAATTTTTCAAAACAAAGACCCATATGACCCAAAGTGAAAATCGGCAACAGTGATGATGAAGAGAGAAAAACCTTATCCTTCTGATGGTGGCTGGGTTCTAACGTAGGGACTGATGACAGACCGTCCGGGAGGAGGCGAACACCAAAGATCCTACGACCTCAAAGTGTTCCCGCCACCACAAATCGGGGCACCCACGAACGGATTTGGCCACCAAACGACAACGATCAACACTACACCCGACAACACACAACTCAAGAAGCCATAGATCAGACAACAACCACCTCCCTCAAGCGAACCACCGATGGATGGCGACGAGTTTCAAGCTCACAGAAGGATAGCCAATGGCGACTCGAGCGCATGCAACACACCGGCTTTCAACATCTGACTTTTGTGGCTAAGCAAGGACAGGTAGGGAAATTTAAATCCCATTAAATGCTTATAGGACAGGTCAGTAAAAGCACCTTCAGAAGCCAAGATTTTTGGCTTCTCCCAATAAGCTACTTTTTATAAAAAAAATCCAGTTAACTAGATGTGAACTGAAACCAATGTTTTAAAAACCGGACCGGACATTGAGCCGGAAAGGTTAACGGGTCATGGTCCAAACGGTCGAACCGGTTGGATCGTTCGGTCGAACCGGTGACGTAATAATTAGATAAAAATAATTATATGTATATATAATAATATATAAACAAATAAAATTATAATAAATCTAATTATTAACACTATAACATTACAATAAAAATTTTAAAATAAAAAATATATACATAAAAATATACTAAAATTATTATAAACTTTTGGTAGCATTTTTTTCTCTCGTTTTGTTATAATGATAACATCTGTTTTGTTTTCAAAAAAGTATAATTTTTGGAATAAATTAATTCATAACTTAAAAACTGAAAACATAAAAAATAAAAAAAGAAACCAAAAATAAGAGGAAAACGTTGAAATCTCAACTATGGCCATTGGTTAATGTGAGGAGTTAAAAAATTTTAGATGTTCCATGCCTCGGTGAGTGTGTGGGGCTGTGATTGACTGATGGAGTAGTTGGTGATAAATCAAATTTCTTTACATTGAGAAATGAGAAACACTTTGTGTGCAGTAGGCTTTGCAGAGGAAAGAGAAAGGTGTTGCTTCATCCTCCTTCACGAGATTTGTTTTTGCTCCATCGTCTTTGTCTAACTCCAGTATTTTTTTTCTTTGCCGGACAACTCCATCTTGTTCGACAGCCATGGCTAGCAAGTGGTTCAGGTTTTCATGTTTTGTTTACATTGTCAATTTTTTCCATTATTTCCTTTGTTATTAAAGATAAAACATAAAGGTATATACTGGATTTTCTACCCATTCCTTCTTCTTCCTCTCTCTTCTTCAGTGGAAGACTGCAAAGTGCACCACCATATATTGAACCGTCCGATTTCTCAAAACTCGCTCCGGTTTCCGGCTTGATGATGGATTCCGGCTCAAAAGCCGGTTCTTGCCGGCTCAAAACGGCCCAATCTTTAAAACGGTTTTCCATAGCAGAACGAGCCGTCTGAGATTCCGGCTGACGGTCCGGCCGGTCCGACCGTCCGGTCCGGTCCGGCTATGAAATCACTGACTGAAACACCATCAAAATAACTTCTCCTCTCTCACTGGGCTTTTTCCCCTCCCATTCCCATTGGGCTTTTTTCGAGTCTGAATGCTTTTCCAAACAGAGCCGAAGACAATAGCCTCTATCAAAATTTGTTTATTTGATAAGAACTACTCCCTCCAATTCTAAATAGTATAAGACAGAATTGATTTTTTTTGAGAGATTAAGAAAATTAAATAAGGTACTTAATTATATCATATATTATGTATCTTTAGATTATATACTAGTTTATTAGTCAAACTAATTAGTTTTGAGAAAAAAATAAAAATATTCTAAAATAATTTAATTAATTTTTTTAATCTCTCTAAAATAATCATTTTTATCATATACTTAAGAACGGAGAGAGTATAAAAAAAAGCCAGGTGGGGGGAATTGTATAGTACTCATAGTATTTAATGTGTGTTTGGATTAGCTTTTGAGAATAACTTTTATAATTTATGAAATAAGTATATGAAAAGAATTTTATCTTAATTTATGTAAACCTCAATTTGAGTAATTATCAAACACTCACAAACGAGGAAGCGCGTAAAGGACAAAGATATGAGGAAGGGAGGATCGACAAAGGGTTCCGGAATCACGTGTGGATAATGGGTTGAAAATGCTGTCCACGTAATTTCTGCATTACCCAATTTTTAAGGCTTACAAGGATTTCCCCACGCGGCTTGCCACTCGCCATGACCTCATGGAACCGCGATATTCCCATTGTGAACATTCCGTGTGTGCTTGGTTCATGGTTAGGGACGATGCCCAAAAACAAGCAGAACTTTACACCAGCTCCGTTATTAAATCTTTCTTTCTATAAGGGCCAACTATCAAAATTATGTAGTCTAAAATATTAGTTAAAAATAATAAATATGTAACTTACATACCTCTTTTTCTAATTGCATATTTATTTATAAAAAGTGTATGAGGGATGATTGATGGAAATTTATTACAGAGAAATAATAAGTGAGATGCATTTAATAGGAGTACAAATAAAAAGATTATATTAAAATTTTAAACAAATAAGATTTATTCCTTATATTAAGGATCATCCTTATAAAAAGAAGATGAGAGGTAATACTAATGAAAGGTGAGCATTCACCCAAAAGTGGGTATGTATATTTTCATGTACAACCAACAACCCCAAGATCCCTAATTTTCAATTAATAAAAAGTTGAAGCTTAATATGGGTTACGTGTCCTTGTTGTTTAATTTACTGTAAAATGCTTGCTGACTATGCCCATCGCGCAATTTTCATAGCCTTCTCTTTCGTCTCATGACCTTTGGCTGTGGGATAATGTCTTTTTGGGCAAAGTTAACTTGCACGTCTCATACTTGTCTTCAATTTTCCATTAATTAGTAAAGCCCTCTTTATACTTTTCATTACTCTTACATGCATGCTACTCCTCTGAATTATATCTTTAAGACGTTGAAGCATACATACCAATGCATGTTCTTTGCTTTGCTCATTTGGTTGCATGCACATCCTACCTAAAGAATGGATTGCTTACCATGTGTGAAATGTTGATTTAACTTGATTGGTATATTCTCTCTCTCTCTCTCTCTCTCTCTACGCATTTTCACTTGGTTCGTCATTACCACTGTAGGATTACAGGGATTATAATATAACTGATTGAGAAATACATAAACATATGCCTTTTTTTTCCCTAACATAAACACTAAACACATGCCTAATTATAAATTATAAATTGGGTTTTGTTTCAAGGGAATTATTCCCTCTTGTCCTTAATATAAAACATATTTGAGGAGTTGATCTTGAATCCTAAATGTAAGATAAAGTTTTAATATTATGTTAAATTTTTCCTAATTTATCCCTATTGATGCTCCCTAAATAATATTCAAGGAGGAAAGAAAATAAGGGAATTAAGGAATATCACCAAGGTATTTTAGAAAATATATGTTATATTAATTAACTTAATCAATTTTCCTGATCTAATCAAATTAGATAATTATGTCTTATATTATGCGCCTCACGATAACTTTTCTGATTGGATATCACGCGCTCTTGTGAAGGCGGTGGCGTTGTCCGATCCGTACTTTCTTGGCCTCATGTTATGGAGTTGAGTCATGTTCCTCAGGTCTCTTTTATGCATTTTTTTTGCCAACCTCATGAATACTCGCGTCAGATTTTTATTCGGTTTCTCATTGATTAATATTAATGCCACAACACAAACCACTCGTTATCTGCACCGCCACTTCAAAAAGATCGTAAAATGCAAAATCGTTCATTTCCCACACAAGCTACAAGCCAAGCTACTAGTGCCTGCGAGTTTTTGGCCTAATACTGTCTCCAGTTGATTATCAATACCAAACTTCCTACTCATTAATCATGAGAACTTTAGTGATCTCCGAATGACGATGAATCCCATGGCACCCCTTTTCTCATAGAGCGATATCTGCTATGGTTCTCTTGCTATTCGTGAAGATTCTGATTCTCACTTATATCAACAACCTCCAAGCATATTAAGTAATATTCGGATTCTTCTTAGTTCGTGGCATCAGGTTTGCGGTTTTCGGTGAGATCTGGGTTTTCACATAGATGGGGCTGAAATTTTTTGATTCTATGTCTGTGTCTACTTCTGAGATTGCTCATTTTGGAACATCTTACTCTGCTCTGCTCTCCAATTTCGGGCGTCAAGCTCCTCTTCCATTTTCTTTACACTTCAACTGTCGCAGAGGTAAGAAAGAACATCCTGTAGATTCTCAAAGGCATTTCCTCTGTCTTTTGTCGGTGAAATTGAAATCTCATGCATGATTTGGTAACTTGATACTGATCAATTATAAGCTAGTTCAAATCCAATACTGGCATTTCGCTAGCAAAAGGAAGAGAAGAATGTTGTGTTTTCGAAGCTTTATTTGGTGTCTTTTGTTGAATTACAGGGTTGATTACAAGGGCTCAGTGGTCGGGCACTTCAGATCATAAGTATTTGACAGATAATGTTGCAGCAAAAACCAGTTCCCATAACATAAACGGAACAAATTTAAATGGAACACATTTAAATGGGGCTGCTTTCAATCTGTATTTCAGAAATATAAGAATACTTGATGCTTTGGATGACCAGTATGGAGGAGTTCTCGTTAATCAAGATGGGTTGCCGGATAACCCGTCTGCCTTTGCACCTATTCTACGTCTCTCTCTTTCTCATTGGAAAAAGATGGTAACTCCTCTAACCAATCTCATATATTTTCGAATTATGTACACTTAAGCAGTAAAAGGGTTAGTTATATACTTAGGAACACATATATTAACACTTTACTGAACACAACCATGATATGAAAGTGTCTGATATTATTTCCTTTGCTCGTGTTAGATCAAGGATTCTATCATGTTGTAGGATATAAAGTCATCTTCTTGAAGACTAACTTACATAGAGCTATCTGATAATTGCAGGGAAAGAAGGGGATTTGGCTTAAGTTGCCCTTGGAAAAATCTGACCTTGTTCCCATCGCTGTGAAGGTGGTTTTTTTTACTCTTGCTTGTAATATGATTGACAAATCATTTGGGGGAAGGGAAAATCTATCCTTTTATGCACGTTAATATGAAAAATCTCAGAATGTGCCATGTGCCCTATCTACAAAGAGTAATTCAATAGACACACACGAAAAGACCTGTACAATCACCCATTGGTCTTTATAGATCTATAGCTGCCACTTGGTTTTACTCAATCAAGTGTTGTTGAATTTATGAGGTAACTCATTTTGGTCTCAGGAAGGCTTTCAGTACCACCATGCGGAGCCTGGATATTTGATGTTGACATACTGGATTCCTGAAGAACCTTGCATGCTTCCTGCTAATGCATCCCATCAAGTAGGAGTTGGGGGATTTGTCATCAATGACAACAATGAGGTCTGCTTGCTGCTACTGTACTTAAAATAGTTTGCAAGGAACCTTTTTATGTTACTCTACTTATCAGTAATCTCAAAAGCTGTTCTTGGCTAATTTGATTATGCAAGGCAAGCTCTGTATTTGACTGTAATTTCCTGCTATGAATTTTCATAGGTACTTGTAGTTCAAGAGAAACATTGTTCTCCTTCAACTTTAGGTCTTTGGAAGATTCCAACCGGATTTATTCTTGAGGTCTGTACTTCTGCAGATTCTCCCTTGTCTTTTTAAACCGTTTTGTAGAAGAGTAGAATTTAGATTTTTGTTATTGTATATTTGTATTCCAATTTCCGACTCTAATCAAAGATTGTATGACTGAGCTTTTGCCAGGCGGAGGAGATATATGCTGGAGCTGTTAGAGAAGTGAAGGAAGAAACCGGGGTAAGAATAAATGATTTGGACAATATACTCCTATGATGTAGCTCTCTATTGAATTTGTTATGGATAAGGTCGTATGATATGATACAGTCACTGGTTTTTAGTCAGGGCTTCCTTCTAACACTTGTCGCCTTATGTTACAGGTTGATACTGAGTTCATTGAAGTCATAGCATTCAGGTTAGAACTGAAACACAAATCATGGCTTTGCTGACAAAGAATACAAAAGAAGTTTAAATTTTGATCCTAACATTATAGAACTTATCACTTCTCTTGTATTTTGTGTTGACCGTTAAATCTAATGAACTTTGTATTTTGTGCAGACATGCACACAATGTGGCATTCCAGAAGTCAGATTTGTTCTTCATCTGCATGCTAAGACCCCTCTCAAGTAACATCATTGTTGATGGTCTTGAAATTGAAGCAGCTAAGGTGAGACTCAAAACACAAACACAAATAAACACACAGAGATATCAGAACTTTTTGATCGCTTAAAAGTATGAAGAAAATGTTTGAAAATCATGCAGTGGATGCCGCTAGTGGAGTTCGTAGAGCAACCACAGATACAGGAGGATTCAATGTTCAAGAAGATAATAGATATATGCATTGCTCGCATGGGAGAGCGTTACTGTGGACTAGCACCTCATCACATGGTTTCTAAGTTTGATGGCCAGTCATCTTCCTTGTATTATAATGTCACCGATACCCGCCTAGAAGTCAATTGTATAGGCAACTAAACCTCTTAACTGCTTCCTTTATATATGTATAAACCCCCACACCATATATCAGTAACAAGTTCAGACCTGGCCTCACCCCAAAAACTTCCTCTGTTAACATGTAACCTGGCTTCATTTTCTTTTTCCTTAAACTCTTGTCGTCCTGCCAGGATTTGATTCTAGTCAGTTGAATTAGCTGACATGTTCAGTGTACTGTACATATTTGATGATGATGATAATAAAAGAAGAATCTTGATTCCCTTCTCCAGTAGAACATCTGGCGTGCTCCATAAATTGAAATCAACGTGTAAGAAGTCAAGGGGGGAGTTCATTATAGGGAATGAGAAAAAGTTGAGAGAGATTCTATTATGTGTTGTAAAACAGCAGGCTTCTGATTGAAGCCACATACAGGTGTTCAGCACATTTGGGGCTTATTGATGGACGTTGGAAAAAACAACTTTTATCTTAACTAACTTTTATATATTGAAGTTGTTTGGGTGATATTGTTAAATAAATCAACAAGAATCTTTATTGATAACAAATGATTGTTTATAAGAGATAAATCAATCCACTTGGATTTAACAATGATCATTCCTTATTTGAGGATGATGAATCACCTAGGGAAGTGCATGAGAGAGACTTCTCTCTTTAGGTCTCTCCCTTCTACACTGGTGATGATTTCACATCCCACACACTCTCAATGACCCTTTATATAGAGTTTGTAGGGTTATTTAATAACTAGGTGATACCAATCATCCTAACTAATTCAACCTTCTAATAGATATAAATCATTTTTAAAAACTTCAAACATGAAGAAAAAACAAAGTTAGAACATTGCTTTAACTTTAACATGGTTTTTAGTCTTAGAAGTCATTTTGTCCAAAAGCTAACCCAAACAAAATCTTGGGGCTTCAAAGATCTTCTTACTGACTTTTCTTCTCAGCGTGATGCCAAATATAGCCTTAAACATTTGAAATTTGAAATCAACGTAATAAGATGAGAATAAAAGGACATATTGTAACGCTTGTGAAGACGCATCTCATGGACTCGAACAGAGTATTGCCATTCATGTGAGCAGAAAACGAATAATTCAAAAGAAGAAAAAGAACAGAACAGAAGAGACGTCGTGGGGGGATTGAAACACAGTATTTTAGGCGTAACTCTCACGACTACATAATTAATATATATATCAAATGAGAATCTAAAAACAGGAAGCGTCGTTGAAGGGGTCAAATCGAAAGGAAGGATCATCGGCCTGTGTCTAAAAACAGGGAAGACAATGGCACGTGAGGTTAAAGATGTGCATTTCAAAACCCAACAAATGGAGATTCAATCATTTTCGACTTTCGACATCATTTAATTCGAATGGACCATTTTATTGCCTATATTTAAACTGCGTGTACCTTCTTCCACGCATAGCTTTCATTGTGAATTTTGATTATGGTTGTTATGATATTAGTCTATCCATATCCATATGCCCCCTTCACAATTTACGCACCTTGGTCTTATCAGTTCTGCAACCACCCCAGATCATGACCTGACTTCACTCCACATCTTGATTCTCTCTCCAACTTGAATTTTACCCTTCTAAAAATTTCATCTTTCAAATGAGCAGCTCGTGAATAAGTAGTATTAGTGTATTATGTTTTGATTAACTTTTAGAAAATAATTTTTACAATTATGAGAGGAGTTTTATCTCGATTTACGAAAAAAACTTATAAAATTATGGTTTGGATGACATACACTAATAAGTGAATGAAACAGAGCCCCGCATATGGCATTTTCTAAATTAGCTTATCCAAATATTGTTTGAGTCATAGCATATTTATTTGGAGTTAAGTCACTAATAAGTCATCGTAAATAAACTTTTTTGGATAAAACTAACATGCCTTATCTTACCTTATAACCCTATATATTAAAAATGAAAAGGACGCTTTTTATTGACCTTAAGAAATGGACACTTTGACAAAAGACAAATGTTTGGATCAACTTAACTTATTTGAAATAGTTTATTTTTGGGTAATAAATGTTTATAAATTATGATTTATGTTATTTGAGTAAGTATGTGAGAGGAGTTTTATCTCGACTTATGTGATAAGTGCTTATTGTCCCCCAATAAGCAATACCAAATACACATCTGTTTGGTTGAGCGATTCGATTGCTTATAAGTTGCTTTTTAATAGTGATTTACGGTATACGAAGTAAGTATGTGAGAGGAGTTGTGTCTCGATTTACGTAAAAAGCAACTTATAAGTTTTTATAAGTTTTATAAGTTTTTATAAGCTCAAACAAACATGTTTCTCACATAAGTCGAAACAAAATTCCTCTCATATACTTACTTCGTATACCATAAATTACGATTTAAAAATATTTACAAGTAAAAAATAAGTTATCCCAAACACATACAAAGTATTCTTTTGGTGCTAAATATAAAAAAATTAAATAAACTAAATAAATTATTCATTCATATTAAATATTATACATTATTAGATTATATATCAGTTTATAAGATAAACAAAATAGTTTAGTAAAAAATAATAAATATAAAAACTTTAAAATAAATTAATTATTTTTCTTAACATGTCAAAAAAAAATAATTAATTATTTTTCTTAACATGTCAAAAAAAATTAATTGAGTCATACAATTAGGATAAGAATTAGGGATAGTAGTGTTTTATAGTAAAAATTAAAGGAAAGGGTAATGTCAAATAAATAAAAAAGAAAGAAAAAAAAACGGGAAGAGTAATGAAATGATGGCTCACCCTCCTTTACAATTCACATCATATTTCAAGGATTATGATGGCGGCCTGTGCCGCGAACGCGATAAAGCCATAAGCCCTACCCTTCCGTGACTTCCTCTCTGTTTGGCGCATCCTTTTGCCTAATATGATTGCTTAATTTTTTATCCCTCTCTTCATTTTACTTTCTGGGGATTTTCTTGCGAGATGCTTCTTCTTCCCAACCTTTTCAATTTGAGACACCTTATTCATTAAGTTTGTTCATTTCTCGCAGGAAAACAGCTAATAGAACCTGAGAAGCTTTGAACCCCACCTGATCTTTCTTAGTTCATGTCTACTTTCTTCAAATCTGCCCCATATTAAAGACAGCGATTTCAAGATTTCCCCCATTACTTTTTTCTGCTCTTATCCTTGTCTGTTTTTGTGCCACCCGTTTAAAAGCTATGATTTTCCACCTTCCATGGTATCTATATGTTTGAAAATCGTAGCTGATTCGCCAACGCATTTATATTGAAGTTTTTATAGGCGATTGTTCACACACAAGATAGGCTTGTGATTACGGAGTTATCATCGCAGAATTTTGGATAAGGGTAGAAGGAAATTTCACCAAATGGGTTTGTGGCCGTTAAACCCGAATCCAGAAAGCGAGCAGGATTGTGGAAAGGAAAATGTGTATCTCAATGTATATGACCTCACACCTGCGAACAATTATTTTTACATGTTTGGAATTGGAATCTATCATTCAGGAATTGAAGGTATGAGGTTTTCTTAATACTGGCTGGTGGTATAATCTTCCCTCATGCTTTCTTTGCTGCAAATTTTTTAAAATTTTGCGTTTTCAGCGCTTTAGGAAATTCTTATACTGCCTTGGATATTATGTTCAATTTTTAACATTGAAATGAAGAGGAAAAGGAGATTCCAATATTCACATCCTCAAATAGAGGAGCTGTCTTAATCTTGCTGTTTGTTGCGTTATTTTATAATCAAGTTTTTGAAATAACTATATAGAGGAATGTACTGGATAGCGATGAAAATAGGAAATAACAGTTCAAATGGTTATCCTGAGGTTTTTACTTGGTTTACTATCATTTTCTATATTTTAAGAAGAAATTTAGGTTCGGTCATTAGATAGAGTTGAGGGTTGGGGTTTGCAGTTGGAACATACTTCATGGTTTCTTGGTTGAGCCATCAAGATCATGCTGCTATTTAAAGCTGAAATACTAATTATAAAATAATATCATTTCCTGCTTTAGCTCGACATAAAGACGATGCTAAGTAATTTTCTTTAGTTTCAACTAACTTGCTCCATCTAAATATTATCTCTGGTAATTTATATTCTCTGGTCTCGTCCTGTCTCTCTGGCCTCATTCTTGTGAATGCCGTCAAAATTTTGTGCAGTGCTTCCTGGTCATAACCTACCTGACAGGGGCTTTTTATTCTCATTCAAATCTTTCACTATTAATTATGATTAAAAATACTGTCAATTTCTTAATTTATTTATCACGTAGATCTTTATTGTCTGTTACCGACACATGGAAATTGCATCATTACATAGTGGTCTTCGTTTCTTGTCCAATAGTGCCCATAGTGGCAATTGTTGGCAGGAACGGCCGGACCTTATCTGATTTTACTAATTTTCGAGAGTTTGATGCAATAACTTGCTTCCTTGATTGCCACTGTTCCCCCTTATGCACTCAAGATTTAGGTGCAGCAAACTGGGTGGGTACTGTGGGTTGTGGTCTCTTTAGTTTTCAACTAAAGGATTGATTCATTCTTGGATTAAGATTAGCCAAAAGATTTATTCTGGGGAAGGTGTAGGATTAGCCAAGGGATTTATGATTTATCAGACACCAAGGACTTTCTTGAAATATCATCGGTAGGTCAAACTTGGATGGTCATTTAATAATTGTGTTAATATAATAAAGGGGATTTTCCACTTAAACCTGGTATTATGACCTTGTAACTCAATATTTAGTTCGTGACAGTGCATAACTTCTATTTGTTTGAACAAGTTTGGGTCATGCTATGTTACACTAACTGACAAGGAGACAATGTGAACAAGTAAATAACAAAAGCAACCATACTATAATGATAAAGTTGTTGAATTATGTGGCTTGAACAAATACTGACTAGGCGCTTGCTTACACTGCTTTATTTTTTCAATACAATGTTGCAACAAGGTATAGCTTATCTTGTTTATGGACAGTGCATGGTATGGAATATGGGTTTGGAGCTCATGAGTACCCAACAAGTGGTGTCTTTGAGGTGGAACCTAGAAGCTGCCCTGGCTTCATCTTCAGGCGATCAGTATTCTTGGGTACCACAGATATGTCTATTTCAGAATTCCGTTGTTTCATGGAAAGCCTCGCCAGTAAATATCATGGAGACACTTACCATCTCATTGCCAAGAATTGCAACCATTTTACAGATGAAGTCTGCCAACAACTAACTGGAAAGCCTATACCTGCATGGGTAAATCGGTTGGCTCGAGTAGGTGAGGAATCTCTCTGCATAAAGATTTGCCCTTTTCATCTTTTTCTATGGTGTATGCTATAAGGTTAGCATGAATATGATCAAATTTTATTAAAAGTTTCAGGTTCTTTCTGCAACTGTCTCCTGCCAGAAAGCCTTCAGGTTGCTGCAGTTGCACATATTCCAGAACGTTTGGCGTATTCTGGTAAGACTACGCAACAATCTTGTATAATTTTTAATTATCTATCCGCAATACATATTTATCATGATCTTTATATATTTTTTTCATTTTAATACTTATTAAGGAAAATGCAGAAGAAAGCCTTTAAAAAAAATTCATTTTGTGGTGAAAGAAGAAAAGGAGGCAAGGCCTGAACTTGCTTTCTTTTGCCCTGTTGAACATTGCAAGATATTCTAGCGTGTTCTCTGAGGCCACACAACAAACACAAACACAAACACAACGCGTATTTTACATCAAAACACCTTTGTGAATTATAGAACTACTTCTATGTGAGAGAGATCTCAAGTTTGATTTTTACAACATAAAGTTTCGGTTACCTTGCATTGTGATAACAGTGATACTTTATCATGGGTTTACGTGGCATAACCCTCTGAACCTTAGGATAATGGAGTTTTATTTTGCCTCTAATGTATTCTCCATCTTGATATTCATCTTCCCTGGGGGGCTCTCACTGTGTGCCATTGTAGATGATGAGAGATCAGACTATGGGGGGTTAACTTCATCTGAGGAGAGTGAAAATGAGGATGCTGATCAAAATCTGTTGACTTCACCTAATCCTGGTGAAGTTGCCTATGTAAAGGAAAATCATATGCGCCTGGCACGTGAGCTTTTATGATTCTCGTTTGGTTAATTAACATTACATTCACAGTTGAACAAATCTCGCTAGTTTCTACGTTGTATACCCACAAAAGAATGTTTGTAATTTTAGTGCTATCAATATACTCTGTTGTAAATTTTTGTTCTGTTCAATATGTCTGTACTCTGTACTGTACTTTATGTAGAAGCGAAGTGACTCCTTTGGCCAATAAGACCACTTTTTTTGTTGAAGTTATCATTTGAATTTACAAGTTCTCGTAATTTTTAGAGACGGTTGTAAAAACTTGTGTGTGATGGGAAATGAGCAAAATATCATTCATCTTAACAAGTTAGCAAAGGTTAATTAAGGAATTTCACTGCTACTGGATTCTGAGTTTCTGATTGTACGCTTATAATTTATTACCTTTTCTTTTCCTTCACATGGTTTATAGGGTGCTTTATAGGTGAAAATGCAGGTTAGACTTTAATCACCCAACGTTAAAAAAGTCTAAAGCCCTATATTGCTTAAGCATACAAGAAACCCAAGGCTATGTGTAATATCCCAATTTTTGATTAAGGGATAATCATGATTATTAATGATAATTATGAATTTAATTGGGATTATTATGTATTTTATGACAATATGAGTTAATGTCATAATTAGTGGAAATTGGAAATATTAGTGCATATGTGCGGTATTTAAGATCAATGGTGGTGATTCCTTGACCGTGGGTCGGAATCCTATGTGTTGAGGTGTGGTGAGCTTTAGTGGGAATAAATGAGATGCTGACATGTGGCATGGTGGTGACCATTGGATGGGCCACATGGGGACAAAAGTTCACTTTTCCCTCTCTCTCTCCATCTCTCCATCTCATCTCTCTCTCTCGCGTGCTCTCTCTCTCTTCTCTCTTTCTCCATTGTTGAAGGAAGAAAAGCTTGGATTTTGAGTAGGTAAATGATTTCCATTGCTCAAACTCACTTCCTTAATGTTGATCCTTGAGTAATGGGCTTCATTTGGGTGTGTGTAGTGTGGCCATTTGGTGTGGTTTGTGATCACACGAAAATTGATTGTTGGTGGATCAAGAACTCTCTTTGGAGAAGTTGATAAGGTGAGTAAAACCAATCTATCTATCTATGTTTCATACCATTTGGAATAGTTTCTAAATTCTGGAAATTTGGCTTGAATCCGAAAATTGGATGCCACTGTTCATTTGGTATGTTTTTGGCATGAGAATGGTGTTTTGGAATGAGTATGTGATAGATAGATTGATTAGAAGATGAGATATGAAGTTTTGTTGAAAGAGGTATCTTGTTGAATTTAATGCCCAAAACCCAAAGCATGATAATGGAATAGGATTTTGATGATTTTGAGTATTCCATTGAGTTTGTTGGGTGTTTTTGTGTGGGAATGGCTTTGGGTTAAGTTTTGAGTCCATAGGAATCAATTGGGCAAAGGTTAAGGGGAGTGCCTCTGCTTTCTGCGTTCTCTGATATCTGAGGCATTCACTCGAGCAGACAGGGGTGTGCTCGAGTGAAGGATGAATATCACCCGAGCACAGGATGATCGTGCTCGAGTGATGCGAGAGTTTTCCCTTTTGTGCTTCGAGTGCACCTGGGTTTTTATGATTGATGCTCGAGCACAGCGTTTTGTGCTCGAGTGAGCGAAGAACATGCTCGAGCAGGCATGGTCTGCTCGAGTGAAGGTGGGAGTTCAGAGTGAAGGGTTTCTTTCGGGTCTTCACTTGCTGGTGGATGCCACGAGTGTGCTCTGACACTCGCGAGCATAGCCTTCTCACTCGAGCACTGGGGGTCATGCTCGAGTGAGGTCGTGCTTCAGGAGGGAGTTGTGCTTTCAAGCTCTCACTTGCGAGTGAGGTGCTCGCGGGTGAGAGGTGTGTGCTCGCGGGTGAGTGATGTGTGCTCGCGGGTATGCTCGCGGGTGAGAGGTGCATGCTCGAGTGATCCTTTGCTTGGAGAGCTTTGGGTGCTCTCGGGTCCTCACTTCCTGAGTTTCTCTCGCGGGTGCTCGAGTGAGGCATTTGGCCTTGTGCTCGAGTGAGGATGAGCGTGCTCGAGTGAGACGTGTGTGCTCGAGCACGGTGAGCCATTTGGGCTGATGTGCTTTCTCTTGTGCTCTCGGGTACGTGCTTTCTGTCTTCACTCTCTCTTGTGCCCGAGTGATATCCGTACCTGTGCTCGAGTGAGGCCATCTTCACTCGAGTGTCCGTACATTTGTGCTCGAGCACGGCCATCTGTGCTCGAGTGAGGCAGTGTAAAATCTGAGTTTTTGTGCTTCCAAAAAGGGATCTTTGGGATAGTTTTTCCTACCCTTTAGGAGTTTGGTTAGGGGTGTTTAATGACTCTAAAAGAGCAATAATGATAACCAATTAAGTATTATAAAGTGGATTAGGCCTTGGAATAGAGAATAACTCTTCGTCCCTAATTGTGAAAATAGGATTTGATATTTGCCTTCCTCGGGAGAGACCGGCGCTAGGACACGCCCGGAAGAACTCAGGTAGTGACTTTTCTCTCATATCTTGTATGATGTCTTGGTATGCATATCTTATCATTGAACTTGTGAAATGTGTACCATGGTCCATTACGGCGTGAGCAGGTCAGCGTGAGCCGTATAGGGAGTGACAGTGGTCATCTCTAGTCGGCCGTTGGACTGCCGTCGTAATCGACATGGATCTTTGTAAATCCGACCCGTGGGGGGGCGGCGTATGTGAAAACCAGCCGTGGGCTGCGTATGTGTATCTTGCCTATGTGGCTTGTGAATATGATATGCTTTATATGGATCCCAGCTGTGGTGAATTATACTGTGTTGATTGTTGTGATGCAATACAACGTGAGCAATTCAGCGTGAGCAATCGTCAGGGATGACATGTGTCATACTAACCATTGCCGCTGCAACTGCCGTTGTAGTTGCTTGTGTGGATGATGATTTGATTACATGCATTATTGTTGTACATTATATGATTGACTTGTTACTACGGGGATTCTTTAGAATCTCACTCTCCCAAAATTAAACCTTTTAGACAGGGCCGAAGGATCGAGAGGCAAGCGGGCGACGAAGAGTAGTTAGAGCTCCTGTTTAGGAGTATATTTTGGAGATTATGGTTATCATTGTATATTTTGGAATTGTATATAGTAGATTTTGTGTAATCCCCAAGTAAAAGGGTATGAATTATAGGCTATGTGCCTTTTGTAAATCCCTTTTATTATGAATGGAACCCGAGTGAGTCGGGAACTTATTTGCACTCTGATAATTGTAAATGGAATCTACCTGTTCAGGCCATATTGTATTAAAATGTGAATAGGAGACCATTGTAATTGAGTTTATAAAAGTTTTTGCAAATCCAATGTTTGGGCAAAAGATTTCTTTGATAAGTCCCAACTTGAATTATGGTCTCTAATTACAACTTAATTATGGGTTTAAGAATTTAATCTCGGCCTCAGGTGGGAAGGGGGTTACATTTGTGGTATCAGAGCCATAGTTCCTGGCAAGGTGAGCATTTGCTAGGATAGCTCCTTAGTTGACCTTGATCCTTTGAGTTTAGGGTAACTTAATGATTGATAAGTGCTTGTTGCGTATACACATGGATATCTCTGCTAAGTTGTAGATATATCTAAGTCTTATGGATTATGTGTATACCTTTGCTTTGAAACTGATATGGTGAATCATTGTAGAGTAAAGGACAACATGGTTCGCCCTAGAGGCAGACAAGGGGATCCAGATGTGGAGGAGTTGAATGACAATCCTCCTGACCCAATGCAAGAGATGATGGATCTCGTGCGGGAGCAAAGAGATATGATCCGTGAGCTAAGAGAAGAGCTCCGGGAGGAAAGGGCCAAGCGTAATGAAGAAAGGGCCCAGTCGACTCGTGAGGAGACTCAAGCAGAGACTCATCATGAGGAGACGGCTGAGGGGTCCAATCGGTCCCATGAATCCCTACCTCACACGGTGCCTAACCAAGAGTCTCAAGGGGCACTGGTTCGTGAGGGAAGAGGCTTACAATACTGGGTCTCTGAATTTTGCAAGCATTTACCTCCAGTATTCAGAGGGAGGTTTGAGCCCCAAGTTGCTGAGGACTGGTTGACTCGTCTAGAGAAGATCTTTGAGGTCCTCGAGTGTTCTACGGAGGTTAAGGCGAAACTAGCCGTATATAAGCTAGAGGGGGATGCCGACCGGTGGTGGCGGAATATCGCCATGACACTTCGAAGCCGTAATGTGCCAGTGACTTGGGAAATGTTCCAAGAAAAGTTTAATGAGAAGTATTTCCCCAAGTCCGTGAGATTAGAGAAGGAGTCTGAGTTCTTGGCTATCAGGCAGGGAGATACAGAGAGTTTTG
This sequence comes from Inga leiocalycina, assembly GCA_963242795.1. Classification (NCBI taxonomy): domain Eukaryota; kingdom Viridiplantae; phylum Streptophyta; class Magnoliopsida; order Fabales; family Fabaceae; genus Inga; species Inga leiocalycina. Next base: position 6,393,947 of record OY725330.1, read on the forward strand.
ACGAGTATCTTTCCCGTTTTGTCCGACTATCTCGGTATTCTACGCATCTCCGAGAAAAGGATGATGAGGAGTGGAGCTCTGATATGCTTATCAGGGGCTTGAGGCGTGAACTGAAGAAGAGATTAGCCTCTCACCTATTTACTGACTTCAACAAGGCGGTGGAGCAGTGTAGGATTGTTGAGAACAATCTGAGGGATTGGTACCCAACTAAGGGTAAAGACAGTCGCAGTGAGCCTAGTAAGGCTAACACTTCCCAGAAGCGGAAGGGGCAAGGGTCCTCATATGGGGGTGGTAACAAGAAGCCCTACCAACCTGGGGGTCGTAGTGACCAGAGACCTCCAGCAGGACCGATGTGTAATCAGTGCAGAAAGTATCATCCGGGAAGAACTTGTGCTGGGGAGGTGATTTGCTTCAACTGTAAGCAAGTGGGTCACATCTCTACTAAGTGCCCAAGACCGCCAGCAGAGCAAAGGCCCAGGAATCAGGGTCGAGTGTTCGCCATGACTCATGAGGAGGCCCGGAAGTCGCCTGAATTGATCCAAGGTAAAATTCTTCTCGGTGATAATGAATTAGATACTTTGTTTGATTCGGGTGCAAGTCACTCTTTTATTGCTTATGATTGTGTAAAGCGCCTGGGATTGCATGTGCATAGATTACCATTTGATTTGGTTGTGTCGACGCCGATGGGTGTCAAGGCTGTGACGGCCGAAGCCTGCTTAAATTGTGTAATAGTTGTTGAGGGTTGGGAGTCTACAGTTGATTTGATCTGCTTGCCACTCCAACAACTAGAAGTCATTTTGGGTTTTGATTGGTTAAGAGCAAATGATGTGCTGCTTGATTGTGGCAATAAGAAGATAACCTTCCGTAATGTACGTCGGGAAAACAATGTAAATGCCAGTTTGAACTTACTTTCAACGGCTAAAGCAGAAAGATATCTTGAGAAGGGATGCCAAGGGTATATGGTGTTCTTCTCTGTTCAGGGAGAGTCAAGTGAAGCTCTAGAGAGTATACCAGTGGTAAACGAATTCCCTGAGGTATTTCCAGACGATCTTAATGGATTGCCTCCGGAAAGGGAAGTGGAATTTCCAATTGAGATTGTACCTGGAGCTGGTTCGATATCGAAAGCCCCATATCGTATGGCCCCGAATGAAATGGCAGAGTTGAAGAAGCAAATTGAAGAATTGCTTGAGAAAGGGTTCATCCGACCTAGTGTATCACCGTGGGGAGCTCCGGTGTTATTTGTGAAAAAGAAAGATGGAAGCTTGAGGCTTTGCATCGATTATCGAGAACTTAACAAGGTAACTGTTAAGAATAAGTATCCTCTCCCAAGAATTGATGACCTGTTAGATCAATTAGCTAGTTCGTGTGTATTCTCCAAAATTGATCTAAGGTCGGGATACCATCAGCTGCGTGTGAAGGCAGCGGACATTCCGAAGACTGCTTTTAGAACGAGATATGGGCACTATGAGTTCCTTGTGATGCCCTTTGGTTTGACGAATGCACCGGCGGTATTCATGGATTATATGAATCGCATCTTCCGACAGTACCTTGACCAGTTTGTGGTTGTGTTTATCGACGACATCTTGATCTATTCCAAGAGTAGGGAGGATCATGAGCAACACTTGAGAATTGTACTAGGTGTTTTAAGGGAAAAGCAACTCTATGCCAAACTGAGCAAATGTGAGTTTTGGCTTACGGAAGTGAAGTTCCTTGGCCATGTGATCTCTCGAGACGGGGTATCAGTGGATCCCAGTAAGGTGGAAGCAGTACTTGAATGGAAAAGGCCAGAAACTGTTTCTGAGATTCGCAGCTTTCTGGGTCTTGCTGGTTATTACCGGAGGTTCATTCAGAACTTCTCGCGTATTGCCTTGCCGATGACCAAGCTCACGAGGAAGGATCAACCGTTTTTGTGGGATGAACGTTGTGAGCGGAGTTTCACTGAGCTGAAGGAGAGATTGACTACGGCACCAGTATTGATTATACCTGATCCCAGTGAGGCTTATGTCGTGTATAGTGATGCGAGTAAGCAGGGGTTAGGGTGTGTCCTGATGCAGCAGGGACGTGTGGTGGCCTATGCCTCTCGACAGCTGAAACCGCATGAGATGAACTACCCCACTCATGATCTGGAGCTGGCGGCAATTGTGTTTGCATTGAAAATTTGGCGTCATTACCTGTATGGTGTGACAGTGGAACTGTACTGCGACCACAAAAGTCTCAAATATCTGTATGATCAGAAAGAGTTGAACATGAGACAGCGTCGGTGGATGGAGTTGCTGAAAGACTATAACCTGGAGATCAAATATCACCCGGGTAAGGCTAATGTCGTCGTGGATGCTTTGAGTCGGAAGGTGGTGCTAGTGGCAACAATGATGATCCAGGAATGGAAACTGATAGAGGATTTTAGGGATTTGAATCTCTCAAAGGAAATCCTGTGTGCCAGTAATGGTGTGGTCCAAGGGGAGAATGACCTGAGGACTGAGATTGAAGAAGCTCAAATGCATGATGAGCTAGCCCAGTCGATCCGAGCTAAGATTGAGCGAGGAGAGACTCGAGACTATGACTTGTCACCAAGTGGATTGGTGCGTTATCAGAAGAGAACCTATGTACCACTGAAGGCGGAGTTAAGATTGAGAATTCTTGATGAGGCTCATAAGAGTCAATATACTCTTCACCCCGGTATGACCAAGATGTATCACAATTTGAAGTCTATGTATTGGTGGCCAGGGTTGAAGAGTGATGTGACGAAGTACGTGGCGCGGTGTCTCACCTGTCAAAAGGTGAAGATTGAGCACCAGAGACCGCCAGGATTGCTTCAGAGTCCAGAAATTCCAGAATGGAAGTGGGAGAGTGTGACCATGGATCTAGTGATGGGTTTGCCCAAGATCAAGAACTATGATGCGATCTGGGTGATTGTCGACCGACTCACGAAGTCTGCGCACTTCATACCTATCAACGCTGGCTATTCTCCTGATAGACTGGCTGAGATTTATATCAAGGAGATTGTGAGACTCCATGGTACACCGAAGAATATAATCTCCGATAGAGATCCTCGGTTTACTTCGAGATTCTGGAAGGCTCTGCACGAAGCTATGGGTACTCAATTGAGGTTTAGCACGGCTTACCATCCTCAGACAGACGGACAGTCAGAGAGGACTATCCAGACTTTAGAAGATATGCTGAGAGCGTGTGTCCTAGACTTCAAAAGAAAGTGGGACTACTATCTTCCATTGGCTGAGTTTGCTTATAACAACAGTTACCATGCGAGCATTCAAATGGCTCCGTATGAAGCACTGTATGGGAGGAAGTGCCAGTCACCATTGTGCTGGTCAGAGTTGTCTGAGAGGAAGTTGTATGGGCCGGATCTTGTTGACCAAACCGCTGAGCAGATCCGAGTTATCAGGAAGAGGCTCCTTACAGCACAGAGTCGTCAGAAGAGCTACGCTGATAAGAGGAGAAGACCTCTTGAGTTTGAAGTGGGGGATCATGTTTTCTTGAGAGTGTCTCCGGTCACGGGCATCGGGAGAGCAATCAAGCGGAAGAAGCTGAGTCCGAGATACATTGGTCCATTCGAGATTCTGGCAAGGATTGGACCAGTTGCCTATCGGATAGCCCTACCCCCGAGTTTGAGTAGATTACATGATGTGTTTCATGTCTCGCAGCTCAAGAAGTACCAACCAGACCCCGAACATATCATTGAGTATGAAGAAGTGGAATTGCAAGATAACTTTACTTATGCGATAGAGCCAGAGAGAATCATTGATCGAGAAGAGCGGAAGCTCAGGCACCGAAGCTTACCGTTCGTGAAGGTGGTCTGGAAGGGAATGTCTCCAAGGGAAGCCACTTGGGAGGCGGAAGCAGACATGAAGAGACGATTTCCTGAGTTTATGCCCCATGATGTGTAACAAATTTCGAGGGCGAAATTTATTGAACGGGGGGAGAATTGTAATATCCCAATTTTTGATTAAGGGATAATCATGATTATTAATGATAATTATGAATTTAATTGGGATTATTATGTATTTTATGACAATATGAGTTAATGTCATAATTAGTGGAAATTGGAAATATTAGTGCATATGTGCGGTATTTAAGATCAATGGTGGTGATTCCTTGACCGTGGGTCGGAATCCTATGTGTTGAGGTGTGGTGAGCTTTAGTGGGAATAAATGAGATGCTGACATGTGGCATGGTGGTGACCATTGGATGGGCCACATGGGGACAAAAGTTCACTTTTCCCTCTCTCTCTCCATCTCTCCATCTCATCTCTCTCTCTCGCGTGCTCTCTCTCTCTTCTCTCTTTCTCCATTGTTGAAGGAAGAAAAGCTTGGATTTTGAGTAGGTAAATGATTTCCATTGCTCAAACTCACTTCCTTAATGTTGATCCTTGAGTAATGGGCTTCATTTGGGTGTGTGTAGTGTGGCCATTTGGTGTGGTTTGTGATCACACGAAAATTGATTGTTGGTGGATCAAGAACTCTCTTTGGAGAAGTTGATAAGGTGAGTAAAACCAATCTATCTATCTATGTTTCATACCATTTGGAATAGTTTCTAAATTCTGGAAATTTGGCTTGAATCCGAAAATTGGATGCCACTGTTCATTTGGTATGTTTTTGGCATGAGAATGGTGTTTTGGAATGAGTATGTGATAGATAGATTGATTAGAAGATGAGATATGAAGTTTTGTTGAAAGAGGTATCTTGTTGAATTTAATGCCCAAAACCCAAAGCATGATAATGGAATAGGATTTTGATGATTTTGAGTATTCCATTGAGTTTGTTGGGTGTTTTTGTGTGGGAATGGCTTTGGGTTAAGTTTTGAGTCCATAGGAATCAATTGGGCAAAGGTTAAGGGGAGTGCCTCTGCTTTCTGCGTTCTCTGATATCTGAGGCATTCACTCGAGCAGACAGGGGTGTGCTCGAGTGAAGGATGAATATCACCCGAGCACAGGATGATCGTGCTCGAGTGATGCGAGAGTTTTCCCTTTTGTGCTTCGAGTGCACCTGGGTTTTTATGATTGATGCTCGAGCACAGCGTTTTGTGCTCGAGTGAGCGAAGAACATGCTCGAGCAGGCATGGTCTGCTCGAGTGAAGGTGGGAGTTCAGAGTGAAGGGTTTCTTTCGGGTCTTCACTTGCTGGTGGATGCCACGAGTGTGCTCTGACACTCGCGAGCATAGCCTTCTCACTCGAGCACTGGGGGTCATGCTCGAGTGAGGTCGTGCTTCAGGAGGGAGTTGTGCTTTCAAGCTCTCACTTGCGAGTGAGGTGCTCGCGGGTGAGAGGTGTGTGCTCGCGGGTGAGTGATGTGTGCTCGCGGGTATGCTCGCGGGTGAGAGGTGCATGCTCGAGTGATCCTTTGCTTGGAGAGCTTTGGGTGCTCTCGGGTCCTCACTTCCTGAGTTTCTCTCGCGGGTGCTCGAGTGAGGCATTTGGCCTTGTGCTCGAGTGAGGATGAGCGTGCTCGAGTGAGACGTGTGTGCTCGAGCACGGTGAGCCATTTGGGCTGATGTGCTTTCTCTTGTGCTCTCGGGTACGTGCTTTCTGTCTTCACTCTCTCTTGTGCCCGAGTGATATCCGTACCTGTGCTCGAGTGAGGCCATCTTCACTCGAGTGTCCGTACATTTGTGCTCGAGCACGGCCATCTGTGCTCGAGTGAGGCAGTGTAAAATCTGAGTTTTTGTGCTTCCAAAAAGGGATCTTTGGGATAGTTTTTCCTACCCTTTAGGAGTTTGGTTAGGGGTGTTTAATGACTCTAAAAGAGCAATAATGATAACCAATTAAGTATTATAAAGTGGATTAAGCCTTGGAATAGAGAATAACTCTTCGTCCCTAATTGTGAAAATAGGATTTGATATTTGCCTTCCTCGGGAGAGACCGGCGCTAGGACACGCCCGGAAGAACTCAGGTAGTGACTTTTCTCTCATATCTTGTATGATGTCTTGGTATGCATATCTTATCATTGAACTTGTGAAATGTGTACCATGGTCCATTACGGCGTGAGCAGGTCAGCGTGAGCCGTATAGGGAGTGACAGTGGTCATCTCTAGTCGGCCGTTGGACTGCCGTCGTAATCGACATGGATCTTTGTAAATCCGACCCGTGGGGGGGCGGCGTATGTGAAAACCAGCCGTGGGCTGCGTATGTGTATCTTGCCTATGTGGCTTGTGAATATGATATGCTTTATATGGATCCCAGCTGTGGTGAATTATACTGTGTTGATTGTTGTGATGCAATACAACGTGAGCAATTCAGCGTGAGCAATCGTCAGGGATGACATGTGTCATACTAACCATTGCCGCTGCAACTGCCGTTGTAGTTGCTTGTGTGGATGATGATTTGATTACATGCATTATTGTTGTACATTATATGATTGACTTGTTACTACGGGGATTCTTTAGAATCTCACTCTCCCAAAATTAAACCTTTTAGACAGGGCCGAAGGATCGAGAGGCAAGCGGGCGACGAAGAGTAGTTAGAGCTCCTGTTTAGGAGTATATTTTGGAGATTATGGTTATCATTGTATATTTTGGAATTGTATATAGTAGATTTTGTGTAATCCCCAAGTAAAAGGGTATGAATTATAGGCTATGTGCCTTTTGTAAATCCCTTTTATTATGAATGGAACCCGAGTGAGTCGGGAACTTATTTGCACTCTGATAATTGTAAATGGAATCTACCTGTTCAGGCCATATTGTATTAAAATGTGAATAGGAGACCATTGTAATTGAGTTTATAAAAGTTTTTGCAAATCCAATGTTTGGGCAAAAGATTTCTTTGATAAGTCCCAACTTGAATTATGGTCTCTAATTACAACTTAATTATGGGTTTAAGAATTTAATCTCGGCCTCAGGTGGGAAGGGGGTTACACTATGAAAAGTGATTCTAGGTGTCTGCAGAAGCTACTTTGCAAGGGACTGGACCATGAAAGCAAAACGAAAGAAGAGTGATTCACATGTCTATTATTGCTTCTAGTCCTGATCTTGCATCATTTTTGGGATTCTCTAGAGATGAATGCATTCAGAAGCTTCCTCATTCTCCTCTGGTTTTCCATATTGCAACACTCAATCAAGGAGCTCGATGCAAATTCCCCTGCAACTGAGTGCATGAGGGTCCTCACATTCACCAAACACCCTTTTATTTTCAGCTGTTTGGCAAAGACATCCCTCACATTATTTACTTTCGTTCTCACGGAAACTAGGTAGCTAAGTCGATTGATTATGACCTTAAAAAAAAAAAAAATTTGGCACCACGATTTGGGTCCATGAAGTCTTTCGCACTCCATTCCACTACTATTATGTTCTGAAAAACTACGCTTACCTTAACTGCTTCACCAGGGTCATCGTTTCATGAAGGTTCCATGAATAAGTGGGCAAAATCACCATGTTTACAAAGTTGACCCTTCACTGTCAGTCCCCAACTCATGTGAGGCTGTGAAAACTGATACAATTCCTTTTGAATGCGATCCTTTGTCTCACAGGCAACAGTAACACTCTGGGTCTTGGATTAACATGGGACTTACCAGAATCTGACCCAAAACAGACGAGATTCGCATGCAGCACGTCGTACAGGTCTATTAACTTGATGTCCTGCTGAGGAATATTCTGGTTATTGTTTGTGCGGCTGCATTGAGCATAGGCCTCGAGTCTATTTGGAGGAATATCAGGGACCATTATGAAGACTAATGGGTCGACGAAATTGCGTGAGAGTCAGGAGCGGCAATTATTGGAGAAGTTGGCAGAATTTGTGGAGCCCATAAATGCATAACGGCCGACTGTTGTTAGTCAACGATGAGCAATAGCAAAGCAACATTTTCATTTGGAAAATATTACTTTCGGTTCTTAATATAAGACATAAGTTAATAATTTGGAAAGATTTAAAAAACTAAATAAATTATTTAAAGTATCTATATTGATTAAGGTATAAAAATATATATATGATTATTCTCAAAATACATCAAGCACCAAATATTTTTTTTTAGGTGTAAAAATAACCATGAACGGATAAAAGTCACGGTTGTCCTTAAAGTCAGAAGATGTCTGTTACTTTCCGTTAAGTTTGCCTGCTGGAGTCTATGTGTAATTTATTCATTCTTTAACTATAGATGACGTGGCAGTTGGAGGAGTGGAAGACTCCAAAAAGCTGCCTTCCGGCGTCGAATACAAAGAGGAGGCCTGTGTTTCGTCTTGGAATAGCATGATCTCCAAAGTGAGAGAGAGCCGAACGGAGGAGACCAACGTCACCATTCCTTATTGATCTCACTTGCGTTTCTCATCGTAGGCACATCCTTCTTGTACTTGCCGCCTTTCAAAACCCTAAGGCCCTTCCTCTACTTTACTTGTCCTGGCCGATAATTCCCAATCAAATCAAATCGAAGAACTATGTAACTCTTTTGAAGATCGGAGATGTTAAATCTTAACATCATGCTTTTTTTTAGGTTTCAATCCGATCCGCAATGAGTTATTCCCATCCTATTATGCGGAGCTCTTCTGTGTTCAAAGCTTTTATCAATTTCGCTATCATCATTTTCGGGTCCTTTGCGTTGTCACCTTCTGTAGAATATCCCCCGTGGTTATAGGGATTAATTAGTTATAATTAAATAATTTATTTAACTTTTTAAATCTTCGGCGTTATTTTAAAGGCATGAGGTAATGTTAAGCTTCCTAGTCCTTGGCTGTACAAAATTCTAGTGCGCTGTTTTTGTAAATCATTCCTCCATCAATAAAATGTTTTTTATAAGAGCCTGGAATTTAAATTATCTTGATTTTTTTTATAAGATGTCATTAGAGTTGTTAGCATTTAATATGCTTTTACTATTTTAAAATTAATTCTACTATCTCTCCTCATTTTTTTTTCTTATGTTATATTCTCTTTCATACTTTTTCTCATTATTACTAGTTTGCTATTCTATTTTTCTCTTTTACTTACCCATTTATACATTACTACAAACAGGGTTTTTGGCTTTTTTAATGTTATATCTTTTTTTGGCTTTTTTATGTCTAAAAAGTTAGAGACATCTATGCTAGGGACGTAATAAAGTAAGATAATGACGTCCGTAAAAAAAAAAGAGACGTCATAAGTGTTTCACTTATGGTGTTCTAAATTTAAAATAGGGACACCGTAAAGGTCATTTTCCCATCCACAACCATAAGAAAGAAGGTAGAAGGAGACCAAAAAATATTATACATCTAGTATCTAAAATCCAAATCCAAAAGCTACACAATAATAATTCCAAACCCAAAATCTCAAGGTTAGAAGATGATAATAATAAAAGGAAGTTTTTGTTATTAAAATTTATTTTCTCGTAATAGCAAATAGAGAAAAGTGACATGGAGAGATGAACCTCGTATTCTCAACGAGAATGAGGGCCAAGACACATGTTTTAGAATCTCGATCTACAAACTATAACAATATGAATTAGAAGATAAAATAGAAGAGAAATCCTAAAAAAAGTGAGAAGATAAAATAATAAAAAAAAGGTGAGAAAACAGAACAGATCTAGAGGCTCTGGAGGCGAGAAAAGAGATAGAAGAGGAAGAAACAAGGGTTAAAAGAACAAGAAGAAACAAGGGTTAAAAGAACAAGAAGAAACAAGAAATCTTGGATTAGAAGAGGAAGAAGTTAAGAAAAGATATAAATATAAGTGGGCTAATAAGGTAAAAAAAATTTCCTTAGCAGAATGAAAAGTAAAACACACATATGAAGTCAAAGAAGACAACTTTTTTACAATCCCAATGTAAATAGGAACGCATTTTTGACGTCTCTAATATCGGGGACGCCAAAAATCCCACCTTTGACATCCCTAATAATTAAGGACGCCAAAGGTCCACATTTAGTATCCCTAATTTAATTAGGGATGCCGAATACAGACCTTTGACGTCCTTAATTTGATTAGAGACGCAAAATGTAAATATTTGACCTCCCGAATGTGGACCTTTGTCTTACAAAAGCACAATTCATTTGTTTCCATTTTATTTCTCCTGCCTAATTGCATTTATTTCAAGGATTCTGTTCACACACGCACTCTATATGTGCGTGTGTATATATATATCTCAAATGCCAAATTGTTCATATCTACGAAACCATCAAAATTAAAAAATGGCTCTTCTTTCACTGCAGTCTCTCTTCTTCGTCTTCTCCGTGGCCTTCTCCTTCATCCCGTCTTCACATCCATTACCCTTTATATTACTCCACGGTATTTGTTTCATTCTCTCTTCTTTATTTAATTTGTTTTTCATGTAAACATTTGGATTAGCTAGATTCTTTTCTCTCTATTTTCAGTCTGTTTCACACTTAGCTTTCACTAGCTTTTTAACTATTCAAGCATAATGGTTTTCTTTGTCACAATTAACCATTGGGTGGACGTGCTTGATGACTGAATGTATCTCTTGTTAGTTATTTCCTGTATCCATGAACCTAATATCCATTTATCTTGTGTTAAAAGAAGGGAAGGATATACATATGTAGCTTCTATTACATTTGTATTATATTACTACTCAATACGCTTATTGTAACTTGGGTCTGCCTGCCTATTCATTTCTAACGGCACACTACTGTTTATAGTAAAATAAATCCTCATCGTCTATTTTCAATGGTAGGCATCAATAGTGAGTGTTCCCACCCTGAAGTTGCAGAAACCGTTGAGAAATTGACCAACTTCTCTGGTGTTGAAGGTCACTGCATGTAATTTTTTCTCCCCTAACTTGTCTATTATTAGTTTCATTACAGTACCCAGCAACTATCTAAACTGTTTTATACCAATATAGTTCTATTTATAAATCTAAATTAACTAACTCTCATATATAAAAAAGAATTAATTAACTCATTAATTATAGGCTGAATTTTTAATTTTGTCCTTATCTATGATTGGTTCCAAAAGTCAACATGAACAAGTCTTTTTTGTTTATTATAATTGATAGGGGAATAAAAGTAAAAAATGCATTTATTATTGTGAAATTAGACTTATAATAAGGACCAACATTTCTTGTTAAAATGGACTTTTAATTTTGTCCTTATCTATGATTGGTTCCAAAAGTCAACATGAACAAGTCTTTTTTGTTTATTATAATTGATAGGGGAATAAAAGTAAAAAATGCATTTATTATTGTGAAATTAGACTTATAATAAGGACCAACATTTTTTGTTAAAATGGACTTATAAATAGAATCAAAGTGGTACTCTCTCATTTTTTTTTATAAGAGCTTAAAATTTGAAATGCCGGGTTCCTTTTTATAAGAGTTAGATAAGAGTTTTCTAAACATTTAATAAGTTTTTTCTATTTGTGCCCCTCATTAATTATATACTTTCTCCATCCCTATATATAAAAGCCTTTTTATGAATGGGCTTGTCCCTAAATGTAAAATTTTTTTTGAGTTTGTTTTAATAATAAATGCACTTTTTTTTATTTTTTCCTCAATTAATTATTATACTACATAAATTATCTTTCATCATTTTTTCATTATTACTCTCTCTCACCCATTCATAAATAGGGGCATTTTTTTTAAAAAAAATTTCTCACATAATTATTACATTTAACTATTTTTAACTATTTTTTAGAACCTTCTGGTTCGGTTGAAAGGCTCTTATATATAGGGATGGAGGGAGTATATTGCATTAATTAAAGGGTTATGATACTTATGTTTACTCTATTTATCTCTCTTACTTGCCATCATAAATAAGGGCATACTTGGTAAAAAAATTTATTTCAAGACATACAACTCAGTACATATATATAAGTCACTTGTACAAAAAGAGTTTTGTTCAAAATATAAGTTTCTTGTAAGGTATTAAATAGGGTTTTGTCAATTTTACCCCTATTGATTATTGGCCGGATACATGGGAAAAAAAAGAAGAGAGAGAGAGGTGTAAATGCAAAGTGATAAAAGGTGCGAGAGAGAAAATGCACCCTTTCACAAATAAGGGCAAACATGAAAAAAAATTATCCATTTAATGTTTTTCTTGGTTTTTGAATTATTTTTAACTAATTTTAACCACTTTCTTAAACCGCATAGTTTGATTATCGGGTTCTTATAAGTAGGATCAGAGGGAATATATATATATATATATATATATAGGCTAATTTAATACTCCCTCCGATCCTTTTTGTAAGCAACAACTACTCTGATTGCGTAAAATAAACCAGTGGTTAAAATTAGTTAAAAACAATAAATATGTGAAAAATCTAATATCTTTTCTAAATATGCGCCTATTTATAAAAAGAGTAGGGGAGAGAGAATAAAAAATATATATATGAGAGAGGATGAGTAGAAAACATGAGAGAAAATAAATAATAAATAATCAAATGAAAGAGAATTAGTAATAAGCGTATGATGAATAATACAAAGATATGTATTTAATAGGAATAGAAAAGATTAAAATAGTTTAAATTTTGAGATATAAAAAAAAGTTACTTATATTAAAACAAGCCCAAGAGAAAAAAAGTTGTTTATAATAAGAATAAGTGGAGGGAGTATTAGATATAGCAATATTTTCAACATTTTTGTTTAATGAGGCTGTCTCATCTTGCTCCAGAGAGGTGGGCAATGGAGTTAATGATTCGTTGTTCATGCCCATACACAAACAGGTAACATAAAAGCCGTACTATTTACAAGTACAAGTTACGAATAATTAATACATCTTATTTTTCAGACTCCATAAGAAAGAAATGATGATGTGGTGAAATTTAAAACGAGGCATGTAAGTTCTGATGGTTTTGACTATTTCTACGTAAATTGCAGGTCGAGCTGGTCTGCCAGCAGGTGATAAAGACTCATGAACCATTATGTAATAATGTATCTAAACCTGAATTTTCCAGTTGAATTTTCTTCACCTCAAAATGTGTAGGTTAAGGAAATGGCCATGTTACGTGAGGGGTACAACATTGTTGGGCTCTCCCAGGTGAAATATGAGAACTGCCATTTCTCTGTTTTACTTTCTGTTTGTTTGATTCCTACGGTAATAACATTTTTGTTGGACAGGGCAATATAATTGCGCGTGGTGTTATAGAACTTTGTGACGGGGGTCCTCCGGTAAGAACCCATTGTATCGCGAAATGCTATTTGGGCAATTTACTCTTCAGCCTGTCTACACGGCTGAGCGAATATTTTTATATACATAAGTGTATAATTTTCTCCTTTATTAGTATTGGAGTTGAATGTACTCTCTTTTATCTATAATTTAAGTCACTTCAACTAATTCATTAGGATCCATGAACAGTAATTAACTTATTAAATTTGTCTTATGTGAAAATTTTTTCTAATTTTACCCATATGAAATTTTGAATTAGGGAGAAAAATATAAAGAGTTGTATTTAAGCATTAATTACTTTACAAAATTGATAAAAAACATTATTTATTTTTCAAGTAACTTATGTTATAGACCACTTAATTTTTCTTGAATTGGACTTACACTTGGGACAAAAAGGGCTTGTTTGGTTCTGTTTTCTATTTTTTGGTCTCACAAACAGTTTTATAAAATAATTTTTGGAAACAAGTTTTAAAATTAAAAAAACAAAAAAATTTGTTTGGATAAAATGTTTTGAAAAATCTGTTTTTAAAGTAACATGGCGGCACGGTTGCCGGTGGTGACATGGCAATGGTGGTTATTAATAGTGTAGTATTGATAATGGATAAGTAACGGTCTCAAAAATAAAAAAAAGGAAAAAAAAAAGAAAACAACTAAAAACTGTTTTTACTTTTTAGTTTTTAAAAACAAATTTTTGTTTTTTTATTTTCAAAAACAATTTTTTGAAAATAATTTATCAAACGAGTTTTATTGTTTTTAAAAATAAAAAAAACAGTTTTTAAAAACAAAATCAAATAGCCCCCAGATTTCTTCTATAAGTACACTTATAATAAAAACTAGAATAGTATTGTGAATAAATTTAAAATAGAGGTAATGAGATTTAAGACTTTTTTTTTTATTCAAATGAAATATGCTGGAAGTGATCTTATAATTTAATATAATGCTAAATATTCCTCCAGTTTTTCTTATTGGATATTAATACTATGGACTACTTTTATGAGATTAAAGAAAATAGTTAAAATTATTTAAATATCCAAAAATTTTAGTGTCTGTCATTATATTTTATGACAAACAATAATAATTCTTCCCCTTGTGAGTTTTGAAACAGGTTAAGAATTACGTCTCTTTGGCAGGCCCTCATGCTGGTGTTGCCTCTATTCCTGGATGTGGCGTGAGTGTATCACTGTGGCTTTCAAGCGGTTCTAATTAATTCTTTTATAATTTCTTCTTGCTTCTTACTTGGAATAATGCTGTTTGTTTGGATTCCACAGTCAACTGCCAATTGCATTCTTCTAGCCGAACTAATCAAACCATTTTCTTACATTGACTTCATTCAAGTAATCGCTTCACCTTATATTTAATTTCACATTTCTCTGTAGAAACAAACTGACTATTCTATATCTGCTTTGTTTATTTATTGCATCATATCTATCAGGATTATCCATTAATTAATGTTCACAGTTCACACTTCCATATTACTGACAAACATATCTCAAACCTGCAGGAAAACTTCGCTGCTAGCAATTATCTTAAAATACCAGATGTGAGTATTACTTTTCATTTGAAGAAATCTTAGACTGACATAAATGGAAAGCTGCTTAGCTTTAGTTGTTAATTGTCTGATATTTTCCAAATCAAGATATCATTTTCCCCCTGTGGAGGGAACAGCTCATGAGTTCAAATTTGTTTGTAGGCAATCCCTGATTACTTGAAGAATTGTAGATTCCTTCCTGCGCTTAATAATGAATACCCGGATAGAAAGAATTCAACTTACAAGGAAAGACTGAGTAGCTTGGACAACTTGGTGCTTATCATGGTAAGTTTAACTTGTAGTAAGGTAGTTTTTGTTTGATATTCCATGAATATATATTGGGAATTTGACTTTTTAATTTGTGAAGGCTGATTTATTTGTCTGTCTGTCTTATTTTATACGCTACCAAGTTCGAGAATGAGACTGCGTTAATACCCAAGGAAACTTCCTGGTTTGGATACTATCAAGATGGTAGCTTCGACACCGTTTTATCTCCAAAACAGGCAGGCCTCTCAATAATATTCAATATTCACACGTCACAACCTGAAAGTTATCCTTAAACTTGGATTGCTCGTGATTTGTTTTGAATTGAATTGCAGTCAAAATTATATATTGAGGACTGGATTGGGTTAAAGAGCATGGATGAAGGGGGTAAAGTTAAATTCATAAGCGTTGAGGGAGATCATCTGCAAATATCAGACAAAGATATAAAGACTTACGTAGTGCCTTACTTGAAGGGCAATGCTGGAAACTCCAAGTTGGGATCCTATCTTGGAGCAATCTCTTCAAGTGTGATATAAAGTGGGAGAAGTTATAAGATACATATTATTAACAGATAGTGTGTTAGAGGCGTCGAGCCGCCGACTATATATAGATATATAAGTGTGTATCTTGGACTCTCTTGCTTTAAGGAATAAAAAAATATCTTATATTTATTATATTCTCATGATTATTTCATTATGGTTGTTGTTCGCTATATTTAATTTCTGTTTCACGAATGACGGCGCAGCAAAAATAACACCTAGAGCACGTCGAATGAAGTAAAAAAAAAAGTTAATATTTTTTACTCCAAAAATTGTAAATATGAGGTCTTTCTGAACCTTAATCTCTCCAACACTCCATTCCACTACTATTATTTATTTATTTAAGAAATTAAACAGAGGCAAGCCTAAGCTTGATAATGAAATATGTCCAGGTTAAACTCCTAGAACTCTAAGATAATCCCTGCCTATCTTGTAAATACATTCGTAGACAACCACTCAATACATTATCCAGAAACACAGTATCAAATGAATCCCAATGTCCTCCTCTTGCTAAAAAGTCCGCGCATTGAATCCTGTCCCTACATGTATACTGCAGCTCAGCCTCTCAGTTGTCAAAGAGAAAGTCTAACTTTAGTGATAACAGCTCTCAAAGGGTACGTGAGACAAGGAACATTATCGCATAATGAGATTAAAAACATCCAATGAATGAGTATAAATGATAACTTTAGAAAAACATAAAAGCTTCCCCACCTCCAATCCTGCTCTAAAAGCCATCAACTCAGCTTTAGTTATTGAACACAAGCCTAACGATTTCTAATAAGCCACGATCCAAACCCCTGATGCGTTCCGGATCACTCCTCCACAAGCCGCATGTTGGTTGAGTAACACCAAACCATCCACATCAATTCGTACAAAACCCTTTTGTCAAGCTCTGGATGCAAAAAACTCTATGCCTCAGTTCATTGTTAGTCACATACTCCAATAGGTGATACGTACACCCATGAAGCATCTCCTGCGGTGTTTTTTGAACCTCTTCAAAAACAAACTGGCATCTAGATGTCAAAGAGACCAACAAATTAAACTGAAGACTCTAGTCCATATGAGTAGGTGCTAAATTGACCGCATCCTGGGCTATGCTTAGTATTCCGAAGAAGCCAAACTTGCAAACAACCAGAGAAAAATCTAGATAGAAAGTTAGGTTTTAAAACGGATTGTCACACTGTTTTCACTTTCTCACAGTCTCTTAGGGTGTGAATAGCACTCTCCTCTCTATGACATGTAAAAGGACAGTAACTTGATGCAGAAAGGTTTTGTTTGGCTCTAAATGAGTTTGTAACCAATCTCTCATGAGACACCTATCACATACAATATTTGACTTTATCAAGAATTTGCCAATGCCATGACTAGCTCCAAAAAGTATTACTGAAACCGGCTGTACGACGTACCACAAGCTCATAGGCTGATTTAACAAAGACAAGACCATCCGTAGATGGACACCACGAGAAAACATTTGGAGAATCTCGCAGAGGAGGACTCATCTTGTATAGAAAGGAGATAACCCTGGGAGGAAGAATACCCTACCATTTGTTCACATCCCATCTACCATTGGGCAGTACGTAATCAACCACCTTCGCACAAGCATGTACCACTGCAGAGGAAGGAACATAGGATACCAGGGGTCTATCCATAGGTGTCCATCTATCCCACCAAAAGCCTTACTACATCCACCAAAAGTCATGAACAGATCCCACATCGCTGTGATAGCTTTCCCAGTTCGTGATTGTTGTCGTTTTTTGACAATAGAAGGAATTTCACATCCACCACAGTTATACTTGGCCTTCAAACACTTGACCCAGAGCACTTCATGTTTCGTTAGGAGACCCTAACAAAACTTCATGATAAACGCTTGATTTTGTGCTATGAGATTTCTCAATCCCAAGCCACCTTCTTCTTTTTTCAACATCAATTTATCCCAGCCAATTGGATGTATTCTTTTAAATTCTGTATCCTAGGATCATAGAAAATTCCTGCTGATTTTCTCCAATTCCTATAAGGTACCTTTTGGAAGAAGAAGTGATTGCATCTGATAACTAGGAAGTGAAGCTAATACAGATTTAATAAGGACAGATCTTCCTACTATATTAAGATATCCACTCTTCCAAACAGATAGTCTTCTCCAAACCTTCAAAATAAGTGGCAAGAAAGTATATGTATTTCATGGCTATTATTATGTTTTGAAAAACTACACTTGCCTTAGATGCTCCGTCAGTGTCTCACATGGTTTCATGGAGAGGTTCCATGTTTCATCGGCATTCCCCAACTCATGTGAGGCTGTGAAAACTGCTGCTATTCCTTTTGGATTAACTTAGGAATTGCATGTTTGTGAAACCATAAAACCGTGGTTTCATAAGCATCTTTCGATAAGTTGGGACAAAACTCCTCTAGCATACCTACTTCGTAAATCGTAAAAACTATTCTCTAAAAGTTAATCCAAACATAGAACTAGAACAAAAACGTACTAGAGATTCATATTTTTACCAATTTTATTCCTAATTAATTTTATTTTATCTTTTTTTCATTTATTCACTTTTATTTTTTTACTCACTATTTTTGTCTCTCAATTACCCCATCATAATTATGGGTATATTTGGAAAGTAAAATACATTTTTTAAATATTTATTATTTTTAACTAATTTTAACATGTTTCTTAAGCCACCCAATTCAGTTATTTGAATCTTACTTCTCTTGTCTTTTTATAAGGCAGAGAGATAATATATTATATGGTCATATTTATAAGGTACTCCCTCCGGTCTTTTGTATAAGAGCCCAAAATTTGAATTATCTTAGTCCTTTTTATAAGAGATCGACAAGAGTTGTCTCAGCATTTAATAAGTTTCTTTCATTTTTGCCCCTCATTAATTATAAGAATTGCA
Organism: Inga leiocalycina; assembly: GCA_963242795.1. Classification (NCBI taxonomy): domain Eukaryota; kingdom Viridiplantae; phylum Streptophyta; class Magnoliopsida; order Fabales; family Fabaceae; genus Inga; species Inga leiocalycina. Next base: position 6,412,192 of record OY725330.1, read on the forward strand.
TTAATTAAAAAGTTAATGATACATATATTTACTCTATTTCTCTCTTTTACTTACCCCTTATAAATAAGGGCATACTTAGAACAAAAGGTTTATTTCATACATATTTATTGTTTTTAACTAATTTTAACCACTTTCTTAAAACACGTAATTGGGTTATCAAACTCTTATAAAAAGAACTAAGTGAGTATCTCATTAAATTTTTCATGTGAATGTATACAATTTTTCTCTTCATTTATTATTATATTGACTTTTTTCTCACGAAGTACTCCCTCCGGTGCTTTTTATAAGCAATTTTTATTCTTATTACACAAAACGAACTAACAATTAAGATTAGTTAAAAATAATAAATATGTTAAAAATGTTATGTTTCTTCCAAATATACCTCTATTTATGAAAAAAGCATAGGAGAGAGAATGAGTAATAAATAACAGCATAAAATATGAGAGAGAATGTGTAATACCACTCTGGTCCTATTTATAAGTTATTTTTAACTAATTCTCACATACCAAGGAGAGTTAGTTAACTCATTAACTATGGGCTAAATTTTCAATTTCTCCTTTATTTATGATTAGTTCCAAAAGTCAACATGAATAAATTCTTTTTGTTTATTGCAATTAATAGGGGTAAAAAGTACAAAATGCATTTATTATCATAAAATTGGACTTATAAATAGGACTAAATTTTTTTGTCAAAAAGGACTTATAAAAAGGACCAAAGTGGTAAATAAGTAAATGAAAGAGAATTAATGGTTAGTGGGGGATAATTAATATAAAGATGTGTATTTAATAGTGGTAGAAAAGAAGAAAAAATAGTTTAAATTGAGACACAAGGAAAAGTTGCTTATAAAAAGGACTGAATGGAGTATAATGTATATTAAATAAGGATACAGTTAGAAAGCTGTTGAATTTTACAGCAGACTTAGTGAATCTTAAGGTTTTTCTTGATCTGTGTAAAATATGCTGAAAATGCCTAATAAATAAGATGAGATGAGTAATATAAAAATGATAAGAGGAAGTATAACTCAATGTCCTGTTGAGAAGTATTATGGTTATTGGTGATTGGTGTTCATGTAACCTAAGTATGAATGTTTGCGCAGTTGCATTGAGCATAGGTCTGTTAAGGAATATTTGGCAGGGTTTGTGTTGTTCATTAATGCATAATGGACATTTGTTGTTAGTCAACGATTGTTAAAGCAACATTCTTTTTGATAAATCAGTTATTTGTAATCACCAAAAAACAAAATCAGTTATTTGCAACTCCATATTAAGTTTTCTAATCCTAGGCTGTACAAAATTCACGTGTTCTGTTATAGTAAATCATTATTACTAACACATTTCATTATGCATGTTCTCTTAATTACTCCCTCTGATGAGTTTCATCCTTCATTTAAAATAAAAATAAGAATAGTATTAAATGTTTTACTCCTATTTTAAATTTTAATTACCTTCAAAGAATAAGAATAGTATTAAAAAAATTACGAGTGTTACTAATATGTATACATCAAAATATAAAATAAACCTTATATTTGAGGACAAAATTGAAATTCAAAACAAAACAGGTAGTAAATAAGATTCTCACACGCACTAATGTCTATTATATGCTTATCATCATTATAAGTATAGAAATGTAATCAGTTAATAGGGAGAAATAAAATACTATAAGATTTAAGAAAACAAGAGAGGCATAACATTATCGGCTTAATGATCACAATCTTTCACTCTGGTGCATCCGATTTCGCCGTCAACATATATATTTAGATATTCAAATGACCATATAAATGCACCGTACGAAATAGAAACTCAGATTCAACAAAAGTCAAAGAAAAATGTTCAGTCCAAATAAAAACGTCCAAGACAAAGATACTCCCCCACGCTTATTTATAAGAGTTCAATAATCAAAGTACGTAGTTTAAGAAAATGGTTAAAATTAGTTAAAAATAATAAATATGTCTAAAATAAGCTTTATTCTCCTAAGCGTGCCTTTACTTATGAGGGGTAAGTAAAAAAGAGAAATAAAGTAAATATAAGTATCATCAATATTTTAATCAATGCAATACATATAATTAATAAGAGGCAAAAATAAAATAAAATAAATCATTAAATATTCAGACAATTCTTGTCGTACTCTTATAAAAAGAACTAAGATAATTTAAATTTTGAGCTCTTATAAAAACGACAAAAAAGAGAAAATAAATAAATGTTCTCCTCAAAAGCCTCACAAAATTACAACTAATTTGTTTCCCATTAATTTATTTCTTCTGCCTAATTGCAGTTACTTTTTTCCCCTTGTTTAATTCCATTTATTTTAATGGATTATGTTCATAGACGCACACACTATACAAATCAAATGCCAAGTTGTTCACATCAACAAAACTACTATCAAACAATGGCTCTTCGTTCACTGTCTCTACTCTTCGCCTTCTCCATAGCCTTCTCCTTCATCCCATCTTCACATCCATTACCCTATATAGTACTCCAGGGTATTTGTTTCATTCTCTCTTCTTTATTTGTTTATAGTACTCCATGGTATTTGTTTCATTATCTCTTCTTTTTTTGTTTTTCACGCACTTTCTTAGTTCGTAAAGTAAGTCACTTGAATTAATTGGTCAAAATTAAGAAATAATAATTAACCCATTAAGTAAGCCTTGAATAGATTTTTTTTTCAACTTCATTCATATTAAATTGGGTTTCTAAGGAAAGAAAAAAAAATAAAAAATCACATTTAAGCATTAATTACATGGGCAAATATGAGAAAGAATCATTAATTACTCTCTAAGTGACTTATATTATGGATTAAAACATTCTTTTAGAAGTGACTCACATTAAGGAGTGGATGGATCGAGAAAACATTTGGATTGGATTCTTTTCTCTCTATTTTCAGTCTATTTCACTAGCTTTTTAACTATTCATATTGGTATCTCTTGTTAGTTTGTGTAAAAGGAAGATAATTATATATATAGCTTCTATCACATTTGTATTATTACCACTCAATACACTTGTAAATAAATCCTCATCGTCTTTTTTCTATGGTAGGCCTCGGTAGTGGGTGTTCCAGCCCTGAAAATACAGCAATGCTCTTTAGCCTGGCCTTCCTCTCTGGTATTGTAGGACATTGCATGTAATGCTTCCCTAACTTGTCTATCAATTTCATTACAGTAGCACCATGAATAGCGCATAGTAGAGTAGCGCCCAATACACCAGTAACTCCCATCATATGAAATGGGTTCAATGTCCAATTATGAAATCCTTAGAAAAAGAGGATGATTCGAAATATAGCTGCTACACCAAAACTAGACGCAAAGAACCAACCAGACTGACCCAGTGGATAAATCAGAAATACAGAAACAAAAACAGCAATCGGACCAGAAAAGGCGATTGCATTATAAGGGCGCAATTGAACGAATCGAGCAAGTTCAAATTGACATAACATGAAACCTATTAGTCCGAAAGCACCGTGCAGAGCAACAAAAGTCCACAGACCACCTAATTGACACCAACAGGTAAAATCTCCTTGTGCTTCAGGACCCCATAGTAACAACAAAGAGTGTGCTAAACTATTAGCAGGAGTAGAGACTGCAGCAGTTAAGAAGTTGCAACCTTCCAAATAGGAGCTTGCCAATCCATGAGTATACCATGAAGTTACAAAGGTTGTACCTGTAAATCAACCTCCCAAGGTGAAATAGGCGTAAGGAAAGAGCAATAGACCGGACCAACCTACAAAAACGAAACGGTCCCTTCGTAACCAGTCATCCATAATATCAAATAAATCATTTTCATCTTTGGTAAATTTACCAAGAGCTATAGTCATAGTGATCATATCTAAGCCAATCTAATATTTCCTCCGGTCCTAAATATAGAACATAGTTAACTTTTTTTAGAGAGATTAAGGAAGCTAAATAAGTTATTCAATTATATCATATGTTGTGTATCCTTATATTATATATCAATTTATTAGTCAAATTAATTAGTTTGGACCAAAAAAATATAAATATAAATACTCTAAAGTAATTTAATTTGTTTCCTTAATCTTTTCAAAAAAGTCATCTTTATCTTATATTTAGGACCGGAGGGAGTATTAGATATATATTTATATATATATAACATGTTATATTTTCAACATGTTTAATGAGGCTGTCTCTTCTTGCTCCAGAGAGGTTGGCGATGGACTTTCTGATTCGTGGTTCATGCCCATACACAAACAGGTAACACACACACACACACATATATACATATAAGGCGTGGTATTATTTACAAGTTATGAATAATACGACTTATTTTTTTCAGACTCCATAAGAAAGAAAATGAGTGTGGTGAGATTAAAAACGAGGCATGCAAGTTCTGATGGTTTTGAGTATTTCTACTTGTAAATTGCAGGTCGAGGAGATCTGCCAGAAGGTGACAAAGATTCATGAAACATTGTGTAACGTATCTAAATTAAACCTGAATTTTCCAGTTAAATTTACCTTTTAATTTGACTCCCTTTTCACCTCACAATGCTGTGTAGGTTAAGGAAATAGAAATGTTGCGTGATGGGTACAACATTGTTGGGATATCCCAGCTGAAATATGAAAACTGCGGTTTCTGTTTTATTAAAAAATGCCTTCCATGTTGATTTCGCGTACGTTAAATAATGGCAAATAACTAAATTTGATCACATTATTTGTCCTTTAGTTTGGAAGTTAGGATATTAATGGCATTATTTTGCTTATCTTTATAATGTTTCAACAAGCTGCCACATGTATCATGGTGATATTCTATTCTCAAAATTTATGGCTTTCAAAGTTTCAAGCATGGATTTTGGGTTTGATTCTGTGAACTAACCCAATCTACACCCAAACAAGATAGAAAAATAACCTAGCCAACCAGAATTGACTGGTCTCTTTCTTATTTATAGAAAAATAAACATACATATGTCTGAACTGGACCAAGTAAGCCCAGATACACAGGCCCAATATAACTAACAAATAATACAAACACCTAATATACATAACCGAACTCTAAACATCATTGTCACATCATTGTCTAACACCCCCCTTCAAGGAGGGGACTAAACAGATTGGTAGTACCCAACTGACGAACACAAGTATCATGACTGTTTCTACCTAGTGGTTTTGTTAACACATCTACCAACTGATCCTTAGAAGCCACATGTCGTAAATCAATAATGCCTTGTTGTAGCTTCTCACGTACGAAGTGACAATCAATCTCGATGTGCTTCGTACGTTCGTGAAATACGGGATTTGTGGCAATATGAATAGCCGCCTTGTTATCACAATGAACCTTAACTGGTTCCAATCCCTTGATCCCAAGATCTTTCAATAGCCGAGTAACCCAAACTATCTCTGACACGGCTGTCCCAAGTGCTTGATACTCGGCTTCAGCCGATGACTTGGACACCGTATGCTGTTTTTTTGATTTCCAACACAATAATGACTTACCCAATTTAATGACATATCCCGTAACCGACCTCCTTGTATCATGACATGCTGCCCAATCTGAATCTACATAGTACTCCATGCTGAATTATTTTACTGCAGAGAGAAGAATCCCAAGTCCTGGGCAACTCTTGAGATATCTCACAACACGAACAGCAGCTGCCATATGTGATCTCCTTGGAGCGCTCATATATTGGCTCAAGGTTTGCAAAACATAACTAATATCAGGTCTAGTATTAGTAAGATAACACAACTTGCCAACTAACCGACGATAGACTCCCGGATCTGTCATCAAGGGATCAAATTGTTCTCTTCGTTTCTGTTTCTTACAAGTCATTTTGCTTGTAAGATGTTTGACTCGTCCTTCTAGACTCAACCGTGTGCTCCTTTCCGTAGGGATGCGTAGCGGTTTTGCTCCACTCAATCCCATATCACTTATGAGATCAAGTGTGTATTTTCTTTGGCTAAGCACTATTCCCTGATCTGAACGTGCTAATTCTAGTCCAAGAAAATATCTCAAATGTCCCAAAACCTTGATTTTGAATTGAGAATGTAAGTAGGCCTTAACCTCCTCTATTCCCCGCATATTGTTTCCTGCAATGACCAAATCATCTACATATGCCAAAATAAGAATTATTCCATGATCATCTGACTTAATAAACAAGGAATAGTCATATTTGCTTTGCCTAAACCCCCTTGAACTAATGCATCAGTAAGTTTGACATTCCATTGCCTAGATGCCTGCTTTAATCCATACAAGGATTTGTGAAGTTTACAAACCTTATCTTTGCCAAAAATGTCAAATCCTTGTGGGATATGCATGTAAACTTCCTCATTTAAATCCCCTTGTAAGAATGCATTGTTGACATCCATTTGAAAGAGATGCCAACCATGCATTGATGCAAGGGTGAGGATGGCCCTTACTGTTACCATTTTAACCACTGGGGAAAAAGTCTCAAAATAATCAACCCCCCCTCTTGTTGACTATACCCTTTTGCTACCAATCGGGCCTTATACCTCTCAACATTACCAGAAGAATCATACTTGATTTTAAAGACCCATTTGCAACCAATGCGTCGTTTACCTTTAGGAAGAGATACAATTTCCCATGTTCGATTGTTCTCTAAGGCTGTCATTTCCTCACGCATGGCCTCCATCCACTTGGGATGTTTGGATGCTTCATGGAAATTACAAGGCTCAACAAGCTTATCAGTATGCAGCAAATAATTCTTATAATCATTAGTAACATTTGCATAGGAGATGTATTCATGGATGTGATACCTACAACTTGAATTAAACTTCTCACCTTTCTTACCATTCTTGACTTGTCCAAGGCAAATGTAGTCATTTAACCATGCTGGAGCCCTTTTATTCCTTGCTGGTCTGGATTCTCCATTAGAGAACTCCTCTGCATCAACAGGGGATTCATTTCCAGGTGGATCATGGTCATGAGGGGTGTCAATATGTCCCTCATGAACAGAATCTGACATGGAAGGTGCTGGCAGATCAAGAGTCTCATACAAAAAAGGGTTTAAACCAGATGGGAAGGTATTCTGCCGCACAACAGGTGAATTATCTTTAAAAGGGAAGCGGCTCTCATCAAAAATCACATGACGGCTAACCATAATAGTCCTTTTAACCAAATTATACAGCAAATATCCCTTTTGATTAGGTGGATAGCCCACAAAAACACAAGGATCAGATTGTGGCTGAAACTTATCAAGATTGTTTTGGAGGGTCACAAAGGCTAAGCAACCAAAAATTTTGAGATGAGAAATATCAGGTTGTTTGTTGTATAAGATCTCATAAGGAGTTTTATAATGCAATGACTTAGATGGAGTACGATTAATCAAGAAAGCAGCTGTCTTAATGCTTTCCCCCCAAAACTTAATAGGCAAATGCGAAGACAAAATGAGACTACGAGCAACATTTAGGAGGTGTCTATGTTTCCTTTCCACCACACCATTTTGTTGGGGTGTATGTGGACAAGTGGTTTCATGCACAATACCTTTATCATTGAAATAAGTTTTCAGCTCATTATTTACAAACTCAAGACCATTATCACTACGAATCCTTTTAACAGTTGTAGAAAATTGATTGTGAACATAAGCAATAAAGGATTTGAGGCAAGAAGTGCATTCATGTTTATTTCTCATCAAAAATGTCCAAGTACATTTAGAAAAATCATCAACAATAGCAAGAAAGTATCTATGGCCAGAATGTGTTGGTACCCTATAAGGTCCCCAAGTATCCACATGTATCAATTCAAAATTACAATGAGTAGTAGTAGAGCTACAAGGGAAAGGTAGGCGAGTTTGTTTGGCCTGAGGACAGACATCACAGCTTTGCATAGAGGAATGAGAAACATGTTTATTCAAAAAATCTAAATGTTTGAGAACATCTAAAGGAGCATGACCCATCCTATGGTGCCACAATGCAGAATGATCTTTAGAATTAAAATGCATAATCCCATGAGATTGTAGAGTCTTCTCAACTAAGTATAGACCATCATAGACCTTACCAATCACGTGGGATTTCCCATTCAACTTTTCCTGCAAAGTACAGAATCCAGGATGAAATGATATAGTGCATTGCATTTGCTTAGTGAGCCTAGAGATGGAGATTAAATTGAAACAGCATTGTGCAGAGAAATATACATCATGCAATACAATATGCTCAAATAGTTGTACTGTTCCTACATGTGTGATAGTAAGCTTATCTCCATTAGGCATTTTTATTTTTCTAAGTGGACCAACATAAGGCAATACAGTGTCAAAAAGAGCAATATCACTAATAACATGACATGTAGCACCGGAGTCTAATATCCAATGGGTTTGAGTTAAATTATTAGGCAATGCATTAATCAAACCTGGAATGCTTTCCTCAACATAGCCAGCAGCCCCAACAGCTACTTCATCCGAATCTCGTTTGAGAAGTTGAAGAATTTGGTTGTATTGCTCATGAGTCAAAACGGGAGGAGGAGATGCAGATGTTGGAGCGGTTGCTTCATGCACAGCTGGATTAACGTGATTGTCCTGGTCTCTTCGATTGAAATGAGGTGGATAGCCAACAAGCTGATAGCAGGTTTCACGCTTGTGGCCCTTTTTGTTGCAATGAGTGCATGTGTCTTGCGAACGCCTTCTTCCCCTGCCTCGGCCTTGTCTGCCACCTCGAGTTGCCAGAGCACTACCATCAAGAGGACTGGCAGAAATGGGGAAAGAGATATTTCGTTGATCCTCTTCCTGAACAATCATGGAATAGGCCTGATTTACTGTTGGTAATGGTGTCATGAGCAAAATCTGAGACCTAACATGCTAATAAGTGTCGTTCAACCCCATAAGAAACTGGAATAATCGCTGCTATTGACTAATTTTAACAAAGTCCTGAGAGGTGCTGCATTGACAGGATGGTAACGGAACCAACACTGAATACTCATCCCACAATTCTTTAAGTTTGGTAAAATAAGCAGCTACCGAGAGATTATTTTGGGTCAGAGATGCAATGGAACGATGTAGAGAATAGACTCTTACACCATCTTCCTTATTAAATCTTTCTTGTAAGTCCTGCCACACTTGGTGAGATGAGTTGGCGAAGACAATCCCATTAGCAATATCTTTGTCTACAGATTGAAGAAGCCAGGAGAGGACAACAGTGTCACAACGGTCCCACAAATCCTTCTGGTCGGCAGCTTGTGCACTCGTAAATGATCCATCGATGAAACAAATTTTATTCTTGCCACGAAGTGCTAGGCGCATGGCTCTACTCTAAATCACATAATTGTTGGAACCATTAAGAACTTGCGGCACCAAAGTGGTTATGTGAGTATCGGACGGGTGCAAATAAAGAGGGCTATTAACATCAACGGCATTCTTGGCAGGAGATTCCATGAATAGAAACTCAAAAAGACACAATCAGATGGGAAACCGCACAGAATCGGCCCTCAGAATCAGAACAGCGGCCAGTAAAGAATTTTGGGATCAATCAGCAGAATCGGCCTTGGGATGTGTTTCAGACGGATCTGCGATGGGTTGGCGAAGACGGGCGAACGGCGACCTCCACAATTCCAAATCTTGGAGAATCGATTGGCGGCGATCTCTGCAACTCCAAATCTTGGAGGATCGATCGGCGGGGCTAGTGGTTGGTGCAGATCCGGGATGGGTTGGCGAACGGCGACCTCCGCAACTCCAAATCTTGGAGAATCGATCGGCGGTGATCTCTGCAACTCCAAATCTTGGAGGATCGATGGGCGATGCCAGCGGTCGGCGTGAGAGAAAAAAGAAACGGTGATAGAGCAGCTGCGAAAAAAATGACAAAGGAATGAAGCAAGATCCTCTGCTCTCAATGAAACGATAACGTTTCAGATTTCAACGGGCATGGGCTTGAAGGGTGGATAACCCAGGCTCTGGTACCATGTGAACTAACCCAATCTACACCCAAACAAGATAGAAAAATAACCCAGCCAACCAGAATTGACTGGTCTCTTTCTTATTTATAGAAAAATAAACATACATATGTCTGAACTGGACCAAGTAAGCCCAGATACACAGGCCCAATATAACTAACACATAATACAAACACCTAATATACATAACCGAACTCTAAACATCATTGTCACATCATTGTCTAACAGATTCCTACGCTAATAATGTTTTTGTTGGACAGGGCAATATAATTGCGCGTGGTGTTATAGAACTTTGTGATGGGCGTCCTCCGGTAAGATCATATTATCTCTGTAAATGTTACCGCTTCTTGTTGAAAATATAAGAGCTAAATACTTACTTTATATTTATCAAAAAGTTAGTTTAAAGTATATATTTAAAATAATAAATATGTAAGATATATACTTTCTTTTCCTAATATACCCTTATTTATTAAGGGAATAAGTAAGAGAGGTGACAAATGAGAAAAAGGAAGAAACAGAATATAGGGGGGGAAAATGATGAGAGACTGTGTGGCAAATTTAGAAAAAAAAATTAAATGTAGAGACAAAAATAAAGTGGGTCTTATAAAATAAACCACATCCCTCACTAGTTTGACTTTTATATTTTAAACAAGAGGGAGTACTCTCTTATGGCCTCATGTACTTTGTATAACTAACCATCTGTACTTATAAATATAAGCGTCAACTCTTTTTGGTCTAGAATTTTTAATTGATCTTTTTATTTTTATCTTTATTAAATATATGTCATTTATCATCTTTTTATAATAAACTTTTACTAATTATCTCTCATATACTCTCTTTATAAACAAGATATAATTGAAAATATATATATTTACACCTTTATTGTTTTCAAATAATATTTTAAATGGCATGAATTTGACAATTGTTCCTTATAAAAAATATCGGAGAAGTATTTGTATAATTTATTCCTTAGCCCTCTCTATATATAAAGCTGGGAGAGAATTTTTTGGTCATACGTCACATTGTTAATTAAAATTTTCAAAGAAATGTACAATTTTATCTATAATTTGTTATTGTGCAGGTTTTAAATTTGTGTTTAGATTAGTTTTTTTTAATAGCTTTTACGACTTACAAGATAAGTGTGTGAGAGGAGTTTTGTCTCGCATTACGCAAACCATGGTTTGGAGGTTTGTCAAATACACAAAGTACATGAAGGATTATTGTACATGAAGGAGTAAATTTTAAAAAAGAATTAATGAGATTTAAAATTTTTCATGATTTCATTAGGTTGGAAGTGACTAATAAATAAACTTAAACCAAAATGCTAAGTAGTGCCGAAAAAGCTTTAATAGAATGCTAAATACTTATTCCTCTCGTTTTCATCAGAGAAATTAGTTAAAATGACCTAAATTAACAAAAAATTTAATCCTTTTCAAAATTACCCTTGGATTAGTATGATACATTGGAGGAGAGAGGTGGTGGAAAACTCATTGTTTAAGAGGACATTATTTTTTTTAAAAAAAAAGTGAGTATAAAATATTTCATTAAATTTAAGAAGGGGTGCTGTTTTAAGGACAAGCAAGTAACCGGAGGGAGTATATATATTTTATGACAAACAATAATGATTGTTCTCTTTGTGAGTGTTGAAACAGGTTAAGAATTATATATCTTTGGCAGGTCCTCATGCTGGTCTTGCCTCTATTCCTGCATGTCACGTGCGTATCACAGTGGCTTTCAAGCCCTTCACATAATTTTTTCTTTTTGTTTATGACTTGGACATGCTCTTTGTTTGGGTTTTAGAGCCGGTAATATGGGCCTAACCCGCGGGCTCAACCCGTGAGCCCGCGGGTTTTGACAGTTTTTCCCCAACCCTAAAAAATGCGGGCAGCACAGGCCCTCACCGCATAACCCGCGGGTTAATGCGGGCCAGCCCCCGGGTTGGTGGGTTGGCCCGTAAAATTTTTTATTTTTTATTTACATATAATAATTTTATAAAATTTATAAGTTTTTCACTCCTATCTTGGTACCTCCCAATCTAAAGAGAAAAAATCTTAGCTTCTTCCCTTCTTCTTTAAACAAAATTATTATATCTTGGTTGCTTGAGGATGAGTTTATGTTTTGTTTATAAATTTTAACAAATTTGATAACTTTATCTCTTAAATTGTATATTATGTTTTTAAATTTTTATAAGAGAAATGATTAATACTAGAAAGGTAAATTTAATTACTTATATATATGTCTCTCATGTTTTCAATCCTCTTTAAAAAATATGCATTTTTTTTTTTAAAAAAATGCAAGCCCGCGGGCTGGTCTGCAACCCGCACATTACGGGTTAGGGTTGGCATTTTGCCAACTGGCAAAAGTGCGGGTTGCACAGGCCCTCACCGCACGAGCCGCGGGTTGGTGCGAGCCAGCCCGCAACCCGCGGGCTGGCCCGTATTCCCAGCTATATTGGGTTGCACAGTCAAGTCCCTTGTGCATTCCAGTAGCCGAAATAATCAAATCATCGGTTTACAGTGACTTTGTTCAAGTAATCACTTCACCTTATCTTTATTTTCACATTTTTCTATAGAAACACACTAACTATTCTACCACTCTGTTCTTTATTATAATTAGTTCTCACATATTAAGGATTGTTAGTTAAGTCATTAAATATGCTTAATGTTTTCCAAGTTTAACCTTGTTAAATTTTTTCCCTCTCTCTGCATTTACAAACAATTCTCACATCTCTCTCTTCTTTCTCTCTTTCCAACAATAATTAAAAAAATAAAATAAAATTGAAAAATATTCATTAATGACATGTAAGTGGACTTATATTTAGGACTAAAAGTTTCTTCTAAAAGTGAACTTATAAACAAGAACGAGAGTGGTATATCTAGTTTGTTTATTTATGGCATCATATCAGGATTATCCATTCGCAGTTACCACTTCTGTTAGGTGTGTATGATAATGAGATCTACACCATATTAAAAGAGAGATTAATGTGAGTCTCTTTCTAGAGAAGAAAGTTTTTCTTAAATCCTTAAAATTAAGGTTAGTTGTTAATCATTCTTAAATAAAGGATGATCATTATTAAATTCAAATAAATTATAATTTATATAAATATATTACTCTTACGTGATTAATACAAGATTCTTCGCCGACCCAACTATATTTCTCTGATTACCTCTGTTCATGGTTTCATACGGTTGACCCTTACTTCATTGTCGGTCCCCTAGTCATATTCTCTTTCATTCTCTTATTTCCTTACATGCCCTTCAATCTTTTTTCTCACTATTTTCTGCCTCTCAATTATCCTATCATAATTACATATATATTTTTTAAAAATAAGTACAACATTTTTTACATATTTATTTTTTAAAATTAATTTTAATATATTTTTTAAACTATACAATTTGATTATTTGAATCTTATAAAATGAAAGATAGGAGGAGAGAGTAACCCAATGTCCTGTTGAGGAATACTCTATTTGATTATTAATTTAAGATATATTTATCTAATTTAATCAGATTAAAAAAATTAGTTAATTTAGTTAATATCACATGTATTTTTTAAGATACTCTAGTCATCTTCCTCAATTTCTCCATTCCATCCCCTCCTTAATTATTATTAAGGAAACATCTAGATTAGGAAAGGATTGAAATAAATAAAAGCTTTATCTAATATTTAGGACCTATATCAACTATTTAAATATGTCTTATATCAAATACCAGTGGAGTATTATGATTGTTGGAGTTGCATTAAGCAGAGGCCTCTTGAGTCTATTTGGAGTAAGGACGGTGATCAGCATAAGGATTAATGGGACGACAAAATTACGTTAAGACTGTTAGGGTATGTTTGGATAGAGAAACAAGTGAAGGGAAAATAGGAGAGAAGGGAATACTAAAAAAAAAACTTCTTAAAATGGTAAATAGGAGAGAAGAGAATATATGAGAGAAAGGAATACTAGGAGTATTATTTTTAAGAGTTTTCTTTTCTAGTATTTTTTTTTTTCAATCCAAACATGGGATTAGGATGAGGAACTGCATTTATTGGAGAGGTTGGCAGGATTTGTTGAACTTGTTGAACCCATAAATGCACGGAACGGACAGTTGTTGTTACTTGTTAGTCAACTATGAGTTAAAGCAACATTTTATAGTGCTCGCAACACACACCACCAACCAAGCGTTCAATTTGGGAATATGATCATGTGCTTAGTTATAAATCACTTTCATTATGTTTTATACTCCCTCTTTTTTTTTCCTTTGATAACATTTATACTCCCTCTTATGTGTTCTTATTATAAGAACTCAATAATAAAATTATACAGTTTAAGGATATAGTTAAAATTAGTTAAGGATGATAAGTTATGAATGAAATAAATTTTATTTTTTAAATATGTCCTTATTTATAAGAGCCAAGTTAAAAAAAGAAATAAAGTAAATATAAGTATTATCAACCTTTTAATTAATACAATATATATATATATATATATATATATATAATTAATGAGGGTAAAAATGAAAAAAAAAAAATCATTAAATGGTCAAACAACTCTTATGGGTTTTTATAAAAAGGACTAATACAATTCAAGTTTTGATCTCTTATAAAAGGAACATAAAGGAATATAAATTAATAAAAATCTTAAACTTTATTACTTGCTACTTTTTCTTTAAAATTCAACAACCTTCCAACTTTACTCCTATTTGATATATTCCCTCTTGTGATATGATCCACAATATAAGTTGCCCATAGAAGAATGATTTGACCCACAATATAAGTTATTTAGAGAGAAATTAATGCTTATCTGTCAAATTTTCCCCTGCAATTAATGTTTAAATATCACTCTTTGTATTTTTCCCTGTTCTTTAATACCTCATTTGATATAGGTAAAGTTGGAAATTCCTTTCAATTTAAAATGAATTTAATGAGTTAACTATCATTTTTTGGTTATGATAAATTAGTTAATGTGACTTATATTGTAGATAGGAGGGAGTACATTATACCCCATATTAAAAAGGGTTAAGTAGTAAATTTGTCTTGGAAGTATGGGTCCAGGAGTAATTTTACCCTGAAAGTTTTTCATGGATCAATTTCGCTCCGAAAGTTTTAAAACGTAGCACTGTTGCCCTTTTCCGTTAAATAACAAACGTTGACCATTAAAAAATTGTCGTTGATTGTTAATTTTTTAAAGGAAAAGGGCAACATTGCTACGTTTTGAAACTTCTGCGACAAAATTGATCCCCGAAAAACTTCCAAGGCAAAATTGCTCCTAGACCCATACTTCCGAAGCAAATTTGCTACTTAACCCAATAAAAAAAGTCAATACAAAACTAAATAAATAGTAAGATTGTACATTTATATATATAAAAAATTCCTTATCTTATAAATAGGATAAAAATTTTTTTTGATCTCTACTCTGTAAATAGAAATAGGACCAGAAGAATATGTTATTTGCATCCCCATATTAAGTTTCCTGGTCCTTGGTTGTACAAAATTCACGGGCTCTGCTTTCGCAAACAAGGTAATTAAACCCGGACCGATTAGTGAACTGGTCGGGGTACTGGGTCAAGGGTTAGTGGGTCAGACCGGAGTCAAACCGGAGCTAAACCGGGACCAAACCGGTGAGAAATAGAATATTTTAGGCTTATAGTATGAAATTCTAAAGGAAATTTTTTAAAAAAAAAATAAAAAAAAATTTACAAAATAAAAAAGTTGACCCGGACCGGGTCACCGAACCGGACCGGTTTAGTGCCCGGGTCGCCGGTTTCCGGGCAGGTTCGGGTCAGAGAACTATGTTCGCAAATCATTATTACTACTCAATCCTATCAATAATATTAGCTAATATAAAATTTAATTCGCAGTATAATAAATATCGGAGGTGGTAGAAGTCACTTTTAGAAAGAAAAAAATTTGACATACAAGATAAGGAACTTGTAAAATTAATAGTCAAATATTAATCTTGTCCTTATAATTTATGATTTAATTTAACATTTTTATTATTTTTTTCCTTCTTCAAAACCTTCTTTTTTTAAACTATCAATATCCGATACATTTTTTAGATTTTATTATTAGGCATCAAATACTACTTTAGTTTCGAGGCTTGTGGCTAGCTCTTCTAATGTCCTAACACAAATGTTTTTTCTAGAACTCAAACTCAAACTAAAGGGATATAGCGAAACCTTACACCACTAAATTAATTTTTGTTGGTAAAACCTTATTTACTATGAGTGAAGTTTGAAAAATGATAAGTTAATTTTCATTTCTTTGTTTTTGTAAATTAGTTAAAATGATCTATACTATGAAACAGATGGAGTAATAAATTTCTATGCTTTTTTGGATTATCCCCTCTGTTCAGCCAACCTCTAGTGTTATGATACTATTTTAAATTTTAAATATCTTCAACAAGAATATAATTAAAAATAAGTAATATATATACATTGCAATTTGAAATGAGATTTATATTGGGAAAATCCCAGATAAATACCTTTTGAATTAGCAAAACCCCCAAAAGTCTATTAACACTTTAAAAAGACTTAAAGGTACCAAGTACCAAATTGAGTTTTTCAAGTTTTGATACATTTACCATTTTACCCCTCAAATTTTTTTTTTTAACATAACAGTGGTGCCCCCGCCGGAGCACCACCGCCGGCCGGCCGCCGCCGCCCCGGTGGCAGGCCAACCAGGACCCCCGACGGCCGGAGCTCTAGTCGCTGGTGGTAGGAGCTCCGGCCGGTGGAAGCTTTTTTGGTGGGGAGGGGGTTTTTTTTTGGTAAAAAGTTTCATTGAAATGGCAAGGGGTGGGATAGAACCCTTCCCACCCCTTTACAAGGCAAGCATGGTGGCCACTGGGCCACCAAAGCTTCTTTGTTATATATATGCATTATTAAATATGTATAATATAATTAAACGTGTAGTAGCTTTGACAAAATCAGTAATGGCGTTGACAAATTCAATAATGGAAATAACAAGATTCGTAATGGTATTGACAAAACCGTTTGCTGTTGCATGTTTTCATCAGCATTTGTGCACAAAACGTTTTTGTCAAAACTATTACCATTCTTGTCAAAATCATTACTAAACTTGTCAACCTCATTACTAAATTTGTTAAAATCCTTTTATTTATATTATGAATATTTTCATAATGGAATTATCAAAACTATTACAATTCTTGTCAATCTCATTACTGAATTTGTTAAAATCCTTTTATTTATATTATGAATATTTTCATAATGGAATTGTCAAAACTATTATAATTCTTGTCAATCTCATTACTAAACTTGTCAATCTCATTATTAAACTTGACAATTCCATTATGAAAATATTCATAATATAAATAAAAGGATTTTAACAAACTCAGTAATTGCATTTATTTCAAGGATTCTGTTCATAGACACACACACTATATATATATATCAAATGCCAAATTGTTCATATCTACGAAACTTTAAAATTAAAAAATGGCTCCTCTTTTACTGCTGTCTCTCCTCTTCGTCTTCTCCGTGGCCTTCTCCTTCATCCCGTCTTCACATCCATTACCCTTTATATTACTCCACGGTATTTGTTTCATTCTCTCTTCTTTATTTAATTTGTTTTTCATGTAAATATTTGGAATTGCTAGATTCTTTTCTCTCTATTTTCAGTCTGTTTCACTAGCTTCTTAACTATTTATACATAATGGTTTTCTACGTCACAATTAACCATTGGGTGGACGTGCGTGACTGAATGCGTCTCTCGTTAGTTATTTCCTGTATCCATGAACCTAATATCCATTTACCTTGGGTTAAAAGAAGAGAAGGATATACATATATAGCTTCTATTACATTTTTATTATATTACTACTCAATACGCTTATTGTAACTTGGGTCTGCCTGCCTATTCATTTCTAACGGCACACTGCTGTTTATAGTAAAATAAATCCTCATCGTCTATTTTCAATGGTAGGCATCAATACTGAGTGTTCCCGCCCTGAAGTTTCAGAAACCGTTAAGAAATTGACCAACTTCTCTGGTGTTGAAGGTCACTGCATGTAATTTTTTCTCCCCTAACTTGTCCATTGGCTTCATTACAGTATACAGCAACTAACTAAACGGTTTCATATCACTCTAGTTCTATTTACAAATCCAAATTAACTAACTCTTACATATTAAGGAGAGTTAGTTAACTTATTGGTTATAGGCTAAATTTTTTATTTTACTCTTATCTATGATTGGTTCTAAAAGTCAATATGAACAAACTCTTTTTGTTTATTACAATTAATAGGGGTAAAAAATTAAAAACGCATTTATTACTGTGAAATTAGACTTAAAATAAGAACCAAAATTTTTTGTCAAAATGGACTTATAAATAGGATCAAAGTGGTACTCTCTCTGGTCCTTTATATAAGAGTCTAAACTTTGCATTGTCTTGTTCCTCTTTATAAGAACCAGATAAGAGTTTTCTCAATATTTAATGAGTTTTTTCCATTTGTACCCTTACCCTCTATCCCTATATACTCTACAAAAAACATTGAATTTCTAAAAAAATTTGTCACGGAATTCAGAGTTTTTGACGGAATTTGCCACAAACTTGCGACGTAAATGGATTTCTAACGGAATGGATTCTATTGCTACTAATAGCGTGACAAACCAATTTCCGACGCAATTCAAATTCCATCGGAAATTTCTGACGGAATTTCAGACAGAATTCAATTCTATTTCAAACTTATTTTTTATTTTTTTTATTTTTAAAAACCTAAGTGGCAACTCCGACGGCCGCCACTTCATCGTAGGTGCGGCCGCGTGGCAACTCTGGCGGCCTCCACCTCATTGTCGGTTCCCAGCTTCGCCACATGTCGTTGCCTAGCTCAGCCACATATCGCAACCTCGCTCCACCACGTGTCGCAATCAAAAATCGTCCCTCAAATCGAGAAAAATGAATACTCCCTCTGGTCCTTATTATAAGGCTCTACCTAACAAGTGTATTAATTTGGTTCTTTTTATAAGGCACTTACTTGTTTCCAAATAGCATTAAGTATTTTTTTCCATGCATGCCCATAATTAATAAGGGTTGTGGGTGAGAGTGATAATTAATATGATATTAGATATTAGTGGAATTAGTAGGGGTAATATTGAAAATTACTTAAATTTTAAGACAAATTTAATGATTTTAACTGTTTTTATTGGTTTGTGAGAATTATTAGTTGGTATCTTATAATAAGGATAAGAGGGAGCACGAACCATGAAATAAATGCAATGGCTGATGAAGGCAACAAACAGAATTAATGGACGAAAACAGGGGATGAATTTTCTATCAATTTGTTACCCACTAAAATAAGAGAAATTTCTGTACACGATGATGGTCACATATAATTAATACATAAATATGCATGGCTGAAATTTTATATAAGCACACAGGTAGAATAAAAACTGCTTGTCGCCTAGTATCTTCCTCTATCTAGAAACACTTAAAATAACATTTTCAGAGACACAAATTTTTCCTCCTATTTAGCTCACATAGCACAAAAATAATTAAAATAAGTTAATCCAAGCGAATCCGTTAGTGTGCAGTAATATACTCTAGACCGTTGAGGCTCAATTCGTCCTCCCGCTAAAAATTTACTAGTGCTCTCCAAGATGCTAGGCACATAACTGGCCAATACTAATTTTGTAGGAGTAGTGGGCAGGGGACAATGCATCACCCTGTGGCTAAAAATGTGAGATCCAATTCATCCCTCGTCCATCTTGACGTGTTTCATTTTGATATGAAGTTAAAACAGAACAGAATAATATGATTTGTGGATACATATGATCCTAAAGTGCTTAAAGTTGAGCTGCCATGCCAAATTATGCTTCTCAGGAAGTTCCAGAAGCTGCTGGTGGCACGTCACAATGAAGGGCTGTTTTTTTTTATAATCATGTGTTTGACAAGAGTAGCCTTTATTACTACTAATGGTCATTGGAGCCTTAATTAATTGACGTTAATTGAAATAAAATAATTACTATGACTCAAGAGCAAATGAAGGTGGATATGCATAAAAATCAGAGGGCGTAGCGAACGGGGCTCTTAGGAAGTTCTAAAAGCTACGATTCTGTTCGTGGACACAAACACACACTCTATATATTTATATCAAATGCCAAATTGTTCATATCTACGAAACTATCAAATTAAAAAATGGCTCTTCTTTCACTGCTGTCTCTCCTCTTCGTCTTCTCCGTGGCCTTCTCCTTCATCCCGTCTTCACATCCATTACCCTTTATATTATTCCACGGTATTTGTTTCATTCTCTCTTCTTTATTTAATTTGTTTTTCATGTAAACATTTGGATTAGCTAGATTCTTTTCTCTCTATTTTCAGTCTGTTTCACACTTAGCTTTCACTAGCTTTTTAACTATTCAAGCATAATGGTTTTCTTTGTCACAATTAACCATTGGGTGGACGTGCTTGATGACTGAATGTATCTCTTGTTAGTTATTTCCTGTATCCATGAACCTAATATCCATTTATCTTGTGTTAAAAGAAGGGAAGGATATACATATGTAGCTTCTATTACATTTGTATTATATTACTACTCAATACGCTTATTGTAACTTGGGTCTGCCTGCCTATTCATTTCTAACGGGCACACTACTGTTTATAGTAAAATAAATCCTCATCGTCTATTTTCAATGGTAGGCATCAATAGTAATTGTTCCCGCCCTGAAGTTGCAGAAATCGTTGAGAAATTGACCACCTTCTCTGGTGTTGGAGGTCAATGCATGTAATTTTTTCTCTCCCCTAACTTGTCTATTAGTTTCATTACAGTACCCAGCAACTAACTAAACTGTTTCATACCACTCTAATCCTATTTATAAGTCTAAATTAGCTAACTCTCATATATTAAGAAGAATTAGTTAACTCATTAATTATAGGTTGAATTTCCAATTTTGCCCTTATATATGATTGGTTCTAAAAGTCAACATAAACAAATTCTTTTTGTTTATTATAATTGATAGGGGCAAAAAAGTAAAAAAAAATGCATATATTATTGTGAAATTAGACTTATAATAAGGACCAAAATTTTTGGTCGAAATGGACTTATAAATAAGATCAAAGTGATACTCTCTCAGATCCTTTTTATAAGAGCTTAAAATTTGAAATGTCTGATTTCCTTTTATAAAAGCCAGATAAAAGTTTTCTCAACATTGAATGAGTTTTTTCTATTTTTGCCCCTCATTAATTATATACTTCCTCTGTCCCTATACATAAGAGCCTTTTTATGAATGGGCTTGTCCCTAAATATAACATCTTTTTTGAGTTTGTTTAAATAATAAATGTATTTTTTTCTATTTTGTCCTCAATTAATTATTATACTATATACATTCTATTTCATCATTTTCTCATTATTACTCTCTCTCTCTCTCACCCATTCATAAATAAGGGCATTTTTGAAAAAATAAATAAATTTCTTACATAATTATTACATTTAACTACTTTTAACTATTTTTTAAAACCTCTCGATTCTGTTGAAAGGCTCTTATATATAGGGACGGAGAGAGTATATTGCATTAATTAAAGGGTTATTATACTTATGTTTACTCTATTTCTCTCTTTTACTTGTCATAATAAATAAGGGCATATTTGATAAAAATATTTATTTCAAGACATACGACTTAGTACATATATATAAGTCACTTATACAAAAAAAGTTTTGTTCAAAATATAAGTTTCTTGTAAGGTTTTTAAATAGGGTTTTGCCAATTTTACCCCTGTTGATTATTGGCTGGACAGATAGGCGAAAAAAAGAAGAGAGAGAAGTGTAAATGTAAAGTGATAAAGGGTGCGAGAGAGAAAATGCACCCTTTCACAAATAAGGGCAAACATAAAAAAATTATCCATTTAATGTTTTTCTTGGTTCCTAAATTATTTTTAATTAATTTTAACCACTTTTTTAAACCATATAGTTTGATTATCAGGCTCTTATAAATATGATTGCAGGGAATATATATATATATATATATATATATATATATATATATATATATATATAGGCTAATTTAGTACTTCCTCTGATCCTTTTTATAAGCAATAACTGCTCTGATTGCATAAAACAAACCAGCGATTAAGATTAGTTAAAAACAATAAATGTGTCAAAATCTATTATCTTTTCTAAATATATCTCTATTTATGAAAAAAGTACAAGTGAGAGAATAAACAAAAAATATATGAGAGGATGAGTAGAAAATATGAGAAAAAAATGTGTAATAAATAATCAAATGAAATAGAATTAGTAGCGCATGTGTGATGAATAACACAAAGATATGTATTTAATAAGGGATATATAGAAAAGATTAAAATAGTTTAAATTTTGAGATACAAAAAAAAAGTTGCTTATATTAAAACAAGTCCAAGAGAGAAAAAGTTGTTTATAATAAGAATAAGTGGAGGGAGTATTAGATATAGAAATATTTTCAACATTTTTGTTTAATGAGGCTGTCTCATCTTGCTCCAGAGAGGTGGGCAATGGAGTTAATGATTCGTTGTTCATGCCCATACACAAACAGGTAACATAAAAGCCGTACTATTTACAAGTACAAGTTACGAATAATTAATACATCTTATTTTTCAGACTTCATAAGAAAGAAATGATGAATGAGGTGAAATTTAAAACGAGGCATGCAAGTTCTGATGGTTTTGACTATTTCTACGTAAATTGCAGGTCGATCTGGTCTGCCAGCAGGTGATAAAGACTCATGAACCATCATGTACTAATGTATCTAAACCTGAATTTTCCAGTTGAATTTTCTTCACCTCAAAATGTGTAGGTTAGGGAAATGGCCATGTTACATGAGGGGTACAACATTGTTGGGCTCTCCCAGGTGAAATATGAGAACTGCCATTTCTCTGTTTTACTTTCTGTTTGTTTGATTCCTACGGTAATAATATTTTTGTTGGACAGGGCAATATAATTGCGCGTGGTGTTATAGAACTTTGTGACGGGGGTCCTCCGGTAAGAACCCATTGTATCGACAAATGCTATTTGGGCAATTTACTCTTCAGCCCTGTCTACACGGCTAAGCGAATATTTTTTCCCCCTCCATAAATTATATCATTAAAATTTTTATATATGTAAGTGTATAATTTTCTCCTTTATTAGTATTGGAGTTGAATGTACTCTCTCTTATCTATAATTTAAGTCACTTCAACTAATTCATTAGGATCCATGAACAGTAATTAACTCATTAAATTTTTCTTACGTGCAAATTTTTTCTAATTTTACCCATATGAAATTTTGAATTAGGGAGAAAAATATAAAGAGTTGTATTTAAGCATTAATTACTTTGCAAAATTGATAAAAAAAACATTAATTATTTTTTAAGTAACTTATGTTATAGACCACTTAATTTTTCTTGAGTTGGACTTACACTTGGGACAAAAAGGGCTTGTTTGGTTCTGTTTTTTATTTTTTGGTCTCACAAACAGTTTTATAAAATAATTTTTGGAAACAAGTTTTAAAATAAAAAAAACAAAAAAATTTGTTTGGATAGAATGTTTTGAAAAATCTATTTTTAAAGTGACATGGCGGCACGGTTGCCGGTGGTGACATGGTGGTGGTGGTTATTGATAGTGTAGTATTGATAATGGATAAGTAACGGTCTCAAAAATAAAAATAAAAAAGAAAACAAAAATAAGAAAACAATAAAAAACTGTTTTTATTTTTTAGTTTTTAAAAATGACTTTTTGTTTTTTTGTTTTCAAAAACAATTTTTTGAAAACAGTTTACCAAACGAGTTTTATTGTTTTTAAAAATAAAAAAACAGATTTTAATAACAAAATCAAATAGCCCCAAGGTTTCTTCTATAAGTACACTTATAATAAAAACTAGAATAGTATTGTGAATAAATTTAAAATAGAGGTAATGAGATTTAAGACTTTTTTTTATTCAAATGAAATATGCTGGAAGTGATCTTATAATTTAATATAATGCTAAATACTCCTCCAGTTTTTCTTATTGGATATTAATACTACGGACTACTTTTATGAGATTAAAGAAAATAGTTAAAATTATTTAAATATCCAAAAAATTTAGTGTCTGTCATTATATTCTATGACAAACAATAATAATTCTTCCCCTTGTGAGTTTTGAAACAGGTTAAGAATTACGTCTCTTTGGCAGGCCCTCATGCTGGTGTTGCCTCTATTCCTGGATGTGGCGTGAGTGTATCACTGTGGCTTTCAAGCCGTTCTAATTAATTCTTTTATAATTTCTTCTTGCTTCTGACTTGGAATAATGCTGTTTGTTTGGATTCCACAGTCAACTGCCAATTGCATTCTTCTAGCCGAACTAATCAAACCATTTGCTTACTGTGACTTCATTCAAGTAATCGCTTCACCTTATATTTAATTTCACATTTCTCTGTAGAAACAAACTGACTATTCTATATCTGCTTTGTTTATTTATTGCATCATATCTATCAGGATTATCCATTAATTAATGTTCACAGTTCACACTTCCATATTACTGACAAACATATCTCAAACCTGCAGGAAAACTTCGCTGCTAGCAATTATCTTAAAATACCAGATGTGAGTATTACTTTTCATTTGAAGAAATCTTAGACTGACATAAATGGAAAGCTGCTTAGCTTTAGTTGTTAATTGTCTGATATTTTCCAAATCAAGATATCATTTTCCCCCTGTGGAGGGAACAGCTCATGAGTTCAAATTTGTTTGCAGGCAATCCCTGATTACTTGAAGAATTGTAGATTCCTTCCTGCGCTTAATAATGAATACCCGGATAGAAAGAATTCAACTTACAAGGAAAGACTGAGTAGCTTGGACAACTTGGTTCTTATCATGGTAAGTTTAACTTGTAGTAAGGTAGTCTTTGTTTGATATTCCATGAATATATATTGGGAATTTGACTTTTTAATTTGTGAAGGCTGATTTATTGGTCTGTCTGTCTTATTTTATACGCTACCAAGTTCAAGAATGAGACTGCGTTAATACCCAAGGAAACCTCCTGGTTTGGATACTATCAAGATGGTAGCTTCGACACCGTTTTATCTCCAAAACAGGCAGGCCTCTCAATAATATTCAATATTCACACGTCACAACCTGAAAGTTATCCTTAAACTTGGATTGCTCGTGATTTGATTTGAATTGAATTGCAGACAAAATTATATATTGAGGACTGGATTGGGTTAAAGAGCATGGATGAAGGGGGTAAAGTTAAATTCATAAGCGTTGAGGGAGATCATCTGCAAATATCAGACAAAGATATAAAGACTTACGTAGTGCCTTACTTGAAGGGCAATGCTGGAAACTCCAAGTTGGGATCCTATCTTGGAGCAATCTCTTCAAGTGTGATATAAAGTGGGAGAAGTTATAAGATATATATTATTAACAGATAGTGTGTTAGAGGCGTCGAGCCGCCGACTATATATAGATATATAAGTGTGTATCTTGGACTCTCTTGCTTTAAGGAATAAAAAATTATCTTATATTTATTATATTCTCATGATTCTTTCATTATGGTTGTTCTTCGCTATATTTAATTTCTGTTTCACGAATGACGGTGCAGCAAAAATAACACCTAGAGCACGTCGAATGAAGAAAAAAAAAAAAAGTTAATATTTTTTACTCCAAAAATTGTGAATATGAGGTCTTTCTGAACCTTAATCTCTCCAACACTCCATTCCACTACTATTATTTATTTATTTAAGAAATTAAACAGAGGCAAGCCTAAGCTTGATAATGAAATATGTCCAGGTACGGTTAAACTCCTAGAACTCTAAGATAATCCCTGCCTATCTTGTAAATACATTCGTAGACAACCACTCAATACATTATCCAGTAACACAGTATCAAATGAATCCCAATGTCCTCCTCTTGCTAAAAAGTCCGCACATTGAATCCTGTCCCTACATGTATACTGCAGCGCAACCTCTCAGTTGTCAAAGAGGAAGTCTAACTTTAGTGATAACAGCTCTCAAAGGGTACGTGAGACAAGGAACATTATAGCATAATGAGATTAAAAACATCCAATGAATGAGTATAAATGAAAACTTCAGAAAAACATAAAAGCTTCCCCACCTCCAATCCTGCTC
Source organism: Inga leiocalycina (assembly GCA_963242795.1). Taxonomy (NCBI): domain Eukaryota; kingdom Viridiplantae; phylum Streptophyta; class Magnoliopsida; order Fabales; family Fabaceae; genus Inga; species Inga leiocalycina. The sequence goes on from OY725330.1 coordinate 6,438,074, forward strand.
TAAAAGCCATCAACTCAGCTTTAGTTACTGAACACAAGCCTAACGATTTCTAATAAGCCACGATCCAAACCCTTGATGCGTTCCGGATCACTCCTCCACAAGCCGCATGTTGGTTGAGTAACACCAAACCATCCACATCAATTCGTACAAAACCCTTTTGTCAAGCTCTGGATGCAAAAAACTCTATGCCTCAGTTCATTGTTGGTCACATACTCCAATAGGTGATACGTACGCCCATGAAGCATCTCCTGCGGTATTTTTTGAACCTCTTCAAAAACAAACTGGCATCTAGATGTCAAAGAGACCAACAAATTAAATTGAAGACTCTAGTCCATATGAGTAGGTGCTGAATTGACCGCATCCTGGGCTATGCTTAGTATTCCGAAGAAGCCAAACTTGCAAACAACCAGAGAAAAATCTAGATAGAAAGTTAGGTTTTAAAACGGATTGTCACACTGTTTTCACTCTCTAACAATCTCTCAGGGTGTGAATAGCACTCTCCTCTCCATGACATGTAAAAGGACAGTCACTCTATGCAAAAAGGTTTTGTTTGGCTCTAAATGAGTTTGTAACCAATCTCTCATGAGACACCTATCACATACAATATTTGACTTAATCAAGAATTTGCCAATGCCATAACTAGCTCCAAAAAGTATTACTGAAATCGGTTGTACGATGTACCACTAGCTCATAGGCTGATTTAACAAAAACAAGACCATCTGTAGATGGACATCACGAGAAAACATCTGGAGAATCTCGCAGAGGAGGACTCATCTTGTATAGAAAGGAGATATCAGATAACCCTGGGAGGAAGAATACCCTACCATTTGTTCACATCCTATCTACCATTGGGCAGTACGTAATCAACCACCTTCTCACAAGCATATATCACTGCAGAGGAAGGAACATAAGATACCAGGGGTCTATCCATAGGTGTCCATCTATCCCACCAAAAGCCTTACTACTTCCACTATTCACTTTTTTGCCGAGTCCGGTCATGAACAGATCCCACATCGCTGTGATAGCTTTCCCAGTCCGTGATTGCTGTCATTTTTTGACAATAGAAGGAATTTCACATCCACCACAGTTATACTTGGCCTTCAAATACTTGACTCAAAGCACTTCATGTTTCGATAGGAGACCCCAACAAAACTTCATGATAAATGCTTGATTTTGTGCTATGAGATTTCTCAATCCCAAGCCACCTTCTTCTTTTTTCAACATCAGCTTATCCCAGCCAATTAGATGTATTCTTTTAACTTCTGTATCCTAGGATCAGAGAAAATTCCTGCTGATTTTCTCCAATTCCTATAAGGTACCTTGTGGAAGAAGAAGGGATTGCATCTGATAACTAGGAAGTGCAGCTAATACAGATTTAATAAGGACAGATCTTCCTACTATATTAAGATATCCACTCTTCCAAGCAGGTAGTCTTCTCCAAACCTTCAAAATAAGTGGCGAGAAAGTAGATGTATTTCATGGCTATTATTATGTTTTGAAAAACTACACTTGCCTTAGATGCTCCGTCAGTGTCTCACATGGTTTCATGGAGAGGTTCCATGATTCATCGGCATTCCCCAACTCATGTGAGGCTGTGAAAACTGCTGCTATTCCTTTTGGAAGAAGAAGTGATTGCATCTGATAACTAGGAAGTGCAGCTAATACAGATTTAATAAGGACAGATCTTCCTACTATATTAAGATATCCACTCTTCCAAGCAGGTAGTCTTCTCCAAACCTTCAAAATAAGTGGCAAGAAAGTAGATGTATTTCATGACTATTATTATGTTTTGAAAAACTACACTTGCCTTAGATGCTCCGTCAGTGTCTCACATGGTTTCATGGAGAGGTTCCATGATTCATCGGCATTCCCCAACTCATGTGAGGCTGTGAAAACTGCTGCTATTCCTTTTTGATTAACTTAGGAATTGCATGTTTGTGAAACCATAAAACCGTGGTTTCATAAGCATTTTTCGGTAAATTGAGACAAAACTCCTCTAACATACCTACTTCGTAAATCGTAAAAATTATTCTCCAAAAGTTAATCCAAACATAGAACTAAAACAAAAACGTACTAGAGATTCATAATTTTACCAATTTTATTCCTAATTTATTTTATTTTATCTTTTTTTCATTTATTCTCTTTTATTTTTTTTACTCACTATTTTTGTCTCTCAATTACCCCATCATAATTATGGGTATATTTGGAAAGCAAAATACATTTTTTAAATATTTATTATTTTTAACTAATTTTAACATGTTTCTTAAGCCACCCAATTCAGTTATTTGAATCTTACTTCTCTAATCTTTTTATAAGGCAGAGAGATAATATATTATATGGTCATATTTATATGGTACTCCCTCCGGTCCTTTGTATAAGAGCCCAAAATTTGAATTATCTTAATCCTTTTTATAAGAGATCAACAAGAGTTGTCTCAGCATTTAATGAGTTTCTTTCATTTTTGCCTCTCATTAATTATATGAATTGCATTAATTAAAAATTTAATGATACATATACTTACTCTATTTCTCTCTCTTACTTACCCCTTATAAATAAGGGTATACTTGAAACAGAAGGTTTTTTTTTTTGGTTTACACCCCCCGATGTCCCACCCCCATTGGAGGCAAACTAATCCGGAGTCGCCCCCCAGTGTAAAGGGACTTCCCAGGGATCGAACTCGAGTCCTTGAGGCAAATGGCGGAGGAGGCACCTTGGCTCCCCCTTTCAAACCATCCGAGCCACGCCCCTTAGGCAAACAGAAGGTTTATTTCATATATATTTATTGTTTTTAACTAATTTTAACCACTTTCTTAAAATGCGTAATTCGGTTATCAAGCTCTTATAAAAAGAACCTGAGTGAGTATCTCATTAAATTTTTCATGTGAATGTATACAATTTTTCTCTTCATTTATTATTGTATTGACTTTATTCTCACGAAGTACTCCCTCCGGTCTTTTTTATAAGCAATTTTTATTCTTATTACGTAAAACAAACTAACAATTAAGATCAGTTACAAATAATAAATATGTTAAAAATGTTATGTTTCTTCCAAATATATCCCTATTTATGAAAAAAGAATAGGAGAGAGAATGAGTAATAAATAACAGCATAAAATATGAAAGAGAATGTGTAATACCACTCTGGTCCTATTTATAAGTCCTTTTTAACTAATTCTCACATACCAATGAAAGTTAGTTAACTCATTAACTATGGGCTAAATTTTCAATTTCGCCTTTATTTATGATTAGTTCCAAAAGTCAACATGAATAAATTCTTTTTGTTTATTGCAATTAATAGGGGTAAAAAAATACAAAATGCATTTACTATCATGAAATTGGACTTATAAATAGGACCAAATTTTTTTGTCAAAAAGGACTTATAAATAGAACCAGAGTGGTAAATAAGTAAATGAAAGAGAATTAGTGGTTAGTGGGGGATAATTAATATAAAGATGTGTGTTTAATAGTGGTAGAAAAGAAAAAAAATAGTTTAAATTGAGACACAAGGAAAAGTTGCTTATAAAAAGGACCGAATGGAGTATAATGTATATTAAATAAGGATACAATTAGAAAGCTATTGAATTTTACAGTAAACTTAGTGAATCTTAAGGTTTTTCTTGATCTGTGTAAAATATGCTGAAAATGCCTAATAAATAAGATGAGATGAGTAATATAAAAATGATAAGAGGAAGTATAACTCAATGTCCTGTTGAGGAGTATTATGGTTATTGGTTATTGGTGATTGGTGTTCATGTAACCTAAGGCCATGTTTGGTACGTGGTATTTGAGGGCAGGAAGTGGGATTGGATAAGGGATTGAGTCAGAATATGTTGTTTGGTACGAGGTGTCAACACCCGTTTCCATTTCGATAATCAAAGAGTAATAACGACGGAATTCAATGGGCATACAGAAAAGTATATTTATACTGATAGAAATATTCGTTTACGGTTCAAACGTCGTTCGCTTACAAATATGATATTGTTCGTTGACGGAAACAGAAAATACAGCGGAAGTTTTAATATTTACAAATTTCACCAAAAATATCACAAAATAGACTAATTATGCCCACGTTCTTGACCTCGCCTCGAGACACGCGCTGCTCACTTCCCAACGACAATGTCTTTGCCCTTTTGCCCACTGGTACCCGCTGAGGTATTTGTTTAAAAATAGGGTGAGATTCCGAAGAATCCCCGTAGAGACATAATATCATTCATAGAAAATGCGAAAAGTAAATATGTCATGCGCCAAGGTATGCACAAATTAATGAACAATATAAACACATCATCGTCATGTATACATGAGTAGGGCCCAGCCCCACAATCTACACCGGTTGGACTTCTGCCAACTCCCAGTGTAAGTGCACCTCTGGCACTAACAGCCTCTCTCTAGGCAAATCATGTTATTAATAAAGTGCATTTACAAAACAATGGCATCCACACAATCACATAACTTATGGCATAGTGTATGAAGGATAATGTCCCTACTCAAAGCTTTATAATCCTCTTTTAAATGTGCCTCGAAGAACGTGTCGTATCCGGCCTCCAAATCGGTCCTAAAATATTAAATGTACCAGAAATAGGTCATAACCTATCCAAGTATCATTTTAGACTCTTCCATAGTGTTCATTGTGGTTATATTAGTCTATGGTGAAAATTTACAAAAATGCCCCCGAGAACCCGGCCCGGCCCCGCCGTACACGGCCCGATGGCACGTTTTCCCAAAATTTTGACTAAGGCTATTCTGACTTATTTTCGCCCAAGGAATCCATTTCCGGGCTCGAAATTACCAAATTCACTGTCAAATTACGAAAATACCCTTGACAGCCCCTATTTAGGGATTTCAGTGGCGTTTTCGTAATTATGCTTTTTCGGCCTCTACCGAAAAAATGCCCAACTGTAACCCCACCTATTTTTGCCCACTGAGTCCAATGGAACCATTTATTTCATGAAAATCCAACTCCTACTACCAGATCTGGTCTGGCCGAAATATTGGTCAAAATAGGGAAAAATGGAGTTTTGTGTTTTAGCTTCTAAAACTTGTACTTTTCCACTTCTAATCTTTGATCAACTCACTTAAACACTTCTTAACCATGATTCAAAGAAATTTGGGCAGCATAACCCCTTAGGATTAGCACTTTCCAAACTTACAAACTCAACAAAATAACCAAATCCAACAATAATCATCAACAACAACCACATCTAACATAATCTTAGGATTTGTGAGGTTACCTTCTTGAGTTCTTTTCCTTTCTCTAGAGGTCTTCCTCTCTCTTTCTCTTTGAGCTCAAGATTTGCTTGCTAAACATAGTGTTTCATGGAGAAGAAGAGATTAGAGAGGAGATTATACAAATTGGAAGCCTTAAAACTTGGATTCACAAGGTCTTACCTTAAGATTTCTCCTCCTTCTCTCTAGATTCTCCCAAGCTCTCCCTCTCTCTCTATCTTTGTTGTTTGGATGTGAGAATGATCAAGAAAGATGAAGCATGGCTTCATAAAATATCTCACCTCTTATCTTCATATTTCATCTTAACCCTTGATCTCATCAATGGCCAAGATTTTTCCACCTTTCATGAACACTTTAATTGCCCTCATGACACCTTGCATTAGGCCATACTCCTTCCACTTTATGTCATACTTTGTGATCATGAGTGTACTTGGGTCTTATCTCTTCATATGTTCATGACACTTGGCATTTTAATTTCATTAATCAATTTCTAACACTTTTCATTTTCAATTTTCGGAATAATGCCAATTCTGGCAGATTTTCTGCCTTAACTTTGAAAAATCATAACTAATTTTGTAGACATCGTTTCGAGTCGATTCCAAAGCCTATGGAACCCTCATTAAGTCTAGTTTCAAGGAAAAATATGGAATTTTACTGGAAATGATCATATTATTCCCAGATTTTCAATCTTTGATCTCTGCTCCAGAAACTTTCCAGATTTTCTGGATCAACTTCAAAAATTCATATCTTTTTGTCTATAGCTTCAATTGAGTCATGTGACCCATCAAATTAAAGCTTAGGATGTCTACTTTCACCCTATAAAATTTTATAATTTTTGGTCATCATTTGATCTTCCAAAACTATATGACAATCTCACTGCCTCGCAGGCGATTTCACTGAAAACACTATTCAACCTTCAATTTTCAATATTTAATTCTTTTTGCCTTAAATATTCACCATTTCATTGAATATATATATATATATAATAATAATAATTACAATATATTCTTGGTGAATAAAATTTGGGATGTTACACGAGGGCCTATGTGTAACCAGGGATTGAAAGTACCACGGAAGTGGGATTGCTGCAAAGCCACCTCCCCCCTAGTATTGTGTTTTGAATCCCAGGATTACAAAATTGTGAAAACAAAAATACCCTTAATTAAAATATTTCTAGACAAAAATAACCCCAATCTTAACCTGAAATCCCTCTCAAATATTCACTGCCTCTTTTTTTCCCTCACCATCGATGTCTCAACTGCACATGGTTTCCTTCACAACCGCTCCCTCCGTCGCCTACTCCATCGACTCAGCACCGATCACTTTTCCCCGTCCTCTCCGTCGCTCACTCAGTCGGCCTCACCACCGACACCTTTCCCAAATTTTTTTCCCGATGAACAACCGCCAATTTGAGGTATTGTGTCTCCTATTTTATTTTCTTCTTTTATTGTGCTAAGATCAAGTCTTTTATGCCAAAATTGTAATTATTGATTTTGGAGGTGCATGGAAAGGATGAATATTATCTCAAGCTTCTCGATTAACATTGATAAAATCTGCTTTGTCTGCTGCGAATCTCTATCTTCTTTCATGTGTACGTCTACAAGCCTATATATGTGTGCTTCGTAGTCCTATTTTATTTATTTATTTTTATCTTTTTTAGTGTTTTTGCATTGTCTTTTAGTGTAGGTTTTAAGCTTTAGTTTTCTTATAATTGTTTCATACCATTTTCCATACTAGTTTGTATACAAAAATTTTCTGAAAACTCTTATAAAGAATTTTGTTTTGTCTTATTTTCATTTTCATACATAGGTGCATTTATATACTTACCATTGCATATACACTCATCATTGCATTCCATTCTCTTTTCTGCTGTCAGTTGAACTTCATTGGCTGTGAAATCCGCCTGTCTCTTGTTCTATGAACTGAAATCACTCAGCTCTACACCAGCTTGCTCCTTAGATTCATTATGGGCTCTGATTCATAACTGTTTTGACATTTATTTTCCTGAGCTTTTGTATTTCATTTTATGCCCTGCACCACTGCAAGTTGTTAGAACTTGAATTTGCTAGATTATATTGGCTGATTAGAAGCTGAAATTTGACTGGATTTTACTAGATATGGCTGTGCAAATTAGTGGTTTCTTGCTGTCAAAGTGCTATCATATGTGTCCCATTCCTGTTATTGCTGGTTGAACTTTCTGGGTTCTTTCATTCTCTTCTATGATTAACTTATGCACTGGGAAAACACATGATAAGTGGAAATGGTTCAAGGTAGATATATATGTTATATATTCATTACAACTTGTTTAAACATATTGATAATTTGTAATATATTTCTATTGCTTTTTGATAGCATTGTTTAGGAGTGTTGGATGGAACTCATATTAAGGTGAGGGTTTCTGCTTTGGCCAAGGCAAGATACCAAAATAGGAAAGGAGACATAACCACAAATGTGCTGGGTGTTTGCTCACAAGATGGCTACTTTATATATGTGTTGCCTGGTTGGGAAGGGTCTACAGCAGATGGAAGGGTTCTTCGTGATGCCATTAGTAGGAGAAATGGCTTGAGAGTTCCACAAGGTCAATATTATTTGGTTGATGCTGGGTATGCCAATTGTGAGGGATTTCTTGCACCATATCGAGGACAGAGATACCACTTAAATGAATGGAGAGAAGGGCAATACCCTAGAAATGCACAAGAGTGCTTCAATATGAGACATTCATCGGCACGAAATGTCATTGAGAGGTGCTTTGGCATTTTGAAGTTACGGTGGGCTATTCTAAGGAGCCCATCATTTTATCCCATTAAGACATACAACTGAATCATAATTGCTTGCTGCCTCTTGCACAACTTAATTCGTGAAGACGGTGTAGATCCACTTGAAAATGAAGTAGATGACTTGGATGTTGGTGTGGATAGGATGTACAACCCTCTAATTCAAAACATGGACAGCTCTAATCAATGGGCTACTTTTCGTAATAATCTTGTTAATGAAATGTTTACTGCTTTTACTTCTAATAGAACAATGAGTTGAAAAAGATGTGTAATTTATACAATTTTTATTTATGTTATAACTGCTTCCTTTTTCATTTAAACTATAAATGTTCTCCTTTTATGCATAATTTATGTTAGGTTCTAACTTGTCTTTTTACAGTTAACTAACATGTCAGAAAAATCTGAAAAAAGTCGGATATTCACAAATGGACAAGTTTTTGTAAATGCTTAGACAACTGAGATTCTCAAGTATTTTCTGTAATTACGCAGTATTGAGCAAGAGATGCAATATTCATGATCTTTTCCCAATGTAATCCACCACGTGAGAGTCTCTGAAAAGATTCTTGCTAAGTAAAAAATTACCAGTCCCTTGCCGTCATATATTTCCTGCAGGGGATCATCACGTAAAATATAGATTTCTTTTTACTCCATTGAACAAATTTACATGATTGTAGTAAGAAGGAAATGATATTTCATCAAAGCACCAAGTCAAGGTTCCATATACAAAGATCAAATGAGATATTACAATTAGGAGTACAATTTTCCAAAGCCACTTGAACCATCCACTTAGTGCTCAATTCTTCCATGCCTTCCCATTAAAACTTATCAAGCACCAATTCTTAAAGGCAAATTTGTATCACTTTTTAGTCCTGGGTTTGAAAATGTTTGCCTTGAAGTACCTGAGTTCCTCAATGCTTTCTCTGATATCATCCATGGCTCTGTGTTTGTTTTCCTTTGTAGGTGCTTTCCTCTGATCTGCATATAAATGGTATGCCTTTATAGAACAGCTCACAAGCAAGTGTATCAAAATATGCAAAAAAATAAAAATAAAAAATCCTTCTGATCCATTATTCCTTAACTTTGAGTTTCTTGTGACAAAAGTAGAAAATTTTAAACGCTTCACTTTTAAATTTAGGTCGCACAAAAATACTCTAATTGCAAGTCTAAACCTAAAAGAAAAAAGAAAAATAACCATATTCATAACACAGATCAATCCATTATACAGGAGATGTATAACGATTTTAATCAATTTTGGCAAGAGACGGAATTAGAAGTTTAACCAACGTTACCAGCTGTTTCTCAAAAAAAATTCATTATTGACAATAACAAATATAAATTCTCACCCTTCGGATACCAGCGAACGCAGAGTGCTTTAACACTACTAACATCAACAAGCACATGAGAGAAGAGAGCAGCTAATTCTGGCATATATTTCTGCACAAAGAGATCAATTAAAAACAGTAGAAAGAACAGTAAAACATAAGAACCATAGGAAAATGGGAGCTGACTAACAACTTTCTATTATTTTAAATTAAACCATCATACCAGAAGAGTCATGACTGAGTTGGAGGAAAGAGTTCAATAAGTAATTCTTATATGTCAAAATGTGTGGGGAAGTACTATACATGGCAGTGCTAGAAATAATTCTTGGCATCATAGGACTGCAGCCAATGATCCAAACACTCTATAACCTATTTTCCCCAGTAAAATGCATGATTTTTATACACAGAATAATACTATATACATAATTGTTATAATTACAGATTATCAAATATGATTATATCAAAAAAATTAACATCCGCCCAAAACAACTACCATCTATTTAAAAAATGTCAGAAACAGAATACCTTTAGAAACAGAAGATCCACATATATCGAATTTCCTGCTAGATGAGGTGTATATGAACCAACATTTCTTTTCACAAATTCAATAACCTGCAATATTCCAAGATATCACAAATTTTGTGATAAAGTGAAAAAGGAAAAATTGGAAAAGAGAATTGATTGTTGCAATTGAAAAAATAACATTAAGTGGAAATTTAAATGTCATATTCTAAGTAAATAAATTATAAGAAAAAGGACATAGCTTTTCTGATGCTGTTAATGTAACAAGTCTATCACCAATAATAGAAATACAAGCAACAACCCCGCAAGACTTGGCACTAATATAATTGGCTTGATATATGAGATTTTAAATGCCAGCACGTAAAATTTTATAAATGGCCAATTTAATGAACCTTGGATAAGTGCAGAATTTATTTTTGCCGTAGATCAATTATTCCCTCAATTTGAGCAAGAAATTGGAATTTAAGTCCACAATATGACTTGAAACTTCACTTCTAAGTGAAGCTTCGTTTAATCCACATAAAGTTTTTAGGTCCAATCACAAAGATAAAACCCATTAAAGAATTCAGCACAAGGAAAAGGAGATAAGGGGAGAACAAGAGATTGATAATTATGGAATCGAAACAGAGAACAAGAATGAGCCAGTTGCATTTTACCTCAGGTTCTGTAGATCTGTGCTTTTTTCCCTCTGTTCTGATCGTGCGGTGATGAAGAAGGTCCCCCTACGATTCCGGCTGCCCTCTAGTTCGAGCCACTCCTCACCGACGATGACGATGATGATGCGTGATCTCTGCGATGAAGACCGTGATTTATCCGGAAGATTGTGCCCCCTTGCGATTCCGGATGCCTCCCTCCGTTTACTGCAATATGTACTGAAATTGTTCGTTAGGTTCTCTCCCATCTCTTTCGCTGTCGGTATGTTTTCACGATGATGATGTGAAGACCAAATCGGTTTGGGTTGGAAGATTGAGAAATGGAGAGGAAGGGAAGGTGTGGGGTTTTGGGAGATTGGGAAGAAGAGGAGGGTGATGATGAAGAGATGAAATGGCAAAAGCTGCAGGAATGGTTGTTGCGACGGACCTTGGTTGATCGATCGATTGTTTAGGATTTAGGGTAGAGCATTTGAGTCTTTTTATAATTAATATATATTTATTAAATAAGATTAGTAAAATCATTCCCTTCAATTAATACCCTATACCAAACATGTTTTTAAAGCATCAATCCCAATCTCAATCTCATTCCTAATCTCAATCCCAATATATCAAAATTCAACACCATGTACCACACAGGTCCTAAAGTCTGAATGTTTGCGCAGTTGCATTGAGCATAGGTCTGTTAAGGAATATTTGGCAGAGTTTGTGGTGTTCATTAATGCATAATGGACATTTGTTGTTAGTCAACGATTGTAAAAGCAACATTCTTTTTGATAAATCAGTTATTTGTAATCACCAAAAAACAAAATCAGTTATTTGCAACTCCATATTAAGTTTTCTAATCCTAGGCTGAACAAAATTCACGTGTTCTGTTATAGTAAATCATTATTACTAACACATTTCATTATGCATGTTCTCTTAATTACTCCCTCTGATGAGTTTAATCCTTCATTTAAAATAAAAATAAGAATAGTATTAAATGTTGTACTCCTATTTTAAATTTTAATTACCTTCAAAGAATAAGAATAGTATTAAAAAAATTACGAGTGTTAGTAATATTTATACATCAAAATATAAAATAAACCTTATATTTGAGGACAAAATTGAAATTCAAAACAAAACAGGTAGTAAATAAGATTCTCACACGCACTAATGTCTATTATATGCTTATCATCATTATTATAGGTATAGAAACGTAATCAGTTAATAGGGAGTATAAGATTTAAGAAAACAAGAGAGGCATAACATTATCGGCTTAATGATCACAATCTTTCACTCTGGTGCATCCGATTTCGCCGTCAACATATATATTTAGATATTCAAATGACCATATAAATGAATCGTACGAAATAGAAACTCAGATTCAACAAAAGTCAAAGAAAAATGTTCAGTCCAAATAAAAACGTCCAAGACAAAGGATACTTCCTTACATCTTATATATATAAGAGTTTGATAATCAAATTATGTAGTTTAAGAAAATGATTAAAATTAGTTAAAAATAATAAATATATCTAAAATAAACTTTTTCTCCTAAACATGCCTTTACTTATGAGGGGTAAGTAAAAAAGAGAAATAAAGTAAATATAAGTATCATCAATATTTTAATCAATGCAATACATATAATTAATAAGAGGCAAAAATAAAATAAAATAAATCATTAAATATTCAGACAACTCTTATCGTACTCTTATAAAAAGAACTAAGATAATTTAAATTTTGAGCTCTTATAAAAACAATAAAAAAGAGAAAATAAATAAATGTTCTCCTCAAAAGCCTCACAAAATTACAACTAATTTGTTTCCCATTTATTTCTTCTGCCTAATTGCAGTTACTTTTTTCCCCTTGTTTAATTCCATTTATTTCAATGGATTATGTTCATAGACGCACACACTATACAAATCAAATGCCAAGTTGTTCACATCAACAAAACTACTATCAAACAATGGCTCTTCGTTCACTGTCTCTACTCTTCGCCTTCTCCATAGCCTTCTCCTTCATCCCATCTTCACATCCATTACCCTATATAGTACTCCAGGGTATTTGTTTCATTCTCTCTTCTTTATTTGTTTATAGTACTCCATGGTATTTGTTTCATTATCTCTTCTTTTTTTGTTTTTCACGCACTTTCTTAGTTCGTAAAGTAAGTCACTTGAATTAATTGGTCAAAATTAAGAAATAATAATTAACCCATTAAATAAGCCTTGAATAGATTTTTTTTTCAACTTCATTCATATTAAATTGGGTTTCTAAGGAAAGAAAAAAATACAAAAAATCACATTTAAGCATTAATTACATGGGCAAATATGAGAAAGAATTATTAATTACTTTCTAAGTGACTTATATTATGGATTAAAACATTCTTTTAGAAGTGACTCACATTAAGGAGTGGATGGATCGAGAAAACATTTGGATTGGATTCTTTTCTCTCTATTTTCAGTCTATTTCACTAGCTTTTTAACTATTCATATTGGTATCTCTAGTTAGTTTGTGTAAAAGGAAGATAATTATATATATAGCTTCTATCACATTTGTATTATTACCACTCAATACACTTGTAAAATAAATCCTCGTCGTCTTTTTTCTATGGTAGGCCTCGGTAGTGGGTGTTCCAGCCCTGAAAATACTGCAATGCTCTTTAGACTGGCCTTCCTCTCTGGTATTGTAGGACATTGCATGTAATGCTTCCCTAACTTGTCTATCAGTTTCATTGCAGTAGCACCATGAATAGCGCATAGTAGAGCAGCGCCCAATACACCAGCAACTCCCATCATATGAAATGGGTTCAATGTCCAATTATGAAATCCTTGGAAAAAGAGGATGATTCGAAATATAGCTGCTACAACAAAACTAGGCGCAAAGAACCAACCAGACTGACCCAGTGGATAAATCAGAAATACAGAAACAAAAACAGCAATTGGACCAGAAAAGGCGATTGCATTATAAGGGCGCAATTGAACGGATCGAGCAAGTTCAAATTGACATAACATGAAACCTATTAGTCCGAAAGCACCGTGCAGAGCAACAAAAGTCCACAAACCACCTAATTGACACCAACGGGTAAAATCTCCTTGTGCTTCAGGACCCCATAGTAACAACAAAGAGTGTGCTAAACTATTAGCAGGAGTAGAGACTACAGTAGTTAAGAAGTTGCAACCTTCCAAATAGGAGCTTGCCAATCCATGAGTATACCATGAAGTTACAAAGGTTGTACCTGTAAACCAACCTCCCAAAGCGAAATAGGCGTAAGGAAAGAGCAATAGACCGGACCAACCTACAAAAATGAAACGGTCCCTTCGTAATCAGTCATCCATAATATCAAATACATCATTTTCATCTTTGGTAAATTTACCAAGAGCTATAGTCATAGTGATCATATCTAAGCCAATCTAATACTTCCTCCGGTCCTAAATATAGAACATAGTTAACTTTTTTTAGAGAGATTAAGGAAGCTAAATAAATTATTCAATCATATTATATGTTGTGTATCCTTATATTATATATCAATTTATTAGTCAAATTAATTAGTTTGGACCAAAAAAATATAAATATAAATACTCTAAAGTAATTTAATTTGCTTTCTTAACACTACAAAAAAACATGTTATTACCGACGGAATTACCCACGGAATTATTTCCATCGGTAATTTCCTACGATTTACCGACGGAATTACCGATGGAAAAATTACCGACGGAAAAAAATTCCGTGGGTAATTACCGACGGATTACCCACGGAATTTTTTCCGTGGGTAATTACCCACGCTTTACCCACGGAATTCCGTGGGTAATTTGAATGAGAAATTACCCACGGAATTCCGTGGGTAAAGCGTGGGTAATTACCGACGGAAAAATTTTCCGTGGGTAATTACCGACGGAAAATTTTCCGTGGGTAATTTCCGTCGGTAATTACCCACGGAATTTATTCCGTGGGTAATCCGTCGGTAATTTCCGACGGAATCAAAATTCCGTCGGTAAATTTGACTTTTACCCAAGGAATTTTTTCCGTCGGTAATTACTCACGCCTTACCCACGGAATTCCGTGGGTAATTTGAATGAGAAATTACCGACGGAATTCCGTGGGTAATCCGTCGGTAAAACTAATAATTTTTTTATCATATTTTAATAATTTATATAAAATAATAAAAATAAAAATAATATATAACAAATAAAAATTTAAATATTATAAAATTAATATTTAATATATTAAATATAAAAATTTTAAATGAAATAAAAAAATTAAATATATATAATATTAATAATAAAAATTTTAAATGAAATAAAAAAATTAAATATTTTAAACTTTATATCATAAAAACAAAATATATAATTATATTTAATATTATATATATTTATATTAATATTAAATATTTAAATGAAATAAGAAATTAATAAAATTTAAATTTATATTATAAAAAACGAAATATATAATTATTTATAAGTATATATGTAATTTTGTATATATTTATATTAATATTAAATATTTAAACGAAATTAGAAATTAAAAAATTTTATATTATAAAAAATGAAAAATATAATTATATATAAATATATATATATATTTATCTTAATATTATATTTGTTTTTAAATTATTACATTATATATATTATTACGTGAATAAATAACACAAGGTTAAAGCAGCTCAACTGGCAAAGGCATCAGAACACATACCAAAAGGTCCAAGGTTCAAATCCCACCTTCGTCACAAAATGTAACAATTATCTCACAGAGACACGTGGCCCTTGCTCAGGGGCTGACGGGGCCAGATGTGGGGGCGGGCGGTGGGGGGCTTTCGGAGATGTCCACGTGGCCTTTTTTAAGATTGCCACGTGGAATTTTTTTTTAAAAAATAATTTTAAATTACCGACGGATTACCCACGGAAAAAATTCCGTCGGTAATTACCCACGGAATTTTTCCGTGGGTAAATTCCGTGGGTAATCACCGACGGAATTTTTTCCGTGGGTAATTTCCGTCGGTAATTACCCACGGAATTTTTTCCGTGGGTAATTTCCGTCGGTAATTTCCGACGGAATAAAAATTCCGTCGGTAAATCAATTTGTCACGGATTTTTTAGAGACGGAAAAAATTCCGTCGGTGATCCGTCGGTAATTCCGTTTCCGTCCCTAATCCGTGGGTAATTTGATTTCAGAGACGGAATTCCGTGGGTAATTTCCGTGGGTAATTTGCTGTTTTTTTGTAGTGTAATCTTTTCAAAAAAGTCATCTTTATCTTATATTTAGGACCAGAGGGAGTATTAGACATATATTTATATATATATATATAACATGTTATATTTTCAACATGTTTAATGAGGCTGTCTCTTCTTGCTCCAGAGAGGTTGGCGATGGACTTTCTGATTCGTGGTTCTTGCCCACACAAACAGGTGACACACACACACACACACACACACACACACACACACATACATATAAGGCGTGGTATTATTTACAAGTTATGAATAATACGACTTATTTTTTTCAGACTCCATGAGAAAGAAAATGAGTGTGGTGAGATTAAAAACGAGGCATGAAAGTTCTGATGGTTTTGAGTATTTCTACTTGTAAATTGCAGGTCGAGGAGATCTGCCAGAAGGTGACAAAGATTCATGAAACATTGTGTAACGTATCTAAATTAAACCTGAATTTTCCAGTTAAATTTACCTTTTAATTTGACTCCTTTTTCACCTCACAATGCTGTGTAGGTTAAGGAAATAGAAATGTTGCGTGATGGGTACAACATTGTTGGGATATCCCAGCTGAAATATGAAAACTGCGGTTTCTGTTTTATTAAAAAATGCCTTCCATGTTGATTTCGCGTACGTTAAATAATGGCAAATAACTAAATTTGATCACATTATTTGTCCTTTAGTTTGGAAGTTAGGATATTAATGGCATTATTTTGCTTATCTTTATAATGTTTCAACAAGCTGCCACATGTATCATGGTGATATTCTATTCTTAAAATTTATGGCTTTCAAAGTTTCAAGCATGGATTTTGGGTTTGATTCCTACGCTAATAATGTTTTTGTTGGACAGGGCAATATAATTGCGGGTGGTGTTATAGAACTTTGTGATGGGCGTCCTCCGGTAAGATCGCATTATCTCTGTAAATGTTACCGCTTCTTGTTGAAAATATAAGAGCCAAATCCTTACTTTATATTTATCAAAAAGTTATTTTAAAGTATATATTTAAAATAATAAATATGTAAGATATATACTTTCTTTTCCTAATATACCCTTATTTATTAAGGGAATAAGTAAGAGAGGTGACAAATGAGAAAATGGAAGAAACAGAATATAGGGGAGAAAAATGATGAGAGAGTGTGTGGCAAATTTAGAAGAAGAAAAATTAAATGTAGAGACAAAAATAAAATGGGTCTTATAAAATAAACCACATCCCTCACTAGTTTGGCTTTTATATTTTAAACAAGAGGGAGTACTCTCTTATGGCCTCATGTACTTTGTATAACTAACCATCTGTACTTATAAATATAAGCAACAACTCTTTTTGGTCTAAAATTTTTAATTGATCTTTTTATTTTTATCCTCATTAAATATATTTTATTTATCATCTTTCTGTAATAAACTTTTACTAATTATCTCTCATATACTCTCTTTATAAACAAGATATAATTGAAAATATTTATATGTATATATATATATATATATTACACCTTTATTGTTTTCAAATAATATTTTAAATGGCATGAATTTGACAGTTGTTCCTTGTAAAAAATATCGGAGAAGTATTAGTATAATTTATTCCTCTGCCCTCTCTATATATAAAGCTGGGAGAGAATTTTTTTGTTATACGTCACATTGTTAATTAAAATTTTCAAAGAAATGCACAATTTTATCTATAATTTGTTATTGTGCAGGTTTTAAATTTGTGTTTGGATTAGCTTTTTTTAATAGCTTTTACGACTTACAAGGTAAGTGTGTGAGAGGAGTTTTGTCTCAGATTGCGCAAACCATGGTTTGGAGATTTGCCAAACACACAAAGAACATGAAGGATTATTGTACATGAAGGAGTAAATTTTAAAAAAGAATTAATGAGATTTAAAAATTTTCATGATTTCATTAGGTTGGAAGTGACTAATAAATAAACTTAAACCAAAATGCTAAGTAGTGCCGAAAAAGCTTTAATAGAATGCTAAATACTTATTCCTCTCGTTTTCATCAGAGAAATTAGTTAAAATGACCTAAATTAACAAAAATTTTAATCCTTTTCAAAATTACCCTTGGATTAGTATGATTCATTGGAGGAGAGAGGTGGTGGAAAACTCATTGTTTAAGAGGACAATATTTTTTTTTAAAAAAAGTGAGTATAAAATATTTCATTAAATTTAAGAAGGGGTGCTGTATTAAGGACAAGCAAGTAACCGGAGGGAGTATATATATTTTATGACAAACAATAATGATTGTTCTCTGTGTGAGTGTTGAAACAGGTTAAGAATTATATATCTTTGGCAGGTCCTCATGCTGGTCTTGGCTCTATTCCTGCATGTCACGTGAGTATCACAGTGGCTTTCAAGCCCTTCACATAATTTTTTCTTTTTGTTTCTGACTTGGACATGCTCTTTGTTTGGGTTGATTGGGTTCCAAAGTCAAGTCCCTTGTGCATTCCGGTAGCCGAAATAATCAAATCATCGGTTTACAGTGACTTTGTTCAAGTAATCACTTCACCTTATCTTTAATTTCACATTTCTCTATAGAAACACACTAACTATTCTGCCACTCTGTTCTTTATTATAATTAGTTCTCACATATTAAAGATTGTTAATTAAGTCATTAAATATGCTTAATGTTTTCCAAGTTTAACCTTGTTAAATTTTTTCCCTCTCTCTGCATTTACAAACCATTCTCACATCTCTCTCTTCTTTCTCTCTTTCCAACAATAATTAAAAAAATAAAATAAAATTGGAAAATATTCATTAATGACATGTAAGTGGACTTATATTTAGGACTAAAAGTTTCTTCTAAAAGTAAACTTATAACAAGAACGAGAGTGGTATATCTAGTTTGTTTGTTTATGGCATCATATCAGGATTATCCATTCGCAGTTACCACTTCTATTACTGACAAACATATCTCAAACCTGCAGAAAAGCTTGGCTCCTAGCAATTATATCAAAATACCAGATGTGAGTATTACTTTTCATATGTACTAAATACAGAGATATGAACGAGAGAGAAATATCTGGTTTGTATCTTCAATCAGCCAATTACAATTGATAACTGAGCTTATATAAGCTTAAACTCTCATAACAGAATGCATAACTGTGTGACACGTGTAATAGCAACCTGACAACTTGTAATAGCAACTTGGCCACCTGACGCGTAACTAGCTCTGACTATTCTTACTTATTATATAACTAATATTTCCCCTGCTAACAAAGAACACCCGGCAGCGTCAGATAATCAGTCTGCAATATCAGTATCAGCGTCAGATAATATGAAGAAATCTTAGACTGACATGGAAAGCTGCTTATTAGCTTTTATTAGTTGTTGTGTCATATTTTCCAAATCAAGATAACTTTTTCCCCTGTCGAGGCAACTGCTTCATGAGTTCAAATTTGTTTGTAGGATATCCAAGATTACTTGAAGAATTGTAGTTTTCTTCCTCTGCTTAACAATGAACAGCCGGATAGAAAGAATTCAACTTACAAGGAAAGACTGAGTAGCTTGGAGAACTTGGTTCTTATCATGGTAAGTTGAACTTGTAATCTAGCTTAGTTTTTCTTTGATATTCTATGAATATTGGGAATTTGATTTTTTGAGAAGGCTAATTTGTTTGTCTATAATCTTATTTTATGCGCTACTAAGTTCAAGAGTGAGTCAATATTAATACCCAAGGAAACTTCCTGGTTTGGATATTATGCCGATGGTGGCTTCAAGACAGTTTTATCTCCTAACCAGGTAGGCTCTTGTCAATTCAATATTCACACATACGTCACAGCCTGAAAATTATCCTTAAACTTGGATTGGTCGTGATTTGATTTGAATTGCAGACAAAATTATATATTGAGGACTGGATTGGGTTAAGGAGCATGGATGAGGAGGGTAAGGTACAATTCATAAGTGTTGAGGGAGATCATGTGGAAATATCAGACATGGATATAAAGACTTATGTAGTGCCTTACCTGACGGGGACTGCCTCATCAACCAAATCTGAAAATTCCAAGTTGGGATCCTAACTTGGAGCAATCTTTATTATATTATAAAGCTGGAAAAGTTACAAGACATATATTATTAAGGGTAAGGTGTAAAAATACATATGAGTTTTTCTCAAAAGTGCGCCTAACATCAAATGCTTTTTTGAGGAGCAAAAATAACTATTTGGTTATAAAATAGGAGCAAAAATCACATTTTCCGTTAGTGGTAGTAGACACCGTCAGTTTTACCGTTGCCTCCTTCTTCAACCGCTCTCTCTCTCCTTTTATCTCAATAAAGCTCTGGGCAAAATTGACGGCGGCAACGCCAATAAAACTCTTCGAGGCTACGTTTTTGTGGTTTGGGACGCTACCTTTTTGAATGATGCTCTCTTTCTGGAATTCTGTAGTTATTTGGATGTTGTTTTTCCTTTCATAAACCTTTGTTGATTTGAGTGACAATTTATCCTATTGGAGTTTAATCCCCAGCGATGATTTTTCTAATTTTTTAATTTCTCATGTTTCATCTACTGAATGGGTAAAGGGAAAGCAAACGGAAGAAGCTCTTTCCATTAAAAACTCGTAAGTGTCTAACACTGACCTCTAGAAAGCATGTGAGATATGTTATATGTTCCTTTTCAAGTTTCACCTATATTTCTCTTGATATGAAGCATAAAACGTACTAGGTGGTGGTCTTCAAATGGAAGTTACCTGCTCTGAGTTTCTTCCTATCTTAGGGTTCATGTGATTATGATTTATTTGTCGGTGGCTGGCACCTTTTATATATTTTCTTTGCCACTATATTGCCTTGCACTTATAGTAGTGGGTTTGATCTGAACATGATAAGTCAGATGGCCTCAAGCATGGAGAAAGCTGTTGAGCTTATAGTTGAGAGTGATGAATATTTGGAATATGTATTTATCTGGTTAAAATGGTCAGTTGTGGAAGATATACCTGCACGCCTCACACACACTTACACCTACATGGATAGTTAGTTTAGAAGTATCGATGTTGCCTCCTAGTTGGTTTCAAAATCGGATCATCTATACCTATACATTCTTGCATTGATAAAGAGTGTACTCTTCATATCTTACTCTTTTATATCTCTTAAAATTCATTATATGCATTCACTTCTGTAAATACGGGAGATTGTGAAAGTTGGTTTAGGACCTTCAAATAATCATGAATCCTGATTTTGTCTTTATCTCCGTTGTTCCTCCCTCTGATGGTTTTGGTCTCTGTTTTTGTGGTGCTGAAAATTGAAATGATCCAAATGACCGATGTTCTGCAGTGAAATCGCGAAGCATCTTTCCCTCTCGCCAGTTAAGCTTCACTGCTGCATGCTCGCTGAGGATGCCATTAAAGCATCCGTGAAAGACTATGAAGAAGAAGGAGGCAACGGCGGCAAAACCGACGGTGTCTACCACCACTAACGAAAAATGTGACTTTTACACCTATTTTATAACCACATAGTTACTTTTGCTCCTCAAAAAAATATTTGGTGTTAGGTGCACTTTTAAGAAAAACTTATGTGTATTTTTGCACCTTAACCCTAGTATTAACAGATAGTACTATTCTGTTATAAGTGTGGACTATATATGTATGTTGGACTCTCTGGCTTTAAGGACTAAAAAATAATCTTACGTTTATTTTTATTCTCATATGATTATTTAACAATGGTTATTCTTTTAAGAGAATTGTTGATAAATACCTTTCTGACAAATTAATTGTTAAATGCTACCATGAAAGATTTATTGCACATAACAGAAGATATTTTGCACACAGTGGAAGATTGTTTGCACATTTATATGGAAGATTTTGCACACACAGAAGATAGTTTGCACAAAACGGAAGATCGCTGGCACGTTTGGTAGCAATCAGCAATTAATTTACCCCAAAGATATTTTTAAGCAATTCCCTTTTATTCTTCGTTATTTTTAATTTCTGTTTCCCGAATGACAAGACGATAAAGCAAAATAAAACAAAAAATATATACTTAGAGCACGTTGAATGACCTCAAAAAAATAATCCTTTTGACTCCAAAAATTGTGAACATGGGGTCGTCTTTCTTAGGCTCTATTTGGTTTTGGGCCCGGGCGGTGTTTGTGCTCCCTTCCCCTTAATTGGCACTGCAAGAAATTTTGGAAGGGCAGGAAAATATTTTGAAATTTTCCTCTCTCTCCTCTCAAAACCTCTCCCCTCAAATTGGGGGGATTTGGAGGTGAGGTTAAAAATAGTTTATATATGGATTAAAATACCTATAAAATTTTGCAATTAACCTAAAAGTAGGTTTTGTCATTTTTAACTAATATATATATATATAACTATAATTATAAAATATAATTTTGAATGTAAACATATAATTATATTAAATGCTATTTATAATTTAGGACATAAAAATATTATTTATAATCAAACTTTATTATAAATCTAATGAAGTTGGTAAAAAAAATCACTTATAATATAAGGTAAAGTTGTCCATGTTAAAATAATTTTCCTCTCCTCCCCTCTTAAACCAAACAAGGTAATATTAAAATCCCTCCTCTCTCTTTTCTTCTAATCAAACCAAAAAGGTAATATTAAAATCCCTCTCATCCCCTCCCCTCAGTTGAACCAAATAGACCCTTAATTTCATAACCTCTTATGCTCGACAAGTGTCTCACATGCATGGTTTCTGTTGGAAATATTAAGGTGAAATTAAATAAGCAATTAGTTGGTTGAGGCACTAGTTTATATAAAAGGTCAAGGTTAGTGTGTTAGGCGTGTATGATAGTGAGATCTACGCCATATTAAAAGAGAGATTAATGTGAGTCTCTTTCTAGAGAAGAAAGTTCTTCCTGAATCCCTAAAGTTAAGAGTAGTTGTTAATCACTCTCAAGTGAGGGATGATCATTATTAGACCCAAATAGATTATAATTTATATGAACATGTTACTCTTACGTGATTAATACACACTACAAAAAAACAGAAAATTAGATACGGGAATTAGCTAATTTATATGAACATGCTATTCCGTCTCTAAACCGTCAATAAATCCGTCACTAATTTTAGAGACGGAATCAGAGACAGATTAGAGACGGAAATTAATGACGAAAATTAGAGACGGAACTTAATGACGGAAATTAGAGACGAAATAATTTCGTCGCTAATTTCCGTCTCTAAATGTAGTTAGGGACGGATTAGAGATGGAATTATTCCGTCTCTAATCCGTCTATGATTCCGTCTCTAAATTCCGTCACCAATTCTGTCGCTATTACGTCACAAATTCTGTCACTAATTTAAGGGATAATTTAATCCGGTTTTTTGATTGAAATTAGCGAAATAAATTGTTCTGTCTCTAAGTTTCGTCACTAATTCCGTCATAAATTTGAAAATTTTAAATTTTCACTATTTAAAGAATAAATGATAATATAATTATGTAAAACTTGTTGAAACATTATGGAGATGAATTCTTATGAAACGCATTCGTATATCATAAAAATGATGTCGTCAAGTGACTTCGTATTAGCTAAACAAACAATGAAATAATATATGAACTACTCTCTTTATAGAAATTAACATAATAAATGAAGAAAGAATAATTGTAGTGCTAATTTTTTAAAATTAATTAGACTGCTAATCAATTTATTCGTACACTCATTTGTTAGTGTTACTAATATGATTTCTTTAACAAAATAAAAACACAATAGTTGTTTTGGAAGCTATATATAGTTATGAAATCCGTAGATAAAAATTAAACAAAAATACAAACAAAGAACACTAATATGTAAAAATTAAAATTCATAACAACTCATGATACAATTTACAAAATATAGACATCACAACTTGTTTCTTTGAATTTTATGCAAAGCTTAAGATTTTATTTATAAAATATTGAATTTGTGACAAATTGCAATAATGTATTCTACCATTTCAAATAATGAGTTGTTGTATTTTGGAGTAAGACTCTCAATATTTAAGTTATACAATTTGAAAATTCACTATAATTTAGAAAAAATAAAGTAAAATATATTTAATGAGTCAAAAATGAAAATTAGAATCATGGCTCTAACCAATTTGATTTTAGGTTGATAACTTCATTGTTATGTGCTTCACATTATTTTTCTTAAATTCATTGAAGTTATATTATTAAAGTCATAGTTTTGTATTAAAAATCTGTTTCATTGGTTTTTATAGATGTATGTGAAAAACCATAGCAAAATTCTAAATCAGGTATTTTCCAAAAAAAAATAAGTTTTCTCATTCTCTTATCAGCTCTTGGTAACAAACCTTATTTAGGATTTTACAATTTCAAATTTCTTTTTCTATCTTTTTCCTTATATTTTTATCATATGAAGTATTATATAATATTTTTCTCTTAAATATTATGTAAATAGGTATTTCATAACTTCATTCTTATAAGATCCACTTATTCAATTGTTTATTTGAGACATACTAGTAACTTTTTATCACTTTAATTAAATAATGAATTCAACATTATTATTTATTTAACTTTGATATATATAATCTATTGATAGATATAGGATAAGGGTTAATTACGGTTTAATTTTCATATCCAAGTTATTCATTCCATTATTAAGTAAGAATATTCATCCACTAAAAGTAAGATTTGTTTATTTATCTTTTAATATGTGCATCATCTCAATAAAACAAGATATTTAGATGATCCTATAATTTTCTTTGTTATTCTAGGATTAGGATTCAAAATTAAATTTGAATGATTGTTATATTATTATTTTATAGGTCTATAAATAGAGAAATGGTTCTCAGCTTTGTTGATATTTGATAGAATGACATAAGAATTCTTATTTTCATTGTATTCTCTCATCTCTTTCTTTCTAATCTTCCTCCTTTCTCTCCCTCTTTCCCCTTTCCGTCTTTCTTTTTTTGCCACCGTTTTCCCCTTAAAAATGAAGTATATGTATCATTTGTTTTCCTTTTTGCAAGGAAATAGAGATTAGATCTAGTCAAAAGAAATATAGAATGATTGGTTGATAAATAACTCACTTATTGATTTTTTATCCCTTTAGTTATTACAAAGGCCCCGATCAATGCAATGGGATACATACATTATTTATCTATCTCTTTACTCAATTGTTTGAAGTTCAAATGGAACAAATTTAAATTCAATTGAAAATAATCTTTCTAGAATAAGAAGAGGCAATATCATTGATAAATAATGAATTCTTCTTCATATTAATCCCAATATCCAAGTTCAATAATTTCAAGATTTCACTATAAGTTAGTAAAAAGTAAATTAAAACATATTTAGTGAGTAAAGAAATAAGAGTTAGAATCTATCAAACTAATTTGATTTTGAATTGATAATTAATTTATCTTCTTTTGATCTGAATTAATTTCTCACTTTTGAGTGTTAACTGCGGTTAAGTATGATTTTTCCTTGTATGAAAGTTTTATTATATATATATATATATCATGACTAGTTAAATTAATATTTCATTTTTTATTGAGTTATTGAAGTTGTACTTTTCCAATTTAAAAAGTTTTCTCATTGGTGTTTAATTTGTTCTGGCATGAGTTAAGATGTGATATAATTAGATTTGATTAGTGTAATTAGGCATAATTATAGGAGTTAACTTAGGATCTAGAATTATCATATTTAATACTCTTTAAAACTCCTCTTATATATATATATATATATATATATATATATATATATATATATATATATATATATATATATATATATATATATATTCAATACAAACCCTTCTCTAGTATATAAATTATTCAGATTATATTTCTCATTATGCTTACAACCTGAAATTAGTCTTTAAATTTAAATATTATAAAACTTAAATTTAAATATATTATTTAGGCTGTGTTTGGAAACACGTTTTGGGGGTAAATAAGTCCTTATTACGCAAGCCGAGATAAAACTCCTCTCACATACTTACCTTGTATACCGTGAATCACGATTTATAAGCACTTATTACCTAAAAATAAGCTATTCCAAATAAGCACTTAGTATATGAGAAACCATGATTCTTTCTTCCACAAGATTCAAATTTTCTTTGTATTGTAGAGTTAAAACTCACTCTCCCTCCAAAAATTTCACAGCTTCCCTCCATTTAATCCATTTGTCATTTTGTTCTCTTTTCATTTCCAATCTGATGCATGTATCAAAATATGATTAGTCAAGTGTGTGCGGCATAAGGGCTCCTTCTGCTAGGGTTTCCTAGGGCCCTCTTCCCTCATCTATGGCGGGTCTGCGGTGGCAGAGCGGCGCGATGGTGGCGTCCTTTTCATATGGATTTGAAACCAACTATGGAGGTGATGGCATCAAATGGGTGCGACGGAGAACAAGAGGATTTGGAATTCTGTGGGCAAGAAATTGTGGCGGAAGCTCCTTACAAGGTATGGCAATGCTAGATTAGCGTTGGATTAGCGAAAGGATGCTTATGGAGAGGAAGAGCTTGGGATCTGACTCCTTACAAGGTATGGCTGTGTTAGATTGTTTAATTTCTTCTCTGTATGCGATGGAGGTTTGGAATGGGTTATTGGTAACGGAGGTTTGGGAGAGCAAGTTTAAAGGCTTAATAGTTCGTTTAAATCAGCATTGAGTCCTTTAATTGGTGCCCTATGTGTTGTTGTCATCTTGCATATCTGGTTAGGCGTATATGGCACAAGATTAAGGATCACTTGAGATGGGTTCCTTCATGGAATGGGGCTAAAATGATCTGCATATCGTTTCTTGTAACGGGAGGATCCGTCCAGCATTGGGAAATTGGTATATCTTCTATTTCCCTTCCTATTTGGATTTAGATGGTATGCTGATGTTTTTCTGGGAATGATATATCTGACTCTGAGAGTCCTCTTCCTAGAGTACTTTTGCAAAATTTCAAATTGCTTTAGTTTGCCAAAAAAAAAAATTCTGTAATTTCTTATACTTCTTCATATTGCTTTCACACATGTGTGTCGTTTTTGTTATTTTTCATCATGACTTGGTTCCTGCTAATGTCAAGCTTTCAATTTGTTGGAAAACTGTAACTGTTGTATGTCTTGTCATCATTTGTATTTTAATCTAATTTCATTAATCAAATGAGCTTTAAATACCCTAATATATCTGCAGTATATAGATTAAATCAAAGAAACTTTCCAATAGGGAGGGATTTAAATGTTTATAATATGATTTTTGTGTGAGTGTAAGTATAATTTCATAATGTGCAGGCAATGAAAGGCCTAATCGCTTTTCTACTTTGTGCTCGAGATTTTGGATTTGAATCTTGCTAAAGAATACCTCACCATAAGTTCTTCTCCTTTTAAAACATAAAGGTGTCTTCTTTAAACCATAGAAGCTACCATATAATTCATCATTATTTAACTCACTTCCAGGGATAATTATGTTCTATAGTATTGCCTTTCTTATTTACTTTCACTTGCATTAACGAGTACTATACTTAGTGGACTCTTTCTATTGATGGTTCTTTATTGGTTTAAGAAGTTTGAGACAAGAGGTTGTCATTAACTCATTATTTCATTTGGAAATTGCTATGGGTATTTACTATGGGTAGAGGCCACTGCGTCGGCCCTTCCCATCTTCTTTTTGTCTATCTCCAATTCTCTCTACTTGCTTTCCATAATGTGGATTCCAACCCTTTATATAGCTAAAGCCCTCCACCATGTCTGACTAGATTTCTCAGTTTAATGCATTGACAGCCTGGAATATTCAACAATTAATGTAATAAATTATTTATGGATTTTTTTTTTGGGATGCAGAAACATTGAATACTTGAACTCTTGATATCCAAGTTTTGCATTCATTTGATAATTCCCACAATATGGGCTAAGATCTATGTCAAAAGAGAGAGTTGCAAAGGGAATGGCTCGATGGGAACTTGATGAATATGTTAAATTATACAAACCTCTGCGTTCAGATAAAGCTCTAACATTAAACCCCATCAAATTGATCTCTTGCAAAGTATTGTCCAACTTACTGAAGGGAAAACTATGCAGGTTTTGACCTCATCATCCACCTTCATGTGACTCTGTTATTCTTATACATTTCTTGGTACAATGGATGCTTGGGTTGATGTGTAGTTCATATGCTGTGTCTTTAAATTTCAAATATAATGGTGAATCTTTTCTTCATGGACTGTTAAATTTAATTTATTGAATTTTCTTAGTGGGTTGCTGTGATTGTATTGAGTTTGTAAGATTTTACTACTATGGTAAAAACCAATTTTGTTTGAAGACTATATTTTTTTTGAAGGCTATAAATGCTTATTTTAGAAGATTCAAATGTTTGTATTTATTGTCTCATGTTTTTTGCTGCATCAGTTGTTAATGAATGTTTATGTTGATTGCATAAGGGTGATATAGATGTAGTCTTTTTATCAACAATTAAAGTTATTGTGCTTAAATTTTAACTGAACATATCTGAATGGTAAGTTAGAAGTTAAGTTTCAGAACTTCTTTTTTATTCCCTTCTATTCATTTAGATATAGTGGCAAGCATTTATTTGAATTGGTGAGGTTAGAAGTTAAGTTATTCTGTTTTCATTGTGATTTAGGTATAAAGCTTAATGGGTTGCTTTTTGGGACTGCACTTGACAATAAGAGATATTATAGTAGCAAGCATTGATTACAGGCATGTGGTCTCAGTTCTACACTCAAGCATTTGATAATGTGGCTGCTTGAGAGATGTATTGATATGCTAAATTGGTGGTGAAAAATAAGTTGTGCAGTATTAGTAAGAGCATATCAGAAATTGGAGAGGAAGAGGTGTTGAGGTTTTACAAGAAGAATCTTGCATCCTTCAAAGTCGCCAATAAGGTTTTCATCACTGATTCTTTGCCAAAGACTGCCACCACCAAGATCCCACGCAGTATTGTTTCTGAACACTTTGTTTCTCAATCTGACTACTGCCACCTCCAGACTTCTCGCCAATCATTTATGAACACAACAATTGTGGTTCT
The DNA here is from genome assembly GCA_963242795.1 of Inga leiocalycina. Taxonomy (NCBI): domain Eukaryota; kingdom Viridiplantae; phylum Streptophyta; class Magnoliopsida; order Fabales; family Fabaceae; genus Inga; species Inga leiocalycina. Next base: position 6,466,650 of record OY725330.1, read on the forward strand.
TAGATAGTTTAGCAATTTAGGAAACTATTTAATTTGTTGGGGGCTGTTTTTATTGATGTATTTTTCTCTCAGTTGGATAATTTTTGTTCTACCTTTAATGAAATTGAATTATTTTGATGATTTTAAAGAATTGTGTGGATATTATTACTTAATATATTACTTATTTCCACAGTGTATATTTTAATTTTAATTTACTTAATCCGTCTCAGAAATTAATAACGGAATTATTTTTTTTTAACTTTGTGACGGATTAGAGACGGAAATTCTGTAGCTAATCCGTTTTAGAAATTAATAACGGAAATATTTTTTTTTTTTACTTTGTGACGGATTAGGGACGAAAATTCCATTGCTAATCTTGGACAAATTAGAGACGGAAATTCCGTCGCTAATCTGTCTCACAAATTAATAACAGAAATAATTTTTTTTTTTAATTTTGTGGCGGATTAGGGACGAAAATTCTGTAGCTAATCTTGGACAAATTAGAGACGAAAATTCCGTCGCTAATCCGTCTCAAAAATTAGTAACGGAATTTCCGTCATTAATCCGTTGCAAAAATGTAATTAGGCTATATAACAAATTAGCGACGGAATTTGTCATTAGGGATGGAATTTCCGTCGCAGATTAGACACGGAATTTCCGTCTCTAAATTAGTGACGGAATTTAATAGAATTAGTAACGTCCTTTTTAAAGACGAACCATTCTCCGTCACTAACAGATTAACGACGGAAATTCCGTCACTAATATTTTTAGCGACGGAATTTTTGTCGCTAAATTCCGTCTCTAATACCTTATTTTTTTTATAGTTACAAGATTCTTCATTTACCCAACTATATTTCTCTGATTACGTCTGTTCACGGTTTCACACGGTTGACCCTTCATTGTCAGTCCCAAACTCATGTGAGGCTGTGAAAATTAAACTGCTGTACGTAGTTCCTTTTGAATACAATCTTTATTTCTCAAGCAACACTCTGTATGTCTTGGATTTACCTTGGACTTGCCAGAATTTGTCGGTCCCCTAGTCATATTCTCTTTCATTCTCTTATTTCCATACATTCCCTTCTATCTTTTTTCTCACTATTTTCTGCCTGTCAATTACCCTATCATAATTACATATATATTTTTAAAAAATAAGTACAACATTTTTTACATATTTATTATTTTAAACTAATTTTAATATATTTTTTAAACTATACAATTTGATTATTTGAATCTTATAAAATAAAAGACAGGAGGAGAGAGTAACCCAATGTCCTGTTGAGGAATACTCTATTTAATTTTTATTATAAGATATATTTATCTAATTTAATTATATTTAAAAATTTAGTTAATATGACATGTATTTTTTAAGATGCTCTATTCATCTTCCTCAATTTCTCCATTCCATCCCCTCCTTAATTATTGTTAAGGAAACATCTAGATTAGGAAAGGATTGAAATATAGTATAAATAAAAGCTTTGTCTAATATTTAGGAATTATATCAACTATTTAAATATATCTTATATCAAAGACCGATGGAGTATTATTGTTGTTGGAGTTGCATTAAGCAGAGGCCTCTTGAGTCTATTTGGAGTAAGGACGGTGATCATCATAAGGATTAATGGGACGACAAAATTACGTTAAGACTGTTAGGGTATGTTTGGATAGAGAAACAAGTGAAGGGAAAATAGGAAAGAAGGGAATACTAAAAAAAAACCTTCTAAAAATGGTAAATAGGAGAGAAGAGAATACATGAGAGAAAGGAATACTAGGAGTATTATTTTTAAGAGTTTTATTTTCTAGCATTTTTTTTTTTTCCAATCCAAACATGGGATCAGGATGAGGAACTGCATTTATTGGAGAGGTTGGCAGGATTTGTTGAACCCATAAATGCACAGAACGGACAGTTGTTACTTGTTAGTCAACTATGAGTTAAAGCGACATTTTATAGTGCTCGCAACACGCAGCACCAACCAAGCGTTCAATTTGGGAATATGATCATGTGCTTCGTTATATCTCACTTTCATTATGTTTTGTACTCCCTCTTATGTGTTCTTATTATAAGAACTCAATAATAAAATTATACAGTTTAAGGATATAGTTAAAATTAGTTAAGAATGATAAGTTATGAATGAAATAAACTTTATTTTTTAAATATGTTTTTATTTATAAGAGCCAAGTTAGAGAGAGAAATAAAGTCTCAATCCGCTGCCTGAAATGCAATTACAACTGTTTGGGACTCATTTAGGAAAGCTGTGGGTAAAAAGATCAGGAATGGACAGTCAACAAATGCCTGGTGGGACTTATGGACTAGTCTTGATCAGCCCCTCATTTTCTATGTAAACAGAAATCATGGCTTAATAAATCCTGAAGAAGTGGTAAAACAATTCGTCCGTTCAGACGGAGAATGGGACCTTCAAAAATGGAATATGTTCTTGCCGTGGTGGGTGATTGAAAGGATCAAACAAGTTTCTCCACCTTCCCAAAATGGCAGTGATCTATTTTGGTGGAAGAAGTCTTCGGATGGAAACTTCAGCGTCAAATCAGCTTATTCCATGATTTATTCGTCGCTCACGGAGCCGGTTGATCCGTTCTGGCAAAATATCTGGAGATGGCCTATTCCAGAGAAAGTCAAATTCTTTATGTGGCAATTGTTCCAAGACAGAATTCCTACAAATTCCATCCGTGCGAAGAGAGATGAGAGTTTAAACCCTGAGTGCCCTTTTGAGTGTAGTAGTGAGGAAACAGCATTGCATATTATGAGAGATTGCGAGTTTTCCAGATCTGTATGGTTTTCTTGTATTAACCCTGTTTATTACCCTGTTTTTTTCTCTGGCAATTTACAGGTCTGGCTCAAATGGAACATGCAACATTCACCGGGGAATCGCAAGTTCTCCAAATGGCCCTGGCTGAGAGTATTCGGTTCTTTATGCTGGCAAATTTGGAAGAATAGGTGCAACAAAGTCTTTGAAGGAACTTCTGATCTTCCTCAACAATTATTGCGCAGAGGAATACATTTTCTACATGAAGGAATTGAGGAAGGCCGGTACAAGCACAAGATTTATAGAGTCCCAGAAAGATACTTACAAAATTGGAAAGCTCCACCAGAAGGCTACGTTCGGATTGATGTTGATGCTGCGGTAGACGAACATAGGATTTCAACGGTTGGAGGAGTGGTACGGGATAGCTCCGGAGATTGGATCTACGGCTTTCAACAGAATACAGGTCACAGTTTAGGCTCAATAGCAGCGGAGATTCAGGCTATTCGCATAGGTCTACAAACATGCAAATCCAGGAAATTCAAAAAGATCAAGCTCTTTACATATTCATTAGAAGCAATTCGGCTACTATTTCAGGCAAGTGGCCACTATCATCCCTTACAGCAAAACCTGGATGAGGTCAGGGATTTAATACACAGCGATTGGGACTTGGAAATTCACCACTGTCACAGAGAAGCACTCCAATGTGCCGACATCTTGGCAAAGCGAGCACTGGACTTGAACAGCGATCTTTTTTGGTTGCAGTACCCACCAGACTTCTGTTCGACCCAAATTTTAGCTGATCTTAGCTCAAATTTGGGAAGTACTGGTTCCTAATTTTTATGTATTTTGTTCATCGGCCGAAATGGCCTCAAGAGCTTGCTCTTGTCCTTGTAATTCAAAAAAAGAGAGAGAAATAAAGTAAACATAAGTATTATCAACCTTTTAATTAATGCAATATATATAATTAATGAGGGTAAAAATGAAAAAACTCATTAAATGTTCAAACAACTCTTATGAGTTTTTATAAAAAGGATTAATACAATTCAAATTTTGATTTCTTATAAAAGGAACATAAAGGAATATAAATTAATAAAAATCTAAAACTTTATTATGTGCTACTTTTTCTTTTAAATTCAACAACCTCCCAACTTTACTCGTGTTTGATATATTCCCTCTTGTGATCTGGTCCACAATATATATTTTTTGGAGAGAAATTAATGCTTATCTATCAAATTTTCCCCTGCAATTAATGTTTAAATATCACTCTTTGTATTTTTCCTTCTTCTTTAATACTTTATTTGATATGGGTAAAGTTGGAAATTCCTTTCAATTTAAAATGAATTTAATGAGTTAACTATCATTTTTTTGTTATGATAAATTAGTTAATGTGACTTATATTGTAAATAGGAGGGAGTACATTATACCCCATATAAAAAAGGGTTAAGTAGCAAATTTGTCTCGGAAGTATGGGTTCCAGGAGTAATTTTGCTTTGGAAGTTTTTTGGGGATCAATTTCACCCCGAAAGTTTCAAAACGTAGTAATGTTGCCCTTTTCCGTTAAATAACAAACGTTGACCGTTAAAAAATTGACTTTGACTGTTAAATTTTTAACGGAAAAGGGCAACATTGCTACGTTTTGAAATTTTCAGAGCGAAATTAATCCCCGAAAATCTTTCAGGGCAAAATTGCTCCTGGACCCATACTTCCGGGACAAATTTGCTACTTAACCCAATAAAAAAAGTCAATAAAAAACTAAATAAATAGCAAGATTGTACATTTATATATAAAAAAAATTCCTTATCTTATAAGTAGGATAAAAAAAAAATTTTTGATCTCTACTCTAAATAGAAATAGGACCAGAAGAATATGTTATTTGCATCCCCATATTAAGAGCCTGTTTGGTTCAACCCCATTGCATGCCTGCAATGGTAATCATGATTGCATTACCAAGAGAAGAGTGTTTGGTTGCTCTTTAGTATGGTAATAGGGTTTACCATGGTAATGATGATTACCAAAAAATTGGTAATCCTCATTCATACCTCCTCCCCTATGAATCCTCATTACCATCCTATTGCATGGTCTAAAAAGTCCAATTTACCCTTTAGTTTCCTTTATCTTTGCTTCACTTATCTTATTTCACTTGCCACATCACTTCACAACTGCCACCACCACAACCTCTTCCTCTTCCACCGCCGTCACCTCCACCCTTTGCAGCCACCACTACCTCCTCCACCGCCGTCACCTCCAACCGCCGCCGCCGCCCCCGACCCCGCCACCGGCCCATCGCTACCGTCGCCACCTCCTCCTCTGCCGCCACCCTCACCCCCGTCGCCCCCCACCACCACCACCGCCTCTGCCACCACCGCTCCACCGCCTACCACCACCTCTTCCACCGCCGCCGCCCACCGCCACCACCACCTCCTCCGCCGCCGCCGCCACCGGCCCATCGCCCAACACCACCTCCTCCACCCCCGCTGCCCACCACTACCACCACCTCTTCCTTTGCCACCACCCTCACCCCCTTCGCCGCTGCCGGCCCACCGCCCAACACCACCTCCTCCACCCCCGCCGCCCACCGTCACCACAACCTCCTCCTCCGCCGCCACCCTCACCCCCACCGGCCCACCGCCCACCACCACCTCCTCCATCCTCGCCGTCGCCGCCAGCCCACCACCCACCGCCACCGCCGCCACCTCCTCCTCCTCCCCCGCCACCCTCACCCCCACCGGCCCACCGCCCACCACCACCTCCTCCATCCCCGCCAGCCCACCACCCACCGCCACCGCCACCACCTCCTCCTCCTCCCCCGCCACCCCCATCATTGCCACCACCACTATCTCCTCCTCCTCCATCCCTGCCGTTGCTGGCTTATAACTATTTTTTCTACAAAGATTATATTAAGGGGTAAAATAGACTTTGTGAAATATATTAATTTTAAATAATTGTTAAAATATTAACTCATTGCATGTTGCTTAAAAATCAAACCAAAGACTACCCTTATAATTAATATTGCATTGCATTACCATTGCATCGCATTGCACTGCACCGTAAGATGTAATGGGATCGAACCAAATGGATCCTAAGTTTCCTGGTCCTTGGCTGTACAAAATTCACGGGCTCTGCTTTCGCAAATCATTATTACTACTCAATCCTACCAATAATATTAGCTAATATAAAATTTAATTCGCAGTATAATAAATATCGTAGGTGGTAGAAGTCACTTTTAGAAAAAAAAAAAAATTGACATACAGGATAAGGAACTTGTAAAATTAATAGTCAAATATTAATCTTGTCCTTATAATTTATGATTTAATTTATCATTTTTATATTTTCTTTTCCTTCTTCAAAACCTTCTTTTTTTAAACTATCAATATCCGATACAGTTTTTAGATTTTTATTATTAGGCATCAAAAACTGCTTTAGTTTCAAGGCTTGTGCCTAACCCTTCTAATGTCCCAACACAAATATTTCCTCTAGAACTCAAATTCAAACTAAAGGGATATAGCGAAACCTTACACCACTAAATCAATTTTGTGTTGATAAAACCTTATTTACTATAAGTGAAGTTTGAAAAATAATGAGTTAATTTTCATTTCTTTATTTTTATAAATTAGTTAAAATGATCTATACTATGAAACAGATGGAGTAATAAATTTCTATGCTTTTTTGGATTATCCCCTTTGTTCAGCCAACCTCTAGTGTTATGATACTATTTTAAATTTAAAATATCTTCAACAAGAATATTATTAAAAATAAGTAATATATATACATTGCAATTTGAAATGAGATTTATATTTAGAGACAAAATAAAAATTCAAATTAAAACAAGTAAATAATGACGAAAGAAGCATTATATTTAGATATCCATAGAGTACTTAATAGAATTATGACACCCACAAGCATGACAAAGATAGGATATGCTGTAGATAGGTCGATAGGATGAGCAGTTAGGTATCAATTTATTGAAAATTTTCTTACATTAATTATTGAAAAGGACCAACGGAGGTTGGCGCAGATGGGTAGGCATCTGCGCCAAATCTCGCCGTTCCTGGGTTCGATCCCTGGAACGGCGGATTTAAAAAACCCTCGTCGGTAGCTCTCTCCCCTGGGGCGCCTCAAAGAGGTGAATTCCTGTCGGGCCTATTCGATTGGGGGCGCCAGGACTAGTCGGTTGTCGGGGGCCCATGCTGGTAAATCCGGCGTTGGCCTTCAGGTTAACGCCGGATACCTGGATGTTGGGTGCACCGAAGGCTTAGACGGTCCATTGCATTCATCAAAAAAAAAAAATTATTGAAAAGGACAAAACAATGTGGCCCCTCATGGATTGTGATTCTCTCCACAAATCCTCTATCTTGGAAGGGAAAGTAACAACATAGAACTGACTTAGTTTCCCTTTTTTAATTCTTCACTCATCAAAAAAGAAAAGAAAAGTCCCTAAACCTCATGGAAAATTTGAAGAGGAATTGCTCTCACCAGTGTTCTTGAACCCGGACCGGACCGGCCGGTCCGGCCCAGAACCCGCCTAATTGATCAATAGACTGGTCCAATCCGGGTCCCAATTTTTTTTAAAAAAATTTTTTTTAACTTTTTTCTTTAGAATTTCATACTATAAGCCTAAAATCTTCAATTACTCACTGGTTTTGTCCCGGTTTAGCTCCAGTTTGGCCCCGGTTTGACCCACTGACCCTTAATCCAGTGCCCTGATCGATTCAATACCCGATCCGGGTTTTAATACCTTGGCTCTCACACCAACACCTTGATGATTGATCATACCTACTAAAGTTTAACATCCCTATCATTATGAAATATAAAAATGTAATGAATATTAAGAAAAAAATGCCTCATTGGAAATTTATTTACAATGGATAAAAAACCTAACCGGACCGGCCGATTCGACCGGTTGAACCGGAAACCGGTCAATGGTCCGGTCTGATCTATCAAGAAACCGCAAAACCGGTTGAACCAGTTTGAAACCGGTTGGACCGGTCAAAACCGGTGGTGCAACCGGTGTCATTTTTTTTTAATCATTATTTTGTGCTATTTTTTAGGGAAAATTGAAGATTGAAGACTAAAATAAAAGGAAAAGTAGGTAAAAAAAGAATAAATCTAAAAAAAATGAAGAAGAAAATGAAAAAAAAATATTTAAAAAAATATAATAACTATAGGAAATGAGATATCATTACATAAGTATAAGTATTATAACTAATACTAATAGATTTTAACCATTTTTTTTCTAAAAATCTTCATTTTTATCTATAGAAGTTTAAAAATATATTAATATATATATTGCCACTAATAAATTATAATATTTTAATATGGCTGGTTCAACTACCAGTTAGACCCCGGTTAACCCATTAACCCTTGAACCTGTACCGTGACCGGTTCATTACCCGGTCTGATTTTTCGTTCCTTGCTTATTTATCAAATGGAACATTCGCGTGCAGAATATCTTTCGGGTGTGCAGAATATAAATGGGACATTCGCGTGCAGAATATCTTTCGCTGTATGCAGAATATCTTCCTTATGTGCAATATTATTTCCTACACGTGTGCAAAAATCTTCTCTACTTGTGCACAAATCTTCCCTCCTTTTGCAAAAATTTTTCCTTCGTTTGCAAATATCTTCTCAAGTCATATTAAGCAATCCAAGTCAACAAAAAAAAAAAAGTCATATTAAGCAATTAAGTTATCAATAAGATCTTTTTTTAATAATTCTTCCAATTATTAATACAGAAAAATAAGACAAGATTAAGAACAACAAAAAAACGAAAGACGCATAACATTATTAGTTTATCACAACCTTTCGTTCTGGAAACATGGAGAATGGTACATCCGATTTCGCCGTCATCATGTTTAAAATATTCACATTACCTTATGACCCGGGCGAAATAGAAATTCAGTTCAACAAAGTCAAAGAGAAATAATTAAATTTACTGTTCTTCACTTCTCCGCCTCAGAAGTCTCACAAAAATACCAACTCATCATTTCCCCGTCATTGCTTCTTTAACTGCATTTATTTCGGTGAATTCTGTTCTCAACCTTCTATAAGTTCATTGGAAGAATCCTTGCGTGTCCTGGGGGCACCAAGCATGCCCAGTAAGAAAAAAACAGCTCATTCAATATTCATCAAGCTCTTCAAAGGAAAGGAAGTCTACAAGAAAATAATTGAATGAGCTGTTTTTTTCTTATTGGGCAGACCACAGATTTGCGTGGTGCATCCAGTGCCCGCAAGAATTCCTCACATCATGGAAACAGAACCGGCTTCTCTCATTGTCCCTTACGCTCCGTTGCCCTCCTTTTCTCTTACGGTCCATTGACCTCCCTTTCTACAAAAATACGTCGTTTTGACGTTAAAAACTCAAACTCCTCATTTCTTTTTACAAAAAAAAACAGCATTCATTGTCCTGAAATATTTTTTCAAGATCCTAAAATAATTTTTCAGTATTATACAGTATCCTAAAATATTTTTTTAGTGTCAGTAAGTACTCTGAAACATTTTTTGTGCAATCTTTTAGGATGTTTGATGCACTAAAAATTAGTTCAAGATATAAGATAATACTAAAAAAATATTGTAGAGTACTGACTAGTACTTAAAAAATACTTTAGGATGTCTACAATATTTTTTCAAGATCCTCAAATAATTTTTTAGTATTATTCAGTGTCCTAAAGTTTTTTTTAATGTCAGTCAATACTCTAAAATATTTTTAGTACAATATTTTATGATGTTAAATGTACTAAAATTTAGTTCATGATATTGAATAATATTAAAAAAAATATTGTAGAATACTGACCAGTATAAAAAAAAATATTTTAGGATAGTAAATACTGTTTTTTTTAAAAAAAAAAAAAAAAGCTTGAGTTTTTAACGTGAAAATGACGCAGTCTTGTGGAAAAAGAGGGCAGCGGATCATGAGCAAAAGGAGGGAAGCCGCTTCCCATCGACACCCACACCCACACTATATATACATGTTTATGTATGAAGTGTTAAATGCCCACTTGTGTCCATTTGTTCATATCTACAAAACTATCAAAATGGCTCCTTGTTCACTGTCTCTGCTCTTCGTCTTCTCCGTGGCCGCCTTCTTCATCCCATTTTCGCATCCAATACCTTTTATTGTACTCCACGGTATTTGTTTCATTCCTTCTTCTTTATTTGTTTTTCACATTAACAATTTGGATTCTTTTCTCTCTGTTTAAGTATCTTTTTTAACGATTCATATTGGTTTTCTTTGTCCCCAACATTGGGCGGACGTGCTTGATGACTGAATGTCTCTCTTGTTAGAAATTTCCTCTATCCATAACCCTAATACCATTCATTTAGTTTGTATAAAAGGAAGAGAATTTATCACATTTGTATTATTATCACTACTCAATACAATGTCCTTTTCATTTCTAACAGTACACTGTTTAAAGTAAAATAAATCCTCATCGTCTTTTTTCAATGTTAGGCATAAATAATAAGTGCTCCGGCCATGGAGTTCCAAACTTCGTTGAGAAATTGACCAACTTCTCTGGTGTTGAAGGACATTGCTTGTAATGTTTCCCTAACTCTGTTTGCTTACAGTATACAGCAACTAAATCTGTTTCATATATAAGCCAATCTAGTACTATTAGATTTAGAACAGGTTATATTATATTTTCAAAATGTTCAATGAGGCTGTGTCTTCTTGCTCCAGAGAGGTAGGCAATGGAGTTTTTGATTCGTGGTTGATGCCAATACACAAACAGGTAGTAATATGCCGTTATCAAAAGAATCGAATGCTAATCAATAACAACATTAAATCTACAGAACTGAGTTTGGTGAAATTAAAAACAGGGCATGCTAGTTCTGATGGTTTTGATTATTTCTACTTGTAAATTGCAGGTCGAGTTGGTCTGCCAGAAGGTGATAAAGATTCACGGACCATTGTGTAATGTATCTGGACCTGAATTTTCCAGTTGAATTTTAACTTTTGACTTCTTTTTGCACCTCAAAACTTGTAGGTTAAGGAAATGAACATATTGAGTGAGGGGTATAACATTGTTGGGCTATCCCAGGTGAAACATGACAACTGCGATTTCCCTGTTTAACTTTCTGTCTGTTTTGTTGCTAAATGATTCCATGTTGATTTCCGGTTAAAAGCCAAGTTAGTACTAAATTTGATCACATTAATTCTATACTTGACTTCAGTTGGAAATGGAAAGTCAGCCAATCAACTAGTTAAGATATTAATGGCATTTGACTTATTTTGTTTCTAATGTTTCAACAAGCCGCGTGTATCATGCTGATGTTCAATTAAAATTTTTGGTTTTCAAAGTTTCAAGCTTGGGTTTTTGGGTATCATTCCTACACTATTGTTTTGTTCGACAGGGGAATATAATTGCTCGCGGTGTTATAGAACTTTGTGAGGGGGGTCCTCCGGTAAGTATCCATAATCTCTGTAAGTGCTTTTTGTACAATATAAAAACTAGATACTGGTGTCCGAAAAAGCCTCCGGTGGGTACCCTACATAGCAAAAAATACTCCCTTCAGTCCTTTTTATAAGAGTTTTTTAATCAAATGTTTCATTAAATTTTGAAAAGGGTTTTGTATTGAAACAGGTTAAGAATTATGTCTCTTTGGCAGGCCCTCACGCTGGTGTTGCCTCTGTTCCAAAATGTGGCGTGAGTATCACTGTGGCTTTCCCGCCCTTCTAATTCTTTTATAATTTCTTCTTCTTCTTTTTGTTTCTGACTTGGAATGCTCTTTGTTTGGCTTCCACAGTCAGGTCCCTGCTGCATTATTGTAGACCAAATAATCAAATCAGCGGTTTACAGTGACTTTGTTCAAGTAATCACCTCACCTTGTCCTTAACTTCACAAAGTTGCCCTTTTTCTCTCTAGAAACACACTAACTATTCTATCTAGTCTGTTTATTTATGGCATCATATCAGGATTATTCTAATGTTCACAGTTCACACTTCCATTACTGACATGCATAGCTCAAACCTGCAGAAAAACTTGGCTCCTAGCAATTATCTTAAAATACCAGATGTGAGTATTACTTTTCATGTGAAGAAATCTTAGACAGATGTGATATTTTCCAAATCAAAAATCCTTTTTACCCCTGTGAAGGGAACTGCTGAGCCCAAATTTGATTGTAGGCAACCCGTGATTACTTGAAGAAATGTAGTTTTCTTCCTGTGCTTAACAATGAACAGCCGGATAGAAAGAATTCAACTTACAAGGAAAGACTGAGTAGCCTGGACAACTTGGTGCTTATCATGGTAAGTTGAACTTGTGAGGTAATTTTTCTTTGATATTCTATGAATATTGGGAATTGACTATTTGAGAAGGCTGATTTATGTGTCTTATTTTATACGCTACCCAAGTTCAAGAATGAGACAGTATTAATACCAAAGGAAACCTCCTGGTTTGGATATTATGCCGATGGTAGCTTCAAGACAGTTTTATCTCCAAAACAGGTAGGCTCTTCTCAATTCAATATTCACACGTCACAAACTGAAAGTTATCCTGAAACTTGGTCGTGGCTTGATTTGAATTGCAGACAAAGCTGTACAGTGAGGACTGGATAGGGTTAAGGAGCATGGATGAAGCTGGTAAGGTTAAATTCATAAGTGTTGGGGGAGACCATCTGAAAATATCAGACACAGATATGCAGATGTATGTTGTGCCTTACTTGAAGGGGCATGCCCCAACCAAATCTGGAGACGTCAAGGCCGTGGTCTCCAGAAAGTTGGGATCCTAAACTTGGAGCAATTTGTACAAGAGTCTCCAGGGCATACTTGATTATCAAGACGGTCAAGAATATTAGGGGGGGAATGCCACGATATATCATCAGCAGATCTGTTATACGCATTGATTATGTATCTTAAACTCTCTTGCTTTAAGCAATAAAAAAAATCTTAACATTCTATACATAACAATGGTTATTCTTCCTTATATAATGACGATGCAGCAAAAATAACACTTGGAATGACCTTGAACGAAACTTCATTCGGACTCATGACGGCAAACAAGCAAAATATAATATATACAAACACGAGGGAAACATGAGTATGAGGTTCAGCCCTGCGGGAAGGGGAATGATTATTGATTTCCTGCCTACCCATATCCCTCTCAGTAGACATGGATATCAACACTAATGCCTCCCAAACGATTATCCTTGGAAACCTCCGGGTGGCTACCATATCTCAGCCAAAGGCAAGATATTCTTGCCAATGCTGCCTGTCCAACAACCCGCACCCGGTAGACCAAACTCACATTTGCCCAAATCTCCCTTCCCGAAGTGGGGTCATAACCTTCCAGATCTGATTCTGTTACCACGACGACTGAACCATCGTCAAATGTTACAAGGTCTAGTGAAGCTGCTGCTGCAGGTGCCTTCATTAGCAGGTTGGCTGACAGAACATAGGCCATAGCATTCCTTACCCTAAGGTGGTAGTATTCCTGAACAGCCTGAAATTTCAACATTAAAATTAGGTAAAAAAAGTAACTCACATCCACTACTATAATGAATTCTCAACACAATCCACATCATGAGAAATTTTCTCATCCACGTAGTGAAAATTCATACTTGCCACTGAGAGGAAGCCAGAAGAACCCTTGGTCGAATTGACTTTACATAATCATATGCAGCACTGGGTGTCATAAGCTTGTGGTGCACCTATAAAGAAAGAGCTTAACTTGTGAGAGTTGCCAGTAAATCACAACACAATCAGTTTTTATACTTCTCTGCTTGTAAGGGTGAGGCACCAACCAGGTAACAGATAACAACGGTTGTGCTGCGACCCCGCCCAGCTTTGCAATGGACATATGTAACCCATCCAGCCAATGCATTTTCTTAATGAAAAGACCAATTGTTAAAATAAAAACGAATTGAAACCAATTGGAAAATACCATGTCTAACTGTATGCTATAAATAACAGTGAATTAAAACCTTATCCATTACAAGCCTTCTACTGATGATCGCCAATACCTTCTTTAAACTTACCATTGTTATCATTATCGCTCAACTTTTATTTGCCTCTTTCATCGGTGCTCAAAAGAAGACAGTATTACCAGTGAAGAGAAATACGGGCAAAACAAGAGGGAAACAACAGACTTAAATTGTTTGAAATTTAACTCATCAGTTTGAGTTTTTCCATATGGGTAAGTAAGGGACTTAAATTAAATCTAACCATTGAATATTTCAATGTCCTATATATCGTCAAACAAATGTTTACCATGAATGAAGTCTACGGCAGAGCATATGTCATGCAGTGAAGGTGCGAAACAGTAATCTCTGGTAGGAATCACAAGATGGTCAATTCCATGAGCCTGCCAAGTTTAAGGATGAATTAAACCGCAAACCAACATGATGAAAATACAGTAAATATAAAATCATTGAAACACCACCAGACTTAGTTACAGTTTCTAAACATTCATAAAAAATTACACGAACCGAATCTATCAATTAGCAGAATAAGTAGGTAGTGTTTCTATTCAGTGTGAAGTGCACGGGCAGCACAAAAAAACCTATATAAAGAACACTCACGTGATAAAGTGATGTAGGAACCAAAGTCTCATATGACTCGTTCAATGTGATGACTCCTCGAACACCAAGCTCCTTTAAGCGGGGAACATCAATAGGGAAGGGAACAGCACCTAATAATATGGACTGAAAAATAAGTGCATCAGAATATAGGAGAAGCTCACTTTCCCAAAGAACAAAGACCATTATGTACATCCTCCCAGCAAAAAGAATAACGCCTATGGAATATAGACATATCTGACAACTGAATAATACATGTATATCGAATCAGACTAAAAGAGAAGCCTACATTCCAAAAGAACATAAGAACATTATGCAACCAAATACCAAATAGAGGTATATCATGCCAACCAAATACCAGATCAAACAGGACCTAGAAATAATCTAATTATAACTACCACCGGATGGCAACAAATGAAACACTATGCTCAATCAAGGAAAAGAATTTCACCCAGTCATAGAAGTCTGATATCACTGTATATGAAGAGAAAATCAGGAGGTTACAAAACTATACCTCATCAACCTTATCCCACCACCGAAACTCGGCCTGCATCTTATTCCTAACGACATTATAAAGCAAAGTGGGATAGAAGAGAGCACGAGCCCCCGCCCCAACCAGAGCCCTTTTCGCATCAGACGTGACATAACTTGTCCCGCCAATAACACTATTTCCGAGATATACTTTCCCTTCCTCTCCACCTCCCACGTCTTCTCCCTTCAATTCTTCAAGATGCATAACTCTCTTTGCGATCAGAAAACAATCAAAGCAATACGCGAAGCTTTACAAAAACCTAATCAACAAAATTCTATACAGAGATATCAACACATGGAAACTTTAATTACACCCTTCTGTCACCATGATCACAACCGCCAAAAGAGTATATTGATAAGGAGGGCACAGCACAACTAAAGTAAATTAGCCAATCGTACCAGGCAGATCAGAAAATCCCTACAGAAATTATGCTAATTTCGGAACAGGAGGAACGACGAAGAATGGAACAAGACTTGGAACGGATGAAAGAGAAGACAAAATTCTCCAGAGAAAATAACAGCATATCACTTAAGAATTGATCGGACGCTGAAAACGGGGCGATATGATGGGATCATGCATGAAATCAAATCTAGGTCAGGAAAAAGGAAGAGGAAGAGAAAATGAAAATTTGAAAACCGAACATGAAATCCGTAAGCCTAAATTTGCTTGGCTTAGAGAATCGCCTAGGTTCTACTCCACCTTTTGCTGAACGATATCTGCATTCTGCAATGAAAAGCAAAGGAGGAAGAAAGAAATCGGGAATAGAGATGAAGGGGAGAATCTAAACTCACCTCACGGTGAGATATAGTCCTGAGAAGGTCATGGATGATGCCACGTAGAGAAAATGATCATATGATGTGGCTTTGTTTTTATATTTTTTGGGATTCATTGCCGACAGGCGACAGCTTAGACAATGTTCGAGTAATAATAAAAAATAAAGGTGCACGGTGCACTTTTATTTAAAATTTAGGTTAATATAATTTTTGGTTCATAAAATATGATTAAATTTTGGTTTTGATCCCTCAAGTTTAAAATTGCTGGTTTTGATTCCTGAAATTTCACCCGATTTTAGTTTTGGTCCCTCAAGTTTGAAATCGGTGGTTTTTGTCCCTAAAATTTCACTCAATTTTGGTTTTGGTTCCCCAAATTTGAAAAGGACTTGATTTTTTTTTGGAGTCGGGTTGGGTTTCATAACTGGGTCACTAAGTCCTTTTCAAACTTGAGGGACCTAAATCAAAATAGGGTGAAACTTCATGGATCAAAACCACCGATTTCAAACTTGAGGGACCAAACAAAAATTGGATCAAACTTCAGGGACCAAAAGTTATATTAACCCTTAAAAATTTTATAAAATATCTTGAAAAATAGATAAATAAATATTAATTAAACTTTAAAATCTTAAATCAATGATTTTTTTAAAAATCTAAGTTATTAATTGCTATACTCTTTTTGTCAAACCCATAATTTTTATTAACAACAAATCCAATTTTAGATTTTGAAGTTTAAGCGGTATTTTTTTGTTTTTCCCCCAAATATCTTTTCATCCTTCTCATTTAAGAAAAAATGTTTTAAGTGATATTTTGGTGTTAACCATTATCATTTTAAAAATTAAAATTCATATGTTAATATTTGTAAATGTTTTCTCGATGCTTAAAATTTAAACATCTACCTCTTTTGTCAATAGCATTGGTGATTAAAGAAATAAAAGACATATTGATAAATGGCATAAACTCTGGGATCAAAATAAAACTTCATATAAAGTAAGATGATCAAACATTCATTTTTCCCGCAATAAAAATGATCATATGTGGGTTACATTGATGTATTTATTTTAATATATTGACCTATTATTGATTATTGGAAAATTTTCAGAAAAACAGAATTAAAAATGGGAAAAGATAAATTGATGCCGCAAATTTATAAAATCTCAGGTCAGAACTGAAATAGGAATATGGAATTTTCAATTCTGATCAAATAACTAAATTACCCTTAGTTCAGTTATAAAACATGAAAGTTAAGTCTTTGATTTAAAATCTGATTTTGTTAATATAAATGCAAATATTATTATTGACCCCTAAAACTTGTGCTCTCAAAATTATTCCTTATTTTTGGGATATGAAGTTGTGAAACATGAAGTTAAGTCGTTAATGTAAAATATGATATTGTTCGTATAGATACAGATATTGTTATTGACCCCTGAAATTTGTGCCCTCAAAATTATCAACAGTTTTTAGGATATAAAGTTGTAAAATATGAAAGTAAAGTCGTTAATGTAAAGTTTGATGTTGTTAATATAGATACAGATATTGTTATTGACCCCTGAAACTTATGAATTGAACTAAGGGTATTTTGATTATTTTGACAGAATTAGAAATCCAAGATTTTTACTTCAATTCTGACTTGAGATTTGATAAATTCGCAGTATCAATTTATTTTTTTCTCATTTTTCATTATATTTTTCTAAAATTTTCCCTTAATTATATAATAGGAGGAGCGTGGGTTTTTTACTAATATGCTGCAAACAGTAATAATTATTTACCAATATACTACACCGTGGAAAATATTTACTAAAATGCTGCACTGAAAATCGTTCTTCAGGTGATGAATTTTAGAAATCGTTCACCTGAAGAACGATTTCTTCATTAAGACTGCTTCGGTGCGTAATTCTATGCAAATGAAAATCGTTCTTGAGGTGAACGATTTCTAAAATTCATCACCTGAAGAACGATTTCAGTGTATTTCTCTCTCCTACCCCCTCTCTCCTTATCATTTCCTAATGATTAAGTTACAATAAAAAACTCCCTCTCTCCTCATCATTACCTAATGTTTTTTTTTTTGAAAAAACAATAGGAAGCTTTGGCGTTTTATGTGGAAACGCCAAAGCTTCCTATATTTGAAAAATAGCTACAGATGTAAGCCTCCACATATATATTAAAAAAAAACGAAGATCTGGGAAGCTTTGGCGTTTTATAATTAAATGCCAAAGCTTCCACATATATAATAAATAAAAAACGAAAGATATGAATCATATGATCATTGCAGATTTTTTTTTAGATCAAGATATATGGATGGGGGAAGCTTTGTTTTGAAAAAAAAAATATGGTGAAGCTTTGGCGTTTTTTAATAAAACGCCAAAGCTTCTAGTAAAAAAAATAGGGGAAGCCATTACAATAACTTAATACACGATGGAGAAGCTTTGTAGAAAAAAAAAAGGGGAAGCTTTGGCGTTTTGGATAAAAACGCCAAAGCTTGTATTACAAAAAAAAAAAAATTGGGGAAGCTTTGGCGTTTTTAATGAAAACGCCAAAGCTTGTATTACAAAAAAAAAAATTGGGGAAACTTTGGCGTTTTGAATAAAAACGCCAAAACTTGTATTACAAAAAAAAAAAATTGGGGAAGCTTTGGCGTTTTGAATAAAAACGCCAAAGCTTGTATTACAAAAAAAAAAAATGGGGAAGCTTTGGCGTTTTTAATCAAAACACCAAAGCTTGTATTACAAAAAAAAAGAAATAGGGGAAGCCATTACTACACGAAGGAGAAGCTTTGTAAATGTTTTGTATTTTTTACCATTGTATTGTGATTTGTTTGTTTTATCAAGAAAATAAAATAATTAAAAAAATGATCATCATCGTTTTATATTATAATTTACCTATTAGATGAAATGTATAGTCATTTACTTACTAAAAAATTATATATGATTATCAGGTATTTATTTTTACATAACACCGTAAAAAAAAAGAAATATTTAAAAAAAATATTTAAAAAAAAATAAAAATGGCATTGCCTCCTTTCACGCTTATGTTAAAAAATGCCAAAGGAGGCAATTTGCCGCCTTTGGCGTTTTTAACCAAAAAGCCAAAGGAGGCAAGGCCTCCTTTGGCGTTTTTAACATAAACGCCAAAGGAGGTGTACCTCCTCCTTTGGCCTTTTTACAGATTGAAAAACGCTATAGGTATTTTTAATGGCGTCAAAAGCTTTAGCGTTTCTTAAACGCCAAAATATATTTTAAAATAAGCGTCATCATACCGCTTTTTTGTAGTAGTGGTACGAACAGATTCCTGACACCAATTTTAATTATTTTAAAAATAATCACATCATATAGAAATCGTTCTTGGAGTATTGGTACGAACAGATTCCTGGCACCAATTTAAATTATTTTAAAAATAATCACATCATATAGAAATCGTTCTTTTCTAAAATCGTTCTTTGCAAGAACGATTTTGCATTTGTCAGAACTAAAACTCGTTCTTTGCAAGAACGACTTCTTCACAAATTTAAAATCGTTCTTCACAAGAACGTGAAGAACGATTTTAAGTGTAGTATTATGGTAAATAGTTTCAACTTTATAGTATTTTGGTATTATAATTTACTGTTTGCAGTATTATGATAAAAAAGCCGAGGAGCGTTGATAGCCTCTCCTGGCATGGCCTTATCCTATCATCTCAAATCTAAGAATATCATAACAACTAAAATACTGAATATGAAAAATAAAATATGTTCAAAAATTAAAATAATAATAATAATAATCGGGGAGATAGTTACAAATTACAAAATATTTTGAAATTTATAGATATAAAATAAAATATATTTTTTAAATAATATATTAAAAATAAAGAGATAATGAAAATATATTTTAAAATCTCTTTATTTGTTATAAGGATTTTAGATTCAAATAAACTTATTATTTGCATGTATATTTTAGTTTTTAAATATAAAAAAAGTCTATTATCTATTAAATACCACAATGTATCAACTATCCGTCTATCACGTTGCATCAACGTATAAAAATTTAATTTTTCCGTGGAAACTATTTAGATGTGTTGTGTGGGATACGCATATTTGGATCTCATATTTATCTTTTATCAATTATTGTCAATTATCTTGGTTCAATCGCATCCACGCCTCCTCTTATGATTGTGGTTGTGTCATATCCTCAAAAGTGGCAAAAACATGGTGGAGTGAGGGAGAGGGGAAGGGTTAAATTGTTAGAAAAATAGTGGGAACAGAAAAATGTATTTCAAAAATTAACCAAAAGTAGATTTGATAAATTATCAATATTAATCATTTAGCCCAAAATATGGAGAGACGGCCCAATTTAATTCTGGACTGTTTGACCCATTAAACTTCATTAAAGCAAACGAGATTCAAAATGTGTGTAATTTCATGTCAAAAAACCAGTAAAATCAAGTGCCTGCTCCTGCTAAAATAAATAACTCTAATGTAAAATCAAACATGCAATTACTCCAACAAGAAATCTGTGCACATAAGAGATAAAGCCCCCTTATCAGCCAAAACGGCTAGATATGTGGATGTTCCGGTGTTCCCTAAAGAACAGGAAGGAGTGCTGAGAAGTATAATAGATGTAATAATCCCCCCTCCAGTCCTAAATATAAGATAAACTTAATTTTTTGGAGAGATTAATGAAGCTAATTAAATTAATTTATAATATTTTTATTTTTTTCTCCAAATTAATTAGTTTGACAAATAAACTAATATATAATCTAAGAATATACAACATATGATATGATTAAGTAACTTATTTAGCTTCCTTAATCTCTCTAAAAAAATCAACTTTGTCTTATATTTAGGACCGGAGGCAGTATTATATTAAGGGCTGAAGGTAGTGCTAAATATTACTCCCTCCGGTCCTAATCATAACACAAAGTTGATTTTTTTAGAGAAATTAAAGAAACTAATTAAATTACTTTATATTTTTTTATTCAAACTAATTAGTTTAACTCATAAATTAATATATAATCTAATGATACATAACATATGATATGATTAATTAGCTTATTTAGTTTCTTTAGTGCTCGTTTGGAATAGGTTATTTTTGGGCAATAAGTGTTTATAAATCGTGATTCACAGTATACGAGGTAAGTATGTGAGAGGAGTTTTATTTTGGTTTGCGTAATAAGGACTTATTATCCAAAAACAAGTGATACCAAACATATACTTAATCTCTCCAAAAAAAGTCAACTTTGTTTTAAATTTAGAGCCGGAGATAGTACTATTTTTATATTGTAGAAGAACACAGGATTTCTATTTGTAAGACGTTCTAATACTCTCTCTGGTCCTAAATATAAGATAAAGTCGACTTTTTTGGAGAAATTAAAGGAGCTAATTAAATTACTTTAGAGTATTTTTATTTGTTATTTTTTTCTACAAACTAATTAGTTTGATTAATAAACTATTATACTCTCATAATCTAAGGATATACAACATATGATATGATTAAGTAAATTATTTAGCTTTCTGAATCTCTCTAAAAAAGTCAACTCTACCTTATATCTTATATTTAGACGAGAAGGGGAGTAATTATTTAACTTTTCAAAAGCGTCCTCTAATTTCAAGTTTCTCTCAATCCCACTCGATCGTCTTTCTCTCTTTCTCTTTCAAAGATAAAAGCTTCTTTATCTCAATGTGAAGTCTGTTACAAACATTTGGTGATTCGCCTCCTCCTTTGTCTTTCTTCCTTTATCTTCCACCATCTGCCCTTCCTCTTCGCTTCCAATCGAGGAAGTTTTGTTTAGAGGTGTCCAACCAAATTAAGCCAAGCAAGTAACTTCCTCCTCATTATGAATTCTAATTATCTCTGGAAGCCTATCCATATATGCCTCATCACATGAATCCCTCTTTCTATTGAATTATATATGCTTTTTATGTGAAACCGGGCTTTGCAATCTGCTTCACTGCACGATGTGTTGCTATAACTAGAAGACGTATATTAGTATATAGCAACTAACAAGTCACACTTTAATTTTGGTAACTTGTCAGGGAAAGACAACTGCAGATAATTGCCATAAAAACGTTAGCAGAGCTTTCTAAATAAGAGATTTTATGATTAATTTAGCCACAATGCCAATGTTCTTTTTTTTTTTGGTTACAAATGCCAATGTTCTTTTCTGTGTAAATATTGGAATTATGTACCCAAAAAAAATATATTTGTCCCGTGTTTGATGAGAAGGTATGTTTGCTCATTGAGCGGAGTGCGTCATTGGATCTCCTAGTTTCATGAAATCCGCTTTTATGAGTATCTATTTTCTCAGTGAAGCGATCAAATGGATTTAAGTCAAGAATCAACAAGAAAAGGTTTACCCGGTGTTTAGATTGAGCGAAAATTATGGGAGCAAAAACATTAAGAGTGAAAACTCTCAAAAATAATAATTTTTTTGCCATTTATGGAAGTTTTCTAATACTTTCTTCTTTATTTTCCCTTGTTTTTCTCCCCATTTAAGTATAGTTTTGATTATTAAGAAATCATAATGACAACTAATGAATGCAATGATAAGCTCAAGAACAAACCAAAAGGTGATAATACTTCATTTGTTATTGGGATTTTTTGATAATAACATTTTTTTTAGGACCTCATTGAAATTACTTCGATAAAAACCAAACATCCAACCATATGATATGAAAAATAACCCGTGAATATTTTTCATAATTTAAGAATGTTGTGAGTTATTATAGATTTGGGATCAACGTATTGATATATTTTGCATCATGAGAAGCAGGCAGGTAGGGCCGTAGATGGATGTAGACAGATTTGAGTGATGAGACGAATTGAAGAGAGAAAAGGGATCAATTGAAGGCAGAAGTTTGATGATGATTTTATGGAAAGAGGCAGCGAAGAAGACGGATGCATTTGAATGTTATACGATTAAGAACCGACAAATTGATGGGTCAGTGAAGTGTCCCTCCTGTATCAGAACCACTGGTTAGGTTAGAATTTGAAGAGGAAGAGGAAGCAAACAAAATAATTGGGGAATCCAATGAAGTTGAAGACACAGAAACCGAGGATGGTGATGTCCATGTTGACGATTCAGCATTCAATTTGGATTAACTGATGTGCCCTGCATTTGAAAACTTGAATCAACCTGTAATAAGTTATGGGGCCTTATAAAGTATTGACATTTTCAATTCAAACTGTTAGCTTTTGGGGTGTGAGTTTTCCAATTAGTTATGCTTGTTACATGAATTTGGGGTGTGACTTTCCCCGAGAACTTATAATCCTTAATGAGACATCATTTTTGTTGGGGAGGAACATAAAAGAAAAGTCTCCGTCTTGTCTGTTTACTCTTTCTTCTATTGTCTGTGGTTTTATATAATAGCCCTAGCCAGCCCTATACTGTTGGTTTTGACTGAGTATAAAAAGAGTTTAATGGAGCTATATGTGTAGTGGCATCACTATAGGTTCTGAAATTCGAACCAGTCATTAAACTAACCAGGGTATTGGGTCAAGGGTCAATGGGTCAAATCGAAGTCAAATTGGGGCTAAACCTAAAAGAAAGTAAAGATTTTAAGGTTATTTATATGAAATTTTAAATAAAATATTAAAAAAATAAAAAACGCCAATCAAAACATGCAAAAAAAAAAACAGTCAAACCGCGGAAAAACCGATCGGATCATTGATTGGCCAGTTTCTAACCCAAACTTACCGGTCCGGTCCGGTTTTCACAACATTACTATATATTTAGAATATGCATTTTGCTGTGCTGAAACTATGTAGGGTGTAAAAAGCTACAATAAGAACGATCTGTAGTCGCCAATCATGTTGTGGTTTAATTTATTAAGTTTATTCTTAATATTAACATCAGATGTGATGGGGTATAATTATATTATATCCACCGGTGAGGTATGTATATGAGATCGAATGTACAAAGAAAGTGGGCGATAAAAACCAGAAACGAATCTTCCAGCAAAGATGGCCGTTAAACAGGAGAGAGATGTGTATTATATTATACATAAAACCCTATTTACAGGATACTTCCGGCCAGTAAATGCTTAAATCTATGGGCTGGTATTTGTTTCAGTGTCAAAGAATGGGCTTTGGACCAGCCTCCATGTGCGAATTCATGCAAGGAAACCCCATTGTGTCTGATCTTATTATATCTTTGATTTTAGTACAACCAACATTTTGTCCCGCTAATTTGTAACCTTCAAATACCCCACTTGTCGCCTCCCCCATTCCTATGATTTCACTAACAAGATAACGACAGTGAGGCCTTGTTTGTGCATCATTTAAGTTGTCGGCAAAATTCTGAGACTGAGTGTTGCTGCTTCTGCTTCCCACACTCTCACTTTAACCTTTCGCCATGTTTCTGTAGCTCACCAAACATATTCATGCATCAGTTGTTCCACTATATAAATTAGATTTATATTAAGAATTGGTAGTAAGTTTTGAGAAAAAAGAACAAGACCTTGCCAGGAGAAATATGGATCAAGAAATGAATTCAGCATTGGCCATATGGGCAAATCTCCAAGTTTTGGCAAAGGGCTTAATTTAGTCTCATCAAATAAGAAAGATTTTGCTTTTAAATTTATAAATTGACGAATCTAGAATAGGTAGACATCAACTGAGAAATGCAACGGTTTAAGTTTTATATGTGGAAACATATATAATTTTATTAAATGTCGAAAGAGTTATCATCATGATCTTATTAAAGAAGCGTAATTCATGGTCAAACCTGGGACTTCATACTCCCTGAAAATCAGATCACCCTTTCACAGTATGAAACCAACACTTGGGCCCCTCCATGTTGACAATCCTATTTCCTATTATTTAGTGCCCCAGAAATTCCGCATTACTAATTTCTTTCGTAAATTGAAATCTGACTTCTTCTTCTTTTTTTGGGTTCATAAATGAATTAAAAATTTGACTAACATTACAGAGCAAATTCCGCGAACAACGGAGAATTTATATTAGATCGTTGAAATATACACAAAAGTCCCCCTTTACTCTTCAGGAATGGGAAAATGAAAAGTATTAGTAGAAACTAAGCCTAATCTTAAGGAGCTAGGTACACCACCACAGCTAAAAAAACCAACATTGGTGGGTCAAAACGGTACAAAACAATCGAGACCCACCAAATCATTTCTTCCACCAACCATATCTTAGACACCCAACGTTTTAAACATACAATTAACTCCCGTGTTCCCAATTAAATTACATCCATGTCCCCCCAAATTTTTCGAGACCGTGCACATTCTAGAAGGGCCGAAAATGACCAAATCGCCCACGTCGGACGATCACGACCTTGGGTGGAGGACATCGAAGGCCCGGTGGGCTAGGGGAGCGGCTGCTGCGGCCCAAGGTCCAACTGGGATGGGCCGGGTGTGAGGCTGGGCCATTGGGTGGTGTCGGTTGCCTCCGACGGCGGCATAGGGCGGCACGGCGACGCGCTCACATGAGGGGCACATGGTGAGGGTTGTGGGTGGGGTCATTTGCATGTACAGTTGTGGGGAAAGTTTCAGTGCTCTAAGCTCCTGAACTTCCTTCTGCAACCGCCTGTTCTCTTCCGTTAGATTCTCGCAGCATCTCTTCAAGAACTCACAATCTACCTCTGTTTGCTTCAGCTTAGTCCTGAAATAATTTCAGTTCAGATTCCGTAAATTTCTCGTATAAAAAACTATCATTAACGAAGCAAAGATCCCTGAAAATATCTTACCTTGCCCTTCTGTTCTGAAACCAGACCTCTACTTGTCTTGGTCGAAGGCCTAGCTGCTTTGCAAGTGCCATCTTTTGCTTCTGCAGAAAATTAACAAATTCTTTGTCAACGAAAAGCTAACCATAAGATTTTTTTTTCCTGAAAAAGATTAAGAGGGTGACGAATCTTACGGGATTGAGGGTATTGTGCTCTTTGAAGCTTTCTTCGAGAATAGCGGATTGATCTTTTGAGAGCCTGAGTTTTTTGCGGGAGGTGTCGCCGTCTTCTTCATCACTGATTCCTCGAGAACAGTCTCTGTCCGCGTCGGGGTCTTCTCCGTTGGGTTCTCTCTCACTTCTCTTCCCACTCACGCTGGAGATCGTGCTGTTCGGAGAGGAAACACCGGCCTCCTCTTCGCAGTCGCCGCCGGAAGGCAACCGATTCACGTCGATTCCTCGAAGGAAGGATCGACCTTCGCATCTGCATGTTTCAGAATCTCGATCTGCAAGCCATAACAACACAAGTCAGATTATTATTAATCAACGAAAACAGAGGATTGAAGAAGAGCATAACGAAAAAGGAGAAGGAAAACGATTGTTCAATTGCAAAAAACACGGTGAAAAGCAGAAGCCCAAAAAAAAGTAACAAAGGGGGCGTAAATTATTCTATCTGAGAGTGCTTTGGTATCTCGGAAAAGAGCCAAGCTCAAAAGTAGGAGGGAAACCCATAAAAAGAAAAGATAAAATAATTTTTTAAAAAAAAAGTGAGAAAGGAGAACAGATCTGAAGGCAAAAAAAAAAGCATGCGGAGAAAGAAGAAGCACCTGAGGAGGTGAAGGCATCGTTCCAAGAGGGTTTGGGAAGATTACTGGAGGCAGTATGGGAGGAAGAAGAAGGAAGGAGATTGAGGTGGAGAGGATTAGGAGAAGTATTGTGAGGGAAGCTCAAGCTTAGACTCAAACCAAGATCCTCCTTTTCAACCATGGTGTTACCAGTAGCAGATAAAAACCCAAGCTTGTGGCGTTAGGAACAGAAATAGGTTTGAAGTGAGAGGAGAGTTGGGAGGGGGGTGTGAGAGAGCTGCGAGGGGAAGGTGCGGGGGTGGGGGGGATTATATAGAAAGAAGGGAAAAGGGGGAGGAGGGAGAAAAAGAGGAGGGGGAAGGAAGTGCAATGATGAAGAGTTAATGTCAGGAAGCCCAATTTCCTCAATCATGGCTTTTGCCCCCCAAATAATACAAACTCTTTTGTCTCTCTCCCTTCTCTCTCTCTTCCTCCTTTGACCATTGGGTAATTTCTCTTCTTTATCCTCTTTTCCCGTTTTCACTCTCTTTTTTTTAACATAATAAGGACAAGCTAAAGTTTGATACAAAAATTAAGGGCTAATCCAACCTTATTTAATAAGAGATACCAAATACAAATGTCAGCCTAGATCCGCTAATATCTGCTCCAAGCAAAAAGCTGGAGGAACCTGTAATACCATCAACTCATTTTTCATGTCATGAGCTCCTTTTGCTAATAAATCTGCACAATGCAATGTTTCCCTATATGAATGAGTCACCTGAAGATTCCAACTCGAGTATATCAGTGCTCTAATCTCTGCAATCACATCAACTAAGGGATGATAACTACCACAACCCATTAACAATAATTGTAAGCCTTTTGATGAATCAGAGAACAATTTTATCTTCCTAAAACCTTGGTTCTTGAACACCTCCAAGCTTGCTTTGATAGCCACGAGTTCCGCAGCCGTTGATGATAGACCAGAGCCTAGTTTCTGTTGAAACCTGCATATCTAACACCCCGAACAATCACAAATTATACCTCCACAAGCAGCTTGCTGGGATTGATCAATAGAGCCATCTACATCTACACGAACATACTGTTCCGGGGGTGGAGCCCATCGAATAGCCTCTTTATTCGGTGTCTGGAAGATCAAGTGTCTAAACTTCCCTTCTTCCACACCCTCATGCAATAGGTGCCTACCCCATTTTCACTCTCTCCCTCTTCCACTTTCACATTCTCCTGCGAACTAATACACAAATCACATTCACAGCGGCCAATGTGACAGTAGTTTGACTGGAGGAGTTGTTTTTTCAACCTGATTTATTTGCAGTACATGAAATAAATATATGAGAAAAATTTTATCTCCATTCACTGCTTTCTTCTTCAACTGACTTCCTCACTTGTTGCTCCTCTCACTAAGGGTGTATTTGGATGGAAGAAAAAGTGAGGAGGAATTAAAAGAGGGAACACTGAGAAGAAAACCTTCCCAAAATAGGGGGAAATTTTATTATTTTTAGAAGTTTTTCCTCCTAATATTCTTTCTTCCCTGATTTTTTTTTCCATCCAAACATTGGTAAATGTTAGTCATTTACTCCTACTTCACAGTGATTTTGAAAAACAATGTTATCAATTTGTGTAATAGTAGTGTTTATTTATAATACTAGTATACTGCCTCTAATCCACAATATGTACAAGAACCAGTTGACTTTTGTTGTGGAAATTAAGAAAATTAAATACTTTCCTCAATCCATAATACAAAAGGCTTTTTCAGAATAATAACTTGATTCAAAATATAAGTTACTTGTATAATAATTAATGTTTGTTTTTTAGTTATAACTAATGCTCATTTCAAATTTTTCTCACTCATTATTATTTCAAACACATTTTTTAATAAGGGTAGAAGCGAAACAAAAATTCAATTTAGGACATATTTAATGAATTAACTATCAATTCTTTTTTTTTCATTAATTACTTAAAATGCACTATATTATAAACCGGAGGGAGTAACGGTCTTTTTTATAAGAACTTGATAAGAGTTGTTTGAATATTTAATGAGTTTTTTTCTCTTTTGCCCTTATTAATTATATGTATTGTATTAATTAAAATATTGACAAACACTTATATTTGTTTTGTTTCTCACTTTTACTTACACCCCGTAACTATGGGCATATTGGGGGGTTTATTTTAAACATATTTATTATTTTTAACTAATTTTTACTGTTTTTTTAAATCGTATAATTCAATTATCAAACTCTTATAACTAGAACCGGAAGGGAGTATATTAAAATATTTATATTTATTTTTTATAGACAAACTAATTAAATATTATTGGAATTTAGATCATCCTGCTCAATAAAATGTAAAAGCATGAACATTTCAACAATTTTATTTTTAAAAAAAAATCGTACAAGTAGCATATTTTCTTGGAAATCATGCAGTTTTACTATTCCTTCAATTTTTCTACACACTTTCACCTGAGGTTAAATATTAGCACTAAGTAACATATTTTTTAAAATAATTGAATTTATGTGCAAAAAAATAATTCACTGTAATATATTATCTCGTTAATCAAATGAAAAATCTATATCATTATATTTTTTTGGACAAATCTATATCATTATATGAAGCAAAGGGAAACCCTGCAAATGATTGATTAGATTAAATAGCAGAAATTTATAGAAATTTGATTTTTTTTTTATAGCAAAATACATTAAAAGGGGAAAAAAGACGAGTAATAATGAGAGTCCCAAAAAAAGGGAACAAGGAAAGGCCCAAAATAAATGCAGGTAGCTTTTGGCTTGGGCAGGGAGACTAGGGAGTGCGACTTGCAAATCGCAAGAAATCCTGGGGGCATTTATATTCCAGTGGGGACAGGTGGCATTTGCCCACCTGAACCAATCTCCAATGGCAAGAATCAATTCCCTCTATCAACGGCTCCCGTCAATCTCCCAACGGATGGTCACGATTGTCTCTTTCGTGGGCCCCGCTCATATCCTTATCCCATAAGACACTGAAATCTTTCCTCGTGCGATGACCGCGGGAGGAGCATCACACTTCTTTTGTCCTACGTCGCTTTCTCGACCTTTTCTGCACCCCCCTCTCCCTGCCTCAATCTCCTCCGCATTCTCGCGCGTCGTTTAGCCCATCCTCGGGCCTAATGCTCCTCTTCCCTGCGCGTGTCTTCACTCTCCCAATAAAGGGCGTGCTCCCTAATTCTGGTCCCTAATAATTGTATCCTCACTTGCGTAAAATCAACACCCTCTGTGCCCCAAGTCCCCAGTATTTTTCCCTCACCCCGTTCCTTTCTAACAGCCAATCACTCCCAGTTTAAATTCTCTTCCAAAAAAATTAATATAAAATAAACTAAACGATCATTGACTTCGCCAGTAGTACTACTTTTCCTTATTGAAAAGTGATTAACTATCAATTCTCACCGTACTAACAAAAATAATAAAAAACATTAAAGTTTATTTAAAATTTAAGTAATTTTCTGCATTACCTTTATTAATTAAGTATTTTAAACTCAAACATCATATTAATTATTATTCTCTCACTATCCTTATTAAATATGGACAGACATGAAATAAAAAATTGAATGTTCATTTGAAACTTACAAGTGACTTATATTAAAAATCAATACTTATTAGTTGATGCTTTATAACAGAAACCAAAGGGAATATGTGCTCCCTTTCCATAATATAAGATGTTAAATAATTAACATAAATAAAAAAATGTTAGGTAATTTACTTCCTTTGTTTTAAATGACCCATTTAATTTTTTTAAGAAATTAAAGAAGCTAAATAAGTTATTTAATCATATCATATGTAGTAGTATATCATTAAATTATATATCAGTTTAAGACTCAGAAAAATTAGTTTTAAAAAAATATAAATATAAATACTTTAAAGTAATTTAATCAACTTATTTGATCTCTCCAAAAAATAGTTAATTGAGTTTTATATTTAAGATCGGAGGTAGTATTTATTTTGTCCAAAATTAATAAAATTTACCTATTTTATCATTATTAAAAATATGATTTTCAAACATGTATTTATTATCTAGGATTATCACCGTTTTTTTTTCAAGAGGTAAAAGTGAAAAATAATTATTAATCACTTTGTCAATCACTTATATTTTAGACTAAAATTTTCTTTTAGAAAACTTTATACTATGGACTATGGAGTATGGACCAAAGGGAGTACTGGTGTTTTAATTCTTATCGTAAGTTGATTTAAAATGACCCGCGCACATAAGTTCTATACGCCAAGTAATTTTTTTAGTTGAAATGAAAGTCAAATAATTAAATATGTTTTAAATTAATAAATTTTTTAATTTTATCCTTATTAAATTTTTTCTTCACATTTACAATTCATTCCGGCCCTTATCTCCCTTTTCTCCTTTCCAACAAAAATTAAATAAGGGTATAGGTGAACTTATATTTAAGACAAAAAATTTCTTAACATTTGACTTATAATAAAGATAATTTGAAAATATATTGTTTATAATTGATAAATTATAATTTTAAAGTAATTAATAAAATATTAATAATATGTTATGTTCATCTAAAATTATAACTATAAAGTATTTTTAAAATTGTATTTATTATTTATTGAATAAGATTTTTTTTTGAACGGCCAATAAGAATATAAACGAGGCATAATAAGTTGTTAATATAAAATATTTGGTTATAAAATGACATGAAAACAGGGGGAGAGGAGGTCATCATTATTGAAGATACTGTACATGCTGAAACCAGATTTCTGTGTTTGGAGAAATAGGCTAGTAAAGGAAGGGACAAGGACGAGTGGGGTTCACGTGGGCAGAGGAGGGGGCTGCGCATTTGAGGGAAGCGTGGAAGAAAAATCTGTCCCTCCCTCACGTGGACCAACATGCCTGCCTCCTCGACACGTGCTCCCTCACCATCCCTATAAATAGACCCCCCCACGGGCCCCACCCTCCCCCTTCCCCAACAAACTCCTCTGTGTCATCTTGTCCCGCGCCTCTCCGACATCTTCCTCCTCACAATCATTGGAACTCCCCTGCCCCCACTCCCCTCCCTCCTCTCACTCTCCCCTTCTCCGCGTGCATTCCACCGCACCCAATCCCGCCCCTCCCTCACATTCTCCCCCTCCCAAGTCCTCCCACGCACCCCGGCTTCATCACTCTCTCTCTTCTTTTAAAATTATAAGGATATACACTTACGGCAAATTACAAATGGTATTAGATCCACTGCCTACTATTTACATCAGAAATTTTATTCTCTGGTTCTATTTATTTATAAGTAATTTTTTTTATAGGATTAATCTCTTTTGTAAGCAACTTTACGTTTTGTCTGAAAATATAAGTTTTTTTTATTTTATCTTTATTAAATATTAATTCTCTCTCATATCTTATACTTATTATTTCTCATGCTTTTTATCTATTATCTTACCCATACCCTTTTATAAATAAGGGCATATATGAAAAACAACAAGACATTTTTGACACACTTATTACTTTTAACTATTAGTTTGTTTCATACAATAAAAAAAAAAGCTACTTATAGATAAAACCAAAGGAGTATATTACTCCATCTTGTCCTAATTATAAGACAAAGTTGACTTTTTTAGAGAAATTAAAGAAACCAATTAAATTACTTTAGAGTATTTTTATTTTTATTTTTTTCTCTAAACTAATTAATTTGACTAATAAACTAATATATAATCTAAGGATGCTAAAAATATAAACACTCTAAAATAATTTAATTGGTTTCCTTAATTTCTCTAAAAAAATTAATTTTATCTTATAATTAGGATCGGAAGGAGTATTAGAATATTGGCATTGATTCACGGGGACTTTTTCATTTCATTCTTATCTTTATATTTGTCCCTATGGCCGATACAAAACCCATAATTGCCGCTTTTCCTCCTTTGCCCTCACTTGTTTCACCTAATTTCCAAGCAAGCCACTCCACCTCCATGGATGTTAAAACCTAATGATTGCATACTTCCCTTTGCAATTTTCCCATCTTCAGAACTCTCTCAAAAAAGAAGGCAAGATATATTGGGGAGACAGTGATATTTATTTAGCATTCTTTTTTCTTCTGAAAAAACAGGGTCATAAGGAGAGTATTATCATTATGGGACAAAAGCAGCTAAATTTCATGGGATGGTTATGAGGTTTTCTACTTGGAAAGAATAAAAATGGGGCGGTCAAAGCTGACTCCGATTGGTGTGAAGATAATAACAAAGGAGGAGAAACCATGATTTGAGTATAATAAGGTTTGAATTGGATTAGGAAGGGGATTAATAATTAATTAGAGGTGGAGAAAATATTAAAAAATAAAAAAAAGAGAAGGTGGGGGGAACAGGAAAAGGGAGAATGCGAGACAAGATGTCGGGTGATGATTAAGAGTGTCCCCACGAGTGCGTGATAGCTGTCCCACGTGTTCCCAGAGGTCATTCCACAGAGCCCAATAATGGATCTCACTTATTCAAATCATCATCCTCACTCATTTGCCTCTGACCCACTACCCGACAAATCCACCCATCTCTTCCCACCCGGGACCCCGTACGAGGCTCCCCCGCCCCCACGTGACCTGCACGTGAAACCAGGCCCCCCCACCCCCACATCCCCCTTTCCCCTAAAACCATTCCTCATTCCTAAATTAAGTGCTCCACAAACTTTCCCTCTTGCTTCTAGTATGACGCCCATATTCACTTGGATCTCAATGATAAAGATCTTTTCATCACTTTTAATATCAAACTATTACAAGGATGTCTTAATTATTCATTATTTCTTATATACTCACACCTCAAAGCTGGTTGTTTGTTAAAAAGTATGAGTATTATTGATTCATAAGATATTTGACAGTTTCAAGAAGTATTAAATATTTTTGGGTTAAAGAGTAAAAATACTCATAAATTTTTTAAAAATGTATCCATTATCATAAACTTTTTTTAGCCCAAAAGTAGCTATGAACTTTTAAAATTGAGGCAAAAGTGACATTTCAGTTAAAATCAACTAACGGCTATTAAATCTAAGGTATTAAAACTCGAACCGAGCATTGAACCGGTCGGAGTGCTGGGTTAAGGGTCAGTGGGTCAAACCGAAGCTAAACCGGGACCAAACCGGTGAGAAATTGAAAATTTTAGACTTATAGTATGAAATTATAAAAAATAAATCAAAAAATAAATTTCAAAAATGTGAACCCAGACCAGACCAGTTGACAGGCCGGTTTCCGAGCTGGACCGACCAGTCTGGTTTGGGTTCAGGAACATTGGTTAACTCAAACGCAAAAGTATTAAAATACCCCTATCTAAAACATGTTACGATGGTGAATGCACTTTTTTTAAAAAAAAAAGTATGAGTATTTTTGCCCCATAACCTTTTTTTTTTATGAGGTATTTTGATATTTTTACACTGAAGTTAACAAATGTTAGTTTGTTTTAATGAAGGTTTCACTTTTATCCCCCTTTTAAAATTTCATAATTACTTTTACTCTAAAAAAATTTTATGGTCATGGATGGACTTTTAAAAAAAAAAATTATGGGCATTTTTACCCTTTAACCCAATATTATTTTTTATATATGCCAACATTTAATAAGAGTTGTGAGAAACTAGTAGAAATCAATATATTATTGAAATTTAATTTAAGTAGTGAGGATAATAGCAAATTACTTAAATTTACGGCAGATTTAATATGTTTGTTAAAAAATAGTACATTTTTATCTTATAACCAACTTAATTCATTCTCTTAACATCTATGAATTAGTTTTATACTAACTCGAGTGTTTATCATGGGAGGGAGAGGGTTCTACTTCGTGTCTTAAATGTTGCATCTAATTTACAGTATAGCCATGCAAATTAGATCTTGGGAGTAATTGGAAGGAATAAATGGTTGATTTAATTAATAGTACTAATATGAAAAAGAGAGGAAGAGGACAATGGAAAGGTGGGCCCCGGGGGTGAGAGGTGGCTCCGTACAGTGGTGGCAGCATGTGAAAGTCACGTGAAGAGCGGACCCTGGGAGTTCATTGGCGGATGCGAATGACCATGTTACCCCTGCCCTGGATTTGGATGGGTCGGTTTTGGTGTTCAATGATTGGAGGTAGGGCGTATTAGGTGCTCCCATTTCAGTTTCTCCAACCCAAGTGGGACCCATACCTCCACCCCCAGATTGATTAGACTTCACACCTGACTTAGTCATGTCCTCATCATCACCAATCTCCTTTTGATTTCTTTTGTCCGCCCCTTCCTCTCTCTGTTTTAGAGGATACTTCTCTCCCACCTTTCCCGGATTTATCCCCCTACCTTTCCATGATTATTAGTGCCTAGATTGGGATAAAAAGGATTTTCTCACATGGTTTGCGATGAATAAAGGAAGAAATATACGAGAACATTTTTATTTTGATCTACGTAAATATATTTTTTAAACACAATTCAGACAAGCCCTGGACTAGTATATATTGGTTAAAATTAGTTAAATCTAATATATAAATATGGAGTATAATATTTTGAATATATCTTGATTTAGTGAGGAGCTGGGTGAGGAAGAAGGAAGGAGAAAACATGATTGAAAATAAGCAAAAGAAAGTGCATGAAAGAGGTAAAATTATTTTGGGATAAAAATAAGAAAATACTAAAAATTCGAATAAAAGAAGCAAATTTGAGACCACCCGTCCAATTCCATCCTAACGATTGTAACTTTTACAATTTTCAACCCCTACTCAAAATATGATCAAGGGGTTGCAGTTTTGGGAGTGAAGAATGCTCTGCTAGGGTTTTCCTTCTCCATGGCGGCGCCCCTAAGTTAATCACAGAGAAGGGCTCTGCTAGGGGACTTCGAGAGAGTTCCCTTCCCTCATTTATGGAGGGTTCTCTCTTAGGAGGGATGTGATCAGCGGGATTGCTTTTCCGTCGTCCGGTGGAGGTGGCTTGCAGACTCTTGTGGCTGGGAGTGTTGGTGCTTGGGTGCTATGGAGTGAGAGGTTGGGCAATTTCGAAGGTCGAAGGGAATGGTTTGGGATTGGAGGTGATCGCTGGAAGAATAGGGTTGGACGGCAATCTGATCTGCAATGGATCGGTGACAGAGGAGGAGGTTTTGATCAAGAAGGTTTGGTGGGGCTTTGATTGCAAGGTTGGGGCAGATCTCCGATGGGTTCCTCCAAGAAAAGATCTTCAATTGAGATGGCTGAGATGTGTTGCTGGCTTTGAGGAAGAGAAGGATGAAGGGCTTAGAGCGAAGTCGCTTGGAGTTGATTCCTTGATCGATTTGATGATGCGTATGGATGAGTAGGGAAGGCTGAGCCTATGGTACTCAATTTTTATCGACTCTTTGTGGTATAATTTTCCTAAATCCTTCTCCAATCTAGTTGATATGGATATGAATGGATATAGTTAGGATATGTTGGTTCAATTCTCTGATAATAGGACTATTTTTACCTATGTATGGCCTTGGTTATACTATGATAGTGAATTTATGAATAGATCTCTCGGTGGAAAAATTAAGGATGATTTGCAATGGGTTCCTCCTTGGTGTGTGCTGTTAAGTGGGAGTGACTTAAGTAAGTTTGATGGATTTCCATTAGTGCAATCTGGTTTAAATGGTTGGATCTGTCTGATAGAGGATTGCTTGGAACTGATGGATTACATGAATCTTAGTAAAGCTATGCAGTTTGCTAACTTCAAGTGGACTCCAAGACTTTATTCAGCTATAGAGTTGTTCTCCATCTCAGCTGATAGAGGGATGTGCTCGAAAGATTGGGTGTTAAAGCCCCCATCTCTCTTTACTTCTTTCCTAGTGTTCTGTGTGGAATTACTAGGAGGTGTTTGGTTTTACTTCTGTTTTGGTTGCATTCTAGTTTTGCTCCTGGGTTCTACTGGGAGGTTTTGTTTCAATTTCTGCATTCTGTAGGTTGTTCTTTTGGTTAACTTGCAGTGTACACTTACGTATCATTTCATCAATATAAATTGTTCCTTTGATGCCAAAAAAAACAATTGTAACTTGTACACTCTGTAATCCTATTATTAATTAATATAATATATATGATGAATGAGAGGTAGAAATAAAAAAAAAATCAATTAAATGTTCAGAAAACTCTTATCAAATTTTAAT
Source organism: Inga leiocalycina (assembly GCA_963242795.1). NCBI lineage: Eukaryota > Viridiplantae > Streptophyta > Magnoliopsida > Fabales > Fabaceae > Inga > Inga leiocalycina. The sequence goes on from OY725330.1 coordinate 6,502,738, forward strand.
AAAAAAGATTAAAGCAATTCAAATTTTGATCTCTTATAAAAAAATTAGGAGATAGTATATAGAATAGGATGTAATTAAAATAAATAGAGTTTTTTTTTTAACTAGGAACAATCAACAAATCATTTTTAGAATTATCCCCCCCGGGGCAATTATGACAAATCTCCTAATTAATCTGGTCGCCATCAGCGTCCACTACATGCAAACATCAATAACTGTCGTTTTTCACTAATTTGGTTTACTTAACCACTATGTTTGTTTCGGCGTTTGCATCAGTTAATCGGACTTAAACAGTGTAAAAATGGATTTGAATAGAAAAAAATTAAAATGGGTGTTTGTTTCAAGGATGGGGTTTAAGGTAGAAAAGGTCAAAAATTTGAAAAAGTAATAAGCCTCAAAATGAAGCTTATTGGAGCTTGTGCGTGTATAAAATGATATTGATAGGAGTATTTTTCATATATTTGGGATTAATGAAGTACTCAAAATCACTTCTAATTACAAAACTTCTGCTATGAAAAATGTTCTAAATAATTTTCTCTTTCTTTAGATAGTAATCTTTTGCTAATTAGAGAATACTTTGGTATAAGAGTTTAGGCAAGTTTTAAGTTTTGTCAATATATGACTGTAGAAATATAGAGAATAATTAATAATTAATTTTAATCAGTTTAAATTTATTATTTAGTTGTTTCATGATTTTATAATCAATTTATTTTATAAACATGTCATAAATTAGTTTCTATATGGTGTTTTTACCCATTAAATTTAGTTTAAATAATTTATTTGGATTATTGGAGGTATTATTGAGGTTTTAATCAATTTATTTTGTTAGATTTTGAACTATGTGAAAATATCTATTAGGATTTAATATTTAAATTAGAGTTTGATATAATTTATAAAATTTAAGCTTAAAATGCACAATTGAAAAGACTTTTGGAGTGTACCAATTTAAATTAGAGTTTGATATAATTTTATTTAAAATTTTACCATTGCCAAATTTTCAAATTTAATTTTTGAGAAAATTATGAAAAAATCCCTTCGTGTGTAGATATCTTCTCAGGTCCTATTTCGTAATTAAGTTGCTCATGAGGGCTTTTTTCACAATTATCCCTTTATTTTTTTATTTTTTTTATAATTTTTACAATTTTTTCTCTTAAATAATATAAAAGTCACTTATGCAAAAGTCAAACCAAATATCATTCACTTTTACGTAAGTTACTTATCCAATCGTCAATCCTAACACTCATCATTTTACGTAATCTAATTTTTTTTCAATTTTAAGATTCCATAAGTCTAAATAAAAATAAGTCACTTATCCAATCGCTAATCCAAACACACCCTATATTTATCTTCCTTTTCAAACCCACTTAACCTATCCACTACTCCATTTGGTCTTAAATATTAGACATAATTGATTTTTTTGAAGATATTAAGAAAGTTAATTAAATTATTTTAAAATACTTATATTTTTCATTTTTTGCCCAAACCGTTTGCCTTACTTATAAACTAATATATAATTCAATGATATAAAATATATGATATAATTAATTTATTTATTTAATTTTTTTAATCTCTTCAAAAAAAACTGTATCTTATATTTAAGGTTTGAGAGAATATATGGCTATACAATCATTATATCACAACAGTATTCCTTTTTTTTTTCCTTTTATTATCTAACAAAATATATAGATGCTTGTGGTGATAAGAATTCAATTAATAGAAACGACGGAAGGTCCGAGATCCCCGGATAATTCTTAGAAACCAAGCATTCAATATTTTCTTTTTCGCCAAAAAATTTTAAAAAAAAATCAATGATATAGAATAAACAGCAGTCCTGTTGTTCATAATGACTTGAAAGAACATGATGCGCATATTGTGGTTCCAGTTCATTGGTACTCGTAACTGTCATGTTCGGAGGAAAAAAACAACGGAGACAAAATAAAGAAACTAACAAGTTGTGAGTAAATATTAAATATAATAAATTAAATGGTTTTGTGAAATGAAGAAATACATAAAAGACCAGCAAGTTGCAAAGAAAAGGTATTGGGTTGTGTGGCCACCCCACGTGGATCCTACCTGGCTCACCATTCTCTATCATGCCGACGGACAGCAAAGCACACGTGTAGAATGTCTATTCCACCACACTTTCTCGGTCAAAGCCCACTTTTCTTTTCTTTTTATCCGGTCAACGGTCAAACTCAGCTTCATTTTACTCCGATCCTAATTATAAGATAAAGTTAACCATTTTAGAGAAATTAAGGAAGCCAATTAAATAACTTTAGAGTGTTTATATTTTTATTATCCTTAAATTATATATTAGTTTATTAATCAAATTAATTAATTTGGAGAAAAAAATAAAAATAAAAATATTCTAAAATAATTTAATTGACTTCCTTAATTTTTCTAAAAAAATTAATTTTGTCTTATAATTAGGACCGAAAGAAGTATCACCTTAATTCCTCTCTACTTCGTCACCGGCTAAGTCGGTCACCATCCTCCTGGCCGTCTGATCCACCACCATTAAACAATTCGGCACTGTGGGATTCCCGGATTTCCCAAACGTGCGTCCCCCTGGGTCGTTGAAGGCCAAGTTGGCTCCGTCATTATTCGGGGTGGGTCCCGCAATATCTGGCCACGTGACGCGCTGATCTGGCCACCATGTGATTAGCGGTTAAACGAATCCTTTACTTGGATCGGTTTATATCGTTAGTCGATGACTATGTTCTTGTTGGTTCGCACGTGCGCTTGCTGGACCGGCTTTTCCCTGGCTTGATATAGTATTACTATAAAGTTATAATATGCCCCTGATTGTTTATTAATTATATATTCAAGTGTCTAGATCTGCTCGATAATATTGGTTGGGAGCATGATTTGACTGTTAAAGCTCTTAATAATATGACCGAGTTTGTGATGATTTATTGGAAAATTAATCAGTGCACATGTTATACGATATATTCTCATGTGTAATCTTTTCAAGGGTTAACGCAGGATTTGACTAAAATGACCAAGACAAATATCATTATTGTAATTTGAAGTGCCTACTTAATAGTGTTTTTTTTGGAAAAAAGATATAGGGAGATCGTTGGCTAACACGGAAGCAATCATTCGGATTCGTGAAATGATGAAAGAGTTAGGAGTAATAATAATAGGAGGGGTATGGGACGGACAATGATTAAGACTAAAATTTTTATAATGTTGAGTTTTGATTTGCATTAGGTGAACTAGAAGCTGGATTAATTAATGGGGGCCCCACCCAAAATAAGTTAAGATTAGGAAATGATGGGAGGAGAGAGGGAGGGGGAGGGGCCATGTTGGATTAAAGAATGAAAGGACCTTAAAGCTGCGTTTGCATGTGTGTCCCCTGCTATCCAAAAACGTGGCCTACTAGCACACTAATATTCAAATATTAAATCATCATTCCATGTCGCTCCCAAATTGGAATTGATCACAATATTTAGTGTTTGTTTGAAATAGCTTATTTTTAGGTAATAAATGCTTATAAATCGTAATTCACGGTATATAAGATAAGTATGTGAGAGAAGTTTTATCTCGACTTGCGTAATAAAGACTTATTATCTAAAATTAAGTGATACCAAACACAGTCTTAATGTGAGAGTATTCTAATTAGTTTTGATTGTTACGAGGGCAAGCTACCTAGCTTAACTATGTGGTCTTTGGAACACCACACGAAGTTTCGAGCCGTATGCCAACTTAATTATTACTCATTCAAAATCTCAGATTTTCTTGCTCTCAACACTCTCTTAATTTATTGCCTCTCACTGATTTGGATCCTATATGGAGCATTAGATTTGATTATTTTCGTTTTTCATCGACTTCGAATAGGTATGACAGAAAACATCCTGGTATATACGAAGGAACATCACCAGAAGAATCTGTTGTCCATAATTTTCTTTTTTAATGTGTAGCTTCCAACCATATGTATGAATGAACAATTATCAGAAAGATTCATTTTCCATTAATCAGAAGGAAAGAAAACAGATCACTTCCTCCGATACTTAATATAATATTTAATTAATAAATTTGAAAATATTATAGAAATTAAATAAATTATTTTAAGATATTTATATATATAAATTTTCTCCATACCAATTTATCTAATACTCGTGTGCATGGGTGTTTTAAATAGATTATATGACATATGCTATAATTAAGTCTAAATTCTTTGATCTCCCTCAAATTAATCAAATGGGATCTTATATTAAGAACTTGAGCCAAGACAACTTGTTAAATTACTTCTTCTTGTTCTTAAAAAAATTTGGTGTCAGAATCGGTTGAGTGGTCGAAGTTATTGAAAGGGCAATGAATTGTTCTAAAATATTACTCCCTCACAAGAATGAGATTATATGGACCCTGATATTTAAGAATATTTATAAGAATTACAAAGTCATATTCAATGGGCAATTCTGATAGGCATGAATATGGTATGAGAACTTGCATATTGCAAAGTCATATTCAATTTTGATTCGAATATGCTCAATGACAGAAGCAACACTCCTGCCGCTAACATTACTTGGAATATATGGTAGCAAACAAACTTGCAAGAGACTGCTTTAGTAGCAGACACAGTTTTATTGATAAGGCCTGACATTCTGCGAGGAACCTAGTGTAGCAACTTAAGGGTTGATTTTGGCATACCTAATTATGAAATCTGCGGTTGATTTTGAGCTTTGCTCTCTCTTAAGTATAAAACACATAGTTGTCGTAGTTTTTTTTTTGGGTTTTCCTAGATCCATCAACTTAAGGGTTCATAGTTGGGCTCTAACTACATGGATCTTGAATAAAAGACTAAACCAATGGGTTGACCCACTCATATGGGCTGGATTGAATCTACTGTGACCCCATTTGGAATTGAGGCCATTCAAACTTGACGCACTTCTGAACGGAAAAATTTGACCTACTTAACACGGAGTTAGCGTTTTTGGTCGTTTTCGGCAAAAATAATTCATTGTTTTTGTGGACGGGGATTGATAACTCATGACTTGGAATTCATCATGAAAAGTATATCATTAATGGCCCGTTTCATATGTTGGAATTGGGCCGGGGGAATATAAAAATGAAATTCAATTTCATGATAAAACTTGTTAGGTACAAAGAGTTTTTCATGGGACTGGCTTCCATCACATAACTATCAAACTCTAAAAATTTCCATTGAATTCTACATTTGCCCTTCCCCTTTCATCTTTAGCTTCGAACTCCTCATCATTGGCACAATCAACCCACACCATGTGGCAATCTTCCCCCATTGGTGTTGATCTTCAGACGAACTCACTGATTAGAGAATAGACAATGGCAACCCAAAGACGCAACCCATGATCCCGACGTTGAAGAGTCCGATGGCTTGAGGTGACGACAATCCTCAATGATATGTGACCTAGACTACCCAACCTCCAAAGTACCTTTGCATATTTATACGACACCTATAGACCTCTGAAGTACACTTGCAGAGCTTCAACTACCCAACCTCCGAAGCACCCCAAAAGCCTGCCATGGTTGTCGTTACCCCGAAACAGAAGAATGAGGGCAGATTTTGCAGATCTGAAGTCGGATCTTATGAACCGACAGAGGGGAGGGGGATGGGGGCGCTGCCCTTCTTCGTTTCATCGCTGCACTTTTGGGTCGATAGATATAGGGGAGAGCAATGGACAGGTTAGGTAGCCCATGCCCGAACCCATAGCCTGCCCATTTAACTTTACATGGGTATGGGCTAGCCGATACCCATACCTCAACCCATGTTAAATGGGCTAACCGGGTTATGGGGAATGCATTTGACATCAAACTTAAGTACTTAACAATAATATAAAGAAAGTCAATGGTAAAGAACAAGTTTTGACATCAACAATTGACAAAGGAAATGAAATTAAGCATAAGTCTTATAACAAATCGCTCATAATTGTACAATGAATAAATTCTATGAAACCACAAAAATATGTGAGGTTGAAACCACAAAAATCATAGCCTCCTCCTTTGGTGATAAATTCTGTGAACAAATATTTTTGGATAAAATAAAATGTATCAAAAGAGAAGCATATGAGAGAGAAACTCCCAAAGAAAATGAAATTAAGATAGAGAATTAGAGTCTTCAACATGTAAATGCCATCCAATCATTTTGCATAAATGCCAGGAAAGCCCTTAAAGAAACTATAAGTTGAACTCTAGAGAGAGATAACAAACATAAACTGATCATATAAGCTAAAGGCAACAGAGCAGCCTTACAAATGTAGGCATGTTGTTCCAGCCAAATGCAACAAAGCACTGCTAAGAGAACACAGAGCCATGTGATCCTTAATCCTTTTTCCATCCTAAACAACAAACCAAAACAAACAGCTCTAATTTTGGCCTCCTCATAAATTGAACCAATATTACTCATGTTAATTCCATCGTGCCCTATATGCATTAAATATAAAGGACATGACAATTACAAAGAAAAACGTTGAAGACGCTGAACTTTCAAAATCTCTGCGGTATTTAAATTCAAGCATCAATAATTAAGAATAACCACAAGTGAAGCATTTTCTCCGTGCCTACACCCAACCACTTTACCTTATCCTGCCGTAGTTTTAGCATCTATTGCATCTCGATCAATTATCAACCATCGTAATACAATTTCTTATAATCATCATCAATAGTAAGAATTAGTACTGGCAATTTCATTTCTATAGTAGTATAATTTATATTGCAAAGACAAACTCCCAAAAACTATTTAATATTAAAAATAGAATCAAAATGACAACCACTTAATTTTAGAAACAGAATCAGAATGAAAACCACAAGCAAAGATAATAGAGATCAACTCACAACCTACGAGAAGGACGGCAACACCCTACAGACAACAAGTGGAGGAGATAAACTCACGACCCACGAATATTCGAACAAGAAGAAGAAGAACTTTGCTCTGCTACTGCCTCAATGGTTCGCAAGTTTATGACTTGCGACTGCTGCCTCGACGACTCGACCTGCTGCTAAGTGGGTCGGTGGTGCAAGGGTTACACAAAGAGAAAAGAGAGTGAGAGGTCAAAGAATGACAAAGATGGCCGATGGCGCCAGGGTTGGTGGTTCGACTGGGGTCTCACATCTCGGCCTCTCGGCTCTCAGTCTCAGGGTGGGGCATGGTCGGGGAAAGAAAAAGGAAATTAGGGATTAGACTCTGAGTCTGAGACTGAGTGACTAATTGGTAAGTGAGTGGTGAGTGGTGAGTGGAGAATAACTGGGGAGTGGGGGGTAGGGTCTGGATTGGACCGAGGGTACTTCAAAAAAAACAACTAAGTGCTAGTTTAGAATAATTTATTTTTGACTTATAAGTATTTATAAATCATGATTTATGGTATACGAGGTAAGTATGTGAGAAGAGTTTTATCTCGACTTATGTAATAAGTACTTATATCTCAAAAAAAAGCTATCCCAAATATAGCTTAAATGGGTAGACACGGGTAACCCAATGGTGTGCCCATAACCCGCCCATTTAATACTTAAATGGGCGGGCTTCAACCCGTCCCATTATGGGTCCCTTTTGGGCGGGCTCAAAGTGGCCTAATTACACTGAGTTGTGGGCAGGCTAACGGGTTGCAAGCTTTTTGTTTAGCCCTAGATGGATGGAGGGGGTGGTCCCCTGGATTTGTTTGATTTTTTCTGCAAGGTGGATGCAATCTTGGTGGTTAACAATTGTTATCTAGATCTGGTTTCATTGCTGCTATTTTGAGAAGATTTTTTTATTTTTTAATTATAAGGGCACTCTGATATTTTCATACAAAAATTAAGTCTCATTTTTATAACATATCAAACATATTTTTAAATCCTATTTTCATATCCATCTTTATATCAATTTTCATATTCATCTCCATTTCTATCAAAACTAATTATGGGTACTAAACAAGCATAAATATCTTGTCCAAGTAAGGCCCAAATATTGTCACTGATAAGGAAGATGGATTTTAATTGTTGCAATTTGAATTTTAACTTCAAAGTACATTTTAATATGTTTACTGTTGTAAAGATTTAGCGGGCATAATAAAACTTTAGGTACTACTCTCTTCGGTTCTATTTATAAATAATTCTCTCTCTCATAAGGTTGGTCCTTTTTATAAGCAATTTTCATTTTTTGTCTGAAAGTATAAGGTTCTTTTTTCTATTTTACCCTTATTAAATGTTCATTCTCTCTCATATCTTATACTCATTATCTCTCATACTTTTTATCTATTCTCTCTCTTATACTCTTGTCATAAATAGGGGTATATATGGAAAAAAACATAACATTTTTTACACATTTATTATTTTTAACTATTAGTTTGTTTAGCTCAATTAAGGAGAAAATTGTTTATAAATAAGATAAGAGGAATAATATTTAAGTTTGCATCGTTGCTTTTGATCATGATTGGTTTTGTGGGCTGGGCTTGTGTATTCCAGGCCACCGGAAAGTAGGGTGACAAAATTTGTATTTTCCCCATCTTGTAATCCGATTGCCCATCCTCAAAAGCTTTGGGTTGATGAAGTTCCATCTCAACGAAAGGATTTTGATGGCTTCCCAAATTATGTTTTTTTTGGAGTGTTATTTTTCTAAATATAAGACTTAATTTATTTTTTTTAAGAGATTAAAGAATATAATTAAATTACTTTAAACCTAAAGTATTTATATTTTTTTCTTCAAACTAATTTGTCTGACTTATAAACTTATATATAATCTAATGATACAAAACATATGATTAAGTAGTTTATTTAGTTCTCTTAATCACTTAAAAAAAAATCAACTGGGTTTTATACTTAGAACTGAGAGAGTATTATATACGGGTGACCATAGTTAGTTATGGTGTGCTGCGTATATATAGGCATGAATTCATCTATTATTCAAGCACTCTTTCCCATCAAGAATTATACCTCCAGATACCAGTCCATGATATTTGACTAATATGGGTAGATTATTTAATAACAAATATAGGTTGTTTTTTTCTAAAAAACCATATTTCACCGTGACTATTATTGTATAGAAGGTCCTTAGTGTGTACGAGGATATTTTAGAAAAAAATTATAAATTCAGGAGATAAAAGGAATTGGGGCTTCATATTTAGAATTAACTTCCATCCATCTTCTTCCCAGGAAAGCTGCCTCTTCTCGGAATGCAACATTTCATTTGAAAATGCCACATCAGCAGAAAGATGCTTCCTGGACTTAACTTGAATTCACACACATGAAATAACAAAGACGTGATCGTTTAGCTATTATCGGAGTGGAGTTAATTTATGGAGGTATAATTCCAACATTCGTGTCTGGGGCACATAGTCTACAAAAGCAGGGTCAATCATTTTTGTCGTTAGTAAAATCGCAAGGTTTATAGCAGGGGGAATGATTCTGTTGGCGGCTGTCGCCTCTCGTCACAATTTTTCCTATCTACTTTATTAAGCTTGCATCTTTATCTACTCATGACAGTATTGTATTTAGTAATTTAGTATAACATCTCCACTTCATTTCTTGCCCATGCCCGTGCCCATTTTAACAAACCTACTAGTTTTTCTCAAATACACGTCTCATTTATAATGGCAAATTTTTTTCAAGAAAAAGGTTCACTTATGGGACCCATTTATTTCCGTTACCACCCCATTTATTCGAATATACAAGCTCGTATAATCATCTTAAATTTCCCTCATCGCCTTCTTTTCTATTTGGGCTTTCTTTTTCTCATGAACTAAAATACACAGCCGGCCTTTGTCCGGAATGCCTCTGCTTTTTACTTAGGTTTAAAACTTACATTATTTTGATGAAATTGTCTACAAATTAAAGGAAAAAATTGAACAAGTCAGAAGAAGAAATATAAAGGACATTGGAAAAAAATATGAAAAAAATATTATTCATAATATGATATTTAGAACAAAGAAAATATATATATCTTTGTTTTATAATATATACATATATTTGATATAGAGAAAATTTGATATGAATGATAAATGCAATAGAATAAGAATCAATATATTAATATAAAATATAGAATTTATAACTGAAAAAACTCATAACATTAATAAGTTATTGGTAAATTTAAAACACTGAAAAAAAAAAATATTTCAACGCATAACATAGCCCTACAATTTATTAAATTCCATTCATGGACCCACCCTAAATTACTTTGATTATATTCGTCAAGGAAAGTAATTTTTATATTTTTCCTCGAGGCAGCATTAGTTGAACCCTGAGAAAGACAATGAGAATGGAGGATATAGTTGACCAACAAAAACATATGCCTCCGACCATTGAAAAAATGTTGGTAGAAAAACTTTACCAATCATCTCATTCTGATTATCATGAAAATAACACTACATATATGGTTTTATTAAAAAAATGGAGGAAGAAGAATACATGGCTCAACATGCCAGTTTGACAAGAATACTAGTTGGAGGGAAAATATGGGCCTGAAGAGGTTCAGACCACAGTTTGTTGCAGGGAACTCTTGTAGCATAGAAAGTGTACAAGACCTGAGGATTGCTCAAAACATACAGCTCTCAAATAGAATCTTATAAAATCCACCAATGGCTTAGGCCTGTGTTTTGTGTTTTCCACTTGATTATATGCACCCTAAAAAACTAAAGTACCTGATTGGCGAAAAAAATAAAAACTTAAAGTACCTGATTCTCTGTCAGTGAGGATCAATAGCACAACTCAATGCATTTTGAGTTGCTGGAAACCATTTGGTTCCTGATGGCAGTAGTATTAACCTTAGCTGCCCTCAAATTACTTGCTATAACTGCATAGCAAATAAAATGCTCAGAACAAACGAGAACTTGCCAGCATGTCAAAGCACAAAACGGCACAAACTGACAAGATCTCTCGCCATATTACTTTCTTTTAAACCGCACTTGCAAAAAAAAAAAAAAAAAAGGCAAGAAGTAGAAGAACAAGATACACATTCTAAAGAGCCCTTTAGTTGCTCTCCAGTTTTGTAAATGATCTTGCTACTCTTCATACGACGCCAAAGATGACTCTTCAATGTCAAATTATCAATGCAGAGTTCAAAAAAGCGGATTCTTGAAATTGAAAACATGGAACATCCACATGTTGAGGGCACACTCACAAAGCATGCAGCCATGGTTAGTAACTTTCAACCTCTTTAAGGTTCTTCTTCCAAAATGGCTCAACCAGAGCTAGGAGGCACGAGGTGCCTCCGATAACAAATCCAGAATTGAATTGAGGGTTCGCGAAACAACTGTATACTTGCTAATCTGCCCCCCAACAACGTAGGGAAGCCTGTCAAACATTGTGAACAATTGAAGAATCAAAATTTATTCAATGAAAGAAAACCCAGAACAGAAAACTTTCGAAATCACACGCTTAAAGTTGTCACTAAATTCACGCTATTAACCACCTATATATTTCTCCTTCGGTTACAGCTGAATAGATAAGTACGACACTTAAACTGAACACCTGCATCTTAAGCCTATTGCTATAAAACATAACGGAAGAAATTAACGACTTTCACTTCCAGGATTCATCTTTGTAATTCATTTGATCTACACGAAATTCAGCGCATTAGTACCTCCATTCAAGATTCTCGATTTACAGAAGCCAGAAGGTTCTCAAGCCATTTTGCAAGCTGCAACTCGCTGCGGCTTATCTCTACCTCTGCAAGACGCAACTTCAAATGATCAGCTTTCTCGTTAAATATATATCCCAAGAGCCAGAGACCTGATCCCCAATACCCGTCTTAAAAACAGATATAGCATAGAGTTATCGGCCAGTTTGCGGATTGCATTATATTTATAGCTTCAATTATGTAACAACTATGATCAATCATTCAATATCGGAGCGGAGAGTCGAAAAAGTACCTTTGCTGGAGTACTTAAGCCCTTGTAAGTATCCGCAGAGAGTCCCACCAACCATAAGCCAGGGAAAACAGTCTGAATTTTAACAAGAAAGGTTATTTAAGACATAGCATGATCAAAATTCACGCAAGTAGATAATCCATATGAACAACAAAAATGAAGAAGAAAAGAACCCATACATCAAGTTGTTTCTGCACGTTCTTTTGTCTTTTCTTAGGTCTTCGAGCCGGCCTCGACCCAGTCATCACGAATATGTCCTCTTCAATCTCGTCCTTTGACAAAGCGATCCAGAATCTCCTCTTCTTATTTGTCTCCGTATTTTGCGTGTCCGTGGAACCCCTCAGGCGACGTGATTTCGGCTGCGGATGGTTATCTTCTTGCTGAACCAAATGAACAGCGGCAACCGCCGGAGCCGTTTCCGCCAAATCTCCGTGCCTCGAAGGCCCTACTCCGATCTCCGCCGCGCCTTTCGAGAATATTGGTTTCCTGGGCCTCAAATTGCATGGCTTCTGCACTGAATCTTCAGCTTCAGCTTCCTCAGCGTCCTCTGTCTCCCTCCTCCTCACTCCAGCTTCATCATCAGTTTCATTGTTACTCACTGTCTCTAAAGGCTCATGCTGCTGTCGTTGCTTCAGAGATTTCTCTCCAGAATAGCCCGAAGAGAACACAAATCGGTTTCTGGCAGTTCTCGATCCGACCTTGTGAGCTCGGGTTTCGGATTCCGACTCCGGCTCAGAGTTTTGGTCGGCGATTGGTTGGGAGGAGTCGCCGGATGTCTGACGGCGGCAACGATGGCTGGTATTGGTCTGATTCTTGCCCCCCCATTTCAAGAAAGGGAGCGAGAAGTTGTGGAGAGGCTGAGACTTCATAGTTGAGGTGGCCATTGAGAACCACCACGAACCTCTTCCTAAGCAGCAAAAAGGAAACTGTATCGAATCACGAAAGCAGAAGACAATGGGGAATTTCAGGAAACCCTAGATATGAAAAGAGAGGGATGTATGGAAGATTGGAAGGCAGGAAGGAGAAGAGAGGGTGGTTTGATGATGAAGTTTTTAAGGAGAACAAGGCGCTGTGTGGTTATAGTATATATTAGGCACAGCGCTCTCACATACACAAAACGAGCCGGGAGTTCGTTCTCCTACGTTTATGTACGCTTTCTGCCCTTGCCTTTTTCTTTTTTCCCATTTGTATCGCTTTCCTCCCCTTATGGGGACCGATTAACGGTGACGGTGACGTTAACGTTAACGTTAACGGCATCGCCTTCGCTCACCCCACAGTGACGTATTAGCGTTATTCATTGATATATAAAACTCCAGAAAGAAGTATATAAAATAATAAATAACATATATTAAACCGAGTTATTAAATGCTAAAACCATACATGAAAGTTATATCTAATTACATGTTATATGATTAACAAGTAATAATTTGTTATAGGTATAATAAACATGTGCTTCGTAATTTAATAACACTCATTTTTCACTCATGAATACTCCCATGCGCTTGTCAAGAAATCAGTTAAAATTAGTTAAGAGTAATAAAGATATATTTTTTTCTAACTATATCTTTATTTGTAAAGATGATAAATAAAAGAGATAATAAATACAGCAACTACAGTCAATGCATGAAGTTAAAAAAATGCAATAAATATTTTGACTTTTTAAAAATAAAGCTTATATTTTAAGACAAATCTATTTATAAATTTAAAATTTATATTTAGTGAGGGACGGACTATCATATTTCATTTTTCACCCCATTTTAATCTCAAATTTGACTGATTCAAGTCACATTTAGCTTACAAATTTGAATGCAGTTGACTGTTTTGGTATGCTCCCTGTCAAAAAAATATATTTTTCTAAGAGGGGAAGGAAAACGCATCACCCATACGCGAGAAATCCCAAATTTTATAACACGTGTGTGGATAAAAATAGCATTATTGAAAAGTTGTGATGACTTGGATGGCAGATAAAAAAATTGTAATCATTTATTTGAATTAATTTATTTTAAGTGATTTTAAGTGTTTAAAAAAATTTTATTTTTTACATTTAAAAAAAACAGAGTTTTGTCTGATCAACTGTAACAAAAAATTAAAGTTGACCCAATCTCAACTTCTGATCAATGCACTCGAGCCAAGTTATATTCTCATTTAAACGTGGTTCATGAGTCTGGATTAGATTGGCTAGTCTAGCCTGGAAATTGGTGAGCCGGCCAGTAAATCGGTCAAACATTCGGTCTAGTTCATTATATTTTTTTAAAAAAATTCTTTAGTATTGTATTTTAATAACTCTGAAAATTTCAATTTATCACCGGTTTGGCCCTAGTCAGCTACGGTTTAGTCTGACTCACTGGCCCTTAACCCAGTACTTTGGCCTATTCAGTGCTCAATCCGGATTTATGAACCTTGCATTTAAATTTCTTAATAGCATAGTTCTGGATTTTAAGGATTTTTCAAGCAAGTGGGAGTATTTTTTTATTAACGGTAAACAAACCATCAGATAGTGAACAATAAGGATTTGGATATGCTTGTTATTGGATTTTCTTTATGAAACTCTTTGTATTAATTGGCCATCAACTCGTTCGCCGCATGTGGCAGTTAATCTCTTCTCTGTGTAGGGCTTCTTCTCTCCTTCCGGTGGAGTGTCTTGGATGGTTGATTCTGTTGTGGCCGGTGGCTGTGCTGATTGGGATAGCATCCAATGGCGGCAACGTAGGTGAGCGAGGTTGTAGGGTGGCCAGCATCATTCTCTTAAGATGCCCTCCAATCACAACCTCCGATAGGTGCCCCCATAGCCTTTGATAGCGAGATATGGGGTGGAGGAGCAGCGTCTGAGACATTCGAGCTCAACGGTGCCAATAAGAATCCCAAGTGTCTGTAAGGCGAGCACGAATCAAGTAAGAAGGGGTTTTTGAGGCTTCTTAGCTGTTCTGAGGAAGTCAAAGGCAATGGTGCAAAAGCACTCCCGGTGTAACCCCCTTCACACTTAGGCCGAGATTAAGTTCATAAACACGTAATTAATGTAGAATTAGAGACTATAAATGATTTAGGATTTAATACAACAAGTTTTGCCCAAAACATGCTTCTATAAAACCTTTTCTAAAACCTGCTAACAATGGTCTCCTATTCACATTTCAATACACAAATGGCCTGAACAATTTAATTCCATTTATAAATATTAGAGTACTCAGTAAATTCCTGACACACTCGGGGTTCAATTACTAATTCAGGGTCTATACAAGGCACAAAGCCCAAATAGTTTCCCATACAAGGGGATTACATAATTACTATCCAATATATATATGTAATTCCCAACAAAATATATCCAAATGATTTATAAAAATGATAACCAATTTTTTTCCAAAATAGACTCCTAGCAATAGTTATACCCGCTCTTCGTCACCCGCTTTCCCTTCGATCCTTTTGCCCTGTCTAAAATGTTTAATTTTGGGAGAGTGGGATTCTAAGAAATCCCCGTAGTGTCAAATCACACATAATATGCATAACAATAAGGCATGAAATCAAATCATTATCCACACAAAGCAACTACAATGGCAATGGTTAGTATGACACATGTCATCCCTTACGATTGCTCACGCTGCATTGCACAACACAATCCACACAATATATTTCACCACAGCTGGGATTCATATAAAGCATTTCATCACACAAGCCATACAGGTAAGATTCAAAACTCAGCCCACGGCTGGATTAACAAACGTCGCCCTACGGGTCGTATTCACAAAGTTCCATGTCGATTACAACGGTAATTCAACGGCCAACCTAGAGATGACAACGTCAATCCCTACACGGCTCATGGTGACCTGCTCACGCTGTAATGGACCATGGTACATGTAGTTCACAGTTCAATGATAAGTTATGCATACCAAAACATCATACACAACATGAGAGAAAAGTCCCTACCTGGTTCGTTCCGCGCGTGCTTTGTCGCAGGTCTCTCCCGATGAGGGCAAATATCGTATCCTATAATTGTAATTAGGGACGAAGAGTTATTCTCTATTCCAATACTCAATTGACTTCACAATACTTAGATTTGGTTATCATTTATGTCCTTTAAGTAGTTACAATTGGCTCTAATAAAAGCCCTAAAAGATTGGGAAACATCGGGTTGGAAACCACTTTTCAAAATCACAAGGTGCTGAAAACAGGGGCTGGCTGCAGCAAAAAAACCTCTGGCTGCGGCCAGAAACAGCACAGAAAGTTTTTGGCTGCAGCCCAAAATTTTCTGGCTGTGGCCAGACAGTGGTCCGAAGGTTCTTGGCTGCGGCCAGGAAAATTCTGTTTCGCAGCTGAACTTCCAAAAATCATAACTAATTCTAGAAAAATCAAAATGAGGTGATCCCAAAGCCTAATGAAAGATATTTAAGTCATATTTACTAGAAAAATATGGGACATTACTGAAAATCACCACAAAAATACAGATTTTAAGAAAAGTTCACCTTGCTTCAGAATTGATCCCAGATTTAACATCAGATTTTGAACAGTCATAACTCCTAGCCCAAAAATCGAAATGACATGAAATATATATCCATTTTGAAGCTTAGAAAGTGAACTTTAAGATTGGAAAGTTTCATAATTTTCCAACACCATTTGCTATTTTAAAACGTCCATCCAAGATCTCTGCCAGAACAGAGTTTCTTACTAACCAAAACTTGCCACTTTTAAAACTAAGTTCCCAATGGTTCAAAATTCATATTCAACACTTCTCCCACACAATTTTCCACAAGGAACACAATGACAATCTCAAAATGACCAAAATCCTACTCCTTTATCATACTTTGGTTTTGGGTAACACAAACATCAAAATTCCAATCTCATCTAAACATCAAATTTCAATCACCAATCAATCTATCTATCCTAAAATCTTCCCAAAATACCATTCTCATGCCAAAACATACTAAATGAATAGTGGCACTCATTTTTGGATTCAAGGCCAAATTTCCAGAAATTACAAACTAATCCATTTGACACAAAACATAGATAGATAAATAGGTTTCACTCACCTTATCAACTTTCTCAAAGGGAGTTCTTGATTCACCACTTCCCAAAATTTCGTGTGACCACAAATCAACACCAATGGGCACACTATAAACACCAAAATGAAGCTCTCACTCCAAGGAACAACATTCATGAAGTGAGTTTGAGCAATGGAGGGCATTTGCTTACTTTTTTTTCAAGTTTTTCCCTTCCCTTTTTCTGCAACAATGGTGTCCAAAGAAGGGAGAAGAGAGAGAACGAGAGAGAGAGAGAGAGAGAGAGAGGGGAGTGAAGAGTGATGAAGGAAATGATGATTTCCTACTCCCTCCAATGTCCAGCCGAAAGTAAGAGAAGAAGAGAGAGAAAATATCATTTTCCAATGCCATTTGACTTTCACAGACTCCCTTGCTTCATCTCACATTGACACATGTCAATTTTTGATTTGCTCACATAAAGTAATTTCCCAATTAATCACCTTAATCCCTCCATTAACCATTGTAATTACATTTATCATTTCTCTCATAGTTAGTAATTAGTTTCTCCATTAATTACCAACTCATGGCTAATAATTCCATTCTTCCAATTTTTCAATAATTATGACATATTACTTAATATTGCCATAAAACACATAATAATTCAAATTAAATTCATAATTATCCACAATAATCAAGATTTTCCCTTAATCAAAAATTGGGATATTACACCCGGATAGATGATGCAGAGCTGACGATAGAGGAGAAGAGGTATTTGGATAAAAAGCATCTAAAGCCATCGTTGCGCAATATGGGTTCTGAGGTTTATGGAATTTTTTATCTCTTTAGCCTCTCTAATTATGTTGATTCAGGATTGAAACCAGCAGATGTTAATCTAGCTTTGATTGGAGATGATTTAAATCTTGAGTCATGCTATCTGTGAACATAAGTTGCTGATAGTTTCGCGGCTTGGCTAATATGGGAATTATGGGAGGATCTATGATTTTATCTGGTTGGATTTGAGCATAGTCAGATTGCTTTTAGAAAAAGTGCCTATGTTCCGATTGGCGGGAGAAATATTAGTCTATTTGTTCGGGATTCCATTGGTTGGCTCTTAGATCGACATCCAAGGAATCTACATCTTGATTTGGATAGACAAGTATTTGTTTATAATGCAAATCAATAGTTAGTTTTATCAGGCCAAAGTTGTGATTCTCTCCTTGAGAACTGTTTCATCTTAGGAAAATTTATCAGGAACCCTTCTTGTGAGTGGATTTCCAGAAAAGCAGATTTAGTAGTCATGAGTGCTGTTAAAAGCTTTAATGAAGGGGTCTTACCCTTCAGTTTGGGTGTTGTGACCCTCGCTTCAGGTGCAGATATTGCTATTGAAGTATGTTTAGAAGATGCTCTTCTGGTTTTATTGCTTGAACTTATATTGTTACTATTCTGTTTCAGTTGGTTGCTTTATTTGTATTTGTGCCTGTTCTAGCTTATGTTTTAGTTCTTGTTGTTCTAATTTGTTGTTTTCTGTTTGCTCGTTTTAGTTTATATTTCTTAACATAGACTTTTGTACTTATGGTTTCGTGATTAATGCATTTCTTGTTGGCAAAAAAAAAAGGATATGCTTGTTATTAGGGGTGGGCGTGGGCAGGGCTGGGCAGGGCGAGACCCCTGCCCGATGCCCTGCCTAAGGGATGAACGGGCTGCATTTTGCAGCCCGATGCCCGGCCCTGCCCGCTAAAAGCCCTAACTATTTTGGGCTTGGGCTGGGCAGGGTGGGCTTCCCTGCCCAAGTGATAACGCCTTATCTTGTCCACTTATGAAAAAAATAATTCCTTATGAATTTTATAAACATTCATGTAATTTCTAATACCATATATGTCTTAACTTCGCCCTAAGTAATATAAACTTCAAATACATTCGATGATTTCACATCTTGAGATATTTTAAAATAAGTCTACAACTTAGAGTCTTGAAATTTAAAAAATACCATATGTCTTAGCAAATATCCGTACTTTAAAAATTAAACAACATCCATAATCCATTATAAATAAGAAAAAAAATGATTTAATTAAAGCCGTGAAGTCAAAGGAGTTTGCATTAATTCAATATCCTAAAAGTTGATCAAATGATGAAGCATCTGGAAAGAAAATAAAAAGCAAGTATAATTTAATATAGCACAAAGTAAAGAAGAAAGGAATAAATCTACTTGTAAATAGTGTTTAGTGGTTAGGGCAAAAAAGAGAGGATCAGAAAAGTATTATACAATAGACAATATATATTTTAAATAAAAAAAATATATAAAATAATATTTAATTTATATGAAATTTTATATTTTAAATAAATGAAAATAATTTTCAGGGCAGGGCAGCACCCCTTACCCGATGCCCGGCCCTGCCTGGTTATTAGCCCGCCCAAAATTTTTTCGGGCCACTTTTTTAGGGCTGGGCTGGGCAATTTTTTGCAGGGTCAGGGTGGACGCACCGGGCTATTGGGCACCATGCTCACCCCTACTTGTTATTGCGCCAATTGTTCGGACAAGGGGCAAAAAACAAATGTTTGGACGAGGGTCAAGAAAGGCAGGTAATATAAAAAACTCAGCATTCAGCTAATATGGAGATAACCAATCCCAGTAATTTTTTTTTGGAAAATTAGAAAGAAGAAACAAAGAAAAGAAATATTTATTAATAAAAACCTTAAAAATTGTAATTATTATAAAGGATAAAAAATTAAAATATAAATCTTCAATTACAAAATTAATCCCTACCAAATTTCCTACATTTTCTCTAATCCCATCTCAACTATTTGATGGTTAGTTATCAATTGATGTTCCTTCTTCAAATTTGTCCTTAAATTGATTTGACTTTAATTTAGATGTTGAGATTCATGTGACTGTGATATTGAGAGTTTATTTAGAAATTTACTGTTAAATAATTTTAAATTTTAGTAAAATTTTTTATTTTTATAACATAGTTTTTAGGCTCTTCCTGTTTGTTTAAGCTTTTTTCATGAAAAATAACGTATTTTAAATTTTTTTAAATAAACGTATTGTGAGATTTTTTCTGATTTTTAAGTTTTTAAAAATAATCAAAATCTAAAAAGTGGTAGATTTCTAATTATTTATGGATTTTAGGTGATATTTTAATACAGGTAACTTTTAAGATATTTTGATGTGTATGAGATAAAATATTATAAAAATACTAAGTTACATATAGAGTTTTTGTTTTTCAAAATATGCCTGCAGATGTCTTCAAATTTGATAACTAACTGTTAAATAGCGGGGAAGGTTAGTTTCGTAATTAAAAATTTATATTTTAATTTTTGGTCCTTAAAAAAATTACAATTTTTTAGATCCTTATCAATAAATATTTTGTTTCCTTAGCCCTTCTCTCTCTCTCTCTCTCTCTCTCTCTCTCTCTCTCTCTCTCTCTGTGGCCAGACAGTATCAAAACTCTGGTGGTTTCCCTTAAATGATCCATAATCTTTTTTTTTGCCCAGATAAATGATCCATAATCTTGAATTACTATTATAAAATTTAATTAAACATCAACTCCCATGGAAGCGGGTGTCAAATGACAAGTATTACTTTGGCTACAATTACTGAGTGTTTGGATTAATTTACTGGGTTAAGGTACAATTTTACCAATAAAATTTTTCCTGAGGAGTGTTAAGCATAAATAAGTTTTGAAATGGGCACAAAAATCAATAAATTATTTAAAATGGTACAAATTTACTAAGGTTGTTAAATTTCATCAAACACTAGTTAATTCACTAAGGCTAGTTTGAAGTAAAACCTAACAATCTTTTGATAAAATTTAATGGTTTTGATAAATCTACATAATTTTAAATTGTTTATTAGTTTTTCGGCTCCTTCCAAAACTTATTTGTGCTATACACTCATAGGGAAAAATTTTGTTAGTAAAATTGCACCTTAACCCTAATTTATTTAAATAAATTTTATGCCTCACAAGATACGCACATGAAATGAGTTTTGTATTGTAAACAGAAAAAATAATTTTTAAAGGTCCAATTTGCCAATCAAACTAATGAATCTAGTTAACTAGGTCAAATTAATCACCACACAGTATTAAAATTCAGTTCAAGTTGGCTTTAGCAGTAGTCCATCAAATTTATGATTCAGTAACTACATTTTGTATTTCACAAAAAAGCTATAATTTATTGAATTATGCGCAGTTTATACATGAATGTTTCATACACCTATAGACTACTAATTTTTATTTAGATTTTATTTTAATTATTGTCAACTTGATCTTGGGTTGACCCGTGATTCAAGTATTAATTCTTGAACAATTGTTTCAATCTTTGTAGTCACCGGTATGATTTTTAGTACCTTGATTCGCATTCTTTTCATCAACTATGAGCCCATTTGGTTCAACCCCATTGCATGCCTGTAATGGTAATCATGATTGCATTGCCAAGAGAAAAGTGTTTGGTAGCTTTTTAGCATGGTAATAGGGTTTACCATGGTAATGGAGATTACCAAAAAATTGGTAATCCTCATTCATACCTTCCCCCTATGAATCCTCATCACCATCCCATTGCATAGTCTAAAAAGTCCAATTTACCCTTTAATTTCCTTTGTCTTTGTTTCACTTATCTCATTTCACTTGCCGCATCACGTCACAACTGCCACCGCCATAATCTCTTCCTCTTCCACCGCCGTCACCTCCACTCTCTGCCACCGCCACTATATCCTCCACCGCCGTCACCTCCACCCGCCACCACCCACCGCCAGCCCACCACCCACCACCACCTCTTCCACCCCCCGCCGCCCATCGCCGCCACCACCACCTCCTTCTCCATCGCGGCCGCCACTACCACCTCCCCTTCCACCGCCACCCTCACCCCCGCCGCCCCCACCGCCCACCGCCCACCGCCTACCCCCACCTCCTCCACCCCTACCGCCTATTGCTGCCACCACCACCACCTCCTCCTCCTCCTCCACTGCCACCCTCACCCCCGCCGCCCCCACCGACCCACCACCTCCTCCACCCCCATCGCCCACTGCCACTACCACCACCTCCTCTACCCCCCGTTGCCGTCGCCACCACCTCCACTGCCGCCACCCCCGGCCCCCATCGCCCACCGCCACCGCCACCACCTCCTCCTCCACCCCCGCTACCCACCGCCACCCCTATCATTGCCACCGCCACTACCTCCTCCTCCTCTATCCCCGCCATCGCTGTCTTGTAACTATTTTTTCTACAAAGATTATATTAAGGGGTAAAATAGACTTTGTGTAATATATTAATTTTAAATAATTTTTAAAATATTAACTCATTGCACATTGCTTAAAAATCAAACCAAACACTACCCTTGTAATTAATATCGCATTGCATTACCATTGCATCGTATTGCACCGCACCGCAGAGTGTAATGGGATCAAACCAAACGAGCCCTATAGCTTTGTTTTGCCTTTGGTGATGTTAAAGGAAATGATAAAAACGATTCTATTATCAACAAATGTTGGTCCTGGTGAGAGACACTTGGCGTATATTGAGTTTGAACTGATGTAAATACAAAATCATATTTATACTTCAGTTGTTTTTATATAGGAGCAAAAATGACAAGACGTCCCTCTCATAAAAGTCTTTTTTATCCCATTTATTTTTCATTCCACCCATCTTATATGCATCGGACCAGGTCTAAATCAATTAAAAACACATAAAATCACACCAGAACCAGAGGAAAAGACCATGATGGGAAAAGATGTTTTTATAGCAATTAATATATGCAACTTACGTCAAAGTTTTTTAAATAAAACTGATTTCAATAATGGTGGAATTGATCAAAGCGAGTCCCGTTAAAATGGTTAAATACGGAACCTAAATTAACTCTGATATTGAACAGAGATGGAGAATATCTTTTGTCGGAGCTGATCTCCCCCTCTCTTTTGTTGAACATCTAATTTAATATATGGTTTATTTTTAATTATTTTTTTGATAAACAAATCATTGTATACGGTAAGATTTGAAAAATTAAAAAGACTCATGAAGTTTAAACAGTATCTCACTTAAAAACATTATCTGAGAACAATATATTTACTCGTACACGGAATCCAACCCACATATAATTATATCAAAACCTTTAAATAAGATTAGAAAGATAAAATCCAAATCCTCTCTCAAATATATTAGCCCGTTGATTGAGGGACAAGAAATTAAAGATACCGTAATTTATTTTCATAATATTCGGTCTATTCTCATTGGGGTCGAAATTTCGTGGTCTATGAAACCCTTCCACACGGCGAAAAGCGAACACTCTTCTTTTTTTTTGATACAAAAGCGAACACTCTTCGCACTCAAGTAATTGTGATAAGAATTTTGACTTCAAATCAAAAAAAAAAAAAAAAAATAGTGTCATAGTATCCGGTTTTCATGAAAAAAAAAAGAAAAAGAAAAGAAAAGAAAAGAATAACGCCTAATAAGGGCAGGGTTTGAATTGCCTACCAAGGGCAAATCAGGTGTAAACTGAATAACAGTATTCATTATAATATCCACCGTATTTATGATTGAAGTCGGGGTTACATAAGTTTAAAATTGATAGGGTTGGATTAATATACCCCTCATGTTCTAAATATAAGATAGAGTTGATTTTTTTAAAAGATATAAGGAAGCTAGATAAGTTACTGCATCATATTATATATTGTGTATCTTTATATTATATATTAATTTATTAATCAAATTAATTAGTTTGTAAACAAAATAAAAATAAAAATATTCTAAAGTAATTTAATTAACTTATTTAATCTCTGTAAAAAATCAAGTTTATCTTATATTTAAGACCCAAGGGAGTAATACTTATTCCAATCATGGTACGCAAAACCGGACCGGACAGTTCAGACCGGAAAACGGTGAACCGATTTCCGGATCAGTTCGGTTGAGGGTTAGAGAACTGGTTCAACTGACCCGGTTGACCCAGTTAAACCAGTGTGACCCGGGTTGCCCCCCTTTTTTTTTTTACTTTTTTATGATCTAAACTATGTCATTTTGGGTTTTTTTAAAAGAAAATTATTTTCCTAATTTTTTTTTATTTGTAAGGAGCCTTAAAAATATCGTGGAATAATTTTGGCATTAGTTAGAGAAAAATCCTTATATATTTAATGATATTTTTGTGGGCATTTAGTTCAGGAGGTTATATTGAACAATTGGTTAGAAAAAATCTTTTATATAATTATTTGAATGGTATGTATAAATATTTAAATTAAATACATATTTTTTTAATTGACCCCGGTCTAATCCTGGATTAACCCCCGTCTAAACCACTGATCCTCAACCCAATACTTTAACCGGTTTACCATCCAATCCGATTTTCATTACCTTGATTATTCCGATTGGAACGTTTCATTGGAACACTCAAATCCTGCTAGTCATCAGATCCCAAAACACCAATGCATTGACCTTTTCGCTTCTTTTTTGTTATCCATGACCATCATTCCATGTCCATGGCAAGGACAAAACTCAAGTTGCATTCAAATTTTCTTCTACTCGCCTGCGTTTCAAGTCTTCGTTTGTGCCCTCTTTTGGACCTATAAAATAAACACGGCTAACACTTGTGAATTAACTGCATCTAAGATTCTCGCAGAGTTTAAAAAATGAGGGGACATTGCAAAAAAAAAAAAAACTCATTACAAAATCTAATGCATAAAACTACTGAAATTTGTTTAACGACATACGCACAACCTATCTCTGGTGGGTGCGTCTCTTATTTTTTTTTGAGTGGAAACGAGTAATGTATTATTCTGCAAAATCTATGAATGTACAGGTGTGTCAGGTGTATTACAAGAGAGACTTAAAACAAGAAAAACTCTTAATGGTATGACTAACTATGGCATGTATTTGAACAACTACTGTGTCTACAGAGAAGGTGTCTGAGGTAAAAATCCTTTTATTTCTAACGTGCCAGAGTTTCCAGCATGTGATACATATACCAATCTTCCAGGACGCTTCAATTTGCTGGGATCGGAGGATCTGTTCTAGCCAATTTGCAATGGAGGTTCTGTAGAAATCCAGTAACATGTCTGCTGGTAAGATCTTTTTCCACACCGAAGCTGCCATATGACAGGTTTTAAATACATGATTCAGGTCTTCCACGTGACCCTGGCATAGTGTACAGGTGTCTTCGAGAGCCATACCTCTTCGGCGTCTCTCACTGTTTGTAAGGAGTTTCCCTTTAAGTAGTAACCAACAGAATGTGCGAACTCGTTGAGAGGCAGGGAGTTTCCAAATGCTACTCCATCTAGGATCAGGCTTATCCCAATTTAGAGATTCCGTGAGCCAGTATGCCGATTTTGTGGTGAACTTGCCCGAGCTGGTTAGATCCCAGCAGCACACTGGGTCAGTAGTCACTTGGACTGATCTGACAGAAGAAATTGCTTCATTGACATCTGGCGGTAAGTTGGTTTGAAACAAATGCCATTTCCATGACCCATCTGAGTTTCTATAGTTTGATATAGTCTTCATTAAATCCTGCATTGGTACCGGTGCGTAAGCCAAATTTTTTAGTGGGCCATGATTCCCAACCCAGTAGTCAGACCAAAAGTGTATTCGCTCACCATCTCCTGGATTCCATTTTACGTGACAGGCCGCTTCTTCCCATTGCTTAATAAGATTTTTCCACAAATGAGAGGAATGAGATCTGAGGGTAGGCGTCTTAACATCTTGCAGATCATATTTTCCTTTTAAAACTTTAACCCAGAGGTTCTCCGGTTGACAGAATATCTTGTATATGAGTTTCATAAGGAAGGCCTTATTCTGCGATCCAAGTTTCAACAGACCAACCCCACCATGTTTCAGCGGTTGACATAGTTCACTCCATTTTACAAGACTAACACCTCTTTGCTCGTTTGTGTGGCCCCATATGAAATTACGGATGACCCTTTCTATTTCCTTGCAACAGGAAGGTGGCAGTGATGTACTCTGCATTGTGTAAAAAGGAATGGAGGCTAATACTGATTTTGCTAAAGTGATGCGGCCTGCCAGAGACAACGAGCGGATTTTCCATCCCGCAAGTTTTGTTTGAAGCCGCTCCAAGATGTAAGAGTAGGTGGATGTGGAAATTCTGCCTTGTAACATAGGCACTCCTAAATACTTGCCCAAGGTGATAGCTTGTTGATAACCCAGGTTGCGACATATCTTCCTTCTTAGGTCAATCGCTACATTTTTGGAGAAATATACTTTAGTTTTCAAATGACTGATTTTGTGCCCTGAAGAGTTACAGAATTCTTGAATAGTTGCTTTCAGTAGTTCTACTTGCTGCTCTGTAGTTTGGCCAAATATAATGAGGTCATCTGCGAAGAACAAGTGAGACAAGGGTATCCCTCTTCGGCCCAACTTAATAGGCTGCCAAGCACCTGTTCTAACTTTGTCATTAATTGACTGGGAGAGACGTTCCATACAAAGTACAAATATATAAGGCGATAGGGGATCACCTTGACGGATACCTTTCTTTGGATTGAATGGAGCTGTAGGTTTCCCATTCCAAAGCACTTGCATAGTAGGTGTAGTGATACAATTCATAATAATACTGATTAGTCTCTCTGGTATACCTGCATCATGTAAGGTTTCTTCTATGAATTCCCAGCGCAGCTTATCAAATGCTTTCTCTAGATCAACCTTTATAGCCATCCATCCTTTCTTTCCTTTTTTATTCCTCATAGAATGTACCACTTCTTGGGCAATGATGACATTATCAGTGATGTTCCGTCCTTCGATAAAACTAGTCTGTTGTGGGCTGACTAGTGTTGGGAGAACAGGCTTTATTCTATTGGCGATTACCTTGGTTACAATTTTGTATACCACAGAGCATAGGCTTATGGGGCGGAACTCTTTGATGAGAGTGGGTTTACTAACTTTTGGAACAAGTGCTATAAGCGTGCGGTTAAAGGAAGGATCAAGAGTAGCACCTGTCCAAAGCTTCTGGATAAAAGAGTAGACGCTGGGACCGACAACGTTCCATTGGCTTTGGAAAAACAAAGCAGGCATACCGTCAATTCCTGGAGATTTGAGGGGTTTCATGTCAAATAAAGCCTGTTTAACCTCCTCCATAGTGAGCGTTCTATCCAGCTGGGAATACTGGGGGGTTGACAAAGGAGGGAAGGCACCCTTAGTGCTGAAGGGACTCAAGGCTGGGACATCAGAAGCATATAGATTTAGGAAGAAATCACGTGCTGATTGCTGCAGGTCCTCTTGTTTTGTGATCCACTCACCACTATCTGACTTCAGGCATTTAATACAGTTCCGAGTACGACGCATAATCGCCTTAGTATGATAAAAAGCAGTATTACGGTCGCCCAGACAAAGCCAATCTGAGGTTGATTTTTGCAACCAAAGTAATTCCTCTTGGAAGCATACTTCCTCATACTCCTCACGTAGAGATTGTTCGAGACTGATAAGGTATTGAGACACACATGAGTTTTCTAGCTTCTCTTGAATGCCGCGGAGACGGGCTAAAACGCGTTTCTTCCTTCTTCCTATGCTTCCAAACACCTCTAAATTCCACTGTGTGGCCGCATCCGTGAAGCATGATAAGCAGTTCACCAAATCGCCATTAACAGGCCAAGAGCGCTGGATCAAGTTGGGAAAATCAGAGTGGGTGAGCCAAGATGCCAGAAATTTGAAGTGATACTTATCGGGCCTGGCACATCTGTTATGGTCCAAATTGACCATAATTGGCCTATGATCTGATAGGGCTTTAGGTAAGTGATCAACCCAAGAGTTTTGGAAGGTATGAATCCATGAGGGGTTGCATAGAGCTCTATCAAGACGAACTAGTAAGGTCCCTTTTTTCCATGTGAATTTTGGGCCATTGGATCCCATGTCCAGAAGCCCATGCCGATGAGTGAATGCCTTGAAATGTTTACAGCCGTCGTTAGTTCTAGCAGAGCCTCCTCTTCGGTCCTCACTACTTAGTGTAGCATTAAAATCACCCGCAATTAACCAGGGTGTTTGTGTTGCCAGAAAGGAGAGATCCTCCCATAGATGCTTGCGTAACTGTGATTGAGGACTGCCATATACTGCACTAAAAAGGAACTTGACATCTTCTTCTAAGAGGTGTACCTCCATATGAATAAATTGATGATGGTTTGCCAGCACTTGGATCCCTACTTTATTAGACCAAAGGACCCATATTCCTCCAGAAAATCCAGAGGCTTCAACTCTATGGGAGTTATGAAAGCCAAGCTTCTTGATTACTTTATCCGCTTTGGCTCCCGAAATTCTTGGTTCCACTATGACAAAAATCAAGGGTCTGTAATTAGCAACAATATTCTTAAAAACTGAAGGGAACTTCTTTTTAAAAGCCCCTCTAACATTCCAAGTGATAATCGACATAAATAATTAATTGAAGGAGGTGGAGATTAAGTCTACTCCCTCTGTCAACATTGACTCATCTGGATTATCAAATCCCTTCTGCAACTCGCGTGCCATTGTCTTGATTGCTCTTGCTGATGGTCCAGTGGTTTCTCTAGATTTGGGCCCAACCTTAGAGATGGAAAGACTAGGCCCAATCCGAACCCCCATACCACGTACATGTGGGTCTGGCGGTTTGCGACCAATTAGCGTTTGGTCCACCCGTGTTTGGGTTGCTGCGGCTGATCGGGGGCCCATAACATGATGTCCCTGGCTAAGTTGTTGGACTCGGCTATCCTCAATATAGATGGCTGCATTGTAATTCTCATCTAAGGTGGTAGGCAATTTCTTCGCAATGTAGTGGGGAGAGTTGAAGACACAGTCTTGATTCTGTACTGGAACAGCAGGTGATTGGTGCGTAATGGTGTTGTCGACTCCTTTTGGCCCTTTTTGCTCTCTGGTTTTCCGCCTGGGGACCTCAGGTCCATCATTTTGGGGATATCTGACATAATCTTGAGCGACGTGCCTTGGTTCATCCACTAAATTAGCATCGTACAGAAGGTCGTACCGAGAGGACGTGGAAATTGTTTTTTGTCCATACCCTTCGGCTTTCCTGTCTCCCCTGGTGAATGTGCGTCGACGTCTTTGGACCTGCATCCATTCTCCGTACTGTGCCTTCTCACGCGATTCACTCGGTGGTGGTTGTGCACGCTCGGCTGAGACCTGTGGCTGCTCCAGCGGTTGCTCTGTATTGGCGGCCATTTTTTCCGGGCAAGCATCAGCTAAGTGCCCATATCTACCACAGGAAAAGCATATGGTTGGGAGACCTTCATACTCCACATAAATTGTTTCCCCATCAACTTGGATCTTAGAAATAAGTGGCTTCGTTAGATCAATAATCACTGCGAGACGAGCAAACTTTCCTCTTTCTCCAGAGTCCGTATTGTAGTCGACTTTGATAACCTCACCGAACACACTGCCTATTGAGCGTATGATATTCTTATGGTAGTAACGAGCAGGTAACCCAGGAAGCCTTACCCAGCCTGTGACTTGGTTGATTGCGTGCTCTTGGGGCTTGAAGGAGGGATGCCACGGTTGGACAGTTAAATAGTGCCCAAAGATCACCCAAGGGCCACTGATGAGAACATTTTGGTAGTCCAGTTCATCATTGAATCTCACAAGGAAGCAGTCTTCATCTAGGTCCGTAAGTTTAAACTTACCTTCTGGTTTCCAGAGGTTCTGCAACTGTGGGCGTAGTTGCCTATAGCTTATTTTCCGGCCAAGGAGTTTCACTATCACAGCAAATCCCATCCTCTTATTCAGGGCATTTATAACATGATCAGCGAAAGTGACTGTGGGGATATTCCCATTAACACCAATAATCACATCCCCTTGTTGCAGAGTGATATCTTCCTCTTCGGCTTCTTGCAAGTCCATATCTGCGTTGAGGAGTTTATCCTTGAACGACGGAACCCCGTGTACAGGGATAGACTCAGATGCCATAATTTCAACCTCCGGAGTAGTTCGGTGGGTCGCCTGAGTTTCCGGAACGCATTCGGGTGCTGGCGTCGCCGAGACATGGGTTTCGGCTACAGTGTCCTCCATGCTACAATCCATTTCCATATTCTGGCTCTGGTTCAACGATGAATCTCCTAGCTTGACCTTCTTTGCATTCTGTCCTTCACCTGGATGAGGTGGGGGCTCTGTTTTGGTGGTGCTCTCGAAAGGAATTGGGTGCTGCATGATTATCGCGGTTGATGATGCTCTGGTTCTAGTGAGAAGGAGGAGCCTCTCTCTCTAGACCCATTGGCCACATGACACATGGGAGGTTGGGTGCGTCTCTTATTCAGTCACATGTAATATATCTTTTATTATATGTCAAGGACTGAAAACATATACACACAATTAGAGATATGATGGGCATAGTAGCCACAACTGAAAAGGATTTATACCCACTAAAGATGAATCACACCTGCTTAAGGACCTACATCCTTATATACCTTTAGATGATAAATCAAGCATATGAAGATTTTTTCAGCAATTTTTTTTTTTTCAAAAAATGCTTCACATATCTTTTGATAAAACAACTAATGTTTGAATCAGACACTCATATTTAGTATATGACAATGCCTTTGAACAAGATTGCCTTTATCTTATGAACAAAATAATGATATTCTTTCTAGTTCTTAATATACGACATATATACCTGCTTTGATTAGATTAAGGAATTAATTTAGTTAACATCATATGTATTTTTTAAAATACCATAGTCATCTTCCTTAATTTCCTCATTCATACTCCATTTTCTTGATTATTATTGAGAGAATATCAATAAGGGCAAACTTAGAAAATATTAAAAATATAAAAATTATGTCTTATAATTAGAATTAAAATCAACTTTATAAATATGTTTTATATTAATGATAGGAGTAGCAATTATGGTTGGCTTAAACCAGTGCGCTCTCTATCTTTTTCTTCTGCTTTCAAAGAAATTTGTGGATTTAAATTTTGTGAATGAAAAAAACTATACTCAGTAGTCAGTACACAAATATAAATAAGCATGATAAGGGGTACATAAGAAAAAATAAGACGTTGGGTTGACCTACGCGGTGGATTACACGTGAAAATTAGGATCACGTCCAATTATGATTGCCACCCGTATATACTTTTTTTTTTTTAAATATAAGGCTAAACCAAAAACGTGCAGAAGCCGTCGATACTTCTGGTAATCATATAAATCGAATTAAATGCCTTATTTTTTTGTCACGTATTTGACTTTTCATTCCCCGTCTCAAACTCTCAATCCCCGTGGCCTGACTCCGGCAATTTCTATTTCCCTTATGGGCTCAGGCCCATATAGTACATCGCTAATCCTCTTCGTTTAATTTTTTCCCATAAGGCCCATTTCAGCCCCCGATAACACAATAATTAATCTATGGATATGATTGACCCGACCCGACACGTTGTGAGGGGTTGTTTTGCACGACAAAAAAAGAAAAAAAACAAGCGGTGGCAAGTAGCAACGTTCGCGAGGTGTTTCAAAGGCACTCTGATCTGTCTGCATTTCCCTCTCGAGGGAACTTTGATTGAGCATCAACGGACAATGGGGTTCACTGAACTCTAATACGCATTGTTTGGCTGTCGCGGATATAATCGCCTCATCCTGCTTGGGTTTTTCGACGAAGTCTTCCCTTACACTGTTTGGACTTTGTCCTGAAAATGGATAGGAGACTCAACGGACCCAACGGTGGCGCCGCCAGCACTAGATCTTCTCCGACGACTTTGCAACCAAACTACAGCAACCAATCAGTTCAGGTACCTATCTACTCAATTTCATGTATGCCGCTTTTGGAGCTACTGCGCAAACCCTAACTGCCACCTTTCGAACCGCTAATTGGTTTTCTTAACTTTTCCTTATTTTCCTGTCGACCAAGATGGCGGGCAGCTTGCAGTATCTCAAGTGTCATTCTGTCCAAGGAGAGTTACATCTTGAGAGAGCTGCGTGCTTTTGATATGATAACTAGCTTCTATATTCTCCAGTTACTTAAACTCTTCATCGGGTAGCTTAGTTCATATCGCTTGTTGAAGTCAATTTATAATGCATGGAGCATGATCAGAGCGTTAAAGCCTGATATTCCAAAATACTGATAGGAGTAGCGGACTTGTTTATGTTTTCTATGGACATTGGTTTTGGTGCTAGAGTGGACTGACGTTTGTCTGAATCACTCTCAGATGCACAGGTCAGACGATTTGAGTTGGGTAGTTGGATGAACTAGTAGTTCAAAACTGTTTGCTGCGGAAGTTGCCTTAGTTATTCCAGTGTCTTCGTTGGTTAATTGCCATAACCTACAAAACTAGAGTACATAACAAGTACTGAGTTATTCGTAACTTCATGAAGTTTTCGGTCCTTAAAGTGTCTGAATTTGTCTTGGTAGAACTTGTTGAGCTAAGAAAACAATGATCTAAGAAGTGATAGTCGTATTTGGATAGTACCTAGCAAGTGAATAAATGCAATGTGCTACCTGGGAAAAAAGTTTTACTGGGCTGTCATTTCAATCTGAAGCCTGATCATAGCATCTTACTGTTTAAACGTGAACCATCATGTAGATAATTTTTTATTTTAATTTTATCCATGACAAGTTTTGCAATATACTAACTATCAAAAAAATACATATGGCTTTTAATATCTAATTCCAGGAAGCATTGGAGATCTTGGCATCCATTGATTTAATTGACTTGTGCAAGGAAGCCAAAATTGAGCGCTGCCGTGCAACTAGAGACTTGAGAAGCTGTGGCCGCTATGTCCACCATTTGTTGAATTCATGTGGGCATGCCTCTCTATGTGCAGAATGTAGTCAACGGTGTGATATCTGTCCAATTTGTAGGATCCCAGTACCCAAGACTAGCACTAGACTCTGTCATCGTCTTTATTATCAGTGCATTGAAGCTGGTCTTATATCTAAAAGACGTGATGAGAGATTTCAAGAAATTGAAGACAAGGAGAAACAACCAACTGCCGATGTCCAACGACTTTATTCTTTGTTTGATGTTGCACTTGAGAATAACTTAGTTTCTCTAATCTGTCATTGTATCCTTTGTTATGTCCGCTATCTGTTTAG
Source organism: Inga leiocalycina (assembly GCA_963242795.1). Lineage (NCBI taxonomy): Eukaryota > Viridiplantae > Streptophyta > Magnoliopsida > Fabales > Fabaceae > Inga > Inga leiocalycina. Next base: position 6,535,503 of record OY725330.1, read on the forward strand.
GTATAGAGGGTAATTTAATTTTAATTAGATATATTTTCTAGAAGCATCTTTAAATAATTAATGAAACTTCTCTACTTTTGTTATTTGTACTATCACCTGAAAGTATCATCAATATTTTGCTTCCCTTCCTGTGTCGAGACTGCACATTCACCTTAACAGCAATTCAACAGACGTGACAGATGTATGTATGGATGAAACTGCTGTTTCCAGTGATCCTGTCATCGCATTTTTGTTGGATGAAGTGGTTGTGAAGGATTGGTGCAAGAGGACATTCAAAAACGTCATATCTGAATTACAGGAAATCTGTATCCTGAAGCCTTTTCAGTTGTTGATATAAGCTAGTGCTTTTTATTGTATCCCCTAAATCTATATGTTTCTTAACGATTTTTACCAGATAGTCTTGACATTGGAGGAATGAAAAATAGACTGAGTTCACTTCCTAAATTTAAATTACACTTGGCTGGAATATCTACTGTGCTAGAAGTTTTGGATTCATCTTTCAAGGGCACTCTTTCAGCACAGCTTAATGATTTGCACGTTCTACAGGAGAGTGTATCAAAGGCAAAGCAGGTCTAGTTTCTTGCAAAATTTTGTAGTCAATGGAGTGATTGCATAACTATTTATGAGATTGCTTTATTAAATGTTTCCCCCCTTCCCTATGACACATAAAATCAAGAAGTTGGTTGATGTAATATTGTTAATGTTGTTTCTAACCTATGTTTTCAACGAGATTTTATCCTCAGTCTTGAAAAGTAGGGTTACAATTGTATATTCAACTTAAGGCGGCTCCGGTTGTATCCCAAATCACGGAATGAGTGGATTAACTATCTAAAAGCTATTATTGCTGGATAATTTTAATGAAGCAGTGTGGCATATATAAGATGGACTTGAGCGGTCAATATTTGCTGTTAATCTTGCTATTTTAAGGATCGTGATTGCCTATTAAGTATGTAGTGGCCATACTCTACCTCTATCTGTCTACCCCACCCAGAATTATGGAAGTTCTAAAGAGGTCATGTAAATTACCTCATTGCTATCTAGATTCAAGTGACTTATTCCTACTGTGTTGTTCCTTCCAGCATCTGGAGATTATTATTTGGTGTACAAGACATGAATTTTTGGAGCTTGTGAGATCTCGTTATACTGATAGTTCATCATGGGCTTCAGTTGTACGTGAGTGGAAATCAGCAGCAGTTAAGCGTGCTTGGCCCAGTGCAATAAGCCAACCTGCGGAGTCAACATGGCAGGATGGTTCTTTGTTTATTGAAGATGCATTAAATAATCTTGAATTAGAGGAGGGTTTGATGAAGGACATCGGAGAGGGTTTGACTGTTGCTTCCTTGCAGAAGGATGGTACATCAATTTTCATGGATAACATTGATGGGGTCCTGGGTTGCTATCCCTTTAAAAATCTTCGGGTTGCTGCTGACTTACTCTTTTTACGTGGTAGTTCTGACATGGTGATTGCAAAACAAGCCATTGTATCCTTTTCCTTTTACCTTTTATTGTGGTTATGAGTTCTCAATGGTTGTCATTATTTAGAGCATTGCTTTATTTGTTTCCTTAATTCCTATAGTTTCTGTATTATTTGTATGATCGCCACTGGACAATTCCAGATGAAGAATGGAGAGAAATAGTGGAGGACTTTGCAGCTACCTTTAGAATTAGTAGGCACTCATTATTGGAGTCTCTAATATTTTATCTTCTGGATGATCACACAGAGGAGGCTTTACAGGTATCTTGCACATATTACTATGCTCATTGAGTCTGGCTGATGGTTTTGTCTTGGCTTCAAATAAATTCTTATATTAAGTTGGTCCACCGGTTTCCTTTGACCTGGTTTCCTTTGACCTGAGTGATCCATGTTTTATATAAAGACTTCCCATTTGACCCAGAAACAAGAGCGGTTAGAAGAATTGTTTGGTTTCAAGTTGTACAACATTATAACTACATACCTAATGTTTTGAGTCCTTTTCTTTTTGATTAATGGTCCAATATCTGGGATGCTTCATATTCTTAAAAAAGTATTTAGTCAAAGTACAGATAATCCCCCTCCCAAATAAATGGAAGAAGGGTTTTTACATTTTGATGCATGTTTTATGGAGGTCAATGTGGTCTCTTCTTTGCCTTTAAGAGTAATATACTTTGTTATCCTGTTAGGAAGCTTGTCGCCTTCTTCCTGAAATTTCTGGCCCAGCATCACATCCTAAAATAGCTGAAGTTCTGTTGGAAAGGAATAGTCCTGATACAGCTCTTATGGTTTTAAGGTGGGCTGGCCGTGATGGTGGATCACAGTTGATTTCGCTTAGAGACGCTGTGACTGCAGTGAGGGTGAGGGTTGAGTGTGGGCTTCTGACTGAAGCATATATGCATCAGAGACTGCTCTATACCAGAGTGAAGGAAAAAAAATTGATGCGTGGAGAAGCTGGGGATACTTCGGACAAATTAAAAGGTCAATATAGCAGTTGGCTGGAGTGGGTTGAGGCCTTGGTGACTGAGATTTGTTGGCTCTGTATCAGGAGGAACTGGGTGGACCGAATGATAGAGTTGCCATGGAATTCTGATGAAGAGAAATATATACACAAATGCCTCCTGGATTATGCTGTTGATGACCCCCTTAAGACCACTGGAAGTCTTCTTGTTGTGTTCTATATTCAAGTAAGCCATTCAAATAGCTGTTTCTGCAACCAGGATTGATGCTGCTGATTTATGTTTAGCTGTCTTGAGATCTTGTGATTGTTGTGCCTTTGCAAGTCTGCTCTTGTCTATCTTAGTTAAGTTGTGCATATCATGTGTGCATCACTAATGTCCAAGAACTTGGTTTTATCTTCCCTTTTGAATTAGCATTCTTGTTGCAAAAGAAAACAAACTGCTCTAATCTTCTTAAAATGTGTCTGGGGATTTGAGAAAAAGTATGAAAGATTAAAAAATGTCTTTGTTCTCTCCACAGCGCTACAGATATGCTGAAGCATACCAAGTTCATCTTAAACTTGAAAAGGTGGAGCAAAAGTCTATTTCTGAAGTTTCTGTTGGGGAAGAAGCTCTATCTAGAATAAGGTCAATCAGCCAATGGAGAGCTAATTTGGTTGTAAGTGATTTACGTGGTATTTTATACATATTTTGTTTTGTAGTAATTGGCCTTTGGATCATGGCAAACGTCAGTTAATTTTTACTTACTCTGACTCACAAATTCCTTGATCAACATTGCATAAAAAATGAATGCTAACTTATGAGAATTTTGAGAGGAAACAATATTTTGAAGTTCATACCTTAATTGACAGAAATCTACATATAAATGAAATTTGATTGCCCAAAATAAATAGGAGTGTGTGTCACACTGGATATATTATTGATTACTAAATCTTATTTTACTTTTTGAATATTTGAAAGGAAAGCTTAGGACATCACCCAAATATGGCTTAAATACACAAATGCAAGAGTCAGCCGGAATTAGTGGTGGACCTACTTTCCTGTATATGCTCTCTGTCATCTGTGATCTCTACCTTTGTTCCCTTTTTAAAGCTTTTTCCCCTTTTAATAAATTTGTTTATACATGAAAGAATTAGAGAAAATAGAGGTAGCTTTGTCAAGATTAATCAAAGCAAATTAATAGATGTCATGATATGTGTTGTTTTGCATTAGGCACTCCTAGATTTGCTGAAGCCAACAAAGCATGCAGAGTGTCAGATGCTGCACATTTGTGCTGTAATATATTTCAATTTCTTTTGTTTGGGCGCTCGTATGACACAGATTTATGAAATATTTAGATGCTTGGATGAACAGGATAGATGCTTGGAGTTGTTGCCTGAAGTTAAGCGGCGACAACTGAGGAGTGGAGATTTCACTGAAGGTGCTGCTACCTCTGACATTGAAGCTGAAAGTCCATCTAAATCTGATATTCCTCAGATACAGGACCCCAGGCTGACTAGTTTATTGGTCCCATTATCAGCTAATTCTAGCCATGTGCAGGGTGTGGACAATACAACTGGTTTGTTGCGGTCATCATCAACTTATGAAACTCCAACAAAAGTTGACCAGGCCTTCTCTGGTGTCAGCTCTGAGTTTGGTAGATTTGGTTCTCCATCACATGAATGGTTATTTACCAATGGTGAGAGGAGGCCAAAGTATCAAAGTAACCTGGGCAAAAGTCTTAGACATGATACCTTAACTCAACGAAATCATGTGACCCATTCCATGAATGATTCACCTACGAGGGGATTTGGCAGAACATCACCAAGTCATTCCCAAGACAACATGCGGGATAAAATCTCAACCGGAGATGGGTGGAATCAATTTCTTGGTTTTAATTCAAATGGCAGTCCTCCAGTTACTAGATCTTCTGCCAACGATTCTACAGAATTTATAGATGGCCTGCGGAATATGTCCAGCAGAAAAGTTCAATCACATAGAGATGATAGAAACTGGAACATGGCTCCCTCTGATGATCCAATGGATGTTTCTTGGAGGTAAGGATCTAGTTACGATATGCTTCTTCTGTTCACTTATTTTTTCTTTTCTTTTCTTATTTCTCGAGAAACAATAGTTTAGATGAGTTGAGATCCAGAATTTTTTTAATATGCTTGTGGGTATTATTTTATTCTACTTCTTTGTAAGATTTGCCCGTACAAGGTTAAGTAAATGTAGTGACTGCATTGTTTTGTGTATTTTGTTCTTTCAGCCAAATGGAAGGCAACTTATCTATTGAAAAAAGCAACACCAATGGTGGACTAAGGTGGAGGTCGGATGAAGAAAATGGTGATGAGGAAGAAGAGAATATTCTAGAAAGAACTATGGGGATAGCTTACCATGCTGCTTCAACTAGGAAAACCAGACGTAGCAGATTTAGCAAGAGATGAAACAACGACTCTTGTTTGGTACGAGCGTGGGAATTATCTGGAAACGAATAGATAACATTCTTGTTGAAAGAGCTGTTTCAGGATGAGAGTTGCACCTTTTTGGAAGATCGAAGTTTTCAAGTTTACGACTACAGTGGTCATAGTTGTGTGCCTAATATTCAGAGAAGGGAATATTAATTTTGAAGGTCCATTTCCTTCCCTTTTCCAATATTGTTCATCAGAGTAATGTAGATTGACTGATAGTATTTTGAGCAAATTCAAAGCGGGGGTATTCAGTATTGGAGTGGCAAGTTTTACTCCGTCAATTGTCTAAATGGGCAATGGCCCAAAAATATGCTAGTTGGGCATCTATTGTGTACCATTGCTCTCCTGTTGGATTCTGGATGTCACTATTGTAGTCACATGTATATTTATTTCTGTTAATCTTACTGATGTGCAATGCCAAATAACGAATAACCTTGACTAAATCCAATTTTTGGTGGCTTTCACCTTTCAATAATCTGTAGGACTTATATGCAATTGACTATTGATGGTGAAGGTGGTTCGCTAGGGCCGTTGGGTAGGAAGGGGAGGGAATGGAGAATTTTCGACCGCTGACATGATGTCGTGTAATGGAGAATAGTTAGAACATCTCATAAGCTGAGTATTTATGTAAAAACTGAACTAACTGGTGTTTGGTGAACTAATTGGTGGGAATTAATACTAAACATTACACAAGCTTGAATATTCCACTTGGGCAGCCAATGTATCTTCTTCACTTTGGAGGCCATGCCAAACCTTATGATTCATTCCCAAAATCAAAACTTCCATCTAATTTCTGTGTTTCATTAAATATGATATGTAAAATTTATTATTTAATTGCTGAATTTTGCTTATTTCATTGGGCAGTGAAGAATACTTCTTGCTTGTTTGGGAATAGTGTTTTTAAATCGTGATTTATGGTATACAAGGTAAGTATGTGATAGGAGTTTTGTCTCGATTTATGTAAAAAACACTTATATCCTAAAAATAAACTATTACAAACATAGCTTTCATGGAAGGAGAGGGATTGCAACGCTCTTTCCAAATAACTCAATTTAAATTTTAAACACTGACATAATGACGTGTTGAATGGGGAGCAAGGGTAAGTTGGATACCCTTCACCCTGCCACTCTATCCGGGAAAATACCTCTTTATACCAACCGCGTCTCCTTGGAGTCTTGGACCATAAAAATAATAATAATAATAATAATTGTTCAATCCAAGCTCAATGTTGCTTTGACTGTGAAAAGTCTTAAAGATTAAAAAAGAAGAGAGAATTGTATATAATATTATCCACAATTTTTTGATAAAAACGGAAAAAAAATTATTTTTTCTATTTAGACATAGTCAAAATTCGACTTCATGCGTTTAAATTTGGTTAAAACTTAAGTCAAGTTTTCTAATAACAGTTGTTATTTTTCATTATTAGTAGTCAAAATGTGTATGTGCACTTATGAATTCATTATTGGAACACTTGTAAATTTTTGTATTAGCTATTATAATGTAAATTATGATTAGTGAATTTCATATGAACACTGTATGCATATATGTATATAGGTTATTATTATTTTGTTATTGTTAATTTTTAATTGTTAAAATTTGTATATACATTTATAAATTCACTTTTAATCTTATCTAATAGACATAGGTAAATTAACCGAAACTTTGTCCTTAAACTTTTTATCTATATTTTTTTTTATTATTTTCTTCTGCTTTTGATGGTGGCGTCTTCATCGGTCCCCTTTTCCTGGCTACTTGTCTCCCTCCCTTCTTTTATTTTTCTTGGCTTTCTATTTGGTGGGAGAAAAGGTCATTAATCTTTTGTCCTTCATTGACTACCTAACTGCTCCTCAAAAAAATAACAATATTATCCCTATAAGATAGGTATGAAAATTAATAATATATTGTATTATTTATGACTTATAAAATATAACTTATCATAAATTTTAAATTTTATATTGAATAATTTGATTAAAATTATAAATTCGGCAACATTTTCACATTTTATTTTGATAAACTACAGTGACTCTTGTGGTTAGGGTAGATCCACTTTTTATTATCCCAAAGGGATAGCAAAAAGGAATAAAATAATACAGTAAGAAAGAAACAAAAAAAAAAAACTTTGAATTTGCCTCTAATAATATTATAATGGCCCCGAAATAATTTCACTTTACCGACAAGATAAGCTCATTATTCCCCCGATTTTCCTACTTGTTAGTTGGATTCTAGATTTTTTTTTTCCATTGGACATTATATTAGTGAGTTTGATAATTTTTCTATTTCTGGTTTAAAAAAATATAGAAACAAAATTTAAATTCAGAGAGAAACCTAAATTGGTGAGTTTGATAGTCAAAGGAGATGTCTTGTAATTCAAGAAAAGTTCTTAATAGCGTGCCCATGTGAGCAGATATGGTCATCGTCCTCAGAAGAAACGAGCTGTTCAAAGTTGACCAGAACCAATTGTCCAGTTCAAAACGTGTATAAATTGGGTACTAAAATCAACTTCACTTTCAAAAAGGATTTTTCTTTAACTTTACATTTATTAATTATACACCTTATCTTATCACTCATGATATTTTCACTGTTGGTTGGCTTGATCAATGAAACAAAGTTTCAAATAATATATATTTAATAACTTTTAACGTGAAACTAAAGATATTAGCAAGCGCAAGGTTATTGCAATGTATAGAAAACCGGACCGGACCGGATCGGCCGGTTCAGACCGGAAACCGGTGAACCGGTCACTGGTCCGGTCTGGGTGAGGGGAAAAAACCGGTGAACCGGTCAACTCGGTCTGACCCGGTGTGAACCGGCCTGAACCGGGGTAAACCGGCATGACCCGGACTAGTCACGGTTTGATCTTTTTTTTTTTTTTTTTTACACACCAAATGAAGTCATTTTGGCTTCTTTTTTTTTTTTTAAAAAAAAATTTCCTAACAGTTTTTTATTTATAAGGAGCTTTAAAAGGATTGTGGAATACTTTTAGTATTGGTTGGGGAAAAATCCTTATATACTTAATGATATTTTTGTAAGTATTAGGTTCAGGAGGTTATATTGGACTATTAGTGGAAAAATAACTCTCATATAGTTTTTTGAAAGGCATGTATGAACATTTAAATTATATATATTTTTTAAATTGACCCCGGTCTGACCCCCGGGTTAACCCCGGTCTGAACCACTAACCCTTAACCCAGTACCTCGACCGGTTCAATGCCCGGTCCGGTTTTCAGTACCTTGGGTTGTTGTGGCTAAAACTTATAAAATGATGAGTATTCACATTTTGTGTCTGAAAATGTTATAAATAAGATTAACTGTAATAGAAAAATATGTGTCTAGAAAAAAAAATTACATGTCACAAAAATAAGAAAAAAAAATTTCATCCTACCTCTGAGTGTTACTAAAAGGGGAAGGAATGTGAATAAAACGGTTAAGGGTTTGTTTGAGAAAGTGATAGAAAAATATATTTATATAAATTGAGATGAAATCTTTCTTATAGATTTATTTCATATATGGTAAATTTTTTTTAAAAAATAATTTTTACTGTTAATATAAAATAGGCACCAAGTAGGGCTACATAAAGAGCATAGTGGTGACGCGTCTTGGGCAGTCATGAAGCATCGGCCACGTCGACGCGCACCAGTCAATGATTGGTCAATGTTTCCGAGGAATATGGGGCTGTACGGCCGCGAAGTATATGATAATTTCCCCATTTCTACGTGTACAAAGGAACCGATATATGGATAGTGTTTCATTACCCGCCGCCTCTGTTTCTCTCTGCCAAAACCGAGAGAGAGCGAGAAACGAACAATTAATTTACAGCAAAACAACAACACATTTTCTGTCTGCGCCTAACCCATTCTCCATTCCTGTATCGGATCATGTGTTTCGGATCACCTTGTTACCTAATACTCTGAAGCTCAAGCCTTGTTTATTAGTCTGTTTGATCTGATTTTAGCTGAATCGGAATCCGTCGATATGACTCGGCGATGTTCTCATTGCAGCCACAATGGCCATAACTCAAGGACTTGCCCGAACCGCGGTGTTAAGCTCTTTGGAGTTCGATTGACTGATGGCTCGATCAGGAAGAGTGCTAGTATGAGTAGTCTCAGCCACTATGCCGGGTCGAGCTCTGGAGCTCATCATGCGGGGTCCGTCAATTCGGGTTCGCCCGGTGAGACTCCTGATCATGGTGCTGCAGCCGACGGTTACGCCTCCGAGGATTTTGTTCCTGGTTCATCTTCAGTTTCCCGGGAGAGGAAGAAGGGTTCGAATTCGAATCTCTCAACATTTTTTTTTAAAATTTTTTTGTCCATTCAATTTGTTTCATTTTCTTTGGGTCTTGTTGATGGACTCTGGTTTGGAAGTATTCTTTCAAAGTCCTTAGCTTCTTCTGAACTCATCAATCAAGTAATGGGATTGGGATTCTTCAATTAATATTCTTGTGTTTATAGTTCTATCTGCATTTACATTCAAGATACATGTTTAGTTTTGCTTGCTCTGTCGATTGATAGTATATCAATGTGAGATTTGGGATTTCTTCCTGGCTGTAGTAATATTGAACATCTTTTTGGACCGCAAAGTTATAGATTGATCAAGTTTCCAAGGGTACTGTCTTCTGATGATTGAATCCATAGAATTCTAGCTTATCATCCTTAGCTGCTTATTTTCTAAAATATAACAACATTGGATGTTAGACTGGCAGCAGCTCCTATTTCTTATTAAAGGTTTCGATTATCATTATCAATGAGGAGGCTAAGTTCTCACTGAATTACAGAGCCCTTCCAGGATGGGCGAGAACGAGAGTGCAATTTCTTATGTAGCATGTAAACAAAAACTCCATGCATCTATATTTCTGTTTTTTTCCATTGGTCACTTTGGATGCTAAGATGATTTAAAATAATTCTTTACTCATAAGGAAACGTAGACTGGAAATTAATGGACGGCGTCTGATACCCACATAAATACTAGGCAGAAAGCGTGGTTTCAATTTTCACTGTTAATATGCTCACGTTTCTCAAGATGCCCCCTCTTCTTCCCCCAAAAAAATTGTAAAATTAATGTGTGTGTGTATATAAGGTTCTTTTAACTCCATCCTCTTGCATTGTTCTTAATGATGTTCTGTAGACCTGTCAATTTTTTATATGCTAAAGGCAAAGGACAGGGATCCATTTATTTACTGTGCATATTGAATTTTTGTTTCATTGATTTGCCATTTTTTTAAAAGCAGGTGTTCCGTGGACTGAGGAGGAACATAGATTGTTCTTAATTGGGTTGCAGAAGCTTGGCAAAGGTGATTGGCGTGGAATTGCACGGAATTATGTTACATCAAGGACACCTACTCAAGTAGCAAGCCATGCTCAGAAATATTTCATCAGGCAAAGCAACGTGTCCAGGAGGAAAAGACGCTCAAGTTTGTTTGACATTGTTGCTGATGAAGTTAGTATCCATGTTTAACCCCAAGATTATGCATGATGAAAATGATGTCATATAACCTATTTGATGGCCATTCATAAGAAAATCTGAACCCATTCTACCTTCTATGATGAAGAAGATAAGCATATGCTGCACATAGATGGTCAATTGTCACATTTGAAAAATTTTCATTTCCAATCTTTTTGTGCAGAGGGGTTGATAATATCTTTAGATCGACTCACTTTCCTCATCATGCATGCTTCTGTTATTAATATAGTCACACATTTTTGGTTAATTTGGAGATAAACATTGCATTTTCGTATCCATAATTAAAATAATCAAGTTTCACCCTCAATCCTTGGTGTCTTCTCTTCTATATTTCATTTACATTTTTTTGCCATGTTTTTGTTGCAGAGTGCTGATACGCCAATGGAAGAACAAGACCTCTTGTCAGCGAGTCAGCCAGAGGCTGAAACAGAAGGCAATGACCCTTCGCCAGCTCCCCCAGCCATTGATGAAGAGTATGAATCCATGGATTCCGCTTATTCGAACGATGGAGACTCTGCCTCAGCCCCTTTAAAGCCAGATAGCTCACAGCAACACTCACAGTTCCCAGTGCTATATCCTGCTTACTTTTCTCCTTTCTTCCCAGTTACTCTGCCGTTTTGGCCTGGATACAGTCCAGAGCCCACCAAGAAGGAGACAGTACATGAAGTGCTGAAGCCTACTGCAGTACATTCTAAAAGTCCCATCAATGTTGATGAACTGGTTGGCATGTCAAAACTCAGTTTAGGGGACTCTATTTCTGACTCTGGCCCTTCCTCTCTTTCGCTAAAACTCCTCGAGGGACCCTCTCGGCAGTCGGCTTTTCATGCAACTCCCTCATATGGTAATTCAGACGTGAATGACAATGCAATCCCTGCAGTTTAAGGGAATCTTTTGCCTGAGTTAACTTTATCTACAAATACAGGATTCACAACTTAGCTCTTATGTTAGCCACATGTATCTGGTAGTCGGATAGGCGTATAGTTTTCTCTTCCTTTTTCACAGTGATTATTATTTGTTATTTGTCAAGTTAGCAGTCTACTTATTATTTGTTCCATATAGCATTGGTGTCGAGTCATAAAGTTGATTCTGCAGTATGGTGCTGCACTTGTGGTTGTTTCTTTTTTCTCTTCTTTCTTCCTTCCTTTTATCTTCACAGGAGATACTAACAAGTTGTTGAACGCGTCTTCTCTCCCTTGCGTTCCTGTCATTTTCCTCTCCTTACCCAAAAACTACACCGTTTTGGGTGTTAAAACGGGAGGGTTGGGCTTTTTTTTTTTCCTTCTTCAAAAGAAAGATTCAACCCTCTAAAGTATTTTTCAGTGTCTATGTTAAAATAATTTTTTGTGTGTCCAGTATCATAAAATATTTTTTTAATTACAACAAACAATCTAAACTTAAGATACAGAATGTTGATAAAAAAATATATCAGGGGATTAGATATAAAAAAAATTATTTCAGGATATTGGGTGTTATTGAAAAAATTATTTATAACCCGTTTGGTTCGATTACATGAGAGAGGATTACATGTAATCCTGATGTAATAGAGTGATTACAGCGTTTGGTTGCACTTATGTAATGTAAACAAGGTTACATTTTGTAATCATGATTACATCATTTGATGTAATAAGGATTACACTGCTATGACTGATGAATGAGGATGCAGACATCCTGTAATCAAGTGAAAATGACACTATTGCCATCATAATTTTTTAAATTGACCAAAGTGCCCACCCATAAATGCTGTTAAATATTAAATAATTTTGTTTATCACCAGTAAATATTAAAAAATAATTAATAATATAGAAACTTAAGAAATATTCCCCATTAAAAATTAAAAAAATTATATTCCACCTTTAAAAAAATATTAAAACATATCATTAAATAATATTTCGATCATCAAATATTAAAAAAATTAACATGAACCCAACCTATATACACTGAATAATATTTTCATCATTAAATATTAAAAAATTATCATAAACCCAATGTGTATATTGCACAGAATTAAAAAATTATCATAGATCCAATGTGTACATTATTATATATGTAGACAGGGGTAATTTTGTCCCTTGCTATATCATTCCCATGTATTTATCATTTTCAATATAATTTAACCAAACATTGTTATGTATATATATCACATTTCTCTAATGACAAACCAAACAAATTATGTAATCATCATTACATTACATTCTATTACATTGCATTACATTTCATTACATTACCTTCAATTCCATGAACCAAACGGGCACTTAAGGTGTTGGGTGAGCTCAAAATTAATTTATGATAATGGGCGTTCCTAAAAATACTTTAAAATATAATTTGTTAGATAATAGATACTGGGTGTTATTAAAAAAAAGATTTTTAAGAACAACTTGATAGACAGTTGTTACTACTGAAAAATATTTAAAAGTAACTAGTATACTAAAAATTATTTTAGGATATTGGATATCGTTAAAAAAAACACTTTCTGGTATTCATTATTATTAAAAAAATGAAAGAAAAAGGCCAGCCGCCCTCTTTAACACCCAAAACGTTGAAGTTTGTTGTAAAGGAAAGGAAAAGGATTTATCGAAAAAAAGGAAAGGAAAAGGACGGGAACCACAAGGAAGGGAAGCCGCGCGCCAAGTTGTTCTCCTAAAATCCAAGTTAACTCTTTTAAAGTTTGGCTTATGGAGGCTGCTTGGCCTAACGATTACTAATAAATTGTATTGCAGGAAAAATCAATAAACTGAATGAAAGTTACGAAGGTGAGCTTTTTTGAGAGAATATTCTCTTGGCTAATAAGTTTTTGAGAGGATGTGTTTGTTTTAGATAGTTTTTTTTAAATAATAAGTATTTATAAATCATGATTTATAATATATAAAATAAATATATAAAAAATTTTTTATCTTAATTTACGTAATAAATATTTATTACCTCCTATAAGTAATTCCAAACACCAAACAATAAACGCTACCATTAAAGCATGCAAATCATCGATCTTGGGAATGGGTTTTGTGACACTGGCCTGGTCTCTATAGTGCGATCTTCGGTAACGGCCTAGAGCTCATCATCAACCCTGACTTGGCTTGTCTTGGTTTTGATGTGACGTCTTGAAGGTTTTTGTGGAGTCCGTCACAAACGATCGTATATAATATTTCCTTTGATCTTAATTATAAGATAAAATTAATTTTTTTAAAAAAAAATTAATGAAGTCAATTAAATTATTTTAAAGTATTTATATTTTTAATATCTTTAGATTATATATTATTTTATTAGTCAAATTAATTAGTTTAGAGAAAAAAATAAAAATAAAAATATTATAAAATAATTTAATTGGTTTCCTTAATTTCTCTAAAAAAGTCAACTTTATCTTATAATTAAGATCGAAGGGAGTAACAGAGAGAGAAATCGAAAAAAAAAAGCAATATAGGTCCTTGATCGACAAGAGTCTCTGTTAGATGAGTAAAAATCAATTATATTCCTTAACAAATTGCAAACTAATTGTTTCCCTTTGTCGCATCTCGTGCTCCAAAGTCCAAACTATGGCCGCAATAAGGTGGGTAACTGTAAGGCATGTAGCTTCTCTTCACTTCATACCGGAGATTAATAAGCTTCTAAGGCCAGAAAGATTATAATTTGAACTCCTTGTAATCAAAAGCGACAACCAAATCCGCGGAATCACGACAAAAGCTGATAAAGGAAGTAAAGTTGTGGGTTGTCGCTTTAAGAAAGTAGACAAGAAACAAAATGAAAAAATCCATTCCTATTTCTCTATCATTATTAGTTCGGACAAAAGCTCGGATCTGCGAAGCGCCTGCCAATGCAGCATTTTTAGTTGTTAGAGATTAAGACTCGGGCTTTCCCACCAAAACCCTGTTCCTCGACTTGTTATTATTAATCAATCAATGTATCACAAGAACGCCCCGTCCTTTTTTCAGAGTTTCAGGACGGATATTTACTTTCATTTTCACCCAAAAATTAATATCAATAAATTAGTACAATTTACATTTTGCAATATAAAAAAGGGATTATTATTATATAATTTCTATATTGTCATTAAATTAGGCCGAATAGATCTGCGGTCGGTCTTCAACGAAGCTGCATAAAAACCTTGGGTTTTGGTTGTAAGAAGCCAGCGTTAGAGATTGTGTTAGTTTTGTTTCCAGAAAATGGAAGCTGTTGATCACTTGGCCCCCGAGAGAAACAGAGCTCAATTCGATGTCGAAGAGATGAAGATCGTCTGGGCTGGTTCTCGTGAAGTTTTTGAAGTTTCTGATCGAATGTCTCGCCTTGTTGCCAGCGATCCGGTGAATATCCCTTTACGTTGTTAATTGTTAATTTACTTCTGAAAAACTTTCTGAGAATAATGTGCATCACATTTTCCTCCTTTCACGATTTAATGGACGACTGTTCTTTTTCAATGATTGATCTATCGTGGCTGGTGATTTTGGCGCAACATAATGCGTATCCGTCGTGTCCATGCTTGCACAAATTGTGATTTTAAAAAAAAATTTTTTTTGCTCCATTAAAAGACGAAAATGTGATTCTCGATTTGAAATTGTCTTTCGATGTTCGGTGCTTTCGCTACTTCTGGTTCCTAGAAGTTTAAATTGAAGATTTTGAACTATTAAACTCAATGTGCCTTAAAAAATCAGCCTGTTTTATTTAGCCTTTCTTTCTGCAGGATATGTCTCTGTCTCCCAATAGGAACTAAATTATTGGCTGTAAGCATTGTGAAAAATCACTAGTTAGTTAAGGATTCACAAACTACTGTACAGCACCAATATGTAGAGTAGTTTGATACTGATTCTTGTTTTCTTCTTTGAATAGGCATGGTAATAGGACATCATTATGACTTCTGCAAGCACCTGTAACCTTGATTTCTTGTCTGTTGTCTCTAGGTATTCAGAAAGGATAATAGGCCCATGCTTGGCAGAAAAGAATTATTTAAGAACACTTTGAGGAAAGCAGCTCACGCATGGAAAAGGATAATTGAGCTTCGCCTCACTGGTGAGCCTGTTGATCTTTTTGTCCTTTGCATTTGATTTCCAAGCTTGCTATTTTCTGCTAAGGAAGGCAATTTGTTGCCTATTGCAATTTCTATTTATCATGCCTTATTACCATGTAAGTTGTATTCTTGCAGAAGAGGAAGCTTATAGACTTAGATTCTATGTGGATGAACCTGCTTTTACGGATCTTCATTGGGTATACTTCAAGTTATTTTCCTGTTGGGATTCTTTTTTTCCGTACTCCATCTGTTAAAGGAATATGTGGGTCGAAGGGAGAATGTGAGGTTGTATTTTGTACTAGTTTAAGGATTTCACATAAATATATTGACCTCTTTTTCACTAAGATGTGCATTTCAGGTCACTTCAACTGCTTCTACTAAATTTTGGGTTATTTATATTATCTTGCAGGGAATGTTTATCCCAGCTATAAAGGGACAAGGAACTGAGGAGCAGCAGCAGAAATGGTTGCCTTTGGCTTATAAGATGCAAATAATTGGTTGCTATGCCCAAACTGAACTTGGTCATGGATCCAATGTTCAAGGGCTCGAAACAACTGCAACCTTTGATCCTCAAACAAACGAGTTTGTGATTAATAGCCCCACTCTGACTTCCAGCAAAGTGAGTAAAGAGGATAATGACTGAGGAGGGCTTTACCGGTCATTTAGGAAGTGTTATGATTTGAGATTCTATAATCTTGTAATGTTACCGGATGCATTCAAAAGTACTATAAGGAAAAGATATCATACCAATTTTCGTTCACTCACTATGTGCTCTGGCTATTAAGGCTATTTGTCTAACATGTTATATTTTGGACAGTTATAGGATTTTCTCATCACTCCTTTTGATTTTTATGCAGTGGTGGCCTGGTGGATTGGGTAAAGTTTCCACACATGCTGTTGTCTATGCCCGTCTAATCACTGATGGTCAAGACCAAGGAGTGCATGGTAGCCAACGTATTTGAATGATAAGTATTTGGTGTTAGATTTATATTTCTAATAATTAACTGAGCATGCAATGTGAAGGTTTCATTGTCCAGCTGCGGAGCTTGGATGATCACTCTCCTCTTCCAGGCATAACTATTGGTGATATTGGAATGAAATTTGGAAATGGGGCATACAACTCGATGGATAATGGGGTTCTAAGATTTGATAATGTAAGAATTCCAAGGAATCAAATGTTGATGAGGTTAGTACTTTTCAGATCTGTCATTATTGTCTGTGAATCGACTCCTGGTAGACAGATAGGTGAAAATACCTCATCTAAAAGTATATGTTTTTTGAGAGCATTTCTCTGGTGTCTGATCTTACAGTATGTTTCCATTATAAGTAGATTGCCTGGAGATTGTAAAATACCTGAGTATTCAACTCCAGAATAAGCTTAATTTTTATTAGTTATATATTTTGTTGACTACAATTTAATACTTTTTGAATCCAACAGGGTTTTACAGGTAACAAGAGAAGGAAAATGTGTCCAATCTAATGTTCCACGGCAATTAGTTTATGGTACCATGGTATATGTGAGGCAAACAATTGTGTCTGATGCATCGTGTGCTTTGTCACGAGCGGTTTGCATTGCTACAAGATATAGTGCTGTTCGTAGACAGTTTGGCTCACACAATGGAGGTCCTGAAACACAGGTCAGATTTGGAACTTTCCGATTGTGTGAGGTTGTTGGGGTATTCACATCATATGAGTATAGTTAAATCTTTTTATTTTAGTTTCATCATAATTCTTTTAAGCAACAATAAGGATGCTGAACCTAGATTCACTGGATCGAATTATAAAATGACCTGATTTATTTTTCTATGAAGTTGCTCTTCACTGGCTATGTATTTTAATATCTCATTGCTCAGGTTCCAGGAAATCTTGCTTTCCACTAATGTATTCTATTCTAATTTTATGTAAGCAATAATTAATAATCATAACAGGAAGGCTGATGTAGTTCCCACTGATCTTTTAAACAAACGAATGCATGTTATATAAACATTGGGTGTTCTGGTTTTTTAAGATTGACCGGTTCGGTAAGTAATGCCTTTGTTTTTGTGCCAATGGTTTTTTTTTTTTTTCACTTCTGTTTCTTTATTATTTGTGGATCTTACTCTTTGCTACTCGTTCTCTTGTAGGTGATTGATTACAAAACTCAGCAAGCTAGGCTGTTCCCCTTGCTAGCTTCTGCTTATGCTTTCAGATTCATTGGTGAATGGTTGAAATGGCTATATATGGATGTGACCGGAAGATTGCAGGCCAATGACTTCTCAACATTGCCTGAGGCTCATGCATGCACTGCAGGACTGAAGTCCTTGACTACATCAGCTACTGCAGTATGTAATCATTTATCATTGTTCACCGCACTATCAAATGATTTTAGTTGCTTAGTTTAATGATTCTGCTTTTTTACATGGCATGTGAAATATGAATATTGATATACCCCCTGGAAGTATCTTTATATGTGTGCGCGTCCATGTTTAATGTTATACAATCCTACAATGAAATTTTCATTAGTGATGCTGATAGATAATTTTCTGTTTTTTTCCATCTTCTCATCATATTTAGGCCTCTTCAATGAGTTGTTGCACATCCCCTCCTGGAGTGGGTGCTTCATGCAATTTTTTTACTGTCTGGTTTTCTTATTATGATTTACTATGTTGTTTAAAGTTTGCTGTGATACAGTACTTAGTATCATTAATCTATATCTATCTTGTTATTTGTGGAATAATTAACTGGATTACTAATCTTCATTTAAGAAGGTCCATTCCTCTCTGGTATTATCTTCACGCTTTGTCTTTGGTAGTGTTGAACACTTTGCAACTTTGTTCGATTCATTCTTGTTCAAATTAAAACCCAGTTCTCCTTTGCAGGATGGGATTGAAGAATGCCGGAAACTATGTGGTGGCCATGGTTACCTTTGTAGCAGTGGCCTTCCTGAGTTATTTGCAGTATATGTTCCTTCCTGCACTTATGAAGGAGACAATGTTGTGCTGCTTTTACAGGTTTCTTAATTTACATTGTACTATCATATTGTGTCCCATTAGCTAATACACTAGGGATCAAGCACATCTTCAGTTTACAATGATTTAAGCTGCAGTATGACACTTTGTGGATTGTAATTTTTATTTTCTTAAATTGGGTGTGGCAAATTGGCAATGACATCTGTTATACAGATGTGGTACTTTTAGTTTTTGTAGGATACATCATATCTATTTTATTTTACAACATTTAAAAGTCATAAAAGCATTTAAAAGAAACCTCTTTTTCTTTAATCCTTATTCACTCCTATTTGGTCTTGTCTTCATTCTATGATTTCTCATATGCCCCTTCTCATTTCTGTGGCCATTTTTTATGCTGATGCATTCTGATTTTGGTGTGTTATTGGATTAAATTCACTAAAGGTTGGTCTGTCAATGTTTGACGTTCTTTTAGAAAATATCATGCAGGTAGCAAGGCATCTCATGAAGACTATCTCTCAGCTGGGCTCCGGGAAAAAGCCTGTTGGTACCACTGCTTATATGGGTCGAGTGGAACAGCTGATGCAATGTCGTTCTGATGTTCAGATAGGTATAATTCTATATTAAAATTTGATTGGCCCAGACTGTATCAGTTGCTGTGATAAATTTGGTTCTTAACATCTGCTTGATTACAGCTGAGGATTGGTTGAAGCCTAATGTAGTGCTGGAAGCATTTGAAGCTAGGGCTGCTAGGATGTCTGTCGCCTGCGCTCAAGCTCTCAGCAAGTTTACCAATCCAGAAGAAGGTATGTTGAATCTATGGGAAATTTTTTTCTTTTTTCTCTTTTCTGAATGATAGATTACATTTGAATATATACACCAAGGGAGAATCGCGAGATTAAACATTATGATGATTTATGCTGAGTGTTTACTGGGTGCAGGTTTTCAACAACTGTCAGCTGATTTAGTTGAGGCAGCAGTTGCTCACTGCCAGTTGATTGTTGTTTCCAAGTGAGTTTCCCTGTAATGTCTGTAAGAGTTTAGTATGATGTTGTTGAATTGGTAATTTAGGATATTTGAGTTGTATACTTGAATATTTAACATATTATTCGACCAACCCTTGATTTCAGATTTTTGGAGAAGTTGCAGCAAGATATTCCTGGAAAGGGAGTGAAACAACAATTACAAATTCTCTGTAGCATATATGCTTTGTTTCTTGTCCATAAGCATCTGGGCGATTTTCTCTCCACTGGTTGCATCACTGCCAAACAGGGTTCACTTGCCAACGAGCAGCTGAGGTCCTTGTATTCCCAGGTGCGTCCTCAACAATCTCAACCCTGTTTTACTTCTTCGCGGATGGCACATTCCACAAGGTCTAGAATTGATTATATGACTGCTAACTTGATTATATAATGTCTTTTCAGGTTCGCCCTAATGCAATTGCACTTGTGGATGCTTTCAATTACACCGATCACTACCTTGGTTCGGCTCTGGGTCGTTACGATGGAAATGTGTATCCGACGCTGTACGAGGAGGCGTGGAAGGATCCTCTGAACGAATCAGTTGTGCCAGACGGTTATCAGGAATATGTTCGACCAATGCTGAAGCAACAACTCCGGAATGCTCGACTCTAATGAAGAAATTTGAATTCGGCTGTATTTGGTAGACCATAACGGTCAAATACCCTGAGAGGTGTCTCAAAACATCATGTGGTAGTTGTAATAAGAAAGGTGGTAGCAAATTCACTATGGATGGAAGAGGTATGGATGCTATATTGCAAGCATACAGAACTTAACGAGAGGCTCTTGTTGTGAAACTATGAAAACGCTAATCACCCCAATGTTCTTCTGACATTTTTAGCAATTGAGATTGGCTTTCAATGTGATCTCTTTATCTTCATCTCGATCAAATATTAATATCGTTTCTTTCCAGTTTCATCGGATGTCCTCGAAAGAACATTAATGTCATCTCTTTGAAAGCCCCTGATTGTGTGTGCAGTGGGCATTCACTTCACTTTTAGCATTCATTCCTTTCCACTTACAATCACAAAACCTTAACGACATAGTGAGTGTTTGAAATAGCTTATTTTTTAGAAATAAGTATTTATTACGTAAGTCGACACAAAACTCCCCTCACATATTTATCTCGTATACCGTGAATCACGATTTATAAGCACTTATTACTAAAAAATAAGCAATCCCAAACGAGCATATAAAGTATCTAAATACTCCCATAAAAAAACAAGGGATGCCGTAAAATTCCTACAAAAATCATCTCCCACGTACCAAACGTTAGTTAACCAAACGTTAGTTAATGTTTGTTAATAAAAAATAGTACCAATTTGGGACGTATCCATGGGGGTTTCGCAGCAAAATTCCGGTTTTAGCTTCTGGATGACGTATAGGCGTACCCACCATTTCTATTTTCTGTTGGCCTCGTTCGCATGAGGATAAAATAAAATATGAATAGAATAGATAAAAGTGATCGTTTGGAAGAGTTTATTTTTGAGTAATAAGTGCTTATAATTCGTGATTCACGGTATACGAGGTAAATATGTAAGAAGAGTTTTTTCTCGGCTTGCGTAATAAGGACTTATTTCTCAAATTTAGTGTATGTTTGGAATAGCTTATTTTTGTCCAAAACGTACTTATAATTCGTGATTCACGGTATACGAGGCAAATATGTGAGAGGAGTTTTTTCTCGGCTTGCGTAATAAGTGTGTTTTTCCTGTACAAAACGCTCACACAAACACACATTTAAACTCTTCCAAGTACACGCAAAAACTCTATTAATGTTACCCCAAAATGAATGTTCATAACAATGGTCAATCCAATACGCATCACTAAAATTTAAAATTTGACATATATTTACGTCTCGACCTTTCCTTCAGAATGCACACAGAATCGTTCGAGTCCCTTTCGAGCTTTCCCGAGCAAAACAAGGCGCTTTCTGTGGGCTCCACCTTCCCAGCGGAGCTCTAGCGTGTCGCCACGTATCCTGCTTCCTTCTTTCTGCCATAAAAGGGCGCCATTTGCCTCTTCACTCGTTTGAAAAACTTTTGCAGTCCGGCTAAAACCCTTTTCATACTTCTTATCCCCACCATTTCCACCTTAAAACCCTAAATTCATCTGAACTTTGAACCTCCCACCTCATCCTCACCATGCTTCCTCACTCTTATGCTGTCGATTCTCTCTCCAAATCCCAGGACATTGCTTCCGCCATTACCGCTGCCTCCTCTCCTTCTCAAATCCTCTCCACCTGCGCCTCCATCGATAGCTTCCTCCAATCCCATTCCCCTGACCAATCTCGCCATTTTTTCTCTATCACCTTCCCGACCCTAATTTGCAAGCTCTTCGGCTTTGACGACTCCAATACCTGCCCTAGGCCTCCTAATTCATCCAATGGTTGGATTGATACCGTCACTGCTTCCAACGATTCCGATTTAGCTAATCGGATTTTCTCTCTTCTCTCCTCCGATGGCACTCTCCTCAACTCTATCTTCGCCATCGATCGCCTCTTCCTCGTTAAATACGTCTTCCCCGCAGAACGGTTGCCGGAGTGGTCCCGTTTCCTGCTGTCCAGCTACAAGGATTCCAGTGTCTTGTCGGATTTGTGTCCCTTGTTTAGAGGTAAAGTAAAACAAGACTCCGTCAAGGGCTCTTCGCATCAAATCCAGCTCAATGTGTTCGAGTATTACTTCTTGTGGTTTGCTTATTACCCGGTCTGTAAGGGAAATAGTGAGGTTTCGGATCATGTTTCGGTCAAGAGAGCTCGAAGGTTTAGGTTAGAGAACTGGACTTCGTCTATTCCGGGTTTTTCAAACCCTAAGCGCGGGGTAGAACAAAAAACGGAGTGTAATCTGTACTCACGGCTTCTCTATGCTTATCTTCGTGCATTTGTGCCTACGTATGATCTAAATGCACACCAACCATATCGTAGTTCACTTCTTCATTATCCTTCTGGTTGTGATGGTACAGTTATGACGCGAGCGGAGTTTTTGGTGGATACTTTCAAACATTTTTGGTTGGTGGATAATGATTTTTCTCCCTTGCCTGTCAATGTGTGCAAGTCTTTTGGGGTATCATTTCCATTTCGTTCAATCTTAGGAGATACACCTCCAACCCCGGGGCTGGGGGAGGTGGTTAAATTGTTTGTGAGGTACTTGAATTGTAGTATTTTTGCAGCCCTTGAAGGTCATGAGAGTGGCGAATATTGTGGGAGTCCTAGACTGGGGACTATCGGTTCATTGGATACCTTGAAGTCAAAGGATGTAAAATCGAAGTTCCCTTCTGTTCGTTCACTTGGATATTGGAACCCATGGATGCAGAGACCTCTGTACCGGTTTTCATTGAGGACTTTCTTGTTTTGCCCAGTGGCAACTTCCATTAAGAATGCTTCTCAGGTGTTTCATGTTTGGATTAATTACATGGAACCTTGGGCAATAAACTCGGATGATTTTTCTGAACTTGATGCAATTACTGCTGGATCTGCTACGAATGAAAGGAAGGAGAACTCTCTGTCTAGAGCTGGTGTTTACACACCTCAGTGGCAGGATTATGTTCTATCAAACTACTTATACTATAGTTCCTTGGTTATGCATTTTATTGGATTTGCTCACAGGTTTCTTCACAGTGATGTGGAGATAATAGTCCAGATGGTGCTTAAGGTGTGCTTCTTTATCACATAATCACGATATTTTTCTCTATAGTCATATTATTTCCAATCATTGGGAACTAGAGCATTTGCTATTTTTTTTCTGTTTTCTCCCCCTGCCCCTTTGCCGGGTTTAGATTTTATATTTAAGGTTTTTGTGATTTATTATATGATCTATCCTAATGCTTGTCATAGACTGGTTTTTGTCTTGCATGAGTCAGAGTGTCAGCGGTCAACTATTTCTCAAAATCTACATCGTTTTATGGGTTCTACCCTTGGATTTTTCTTCCTTAAGTTTTAGAATTTACCATCTGAATGTTCTTCAATTCGTTTTAGAAATTTTCCAGACCTGTGTTTTGGCTTTAAAATGAATCCTTTGGCATTGCTTCATTAGCCCATGATTTTCTAAGGATGAAGAGTGTTGGGGGAAAATGAGGAATGCCGTAAGCTTTATAGTGTCTATTGAGTGTGATGATTTTTTTTTTTTTTCGATTTTGCATTGGCATGGATTGAACATGAATAGGGAAAGCAAGCCCTGTGATGAAGGGTCATTCATCCTACTAAGGACACTTGAGTATGAGCTCTCAAGTTCTCTCATCATTCATGTTCCTCTCGGGTGGTGCTGTTCCTATTAGAGCTGTTCTTATACTACTGGAAAACCAGCCTGTAGAATTTTAGTGAAAAGAAATTGTATCAAAATTATGTTTGACACTTTATGATGTGTCGTTTTTTTATCTGTTGGGACTTGCTATTATGTCTAAAGTTCTTGTCATTGTGAAGCTTGAGGCTTGATTATTTCTTAAGTTATTCTAATATCGTTCTTTTTAGTTTTGATTTTTCATTCTTGTAGAGAAAAATTAACTTTTTAATATGTTTTATCAGGTGTTAGACACCTTGACATCATCAAAAGAGCTTATTGACCTTTTAAAGAACGTGGATACCCTTTTCCATTCCAGACAGTCTGGATCAAGCAAATCAATGCTGAATAATTTTTACAGATATATTCCCCTTATATGCGAACAGCTGCAGGCAAGTTGTTTTTTATCTTGCTCAAGTGTTTTAGTAGCATTTATCTTTCAATCTAATGTTTATTGTTTTGAGCATCTCCAATTGTGTTCTCCACTCTTTAGGTTTACTCTATTGTTATCAATAAGTATGAGGCTTGAACTGTGATACTGGTTATTTTTAGGATTGGGAGGATGGCTTATGTGAGACTGATGCTGATGGCTCATTCTTGCATGAAAATTGGAACAAAGATTTGCGACTATTTGCTGATGGAGAGGATGGTGGACAACAG
The DNA here is from genome assembly GCA_963242795.1 of Inga leiocalycina. Taxonomy (NCBI): domain Eukaryota; kingdom Viridiplantae; phylum Streptophyta; class Magnoliopsida; order Fabales; family Fabaceae; genus Inga; species Inga leiocalycina. The sequence goes on from OY725330.1 coordinate 6,559,728, forward strand.
CTGCTTCAGGTTCATTATTTTCCTGTGCCATATAAATTTATATTGATATATACACGGCTTAGGGTTCTCATTTTTGTGTATGCGATGGCAGTTGTTTATATTGCGTGCAGAAGCTGAGTTGCAAGCAATGTCTGGTGATAATCTTGTGCCCAGCCTCCAATGCATAGACTCCTTAAAGGCAAGGCTGGGGTTCATATTTGATGGGCAGATTATGAAGTCATCTTCAACTGCGCCAGAACCAAGGCAGTATCAGCAATCTCATGATGAGATATTCAAGCCAAGGAGAGCTGGCAGACATGCATTTACCGATTTTCAATACAAGGGTGACTGGATGAAACGTCCGATATCGAACGATGAGATTGCATGGCTTGCAAAACTGCTTGTTCGGTTGTCTGCATGGCTGAATGATAGTCTTGGACTGAATCAAGCAGAGAGCAGTCAAGTGGACTCTGCATGGTCATATGTGGAGGTATCACCTGATGTCGCCCATGTATGTGGACCTTCAGAGGCTCTGAAGGTGTTTTTATGTGCCGTTGGTTCTTGGCTTCTTTTCCTTGGGGGCGCCTCTCTTGGACTAATGAGAAAATACGGTCTAAGGGTAAACATCAGGATTTTGGCCTCAAAGAAGGTCGTGATGGTTTTGATACTATACGCTGTTTTTAGCATCTTAAAGAAACTTGTCCGAGCGTTTTAAAACTGGTAGGGATCATGCCATATTGCATATACAGGGGGTGTATAGAGAAGTGTAGAAAATTTGGGGAGAATGTCTTCCTTCAAGGATTTTGTGTATATCCTGCAATCATAATGTATTTATTTTTTTCCCTTGTGCTCAAAGGATTTTGTGTATATTACTATATTCTACAAACTGGTAGGGATCAATCGTGTTTGCTCTTGGAAGCGGAAATACTGTGACTCGAACTGAAACGAATAATCCTATTTGGATTTTGAAAGCCGGACGAAGAGCAAATAGGAGGCTGGATAAATACAAGGGGACATTGGGATGTAATCTCAGTTGATTTAATTTTTAGTGTTTAAATATATCTTATGTTCTTCAAAAGCTGGTCTTCAAAGTTTAATCCCCAAAATTGTTAGTATTTTCCACTATCAAAAAACAGGAAACAAATAATTAAATAAGATAAATATACATGTTTGATGTACTGATGAAGGGCTACAATTAGTACAATATATAAAACCACAAAATTAACAAAAGGGTGAAACGTACTAATGGAATATCCATAAAAATACCTGGACAGAAAAGTCACGTATACGTATTTCATCAACATATCATGGAGAGAATTATCAAAGAAGACAATACATAAATAAAGGAAAGAAAAGAAAGGAAGTAACTACTCACGCATGACTACAAACACCAAGATGTGTTTGTGTGAGAGAGATTAAATAAAGGAAAAGTTTCGTCCTTCTCATCATCAATAAGAAACTCTTAACTCAAACCATCAAGCAAGCAAACAAGAGCTAATCATCAATTCATCTCAGCTATATCATCTGTTATTATTGTATCTGCCAGCTTCTAAGATGCTCAGCACAAAGCAGAACACAGCCTATGAAGATATAACCAGATAATGGGTAAATTCACAACTTCTATCCAATCCAAGCAGCAAGGGACATTGGAACCACCACAATCACAGTATCAGCACGTATAGAACCATGTTTCCAGCATCAAAGTACATGCAAGTACCTTGCTACGTTTGGTACATGAAAGAGTCCTTTCTAGAAATGGGAAACAAAGTTAAACGTGTTTGTTATAAAGTGATCACGAAAATTAATGGGTTTTCAAGAAAGCCCCCTTTTCGTATTTATTCTCATTCCCACTTTAAACCAAACACAGGAGTCTAATCACTTTCAATGAGATTCTCAACAATGATAGCTTAAGATCAACATAAACCAGAGCAGAATAATTGAGGAATAGAACCTACAGGTAGCCACTTAAATTCATAACAGAGGTTCATCCTGACTAATTGACACAACTGAACTAAGTACTCAGATGGAATCGGTAAAAACTCCCTTACAGCTAAAAGATGCCACAATCAATCACATCTAACAGAAGTAGCCAGCTACAAAAAGATCAATTCAAATGGATAGCTATGGACAAATGCTTGTACTTGTGGCAATACTAATTATTTATTTAGTTTTATACAGCATACTGATTTTCCAACCAGTGTTTTGGTTCTCTACGAACATAATTTAGGAAGGTTTTGGCACAGCTCATTTCTTATGTTGATGGCGCTCTTTCTCTGTCCCAGAGCGGCAGAGCCAGGTAATAAGCGTACATGACATACGGAACCAACAATAATATATATTATAGATTCTTAAAGTGAATAAAGCAAGAGATCTATTAAATGTTGAAAATATATCTTTCGAACAATGCTTTTCATTATGCTACCTGCAGCATAGTCTTTCATAATCTCAACCACAACATGATAATTTTATTTTTGGTTATAACCACAACATGATGGTTATTTCCTACGTAAAAGCTACAGAGGAATAGTACAAATTTTTATTATCTTTCAGCACTAGAAGAAATCCTGAGAAATATATCAGCACTCAAACATGGCCTAGTTTTAATCCTTCAAGTTCCATAATTTAGATGGCTTATGAAGTCAATGCAGCATTATCAAATCTTCCTAGTAAAACCCCCGCCATTGCTAGAAACAAACACAAATACAAGCAAACATCCAGAAGCAGCCCACTAACATTTTTTTCCCATCATTTCCCTCGTAGTAAAATTTGATAAAACTAAGACGAGCCCAGTACCATCGCTTCAAGCCGAATGAGAAGGAATCATCCCAGTCTTTCTTGCATATGCGAAAATTCCACCAGCCTCAATGACAGGTCCAGCATCGCCGATGGGCTTCAACTTGTACTCCTTTCCAGTAGAGTGATTGATCAATCGGCTCTCGCCGAGCTCTACTGTTATAACATCTCCTGTTTTACACTCCTCGCATATTCTCACCTCCGATTCCAACGGGTAAACTTCGCCGGTGGCCACTGAATTTCTGAAAAATATTCGCGCGTAAGACTCGGCCACCACAGCAGCTACACCAGAAGCGCCCAGCGCCACCGGAGCATGCTCGCGAGAAGAACCGCAACCGAAGTTGGATCCGGCAATGACAATTGAATACTTGGTTTTCCTTTGGTTGGGCTCTATAAATCGAGTGGTGTAAGATGCGGGTAGCCCAACAAGAGCATATGATCCAAGTTGTTCATACTCCTCGGGTTTAGAAGGGACTAGGGTTAAATACTCAGCGGGGATTATCTGGTCAGTGTCGATATTGTCACCGACGACGTAGCAGAGGCCATGAAAGGTTGTGGAATTGGCGGCAGAGGAAGTGGTAGGAGAAGGAGAAGCGCTCGCACGTGAGACCAACGAAGCAGTTCGTGGAGCGAGCCCTTGGGTGTGGCTAGTAAGTTGCTTCGCTACAATCGAAGTGGCGGGTAATCTAATAAACCGAAGATTAGACGAAAATGAATTTGAAATTGAGAGTTTGGGAGAAAAAAAGCGGGCAAGGTTCTGAGATATACTTGCAGAGATCGCCATTGTCGAATTGGGAGGGGTTAGAGCTGGACTGTAAATTAGTCTGGGAGTGGGGTTGAAGTGGAACGAGGCGAGGGCCGGCTAGCATTTGGTAGAGAGATTCTTCCTTTTTATACTCGGAGAGATTAGGCGAGGCCTGCTTGCCAAGTTTAAGGACGATTGGATAGGAAGGCTTCTTGTGCAACTTTAAGTCTTGAGAAAGATGCATTGACTACGACCACTGAAGTTTTACTTTGATGGCAAAATTAAAGTTATGTTTTTTTAATAGTTTATTTTTAAGAAATAAATATTTATTAGGTAAGTTGAGATAAAATGTTTCATATATAATTATCTTGTATATTATAAATTATGAATTATAAGTATTTATAAGTCAAAAATAAACTATCCCAAATAAATACTAACATTACTTCAAATTATTGATGCAAGAGTCAATTGATTTGTTTAGAAGTGATTAAGGAAGTTGCTGCTTAATCTTTTTATATCGTTAGTTCGTTACATTATATATCAATTTATAAATTAAATAAATTAGTTTTAAAAAAATGAATATAAATATTTTAATATATTTTAATTAACTTTTTTAATCTCTTTTAAAAAAAAATCAAACCACTGCTATATTTAAGATTAAATATAGGATTACAAAGTCAATCTCTAATCCAATTCAAACTTGATCACTTTACGCTAACCATTGCTCAATGAGTCGAGGGCGTGAATTTTTGGGTCGGTTCGGTTGGCCCAGCAATTCTAGTGCTTAAATTCTTCTTTGCTATGGTGGCCTGAATATCCAATTATTTCTACTCTAGCGTCTTGGAATATTATAACATGATTATTGGAAAAATTGAAAAACTTCTTAGATTACATACGAAAAATGTGAAAGATAAATACTAAAAATATGAAAAAAGAATAATTAAAAATTTAACTTAGAAAATATTGAGCAATGTTGAAGGAAAAATTGACCTTAAAATATTGAGTGCGGCTGAAAAATACTTTGGGACATTTAATGCACCTTCGCTTAATAGGTTTTTTAAGAAGTTAATAGTGGTGTTAAAAATTGTTCCTAAAAAATACTTTAAAGACAAAATTAAACCATAAAATACTTTAGAATATTGATTACATTTAAAAAAAATATCTCATAGTTTTAATTTCTTTCAATAAATACGTTTTTTAGGATTTAAACTTATATTTTTCTTCTTATAAGGTGAGATTGCTTTCCACCTCAATTGGTTGTTGAAAATAATCTCAGAAAGCATCTAAAACACAATAATCAAATAATTATAACCAGAGAGGCTGATGATTAGAGTTTTTTTTACATGGTGACAAAATAGTGTCAATCTTACATAAAATAAGAAACTGAGAGAAATTGAGGGAAAAAACAAATAGATAGTCCATACTACAATATATTTTGAAATGATTAAGGGTTTTCTACTTGAAACTTAGAGAATATTATACTACAATAGATTTAATTATATTACACCTGCACCATATGCATAAAAAAAGCATGCTTCTTAAAAACTATTAAATTTCCAGAAAAAAGATACTCTTTGTAAATTGACTTTTTGAAGTGATTCAGTAAATTGAAGTATTGAACCAAATAACCGTTATATATATTTATTATTTTAACAGTTTAGTTAAATAAATATTATTATAAGTTATATTTATTTGTCAGAACATAAATATAAATTATTTTTTTAATGTAATTTAAAAATAAATTTTTCATGATCAAAGGTATTCTACTATTCTGGGCATCTATAATATTGTTCTGGACAATAAAAATAAAGAAAAATTCTAGGAAAAATACATTCAAAATATTAAAATCCCAAATCAATTTTGTTTCCTAGAATAATTTAGGTATTGACTTCACTTGACTGAAAATTTATAACCCATTTTAGTAAGAAATACTTATTTGAGATTTTTAAATTCTGAAGATATTTTTCTAGAATTTTCCTAAAAATTAATTTACCTTAATTTTTATGATTTTGTCTCGAAATTTATTCATAGTTCAGAGTTGGAGCGCACAAACGAAGCCCAACTGTCAAGTGTGGGCTATCCACCCGGAGGTCCGACTCAAAGGGAAAGACAATAACCTTCTTCCAAACCCTATCTGGTTTGAAACTCCCCGTTCCCAAACATAGCCGCCGCCGTCATCATACTCACATCCTCGTACTCTGTCTTCCTCCGACACCCACCTCAACTACAACGGAGTCTCTCTCCGTATCTGCAGCGAACCCAGCATCTCAAGACTCAGTTTCGCATTTGCATCAGCAAACCCGTTAGCGTCTCTAGCTGAATCTTCTCTGTTCCCATGCTAGCTCCAGAGCCTTCTTCGCACCCCATATCGACTCCCTTCTGTGTATGGTAATTAGACGTCTCCATCAAAGGTAAATCCCTGGCTCAATCTGTCCAAAGTTCTCGAACTCGAATGATAGCTTGATGAAATGATTCATCAGCTAAAGCTATGGTTTGCCTTTACTTGGTCCTTGTTACCAACTGATTGCTGCCACCATCTATTCCACTGAAGGGTGGATCTAACTCTGTTCAGTATATTTTGTAGTTAATTTAAGTGACATATCTTCCATATTAGCGTGTGTTTGTATCATTTTTTTTCCTTTTTGGTTTTGTATAATGCTAAAAGGTGAGCGGGAATTTTTTGCTGAAACAACTGTAAAGTTGAGCTTTGAATGGTGGGCTTTGTAAAGGGAAGCGGATTTTTTCTCACAGTAATAATATATACGTAGGAAATCCCTCAATGAATGTATTTTTTAAAAAAAAAAAATCATCAACGGGGACTGAGAGATGTCAATTGACTGGGCTTAGTGCTGGCCGTATTTGCGGCATCTGTATGGCACGAGACTATCTGATCTGTTGCAATTTAGTTACTTGATGATCATTATGTTCTGTTGAGGCATTGGATTTGGTCATGATTTAAATTCACGTTCATGCAATCATGGATAGCTTTTCTCTCTACAATGCGCATAAATGCTAAACAAATACATTGATCTTCAGTATCACAAAAGAGTTGTCAAATCTGTATCCTAGAACAAGTAATAGTGGGGATGAGTGTAGTGGAATTATCTATCTTGCTCGTGCAAATTGAATTTTTGTACGCTGGATGCAAAAGTTATCCTCTATCAATAATATTTCTTTCAAGTATGTCTTAATACTTTCTTATGATATTATATTTAGCTGGATTAGGCATTTCTGGTTCTGAATTCTGTTCGTTATTTTGATATCAAGTACTCTTATTAGATATAATTATTGTGGCATAATTGTTTTGCTGCAGTTGCTGTCAGATTACCAGTATGGCGACTGAGAGTGGTAAGAGTTTTGCAAGGAGAGACAAATTGCGTCATATTGAGGTCAAGGTTCGAGGATGGTGGGAGGAAAAAGGTGTTTTCAGAGCTGAACCTTGTGAGAAACCTCCGCAACCTGGCGAAAAGTTCTTTGGCAATTTTCCTTTTCCATACATGAATGGATACTTGCATCTTGGGCATGCATTTTCGTTTTCAAAACTGGAGTTTGCGGCTGCATTTCATAGATTGAGGGGTGCCAACGTGTTGCTTCCATTTGCATTCCATTGCACTGGTATGCCCGTCAAGGCCTCAGCTGATAAACTTGCAAGAGAGATTAAACAGTTTGGAAATCCGCCTGTCTTTCCTAGTGAAGTACAAGAACAAGAAGATGAGGCTTCAAAGAACACAGATAACAGTGAGGGGGCAGCACCAGATAAATTTAAAGGAAAGAAGTCCAAGGTTGCTTCAAAATCAACTGGACAGGCCTTCCAGTGGGAAATTATGCGCAGCTTTGGCCTATCTGATAGTGAGATAGCTGATTTCCAGGATCCTTATAAATGGCTGTCCTACTTTCCTCCACTGGCTGTTGAGGACCTTAAGGCATTTGGGTTGGGATGTGACTGGAGGAGGTCCTTCATCTCAACTGATATGAACCCATATTTTGACTCCTTTGTTAGATGGCAGATGAGGAAGTTGAAATCCATGGGCAAGGTTGTCAAAGACATTAGATATACAATATTTTCTCCATTGGATGGCCAGCCATGTGCGGATCATGATAGAGCAAGTGGTGAAGGAGTTCAGCCCCAAGAGTACACTATCATAAAGATGGAGGTGCTTCAACCTTTCCCTGCAAAGTTTGGAGTACTGGAGGGAAGGAAAGTATATTTGGCTGCTGCAACATTGAGGCCTGAGACTATGTATGGCCAAACTAATGCATGGGTGTTGCCTGATGGAAAGTATGGAGCCTTTGAAGTCAATGAATCTGATGTGTTTATTCTCTCAAAGAGAGCAGCCCTTAATCTTGCTTATCAGAATCACTCGCGAGTCCCTGAGAAACCCACTTGCTTGCTTGACCTGACTGGTTATGACTTGATTGGCTTGCCATTGAGATCGCCTCTTTCATTTAATAAAGTCATTTATGCTCTTCCTATGTTGTCGATTTTAATGGATAAAGGTACTGGGATAGTTACTAGTGTGCCTAGTGATGCCCCTGATGACTACATGGCCTTGCATGACTTGAAGGCTAAACCAGCACTCAGAGCAAAGTATGGTGTCAAGGATGAATGGGTATTGCCCTTTGAAATTATCCCTATTATTGAAGTTCCACGGTTTGGAAATAAGTGTGCGGAGACAGTTTGCTTGCAGATGAAAATAAAAAGTCAGAATGAGAAAGAAAAACTTGCAGAAGCCAAGAAGCAAACATACTTGAAAGGATTCACCGATGGAATAATGATTGTTGGAGAATTTTCAGGAAAGAAAGTTCAGGAAGCCAAACCATTGATCAGGACTAAACTTTTAGAGACAGGCGAGGTTATTGTTTACAGTGAACCAGAGAAGCAGGTGATATCACGATCTGGTGATGAGTGTGTTGTAGCTCTTACAGATCAATGGTACATTACGTATGGGGAAACTGAATGGAAGAAGCTAGCTGAGGAGTGCCTGTCCAATATGAATATTTATTCTGATGAGACACGACATGGGCTTGAGCATACTTTGGACTGGCTGAATCAGTGGGCTTGTTCACGTTCATTTGGTTTAGGGACTAGTATACCATGGGATGAACAATACCTGGTTGAGTCTCTATCTGATTCCACTCTTTATATGGCTTACTACACTGTCGCTCATCTTCTACAGAATGGAGATATGTATGGATCAGGTGGGTCCCCTGTTAAGCCTGAACAAATGACTGATGATGTTTGGGATTATATATTCTGTGCTGGACCGTACCCTAAATCAACTGATATCTCTTCATCTATTCTTGACAAAATGAAACTTGAGTTTGACTATTGGTATCCCTTTGATCTCCGGGTTTCTGGTAAGGATCTGATCCAGAATCATCTTACCTTCTGCATTTACAATCATACTGCAATTCTGCCTAAGCATCACTGGCCTCGTGGATTTAGATGCAATGGCCACATCATGCTCAATTCTGAGAAGATGTCTAAATCTACTGGAAATTTCAGGACTTTGCGTCAGGCAATTGAGGAGTTTTCTGCTGATGCTACTCGATTCTCTTTGGCTGATGCTGGTGATGGTGTTGATGATGCAAATTTTGTGTTTGAGACTGCAAATGCTGCAATTCTTAGGCTTACCAAAGAGCTGGCATGGTACGAAGAGGTTTTGGCCTCTGAATCATCAATGAGAACTGGTCCTCCAGCCACTTATGCTGATCGTGTTTTTGCCAATGAAATAAATATTGCTGTTAAAACAACTGAGCAGCACTATAGCAATTACATGTTCCGAGAAGCTCTCAAGACTGGCTTTTATGACCTTCAGGCTGCTAGGGATGAGTATAGATATTCATGTGGAGTTGGAGGCTATAATCGTGAACTAGTGTGGCACTTTATGGATGTTCAAACACGTCTTATAGCACCAATTTGTCCTCATTATGCTGAATATATTTGGAGAGAGCTTTTGAAGAAGGATGGTTTTGTAGTGAATGCAGGTTGGCCTACCGGGGATGCTCCGGATCTTACCCTAAAGAGTGCCAATAAATATTTGCAGGACTCTATTGTTTTGTTGAGGAAGTTGCTTCAAAAGCAGCTTTTTGGTTCAAAGAAGGCCAATAAAACAGGTGCTCAAGTTCAATCATCGGACAGCAAGTTAACTGGCTTGATATATGTGAACGACCAATTTGATGGTTGGAAAGCTGAATGCCTGAGGATCCTTCAGAGCAAATTTAATAAAGAAACCCGTACTTTTGCTGCGGATGGAGAGATTATGGAGGCTTTAAAAAGCAGTTCTGTTGGTCATTCGTCCAACTTTAAACAAATCCAAAAGCTTTGTATGCCTTTCCTGAAGTTTAAGAAGGATGAAGCAATTGCACTTGGGGCTCGGGCTCTGGATTTGAAACTACCATTTGGTGAGGTTGAAGTTCTTCAGGAAAACCTGGACTTGATCAGGAGACAGATAGGTCTTGAAGATGTGGAAATTTTGTCTGCAGCAGATGCTGATGCTGTGGCTAAAGCGGGTTCTTTAGTTTCTCTTCTAAATCAGAATCCTCCATCTCCTGGAAGCCCAACGGCTATTTTCTTAACTAGGTAGCTCCTGTATTTGTTTTGGGACATTGTTTTTCTATAAAAACACGGGATCATATGTTTTCCTCTCCTTGTACGCTGTCTGTGGATTGACTTACCGAAGTTTGGTTGTTGTTGAAATTTATGCCTTGATCGAGACATTTTTTCTCTCCTGCTATTTGTCTGATAATTGTTGTTTGTTTGTGCATCATTTCCTTCATCAGGTAACTGTTTGACCTTAGCCCTGGTCCCAGTAAAGGAGTGCTTCCTTCATCCTTTCACTCGTTTCCTTGGTTCGGATTTGCGATTTTGGATGGGCGATGCCTGCATCTTCTTGAGCTGTATAGAACTGCATGAGTGCATATGAAGGACAAGCTCAAGTGGATTAACTTTTGTCTCCTGTCTGGTGGTTACATCCTTTTATATCGGTATCGCAGTTATTAATAATGTGTCTTCCATTAGGAACTTTTATATTTGATTACGTTTATGCTCATCTGAATATACAATTTCGTGACTAGTATTGTATTTGCTGCTAGGCTCTAGGCCTGTTGTGCCTGGGCAAATTTTTTTTAGCCGAAATTTTGTGATTTTGCTGGGATTATAGAGGTCCATAAATTTATTGTCACTCGTTTTTACTAAATTGCTCGTGCCTGTGGTTGGTCGATGTATTGTGTTCAAATAATCAAATGGTGGTAGGTTAATTTGAATGATTGATTGGAAAATAAATAACTTAATTCTTAATACGATTTACAAATATAACGATACTTGTTAATCGATAAATATACAATTTTAATTGTGTTAGGCTTATATTTCAACGGATTTCTGTCACCACATTATCGAGGTAAAACTATATGGCTTATATAACTTCCTCTTTTAGGTGGAGCAGAAAAATTTCTCGTGGTTCATTCCAATATTTTCTGCCCAAAAAATGTACTTATAATATTTTTTTTCTTCCGCGTATGCCGTATATACTGTCCTTCCGTTTCTTTGTGTGTAATTATTAACAGTTATATTAAATGTGGTCCTAGATAGATATAAGGCTTAGTTGACTTTTTGAAAAGATTAAGGAAACTAATTAATTATTTTAAAATATTTTTATTTTTATTTTTTCTCCCAAATAATTTGAGTGGCTTATAAACTGATATATAATTTAATGCAATAAAATATATCATATAATTAGTTAACTTATTTAATTTCTTTAATCTCTTCAAAAAAAGTCAATTGGGTATTATATTTAGAACTTGATGGAGTATTATAATTCTTCACTAATGCATTTTGATCTTTTATCAAAAAATATCCCAATTTATTTTAGCTTTTTAGAAGTATTTTTACTATTTACAAAGTAAATATACGTGAGGAATTTTGCCACAACTTGCGAGAAAAGATTTTTGAAACCATGCTAGGGTGTGTTTGGTTTGAGGGGAGGGAGGGTGGGGAAATTATAATTTTGGATTGAAGGTATTTAAATTTTAAGCGAGGGCTCAAAATTTAAAAGGAATGAGAGAATAAATTTTAAGTTGGAATCCAAAATTTAAAAAAATGAGAGGATAAATTTTGTGTTTCAGTTGAATAAAATTGTAATTTATCCCCCCTCCCCTCCCCTCAAACCAAACCCAAGTTATCTAACCCGGACTGGAAACCGGCCGACTCGGCCACTAAACCAGTTCGGTCCGATGACCCGGTCCGGGTCAATTTTTTTTTTTTTAAATCTTTTTTTTCCTTTAGAATTTCATACTATAAGCTTAAAATATTCCATTTCTCACCGATTTGATCCCGATTTGACTCCAGTCTGACCCACTTACCCTTGACCCGATACCCTGACCGATTCACTGACCAATCCGGATTTAATTACCTTGAACCAAACACGCGCTTAGGGTTTCTAAACAAGCACAAACCAACACCACTTTTATTGATCTTTTGAACTGGGGAAAATAACAATTAAAGATCTCACAAAAACGTTCAAATCAAATGTTTTTTTGGGGGGGGTAAGTGGATCTATAAGAAATTTTGCTACCACACGATGTCGTTTTGGAGGATGGACTTCTAAGCTTATGAATGAGATGAGCGTGTAATTTATTCTGAATCAAGAGTTTTAAATATTTTTAATACGGAAATATAGAAAAATGAGTATTGGATTTGGAAACTTATTCATGAGATTCCCTGAGCTGTCAACAAGACCGTTATTTATGTTGCATAATTTATGTTTATATCCTTTTAACGACTAATGTACTATATTTGAAACTAAGCTTTAATAGAAATTGTCTTTTGTGGAAAAAATTGTCATTCTCCCTTGATTCTTTCATTAAAACAGTGGTCATTTCAGCAAACCGAGATCCTTGATTTGAGATTCATCATAAGTTGCAAAGCCAAATTTACACGGCTTTAGAATGATAATTCTTAGGGGAACGAGTAACCAGTGGAAGCCAACACTAGATTCTGTCCTTATTGTAGCATTCCTTAAGATTTTGCAACGCTTGTCGAATAGTATCCTCGTCTTGATTGGAATATTTTAGGCACAGCAAGCGTTGAGCAACAAGGTAAGCCCTCTGAACAGCATGATACTGGAGGCAGTTGACTTCCATTCTCTTTACTTCCTGAACACGCATTGGCAGCTATAAATCCAAGTTCGTAAACCAAATAATCACTATTTTCCAACGAAGGGAGAGTCAGATTTGAAATTTCTACCCGGTGTTTTTCTAATTTATGCACCAACGCAGAATTGTAACTCAAATGAAAATGCAGAGATTTTAATTGACTTCCTATTTCTAGACTAGTTTGTGGGAATAATCACCTTTGCTGTAATCTTGGATGTGATCATTCTGGCTGTTTCTATAACGGAACTTGGTAAACCAGCCATTTCTGCTAAGAGAAGGCCATAGTGTGGGACATGTCTTGGCCCTTCCTTAAGTTCGAACTGGGGAAAGCAGAACGTTAGTTCGTAGATCATCAACGCAGTGTTCAACGTGCGAACAAAGAAATAGATCTACAACCTTGAAATCAAGATGGCTGTTTTTCAAGTCAACATGAAAGTGAAGAATTTTCACGTTTGGATAGACTGTTGCTAATTCTGATAGGTTTTCCATGTGAGTGGCAAGTATGGTATAACTGAGGAGAAAAAAATATATATTTTACTTTGTCAGAGGAGAGAGATCAATCAATGAAGGTTTGTTCATAGCTGGTGAATGAATGCAGAAATCCCTATCTTAAAATTAACAGGTTCACCAATAAATATTAAAATGTAAATTCCTTTCTACAAAAGTTGAAGCCATTTATGTTTTCTAATCAACCAAAAGGGATACGAAGAGTAACCATGATTTTATCGGTTGCAGAAATCCATGGTATTGGAAAATCAAGGGACAAGTTCTTGTTGATTTCTGATTTTATGATAATTGAGAATCAAGAAAAAATTACGCTTTGAGTGACAAAAGATGCTCGCAGCAGCTCCATGCAATTGCGAAACCATCAGAGGAAGAAGTAGCCCTCCCAAGTTCATCCATAACAATTAGACTCCTGTATCCAACAAATTTTTTAGGAAAAAAACTAACCATCTCTACCCAGAGGGATGACGATTATTAACCACCTTTGCGAGACATTCTGCATGATAAAAGCTGTCTCTTTCATCTCTGTCATGAACTACACATCCAGACAACTCAATATGTAAAGAGCCAATGAATATGGTTTTGCCATGGGAAATAAAACAACACGTGACAATAAGAGAATGTAGCAACATTGCTAAATTGCAGGCCGCGCATTTTACCGTGCTGGAGTTTGATTCAAGATTATCAGCTGCACCCATCCTAGTAAACAAACGATCAACAACCCTCAGAGTTGAGAAGCGAGCAGGAACATAACATCCGACTTGAGCAAGAATAACTATGAGGCACACTTGTTGAAGGTAAGTACTCTTTCCGCTCCTGGGACACAATACCACAATTGATCAGCTATAGCAGCTCAAGTCGAAGGCTTTCGCAACCAATTGGATGTAATTTTAGCATTTCCATCACCAATACTCTTTTGTTACTCCTTTATATCTTTGAATTAGAAGTGATCTTACATATTGGGGCCTGTGACGATCACCATATTTGAAGCTTCAGATAGAAATATGTTATTGGGCTGCAAGGTGAAAGATCGACTCATTTACCTAGATAATAATGTAATTTTTTTTCATACTCAACAAGAAAAAAGAAATAGAGATAGAAACATAAACTGATATAAAATACAATATATCCAGTACGTACAACGAAGTCATTGTGTATACTCTCGAGGATTGGATGTTTACCAGCATCAATTGCCATTGGTCCATTTTCTAGTGAGTAAATTATGGATTAAGAATTTTGCCCCTGGAGCTATCAGAACGTACAAAAATGTTAAATATATATATAACCAATTCAATTACCTGTAAACTCTGGCCTTGTATAACTATCAACAGGCTTGGTTGATATCATATGAGCGAATGAATTTACAATCATATCCAACAGGCACAAAACCTCAGCAAGCATTGTCAGCACAGAGACATTCTCGCGAATGGCATCCATAAGTTCTGCAAATTTATTCAATTACGATTTATCTCATTTCAAAGACTACCATAAAGAAACGAGATATTGTACGAGACCAATGAAATCAACAGGTAATATCTACATCTAGGGACAAAAAGGAATCTATTTGTTCTAATTAACTTTGATATTTGAAGTTTACGAAACAAGATCAATTTTATCGAGTAAATAAGTTTAACCAGTCTCATAAAATGTTAGTTTAAGATTCCAACGGCAATTAAGAGCATTATCATGTCCATAGTAAGTCTCACCCCCCCTCCCAAAAAAAAAAATGCGCACACAAAAGGAGAAGAGTATTAGATTAACATTGGATTCAATATAAACTGAACTGCTGCCGTTAAGACCGTGAGGATCTTTGCTGCCAGAATGATTAGCACAACCTTCTAGGCAGACCTCTGTTCTTGTAAAGCATTCTGCGGCGGCAGATTTATTCCTAGCGTTCAACTGCAAATTTCAAAGTGAAAGAAAAGAAAAGTTTGAAAATCCAGGACAAAAGTCGTGAGGGAAGCGACATCTTTGTTGTGTGGAAGCATACAAAACAAATAAAGCTGGCATTCTAAAGTTTCATTTGTTATCACAATTCCCAAGTTAGATTTTTCGGTTTGAAAGTCATTCAAGTCATGTTTTTTGGCCATCAATTCAAGTCATTTTTTTATTGGCATTTGCCTGTATTTTTCCCTTCCAAAAATTAAGTTAAGGTCGCTTTTCAAAGTTCCTGATGCTATTTTCTCATACAACACGTAAGAATTCCCTGACGATGGCAGAGGCCTTGATGGGAGGCCTATTCCCTCCTCTTCTAGAGGACGATATGGAGCACTGCACCTCATAATTGACTAAGCATAACTTTGATTCCAACAAGCTTCAAATCACACTGACACACATAGTTACTTCTCTGACCAAATTAAGCAGTCAAACAAGAAAAATTTCGAGTCATGTGTGCCATGGTCTTGTTTCTGAGTTGCCCAATTATTATGTGATAAATAGGATCATATTTATGAATTCCATAAGATTAAATTACTTACTGACGCAAGCTCCAAAGTTGAGCAATGTATGTTGTTCCCATGTTTGATCACCTGACATAAGCCATCAGAGCATTAGCTCTGCGGAAAACACCTTCTAAGAGGAATTTCTGAAGTAAGAGCAAACAAGATCTAATACAAACCTGAATGAACTTGCTATGAAGCTTTCCTTGAACATCTTTCTGTGGTATGACAAAGTAGAATCCCTGCCTGTTTTTAAAGACGAGTTTTAAATTGGGCAACTTGAAATCTTCACGATACTTGTTTGCAAGATTGTGGATAGCTGTCAACGTAATACAAAATAAAATGCTTTAGAAGACCCTTATATGGTACACTATTCCGACAAAGATTACTTGATTGACGAGGTAGAAAACTGAGGACCAATGGTATAAAACCTTCACTGGTGTCACAAAATGATCTCCGCGAAATATCCAAGAGACCATCAATCCCAGCCTTGACAGCAAAGCATTGCTGAGTTCGTGCAACAAAAGGGACCCGTGCATGGAGTACATCTTCATCAATAACCTCCCCAATCCTGGAGAAAAGATAATTCCGAACGAATTGAGCGAAACGTTGCCATTGTCTGAGTTGGAATGTCGAAAGGTTTTTGTTTTTTTTTTTTTTTAATCAGTTTACCACCATCAGCACGCATTTTAAACTGCATGTTCAATGGAATGTGTCCTGATAGCACCAACTTGGGTTTCTCACTTAATTAAAAAGATAAAAACCATTGGTTTTAATAGACGTTACCTATTATTCAATCCTGAGTATCCAGGTCAGGTTGTCTTCTAAGTTAGAGGACTATATTTGTAAATATGAATCGGTATACAATGTTTCGGTGATTTGAGGAATACAAGTAATGATAGCATGCGCTCATAGGCAGAAAAAACTTCGCATACCTTTTCCTAATACGATCATATTTCTCATTTTCACAAACTGACTTGTAGATATTTGACAGAAGAAAGCTTTTTGCATCCTTTAGCAACTGGCATGTTCGTAAAAAAGAAAGAATCACTCGTAGCCTTTTCTTGTACTGTTGCTTTCTCATGTCAGGTGTGCGTGTGTCCACATGTATATTCTCGGCAAAGAAAAAGAGGTACCTTAGATAGTAATGGCAGGGCGTCCAAAGCAGTCTTGAGGAGAATAACGCTCGATACTAACACTTGACTCTTTTTAGCATGATCAACTACCAGGGATTCATTCGTAACTTTCTTTGGCTTAAAGCAGAAGTGACATAATACTCTATCTGAATTAAGAGCATGGTCAGGTCCGTCTGTATGTATAACTACCAAAGCTGCATAAACTTAAGACTAACTGTCGCTCAGTTGCGGTTCCTACTTACCGGTCTCTTTAGGAAATTTACGCAAAACCTGAGAGAGGCCAAAAAATAGCTGTTCATTGCACATCAGCTCATCCTAAAAATGAAATATTGAAGACATGTTTAATCAATGATTTAGATTATATGTAAACCAGACTTACAAGCATCATGCTAGCCACCATATGACAGTCTCATTGTGCTAGGTATCAATTCAAAAGCTTACTTTATCATAGTTAGACTAAGCAAGTTTTGAGGAGAACTACATTTAAATCATCAAATCAATAACTACTCATTTATAACTCATCGCCTCTATTCAGTTGACAGTTAACCACATTTTGAGTTTTCCTGTTGAAACTTGAAAGACATCTAATGTAGAAATAGTGATTGTTTAATTGTAACACAAACATCTCTGCTCTAAAAATTTTATACTGCACGGCACAAGTCCAATTAAGATCCGTTTTAAAAATATTTTAAGCGTAAACTTGTGAAGAAAGTGGAAACTGTAAAGTGAATGAAGAATCTTTTAAGGGAAACATTCAACAAGAAATATGCAATATAAGCCCAAATGAAAAATAGACCGACCAGGCAATCAAGGCGAGCATTAATAGTTTGAATGTCTTTTAGAGGCTGCAACAGATTAGCACGGAGAAGCCTTGTCCTGGAGGGAACAATTACAATGTGACGTCGGTAATCCTGCGTCAGAAACCTAGAATCATTCATCACTCACCCTCCGATAGTTTTAGTTGTCCTCAACATGTGAAACAGACTTCTCTTTTTGTTGCTTGTTCCCAGTAGTGCCGAATGAAACGGCTCAATAATTTCCAAATTTTGGACGCTGCCATCAAATTCCAACCACTATATCCATTTCAATATAGTTCAACAGATGCAATGTAAAATGCAGACTTGCTCAATTTCTACAATGAATACGTTGATCTACTTGAACGAAGATATGTTAACCACAATAAATTATTTATTGATTTTAATTTCAAAAATAAAAACCTCGAACAGTTGTAAACAATCATCTTCCAAAAGTACTTATACTAAGATAATGATATAACAACATATTTGTAGGTCAAAATACAACTCTAAATGCTACACACATAGGTCTCGGCGATACTTCATTTTAGTCAGACTCTCCAAAACGTAAATACTTAAATTCATATTCAGAAGTAATATCCGTATAAAGTTCCTACATCAAATTCATTTTGTATTAACTAGTAATCTCATGTGCTTCTTTTATCATGAAGTCAAAAAAAGGGCACCCTAGGTTTATAGGTGATAAATGGAACATGCTACATAAAACTGCAATATGCTCAGAGAAGCAGGCAAGCTAACCTGGTAGTATCAATATTCATGTGATCAAATGATCCATTAAAGGTGACCTGAGATATTGGTATGATCGATAGTGAGTTAAATCTTCCAAACAAGAACTAAGAAGTATAGTTGACATCTAATGGACACAGTACGGATTCCTTGGTGGAAGTATCATGGGAGTTGGACACTGGTCACTTTCCCAAGAAACAGTACCAAGGTGAACCCAGTTGATGGAAGACAATGGTCAGAAGTTGATTATTAAGGACTTGCGGGGAAGTATTCGACTTGATAAAATTATCATTAGGAACAAGCATGAGCTGAAAGTTGAACTTGAGCGTATTGATGAGCAATGATGGTGATAAGATAAACAACAATAACTTAACGTTACAACATAAAATGTCAACCACGTAAAGAACAATTGTGCCTACCGATAAGGAGTGATTGGTAACAATAACCCCCTTTTCTGCTTCAGTCCTGTTGTACAGTAACAGAAATGTGGTCGAGAAGTTCAAAAATAGCAACAATAACATCTCATATAACTGAGTGAAGTATTTACTTTACACTAACTGAGATAGGTTACACCATCATAACAATTCCTGAAGAATAACTCTAGAGCAAGGCTAGGTAAAGTCTTCACTCGAAGAATTTTTTAATCCTTTTATTGGAGAATCATCAAGGCGATAAAATTTAATAATTTTACTGAATAGCTTCTAGTTATCTTTGCACGAATAAAATTAATTAAGCAATCAAAATAACCTCTATATCCAACATAAATAACTGAGGGATCGAAATACCACTTTATGGTGGCGGCGGCAGCTGCCAAACAAAGATAATACTGCTTGTAATAAGTATCCAAGCCAAGTGCCGAAGGCTCCTTAGACGCTAGGCTTTTTATCAACATGGCACCCTAAGGAATAATACTTCAGTGACATGTAGGAGAAAAAATATTAAAGCTTCCTAAATCCTGAAAACATCTGAAAGGATGAAAAGCATATAACTACACCTTCGTGTCATCAAAAAAACCACGGGCCAATACAACCTGCATGGCAAAGACTGCCATCATTAATAAAACCCGCAGTGGTTCATTAAAATTTAAAACTTTTAGACTCACACTATTCCCCTTTAATAGAGAAAGTGACATCACCTTCTTCAATGCACCATAGAATCTATCAATCAATTCTGTCACTCCAGCTGTAGAATTGGGTGCGGACTTGTTTGGAGGAATAATGATCACAATGGGGTCATAGAAATGCAGCAATGTTTTTGTATTTTGATATGAATTGCTAGTTTCAATATATTGAGAAAGATGCAATGATGCCGATCTTAAATCAAAAGCAGCCAAACCAACCTGTGCATGTTATGAATTTCGGTTAGGCATATTAATTTCCTTTATCTGAAATAAATATTTACATCATGCTGGAAAAATATATACACATGCTCTCCAGCTCTCTCAAATGGTTTTAAATCCAGTTTTTCATCAAAACCCAAGAATATCGAACACGGGGAAAGTGTGAGCTAACGAATAATGATTAAGAAATCCTGATACAAAGTGGAACCAAAATATATACACATACAAATGGAAAAATATATACACAAGCTTTCCGGCTCTCTCACATGGTTTTAAATCCAGTTTTTCATCAAAACCCAGGAATATCAAACACGGGGAAAATGTGAGCTAACGAACAATGATTAAGAAATCCTGATTCAAATTGGGACAAAATACTAATACTTGGGTATAAAATCATAAAATTGAAGGCCCAAATAACTAACTGGAGTGAGTTTATTTATGAATGAACTATAAATTCTTTCCCCACGGTGATATAACAGGAGATCCTAATTCACATCATAGTTTTAGTAACGTCCAGCTTCAGTTAAACTCTGAATATCTGTGCAAGACATGTCGCTTGATTACATATACAGTGCAGAGCAACCATTACAAAGAATGGATGCATAAAACTCAAAGCATAATTTTAAGTTCTGATCCAGCAACAAAGAGCTTCCATTTGCAACTCAGATGTGCAAAGAAAAAAGGCCAAACATGTGAATTTGAAATTAAATTCCGACTCCAGTAACAGAAATCGCTTGACATCGAGAAAAAATAATTCTTCACATAAATACATTATTGATAACAGTTTTCTTTAATTGCCGATTGAAACACGCGCAAATAACGACAATCAACTCTTCACTGAAATCCTTGATCATCGTATTTCCAGAGATTACCTTGTTGGAATTCCTAACACTACAAGTCAATAGAACATGTACAACCATCGTACGAGCCAAAAACTGAAATACTTCGAACAATATACATAAAAAACGCA
Source organism: Inga leiocalycina (assembly GCA_963242795.1). Classification (NCBI taxonomy): domain Eukaryota; kingdom Viridiplantae; phylum Streptophyta; class Magnoliopsida; order Fabales; family Fabaceae; genus Inga; species Inga leiocalycina. Next base: position 6,580,326 of record OY725330.1, read on the forward strand.
CATATAAAAAAAGCAAACACTAAGTAACACAGAAGCCAGATTTATCGAACGATTCAAAAACAGTTCCAGCTAGTTCGCTTGATTGACTAAGAAAGTTGAAGAACAAAGTAAATTAAAATCCACCGTTCGATTTCAGCAGGGAATGGAATTTGAATGCGACAAAATGGATTGAAGAATCTCTATGAAAGAAATTATCAGCATCAGTGTGAGTTCCGTGTAAAAGAAGTAAGAGTTATCAAAGAATGGGAGGGACATAACCTCTTTCGCCCTATTCTCTATGAGCCCGACCACGATACTAGAACTCTCCGCACCGTCGTCTTCCATTGCTTTGTACGAGTTGGCTGGTTAAGTTTTAGATGATTGTTGTATTGCAAACTAGCGGGAGAGGTAGTTATAAGAACGTTTGCTGACGATGTTGCGTGAGTTGGGCATGGAGCGCCGCGCGGGAACCTTGTGAATTATGATGCGCACGGACCTTTTGGCGGGAAGCTAATGCCGAATTCGATCAGAAAAATTCAAGGTTGGTAAGGAAACGTTTTTGGGAAAGATAATTACAGTGAATCCCGTAAAAGATAATTAAAGTGAAGCCTCAAAAATCTAAAATAACAATTTATTAAATGGCTTTTATCAGTCTTATCTGACGTGGACTGGATCAGAAATTGGTGACCCGGCCAATAAACTGGTCCAGTCCGGGACCCATCTGGGTTAAGTTTTTAATTTTTATTTAAAAAAAATCTTTTTTTATTTTTCTTTTAAAATTTTATATTATAAGCTTAAAATCTTTCATTTTTCACCTGTTTGGTCCCGGTTTAGCTCCAATTTCAATTCATTCTGACCCACTGATCTTTAACCTAGTACCCTGACTGGTTCATTGACCAGTTTAAGTTTAATTACCTTGATTTTTACAACATGTTTAGTTATTTTTTTTGCTATGGGACTTCATTATAATTATCTTCGATCCTTAGGACCCGCAGGTCATTTCCCCAACGTTTTTTGCACATGAAAATGATGCAAATACTGTTTATTAATTTGAAAAACTATAAATTTACGAGTGATTAACATATTATTGTTATTGAGTCTTTACAATTTATCTATCTATTTTCGGCATCGCATCTTATCGTACATTCACATAGCCATCGTCGTTTGGATTAAACGCTGAGCACCAACCTGATAGAGTTCCTACTTTATAGGGATTTGAATGAAAATTTTGAAAAAAAAAAATATTTTTGACTTAAACCACTAACATAACTGTGCAAACTACAAGAAGTGATTAACCATCTTAGAACTTTAGATCAAATGTTTTATTTTTTGAAAATAAAAGCTCGATGAGGAAAAAACCAGCTTTTAAATATGGACATATGGTAATAAAACACGATTTGAATTAAAACATTTTGACCATCAAATTGTGATATGACAGTGACATAGAGTGTGTTTGGATTAACTTTTGAAGAATAGATTATGAAAAGAATAGATTTTGGAGAATAGATTCTGGAGAAAAAGTGGAGAATAGCTTCTGAAGAATAGATTTTGAGCAGAATAGCTTCTGGAGAATAGATTATAAGTAGAATAATGATTTAGGAAAATTGTGAAAAAATCCCTCATTGCCAACTTATTTGCCAAATAGGACCTTCGTGTGCAGATTAACTAATTTTTCTAATATAATCAAATTAAATAAATAGGTTTTATAAGATAAAAGGGGGTTTTAAATTTTAAAATTCTTTAAAAAAAAGGGATTAAAGAAAAATTGGTGAAATTCAAAAAGAAGAAGAAGAAGAAGAAGAAGAAGAGAGAGAGTGTGGTGTGGGGCCCACATTAATAAAAAGGACCAATTAAAGTGAGATGGTGGGGTCCACACATGGAAAAAGCAAAAAAAATTAGATTTTCTCAAAATCATGGTTTGGGAAAATTTGGGGTGTGTGGATGATTTTTACAAAACCATGGTTTGAGCTCAAAACCATGATTTGGGAAAATATGAGGTGTTTGGATGATTTTTCTTAAAACCAAGGTTTTCTCCTAAAATAGTTTTTTTAATTTAATTGAAGTAAAAATAACTATTTATTATTATTAAAAGGGTTACAAGTTTATTTTAGTCCAGAATTTTTATTGAAGGGCAATTTTGTCTTAGAAGTGTCAAAAAGAAAGCAATTTTATCTTAACTATTATTCTAATTAATTTTGACTGTTAGTTGATCAAATACGTTGATCTGATAGTTCATGTGTCATCTACATCATTCTTGTTAAGATACAAATTTACTCTAAAAGTTTTGAATTTAATTTTGAAAATATAAAGTAAATGATACATGGACTTCCCAGCTCAACATATTTGTTAAAGTTAGTGGATGATACGTAAATTACCAACTCAATATATTTAATCAATTAAATGTCAAAATTAATTAAAATAACGGTCAAAGTAAAATTGCTTTTTTTTTTACACTTCTGAGAGAAAATCGCCCCTTAACCCTTATTAAAAAGAGAAAATTTGTACACCACACTCTCTCCAATCTTTAATATTAAACATATTTGCCTAATTTAATTTAAGTAAGGCAGTTAGTTAAATTTGTTAATATAATATGTATTTTTTAAAACACTATAGTCATTTTCTTCAATTTCTTCCTTTACTCCCCTCTTTAATTATTGTTGAGAGTGCATTCATAGGAGGCAAATTAGGGACAAATTGAAAAATATGAAAAATATGTTTTATGTTTAGGATCAAAATCAAACTCTCCAAATATATTATATACCAAGGACAAGGAATATTTATTATTGAAAAATAATTGTAACAACCCCTACACGTTATATCATAGTAGTGTTTTTGACTAGGGATTATGTCCTAGTTTAATGGGTTTTTTTTTACTTGAATATCCTAGTTTAATGGTTGAGGGATGTAAATTCAATAAAACATGCTCTAATTTCCGTGGATACTCTAATCAATATATCATTAAATACTTTTCCGTCATGGACTCACCAAATGTTAGTGTTCACAAGCCAAAACCCATCCCTGGGCTCCGGTCCAGCCGTTGCAGCCGAAGATGTCCCTCGGGCATTGTGCCCGTCTCCTTAGTCCAAAAAAAGAACGCTTATCTCACACGAGGCATATTCCAAGAGTTTCAGTGATTTGTGAGCACAGGTCTGGTGGGAATTGCCATCTTCATACAAGGAAGCGCCTCTGCCATTCTTAATTTCGGTTCGTACTTCTTTCCATTGCATTGAACCAATTACTCTTTCTCTTCCTTTCATACATTATTTGCTTCTTTTTCCCTTACTCACAGGAGGACTTCATCCCTCTGTATAAGCAACCTCGTTCCTTATAACCTTTGGCATTTGCCTCAAGGACAACCTTCCCAAAAGTTTATTGGCCGACCTCAATGATGAAGTTACCAGTACCATAATCATGGTTCATGTTGATCAACTTTGCAGCAGGGCTTTCATACTTACAAGAAGCTGATTTCATACTTCTTCAAGAGACGTAGGTGGCAAGGAGGTTGGGGCCTTTTCTTTACAGTGAACTCATCTTCTTTGCACGGCAACTCGAAAATCATATCCCTTTGTCGTAGATGTCTATTGCTATCGAGGAAGTCTTCTACTCCTTTTTCAAAAATTGCCTGTTCTCTCCCTTTCTTCTCTTTTCACTGTAGTATTTCTCATGATAGGGTTTCTTTTGCTCACGTGAGGCGATAAAGACGAAAGGGCTCTTCCTGGGTTATTCAAGAAAGGAGAAAATTGCAGTGGGTTATTCTCGTTCTTATGGTTTTGCTGCGCTATTAATGCTCTCTGCTTCTTCCAATTCATATGGGTTGGCTATCTCCTTATTTATTGTGCATTTCTTTTTCTTTTTCTTTTTCTTTTTCTTTTTTTGTTCTAATCGATCCCGTTGTCTCAGTTATGTCACAAATGTTCTCTTTTATTGATGATTTTTAACTTGATGTTGGTCTACTCTTTCTTAGTCAGTTTCTCCTTTATTGTAGTCATTATTCAGACCACCCTTTTGTACGCCATCAAGGTCCTCCATCTCAAGATATTCCATCTCATCTCTCAGATTTTTTTTTTTTTTAATACTTTTCATCATATCAAAGAACACTTATAATCATGATCTAAATTGATACACTCTCTTCCAGAACCATGAAGGTATGGAAAAGTAGCAGCAATATTTGAAATCTGTTTTTTAGAAGCTGCACCAGGATGCTAATGCTCATGTTGTATCTTTATTAAAGAAGGAAGCAATTACTTCCGGTATTAAACTGAGTTTGAGGCTATAGATTTAAAAAGTGCATATTGTAAGGCTCTATAACTCAAAAAGTAGTAGTTTAGATCTAGGGCAAGAAATTGGCAAGGGAAGTCTCCAGGAAATAAAAGTAAACGCTATCATAAATGTAGATTGGAAAAAAAAAGATGTAATTTGCCTAATAAGCCTTGGCGGTAAATATATCTTTGCCTAACAAATATTTCTTTAGTCCATTTACTCTTTGGTTATTGTTTTAAAAGCCATAACTCCAGGCAACTGAGTCAAAGCAATGGCTTCCTACTCAAAAAAGTTGGAAAATTAGTATATGAATTGTCTCAAAAATTGGTATACGTTGGGTATACATGTGCAGTATGTACAATGTAGACAATCTTTATTTGTTGTGTGCTACTTCTTTGTATTCTTATCCACTCAATGATGGCATCACTATTCTTTTATTTCTTTTAGAAGTTTAGTAAAACTTCTGGCTTACAGAAATCTTGTAGCTAAATGTGTATTTGACTAAGCCTAATGCTAGACAGTAAACAAAGCAACGCTATATGATCATTCTCCATATTGATATTGTAACACCCCAAATTTTATATTCACCAAATATATTGTAATTATTTGGGAAATTCAATAAAATGGTGAATATTCATGAATTTGGAATTTATGAATTTTATAAATGTTCAATTTATGGGAAATTGGGCAAAAATAATTAAGGAATTAATTTGGGTGATTTAAAAAGCCCAATATTAAGGTCAAAAAATGAAGGAATATTAGAGAAAATATTTGGTCCAAAAATAGATGGAAATTGGCCAAAGAAAAATAAAAAAAGAAATTGGATTAGAAAGGTAATGGCAAAATCGTAATTTTACCAAAATAGCACAAAATAAATTATTTTCCAATTAATTGAAGTTAATTTCAATTAATTAAGGAAAATAAAGGTTAAAAATATATTTAGAATATTTTGGTTAGTTTAATATGAATTTATGGAAAATTTGAGCAAAAAGTGCAATTTTAACCAAAATTGAGACTTTACGTATATACGTAACCGGAACAAGTTGTGAAGCCAATTGAAACCATAGGGAGGGACCCCTAGGTGTCTCCTACACATTGCAAGAGGAAGGAAATATTGGTTAGGCTTAATGAGCTTAGTTACATGTACATAGGGTTTATGTAGAGCCGGGAATTCGGGCCGAGCCCGTCGGGCCGGCCCGTTTAGGCCCGAGCCCGTCAAGGGCCGGGCCTATGATTTAGAGGCTGAAAATGGAAGCGAGCCTAAAAGGGCCGGCCCTGTAGGGCCCCAAGCCCTGTAGGGCCAGCCCTGAAGCCCTGCGGGCCGGCCCTTTTAGGCCCGTTTAATATTTTTTTAAAATAAATTAATAAATATAATATCATTATATCAAATTATCAATATGAGAGACATCTAAGTTCCTAATAGAGTATTAATAACAAGCAAACACTTATTAATTGGTTTGATTTATTTTATTTTCTACAATGTTTTATTCATTTAAACTTAAAAAAAGGCTAATTTGGACATTAGATGATTATTTTAACTAAAAATTTATGAGTTTTAAAAATAATATATACCAATTTAAACCTCATTAGTCAGAGGGTAGAGTTAACCTAACATAACCCTCATATTAGAAATACTCTCACACTAACTTAAACCTCATTTGAAGCTTCTCTTCTTTGATTTTCTTTTTTCTTTTTTTGCATGTATACGCCAAAATCCAAATTAGGTGTTATATTATTACTGACATTTGAAGCTTGTAGGCTTGTTTAATTGTGATTGTGAACTTATTTAATTGGTTATGAATATTAATTATGGTTTGGACATAAGTTTTAGTGTTTGTATTCTATTAAACTTGGATAATATTTATGTTTTAAATTAGTGTTGATGATATTTATGTTTTAAATTAGGTATTTTAATCTTTATGAGAATAAGAAATTAAAAAGGAATGGCAAAAAAAAAAAAACATAAACGGGCCTAAAGCCCGTCGGGCCGGCCCGCGGGCCTACCTTAAACGGGCCGGGCCGCTTCAAAGGTGTACGAATTTGAACTCGGGCCTAAACGGGCCGGCCCGTTTTCCCAGCACTTATGTACATAAAATTGATTTTGGAATTTTTGGAAATTCCATAAATCATTAAAAAAATCATATAATATAATAAAAACACTTTACCATCATCTTCCTCAGCTCATTTTCGTGCCCAACCAGATCTGAACTAGTGAGAGAAAGGGTGAAATTCTAGAGAGAGAAAAAGAAGAAAAACTTGCAAAGGTAAGTGATTTCTTCGGTAAATCGGTTTCTAATACGTATAATTCCGTTCCTAAGCTACTCTACTATGTTATTCAAAGTTTGGAAAGCTCAAATTTGGTGTTCTAAAGGTTAGGGTTTCAGCCATTTTTGGGAAAAGCTTGTAGGAGCTTGAGGTAACTTCCAAACCTTCGTATATTAACTATTCTGGCTACTGTGGGAAATTTAATCGGTGAAATTTCGCCGGATTGTCATTGGTTTTAAATTTTGGAAAAGTGTGTGCCTAAGGGTTATGCTGCTCAATTTTAGTTCAAATGGTTGTTATAACTCAATTAGATGGTTAATAAAGTAATTAGAAGTAGAAAGGAACGCGTTTACGGAGCCGAAAACACAAAACACCGATTTTGCCCGGAGGACTCCATAATTTCGGTCAGGGCCAGATCTAGGGGTAGGAGTTGGATTTTCAATGATTTGATGGTTCCATTGGATTCAGAAGGGAAAATTAGGTGGGGTTACAATTGGGCACTTTTTCGGAAAAAGCCGAGAAAGCATAATTAAGGAAACGCCCCTAAAACCCTAAAAGTAGGGCTGCCAAGGGTAATTTCATAATTTTACGTTGAATTTGATAATTTTGAGTCCGGAAATGGATTCCTTGGACAAAAATACGTTAGGATAGCCCTAGTCAAAATTTTGGGAAAACGTGCCATCGGGCCGAGCCGAGGTCCCGGGAGCATTTTGGTAAATTTTCACCATAGGCTAATATAACCACAAGAAACACTATGGAAAAGTTTAAAATGATATTTGGATAGGTTATGACCTATTTCTTGTACATTTAATATTTTAGAAACGAATTGGGAGCCGAAAGTTGACATGATTTACGAGGCACACAGAAAGGGATCGATAGAACTTCGAGGTAGGGACATTATCCTTCATACATTATGCCATAGTTATATGATTGTGTGAATGCCAATGTTTGTAAATGCGCTTTATTAATCAACATGTTTTGCCCGGAGAGGGGCCAGAAGTGCTAGAGGCACTTACACTGGAGTTGGCGAAAAACCAACCGGTGCAGATTAGTGGGGCTGGGCCCTACTCATATATACATGCAGATGATATGTTTATATTGTTCATTAATTGGTGCATACATGGCATATATCATATTTACTTTTCGCATTTTCTATGAATGATAGCATGTTTCTACTGGGATTCTTCGGAATCTCACCCCTTTTTCTAAACCAAACATCTCAGCGGGCACCAATGGATCAAAAGGCAAGAATGTAGACCAAGGGAAGTGACTGGCATGTGCCTCGAGGCAAATATAAAGTTTGTGGTTATAGATAGTCTATGTCTAAAATACTTTTGGATATTTTGTAATGGTGGTGTATATTGCCGCATTCTATATGGTTGACTTTGGACTGTAAACAAATGCTTTTATCAGTATATATGTACTCTTCTATATGCCTGTGAAACTTGGTCTCTATTACTCTGTGTATATCGAAATAGAAACGGGTATTGACAGATATACTCAATTTTGTAGCCATGAGCCTTAACGGTTTTTTATTCTATTAATTAAATCCCCCCTTTCAAAATGTTTTTTTTTTTGTGTAGCAAAGACATTTTATCCTTGCACTTTATTTCCCTTCTCTTTTTGCAGGGTCTTTCGTTTGGAAAAAGAACTTGTGTTGTTTACTTGTTACTTCATCCTGCTATGCTAAAATCGAAGGTATGGTTTCCTTTCTTTTTGATGAATTAGAATTTTAAGCTAAGCCTTTGCATTATTTAAAAAAGTTGATAGGACTCTACATACACTGCACTCATTAAGTTTTGCAATTACCTGTGATCAATTTTTTTACTCAGATGATGCCATTACTTTTTTCATGTTCTTATGCTATATTGACCACATTGAATCCTCTTTTTCAGTATAATAGGTCTGCACAATACTGATATAGGACTTGGTCTACATCGCCTCTTGCCTATTTTTTTCCAATTTTATATCAAATACTAAGCCAACTTTATAGTGCTCACCCTTTCGTTGACTGCTCCAACCACTCATTTGGTTTGTTCCTCTCTTTTCTAGGTACACCACTAATTTTTATAATTTAATAATAATTCCATGGTGTAGACCTGCCTCTTCAATCCTCACAATAAAGCCATACCTCACTGACTATACATTCATAGGTCCAAGCCATAGACATAACATAACACTTGGAATACCAAGTGTTCACGCATGAAGTCAGACTCATGAGGCTTTATTGATTGGTAAAAGATGTTCAACCTTTTGTTGCCTATATTTCCCTTCTCCATGCATCATTCTTAGTTTGTTCTGCTATGTTTTTCTTTTTTTCACTATGTTGCAAGCTCTAATCCGGTAAGTTCCTATCCTTAGCTTGTATATGACTACTTTTAATACATCTTGGAAATCTGATGCTAGCTGTATGAGGGTGTTCAGATTTTGTCTTTTTAGACACCCCTATTCATGTCTTTTTAACAATGTTATAAAAACCGGACCGGCCGGTTCAACCACGGGAATCATCAAACTAGCCATCTAACCGTCCGGTCCAACCAATTGAATATTTATTAAGATTTTCCTCATTTTAAAAATCCATATCTAATTCAACATATTTCCAAAAATTATAAATTAGGACTCTATAGAAAGCTTGAGATGTCTACTTTCTAATACAATAAGAATCACTTGAAAATATTATCATTTGATGCTAAAAATTTTCAAATTTCAAAACTATTCTAAAAAAAATTATTGTTCAAGTTCACTTTCCTACTGATTTGGTCCCAGTTTAGCTCCGATTTGACTCCGGTCTGACCCACTAACTGTTGACCTAATACCCCGGGCGGTTTAGTAGCCGGTCCGGGTTTAATTATCTTGCTTTTTCAAGTCTTAGGGTGGTGCGAGGTATAGCATTGTGACTTGCAAGAGAGAGAAGGTAATGGGCTTGGTTGGTCAAAAAAGAGGACAAGCACTACATCTTTTCCATATTAGAACCTGTTGCTATCTGAGAATAATGAAGTGGACTTCTTCATTTGGTGTAAATCATTAAACTCTGTAAACATTGCATAACAATTTTTTATAATATATTATGGTTTCCTTATTAAACATATCAGAACCTCATGTCATAGATTTTTTTATTTCAAATTGACCATTGGGAGTTATCTAAGGTGATTATAGAGTTAGATTATATATAGTTGTACCATGCTTCAGAAGTTTAATAACAAAATACCTTCAACATTATGTAATAATTCAAAAACCTATGAGGAGGGAAACAAAGATTTGAAGAAGATTGCATATGTGATTCTCATGATTTTTCTTTTGTAATGTTAACTGCTCTGTCTTACAACTTTTGTATATTAGTAAGCCTTTTGCTTCAATGTCTTGTGGTTCTTATTTTTGTGGGGTCATTGCTTTCAAATTGTCTCATCCTATCATCCATCATTGTAATTGTAACTTTTAAATGCTCATGCTTTAACTTGCTCTAGACATCTAACCAAATTAATGTTATTTAAGTCTTTGAATTCACATTGACAACTTCAACTTAATGTGCATTGGTTTTTATTGTCAGTTTGTTCTTTTCTTAAAAAACACATTGCAGGTTATAAGCTCTTTTCACTTGGAGCACGTGAGTAGTAAAATGTAGTTTTGCTTTTCTAGAAGCTAAATGGTTGACCTACAATACTCTGCTACCACTCGGTGCTTGATGGTCAAAGTAGGTTTTCTAGACATATTGGTGCTATATACTTTTTCTATTTGTTCAATGGTTTGATTCATTCAATGTTTCACAGTAGTCATTTAATTGCAGCTCGTGAGTATTCTTTTTTCATCAATTTTCTTCTAACATTCAACAAGCCTAATACAAGAATCTATGGCCTTTCCCCTGTTAAAGCTTCAGAGGCACTTTATATCAGTGAATTGATGTCATAGGGGTATGTAAGTTAAAATTATGTTGTCTTTGCTTAGTCATCACCCCCTAAGCAGTGAATTGCAGTACCTTATACCCACTTAAGGTAATGTTATAGTTATTGTTCAGTGTGCCAATCAATAATTTGGAAAGTTCCCTCTCCCTTGTCGCATTCCTCTATAGCAAAAGGTGCTATTATTTTCCCTATTTTTATATTTTGTATGTTAGCTGATACAATTTTTTAGTATCAGCAATCTTTCCTATTTTCTAATGGAATACAAATTCAAATTCAAAAATTCCCTTTCCCTTATATGATGTATTGTCCAGATTGAGAAAGCATGGATGGTTTGAAAACTGGACCGGGACAAACTAAATATCAAAACAAGAGAACAAAAAGTGTTGTGTGTAAAGTGGTGTATGTCTAGGAATATTGGTTGATCGAAACCAAAATTAAGGCTCATATAACAAATTTTTAACAAGGCCAAGAGGCCTCATGGAATATTTTAAAATATTATCATAAGACTATAATACCCCTTCATAGTGAAAAAGGAAAATAAGAGATGATTAAATCCATATTATTTTGATTTTGATTCTTTGTAAACTTATATTAATTAATGGCGTGATAACCCTACAACAATTATATGCAATAATAGTTTAACAGAGCAATGCTAATAATCAAGGAACAAATGAATGGCAAGGAAACATTTGTAAAAAGAATTTGGTTCATGTTGAGCTTGGACATTATAATATATTTTTTTGGTCCTTAATGTAAGTTATTTAATTTAATTAGATTAATAAAAGTAAATAAATTATTTAATTATCACATAAATGACATGACCTCCTTAAAATGCTTTTATGTAATAATATATTACATATCAATTTATAAGTGAGGGTAACTGATTTGAAAAATTGACAAATATGAGAAATGAGATGAAAAAATGTCTTATACTTAGAATTAAAATTAACTTTTAAACTAAATCCTATATTTAGGGTTAGAGAAAAATACATGTGTGTGCATACATTGAGCATTGAGGAACATTTTCCCCCTGATTCCTTCCAATTAGCACCGCAAAATAAAAAGTAAAAAAAGAAAAACAGGTGCAACTAAAAGGTGAGATAATATATGGGAAAATCCCTTAAAAAGTACTTGAAAATCATGAAAAGACAAAAAGGTGTTCTGAATTTCTGAAATCTTACAGAGAAGCTAAGACTGAACTAAAATTTACAAATTCAGAGGAAAATAACCAATTTGCTCTTACTTATTTTTTTATTAAAAAAATAACTACCCCATCGACCAGTTGGCCGCCCGCATCACTTGACAGGGGCTCCGGTGGAAATATTCCCTGGCTTTCGGAATAATTCCCAAAGTGTTGGGGGCGAACCCCCATTATTTCATGCACAAAAAGTATATGACTACTGGGCTAGCAAAGCCCTTTAATATATATACTGCAATATATGTGTGTGTGTGTGTGTGTGTGTGTGTGTGTGTGTGTGTGTGTGTGTGACATTTAATCTTTAATCAAGCCAACCAACAAGTTCAGATAGAGAATTGGCAAATTGATAAAAGAAATTAACAAGTTCATATAAGGATTTCACAACTTTCGTTTTTAAAGCAAAAAATCCACCTACTCTATTAGACCATTCACTAGTTTAGATAAGGAATTCTGAAGTTCATATGAGGAATTAACAAATTGAGATAAGGATTTCGCAACTTTTGTTTTAACAAAAAATTCACTAACACTCTCAGGTCATTCACCAGTCAGATGAAGAATTCCCAACTTCAGATAAGAAATTGACAACTTGAGATAAGGAATTTACAATTTTTGTTTAGGTAAAAGATTCACTTGCGCTCTCAAACCATTTACAAGTTTAGATACAGAATTATCAAGTTTAGATAAAGAAATAACAAGTTGCGATAAGGAAATGACAAGTTGAGATAAGGTTGCGAATTTTTATCTAAGGTTGTGAATTCCTGATTTGAGCTTGTGATTTTCTTATCTCAACTTGTCATTTATTTATCAAAACTTGAAAATCCTTTATTTAAACTTGTGAATGGTTTGAGAGCGAAAGTGGATCTCTTACTTAAACAAAAGTTGTGAATACCTTATCTCAAGTTGTTAATTTCTTATCTAAAGTTAGGAATTTTTTATCTAAACTTGTGAATGACCTGAGAGCGTAAGTGAATTTTTGGTTGAAACAAAAGTTGCAAAATCCTTATATCAATTTGTTAATTCCTCGTATGAACTTCAGAATTCCTTATCTAAACTAGTGAATAATTTGATAGAGTAGGTGGATTTTTTGCTTAAAAAACGAAAGTTGTTAAATTCTTATATGAACTTATTAATTTCTTTTATCAATTTGTCAATTCCTTATCTGAACTGATTGGTTGGTTTGGTTAAAGATTAAAGGTTACTATATATATATAGATATATATATATATATATTTTGCAGTATATATATTAAAGAGCTTTTCTAGCCCAATGGTCATGCACTTTTTGTGCATGAAAGTAGTGGGGGTTCAAACCCCCACCCCTAGCACTTTGGGAATTATTCCCAAAGTCAGGGGATATTCCCTCCGGAGACCTCGTCTGACGGCGCCGCTGATGTTCCGGCGGGTTGTCGCAGGGTTGATCGGTCACTGGAGTAGTGTCCGGCTGGTCGGTGGGGTAGTTATTTTTTTAATAAAAAATAAAGAAGAGCAGATTGGTCATATTCCTCTGCATTTGTAAATTTCAATTCAATCCTAGCATTTCTGCAGGATTTCAAAGCATCTTTCTGTCTTTACATGATTTTTAAATACTTTTTAAGGAATTTTCCCATAATATATAGTACAATACATAGACTACTAGTAGGATCCCTGAAAGATACCGTTGAGATCATATCATTCTTCTAAAATTTAATGTTATTAATTTAATTATGTTTATTTGGGTTAAGGAGAAGAGTAAAATGATTTATTTTTCAAAACAAAAGATTCACATATCATCTTCTCCTTTGAATTTTGGACAAGAATTATTGTTAAAATATGCTTGATTGTATTTTGATTTACAAATAATCAAAACCAAAATATTTGGGATTTTGATTACCTTGAATTTTTTTCAACTATACATAAGAGCATTCTAGTTTTTAACAATATTAACAAATCTTTAATTAGGCCCCATAGTTTGATGATATATTTGTTTAAAGTGTAGGATACGATGTAGCTGTTATTATTTCAACTGAATTTAATTAGATCCGGGGGGAAAAATTGAATTTAATTAGTGTTATGAATATTAAATATGTGGATGTCCATTGACTCATATTATTCTTCCAGTTAACTTGACATAAAGAAGAAAAGAAAATTTGACACAAAGCAAAAGTAAAAGAAGACAAGGACATAAAGAAGATATAAAGTAACCATGGTCATATAACCAGAGTTAAATATAACCATGGTCAGGCAATCAGGATTAGATTTCTGACTCTATATAAAGGCCTGTAATCGATTGTTTCAGTTGAACTGAATGAGAACTTCTCTCTAACTTCTCTCTAGAAATTCTATCAATCCTTTCTCTGAATTCTATCAATCTTCTCTCTTATCATATATACTTTTATAACACGTTATCAGCACGAAGCTCTAAAAGAAGGTAGGATCTTCTTATGGTTTCTTTAATGATTATATATATCTTGTTTTATTTTATAGATCTGGGATAATCTGAGCCACCATATGGAATTAGAGAGATACTTTTACCGATTGTTATATAACATCGGGTTCCATGGCTAAGATTGGAGATCGTCATTATTTTTATATCATTTATATATATTGTCAAGTTCTTTTATATTATTATTATTATTATTATGGCCAGAAGCCATACACATCTGATTCTTGAAATTATGACAAGAAGTCATAATGTTTTAATTTCTTATAATATGGCCAGAAGCCATATCCATTTGATTTTCTATTATATGGCCAGAAGCTATATACATTTTTCATCTTATTATATAGCCAAAAGCTATATACATTTTTTATCTTATTATATGGCCAGAAGCTATATATATTTTTCATCTTTTATCTTATTGTACTGCAGAAGTCATGTATAACTTTTATCCTGAAGATAATAGTTAATTCCTCATCTTGAGATTAAATGGCCCGAAACCATACATGGTCTGAAGTCATGAGATTAAATGGCCCGAAGCCATACATGTTTTAATTTTCTTATCTTACCTTATGAATTATTTATTGTCTTTATGAATTTACAGTTATTATATTGCATATTTACATTTCATATTTTAATTATTTTCATTTATTTCTTTAATTAGTTTGAACAATGGCAAACCTGGCAAAACTTGAAATTGTAGCTCTTGATATTACCGGGAAAAATTATTTATCTTGGAAGTTGGATGCGGAAATTCACCTGAATGCCAAAAGTCTGGAAGACATGATTAAAGAAGGGAATAAGGCATCTAACCAAGATAAAGTCAGATCCATGATTTTTCTTCGCCATCATTTACATGAGGATTTAAAAACTGAATATTTGACAGTAATGGACCCGCTTGTCCTTTGGAACTATTTGAAAGAAAGGTATGATCACCAGAAGATGATCATTCTTCCAAAAGCTCATTTTGACTAGATGCATTTGCGCTTGCAAGATTTTAAATCTATAAGCGAATATAATTCAGCTATGTTCAGAATTACTTCTAAATTGAAATTATGTGGAGAAAATGTTATTGATGATGATATGTTAGAAAAGACATTCTCCACATTTCATGCATCCAATTTGCTCCTGCAGCAGCAATATCGTGAAAAAGGTTTCAAGAAATATTCTGAGTTAATTTCTTGTCTCCTTGTGGCTGAACAAAATAATGGGCTTTTATTGAAAAATCATGAATCCTGTCCAACAGGCTCAACTGCATTCCCTGAAGTGAATGTAGTAACTAATGAATTTTATTGTGGCCGTGGACGTGGGCGTGGCTACAGCCGTGGGCGTGGTCATGGTCGATATCATGGAGGTTCAAATTCTTACCAGAAGTGGGAAAAGACTGATAAGAACCAAAAAGGGGAAAGCAGTAGGCATAACAAATATGTTGATAATCCATGCTATCGATGTGGTGAAAAGGGCCATTGGTCTCATACCTGTCGTACACCAAGGCACCTAGTTGATCTTTACCAAGAATCAATTAATAATACTGGTAAAGGATCAAATGTTGAAGTTAATCATGTTGATCAGGGCGAGAATTCTGAGTATGGCGATATAGATAATAACTATTTGGATGTTGCAGATTTCTTAATATAATTTTAATTGTTATATTTTATTTAAAGTTGTTTCTATCATATGTATTAATTTTATTTATGTTTTTATGAAGAATGAATCCTATTGGCATCAATTCTGAAGATTTATGTCTCATTGATAGTGCAACAACCCACACCATACTCAGACATGATAAATATTTTTCTTCCCTAGTAATACGAGAAGCCAATGTTCAGACTATATCTGGTAGTATAAATTTAATTGAAGGCTCCGGAAGAGCTAACATTTTGTTACCTGAAGGAACAAAATTATGCATTGATAATGCATTTTATTCTACCAAGTCTAAAATAAACTTACTGAGTTTCAAAGATATCCGCAGAAATGGATATCATTTAGAAACAACAACTAAAAATAATCAGGAATATCTTGTCATTTATCTTTTGGCAAAATGATCCTAACAATCATCTATGAGGATAATGCTGCATGTATCGCTCAACTTAAAGAAGGTTATATTAAGGGTGATAGAACGAAGCATATTTCACCAAAATTTTTCTTCACTCGCGACCTTTAAAAGGATGGTGAAATAATATCCAGCAAATCAGTTTAATGAAAATCTAGCAGATTTATTCACCAAGTCACTCCCAGGTACAACCTTTGAAAAACTTGTTCATGATATCGGTCTTCGGAGATTCAAAGATTTCAAATGATATTATCAAGAGGGGGAGTCGATACACGCTGTACTCTTTTTCCCTTATCTAGGTTTTGTCCCACTGGGTTTTCCTAGAAAAGTTTTTAATGAGGCAGCACTCGATGGTGTATCAATGAATGATGTACTCTTTTCTTTGGCTAGGTTTTTATCCCACTGGGTTTTTCCTAATTAAAGTTTTTAATGGGGCACATTCATAATGGACATCCAAGGGGGAGTGTTATGAATATTAAATATGTGGATGTCCATTGACTCATATTATTCTTCCAGTCAACTTGACATAAAGAAGAAAAGAAGATTTGACACAAAGCAAAAGCAAAAAAAGACAAGGACATAAAGAAGATATAAAGTAACCATGGTCATGTAACCAGAGTTAAATATAACCATGGTCAGGCAACCAGGGTTAGATTTCTGACTCTATATAAAGGCCTGTAATCGATTATTTCAGTTGAACTGAATGGGAACTTCTCTCTAGAAATTCTATCAATCCTTTCTCTAAATTCTATCAATCTTTTCTCTTATCACATATACTTTTATAACAATTAGAACCTTTTTAAACTTATTTTTTAAAATGAGAACAAAAAGCATCTCCTGTTTAGAGAAGTCACGGTGAAACACATTCTATCCGTGCAACGCACGTGAAGGATATGCTCGTTTTTCTTTAAAAAGAAAAGGAAAAAACCATTTTGGATGCAATTTTGCCTGTGTTTACGCCGTGCCAACTGCAAGCAGCCAAGCGCAAACATACGGGTCACGGCCGCGTCTCTCGGAGTCGCTTACAAGTACATCACACGATTACCTCTCCCCTAGTGTAGTGTTGAAGTAGTGATGTTGCTGGTCACTACCGCCGAAAGTGAGTTGCCGAAGCACAGCGGCTCCACGTAGCTAGGCTTTGATAGCACAAACGGAGTGCTAAAGAGCAAAAATGAAATATAGGGTTCCGCACCGATTTCCTGTGTTCCCCCACCATGCGCGGCCTTACTACGCGCTCAACCAGTCTCGTTCCTTATCGTCTTTCTTCAAAAAGTTTCAAGCAGCACAAGCTCGAGCTTCTATAAATGGCGGAAGCGGCAATTCTCAAGGTCAGTGGCTTCTCTACTTGCAACATCATTTATATTGCAATTTTTAAGAATTAAGTGGAGAAGGAATAATGAAAGTCTCTTGCTTGAGTTGTTCCTCCTGACATCATTTTTCTGCTAAATTTGTATCTTACTCAAATTTGCTTTTCTTTTGGTGTTCGCCCGTAATGATTATCCTGTGGCATTTTGTTTCCTGTGAAATAATATTTGCTTTCCTACAACTTGAGCGGTGAAGGTATTTCCTCTTAGTTGCTCTGACCCACTTTGGTGGTTGTTCAGAATGTGGTTCATAGAGTATGGTCTTTAATTTAAAATCCAGAAAGCTAAAGTGTGAATTCCAATCAAATGTTGAAGTAGGTATGTTGGACGAATCGACCAAGTGACATTTAGGTCAGCATTTGATGAAAGCTGTCTGAAAATACTGATGAAAATTTTCATTCTATCATGCTTTAAGCTGTTTCAAATAACTATTAACAATGTGAAAACTGTTGAACTATATATCTGCCTCTTAGGAATTATCTTGTCATTGCATTAATCTTCTTATGGCGGGATACCAAACCCTCAAAATTCTGTAGTACGTCTAAACTGTGTTTTGTGATTATGCTGTTTTATATATTGTCCATGTCCATGTCCGGAATATTGGAGCTTATGGCTATGAGTTTGTAGGTGATCCTTTTCTTATACCTGGCGCAACAGTAGCTGCCATACTTATGCTTGGTGCGCTCCATGCCCGTCGACTATATGATGACAAGAAGGTGCACTTCGATAACTCATAAGTCATTGTTTATTACAAGAACGCTATGGCACCTCTGTTTTTCACATGCACTGGTAATCTTTCTCCAAGTGTGTTTGAACCAATGGGGGTGGGTTTTCCTTCCAAAATAGGGAAGATAGTAAGAATGCAATCTCCGTCCCAGTTGGATTGCCTTTGTCATAATGAACAGTTGATCTTTGACTTTTGGGCATTTGGGTTACTCGTATAACAGTCCTCCTCTTCATTCACTATATACCCTGTTAATTGGGGACATGTTGCAACTTGCAAGTTGCAACAAGAGTGCAGAGAAGGAAAAACCAAAAAATAAAAAGGAACACTCAAGGCAGTAGAGCAGTTGCAACTGCATTGCTGGTGGAGCATGATTAACTTACTTTTAATGCATACACGATGCTGGGACTCATTCAGATGCATTGTTTCAATAAATTGGATTTACTGCACATGCTACCTGTTTGCGAAAATGAAGTCTTGCCTGATTTATATTATAGTTATATATATCTGGAATAAATGTTATTCTGTTTCGTGACAGATTGAAGAGATGAGGGAGAAAGGGATTGAATTGGAGTTTCAACCTGATGTCAAGGTCCTCCCCCCTTTCCCCTAAACTATATATACATATATAAGAGCATTTGGTTATCCTTATTTTATACATCTGTGTCAATGTGTGCCACAGTTTTGAGTCCGACTTTGACATATGTCCTTATTTTATAATAGGCTACATTTTTTAGAGTGCTACCTCTGCGTTCCATATCTAGATTTTGGGGAGACTTGACAAGCATGGTAAGATGTCTTCTTATTCTCTTTTTTTAATTATCATTTTTTATATTTATCAATGTTTTTGTTGAACCTCGACTTAAATTTGTTCTTGAGCTGCAATTTTGTTTTTTCTCCTTGGTAATTTGGCTTCCCTCTTGTACTGCAAATTAACAATGTGTGTTGCACAATCTTTCCAGTCTAGGGATAATTTTCAAATTTATTTTTAATTTGAATATCATCTTTAATATTCTTCAGGTTACTCGACTTACCTATTAGGCTATTTTGGAAAAATTTTCAGGAAATTCCCTTACGTTTAAGACCATATGTTTATAGAGCTTGGGCTCGGGCATTTCATTCAAGTATGATTGTTTTGTATCTCCAGCTTTTTATTCTAATATTATTCTATATATGATATGTTAATGTGATCCTATTGATATCTAGATTTAAATGAAGCTGCTTTACCTTTAGACAAGTATGCCTCTTTAAGGGATTTTTTTGCTCGCACTCTGAAAGAAGGTTCCAGGCCCATTGACCCTGATCCACAATGTCTGGTAACTGGTAACAGCTTTGAAAAAATCTCAAATTTCTTATCAGTTTCCTCTGTCGGCATTGTCAACTGATACATGACATATGACCATTCAGGTCAGTCCTGTGGATGGTACAGTTTTAAGATTTGGAGAGTTGAAAGGAGCAGGTGCAATGATTGAACAAGTCAAAGGATTTTCATATTCTGTTTGTTCTCTTCTTGGTGTAAGCCAGTTTTTTCCGACAATAGCTGATGGTAATATGCATGAGAAGCATAGTGAATCTGTAAGCATTACTGATGAGAAGAGAAACAGATCATGGTGGAGTGTATCCTTAGCTTCTCCCAAAGTTTGGGACCCTAAATCATCATGGTAATTGGAAGTTGAATATCTAATTGTCTCCTGTCAGGTTGTAAGTTCATAATTTAACAGGACCAAATGGTTGAAGTTTTTTTTTTTTTGGGTGAATGCTTGTTGAAGGAAATTGATGTTTGCTTCTTAACTGATTTGCTCAAACTAACTCCTACATTTTCAAAATGCATATATGGTTAGTTAGATGTCACTAGGCATATGATAATCCATATTTGCAACTCTAGGAGAAAGCTGAACTGAAAATGTTGAAATATTGTCGGCATCATCACTGTTTTTGCCTCATTGCCTGAGTTTATATTGGATACTAACTTTTTTATCAGAAACTTCTGTCTTCTGAATAACAGTTAGGGTAACTGTTTTCCAGTAGTCTGATCCAATGAAAGCAATATATCTGCTTCTATATATTAAATTGATTGATACATGATGAATGCACTGTATGAAGATTCATATATAATCAAAATTTCAATTGCAGTCCAGAGAGAGGCCTTTTTTACTGTGTGATTTACTTAAGCCCTGGAGACTACCATCGCATACATTCACCTACCGACTGGAACATTCTCATACGCAGGCATTTCTCAGGTAAAAAGATTTTGTTCATGAGCCTTTATGTTTAAACTGCTTGAGAACGGTACCTTATTGTGTTCTTTTTTTATGAGGTTTTTGCTTTATGTGTTGAAAATTAGGATGTTTTTTAAGGTGATAACCATTGGAATCAATGGTTATGAAAAATGAAGAACTAGATTTGACAATGTATCTTGTTAGTTTTCGTTGGACATTTTTCTATTTTAATCTGATCTTTTTAGTTTTCCCCCTCAAATTCTTATTCTATGTTGTGCTGCAGGTCGTCTTTATCCCATGAATGAACGTGCTACAAGAACAATAAGAAATTTATACATTGAGAATGAAAGGGTAATTTAAACTGCCAAGGACAGATGCGACAATTTTGTCTCTCTATAAAACTGTATTATCTTTCCTCTCAAAGCCTTGTATTGTTGATTCATAGCTTAACGCAGAATACTTTTACCCCTTGAAAATTTGAATGTTTGATGAAAAGCGGGGACCACAAGCTCTTCCACTTGCTGCTGAAGTATGATGCACACGTGTTGTGGTTTTCCCTTTTGGGGTCAATCAAATATCTTGCTCGAAAAATAATTATATTTTCTACTGATAAGCGATAAAACTAAACAAGCTTTTCTTTTTTGTAATACAGAATATTCACTATTCTGTCAACTTTTTTTTGGAATTTCCAAACTTTCTTTGAGCTGGTCTGGCTATTTCTTTATTGTGGATGTTATTGATTTTTGTAACTCTTTAATGACTTCAATTTATGACACCATGATTAACATTTTCAATTTCCACCTCTACAATCTGTGATCGCCTATCATCTGTATTGATTTGCTCCTGTTTTTGCAGGTTGTTCTTGAAGGTCTATGGCAACAAGGATATATGGCGCTTGCGGCAATTGGGGCCACAAATATTGGGTCAATCCAGGTTTTTTAGCAGTTCCTTATGGGTGTATTAAAAGCCAGTTCATGACACAAGCACTAGCGTTACAATATGCTTTATGTTCATCCGTATTGGTTTCAAATTTTGAATTGACGTTAAATTTTCTCTCTAAATATGATGGCACCGCATTGAAATATTTAAGCCAGAAAACCTTGGAACACAATGGCAGGGATGGCATGTTGAATTTTTTGTTGATAATAAATTGAGCTTTTCATTAATGAATTTAGTTTTAACTCTGACACGACAGCTGCTTATTGAACCTGAACTTAAAACCAACAAGCCAAGGAAGAAGTTTCTTTATTCGGAGCCTCCTGAGGAACGGGTTTATAAACCTGAAGGGGTTGGTAAGATGCTTCACAGAGGAGATGAGGTTAGACATGCACTTTGCTTATCTTTAATAATTTTTTCTACTTCATTTATAGTTATAATAAAAAGAATTACAAAATGGGTACCAGTACTAGTAGATAGAGAGAAATTGTTGGCCTGCTTGTGGATTTCTTAGCCCTTTTGCTTGTTTATCTGTACTTAACAAGTGAACTATGGCATAATGTAGTTTATTGTATTCATGGCCCTTAGTTAGGTGCTTTCAACATGGGATCGACAGTTGTGCTTGTTTTCCAAGCTCCCATTTCAAAACTGGTTGAAGAAGGTGGTCCCTCGCCGGAGTTCAACTTCTCTGTTAGACGTGGGGATAGAGTCCGTGTGGGTGAGGCTTTGGGAAGATGGAGTTAAGTCTATAGTTTACCTCTGCAGAGTACATGCTTTAAAAAACAAATTATTTAATTGTGGCCTGGGTAAATTCCCTTCATACTAATCTGATACTTGTTAACTCAATACCGCTTTAGAGGAAAATGCGTTCATTAGAGTGGGAATTTACTTCTGCGATTTATGTATATGAATCTCAGTGATTTTGATGTTTTAAAGCGTCCTTGGAGGGCGATGCTTATTACGCTTTAAGCGGTAACGTTTGGTTGAAAGAGGAGGGAAAACAGAATCGGTTGCTGGGTGGAGGAAAGGAACTCAGCCTCCATCCTCATTTATAAAAAAATGTTAAACTTTTATTTTGTCCCAAAATATAAGATAATTGTGGGGGAAGTTAGCGGGGTAATTAATGTATCTATCTTCCTATTTTGCCCTTTTTTTAATTATTACTCCCTCCGATTCTAATTATAGGACATATTTACCTAACTTTGAAGAAATTAAGAATGATAGTTAAATTAGTTAATCTTATTTATTTTCTTAAAATATCCTTATTTAATAAGGGTGATTTAGGAATACTACATCAGTCTACCATGATCCTATAAGTGTCCTTCTCAAGCACATATGACAAGAAATTGACAATGGGGGAATTTTCCTATAACTCACTTTATAGAATACATATGTGTATTATAAAATTATTATTGTGTTTCATTATTATTGAAAAAGTATTAATAGAGGGTATTTTGGGAAGAAATTGATAAAAATTGAAACTTTGTCCTATAATTAAGACCAAAATTAACTCTTAAATGTTGTCCTATAATTAGGACCGGAGGGAGTATTATGAATTAATTAAGATATGACTTTACTTAATGATTTTATTAGGAGCATTGGCATATAAAAATATGTTTTCTTGATATTAATAAAAGTTATTATTTATTTAATTGGGTCTGAGGCTCAACTCTTTTTGAGTATTAGAATGCTTGAATTTCGATATAAAAGATTGTTATAAATTAAATTTATCATTAATTTCATTAACAGTTAACGTATATTAGTTATTAGTACTTTTTTTATGGGAAAATTCCAAAAAACTACATTGTAAAATAGAAAAGGACAATTCAGTACAGCGAAATTCAGAATTCCCATATCAGTGTTGTGTCAGAGCATATGAGGAATCTAGGATATGATATCTTGTCACAATGACTTTAATGCCCTTAGTGATAGGGCAAAGGAAAAAAATCAGAAGAGGGAAGGCCGAATAATTGTCAAATGAGAAACCTACAGGACGACGGAGAGATGACAAGAACGATGGTGTAGTGACGGTGGTCGGCGGCGATCTGGGGTCTCTTGGAAGAAGGTTATCAGAGAAAAGACGAAAATAGGAGGTCAGCGGCGTGGTACGGTGCTGCAACCTGCAGTTTGTCGAGGGAGGTTGGAGTGCTGTTCCTACGAAGATGTTAATGAAGGAAGCGAAGTCGTTAATGACGAATGTGGTGTTGTTAATAGTCCAGGAGGTGTTGTTTTAGGATATCCACGTTACAACTTTCCATGTAGTTTCAGGAAAGATGTTAATCAAGGATGTGGAATCGTTAATGATGAATCTGGTGTTGTTAATAGTCCAGAAGGTCTTCTTGTGAAGATGTTAATGAAGGAAGAAGAGTCATTAATGAAGAATGTGGTGTTGTTAATAGTTGAGGGGGTGTTGTTTTCGGACATCCACATTACGACTTTCCATGTAATTCCTGTGAAGATGTCAATCAAGGATGTGGAGTCGTTAATGAAGAATGTAGTGTTATAATAGTCCAGTAGGTGTTGTTCTCAGATATCCACATTACGACTTTCCATATAGTTTCAGTGAAGATGTTAATGAAAGAAGCAGAGTCATTAATGACGAATGTGGTGTTGTTAATAGTCCAAGAGGTGTTGTTTTCGAACATCCATATTATGACTTTCTATGTAATTCCTACGAAGATGTTAATTAAGGATGTGGAGTCGTTAATAACGAATGTAGTGTTGTTAATATTTTGCGTGTTGTAACTTTGTTTGCCATTGCTATTAGGTTCAAAACAGCACATGTAATATAATTGACAACTCCACATTCTTAATTAACATCTTCACTGGAACTACATGGAAAGTCATAATGTGGATGTCCGAAAACAACACCTCCTAGACTATTAACAACACCACATTCGTCATTAATGACTCCACATTCTTGATTAACATCTTCGCTTAAACTACATGGAAAGTCGTAATGTGGAATGCCAAAAACAACACCCCCCAGACTATTAACAACACCACATTCTTCATTAACGACTCTTCTTCCTTCATTAACATCTTCACAAGAAGACCTTCTGGACTATTAACAACACCACATTCGTCATTAACAACTTCACATCATTGGTTAACATCTTTGCTAGAACTACATGGAAAGTCGTAATGTGAATGTCCGAAAACAACACCTCCTAGACTATTAACAACACCACATTTGTCATTAACGACTCCGCTTTCTTCATTACCATCTTCATTGAAACTACATGGAAAGTCGTAACGTGGATGTCCGAAAATAACACCTCTTTGACTATTAACAACACTACATTCTTTATTAACGACTCTACATCCTTGATTAACATCTTCGCAGGAATTACATGGAAAGTCGTAATGTGGATGTCTGAAAACAACACCCCCTCGACTATTAATAACATCACATTGTTCATTAACGACTCTTCTTCCTTCATTAACATCTTTACAAGAAAACCTTCTGAACTATTAACAACATTAGATTCATTATTAACGACTCCACATTATTGATTAACATCTTCGCTGGAACTACATAGAAAGTTGTAACGTGGATATCCGATAAAAACACCTCCTGAACTACTAACAACACCACATTTGCCATTAACGACTCCGCTTCCTTCATTAACATCTTCACAGGAACAGCGCTCCAACCCCCCTTGACAGACTGCAGGTCGTAGAACCGTACCACGCCGCTGACCTCCTATGTTCGTCCTTTCTCTGTTAACCCCCTTCCAAGAGACCCCAGATCGCCGCTGACCACCATCACTACACCATCGTTCTCGTCATCTCTCCGTCGTCCCTTAGGTTTCTCATTTGACAGTTATTTGGCCTTCCCTCTTCTGATTTTTTCCCTTTTCCCTGTCACTAAGGACATTAAAGTCATTGTGACAAGATATCATATCCCATATCCCTCGTCTGCTTTGACACAACACTGATATGAGAATTCCAAATTTTGCTGTATTAAATTGTCCTTTTCTATTTTACAATGTAGTTTTTTAGAATTTTCCCTTTTTTTATTATGTTCGCAAAAGAAAAAAAAAGGGAAACATCTTGTGGTCATAAAATTTGCAGGCATGAAATGGCGTGGTCATAAAATTTTTTTATGAATATTGTAAATAAAAATATTTAAAAGTCATGTAATTTTGATTTTTAAAAAATAAATTATAAAAAAAAAACAAAACAGCTTAGATCATAGATCGTGAGAGTTCGTGACAGAGATCAGAATCGAACGAACAAAATCCCGTTCCCGTGTGAGGGATCTCAATGCGTTATTATAGGTGAAATAATTAATAGATCTGAATATCTGATGGAAGCCTATACGACAGGCAAATCTGAATCTAGTAAAAGCCGAGCCTCTCATCCCGTCATTCTCTTATATCAGAACCTTGTTCCTGTTTTGACAAAGAAGGGTCCATCACAATGAGATTAAGGGCCTGTTTGATACCAGGAATGTATGATGAAATTAAGGGATGGGAAGGAAGTGAATGAAAAGAAAAGGAATATTGGAGGAAACTTAAAAATGTATCTTTGTTTGGATAGATATGAGAAGGTAATTAAGGTGGAAGGAAAATGAGACGTTTGGTAGAAAGAAAATAAAGTGACAGAAGTGAGAAGAATAAGTGAAATACCTATAACACCCTTATAATATAATTAAATAATGAAAAAATAGATTAAATTGATTTACAATGGTTTCAAATTTTACCGCTGCTACATTGTTTCGTCTTTCAGATGCTTTTCCTCACAAACTCCCTTCACCCAAGCCTTAACTGCGTCCCATCTCCCTTTTTTATCATGTTTTTAAAAGTAATATGAACCCCAATAAACACATCACCAATTTGATATATGTATATGTAAAGTGTCGTGAAAATGCTAGATTAATTTTTTTTTCTTTCTTCTATTCAAATTGTCATGTTGTCTTGGCTAGTAAATGGAACCACCAAACTAAGTGCTCGTTTGGAACAACGATTAGAAATTTAGAATGCTTAAAAAAAGCTTTTCAATCGTTATTTGCGATATACAAGGTAAGCATATGAAAGGAGTTTTGTCTCAAGTTACATGAAAAGCAGCTTATAAGCAATCTCAACGCCATAACAAGCATGCCTTTATCGATTTGCCACTTTGACAAACCATTTTACATAATCGATTAAAATACTTTTCTATGGAGAAAGAGACACATTTCAAATATGATGCCACTTTGACAACTAAATCAATTTGCCACATTTCAAACATCACATGGTAAATCGATTTATCACGGCAACTAAATTTTATAACACACGGTAAATCAATTTAATGTATAGACAAATCGATTTACATAAATCTGGCCAAGATAAGACAAATTTTGAAGAAATGATAAATCAATTTCCGATCTAGGCAAATTGATTTAATCTATTGTGACAACAATGATAAATCGATTTATCAAGAACAAAATAAATTTATCACTTGTCTCTGTTTTATGTCCGTTGTGAGGATTTTTGCAAATAATGATTTATATTTTTTTTCATTCTAAACTTTATCTACATTGATCCCATTTTATTAAAAGCGGCTATGAAACGATTGTGAAATCCATCGGTGTCAAGATCATCGGAGTGATGTCCTTGTCTCCATCTGACACTTTAATTTAAATTTTTCGTAGGTATATTTGTCTTTCAGATTTTCCCTTATGCAAAGGAAGATGGATTCCCACCAATTTTGGTGGGAACTGATCTTCCCATATTTAAAAGAACTTTAGAGCATATGGAAACTTGAATTCCTAGAATATTAGGCAGCCAAATGTGTTTTTATTTAAAGAATTTGCTCATCTTCCTTTCCTTCCCGACTTTTTCCATGTAACAAATGGGCCTAACTTTCCTCAAGCAAATTCACACACACTAACGTACACTACAGAACGGCATTCCTTCACATTCCTATTTTCGAACCTACAGATCTAAACATTCAACATTTCCTTGTTCTAATTTTTTTTCCCGAATGACACAAAACAATTAGCTCTGGTCATCTGATTGGCTGCATTTTTAGCGGTAAATTAGTTTTCATAAGCAACCACGAACTTGGAAACAGGCCAGAAAAGTGGGAAGTGGACGATTTATGACCGAAGTACAGAAAAGATTATATAAAGAATGAAATAAGAGGGGGGGAAAGAAAAAATTATACTAAGTCTAAAAATTTTTTTTTTTTTTTTAAATTATAAAATAAAAAAATAATCCTATTGATAACTCTATGAATGGGTATTGATAATTTCTTAAGACCACTTTTTTATTTTATAATTTTAAGAGGTCATTTTTTTCCTTTTTTTTTTGGCATTTGAGTGTAATTTTCTAAAAAAAAAAAAGAGGGTGAGTTACGCCTACGTTTGTTTAGCGTAGGACGAAGACGAAGGCACTCGCTTGTTCCGGAACATCATGTAGCCGACCAGCAATACGACTCCGATCATCATTATAGCGGCTCCGATGAAGTACCCGCTTGGGCTAGGTGGTTCAACATCTAGGAAGATCCTAGCCTGCATCATAGGGAATTATGAAGTGAAACAGAGAAAGATTTCAAAGTAAATTAGATGGAGAATCGAAAGTATAAAACTAATGATCCAAAACAGTTGGCTCCGAACGAGATCGGGATTGGGGCGACCAAGAGAGAAAAGAGCGAGAAACGAGTACTTACAGGCATTCTGGCGAAGTCGAAAGCAGACAGATTCGTTGTGATCGCACTCGTTAATAGTTATCACTGCAATTGGAGAAAGGGCTGACGCACTGACGACGAACGATCTAGGCAGCTTTTGTTTGCCGACGCAAAGGGCCTAGCTAACCTGCCAGAAAGATTTTCCATCGCCTCCACTGATAAATTTCGCATTTCAATATTTGGCAAGCAACAGAGTAAATTTTTAAATAACGAAATTAAATTTGAACACATCTCTCCCTTAAAAAAAACAGGTCAATTTGCAACTACTTTTTTATTTTGAGGTTAGCAAAGATAGATCCAGATCCCCTACTCATCTTAATTTTTTTCTGCAAAGATTTTTTTAATCATCGACGTATAGATAAAATAATAGGTATTTTGATAATTTATGATTTACATTCATCAAACAACATTTGAAAAAATTAAAACCATCAAATTCTAATATATGCAGCAATCCCTTAACAGACATAATAACTAATACTCCTCGTGTCCTTAGTATAAGATATATTTATCTAATTTAATTTAATTAAAGAAGTTAATTAAGTGCGTATTTGTTTTTAGAAGTGCTTTTATGATTTACAAAATAAGTATGTAAAAGGAGTTTTGTTTTGACTTGCGGAAAATGACTTCTAAAACTATGGTTTGGGGGTTTCCCAAACAGACACTAAGTTGGTTAATTAATTAATTTAACATGTACTCCCTCCAGTTATTTTTATAAGAGTCCAAAATTTAAATTATCTTAATTCTTTTTATAAAAATCCAATAAGAGTTATCTTAAAACTATTCAAAAAAAAAAAAGAGTTATCTTAATATTTAATGAGTTTTTTTTTTTTCATTTATGCTCCTCATTAATTATATATATTGCATTAATTAAATGGTTGATGACAACTATGTCTCTCTTACGTGCCTCTCATAAATAAGGGTGTACTTGAAAAAAAAAGTTTATTTCAATACATACTTATTATTTTAAGCTAATTTTAACTGATTTCTTAAACCGCGCAATTCGGTTATCGATATCTTATAAATAGGGCACGAGGGAGTATTACTCTGATCTTATTTATAAGTCCATTTTGATAAAAAAATTTTGTCCTTATTATAAGTACAATTTCAAAGTAATAAATGCGTTTTTTACTCTTTTATTAATTACAATAAGCAAAAAGAATTTATTTATATTGACTTTTGGAACCAATTATAGATAAGGGTAAAATTGAAAATTTAGCCCATAATTAATGGGATAACTAACTTTCCTTGGTATGTGAGAGTTATTTAATTTGAATTTATAAATAAAACCAGAGTAGTATTTTCTAAAACGCCCTAACCATTTTCCTCAATTCATTCCTTTCATTTCCTTATTAATTATAGTTGAGGGAATATCAATATGAGTAATTTAGGAAAAAATTGATAAATATGAAAAATATATAGTAGTTAGAATCAAGATTAACTCCAAAATATGTCTTATATTAAAGACGAGAGGGAGTAGTTCATTAGTTCATGTTGCTATTATTAATCTTCAATATAAAAATAAAAAACATAGGGTTAAGATCCAATTTTGCCGTGAAAGTTATAAAAAATAACAATGTGACCCTGAAAGTTTTTTGAGAAGCAATGTCACCCTGAAAGTTTTCAAATTATAGCAATTTCGCCCCAGCCATTATTCATGTTAAGTTTGACTATTAATTAACCAAATATGTTAAGTTGGCATTCAAAAATATGAACCGTAAGAGTTATTTTTTAGTTGTCATTATACATTATCCATAACATCACATGTTTTTTCCAAAACATTATATTCATATTCCTTAATTCCCTCTCCTCCTTATTATTGTTAGGAGAGTATTAATATGGATAAATTAAAAAAATATTAATAAATATAAAAAATATATTTTATACTTAAGACTAAGATCAACTCTCTTCTCCAAATATATATTATATTAAAAATCGAGAGAATATAATGCATAAGAGAAGTAGAAGACCTATATGATAAAATATACATCAAGGTGCGTTATAGGTGATGTATCTCATTTTTGGAGCTATTTGCATTATATTTCAAGGAAAAAATGTTTAATTTTAAGAATTAATAGAATATTATATACGGAGAATCGTTGAAAAATTTTTATTTGTGAATTTTATTAACTAAAAGGATCTGACATATTTTCATACACAAAAGATACTAGTAATCTGTAAAACCTTGTATGTGTACAGAAAGTGTAGGTTTTTGAATTCAGGTCTTTCAACAATGTAATAAACATTTCAAAAAAGGAATTTTTCTAACAGATATCATTGAGACTTTAATTATTAATTACACAATTTTTGTCACCAAATAATTTATTTTCTATTTGATTTGTCGTCGGAGCTCTTGACCTGATTTAAAGTTGTGATTGCAATCAACGTCTTTGTAAAGATGTCATCGAGTAAACGTAAAATGCTTCTGTATTGACAGCCAGTGTAGTGTGTCTTTCAATCTCATGCATGCACAGAGAGACTAGTTTTCGTGCTCATTGTTTCCATGCGCAAGAGATTGAATAGGTGGTTGTTCCACTTTAATAATAAATATCTCTCTAGGTCAGATTTAAATATTATCATGCTTAATTATGATGGTTTTATAAAAAGTTAAAAACGTTTTCTATATTTACGCATGCTCAAGATCTTATACTAAGAATGGATCACCATCTTATTGTAGAGAGGTTAGTAGATGATGAAAATAGGTCTTCTCGTTAATTTTCTTGCCTAGTTTGTGATCGTTTCGGTGTATTGTTCTTACGTGTCAAAGTTTCATCTTAAAAAAAAAAAAAAAGGTTATACTCGTATTTTTTTAGTATTTTGTTCGATGTGAAGATATGCACCTAGTACCATGGATAAATGTATGTCTTAATATTTGACACATTTATAGGGAAAAATTATAATCAAAGGATCAAGAATATAATTTTAAATTGCAGTAATTTACTATTGTCAGAGCATGAATCCACGATCACAGTACGCCTCATACTTGCTCTTTACGCTCTTTTGTTTATAATACAGGGTGCTTAAACTATATTATATAACGGGAAATAAGAAATAATTAAATTATTTAATATATCTTAAAATATAAATTTTTTCCATTTTTATATTTTTTAAGAAATGTATTTAATTATATTGAGAATGTTATTTTAGAAAGAAGGAATATTATGAGTGGAATGGATAAAATTATAAAGTGAGTATTAATCATAAGAGTAAAATAAAAAAGCAAGCATTAATTAAAGCAAAGATGATTTACACTCTGGACTATATATATTTTCTAGAGGTGTCCTGTATTATGAACAGCCGGAGCATTTACCATGTACATAGTAGTTTGATATTACTTTGATCCGACTTTCTCAGGTAATTCTAACCCTTGGTCGGGATTGGTTCATTCACAGAATAATTGAATAATTCAGGAAAAAAATATCGTATAATTAGATATCCACTTTCATGTTGATCATATGGTTTAAGATTTTCCAGGCTGGAGGTCCAACAATCCTTTAGAAACACAGTAATGTGATAGTCAATATCAGACCGACACGTCCAAGTTATGTGGCCGAACTCCACTACTCGATGGAATCCATCACTTTCGAGCCATAAATTTCTGGGGCCACTTCTAGCTATTTGATTCAATCAAACAGAGCACAAGGTGAAGAAAGAAGAATCCGAAAGCGATCGATTCCGGTTCACGATTTCAAATATGGGTGCGCCCGTACACGTCAATGCCCTAAAAATTCCAGAGGAATGCGAATATACGGTAGGTGAAAAGTGATTATCAGTTATTAAATTAGGTTTCAGATTACAATCTTGTGCTCCTGATTGATAATAACTCACTGATAAAAAGGTTTAATTAGGTCTCGCATGAACTGTGAGAGCCTAAATTGGAATGTGACCTCTACTAGTAATCAATGGCTATTCCTTCATTTACTACTAAAGGCGCAACAAACACTCTTAAAGGGTCCACTCATTGATGGCTCTTTTGAAATCCAATGCCTGTTCCTATCACAAAATCAATTTATCATCCAAAGTGACTTTTAGGTAAGTTTTTTAGCTTTATGCGGCTGGAAAAAGAAAGACGACATTATAGTTTCATGTAACATTCATCTTCATCATTACGTTAATTAATTGAATCTAATCAATGCTGATATTTTTGTTAATGCCTTATTTTTTGTTCCCAGTAACTCGCTGTGCCGATAAAACATAAATTGGACGACGTCGGTGAAATCAATGGGGGGAAGAAGAAGAAGAAGAAGCCAAGTAGAGAAGGGAAAGTTCTGCACTGAAAATGGTCCCACCGACCTGGGTGGTCCTTCAAGCATTTTGGTTTATTCGAATATAAAAATCGACCGAAAGTACGTACGTTGAACGAAAAACTCACACGAAGACATCGAGGTATTCTCCTACGACCATTAATTTATAATCTATAATAGTTTACGCTAGAGGGCTTTGTTTTGCATGAGCTCTATATCTGGGAACCAGAACCCGGGTCTCCTGGATTATGTTCGTTAAATTTATTAGTAAATTAGGTTTTCGAGCTTCGTGAACTTCTGATTGTGTTGATTCTTTTTGAATTTCTGTAAGGCAAACCCCACCTCCCCTCGTGCTGGTTCAAAGTACTATATTTCGATCCTTGTTCCTGTAATCTTGTCTGGCCTTGATGCTCCTGGGCCTTGTCTCTTGTATATATATTTCAAGGCTGAAGTTGGTCGCAAAGTAGGTGACTTGGTCAAAAGCTTTCTCTTGATTTTTGAGGTTGTTAAGCTCTGTAAAGCAGGTTTCTTTCCCTGTTTCTTAATGTTTTTCTTTATAGAATAATCTGTCTCTTGCCATTTGGTATTTGCTAAAGGATCTTCTTAATTAATTCTCAATTGGATTTTCTTTTTTCTTCTGTCAGATTATCAATTCCACGAAGATTTGGAGAGTTACAGACCTAGTAACGGAAGTACTTTATTTGGTACTGCTCTGGGAAAACTGGTACATTCAAAGAGACACAAAACGATAACCTTTACTTTTAGCTTCTCCAAAACTGATTTAGTATTCTGGATAATTTGTTAACTAACCTTATTTTCTGCTTTATGGGTTGTGTTACGCGCCTAATGTAGCATTGCAGGCTTTTGAATAAAAAGTGTGTTTGTGTGTGTGTGTGTGTGTGTGTGTAACGATCTCAAGGAACTGAACTGCTTGGTGCATTCAGAACTTGTCTGAAGCAAAAATGGAAGGTGGTTTGTTTCCACTATGGAAGAATGGTTCCTGGTATGGGCTAGTGGAAGTGGAAGAAAAAAACGAACTCAAACTGGTTTCTTCATTGCCAGCCATACCTCAGCCACCGACACCACATGAGCCTATGGAGTTTCTATCTAGGTCATGGAGTCTCTCAGCTTCTGAAATATCCAAAGCTCTCTCAGAGAAACAGAAACAAAATCTCCTTGATAAGAATCTAGATTCATTGCCACTAGATATTTCAGCTCCTCAACTTGTAAGCCATCTGAATCCTTAATATTATTGTTGATCATTTCTTGGCAGAATTGTGTGCTAGAGCTTGAACTCTTGTTCTCTTGCTTTTTGCAGCCAGGGAAGGCCATAAGTTCTAATTCTACTCATTGTAGAAGAATTAGCGCAATTGGTAAATGGTTTCACCAAAAGCATAATGGTAATAGTATTAATAATATGTCATCAATGAGAAGGAAAGACAGGGTACGTCTTGAAAATGCTCGTGTACATTCTTCTGTGTCCATTGCTGCTCTAGCTTCGGCCTTGGCTTCTGTGGCGGCATCTGAGAGCTCCAAATCCTCCAATAATGGCTCTCCATCAAAATTGAACGTTGCTCTGGCTTCAGCCACTGAACTCTTAGCATCACATTGCATTGAAATGGCTGAATCAGCCGGAGCTGATCATGAGCGGGTGGCTTCCACCGTGAGGTCTGCCATTGATATTAGAACTTCTGGTGATCTAATAACTCTAACTGCTGCTGCTGCGACAGGTGCTTGCTTACTTTTGTCTAATCTTGTAAGATAGTTCTTGTATAAGCTATTCATTCGCTTATAGATTCTTCTTGCATCTTTTAAAATTAGCCCTGCGAGGAGAAGCAGCTTTGAAAGCGAGATTGCCCGAGGAGGCAAAGAAGAATGCGTCCATTAGTCCCTATGATAGGGGAATACCTGAAATGCACTTGTTTCCTGCTTTTGACAGTCCAGTGTGGGAACGTCCTCCTCCATGTGTGGGAGATCTATTGCTGCTAACACGAAAAGGTGATTGGCTAATATCTGTTATATTTAAAAGCTACATTTGATCATTCATAGGGGTAGTTCACTGAGTTGGATTTCCTTAGTCCGTAGTTCATGAATTCCAAGTCTTCCCTTTTATTCAGGTGCTTTACAATGGAAGCATGTTTCTGTCTACATCAACAAGAAATGTCAGGTATAACAAATTTAACCCCAGACTAACAAATGTTATGTGACAGTGGACTTTATCATCAACAAGGCAACAAAGGTTATATTCTCAATTATCATTTCCCTAATTCTCAGGTTAAGATTAAGCTAAAAAGCAAGCATGTTGGAGGAACCTTCTCCAAAAAGAAAAAATGTAAGTGTTTGATACAGTAAGGGGGAGAAATGCTCTTATTTTTCCAACTATGAAACATCTATTTTACTGGGTTTGGGGCTGTGGATTCTGAAAGATCCTTTGTAACATACTGTGTTAGGTATGGTTTATGGAATTTGTGATAAAGACACTGCGTGGCCGTATCAAAAGGAAAGGGAAGCATCGGAAGAGTTATATTTTGGCCTCAAAACAGCACAAGGTCTTCTAGAGTTCAAGTGCAAGAGTAAACTCCACAAGCAGCAATGGGTTGAAGGGATAGAGAGTCTTCTTCGTCAACTCAATTCCCTTGAAGCAACAGAGAGTTCTCTGGAAACCTTAAGCAGCAGTAACAGCATATAATTTGTTCACACAAAGTTTTCCTAAAGGCCTGTACTCCAATATATGTGTGTGTGTGTGTGTCAGTTCTACACTATGATACAGCAATAAAGCAAATCTGATGTCCAAATGTCAAGTTCATGACATAACCATCCAATTTTGAATGGAGTATATGTATATAAGACATAACAATTTGAGATCATGAGATGGTGAGGTATATTTGCAATTTTCTCAGGCTATCTCGAATTTGTAATTCTTGTTTCTTTTATTTATAAAACCACTGACACACAAGAGTAAGAAGAAAAGGATCCTTTCTCATCATCCTGAACCCCCGCAATGACACATGGCCTCAGGACAACTCTTAACGTTACAAACGGAAGGACAGAGGTTAGAGCAATCTTGGTCGACAGAACAAGTGGAATTTGTGATGGGTTTGGTGGAAGTATGTCCTGTGCCAAAAGGGCCGGCACATGTGCCTTTGAGGAAGAAACTAGGCAAGCCAAGGCAGTTCTTTTTGCAGCCTCTGGCGTCGCATTCTTCATCAGTTTTGCAAGCTTTGACTTCTCCAGAGAAACCTGCCACCAAAAAGAATGGCGTGTTAATGTTAAAAGATTCATAAGAATGAGGTAGATAGGGACATTGGACTAACTGGATGCAATGGTGAAGAAGAAAATCAAGAAAGCCAACTTCCTTGAGGTTGCATTCATGTTTTCCGATAACCGAAAGAGCCTGAAGCTGGATGACAAGCTCTAGCGCTCTATAAGCTCTAGTTGATCAGTTGAACGTATATTATGTCACTCCTAACCCAGGTTCTTAATAAAAGGTTTTGTTTATGGTAACGTATATACAAGTGACTTGAATTCAAAAATTGAAATTTGGATTATTTATTAAATGATTAAATGAATCTTTAGAGGATTTGTGGAATGTTGTTGTCATAAAATTACATTAAGTCATTCATCGATATTAAAAGCCAGCGTTCATTAGGAGTACAATCCCTTAAAGTCATTTATTCTTGAGGACTGCTAATAGTAAATACTCTTGCGGTCATTAATACAAGACATATTTACATAATTTAGTTAAATTAAGGAAGTTAGTTGAATTAGTGAACATAATATGTATTTTCTAAAACACTCTAGTTTATCTTCCTTAATTCTTTCATCCCCTCTCCTATATTATTGTTGAGGGAGTATCAATATGAGTAAATTAGAAAAATATTGACAAATGTAAAAATTATGTTTTATATTTAGAATTATGATCAACTCTCTAAATATATCTTATATTAATGACCGGAGGGAGAAATAGTAGTAAATACTTATTTAAAAGACTCTTTTTAAATTGAAACCTTGTATAAAGTTAAATAACTAAAGGAATACTTCTACGTATTTTTCGCCTATTTTTAACTGTAATTTTGCATTATAAGAATGGTAAATGGTACTATTTTGATCCTATTTATAAGTCTCAACCAACTAACTCTCACATATAAAGCAAAGTTAGTTAATTTATTAATTAAGAGCTAAATTTTCAATTTTATCCTCATTTATAAATAGTTTTAAAAGTTAACATGAATCAATTCTTTTTATTTATTGTAATTAATAGAGGTAAGAGTGTAAAAATTGCATTTATTACAACTTATAATAAAGACCAATATTTTTCCTCAAAAAAAAATTATAAATAGGACAAGAGTAGTAAATATGAACAACTCATGCTATGCATGTATAATTTTAATTAAAATTAGAACAAAGAAGCTTAATATGGCAACGCTTGGGAAATTAAATTGCATTTATTATTTACATTATATTACTCCCTCCTATCCGAGCAATTTTCTCTCTCTTTGGCTAATCTTTTTTATAAGTAATTTTTTTCTTGTGTTTTAAAATTTAAACTATTTTTTTTATCCCTATTAGATATATATCTTTATATTAATTATCCTCATGACTAATTCCCTTCCATTTAATTATTTATTACATTGAGGGTTGGAGGGAAGCTCCTTCACTACACTGGGTGGATGGTCAAAAGTCAAAGATACAATTTTCCACACACAAGCAATAAACCAAACCATAAGAAACATGTCGCACACGATCATGACTTAAGCGTAGCTTTCAGCCTGAAGAACTGGGGCGTAGGAACCAATGAAAATATCACCATAGACCAACCCAGCCAAGCCCCCACCGACCAATGGGCCAACCCAGTAAATCCAGTTATCAGTAAAGTTGCCGCTGACCACGGCTGGGCCGAATGAACGAGCCGGGTTCATTGAACCGCCACTAAATGGACCGGCAGCCAAGATGTTGGCTCCCACAATGAACCCAATTGCAATGGGTGCAATAGTCCCTAGAGAACCCTTTCTGGGATCAGCCGCTGTGGCATACACAGTGTAAACCAATCCAAAAGTCACAATAATCTCAAACACTACACCTTCTCCTGCACCCACACCTGCTGCTAGTCCATGTGTTGGAATGGCCTGCCAAACACATTCACGGTATCCAGGTTCATGTTAATATGCTTTGTTTGGGAATACTTTAATACTTTACTAGATGAAATTCCTCTCGTAAAGCGCAAAGTTACCTAAAATAAACTTATCCAAACATGTACTGGAATATCACTTTTGGACTATAGAAGAGAAATCATTCTATATATTGTATTCACTAGTTGGGTTAAGTCAGGTTTTAGCTAACCCTATACGCATCAACACCTTTTTAAGTGTAATTAGAAAGTTGAAGGGGAAAAAATAATTTTACACTTTACGAGATAAAAATTCTCTTATATACTACTTTTGATCCTAATTATAATAGTCAAATAGTGAGTTATTTTGGTTATAAATATAAGATCCTAGTCCCCTTTACCTTCTAAATTTATGATTTTCCACCTAATGCATTCATTTTAATAATTAATTATTAAAAAAGATATTTTAAGAAAACCATTATAAATACTCTCTTCAGTGCTTAATAAAAAAACTGTTGACCTTTTTGAAGAAATTAAGGAAACTAAATAAGTTACTTCAAAGTATTCATATTTATCGTTATTCTCCAAATTAATTTGACTGATTTATAAAATGATATATGACCTAATGATACATGATATATATTATGATTAAGTATTTCATTTAACTTCCTTAATCTCTCAAAAAAAAATAATTGGGTCTTATATCAAGGACCGGGTGTAGTAACTAAATTAATCTTGTTAATATCTACAAATCAATTATGTAACTCTTGTATTAAGCACCAGAGATGTAGTATTTACCATAGTAAAATCACTTGAAATTAGATAACTCTAGTCATGCACTAAATCACATGCGTTATTTGAATACCGCAGTTAGTTATAAATACCTTGCCACCGGTAACAAATTTAAGGAGGAGGCATGCGACGGAGGAGCCAAGCAATTGGAAAATCCAGTAAAAGAAGCCGGTGAAGATGGTGATGTTGCCTCCAATTGCCAATCCAAAAGTAACAGCCGGGTTCAAATGGCCGCCTGAGATGTTGGCCGCCACAGCCACGCCTACAAACAAGGCAAGCCCATGGGCCACCGCCACCGCCACCAGTCCCGGCGCATCCAAAGCTGCACCTTTTGTAAGCTCACCTATACATACATACATACATATAAATTCCAACATAACCGTTAACTGCCGTTCATATACAAGCGAATTTCAGTGTGTGATTTGATTACATGTACTCCCTCCTCCTCCTCCGCTGCTAAAGTCAACTGTATCCCATATCTATATTTAGGACGGAACGACCAACTTTGCCGGATCACTTACCGTAAGCTATGACTGATCCAACTCCAGCAAAGACGAAGATAAGAGTAGCGAAGAACTCCGCTGCATAAGCCTTAATGGAATCAACGCTAAAAGAATCACGAAAGCTACCAAATGCTATCCTCACCATTTTCAATCCCCTGAAGCAAACAAGCCTCTTGCCTGGCTAATTTTCTCTGAACCTATTAGTGTGGATGTGTCAGAAAACTATGCCTAGCTTTATACACACACACACACAAGTAAAAAGCGCCATCGCCGGCCTGGCTGGCACCGATCAGGGGCCACAAGAGTGGTTGGATGACGCATGATTTAATATTTTTGGGGTCATTTTTTTGATATATTTAGTATGTGTTTGGTATTGCTTATCGGGGTCAATAATTACTTATTACGTATGTCGAGATAAAACTCCTCTCATATATTTACTCGTATACCGTAAATCATGATTTATAAGCACTTATTGTCAAAAAATAAGCTATTCCAATCAAACAATTAATGTTGATCATAAGCAACAGAACGATTTTTAAAACGAACAACAAACTTATAATAGTGAATGGATAGGGATGTTCGCCCAGAATATTATCAAAGTAAACTTCGTCGACTTTAAAGAAAACATAGTTAATGTCAGACATCACTTTCCTGGACCAGTAGAAAACTAAAAATTTAATCATGATGATAAGGATGATGGCAATAATAAACTATGGTTGTGAATTAGTAGTATTATATAATTCCACTATTTGACAAAAGATTAATGAAGAACGAGTCTCATTCTCATCTTCTCGATCACATAGTATATATATTCTCTATGGAAGTAGATGCTCTCATCATTTCATTTTTTCATCATCCCTCATGAGCCCGTTTGAACCATTGATTGAGAAAAGAAACCCATCTGGACTGCTGATTGAAAAGAGGAGAGAAAAGTTAAAGGAGTGATAACTTGATGACGTGACTCATTTTTTACCTTTTATATTGATTGGATGAACATAATTTAGAGATTATGAGAGATAATGAGAAAAGGAATAATAAGAGAGACTGAACCATTCTCTATCTAATAATTGTCCTATTCAATTGTGGCCACATGAATTGTATATCAAAATAATAGAGTCATATATATATATATATATATATATATATATATATATATATATATATATATATATATATATATATATATATATAATACAGCCTGGTTAGGCTCAAATAACTAATAAGGTCTCGTTCCAAGGAATTGTTTAGTTCCAGGATTGTGTAAATAAAGTTACAAGAATGGTTGGGCGGTTCATAGTGGAACAGTTCAAGTGATGCTGCTTTGTCCTTTCTTTCTCCACTAAGAGGACAGACAATTTTTTGGAGCAGAAGCTTCCAGAATGATGATCCAAGAATGAGTGAATTTTCGGTGCATATTTTTATATATATGGTAAATCATCGCGTTAGTTGTATAAAACCCAGATTTAGCGTACAGTTGTGACGTTTTCAGACCAAATTATGTGATAGGAGTATTTGCTATGCTTCCTTCCTTAGTGTTGTTGTCATCCCATTGACTAACTATGTTTAAAACACGGTTAAGGGGATAATATATTTTCCGTTTATGCCCTTCTAATACGCATGACTAGTTGACAATAAATCTGCAGAGGAATATTCCTCTACACATCTTCCATTTCTGATGAGAAGGCCTCTGAAACTATTACTATTTTGTTATCAAGTATCCATTTGGAGAGACTCTGAACGCTGGAAATTAAGAAATTGGAGTACGTACTGATCGTGCTAAAAAATTCCTTTGAACTAAAGAAATTAAGTCAACTCAAATTCTCTCCGTCAAATAATATATTGTTAACAGTAATTTAATTTGTGAACATGGTTGGTCTAATTGGTGAGGACTTAATTGGTTCAAAATCCACAATCTTTGAGTCAAGAGACATGCGCTAACTAACGCTGGTGAGTCTCAAGAGTAGTTTAGTTTTAATCATGTTCCAATACACTCCATTTTGTTATTTTCATATAAGCCCAAAATTTGAATTGTCTTTGTCTTTTTTATAAGATTTCAACAATAGATGTTTGAATATTTAATGAGTTTTTTTTTTTTCTATTTTCACCCCTCATTAATTATATGTGTCATTGTATTAATTAAAATGTTGGCGATACTCCTATTTACTCCTTTATTTTTTTCTCTTACTTGCCCCTTATAAATAAGGATATATTTAAAAAAACAAAGTTTGTTTCAGATCTCTTTAATTATTATTTTAAAATAACTTTAACTATTTTCTTAACTTACGTAATTCAGTTATTGAGCTTTTATAAATAGTACAGGAGGAACATTAATTTTGTAATTCTCGTCATGCGAACGGACATAGATGAAGCTTGAATTTAGGCAAACAAATAGTGGGAATTGAGATCTAGATCGAGGTTGCTTTTAATAATCTATTTCAACGGACTTCTTAGTCATAAATTATGTTTTGGGCCGGCTAACCATTAACCAGAACATGGTCTCGCACATGCTTTCTTAATTGCTTCAACCTACCTTATTGATCTCTTCATAAGATTCTTAAATGGAATTGTTCTTCACCAGAGATTAATTCAGGGCGCCTTCAATTTCACAACACGATCGAGCATTATTGCTCCAATCAAGTTCATGATGACACAGTTGAGTTAAATTATTTCTGACTCGCAATGTTCCATATTTTGAATGTCCTACTATTATTCAACCTGCCATAAATGATGACAATTTTTTGCAAAACATAGCTTTTCGGTCGTGAGGATTATCAGAAAAACTGGTCCGAAATGCCATAGTTTGCTAGATGTGGTGGAATCTGCAGAAACAGCAAAATTCATCATAGTGAAGCAGTGAAGATCAGTTTAAACTAAAATCAGTACAGAATTGTCAATTTCAGTTAAATGGTTAAGAACTCTTGCAGCCTCTACCTTTTTCCATTTTCTAATCCTACCAAACGCGGTTTTCTAATTTCATGTCTGTCTAGCCAGGGCCTCAAATTTCAACACAGCATTCATTTCAGTTTGATTGTGAACGTACAAGCTAGTACCGTAACTGGGTACATTTAAGAAACTAAGTAAATAATCAGTA
This sequence comes from Inga leiocalycina, assembly GCA_963242795.1. Lineage (NCBI taxonomy): Eukaryota > Viridiplantae > Streptophyta > Magnoliopsida > Fabales > Fabaceae > Inga > Inga leiocalycina. The sequence goes on from OY725330.1 coordinate 6,622,047, forward strand.
GATCCTCTGGTGTGGTGAGAGACGGCTAGATATGGTCGAGTTTTTGGTGTATTGTTCAAATGGGGAACAATTTAGGTGTGTGTTGAAGGTTTAATTAATTATGAGCCAAGAAAGAAGCAAAGAGAAGCATGTTCACGTGTACGGCTTTCAAACTGGATTTTGAAATTTGAAAAGTGATTTCAAATCAGGCTTTTCTGAAAGAAATGTCGCCTTGAATTACGGCTAAAACTGTAGGCACTAGACGTACATACAGTGCCTAATCTCTGTTAGGGTGTCTTCTTATTAGTTTTTGGAGAATAGCTTCTAGAGAAAAAATAAAGAATAATTTTTGGAGAATAGATTATGGGAAAAAAGTGATTTTGAGGTAATGAGAGTGTTTGAATGTTATGATCAGAATTGCTTTTTTCATGGTCAAATTACTAAAAAGGACATTTACTTTTGTGATAATTACATATAGAGGATAAAATTATATTTTATGTATTATTTAAGGGTTAAGGTCCAAATTTAACAATTAAGTTTTTTCTGAGGGCCGTCTGATTTAAATAAGTTCTGGAAGATGCAAAAATAATAAGAAACAATTAAAAATGATGTAAATTTAATAAAACCGTTAAATTTGACCTAACGACGTTAAATTATAAAAGAAGAAAACCCCTGACAGCATTAAAAATGATACATCTTAACCCATTATTTAATATTAAATTTCATAATTAATACAAAAAATGAAATAAATTTGTCTATATATAATTTTAATTAATTTAACTAATTTTTATAATATAATCAAATTAAATAAATATATTTTATATTAAAAATAGGAGGGAGCACAAAAATTTTATAAAAAAAACAGACGAGAGTGAACAGAGAGAACATCGAAATTTAAAAAAAAAAGATGAGAGAGGGAGAGTGGCGTGGGGCCCACATGGAAAAAGAGGAAAAAATGAATTATGCCAAAACCTTGGTTTTGACTGAAAAAGGGATTGTGGCATTTTAATGGGGTGTTCGGCAGATTTTTGACAAAACCAAGGTTTTGTCAAAAAAAAGTGATTTTCCTTACTTTTCTGTAACATATTTAACACTTTAACCCACAAATAAACAAGGATCTTCCCTAAACTATATATGGCTCAACAAGTAAATGGTGTTTGGAAAATGCCGCATCATTTGAAACCAAATGATTGAATCCACATTTAACATGTTTTATCGGATCCGAGACAATTATGTCTGAGCAATACTATTTAAGATATTTTGTGTGTTTGGGTAAGCGTTTTCACGGCGAAATCTCACAAATAAATGGCAAATCGCATGATCGAGAGGGGATGCCAAAAAGCAAGTGTTTGGTTGGAGGTGATAACATTTGGTGCTTTTTATAAATTCGTATGATTAACAATAAATTTAGAGCCTATTTAGTAAAGCGTTTGGAGGCAAAAAAGTGGGGCAGTAGATGAGACTGTGATTTCCACCGTTTGGGAAGGCGGCTGCGGCCACTGGGCTTCTCCCACCAACGTGGCTTCTAGAAGAAGCCCCGTTGCCTTGCTTTTCTCTCCCGCGGTGAGCATGGCAGCACCATGCAGGTGGGCCACCTTCCTTCTCGCTGCTGCTTTTTGTTTCCGTGAGGTTTTACTCTCCTTCCCCACATGATGAGCACGGCAACCCCGTTTCATTATCTTCGAACCCAGGTTGGCTACTTTTCCTCTCCTTCCCTACTCGGTGAGCTGCTTCACGGAGAGAGTTGAAACAGAGCAGGCACGTCCATGTCTTCATCTCTGCTTTGTTTTTCGTTTCATGGCTCTGTTCTAAGGAAGAAGATGAAGTTTTGGTCAAATTAGGATTTGACCAAAGGACTTATGTGTAAACTTCAAAAGTTCTCAAGGAGGGATTAAAGTAAAAAGTTTTGAAATATTTGTTGGTCAACTATAATTTATGAAAAATTTGGGTATTTTTCTGTGATTTTCCCAGTTTTTTTTCTTCATTCACTTATAATTTTCATAAATTTTGGGGTCCTTTTCTGTAATTTGCTCTAATTCTTAAATATTAATTTTATCAAATGAGTCATCAACTACTCAGCGATCTATAATATAGAAGTTTTAATTAAAGATGGAAGATAAAAAGTTATAATTAATTCATTAAATATGTTATAAATTTATCCATTTTTAATTAAGTATTTTCTTGTATTTTTATTTTTTTTTCAATAATAATTTAATTTTTTTATTTTATCAAATTTTATTTATATTTTTTAACTTTAATTATCATATTATATACAAATAATATATATATATATATATATATGTATATGTAGTATTCAATAAGATTCATGCACTTTTTAGTTATTTTCCATCTAAACGGGTTTTTCAAACTCTAATCCAAATAGGTTCAAGGTTAGAAAAAAAAGTCACTTCTGCCATCGCAAATCCAAACACAAATCACATTTATAATCTAACTTTTTTTCCTGCCTTACTTTTTTAAAAGTCAGATGGTAAAAAAAGCCACTTCTCCACCGCTAATCCAAACGAGCACTTATAGGGGGAGCTTTTTGACTGTGATTCGTGCGATATGCGTTAAAAATTTTTTTTGATTATACCTAGTGTACTATCAGAATGATTGTAATTTTACCTTTAGTATACTTTTTCAGTTCCAAAAATTACTTTAAAATATTTTGTTGTGTTTTTAACCCCTTAAAATATTTTTTCAGTTGTACCCAGTATTCTATAAGACTGATTACGATTTTACCCTAAATGTACTTTTTCAGCTCCAAAAATTACTTCAAAATATTTTTTTATGTTTTTAACCCTTACCCATTTTTAGGAAACTGACTAAAGTTTTACCTTTAATGTATTTTTTTGATAGTAAGGAGCACCCAAAACTTATAATATTGATTTATTGATTTTCATCCACTCTAAAATATTTTTCAAGTAGCATCTAATATTTTAAAATAATTTTTAAATATTTTTCCACCCACCCTCTTTTATCATTATCATAAAAGTCACTTATGTTTAAGCCAATTCAAACAAGTTTTATTTTTATAAAAGTCAATTTTACAACCGTCAATCCAAATATAAATCACATTACACCACCTGACTTTTACTAAAAAAATAAGATTATAAAAAATCAAATAAAAAAAAAACCACTTTTCCGATCCATGTTCCAAACACACGTTATCATGCGCTAAGGGCTTGTTTGGTTCAACGGGAGGGGATGGAATGGGAGGGGATGGAAGGGAAGGATAGGATGTTACCTTGTTTGGTTTGGTTGAAGGGGAAGGAAGGGGAACATTTTTTAATGATCTTTTGTTTGGTTCAAGAGAGGATGGGAGTGGAGATAATATGTAATTTACCATTTTACCTTTATATATTAGTTTATATATTTTTACTTATATGAATTATTTAAATTAATTTACACCTTAATATAAATTATATAATTTTTGAAAACTTACTCTCACCTTAATATGTATACAACAACTGATATAATAATTTTTGTTTTAAACTACATTTTCAACGAAGGGCTAATTTGACTCTAAAAAAAGATGACTCCAGTAACAATGCTTTAGTCAAAAATGACTAGCAACAATGCAAATTATTTAGATCACCCTATAACGTGGTTCTCAAAATTCAATTGCTAACAAAATTTATTGAGCCGAATGTGCATCAGGATTTGTAAAGATGAAACTATCAACCATCAGGATTTCTTATATGTTACTGTGCAAAAAATGAGAACATAAAAATAAAGTCCAAATTTATTTTTTGGCAGATAGTAGAGGAAGGGAATTGAGGGTAAGAGACTAGGAACAACAGCAACGGAGAGGGCATGAGTTGCAACCATGGGCATTGATAGGATACGATAAAGATTATGAGGGTAAATTAGTCCCAATATTTGGCTCCCCTCCAAAACCCCCCAATTTGGAGGGAATCAAAATAAGGGGAGGGGAGGGAAGAGAGAAGCAAATTTTTACTCCCCTCCCTTCCAAAATTTCAAACCAAATGAGGGGAGAGGCTCATTTTTCCTCCCCTCCAACCAAACAGGGCCTAAATGTATATCTGCCACTCCCTGCTTTTTTGGTCGTATCAAAACTATCCCGTATTACTTTCTGTGTCCGCTTTGAAATTGAGTCATGCTCAAACGTTTCTTTCTTTCTTTCTTTCTTTTTTCTTTTTTGATGATTTCGAGGAGTCAATTGCCGATAATGGATAATCAAGGTCCCATAATAAATGCTACGTTACATAGATGTAGACGACCGCTCTGAACTTATCATCCACATACTTTGTTGTGTTCATACCAATTATCACGTAGAAAATAATGTTGGATGGGTTGCATGATAAACACTACTAATGTACAAAACAAATCAATGTAGTCAACAAAGCGGTTCAAGGGGTCATCTCTCAAGGGTCAGTGATTTAAGTAGGGGCAAACCCAAAGTAGATCAGTCATAATTAAATAGCATTTAAATACAAAAAATTAATCCACAAGTATATATTTTATCCGTGTATAAAATATATACATAGTCCAACAAAAGAGAGTTGATAAAGTATGAATACAATGGACTATACTATTTTTTTAACACAAAACAATATCATTTCTTGCTTAATAAGAAATAAAAAATTTGAATTCTAAAACAGTCGATCTGTCCAAAACTGTTAGCCAAACCGATTAAGAAATTGATTCACCGGTTTATTGTTATGTTGCAGAGAACTTGAGTCAAGTTAGATTATTAAAAAAAATGTAATTTGTTATATTCCATGTGGTCCATATTACAAGAGTCTTCTAATTATATATCACTTTATAAAGATTAAAAAAAGTAGTTAAAAATACTCCGTCCGGTCCTTTTTATAAGAGTTCAAAATTTGAATTGCTTTGATCTTTTTTATAAAAGCCTGATAGGAGTTGTTTAAATATTAAATGAGTTTTTCCCCATTTTTACTCCTCATTAATTATATACATTGCATTAATTAAAAGATTGCCCTTCATTTTTCATGATTAAATAATATTTAAATAAAAAATAATAATTCAAAATTATATAGAAAATTCATGTATAGATTATAAACACACCCCAGCAAACATGAAGTTGCTAAATATGACAGACTATCAAAATAGAAAATTATAAATTATAAAATGGCTGATATGTCCAAAACTTCTAACCAGATCGGGCTACAAAACTGATTTTAATATGTAACAGAATTGGAAAGTTGATTTAATCCTACATATAAGACCTGTTTCTCGTATTTACTGTTTTTTCTAAAATTACCTTATTGATGCTCTCTCAATAATAATAAAGTAAAATGGAGATGGATGAATTAAACAAGATGATTGAGCTGTTTTAGGGACTATACACTTGTATCCATTTGTGCAGGTTAATGGACTATACATTATTTTTTAGATGCAAAATTATCTATAAACTTTATAAAAGAGGGAAAAAATATCATCTCTATTAACTTGCACAAATGATGGTTACTTTTTAAGTTGTGGGTCCGACCAAGTGCCACATGTCAACAACGCATTAGTCCCATTATCTCTTATCTCTCTATCACCCAAAACATATGCATGTGTTGTTGACACATGGCACTTGGTGGGACCTACAACTTAAAAAGTAACAACTGTTTATCCAAGTTAATAGAGGTGATATTTTTTCCCTTTTTGTAAAGTTGATGAATAGTTTTGCACTTAAAAAATGTTTATGATGTCAAATACACTTTTGAAAAAAGTTTATAGGTATTTTTACTCTTTTACCCTATTAATTGTTACTCTTTCCCATTGCTTTTATTAAATATGGGCAGATATGAGGAAAAAAATTAAATGCTCCTCAAAAACTTATAAGTACCTTATAAAAATGACCAACAATATTTATTAGCTGTGTCTTATAATAAGAGTAAGAGGAGTATGAATAAGTAGATTATAAAAAAATGTTGTAAATCCTTTTAAATGAAAAACTCCCATGTTTTGGCGGGTGAATGAGACAGGATCGCGCTGGAGGTGAACCTCTTCGTTTCAAACTCAAATTCAACGTACCGCTCAGTTTGCATTGTGCGTGTGAGGGTGAGAGTGAGTGAAAGTGAGAAAGAGAGACTCAAGAGTGGGGGCTGATTACCAGATGAATTAATTCCCAACATTGAATGCTCTCAACAACCCAAGTGATCGTATTGAATTGCGGGCAGACCTGCTATCTTGTCCCGTTTGGCGTAGTCTTCCGGTAACCACTGTCATGTACTTCACATTCTCCTCTCGCAGTCCTTTTTTTCTCTTTCATCTTCTTCTTAGAATAGCCAATCCAATACTTCTTGTTAAAACCTGCTTATTCTATTAATTGATGCTCATTCCCTCTCTCTCTCTCTCTCTCTCTCTCTCTCTCCATTTCACGATAGATAGATGCTATTACTCTGTGGATATCCTGTGTGTCAAGTTCAAATTGGGTTCAATTTATATCTATATTGAATACACTGGTCTTTGTAAAAGAAGAATGTGAACGCTTTCTGGATTAATTAAGAAACACTGTAATAATGGGTGAGTGCCATGTTGCTGAAAAAGGTCAGGCAGAAGCTGGTGGGTATGGAGAGAAAGAAGATTCCCAGGCGTGGCAACCTGTCCAAACTCGACATCGGCGCTCTAAGAGGTCTAGACTTCACAAACTCAATTATGGCTGGTTTTGGCTGTTGTTTCCTCTTTCCTACCTTATGCATTCTGTTAATGAATTTCTTTCCCTCTTTCAATCAGCGTTATGAGGTAGTCTTACAACGAATTTTATCTGTGGCATTTCTTTCTGTTTGTGTGGCTTTTTTAGTGAATATGTTAAACTGAGCTTTCTTTTCAACACCAAAAACTCTACGAAAAGCTTCAGCTTCTTTTGGCGGTGTTTATCAGTTAATATGAAATTTGACGGCTCTGTTGGCGTCTGTGCAATTTGTCTCGCCATTGGAAAACTAGGTCGCGTTGTGTTGCCAGATTAATTGTTTTCTTTATTTGTGTGTGGTGGTGGTTTGGGTTTACTCTGTTGATCTTGCTCTTTTAGATATAATGCAGATACCATATCCAGTTGTTTTTTTCATGACACTGTATGCTTTCTGTTTTTTCCTTTCCTTCCAGTGCTTCTGACAGGAACCAGAAAATCTCAAGAGGTGGAGTTTTGCATGCCAAAGAGAGAGACCACAATGAGAATCTTGTGAGACTAAAAGTTGAAATTGACTTTCGCTTTGTAATCATATCTTATAATTCCTTGAAAAAAGCAGTGATCAGATACACGCTTGCACCGCAAATTTAATTTTCACTGTGACTTAATTTATACTTGACTAATTTCCACATGACTTGACAGGTATCACCATCTTCTGTCTGCGCTTCAAGATTACAAAGTCCTTTGCACGACAATCTATCTTATATCAACACGAATGCTATGTCAAACCACAGAGCTTCCTTGGAGAAAGATGTAAGCACTGTATTCAGATGAAAATTGGGTCTTGCTCTTATCTCTGGAATATTTTCTTTAACATACCCTGTGAAAAACTCTGTAACTTTCGACTTGCTGAGATATGACTTTATGGGAGGCTGTACTTGTTCTTGGTTTTTAACATTTCACTTCAATCATTTTTTTCAATTATCCCTTTAAAATAGATTGTGATTTTTGAATTTTTTACATGGCGAATAATAACAGGGAGAAAATCATCTTCCAATTTAAAATTGGAAAAGTTGATGATATCATAACGAAACCCATCTGCTAAAATGTCATCTTTGTATAAACTTGGCTTAATCTTCTCAAAAGGCAAGAGCTTTAGAATAATGTTGTTGCAGATTCCGAACGCAATTCTTGAAAGGACCTTGGGTTAAAAGTCAGAAGTTCTTTCGGTGCAAGCATGATATTACTGACTTCCATATCCCTTAGTCAATTACCCTGAATTTATCTTACCAACTCTCCCGTTAATCACTCTTACTTTGTCTATATTTTTTTCCTATAAATACCATGTAAATCCTCTCAGTTTAATACAATCAAATTCAATCTTCTAATTCTCTTCATGGTATCAGAGCTATATAGGAGAGATTAGGAATACGAATTCATACCAGAATTCTTCAACACGCCCTCTGGGTTCTCCACTTTGTCAGAACCAGCATCGGCGTCCTCAGTAACCAGTATCGGTGTTTCGGGTTCCAACGTTTTTCCGGTGAGCTTCCGTTTCCGGCGAGCTTCATCTGTCTTCTTCCACCACCTTCGGTCATCATCATCTGGATCGGAGAAGAGAGTTTGAAGGAGAGCAGCGACCAAGGAGGAGGTTTCGCCGCTAACCCACTGGACTTCGGGGCTCTCAGGTGGAAATCCGATCCACTCTCACGTCAACGTCTCTGACGTTCTCTTGCATTCTCACACGTTCAGCCACTCGAACAAAGCCACTCACCGTTCTCGTGTTTGCGTTCGAAGACTCAAAGCCTCAGTCTCACCATCTCAGTTTCGCAATCAAAGACCACTCAATCTGACTCAATTATTTAATTGAGTCGAAGACCAAATTGTCATTTTTCAAATTCGGAGGATCAAAATGCCATTTTCCAAATTCGGAGGACCAACGTGTCATTTTGGAAATTCTACGGACCAAACTGGTATTTATGAAATTTGAAAAACCACTTTGTCATTCTTTCCAGTCATTATGTCTATAGTATCAGATGCCTCTTCCCTTATGCTTAGATCTAGTCTAATGACCTATCCACGGTCCTCCTTGTCTCTGAGAAACTTACTAGCGATAACTATCGGGAGTGGTCTCAATCTATGACTCTTGCCCTCGATGGACGTGACAAACTTGAGTATATAACTGGTGAAGCAAAAAGGCCACCAACATCGGAAACCAAGGAGTTCCGCAAATGGAATTCTGAAAATGCATTGATATCCTCTTGGTTAATCAATGCAATGACATCCTCAATTAAGAAGAGTTTTATGTATCTTCCCTCGGCTCAAGAAATTTGGGAAGCTCTTTGTGAGACATACAGTCCTATGGGAAATAGGTCCTGCATATTTGATGTCAAGAAAAAGATATGGCAGCTAAAACAGGACCACATACCACTTGGTAATTATTATCTAGAAAAATCCTCACTTTGGCAAGAGCTTGATACCCTACAGAATCAAACTTATCATTGTGGGGCAAATGCTCAAGAAGATCGCAAAGCAAAAGAAGCAGAGAGAGTATATGAGTTGCTTGCTGGTCTTAATGTGATTTATGATGATGTTCGGGCTAGAATTCTTAGTCAAAAACCCTTACCATCTGTGCGTGGAGTCTATACTTTCTTACGAAATGAAGAGGATAGACGAAAATCAATGCTTCAAAATTCAAATAATTCTGCTGCTACTTTTGAGGCCTCAGCACTTGCTGTTCGATCCATGGAACTAAAAGGTTCTAAAGGTCGCCCATTTTGTGATCATTGTAAGAAACAGGGGCATACTAAGGACACTTGCTTTTAACCTCCATGGTAAACCTGCTGACTAGAAGCCGAAAAAAGGGAAAGGAAGAGGTTACGTGGCTGAAACTTCCAAGGAATCATCCCAAAGTGATCCTCTACACAAAATCATGGAAATGCTAGCCACATTACAGACTACGACAAAGCCTATTGCCACAGTGGTCAAGAGAGGTAATTTCTTTCAAGCTTTGGCTGTGATAAAAGAACAATGTACAGGGAATTGTTGGATTGTTGACTCAGGTGCCTCAGATCATATGACTGACAATAAGGCTCTCTTCTCATCCTATACTCCTATCACCAAGGGTGTAACTGTATGAATTGCTGATGATTCTGAGCCTGTTGTTACTGGAATTGGTTCCATCAAAATCTCAGCTGCACTTACTCTTCACTCCGTATTACATGTTCCAAAGTTGAAGTGTAATTTACTATCCGTAAGCAAATTGGCTAATGATGAACAGTGTCAAGCTAACTTCTTTGCTACCTACTGTATTTTTCAGGATCTGCTGACGGGGACGACGATTGGGAGTGCTAAAGAGCTTGATGGTCTTTATTACCTTAATGAAAGTGATCGTTCTCAAACTAAATCTTGTAATAAAGTGTCTCTCCCTAGCACTAGTAACCTGGAGTTATGGCACAAACGTTTAGGTCATCCTAATTTAAATTACATGTCTCAAATGTTTCCATCCCTCGTTTCTAATAAAAGCACCTCTGATTTTCATTGTGAATCATGTGAAAAGGCTAAGCATCATCGTACTTTATTCCCAAAAATCCCATACCAAGCCTTAAAGCCTTTTTCCACAATTCACAGTGACTTATGGGGACCATCCCGCACACCAAACCGATCAAAAACAAAATGGTTCATCACATTCATTGATGACCATACACGTGTCAGTTGGGTCTACTTGTTGAAAGATAAAACAGAGGTGTATCAAACGTTCCTTAACTTCCACTACATGATCCAAACTCAATTCCAAACCTAAATCCAGATCCTGCATACCGATAATGGGACTGAATATTTCAATTAGGCCCTCTCTATAACCTCCCATACCTTGAAAATACTCTGCCACTCCGGGTGTTTGGCTGTACATCATATGTTCATCTCCATCACACCAACAAACTTGACCTTAGAGCCCTTAGGTGTGTCTTCCTTGGCTATTCTCATTCTCAAAAAGGATACAAGTGTTATGATCCAGTCTCCAAACGTTTATTTGTCACCTGTGATGTCACCTTCCTTGAAAATACACCTTTTTATTCCTTGTCTGCAATTCAGGGGGAGAGAATTGGTGAATTTCAGACAAATGAAACACCAAAGGATGACCAAACATTCACAATTTATATACCTACCCACACAGAACCTACTCCTGATACCTCTGATACACTTGATAACAACTTTGAGATTCCTGATAACCTTGATACCTCTGATAATGTGCCAATTCCAGGGGGAGACACAAATATGTGGGGTAATGAGCCACAACCTATTAGCACTCACCAGGAGTCAGTACCAGAGTCAGATCCAAGAGAAATAGAAGGTTCTGATCTTAATCTTCCCATTGCAATGCGAAAACAACCTAGAAACCTAGATCAAGCACCAGATATCCTATAGAGAAATTTGTCTCTTATATGACGCTTTCATCTACGTACAGTACATTTGTCTCCCATCTTGATAGAATCAGGATATCAGACACGATTGATGAGGCTATGGCTATACCTGAGTGGAGACAAGCTGTTTTAGAAGAGATGGAGGCTCTCAAGCGAAATAAGACATGGGATGTAGTAAATCTACCTTAAGGAAAAAGGATGCAAATGGGTATTCACTCCTAAATATAGAGCAGATGGAACACTCAAGAAATATAAAGCTAGACTGGTTGCACAAGGTTTTACACAAAAATATGGGGAAGATTACACAGAAACTTTTGCTCCAATAGCCAAGCTGAATACCATCACAATTCTATTATCTATTGCAGTGAATTTAGATTGGAATCTTCACCAACTCGATGTAAAAAATGCCTTCCTCAACGGAGAACTCAAGGAAGAAGTGTACATGAAGTTACTTCCACGGTTCGCAGGAAAAAAATGTGACCAATTCTGCAAGTTAAAGAGGTCGTTATATGGGTTAAAGCAATCTCCACGTGCTTGGTTTGACAGATTTACCCGGGTTCTGAAGAGACATGGGTATACTCAAGGGTAGAGTGACCATACTTTGTTTGTCAAACATCATAAGGGTAAGATGGCTGTTCTGGCTGTATACGTTGATGATATAATTCTTACAGGAGATGACGAGGTGGAAATCAATCAAATCAAGACAGCCTTGGCACGAGAATTCTGGATTAAAAATCTAGGAGAAATGAAGTACTTTCTTGGAATGGAAGTTGCCCGATCTAAGAAAGGCATTTATATCTCCCAAAGGAACTTTGTGCTCGACCTTCTAAAGGAAACAGGGATGATAGGTTGCAGGCCAAGTGACATACCTATACGGATAGATAAAATAGATGAAGATGCAGATCTCGGTAAGGCAGTGGACTTAGGGAATTATCAACGGATGGTAGGCAAACTAATATACCTGTCTTATACTAGACCAGATATTGCATTTGCAGTAGGTGTGGTCAGCCAGCATTCTCATGATCCTAAACAGAAACATTTGAATGAAGTTTACTGGATACTTCGTTACTTGAAGGGATCTCCAGGACATGGCTTGTTATTTAAGAAAACTGACAAACGGATTGTAGAGTTATTTACAGATGCTGATTGGGCAGGTGATCGAGATGACAGGAAATCCACATCTGGATATTGTACGTATGTGTGGGGTAACCTGGTCACATGGAGAAGTAAAAAGCAAAGTGTAGTTGCGAGAAGCAGTGCTGAAGCTGAATACAGGGCCGTAGCACTAGGAATCTGTGAAGGCATATGGATAAAGTGTGTTCTTGAAGACTTGAGGAAGTCTATAAATCTACCAATCAAGGTCTATTGCGATAACATGGCTGCAATCAACATTGCTCATAATCCAATTCAACATAACAGAACTAAACATGTCGAGATAGACAGACATTTTATAAGAGAAAAAGTTGATGAGGGAATTGTTGATCTAAGGTATATTCCTTCTAGAGAACAGACTGCAGACATCCTCACTAAAGGACTGCCCAAGGACAGGTTTGATTATCTGATTGGCAAGTTGAACTTGATTGATATCTACAGTCCAACTTGAGGGGGAGTGTTAAAAGTTAGAAGCTCTTTCGGTGCAAGCATGATACTGCTGACTTCCATATCCCTCTTAGTCAACTACTCTAAATTTATCTCACCAACTTTCCCGCTAATCACTCTTACTTTGTCTATATTTTTTCCTATAAATACCATGTAAATCCTCTCAGTTTAATACAATCAAATTCAATCTTCTAATTCTCTTCACCTTGCCATAATTCCATCTTCAAATTATGAAATTATAATGAAAATGAAATTGTCAATTGAAATTATATCCAGATAAGCCAAACTTAAAAATCATTTTTGGGTGGGGGGTAATACCACACCAATAGGGCTTTAACTGCTAAATAGACCGTTATAGGTGGTGAAGATTCTCATATGCTTCCTGATATTTGGCCATTGCTTATTTATTTATGCGTCAAATCGTTTACTGATTTGCAGGTTGAGCAACTGCAATTACTGATTTGCAGTTGCTTGGTATTTATCTTCTGGCCATAATTTATTTATGCCTCGAATCATTTATTGATTTTCAGGTTGAGCAACTGCAATTACGCCTGCAGCAGGAGAAATCTATGCGCATTTTGCTTGAGAGAGCAATGGGCCGAGCCTCTAGTACTTTATCTCCTGGACATAGGCACTTTGCTGCACAGGTAATTTGACATTCACATTTAATAGCTATTATATAATCATTCTATAGGTTCTTCCTGTCCAGTGGTTTCAGTGCGAGCTTGACCACTACAGCAAAATGTCCAGCCATTGATTCTATAACTTAATATGGGAGAAATGATCACTTGCTGATAATATTCCGTACTCTAAAAAGAATACTGTCCTGAAGATTACCTCAGCTCAACTATCTCATGTTCTTCTGTACGTTTCGTAATAGTCTTGTGACAGACTTCTTGTAACATGGATTCACTTACTAAGGTGTCATGTATTTATAAAGTTGACCTAACATTGAAGAAGATATGCAAAGATATAAGTATTAGGATTTGAGCAACTGATATTCACGTAGAAAATCATAGTTCGGTGATAGAAGGGCAGGATGGTTCACTTGGTAGTCAGATGTTAGATTTCTATTGGAATGTGTGGTACGGGCATGTGAGCTTGATGTCTATTACTCTATTACCTTGATTTACAGTTGTCTTCCAACATGACTCTTGTAAGATTTTGTTATTGATGTTTCTTTCTTCAGAATGTAAGCAACAGCTGTAAATGTCTGCTTAGTGGAAAATAACTCCTTTTGTTTTGGCTTCTCTCAGACAAAAGACTTGATCGCTGAAATTGAGTTACTTGAAGAAGAAGTTACTAGCCGTGAGCAGCACGTGCTCGGTCTGTACAGGAATATTTTTGAAAATTGTGTTAGTCGATCATCTTCTGAACAAAATTCACGTGTGGCTTCACCAGCCCATATAAAGCGCGGACCCAGGAAGCACCCAAGTATAATTTCAAGTGCATTCTGTTCCTCAAAAAAGTTCCCTCTGCGACCACTGCAAGCTTTGATTTCTACCAATCACTCAAAAAATAGAATGTTTGGCTCAACCAATGGTTCTTTATCAAGTGGCAAAGATGAAATTTATTTTAAAAAGACTTGTTCTGATTCCATTAAGGTAGAGTATAATTGTTGTTCTTTAAATATATCTCCGTATGCATTTCTTGTTTGTTTCGATGTTTCTGTGACTGGATAGCATTTGGCCCAGATATAGAGCATGCGATGTGAATTTACATCTACAATGTAGATGTGATAGGACTAGCCAGCACTAGAGTAATATGAGTTGCCCAAAGAATCTAAAGTAAGAAGAAGGATCGGGCATTGTTGAAATTATCATTCCCTTACCATTGCAATGAATTTTCTTTCCTGAGATATTAATCCTTTGTCAAAGTAATCATTCCTTGATAATAACTTTTTCAGCATATAAAAACCAATCCTACAGAAATCCGTATCTGCTTACACTTATCTTAATAATGCAGCATTTATCTTAAGATTTCTCAATTATATGTCAGGTTCATGAAAAGTTTTCTCAGATGGATAAAACTCCAGTGTTGCGAACTCTCAAAGACCATCTATACCAATGTCCCAGCAAGTTGTCAGAGGAGATGGTCAGGTGCATGGCCACAGTGTATTGTTGGCTTCGCAGTGCAACCACCGTAAATGCTGAAAATAATAGATCACCATTATTGTCAAGGTCATCAACTAATGCTATACAGCCACGACATGGTACTCAAGAGGATCGAGACTGGTCATGCAAATCGGCAGTTGAAATATCTTGGATATCTACTCATAAACGTCATGCATCTCATGCTTCATATGCCATCAATAACTACAGGTTAATTCTATGAGTATGATAATTTCAAATAAGATGTTTGAAATGTATATTTATTTATGAATCAAAGTTCAATTATTTTTAAGGCACGTCTATTAGGAATCTCAAGGCAGTGATGAACATTCCGTTCAAACTCAAATTATTTTGAATGTTTGGAAATCAAAAAATTCTACAACTAGGATTCAGTTGGTAATCTTAGCATGAACAATTTCCGATTAAATTCTATTTCTATATATATTTCATTGGATTTATTTATTGTTTTATAGACATCTTAAGTTTTGATATACCCATTTTAGTATAATTCTGTTTAAATAGGGCTGGTCAACATAATTGATGGGTTGAGAGGAATGATCATTAGTTAGTTTAGTTTTCGTTCTTTCAAATGGAGAAAGTAAGCTTCTTGAGTGAGATTACTGGAAGGCATTATCAGAATGCAAGGTTTCCTTATTTCTTCTTCCCTGAGGAGATTAGGGAAAGGGTCTTGACACGCACATACTGAACCGCCTGGGCCCTCTTTTCATATAAAATTTTGTTGAGGAATCGGAGTATGAATGATTCAGGCTTAGAATATAGGGATTTTATTATTGGAATGCGCACAATCCTCTCAAAATTATAAATACACATTCAATTGCAAAAGTTAAAATAAACAAAATCTCTATCTTCCCTTTATCAATGTAAGCCCTCCTTTCAAAGTAGTATACATAATAATGCAATGGACACCAAAATAATGATTTAGTTTGGAGACAATTACCTGACGGCTTCTTCTTCTTCTTCTTGTTTTTTTTTTGGGGTGGGGGGGGTATTTGTGCGTATTGGTATGCACACTCTTGTTCTTACTTGCTTCATGCTGTTCAATTTCACTCTTTTTATTGGAGGGGTGGTCGGGAGCATAGTGTTCCGGAGTTACTCATATGCATACTCATTAAGTTATTACTAGTATTTAAGATTGCATTGGATTTAATATTTAATTGAATTTGTAGCTTGACACTATATTATCTCTTTACCTTCAGGGTTCTAGTTGAACAACTAGAAAAGGTGAATGTCAGTCAAATGGAACGTGACACCCAAATCGCATTCTGGATCAACGTGCATAATGCTCTTGTGATGCATGTAATAGTCATGTGATCAGAGATTATGTTTGTCTTACTTATCTGCGGTACATAAAATTATATAACTTCTCTTCTGCCATTAACAGGCATATTTAGCATATGGAATTCCTCAGGGCTCTCTGAGGAGGTTAGCCTTGTTTCACAAGGTACTGTTTTATTCAATGTTATATTGCCATTAGTCAGAAAGAATTTCCAAAGTTTTTGAATTTCTAGGAAATAATGTTGGATCCAGAGAACAGCTGGCAGGGCTTAACTTTCTCCAAAGTCCTCCCACAAACCAATGTTCAATTATTGTGATGCCTGTACCAGGAATATGTTTGCCTCTGTTACTAAGTAACTCATTTGTCTCTCATTTCCTTCAATTTGCTTTATTTTCTCAGTAGAACTCATTTCACCAGTCCATCGAAATTGCTAAGAAATTGCCACCCTTGCAGCCAAGAGAACAAAAATTTGGACCTCATTGTAAGTTTGTAACCTCCCAGTCTCTTCAGAAAATGGGGGAAGAAAAAGAAAGAACTCTTCTCTTTGGCACCTTTTTTTCAATCAGTTGTTAACTTTTTGCTGCAAATATTTAAATGACATTGTTCACGCTTAGCACTTTCATTTCTTTCACTGGCAGTATTTTTCCTTTCTGTGAGACTGTACCTTTTATTGTGCCACAATACACACAATATCAAGTAATTGGTAAAATTATAGTGCAGGCTGCTTACAACATTGGAGGTCATATCATTAGTGCAAATGCCATAGAACAATCAATATTTTGCTTCAGAAGTCCCCGCATTGGACGGGTACTGACCTTACCCTCATGTTAACGAGACAATGCTGTGCGCGCGCGCGCGCGTTCGTGTTCATATATATATATATATATATGATCTCTTACCTCTTGTAAATGCATTCTGTCGTTTATTGGAATATGATTATGAACCCGAAGTTTTCAGATACCATGAAACTTCCTACCTTTTCTGTCTTGGCCTGTGGAGGGTTATAGGATTGACACCTTCTGCTTACAGTTTCTATGATAATGTAGAATGGCGTATAGGTATATAAACTAACATACTTGTCATATTTATTGAAACGCGAATATCAAACTTCAAACTCAACTTAAATTTGTTCTTCTTTATATGGGAGTTGCTAATGGTTGGGAGCACCTTTTCTATTCTCCTGATTTTACACAGCAGTTTCTTTAAGAAAAACATAGTAACATTTTCTGACCGATGCTTGGACATAATCTTCTGTTTTATCTAGTTAATTTACTTGTCATTTTTGAACAACAGTGGCTTGAAAGCATCGTATCTGCTGCCTTGAGGAAGAAAAGTAATGAAGAAAGACAACTGATCAGCTCAAAATTGGGTCTTAGTGATTCCCAACCCCTTGTCTGCTTTGCTCTTTGTACTGGAGCCTTGTCAGATCCTGTGGTAATTCTTCTCATTTATCTTTTTCTATAATAGTGCAGTCTGAATATCGCGGGACAAAGTAAGGCGTTACCAATAATACAGTATTTAAGACTCATGGAACCTAGTTGAGAAAATATAATTCAGATAAAATTGCTTGCACACAGACATTTGCAAGAGTTATTAATTAATCTTGTTATGATATGCTGCAGCTAAAGGTTTATTCAGCATCCAATATAAGAGAAGAACTGGAGATTGCCAAGAGAGAGTTTCTTCAAGCAAATGTAATTGTGAAGAAGTCAAGAAAAGTTTTTCTCCCAAAATTGGTAGAAAGATATTGCAGAGAAGCCACAATGAGCATAGATGATCTCCTTGGATGGGTCATGCAAAACGTTGACAAGAAGCTGCATGATTCAATGCAGAAGTGCCTTGACCGTAAATCCAGTAAAAAAGCATCACAAATAATAGAATGGCTACCTTACAGTTCTAGATTCCGCTACATGTTCTCCAAAGATCTGATAGACAAGCCATGGTGGATGTGACTCCTGAACTGCGTGGAATACTGGAATAGGTTATCCCCAGTCAAGTTAACTGAAGGTGCATAAACAAAAAGAGGGAAAGAGGAGAAAATATCATTTGAATTTTAAAATCTCAAATCAGTTATTTCCTATTAAAATGAGTTATCAATTGCTATGCTCTTGTAATTAATACCACACTTTTATAGGCAACAAGACTGATTTGAGATTTTGAAGATCAAGCGGTATTTTCTTGTTATTTTCCCTAAAAGAAATTCCTTGTACATTTTGCCCTAATGTGATATTTTCTTGCCTTAGATTCTGTACACTTGCTATTTGAAATTATTATTATGTGTTCTGACTTTTGACAAATCTAATCGCACTCCTTTAACAAGTGCAACTTTTTGTTGGTGCGATTATAATCTACACTTAAAATAATTGTTAGTTACTAATCCAAGTTTTTCATGCGGTAGAATTATACAAAGAGTCAAGATTTTTGGAAAAATAAATCTACCTCATTAATCAATTTGGGTGTTTAACTCTATCACTCACTCTTTGTTGCTCCTCATATTTTGATCCTCTTGCCATGTAACTTACATAGGATGCCATATATTTTCTGTTGATTGGGCATGGCAATTAAATTTGCACTTTAAAATATCATGTGGCTATATACAATTTATTCGAATTTTAAGTGTTTTGGAGTATTTCAGCCAATTTTAAATTAATCCTACTCATCTCCTATTCCCTTGCTATGTTAGAATTACTCAATAATATATATATATATATACACACACACGCACACGAATGACACTAATGAAAAGGAATATTGATTGCTTTGAAAACTTTGCAAAATGAATAATAAATAAGAACACAAAAAAGGTGAAAAACTTATAAAAACAAATAGAAATAGGAGGAATATTATTGGGCTTTTCTTATAAAATTAATTATTATGTATATTAGTGCCTATATATATGGCCTTGTTTGGTAAGAATCATTGGTGTAGGGATTGAGATTGAGTTAGGGATTATGTCAAATTATATTGTTTGGTATGAGGGACTGAAGATAACTTGAGATTGTGAGTGCCATGAAAGTGGGATTACTGCAAAGCCACTTCCTCCTGTGTTAAGAAAGTTATCCTAGAATTGGAAAATTTGGAGACAAAGCTATCCCTATTTATAATAAATTTTGGACAGAATCATCCCTCTAAAATTCTCTTCGGTTTAAATTAACTCTCATCCCTCTCCATCCCCATCAATGCAAGCATCTCCACGCACGATTAGCATTGTTTCATTGATGTTTGTGATAATTTCTTTAAGAAATTTATTTTAAAAAAGGATACTTATGAATGTTGAAATTTATTCATCAGTTTAAACCTTATTATCACTATCATCTTCACACAAACCGCATCTAAAGTACAACAATCTGATTTTTTTCCTCTAAAAGGTGATCCGCATGACACGAATAAATGGCTGTGGGGCAGGATCCTCACTATCGGCAATTCCTGAACCTACAATCGGCAATTCATGCACTTTACCTTCAAGATCTCCGATGTCTATCTATTAATTCAAATGCAATCTCTCATGTGACTCTCATTCAAGATGTGAGCTTTAGCGGGAGATTGCTAATTTAAATGAAAATTCAAAGTATCAATCAAAGTTAGAAGCTTTAATTTTTTTTACGTTTGTTCGCAGATGTTTTTCTAGGTAATTTTCTGGCAAATATATGGGTTGCAGTTTTATTTGTTCATAGATGTTTTCTGGGTAATTTTTTTTTTGAGTGAAAATGGGGATTTCATTCAACCGAGCAAATTGGGATGGGATTTTCCCGTCCCAAAAATTTCGGGAATGGGACTTCCTGATCCCGACTTTTTCCCGATCCCGAATGTATATATATACATGTACATTTTTTAAAAATATTTAAGAAAATAAGACCAAATGTAAAATAAAGTGTGAAAATCCCTAACACCCTTAAGGTAATATCTATTCTTTTAGTTTATTTAGTTAATTTTGCTTATTATTTATTAAATAATTCTAATTTTTTATTCTTGTCTTTGTTTTTTTGCAGCTGAATCGACAACTTTAAGCATGCATTGGACTAATTATATATTTGTATTAAACTTATTTGGTACGATATGATATTAGAAAAATCATATATTTATACTAGACTAAGGCTTTGTTTGGTTCAACGGAGGTTAAGTTAAGTGAGGTTTACTTAAGTTAGGTTAGAAGAGGTTATAATGTTGTTTGGTTCAACGAAGGTTAGGTTAAGTGAGGTTTATTTAAGTTAAGTTAGGTTAGAGGAGGTTAAAATGTCCTTCTACATATTTTCCTTCTTCTTTTATAATGTATTTATTAATAATAATTATTTATATAAAATAATTATTCGTGTAAGCATATAAATAATTATTTATAAAATTATTATTATTTGGAAGTTCATTGAATCAGGAGGTCAAGTTAGGGCAGTGTTGGAATTTTAAAAAATTGTCATGGGCAATTTAGTCACAATTGAAGACAAATATTCTCTCACTTAGGAAAAACCCCAATTTTGGAGGTTTCAGAACCTAGGTTAGGTTACCACTAAAAGACAAAAAAACATCCAACACCTAACCTAACCTCCTTCCAACCAAACACCACTTTTTTACCCCTAACCTACCCCAACCTAACCTAACCTCCAACCAAACAAAGCCTAAAGGAAACACAACAAAAAAATCAATATAGAGATTTTTTTTAAAAAGGAAATCCGGGTCCGGAAATTCTTGATTCCAAAAATTTCCTGATTTTCGGGATCGGGATCGGAAATGGCATTTCTCGATCCCGAACACTCCTATAGAATAGCTCTTAATAGTATGGCTAACTAAATACTATATTTGTGCAACAATAGCATTTGCTGAGAATGTTTCTGTTGTGAAAATCCTTTTGTTCCTTACTTCCCAGAGTTTCCAACATGTGATACAGATGCCTATCTTCCAAGAGACTTCTAGCTTTGTATTACGAAGGATTAGGTCGAGCCACTCTGTAATATGAATTCTGAAAAAATCCCTAAGCATATCAGATGGCAAGATCTTCTTCCAAATAGCCGCTACCAAATTACATGTTTTAAAAACATGATTAAGATCTTCCTCGTGTCCTTGGCAAAGGGTACAAGATCCATCAGTTGTCATACCTCTCTTCTGGCGCTCCTTATTGGTGAGGATTTTCCTTTTTAGCAACAACCAACAAAAGGTCCTTACTCCCTGCGATGTTGGTATCTTCCATATGCGGCTCCATTTATGATCAAGGTTGTTCCAGTTTAAGGATTCGGTGAGCCAGTAGTTTGATTTGGTATAAACTGCCCAGAGTCAGTTAAATTCCAGAAGCATATTGGATCCGTAGACTCTTGATGTAATGTGGTAGACGGTATAGCGGAAACGACATCAGGGGGCAACTTGTGTCGAAATAAATCCCATTTCTATGAGCCATTCGAGTTTTTATAGTCAGCTATTTCCTTGGCAAGGTTATGAGACGAGATAGGTGTGTAAGCTAAATTTTTAAGAGGGCCATGGTCTCCAATCTAGAAGTCCTTCCAAAACCGAATTCCTCTGCCATTACCTGGGTTCCATTTAATATGATATGATGTTTCAGCCCATAGGCCAACAAGATTCCTCCATAGATGTGAAGAGCGTGTTTTTAGAGTAGGCTCCACTTGTATATCATACTTCCTTTTTAAATACTTTCACCCAGAGATTATTCGGTTGGCAGAAAATCTTGTATATTAGCTTCATCAAGAAGGCTTTGTTCTGTGAACCTAGATTTAACATACCATAGCCGCCATGCTTTGGTGGTTGGCAGAGTTCACTCCACTTCACTAGAGTAACACCCTTATGCTCATTCATGTATCCCCATATGAATTTTTGAATTATCTTCTCTATTTCCTTACAACAGGAAGGTGGCAGAGATGTACTCTGCATTGTGTAGAAAGGGATGGAGGCTAGCACTGACTTTGCTCGGGCGATGCGGCCTGCTAAAGATAGTGAACAACTCTTCCAACCAGCAAGCTTTGTTTGTAGTCTCTCAGTTATATAATTGAAAGTGGCTTTGGAGACTTTTCCATTTAGGATAGGAACCCCTAAATATTTCCCCAAGGTTTTAGTCTGTTGGTAGCCAAGTTCTTGGCAGACTTTCTTTTTCATGCTTGCCTCAACATTCTTAGAGAAGTAAATTTTTGTCTTGGAGTAGCTGACCTTATGTTCTGAAGAGATACAAAACTCTTGCAAAATATTTTTAATTAGGTGGACTTGTTGTTCGATGGTGTGGCCAAATATAATAAGGTCATTTGCAAAAAAATAAGTGGGACAATGGTATGCCCTGACGGCCCATCTTCATAGGTTGCCAGTCGCCAAAATTCACCTTAGCATTAATGGCTTGAGATAGTTTCTCCATACATAGCACAAAGATACAGGGTGATAATGGGTGCCCCTGTCTTACTCCTTTCTTGGGGGTGAATAGAGTAGTAGGTTTCCCATTCCAAAGTACTTGCATAATAGGAGTGGATATACATTCCATGATGATTCTAATTAGACTTCCTGGCATGCCAGTATCCTGCAACGTATCTTCAATGAATTCCCATCTCAATCTATCAAAAGCTTTCTCTAGATTGACTTTAATAGCTATCCATCCACTCTTTCCCTTTTTTTTTCTCATGGAATGTACTACTTCTTGAGCAATAATGACATCATCAGTGATACTTCTCCCCTCTACAAAACTAGCCTGATATGGACCGATTAGAGTAGGCAAGACTAGCTTTAATCTGTTGGCTATGGACTTAGTAATAATTTTATATACCACTGAGCACAAGCTTATGGGACAAAACCCACTGATGAGACTTGGTTTACTTACTCTAGGAACAAGTGCTATAAGTGTACAGTTTAGAGTGGGGTCTAAGTTCTCACCCGCCCAAATTTTTTAGACGAAGGAGAGGATGTTGGGGCCGACTATACTCCACTGACTTTGGAAGATTGCATGCAAGCCATCAATTCCTAGGGCTTTAAGAGGCTTCATGTCAAACAAAGCCTGTTTAACCTCCTCCATAGCTATCGATTTGTCTGGAAGGGAAATTTGAAAAGCTGAAAGAGTAGGGAAAGCACCTTTAGTGTTAAAAGGACTTACGAGCTGAGTGTCAACTGAATACAGATTTTCAAAAAATCTGCGAGCTAATTGGGATAGCGCTTCAGCATCACTGAGCCATTCCCCATCCTCTAATTTTAGTTTGGTGATTCTGTTTTGAGCTTTACATAAGGGCTTTTGTTTGAAAGAAGGTGGTGTTTCGGTCCCCTAAACAAATCTAATTTGAAGAGGATTTTTGTAGCCAAAGTAATTCTTCTTGAAAACACACATCCTTATATTCTCCTCTAAGGTCTTGTTCAAGATTGATGAGGGATTTCGATATAGGTGGATTTTCCAATTTCTCTTGAAGGCCATAGAGTCGAGATAGTACCTACTTCTTCCTTTTCCCAATACTCCAAAAAATGTCCATGTTCTATCGGGATGCAGCCTCTGTGAAATTGGATATGTAGGTCACCAAGTCATTACTAGCAGCCCAAGATTATTGAACCAAGTTGGAAAAATCTAGGTGGCTAAGCCATGGGGCCATGAATTTGAAATGTTTTCCAGTAGGCTAAGGTGCAGATTTGAGTCCTATATTGATCATGATGGGCCTATGATTTGAGAGTATTTTAGGCAAGTGGCCAACCCAAGAATTTGAAAATTTATGAAGCCATAAAGAGTTGCAGAGGGCTCTATCCAATCGAATGAAAAAACTCCCACGCCTCCATGTGTACCTTGGGTTATTGGAGCCCATGTCTAGAAGCCTATGTTGGTGAGTGAAAGCCTTGAATAGCTTGCATCCTCCATTAATTCTATTGGAGCCACCTCTACGTTCCTCCCTATTTAATATGGCGTTAAAATCGCCAGCAAGAAGCCATGGAGATGATGTTGCTAGGAGGGAAAGATCATCCCATAAATATTTACGCAGATTTGGTTGAGGGCTTCCATAAACTGTACTGAATAGGAACTTGGGTTTTTCTTCCAATAGATGCACTTCCATGTGAACAAACTGAAGATGATTCACTAAGATTTGGATCTCTACTTTATTAGACCATAGGATCTATATTCCACTGGAGAATCCAGAGGCTTTAATTCGATGGCAGTCTTGGAAGCCAAGCTTTTTAATCACTTTGTCAGATTTAGCTCCAGATATCCTTGGTTCCACTACAACAAAAATAACAGGTTTATAATGAGTAGCAATATTTTTAAAAATTGAAGGGAACTTTTTGTCAAAAGCTCCTTGGACATTCCAAGTTATTATAGACATAAAAAAAGTTAATTAGTGAAGGAGAAATCAACTCCCTTAATCAGCATTGCTTATATCCTGCGCTTTAAATTCCTTTTGCAATTCCTATGCCATTACTTTTATTGCTTTATCGGATGGCCCAAGGCTATTCATGTTGGGTTTATTCCCAATCTTTGGTACGGAAAGGCCTGGTCCAACTCAAAATCCTTTATCTCTTAAGTGTGGGTCAGGTGGTTTACAGCCTTGTGGAGTTTGGACTTCTTGATAGTGGGCTGCATTAATAGGCTGAAGGCCTGTTTCTTTTGAGCCATTGTGTTTTCCTTGCCTTGGTGCTGGCACTCTGATAAGTCCTAATTTTACCACATATTTTCATAGATTTTGGGGAGGTTTTAGTGATAATAATATGCTTGAAATTCATTTATAATGAAGAATTGTGACTCATATTGATTTTATGAAATGGGTGATCAAGAATAGCTCAAGTGATATATTTTGTAGTTTCTCTTTAAGTATTGATAAGGGAAGAATGATATACATTGGTTTGAATTATCTTGTAGGGAGCTTGGTGGAAATTGGAGTAAGAAGGATTTGAGAAATAGAAAGAGGGACTGAACAATAAAGCTTGGAAACTTTGCAAGTGAAAAGGAAGAAGGACCAAAGTGCAGAACAGAGGAAATCTTTTTAGCTTAACTACAATTTTTCCAGTACCAATTTTTCCACTCGCTGTTACATGAATTCACGGGAAATAGAATGAAAAGAAAAGATTAATCTGGGCGTGAAAAAAGGGGATCTGACCGAAGAAGGAATAGAGGAAAAACGGAAAAACAGAACAAAAAGAGAAACGCTGACAGATCTGGATCTCCACTTTTAATCACCACGGACAACCATTTTTCTGATTCTCGAATCTGCACCAATTCCTCACGATGACATAAGCTGAAGGGGAGTGCCACGGAATTTACTCTTTCATCATGATTGGCTGATCACTGAAATTCTTCCTAGGAGTAATGCAAAGCCTGAATCCACCACTTAAAGAGGGAGTTCACTAAGATTTGTTGTGCTTATCCGATTCTATTTTCTTAAAATTACATGAGTTGTGTAATTGTGAGACATATTATATTTTGAGCCATGAATTTGCATTGTGCCAAAGAACTGTTGGATCTGATTTAACTTTTGTAGGAGTAGCGATTTGTTTGTATGAACTTAGTTGAGGAATTGCATTCTCTATTCTTGAGTAGATGTAATCATGTTGCTGATCCAAGTTGCGTCAGTTTCATTGATTATCTCGAATGATATTATAATGATGAGCAATAGCTATTATTAAGGGAATTCATATCTTCTACACTATAATTTTCTGTGAATGAATAGCCGATGTATCAATTTATTCCCTATATGTGTTCTAGTTGAATAACTATAGGAAGCAAATGTGTGATAGGCTGATTTTGTTGAACTCTACAGTCATTATTAGATGAGGAAGGCAGATTGGAACTTCTAGGGAGAATTATCTCATCATTGTGTTAAATCATCATTCATTTCACTTGCATTACAGTGTCATTTTTAAAGCAGAAAATTAGGAAATAGAGTTAGGTACATAGTAAATATAAATCAATTAGCTCTCTACATTCTTGTTCTACTTATTGTGGCCCATAATTTGTGAATAATTATTACAATAATTAGGTTCCTTAGAAAAAAATGACCTAGGCTAGGTATCACTTTACTATAATTAGCTTAGTATTTTTAGTAGGGTTAACGACAAGCTTTATCACACTCGATCATCATTGATTCGGATGGCTGCATTGTAATTTCCATCAAGACTAGTGGACAATTTCTTGGTAATATAGTGGGAAGAATTAAAAATGCTATCTGAATTGTGCACTGTTGTAGCATGTGTTTTCTGTCTATTACTAGAATTGACTTTTTGAGGTCCAGTGTGCTCTTTGCTTTTCCTTTTCAGCAAATTAGTGCCATTATTTGGGGAAGTTCTGACATAATCGTACACAACATGCCTCGGTTCGTCCATAGCATTCTCTTCATACTGCGCATCGTAGCGGGAGGAGATGGCAATGTTTTTGTATCCGTACCCTTCATCTTTCCTGCCTCCTCTAACGTAGGTTCGTTGATGGCACTAAACCTGCATCCATTCTCCGTACTGAGCAATCTTATGCACTTGGGTTGGAGGAGGTTGAGCATGCATAGGTGGAGGTTGTGGTAGCTCAGGCGGTGCTTCAGCAGTCACAGCCATTTTTTTCGGGCAATATTCAAGCAGATGACCGTATTTGCCACAATGGAAACAGATGGTTGGAAGTCCTTCATACTCCACATAAATTGTTTCTTCATCCACTTGGATTTGGAGGTGAGAGGCTTGGTTAAATCGACGATTACTACAAGGCAAGCGAACTGTCCTCAGTCTCCTGAATCAGTATTATAGTCGACTTTGATGACCTCCCTAAAGACTTTGCCTATCAAATGGATGATGTTCTTGTGGTAGTAGAGAGCAGGCAATCAGAGGAGTCATACCCAGCATATAATTTGGTTGATAACGTGCTCTTGAGGCTTAAAAGAGGGTGACCAATGGCTGAACGGTGAGATAATGTCCAAATATAACCCAGGGGCCATTGATGAGGGCATTTTGGAAATCTAGTTCATCTTTGAAGCGCACGAGGAAGCATTCTTCATCTAGGTCTGTGAGCTTAAACTTCCCTGTCGGTTTCCATAAATTCTGTAATTGTGGGTGAAGTTGCCTATAGCCTATCTTTCGACCAAGGAGTTTAACCACTACAATGAAAACCCATCCTCTTATTCAATGTGTTTGTAATGTGGGCAGAGAAGTTAATTGTTGAGATACTCCCGTTTAAACTGATTACCACATCTCCTTGTTGTAGAGTTATATCTTCATCTTCTTCATCTTGGGCGTCTATATGCGTATAGAGGAGTTTGTCTTTGAAAGATGGGGCTGTGCTTTCATGATTTGCCCCAATAACCTTAGCTTTAGCCTTTGAAGTAGGTTGGATGTCCATCTGAGTTTCGGGGACGCATTTAGACATCAAGGTTTCTGAGATGTGCGTTACTGCTATATCCATGCTACATTCTGTTTCCATATTCTGAGTCTGTTGGGATTGCTCTCCTAACTTGACCTTTTTCTTGCTTTGGCCTTTGCTTGGATAAGGCGGAGGGTCTGGTTTGGGGTTGCTCTCGAAAGGGATTAGATGGTTCATAGATGTTGAGATCAATGAGAATCTGGTTCTAGAGAGAAGGAGGACCTTCTTTCTCTAGACCCAAAGACATTTTTTGAAAAGCTTGTTTTCTGGGTAATTTATGCGTGGTAAAGGAAGATTGTGGAAGAAGGGGCACTTTGCATCATGGGAGAAGGGATTGTGATAATATTTTTCAAAAATCTATTATCAATGGCATTATAGTCTTTTTATAATTTATTGCTAATTACAGAATAAAATTAATTTACTTACTCCACCTAAATATTACTCCATACGAAACGTAATTTTAAACTCTCAATCTCACTCTTAATCCCAAAACCAATCCCTATCTATCAAAATTAAGTGCAACAAACCAAACAGGGCCATAGTGCTCAATGACACAATATATCATTAAGACTTGAATTTTTTTACCTGAATTAAAGTTTGAATTTATATTGTATAAAATACTCCCTTCACTCCTTTTTGTAAGAGCCAAAAATTTGAATTGGTTTGATCTTTTTTATAGAGCCTAATAAAAATTGTCTTAACGAATTTTTTTTTTCATTTGTGCCCTTACAAATTATATATGTTGTATTAATTAAAGAGTAACATACTCTAATCTCCCTTGCGTTTTGCCTTAATTACACGGACCTCCCTTCTATTTTAAAAACATACACTTAAGTTTAAAACGTTAATTTCGTTAAGGATTTTTATTTTTAATTAAAATATATATTAAAATAAATTGTATTTACTAATTTATCCTTCATCATTACTAATTTCCTAATTTTGACTAAAATTGTTTAAGTAATTCAAGAGTTTTTTTTTCTTTTTCTTAACTTATTTTTTAATTTTGTAAATAGTTATATGTTCAATTTTTTTTCATATTAAGATAAATACTTAATTAATTTAATTAATATAGACATAGGAAACTTAATTAAAAATATGATTAATCCTATTAATAGATGTATACTAAAATAAACATGTTTATAAATGTTTGTGCAAAAAAGGTATTTAAAAAATTTAAATTTAAATTTAATATAAGTCATATATTGTATCAAATTTACATTATTAATAGCATATTATGAATAAAACATATTTCTTTCTTTTTCTTTTTGCCTTTCATTTGAAAGACATATTTTTTAATCGTTTAAAAGAATACTAAATAAATAAGTTTCAGTAAATATGATAAAAATTTAAAATTTTACAATATAATAAAAATTAAAAAAATTTGTAATATATTGGAAATTTTGAACATATATATATTAAAATTATTTTTTTATACAAAAATTTATTTTTATGAAAATGTAAATGTTTATTCATTTGTTGAAAAATGGATATTTTGGTCAAAATAAATGATTATTAGTCAAACTTAACGGTCAACTAACAATTGGGTAGATGGAAATGAAATATCAAATATGTAAGAGAGGTTTCTGTAACTTGTATTTTAATTTCAAAGGAGGTTTATATATATTTTCAAAATAGAGAGAAGGTTTGCGTAATTTAGATAAAATAAAGGGGTAGTCAATTTATTTTACTCTTAATTAAATGATTGATGATACTTATATTTATTTTATTTCTCTCTATTACTTGCTCCTTATAAATAGGGGCATATTTTAAAAAAATTATTTTAAAATATATTTATTATTTTTAACTAATTTTAATTATTTTCTTAAACCGCATAATTTAGATATCAAACTCTTATAAATAGGGTTAAAGAGAGTAATATTTTTTTTTTGGAAAACTAATATAGCAAGTTTAATGCGTTATCCCGTATATGATATGCAAATGGTAGTTAAATAATGTTTTTAATTTTTTTTTGCCAAATAATGTGGGGGGGGGTTGAGCCCCCAGTTGAGCGTTTGAGCCAAGAAGCTCAATAGGCAATTTGAAAAAAAAAATTTAGTGCTTGGTTTCACCGGTGAGCAATCGAGTTTAATTTAATCTTAATAGTTTTTGCCATAAGCTCTTTTTCTCAGTTTTTACTGATTTAGCTTTTGTAGAGAGTGAAAATGGTTAAAATATTTTTTTAGTTGTGTCCAGTGTATTATCAGACTTATTGCAATTTTACCCTTAATGTACTTTTTTTGCTACAAAAATTAATTTCAACTATTATTTGGTGCTTTTAACCCTTAAAATATTTTTTTAACTGTACCTAGTGTGTTATCAGACTGATTGCAATTTTATCTTTAATATACTTTTTCAGTTTCAAAAATTATTTTAAACTATTTTTTGGTGTTTTTAACCCTTTAAAATATTTTTTCACCCACTCTCTCTTACTATTATCACAAAAGTCACTTGTGCATAAGTCAATTCAAATAAATTTTACTTTTGCAAAAGTCATTTATACAATCGCTGTTCCAAACATAAATTACATTACACAATCGAGTTTTTACCAAAAATAAAATTACCAAAAGCTAAATTGAGAAACTCCATTTTTCTTATCGCTATTCCAAACACACCCAATGTTTTTACTTACATTTTATTCTTTGACAAAACATACCTAACCGTCCCTTTTTCTCAGCCACATTACGAACCCTTCTCAGACACACCTGATTCTGGCCTTCCCAGATCTCATTTTCATTACCACCGTACGATTAAACTACTTTACTCACTTGATCCACCAACGATTTTTGTCCATGTGACGCTGCTTGCCACGGGAAAGATTGTGTAGTTACCCCTAGTCCCCAGATAATTTCCATAATCAAATCAGGACCACCCACCTGTATACTCTAATTTATAGCCGTTGATATCACCTGCGATAACAAACAAGCTGACCTTTTTAAATTTCAGTCACCGTCCGCAGCCATTTATTTTTGATGAGTTGGAGAAAAATACGAATACCAAAGTGCATTTTCCTCGGCCTTAGTGAGTAGAGGGCAAAAGCAAAATAAACTAACAAACAAACGACAAAAAAACTCACTGAGAACTAGAAGTATCACCCACTCATCGTGCCTTCGGGTTGTTTCCGCTCTTTCTGCTACTGTCTTTCGACGTCGGAACCCTAATTCGATCCGAACGACCTCCGAGCCTCCAGTAAGATTCTGCTGGCCTGTCAGATAAAATTGACTCTCTTTTTTGTCTGCGTTTTTTCATCTTATACATTTTCTGTGGCGTTTCACAGAATTACACTGACCAGGAACTATTGTTTTGAAGCAGCAGATGACTGTAAGATTGGGGAGCAGTTGAGATCAAACTGGCTGGATTTCCTCGCCGGATGGAGGGAGGTAGCGTCTCTAGACTTACTTGTTCTGGTACTGTTCGTGTCCAACTTTTATAGGATATACATGGTTCCTTTTTTATTTTTTAATCTTTTATTTTCTTGCTATTTGATATTTGATTAGGCATACTCTGCTTATTTTTCTCTGAATTCTTCAGTTTATTTAAAAAATTTTATATTTTTAAAAGTTTATTTCTTTCCTATTTTTCGGATCGGCTAATAGGCGCAGAGAACGACAGTTCGAGAAATGCTTTTAGTATATCTTGGCGTGTTAATCTGTGTGTGACTTGTTAATATATCATGGTCGTTAGTTGGTGAAAGAATGTGGTTGTTTGTGACTCAGGAAGTCGTTGCTGTGCAACCCCTTCTATGTAAACTAGAAGTTCATTTGACAAGAAAGATTTTTGCATTATTAATCCCATCAAAGAAATATTTTTGCATTATTAATCCCATCCTCTTCTGAATAAGTTCTTTGAAGCACGGTCACTTTACTGACAGCACAGCCAAGCCAACATCCAAAAGCAGTAGAGCAAACTCTTGTACGAAATGTAGCTAAGTAGTTTTGACCTGTATGAGATTTTGTATTTATAAGAGAATGGTACAAGACAGGACAAGACATTGATGACTTATGATTACATAATGATATCCTGCTCCCTCTGGTTCTTAATATAAAATATATTTAACTAATTTGATTAGATTAAAAAATTTGGTTAAGTTAGTTAATATGACATGTATTTTTTCAAACATTCTAGTCATCTTCCTTTATTCCTTCATTCCTTCTCCTCTTTGATTATTGTTGATGAAATATTAATGGGGGTAGATTAGAAAAATATTGACAAATATGAAAACTATGTCTTATATTTAGGATCAAGAGCAACTCCCCAAATATGTCTTATATTAAGGACCGGAGGGAGTACTAATTATGCAATTGTAACCAAATATGGATTAAGACGTGTCCTGCATATGCTAACACATGCTCTCTATCTAGGAAGCCGATTACATTCCAATGCTCCCCTCTCAAGTTGCAGCATGCAAATCATTTTGTTATGGTATTGGAAGAAGAATAGAAAAGACAGGAGGAGAGAATGAGAGAAGAACAGAAGATTGAGAGAAATAGAGAGGAATTAAGAACAGAAAGTAGAGAGAGACTGAATAGTGCATATTCTCATTAGGCAACACAACAATGATTTGAAGACAATAGGTGACTAAGAGTATATATAGGCTTAATCCCCTTTTAATCACTGCCTCTTATTCTTATTCCTACGGCTACTATAACAGCCACTAACTAACGGCCTAATCCATTAACTAATAGTCTAATCAGCCGTTATCTTATATTTTTACATAATACATTTGCACCACACTTGTTACAAATTTGAGAAATGCTTGATTCCTTTGATGCTTTAGTGAAAATACCAGCTAATTGATCATTGGAACAAACATGGTTTGTAGTGAGAGTTCCAGATTTTTTTTTTATTGAATAGTCGCAGATGGTATTTTCTCTAATGAAGTGGCAATTAACTTAAATATTTTTGGTCCTCTCATGAAAGGCCGTATTGAATGTAATAGGTAAAGCATCTCAAGTACCACAAATTGTCATCTTGCTTTTATATTCGACTTTGAGTTCTTGAAGAATTCATAACACATGTATTCAGTTTCAACCTTAGATCTATTCTCAACATCTCGTTTCTTGGTTTTCTAAGATGCGATCTTTCCTCTAATGAAAATTAAATGTCCTATAGTAGGAAGTCAACCTTCAAGGGGTTTTGCCCAACCTGTATTACCATACCTAATCGCTTGAGTTTGTCTATAATCTCATATAGTAAGCCTTTCTCAAGTGCCCTTTTGATATATTTGAGAAGGCATGTTATTGCATGCCTAGGATTAGTGCATGGTGATATCAGAATTGACTTGTTACACTTGCAACAAGGCAGATATTTGGTCAAGTCTGATATGAAATTGTAATTAGAATCCCTAATTTCCCAATTGTAATCCCTAATTCCCAATTGTTAGGTTAGTTAGTTGAGAATGGTGTAGCTATTGTAGAATAGCATTAGCCAAGAGCAACAATAGTTGAGCTTCTTAGCTAATTAGGGGTTCAGATAGGATTAGTGTTATATTACAGAACTGCCCCTCATTAATGATTAAAGCGGCAGCACCCTGACTTCCCCTTATTTCCCTTAAGCTCTCTATATAAGAGTTATCCCTCACGCATTGTAAACTAGTTGTTGATTGCTATTGAATGAATATTCAGATTTAGCAACTCTTGTCTCTCTCTTTCTCCAAGATCTCTCTCTACTCTTTTCTGTCTCAACTCTCTTCGCTCGTCTCTCTTCTTCCCTTCTCCTTCTACCTATCTTTTCTATCTTCCTACACGGTTCTATTCAGAAATTATAGAACCACAACAGTGGTATCAGAGATAAAAATCCTCTGCCATGCTGTTCTTGCCGCATGGTAGAGACAAGAAACCAAGAAAGAAACAGACTGCAAGGTCACAGAATACAAGTGCTGGAGCAACAGATGGCAACAGTGACTACTAGTATTCAAGAATTAACAGCCGGTTTCACCACCTCCATGGAAGCCTTGTGCCGTGATATTCAAGAAGGAATCTTGGTGAACCAGAATGATCCTAGGAATGGGGAAAGACTGCATCCTAACTGGAATCATGACAGAAGAGGTGGCAGTTAGCATTATCACAAGCCATCTTAGTTCACAAAAATGGACTTTCCTAGATACAATGGTGAGATATTCTGACTTGGTTGCTGAAATGCGAACGTTATATTGATTTGGATGATACTTCGGAAGAAAGCAAGGTGAAAATGGCCTCCTTGCACCTTGATGATTACGAGATTAAGATACATCTTTACTTAATACAATAGCTAGATGTACAATGGGTATTTATAGAAATACAGAATGGAAAAATGCGGGAAAGAAAAAACAGAGACAGCGGAGAGATTGAAGGAAATGGAAGGAAGGTTTTCGGTGCAAGTCAAAATTGTCAGGCTTGCACCGAAAGCTCTTCTGACTTCTAACACTCCCCCTCAAGATGAGGAATATATATCGATCATTCCCAGCTTGCATCGAAATCCTTCAAACTTGGTTTTGCTTAGTGGTTTTGTCATAATATCTGCAATTTGGTCATCAGATCGTATGTGGGACAATCTCATGATGTCTGCTTCAATCTTTTCTTTAATGAAGTGTTTGTCTATCTCAACATGTTTTGTCCTATCATGATAGATTGGGTTTTTTACCATTTCAATGCTGGCTTTGTTGTCACACCACACTTGCATTGGTCCCTCATGTGGAATTCCTAATTCCTTCAGTAATCTGATGATCCAAAGTCCTTCACATGCTCCATTGTTTAACAGCTCTTAGTTCTGCTTCGGCACTGCTTGTTGATACCATAGTTTGTTTCTTACTTCTCCATGTAACCAAATTTCCCCACACATATGTGCAATATCCTGAGATTGACCTTCTAGTTTCCCTGTCTCTTGCATGGTCTGCATCAGTGTAGATTTTAATATCTCTGACAGTGCCTTTCTTGAAGAAGATTACTCTTTCAGGATTAAGCTTTAAATAGCTTAGGATTATGTACAAAGCCGCCATGTGCTCTTCCTGTGGTTGATGCATGAATCGACTTGCTATTCCAACTGTATGGCTAATATCTGGACGTTTGTGAGTCAAGTATGAGTTTCCCAACAAGTCTTCTATATCGTTCTGGATTGACTGGGACACCATTTGGTTTGATTCTTAGGTGACATCCTTCTTCCATTGGTGTTCCTTCAGGTTGTGCCCCTAACAATCTTGTTTCATGCAACAAATCTAGGGTATACTTCCGCTGAGATACGTTGATGCCTTCTTGAGTTCTTGCCACTTCCATGCCCAAAAAATATCTCATTTGTCGAAGATTTTTCACTTGGAGCTCAGTTGACAAATCTTGTTTTAGTTGAGCAATGAAACCTTCGTCGTTTTCTGTAATGACTATGTCATCTACATAGACGATTAAGATAGTGATTTTGTCATTGACACGTTTAATGAACAATATGTCATCTGCCTGTCCCTGAGTGTACCCAAGTCTTTTCATTGTTTTGGTAAATCTGCCAAACCACGCTCTAGGTGATTGTTTAAGTCCGTATAGTGATTTGTTGAGTTTACACATAGATTTGTTAGGAGCTGTAATTCCATCTGGAATCTCCATATATACTTCTTCCTCTAAGTTCCCATTTAGAAATGCATTTTCCACGTCCAGTTGGTGCAACGACCAATCCAAGTTAGCTACGATTGATAACAGTACTTGGATAGTATTAAGTTTCGCTACTGGAGCAAATGTCTCCTGATAATCAATTCCATATGTCTGGGTATATCCTTTTGCAACAAGTCTAGCTTTGTATTTGTTGATTGTGCCGTCAAGATTGAATTTAGGAGTAAATATCCACCTGCATCCTACTGGTTTCTTTCTTTCAGGAAGAGTTGTAATCTGCCACGTTTTATTTTTCTTAAGTGCCCTTAATTCTTCTTCTGCAGCTTGTTTCCAATTCTGATAAGTCATAGCTTGTTGAAACGTGTCTGGAATTTTCATCTATGCACTGTTTGCAACAAAGCTTTGCATTTTTGCAGAAAGATTACCGTATGAAACAAAACATTGAATTGGATGTTGAGTACACGATCTTACCCCTTTTCTTAATGCAATAGGCCAACCCAGTTCTTCAGGATTTAATACCAGATTAGGGTCATGGTCGTTCCTTCGAATGGGAGAGATAGTTCTACCAGTGTTTGATTCACCTTATAGTCTGAATTCTTCCTCTTGTCCCGATTCTGCATCCATCCTTGAATTGATTTCAACATTTGTTTTCAATTCATTCAATGAGGGAGGTTGAGATGAACTTTGTTCGGTTTCAGGATTACGTTGGGTAGGACTAGGTTGGTTTGTGAGAGGTATGAGATTAGGTTGTGGTGGTGATGGTTGTTCTGTATCCAGGATTAGCCATTCACTGTCAGTATACTCCCCCTGAATGGGTAATTTTGGATGATATGCTTCTTTTGAGAAGGCTGTATCCCTGGAGATAATAAGCTTCTTGGAAGTAGGGCAATAGTATTTATACCCTTTTTGAGTAGGGGAGTAGCTAAGAAATAGACATTTGTCAGCTCGAGTACCAAGTTTGTTGCCATCATTTTTGTGGACAAAGACAACACAACCAAATACCTTAGGAGGCAATAAGTTGATGATTGAGCAAGTGGGAAAGTGTTCTAGGAGTGTTTGGATAGGGGTGTTGTATTTGAGAAGGCAAGCGATTGATGAGATAGGTAGCCGTGAGCACGGCATCGCCCCAGAAGATTGTAGGAACATTTTGTTCCATTAGTAAGGTTCGGGTTACTTCCAACAGGTGTTGGTTCTTTCGCTCAGCTACTCCATTTTGTTGAGGAGTGTACGGGCAAGAGATTTAGTGATGCATTCCTTGTTGGTCAAGAAATTCTTTAAAAGTGTTGCTTATGTATTCCTTGGCATTGTCACTTCGTAGTACCTTAATGGAAACATTAAATTGAGTGCGCACAAAGGTGTAGAAGTTTTGAAAGATTTTGGCTACTTCGGATTTATCTTTCATTAAATAAACCCATGTGGTTTTGGTGTGGTCATCTATGAAAGTAACGAACCATCTGGCATTGGTGATTGTTTTTATTCGTGCAGGACCCCAAATATCACTATGGATTAGTGCGAATGGTGAGGAAGGTTTGTAAGGTTGTTTGCAATAAGAAGTTCTGGTTTGTTTTGCAATTTGGCAAGTTTCACAATGAAAAAGGAATAGAATTGGTATTGAATAAATTTGGAAACAAATGCTTCATATAATCAAAACTAGGGTGGCCTGAGCAACAGTGCTACAAGTGTACATCATGATTTCGTGAGTTGGAGCTAACCAGTGCTCTTCTTGCCTTTCTTGCATCTCCTGATTTCAGGTTTGAATCTTCAAGGTAGAACAATCCATCCCATTCTTTAGAAGTTCCAATCTTCTTCCTCGATTTTAAATCTTGAACAGTACAGACATCGTTATCAAAAATGACTCGGCACAGTTGACCTTTAGTTAATTGACTCAGATATAAGATTGACAGTGAGTGCAGGCACAAATAGAACATTATGAATCTTCAGGGTATTAGAGAGTATGACTGTGCCAGTTCCTTCAACTTTAGTTTATAGGCCGTTAGCAACTTTAACTCTAAGATTCTCATGAATCAGATTAAGAGTTGTAAATAATGTGCGATTATCAGTCATGTGATCAGTTGCTCCTGAATCAATAATCCAAGTATTCTCATTAGCTCGTGCAGTATTTAGAGCAAAAATAGAGTTACATGATTGTACAAGGTTGGTGCCGGGCGTAGAATTAGACTTATTTTGTCTGTTTAGCATTTTGCGAAACATCCGTAGTTCCTCTTTGGTCTAGGAATTGTTATCTTAAGTTTCTGGCTCAGTAGCAAAGATATGGCTTTGTTTGTTACCTCCTGGTTTTCCATGAAGCTTCCAGCATTCTTCTTTAGTATCACTCTTCTTCCTGCAATAACTACACTATTTGTTTCTTCGTTCGTCTTGTGGTCGTTTTGCCGCCAAGACTGACCTTTCAATTGAGCTCGAACTACCTTGGTTTGCTGCCAATGCTGACGTTTCAATTGGGCTTAAGCTACCTTGATTCAGGAGCTTCCTGCTTTCTTCAAATTGCACATGATGGACTACTTCAAACAGATGTGGCAACGGTTTAAGGCCTATGATACGGCCTCTTATTTCTTCAAACGAGTCATTGAGTCCCAAAAGGAAGTCTTATAATCGTCCTTCTTCTACTGTCTTCTTATATAATTGGGCGTCTTTGGTAGTCTCCCATGGAAGTGATTTAAAGAGATCTTGTTGTCGCCATAGTTTATGCAACATTTTATAATAATCAGTAATTGTTGAGGCACCTTGTCTCATATCTCGAAGTTGTCGTTTAAGGTGGATTAAAGCAGTAGTGTTATCAAGGGAAGAGTAAGTTTGTTTTACCTCGTCCCAGATTTCTTTTGCAGTAGTTGCGAGGAGATATTCTTCACTGATGTCATTAGTCATGGAATTGCACAACCAACTCATAACTTGATTGTTCTCAGCAAACCATGTATCAAAATAGATGTCATCAGGGGCAGGCTGAGGTGCTGCTCCATTGATATACTTCTCTTTTCGCTTGCCACGAAGATACCTTAACACGGTTTGAGACCATTGGAGGTAATTCTGTCCATTGAACCTTTGGTTAATAGCCATAATCTGACTATCGGATGGTTTTGGGGCCGTCACCATTTTGCTAGTAGTGGAGGAATGAGAAGAAGAGTCTTGAGTCTTAGCATTAGTACCTGTCATAAGTGCCATTGGAGTTTCCACGATTATGGGTGAATTCTAGGAAAAGATCCAAATAAGGGAGAAAACTTAGAGGGATCCATGTTTTTCTGGAAGAAATGGTGGCTGGAGAGTCCTATAGACGACGGCGCGTGCTGTTCATGCGTTGCTGAAACTGCTAGTGCGTGGATCTCACGCGCAGGTGACTGTGACCACACGCGCCGGTCAGATTGTTGCCAAACTCCTGGGAATGGCCGATCGGCACCTCTTGAGTCATTCTGGGTGGGTGGTGTAAGCTCACTCGCCGGCGGTGTGGAGATCTCAGATGGCCGAGACTCCTCTGTTTTTCTGTTTCTAGTGTTTTCTCTCTCTCGCTCTCACAGTTTCTGGTCGCCAGTCATCTTATGACGAGGCTCTGATACCATATGAGCTTAAGAGCACATCTTTACTTAATACAATAGCTAGATGTACAATGGGTATTTATAGAAATACAGAATGGAAAAATGCAGGAAAGAAAAAACAGAGACAGCGGAGAGATTGAAGGAAACAGAAGGAAGGTTTTCTGTGCAAGTCAAAATTGTCAGGCTTGCACCGAAAGCTCTTTTGACTTCTAACAATGATGAATCCTTCTAATGGCATAAAGCTTTATAGCGTCGGCTGAGGAATCGGTTACCCCCTTGGGAGGAGTATGCGGTTCTGTTGCAAGATACATTTGGCTCTCTATTTGAAACTTCCATGAGTGATCTGACCCATTTGCGCTAAATAGGTTCTTTGGCTGATTTCAATGCTTCTTTTGATTTTCTTTCGGCCAAATTGGATCTGCCTGAAGATTACCTTGTGGACATCTATGTTTCATCATTAAAGGAGGAATTGGTGGGTCTAGTGAGAATCTTGAATCCAAGAACCTTAATTGAAGCTGAAAAATAACAAGAATGAAAGAGCTGATTTTCGAAAATCAAAATCCCAACATTTTCGATAGTAATGCTTCCAAGAATATCAGCAATAGGGAATCAAGAAACGCTAGTTCTGCTTCTTATGTATCAAATCTCAACCATTCCACAAACACAACAGCAACCACCAACCATACCTCCAAGAATGACTCCAAGACTCTAGCCTTGGTACCCAAGAACCCCAAACCGAACCTTCAAGCTCCTCACATCAGAAGAAGAAACCGAACACAAGTTAAAAAACCTATTTTTTTACTGCTATGGTCCCTTTTCATGTGATCATAAATGCACCCAAAGTCAGAAAAGTCAACTGCACTGTATTGATACTAATCAAGATAGTGAAGACTTCAACAAATAAACCTTCAACAACCAACCATACCTCGAAGAATGACTCTAAGACTCTAGCCTTGGTACCTAAGAACCCCAACCGAACCTTCAAGCCCCTCACACTAGAAGAAGAAACCAAACACAGGTTAAAGAACCTATGTTTTTACCGCTATGGTCCCTTTTCACGTGATCATAAGTGCACCCAAAGGAAGAAAAGTCAGTTGCACTGTATTGATATTGATCAAGATAGTGAAGATAAAAAAGGGAGCTATCTTACTAATCAAGAGACAGAGGAATTTCAACCCAGCATATCTCTACATGCTATTGAAGGGCCTGACAGAGCTACATCTGAGAGTGCAAGGACAAGTGTGGAAACGTCTAATTCAGATCCTTATTGATGGTGACAGTACTCATGACTTCCTAGATTTCAAGTTAGCAAAGAAACTAGTTTGGAAGGGTGATAATTCAGACCTCCCTTCAGTGGAAGTAGCTGGGGGCAGAAAATTGAAGGTATATTGGGTATGGAAAGGGTTTAAATGGAAGATGCAAGGGGTGGAATTTAAGTTTGATCTTAGAATTCTAGAATTGAATACCTATGACATTGTGCTAGGATTGCAATGGCCAAAAAGCATTAAAAATGCATTTTGGGATTATGATTCTTTATCTATGTATTTCTAGTATAATGGTGATCTTAGGAAGTTGCAAGCTGTTTCTCCGAATTCTTGGCAGCTAACACACCCTAATAGACTAGAATTCCACTCTATTCAACAAGATCAACTATTTCTCCTTCGGTTAGTGCACAAACAACCTGAAGGTACCCTCTATCACGCTATTTCTGAAGCTGCCAGTAGTATACCAGCAGACATCTAGTGGGTTTTGAGTAAGTTCCAAGATGTTTTTGAGGAACCTAGAGGTTTCCCACCATGTAGGGAAGGCCATAATCATCCTATAGTGCTTAAAGAAGGCACAAGTCCTATCAGCTTGAAGCCTTACCGTTATCCAGCAACTCAAATTGAGAAGTTAATTGATGAGCTGCTGCAAGCTGGGGTTATTCAACCAAGCTCCTCTCCCTTTTCAGCTCCTATTGTTCTAGTTAAGAAGAAATATGGCACATGGAGAATGTGCATTGATTTTCATGAGCTTAACAAGGCTATAGTCGAGAACCAATACCCTATACAACTCATAGAGGAGTTATTTGAAGAATTGGGAGCTGCTAGGTGGTTTACTAAGCTGGATTTAAGGGCTGGTTACCACCAAATCAGAATAGAACCTGCAGATATACACAAGACAGCCTTTAAATCACACTCTGGGCATTATGAATGGCTAGTAATGCCATTTGGCTTGACCAATGCACCAGCTACATTTCAAGGAGCCATGAATGACCTTTTCCGGGTGCATTTACGTAAGTTTGTATTGGTATTTTTCAATGATATTCTAATCTATAGCGCTACTCTTGCAGAACTTGCTGCACACTTGGAGGAAGTGCTTCATTTTTTGAAAAACGACCAATTTTATGTCAAGATGTCCAAGTGCATTTTTGCTGCAGCAAATGTAGAGTATTTGGGGCACATTATTGGTGCTGGAACAGTGTCTACAAACCCTACAAAGATTCAAGCCGTGGCTGAATGGCCTCTACCCACTACCTTCAAGAACCTTAGGGCTTTTTTGGGACTTGCTGGCTACTATAGGCGTTTTATTAAGGATTTTGGCACTATAGCAAGGCCCCTTACATCTCTTCTTAAGAAGAATGGGTTTGTTTGGGCTCAAGAAGCTACGGATGCTTTTAATAATCTCAAGAAGGCACTTCAGCCCCGGTTCTCTCTTTACCAGATTTTTCAAAGCAGTTTGTTGTTGAGGCTGATGCATGTAGTATGGGTATAGGGGTTGTTCTAATGCAAGAAGGGAAACCTATCGCATATTTGAGCAAGGGCTTGTCTCCTAAACACCAGTAGCTGTCTGTTTATGAGAAGGAACTCATGGTTGAGGTTCTAGCAGTGCTGCATTGGCACCAATACCTAGAGAGGCAACGTTTTGTCATACGAACAGATCAACAAAGCCTTGCGTATCTACTGGGCCAGCAGCTAAAGATCTCATTTCAGATGTTTTAGGTGGCTAAGTTGGCTGGTTTTGACTATGAAATTCAGTACAAAAGGGGCCTAGACAACTCGGTAGCCGATGCACTATCTAGGATGCCTAAAGTGCAGTTGCTACAAATGGCACTCAACACTTCCTCCCCAGAATTATTGCAGCATATTAAACAAAGATGGGAGCGAGATGAATATTTGCAGCAACTACTCCCTAAGGTACAAGCTAGTGAGGAATCTCTCTTTCATTTTACTTGGAGTGATGGGTTGTTGAGAAGAAAGGGTAAGTTTTGTAGTGGGAAATGATTTTGCTCTAAAGAACAAAATTTTAGAGTGGTTGCATTCAAGCCCTCAAGGAGGACATTTGGGTATTCAAGTTGCTTATCATAGGATTAAGTCTCTCTTTTGGCGGCGTAAGATGATAGATGATGTTAGAGCCTATGTGAGAAATTGTGACACTTGTGCTAGATGTAAGTATGAGACTATTGCCTCCCTTGGTTTATTGCAACCTCTTCCTATCCCTAGCCGTATATGGGAATCAATCACTATGGATTTCATTGAGGGACTTCTTAAATCTAATGGGAAAGAGGTAATTTGGGTTATAATTGATAGATTGAGTAAATATGCTCATTTTGTGGGTCTCTCTCATCCCTATACAGCAGCTTCTTTGGTTTAGATTTTCCTAGATTAGATTTACAAACTACGTAGGGCACCTACTAAAATTATTAGTGACAGGGACCCTTTTTGAGGTGCATTTGAAGTGCTTCAGCATGTCACCCTCAAATTAGTGACAGGGACTAAAATTAGAAGTTACCTTCAGCATGTCACCCTCAAACAGATAGGCAATTTGAAGTGCTCAATATGTGTTTGGAGACATTTGAGGTGCATGTGTTGGGAGAAGCCCAAGGAATGGAGCAAATGGTTATCTCAAGCTGAATGGTGGTACAATACAACTTTTTATACATCAACTAAAGCCTCTCCCTATGAGCTTTTGTATAGTCAGAAACCCTCTTTGCATTGCCCCTATTTGTCTTATAATTCTATCCTAGAAGCTGTAAATCGCACATTTGAGGCTCGGGAACAGGTATTGGGTATGCTTAAGCACTATTTGCATTGTGCTTCCAATAGGATGAAGCAGAAGGCTGATATACACAGATCTGACCGAGAATTTATGGTTGGTTAGTGGGTTTTTTTGAAGCTGCAACCTTATCGACAGATTTCAGCAGCTGTGAGGAGCTCCTAAAAGTTAGCTCCAAGGTATTTTGGACGGTATCAGGTGGTGGAAAAGGTAAGTCTAGTAGCTTATCGATTGGAGTTGCCTCCAGAATCAAGGGTTCATCCTACTCTAGCTGTAAGAGACTTCTCCCAGCTCAATGGAACTTATCTTTTGTCAGTTGAATTCTTGTTCTTTTTCCAACTCTAGCTGGGAAGCATTGGCCCAAGCTACCAAGATGGGTTTTGTTAATTATATTTCTGTGGGTAATGCAACAATAACCATGCATTCCCATCTTTGGGAAGTTGCAGAAGCTCTAAATTATTCTAGATAATTGAACAAAAGGATCTTCTTTCATGAACCGTTATGATTTTAGAATGCTCTCATGAGAAACTTGGCCCATAAGCAATGTTGATCTACTTGGAAAATAGGAGGGAATTGAATTGGAAGAATTTACATATGGGAGTCCAGTAGCTTCATTATACTTTGCTCAAATTGTGGGAATGGTTCATTGCCTTAAAATTACGCTGAATGGGCTGATATAGGTACTTTTGTCATAGTGTTTAATACAACTATCTAACGTGTGTTAGACATGGAAATGGCTCCTTTTTGTTAGCATTCATGCCTCATAGGATAAGGCCAATTAGAGAAATGACTAAGAGGTTCTAAGTGCTACCATGTCATTCACAGAAGCTTTCCCAATGCATGATGGAATTAAACCAAAGTTTTTCCTTCCTGCTTGGGTGAGCTTGTTGTATTTGGCCCTG
This sequence comes from Inga leiocalycina, assembly GCA_963242795.1. Classification (NCBI taxonomy): domain Eukaryota; kingdom Viridiplantae; phylum Streptophyta; class Magnoliopsida; order Fabales; family Fabaceae; genus Inga; species Inga leiocalycina. The sequence continues at coordinate 6,665,395 of OY725330.1, forward strand.
CCTTGTACAGGTGTTTGTTGATTATGCAACAAGTTTGTAATATAAAATTTCACATTTCTATCCATCTAGTTATTTCTTTGTTCATGATTTGCATGCTCATGCACTGATTGGTGTAAATATCTTGTGGGACCAAACCTATATATGTTTTGATTTATTTGTAGAACAAGCTGTATTCATGCGTCTGTGTCTGTGTCTGTTTCTGCTCATCTATATATGTAGTTTACACTCATATTTTCTGTTCTTTTATCTTATTGATTTTAGGGATACATCCATGGATTATGATGACAATGAAAGCCAGAATCTTCATTTAGCTGGTGAAGAGAGCACCAAATTTCCTCCTGTACTTAGACCATATCCTCTACCTAAATTCGAGTTTGATGAGAGCCTTCAAGGGCATTTAAGATTCGATAGTTTGGCTGAAACAGATACTTTCCTTGGCATTGGAAGTCACGAAGATAACCAGTGGATTGAGGCATACTCTCGGGGGAGTAGTGGCATAGAGTTCAGTTCAGCTGCAGCTGAAACTTGCTCTATATCAAGGCATAACAATGTTTGGTCTGAGGCTACTTCCTCAGAATCAGTTGAAATGCTATTAAAATCTGTTGGGCAGGAGGAACTTACTACTAGGCAAATTGTTGAGGAATCTGATGCCTGTGATGAACTGGCTTGCTTAACTAAGCAAATGAAGTCCAATCCTAAACCTGATGTTAAAAATGTTTTAGAAAAAGATGTTAAAGATTTACAGCCACCTGATGTTGTTCATGGAAGCTTGTCGGGATTGAAGGAGGATGTTGGAAGGGAGCTATCTCAGGCTGATGTTTCCCAAGGTCATGGAGTTGAGTCAACCATTGTCGGAAGTTCCAGTAATCTGGAAAGTAATGATATGTGCAGAAATACTAACTTGCCTGTTTCTGAGGGAAGTCTGTATACTGATGGCAAATGTAATGAGGTAAATCAAGCAGTTGGGGCTTTGGCTGATGACTCACTGGATGACAAGGTTCATGATTTATCCGCATCTGGGTTGCAGGCTAATGCGTCTGCTGTATCTATGCAGAATAACTCTTCTACTAGTGATGTGTTGAACGTTCAAAATTTAGAAAATTGTGTAGTTGGTACTGGTGATGTGCAGCAAGCTTGTTTGCCAACAAAACTTGATAAGCAAGATTTGGAATCTTCTGCATTGAACAAAGATGCCCATATTGATACCCAGACTTCAGATGGAATTGCACCTGTGAGTGATGCACGATCTCTAGATGCAACTCTTTGTTCATTCTCTACAGAACAAGCTTTGGAAGGTGTAAAGGCAGTTCAGGGCCTTGAAGCTGGCATGAATGGGGTGGTATCAAGTGCTGACATGCTTAAAGCAGAAAGATGCAGTGAAGATATATCTTCCAAAAGTTTGGGCGGGGATGATACAAATGCAGGTGCAGTGATAGATGATAAATTTGTACAAAATCTATGCGACTCACCCAAGGCTGAAATTAAAGTCAACACTAGTTCAAAGGGACAAGTTGAGATTAGTAATCCCAACCATGCGATTTCTTCTGATCAGCACCAGGATGTGATTACCATTAAAGAAATGGTGGTTTTGGACAGTGATCACCCAATGGAAAAGGAGATTTTAGTCAGTCAGTCTGTGGATCCTATGATTAGTGAGGAAAACAATAATATTTCTACTAAGAGTGAAGGAAACAGTGATAACAAAGTAGGAAATATATCCTTGGTGACTTCTTCTACAAAATCTCTCAGTATGAGTGAATCAACTCAAACATGTGAAAACAATGACAGTTATGGGCAAGGTGACCATGGAAACTTGCAAAAAGATGCTTCTGTAAATGAGGAAATGAGTACAAAGGTTCCTACAGTTTATAGTCAAAGGCCCTGTGATATCAGCCAATCCCATTTGATTGATAAGGGAGTTGATTCATCATCTCTGAGCACTGGGAGCAGGGAAACTGAGTTGACAACTTCCACAACTTTAGCCAGCAGCAAGGCTGTCAATGATTCAGGTATTTGTGATTATCTTAAAGGGGAACGCTGATTTGACATAACAAAATCTAACTCCAAAGTTTCTTTGTTATTTTTTTTCAGCTTCAAAAGTTATGTTGGAAAATATTTGTTTGGTTCCCTGTAAGACAGTGGATGCTCCACTGCCTTCTAGCAATCTCGGTCCCATCAATGAAGTTACTGATACCAACGTCCAAAAGAATACATCTGCCATATCTGCCCCAGTTGATGGAAAACAAGATCCAGCCAAAATAGTTACGGAAGTAGCCATATCTACTGGGGCTGGGTTTATTGAAAAGGAAGCTTCTTGTCTTGTTAATGGAACTGAAATGCATGCATCTTTCGATGCTTCTACAAATCTTTTATGTGAAACAGTGAACAATTGTCCGCAGGTTGAGGGGACTAGTGGTACTGAAAAATCAAGTGAACCTCAGGGACCACAAATTGACAAGGTTATTCAGGAATGTGCAAGTGTCAGTGATGTGTCTTCAGTTCCATGTGGTTCAACAGTGAAACAAGGTGATGAAGTTGCAGTTTCTTTTGGTAGACACGACAAGGAGGGTCATGAAGAGTCATCCTCAAAACTCTCAGGTGATCTAAAGTTAAATTTGTCAACTTTTGAGATTGATGTACTTCTAGAATGCACCAAATATGTAGTTTTCTTTAATTTCTTTGAGTGAATGATTTGATTGCTAAATTTTGTAGGGTAAATTAATTAATTGACTCTGTCCGCCTGAATACAACACTTTGCTTTATATATTCATTCATCATGTTCTTCCTGTGCAGATGTTTATATAACTACTACAAGATTCTGTTTTGCAGGTGACATTTTGCATGCAAGCCAAGTTTCCCTACCTTCTGCTCCTTTGCCTGATTTTCATGTTGCTTCACATCAGATTGGAGATGTTTCTGCCTGTCCTGCCAATATTCCCCTCAGTTCCTCCATTACAGCTGGAAATTCTTCTCAAACTGAAAAAGATGGGAATCAGGTTAACCCATCCGCTGATCAGAATCCCTCAGTCTCAGTGGGCATCGATGGGAATGCAAGGGCAACAGATGTCCCATCTGTTGGCTCTGATATAAAGAAAAGTAATGCATCCAAAAATGAGAAAAGTTTAACTTCTGAGGTCAATCCAATGGCAGAGTTGTCCAAAACAGATGTTGCAAATCTGATTACAAAAGATGTTGGAAAGAGTCAACCACTTCCTGCTGCTACGGCCAGCAAAGCATCAACTGTAAGTCTTGTTGACGTTCATAATCAAAGTGTAAAGATACTGATATCTGAATCTTATTTTCTTTATTGCTTACTTCCTGATTGAATTAGCCTCTGGCTAGGCAAGGGCCTTCCATAGTGTGAAATGTGTACAGGATATATTCTGCTGTCTTGATCATTGTAATCAATGCAAATGATTAGCCAAGCTATCTTATGATTTTCTTTTTTTACCCGTTCATTGAAGGTTGAGGTATCTCCTACAACTTCTGTGTTAGGCCCTACGAAAACTAAAACTGCAGGTGATATATCCCACAGAAGTAGTGCTTCCAAAGGTACAACTGAGTGTAAGACTAGGCGAACTTATAACAAGACACCACGAAAGGAGTCTTCTAGGAAAAGAAGTGTTGCAAAAGAAACAACTCCAGCTAGACAACCAGAGAGAAGGGATAAATCAAGTAAGGTTTCCGTTAGCCCATCTTCCAATCTCCAGCCGATACAGTCCAGTGAGATGCAGCAGTATGGACATATTGATTCCAGCAGCACCAAGCCCTTTCCTTTTCAAAATGCCTCAACATCTGGTCTTCCAGATTTGAATACTTCTGCTTCTCCATCTGTTCTGTGTCAACAGGCTTTTACAGATTTACAGCAAGTACAATTGCGTGCACAGATCTTTGTGTATGGAGCTTTGATGTGAGTTCAAATGCTCTCATTATATTGTTGTTATTTAATCATTATGGGGGCACACATGTTGTGTTTTAGGAATGATGTGTTTTTCACATGTTTATCTATTCATTTACGATAGTCCCCCCTTGTTAAATAATGGAAAATGGGAAACTCTCGGCCTGTCGTATTGTCATCCTTCAAGTTCTCTCTGGTATATTAAAACTAAGGCCTATTTCATTGTTGCTCCTTCACTGTTCCATTTGACACCAAGGCATGAGGGAGACATTGGATTTTCTGGGGCCAATTGAGATGTCGGATTTTCATGATATAGTGATTGGTTTTTTTTCAGTGTTACTAAGGGAAGGATGTTTTAAAATTTTCTTTTCATGACAGTGGTGGTCAATCAAGTTAATTATTTGTTAATGTATTGCTGCAGTCAAGGCTTGGCACCTGATGAGGCATATATGATATCTGCTTTTGGGAGTCCAGGTTGATTTTTTTTTTTTTTTTTTTTTTGGGTTATTGCGATTTCTTGTTTGCCATTCCAATTACTTCTCCACCACTGAAAATATTGACTTTCAACCTGTGTTTTAGATGGTGGGAAGAACATGTGGGAGAAGGCCTGGCGTGCATGCATGGAAAGACAGATTGGTCAAAAATCTCATCCACTTAACCCTGAAACACCTCAGCAGTCACGGTCTGGTATGTTATTATAACTTTTTGTCCCCCCCCCCCCCCCCCCCCGTGTGATTTAAAGAGCGTTTCTTGAGAATTGGGAATGTTGCAGCTAAGCAGAGCACACTCCAGGGCAATGCCATCTCTTCACCTCTTGGTCTTGCAAGCAGCAATGCTACCCCAACAATTGTAAATCCTTTAATGCCTCTTTCATCCCCTCTTTGGACTTTACCAACTCCTTGTGATTCCCTTCAATCCAGTGCCCTTGCAAGAGGTTCTGTTGTGGATTATTCACAGGCACTTACTTCCTTGCACCCTTATCAAACTTCACCTCTGAGGAATTATCTGGGACATAATACATCTTGGATATCCCAGGGCCCCCTTCATGGACCATGGATTGCTTCTTCAACCCCTCCACCTGGTAACAGTGCCCATACTTCAGCATCACCTGTTTCAGGTACAATTAAATTGAGTTCAAGAAAAGGATCACCATTGCCTCCTTCCTCTGCTTTAAAGAATGTTATTTCTAGTACCTCATCTTCCAGCGTAGGTCCACAGAGTGTGTTTGTTGCAAGTGCTCCTCTACACAATACAAATGTGACAGTGTCACCTGCACAGCATTCTTCTGGTCCAAAGCCCAAAAAAAGAAAGAAGGTTTTGATATCTGAGGATCTCAGCCAGAAGGCATTGCATTCACACTCTCAATTAGAGTTGACTTCTGCTGTTAGTAGCCATGTATCTACTCCCATCGCCATCACAAATACTGTTGGTAATGTGCCCAAAACAAATATAGAAAAATCAGTTGTGTCAGTATCCACTCTATCTCCTGCTGATCACCTCCAAAGTGATAAGATGGTTGAGAAGAGAGCATTGTCAGATGAATCCCTTGGTAAGGTGAAGGAGGCTACAACACATGCAGAGGAAGCTGCTTCTTCTTCTGCTGCTGCTGTTAGTCATAGCCTAGAGATATGGAATCAGTTAGATAAGCAGAAAAATTCTGGATTGGTGTCTGATATTGAAGGCAAACTAGCTTCTGCTGCCATTGCAGTTGCTGCTGCTGCAGCTGTTGCAAAGGCGGCGGCGGCTGCCGCTAATGTTGCCTCAAATGCTGCATTGCAAGCAAAACTGATGGCTGAGGAAGCATTGATCTCATCTGTTCATGAGAATCCCTGCCAAAGTATTGAACTTTCTGACGGTATTAATAAATTTGGAAAAGCTACCCCTGCATCTATCTTGAGTGGTACTAATGGAACCAGTAACTCTATCATGGTTGCTGCCAAGGAGGCTGTTAGAAGGAGAGTGGAAGCTGCTTCAGTTGCTGCAAAGCGAGCTGAAAATATGGAAGCTATTGTGAAGGCTGCTGAGCTGGCTGCAGAAGCTGTGTCTCGGGCAGGAAAGCTTGTAACTATGGGTGATCCTTTGCCACTTAGTGACTTGAGAGATGCTGCTCCTGAGGGTTTTCGGAGTGTAGCCCAAGAATCTTCTCAGGGGGTTGGATTACTGAAAGCAATGACCAGAGGTCTGGTAAACTTTGTTAATACTGGAGCCGGCCTTGAAACTTCTCTTACACTGAACAAAGATGGTTTTTCTGTTGAAATGGGGAAGCAGATGGTCACAAATGAGCAACCACCTTTTCATAAATTGCACAATGAGAAATTAAAGGATCATATGAGACCAATAGATGGCATTTCCATTTCCATTAATGCCAATGAAAAGAATACAAGAGGACCAAAGGGCCGTAAGGTTTCTGATTTAGTCAATTCAATTGATGTGGTTCCAGAATCAGATATTGAAACACGATTTGGAAATGAATTTGATAAGCTGGAGGAGAACATCAAGGAGGGTTCACTTATAGAGGTTGTTTTTTAAAATAAACTCTTGTTGATTTATTTTAATTTATAGTCATGAATATTTTACTGTTAAGTGAGATTTTGTCCGCCTGACCAAAGCGATTTCAGGCCCCAAAAGGCAAAAAAGGGAAACTGAAGCAATCCTTTGTTTCAGGTTTTCAAAGATGGAGAAGGATGGAAAGCAGCATGGTATACAGCCAATGTTTTGAACTTGAAGGATGGTGATGCTTATGTTTGCTACACTGCCCTTGTAGCTGATGGAGGTGGGTTAGAATAAAATCATAGTAACTATTTGGCTGCTGAATATAACTCACAGGACTTTGTCTTCTAATATTGACTATTATTATTATTATTATTATATGCTAAATCCTATGGATTAGGCTTATTATGTGTGCAATCTAAAGATTCTGAACTCTTTGAAACGGGGAATATCTGAATGTAAAAATTAGTAGATCAAATCATCTAACTGTCTTTTGCAATTTCTTTTAGAAGTGTTTGTGTTGGGTTTTAAAGCTAGTTCCTGGTCTGGGTTTTGAATCTAACTATTATGCACTTTTGGATGTGAAAACTTTTGTCTATATGATGTTCAGTTTGTTGTCTGATAGCAAATTGTAATATGAATGTCTTTAGGAATTAGGGATTAGGGTAGAGAAGAAGAAATTAGAGGGTTGAAGGGAAGAATTAGAGGAATTAGAGGTAGAGAGAGAGGGAACAGAGGAATTCTGAGAAAAGCTTCTGACTTTCATTACTTGCGAAATCTGTCTTCTAGCAGTAAAATATCGGTATTTATAGGTTTCATAACAGAAACACGGAAAAGATAATAACACAGGAGTAGGGGTGAGGGATTCACTAACTAAGGGCCTATTATTAATTAGACATGGATAAGACCATGTTTGGCTAATGTTGCTCTTAAACAACTAATGCCACTAATGGTTAGTCCCACTCTTCTAATTACTAACTAACCTAACTAACATTTCAATTTATTTACATTACAACATCATATCATTGTCTCTCATGTCCCATGCACATTTCTTTAGTTAAATATTGCCAGTCATCTTGGATTAAGATTGTACACAATCTTTTTGTTCTAATGATCAAATCTCACATTTTTAAGGTGCTGGACCCTTAAAGGAATGGGTTACATTTAAAGGTGAAGTAGGCAAGTCACCCAGAATACGCATTGCTCGTCCTTTAACTGATTTGCATAATGAAGGAACAAGGAAGAGACGTAGAGCAGCTATGGGAGATTTTGCTTGGTCTGTTGGGGATAGAGTTGATGCATGGATAGAAGAAAGGTGCATCTATCTACAGTTTTGAGTATTCTTTTACTTGTAAGGATATTGAACCTGATGAATATATTTCCCCTTGGAGAAATGCACATTGAATGACCTATCATCATTACAGATTCAACTTATCCTGATTTTACCTTTCAGTGTCAGCAAAGCTTTAAGCTAGACCCAGTGATATGATGTCTTTTTACTGTTTGGTTATGGAGTATCATTATTTTTGATACCACAATCTCACATTATGCTTTTAGCCCATCAAATGTTTCATTCTTCAATAAAGTTTTAAGCTCTTTAGATTACCAATATATGCATGCTGCTGGATTTTATTTGACATCTCATTGTTTTTGTTGTCAGCTGGCGGGAAGGAGTTGTGGTAGAGATCAAGAAAGATGAAACACTCACTGTCCACTTTCCAGGTACATGCATCATTTATTGAATTTAATTTGTCTGTGCTGCAAAACGTTTCCTACCAGTTTTTTAATGTACTTCATCATATTTGTTCTCTGCAGCTAATGGAGAAACATCAGTGGTTAGAGCATGGCATCTCCGTCCATCATGCATTTGGAAGGATGGGAAGTGGATTGAATGTTCTAGGATGGGAGCAAATGACCGTTCGACTCATGAGGTATTATTGTTTACTGCTTCACCTGATGGTCATCTTCATATTTGTCTATGCTGAGTCGTTTATTTTGCATGCAGGGTGATACACCACATGAAAAACGACTTAAATTGGGTGATCCTACAATAGAGGCGAAAGGGAAAGATAAGATGTTAAAAGGCGTTGATACAGTGGAGCCAGTGAACCATGATGAGTTGAGATCACTTAATTTGACTAAGAATGAGAAAGTATTCAATATTGGTAAGGCCAGCAAGAATGAAAATAAGCCTGATACACAGAGAATGGCTAGGACTGGTCTTCAGAAAGAAGGATCAAGAGTGATTTTTGGGGTTCCAAAGCCGGGGAAGAAGAGGAAATTTATGGAAGTAAGCAAGCATTATGTCGCTGATAGGAACAATAAAATTAATGATGGGAATGATTCAGTTAAGCTGGCAAATTTCTTGATGCCTCAAGTTCCTGGGTCTCGAGGATGGAAAAATAATTCCAAGAATGATGCGAAGGAGAAACGAGGAGCCAACCCCAAGCACAAGACTTCCAAGCCTGAAAATTCACAAAGTGTTTTGGATTGTTCAATCCCACCGCAAGGCAATATTTTGGCAAATGCATTTTCTCAATCCAATGATCTAACAGATCATACAGAAAGGATCAAGGATGCAAACCATTTTAAAAATGCATCAGAGAATGGAACTCAAGTGGAGACAATGTCCCACTCTTCGGTTGATGGAGCAGCAGAGGGACCCATCCTGTTTTCTTCACTGCCAACCGCAGTTGATGCTCCTTCCTCTAAGAAGACATCCACATCAAGAGCAAGTAAAGGAAAACTTGCCCTTGCTGGTGGAAAGCTGGACCAGATCGAGGAGGAAAAAGCTTTGATCAGTGATTCAGTAAAATCAACATCTGAAGCCATTGAGCCCCGTAGATCCAATCGTAGGATCCAGCCGACATCAAGAGTGAGTAATTAATGTATTTCTTTTCTATAACTGTGAGTTGTTCCTGGCTGCATTTTACCAATATAGTTCCAGCATGGGGTGGGGAAATCATTCTTTGCGGGGCTAATCAATGAGTTACTGAATTCTGGATAGAAAAACAGCCTATAGCCCTATTTAATAACCTTGTGATATTTACTGGTTATGTATTCACTGTTATTTTGCTTGTTTTGGCACTGATGTGGTCTTTTGCTTTGGGATGGCAGCTATTAGAAGGACTGCAGAGTTCTTTGATAATCACCAAGGTTCCATCCGTTTCACATGACAAAAGTCACAAAATCCAGAGCCGCAATGCTTTAAGGGGTTAGAGTCCTTACTCACGGATTTCTATTTCCGGTGATATTCAGTGTCTACTTACCTCCGGTGCGTCCATTTTACGTTACCATTGACTGATTGATTGTTACAGGGAATAATATCCAAGGGTGAACACCCTCGTTGCAGTGATACAGTTCAGCTAAAGTTCCAGCTGTATCTTGGACGACTGATACACCCGGCTTAGATGTGTATATTATTACAGTAGGGAAGCTAGAAACTAAAAATTCTTGCTTCTTTCGGTTTAGGCAAAACTAGTCCAGTAGCTGTTCATAATAATGCAGTTTAGTCGTATTTGTAATGAATTGATCGCCTTGGACCTTTGGCACTGTTGGCTGTATAGGAATTTCTCCATGTTAATTTGGTTTGTAGAGGCTTGCTGATGATTAAATGATAACGTGATGATCCTTCCTGATGCTGACCCATAGACTTCCCTTTCTGCCTTTTCTTTTTTTCGCTTTTTCCCCATCCGTCGTCTCTCTCACACTCCTCCCACTTGCTGCCTGTGGTTCGGGATTGGATAATGGCATGATTAAGAGCTATTGTACCTGTTTAACTGTTGCACCTGTCTAAGCTGTTACAACTTACATGTCAATGAAATAAGCGTCACGTAATGCACAAGGCTCTCACCAGATAAGATTTAGAAGGGATAACTTGAATGGTAATGAAATGAATAAAAAACCAATTTTGATTATAACTTCGTTCTGCTCTCCCCACCAAATAATACAAAGGTCAACTAGAAACTGGAGAAGGCCGGTCAATTAAACGGCTGCAACTCAAACTTGGATCTGTGCACATCCGTGGACATTTGTAGCGGATCAACAGCTTTTAACCAACTACCGAGACCCCGTCGTCAGATGTGAAGAGTAGTTACCATACCATTTCAGTCACACCCAGACGCCATCAATGAATACAGAGCACAATCAATATTTCCTTCTTTTGATTTCTCACAGACAAGGAAGTACCAGTTATCACTTCAGTTGAAGTCTCTCAGCACTAAACCCTCAGTGCATAATGGATGAATCTTCTTCTGCCGTCCCGTTCGTGGCGATATGTTTAGAAGGGTGATATCCTAGTGGAGTTTTCTCATCCACGATTGGTTTCTCGCACACACAAGAGGAGGGATATTCATGAAATTCTCCTCGTCCAGGTCTCATCTCATCTGGCTCTCCCATGAATCCAGTCTGGCATTCCTTGACCTTTCTGGCGAAGGTATCCCAGTCCATCTTATCCCTAGCCATCATCAGTGCGGTGAGCTTCTTCGTGTTGGGTCTAATGGTTCTTTTGTGACCCATATACCTTCTGCAATTTGCAAAATCAGATCAGTAGGATTAGATCCTTCAAGTCCCCAGCACCACTCTCAGATCCACTTGAAAAAGAAATATGACTAAAAAAATAACATCAAATAGAAGAGACCACAAGGTTTGAGAGCCAAATTCTGAATTGATAATGAGCAATTATAACCTTCAGAGGCATGAGCATACATGTTTGAAAGCAACTAGAGACATATGCTATGCATTCTACCGTTCAATAGCTTGCATCAAGTCCTCAATTTAATATTTATACACAAGGAGCCAAAGTCAACGCAGGCTGAATGAGAAATTTCATTTAAAATTATTACTGATTCAAAGGGCAAACTAAATGTAGGATAAGAAATACTACTACTCCTCCTATCCTTGATATAAGACATATTTGGAGAGTTGATCTTAATCCTAAATATAAGACATAATTTTCATATTTGTCAAACTTTTCCTAATTTACCCCCTATTGATGCTCTCTCAACAATAATCAGGGAAGAAGGGAATTAAGGAAGATGACTAGGATGTTTTAAGAAATACATGTCATATTAACTAACTCAACTAACTTCCTTAATCTAATCAAATTAAGTAATTATGTCTTAAAGACCGGAGGGAGTATTAGCTCTGAACACTGTAGGACAAGCAATATACTATTAACACTGAAAAATTAAATGGATCATACGATTTGAACACTAATCTTAGAATCAGACCATCTCTACTTATTTATATCCGAGACTCTGATTCTTCTTTCATGTTCATAATAATCATGACAAATTAGTCTCAGAATAATCCACATCCTTTTTCCCGCAAGACAGTAGATGGCCATGGATGGTGTAAATTACATAAAAGTAAAACCACATAGGTCAACCTGTTCCTCAGCATATAATTAAAAGAGCATAAAATACAACATGCCCATAATAGTCAGGTTTTATGACTGAATAGGCACAACTATAAATTCGGCTCCTTTACTATGAAGAAATAGCAGTACTTCGTATTATCTTTTGATTTTTAAAACAGGTTGAATGTCCTGTAATTTCACCTAAATACAAGAAAAAAGATAAATAATGCACTAGTAGAATAACATTCAACAATTTCATGATATCAGAAGAAATTTCTATATCTTACCTTCTGCCCGCAAGGATCTTGGCCATGTTGCCATTGTTGTTAGTGACAAAAACATTGCTTTCATCACAGACAATATAGTCAATGGCAGCAAGGCGGGAAGAGAATGGAAGGAAAGGTTTCAGCTCTTCATCAGCAAGCATCTCCTTTGTAAAGATGTTGGGGAAAAGGGCTTTGAGAGGCTGCATAGTCTCATCTCCACCATATATCTCTCCTGAAGCAACGTAGATGTACGTGTCATTTGCAAAACCAAGTGCTCGCAGCATTAAACCAACTTCATGAGGACTAAGAGGACATTTCCCTCGCTTTCTCTCTTCGTCGGGGCTTAAGTCCTGAATTATTTACATGAGAAGGAATTTCATTCATTTCATATAGCATTCACTAGAAATATCCGACATAAACTGTAATAAGCATCACGTGGCAAAACAATATGGAATTCGAAATCATATCAAGCGATGCATGTGAAAACGATGCAGGTTGGAAACTCAAGCATCGGTAACCAAAATGACCAACAATGACATCCTGCCAGTCGAATAAGGATTATATCATAATATGTTCGAGGAATGAAGTCTTACAGGCAATGTTGTCCACCTTTTTCTAATTTCACCAAGCTCACGTCTCTCTTTTTCTCCTCCACCGAAGTAACAACCTGAAAAAGCTAGCATATCTGGCTCAAACCTGCCATAAATCAATTATGAATGCTGTTAAGACGATCTAATTATCATAGACAACAACAATTGTCCCAAACTCTCACTTGGTTTTATTATGAAGGAGACACAAAACCTTAGGCATAAGGAGTAGGGAAATGAGCAGGATAGAAATCAAACCATTGACATCATATTCAAGTCCAATCTTAAAGACCAACTCTGGATTAACCCTATTGCTCATTATTTTATGAAAATAAAAATACTACTTAAATGGATAAGCTGCATCAAAAGTTAGTAGGAACTAAAGTATACTACCTCTCACCCTCCCTTGGCACCTCTGACACAGCAGAAGGAAACATACATTTGCTTTCTAATTTCACAACCCATGTAGCAGAAGGTGCAAAAGGAGAAAGACAAATTAAACAGATTGAAACAAGTTAAGGCTAAAACGGACAAGAAAATATAAAGGCTAAACAGTGTATATACATTAATGAGAAGGAAATCAAAAGGAAAGAGGATACGTTTCAATCGTATAAAATTTAGCACTTCTTCAGAAAACTTGTGTCACTTTAAATGATAGTTAAACTTTATCCATCAGGTTCTTCAAACAAACCTCAAATGGACAGCTATAAAACGGTCTGCCATCTTTTTCATTTTCATGACAAGTCTCTGACCAAGTACCCTTATAGGTTTTGTAAATCTTAAAGCATGATAATTCACACGGCAACGTAGTCTCTGCAGCTCGTCGTCAAGGTTATTCGCAAGTCTATAGTCAAACTTTGTCAATTGCAGAACCTGCAAAACATCCCAAATATCAGTTCCTACACCGCACAAACGAAAACACACTTCTGCCAAAAAAACAGAAACTTAAAACACGTATAATCACAATAAGGCCTTACTCGTCTTCTCAAAAGTATTGGCAAAACTTGGTCAAGATAATATTCAGGCTCTGATTTCCTGGGTACACGCGTTGTATACGGGGGTTTTTCCATTGACCGCATGACCTTATTAGGAACTTTTTTGACAATTCTAACATCTTTTGCAAGATAAGCAATGAACCAATTAACATCGAAGATGTTGTTGAAGTCACTGTATACAAATAAGGAATGTCTTAAACGAAGGAATGTACACTTGATTCTCTCCCAGTCTAACCTGCATATAATTAATTTGTTGAAATCAGCAAATTACCTATCATCCTTCCAGTATGATTGATGATCTAACTCAGGTACTACCAGTGTGGCATTAAGAATCCGAGCAACAACCACAGCATCTGTTATCTGAATGCAAGAACATAACGGTCATTCCCAAAGAAAGAGCTTATTTATTAGATGAGCATAAAATGCATAGTAAATTATCCACACCAATATGAAAAAGGAATTAATTAAAATTTATATTCTCTGTATACAGATGAAACAGCCAATGGCTTGAGAGGAACAGAGAATAAAGCTTTCTGATATTTCCATGCTTTTAATTTATCAAAAAGCAACTGAGACGGTCAAGACAACTTATCATATTTCATGCACATAGGTATAGATTATCATTAAATAAAGACCACCAGATCTTGTACGAATTCTTAGAGGGACATTGTATATCATAAAATCTTATCTTGTACTTACCCCAGTTCTTTGTTGGTTCAGTCCACCACTAGTTGCAATAAGCAAGTAGCCATTTGACAAGTGCTCACGTACAATGGCTGCATTATCCAGTTACCAAAATCAAAGAAAGTTTCACATACAAAATTAGTATTCCTCACTCCAACCTTAAGGAGTGAATTTGTTGAGAAGAAACACATTAAATATCGGAAGTGCCATGAAGCAGACTTCTGTCAACCTAGATTGCATCAGCCTTAACATATCTTGACCCAAAAAAAAAGATGAAGAAATGCTCAAGGAAAATAAAATTCCCCAATTTTTGTACCATCTCGAGCAAAAAATAAAAGGGCAGATCATGGACATGATATTCCCCAAAATGGCACTAACTTTTTTGAGAATCACTATTTGTTAATATTCATCCATCACTGCATCATATAAAAAGATGGGGAAAGTATAAAGCACTGATAGAGATTTTTTTTTTTGGCGGGGGTCTTTGGAGCCATGACAGCAAAACACATCTTCTCGTCATTGCATGGAATGTGAAGAATAAGCCTTTATGGCTTATAAATAGGGTAGCTTCCTATGCATTGTATATGGAATATTGATGTCTCATGCGTAGTTATTAGCAATTCAATGAAGAATGTGCATCATAAAATAGGAAACAAAAGGCAAAACATGGTGCATTTACTTACGAGCAAAGTGACGTCCCCTCTCACTGCATCCATAGTAGTATCCAGAATACTGAGATTGCCATACATCAACTGGATCGCTATAAAACTGATCCTACAAAGGTTAACGTCAAGCATGTTTTTAATTAGGCACAAAAATAACAAATTTCATCTGTCATCTATAGCTGCTAGTCAACAACAATGCCTACGAAACCAAAGCTATCCATCAACAACCGCACTTTATATTCGGAGTGATGTCAAAAAATCAAAACAGTAATGCATCACAAGCAACTAGATACCAATTCGAGAAGCTAATTTAAGCAACACTGCCAGTTCAATTACGTAACGCGCACACGTACACAGACTCTTACATAAAAATTACCAGTCTGGAGTAGAACGTGTGCTGAACAAATCGCCGGGAGTACCATTCAAGATCAGAAGCCATATGACCCGTTAAAAGCGAAATTAAACCCAACCCGAAGAGCATCAATCCGCACACCACCACGGACAAGGAGATCGGCTTCCTGCGGGGAAATTTCGCCGGCGCCGGCGGCGCCGATCTCCAACAGACATTCTTAGTACTTGGGTGGTGTAACAGAGCCAGGTTCGTCGACGACAAGCTAAGCCTCCACGCTTTGGCCACACCCATTCGGGTCAAAATAACACCCCCAAATTGCTAACATATCATTCACTTCTATTAAAGCCTCATTACCTTCCGAGCTGCGTGAAAACAGAAAAGTTGGGATAGGGGATTGAGAGGAGTGTGACAGCAAGTAATGTAGATGCGGAAGGTTGTAAACTAAAGATTCCAACAATCCAGATTTTGTGGAGGAACCCTAATTCAAAGTTTCTAATCACTTCGGAGAGTGAGCTGTGAAGTATGACTGATGGAAGTGGCTATGGAGGCTTTCCACGGAGAAAACTAGCTTGCAGAGAAGAATGGAAGAAATTTGTGCGATGTTATTTCTTTTTTTCACCAATGCAGGAATCTCAGCCGAGAATGGAAAGATATGCTTTTATTTATTTGGAAATTTGACATACTGATTGGCCAAAAGATGAGATTTTGTATTACCGGTGTTAAAAATAATGATAAACCAACGAAAATGGGATTACTTTTGAAAAATTAAGATGTTGAAATCCATGTCCAAATCAATTTGGATTAAGTTCCAATTCGGGAATTCGAATCCAGTAAGTGTGCTTGTTAAGAGAAGCAAAACCTCTACAATCTAAAGTTTGAACTTGTGCCAGTCTCTAATTGAAAGTTTGGAGGTAGGTATGCTAAGAATAAAAATAATAGTATTATAAGTTTGAAACAAACATGTATAGGTACAGGTACAAGATAGATAATGTGATTGTTTGAATTAGTGATTGGAATGTTTAAAAACACTTTTCAATCGTGATTTACAATATACGAGATAAGTATGTGAGAGAAGTTGTATCTCGATTTATGTAAAAAACAACTTATAAGCAATCTAATCGCTAAAACAAATATACCCAATTAAAGCTTAGGAATGAGGGTGCGTTTGCACTTTGCAGTTAGTAGGCATCATTGGGTGACATGGAGAACTTGTTGCATAGAAAACTCAAAATTCAACACATTTAAATAAATGCATGCTTAAACATCACTTAATTAGTCAGGGTCCAGCAAGATTTCAGAGATTGATAGAAAATTAATAAGACCATTATACTGGTTGTAGTACTTCTTTTAAGCCAGCCATCATACTGTTATTAGCCTTGCGCATCTTACAGGCTTTTGTACAGCCATACAAACAATCAGGTCAATAATCAGTATAGAAAAGCTAAAACGGTGATTAAGTAGGCTAGATAATAAGGCTAGACAAAGATATGGTTGATTTTTTATTTTATTTTTTACTTTTGCCAGTCAAAGATATGGTTGATTGTAAATGTTTAGAGAAGGACTTCTTTTTTTAAAAAAAATGCTGAAAATCAAAATTAGTAGTAATTAATTACAGGGCCACGGAAAAGAATAGCTTATGCTTGTAAGAGAGTTTTTAGAGGAAATGGGGGCGGGTGGGGGCATTAGTTGTGTCTCTCGCTGCTCCCCAATGCTGGGGCACCTTCCAAAATTTGTTCGTATTTCATTTTATCATTAGATTGTATTTAAATTGAGTCATATTTTGATATTTTATTAATAAAAAATACAGTTATTTTTAATTTTTTAAAGATTTAGTGTTCTAAGTCAAAAGGAAAACGGCATCATTTTTTTAAAAACAATCTTTAAAAAATCATAAAAAATTAGAAACAACTCTATTTTTTTGTTCATAAAATATCAAAACATCACTCATTTTATCTAAAATCTAATGGTTAAAAGGGATACACAAAAAAATATTTGAAAAGTGCCTCAGTATTGAAGCACAGCTGGGGGCACAGTTGAAACGAACAAGTGACACCCCAACCCCATTTTTAGAGTGAATGTGATATAAATGGACTAATCCAAGCTAAAAGTCTTTATTTCCCTCATAAAATATTTAGCAATTCATAAAGACCAACCTTTATGATCAGGCTTTAAGCCCACGCGTTTGAGTCCTTTCTCTAATAAAGTCCCAATTATTTTATGACGAGGGCTACGCGATATTGTTTGAGTTAGAGCTTATGGTTTGAAGCTGATGGGCTATTTTTTGTTGGTGGAGCATTCGATATCTTGAACTCATTTTCTTTTGATTTGGAGTATTTATTAGGGGTTTCAGAATCTAAATTAATTCGAATCATGTCAGGCAGGATCACAGGGAAACAAAATTCTACCATCAAATATTTAATATTGCCGCAGTGACAAAGTTCGAATTCGAGACTCCTAGTTAAATTGATACAACCCACAGTTAAACCAAGTGGTTGGTGGTGCTAATGAGCTTCTATTGCGACTGAGACAAGTGGTGAGTGAGGCGATGAAAACGAGTGAAACAGACAGACAAATATCAAGCAAAAGTGTGCATCAGCTAATAAAGATGAGCGAGTAAGCGTCCAAGAATTCAACTATCTCACGACAGCCATTCTTTTATTTTCGTTGTACAATTTATATAGGAATAGATATAGTAATTTATAAAAATTTGGTATCATGTTTTACATTAAAAATTAATAAGAAAAAAAAAATCTAATTATCATTCTGGAACCCTTGAACTTTCTAGCACCCTCTCTCTCTTCATGGAAGAACCTTCATGCCTAAATATCCTGGAAAGGAGCACATTCCAATTCCCATCGCACACAGTCATAATTAGGAGGTTGAAATTTAACACATTATAGCCATATATGGATTTCCAAATCATCGCTTCTTCTCTAATATCTCACCAAATTCATCAGAAAGATTTATGTGGTGAAAAAATGCATGATTCATAAACCCAGACCAATTGGTCCAGCTCAGAAACCAGCCAACTAGTCGGTAAACTGGTTTTGTTCGGCATTCGATCCGAGTCACTTTTTGTTAAAACAATTTTTTTAAATTTTTTTTAAAATTTTATATTAGTAAGCCTAAAATCTTCAATTTCTCACAAGTTTAACCCTTATTTAGTTTAGGTTTAGCCCTAATTTGACCCATTAACCCTTAACTTGGTATCCCGGTCAATTCAATGCCCAATCCAGGTTCATGAACCTTGGAAAAATGTCTTGCCTTAGCATTACTAGCTAGTCTGTTATCTACTGATCTTTTTAACTTCTAGTTAAATAAACGTAGTACCCATATGGTTTACAAAATCAAAGGTAATGTAATACAATGTAATGTAATGATGATTACATAAACTTGTTTGGTTCGTCATTAAGAAAAGATGATGCATATATATATATAAAAACGTCATGAGAATATATGATAATAATATAGTAAGAGACAAAATTACCCATATCTACATATATATGTATAATGTATATATTATGTTTATGGTAATATTTTCAATTTGTGCACGATTCACATTGGATTCATAGTAATTTTTTAATATATAATGGTGAAAATATTATGCAGTGCACATATAGAGTTCATGTTATTTTTTTAATATTTAATGGTGGGAATATTATTTAATAGGATATTTTAATATTTTTAATGTGTAATATATATATTTTTATTTTTTTAGTGGGGGATAGTTTTTAAATTTTATACTATTAATTATTTTTTTAATATTTAATAGTGGTAATTATTTAATATTTAATAGCATTTATAGGTGGGTACTTTGGTCAAGTTAAATAATTATAGTCATAATAGTATCTTTTTCACTTGATTACAGGATGTTTGCATCCTCATTTATCAATCCTAGCAGTGTAATTCTAATTACATCAAATGATATAGTCAGGATTACAAAATATAATCCTATTTACATTACAAAAACTTAACCAAACTCTATAATTAGCCTATTGTATTAGGATTACATATAATCCTCTCCCATAAAATCGAACCCAACGGGCTAGTTTTTTTTTTCACTTTTATGATGAGTTTATAAATTATTAATTTGGTTATTTTTTCACTTTTTCCGTACATAGTCCTTGTTGAATGTTGATATCATCTACTCCTATTATTAAATTTATGTCAGCCCTATCATTTACTGGAATTCTAGCCCATGTATTGTATGAAATACTTAAAATTGGTCATGGTTAAATTTAAAAAATACGAGTAGTGTAATTGAAAATAGAGGGAGTTGGCAAAAAAAAGAAAAAGAAAATAGAGGGACGTACAAGACAAAAGTTGAATTCATAGAATTTGAAACTTGTTTCCAATATTTAAAAAAACAATAAAAAGAATCTAAGCTTCATAATCAACACGGACCTGATAATGTGTGTGTAGTTATGAACAGCTAACGACTTTATTAACTTCTTAATTACAATTAAGACATTGATCAAAACAAATTAATCTCAATTTAAAATGTCAACATCTGAGTTTCCCAACAGAGGTGAAATATTTAGTTTGTTGACTAGAAGGTGAGAAAGTAGTCAGCCCTTATTATATCTCACCGTAGACCTATAACTTATAAAAAGTCTTCTCATCCATCAAAAAGTGAAAGAAACAATTAACAATTCCACAGTGCGCGCATTTTCTCTTTTCTGCTTTTCCGTCTCATATATACTCTCATTTGTTATTTCCTCCAACTTTTTGTTTTGTATTTTTCTGATCTTTTCTTTAATTTTTATTCCACGGCATTGAAGTTTCGTGATTCGTCCCAATGTCAAAATAATACTATCTCCGGTTTAATGTTGGTTTGGAATAAATTATTTTTGGGTAATAAGTGTTTATAAATCGTGGTTCACAGTATACGAGAGAAGTATGTGAGAGGAGTTTTATCTCGGCTTGCGTAATAAGGACTTATTGTCCAAAAATAAGTGATACCAAACATATGCTTAAGGAAGCTGAATAAGTTACTTAATTATAGCATATGTTATGTATCCTTAGATTATACTCCCTCCGGTCCTAAATATAAGATAAAGTTGACTTTCTTTAGAGAAATTAAATAAGCTACTTAATCATATCATATATTAAATATCCTTAAATTATATATCAGTTTATTAATCAAACTAATGAGTTTGGAGGATTAAGGCTGTGTTTGTTTCAGCGTTTTGTACAGGAAAAACGCACTTATTACGTAAGCCGAGAAAAAACTCCTCTCACATACTTACCTCGTATACCGTGAATCACGAATTATAAGCACGTTTTGGACAAAAATAAGTCATTCCAAACGCACACTAAATATAAATATAAATACAAATACTCTAAGCTAATATAATTAGCTTCTTTAATTTCTCCAAAAAGTCAACTTTGTTTTACATTTAGGATTGGAGGGAGTATATTAGTTTATTAGTCAAATTAATTAGTTTGGAGAAAAAAATAAAAATAAAAATACTCTAAAATAATTTAATTAATTTCTTTAATTCATCCAAAAAAACAACTTTATCTTATAATTAAGATATGAGGGAGTAATAATAATAACTGGGCACATAGAAAGCAACCCAAAAGAAAGAGAGTGACAGTGAAAAAAAATCAAATCACATATAAAGGCATATATATGTAGTGGAACTTCGCTAATCCGTTCATCCACATGTTCTAAATCTAATTGCGTATTGAAAGCGAAATCCAACAAGCTTTAGTTTAGACCCCAACAGTCCTTATACTAGCTACAGAAATAACTCAAAATGCACCCTTCTAGAGTATACTGGTCTACCAAAAGGCCATGATCATTTACTTTACTACTTATCTTTTTTATACAGGAGCTTTCATCTTAATTATAGTGTTTATTTGGGATAGCTTATTTTTTACTTATAAGTATTTATAAATCATGATTTACGGTATACGAGATAAACATGTAAGAGGAGTTTTATCTTGACTTACATAATAAGAACTTATTATCCAAAAATAAATGATACCAAACACACACATATATATATCTCCGACTGAAAAATTACAGTGTGAACGACCGTTAAAGATACCTACATAATACTTCCATAAATAAAACTAACCCATATTGTGTACAGTGTTACCCGAGTTATATGATTATCTTATCTTGCTGTTTGCGCCATCAATATGCAATTGTGGATATGCCTTGTATATGTACGATGGTCATTAATTAGAATTGCGCATTGAAGTCCTTTTCTTTCATAACTTTTATTATTATTTTTTTCTTGCCATGAAAATTGGATTGATATATATATAATCAAGAGCAATAAATATTATGGATAATATATATGACAAGGACAAGCCACAAGAGAAGTTTGTCCAGCTAATGGAGTCGTGGTTCAGCACACTGTGATTGCAATTTTCATGGATAAACGTTAACATTTGCTTGGTTGAATGGTTAGCAATTGCTTATCCTGAAAGGATAATTTTTTTTTTGTTGGCCCAGGCATCCACCATTGGTAGATTTTAGTATTGGTTATGAGATCCTCTCCATACACATTGTTTGAGATCAAACCTTAACTAGATGATTAAGGAATTTAGCTAAGTGCTAGTTGTACTTGGGCTTCAGGATTTGAAAGGATAGAATTTTAGTTTAGGAGAATTCTAAGAAAGAGTTTGCATATGTAAGATTGTACTTATTAGAGCCGATAAAATGGGTCAAACTCACAGGTTTAGCCCGTGGGTTTTGACAAGGTTAGAGTTGGCATCAGGCCCGCACTGCTCAACCTGTAGGCTGATGCGGGGTAACCCACAATTTTTTTTAATAACATGGTTGCTTGTTAGATTTGGATTTGGATATTTGGGCTTGGAAAGTGATATGGTGCATTTGACTCATCAGTCATCACTGTGATTCTCATCATCTCGCTCGAATCTCGACTCTCAAATCTGAATCTCTCGGACTCTCATCCAGAGGTAGAGCCGCAGAGACCAGAGCCCTAAGTAACCCTAAATCTCTAATCAGCCTTGGCGCCTTGCGGACTTGCGTCACCGCGGCTTCCTTTATTGCCTCAGCTTGTCGTCGTGTATGGTGCTTCCACTGCTCTACCTTCTCTATCGTTGTCCTCAACCTCAACAGATCGCCTTCTCTACCGCTCCACCTTCGTCACCATGGCTAGTGGTCGTCACTCCTCCGCCTGTTGCCTTCTTGGCTTCTCTGCAGCTTCGTCTTCATCGCCGTGGTCCTTACTCCTCAGCTTGTTGCCTTCTCCGCTGCTGGACTGCTCATCGTCGGCTCCTTTGTGTATCTGACTTGTGAGTTAAGTTCTGACCTTCTAGTTTTACCGCCTCTAATCCTAGGTAAACTCAATGATTGTACATGCATTTCATTGATTAAACTCAATAACTTCTGATTGACTGAGAAAAGATAAAAAAAAGTAAAATAAAAAAAAATTGTGCTGTCTGACCCAAGAACCTACACCTGTGAGTTAGGATTTGTGATTTTCCAGCTCGTGAAAGTATGAGCCGCATAAGCCCACACCGCACAGCCCACGAGCTTACCCAAATTACTGGCTCTAATTGTACTTATCATAATCTATCATGTGATCCATCATTAAAATTGTCTTCTATGTCAAAAAAGCTCAAAACAACAAACAAACCTTGGTCTCCACGAGCTTCTTCGATCAGTAACAAGTGCAAGTCAGCCAAACTTCAACAAACTGCAATTCGTATTTCGATTGACATACGTACTTGAAGCTCAGAACACGTTTCCTTTTATTTGCTTTTTTTTTTTAAAATTACAAACCAGAACCCAAATAACTGCATATGAAAGGAAAGTTGGAACTTGGAAACAAAACCAATAGGTTACCCGCCACCACACTTCAGAAGAAGTCAGAATCCCCAATAAAAAAGATAGAATCTTCTTAGCTTTGATATCTTATATTTGGCTTCCATCATGCCAAAGACAAGTTTTTCCATATAATTTTATTCAAATTCACCATCATGATGATTCCAATTAGTGATTATATTTGTGCTCATCCATGATAGGACTCCTTTAACTCTCTCCAAAAACTTTCTCCCTCCCTCCCAACGACCCAACTCCGATAAACAATTATCGTTATGTTTCAAAATTTCAGCTACTATTACTTTTTCTTCTTCCTCCTCTCTTTGTTCTCCCTTTTGTTTTCCCGCCCCTGCTTTCCCGCCAGGACCATCCCCGAACCCGCAACTGTAATAACCGCCGAAGATTACAGTCATAACGCCACGTGGCACAATTTCTCTAGATTGCTACACGCAGAGAGAGGCAGCCAAATCAACGGTATATCGGAGCTCAAGAACTACTTCCACCAATTCGGCTATCTCCCCAGAGCTGATACGACGTCCTCGGATTTTACCGATACCTTCGATGCTCAATTCGAGTCGGCTCTTTTGCTTTACCAGAAGAAGCTAGGCTTGCCCGTCACCGGAAAACTTGACTCTCATACCATATCAACCATCATGACGCCGAGATGTGGCGTAAGCGATGACTCGTCGCATACTCTTCATTCAGCTCATCACTTTTCTTACTTTAATGGTAAGCCGCGGTGGGTTCGAGGTTCCCCGATGACTCTCACCTATGCTTTTTCCCCTTACAACCTAACCAAACGGCTCAGTATATCGGAAATTCGGACGGTTTTTGAACGTTCCTTTTCTCGTTGGGCATCGGTGATTCCGGTGAAATTTCAGGAGACGGGTCGATACGAATCGGCCGACATCCGGATTGGGTTCTACCACAGGAATCACGGTGACGGAGAGCCGTTTGACGGGGTGCTTGGGATTCTAGCGCATGCGTTTTGCCCAGAAAATGGGAGATTCCACTTGGACGCGGCTGAAACGTGGTCCGTTGATTTCGAGCGTGATAAGTCAAAGGTGGCCGTTGATTTGGAATCCGTGGTGACGCATGAGATAGGACATATACTTGGCCTGGCTCACTCTTCGGTTAAAGGAGCCGTTATGTACCCAAGCTTGAAGCCAAGGACGAAGAAGGTAGAGTTGAAGATTGATGACGTGGAGGGAGTTCAGGCTCTGTATGGGTCAAACCCTAACTTCGCATTTTCTCCTTGGCTACAGTCTGAGAGTTCCTCCAATCTTGCCATGGAGTCACGAAGCGCTTTGTCCAAATGGACTGTTTCTTTGGCTCTGGGATTGATTATAATATTCTTATCTGCTTAAATTTTTTCACAAGTTCATTGATGCAAGTGTATGTATCACAGAAGAATTTACCAACTTACAATCTAAGGAAAGGAACTTTCCAGCTGCAGAGGAGAGTTTGATCTCGATCATGTTATATTTAAGGAAGTTATCATATATTAATATGAATATATCAAAATATACCTGATAAAACAAGGTGAATTTCATATAAGAATCAGAGGGAATTGTACTATTTGAAAACAGGGATGATAGATACAATTTATTTAGGGCCTGTTTGGTACAGTGGAATTGAGGAGATGGAATTGGAATTGAAAATGAATTCCTATTGATAACATATTTGGTATGATGGAATTATCCTTGGAATTGAATTCCATGTGGAATTTAATTAAGCCTAATTCTATCAAATAAATTCCATCTCAAAAGCTAGGATTTACAATTACATGTGATCATTTACATCTATTACCCTCCACTACCTTTAAAAAAAATAAAAAATAAAAAATTGAAGGACATTTTGGTATTTTTATACAAAAATTAGATATCATTTACATGACATACCAAACATACTTTTAGATACCATTTTTATTTCCATTTCCATCAAAATCAATTCCAACATATCAAATGAACCCTTAATGAAATTCTGTGTGACACAAAAGAAAAGGAAAAGGCGTTGAGTTACATTTTAAAATTGAAAAGGAACTTGGAGATGAATAGTGTTTTTTTTCTCGACTTGGGACAAGCTGGTTGATGGACTGGACTAGACAGTAGACACGCGAGAGAGGAACACGGAAAAGCCAAGGGCAATGAGAGCCCACCGGGTAAAGGCAAGGAAACTATGAAAAAGGAATATATGCGTGGCCTGAGCAATAGAAGGAAACAAGGTATCTCTTTTTGTTTTTGTGATACGTTTCCTAAAGAAACCCAACTCGTTTCTAGCGAGTTGGATGGGAAGGAAAAAAGTTTGTGAACTTTGTTAATCACCTTTTTTCTCGAAGGCTACATTACAAGTCACAAGTCATATCTTTCCCGCCCCAATTTTAATGCACTGACATTGATATACTCTACCGAACACAAGAAAAAAAGTCTTTTATCTCCTCCTTTTGCTTTTTATTTTTTATTGAAAGGGCAGATATTAACGTTGTAATAAGCTAGATCAAATCCGTAACTTACTTTTTTTTTTTTGGCTCAAAAATTTGTAACTTACTTATAAGAGAGTCTATACTCCCTTTGGTTCTAATTATAAGGTAAAGCTGACTTTTTTGGAGAAATTAAGGAAGCCAGTTAAATTACTTTAGAGTTTTTATATTTTTAGTATCCTTATATTATATATCAGTTTATTAGTCAAATTAATTAGTTTAGAGAAAAAAATATAAATATAAATACTTTAAAGTAATTTAACCGGCTTCCTTAATTTCTCCAAAAAAGTCAACTTTACCTTATAATTAGTACCGGAGGGAGTATAACACTAGACTACGATACCAAACCTAATACCCCGTTTGGTATAATGGAAGAATTTTTATGGAATTAGAAGTGGAATTGGAATTGGAAGTGAAAATAGAAGTAAAAATTAGATTAAAAAGTTTGTTTGGTATGATGATGGAAGTGAGGTATTATTTTAATTTAACATTTGTATTTATAATATGAAAAGACTAATATACCCTTGACAAAAAAAACCCTAGCCACAAAAAAAATCACAGCACCCACGACTGGCAAACTAGGAATGCTGGCAACAAGAGAAAAAATGGTAGATCGAAATTAAAGAAAAGTTGTAGAGGGAAATGAACTTGAAATCATAAAAGAAATCGAAAAACATTTTACGTGGCAAAGTTGCTAATGGTCGCCGTCGTTGCTACCAAAGAAAAGTTGCAGATTGAAATTGTAGATCGTGGTCGTCCAAAGTTGCAGATTGTGGTCGCTGTCATTTTACATTGCAGAGTTATTGTCTTAGCGAAATTGTAGATCAAAATCAAAGAAAAGTTGCCAATGAGGCCGCCGTCACCGTCATTGTTGCTACTCGAACGTTGTTGCAACTGCTGCTCTCTCATCATCGCCACACAGTCATCGTGCTATCATCGTTGCCGGCTGTTGCCGTTGCCACACTATCTGTCATCCTTACTATCACCAACTATCAAAGGCAAGATAGACCAAAGTTTGGGTTCCAAGGAAGTCTCCACGCCTCCATAGGTTATAAGTTGGAATTGACTTCTATCATTTTTTGTGGAAGTCACTTCCACATGGAAGTGGATTCAGTTATACCAAACAAGCCAAAATCAGAATTCCATCCTCAATCCCACTTTCATGCTTTCACTTCCATGGTACCAAACGCAGCATTGGTTTGCTTTCTGGGTCACCATCTTTTTTCGTCTACAACACCACAGCTGGGTAAGAGGGCCCAAAACCCAGTGTATCATTTTGGGCCATTTTGATAGGGAAAAAGAATGTTTGACCCAAAAACAAAGGGAAGAAAGAGGTACGAATGCAACACGGCGCCGTTTAGAGGGAGCTGTGCCGCCAACAAGCGCAAAGCCCTAAACCCTTTCTTCCCGCAGATCTTCTACCGGAAGCGGAGAAACTCTTTCGCTTTCCATCCTCACCTTCCACTCTTCAATGGCTTCAGGCTGCAGCAGAATTGCGCAAAGGACGTTTCTTGCCTCCGTTAAATCTGCCGTTAAATCCAATCTTCGCACTCCTTCATCCAAACCAGCCACCATCCCAGCTAGTCCCATCAAATCAACCACTTCTACTCTTCGCAGACCCTCTTTGACCAGGTTTTAATGCTTCTCTTCTTCAAATTTCTTATTCGGAATAAATATAAGCCTTATATTCTTCTTTTCCGTTGATTTTCTGCAGCAAGATTGCACCGGAGCTGGGATGCCTGCAGTCAATGTTGCCGCTACACAGTGCGGTTGCAGCAGCAAGAATGACATCGTGCCTGAGCATAACTTCCAGGAGTTGCCGAGCTCTTTCTCAGGGTACACTCTGCTGCACCTCTCCCGGCCTCTAATACTTTCTTTTTCAAAATTATTAGCAATTGTGAGTAGCTCCCTTGCTTCTTATATTGATGTTGCTTTTGAACATATTTGTTATTCACATCTCAATTGCATTCAATATGCTTCAACTGGATGAACCTCAAGAACTTTTGAAATGAAGGGGGAAATTTTTGAAGCATTTGTTGTGATTTCCTTGAGTGTTTTAACTTTTATGTGACTTGTATCGATTTGTTTGCAATTTACTTAAGGAATCTAGTTTACCTATGCATTCATGACTCGTATACTGGCACTATGACATCTAGTTTGATTAATTTGAGATCATTGGCTGGTAATACCAAATAAACAAGTATTAGAACTTGAGAGTTGGACGGACAGAGTCACGTGGTCTGATTTACACTAGAACCTTTGATAGTATCATGGCTTTGGGTAGTCAGTTTTGTGGAACCATTAGAGGCTGCAAATACGAAATGAAAGTGCTTTAATTGGGAGTTCAATGTCAACTAACTGTAAAATTTGGTTCCTGCAGGCACATAGTTAATTGGGAATCTGCGGGACCTACCAATTATGGCCTACTGCTTCATTATCAAGTACGAATAAAAATGATGTTTTAACATTCAACACTCTCTTCAGTAGTATTAGAACAAGGCTACAATTTGTGTTTTCATCAAAAAGTTCTTCACGAAGTGTTTAGTGTTCATTGGAATTCTATATGAAGTTCCTATAGGAATAATGGCTTTCATACTTAGTGAAAGAAACAAAATGAGGAGGGAAAAACTGAGAGCGATATAAATTAGCATTGTATGACCACCTCATAATTCATAGATTCTCTTCTTTCCTTCCTCGCAAAGCAAAGTGATTTTCTATCTGTGGCTGTTTCTTGAATTCATCCTTAGTAACATGTTATGGTGGTTTCTTATGGGAATTTTGTCTGGTTTTAGAAGTTCCAACCCTGCTGTATTTCCCTCTATACGACCATTGAAATATTGGATGAACACTTAATGAGTGACCTTTGTTGATTTCAATGCCTCGCCACATTAATCACTATGTTTCTTCCTAATTGTTTGTGTATTGTGGCCCGGGTTGTTCAAAACTCCACAAAATAATTTACGGTGGACCTATTGTTAACAGCGTGACGTGATTCCATCACAGGCCAATCTTGATAACTCTTCTCACTCTAAACAAATAGCATATATAAAAAGTGTAGGGATGATCCTTGCTTTATGTGTCTTTTTGTGTTAACTAATATATGGTGCATTGATTCCACCAGTGGTTTGTCATTAGTATTTGTGTTATTCAAGTGATATGAGGAGAATGCCATTTTGTGCGTGTGCGTGTGCGTGTCTGATAGGATGGCTTCCTATCCTAGCAAGGATTCATATTGATACTTGTGGCCGGTATTCATTAGGAAACGATACAAGTTAAAAGCCTTGCAGTGTCGAATAGGAAAATTGAAATTTTAAGTGGGTTGGGTATTGAATTTTGATGAGCTACTTTTGGACATAGGACAGCCAACCAGATGCTTGGATGAATATTTTTCATTAAATTTACAATATACTTTTATAATAAATAAGCATAATATAATAACCTAACTGCTACTTTGGCCAGATGGAATTGATGGGACGTGAGACATGCATGCACTTTTGAAGGTGGGATTTATCTTTGTACGTTTGACCTCAAAACTGTTTGGACAACCATAGATAATACTCCCTTCGGTCCTAAATATAAGACAAGGTTGACTTTTTTTAGAGAGATTAAGGAAGCTAAATAAATTACTTAATCATATCATATGTTGTGTATTCTTAGATTATATATTAGTTTATTAGTCAAACTAATTAGTTTGGAGAAAAAAATAAAAATATAAATACTCTAAAGTAATTTAATTAACTTTCTTAATCTCTCCAAAAAAATCAATTTTGTCTTATATTTAGGACCGGAGGGAGTATCAATCTCATAAATTGTGCTTAATGTGTTTAGCCATTTATATTTTATTCTGAAGCAAAGTTACTAGAGTACACAATGTACATGAGTGCATGTTAAATGGTTAAAAGTTTTGAGATGACACCTTGACCTTTAGAGTTTTTCTTTTCCCGGTATTTTGGAATCACTGTGAATGTATATATTGTGGGATTATTATTATTTGTTTTTGTGACATATGTTATAAGAATTTTTCTTGCTTGTCGATGTGGTTCTTCATTCTTTACTCTATTTACAATTACAATTTGTAGGCTTTTGTAAACAGGCTTATTACTGATTGAGCCTTGTTTTATTTGTTTTTTATAGAGCTTGGATTGTCAGTTCCAAGGTGACCGGCTAAGAGAGAGATTATATAATTAACGCATCTGAAGGCTCTCTTGTTTTGGATGTTTTTCGGGATCCAGCAGGCGGCTATACTGTGATTCTTTCAAGATCATAAATTCGTATAATGACGAATAATATTTAGTCTCCCCATTTTTATTAAGTTATGTGATGCATAATTTATTAATTGAAACTTCAGACTATCTGCACCTGTCTCCATTGATTATTATACTTGCTTTTCTATTCCCTCTATCGTATTGATCAATCATCTGATCACCTATGCACAGAGATAATGATCCCCGGAATAAGGGGGAAGGTGGGGATTGCAAATTAATTTTTATATGCTTTCTCAAAATCTATTAAATAGTCAGGAATGCGAAGCACCTAGACGTAGTTGCACTTCTTTCTTTCTTT
Source organism: Inga leiocalycina (assembly GCA_963242795.1). Taxonomy (NCBI): domain Eukaryota; kingdom Viridiplantae; phylum Streptophyta; class Magnoliopsida; order Fabales; family Fabaceae; genus Inga; species Inga leiocalycina. Next base: position 6,695,537 of record OY725330.1, read on the forward strand.
TTTCATGAATTTCATGAACAGGTTAAAGTGCGTGCTTAGATGCAAAATCACTTTGGCAAGTCATGAATTGTTTCTCTTCGGCCTTGCTGTGTCTGTGAGGCAGCAGTGGCACGGCTCAATTGTGACATTTTTAATGTGGTCCTCAAGTTCATTTTAAGTCATCTGTGTTTTTGTGAGTAAATCAACCTATTTAGAACTTGTTTGGAATTATGATTGAACTTTTCAGAAGCCGAGTTTTAATCATGATTTATGGTGAAAGGAATTTTGTATTGGTTTGTGTGAACATGTTTATGATAAATAGTTCCAAATGAGCACTTAGTTGAAAGTCCAACTACATATATTCTCTTCAAAATTTATTGAGGAATTTATTATTATTATTTTTTTGAAATGCTTGACATGCAATCAACTCAATTTCGTGGGGAATATCATTTGACTTAATATTTTTTAAAAATAGACCTTAACCTGCAAAATAATAGATAAATGAGAGGCTTTGTTTTTTATTTGAAGACATAGACGTCATATTATCTAATCTATGGAATAACTATGAGTTATAATATAGGCAAAATTGTATTTAGGTCTAGGGCAAGAAAATGACGACAAAATAGTTTTTAAAATCTCAAAATTACATTTTAAGTTTTGGAAAATTTTTTTGTAATAAATTTCAATTATTAAATACTTATAGACTTATTATTATAAACACGTATAAACTTGTCAATGAAATTAAAATTTATTGTAAAAAAGTTGTACAACACTTAAATACAATTTTAAAATATCATTTTATCGTATTTTCTCTTATCGGAGCCTAAATACAATTTTCCCTATAACATACCAGTAGCGGAAGCATATGGGACAAAGTTCCCTACTTCTATCCAGCTAGAACCTACATCTTTCCTCACTCTTTTCTTCCTCATAATGCCCCTAATTGCACTAACATCTTCCCATCTCCGATAGGAAGCATAGAGATTAGACAAAATGACGTACACATAATCATCATTGCCCTCCAATTTCATCAAATTAGCAGCCGCAACCTCTGCTATTTTTAAATCTCTGTTAATTTCACAAGCACCAAGCAAAGCCCTCCAAACCAATCCACGTGTCTCAAAGCCAAGTTCATGTATCATACTTTCAGCTCTCCACAGCTCCCCTTTTTGTCCCATCAGCCGAATCATCGAACAACAATGCTCAACGGTCGGCGCTATTCCATAATCGCCGATCATAGATTTGAAGTACTGAGTTGCAACCTCGAGAGGTATTTGATTGTGGGAACAAGCAAAAAACAGGTTAAGAAATGTGATACCATCAGGTTTTGTATGTCTCTCCATTTTCAGCAGCTCAAAGAGTTGGATAACTCTCACAGAATCACCACTACGAGCATAGCCAGAGATCACTGCATTCCAGCTTACCAGATTCCTGCTAGACAGTGATTCGAAAACTGATTCAGCATCCTTAACCTTCCCACATTTTGAGTACATATCTATTAATGCACTACCAACAACCACGGATGTATCTAGACCATACTTAATAGTGAAACAGTGAATCAGCATTCCCCATGTTAAGGCAGTTAGATAAGCAATTCCATTTAAAATGATGGAAAATGTGAACTCATTCATCTCTACGTTTCTTGAGTGCATCTTACTGAACATATCCAAGGCTTCTGGAGCTTGATTCCTATTCACATACCCTGTGATTATTGAATTCCACGATGAAGAATTTGGATTTGGCATGGTGGATAAAATCTGAATTGCATCTTCCATATTCCCCACCTGAGCCATGCCGTTTATCAGTCCATTGTATGAAATAGTATCAGGATTGGGCATGAGGTGCAAAAAATGAAAAGCTTGTTCAATTTTTCCGTTACTAGCACTTGCTGCTATTATTGAATTCCAAGAAATAACGTCCTTGTCAGCTATCTCAGAGAACACTCGAACAGCTTCTTCTACACACTCGCATTTGCCATACATATTAATCAAGCAATTGGCAACAACGGTATCAACAACCAACCCGAATTTCAAAACCCTGGAATGAATTGACTTGCCTAGCTTCAAGAAACTCAGGTGGCCGCAAGCAGCTAAGCCCGATGTAAACGAGAATGCATCGGCATAAATGTCAGATTTCTCCAGCTGAAGCAAAACAGACAAGGCCTTATGAAAATGCCCGGAATGCGCATACCCAGAAATCAAAGTGTTCCAAGAAACCACATTTGGTTGAGGAATTTCATCGAACAGCTTGTGGGCGTCAATAAGTGACTGCATTCCGACGTAAAATCTGATGATCGCGGCGGAGACATCGGCATCGGAAAAACACCCAGCTCGCATAACATAGCTGTGGAGCTGAAGTCCAAGTGGGCCACAACCAAGCTTGGTGGTTGCTCGAAGAAGGTGAACCAGAGCATTGGCATCTGGTCTACCGCCAGAATTGAATAATCGAGAGGCCTCAAATAACTCAAATTCAGCACTAGTTTCATCTTTGGCAAGATCGGAAATGAGACTTGGGGTTGAACTGAAACGGTTGAATCGATTCCCAATACTTGAATTGCAGCATCCTAATGGAATAAAATGAAGATTATTGTCCCATTCCCGCAATTTTTTACCTCCATTGCATAGTAGCCTTCGCATGGCTTCGTGGTAGTAAAAGGTTAATTTCCAAGATCATTTCTCGAACCGTTGCTATGACCATATACGTTGGAATTATACTTAAATTTCCATGGATTAGCATTAATCAATGAACTGATGAGTATACATGTGTCCTCTAGGGGTACTTGTAGGACTTTTATTTTTTCTTTTAAGTATAAGTATATTTTTATTGGAGACAATTCTATTCAAAACACTACTAAACATATAAACACCTCTCTCAATAGGATACCAACCTTGGTTTATGAGAAGGCTTGAGGACTACTGACTGTGGAGTACTACATCAGTAACAGGCCATATTTTGGGCCCAGAGGTGTATAGCTTATAGATAAACTATTTAGTGAGTGTTTGGCAATTATCCAAATATAGGTTTGCGTAAATCAAAACAAAACTACTCTCACATACTTTTCTCATAAATTGTAAAAACTATATTCAAAAACTAATCCAAACACATACTTAAACCAACATTCTACTGCATAGCCAACAACCAATGCAATTGGGTATAGAAAAAATGTCTAGTTTCTTACAACATAGGGAATTAATGTTTAAATCCACGTTGCTTCTAATGAAAGAATACATGTGCTAATAAAAAAAATTGTAACCTTATAATTATAAAGTGGAATTTAATTCACAACATGAAAATATTGCTCATGAGTGATTTGTTAATATCTTTATAATTGTTTTTTAAAGACTAAAAGATTATTCTAGCTTTGGTGAGCTCGCAAGGCCTAAAAACATTATTTTGAAATTAAATTAAATATAAATTAAATTAAATATATGGATTAGAGGAAGCCGTAATTTTCTCATTAACATCAAATCACTGAATGTTCAAATGTGCATAATGTACATTGAGGAAAATTATTCACGCACATAATACATTTGCAAGAAAAATCTATCTCCAACCCCCATCCTGTTGGCAAACAAGAACCCATACGTTTTCTCTCCTCTGTGAGAGTTTTAAAGGTTCTTTTGTAGCCTCGTCGGCGACGTTATTTGAACGGCGCTAGTGTTGTATCTTTATCTTCTTCCTCCCCCCCTTTTTCTTTCAGTTTGCTGAGAGTGTGAGTCTGGGTACGTGTGTTTTGTTTGAGTGCGATGTTTGGAAGTATGGAGGTCCGTCAATATAGTAGTAAGAAAAAGGTGAAAGAGGTTGTCCTGAACCTTGATCTGAGTAAGGGGACACAAGGTGGAGCTCTGGTGGGTAAGTTGATAACAGGGAAGAATCTTCACAAGCCAACGGTCGTTTCGATGATTAAGAAAGGTTGGCAACTCAATGAGGAGGTTGAAATACATGATCTGGATAAAAATAAACTCACTTTTTTATTCAGATTCAGGAAGAAAGAGGACTACATGCGTATCATCAGAGGGCGGCCATGGTCAATTCAAGGACACCTTCTGAACTTGCAGATCTGGGAAGAATGTATGGTCTTGAAAGAGGTGAATTTTGACTCTTCTCCCTTCTGGGTTCAGTTCCACGGATTACCACTTGAAGGTTTTAACAAGGAAAATGCTATTACACTTGGAAAAATGGTAGGAGAAGTTTTGATGTTTGAAGATCCTCAGGTAGATGGCAGGTTAACCAGAAGCTATATCAAGCTCCGGGTTCTTGTCAACCTGGGAAACCCTCTAATTACTGGATTTCGGGTACCAAGGCAGAATAAGGACCCAACTTGGGTGTCTATTCATTATGAGCGTCTTCAAAATTATTGTTATAAATGTGGAAGGATAGGACATGAAAATAAAGCTTGTAAAATTGAGGAGAACAGTACTAGAGAGGATGAAGGAACCGATGAATATGGCCCATAGTTAGGCACTGCACCTGCTAAAACCATAGAGGAGGTCTTGGTGGTGCAAAAGGAGGGTTGGATTGAAGCTTGCAGGACGGATAAAACTTTGCCGGCAGGAGAGAGTCGCCACCAATGTAGTCAATCCTGAAGGTCCAACATTGCAGTCAAAGGGAATCCCAAATCAGATTGCCATCTAAGTCTGATTTGCAAGAATAAAGGAATAGCTACCATGTGCAATAACAGCCGCAGCCTGGGGAAGAATGAATTGAATATGTCTAAAGAAAGAAAGCATATGGAGACTATTATGGAAAGTCAAACATGTGATGCCGTGATTAGTGGATCTGAAGTAGAAAAGGTTGTGCCAAAATCGGTTTCTCAAGATATAGAACAGGGGATTCGAAAAGTTGACTCTGTGGCTAATATATGCCAAAAAGACTCTTGTAAAACTGTGCGTTTGTTGGTCCAAGACACCTATATGGACCGTCGCATAATAATGTTGGGCCGAAAACCCAAACAAAATTACTTAACATATTTTCCAATCGAGATTGAGGAAACATCTGGAGGTAAGAGCCCAATCGAGGAGAACAATTCCCTCCCTGCTATTACACCAATTAATGGGCTTTCCCCGGTCTCTAGTGTCACTGCTGGACTTGGAAGCATCAACCTCAAGAGGCCATTAAATGACGAGGATATTCTTACTGAGCCTAAACGACAGAAACAACTTATCTTTGAGGAGGCAATAACTAATTCACAATTAGAGAAGCTGCAGCAGTCTGAGAGCCCCAAATCCAAGAAATCCTTCCGTGCACTGAAGCAACGCTTACGGAGGAAGAAGGCAACTGAAGTAAGCAAAGCCCATATTCCATCCTCAAACAGAAATGGCTCTAGGTATGGTTCCCCTGTTTTTGATCCTCAAAACGCCGGTGGTTGGATGGGACCAACCACCGGTTCACAATGAAAATCTTAGCTTGGAACTGTCAAGGTCTTGAGGTTCCCTTGACAGTTAAAAATCTGAAAGCGAAATGTTCAAAAAATAAACCCCAAATAGTATTTCTTATGGAGACAAAACAGAGAATGCAGTATTTGAAGAAGATTCGAAAGAGGTGCAAATTTTTGGAAGAGTGGTTAGTTGAGCCTGTAGGCCACAGTGGTGGGTTAGCGATTTGGTGGTCAGAAGAGGTTGTTGTGAATGTCTTATTTTCCTCGGTCAATATAGTCCATGCCAGTATTGTGTCTGCATCCTTTGAGGTACCTAGATATATCACATTTGTGTACGGCCCACCCAATGAGAATGATAGGCATTTGTGTTGGGAAGAAATTAAACGGATTGCGAGTGGTGTTAATGAGCCTTGGTTATGCTTGGGTGACTTTAATGATATTGCCTCTCCTTTTGAAAAAGAGGGTGGTAATACCCGGGCTATTAGGAAGATACATCATTTCCAAAATTTCATCTCCGATTGCGGCTTCATGGATTTGGGGTTCAATAGATTTCAATTTACTTGGTGTAATAGGCGGGAAGGTAATGACACAATCAGAGAACGCATAGACAGGGCCTTCGAAAATGTGCAGCTCAGACAAGAATTTCCTAACCTAGAAGTGTTTAACATTGATCCCTTGGGTTCGGATCATCACTTACTGCTGGTAGACTGCTGCTATCAAAGAAAGAAGTGTCGCAAATCATTTAAATTTGAATCTCGATAGACCGGGCATACGGAATTCATTTCAATTGTCAGGAATGGGTGGTCCCAACCTTCTGTAAGTAATCTTTCATATCTGAATATTTTCCTCACTAGACTATCTTACTGCCAGCCAGAGTTATCTAGGTGGTCTGGTAAAGAATTCCCCAACAATCAGAAGGTAATTGCCAAGTTGAGGATGGAGCTTGCGGAATGTGCTCGGGAAAATATTACTACGGAAAATAGTCTGACAATGAAGGCTTTGGCCACTGCTATAGAATGTGCCATTGATCAAGAAGAACAATATTGGTGGCAACGCTCTAAAATTAATTGGCTACAGGCAGGGGATAGAAACACACGGTTCTTTCACTTATCAGCGATTCAGCACCAGCAAAGGAATAGAATTCTACGTATAAGAAATGATGCAGGGCAGTGGCTATTGGATCCATATGAGATTTCCCAAAATGTAACAACCTTTTTCCAACAGTTGTTTCTACCCTCTGGCCAACGATCTGTGGATGCAGCATTATATCATGTAGAACCAAAGATTACAGATCAAATGAATGAAAGATTAATGCTACCAGTTACATGAGAGGAAATCCGTCTAGCTGCATTTAATCTTGGAAGCACAAAGGCTCCTGGCCCGGATGGTTTCTCAGGTAAATTTTATCATTCTGCCTGGCCGGAAGTTGGTGATACTGTCTGTAACATGGTTTTGAATTTTTTTACTGGTCACTCGTCTTTGCATGCTCTAAATGACACCAACATCACTTTGATCCCAAAGATTCATAAACCGGAGCATGTGTCTCATTTTCGCCCAATTGGCCTATGTAATTTCTCTTATAAGATTATTGCTAAAGTCATAGCCAATCATATGTGGCCTTTACTTGATTGTTGTATCTCCAAGAATCAAAGTGCTTTTGTCCCAGGACGCCTAATACATGACAATATCATTATTACTCATGAAGTATATCACTACCTGCGTAGGAAGAAAACGGGGTATGAATTTGCTCTTAAAATGGATATGAGTAAGGCTTACGATAGAGTTGAATGGGATTTTCTTGAAATGGTCTTGCTGAAGTTTGGCTTCTGTGCTGATTGGGTCAACCTAATTATAAAGTATGTGAATTCTGTTAAACTTAATCTTTGCATATCAGGGGACAAAATTGGTGCTATCACACCTGGTAGAGGCCTGCGCCAAGGGGACCCATTCTCTCCTTATCTCTTTATTTTAATGGATGAGGTTTTGTCTTGCATGATTATTAAGCACCAGCAGAATCATCATTTTAAAGGAGTCAAATTGAGCAACTCTTGCCCTGAGCTCTCCCATAGCTTCTTTGCTGACGATGCACTCTTCTTCATGAATGCTAATGAAAGTAATTGTGTTACACTTGCTAAAATTATACATGAATATTGTGTAGCTTCGGGTCAACTGGCTAATTTAGACAAGTCAAGCATTCTCTTTTCATCCAATACGCCGGTGGACGTGAAAATCAAAGTGGGTCAAATTCTGGGAATTCAGTTTGTGGAAGATCCTGGAAAGTATCTAGGCATCCCAAGCATATGGGGCAAAACAAAGCACCAAGCCTTGTCCTTTATCAGGGAACGGGTACGTACCAAAATTACTGGGTGGAGTAAATCAACACTTTCCTATGCAGGACAGGAGGTAATGATCAAATCTGTTATTAATGCTATCCCAATATACCCTATGAACTGTTTCAAGTTTCCTACTAAGCTGTGCCAGGAACTCAATAGTCTTATTTCCAATTATTGGTGGGATGGACATGTTGAAGGTGGAAAAACTCACTGGAAGGCATGGGATTTCCTCACAAGGCTAAAGACTAGTGGAGGGATGGGTTTTAAGGATTTTATTACAATGAATAATTCACTGCTAGCCAAGACAGTATGGCGGATATTTAATAACCCAGAGGAACTGTGAGTGCAGGTTTTGAAGAGTGTTTACTTCCCTAGAAATGATTTTACTGAAGCCAAGAAAGGTCACAAAGCTTCTTGGTGTTGGTCTAATATCATTGACAGTCAGGATGTTCTTATGAAAGATCTTTTTTGGGATCTCGGTAATAGCTCCAACATCAAAATTTGGGGTGTCAATTGGGTGCCTCACATTCAATTTCCTTCAAAGCCAGAGGATAACCAAGATTATATTGTTGAACATGGGAAGGTTAGTGATCTAATTGTAAATGGGGCATGGAATCTTGATCCAATCCGACTCTTGGTACCTAACGCAACATTTGTTGCCATTGCTTCAATGCCTATCCCAACTAACGGCGTGGATGATGTTTTAGTCTGGACCCCAGCGACTGATGGAAAATTTACTGTCAAATTAAGTTACAAGCATGAAATAGATCTAGTCCTCAGACATAGACAGAAGGCCAGCACCTCATGTGTCTTCTCATCCTCTATATGGCAACATCTGTGGAAGATAAAAGTTGTCCCTCGTGTGCAGCAGTTCTTGTGGCGTGTTTTAACAGGCTCGGTGGCAACTAATGGAGCTCTTTTTCAACGCCGAAGATCTATAAATAAAGTATGCCCTGTTTGTCATGCAACTGAAGAGACTCTAGAACATATGTTCTTTGGGTGCCCATGGACGAGATGTGTATGGTTTGGATGCTATCTGGGAGAAAAAACAGATGTGATGTCTGTTTACAATTTTAATACCTGGTGGCTAAAAATTGTAGCTGATAAATTTGAATTTCTAGAGTCAGATATCTCCTTAATTTGTTAGATACTATGGCACATTTGGAAGCAACGTAACGCGCAGGTTTTCAACCTTGCTCATCCGGACCCTGTACAGGTAATTGAATCATCCAAAATAGCCAATCGAGAATTTTGGGCAGTAATGGAAAATGGTCCTTCCATCACGGCACAATTATCTAATATGAATCAATCAATACCGAATGAGCTTTGGTCTCCTCCACCCACAGGTTGTCTAAAGATCAATACCGATGGTGCTTTTAAGTTAGACACTAAAGCTGCAGCGGTGGGGATTGTTTGCAGGGATGAATTTGGTAGCTTTCAATGGGGCTTCATAGATAAAATTAAATCTATTTCTGCATTTATGACTGAAGCCCTTGCGCTACATCGAGCTTTAATGGTAGCTGTAGATTTATCTTTGGATAATGTGGTCTTTGAATCTGACTGTTTGCTACTGAAAAAATGTGTTGATGTGAGTCAACCAAGTCTTGTTGATTGGAAGTGCAGGGGAATCGTTCAGGATATCAATAATCTCATTGCATCTAAGGTTGGGTTTTCCCTCTCATTTACTCCTAGATGGGATAATGTTGCAGCTGATACTCTTGCGGCTGAAGCTTTTAAGGGAGTGAGCCCTACGGGGTGGGTGTTCTCACTACCACTCTCTTTATTACCTATTCTAATCTCAAATGCTCAGGGTTTGAATGATTTTTCTGTTTCTCCTCTCTCACCAAACAGGAGGATGGGTGTTGGCTAATTTGTTGTTCGATGCTATTTCCATTTGTTAGTTTTATTTCTATTTTGTTGCTGTTTGATTTTCCTTAGTCTAAACTCTTTGTACTAGTTTCATCTTGAAGTCATATTCAGAGTTTCCTTCGACCAAAAAAAAGAGAGAGACATCTATCTCTGATTTAATTAGTTCTCTTATCTCTACAATTCTTCTTTTTGGTTTGGCAAGGTATTATTTGGAGGCACGGGTTTGAACCCATGAGAAGTGACATTACTGATTATTGCACCACTGCCCCACAAGAGTGCTGGCTCCTAACACTATGGTTGTTTTATATATATATATATATATATATATATATATATATATATATATATATATATATATATATATATATATATTATTCGGTATCATGTTCTAGGTTGGTGGCTGCTCCTTTCAACACAAATATCTCCTATGGGATTTGAACTCGAAACTAAAAAAAATCTAGTGGAACTTTGCACCGCTAAAACAACATTTATGTTAGTCCTTGCTCTACAATTCTAATCCACGCAGAGAAGGGATTAGCAAAGAAAATTACACATCTAACTAAGTAGTGTCATTTAACTCGAACTACTCTCTTATCTTACTATTCTAAGACACATCTTTTTTTTTTTTGTCGAATATAAGACACATCTAATCAAACCACCAAAATCAAGTGGTTAAATTATTAACTTTATCCAAAAATAATTTTTTCATTAAATTTGCTTATATTTAAAACTATAAACTGTCAATTTAGGGGTACTTTCGTCCACTGCAATGTTTAACACAAATTTACACTCTTGGTTTTGGGAAATGATCGTGACAGAGTCACGTGAGGGTGAGGGTGGGCCTCAATTCACTAGGATCTCATATTTACTAATGTGGAAATGGTTCCAAGGTTTTGGAAAAATTGGGTTTTGAGTCATTAAATGAAATATGTGAGGTGTCCACCACACAACAACCCAGACTTGCATGTTAGCCCACTTGTCACTTTCACTTCAACTCTTATCTTCTATACAATACAACGTGAAAAATAAAAGGATGACTACAAGCTAGCACTATATATATCCAGATCGGAAGAGGGACGAAGAACACCAGAGAAAGTGGGGGGATTCACAGGGCATGAAAAGGCACAGCAATTAGCAAACATATGGAAAATGGAGGTAGAAACAAACAGACAAACGCCTTCCGAAGCCAATTTTTTATTATCAGAGAATGAGAGATTTGTGAGGCTAGAGTGAATAAAAGAGGCATATTTGATGGCGGAGATGATGGCGGAGGACTTGGCCGTCGCCGGAGGTCTCATCGCCGTGCAATGCATTGCCGCCATCCACGCTGTGTTTCAGAGCTATCTCATGACTCTGGAGATCGATCCTCTTACCATGATCATTTTCACCTGCTTCTCCACCTTCATCGTCCTCTTCCCCTTCGCCATCTACTTCGAAAGGTCTCTCTCTATCTCTCTGAATCAGTCTTAGAATTTTGATTTTTCACTTGCTATGTTTTTGTTGCAGGAAAAAATGGCCCCAGAAATTCAGTTGTAAGCTAATCATACAGGTTTTGATGCTATCATTCGGAGGGTGAGTAAATCTTATGTTGTGATTTCCATTTCCCTTTTAGTTTTTGATGCAAGTGGAATTTATTTTATAAATTATAGTTTCCAATGTTATCTGCCCTGAAAAATATGCAGAGTAACTCTGTTCCAGTCCTTATCCCTCAGAGGAATGAAACTAACTTCACCAACAATGGGAACCGCCATGCCAAACCTTGCTCCAGGTCTTATCTTCATCATCGCCTGCACTTTCAGGTACGTACACATGCATAAACTAAAAATACAGATTAGAAAAATGTTTTTTTAAGTGCAGCATCAAACTAAACTCTGCAACATTTTTTGTTGTTGGCACAGGTTAGAGAAAATCAACATAAGAAGCTCATATAGTAAAGTAAAAATCTTGGGCTCCATAATCTGCGTAGCAGGGGCTCTCACAATGAGCTTAATGCAGAGCATATCTTTATCTGTAACAAAGATAGAAGCCAGAATCGAATCGCCATCTTTCCCGCCAGGTACTACATTTGACATGAACAAGATCGAAGGTTGTCTTTATCTAGTTGCCGCTGTCGTCGTATTATCTAGCACCTTCGTCTTGCATGTAAGTAACTTCAAATGAAATAATCATATACATACATGCATACATATATAGAAACCACCAAAACTTTTTATGTATTGTCAGGCCTTTACTTTACGAGTCTTTCCTGCACCAATATCCCTCTGCGCAATCATATCTTTACTCGGAGCTTTCATTACTGCGATAACTCAGTTGCTTGAAGATCACAAATTGAAAACTGGTGGGCAAAATCTCAGTGCTGCAAAACTCATTGGCTTTACTTTTCTGGTATATTATTCTGCTCTTATTCTCTTAGCTTCCTAGTAACCATAAATTCACATTTATGGGTATTTTAACTTGAGAAAATTGTAAAAGCACAGGCAGGTGCGGTTCTTGGATTATGCTTTAGCTTCCATGGATGGGCAGTGAAGAAGAAAGGACCAGTTTGGGTGTCTATGTTCAGTCCAGTTTCTACAGTCTGCTCCATCATTTTCTCTGCAATAACACTTGGAGACACTATTAATGTTGGAAGGTATATATGTTTTACCAGTTTCTTCGTCATTTGATGGTGAAAATTCGTATTCCTAAATCCTAAATCGTGGTGTGTTGATTATAACACCGAATTTGCAGCCTTGTGGGTATGTTGCTCATGTTTATGGGGCTATATTTTGTGCTTTGGGCCAAAGGAAAAGAAGGGTTCGATCATGGAGATGGCTTAGAGACAGAGTTTGATGCAGAGAAGCCCCTCTTAAGTTGAAGAGCGAGTGTTTTTGAGCGTGTAATTACTAATTATGTACATCATCTTACATCTAGCACCATAGAGTAAAGATAGGACAGGCTACAGTAGATTTTAGAATTAGATACTGGAGTTACAAGGTAATAGAAATTCACGACGAGTTTTGTGTTATGAAGTGCTTTTGAGATTGTTAATAGGAAAATGTAATAGATGTTTTGAAGGTGAGTTAATTGTCCTGATCTGAATCTGTTTATTCATTTCCTATTTGACTTGGCTGCGGCGATCTGTATGATTTGTGCAAACTTCATGTTCGGATCTATCGTTGAATTGGAGAATCAATTCTCCTACTAAAAAATTGCAACCACACAAATTTATAAATATTACTCTCTATCACCTTTAATATAGGAACTATTTGGCAGTTCATATTAATCTTAAATATGATATATAGTTTTTATATTTGTTAATTATTTTTTAATTTATTCTTATTGATATTCTTTCAAAAATAATTAAGGAAGAGAGGAAATCAATATTTTTTTAATTTATCCTTATGATGTTCCTTCAACAATAATTAAAGAAAAGTGGAAATGGAAAATTAAGAAAGATAATTAGAGTGCTTTAAAAAATATATGTTATATTAATTAACTTTAATAATTGAATTAAATTAGGTAAATAGATTTTATATTAATAACCGAAAAGAGTAGAACATAATTAACTAAGTTCTTTAATTTAATTAAATTACATGAATAGATTTTATAATATTAAAGATTAAAAATAATACTACTTCCGATCCTAAATATAGGACATAATTTATAATGTAATATATTTACCACCGGAGGGAGTATAACGTATTTCCCTTCTTGACAGAAGAGAGTAGAACGCAGTTCCCCTCCATTTGTTTGAGGACAAAAGGAGTGCTTTCGGTAACAAGTGCAACTTTGGGACATTGGAAATTGGAATCTATCAACCTTACTTTAAACTTTATAAAAGGTTGTTTGCATTTGCCTCCATGAGCATCTGTATGCCTTTTCTTGGACGGAAAACAAGTTGGAGATTGAGAAATTTTGGTCGATGGCTAATTTATTTAATCGAGGATTTGATACTAGTCGGTGACAGATTAATTTTCAACCAAAAAAATAATGAATTAAATGTATATACATTATACTAAAGGAAAGCTGCATTGTTAATTTATCCGCACCCCCAATTTCTTTCGTGGAATTTATTTTGGGCTTGGAGGAGACCCACGTAATATCTGATCTGAAGAAAACCAAGGAAGTATTGTGGCCCTAGATTATACTTTTTGGGCCCCAATGGGCCTACAATACCCCCACGCGAGATTTGAAAGGAAAACAAAAGCCAGAAATTTTCAAGGGACAAGTACAATAAGGATTGAAAATACTACTTTTGTTAGGTCTTAAATTTAAGATACAATTGATTTTTTTAAAAAGATTAAAAGAGTTAAATAAATTATTTTAAAATATTTATATCTATAAATTTTCCTCCAAACTAATTAGTCTGACTTATAAACTGATATATAATTAATGATACATAATATACAATATGATTAAATAATATATTTAACTCCCTTAACCTATCCAAAAAGAGTTAACTTAGTCTTATATTTAGGACCGGAGAAAGTAACAAGGTGTGTGTGGGAATCGGCCGGAAATCACGAAACTAGGAGGAGGATGGACCCGCTTGAAAGGATCCTCCATGAAGGTTTTTTCCACTTTCTGACATAAAATTCTTTGATCCAAAGTCAAATGCATCCTCTCTTAACTTTTTCATGATTTGGCCGTCCTCATTCATTAAAAATAGAAAACAAGTGTCGGTCAAAATTGGTATCATGTAGCCAACCATTCCTCCACAACACAGGCTCATGTTTCACCCATTTTTAGTTTCTTCGCTAGTTCTTTGTATACATGATAGCCAATTAAAAGATGTTGACACGCAACTTATGGTATTACTAACGTGAAGGGTAATGTTTTTGTTTTATTTCCAGCTAAATGATCATATCCTTTTTGGTTTTTTATGCATATAATAAAAGTTTAAATGAGTTGTATTCTGTATATTCAAAGAACATTTATAAAAATCGTCTATTAATAAGATCCTCATATTGATAACGTGATTTGAACTTATGATCTTAGGGGTTAAAAGTCAATTTCCAAACAACTGAGCCAATTTTTGTTGGCTGTTGTATTAATTCAGATGGAGATTGTTGTCGATAAAAAGGACGGGACGCATCACGTACGCCTTGCATGAGGGGCTTGAGAAATAAAAGCAGCGATGAAGTAAAGTGACCTGAGAATTAATGGAGAGGGTGTTTGTTCATGACAAGTCATGCAAGTTTTGGCTCTCCCTTGTAAACACGTTCTCATGTATCGCTCTTTAAATTTGAATTAGACACTGCATGTGCCCCTGCTTTATTTCTGATCATCATCAATCGTCGCAGTAAAAATTTAAAAACCAGCTAGCTAGCCTGTCTCTTTGGGAACTCCAACCACACTATTTTTTATGTTTTTTTAGTGTATTACTCTTTTTATTGTTTTCTATGCCTTTATGGCTTTATCTAGAGCATTGCCTATTTTTAAATTTTATAAACATATTAGTCCTTCCTGTCCTACATGTATGGCCTTGCTGGTGGTGGATTTGATTTGATCCTAACAATTTCACAGTTTCTCTCTTTTTCTCTCTTCACAATCAATACCTCGTTAAAATAGGGATATTTTAGAAAAATTTACCCACAATTTGTACATCGTTGTCGTCGTCATCGTACAAAATAGGAGTACTTTAGGTGTATATTTGGGAATAGTAACTTTTATGCATGATATAGCATGTATTCTAATCTAAAAATTACCGGATGCTATCCTCTGTTCAGTGGTTTTCATGGAGTGAAAATTGGACCAAAGCATGCAAGAATGAACCAAATAATGGGGTTTCGTTCATTAATAGCTTTAGGTTCATATATTTTAGAATAATGTTATTTTCCAGGGTAAATAAATTTGACAGGTCAATGGTTGCTCCCTCCCAACAAGAATAAGCAACGATTCCGAGTTTCCAATAACACAAGGATCGTATAAAGACCACCCCAAACATTACGATGGGACTGAAATTTCCGAGTCAAAGTCAAATCTCTTAATAGATTTTGTTTTTTGTTGGACCAATTGAACTTCAAACTAACAATGTTGACCGGAGCTACAAATTGCCAATTAAGTCGTGGATTAAGCATAAATTATAAACACAAAGTGAGAATTCGGGCTCGTTTATTTTTATGTTAGTTGCATTTGCATGACCCTCAAAGCCGCCGCGTCTCACTCATAAGGGACAGCTTCAAGGTCGTCTTAATTAACCACACAATCCCTTTGAAATAAGATACGAAAACGGGTTGAGTTTAACAAAAATGGTTAGTTCACCACGATATGGTAAATCTAGATTCAAACTCCATGAGAATATTGGTTTGTATTTAGTGTTTGACAAGTGTCTCGAATAGGATTGATAGGAATCACAAAAGAATCAAAAGGATCCCATCAATATTTGAAAACTCTCCTACTTAATGCTGACGATTTGAAAACCATCACACTTAGTGCTCGTTTAGAATAGTTTATTTTTAAGTAATAAGTGTTTATAAATCATGATTTACGGTATACGAGGTAAATATGTGAGAGGAGTTTTATCTCAGCTTGCGTAATAAGCACTTATATTCAAAAAATAAATGTTCCCAAACATACACTTAATGCTGAAGATTTGAAGACCATCAAACTTAAAACTGATTTATTGTTATTATCATCATGTTCATTTATTTAATTTTAATTTTACATCTTTTATCATTATTATAATTGTAATTATATTTCATAACCTTCTGCTATTAATCTTGCTTTTTCTCTGAGTTTCTCTCTTTTCTCTAAATCTCTCCATCCCCCCCCCCTGTTCCTCTCACCCTCTTCTCCGTCTCCCCCTTCCCTGTTTTGCATCAAGGATTATCTCCAATGGAAGAATGTGTGTGTATATATATATGCTCCTATTAAAAATAGATTTGGCCAATAGGTATTGAGTCTCACATAAAAGATTAGTTCCACGCAAGGCAGCAATAAATTAAGAGGTTCCAATTTTTATTAGGGGGCAAAAATGATTGTAGAGGAGATAGATAGATAGATAGTAATAAGTATGAAACTTGTGGCATTAGCCGGCACTTATCCAACAACCAAACATTAGGAATTGGTAAAAATCTTGCATTGGCAAGAAATGACACAACATGCATTATCCAAATTATTATCAACTCAGGACAAACGAGAATGGATATATATATGGGACTTGCTGAATCATCATATTAATTATTAAATAATGAATAATGGAAGAGAGTGAAAATGCATGATAAGTGAGCTCTTGAGCCTATTTTTCTTCAGTATGATATATATATATATATATATATCTGTGTGTGTGTGTGTGTATACTGTATAGCATAGCGTTTCAAAAAAAAACAAGGAGAATAAAAAAGAAATACTGTATATATAAGAGGGAGGGAGGGAGGGAGGAGAGAGAGGAGGGATAAATAGAGATAGAAAGAAGAGATCGGAGACAATAGAGGGAACAAGCTAAGAGAGAGAGGGAGGGTAGGCCATTGTATTATATATAAAGTAATCGTCACCACTTGTGTGTTCCTTATTCTCATATTTTGGTCCTTTCTTCACCAAACCCTGGTCCCCCTCTCTCTTCACGATCTTGCTTCTTTCTACGCATTGCCTCTTTCTCACTAACTACTAACTTTTTTTACTTTTCACAAATCAGAAATTTACAACTTGAACATTCATCTTCATTTATATTCTTCTTCTTCCACAAGTTTATCACTCTCTCAACAAAAAGCCCTGCCGCAATTTACCATATTATTCTTTTCTACGTTATTCCATTGACAATAATGAAGTCTTCGGCTTGAATCTCTCCCTCCCTCCCTCCCTCCCTCTCCTTTTCTTTTTTAAAAATTTTGTTGCCACCCATCATTAGATGACGTAGAGGGTTGATTGAGGGGATAACATATCCTTTTCCAAGGACTGTTCCTGAAGGGTTATGTAATATTTTCCCTCATGTCCTTAATATATGAAATATATTTACTTAATTTAATTAGATTAAAGAAGTTAGTTAATATGACATGTATTTTTTAAAACATCCTAGTTATTTTCTTTAATTTCCCCGTTCTCTCTCCTTCTTAATTATTATTGAGGGAGCATCAATAGAGGTAAATTAGAAAAAAAAATTGATAAATATGAAAACTATATCTTATATTTAGAACCAAAATCAACACTTAAAACATGTCTTATACTAAGAACCAGAGGAGTACTATCACCCCTCCTTAATATAAGACCTAATAATTATATTTATTATTTTTCTCCAAACTAATAATTAAGTGCAGCATCAAACTAAACTCTGCAAAATTTTTTGTTGTTGGCACAGGTTAGAGAAAATCAACATAAGAAGCTTATATATATAGTAAAGTAAAATTCTTGGGCCCCATAATCTGCGTGGCAGGGGCTGTCACAATGAGCTTAATGCAGAGCATATCTTCACCTGTAACAAAGATAGAAGCCAGAATCGAATCGCCATCTTTCCCACCAGACACTATATTTGACATGAGTACAAGATCGAAGGTTGTCTTTATCTTGTTGCTGCTGTCGTCGTATTATCTAGCACCCTCGTCTTGCATGTAACTAACTTCAAATGAAATAATCATATACATACATGCATACATATATAGAAACCACCAAAACTTTTTATGTATTGTCAGGCTTTTACTTTACGAGTTTTTCCTGCACCAATATCCCTCTGCGCAATACTCGGAGCTTTCATTACTGCGATAACTCAGTTGCTTGAAGATCACAAATTGAAAACTGGTGGGCAAGATCCCAGTGCTGCAAAACTCATTGGCTTTGCTTTTCTGGTATATTATTCTGCTCTTATTCTCTTAGCTTCCGAGTAACTATAAATTCACATTTATGGGTATTTTAACTTGAAAAAATTGTAAGAGCTCAGGCAGGTGCGGTTCTTGGATTATGCTTTAGCTTCCATGGATGGGCAGTGAAGAAGAAAGGACCAGTTTTGGTGTCTAAGTTCAGTCCAGTTTCCACGGTCTGCTCCTTCATTTTCTCTGCAATAACACTTGGAGACACTATCAATGTTGGAAGGTATATATGTTTTACCAGTTTCTTCGTCATTTGATGGTGAAAATTCGTATTCCTATATCGTGGTGTGTTGATTGTAACACTGAATTTGCAGCATTGTGGGTATGTTGCTCATGTTTATGGGGCTATATTTTGTGCTTTGGGCCAAAGGAAAAGAAGGGTTCGATTATGGAGATGGCTTAGAGACAGAGTTTGATGCTGAGAAGCCTCTCTTAAGTTGAAGAGCGAGTGTTTTTGAGCGTGTAATTATGTACATCATCTTATATCTAGCACCATAGAGTAAAGATAGGACAGGCTACAGTAGATTTTAGAATTAGATACTGGAGTTACAAGGTACTAGAAATTCACGACGAGTTTTGTGTTATGAAGTGCTTTTGAGATTGTTAATAGGAGAGTGTGATAGATGTTTTGAAGGTGAGTTAATTGTCCTGATCTGAATCTTTTTATTCATCTCCTTTTTGACTTGGCCGCAGGGATCTGTATGATTTGCGCAAACTTTATGTTTGGATCAATCGGTGAATTGAAGAATCAATTCTCCTACTAAAAAATCGCAACAAAATTGCAACCACACAAATTTATAAATATTAATCCCTCCCGTCTTTAATATAATTCATAATTTTTATATTTTTTAATATTTTTTTAATATATTCCTATTAATATTTCCTGAACAATAATTAAACAGAAAATGAAATGAGGGAATTAAAAAAGATCACTAAGGTATTTTAGAAAATACATATCATATTAACTAATTTTCATAATTGAATTAAATTAGATAAATACTACCTCAGGTTTTAAATATAAGACAGAGTTAAATTTTTTGGAAAGATTAAAGAAACTAATTAAATTACTTTAAAGTACACATATTTTTAGTTTTTTCTCCAAACTAATTCATTTGACTGATAAATTGATATATAATATAAGAATACACAACATATAATGTGATTAAATAATTTATTTAGCTTCTTTAATCTCTCCCAAAAAAATTAATTATATTTTATATTTAGGATTGGACGAGCATATTTTATGTTAATAAGGAGTGAAGATTATATTAAAGACTGAAGATGACGGAAGAGAGTAGAAGGCAGTTCCCTCAATTTGTTTGCGAACAAAAGGAATGCTTTCGGTAACAACTAACAAGTGCAACTTTGGGACATTGGAAATTGGAATCTCTCAACCTTTACTTTATAAAAGGTTGTTTACATTTGCCTGCATGAGCATCTGTGTGCCTTTACTTGGAGGGAAAACAAGTTGGAGATTGAGATATTTTGGTAGATGGCTCACTTAGTTGATCGAAGATTTGATACTAGCCGGTGACAAATTAATTTTCAACAAAAAAAATAATGAATTAAATGTATATACATTATACTACAGGAAAGCTGCATTGTTAATGCATCCGCTTCCCCAATTTCTTACGTGGAATTTATTTTGGGCTTGGAGGACACTTACATTACATAACATCTTTTTTTTCCCCCACCCGGTTCACTGGAGCTTTGCCCCGACTATATCCGGATTCAACCTGTGTCGCGCACTTAGCTATGGTGGGAGAGTCTTCCAATAAGAATTTTTTGCATACACAAAAATTCAAACCCGAGACTTTACTTAAACGGTACCATATCGCTTACCACTTAGACTAACTTCCATTGCTACATTACATAACATCTGATCTGAAGAATACCAAGGAAGTATTGTGGGCCTAGATTATACTTTTTGGGACCAGATGGGCCTACAATACACCCACGCGAGATTTCCCAGAAAAACAAAAGCCAGAAATTTTCAAGGGACAAGCACAGTAAGGATTAAAAATACTACCTTTGATCTTAAATATAAGATTCAGTCAGTTTTTTTGAAGATATTAAAAAGTTAAATAAATTATTTTAAAGTATTTATATCTATCAATTTTTCTCCAAACTAATTAGTCTGACTTATAAACTGATATATAATTAATGATACATAATGATAATATACAATATGATTAAGTAATACTACCTCCGGTCATAATTATAAAACAAAGTTGACTTTTTTTGGAAAAATTAAACAAGCTAAATAAGTTATTTAATCATATCATATGTTATCTATCATTAGATTATATAGAGTATATTTAACTTCCTTAATTTGTCAAAAAAAAGTTAACTTGGTCTTATATTTAAGACAGAAGGAAGTAACAAGGTGTGTGTGGGAATCGGCCGGAAATCACGAAACTAGGAGGAGGATGGACCCGCTTGAAAGGATCCTCCATGAAGGTTTGTTTCCACTTTCTGACATAAAATTCTTTGATCCAAAGTCAAATGCATCCTCTCTTAACTTTTTCATGATTTGGCCGTCCTCATTCATTAAAAATAGAAAACAAGTTTCGGTCAAATTTGGTATCATGTAGCCAACCATTCCTCCACAGCACAGGCTCATGTTTCACCCATTTTTAGTTTCTTCGCTAGTTCTTTGTATACATGATAGCCAATTAAAAGATGTTGACACGCAACTTATGGTATTACTAACGTCAAGGGTAATGTTTTTGTTTTATTTCTAGCTAAATGATCATATCCTTTTTGGTTTTTTATGTTTTGGTTTTTCATGCATATAATAAAAGTTTAAATGAGTTGTATTCTGTATGTTCAAAGAACACTTATAAAAATCGTCTATAACCTTAGCACTACTAGAAAAAAGGGTTTTAACGTCCCTTTTTTTGGCCTTTCAACGTCTGAAAACAAAGGGACGTCTATGTGAGAGTCGTAGAAAATAACGTCATTAACTTCTGTAAAACAGTGGACGTAGAAGGAAGACTTTAGACGTCCCCAGTCCACTGGGGACGTCTAAGGTGGGACCTTAGACGTCCCCAGAAGACCTGGGGACGTCTGAGGTGTCGCCAGCAGTACTATCCACATCCCTTTTTTATTAAGGACGTTGAAAGTTTTTTTTTTTTTTTAAATAGACCTTTTATACATATTGCACTGTCTGGAAAACATGTAAACTGCAGAAATAGAATTCCAACAACAGAGTAAAACAACAGCAGTTCAGCAGAATGAAAACAACAACAAACACAGTGATCAACCCAAGGCTACTACATGCCACACAAACTTTCAAACCATACAAACTACACAACAATCTATATCCAAGTCTACTACATGCCTAACAAACTTTCAAACCAGACAAACTACACAGCAATCTATATCCAAGTCCCCAGTTTGTACAATAACCAAGACCAAAATCCAATCCATATCCAACAACAATAACGCTAATTATATGTACTACCACAAAAGTATGTCCTACACAAACTACTAAAGACTTTACTCTTCTGGTACACGTTGAAGAAGAAGTCCAGCCATAAAGTCTCTGATCATATTTAAGTCTTCATATGAGTAGGCATCTTCATTGTCAAAAATCTGTAAATTAGAAAATAAGCTTAGATGAAATAATGAATGAAGTGAATGAATTCCCATTGAATCACAACACCAAGAATATTATCCTCAGAGAATGAAGAAGCGATTACTTGTTCAAAATCTGTCGTAATGCCACTCTGAATGATGTTAAACATATAAAGCAAGACATAATATCCACATTCCCAGCCGCCAGGTTGTCGAGGGCACTATAAATCAAAAGCAAATAGTTAAAATCAATAAAGGCATATCTAAAACGACCGTCAATAAAAAGAACTTGATTTGAAACTACGTACCTTTGGAAACAACCATCTTGGATCTTTGCCACCTCTACGTTCGCGTGGCCCGCCAAGCGCTCGATACGTCGTGCATGCGCTATCATGAAAATGAAAATCAACATAAATTAGAATAATTCATTAAGTCAAGAATCAAGAAGCAATGAAATACAAACAAATAACTTACTGGTTGAAGACGCTTTTAGTTTCTTTGTCTGGTCTTCTATTTAAGGAATCAAACCAGTAAACAACGTGCGACCGAGGACAGACAACACACAAACTCCAGTGATAACTATCACAACATATACAGATTAAAATGAAGTTAGATGGCAAGGCAATTATTTACTAAAAATCTCAAATACACAAAATTAAAATGAGTACCCTTGAACAATCGGTGCTAGATAACAACTATACTCGTCCTCTGACAATGTAAAGCCCACATAGTTCGTCCTTCGTTTCAATGTATTCTCAACCCTTGTCGTATGTGCAGGAGACAAGAATCCATATAAATCAACTTTCTGAGAGTCAACGCATATACGACGGAAGGAGCTATAATAGAATTAAAATGATGAATGTATTAGCTAGTTAAAATCAACTTAACTAAATGAATCAAAAAATGGGAAATAAAAAACTTACAGGATTGCAAATTGCCCCATCCAATATCTAGCTCCTCGAACTTCATGAACTGTTTAAGATCTTGTTGATCAATTGTGAAGTGATACTCTGTATTCTGGCCCACAATCCCTGGAGGCATATGCAAATCAATATGGCGAATGCCTTTATAGATATGCTGCAATCGTGCTAAGAAAGGCCATTTCTCTGCTTCCTGCTCGTTCTTTTAGAACATAAAAACACATACTGTTAGTAGGATGTCAACACATCTCAAGTAAAAGTGAGGTAGTTCCATACCATTGGAGGTGTTTGTGGTAACAAGCCAATAAGATGTACAGGCCAAAGGATGAAAGATCCTCTCGCCTGAGCTATCGTGGCAACCTCGTCATCAGGAATAGGGATGGCTGTACCTTCTTCCCCCTCTCGAACACACGTCACAGTCACCCTACGCAAATGCTGTGGAATTTGCTGATGGTGGTGGGTGGTAGCTTGTGTGTGAACGAGAGCATCTGCAACTACACGCAGCACTGGGGCATCCAAAGAGAGGATGGCAGGTTCTCCCTGCGCTGGAGGGGGAGAAGGGTCACCAAGTGGTTCCTCCGCCGGGTTGTAACTTCCTTTGGTACTGTGGAAGGCCGGGGATGAATGGATTCTACTCTCGGTAGTTGCCATCTGCGACTCAAACATCTTCTGCATTTCAGCTCGTAGCTCAGGCATCAGCTCAAGACGTAGCTCTGGCAACAGCTCTTGTCGGAGCTTGTCGCGAAGGTTGGCCTCGAGCTCTTGTGAGACTTCCTGACGAATCTTGGCCACAAGCTCCCTACTGGGTTCAGCTTGTGACGAATAAGGATGTGAGGCTGAGCCAAAATACTTCGTGACACAAACTCCCACTGCCTCCCCTCGAACATGACCAGGGTGATCTGGCTTCCCAATTGCCGTTGACAAGATGTCCATCCGTCCACTTGGAGTGAACGAACCTTGGCTACTATGATCTTCCAGTTCATCCTGCAGCATAAAAGTTATCGTAAGCACTCACAATATGAAAAAATAAGTTTGTAATTATGCTCTAACTACTTACAATTCTTGCGGCAACCTCAGCAACAGTCGGATTTACGTACTTCCCACCCTTAAGCCTCCCTGCTTTCCATTTTTTGTGACGTGGTGGAGGTGGCGGGGGCTGGACCACAACGGTAGGATCTAATGTGGCTGCTTCCTTCAATTTCTCCAACTCTTCTGCCATCATCTGTCGCTGAAGCTTCCGATAACCACCACGAGACATGCAATGTTGATAGTTATTAGCTGCTTGCCTCTCTGCATTTGCTGCACTTAATGCCTTTTAAAGGAAAACAACGAACACCGAATCAATAATGTCAACTATATTCAAATAAAACACTATGATTACAGAAATCTTACCAAAAAGTTTGGATCTTCTCGTGATGTCATAAACAACCTCCAGTCCTCTGGAGACAAAAATGGATACTCATGACATGGATCCTTACCCCTCAAGTCCCCTCGAATGTAATCTCGTGTGAGCCTGTTCTTGAAATCTTTCCATCGTAGACGAACCTCCGTCATCCACTCCTTGTACATCTCCGGGTGTCAGGGACATCATAGGTTTGCTGCAAGGTAAAAACATACGTTAATTATATTTGAAGCGATAGGAATAAAGATATAATGCAGATGTATTGAAACTTATATATACCAAAAGTTGTTGCCAAATCAAATCTTTGGTTTTTGATGGAACCAACTTCCAATTAGCATAGGTAATGCGAACTTTGCTTTGAGCCAAAAAACCTACGTAGCTAATGAAATGGTCTTCCTCCGGACCAATTGGTTTCATGTCTTGATCAAAGTTAATATGCAACCTCTCCTGTTGATGGTTATGGCGTGCTACCAATGCAGGCATTTTTGTACTGCCTCTAACCCTTCGTCTCGTAACCGGTTCACGTGTCGCATCACGTTCAGTCCTATTCATTTCATTGTCCCTATCACTTGAAGAGTCACCAGAGTTGTCCATATTCCTGTAAGCACAAAAATCATTGTCAGATAGGTGAATAAATTGTAAGTAAATGAATAAACTGAGACGTAATAAAACAAACAGCACACATTACTATTTTCTAAGTTAAGCTCTTACTCTATATTGTTTCCCATATTCCTTCACCATGATCATTTCTCACAGCATATTCTTCATCATCTACCAATTCTCTTTCTTCAATTGTTGTAGGTGGATTAATTGTGAAAGGTGGTGTGTCGTCAAGGTTGAAGGTCGGATCACCATGCTTCTGTTTTTTACTCTGAAGTACAATGGACATTTTCTTATTTGCGGGATCTGTGACATAGAACACTTGTTTCGCCTGGCTTGCTAGAATGAAGGGCTCATCCTTATAACCTACTCTTTCAAGATCAACTGAGACAAATCCAAATTGTTGATCTATTACCACAGCATTATTGCTAACCCACTTACACTTGAATAAAGCAACTTTGAACTTGTTGTAAGTGATTTCCCATATTTCTTCTATCACTCCATAATAGGCCATGGATGCTAATATGGGGTTTTTGTCTTTCTAACTGGAAAAGTGCATGGCTTCAACTTCTACCATCACCCCACTATTTTGCATGGTACTCCTATCATCTTGGTCTTTTGTGTAGAAAGAATACCCGTTTATATTATAACCGCTCCAAGTAATGATCTGAAAAGAAAGCCCCCAGGCTAGCCACTCTACTGTCCCAGACACACCTGTCTCATGCAAAACCTTTTCCTCAAACCACTGAATGAATGTCTTGTTTTGCTCAATAGTAATCTGCATGTCATTCTTCCTTGGATTCTCTTTCTTCAATCTCTTTCTGTGTTCTTCTATGTACGGTTGCACTTCTGCCATGTTATTTAGGATATAAAGGTGTGCTTGCAACACCTCTTCACGAGGCATAGTCTTCACTTTCAGTCCTCGTGTTCCCTTGCTCCTCCCCTCTTCATGCCGAGATTGTTCCTTCTTCCCTGATAGATAATCGCTGCAGAAGTCCATAGCCTCTTCAACAACATACCTTTCAACTATTGAGACTTCTGGTCAATAGGGATTTTTAGAGTACCCTTTTAAGATCTTCATGTATCGCTCGAAAGGGTACATCCACCTCAGGTAAACTGGACTGCAGAGCCTGACCTCCCTTACCAAATGAACTATCAAATAGACCATTATATCAAAAAAAGAAGGAGGAAAGTGCATCTCTAATTGGGACAATATGATATAACCCTCAGCTTCCAGTTCATCCAGCTTTTCAGTGTCAATGACTTTGTTACAGATAGCATTAAAGAAAACACACAATCTTGTCACAGTGTTTCGAACTTTATCTTTCATAATCCCTCTAATAGCTACTGGTAACAGTTGTTGCATCAACACATGATAATCATGGGACTTCATTCCTACTAACTTCAAATCGTCCATTGACACACACCTTCTCACATTCGAAGAATATCCTTGTGGTACCTTAATTTCATGCAAACACCCACACAAACTTCTTTTCTCCGCTTTTGATAGTGTATGCGCTGCTGGCTCCATGTATGCCCTCCTACCATCATCTCTTAGCTGTGGATGTAACTGTTCTCTTATTCCCATATCAACAAGGTCTAGTCTCGCATTAATCCCATCCTTGGTCTTCCCTGGAATGTGCAAAAGTGTACTGACAAGGCTATCACAAACGTTTTTCTCCACGTGCATTACATCAATACTGTGCCTCACGTCAAGACTACGCCAATATGGAAGATCAAAGAAAATTGATCTCTTCTTCCATATGTTCTTCTCACTCGAAGTCTTATGATTCTTACCGAGTAAGACATTGATACGTTCAACCCGACTGTAAACTTCCTCTCCAGTTAATGCCTTGGAGCCATTCCATGCTCCGGCAAGCCGTTAAAACGCTTTCTTAACCTACGATACGGGTGGAATCTAGGAAGGAACCTCTTGTGACCTAGGTAGACCGTTTTTCTTCCATGTTTCAGTTGGTGGAAGTGAGTGTCTGCTTCACAGATCGGACATGCTTTATGCCCCTTCACACTGTACCCTGAGAGGTTTCCGTAGGCAGGGAAGTCATTTATGGTGGTGAACAGCATTGCACGTAGCTTGAAGGACTCATTCTTATATGCATCAAACACATCTACGCCTTCCTCCCACAACTTCTTCAAGTCCTCAATCAAAGGCGCCAGGTAAACATCGATATCGTTTCCTGGCTGTTTTGGTCCAGAAATCATCATAGAAAGCATCACATACTTGCGTTTCATACAAAGCCAGGGAGGCAAGTTGTATATTACAAGGAGTACTGGCCACGCACTGTGTGTGCTATTAAGAGTTCCATACGGATTGATGCCATCTGTACAGAGCCCAAGCCGAAGGTTTCTCGGCTCACTGCCAAATTCAGGGAACATTTCATCTACTTTCTTCCACTGTGGAGAGTCTGCCGGGTGCCGAAGATATTTTCCGTCGGATATTCTGTCATCCAAATGCCATCTCAACTTCTTCGCCTTTTTTGCAGTGCCAAACAAACGCTTAAAGCGCGGTATTATTGGAAGATACCACAAAACTTTTACAGGTTGCCTTTTAGTCTTCCCATCGCCACAACCACCATCTTTCTTCACTTTGTATCGTGCGGTTTGACACTTAGGGCACTCACTCAGGCCTTCATACTCCTTTCTGTACAGTACACAGTCATTAGGGCAAGCGTGTATCTTTTTATTCTCCATACCCATTGTAGATAGGATTTTCTTGGCCTCATACATACGATTTGGAAGTACATTATCGTCTGGAAACATATCACACAACAGTTCAAGCAGCAATGTGAAACTACTATCGGTCCACCCACAAGTTGCTTTTAAGTTAACCAAATGTAATGTTCCTGTGAGCCGTGTGTACTTACTCCCAGGGTACAACGGTGTCTCTGCATCACTCCGCAGGCTGTCATATTCATGCGACTGCGCAAACGATTCTACCTCAACATCGTGAATCATTCTCTCCATTGTATCTTCATCTATGACATCCACAGCTTCCTTCTTGTGTGACGGACAATCAGTTACTTCCTCACCATGCCATATCCACCTTGTGTATCGAAGATTTATTCCATCACAAAGTAGGTGATCCCTTATAACTTCAACATCCCGTTTTCTCTCATTTAAACAATTGACACAGGGACAAAAATACATCCCATTTTTTGCTGGAACATTCCTCCTAGCAAATTCAATAAAGTTTTCAACCCCATTCTCATATTCTTCACTTGTTCTCAGAGCATTCATCCAACTATGATCCATTTTATTACCACCTATGCCATTTCCATTTACACTCAAGTTTAGAATAATTGAAAACACGGGGAATTGCCTTTTACAAGCATGTTTTTCAAGATTTTGGCAGTATTTCCCCTTAAAATTGAGACATCCCAAAATCAAAATAACAAACCATCTCAGCTTAATTTAAATGAAACAAAACTTTAGCTTCTAGCACCAAGCACAAACATAATACACTTATATTTTAGCAACCAAATTATTAAATCAAGTACGATTATTTAATGAAAAATTGTAAAAAAAAAAAAATTGCAAGTACGCGAATTTCTTATATTAATGTCTACGTACACTAAGTTACAATAAGATTGCCTAATTCTAGCACTAAATATATATATTAATGCGTGTGTCTTATGGCAAAAAAAAAAAAAAATTGTGTGTCTACAAGATAATTTTTTTTTGTATTTTTTTTATTTTCTTTTTATTCTTTATTCTTTTCTCATTTCTTTTCCTTTCCCTACTAATTAAAAGCATTATCATGTGCCAAAACTAATAGTTACCATCATCAACCTAATCAAAACGCATAAACAGGGTAATAAAATAAACCTCTAACTAATACTAAAAATATACTATAGTAAAAATATAAAAAATTAAACACTTATTCAATTCATACAAAACTAATAATAAAAAGAATAATAAAACGCCCTGCATTTCTTTTCCTTTCCCTACTAATTAAAAGCATTTATCATGTGCCAAAACTAATAGTTACTATCATCAACATAATCAAAACGCATAAACAGAATAATAAAATAAACCTCTAACTAATACTAAAAATATAAAAAATTAAACACTTATTCAATTCATACAAAACTAATAATAAAAAGAATAATAAAACGCCTGTCATCTTATTCAAAACGAAAATGCTAACCTGAAAATTTCTCACAGCTTTGGAGGAGGCCGACGGTGGTGGAGAATCTGCAAACCAAGAATCTCAAAAACTGCAACAGGGGAGCAAAGAAGGTGGCCTGGTGATGGAAGTGAGGAAGCTTTGGAGAAACAAATTAAAAAACCAATAAAGGGAGAGGAGACCGATCAATGGGATGGAGTGATGAATTTGGGAGGAGATGCAGCAGGGGAGTGGAATGGGAAAGGAGAAACAACGAAAAAACGTGGTGGAGATGGGGACGGAGTCTCACGGAGATGGGAGTGAATGGGTGATTGAGTAAAGTTGGGAGGAGGAGAGATAGATGGGAGGGAGCTCTCTGACATCCTCACATGCACCGGTCACTTCATACCAGGCGCATGTGAGCCTCTACAACGTCCCCAGCTGGGCTGGGGACGTCTAAAGGTAGTGTTTAGACGTCCCCAGACGGGCTAGGCTGGGGACGTCTAAAGGCTTTCTTTTTTTTTTTCTTTTTTTTTAAGATGTTTAAGGGTAATCAGACGCGCCAATCTCTAAAATTTAAACCTGACCATATTTTGGGCGTCCCTTTTTCAAAAAGGGACGTCCTTTAGGGACTTTAAAAGTATATTCTGTAGTAGTGTAGCGGTTAAGAGTTAATTTCCTAACAACTAAGCCAATTTTTGTTGGCTGTTGTATTAATTCAGATGGAGATTGTTGTCGATAAAAAGGACGTACGGGACGCATCACGCACGCCTTGCATGAGTGCCTTGAGAAATAAAAGCAGCGATGAAGTAAAGTGACCTGAGAATTAATGGAGAGGGTGTTTGTTCATGACAAGTCATGCAAGTTTTGGCTCTCCCTTGTAAACACGTTCTCATGTATCGCTCTTTAAATTTGAATTAGACACTGCATGTGCCCCTGCTTTATTTCTGATCATCATCATCAATCGTCGCAGTAAAAATTTAAAAACCAGCTAGCTAGCCTGTCTCTTTGGGAACTCCAACCACACTATTTTTATGTTTTTTTAGTGTATTACTCTTTTTATTGTTTTCTATGCCTTTATGGCTTTATCTAGAGCATTGCCTATTTTTTAATTTTATAAACATATTAGTCCTTCCTGTCCTACATGTATGGCCTTGCTGGTGGTGGATTTGATTTGATCCTAATTAACAATTTTACAGTTTCTCTCTTTTTCTCTCTTCACAATCGATGCCTCTTTACAGTAGCTAAGGATGTTTTAGGAAAATTTACCCACAATTTGTACATCATCATCATCATAATTCTACTTCCGGTCCTAAATATAATAGCCAGTTAACTTTAATTGGGAGATTAAAGAAGTTAATTAAATTACTTTAAAATATTTATACTTATCATTTTTTCTCCAAATTAATTTTTCTAACTTATAAAATGATATATAATTTAATCATATATAATATATGATATGAATAAGTAACTTATTTAGCTTCATTAATATTTCTAAAAAAGAGTTAATTAAGTCTTATATTTGAAACCGAAAGTATTATAGAACAAGAGTATTTTAGGTGTATATTTTGGGAATAGTAATTTTTATGCGTGATAAAGCATGTATTCTACTGGATGCTTTATTCTAAAAATTACCGGATGCTATTCTCTGTTCAGTGGTTTTCATGGAGTAACAATTGGACGAAAGCATGCAAGAATGAACCAAAAAATGGGGTTTCGTTCATTAATAGCTTTAGGTTCATATATTTTAGAATTATGTTATTTTCCAGGGTAACTAAATTTGACAGGTCAATGGTTGCACCCTCCCAACAAGAATAAGCGACGATTCCGAGTTTCCAACACAAGGGTCGTATAAAGACCACCCCAAACATTACGATGGGACTGAAATTTCCGAGTTAAAGTCAAATCTCTTAATAGATTTTGTTTTTTTGTTGGACCAGTTGAACTTCAAAATGACATTGTTGACCGGAGCTACAAAGTGCCAATTAAGTCGCCGATTAGCATAAAATTATAAATACAAAATGACAATTCGGACTCGTTTATTTTTATGTTAGTTGCATTTGCATGACCCTCCAAGCCGCCACGTCTCACTCACTCATAAGGGACAGCTTCAAGGCCGTCTTAACTAACCACACAGTCCCTTTGAAATAAGATACGAACAATCAAAGGGTTTAGTTAAATAGAAATGGTTAGTTCATGACGTGGTAAACCTAGATTCAAATCTCTATAAGAATATTTGTCTATATTTAGTGTTCGACAAGTGTTTTAAATAGGATTCATAGAAATCACAAAAGAACCAAAAGGATCCCATCAATATTTGAAGACTATCATACTTAATGTTGACAATTTGAAGGTCATCACACTTAATGTTAAAGATTTGAAGACCATCAAACTTAATACTAATTTATTGTTATTATCATCATGTTCATTTATTTAATTTTGATTTTACATCTTTTATCATTATTGTAATTGTAATTACATTTCATAACCTTCTACTATTAATCTTGCTTTGTCTCTGAGTTTCTCACTTTTCTCTAAATCCCCCTGTTCCTCTGGCCCTCTTCTCCCTCTCCGCTTTCACTGTTCTGCATCAAGGATTATCTCCAATGGAAGAATGCGCGCGCGCGCGCCTATTAAAAATAGATTTGGCCAATAAGTATGTCTAACATAAAAGATTAGTTCCACAGAAGGCAGCAATAAATTAAGAGGTTCCAATTTTTATTAGGGGGGTAAAAAGGATTATTCTAGAGGAGATAGCTAGATAGATAGATAAGATAATAAGTATGGAACTTGTGGCATTAGCCGGCACTTATCCCACAACCAAACATACAGGAATTGGCAAAAATCTTGCATTGGCAAGACATGACACAACATGCATTATCCACATACATTATTATCAACACAGGACAAACGAGAATGGATGTGAACTTGCCGAATCATCATATTAATTATTAAATAATGAATAATGGAAGAGAGTGAAAATGCATGATATGTAAGTTCTTGAACCTATTTTTCTTCAGTATGATATATATGTGTGTGTGTGGCATAGCGTTTCAAAAAAAAAAAACAGAACAATAGAATTAAAGAAACTAAATACTGTATATAGAAGAGGAAGGAAGGGAGGGGAGGGAGAGGGAGGGGGAGAGAGACAGAGAGGAGAGGAGACAATAGAGGGAGCAAGCTGAGAGAGGGGGGGGGGGGGGGGTAGGCCATTGCATTATAGAGTAATAGTCACCACTTGTGTGTTCCTTATTCTCATATTTTGGTCCTTTCTTCACCAAACACTGGTCCCCTCTCTTCACACTCTTGCCTCTATCTACGCAATGCCTCTTTCTCACCAACTACCAAATTTTTTTACTTTTCACAAATCAGAAATTTACAACTTGAACGTTCATCTTCATTTATATTCATCTTCTTCACACAAGTTTATCACTCTCTCAATAAAAGGCCCTGCTACTATTTATCATATTATTCTTTTCTACGTTATTCCACGTACGGATAATAATGAAGTCTTCGGTTTGAATCTCTCCCTCCCTCCCCCCCCCCCCCTCTCTTTTTCTTTTTTAAAAATTTTGTTGCCACCCATCATTAGATGACGTAGAAGGTTGATTGAGGGGATAACATATCCTTTTCCAAGGACTGTTCCTGAAGGGTTATATAATGGGAGCATATTTCCTCATAATCCTTTCTCTAATTTTCTTCACATAATCTCATCTCCATTCTCCACCCTTAGATTAAAAACTAGATAATGTTTTATAAATTATTTTTTTTATTAATTTTGTTTGTATTGCAATTATAAACGGTGTAGATCATATTTTCATAATTTAAATTTTTTTATTTATATTTAAAATGATAGTTTTATAAAATATTAAATCTGGACCATCTATTTTTTTTAATATGATGCTGAAGATGGGATTTTGAGAAGAAAAAGAGAAAAATGATTATGAGAAAACCCAAACCCGTTATATAATATACTCCCTCCAATCCTTAATTATAAGTTATATTTACTTAATTTGATTAGATTATAGAAGTTGGTTAAGTTAGTTAATATGATATGTATTTTTTAAAACATCCTAATTATTTCCTTTAATTCCTCCATTCTCTCTCCTCCTTAATTATTGTTGAAGGAGCATCAAAATGGGTAAATTAAAAAAAGATTAATAAATATGAAAACTATATCTTATATTTAAAAATAAAATCAACTTTCTAAATATATTTTATACAAAGGACCAGAGAGGAGTACTACCTCCACACCTTAATAATAGACCTAATAATTATATTTATTTTTTTTCTCCAAACTAATAATTAAGTAATTTATTTACTTCATTAATCTTTTTAGATTAACCAGCTTAATCTTATATCAAGAGATATTTTTAGATTAATCTGCTTAATCTTATATTAAGAGCAATAGAAAGGAGAGGTCGGTGTAAATCAAGGGCCGTAGAAAGAGGGATTTAAAAAGCATGAAATCAAAACTCAACATGATGATGATTCAAATGTTGAAGTGGACAAATACTCATGCTGGAAGCGAAACGACACGTCATTATTTTCTACTTTGATGGATCAAACACTGCCTCGTCTTACAATATTTCATCAATTCATAATACCACAAAAAAAAAAAAAAAAAATCCTCCTCCATCTCCTCTATTATCTATCATTATTTTCATCTGACTTTCTAATATAAATCCCTTTTGTTTAAACACAGCCTCAATTACACAGACCTGTAATATTTTGACAAATCTCCGGCTGCTTGTAACATAGTCAATTAATCATCTCCAAATAATATATTTAATTTGAGTAGAATTACATACTTCCACGAAACATCATCATCCACTTATAAACCTTAATTTTGCATAAAAAAGAGAGTATTTAAAAAAAAAGATTAATTAATTACCAGAAACCGTTGCGCCATATAATAGTATTGATTTGAACAAAAAAAATAGTACTCCCTCCGATCCTAAATATAGGACATAGTTTACAGTACAATTTGCACTACAAATTATATCCTATATTTAGGACCAGAGGTAGTATTGATTAATGTTCCAAAAGGAACAAAAAGTTTTTGCATGTGTGGTCCGTTTGGTTCGCCTAATAAACTTACTTTATCAAGTAAGAAGAGAGATAAGCATGTAATGATATGTTGTTCTTTTATAGAATTCACATGTTGGGTGTGACTTCAATATTATGCGCCTACGTTAATTTTTTTCCTCCAATTTTTTTTTTTTAAAAAAATCAGTACATTTTCTCCCAGCGGATTCCCATAAAAACCATTCATTAACAAAATATTGTCACGTTAATAGTGCGATTTAAATTAAGCAGATACTTATTACCAATTGAATTGACTTATTATCAATTGAAACCGGTAAAAGAAATAGTAAATGACTTTTAATTTATTACTTTACAAAAATTGTGAGAATTTTGAAAATGTCATTATAGCGCTGATATATTAGTGTTAACCAATAACCACACCATTTCACCATGTAAAATAAAAAAATTACAGCATTTTCACATGTGTAATGTGATAATTAGACCCTTAAAATGAATCGTCGCGGAATATCTCTATTACAGATTCTTCCCACTTCCTCTCCATTTAAGTAAAATGACGCCGCTTTTTACTAGAGCCTGGAATTCGGGCCGAGCACGTCGGGCCGGCCCGTTTAGGCCCGAGCCCGTCAAGGGCCGGGCCTATGATTTAGGGGCTGAAAATGGAAGCGGACCTAAAAGGGCCAGCCCTGTAGGGCCGCAAGCCCTGTAGGGCCAGCCCTGAAGCCCTGCGGGCCGGCCCTTTTAGGCCCGTTTAATATTTTTTTAAAATAAATTAATAAATATAATATCATTATATCAAATTATCATTATGAGAGACACCTAAGTTCCTAATAGAGTATTAATAACAGGCAAACACTTATTAATTGGTTTGATTTATTTTATTTTCTACAATGTTTTATTCATTTAAACTTTAAAAAAAAGGCTAATTTGGACATTAGATGATTATTTTAACTAAAAATTTATGAGTTTTTAAAAATAATGTATACCAATTTAAAGCAAAATAATAAATAAATTGTAAAACTTTTAAAAAAAATTTTTTGAATTAAAATGAGTTTAAGCCCGTTTAGGCCCGAGCCCGTAAAGGGCCAGCCCTGTAGGGCCGCGGGCTTTAAAAATATGGTACTTTTTAGGAAACGGGCCTAAACGGGCCGGCCCGTTTAGGCCCGAGCCCGTGAAGGGCCGGCCCTGTAGGGCCGGGCCGGCCCGTTTTCCCAGCTCTACTTTTTACCCAGCAATCAAACATCTTTTATTTCCCCACAGAGACTCATAATTCTTGCTGCAAAACAAGCTTTTATTCCTCGGCATTAAATCCATAGTTATATATCACATCTCCAAAGATGAACGGTTTAGGATATAGGGCAAAGGTATAAATTTGACAATGAACAATATCGTCAGGAGCGTCTGTAACACTTATCTATTTTCGAGTGTAAAAATGGAAATCAACTATTTTTTTGGAGCAAATTTGGCAACGCCGTTAAAAAACACTTAACGGCCGTTAACTTTTGAAATGTGGGTCCCAACAGGCTTCTCCATCTATATTATTTTAATATTTTTTAAATGAAAAAATATCACTTAGGCCACATAGAAACAATTTTATTTCACATAACCCCCAAAAAATTCTGAAATCTCACTGCAAAGCTTAATTTATTTTTACTGACAGTGATATTTCAGAATCTTTTGGGGGTTATCTGAAATGAAATCTTTTCTATGTGGCCTAAGTGATATTTTTCCGTTTAAAAAATATTAAAATAATACAGATGGAGAAGCCTATTGGGACCCACATTTCAAAAGTTAACGGCCGTTAAGTGTTTTTTAACGGCGTTGCCAAATTTGCTCCAAAAAAAATAAAATTAAAATATTATTCTCATATATTTGTGTTTTGTGTTGAACATCATAAATAACAATTAAAATATTATTTTTAAAGACTCCAATTGTCAATCTAAATAAACATTTATCGATCAAACTAAAACACTTACCATCAAGCCAAAACATGGAACGACAAAAATTACGTAACTTTACAATAGGTACGATGAGATCTGTAAAACCTAACCGTACTAATTATTACTTCTCTTATCTTAAATATAGAATGGAATGTATTATAAATTAGGTCATATATTTAACACGGTGGTTGAATATTTTATGCATACAGAGGCACACCAAATTCCTCGATTCCTCCAGGTTGCAAGGAGCATTTAGTGCTCGTTTAGAATATCTTATTTTTAGGTAGTAAGTGCTTATAAATCGTGATTCACGGTATACGAGATAAGTATGTGAGATGAGTTTTATCTCGGCTTGCGTAATAAAGACTTATTTACCCCTAAAACGTGTTTCCAAACACAGCCTTATTTTGCTAATGGAGTATCTTTTGAGTTTTCGTTTCCTTTAAAAAAAAAAGGACAAAAAAGTATAGTCTAGATTCTGAAGGACTAGGGAGCAAACAAGGGATTAGGGGAAGTCATTAAGCATGTTTGGTATAGCTTAAAAAAACTTATAAGTTACTTTTTACGTAAATCGAGACACAACTCCTCTTACATACTTACTTCGTATACCGTAAATCACTATTAAAAAGTAACTTATAAGCAATCGAATCGCTCAAACAAACATACCCATTATTGTAATAAGTAATAACAGTAAGAATTGCGTAAAGAGAAACAAAGTGTGGGATGGACAATCAGCGGTGGAAGCAAGCGACCACGTTGCACCTGACATGACACCAGTCGCCAGATTGTGAACCACTCTGCTCTTTGCCACATCTCATCAAATAGTCAACAATCCCCCTCGTTAATTAATTAATTAATTAATTAGTCACACACCCCCATTTATAAAAATCTTAATCATATATTCACAAATGAATTTCCTCCTAAAACAAAATATAAATTACTTTTATATTGCAAGTTTTGCAGATTTACTTTTGGTAATGAGTAAAAGGACAAGCACCGCGAGCTCATTAATAGGGGCTGCGGCGTTATAACTTTTTATAAGAACTAATTCTAATAAATACGAAGACCAACCATATCGTTCGGTTTGATGATCTGTAATTTTCGTTTTTCTCGCTATATAGTTAGCATCACAACATTAATACTACCACCACCATATGCCTTTTCAGCATTTTATTAATAAATATAATATAATATTATTTATTTAGGCACAGAAAGAAAAGCCACTGGCCAACTGATCATCATGGCTAAACAAATTACGCATGCCATCCAATTTTTAAGGCCAGATTCTTTCGCTTAAATTGTTTACACACCAAAAGCTTATGCTTTCAATTTTTCTATTTTTGCTATTTTCCCTGCTTTATTTTTAGCTACTCCGAGAGGCCATGAAAATAGGAAATTCATAATTTTCAACCTTTTTTTCTTCCTAGCGTGAGATAGAGTGCTATCTCTAGTTATAGCCATCTTCGTTACACCGCACAATCAGAATTTAATGGAGCTATCAATGATTCGACACAAGAGAGTTCGTGTCACAACTCAACCAAATATTGATTCACTTTCCATACAAAAAAATTGGGGATATGGAGAAAATCACTACTTGATCCATTTCTGCCCAACCACACTTTAATTAATTTAATGAATTTATAAACTGGTATATATGTAAGCAGTAGAAATTCAAGATTCTTTTTTTAAAATTTTTTTACCGGTATGCAACACTACTAGTAAGTTCTTATCGTTGCTACACACAGAGTTCAAACATGAGACAACTGTTTAAAGTGGAATGACTACAGTCAGTTAATCAAAGCACTTGTAAGTGAAATTCACGAATTTTAAAATCACAGAGAAAATATTTATGGAATTTTCTATTGAACGGTATGCAATTTTGAATGTACGGGAAAGCAGCAAGAAGTGATTCGATTCGATCCAGGCGAGGTTTGCATGTTACTACACAAGGCTGTGTGGTGGAGGGTCTCACACAAACAGAGTCACACTTTTTATTAATTTTTGGAGCCGAATTGACAATGTTATAATGTGTCTGCACATTTTACAACTGTATTTTTTTAATAATTTAACTCAATTAAAAAAATTATAATTTTCTAATTTTTATTTTTCAGTGGAGGAATGCTTGTCACCTACTCCTTTTGGAGCTCCCAATTCCCCTAAACTCGTGAGTAGAAGCTTTTTCTCAACCTGTTGCTTTCTTTCTTTCTTTCTCTCTGGAGCTCTCTCTGGTGGTTCCAATGGAGAGGCACAAATGCAAGCTTTGCTCTCGAACGTTCTCTAATGGCAGAGCATTAGGTGGTCACATGAAGGCTCACTTGACCTCTCTTCCTCTTCCTCCTCCCAAGCCCCACCCTCTGATCACTTCTTCAACACCTTCCTTCTTTTATTCCTCTTCCGACGACGACGACGACCGAGAAGAACAAGTTGAAGTAGTTCCGTCTTACAGAGAAGCCGACGACAAGGCTTTGAGTTATGGTTTGAGGGAGAATCCAAGGAAAAATTTCAGGTTCTCAGATCCTGAGTTCACTTTTGCTGTGGATGCTGGCTCCGTCGTCGTCGTCCAAGATAGAGAAAGCGAGACCGAGTCAAAGAATAATCCGACTCGCCGGCGATCCAAGCGAAGCCGAAAATCCAGCGTCGGAGGAGCTATTCAGAAATTTCAAGTGACCAAGGCCAAGTCAAATTTGACGGAGTCGCCGCCGCCGACGGAGCCAGAACCGGTGAGCTCGGTTTCTGATACTTCACCGGATGAGGATGTTGCTATGTGTCTCATGATGCTTTCGAGGGACCGATGGATGAGAAACGACGTCGTGGAACAAGATCGAGTGGAGAGATCGGAGGAACCGGAAAAGATCAAGTTGAAGAGGAAGCATCAATCTGATAACACTAAGAAAACTTGTCGATCTTCACGCGCATTGGACACACAAAATAGGACCTACTTTCCTGAAGAAGCAGAGACGAACAAAATTGCAGGTAACGATAAAATTTTCGAATGCCCATTCTGTTACAAAGTGTTCGGGTCAGGACAAGCACTCGGTGGTCACAAGAGATCCCACCTCCTACCATCTTCGTCGTCAACTGCTATCCACTCTGCTAAATGTTCCATAGATCTCAACCTCCCAGCTCCGGCAGAAGAAGATGATGAACTAAGTGTGGTTTCTGATGCGTAATTTTTGAGCTTATGCTATGCTTAGTTGTATTATGCAATTGGGTAAAGTTAATTTGTTTTTTGCTGTAGGTAAGGAACATTTCATTGTCTTTATTGTTAGATCAATGCTTTTGATGGTACAATCATGGCTGACTATAATTTATGTTTTCACCAACTGTCTGGCTATGTCTCTATAGAGTTTAGAGTGGGTGAATTAGTGGCTAACCATTCACTTTTTTTTCTTTTCCATTTTTCATTTGTAGTACTAATCAACTTTGATCATCACCATCATTATTCTGGGCGCAGACAACAAGTTTTGATACTTGCTCTGCAAAACTCAGTTATGTATTTTTTTGTTGGGATTTGGTTGTGGACCTACACAACTCTTCTCCTTTTAAAAGTACTAAAGTTCTCCATGCCCGGTTTTCTATGCTCTGGTTCTAATCCAGCCGGTCTCTAACCTTTTTTACCACTTTCTGATGCAAAATTTTCTGAGCACCAGCTTTTGTTTTTTTGTTGGTGCTTGGTAATAGTCGTTGCTCTTTTTTTTTTTTTTTGGTTTTATCATTTCTGTTGTTGGAGAGCGAAACATGTAATGAATGATTCCACAGGCGGAGTCAGCAACAGTGTAAAAACGAAGGAAGAGACCAATAAAAAGTAGGCACAGATGATCATCAAACAGGGGCCAATGGGATTGCCCCTGGGACAATATCTAGAAACATTTTTTTTTATTATTATTATGAAATCTCTGAATGTGATATTTTGTTTTGTCATGAGAGAATTTATGTGCCTTGAAAAGACCAAGGTATCCAGGTAAAGAGGACGAGGATGGAGAGGTCCCCCTTATACATGCTACTATTCTTATAGAAGAATCAGTCAGATTTAAGCAATCGTCGTATATATGATCAAAATATATATGCCAATCAAAAGTTTGCATATAAGTGCTGGTTTGAAATCATGTTTTGGATCTTTAAAAGTATTTATTTAAGTAAATTGAATTAAAACTCTTCTTACATGCTGACCTCATCTATTATAAATCACGATTAAAAGACTTCTTTTACAAGCTATTACTATTCCAAACAAGAATTATAATAACTCATTAAATGAACCCATGTGTCTTACAACGCGGACTTTTGTTTCTTAAATACGGTAACAATTCTGTACAGGGAACAAAAAAGAGGATAGAATATTTTATTTATTCACAAGCCCTGACAAACGCGATTCTTTTTTTGTGGCCGTCTTGCTTCACAAGATTCTAATTTGAAACTTGGGTTTTTGATTAGAGACCAAATAGAGATCTTGATCGGACTCAAAACTTTAGCTGAGGGTGAAGTTTTGAACCTTTGGAATAGTCTTGGTTCGAGTGCGTGTCAGAGTGTAGGCTCGGGGTGTGATTGAGCCAACACCGAAGATCACAGCGAAACGACAAAAAACTCAGTTAGAAAATTGTCGTCTATAGCTTCTTAGGCTTTATGATATTTGTTTGGGTAAACTTTACGATGCAAATACGCTAGCTGCTTTCTCATGCTGAAAGGTACCATGATTGTTTCCTACTACTAATCTACGCTTTCCACGTCTAGGGATTCTTTTGACATTTTGGCGCCCACTATATTAATTTCACATTTTTATTTTACCAAAATTTGGTTTTTAATCTTCTTGTTGGATTAGCCTTTAGCCGGCCGTTACAGGCTGTTCAGATTGAATACTGTGTGTGAATTGCTATTTATGTTTTAGGGGGAATATAACTTAAAAGTTGCTGCTACTTGATTCTTCCCTAAAGTCATTGGAAGCAAATAACGAATAAAGATAATAGATTTACATTTCTAAAACACGTTTTGGTCTTCTTAAGTATGAAAAATCTTCAAGTGGGCCCCCTTACAATAATATATTACCTCTGGAGTGCTAATAGTTAATACAAGAGTTAGTTAGAGGATTGGATTTGATTATAAATACATAAAATAAATTCATTCTGCTTTCTATATATTTAATCTTTTTTATTAAGCTAATTTATCTAACTTATAAATTCAAAAAATAGGAGGGAATAATATGAAAAGTGAAACAATTATTTTCATAAGAAAAAATTATTACTGAACTTAATTAATTACCAACATTCAAGTGTGTATTCAGATTAGTGTTTGCAAATTAGAATTTGGGTGTAAGTACAATAATGAATTTTATATTTAGACATTCTTTTTTTTTTGTTTAAAAATTAATTTGGTAAATTGAAATTGGTTGGAATGATAAATTCAAAAACTACAAAAAACAAAAACACAGGTTATACTCAAATCTAAGTTAAACGACAAAGGCCACTTTACTTCAATATTCATCCAAACAAACAAAAATAATTGCTCCAACTAGTTTTAGGGTTTGTTTGGCAAAGCGGCAGGCTGCTGTGACCGCACGTTTGGAGCTAAAAAATCCCGATGGTGGTTTTTCAAATGTTTGGTAAAGTGGTGGTTTTCCCTGAGTTTTTAATATCATCGTGGCGTTTTTTAAAAGCTCATGCCCGTAGCTTTTTGCAATCCCTCCTCGCGCTTCTAATCTCTCTCTTCAATCAATGCTCGCAAGCAGACCGAAAGGAAGAAGAAGATGCTCTGTTTCCCTGGAAGAAGAAGATGTTTTGGTCAAATTAGATTTGATCAGGGATTTCTGTGCAAACTTTAAAAGTTTATAAGGAGTGATTAAATTGAAATTTGTTGAAATATTTTTAGGGTTGAATTGTAGTTTATGAAAAAGTTGGGTCATTTTCTGTGATTTCCCGATCCCTTTTCTTCATCACTTGTAATTTTTATAAATTATGGGGTACTTTTCTGTAATTTTCTCTAGTCCTCAAATTAGTGCTTAATCATGTAATAATGTCCCAAAAAATACATTAATATGACTTATTGTATTTTATCAAATTTTAATTTTAATTTAATTTTTCACTTCAGTTATCACAATATATATAAATAATATATATATATATATATATATATATATATATATATATATATATATATATATATGATTGATGCCATTTTCAGTCATTTTGCATCTAAATGAGCTTTTCAAACTCTAATCCAAACAGGTTCAAGGTTAGAAAAAAAATTCACTTCTGCCACCGCTAATCCAAACGCAAATCACATTTACATTTTCACTTTTTTTCTTACTTTACTTTTTCAAAAGTCAGATAGTAAAAAAAGTCACTTTTCTCCCGTTAATCCAAACGGGCACTTAGTCGCTCTTAGAGCCAAAAAGGTTACACTAAAAAAAAACTGCTCAAGCAAAAATAAATTGAAATTTGTGGGAATTATAAATTCATAAACTACAAAAAAAAAAAAAAAACAGGTTATACTCAAACCTAAGTTAAACGACAAAAGCCACTTTACTTCAATATTCATCCAAACAAACAAAAAAAACTGCCCCAACTAGCTTCTGTAATCAAAGCAGAGTCGGAGAGCTTGTTTGGTACAGTACTATTTACTGTCTCAAAATCACAGTTATGACTTATGACCCCCAAAACAATAGTTGGGCTATGCGTTCAACCTCTTTTCCGTCTTTGCTCTTCATTGCTTTTTACAGTTTTATTCCTCTCTCTCCCCTTTGTCTCTTGTATGTATATCTTAATACTTGTAATGCGTTTTATAATTGGAAATGATTCTATTCATCAGGCCTATGTGAATTTTGAAATTTTTTAATGTAAATTTTAGCTATAAAAAAAAAATTCATGTGCTAAAATTTAATTGGAGAATTAAACTTATTGGATATATGTGTGTGTGTAAATGGGCATGAGTTTCCTTTAGGGTTTTATTGCTTTAAATATATATATAATAAATATCATGTCTTTTTAATGTTTACAAATAGATTGTTTTTATTAATATTTTGAATTTTCATACATTCATTACTTGAAAGAACCAAATCTCATGCATTCATATACATTCGGGTGTGTATATTATAAAACTTAGAGCGTACTTAGTTTAATCCTGTTGCATTTCTGTAATGATAATCAAGATTATATTATTAAGATAAGAATGTTTGGTTGTTTTTTAGTATAATAATAGAGTTTACTATGGTAATGATGATCATAAAAAAAAAATTGGTAATCCCCATTCATGCCTCCTCTCTATGAATACTCATTATCACCTCATTGCATAATTGAAAAATGTCCAATTTATCCTTTAATCCCATTTGTCATTATTTTGTTTGTCTTATTTCATCCACCATGCCACAACCGCTACCACCACTACCTCTTCCTCCTTTATCGTTGCCGCCACCTCTACCATGACAACCGTTGTCACCCATGTCTCCGCCGCCGCCATTGCTACTTCCTCCTCTACCACTACTATTGCCAGCGCTGCCCCCATTGCCGCAACCACCTCCATCGTGACAATTGTCATCACCACTGCCGTCAACGCTACACCATCATTATTGTCGCCTCCTCCACCACCACAAAGATTATGTAAAGGTTATAATAAATTTTGTGTGATATATTAATTTTAAATAATTATTTAAAAAATAACTCATTGCATATTACTTAAAAATCAAATCAAATATTAATCATGTAATTAATATT
The DNA here is from genome assembly GCA_963242795.1 of Inga leiocalycina. Classification (NCBI taxonomy): domain Eukaryota; kingdom Viridiplantae; phylum Streptophyta; class Magnoliopsida; order Fabales; family Fabaceae; genus Inga; species Inga leiocalycina. The sequence goes on from OY725330.1 coordinate 6,739,185, forward strand.
GAATTGTATTACTATTGCATCCCATTGCACTACAGAGTGCATGAATCGAATCAAACGGGGCCTTATGTTTTTTTAGTCATCATATAGACACATGATTTTAGTTATGTGATTATATCGTTTAATTAAGTTCAGTTTGTCAAAATGATTTTTTTAAGAAAAATTAAATATAAATCACGTTTAATGACTAGCTTCCATCCCAATTTTTTGAAACAGCGTTTAAGGAGTCTAGCTATCAGCAAAAATTCTCAAGCTCTAGACAAAAGCTTTTCTGGCTATTTCTGGTTAGACCAATGTAGAAACAAACACACACCGAAACAATTATATTACTAAAATACGAATGAAATGAAGAACTAATTATTTAAAGCTATAAAATAGCATGATTATATGAAATCTATACGCTAAAAAAAACGCTCTGATCATATCTCGCGAGTGTTGAGTAGAGTAATTTATTACAACGATCTTAAAATATATCGATGGAGTTAGGAAAGATGAAGGATCATAGTGAACATCGTCAATCCTGGTATATGTGTGTTGGTACAAGAAATTGGAAAAAATAATTGAAATCCTCCTTTTGACAAATTACATGCATATACCAACCAAAAAGGGGGAAATTACATGCACCAGTGGAGGAATGTAAGTATAAAAAAATCTCACAAAATAGCTCTGAATCTGTTATTATTTCCTGCACTGAAACTTATTATTGTGTATTCCTCACTTGTTATGGAACTATGTTATGAGTCCTATGTTGAGAGCCTTATAAGTGGAGTGGGGTTTATAAATTGGGTTAAGGTGCAAAAATACCCATGAATTTTTCTCAAAAGTGCATCAATACCATAAACTTTTTTTAGGTGCAAAAATTCCTATGAACTTCTCAAAATGGGGCAAAAATGTCAAACCGTTAATTGGTACAAACGTCCGTTTTGTGGGACCCACAATTTTATTTTTTGAGGTGCAAAAATACCCATGAACTTTTCTAAAATGTGCAACCAACACCATAAACTTTTAAAAAGTTCATGGGCATTTTTGCACACAGAAAAAATTTTATGGTGTTGGGTGCACTTTTTAGAAAAGTTCATGGGCATTTTTGCACCTCAAAAAATAAAATTGTGGGTCCCACAAAACGGACGTTTGTACCAATTAACGGTTTGACATTTTTGCCCCATTTTAAGAAGTTCATGGGTATTTTTGCACCTAAAAAATGTTTATGGTGTTGGATGCACTTTTGAGAAAAGTTCATGGATATTTTTGCCCCTTAACCCTTATAAATTTAAGGGAGCTTTCCCTTCCAATAAACTAGTTTTTTAGGATGAACTCTCTCTTTAAATTTGTGATCATCTCGTTAAGACGTACTTTCATTAAAAGGCTAATATTCACAAAAAGAGCTACGTATGATGGGTTTTGACCAACAAGAAACTGAATGAAATGTCATACCATGGAGCCTGCCAGGAATGTACCCTCTTAGAAGGGGTGGCATTGTTTCGAGTATCAAATTGAGAAGCCTCACAAGGCAAAACTGAAAGTAAGGTTTATAAGTTTAAGGAATACACTCTATGTGTCTTGTAAGCACACTTGTTTGAATAGTATTTGGATTGCGGTGTTACAGTTGGTTTGAGAATTGAGATCGAATTCAAGTTTTGGCTGGTTTTTAAAGGGCTGATTGTCTTTTAGGCCCACTTGCTGAAACTTCCAAGTCTTATTGCTTTTGAATGTTGTTAGGTTGGTGTTTAGGTAGAGTGTTGTAATGTGTTTTTATTGTTAGATTTCGGACCTCCAATTTGGTTACGACTCTTGGCCGGTTGGAAGCTTTATTTGTATTTTCCTATCTTTTTGTTAATTAAATTTAGTTTTATAATAAAAAACCGTTGACTGCTATATTATTTATAATTGAACACTCGCTTGATGCTGTGGGAGGTGATATTTCTTAAACTTATTGCATTGCATGGAAGCTCTAAGCAATAAACAGTTCGCCTGGATTGGCTTTGAGAGAGAGAGGTTTTCCCATCGCTATCCTCTCCCTTCCTTACGAAGAGTGGTGTCTTTATTGATGTCCCTCTTCATTTACTCTTCATTGAGTATATCTATTACTCCCTCCGGTCCTAATTATAAAATAAAGTTGACTTTTTTTGAGAAATTAAGCAAGCCAGTTAAATCACTTTAGATTATTTATATTTTTAGTATCTTTGAATTATATATTAGTTTATTAATCAAATTACTTAGTTTGAAGAAAAAAATATAAATATAAATATTCTAAAGTGATTTAATTGGCTTCCTTAATTTCTCCAAAAAAGTCAACTTTATCTTATAATTAGGACCGGAGGGAGTATTAGATTAACTTTCATTGGTTAAGATTTATTATGATAAATTTTTATTATAATATTATTTTTTACATATTATTAAATCTCAACCATTAAAAATTGATCTAATGATAAATACACTTAATAAAAAATAAATGAAGAGAAAATCAATAAAAACATCCCTCCTCTCTCCCTTACACCACCCATCCCTGTGGCGGCGGCCACTACTTGAGGACAATGACCACCACGTACCGTGAACAAAGGACAACAACTACCACTCATTGCTCGCAATGACCCACCTTTTCCTTCTAGATCTGCGGGTAACACTGCCAAGAGGACGCCTCCGGACGGCACCCACTAGCATATAGCATCCAAACTTGCCCCACACAAAAAGAAGACTCTACCTTTTTCAACCACAATAAACTGGTTTTATTTATTTTCTCTCTCCTGTTCAGATCCTATTTAAGTCCTTTTTCAGCTAGAGGGGCAGGTACTAACTGCATGTGTTATAAGTAGAATTGTATTGGCAATATCTTTAGAGAAGTATTCATATCATTAGACTATAAAGTCCTTAATAACCCTATTTAAGTCAAGTTAAGAATCCTCCCTCTCCCAAGAAAATGGGCTGATTTGAAAATTTGTGGGGCTTTTGAAACGAAAAGTTGCACACAAAGAGGTCAGGTAAAAAATCAAAAGCCATCGTTGACATGCTCAACAGCCCAAGGAACTTCTTTTGTTTTTAAGTATTACAATTGTGGGACCATCAATCTTGGTCCAAAACAAACCAGTTTTATTGGGCTGAAAATGATGCACCCTTCCATCCCCTGTCGGCTATTGCTTTGCTGGGTTGATATCGGTGACCCGGCAATGGGGTGGTCTTTTTTGGTCGGGATCGTTTTATTAATATTTCAACGATCCAAATTTCATATATTATTAAAATATTATTTTAAAAAAATAATATTTTAATAATATATTAAATTTAAACTGTTGAGATCTTAATCCGACGATCTTGTTAAATGTTAAAGGAAAAAATGTTAGCCAATTTAGTTTAATTGGTTTCGACACTTTCCATTTTTTTGGGGGTAACATCCGAAAGTTTCACCGGAGATTCTGATTTTCCACATTCGGAACTTGTTTGACGTCATTTTCAGAAGATAATTTTGACTGCTGAAGATGTATTATTTCGTTTTATGAAGGAAAAAAATATGATTTATCTATAATGTCAGAACTAATTTTTAATGTTGAGAACAACTTTCATAAATACAGTGTTGAACGAAATTATTGGATTTTAAAAAATAACTAAACGTGTTATTCCTTATCGGGGAGTTAGCCAAGGGAAATGGAAAATCTCAAATAAATACCATTTGAAAATATAAAATCCTAAAAAATTTATTAACACTTAAAAGAAATTTACTGGTACCAAATACCAAATTGAATTTTTTAAGTTTTGACACATTACCATTTTACTCCTCAATTTTTTTTTTAAAAAATAATAGCGGTGCCCTTGCCGGAGCACCACCGCCGGCTAGCCGCCGCAGCTCTGGTGGCCGGCCGACCAGGACCCCCGACAGCCTAATCTCTGGGTGCCAGTTGCAGGAGCTCCGGCCGGCGGGAGCTTTTTTGTTAAGGAAGGGGTTTTTTTTTTTTGAAAAAAAGTTGTTGGAAAATGACAAGAGGTGTGATCGAACTCATCCTATCCCTTTAGCAAAAGAGTATGGTGGTCATTGGGCCACCAAAGCTCCTTTAATATATATATGCATTATTAAATATGTATAATATAATTAAAGGCATAGTAGCTTTGACAAAATCAGTAATGACTTTGACAAATTCAATAATAGAAATAACAAAATTTGTAATGATATTGACAAAACCTTATTGCTGATGAACCTTGACTTGCATGTTTTTATCAGCATTTTTACACAAAACGTTTTTGTCAAAACTATTACAACTCTTATCAAAATCATTACTAAATTTGTTAATCTCATTACTGAATTTGTTAAAATCTTTTTATTTATATTATAAATGTTTTCATAATGGAATCTCATAATAGGATTGTTAAAACCATTACAATTCTTATCAATATCATTACTAAACTTGTCAATCCCATAACTGAATTTGTTAAAATCCTTTTATTTATATTATTAATGTTTTCATAATAGAATCTCATAATAAGATTATCAAAACCATTATAATTCTTGTTAAAATCATTACTAAACTTGTCAATTTCATTATTGAATTTGTTAAAATCCTTTTATTTATATTAACAAGTTTATTAATGATTTTAACAAGAATTGTAATGGTTTTGACAATCTCATTATGAGATTCTATTATGGAAACATTCATAATATAAATAAAAAGATTTTAACAAATTCAGTAATGAGATTGACAAGTTTAGTAATGATATTGACAAGAATTGTAATGGTTTTGACAATCCATTATGAGATTCCATTATGAAAACATTTATAATATAAATAAAAGGATTTTAACAAATTCAATAATGAGATTGACAAGTTTAGTAATAATTTTGACAAGAATTGTAATGGTTTTGACAAAAGCGTTTTGTGCAAAAATGCTGATGAAAACATGCAAGTTAAGGTTTATCAGCAAACGGTTTTGTCAATACCATTACGAATTTTGTTATTTCCATTACTAAATTTGTCAAACCTATTACTAATTTTGTCAAAACTACTACACCTTTAATCATATTATACATATTTAATAATGCATATATATATATATATATATATATCAAAGGAGCTTTGGTGGGGGCCACCATACTCCTTTGCTAAAGGGTTGGGATGGATTCGATCCCATCCCTTGTCATTTCTCAACAATTTTTTTTTTTCAAAAAAAGAACCCTTTTCCCCACTAAAAAAGCTCCCGCCGGCCGGCCACCGAATCAGCGGCAGGCCGGCCGACAGTGGTGCTCCGGTAGGGGCATCATTATTATTTTTAAAAAAAATTAAGAGATAAGATGATAAATGTGTCAAAACTTAAAAAATCCAATTTGGAACTTGATACTTTTAAGTCTTTTTAAAGTGTTAATAGACTTTTTAGGATTTTATATTTTTAAATGATATTTATTTGTAATTTTTCCTAAATCTAATTTCAGTTTTCTTGTTTTTTTTTTGCCCACTAATCTTAGTATTCATTACGTGAGATTCACACAAAATGAACCTTTTTCTCAAAATCTTACTGGTTTTATTGGCATTGCTAGCTTCTTTCTTTTTTATTAAAAAAAAATACGAATTAATCGGTACGTTATTAGTTTTTCCGTTTAAAGTGCATTTTTTTCTGGATGTACTGAGAACAAGTGTGGGCATGGATTCCCAGGAGGCAGTTGATTTATGATATCCAGGTCAAAAAAAAAAAGGTTTGCTTGCCATTTAGCTCGGGCATTGGGGGTTGGATTTGTATGAGGTGAAATTAATGGTTTCCTGATAGCGTTTCGCGGCAAATTGGCTTTGAATATTTGGCAGGATCAGGAGGAGCGGTGAAGGATTAAGGTTTTTTGGTCGATGGCTTCAAACCCTCCATTTGAAGTCTGTCAAGAGGATCATGCCAACGTAGATTTCTTCGAGAAACTGATAGAGGACGATATGGAAACTTTCAAGTCAGGGCAAGATGAAGGAAATGATTCCGATGACGACAAGGCATTTGCCGATCTAGGTATTAGTGACGATGATGCGTCAATTGAAAAACCAGATGGTGGTAAGAGTGTGAATGAAGTTGAAGGCGAAAAGTCTAGCGTGCAGCTGGACGCGGGATTGGTTGGTGCACATGAAGGAGATGGAAATTCGATGTTCTCAGTGTCAGCTGGGAATGATAGTAACGATGGGAAGGGATCAGAAGCGACACCGGATTCAGCTGGAAGCAAGAGTAACGGAATTACAAGTTCTGGGGTTAAAAAGGTGGGTTGGAATTCATTTTTTGGGGATTCTAAAGGAGGTACTGGGTCTGGTTCATACTCTGACTTTTTCAATGAATTGGGTGATCAATCTAGGGATTTTCCAGGGGAGACATGCGATAATTTAATTAGTGAGGTGAATTCTCATAATGAAAATCAAAATGCTAGCTCAAATAATTCAAATAATGACGGACGATATCAAGATAGCCAAGGCTATGCATCTTTGGAAACAAGCACCAGTGAGCATGATCCAAGCAGCAGTCAGTACTGGGAAAATCTTTATCCTGGTTGGAAGTTTGACACTAACACCGGACAATGGTATCAAATAGATGGATACAATGCAACAACTGCAACTCAAGGAAACTGTGAAGCTAATTCAATTATGGATTATACAACTGCTTCTGATGGAACTTTGGCTGAAACTGGCACAACTGAAAGTGTATCTAGCTGGAGTCAGGTTTCCCAAGGAAATAATGGGTACCCAGAGCACATGGTTTTCGATCCTCAATATCCTGGTTGGTATTATGACATGATTGCCCAAGAATGGCGAACTTTGGAGCGCTACATTTCTTCAATTCAGGGGCTTGAAAATGGGATTGCTGGTACTGGCACATTTTCTAATAGTGGTAATGGTTTCTATAATGAATATGGCCAAGCTAGCAATTATGGGTCACATGATGTTAGAAATCAGGCCTTAGATGGTAGCTGGAATAGCACATATGGTAGTAACCATCAACAGGGTTTTGACATGTACACTACTAAGATTGTAAATGAAAGTGTGGATAATAGTTCTAGTGGAAGCCATCAATTTGGTCATTCTTATTGGTCAAGTATTTCAGCGAACGAGGATCAACAAAAGATTTCTAGTCAGGGTCATAGTTTGGCTAATGGAACTATTGAAATGCAAAGCATCACCCCTGGCACAGACAGTTATCAACAATTTAATTATTCAATTACAAAGTCAGATGAGCCAAAAAGCTTCTCAAATAATGACCCTGCAATTACAAAGCCCATTAGGCATTCCCAGCAATCATTCCCCAGTGGACAGCTGTTTTCTCATGCCCCTCATTTGGGACGATCATTCGCTGGACGTCCTCCCCATGCCCTAGTTACATTCGGATTTGGTGGAAAACTCGTTATAATGAAAGATTCTAGTCTTTTAAGCTCATCATATGGAAGCCAGGTTAATTCTATATTCCTATCTTTAGTTTCATTCCATGTCTCTTTCGGTTTCAGAAAGATTTGGAGGTTGCTTTTATTCTACATGTATTTGAAGTATTTCCTTTGCCCCCATCTTCCCGATTAAGGATCTATGGAAAATGGAACCTGACATTGTTTTTCTAGCAGTAACTTATCTAAGGATTGACATTGTGTATTTGGTCCCCCTTCATTTCAAGGGTACTCAACAAAGTTCTGTCTTTGTGTTGAACTTGATGGAAGTTGTGATGGGAAGCATAAATTCTTCTGGTATTGGAAATGGAACAAGAGACTATTTTCGTGCTTTATGCCAACAATCTTTCCCAGGTCCATTGGTTGGTGGGGGTGTTGGAAGTAAAGAGTTGTGCAAATGGATAGATGAGAGGATTGCGCATTGCGAGTCGCCTGATATGGATTATATTAAAGGCGAAAGGTTGAGATTGCTTCTTTCTTTGCTTAAAATAGCTTGTCAACACTATGGAAAACTACATTCTCCTTTTGGTACAGACACCTTATTAAAAGTATGTTCCATTTTTTGTTCTTCAAATTATTTCTTTTGCATTATTGCATGCAATATACATTAAATTTGTCGTACTTTTCAATACTGTGAAAAATTCTATTTAAAGCTGTACAGTTTGTAACATTATTCTGAAATTGTGACGGCAAGTCTGCAATATAGCATCATTGCATAATTTTTTTCTTTTGTCATTGGTAATAGGTATGTCTATAACATTAATGTAGACTGTAATCTAGAGTTAATATAGTCTGATAATAAAGATGGTTAGTTTATATTTTAAATAGTCTCCTTTTGTGTTGGTTTATATTAGTTATGCCAATGAACACTTAAGCTCTATACGTTTTTTGTGATATGAAAGGTCATTCTTTTGAGAAATTGTGAGACTTAACATTCTTTGTCGCCTTGCTTTAGATAATCATGCAAGTTGATGTCACTATGTGGTATTCTCTATGTTGTTTAACCCAAAAATAGTTGGCTTTTAGTGGTTCAAATTTATGCCTTAAAAGATCTTTAGACTGGCAACAAAGTTTCTAATTGATAATTAATTTCCCCATGTGACTTACATGATTTATTCAAGACGATCTTTAAATATTATTGGAGACTTGTTATGCCTCCTTCGTAATTCTGAGCAATATTTTTGCCACGTTCTATAAAAAAGAAAATAAAATGACATTGCTGCAGCTATACACTTCCTCAAGAGTTCATTGTTAAATCTGCAACCTTTTGGGTTTGTGTTATTTATGCAGGAAAACGATACTCCTGAGTCAGCAATGGCAAATCTTTTTGCAGCTACCAAGAAAAAGGGCACAAAGTTTACCCAATATGGGTTGCCTCACCACTACTTGCAGAATCTGCCTTCTGAAGTACAAATCCGGGTGTGTATAAGTTCTTGTTATTGATTTTCCCTTCTCCTCTCTGATTGTTAAATCCATGTTTTATAACTGACAACGTTTGGTTATAGTCAACTGCAACTAAGGTGCAAAATCTTCTTGTGTCTGGCAAAAAGAAAGAGGCTTTACAATGTGCACAAGAAGGTCAATTGTGGGGACCTGCTCTTGTTCTTGCTTCACAACTTGGTGATCAGGTCAGTGGCCAACTTCCCATTGTGGTTTACAGTGTAGGGAATTATATGCTTTGTTGGACTGTCTGTCTAAGCTATACTAGCCCTCATGTTGCAACCTTTCAATGCAGTTCTACGTTGATACAGTGAAGCAAATGGCAATTAGACAGCTGGTTGCAGGTTCACCTTTGCGAACGTTATGCCTCCTAATTTCAGGTCAACCAGCTGAAGTTTTTTCTACTGGCACCTCAACTAGTGGGTTTTCTGGTGCTGTTACTATGCCTCAACAGCCTGCACAGGTGATCTTGTTAAGATAGATGCACAATTCATCCAATGGCTATGGCCTATGAGATGTAGAAGTTTTCTTACTTAGTTCAATACTTGCAAAGTTTACTTTTATTAGACTAGGAAAGCTCAAACTTTTGTTTCTGCTTCGTTATTCTTAGTTTGAATCTAGTGACATGCTTAATGAATGGGAAGAAAATTTGGCTGTCATAACTGCAAATAGAACAAAAGATGATGAACTTGTGATTATTCATCTTGGCGATTGCCTATGGAAGGAAAGAAGTGAGGTATTATATTCTTCATCTATATTTTCTTCCATCTTTATAATTGGAGTTTCTATTTTGTTTCTGATTTCATACTCATATTTTAGATTGCTGTTTGGCAAAAAAAATATTTTAGATTATTGCCGCACACATATGCTATATAGTTGCTGAAGCAAACTTTGAGTCATATTCAGACACTGCTCGACTTTGTCTAATTGGAGTGGATCACTTCAAGTATCCTCGAACTTATGCTAGTCCAGAGGCTATACAGGTTATTTGAAATTCTCTCTCTCTCTCTCTGGGTGGGAGTGAATCCCTTTAAACTATTAGTTGCTTCTTTCTAAAATTTGATGTTCTAATGTCCTCCTCAAACAAAATATCTTGCATGTTGTTGTTGATCTGCTACTAACCCTGCACTTAGATGGATTCCTAGGAATTTAACTCCTGGGATTTCCCAAAGTTTCAAACTAAAATTTCCCCGTAATTCTCATTTAATTTGGTTAAGAGCCTTAATTGATGAAATGTTTCTCTCTCTCTCTCTCTCTATATATATATATATATAGATACATGTTCATGTTGAATGAATGTGGGATATATCATGCACTATGGTGTTGCTCGTTTTAGTGTATTTTATTGTGTGCAACTTGCTTTTGTAAACCTCGAGATCTAGCGCTCTCTCAAACAAATAATGTGATTAATTTAATTTAGCGCTTTTTAATTTGTTTTCTAAGGAACTAAACCTTCTCTGACTTGATGGGTAACATGGTCAGAGGACAGAGCTATATGAGTATTCAAAGGTGCTTGGAAACTCTCAGTTTATATTACTTCCGTTTCAGCCGTATAAGCTCATATATGCCTATATGTTAGCTGAAGTGGGAAAAGTGTCAGACTCATTGAAGTAAGTCATCAGAGATTTATGATATTTAGTTTTACATAATCTGCCTTCTAATAGTGTGGTGACTTCAGGTACTGCCAAGCAGTACTGAAATCTCTAAAAACTAGACGAGCACCAGAAGTAGAGACATGGAAACAAATTGCATTATCACTCGAGGAGAGGATTAGAACCTACCAGCAGGTACTTCCTTGTCTTGTTATAATCTTCATAATTTAACCGTCTCGGTAGTCATTTTGTTAATAAACAATATATCGGCAGGGTGGATATGCAGCCAATCTGGCTCCTGCAAAACTAGTGGGAAAATTGCTCAATTTTTTTGATAGCACTGCAAATCGTGTTGTTGGTGGTCTACCACCGCCTGCTCCATCGTCATCTCTAGCAATGGGCCACGGAAATGAACAGAACTACCAACCTAGGGCTCCTAGAGTACCCAATAGCCAATCAACGATGGCCATGTCATCTTTAGTGGCCTCTTCTTCAATTGAACCCTTTACTGAGTGGACTACTAACAGTAATAGAAGGATAATGCATACTAGGAGTGTTTCAGAGCCAGACATCGGTAGGAGCCCAAGACAGGTGTGTTTGCTTTGAAAAGTGTACTTTCGATCTTTTCATTTCAATTTAAATGTTTATGATTGACTTAAATTGTATTTTTACTCGATTGAAATTTGTGACATCACAGGAGACTGCCTCACCTGATTCACAAGGCAAAGCATCAGATTCAAGGGCGACATCTCGCTTCTCTCGATTTAGCTTTGGAACATCTCTTTTGCAGAAGACGGTGGGGTTGGTCTTGAGACCCCGTTCCAGCCAACAGGTATTGTTGCTTGTTTCATACGTACTAAATTTTTTGTTGATGCTTTCTGTTTTCTTCGCAATAGTCTGAATCTAACTACTATGTGATTCTTATTTTGCAATCTGAAGGCTAAGTTAGGTAAAGAGAACAAATTCTATTATGATGAAAAGCTAAAGAGATGGGTAGAGGAGGGTGCTGAACCTCCAGCTGAAGAAGTTGCATTGCCACCACCTCCTACAACTGCTTCTTTCCAGAATGGTAATCCTGAATATAACTTGAAATCTACATTGAAGACAGAAGGACCTCTTTCTAGTGAGGGTCCAAATTTAAAAACTGTGAGTACTTCTGAAAATACTTCAGGAATCCCACCAATACCACCTAGCTCAAATAAATTCTCTACCCGGGGGCGTATAGGTGTTCGATCAAGGTAACACTTTACTTTAAAGTCTTGTTGTGATCAGTTTAATATTGGAAGCAGATATCAAATTTGTTGCAAGTAGAGTGCTAGTCAAGCATTGTGATGTGAAGTTGACACCAATTGACTGCTCTTAGATTTAGACAACGCTGAATTGAAAAATCTTCCTTGTTAATTACAAATATTGTAGCACCTAAAAAGTCTAGCTACCATGATAGCTAAGTCTCAAAGACGAAACTTCAACAAAGCTGAGAAGAGTCTTTGTCTGACTAATTAACATGTATACTGAAATTACCCAGAACCTAAGAAAAGGAAGCCAGAAAGAGCATTTAGCTTCTGGCCCTTCAATGAATCCGGCTTAGCGCAATATAGGGAAAAAAATCGGAATATTTTCTTATTGATGATTTATATCTTTCAATGCTCAAAAGCATTTGAAAGGCATATGAACTTGATGGAAAATACTTGCGGTCTTTTGGCAGGTATGTGGACACCTTCAACCAAGGTGGTGGGAATTCTACAAACTCTTTTCAGTCCCCTTCTGGCACATCTGTTAAACCCTCTCTTGCTGCAACTGCTAAGTTTTTTATTCCTGCTCTTGCACCATCACCAGCTGAGCAGACAATGGAAGCCATAGCAGAAAGCAATCAAGAATGTAATGCATTTAAAGGAAACCTTCCATCTTTCTCCACTAATGATTCCTTCCAACCCCCCCAAAACTCATCATCACCAGCCCTACAAAGGTTTCCAAGCATGGGTAACATTTCATACAAGCCCCCAATGACAAACCACAACAGCCCTTGTTCCCCTCATTCGCGTTTCCATTCGCGTCGAACAGTTTCATGGAGTTGTGGGAATTTCGATGATTCACTTAGCCATCACAAAACGGGTGATATTGTGCCCTTGGGGGAGGTTTTGGGTTTGCCACCATCACCTTCTTAAGCACCATCAGCTTTTGGAGATCTTCATGAGGTGGAACTTTGCTGTAAATATCAAATTTTGTTTGTCATGGTTCACCCGGCTTCTGCATATTGATGGAAGTACCAAAAAGTGTTGCACATCACATGGAGTTCGTAAAGTAGCAGAAGACAACAGTTTTTTTACCCCTCCTTTCACTTTTAAATCTTTGACATACTGCTTACCAACTCGAGCTGGCCATGTATGATTAAATGTGGTTGCCTCACTTGATATTAGGATCTTGTTTTCTGTAAAATGCTACCATAGCCACCCTCCCAGGCTACAGATGGTGTTATAGAGCACCTGTTTAGGTTAGTATTATGATACCTTTGTTCATTTTTATTAGGGAACAAATGTATCTTGAGGAAAAAAGATTACCACAACAGATCAATGACGAAAGTGTAGTCTATTAAATTGAAATTGAATTAAGTTTTGTCCCAGTTGTATCTGTTTCGGTTATGAAATTGAATTAAATTTTCAGACAAGAGGCTTCAGTCTTTGATTATAAATGTCTTACACTTTATAATTCATTCATTATACAGCTGTTGGCCTGAGTAATCTTGCTTGTGCTGATTAGTCTTTGGGCCTCTATTCGGTGTACTAGATGGATTCTTGAAGGAATTAAATAAAAAATGGAAAAAGAATGAAGCAATAACGAGATAAATATTTTTTCTCACTTCTGAAAAGGTAGTTAAAAATAAAAGTGACATACTTATGATGGGAAGGAATATTATCTTTCTCCTTTTATTAATCAACAAAGGGCCTAAAATAATTTTGATGAAATGGAAGGAAAGAAAAATTTAAGCGGAGGCAATGCTTAGTAGTTAGTATACAAGGGGTGGAAGAAAAGGGATGAATTGAAAAATAAAAATAAAATGAAAAACAAAAAATAGCAAAATACCATTAAATATTGTGCATCAACTTTGATCAACACAATATGGTGCATACTCTGTCAAAAAGGGATTTTCTATATGTATAAGGGAACTGGTAAATGAGACAAAAAATCATTTTTAGAAATATCTGCGGTTAACATCTCTCCCAGTTAAATATCTTTTATTTATATGGAAACTCCTTCACAATTCCTTGTTTTCCATAAATGTCCTTCACAAACATGATCTTAGTGCTCGTTTGGAATAGCTTATTTTTGAGCAACAAGTGTTTATAAATCGTGATTCACAGTATGTGAGGTAAGTATATGAGAGGAGTTTTATCTCGACTTGCATAATAAAGACTTATTGTCCAAATATAAGCCCAACCAAACATACACAAATGTCTTTGGGCTTTGCCTATTTGGATGTCATGCTGATGAAACTATTGGGCATATATTCTTTCTTGGCCGTTCACAATAGCAGTCTAATTTGAATGTTTTCAAATTAAGTTTGATAATTTAAGTGTTCAAAATTTTGATCAATGGCTAAAAAATACTCTTTACCAATTGCATATGGATGAGCATTTTCATCAATTGAAGGGTATTATTATTCTTTTGAATGTCATCCATAACAAAAGAAATCTTGTTTTACATGAGGGATCTATTTCTCATCCTATTCAGGTTGCTAGGGAAGTTAAACAGATTCTCGTTTTTCCACTATTGCTTTCACCATTGATGAGGAAAGCCCTCCTTTACCTCCAAGTTTGTCCGGTCAGCCGGGTAGAGATGCACTAAAGAAAAATTATATGACGTGCATGGATTTCTTTTTATGGCCAACCACTTCAATATTTTCAATTATAAATGTCTTAGATCCGCTATTTGCTTAATTATCAACTCTTTTTTCTTCTCTCTTGATCTCTCCCCTTTGAAGATCATGGCTTCTATGAAACAGCTTGCCAAACATGCAAATTCCTCAGCCACATTAAGAAACATGTTTATAGAGGATATTATTGCTCTCTTTTCTTCCTTTTCTCATTTAGAAGTTGAAGTGTTTAGTTCCTTTTATGATTTCCTTTCTTGTTTTCTTGATACTATTAAGACTCTATAGTTTAGTTCTTTTTAATTAATATCATTTTGACTTTTTATAAAAAAAAAATCCGAACCCAATTCTTTTTAGGAAGCAAAAAAAAAAAAAAAAAGATCATGGAAGAGGCGGACTTGCAAAGGGACAGAATAGCCACGAATAAAAGGAGCCAACGATGGAGAATGAAGAAGAAGCCACCATATGGAGAATAAAGAAGCTAACAATGACGATGATGAAGGACTCATCGATGGAGGATGAAGCTTTGGCAGAGAGAAGAAAGGAGAGTATGCACTGAAAGATCTTCCAAGGCAAATGTGTATTTTTACAACAAAAAGCCCCATCCGGAGCGGGGTCAACTGCATGTATTATGCGGTTCATTAATTATATTTTATCTAAAATAAGATTTTTGAATAAATTGTTAACTGGTTTTCTTCTATTTCTTTTTAGAAGACTTTATATTGTTTGATTCAACCTCCTCATCAACATATTGAGAATCAGTACATTTTTTAGATATGATATGTCTCAACTATCTCAAACAATTTAATTTATACTATTTTTTATTTAATAAATATTACTTCAACTTATTTACACATAATCTAAAGAGAGAGGGAGAAAGTTTGGTTTCTTTCATATATATATATCATGGAATTGGTGCTTCCCACGTACGTGTAGTTGAAAATGGGGTCTTAACGGAAGAGCTCCTCCACCAAAGGAAAAATGAAATGCTTTTTTCATTTTAATCGGCCATTTTTTGTCTACCAAATGGGCAGCCGAAAGTTTTCTTTTGCATTTTTTCCTCAAAACACATTCATTAATTTTATCTCCTTTAATCAACAGTAAGATACCAATAATCAAATCAACGTGACACTTGACAGGGGGAAATAGCGCACACTTTTGAGTCGTAGGGTTATTGTATAGCCGCTTTCCATTTTTCAAAGAAAGCATAAAGAGAAATAAAATGTAAATTATCCCTCCACTTGCTTACTGTCAAAAAGTCAAATTGGAAGTCAAAGGTGCTGTAGAAAAAGGTAACCTCGGAATGAGGAACGTCGCAAAATGGAGGATTTAAACAAATTAATAATGTGCTTGTCCATAATTAAAGCGTTTAAAGGTTTAGTTGCGACCTACGTGATAGACATTATTTTCTTGTCTGAAGCGGCGCAAAAATGAATAAATGATTGAATGAGGATATTCCCTTGAGGTTTACAGTTTCTTTTTTAATTTATTCCATATCTTATCTCCCCATCTTTTACTGAAATAGGAAATTAAATTAATGTGCTGACAAATGCTTCAGAAATCTAGGTGGGCACCTTCACTTTCAGTTATCTTTGCCATTGAATCCGAAAATTCCACATAGTTCCCACTGTAGTTAAAAAATTTCTAAAAGCCCCACAACATTTTGAAACATCACTGTAGCTTTAGAGGGGTAGTAAAATTAATTTAAGGAATGAAAGAACAAAAATAACCCTCCAAAAGCCCTATCAAAATGTAAAAAGCGTGTATTACATGCCTATTTATCAGACGAATAAATGGATTTGCAAAACAAATAATTGAAATGATAATAACTCATGATCAATATTAAGTTATCATATATCAGCAAATACAAATATAAGTTCCCATCGTTAGTTTTGCAAATTAGCTTAGTTTTTTTTTTTTTAAAATTCCCACATGTATCTTATAAAGATTCACACTTATCTTGTGAATTCTCTCTTATGCTGTAAATAGCACATGTGTTTTTGTCATTTCAATTGAATGACTTGCAAATTATCTTATTTTTCTTATAAATTCCCACTAGCGTTTTGAAAATATGTACACTCATCTTGTGAACTCCCTTTTTTCCAAAAAATATCAATGTTATTGTCATTTCAATAATTAGTCTTACCAATAAGTTATTTGTCTTGTAAATATACACATGTGTCTTATAAATGGGCACAATCGTGTTGTGAATATCTTTTTGTATTATAAATAACATAAATGTTGTTATCATTTCAGTTGTTGATCTTGCAAATCAGCGTATCTGCCTTATAAATACACACGATTGCTTTGTAAATTGGCACATGTGCCTTGTAATTGTCATATTATCTTGTAAATATCACAAGTTATTGTCATTTTAATTATTGATCTTGTAAATCAGTTTATTTGTCTTATAAATACACATAATTATCTTGTAAATGGGCATAGTTGTCTTGTAATACATGCTTTTCACATTGTAATGGGGCTTATGGGAGAGTTATTTTTGTCCATTCATTCTTCAAATTAATTTCACTTCCCCTAAAGGACTGCAGCAATATTTCAAATTGTTATGGGGCCTTTAGGAAATTATTTAGCTACAGTGGGGCTAGGTGAAAGTTTTGCTTGAATCCTGGCTTTGTTTTCCTACAATTGGCTTTAACAATACTCCCTCAGTCTTAAATATAAAAGTCAATTGACTCTTTTTAGAAATTAAAGAAGTTAAATAAATTACATAAAAATATTCATATTTATGTTTTTCTCCAAACTAATTTTTTAAACTTATAAAGTGCTATATAATCTAATGATATACAATATATACTATGATTAAGTAATTTATTTAACTTCCTTATAATCTCTTCAAAAAGTCAACCGACTCTTATGTATTAACAATCAAAAGTAGTAATTTTTAGATTCTTTCAACAGGACATAGATAGCTATGAAGGAGATTCTTCGTGAACCAACAAAGGAAATAGGAGAAAGATATATATCCCCCTTAAGCAAAGAAGAATATAATGCTACGAAATATTCTTCATATTAGTACAGCAAGAGAGATAGTGGACAAAAATTAACTTGGATTGAGAAGCTCAACTGTGTTTTTGATCAAGAGATTACATCATAGGAGCGACACTAATAGCCTAGTAGCATCAAAACTAGTTTCCCTATAAGTTGGAGGCTGTAAGTTTGACAACATCTCCCTCCTTATTTAATTCATAAGTTTGATAACCTTGCTTGCAAATAAGAAAGTCCTTTGGTCCATATATATAAGACTAAATTTTAATGTTTTTTATTTTAAATAACATAATGGGAAAATTGCACTGAAGTCTCAAGCTACACAAAATACTACCCAAAGGTCCCTAGAAATCTCCTAAGGGCCTGTTTGATACAAGGAACATTTTAGGAGGGAACAGAAAGGAAGGAAAGTGAATGGAAAGAAAGGGAAGATTGAGAGGGAACTTAAAAGAGTGAGCTATTTGGTAGACATGGGAACGGAACATAGGTTGAAGGAAGATGAGATGTTTGGTTGGAAGAAAAGAGAGTGGTTTGAGTGGGAATATTGTGTGAAAAACCTAAAATACCCCTAAAACTTCACCAGAAGTTCAAGTTCGAACTTAACATTCTAGTTCGAATTTAACAACCCAGATCAAACTTAATAACCCCAGTTCGAACTCGACCTCGTCTTCACTGTTCATCGTCTTCCTCACCAGAAGTTCAAGTTCGAACTTAACATTCTAGTTCGAACTTAACAACCCAGATCAAACTTAATAACCCCAGTTCGAACTCGACCTTATCTTCATTGTTCATCATCTTCCTCGTGATACTGTTCATCGTTTCAGCTTTCAACTCTGCTTTTCTTTCACATCTGTTCATCCAATACAACCCACATCACAAACATACCAATTTATAAGCTCATACTAAATTAACCCACACATTTTCAGCTTCTTTCCGGTTATTCAACACACATCACAGATAGGAAAAATATTGCCCACTTCACGCCATAAACCACAACATAATCAGACTAACATTACCTTTGATTCGGAGTTCTATTTCGCACTAAGTTAGCCTCTTCCCTTTTCTAGACAAGCTTTCGACACTATACCAAGCTGGTTCACCAAATCCTTGCACGCGTTCTGCCTCCGTCTTTAATCTTTATTATATGTTTGCAGGGGCATTTTTGTCCACATTTTATCACTATTGGGAATATTTTGAAATTCATCCCATTTTTGGTGGGAACTCAATTTCCCATATTTAAAGGAATATTCACCTTGGCGGGAATGTGGGTTGCTGGCACTTTAGGCAACGAAACACGTTTTAAGCTAAAGAACATTGCAATCCTCCCTTATATTCCGCGTAACAAATAGGCCCTAATTGTTGCCAAGTCCTGTGGGACTTTTGTGTCATATAATGCAATTGTCAAATGACCCAAATACCCTTAGTGGATTTGAGAAAAACATAGACAAATTCAAGCCCATTTTCTCTCTCCCCGAACATCCATTTTTCTTCTCCCTTGGCGATAGCAAAACTTCATTGCCCAACCCAAGCCCATACTATCCCTGTCGATGTTTGTTGCCTGTCTCCATCACCTAAGTAAATTAAACAGCCCCGTTGGTGTTCATTTCTCGTCGTCCATCACCGTCACCTAATTGCTCTTCTGGTGGTTCATTTTGTTCGGTGGAAGAAAGCCCTAGAGTTGGAGTCACCCGTAGCCATCGCCTATTTTGTTTGAGTCGCTCGTTGTCGTCACTTGCAGCCATGGTACGACTCATTTTGAACGAGTTTTTTCTCTGTCTAACTCTTTCCAAATTGTGATTAATAGAAGGTTATTAAACTCGGACCAACCATTGAACCAGTCTAGGTAGCAGGTTAAGGGTAAGTGGGTCAGATCGGAGTCAAACCAGAGTTAACCCGGGGGCAAATCGGTGAGGAAATTAACTTGAACGATAATATTTTTTTTGAATATTTTTGGAATTTGATAATTTTCAAGGGTCAAATGATGATATTTTTTAGTTATTCTTTTTGCATTAGAAAGTAGATATTTCAAACTTTCCATAGAGTCTTAATTTATAATTTTTGAAAATTATAGAATTAGATATGAAATTTTGAAGTTGAAAAATTTTAAATAACCAGTGAACCATTTTAAACAGGTCGGGCTAGATTGGTTCGATGACCGGTTTGCGAGTTTTGTAGTCAAACCGGTCGGTCCGGCCCGGTTTTAATTACCATGGATTAATTTATACTTTCATGATTTGTCTCCGCTTTTTTTTTTTTGTCATCTTTTGGTGTGCTTTATTTATGCTGTTTCGTGAGTCCATGGAACATTTAATTTAAAGACACATCACTATATTTACTAGTTATGCACTACAGTTAGGTAAAAGACATCATATTTTAAAGAAGCAAACTAGTCCGTTAATAATATGCACTGTGGAGAGAATTAAGGCTTCTTTATCTTGTGAAGTTGCTTGATTTGCAACAATACTGCTCTAGAGAAGTAATTAATTAATTAATCATTTTAAGCTAAGTTAATTAACTCTGTGCCTGGATTCCATAAGACTGCAAGCACAAATAGAATTAGTTAGTTTTATATTTTTTGGAGAGTAGGTTTTCAATCAATTTATTGACTCTTATCTTCAATTGTTAGTATATGTGTGTTTTAGAAATACTAGTTGATTATGGGAAGCATACCCCATATAAACAAGTGTTTTGCATTTAACCAGGTCAACCTTAATAGTTCATAAATATAAACAAGGACGTAGAGCATATATAAGAGGCATCATAGTTATTCAAGTTTATCTTGGCAAGAACCAACTTTAAATGTCATAATCACACCAATAGCGCGCCCCACTGTAGCCTTTTTTGGTTAAAACGTGCATTCAACGGGGAGAGAGAAAGAAGAATTGGGCGTTTGAATTTGTCCTCCTTTTTCTTTGTTTCAATAAGGGCATTTCGGTTTTTTGACAATTGGATTATATGATACAAAAGTCGTATGGGACATGACAGCAATTGGGTAATATTTTATGCAACTTGGGCCTTTAGTGCAATTTTCCCTAACATAATTAATGATTAGTTCCTTAAATGTATTTTGTATTTTCTTTCGTTGAGGTTGGAATCTAATAAATAGTATTTTGTTTACGCCTTAATATTGTTGGAAAATTAATTTGTTGTTACATGCCTTAGCTTGATGTTAGGCTAAGTTATTATCCCATTTTATGTTTCATGGCATGAGCTTCAGTACCGCATTTATGAACAAATGTTATGCATTTAGTGGTATTGAAGTAGTGCTTTCTTTTTAACTATTCTCATGTAACATTGTTGTAACTTTGCCTATTTAAAAAGCTTCGTACGATGAATAAAGATATCCTCTCATTTCCCTGAATTTTCTCTCTACTTTATTTTAACAAATATATGTATGAATGGCAAGAGAATGAACGACAAAGACATGGCAAAAAAAAAGTTCAATTAAAATCTAAATCATATAGAAGATAACAAAATGGAAATTTGGCTTTATTATTTCTCCTCATTTTTCTTTCTTTAATACACATATATTGAAACGATGAGCATATGTATAGTGGGAACAAAGTCTAAACAGGAAAAATAAATACATCAAGATGACAAAGAATAATTAATCAGTATACAAAATGGATGAGAAAGAATGTACTATATCAGAAGGCTGAATATAATGAAAAGAATGAAAAAAAATGAAGTGTGTACTTGTGTTCAAAATACTAAAATTAAGCATCAGAAGGTGCGATCCAGTGTCTGCCATTGACGAAGCTCTTAACGAGAAATGGATGGGCAGATTCAAAGTCAAGCTCACGGGCTAAAGACACCCCACGCGCCGCCGCAGCTCCTGGGCCCCGGCACTTATACACTCCGAAGAACACAGTCCTGACCACAATTTCACATACAACTATTAATCATATCACGAGAAACTCAATTTACACGATAATACACCAAAACAAAGTCTTTAAATTTTTGGGACAAACATGGGGAGAGAGAGGTTACTTGTTTTTGTTGTTCACATGGTTCCAGTCGTCCCAACCTTCTCGGGCAACAATGTCGTCAAAATACGTATACGCATACACGATTCTGGAGTATTGGCCCAAGGCCCGGCCCACATAGAGTGGGCCCGTACCCGTAACCCGGCACCGTACGAATGCGAAGCCCGTCTTCTCGTCCACGTGTTTTCTCTTGTGGGCTGCTATCGAACCGAATTTCGTCGCTATCGAGTGCACCACACAATCCTGCGCCATCAGAGACTCTCAGTCTCATGTCACTGCTTAGTAATATAATATTCGTCGAAGCTTGTGAATTTTTAAAATTAGGGTAAAAGCCGAGAAGAAGAAAGTTGTGTTTTTGAAAAAGCTGTCAAGTGTTATCTCAGTAATATCTTTGGCTCTATTATGTACACGACACACAGCTTCATTCTAATGCACGTACTTTAATTTACCCAAAAACGCAATACCTTTTTCCAATCTCGTGTGAAAAATAAAGCTGTAAAAAAAGTGAACATAGGAAAAGAAAGTAATTAAAGTAAGAAGAAATCAAAAAGACCTTGTACATGGAACGGCCATTGCCGAAGATGAAATCAATGGAACCCTCGATGTAGCAGTCCTTGAAATAGTGGCGGCCCGCGTCGTCACAAAGAGTGTCTTGTGCACCGTAGAATCCGCATCCTGAGAAATATGCCTTGTCCCCTGATATCCGAAACGCCGCCGCTTGCCATCCCTCCATTCCCGGCATCGGCGCGGGCGCTGTGTTCTGCATTGTCCACATAAAGCTTGAATATATATATTTTCTACTTTCCCACCACTCATATGTCCTTTCCTCTGTCTCCTCTCTCAACTCTCAATGTCGTTCTTGATCATGTGAGCATGGCGAGGAAATTGTTCCTCTCAACCAACCAACATGTCATCAGAATGTTTGACTCCTTTCCTCTCAGAATCTTAAATACCTTAAAGCTGATATTCCTGGCTGAGAAATAGTTGGCAAAGACAGTGACAGAAGCAGTTCTGTAAGTACGTAGCTGTTGTCCACTGGGACCAGGGTCGCTGGCTCTGTCATGCCATTCTATCACCGTCACGTCCCTCCCAGCTCCCTGAAACGTTATGTAGGGTTTCGTCGCCGGCACCACCACCTTCTCCCTGCATTACCACCACCAATGGAGCACAAAACAACATATCAGCATTAATTATTAATTATGTATTAGTAGTTACATATTATTGGCCAGGGCAAGAGTTATATATACACGTAGCATCCAGCGCTAATATTTATGAGGACGTTCATTCGATTATTGTCTGGGACTGCATCCACGGCGGCTTGCACGGATCTGAATTGCCCTGTGCCTTTCACGTCCACGGTGATTACACGGTAACCGATAGGGCCCACCCAAAGGTGACGGTGCTTCGATGAGGAGTTTGTGGAAGACACTGGTGGTGGTGAACTTGGGGTGTTATCGTCGGAGGGTGTACATCTCACTGTTTCTGCGTGAAACAATAACAAAACAGAAACCAAAATCAACGACAAGGACAGAGAAGAAGCCATTACAATAGGCATTGGAAGCACATAATAAAGGATTGTTTAAAGATAAGAGATAAGTGTCAGAATGTGGGATTTGCAGGGCGGGAGCAGAATCGAAACTAGCGGAGGAATTGAATATGCAAAGTCGTCAAAGCAAAGTCCAGTGGGAAGAGAGAGACGCAACAATTTATAGCCTCGGATTACTTGGACCCCTTACGATTAGTAAAGGTGTATGAACTTTTTCTGATTAATTTTATTGACGGCTCCAACGGTCACTTTTGCCGGGTACCCGCTCTTCTAGGGGGCAAGCGAGCTCATACAGGTAGTGTTTTTGGAACCAATGAGCGCACACACACAAACACATATATAACTGATGATAGTATTATTTTGAAATTACTATCATATTTCAAAATCTTAACTTAATCTTTCTAGTATTTTTTATTTTTAAAAAATATATTAAATTTCTTCATTGGGTGAAATTGCACTTAAATGTACAAAAAAATATGTGGGTCATATTGCTTTAAGGGTGAATTGGATTTGCATTCTGGAGGTGAGACACACCACCTTGGGACTCAGACGTCTCTGAACTCCAAACCCGTGACTATATATGCCAGTTTCTTACTATCTCTTACTTGGTTCTTGTAGTCTTACGCCTCCAACGTCACTGTTTAATATTCCTTTTTTTTCCGTACATGCAATAAAGAAAAAGTTGACAGTTCGGGATAATCTTCACGGCCTCTACTCATTTGTGTTTTTTTTCATGGAGGGAATAAAAGTCAGGATTACCGCCGTTAATCTTGAGCAAATTCCTTATAATAATGACCTAAAATTCGATGTAAGTGGCAAGCATAAGGAAAGCAGAAAAGTGGGGCCTAGTCAGACTCTTGAGATCTAATTTATTGCTTTTTTTTTTGGGAATAGCTTAATTTTAATTTATATATACTTTTAAATCATGATTTATGATATATAAGGTAAGTATATGGGACGGGTTTTGTCTCGATTTATATGAAAAGTACTTATAAGTAAAAAATAAGCTATTCTAAATATAGGGTTAATCAATCAAATTAATTGAAATTCTATTGGTTGCCTTTTGACGTTGGATAATTTGGTCGCATTATGATTGCATGGCATCTTTGTTTCGGCTCAAACGGTCATTTGGTGTGCTTGACAAATCATGGCCCCCCAGCATGGGTGAAATACTATTTTGTAGTATTGTGTTTCAATTACCTTTTTATCTTTCTGGTCCCCAGGCACGTGGACCCCACTGATATCTATTCATAGAAAGTCCACACCATTTTTCGAACGTTGGGACCTGAACCCCTTTTTGTTTGCCCTATACAAAATCAGGCAGTAGTGGGATTTTAAAAATGCCCATTAACTTTATTAAGAGGGTTAAGATGTAAAAATATTTATGAATTTTTTTAAAAAGTGTATCCAATGTCATAAATTTTTTT
Organism: Inga leiocalycina; assembly: GCA_963242795.1. Taxonomy (NCBI): domain Eukaryota; kingdom Viridiplantae; phylum Streptophyta; class Magnoliopsida; order Fabales; family Fabaceae; genus Inga; species Inga leiocalycina. The sequence continues at coordinate 6,763,421 of OY725330.1, forward strand.
TAGGTGTAAAAATGCCCATGAACTTCTTAAAATGGGGCAAAAATGTCAAACCGTTAATTGGTACAAACTTTCGTTTTGTGGGACCCACAATATTATTTTTTAAGGTGCAAAAATACCCATAAAATTTTTTCTAGGTGCAAAAATGCCCATAAAATTTTCAAAATTTTATGGTGTTGGGTTCATTTTTTAAAAAAGTTCATGGGTATTTTTGCACTTCAAAAAATAATATTGTCGGTCTCACAAAACAGACGTTTGTACCAATTAACAGTTTGACATTTTTGCCTAATTTTGAGAAGTTCATGGGTATTTTTACACCTAAAAATAGTTTATAGTGTTGGATGCACTCTTGAAAAAAATATATGTGTATTTTTACACCTTAACTCTTATTAAAAAACAAAAGAAAAAGGAGAAATTAATGATTGAGGTAAAATTACATGGGCCTGGGGTTTCCCAGTCCCAATGTGATGAAGCATCAGTCAATTGCTATCAGTAACAACACCATGCCATCACTGCACCAATCAGGTTCAGTCGTCCCTGCGATTAGTTGCATGAAAAACTGATTCACATGGGCCACCCTTTGATTCTCATTTACTACTCTTATTATGGGTCCACTCTGAGTTTGCATGTTCCAGTGGTTATATGCCCAAATTCATATATTGGGCTCACATGACATATGGCCTATCTCTCGTTATTGCAAAAAGAAAAAAAAACCAGCACTAAAATATCTAAAGATGAGGCCATTGAATGATTTAAGCTTGTTTGGATCAGTGTTGTCATAAGCAATTTTTGTCACAGTTTTGGATCTAATGAAAGGGATTAGCCCATCACAACATGTTGAACCAAAATTTGAATGCCCACGGGAAAAGGTGCTCGAACAAGACTGTCTTCAATAGAAAGATACACGTACTTAGCAACAAAAAGTATTTTTTATCATAACTGACTTTTGTAAACTAAAATTAAGGTAAAAATTAAATTGTGTATATGATGAAAAAGTTGTTTTAGCATTAAAGTAACTTTTGGGCCAAAAGTCTATTTCCCTTAAAATTGTGACAAACATAATTTTTTCATTCAATTAGTTTTTTTATCCTATCTAAATTCTAAAACTTCCTATCGTCATCCCAAACAAGCAAACAAGCAAGAAACCAAGGCGTCTTCCATCACGGGAAGAATCTATATACTATGACATAAATACCAGTAGTGTTTATACAATGACTCTCGAGTAATGACTCTCAAATCTCTGCCCTCTCCCCACTTGTCAATAATTTTACAACTACACAAGACTGGAGCCAATGAAACCACAAAGATAGAGCAAAAGTGGTGTATGTAAATAGCAATCTGTAAAGAGCAAGGCAGGTTTCCAAAAGAATGCAAACAATACCATGCCCCAAAGTTCTCCATCACCATGTCACGTCACGCCATTGTCTGCAGCAAAAAAAATCATCGTTTTGTGGCAGTAGTAACTGTATTATGCACAAATGGATACTGTTCAATTCAGTAAAGCTTGTTAAAGCCAGAAGGAGGAGTAGATTCTCCCAATCTGGGCAAGAAAGCTTCCCTCTCAAATGTTAATTGAAGAGCCACCATTATCTTCGATACGGCTACGCTCAGAAATGGTGCACTACAGAAGGCATAAGCGAAGACGCACAAAGCTCTTACTACACCATCTGGATACCAAGGAAACGACATAACTAAGAGCACTCCAATAATAACAAACCATGGCACCAAAACTGGTAAAATTGGGAGCAGAAACGCGTTCATGGCGATCGAAGACAGAGCGAAAGAACCCAGCAAATACAGGGACCATCCCAGTAGAGGGTGAACTGTGTGAGGGATGGTGAAGAATGGTGTTATGTAGGCAGCAAGTATGCACCAACATGCTACCAACTTGAGGCAGTTTTGCACAAAGTTAATGCTCTTATCAGATCGCCGATAGCACAGCTTCGAGAGACTTGGCCTTGCTAGTCGCGTCATTCCTATTATTCCTATGTATATCGCGCACTGGATCAGTACCACTGCCATCTCTGCACTATACCTGCATATATCATACATACACACCAACATCTTAATGAACATGTTACTGGTTAAATATTCTGAAATGCAATTCACAGGTGCATGGAAAAGTTGAACTTATTAGAACATATCAAGTCCCACATTGACAAATTGAAAGATGAATTAAAGGTATCTAGTCTCAAGACAAGTCCCATCAAATTGATTTAAACTATTTTGATAGAAAGACAAACCTAACATATACCTAATTCACAAAAATCTTATACTCCCTCCGGTCCTAATTATAAGACAAAGTTGACTTTTTTGGAGAAATTAAGGAAGCCAATTAAATTATTTTAGATTGTTTATATTTTTAGTATATTTAGATTATATATTAGTTTATTAGTCAAATTAATTAGTTTAGAGAAAAAAATATAAATATAAATACTCTAAAGTAATTTAATTGGCTTCCTTAATTTCTCCAAAAAAGTCAACTTTATCTTATAATTAGAACCGGAGGGAGTAGAAACCACCTACCCTAGAGTTTGACGTCGTTGTTCGTGCCACTGGAGGCCTAATGGCAGAACAGGCCAGGACCACCAATACCATGGCTTTAACCAGGGTGCCCCAGGGAATGTGATCACACTATTTGGTCCACAAGGTATGCTCCATCGTAGCTTCAGATCTGAAACAACACAACATCAAGTTAGATTTATGCATTTCAAATTATGAAACTGAGTTCAGCTACTTCGTTTTACTTTTACTTACAGTAGTAGGAAGCATCCATCTGATATCCTAAAGGAAGCCTATATGTTCCCTCAAGCTTGGTGCCGTTTGCCGGTGGATGAAACAGAGGCTGACCAAGCAATTCCGGGAAGTAACTCGATATAAAACCCTGGTCAGCACCATCCGCATTCTCTCTTCCAATCTCCAATTCATGGACCATATCCTTAAACACCTCCATTGATGGCTGCAGATACCAACAGAGACTAAAATGTTATTGTCATAATTACTACGATGACTACACTCCTGATTACTTCATACATACGTCAGCAGATAGGAAAGCAATGTGTAAAGAAAAAGATTCAAGAATACAGATAAGGACATGGAATTTGGAGTTATACGAGTTTGGCTAAGATAGGTGATGATGATTATTATTATTAAATTAATTAAAGTATAATAATAATAATAATGGAGGGAGGAAGGTGATATACATATATATATATATATATATATGTAAATGAGGGTGACCTGCAAGACAAAGAGGCCGGTGTGGAAGATGCAAGGGTTGATAAAGACGGCGCAGAATTGTCCACATTGAAATAACTCATCGGTGTTGTGAAGAAAGAGGTTGTCTGCATCCAACATCACCACCCTGTCGTAATCAACAAGGCTCCACGCGTACAGTTTATTTAACGTCAACTTGAATCTCTTGTCGAAATTATCTTGCTTCTTGTACGGATTATCCATGTTTTCCACTCTCACCACCTTCGCTCCATCTTCTTTTTCCCTGCATAACATCCCACAAATACAAACCATTAATAATAATAATGAACCCCTCCAACACTTGATGCCTTGTGTTGTTTCTTTTTTTTCTTTTTGGAACTAGAGGGCAGACATACTAGAATTATACGTGGTATCGAACCTGCAACCTCCTACTTATTTGGAAGCAAGTTCTCACGCCATTATTACAATGATCAAGTCCCATATCCAATGATTGAAACATGAATTAGAGGTATATAATGTTAGACAAGTCTTATCAAATTGGCTTAAACTATTTTACTAGAAAGACAAACCTAACATATGCATATGTATATTCCTAATTAATTCAAAATTAAAAAAACAAGAATAAGAAAAAAAATGTAGTAGGAAGGATATTAGAATAATGAAGTCTCATATCGAATAATTAAAAAATGAATCAAAGATGATATATGATGTTAAGGCAAGTTCTATCAAATAGGCTTGAGCTATTCTGATAGAAAAACAAACCAACTATATATATACGCACACCTAATTAATTAATAATTCAACAGCCATTAAATAGGAAAAGGCCAAGGCCAATGGCCTTGTGCTGTGTTGTGCAACACACGTCCTACATCTCACTCTCTTTATTTTTCCCCTTTATTGAGTAGTTTCTCATTCAATCCCTATCGTTTCAAATCCATATACTACTAATACTTTCGAAATAATTCTTTAATATTCCACCATTTAAGTCCCCACTAAAACCCAGTCTGATCCATTAAAGTATCTTTCTTCTTTTTCGTTTTCCCCCCATTTAACAGCCCTTGTTTGTGGAGACTCTTTTAAAAAAAGAAAAAGAAAAAGGGAGGCTTTCCAGAAAGTAAAACCAAATAAATTAGTCCTGCGAGCTTAAAGCAACTAAAACAATACTCCACCGGTGCTTAATATAAAACATATTTGGGGAGGATGATCTTGGTCCTAAATATAAAACAAAATTTTCATATTTGTTAAATTTTTCTTAATTTACTCCCATTGATGCTCCTTCAACAATGAAGAAGGATGAGAGGGAAGAAGGGAATTAACGAATATGACAAAAGTGTTATAAAAAATTCATGTTATATTAACTAACTCAACCAACTTCTTTAATCTAATTAAATTAGGTAAATATGTCACATATTAAGGACCGGGGAAATACAATTTAACCTAAATACGAAAAATAGATGATTGTGCTGTATTTTCTGGTGAACTTTCGGGGTGGAGTGTGACGAGTAATACTAAAATGAAAGAATACAAAGTGAGTTTTGAGTGAAAGTTTGATGAGTCCACAAGTGTAAGGATTTTAGGAAGTTGGGTCTCCATGAGTACGTCGCACGTGACCAGAACTAAAGGTCAAAAAAACTGTTGGTGAGCCGATAACCCGAACTAACCACGCTTTCTAAAAGGTTGGGAAACTAAACAAAAAAATCCGACCAGTTAGATTTGTTAAAAATGCTCATCATAATCTTCATTTTTTTAAAGGTTAACATTTTTTTTTGCCTGATTTTAAAGGTTAACATACTCAATTACTCATATAGGAGTAGTACTTCATTCTTGATTTCTCAGGCTCCACTGTCTAAACCCAAACGGACAAACGTAATAAACGAAGCTTCAAGCTCTATATTACGACCAAAAAAGTAGGTAGGTAAATAACAGGCAAACATGTTTCACCGCGCCATCGTGTTATTAGTGCTATTATTATTAGTTTAGCCTTGGCAATAAATAAGATCGATATGATTCTCAATTTAATTTATACACAATAAATGCCCTAATTAATCCGAAGGCACCAAGCATATTTGGATTTGCAAAGCAATTCCATCCCTATGAGTAATAACACTGGATTTTTTATCTTTCTATGGGCATGTCTTACAAATGAATTCATATAATAAGTTGGTAGAAGAATATTGTTTAGAACTTACTAATAAAATATATTACATGTCACCGTATATATTAAAATAAACTCAAGAAAACTAGGATATGACTAAAATGAAATTGTACAGTCATGTATTGATATGCCAGCCAGGTGCCCAAGTTTAGCGTGTTATAGGGAGGAAGAGACCTTGGTTTAGCAAATGAGGTCAGCAAATTTAAACGTAGTTACCGGAAAAATTAAAGAAATGATTACTTAGAAACAAGTGCAAAAACATAGAAAACTATGACCGGCCAAGGATATTTTGAATGGGTAGTCTAAGACTTCATGGTAACTCACGCGTAAAGCAAATTAAGTCCTTAAGTCACAAAGCTAATGATAAAACCTAATCAAATCAGAAGCAAGATTAATGGTATAATTAATGCGGCTAATCACTGTGGCCCACCCCCGACGGTTTTTTTTTCCTTGAGGATTTTAACTTTAATATCCAAAGTTCCAAACATGGTGGTGCGCTGTGACTATGATCTTATCACAATAATCCCCGCCTGATCCCCCCCCCCCCGGGCAATTAACCAGAACGCTCTCTTGTTTTGTCTTCTCCCCTAAATCAAAAGCTTCCCCTTCTAACAAGAACAAGCACGGCGACGAAATCGAAAAGAAGCTAAAAAAAATTATCGGTCGATTATGAGGTTGAAAGCAACAAGCAAGCAAATCCGTGAAAGGAAAAAACTATAATATGATTTAAAAATTGAAGAACGAGACAAAGCGAGAGAGTGAACGTACAGAGCTCGGACCCATCGGGCGGGGACGTCGACAGAGGCAATGACGACGAGATCGGCGTCGACGTTGAGGGCGGCGAGGGATTTGAGGAGGACGCGTATGGCGACGTAGAACTCGTAGTCTCTGGGAGTGCCCATATACATCATGGTGGCGTAAGCATTCCGGTGCTTTTCTGCTCCGGCTCTGCAGAGAGGTGTGGAGAAGACGAGGCATAAGGCTAAGGCCATGAGAAAGTATCTCCAAAACGACGCCGCATTGTGATGCTGCTGCTTTTGCCTCACCCACCCCATTCCTTCTCCGAAATAAAGAAAAATCACAAGTTCTGGATTTCTTGTATATTACAGAGGTGGTGGTGGGATTGGGAACTACTTAGTACTAACTGATTCCTACTCCTTCCTTGAATTGAACTCTGAAGCGTTCTAATAGACGAGTATTTCAACAAACAGGGTCTATTTTGGGGGTTCTGAGATGAAAAAATCAATGGAAATAGAGAGAGAGAGAAAGGACTGAGTAAAGAGAGGAGCGAGGCAAAAGCTTTTAAATGGAAGATGGGCTGATTCACGCTTATTGCCAAAGAAGGAATCTTCCTTCATATCTTATCCTTGTTATATAGGCACAATTATTAATTACAATTAATCAAATCTTTTTTAACTAATTACCTGTTCAAATTATTTCTCATTTTAAGGATTTAAATTCTTTTTTTTTTTTTTAATTTACTGGAGTCCATAGTCCATAGATATGAGTAAATAGAGTTTTTTTTTTGGTACAGTAAATAGAGTATTTTATTGAGGTCTTGGAATGTCATTTTCGTTGCCTATTTCCGCTGTCAAATACGGCCGGGCCACCTATGTACTTACCGTGTTGTAGCTGGGCTTCTTTATTCGGCCTCTCACCCCTATTTCATCCTATTTAATGCTATTATTCAGTCCTATCCTATGTTCTTTCCCTTGTTATCTTTTTCCTTCATGGCCACTTATTAATATTATCTATTGCTGTGGAGGCTCTTTTTCTTGTGATAAAAAATATTGCTGTTTGATTTTAGTTAGGATGAGTGCATTACTAAAATAAATATATTCAACTTCCGTCACTAGTTTTTCTTTCTTTCGTTGTTTCCACATAAGGCTGACTTGTTGACATACATGTAAATGTTTGAAACGCGTTGCACATTTTCCTTTCCAGGGATGGTGAAAAATAGGAGGTAGGTTGGTCAATACAAGGCCCGTTGGAAGGCACCTGTAAGATTATTGGTGAAGATATTTATGGAAGAAACAAGATGGATCCGGCTACGATCCTCTTTCTTCCCATCCACTTACGGTTCTCTTCTCAATCTGGATCGTTGGATTAAGATCTCAACGGTTCAGATTTTTTTTAATATAAAAATATAATAATAATAATAATATTTTTATAATATATTAAATCTGGACCATTAAGATTTTAATCCAACAGTCCAAATTGAGAAGAGGGCCGTAAATGAATAGGAAAGAAGAGGCACGTAACCGCCGGATCAAAAAAGATGAATTCTATTGTTTGACCAACGATACACATTTCCAATGGGAGAGGCTTCCCAAGTTAGTTGAATTTTATTTGTTTTTTTTTTTTCATATTCACAATCGGTTTGCGAGGAAGGTAAGAAGCCGACGAAGATGACTCAGATACTGTGTGTGTTTGGGTCAAAGCCTCATGCTACTCTCACGCTCTTTCACAGCTCAAAAAGGTTGACTTCCTTAATTGCCCAGTCCTCTCCATCTTTTTCAGATATCATTTATTTATTTATTTGCTCAGAAAGATATCATTTATTTAAGGTACTGAAAATCGGATCGGATATTGAACCGATCGAGATACTAGGTCAAAGGTCAGTGGTTTAGACCGGGGTCAACCTGGGGGTCAGACCGGGAGTCAAACTGGGGTTAATTAAAATATATATATAATTTAAATGTTCATATATACCATTTAAAAAACTATATAAGAGTTTTTTTTTTCCAACCAATAATCAAATATAACCTCGTGAACCTAATACCCACAAAAATATCATTAAGTATATAAGGATTTTACTCTAACCAGTGCAAAACAGCAAAAAATATTCCACAATACTTTTAAAACTCCTTGCAAATCAAAAAATTTCAAAGAAATAATTTCAAAAAAAAGACAAAATGATATCGTTTGGGATATAAAAAAATTTTTTTTTTTTAAAAAGGGCAAACCGATTCACCACGGGTCACCCCTAGTTTACCCTGGTTCACCCCGGGTTGGACCGATTCAGACCGGGTTGACCGGGTCAGTTAGACCCCGGTTTTTTAACCTCAACCAGTCCGGTGACCGGTTCACCGGTTTCCGGTCTGAACCGGCCGGTCCGGTCCGATTTTTAATACATTGCATTTATTAACTAACAAATGTATCATTATTTTAGGCATATAAAATTAATTGACTAGTCTCATTTGCTACCAATACTTCCGGTGCTTCACTTCCTGGGGTAGGCTGTTGCTCATGTTCGCCTTCCTATCATCCATACGCGTCACTTCTAAGAGAATTCTTTAATCCATTTTGAGAGTAATTAATATATTTATTTGTCAAGTTTATTCATATAATTAGTATTCATATGATTTTAATGATAAATAATACTATCTCCGGTCCTAAATATAGGATAAAGTTTGCAATGCAATTTTGCACTACAAACTTTGTCCTATATTTAGGACCGGAAGGAGTATATTATATGATTAAGTAATTTATTTATCTTCCTGAATCTATAAAAAAAACTCTATTTTACCTTATATTTAAAATAAGAGAAAATAACGCGTATTGATTTTGTTGTCATATGTGCATGGGCGGGCCTAATAAGATTCCCACGGCACATTTAGTTAGCTGGAGGGTGAACGTTTCATTTAATTTCATTGACTACGGAATGCTTGTTCTTTGAGAAATAGTGGAGGTGATTAAGCAGGATCTTTTAAGTTAACTGTACTATTAATTATTTGTTTTATTTTCTTAATGCAGCGAGGGAAAGGGGGAAACTGCCGTGATACTACCGCCCTCCGTACATCATCGTATCATTTCTCGTATTGAATCGAACGTAATTTTTAAGCTATTAAATTTTGTTTGAGAAAGTTTCAGAAAAATACTGGTTGAACTTCAAAATTCTAAATTAGTGATTTGATAAAAATTTGAGTTGTTAATCACATTATTCTATTTATTAATCTCATTATTCTTATTATTAACAAAACTAATTTAAAATTTTGAAATTTAAATGATATTTTTTTAAAATTTTTTCATTTTGTTTTGCATCAAAATTATTACATCAACGATTTAACAAGTACTAGTAATTACTCCCTCCTGTCCTAATTGTAAGATAAAGTTGACTTTTTTGGAGAAATTAAGGAAGCCAATTAAATTATTTTAGAGTGTTTATATTTTTAGTATCTTTAGATTATATATTAGTTTATTAGTCAAATTAATTAGTTTGGAGAAAAAAATAAAAATATAAATACTCTAAAGTAATTTAATTGACTTCCTTAATTTCTCCAAAAAAGTCAACTTTATCTTATAATTAGGACCGGAAGGAGTAATATAAAAAGAAGCAGAAGAGTCGGTGCCTTCATCTTTCTTTAGAGGGACGATGAAGCACTTCACTTTACGTATTATCTCAATGTATGTTCGGCAAGCTCTGAAATCATGATTTCAGAAATATTTTTTCGTAAATCGGAAAAAATTCCTCTCACATATTTATCTCATAAATTATGAAAGTTATTCTCCAAAAACTATTTTGAATACACGCTGACTTGTCATTCACTAGACTGGCGAATATGAGATTAGCACGGCAAAATGATAAGGAAAGATTCCTAATAAAACACGAGTTTTATTTATTTTTTTATTTATTACCTGAATAGGAGCATTTTTCACTATTTTAAAGCATCATTACCTCCCGTCAATTAAAGAGGTCTTCTGTATCAAAATTTGTATATTGTATGGAATCTGAACAATAAATTACCTATTCACGATCTATGACTTATAAATGGAATAATACTTTGTAAATTTTTTATTGATGTTTTTTAGGTTAAGATTGTATAAATTAAATTAAGAGGTTTATGATAAAAAATAAAAGTCATAGGAAGACAAAGTCAGCTTAAGAATATTTTATTCTAACGCATAACTTGAGATGACACAATAATAAATTGAATTGGAGGCGGGGGATCGTACATGGTTCATGGGCATATTCTTAGCATCTGGCATTCACATTATCTTGTGATCAACTTTGTTACAGGGAAAAAGGGCCAAAAAAAAAAAAGGTGGTCTATGCATGATATTTATCAGGGTTATTGAACCCGGACCGGACCGGCCCTGAAACCGGCGAACCGGCTGGTAAAACGGTTCGGGTTCATATTTTAAAAAAAAAAAGTTTCATTTTTCCTTTAGAATTTCATACTATAAGTCTAAAATTTTCAATTTCTCACCAGTTTGGTCCCGGTTTAGCTCCGGTTTGGCCCCGGTCTGACCCACTGACTCTTAACCCAGTACCCCGACCGGTTCAATGCCTGATCCGAGTTTTAATACCTTGATATTTATCGTTAATATTCTAAAGCAAGGTTAATGCTTAAACAAATTAAAAGTAGGGTTATTAGATCAGGACCAACTGGTTCGACCCAAAAACCGGCAAACCTGCTTACTATTTCCCACCCCCCAAATTTAATTTATTTTTTTTATTCTCTTCAGAATTTCATATTAATAATATTAAAATTTTTACTTTCTCATCAGGTTACTCCGATCTGATCCACTGATCTAAAATCTTGACCGGTTCAATACCTGACTTGACTATAACAACCTTGGTTAAAAGTACATGCCTCCAGCTAAAAGTACATGCGTTTATTAAATTAATGAAAATAGTTGAGCTCGCCACATAAACACGCATGCACAGAAAACGCAAAATGTTGCGGCAACATCCAAGTGACAAAAAAAAAAAAAATAGAAAAGGGTCGAGTTGGAGTAATTGAGGAAAGAATGCAACCCCGTAGAAAAAGTAAACACCAAAAACGTAGATATTACTTCTCATGACGGTTTTATTATGGGTAATATAAATGAAATTGATGTAACTGCCTTCTGGGGAAAAGCTTAATCGTTGTTTATAAAATTCCTTCCACTTGTCCTTTGATAAATAAATAATCTTATCTATTATTTTATTTATAGTGGCTTCAAATTTTCTGATCCCACTCTTAAAAAATACTTAAAGGAAGAGTTGGATGTCATTGACTTACAAAACATTGACAATAAATAATCCTATCCATACGCCAGCCAATTATTATGTTAATACTATCAATTTAAATTAGCATGAGTAGTAAAGACTAAAAAGGGAAAATTAATCTTTTGATTTATATAGTTTTAAGTTGGTTGGAACTCAATTCATACACTTTGACTCAATGGAACTCAACCCATATAGTTTTGACTTAATTATAACATAATTCTTAAACTTTGACTAAATTATACTCTTTTGGTTCATAATGTATGTCATAATTAGAGAATTAATATTGATCATAAATATAAAATTTATTTATCATATTTGTCAATATTTTTTTAATTTATCGCTATTAATACTCCCCCAATAGTACTGGAAAAACGAGACGGCCCTATTAAAGCCAGCGGGCTTCAAACCCTTTTAACATCTTTTTACTTTTCATATACTTGAAGATTAAAATACCTAATTTAAAACATAAATATTATTTCTGTTAAAAAAAACATAAATATTATAAAAAAAAGTTTCAGCAGTTCATAAACATAAACCAGAATCACAAAATGTTTTGAAAATATTTCCTTAATCACTTCCACTAAATTTTGACAAGAACTACACCACAAAATGTTGGTGAAAAATTAAACAAATTATGATCACGCCTGAGAGAGTGAGAGTGAATGACAAAAGCCTAAGCATTCATTGTCATGTTGCTAAATTCAAGTTTTGATAGAAATTACTTTCATTGACCTGAAAGCATGGCTGCAAAAGCTAAATGAAATGATACAGGGACGAACCAAGTTTCATGGTAGGCCTAGAATTTTGATGCAGTCATTGGCCATAGTTAGAAATTGAATGTGCAGGGTTAGAAAACATATTTCAATTCCAATTTCAAAGCTAAGATTAAACTTCCCCACAAGGAGGGTAATCTCAAACGACAATAATTAATGGAAGAAAACTGAAGGTGTTTGTTCATTAATGAGGTAAAGCTAAGTATGATTCTGAATATGTGTTTCTTCACTAATGAGGTAAAACACAAAAGCGCTAAACAAAACAAAAGCACAAAAGCAAGACGGAGATCAGAATGACGGAATCATACTTGACATGGAGAGTAAGACAGAGCAAGATGGAGATTGGACACAGACAGAGAAGTAGTAGTAGCAGAAGCAGAGAACCGGAGAAGCAGAGTCTCAGACACAGACAGTGAGACGCCGATTGAGAGTGAGTAACAACCAAGAGGCTGATCTAAGTCCTGAAAGGCGACGACCGATGGTGAGAGTGCGACTTTGTGAGACTAGAGATCAAGAGCCGACAGACGACAAAGCAGACAGCAGAGGGGAGATCCAGATGCCCAGATAGAGTGAGGTCATGGTCATCTCTGGTCGAGCAGGTCGGCAGTCGGCCGACAGTCACCCTTACTCCCTTAGGGAGTTAAGGTCTTTGAAATTGAACTTCAACCTTGAAGAATGAAGAAGGAGTCCGATTTTTGGTTCTGGAACTGTGAGTTGTGCGCGCGCGTTGTGCCACTATCCAATCGGTTATCTGTGAGAACGTGACTCGTGAGGCAGAGGGATTGAGGTCTGAGGGTTAACTTGTTAACAAGTTAGGTGTGTTTGTGTTATGTTAGGATTAGCTAAAAGTGAGATTGTGAGAAGTCAAAGCCACTGAGTTTAGTTAGCCTTATTTAAAAGAGAAAATTAAACGAGTCGGCCTTTTAAACCCACAATCCTTTAAGGTTGGTCCTTTTGAGTCCGACTCTTATGGAAACTCTAAATCATATATTCGACCCTTGATGGGCTTAGGTCTAAATAGACCGCCCAACAGGATCGACTATATTTTTCAGCTCTATCCCCCAACAATAATTAGGTAAGAGAGAGATGTAAGAAATTAAGGAAGATATTTAAAGTATTTTATAAAAAACATGTTATATTAGCTAACTTAACTAGCTTCCTTAATCTAATCAAATTTGGTAAATATGTTTTATATTAATGACTAAAGGGAGTAAGGGAGTAAAATGGTTAAAACTATAAGAACTAAGTTGCAATAAGTCAAAATTCAGAAACAGAGTTACAACCAAATCAAAAATACAAGAAATGAGTTGTCCTTAGTCAAAGTGGGGTTTAAGTTATAATTGAGTTAAAGCTATAAAGGTCAAAAGATTAATTTTTCCAAGACTTTGATAACGGCTCTTCGAATACCCTTATTTATATAATCCATTTGATCCTTAATATAAGAGTCATATGACTTTTTTTTAGAGATTACAAAAGTTAAATAAGTTACTCAGAACTTGTTTGAGAAAGTGGCACAGAGGTTGAAATGCTCGGCCACCTTCCCAAAAGCACAGTGGTGATGAAGTTGGATGTTTAGGAAAGCGGCCGACCCCACTGGGCTTCTAGTCCAAAAGCGGCTTCTTTAAGAAGCCCACTCTTGCTACTTTTTGGCTTTGGTCACCGTGGTTGGAGGGCGTCACAGCGTGTGGAGGAGGAGCTATGGTTAGAGCGTTTTCACTCACCCCCGATTCCGATCATCCTCTTCTTGCGCCTTCCTTTATGCCATTGGTGTTTAGCTCATGGTGAGTCCTCGCCTTGTAACACCCCAAAATTTATATTCACAAAATATATTATAATTATTTGAGAAATTCAATAAAATGTTGAATATTCATGAATTTGGAATTTATGACTTTTATAAATGTTCATTTTCATGAGAAATTGGGAAAAAATAATTATGGAATTAATTTGGGTAAATTAAAAAGCCCAATATTAAGGTACAAAAATGGAGAAATAATAGAGAAAATATTTGGTTCAAAAATAAATGAAAATTGGCTAAATAAAAAGAGGGAAAAAATTAGATTAAAAAGGTAATAGCATAATTGTAATTTTGCCAATTTAGCACAAAATTAATTATTTTCTGATTAATTGAAGTTAATTTCAATTAATTAATAAAAATAAAGGGGGAAAAATAAATATGAATTTATGAAAAATTTGAGCAAAAATGCGAATTTGACCAAAATTGGGACTTTACGTGTATACGTAATTGAAACAAGTTGTGAAATCAATTGAGACCAAAGGGAAGGACCCTTGGGTGTCTCATATATGTAGCATGAAAAAGGAAATATTAGTTGGGCAAAATGGTATGATTACATGTACATAAAATTGATTTTTGGAATTTTCAGAAATTTAGTAAAATAACATAAAATATGTAATAAAAAGGTATCATCCCCTTCCTCTTCAGCCATAAACCGTGCCTAAGTGCTGCAACAAGAGAGCGAAGGAGAAGAGAACTCGCGAGGTAAGCCGATTTCTTTGATGAATTTATACCTAACGCGTAAAACTCCGCTCCTAAGCTTCTCTTTCATGTATTTTAAGGTTTGTGGAGCTTAAATCTTGGTGTTGGCACTAGGTTTTGAGGTAACTTCCAAAACTTCAATCTTTGATTGTTTTGGCTGATTGGACAATTTAATCGGTGAAATTTCGCTGGATTGTTATTAGTTTTAAATTTTAGAAATGTGATGACATAAGGGTTATGTTGCCAAAATTTGGTCTAAATGGTAGTTGTAACCTAATTAAATAGTTAATAAAGTGATTAGGAGTAGAAAAGAACACGTCTGTGGAGTCAAAATCGAAAACCCTCAATTTTCCCTGGAGTTCCTATAAGTTTTGGCCAGGGCTGTTAGAGGGGCTTAGAGTTATATTTTCAATAATTTGATAATTCCATTGAGTTCAAGAGAAAAAATTAGGTGGAGTTACAGTTGGTCACTTTTTCGGAAAAGCCCAAAAAAACATAATTACGAAAATGCCCCTAAAACCCTAAAGTAGAGGCTGCCAAGGGTAATTTCATTTTTTGGTAATGAATTTGGTAATTTTGAGTTTGAAAATGGATTCCTTAGGCGAAAATATGTCAGAATAGGCCAAGTAAAAATTTTGGGAAAAGTACAGTCGGGCCAGTACGGGGTCCCAGGGGCATTTTGGTAAAATTTCACCATAGGCTAATATAACCACAAAAAACCACTATGGTAGTGCCTAAAATGATACATGAATAAGTTTTAACCTAATTCTTGTACATTTGATATTTTAGGACAGATTTGGATGCTTGTAGTTAGCACGTTTTCTGAGGTGGACTTTTTCGAGATGAGAAAAGGGTTGAAGTAGGGACTAATATCTCTCATATACTATATGACTATTTATATGATGTGTTTTACTATATTTTGTGATTTGAACACGTGCTGGAGACACATTACCTAGTTGTGGTTTGGGATCTAGCTGAGGTACATTGGTCTTACCTAGCTGTAGTCGAGGACTCAACTGAGATATACGTAGAGGTTTCAACTAGACAGTTGGCCCTAAATTTTATGTACACACATGGATGATGTGAATTTTCATTTTACTTGATATGGTGCATTACATATTTAATCCTTGTATTTTATATGCGGATCGTATATTTCTACTGGGATTCCTTGGAATCTCACCCCTTTTTCTAAATAAAAATGTCTCAGCGGGTTCTAGCGGCTCGAAAGGCAAGGACACAGACACCGAAAACTGTGGGCATGTTTCCCGAGACGTAGACAGTGGTTATATAGTTTGTATTTGGTATATTTTTGGGATATTCTGTACATAAATGTAAATATTATCGAATGTTGCATTCTTGATTCCAGTCTGTAAACAAATATTTTTATCAGTATATTTGCTGTAACCCCCTGACTTTAAACATGTAATTATAATTCGATAACACATATTTAAATCGGATTAGAGACCATTGGATGCTTTAACCTCGTTTTAAACTTTCTGTCTCACAGTAAAATTTTTTACAAAACTTTCAAAACTCTTTTTCCCATCCAGGTCTCAATTTCAATATTCGAATATAATTACCTGTACAGTTAATATACATTCAATCATATCAGAGTGTATAACCGCATCCCCGGCAACTCCCAGGTTCTATACATAAAAACCTGAGGGTTTATAAGTATACACTAGGGGATTACAGAACCAAAATCGAATGTAGTGTTCCTGATTCAAAATATACAGTAATCCCGAGTTCAAAATACATAACCAACGTTTCCAATTCAACTATATACCTCCAAGGGTCCTAATTGCTCCGGGTTGGCTGCTTCTCCTTTGAGCCACACGCCCTGTCTGAAATGTTAGTCATAGGAAAGAATGAGATTCGAGAGAATCTCAGTAGTAACAAACCACTCACACAATGCATAAACACAAAGCATGTACATAAATCACAAACAGCAACAGCAGCAACAATCTCAAAGATACATGGTTTTCACCACAAACGACAGCACTCACGGTTGTATACACAATACGACAGCTCTTGCTGTAATCAACATCACGACAGCTTACGCTGTAATCACAATAACGACAGCTTGCGCTGTAAACGACAACTATCACTAGCTGTAACCGCAGCAGCATCAAAGATTCATAAAAGAACAGTGATAACACACTCATACAGAGCATTACACATAGTATAAGAGAGAGAGTCACTACCTGATCCTTTCCCGACGTTTCTTGGCACAGCGGGCTCACGAGGATGGCAAATATCAAATCCTGTAAACCAAGTTAGGGACAACCCATCAATCTCTTTCCCAAGTTTTATCTCTATAATACTTAAGTTGATTATCACTATGGTCAATTAATCAAGTCAACTAAGGAGCTAAAGTGGTCAATTAACCTAAAAGGCTAATTTCTAACCTCAAAGTTCCACAATATTACATTATGCCATAAAATCTTCAATTTTCGCATAGGTGACCAATCTGCCAGAATTTTCCAACATCTTTGAAAAATCATAACTAATTCTAGAAAAATCAAAATGAGGTGATCCCAAAGCCTATTGAAAGCTCTTGAAGTCCTCTTCATAGAAAAAATATAAATCACTACCAGAAATCACCACACAATTCCAGAATTACACAACATTCCATACTGCTCCAGAATTAGGTCCAGTTTCGACATCAAATTTTGGGCAATCAGAACTCCCAGCCCAAAAAACGAAATGACACAAGTTATATGTCCATTTTGAAGCTTGGAATGTGAAATTTAATACTGGAAAGTTTCAGAATTTTTAGACACCAATTGCCTATTCAAAATGTCCCTACAAAATGACTGCCCTGCATAGAGTTACACTTGACAGTTTTTCCAATTTTCAACCAATGTGTCCAATGGCTTCAAAATCAACAACCAAACCTATTCCCACATAATTTTTCGTGTAGAACACAATGGTAACATCAAAATGAACAAATTCTCACTCATTCCCCATGTCCTATTTTGGCAGAATTTTAGGGTATTTCACAACAAACAACCACTTCACTATCTAATCACTAAGCTTAGCTCATTTGCCTCCAAACCAACATATAAGCGCATACATAGGATGAAAGCTTCATGATCCCTAATATACCCTAAAAAAAAAAATTAGGGCTGTCACAATAGCCCACCACAACTCAGCCAATTAAAGCACCATATACATCAACATAATGCTCTTACTCACCTCTTGCTTCTTCTTGTGTTCTTTTCTTGATTCCTCAACTTTTGTTCTTGCAAGGTGGCTGAAAACTCCTCTTCTTTAAAAACAAAAACCATAGAAATGAAGCTAAGGAAGAGAGGAACAAGTTTCATGAAGGTCTTTAGAGCTAAAAATGGGATCTTGAAGGTGTAAATAGCTTACCTTTCCTTCTTGTTCCCCTTGGCTCTTACTTTCGGTCTTGCCCTTTCTCTTTCCTTTTCTTTTGCAATTGGCCGACTTGAAATGAATGAATAAGATGAGAGAATGTTTTTAATTAAATATTCAAGAATTCTTGTAGAGCTTAAGTCGGTTGAGCACATGTGTGAGAGAGAGAGCACTTTAATTGCAAGATATGTACCAATAATCCTTTGCTTCATCTTTTCTCTTTCTTTCTTGTGATATGCCTTTGTTTTGGCCGAAATGTTTGACTCAAAGAAAGTGATTACATTGATCAAAAGCTTCATTTCTCTTGCCTCTTTGTCTTGGACGGAAACCTCAAGAAAAAGGGAGAAGAGATGTTGACCAACATGCTCCCTTCTTGCTTCCTTCAAGTCAAGCCACAATTATTGACTTTTAAACTCTTTATTTTACTTGGCTAGAATTGCTTTCATTTTCAAGCATCATTCCCTCTTGCTTTGTCTCATGTTATACGAAAATGAAGCCTAGGAAAAGAGATGATGATATTTTGAATATCTCCTTGAATAATAAAGTTAATTCCCCAATTAGCATGAGATTGTTGACCAAGTCCTCATCTTTTTATAACTTGGTCCAATTGCTTCCATATGTCATATTTGATAGCCAATAGGTATTTTTCTCTTGCTTTTCCCCCTTGTCATACGTGAATCATGGCGTTTTGAAGAAGAAGATGATCTTGTAAAATATCATCTTGCAATATAATATTTAGTTGCCAATTTTGCATGTGAAATTTAACTAAAGTCATAACAAAATTTCCAGAGGTAATTCTGTCATTAATCCCACCATCTATTCTATACATTTAGCCCTTGAGTACATTTTGGGATATTACATTTGCACTCTTCTGTATGCATGTGGAACATGGTCTCTATTACTCTATTCATATCGAAATAGAAACAAGTGTTAACACGCTTTCTGTTGGTTATTCATTGATGAGGTGAGTGGTGGTGGTTGTTGGAGCTTTGGCTTGTGTGTGTCGATTTGTTGAGTTTGGGCGGTTTTTGGGCAGATCCTATATGCGTGAGTGCCATGTGTGATGCAGTCCTTGCATGTTTGCATTTTCAGTGATCTGAGAGTGAATATCGTCGGCAGCCATTGGTGGTTGGGCATTGTGACATGGCGGTTGTCTGATCTCTGCCTTCTTGTGCTATTCTAGTGTTGTGAAGTGTTGGTGTTGTCATTTGTTGGTAAGATCCGTTGGTGGGTGTCATGTTCTATCGTCAACGAAACTTGTGTGGTGGCCGGAAAAGTTGCAGGTCGTCGGAGCTTCGGTCTTGAGCTCTATATCATTTGTGTGTGTTTTCCCTCTATTTTTAGCTCACACTCTATTGAACTTTTTTTCCCTACTAGTTGTCCATTTTGTCCTTCCCCTCTAGCCAGAGTTAAATCATTGTGGAGCTATATAGAATGGCTAAATGGTTTGGAAAGTGATGAGTTTGGACCCAAAGTCCCCTATCTTGTTGAATGCAGTGTCAGGTTCCTTAACTAAATGAAACAAAATTTAATATGTTATTGTGTAAAGGTATTTTTAAATGTTAAATGAGATAGATTATGTTAATCTCAATTAGATATATGATGTTGGAAGCCATGGGGTTCTAATTTTGAAGCTGGGAACTAATTTAAAATCTCATCGTTTAGTGCTTCCAAATGTTGAATAATGGTCCTAGATTGGTTGGATTAGGTTTAGTGGGATTAAAATGACAACGACTTAGACGCAAATATTGATGCTGTTTGGATGGCTTAAAGATTAAAATTTGATCATAATTTGCTACTTAAAGGTTTATTGTAACTCAAGAAGTTGAAGCTATGAAGCTCTAAAGTAAAGTAAATTTTGTTTATGATAGCCAACCAATTTGAGTGAAGGACAGCGTTTATTTAAAGTTGGGATTTTAGGACTTTAATTTTTTCATTTCAATTATCACAATATATGTGTGTGTAGTATTTAATAAAATTCATACCCTTTTCAGTCATTTTCCATCTAAAGTAGCTTTTCAAATAATAATCCAAATAGGTTTAATGATAGAAAAAAAGTCATTTCTGCCACCATCAATCCAAGCACAAATCACATTTACAATCTGACTTTTATACTATCTTACTTTTGGAAAAGCCAGATTGCAAAAAAATCACTTCTGCCACCGTTAATCCAAACACGCACTTAGTTATAACATATGTTATCTATCATTAGATTATATATTAGTTTATAAGTCAAAAAGATTAGTTTGGAGAAAAACGATAAATATAAATAATTTAATGCAACTTAATTAGCTTATTTGATCTCTTCAAAAAAGAGTCAGCTAACTCTTATACGGAGGGGGTGAAGATTTATTTAGAAAAGTCCATGGGTAGGAAAGGTAAACCTTGCTATGAGTGTGGCGTCCTCCTTAGCCCTAATAAGGGGCTGTTTGGTATGAGAGATTGGGAGGGGAGGGGAAGGATAATTTTTATGACTTAGATTTAAAATAAAATAGAGAAGTGGGGTTGAAAGTTTTTATTTATTTTTTATTTTTCATATTATTTTTATTAAAATTTTATAACTCCATTTTTCTGATTTTTTCAAAATCAACTCATAAAATTTTTCTCTCCACCCTCCTGCCCTCTATTTCCCTCTAATTAAAAAAATTGAAAATAATTACATATATTTAAAACTCATTAAAGCATGAATGTGTGCGTGGATGAATTCGTGCCCGTGGACTTCCGTTGGGTGCTCCCTAAGTCCCTGCTGCGTGGAGGAACACAAGAAGGATAAGTTATTTGAAAGTTTAAGTGGGAGATTGGAAACTCTGTTTTGAGAACCGGGTCGGATAATCAGACCGTCGGTCGGTCATTAAGACGGATCGGATATATCTATTAGACTGTTTTTTGGGGGAACTGTTTTGGGCAATCGTTTATCCTTTTTTGGGCTATCAACCGTTGTTAGGGTTTAGGGTTTAGGCTGGAAACCAAACGGATTTTTCAAAAACTGTCCAGCCCAATAAAAATGCAAAAAAAAAAAAATGCCGCAAGCTTTTTTTTAAAAAAAAATTAATGCTGCAAAAAAATTTAAAAAAAATGGCATATAAATTTTAGATATGTTACCTTATTTTATTTATATTATATGTTAATAATTTTAATAATTTGGTTTGTTGCACACTATTTTATAAAGATGTTTTTGAAGAACAAGGCAATAAAGTTCATCCTTAAGATAAGAATAAAATTGGAAGCATTGGGATTGAAATTGAAGGTATTGATTTTTGGTCATTTTCTCAAAAAAATGATGACATTTGCCATTCTGGTCCTATTTATAAGTCCCTTTTAACTAAATCCACATACCAAGAAGATGTAGTTAACTTAATGATTATGGGGTAAATTTACAACTATGTCCTCATTTATAAATGGGTACTTTTCAACTCTTTCTTCCATATGTATCTTTAAATTATTTCTTCATTTGCACAATAAACAAGGGTAAAATTATCACAATCTCATTTATTACACTGAAACTTAACTTATAAATAGAACCAAACTTTTTTGGTAAAAAATGACTTATAAATAGGATTAGAGTGGTATAGTCCAAATGCCTTTCAAGAAACTCATACTTGGATCAATCAAGAGCCACCAATGTTTGACAAGTCATGAAATTATTATTGTTAGTGCACTTTGTTAGGTTGATGATTGATTAATGTTCTTCCTTAAATGGTATTTTGTGATTTTGTTAACTTCCTATAAAATTATATTAAAGACTAATTGTAATATATATAATTTATATATATATATATATATATTTAATTATTACGTCACCGGTCTAACTGAACGACTCGACCGTTCTAGCCGTTTGAATCATGACCTGTTAAGCTTTCCAACTCGACGTATGGTCTAGCTTTTAAAACACTGGAAGCTAAATAATAATAATAATCCTTAGTACTTTGTAAGATAAAATCTTTTTTCACATATTAGGTCATAACACACAAAATCGCTTAAAATAAACTAAATTGGAGGGTGAAAGCCGGCTTAAGCATCTCATCAACAATTTGGAACAAGGTTCCACTAATTCCATATAAAGCCAAAAACGATGAAGCACAAGCGACACCACCCAAAGTCCCAAACGCAACTAACTCTCATGCAGTTTATACAACAGACCTTATGTGTGTGTTTGGTATTGTTTATTGGGGGTCAATAAGTACTTATTACGTAAGTCAAGATAAAACTCCTCTCACATACTTACCTCGTATACCGTGAATCATGAATTATAAGTACTTATTGTCCAAAAATAAACTATCCCAAACGAATACTATATAATTGTCATTTGTCCAAATAATTAGAAACACACGACTCAACTCATCCCCCTTGCTTTCCCATCCCTTTCCTCCCATTTACCCAAAAATACACCGTTTTGGCTTTTTGGATGTATAAAAGGGGAGTTTGGGCCTACTTTTTTTTTTTCCTTCCAAAAATAACATCCAGCCCTCTTAAGTATTTTTTAGTGGCACTTAGTATCCTAAAATAATTTTTGATGCATTAATAACCCTCAAATATTTTTTTAATAGTAACTACTATCTAGCAAAATGTACTCTAAAATATTTTTTTTAGTAACACTCAGTATCATAAATTAAATTTTATATCACTTAGCACCTTAAATAATTTTTTCAATAACACCCATTATCCTAAAATAATTTTTTTGCATTTAATACCCTAAAATATTTTTTTTATCAACACTCTGCTTCTTAAGTTTAGAATGCTTGTTGTAATTAGAAAAATGTTTTAAGGTGTTGGATGCATAAAATATTATTTTAGGATACTAGGCAAGGATTTGACAACGGGACTAGACCGGACGGTCCGACTAGGGGGCCGGACATGTGCATTAGACAGTTTTTCTTAGGGAGCCGTTTTGGGTAATCGTTTATCTGTTTTTGGACAGCAAACCATTGTTAAGCCTGAAGCCGGACTAGTTTTTCAAGAACCATCCGGCCTAATAAAGATGCCAAAAAAAATATGGCTCAAAATTTTTTTTTTTAATTTGATTCTGCAATTTTTTTCTAAACTTTTAATTTTACAATTTACACTTTACTTAATTGTGTATACTTTACTTAATTTTGTATTGGTAAAAAAATTAATTAAATAACTTCTAATAATAATACTAATATTTTGTTTTCATATGTTTTTTTAGAGTTGTTAACAAGAAAAAAGATTTTGATCTCATTGATTATGAAAGTATTGATAAAATTGAACATTTGATAATAGAAGAAGTTTATTCTCCTCCATGTTTAACACTTTGTGCTGAAAAGATAGAAAAAGATATCATTTATGATGATACCACATTACCAATACAAAAAACTACCATCAATGATGAAAGTTAGATATTTAAAATTTTAGACATGTTAATTTTTTTATTATATATTATTAATTTTAATAATTTGGTTTGTTGCACACTGTTTTATAAAAATGCTTTTGAAGAACAAGGAAATGAAGTTCATCTTCAAGTTAAGAATGGAACTAGAAACTTTGGAATTGCAGTTTGAGGTCTTGATTTTGGATCATTTTCCCAAAAAAAAATGATGACATTTATGGTTCAAATGCTTTTCAAGAAACTCATGCTTGGATCAATCAAAAGCCACAAATACTTGACAAGTTATGAAATCATTATTGTTAATGCATTTTGTTAGATTGATGGTTGACTTGATGTTCTTTCTTAAATGGTATTTTGTGACCTTGTTAACTTCCTAAGAAATTACACTAAATATATATAATATTTTTAAATTTAATTACTACGTCACCGATCCGACTGAACTGATTGACCGTTCCAACTGTTTGAACCATGACTTGCTGACCTTTCCGGCTTAACGTCCGGTTCGGCTATAAAAACATTGAATTACTGGGTATCACTAAAAAATATTTTAAGGTGCAAAATCTTTTTTTTAAAAAAAGAAAAAGAAAAAGAGCCCAACCTCCCCATTTTTACACTCAAAACGATATAGTTTTAGGTAAAATAGAGGAAAGAGATAGGAAAACAAGGGAGAGGAGCTGCACGCGAAACGCACACGCACACAACACGAATTCAAGCTTACTGTGCAACGCTGACAGTTAGCTATATCATCCTTATCTACTGGTCCCCAAATGAAATGCGATATTTTTGTTAATCACCTATGCCATGTTTGACTTTTTAAGAGATCCCCGCCTGCGCATCAGATTCAATTATTATTTATTTTGAAACGATGCTTGGTATTTGTATATTTCCCTATATATTTAATATATAATCAACTAAACGAAAGACACGGCTCATTGCTAATGGCAGTCCCACACATTTTGAAAACAACAGCTATAAAAAGTCTGTAAACAAAACATGAATGATTATATTATGGATATATAGATGTCTATGGAGCCAAAGGGAAGTAGTAAGGGATGGTCCCCAAAAGATAAATAACTAGCATGTTTGGAAACACTTAGTGCATGTTTGGCTGAGCTTTTTGTACAGGAAATAAGCCCTTATTACGCAAGCCAAGAAAAAACTCCTCTCACATACTTACCTCGTATACCGTGAATCACGAATTATAAGCACTTATTGCCCAAAAATAAGCTATTCCAAACACGCACTAATATTTGGACAATAAGTCCTTATTACGCAAGCCGAGATAAAACTCCTCTCACATACTTATCTCGTATATTGTGAATCACGATTTATAAGCACTTATTACCTAAAAATAAGCTATTCCAAACGAGCACGTTGTCGTTTTAGCAAGAGACTGTCCATTTGTATTTTATCTCTATTCTTCGGTTCTTCCACATAATCCCTTCCATTCCATTCCGTGCAGGTAGTCACTAGTTAGTAGTCACTGGTCGGCGCTTTTATATTTATTATTAGTATTATCGTCATCTTCTTACGGATAATTATAAAGTTAATTATCACACACAATCTTTACATTGTTCTCATAAGGTTTAAGCAACCGTGTGTCCTATATTGTACTCTAATTTATTGGAAGTATCCCAATGGTTTTGTTCTCATGATGAGTATTGCTATTTAATTTTACAGTTTTATAGAGAAGAGTTTCTTTAACGGTAAATAGAGTTGATAACATGAGCTGAGTCCGCAAGTCTATCCTGTCTTAAAGAGTCGGGATGGGTTGACATGTTATCAAGTATGCGGGTTGCCGCAGTTTTATCAGCTCTAAGCTGATTTTTGAACATCATGACTTCACATTAATAGCCTAGTAGCCAAGCCCACTAATTAACAAGCCACAAGTTTTTTAATTTTGGATTAGGTAACAAAGTGGGGCCCAGATGAGGGCCCATCTAAAGGCAACAGTCGGCTTCCGGGAACATGGACCACCATTGAGTGCGGACCCATCAAGACAAACAAACGTGGACTACAATATTATCGAGCAAGTCCCATGCTTGTCTATCACATTTTCCATTCTATTTCACTCATGAATGAAATGAAAATGACCATAAAACAAGCCGTCAATTACCCTCAGGCGTTTACCTAGGCATCCAGGAACTAGGATGCCTCCCCCAACGCCTCGACCAACTTCAGGATTGAACCCCCTCCCTTTGATAAGAGCGTCCGACCCTTTTGCCAGTTGAACCCAAGGACGAGGGGTGAGATTGATGTCATTATTGAAGTGCATAGATCCAGATAAGTACGGACATCTTGTATTCTTTGGTTTGGCACAAAGTGAAATGGACCACAAACCTAAGTTTACATCAAAATTATGAGTTGCAAGTCAGATGGCAGTCCATCAGAAAACATCAGCATCCATTAAGAGTGAATGAAACAACATAATACAATGGGCAGCAGCAAATTGCCATGTTTCTTTGATGCCACTCGCACACATCTTACTTCATGTATCTCTGCAGAAATTTCCTATGGAAGTCATTCCTTATGGTGTCATTGATGAATCGCTTGGGCGCCTTGCTTTCCCCGCGAGCTTGGTTCTTAAACACCACATCATCATCCCACCTACGCCAACCAAAGTATAAAACCAAGTCATCACACCAGACCTAGACCAAATATACAGTCTTTCATTTAACAGACAGCAACTTCAACTTGAAAGATTCAAACCTCCTTTTCACATTGAAGGAAGTTGGATTATTTAGCAATGGATTTCCCCTTAGGAGCTCGGCCTCCTTTACTTTAAGCTCTTCCTCTCGCTGTTGCCGTTCCTGTACAAGGATAAAACACACATATATTACAGTAACAGGGCTCAAATATTCTCCAGAGCTTCACTAGTGTATAAAAACAACCTAGGGAAATTATCAGAAAGATTAAGCATCATACACCTTACGGAGCTTCTCCTCTGCTCTTTCCTTCTTTATTTGTTGGCTAAAGTATACGTTTAGTCCTTTATGTTTGCATTAAGGTTCATTTTTGTCCCTTAAGTTTATAAAGTGCACTTTTGATCCTTTGATCCTAACACCATTAGTCTCTTCTAACGGAAAATGCTAACTCATCAAACTTAAATAATAATTATGCAATTAAACACTAACAAAGCATATTCTATCCAATAAGAATGCTACAAGCACAAATGGTTATATATAATCTCACATGTCGTCCAAGTATTTTTAGTATTTTACTGATTTAAAAATTAAAAATGCTAGGGTTTGATAAATTCCTCAGCTACCCCTCCGTTCCTCCCATCTCTCCTCCCCTCCTTCTCTATTCTTTCGGTCTGACACCACCATTGAAGCCACATCAATCTCTACCAATTTTTCTCAAACAACAAAAGGGAGAAATCCTGTTACAAGCCTTTCGAACTTCTGGCTTGGTGGTTTGCGAAAGATATATTAACTTTAAATTACAAGTCAAGGGTTCGATTTGTAATCATGCTTCGTTGATGGCTCGGAAATATGAGAAGATCCACTTACAAAGTAACAACAATTATTTTGAATAGATTCCCTTTTTACGAATTAGCAATAATTATCTTCTCGTGTCTCTACCTTCGATTGCCTAATTTTTGGTGACAAAGAACCAAGTAATTAACTAAGAACAAAAAATTATGGAAGAGATGGAAATAAATAATTTAAAGCAAGTATCTTTGATTTTCTACAACTAATACCATGCCATAATCAACCCAGGTTTGCAACAAAAGCATGGAAAAACTTGAAAATTCTACTAAACAAGTACAATCACTTTTGCTTCAACGGTGGTTCTTGAAGAAAGATCATCGACGTATGGAGAACGTGAGTGAGGAAATTTGAGACTGAACGAACAAAAGAGGGATAGAAGAGTTCAGAAGAGAGGGAATCAGGGAAGAGAAGGGCAGCTGAGGAATTTATCAAACCCTAGCATTTTTAATTTTTAAAACAATAAAATAATAAAAATAGTTAAATGTCTGGTGAGATTATAACCATTTGAGCTTGGAGCATTCTTATTGGACAAAGTATACTTTGCCAGCATTTAATGACATAATCATTATTTAAGTTTGATGAGTCAGCATTTTTCGTTAGAAGAGACTAACGATGTTAGGATTGAAGGACTAAAAGTACACTTTATAAACTTAAGGGACTAAAATGAACCTTGATACAAATATAAAGGATCAAACGTATACTTTAGCCTTATTTGTTCAAGCTCAGCCAACAAAGCTTCAGTGTCATCCTCGTCGTCGTCGTCGTCGTCACTGACACAATAGAGGCACTTCAATACAAACTACCGTAGATGAAAGAAGACACTGTGACAAGTCCGATACCACAAATTGCTATAAAACAATTACAATTAACAAGGCGCTGGATAGTGTTGAGGAGTGCTTGCAACATTATTCACCTCTCATCACCACTTTTGACTTCAACATCAGAATCATCTGCATCTACACTACGTGGAACAATGCGATCTTCTGTTTCCCTCTTTGTCCCTGGGTGAATATGGATCCATCAGAATTAGAACACTAAAAAACAAATAATCATTATGTGTTCTTTTCATACTAACTCCAATCCTAAATATAGAAACCAGTTTGTAGTGCAAGGACTGGAGTATTATTTTGGATTACAGCATGCAACATATCAAAAACATTAACTACCCGTTTGATTCAACCCCATTGCATACCTGCATTGATAATCATGATTGCATTATCAAGAAAAGAGTGTTTGTTTGCTCTTTAGCATAGTAATAGAGTTTACCATGGTAATGATGATTACTAAAAAATTGATAATCCTCATTTATACCCCTCCTCCTATGAATACTCATTACCACCCCATTACTTGGTTGAAAAAGTCCAATTTACCCTTTAATATCATTTGTCTTTATTTCACATGCCACGCCACAACCATCGCCACCACTACATCCTCCTCTGCCACCTCACCGTTGCCGCCACTACCGCCACCTCCACCGTTGCCGTTGCCGCTGCCATGGCAACTGCTACCACCACTACTACCTTCTCCTCCACTGTTGCCTTGTCACCACCTGCCGTCGCCGCCACTACCTCATCCACCTCTGCCACTGCCGCCTCCACTACCTTCACCCGCCGCCGCCGCCTTGACAACTGTCACCACGGTCACTACCTCCTCCGCCTCCTCCATTGTTGTTGTCGCTGCCGCCATCGCCACTAACTCTAGCTCTACTATTACTGCTGTCACCACCTGCTATCACCTCCACTACCTCCTCCTCCACCGCCACCCCTGGCTGCCACTGCCTCCATCGTTGCCGCTTTCACCACCATAGCAGCTGTTGCCACCACTATTGCCTCCTCTCCATCATTGTTGCTGTCACCACCTGCCATAGCCACCACTACCTCCTCCTTCATTGTCGCTGTTACCACCTGCCACCATCACCGCCACAGCCACACCACCGTTACCGTCGCCTCCACCACCACAACCATCACCATTGGGCGATCCTTGGCGAGGTGGCGTGACGGTTCTGATGAGGCAATGTGATGGCTCTTAACTAGTTTTTCTACAAAAATTATATTAAGGGTAAAATAGACTTTGTGTGATATTTTATTTTAAATAATTATTAAAAAAATAACTTATTGCACTTTACTTAAAAATCAAACCAAACACTAACTCTGTAATTAATATAACATTGAATTACCATGACATCGCATCGCACTGCAAGGTGCAATGGGATCGAACTAAAATGGCCCTAAATTAAATTCATACATAGTAGCGCATCAAATAAAATACCTTCCAAAAAAAGATGACTTCCCTTTCCCCGATCCCTGTCATCTGCCAATATATAATGCAATATAAATGATGAAAGCTTGCCGAATAGAATATACTCAAATCTTACAGGAATGATGAAATGTACAAAACCACCTATGACTGATGTTCTACCGTTATATGATTTGTTTTTTGAAAAGAAATGCCTCCGTTCACGCTCTTCAAGCTCATCACGTAGGTTCCTTCTCTGCAATTCCTCCTGAGTGTCCTGCCCTTCCTTCCTGGCAAGGTAAATTTACATTTGTCAGGAAAAAAATATGTAACTGTTGGAAAATGAGCAGACGCAGCATCAATCAGACAGGTGATGATTTCATATGGAAATGCAATCTCTACTATGGGGAAAGAAAGAAACCATTTCGGATCCAACACAACATTTAGATTTTTTTTATTTTAAAAAAACAATAACTTCACAGCTAAATTTGAGACGGGTATGAATGTGTATCACCCATCAATAGTATCAGTTCCGCAAATAACTTCTATCCTTAGGATAACAAGGAGATTTTATCATGGCTAAGATTAGTATTTGGCGGGTAAAGACAAATCTAAAAGTAAAACTGGGTTTACAGTAACTTAAATCATACACCCATGAATTTAACAAAATCAAGGCAAGTCAAGGATCTGATAAGTATCAACAAAAAAGCCGCTCAGGAGGAACCTAAACTAGCATGTTCAAATGACCACTGTCAATGTGTACTGATAAACACAAGTTGACCAATAAGTTTAATCCCTCAAATTCATATTTTTCTAGACTTTCATGATAAAGTTAGATGAAGGGATGCTAAATAAAGAAATTTCAGCTAAAAGGGAAAAACCCCTTCAGTTATTCCAGAGCTCTCAGCACATTAAGTAATATCATGTCAGGAAATGCAAGGAAAGCAACAAGATCTGCAATCACATTATGCAATATCATATCTTGAGTTGCCTCTAAGGCTTAATCACAATGCTTGATTGAAATGAGTACCAAAGCAACAAGTTACAAGGAAACGACAGAAACGTCCCAACACCTTGACTACAAATCAGTATCACATTCAGGAAAGGGGGAAAAATAATAAGTATAGCTTATTTGTGACTTCCAAATTGGTATATAACTATATCATAATTTCCACCAATCTGTAATGTCAATAAACACCAGACAGGGATAAAACACTCATGCAACTAACAATAATTTTACATGGAGAAGCACAATAATAAAGGCACATGTACTGGTGAAGGAAAAAACTGAGAAATTGGTAACTGTTTTATTTTCTGGAGGGCACTTAGGAAAGGCAACCATAATATTACTACAATTAAGGTACAAATGATCCAAAACCTTACTGAACAAAGACGACCAAAACTCTACCTTGGCTTGAGAGTGGTATGCGCGGCAACGTCCCTTGATGAGTATTTTTGAGATGGACCGAAAATCCGAGTACCACCTTGTTCGTTGCCACCTTTAGCAGGAGCCCAAGTGGGTCGAGCTGCGGTCGTCATTGCTTCTAACCAGACCTCCTGGATATGAAGCACCGGAGAAGATAATTACTCATATAATAATCGACACAAGATTAAGTTCTTCCGACACCCATCACGCAAAGCAAAATGAAAACCAAAAGCCCCATCCCTATGGAAATCTCGGAACAAACATCGGGCAGAGAAATTTTTCAAGAGAGAACAAAAGAAATCATGCCCCGGAACTAAATATAACACCAGTTGGTAGAATCAGGACGCCATGGATCTTACCTTTTGGGATTGAAATGCGTCGGTGGAGTTTAAGGTGCGACCTGCGGGTTTTTCTTCCGAGTTTTCCTTACCGAACTCACCCGGTAGACCAAATCAGGACCAGGACGGTGTGTAGATGGTAAAGATGAGACGGGGAATAGCAGAACGGCAGAAGTCAGAAGAGGAGCGAAACCAGCTATTTTTTTTGGGAAATGTACACTTAGGTCCCATGTAAGAAATAAAATGAAAAAATGGTCCCTATAGATTGCAAAATGAAAAAATGGTCCCATGGAGTTGTTAATGACAACTCCAAGAGCCTATATTGACAACTCCATGGGACCATTTTTTCATTTTGTAATCTATAGGGACCATTTCTTCATTTCCCCTCTTCCTTAGGATTTCACTGTCATTCTCCCATTTTTTGTTCTTTTGGTGAATGGCAAAACTAACTCTAAATTTTTTTAAAAATTGAAATCACTATCATAATTTTTTTGATTTAAAAATAATCATAAATTTTTAAAAATGGTGTAAAAATAGTTATGAATATTTTAAAAAAGGGATAAAGATAACACTACCGTTAACGACCGTTTACTCAAAAGTTTTTAAGGGGTAAAAAGACCTATAAATTTTTTTCAAAAGTATATTCATCACCATAAACTTTTTTTTTGTGCAAAAATAACCATAAATTTTCAAAAATAGGGGCAAAAGTGACGGTTCTTTTACTGTGTTCAAATGTCATCTTTTGATTGTTTTAAATCCAGGAAAACAGCACATCGACTTATACATCATGATTTTTCCAAACCAAAAATTGAAAAATTGATGTTCAATAAAGATGACATCGTCATCTTGCTCTCACCGACGTACCATAAATTGAAGGGAAAATCCCTCAAAAAGAACTTTTAAATTAACAAAAGACGCAGAGATGTTTCGAAATTTAATATCCCAGATCAGTGCGAGTGTCTGAACTGAAATATTAGAATTCGAGACAAAATGACGTGCGTGACCCTGGAAGTTTCTAAATTGAAAAGCGTTGAGGGAGACGTGATAATGGCACTAAAACGTGTTCAGAAAAATATCATCTTCTCTGTCGTAATCGGTGCCGTTGGTCGACCCTGGATCCGTGGCCTTGGATTGCTATAGTCCACAACATTTAATATTTTGTGTTTCTCTGAATTAAATCTTGTTCTTAAAAACTGAGAAGTACCAAAAGCTAAACAATATCAATAACTCCGATGCCATGAGTTGAGATAAACTAGAAAGAAAACAAAGTGAAATCTTGAGCACTCGTCATCTTCTTCTCGGTTACCAACAACTCCGATGTCATCACCCCCAACAACTCGCCATCTTCTTCTTTTATAGGATCCTGTGTATATGCGCTAAAAAACAGGGATAAACAGAGAAGAGATTATTAAGAACACTCAAGTGATCATAAGAAGTAATGAATAAGTTTGGAAAATCACTCGAATTGTCTGAGTCTTGACCCAATCACTTCTTGGGAAAATTTAGTAATGATCGCAACTACCGACCATCACCGCCAACGACTCATCATCTTCTTCACAGTTATCATCGACATTTGCTTCATCATTGACATGATTCTCAACTCGACATTAGGCTTTACCAACACAACATTACATTTTCACAACATTCTATTGACTTTCACAACTCGAGTTTTCCATTGACAACTCGAGTTCATATCATCACTGGAGGGTAACCAGTGAGTGATTAGCTTATAGGATGCAGAACTCGAGTTATGAATTGATAACTCGAGTTTCCCAACACAATCTTACATTTTCACGACATCCCATTAGACTTTCACAACTCGAGTTTGCCATTCACAACTCGAGTTCATATTGTCACTAGAGGGTAAATGGCGAGTGATTAGGCTTATAGGATGCAGAACTCGAGTTATGAATTGATAACTCGAGTTTCCCAACACAATCTTACATTTTCACGACATCCTGTTATACTTTCACAACTCGAGTTTGCCATTCACAACTCGAGTTCATATCATCACTGGAGGGTAACCAGCGAGTGATTAGCTTATAGGATGCAGAACTCGAGTTATGAATTGATAACTCGAGTTTCCCAACACAATCTTACATTTTCACGACATCCCGTTAGACTTTCACAACTCGAGTTTGCCATTCACAACTCGAGTTCATATCATCACTGGAGGGTAACCGGCGAGTGATTAGCTTATAGGATGCAAAACTCGAGTTATGAATTGATAACTCGAGTTTCCCAACACAGCGTTACATTTTCACGACATCCCGCTAAACTTTCACAACTCAAGTTTGCCATTCACAACTCGAGTTTATATCATCACTGGAGGGTAATCGGCGAGTGATCAGGCTTATAGGATGCAGAACTTGAGTTGTCCATTGA
Organism: Inga leiocalycina; assembly: GCA_963242795.1. NCBI lineage: Eukaryota > Viridiplantae > Streptophyta > Magnoliopsida > Fabales > Fabaceae > Inga > Inga leiocalycina. The sequence goes on from OY725330.1 coordinate 6,796,654, forward strand.
TAACTCGAGTTTACCAACACATTCTTACATTTTCACAACATCCTATTAGACTTTCACAACTCGAGTTTTCCATTTTCACAACATTGCAGGGTGATCATCCCACTTCTGGAGATAAGACCATATTCAATAATTCAATTTTCTTCGTAAAACAATTATTGAACAGAAAATTTACCAACCTTCCCATGTGAATATGTATGCATAATTTTAACTACCACAATCAGCAAAATTTGAATTATAACATTTACCATTTTGGCAACCAAAGATTATCCAGGGTGAAGGAGCAACAACATTAGATGTCATAGGATCCAAATTTGTAGAAGAAAAAAGAGTCCAGTCTAAAGAATTTGAGTGGCTTTTCCTGCTAGAACCACTGAATCTATAAGCATAAAAACACCAATAGTATTAAGGGTTATGCAATAAAAATATCAAGATAACATCACAAGTGAATAATAATTCAATGTTTGTCGATTCAGACATCTTGAAAATTCATTGCAGTACAAGTGTTTTTCATATTGCATGAAAAATTCAGTTACTTTACCTAAATGACTGCCATCTCCTCTTAGAGCAAGCTACAGGAATATCACCAAGATCAGGAGCATGCTGCACACATTCATAGCAAAAGTTTGTAAAGAGTAAATATAAAGAATACCTGCAATTTGTGCAAGGAATTCCTATTAAGCATATGTCATTGGTCCATATTGATTAGAACAGAAAGTTGAGACAAATATTAACATTAAACCACAAAGAAATTGTGCTTATACTTTTCTGTTAATGCTTTCCCTCCCATTGTCTGTAACTTGAATGCAAGAATCTACAACAGCACTTCTAAGAGGATCCTGACAAACAGTTAAAGAAAGGTTTCACTTCCTCAACCTTGATCAAATAGAACAAAAACTTAATTATAACACCTCATATAAAATGTCGATATCCAAATTAGTAATTTACTCCTTCATTTTCAAACGTGGATAATCAAGTATTTTTACTAAAGTCAACATTTTTAGTTTATACATGAAAAGTAGCTGACTGGTTTCATGAGGAGAATATCATGTAACTATTCTCTAAAAAAAAACTCTTATACAAACACAATAAGCAAAACTCAACTTCTACAAGAAGTTTGCTTTTACTCTGACATTGTTAGACATCATCTTAGAGGATATATTGATATGTAGGCTCCCAAAGTAGGTTCAAAACTTTAGAAGTTCAATATATCTTGCATGCACTTCTAAAGAAACTAAAAAAAAATGATCCAATCACTCAGCCGTGTGAGTGTGCTCGCGCATTCTCTTCTAGCCAACCAGTCAACTCATAACAATTAATGTCCAACAAGAAACAACAGCTACCAGTCGAACAATCTAATCCTGATGGAAAAAAATGATAACCTTTGCTAACAAAGAATAGCAAAGAAAGTTGGTTCAGCTTCATTATGATAACCTTTACTTGTTCAGCTTCACATGGGAAGGTTGGTAAATTTTCTGTTCAATAATTGTTTTATGAAGAAAATTGAATTATTGAATATGGTCTTATCTCCAGAAGTGGGATGATCACCCTGCAATGTTGTGAAAATGGCAAACTCGAGTTGTGAAAGTCTAATAGGATGTTGTGAAAATGTAAGAATGTGTTGGTAAACTCGAGTTATCAATGGACAACTTGAGTTCTGCATCCTATAAGCATGATCACTCGCCGGTTACCCTCCAGTGATGATATGAACTCGAGTTGTGAATGGCAAACTCGAGTTGTGAAAGTCTAACGGGATGTCGTGAAAATGTAACGCTGTGTTGGGAAACTCGAGTTATCAATTCATAACTCGAGTTCTGCATCCTATAAGCTAATCACTCGCCGGTTACCCTCTAATGATGATATGAACTCGAGTTGTGAATGGCAAACTCGAGTTGTGAAAGTCTAACGGGATGTCGTGAAAATGTAAGATTGTGTTGGGAAACTCGAGTTATCAATTCATAACTCGAGTTCTGCATCCTATAAGCTAATCACTCGCCGGTTACCCTCCAGTGACAATATGAACTCGAGTTGTGAATGGCAAACTCGAGTTGTGAAAGTCTAACGGGATGTCGTGAAAATGTAAGTTTGTGTTGGGAAACTCGAGTTATCAATTCATAACTCGAGTTCTGCATCCTATAAGCTAATCACTCGTCGGTTACCCTCCAGTGATGATATGAACTCGAGTTGTCAATGGAAAACTCGAGTTGTGAAAGTCAATAGGATGTTGTGAAAATGTAATGCTGTGTTGGTAAAGCCTAATGTCGAGTTGGGAATCATGTCAATGATGAAGCAGATGTCGATGATAACTGTGAAGAAGATGACGAGTCGTTGGCGGTGATGGTTGGTAGTTGCGATCATTACTAAATTTTCCCAGGAAGTGATTGGGTCAAGACTCAGACAATTCGAGTGATTTTCCAAACTTATTCATTACTTCTTATGATCACTTGAGTGTTCTTAATAATCTCTTCTCTGTTTATCCTTATTTTTTAGCGCATATACACAGGATCCTATAAAAGAAGAAGATGGCAAGTTGTTGGGGATGATGACATCGGAGTTGTTGGCAACCGAGAAGAAGATGACGAGTGCTCAAGATTTCACTCTATTTTCTTTCTAGTTTATCTCAACTCATGGCATCGGAGTTATTGATATTGTTTAGCTTTTGGTACTTCTCATTTTTTAAGAACAGGATTTAATTCAGAGAAACACAAAATATTAAATATTGTGGACTATAGCAATCCAAGGCCACGGATCCAGGGTCGACCAACGGCACCGATTACGACAGAGAAGATGATATTTTTCTGAACGCGTTTTAGCGCCATTATCACGTCTCCCTCAACGCTTTTCAATTTAAAAACTTCCAGGGTCACGCACGTCATTTTGTCTCGAATTCTAATATTTCAGTTCAGACACTCCCACTTATCTGGGATATTAAATTTCGAAACACCTCTGCGTCTTTTGTTAATTTAAAAGTTCTTTTTGAGGGATTTTCCCTAAATTGAATTGTTGATATCAATAGTGTTGTAAACGCAGTTGCCAAAATTGTTGATGGGGAAGGATCTTAACAATTCCATTTACTACACTTCGGTGAATGCAGGATTGCGATGTCATGTTTATTGAAGATGAGTTTTTCAATTTTTGGTTTGGAAAAATCATGGTGGACAAGTCGATGTGTTTTTTTCCAAGACTTAAAACAATCAAAAGATTACATTTGAACCCAGTAAGATTACCGTCACTTTTGCCCTATTTTTGAAAGTTATGGCTATTTTTGCACCTAAAAAAGAGTTTATGGTGGTGAGTGCACTCTTGAAAAAAATTTATAGGTATTTTTGCCCTTAAAAACTTTTAAATAAACGGCCGTTAATGTAGTGTCACTTTTACCTATATTTTAAAAATTCATTATTATTTTTACACCATTTTTAAAAATTAATGATTACTTTCACATAAAAAAAAATTTATAGTAGTGGGTGCATTCTTAAGAAAAATTTAAGGGTAATTTTGCCCTTTAATCCTTTTTTCTTTCTCACAAAGCAGTTTTTTTGGGTCAAGAAGCAGCCGGTGAATTTTCTGAAGAAGGGATGTTCAATTATGGGCCGCAGTAGGGGATCCAACTGGTAAATGGGTATTTACCGTTATATAGAAAAGGATTCAGGTTTGACGAGATTTATATATATTGTCGACCCCCAAAAAAAAAAACATAACACACTTGTCCGACCTAAAAAAAAGGGGAAAAAGAATTTTAAAATTGTAAAATTTTAAATCAAGTATTTCTCAAAAAATGAGTTGTAAATTGTTTATTAAGTTTCGTCATTCTTTTATCAACTCTTAGTAATAAACTTAATTTAAGATTTTATAATTTCAAAGTTTTTTTTCTATCTTTTTCCCCAAAAAAAAATGAAGATCCTCTATTGTTTTGTTGGTGTTATAAAGATAAAGGAAATATGCGATGAGAAAGAAGAGTAAGAGAAGAGAGAAAATTTGTTAAGCTGGAACTCTCAACTTATTCTCTCCCTTTATGACTCTACTACTGCTGGTCATATTCTCTCCATTCCTCTTCCATTGTCCTTCATTGGTGTTAGTGATAAAATCATTTGGGATGATGCTTCTTTTGGAATTTATTCAGTTAAAGCTGGGTATAATATCTCTCTATCACTTCAATATAATGGTATGTCAAGGATGATTTCTGGAAGTTTCTGTGGTCAATCTCGCTTCCTATGAAGTACCTACTGTTTACATGGACAATGTTATCTCAAGCCATTCCCTTATGTGATATCCTTGGGCATCATCATTTGGACGTAACGGAGAAGTGTTTGTTGGGTTGTGATGTGGATGAAACTCTTGATCACTTCTTCTGTTCTTGTCCTTTTACTAAGGCTGTGAGGTATCAAAGCTTATCCATATGTATGGATATAACCAGCCTTGATACCTTCATTGAATGGTTCAAAGCGACCCTGATTGCCCTGTAAAACGATGGGCATTAGCAGATTATGAAAGGTATGATCATCTTGGTGAATTGGGTATAGTTGAAAAGGAATTCCATACTTCATGAGGGGGAAAATGTAGACCCAGTGCATTTATCCATCTCCATCAAATCCATGATCCAATTCTGTGACTTGCTCTTCACTGTAGAGCTTTACAGCTTAGAGTCATCGTCTGATGTAATATCAGCTGCCTCTACTTGGAGTTTGAGAGAACTAGCCCCATCTCCATCGGCCTGGGCAATAATCCTTGTTAGGACCGTCAAGTCACCAACATGCCGAGTCTGGATTGCCTTCCAAGAACAAATGCTGCAAGAATTCAAGTGGATCAAAGCTATCAAAGGGGAAGGTTTCTTTTGGTACAAATGTCTCAGGGCATTCGTCGCGTGGATTAAGGACTCTTCTCTAATCTCACCTGTATCTCCTTTGGAGATGTGGTCAGATAAGAAAGGTCCATTGCTTCACCAAAAAGCCCTTGAAGTATATAAAGGATGTTGCTCTTCTTCTATTGTCATTTAATCCTGTTCATTTGTTCCTATTTAGATACCAGGATAATTTAGGCAGTGTTTTATTTACTTCTTCAAACTTTTGTCGTTCGGTATTGTATCTTTAACTTTGTTAGTTATAAAATTTGAACTTTTTATACAAGAAGAAGAAGAGAGAAAGGAGGGGAAACAATTCTCCTTTACTTGTGTTTCATACAATTACAATACTATGTGCAAAGCCTCTTTTTATAGGTTTCGATGAGTCCCTATCAAGGGTCATAATACGATATGACTATTCATATTATTCATGAATTAAATAAATTTTTGTTTTCTCAACAATGTATTTATGAATATTGAATAGGATATGAGTCAATAAACATCCATATAATTAATATTCATAATCGTTGGAATTTTTTTTGCAGGTCCTCTTGTGATTACACATACATGAGAGGTATGCTATATGAATAAACCTATTGTAGGGTAAGTGATTTGATAGAGACTAGTGTTTGGGATTATATTTAGACACCTTAAAAATACTTATCTACATAAATCGAGTCAAAATTCCTCTCATATACATACTTCGTATATTGTAAATCATGATTAAAAATTTATTTTTAAATGCTTTAATCACTATTCCAAACAAATAATGAAACAATTAATCATTGTTGATGCATTTAACATAACATTTAGGTACATCAAAAGTTTTTTCTGCCATAGGTAAATCAATAATTTGGCAATTGGTCAATTCTCGTAGTTTTATCTTATTTTTCATAAGGTGCCTGTTTCTTTAATTCCTTTCTTCTTTTTGGATCATTATTTCTTAATATTTCCTCAATTATTGATTACGATGGTAAGCAACCTAGCCCATAAAAAGAAGAACATAAATTTAAATACGCATGCCTGAGAATTAAAGGATAATCACTTTAACCATCCGTTTCTTTGTAATTTAAAGAATGTGAAAGCACTATATATATATATATATATATATATATATATATATATATATATATATATATATTGGCCAACAATTTAAAGGACTATATTCAGAATACAAATCCGAGCGGTGACAACGACCTCAGTGGAAAAGTTTGGCACAAACGTCTATATATTAAAGTAATAATACCCAATCTACTCAAATATACATATATATAATATAAAAACGCCAACAAATAATAGTCTACATTTAAATTACAGATCAGAAGCTTATCCCAGGATAAATACTTAAAAAAAAAAAAAAATCAGAAGCCCCAGCCACTATCACACATAGACCTGCCTCGGTTGAACCTCCGCTGACACGGTCCCAGAAACAGCACAAGGGTTGCTTCTAACAGTGACACGGTATCTCAACATAACAGAGAGACCACTCAATCGCAATCCAAATTTGCTGACAAAGTTTCTCATCGGAGAAAAGGAACAATCCACTGTGCCCAGACATGAGATGATCAATCTCTGCTTCCCGAAAATTTGGAATATATTTTGTTCAATTTTACAAGATCAAAGACACAAACAGCTACATATAACCAAACCAAACGATCTATGAACGCGAAAGACACAACAAAAGAGAAGGGAAGGGATTAAAGAGAGAGAAGGGAAAGTGTGTGAAAGTTCTCCGTCAAGGGGTCAGGCTCCGAGGTCTGTGCCGGTCTGGAACCAACGGTCCTTCCACCGATTAAGCGAAGAGCTCGTTGGAATCTGGTGGCGTAGGGAAGCGATTCACCGTGGAAAACAATCTGAGCCAATTGAAAGGAGAAGAGCCTGAAGGAGTAGGCGGCGTCGAAGAAAGATTCGCGGACGATTTCAAGACCAAACAAGAGCTTAAGCGAGAAAGGCCATGCCAGCCAGGACAATGCTGGGCGGAGACTGTGGGAGCTCGGACTCAGGTGGAGGAGCTTCGCGAGAGCCACTATGTGGAACCCCATCAGGCTGATAATCCACGATTTGGGGACAGGCGTATCGTCTCAACGAAAATACAGGACCTTGACCTTCGCTCCCCAAGGCAACGCCAAAAATGACAAGTAATAACATCCCAATCTAAGAAGCGCAATGAGTTTTTTTTTTAAATTATTATTATTATTTAAAATTTCACTTATAAAAGCGCCTTCCAAAACTTTTCGAAATTTTATCACATTTTCTGTAAATTGAAATTAAAATTTATAGGTGAAAAAATAATTACATATTTACTTTATAAGTTAAATATGACTATTTATAAAATATATGTAAAAATTTACAAGTCAAATACGTTTATTTACGAGATGAATAATTTAAATTATAAGACAAACCCAACCATATATATAAGATAGTATATTTATAAGAATACATAGTATTTACCAGACACATGAAAATTGACAAGACCATCGGCCAATCACAAGACAAGGGTGTAAATGTTTTTTCGATTAAAAAACTTAGATTTCATTTTCATCCTAGGCACAATATGAAATGCCAACAAGTTTTGGAGCTGCTTGATATTAAATGGCTACGAAGGTGCAGGGAAATTTCCCCCTTTTTGGCCGCAAGTGCCACACACCCCCCCCCCCCCAAAAAAAACAATTGCCACCCAATAGTCAAAGCCAAGGGAAGTGGTTTATGAACACCGGACCCATCTATTTCCAATTCTTAAAAATTATTATGCCACTTCAAATATATTAAGCTAAAAAAAATTTAATTCCATTAACTCTATCTTAAAATTTAATAAATTTTTAACTTTACCCATGTCAACTTGCAACATATCTTCATTTTAAATTCTATACACATTAAAATAATTTTATTTTAAAAACTAGAAGAAAAAAAATTTAATCTAAACTAGATCTTAATAATGTCTACCTGTAGTGAGTTCTTGGTGCTCATCTTCTACCATCGCAGGTATTGTTGCCCCTAAATTATTTATATCAGTAATTACCTAACAATCGAATTTTCACTTTTCACCCGCTTGACTTGGCTTTATCACTCATCAAATTCGTTTATAAAGTTACAAAAAATCATGTTTACTTGATGAATGATGACCAAGATATATTAATTATGCATAAATAAATAGCACTGAATGTAACTTTTTCCCCAATATTTGATTGTGGCCATGTACCCGTTATCAATCATAAATCTATGACCCGATTGCAGACAGTGCAGAAAGATAGTAGTGCGGCTCAGCTTGGATCCTGCATATAAAATTATGAAAACAATAACATGAATAAATTGAAGAAAAATCCATCAAAGAATCGCAAATTCTCTTGAAAAGACAACCAATGGGAGGGTGACATTGGGTTTCACCTACCTTATCAGTCATGGCATACTGATTCAGGTTCTGTGAAGTTACTCCATCAGATATTAGCAGAAGCAAGAGCAGCAGATGTGTATCAGCCATAGAAAAAGGAGCAACAACGTAAGCGTCAATGTTCGAGTGCAATGTTGGTTGGTTGAGAGGAATAGTTTCCTCACCACACGGTCACGTGCTCGAACGACATTGAGAGAGAGAGAGAGTAAAAAAGGGGCAAGGAAAGCATGAAATGAGAACCCCTCAAAATCTCGATAGTGTCAAAGATCGATTGTCATACTTTTTCCTGCTGTAATATGGTGAAACGGGTATCATCATAAGAAATCAAGCACTATTTTGAGCCCCCCATTTGATGGATCAAAGGATGCTTCAAGAAATGCAGAACAGAATTCTCCCACGTTTCTCGAATCTTGGGGACCTACTGCTCTTGGTGTTGCCAGAAGCTTTACTCCCTGCTTCCAATATCTTTTGTCTGAAATCATCCATAACATGGTGTGAGCAAAGTGTACACGAGAAAGCTACTTGTAGTTTTAAGTGCTTTACAAAATATGTTGATGTTGAAGTTAACATCTTTCATCTTTTGATTAGTTTCATATCTGTCATTTTGCTTGTAGATTGAACCATAGGCATACGATCTGCTTTTCCTAAGGGAGGGGAATTGATCCATACCTGGACCAGTAGATACAACAATAGTATTCTGCAAATCCATCACCCAGTCAATCCAAAGCACAAATCCATGGCACAACCCCGTCTTAGTAAACTTTACCTGCAGCATACAAGTTTTTATGTTAAGAACATGTGTTAGATTGAGTTGTACAATTGTCTTCTAAAGCAGGCTATGACAGCAGAACAGATATATAGAAAGACTAGACGCCTTGCTTATGAAATCTTTCAATTCACAAACATTTAGTAGCAGAGGTAATTTTAACCCACGTGATGTTGCCCTGTGAGATCCAATAAAGCAATTTAAATATTGGGCCATGAAGGTCACTAAGTTCTTTTGCTAAAGTAATTATTAGTCTCATAATACTCGGATTATGACAGGCAATATACCAGCTGCTCATGCACCATAAAAATGTATCAGAAACTGGGAGGGCCTTATCATATTCATATTACCTGGGATTTTCCTTGACATAGATCTATTTGTCTTGAGAAATCAAACTCCATAACTGAAAATGTCTCACTAAGTTCCTGAAAAAGTGTTGGCAAGATTGCATTGACACTAATGACAAGATTGTTACTCCAAACGGAAACTTCTTTTCATCTTCATGTTCAACTATCTCATGCAAAAGAGGCTTTTTAGCAGATTATACCTCATATTCACCACATTGCCAGACAAAAAAGGGAAGACAAGGAGCCTCTTCTGATTCAGGTAGATAACCACAAGCCCCTAACGTGGTATTTACCGCTGAATGTTCAAAACCTTCTATCTCACTCAAGCAGCAGCGACTTTTCCAAAGATCCTGGAAAAAGTTCATTTCATTAATCATACAGCCATGCCACCAAGCATAATATAAAGGTCCTGTCCCCTCAACAAGCTGCCTTTGCAAAAAAAAAAAAAAATGGTTGATTTTTAAGCAACAAAAATCACCATGCCTTCATGTGAGTTTTTGTAAATCAAAGTTTAAGAAGGGTGAAAACGAGTTAACTTACAGGAAGGGACATGGCACAGGCCTTCAATATTCCTTTACCAGGAATTATCACAGCATCTTCAGAGAGGATATAATCGATAGTAGTCCGGTCTTTCCTTTAACACAATATTATAAATGAAGTCACTCAGTCAGGAAAATACAGACTCCCAAAGTTCAGCAGTAATATATTCCAACTAATTTTCAAATTCCAAATAAGCAGGCAGAAGTACCAGAATTCAGATGTCGTATAAGTAGATCACATCTCAAAATTCAGTATTTAGACCATTTTACACATGCAATAAACACATCATTTACTAATTTACAGCGCTTTCAGGGTCTAAAATATCAATGGTTTCACTTTGGTATTTGGCTCCAATTGATATTTGAATTCAAATTCGAGTAGATTCTACTACCATTGAGCCAAGACTGTTTGGTTGGTCTCAACAAATTTTTCATGTGGTTGTGTTTAATCTGGAGATATCAGAATAGATTATTTGATACACTAAACTTCAACACAATCTCTCACTCATAGTTCTCATTAATAAATAATAAATATCAAGTCATACAACAAAGAACACCTACACATGCAGAGATAATTCATAAACCACAAGGGTCAATACAGGTTCTCCCAAGGAAGCATACCAGAATCGCAGGTTCTCCCAAGGAAGCATGCCATCATGTCCATAATAAAATGGTTCTGCTATCAACAGGTCAGCCTACAGATGAACAGACACGCATAAATTTTTAAATTAATTAGTCCTCACATTTAATATAAGTGTTGCCTATGAGTTTCTAAAATACCTTGAAGTACACATACATTCAAATTATTCATACAACATAGTACGCAAGTGGAATAAGGAAATCCTGCCTTTTTCTGATGTGTATCATGCATGGTCAAGTGTTTTGCCCTTTTTCCAAGAACTTCTATGCAATCCCTTGATAAACCATTCTCATGAGAAACAGCTTGCAAATATAGGAGGCCCTTACTCCCCAGCCCCGGAAATAAAGAAATTACATGTGATGTCTTGGAAATATGTGCCACAAGAAGAGGTAAAAAAATACTATCATCTGCAACCAAGCATAACGAGCAATCTTTTCCCTGCAACTGTAAACAAAATACTTGAAGTAAACAAACAGCATATGGTCAATGAAGCAAGTTAGAACAAGGAGTTTCTACAAGTTAATCTGCTCCTTATATAGTTAAAAGGCATAAGTCATACATCAAAGGAAGAGTAGGGTTGAATAACTTACTACACTTTCCACTGATTTCAACATTGAAAGCCTCCACTCTCTGTCTCCATAGATTGCAATCCTTTCTGGTGACAGTACAATAGGTAAATCTGCATCACTCAATCTGTGCTGTAAAACTTCAGTCCTTGGTTTTTGGTTCTTTAGATTGTATGAGATCTTAGTATCAGTGTGTATAGCATGCAAACAAACTCTGTCCCCCTTGAATGTGGAAATACCATCACCAGGAACAAACCAAACACACTGTTTCCAATGGTCACACCAATCAATAGAACCTGGTGTAGCATCACCACACGAAATGTTAATGAAGATTCCACGACAGTAATGACTATAATAGTTCATATGTTCTGATGGTTTACTTTCAGAATATACTCCCTAGCTCTGAGATATAATTTCCAGAAGGCAACACAGCAATAGTAGTAATCCAGCAAACTAAGTCTAGGCGGCCAGAATAACTAATTGAATTATTTGAAGGGAGAAAACAAAAAACTCTCACTTGCAATTGTTGGCAAGTCCATCCATCGAGGAGCAGTGGAATAGTAGATTGTCCCTTCTTGATCAAGTTGAAGCACCCACCTGATAACGATAACTGTTATTAACCAAGTGGAAATACTGAGATAGGTTTAACAACACAACATTACGTTACATAGATAAATACCATGAGATCACCGCATGAACTCTACCATCATTAGTTGTCTTTATCCACAGCTCAGTTTCTCCATGACTCTCTGGCCGTTTCCAAAATTCAAATTCAAAAACTTTGAAGGGTTCTGAAAGCTGGATGGATCTGAATTTGAGTAGAAGCAATTTTTTTTGTGAAGTCAGTCAAAGAACTATAAATTAAGTTACCAGTTTTATTTCTTCTCTTAGTGGATTGCAATGCATGGCATATTGCTGGTATTTGATGCTCAAAACATTATCTAGCTCAGGAGGGATAAGATGAACGCCATCAGATACACTTGCTTCATTGTTGCGCAAATCATGCAGCTGTGACAAGAATCTGCTTTCAACCAGCTGAAAGAGGGATAGGGGGAAAGAGGCACAAGCCTTGTCAGACTTGGAAACCACAGAAAGAGAGAATTCAATGCAGTATAACTTTATAAGATCATATAAACTATCATTTAAGCATTTGCTTGAAGCCAAAAGAAGAATTCATGAGAAGACAGGATAGTTGAAGGTTCCCTAAAGCACCTGTCCGTAAGTAGTTGCTCGATATGGCACAGTTAAAGGATTTTCCACTAATAACATGTCATGTGCATTTTGCAACGTTGGTATAAGCCCCTCACCCAGTAGTTCTGAGTCTAGTATCTCGCTTACCTGCAATAAATGTTACCATGGTTTATTTTTATAAAGAAGAGAACGGGCTAGGATTTGCTTGATTATGCAACAACTTAACGAGGCACCTAATAGATGTGTTGAGATAGATTCGGCCTTTTGAATCCTAAGACATAACGTTCCCAACATCATCATACGTGCTGAAAAATAAATATGATAAAAAAAATAATCTTGACTTCAATGTATTACTATTGCAACTTACAAGTACATCTGCACGCGACGGAATATCAACGCCAACTTTGAGTTCATCAGAGCGCTTGTTGATGATTTTGATATTGCCTTCCATTTTATTCAAGCGGATAACTTTTTTCATCAACTTTACCATTGGAAGGTACGACTCGCATGCAGTGATCATCCCCTTGCTGCCACTAGGCGCGATTGAGTCACCAGAGCCCATAGCTCGTGCAGTCATCATCGATAGAAGTCCAGTGCCAGCGCTGCACAGTTTTTATAAATAGTCAATTTCATTAATATTGATTGAATCTTGCAGTATCTAAAGTCTCGTGGCGAATAAGATAGAGCTAACACTGTTAACAGTCATAATACCCGATGTCAAGGACGTGGCAGGGTTTGGTGATGGTTTTCTCAATGGCTTCCCGGAAAGCTCTATTCCTCCTAGAATCATGGAGCATGTCTAAATAAGAGGTCGTGGCCAAAAGAGGTTGCTGAAACTTATGTGCAAAGCTTTCATCCTCGTCTTCTTCAATCACGACCCATTCTGAGTTACCGGTCAGTGGATCTACCTTGAGCTGGAAGACGCGCTGAGTAGACCCGGAGCTCATGGTTCGTAAAGCAGACAGTGAATGGTGGACTCGAGCTAGATGGGGAAGGAGCGAAAGGGACCCACTAGCAAGTAGGGTTTTTGGGAACAGAGAAGCCATTGAAGAGGAAGATAAGACATGGTCAGGGTCCAACAGGCGGCGTCCCCCTCCTAACACTTCGTCAGTTGCTCGACCTGAATCGAGAAGATCAAGAAAGTAATTGCTTCGGAAGATTTTCTTATAGCTCCATGATTTTAAATTATTTTTGCTCCCCGATATCGATTTATTTGTAGGGTTAATAGATAAAAATATGTCATAGATATTAATACTTTAAAAACACTTATAAGTCATCATTCTATACCTTAATATTTAAAGGAGAATGATAAAAAAATACCACTTGAACTTTAAAATTCCTAATTAATCCTTTGACAAAGATTTATGTTGTCAATCCTATTACCATTCTTGTCAGCGGGATTTTGAAATTTAAATGATATTTTTTTGTCATTTTCCCTTAATTTAATAACTATTTAACTTTTTTTCTTTAAAGTTATCCACAAAACTAAGTAAATTACTGATATATGGCATATCATCATATTATCTATTATCTAGGGAAAATTCTAAAAAAATATCTTGGAACATGCAAAAAGGCAAATCAGTGAGGTGAAATTCGGAAATTCTAAATCAATGCTGTGTCAGTATAGAGGAATCTAAGATTTTGACATCTCAATGAAAAGATGAATGTGCCCTTCAGCTGTTCCCCTCTCTGATCTCGAAATAAAAACCTCTCTCTTTATTAATAACACCGCATTCTATATTAACAACTCTATTTTATTCATTCACATCTTGGTAAATACGGTATTGTTAATAAAGAGAGAGGTGTTGTTATTGACCATGAAACTTAAATTATAAAATTGTGAAATAAGAAAGTGAAGTTGTTAATGTAGAATACGGTGTTGTTAATATAAAGACCAGTGTTGTTATTGTGAACAAGAAAGTTGAGTTGTTAATGTATAATACGGTATTGTTAATAAAGAGACCGATGTTGTTAATGTGAAAGTAGAAAGAGGAGTTGTTAATGTAGAATGCGGTGTTGTTAATAAAGAAACCGGTGTTGTTATTCCTAACTGAGAGAGAGGGATACTTAAAGGGCAAATTCGTCTTTTCGCTGATATTTCAAAATCTCATATTTCTCCTCCGTACTGATACAGTACTGACCTGGGATTTCCAAATTACACAGCACTGATTTGTCCTTTCCTATATTCCAAAGTATTTTTTTAGAATTTTCCCTATTATCTATCTGTTTATAAATCAAATAAATTAATTTAGAAAAGATAATCATAAATACTTTGATGCAATTCATTCAATTTTCTTTTAATTGTTGTGAAAAAGTCAATTGGTTTTATATTAAAAATAAGAGAAAGAAGATACATACAAAGCTAAGTATAGTTTGGTTGATGTATTTTTTTTTAACTTAATCTTTATTGAATTAGTACACATTCTGGATACCAGTTTTTAATTATAAACAATTGAACAAAAATTTAACTTCAATGAAACATAGCAAGTAAACAGATAAAAAAAAAGGGTAAAGAAGCAAAAATGCCCATGATCATTTCATAAAAGAGCATTTAACACCATAAACAAATTTAAGGGGCAAAAATGCCCATGGTGTATAAAAATAGGAGCTTAAATGCCACCACCGCTTTGTTGAGCAACGTCCACCGTCTACTTTGAATGCTTGACCAAAGATGCTGACTTGGACAGTGACTTGGCGAAGGGTGTGTGGATGAGAGTGAGAGCTTAAAGCCACCAACTCCGTCAGTCACCACCATCATTGTTCAGCCTCTTGTCCATCTCTCTCTCGCTGCCATAAATCACCATAGCCGAGAGTTGAGTAGCAGAGCACCGTAAAATTAAATACAGAAAAGTAAATACAAACCATAACTATCATTTAGATCTCCTCAGATTATATTTTCATCGACAATATACGAAAGGGCTAGTTCAATTGAGGCCAACCAACCTTCTATTTCACTTCCCCTTTGAAAAAATTATAGAGCTAAATTAGACTACTACTACTACAGATGATTAATAATTTATCATCCTTACAAAAAAAATATAAGGAAGCCATAAGCAAATCTACCTCATATTTAACTGTGAGAATGCTAGGGAAAAATTCCCCTTCCCACCCATCTGAATCGCCACATTCACCAAGGTTCTCTACAGAGCAAGTTTGAGGCTGCGCAAAAATCTACTTGTTGAAAATCACAAAAGGAAAAAAAAATGAACAACCAAATAAAGAAATAATTATTAACAACAAAATCACAAAGATGACTGTTTCATAGTTCATACCACTTCATAAGAAAAGACATACAAACAAAGAAGAAGCAACAATGTTTTCCCAGCTTTCATCATCATGGTTCTACACTGATAACTGCGTCGACATAAAATAAAACATTAAACTATGAACGAATATAAAACAAACCGATACGATGAGCGCAAATCCAGATTGTTCAAGGGATTGTTATATAAGAGTCAATAAAAAAAAAAGAAGGAGAAAACTTTCATCGAAAAACCAGGGGAACGATGAAGAGAAAAATTTACAAACTTTGATTTTAGGAGGAGAGGAACTCCACTACTTCTTACCAACAAAACCCAGGTGAATCATCTTCAATTTCACCATCTTTAGCGCAACGCCATCACCACCACTGTCAACGGCATCTTCTTTTATCCATCGTCCTTGTCTTTTAGATCACTTCCGCCGTTGACACTTCTGGGCGAGGACAGTTGTTGAACCATCGATCGGCCTCACCGACCACGTGTACCTCCCCCTTAGCAACTTCAGCCACCTTAGGGGGGAGATTAACGCCATTTCCTCAACAAAACGGGGGTGGCATTTAAGCTATGATTTGTATACACTATGGGCATTTTTGCCCCTAAAATTTGTTTATGGTGCTCAATGCTCTTTTATGAAATGACTATAGGCATTTTTGCTCCTTTGCCCTAAAAAAAATATAGAAATCGATATTTATTTGGGAAAAAGATACTTAAATACCACTTGAACTTTAAAATTTTAAGTTGGTTTTATTAACAATAAGAGTGATATGATTAACAAAAAGAGTATAACAATTGACAATTCAGATTTTTGGGAAATAACTAATTTATAATTTTAAAGTTAAAGTGATACTTAAGTGTCTTTTTCTTTATTTATTTTTTGGGTTATTGAATGAAGTTTGGGAAAATGACATTAAAATCCTAATTAAGGAAAATAATATTAGAAAAATCCCAAAATTTGTTAATAATAGTTGCCCCACTTATCAATAATACTCTTTCATTTGTCATTGATATGCTATGAGACTTTTCTGATATTATTTTCTTTAGTTAGGACTTTAATATCATGTTTTTCAAGTTTTTTTTAAAAAGAAAAGTCAATGAGTATATCCACCAAGTATTCATTTGAAATAATTAATTTTTTTATTTATAAATATTTATAAATCATGATTTATCTATATCGACTTACATAATAAATAATTATATCTAAAAAATAAATGATGCCAACGGGAGAGATTAGTTGGGAACAAAAGGATCAAAAATTCAGTTTCAGTACAGCTTGCAACACGAAGCAGCCCACAAAGCCGGAAAGAAGGGAAAGCGTAATGAAGCAGCATTAGAGCAAAATAATGGCGGGAGCAGGGGCGGGAGCAGCATCCTGCATTTTTTGTGACGTTGCGCGCAAATCAACGTCCACTACTCTGCTCCACGCCGTCTGTCTCTCTCTCTCTCTCTCACTCAGCGTTTTCGCAATTTTCTTTTGTTCTTCTCTGATTGTTTGATGGCATGAAAAGCCTCCCATGAACACTTAAATTTTTTCGTCTTCTTGTCCCTTTGATATTCCCAGTTGGGGATTCCGACTATTTTTCCTTCTGATTGAGTTTCGCAACTGCAGGATGACAAGGTTGTGGCATTTCAGGATATCAATCAATCAGCTTTCAGGTACTGAGATTTACCTTATCTGTTGTTTAACTTATTCATAATGAATTCCCTGGCTGAATTGTTCCGTCTTCATCTATTTTTTTTTTTAAATTTTTGTCCATTTATTAATTAACGACAACGCAATCATTTCAAATTGAGCGCTGGAAAAGTATTCTTTTTCATAGTTATCTAGAATAGCTAGTTTAGCTGAGTAATCAGAGTATCTGATGATTTGAAAAATTGAATCAGCTGTACAGAAGATCTAAAATAGGCTTTAACTAAGGGGATGGGAGTAATAAAAGATAGATAGCATGGTCCATCAAAATGTCTTTTTTCTTCATTAGTGAAACCTGTTAATTATCCCAGAGAGGCAGAGACCTTGACAGCAATTCACACGTCTGGTTACTAACCGCAAGAGACTAATGCTGTATACTGTAGCTATGGTTGTATGAATTCTGTGTATTAGCAATGCTCGGAATTAAAAAGGAAAAAAAAAAAAAACTCTTTCTCAATTTGTGCTCTGTCTCCACATGTATGAGTTAGCAAGTTGCCGGATCTATTACTAATCTTGATGATACCATACTATTGCCTGATGAAATTTATCCTTGAATTTCTAAGAAATTCCTCAAAACACATTATAATTGATCTTGATTGAGAAGAGAATATTTCCACTATCATCAACCACAAAAGGATGACTTTAACTCAGTATTTAAATATCTTTACCAAATAAAGATGGTCACATCCCTAGACAAACTAGTGAAATGGAAAATTTGGTGGACGTTCAGCATTTATGCTTACAATTGTTGTATGCTGGTTCTATTTTGACAGGTTTTATAAATATTTCAATCCTTGTTTAGCTATACTTGTTAGTTGTGTCATGCTTTGCATAGTTTAACCTTATTGAGGTGACTAACTTGAATTGGTCTACTTTTTAGGCATTACTTAGTTATTCCTGTGGAGCACATTCCTACTGTTAAAGATCTCCATAGAAAAGTTGAAGATTACTCTTTAGGTAAAGAAACTGATGGCTGTGGCAACTATAGTGTTTAAATTGCATGTTCATGGACACCTATCCTAGTCTGATGTTAGGATTATTTCCTCCATCCAGTGAGTCATATGTTAGACGTGGGGAAAATGTTATTACTTAGAGATGCACCTCAGGCCAAGCACCACAGGTACTGTCTCCTGTTACACAAACTAGGCTTTTTATTGTTGTTTTCTCATGTTTGCACTATTAGGTTGATTTCATTGGAAATACTGACAACATATTCTGAAGCAATTGTCTATAATTTTATCCTTTACATTAGCTTTGTTTAACAGCATTTGATGTTGTCTGATTTTTTCTGCCAAATCTATTCAGGAACAGTAAGGTGGATAGGGTATACTCTCTATTCTGTTAATATTGTAGGGTTGCTTGTAGTTGTTTAAGTAAGTGGGTTCTAGAGATATTTAGAAGGTTGAAAGATCATTTGTTCATAATTTGAATTGCCTTCATGGACCGATCTTGCTGCATGTCTTTTTAAGGAAATTACCGGAGATGTGCTTCTTCTGTGCCATTGAAACCTGGTAATCTGTTGTTAAATAAAAAAAAAAAAAAGGAAAACCCAGTAATACTTACAATGAACACACTGAGGACACTTGAACAAGAATTTGCAGCACATCACAGCATTGGTCTGAACTAATAGGTTGATTGGACCTGTATTTATTGCAGTACTTAGACTAAACATTACAATGAGGTTCTTTCTGACAGATTTGGCTTTCATCAGCCTCCACTGAACTCTGTTAACCACCTACACCTCCATTGTTTGGCACTACCCTATACGCCCAGGTATCCTATCTTCATCATTCTGGTTACTGTATGTTTAATCTTGTCCAATTCGCTGCGTGGATACTTACCACTCCATAACTGGAAACAGATGGAGATGCATGAAATACTTGTCTTTGGGACCACTTGGTTTTATTGAAGCAGACAAGCTTCTGGAGAAGATAAAGCCTGCCATTGCTGTTCCCTAAAATGTACCACTGTCTTACAGTTACTGGTTAAATCTTGGATTTCCATTGTTTTGAGATGCTTGATACTCTAGATCCCATCTAAACATGCGTCTCTTCAATCAACTGATTGATAATGTTTGTGGTTGAAGTTATACCTAAAAACCTGTAGATAATGGTACACTGTAATATTCATCCTACGTTCGTAGCAGAATCAAGAATAAGATGGTCATTATATATATATATATATTGTGTACAGGGAATGCCATGTCCTATAGAAACAGGAAAGCTACTGATGAATCGAAGTATTCAGCATTACATTGCTGCATGAAACTGAGTCTCTTAAGTATGCTTTAGCGGTGAATTTCACGGCCATAAGCCAGTCTCTAGCTACCTAACTACGTGTTTTGACTCTTGCCATTGTGCATTCTATGCAACATAGTTGCCTGAATTAGAGATCTTCAATTATGTCCTGAGAACCATGTTATGCTGGCAGCCTGGTCAGTGGTTATCTTGAAGGAACTGAAAGAATAGGATAAAGGGCCTGCTCTTTAGTCTCTAGCCACTCAGTAATTTGCTGTTTTTATTTCCATGTCTTTCCTTTGCCTGGTTGTCACTTTGTCTTGATAAGTGTGCTTCTGGGATTTAAAATTAGGGAGAATTACACTTAGGTCCCAAGGAAAAAAATAAATAAAAAAATAGTCTCTGGAGATTGTAAAATGAGAAAATGATCCCATTAACAACTCCTTGCGATCATTTTTTTATTTTGCAATCTCTAAGGACCATTTTTTCGTTTATCTTCTTCTTTGGGACTTAAGTGTAATTCTTCCTTAAAATTACATGCATATAATTCAGAGTTACGTAAATGGAAAATCTGGAATTTCCTGTAGTGTCAGAGATATTGAGTGCGTGAAAAATATGCAAGTCATGGGTGCGCATTATTGTATAGATTACTCACGAACACAATGATTATTGAGCTCTAAATTATTCACCGGCATAGTTGTCACTGGTTGAAAAACGTTCAGACAGAGACAAGGCGAGAAAAAGTTTGATTTAAAATGTAGTCGTCGACACGATTGAAACAAACAAGGAGGGAGGGAGGAGGAAAATAATGGGTTATGAAGCAGCTGACGTTGACATGTTGGTTGGGCGATATTGCTTCATGACAGCCGTGTATTGCTGGCTACTACGTTATAACTCATTTATGGGCATGATTGTAATGTCTTCCTCCTCTGTCACCCTTTTGCCAAATTAATGAAAGTTTAGTTCATCAGCTCAGAAAATAACCGATTTTTATGATGTTAATTAATATTTGTGTATATCATTTACAGTATATACGGCCAAGACTTGAGATTGTGGAAGGTAAACTATTAGGACGGAACCAGGAAAGTCCAAATCCAACCAACATGTGTTGGTCTTGGTTTGGTGAATGGAGTTTTGGTTATGAGTTCTTTGAGTTTAAGTCCATGTGAATATAGAAGAATTATGTCCAATTAGGCTTCAAAATATTTGAATATGACTTGGTCAAGTAGCCATATTAAAGTGAATCCCGGGAATGGCCATCTTACGAGCAAGTAACCAAGTATTTCACGCCTTATTTTTTCTTGCCGAGTTCTCAAATATGTTATTGCTTACGGTTAAATTGCATGCGATGGGATTAGAGCCAGCTACCTTCAGAAGTAGATATTGGTGTGATCAATAAACTTCAAGTTTCTCGACTTGTCTTTTGCAATCCCCAAAAAAATTAAAAACAAAATTGTATAGTTGCCATTTGAATGTCCTGCCTGCCACGAAGATATTTTTTACAACAGGTATCCCTGCAAAAGTTATAAAAGAGAGAACAAAATTGTATAGTTCCCATTTGAATGTCCTGCCTGCCACGAAGATATTTTTTACAACAGGTATCCCTGCAAAAGTTATAAAAGAGAGAACAAAATTGTATAGTTCCCATTTGAATGTCCTGCCTGCCACGAAGATATTTTTTACAACAGGTATCCCTGCAAAAGTTATAAAAGAGAGAGTGCTATCGCTTTCAAATTCACGACAACGTCGACGTCGACATCAATAGCCATTTTAAAACCCGTGCTTCCAACGAGGCTTGGATATTTTTACACAAGGAAGCTCCAAAGATATGGCGTTCCAAACCATATGTGGTTGAATTAAGAACCCAGAACAAAGGGACGTTCCTCGTCTGAGATTATACAAAATCTTACATTCTGGTCAAAACATGAATATTTTTATTCGTTTTTCCCCCCTTACAGGAGAAGAAGAGAACGCAGTAGGATTTGGTCCACAAATTAAATGTGGGTATGAGTTAAAAGAAGTCGCAATGGAGTGGACGAATGGGACTTTCCAGAAATGGGCCACGTAATAATTGAATGATTGGAGCTTGCTGAATTGTCTACGCGTAGCCGAATATCTTTTCATCATCTTTCTGGGGTTTGCCCTACTACTACTCATTTTGGAAGCATTATACTAATATTACCAATATTTGTTGCAGAAGATCCTCCTATCCTATTAATTACGGCAGACAGAAGCACGGCTCTTCATACTAATTTAATTCATAGGATTGGCGTACCGTCCATTAGGTAAGGACTCATTATTCGTCAGTTATTCCATTATGGCTCACCAATGCCCTGCTTTTTAGTCTATTGTTGTTGACCATTTCATTAAAATAAATGGGAATAGGAATAATTATAAGTGCTTCTACGCTAGTTTTGTGCACCAAATCCAGCACTAAAGAAACAAAGGCAAGCGTACTATATTAAGCTAAACATTAATGGAGCCAGCAGGCATAAGGATAATGAATTTCATAAGGAAAGAAAAATCATATTTTAGTTTTGTGGGTTAAGAGGCAATAATTGGTGACCTTTTTTTTTATGAGCCACTGAATTGGCTATCCCCTACCATTACCATTACCAATCAGCCCAGATTCTACGGCTTACTTTTTTACCACTGAGTTGGCCCTCTCATTGATATGTACACAGTTGTATTCTATACCTCTACACTACTTTTTCGAGCATATTTATGTTGCTAGCTTTTTAAACTAAAACAAGCAATAAGCATGCTTGTTATAAATTATGTTTGACTCTGATTGATTATAAAATGAAGCAGTTTGATAAGTTTGGCTGCTGAGCTGCAACGCTAATTTAAAGCATGTTTGTTTCAACTTATAAAAACTTATAAGTTGCTTTTTACGTAAATCGAGACACAACTCCTCTCACATACTTACTTCGTATACCGTAAATCACTATTAAAAAGCAACTTATAAGCAATCGAATCGCTCAACCAAACATACCCTTAGTTAGTTCTAGGGATTTTGCTCAATTTGTTTAGTCAAGCAAACAACTGTGTATCAGTGTATGTATATATATAACAGTTTGTCACAGTCAAGGTTATATATCATTTTTAATTCTTACAATTTCATCAAATTTTTAGTTTTGTTAAATATAGTTTCAAATGGTTAGTTTCAGTTCCCATAATTTTATAAGGATTTAATCCAAATTTAAATATCAAGACTAATATCAAAATTTATTAAAAATAAAAGGGATCAGTTGTTAAATTCATATTAAATCTTTATAAAACTATAAAGACAAAAACTAACAATTTAAAACTAGAATGTCTAAAATAAAATTCGATTAAACTATAAAAACTAACCATGCCGTTAATTGGAGTAAGAAACAACGGAGAAGCTTTGGGGTTTTTTGGTTAAATAGACTGCTCTCGCACAAATTGCAATAATCGTCCCAAGTCCTTGTCAAAATGGTACCCATCACTACCACCGTGTCAATCTCTTAGACTCCACAAAAGCATGTCATCTCAGAAAACAATCCTTTTGACTGGTAAGTGTCCTTTGTTAGGCTGACACCCCAAAATAATTGATCCTAATCTGGCTGGCGAAAACACTCATTGCCTTCCCTTGCCCTTTGATGTAGATGGCTTTCCATTGAACATTGATGTGGATCGTTATTTCTCTCCAGTGCGTTCGGATAGCTAAAAAAAAAATTGTCAAAACTTTCGAGTAAAAACATCTAAACACTCAATTATTTTAGATAAGTTATTTTGACTCCAGACCATCGTTTTAAACACCAAAATCATAATTTGGGTGGTATAAGCCCTTTTTTTTTTCTTTTTTCATTTTGTGGGTCCCACCCTCTCACTTTGATTGATTTTCTTTTCTATCCGTGGGTTCCATGTCACACTATCTCTCTCATCTTTTTTTTAGAATTTTAAAATTTTAATACTCCCTCTTATTTTTAATATAAGATCTATTTATCTAATTTGATTATATTTAAAAAATTAGTTAAATTAATTAAAATTACATATAGACAAATTTATTTCATTTTTGGTATTAATTATGAAATTTAATGTTAAATAATGGGTTAAGATGCATCATTTTTAATATCGTTAGGGGTTTTTTTCTCTTATAATTTAACATCATTAGGTCAAATTTAACATTTTCGTTAAATTTACATCTTTTTTAATTTTTTATTATTATTTTTCCATTTTCTAAAATTTATTTGTACCAGACGTCTCTAAGGAAAAAATTGGCTGTTAAATTTAGAACTTAACCCTTAAATAATACATAAAATATAATCTTATTCTTTATATGTAATTATCACAAAAATTAATGTCCTTTTTAATAATTTGACTGTAAAAAAAAACTATTCTAATCGCAACACTCAAATACTCTCATTTTATCAAAACCATGATTTCTTATAATCTATTCTCCTCATAATTTATTCTCTAAAAATTATTCTCCACTTTTTCTCCAAAAATTATTCTCTAAAAGCTGATCCAAACACACCCTCGTACCATATCTTAATAATTAATCCATTGCAACACGTGTTTAAAATAAAAATATCCATCGAGTTTGTCAATGGGGCCGACGAACCCAAAACCACTTAACTTACCCACAATTTTACAATTGCTTTTCATACAGAATCCAAGAAATGGGTTTGGGTAAAAATCTTTCCCTACTCAAAGGTAATTCTAGAAGCTATCTATTAAAGGGAAAACATTAAAAGTATAAGATTATAAGTAGGATTATAAACTCTATAAAATTCTATTTACAAAGAAGTTGTCATGTCGTTAGCCTATAAGAGTATTAAAACTTTTAACATAGCTGGTTTTGAGTAGTCAAGCTAATTCTGTGCCAGCCCTGTTTTGTTTATTTTGGTAGGATATATGCCTACGCTTATTTTCAACTGCTAGAAGCCTTAAAATGTTATGTGTGTGTTTAGGATCACTTAAATTTAGAAAATAAGTTCTAATTACGTAAGTCGAGATAAAACTCATCTCACATACTTACCTCGTATACTGTGAATCACAATTTATAAACATTTATTATCTAAAAATAAACTATTCCAAACCAACACGTTATTTGAAAGGATATATTAACACTCGTCCGTTTTTTTTTTTTGACCTTATATATTAACACTGCTGAAAATAATAAAAAAAAAAGGTAATAAAGATTCTCTACTCAAGTATTAAGCGTCACAAGTTTAAAAAGAAGAGAGCTTTGGGGCTGTCCTGACCAACCAAGAAAAATTAATACGAACGAGCAAAACGGGCCGAAAATGCAGTGATGAGTCATTAGAGTGATGAGAGTGAAGGTGGTTCTTTGCTTAAGAAGGCAAATCAAAAATTTACTCCCACCCACCTTCCTTACACTTTCCTCAGACTTCATTGATTAACAAAGCCGTTTTGAATTTAGTTCGCAGTGATTATTAAAATTTCTTACCTTTACTTCACGACGAAAACCTTGTCCTCAAATGCGCCCACCATCACCCTCCTTATAAGCTTCATTTCATTTCCCCTCATACCCAACTCTGAAATTTGAAAACTTGTCATCTCTTTCTCTCTCTATCCTCTTCTCTGTTTTTGACTTATGGATTCCTCTGCTCTGTTTCTCTTATTCATGCTCTGTTTTTCGTATTCATCATTTTGTTCCTCAGAAATGCTTCTATTGCCTCTGAAACACTCCATTTCCGCAACTCAATTTAACAGTACTCACCACCTCCTCAAGGCCACCTCCGCTCGCTCCGCCGCTCGCTTCCGCCACCAACGCCGTCTCCGCCACCGGCATGTCTCGCTTCCACTATCTCCCGGCAGTGATTATACCCTTTCCTTTAACCTGGGATCTCACCCTCCCCAACCCATCACTCTCTACATGGACACCGGAAGCGACCTTGTCTGGTTTCCTTGTGCTCCTTTCGAGTGTATACTCTGTGAAGGCAAACCCAATCCTTCACTCCATACCAGACCACCCAATATCTCCCGAAGCGTCGTCGTTTCATGCAAATCCCCTGCATGTTCTGCTGCTCATACCTCTGCCTCCTCCTCTGATCTCTGCGCAATAGCTCGATGCCCATTGGAGAACATTGAGACCTCCGATTGTTCTTCTTATTCGTGCCCGCCATTTTACTACGCTTACGCCGATGGAAGCTTAGTCGCTCGCCTCTATCGTGATACCCTCGCCGTCTCACCATCCTCCGGTGCTCTGTTTCTGAAAAACTTTACATTTGGGTGCGCTCACACCACCCTTGGCGAGCCCACAGGGGTCGCCGGCTTCGGCCGGGGCTTGCTTTCTTTGCCTGCACAGCTAGCCAGCTTCTCTCCTCAGCTGGGTAACCAGTTTTCTTACTGCTTGGTCTCTCATTCATTTGATCAACAACGCGTTCGCCATCCGAGCCCACTCATAATCGGCCGTTCCGACGAGAAAGAGAAGATAGATAGTAGGGCCAGTGAATTTGTGTACACATCCATGATTGAAAATCCCAAGCATCCCTATTTTTACTGTGTCGGACTCGTGGGAATCTCTGTGGGGAAGAGAACTATCCCGGCATCGAAAATGCTGGGCAGGGTAGATGATGAGGGAAATGGAGGTATGGTGGTTGATTCAGGCACGACGTTCACAATGTTGCCGGCAAGTTTGTACAACTCAGTGGTGACTGCGTTCGACGGCCGTGTTGGTCGAGTTCACGAGCGTGCGGGTGAGGTCGAGGACAAAACAGGGCTCGGGCCGTGCTATTTCTTGGAGAAGAAGAGAGTGGAAATCCCGACCATGACATTGCATTTTGTAGGGAATAATTCCAGTCTGGTCCTCCCCACGAAGAACTACTTCTACGAGTTTTTGTACGGTGGCGATGGAGCGAAGGAGAAAAGGAGTGTGGGCTGTTTG
The DNA here is from genome assembly GCA_963242795.1 of Inga leiocalycina. Classification (NCBI taxonomy): domain Eukaryota; kingdom Viridiplantae; phylum Streptophyta; class Magnoliopsida; order Fabales; family Fabaceae; genus Inga; species Inga leiocalycina. Next base: position 6,822,989 of record OY725330.1, read on the forward strand.
ATGCTGATGGACGGTGGAGATGAGGCTGAATCGGACGGTGGACCAGGGGCCACGTTGGGGAATTACCAACAGCAAGGGTTCGAGGTCGTGTATGATCTGGAAAATCAGCGCGTGGGTTTCGCTAAAAGACAATGTGCGTCGCTTTGGGATAAGCTAAACTCCAAATAGTGTGCGCCGCAGGCATGGAATTCCGGCCGCCACGGGTTCCCAGAAAGGGCTGGTCGGGTCATACTGAAACGGGCAGAACTTAATTAGTTGTGCGGTGTGGCCTTAGTTGTTGTACTTAGGAAGGGTTTATTGTTTAAACTTCATATTTAGCTTCTGGTATTCTTTTTCTGTAAATACGCACTTTTACTGTGGCACTTTGTAATTGTATGGAACTATGGAAGCAGGAGGCCAAGCATAGTTCAAAAGTTGTGTAATTTCATGAGAATTATTGTAATGCAATTGGACGTAAATAAATGAGTGGAACATGAAGATAATAATCTACGCTTGGCTGAGAAACAAGTGGTGTATTGTGATTGGTGATGGGAAGCAGTGTGGGGAATAAATGGAATTAGAAATTGACAAAGAAGTTATGGGGGCAAAAGAACCAGAGTCGATAAACACAACCAAGAAGGGAAAGGTGTATCTGAGAATGGCGAGCTCTAAAACGTTAAGACCATCCTGGTACTACGATTGAGGACATATTCTTGATGACGTGTTCATATCTGATTAGGTCAATTTGAGATTTGAATGAGACATAGCGCGCCCTGTCCGTGAAGTAATGAAAAAATATTAAGGTAATTAAGTTCGGACCGGTCAGCGAACTGGTCGGGGTACTGGGTCAAGGGTAAGTGGATTAGATCGGAGTCAAATCGGGATCAAACCGGTGAGAAATTGAATATTTTAGGCTTATAATATAAAATTCTAAAAAAAAAATAAAAAAAAAGATTTAAAAAAAAAAAAAAATTTGACCCGGACCGGATGACCAAACCAGACCGGTTTAGTGCCCAGGTAGCTGGTTTCTGGGTCTGTCCGATCCGGGTCAAATAATATTGAAAAATACAGATAAAATAAGCGTTGGCATGTTGTATTAATAAAATACGATTTAAGGAGATGGGAAAATGGACAAATGTATGAGGATTCGCAACAAAATGCATCATCAATTCATGGGAGCAAAAAGGATAGTCACGGGACAACGTGGGTAACGTAAAATGTACCACTCTGGTCCCTATTATAAGTCCCTTTTACCTAAATCCCACATACCAAGAAAAAGTAGTTAACCCAATGATTATAGGGTAAATTTCCAACTATACCCTCATTTATGAATGTGTACTTTTCAACTTTTTCTTCTTTATCTCTCTTTAAATTATTTCTTTATGGGTACAATAAATAGGGGCAAAATTGTCATAAGCTCATTTATGTACTGAAAGTGGACTTATAAATAGGACCAAATTTTTTGGTCAAAAAGGACTTATAATAGGGACCAGAGTGGTAGGGTGGTAAAGAACTATGATTTGAAAGAAAAAAAGAAGCTGGCAAAAAAAAAAAAACGAAAGAAAAAAAGAAGGGCCAAATTGCACAAGTGGATGGTTTTTGTCATTTTGTGTGAAGAGAGGAGGGCACATAAAAAAAGGGGTGGCAAGAAAATTCACGGACAGCGTACCCTCCCTCCCTCTTTGACCACGCTCCTCCTCAATCTCATTATCAATCACCGTACCTTGTTCCAAAAGACAAGGTAAATAAAAACAAAAAGGGAAATTTAATCTTTTTGTTTTTGGAGTTTTGATCAGATTATAACTCAATCCTTATATTTTAATTTTGTATAATTTAATCTTTTTAATTTTGATTCAGTTATAATTCAGTATTTAAACTTTAACTCATTTTAAAACCTAGTCTCTATGATTTTAATAATTTTATAATATAATCTCACACCTTTAATATATAATATAAAGATTAAATTATAAAATAATTAAAATTATTAAAAATAAGGTTCGTGTGTAGTAGGGACAGAATGACCAGTCAAAACTACAAAAACAAAAAAATTAATTGTCCCTTAAAAAAATCAAGGGAGATTTACACTTAGGTTCCATGTAAAAAATAAAATAAAAAAATGGTCCCTATAGATTGCAAAATGAAAAAATGATCCCATGGAGTTGTCAATACAGGCTCCTGGAGTTATCATTAACAACTCCAGGAGCCTGTATTGACAACTCCATGGGACCATTTTTTCATTTTGCAATCTATAGAGACCATTTCTTCATTTCTCTTCTTTCTTGAGACTTCACTGTCATTCTCTCAAAAATCAATGAGCAAGCTTTTTGACTCCCTACTGTATCCAGCTGTAGTGGAGCATTAATTTGGTTCTCTCGTTCCCTGGCTGACGATCTTCTTTCTTCCCCTCACGCCAACCATATCCCCTCACTTGTGCTTTACCATATTACCCTTACCCCTTCACCCAAATTAATGCGCACGCATGCACAATGACCCCAGAATACAAATCAAAGTCTCAGGAGGCAAAGCCGACTTGGCCTTCTCTCTCTCTCTCTCTCTCTCTCTCTCTCTCTCTCTCTCTCTCTCTCTCTCTCTCTCTCTCTCTCTCTCTCTCTCTCTCTCTCTCTCTCTCTCTCTCTCTCTCTCTCAGTTCTTACTCTTTACGTCCTACATCATTATTAGATTAAATCCTACGATACACGTTTAATATCTCCTTCTTATCTTTTTCTCTATTTCTTTACTATTATTCTCTCCATTTTAATAATATTTTATGCTTTTCATTTCCTTCCCATTCTTTTTTTCATTATAATAATATTTTTATAAAATATTAAATATAGACCATGAGATCTTAATCCAATAATTATGAAAGGGGTAGAGAATGGGAGCAGAAAGGGGAAAAAAGAGAGAAGCCAGGTCGGAAAAAAACACTCATTAAAATCTACTTTAAATGTAAAAGTTGTGAATCTTATTCTTATCAATGAGCTTTTGAAATAGGAAGAGAAATATAATCAACTACATTTAAATATTAATTAGTGGTAAAATTATCAAATAAGAATAAATTGTTCTTCAATTCTGGCAATAAATAAATAATTTTTTTTTTTCAAATAATTTAAGGGAAGTGGATTTTTAGGCCTAAACTCATCAAAGACTGGCCAAATAGAGTAGAACCGATGCATTTTCTTTCATCTAAAAGGGGATATAACACCCCCAAGTGCTTGGATGGAGTATATCACTGTCAAATGTTTATTGTTTGTTTGAAATAGTAATTGAAATCTTTAAAAATAATTTTTTAATCATAATTTATAAGATACAAACTAAATATATGAAATAAATTTTATCTCGATTTATATAAATAAACACTTTTAAAAATTTCCAAATATAATTCCAAACAATCGCGGATTGACTGGCTGAAATCATTATAGTCAAACAAGTAGTCTCGTTTTTTATCCTGTAATATGTAGCCATTATAATTACTATAATTCTTTGAAGGGAGCGACATACCATAGATACCCTTGGAAAAATCCAAAAGAAGGGAGTGTGTCACCTTTATTTTACTCAATGTATAGCCCAAAATGTTTCCACTCTTTTTAATAAATATGTTTTTTAATATTTAATTTAAATTATTCCAATATGGAATGAGTTTGTTTATCATTATATATGTTTGAGTTAGCAATAAAAATTATTTTTTAATATAATTTATAATATATAAAATATATATATGAAAGGAATTTGATTTATGTGAATATATTTTTTGAACGTTAACTCAAACAACTAAACATTCAACTTATTACTTTCGGACTAATTTATTAATCCGTGGTACAATTGAAAGATGGATAGATTATAAAACAGGTTTATTTGATTGAAATGGGATAAATAAAATATGCGATTTTATTGAATAAGTTTGATTTGATTTGGTTTTGTTTTTTTTGGTTTTTTGAAAAAATAGGGAGGTAAAATTTAAAATAAAAGGACGCGAGATTCTGGGATCAAGTGGGATAGCTTTATGATGAGTTGGCGATGACGTGGAATAAGTACGGAATGGGGCAGGCGCAAGTAAGTGGGCGTGGGGTGTTGATGACGTCATGGGGGAGTGTTGTTGATTTGAGAACGGCACAAGTGGGCAGGCACTGCTTCAAAGTCTGGATACAGCTATCTCACTTGTTCCCATGCGCCTCATTCTCTCTCCGTCCCACTTAACCTACTCCACGCACGAATGCCATATTATCCAGTCTTATCCTTTACTGTTTTCATCTCGAGATAATAACAGGGAGAATTCTTAGAAAGGAATTTAAAAATTAGGAGACGACAGATAAATTTTTGGAAAAATTCCTGATAAATGCCTTTTGAATTAGCAAAACCCCCAAAAGTCTATTAACATTTTAAAAAGATTTAAAGGTGCCAAGGACCAAATTGGGTTTTTCAAGTTTTGACACATTTACCATTTTACCCCTCAATTTTTTTTTTAAAAATAACAGTGGTGCCCTCGCCGGAGCACCACCGCCGGCCGGCCGGCCGCCGCCCTGGTGGCCGGCCGACCAAGACCCCCGACGGCCGGAGCTCCGGTCGCCGGTGGTAGGAGCTCCGGCCGGTGGAAGGTTTTTTGGTGGGGAGGGGGGTTTTTTTTTTTTGACAAAAAGTTTCAATGAAATGGCAAGGGGTGGGATCGAACCCATCCCACCCCTTTACAAGGCAAGCATGGTGGTACCAAAGCTTCTTCATTATATATATGTATTATTAAATATGTATAATATAATTAAACGTGTAGTAGCTTTGACAAAGTCAGTAATGGCGTTGACAAATTCAATAATGGAAATAACAAGATTCGTAATGGTATTGACAAAACCGTTTGCTGTTGCATGTTTTCATCAGCATTTTTGCACAAAACGTTTTTGTCAAAACCATTACCATTCTTGTCAAAATCATTACTAAACTTGTCAACTTCATTACTAAATTTGTTAAAATCCTTTTATTTATATTATGAATATTTTCATAATGGAATTGTCAAAACTATTATAATTCTTGTCAATCTCATTACTAAACTTGTCAATCTCATTACAGAATTTGTTAAAATCCTTTTATTTATATTATGAATATTTTCATAATGGAATTGTCAAAACTATTACAATTCTTGTCAATCTCATTACTAAACTTGTCAATCTCATTACTGAACTTGTCAATCTCATTACTAAACTTGTCAATCTCATTACTAAACTTGACAATTCCATTATGAAAATATTCATAATATAAATAAAAGGATTTTAACAAATTCAGTAATGAGATTGACAAGTTTAGTAATGAGATTGACAAGAATTGTAATAGTTTTGACAATTCCATTATGAAAATATTCATAATATAAATAAAAGGATTTTAACAAATTCAGTAATGAGATTGACAAGAATTGTAATAGTTTTGACAATTCTATTATGAAAATATTCATAATATAAATAAAAGGATTTTAACAAATTTAGTAATGAGGTTGACAAGTTTAGTAATGATTTTGACAAGAATGGTAATGGTTTTGACAAAAACGTTTTGTGTAAAAATGCTGATGAAAACATGCAACAGCAAACGGTTTTATCAATACCATTACGAATCTTGTTATTTCCATTATTGAATTTGTCAACGCCATTACTGACTTTGTCAAAGCTACTACACGTTTAATTATATTATACATATTTAATAATGCATATATATAATGAAAAAGCTTTGGTGGCCTAGTGGCCACCATGCTTGCCTTGTAAAGGGGTGGGATGGGTTCGATCCCACCCCTTGCCATTTCAATGAAACTTTTTGTCAAAAAAAAAAAACCCCCCTCCCCACCAAAAAACCTTCCACCGGCCGGAGCTCCTACCACCGGCGACCAGAGCTCCGGCCGTCGGGGGTCCTGGTCGGCCGGCCACCAGGGCGGCGGCCGGCCGGCCGACGGCAGTGCTCCGGCGAGGGCACCACTGTTATTTTTAAAAAAAAAATTGAGGGGTAAAATGGTAAATGTGTCAAAACTTGAAAAACCCAATTTGGTCCTTGGCACCTTTAAGTCTTTTTAAAATGTTAATAGACTTTTGGGGGTTTTGCTAATTCAAAAGGTATTTATCTGGAATTTTCCCTAAATTTTTCATCAAAAATTGATTAGAAAATATTAAAATATGATAAAAAATTCCTAATTTTGTTTAAATAAAATGATTGATTTATCATTTTCTAATTTCTAAATTCCTTTTCAAGAATTTTTCTATAATAATACGAGTCCTTCAAAAGAAAAACAACATTCTTAAAATCAAAATCTTTAAAATTAGGGAGGTTCAGCTGCATTATGCTTTCAGAGAGACAATTAGATGTACATATTTTTTAGCAAGAAATGCTCACCAAGTAGTTGGCGGTCTAATAGTGTTACCATTGATCATGGACCAGACCAAACCGGATTTGACCCCAACCCGAGGTCTGGTATAGAAAGTACCTCGAGCTGAACAAGTCAACTCGAGATCCGGTCTGGTCCAGCACCAGCCCGAACTTGGGCTGGACCAAACCAGGTCCAATGGACTCCCTAGACCAGTCCAGGTCCTAATTGTTTTTTCTTCTTCAATTTTTGCCTACTTTGAGAGGCAATATTTTCACCTAGGAAGACTATAACAATACATACAAATACAATCATATAAAACTCATCACAAAACATTAAAACTCAATCATAAATCCATAATAATCTCTAACAACATTCAATAAAAATAAAAGCAACAACATTCTAAAGTGGTTTTAATATTATCCATGACAATCAATTAAACATGACAAGTAACAAGTCTATCATATTACACACAAGTGAAAAACAAATGACTAACATCTAATTTCTTTTTCTTGAGCATCAATTGTCATTCATTTGTCTCCTCCACCTTCAATAATGCTTGATCCATCTAAAAAAACAAATTGTATGTGTTAAGAAATTAGTAATAATGAAATATGTAAACTTGAATAATAAACATAGAATTGAAATATTACCTGAAATATTAACCACATTATCAGTTTCTTGAAAGTTGTCATATTCAATCAACATAATAGCTAATTCTAAGATAGATTGCTTAGCAAGTAGCCAATTTTGGGCACATATGAGTGCTTCAGTCATTTTAGGAGATAGATTACTCCTATAATCATCAACAACACGTCCTCCAGTGCTAAAAGCTGCTTCAGAAGCAACTGTAGATACTGGTATAGCCAACACATCACGTGCTATCATGGCAAGCACTTTATACTTGGTTGAATTGACCTTCCACCATGTCAATATGTCAAAATCATCATCATTAATAGGAGTGTCTTTAGCTGCATTAGCTGAAAGATATCTATCTGATTCAGATTGAGGATCTACTAATGAGATCTTTTCTTTCTGGGATGCCAACCATCTACGACTATGGTCTTGTTTACCGGCATTTGCAACGGAAGTGATGACACTTTTAGAAGAATTTAAAGTGTTGGCACTAGCAAAAGAGCTCAAAGTGTTGGCACTATGAGACCTGACTGTTTCAACACCAATCTTTACAAAATACTCTTCAAAGATGCGATACAAAGTGTTTCTTGCCTTGTTTTTCATGGACATACAAAGTTGATAATTAGGAAAAAGTTGCTCAAATACATCATTGATGTAGGCAAGTTTGTATCGAGGATCTAAAATCACAGCAATAATCAACAAAGGATTCATATTCTCTGTTGCCCCCTAATATTTATCAAACTTCATCTTCATGCTAGAGGACATCTCCCTAAGAAGAGGGTCTTCGGATACAATAGTCTTATTCAACAACTCTTGAATCAATGCAATTTTAAGGAAACATGTGTTTGCAGTAACTGTGAGTAAGCTAGAAAATAGTAAAGTTACATCATAAAACACTTTAAAGAATCTAAGAAACACATTTGCCTTATTCCAAGCTTGTTTGTTAAGAGGGCCATTGGGAGCATCCAAGTTGTCATCAATATATTGGATAGAGTAAGCATCAATATGTGTGTTATCACGCTTTGATGCTTTTTTACAGTATGCCACACAATCTCTATCTTCATCCCTTAATCTTTCAAATGCCTTTTGGAATTTCAAAGCGACATCCAATATTAAATATGTAGAATTCCATCTAGTACTAACATCTAAGACACACACATTTTTTGCATCCAACATTTCCAACTCACATAAATCTTTAAACTTTCTGAGCCGAGCAGGGGAGGAACGGACATACCTTACAGCATTTCGAATTGATTCGAAGGCATCTTTCAACTTCAAGCCATCAGAGACAATCAAATTGAGAATATGTGCAGAACACCGTAGTTGAAGAAAATCACCACCACAAACAAGACCCTTCCAATTCATAAGTCGTTTTTTCAAATATGACAAGGCTATGTCATTGGATGTTGCATTATCAATTGTGATGGTGAACACATTTTGTACGCCCCATTCTGATATGCATCTCTCAATAGTCTTTCCAATTGTATCACCCTTATGATTCTCAATCAAACAAAAATTAAGAATCCTTTTGTGCAGCTTCCAATCTTTGTCAATGAAATAAGCTGTGAGACATAAGTAGTTGAAGTTTTGAACTGATGTCCAACAGTCTGTAGTAAGGCAAATACGACTAGTACACTGCTTCAATTGATTCTTCAAAATCCTCATTTCACCAAGATATAATTGCCAACAATCCCTAGCAACCGTATGTCTAGAAGGAATCTGAAACCCTGGCTCTAACTCTTTAACAAACGATTTAAAACCTTGTTTTTCGACCAGTTTAAACGGCATCTCATCACATATGATAAACTCCGCTAGAGCCCTACGGTAACGTTTTTGATTGAACATATGAGGTGCTAAGCTTCCTCCTTGCCCACTTTGTGAAACATAATTCAACATGGACTGTTTTGATATTTCAGTGGCCCTATGTGGATTTTTTAGACACTTTTTCAAATGTCTCTTCCAAGAAGTTGTACCACATTTAACTGGATCACAAGCATAATCATTATTACAGTACTTGGATGCAGCTCTAAGCTCTCCATCTGTATCCTCCAATGGTAACTTAACATAGTGATCCCACACTTCTGATTGTTTCTTCTTAGGGTGTTTTCTCTTCTTACTACAACCTTTTGTGGTTTCACTTCCAGTAGCAGCTGTGGGAGTAGGAGGAGGACATTCTACAGTGGTTGGAGGTTGGTGAGGATTAGCGGAATCGCTAGGAGTAGAAGATGGCCCACCAAGAGTCTCATTCTCACCAATATTGGAAGATTGACATAGGTCAACACTTGAGCTTTGCTCATTGTCCATGTCTGCAAAAAAAAATGTATATAGGGACAATCAAGATAAGGAACAAGGAACAATCAACAAATAAAACAATCAGGACAAGGAACAAGGAACAATTAGATAACTTATTAAATGTGATCTTAAACAAACACGACGTAGACAACTTATTGAAGCATTGAAATCAAATTTGATTAAACACAATATATGCTTTATGCGTGTGAAACCAAGCCAAGCAACGAAGCATGCCCCGAGATACAAGATTGTCCTAAAATTCAAATTCCTGCATCTAAAATTACTCAACTGATCTGCTCCTTCCCCCTTGCTTTTATAAACTCAGTGATGCAAGATTGTCCTAAAATTCAAATTCCTACATTTTTTTGCCATATTTTCCTGTTTGGATGGAACATCTATAAATTTGTGGATGTAACATTATTATTCAGTATTTTTAAATGTTAAACAGAATCAATATTAACATCAACATTGTTTACAACTGAAGCATTGTTTACACAACCGAAGCAACATGTTTATATATGTAATAGCAACAAAGTCCTAAATGAGCAATATACAAGTATGACTTTCTATGTTTTTGTTTCTGTTTCCGTTTCCATAGAACAACTTATGATTCTGTTTGTTCAGACATGATTTAAGGCTTCTATAGCTCGACAAACGTATTCTTAATTTATGTTTCTGTTTCCATAAAAAGTAAAAACGCGCTTGAACAGAGCTTGAAAATAACAAGAAATAACAGAGCTTAAAACGAGTGACTGAAGAGGTGAGCTTAACAAGAATCCTCATATATGCATATCAGAAAAAATAACAGTGGAAGAGCTGAAGAGGCTGAGTGTGAGTGACAGTAAGTTTCTTACCTTTAAGTTTAAGAGGTTGAGTGGAAGATCTAAAGTTTGAAGAGGCTGAGGTTGAGCTGAAGAACCCGAGATTGCGAGGGAAACTGATCACAGTCGGGTTCTTCCACTGAGATCGGAAACACCGAGAGGGAGACTGGAGACGAGGACTGCAGATGCCGAACTCAAAGACACCGAGATGGAGACGGGAGACGGGAGATGAGATGCTAAGATTCTAAACTGATGAACTCTAATGTCTTAGACTCTTAAGGTTTCATACTTTCATTGAAGAATTCTGAAGTGAACATGTTTATTGTAGGTCTGTGGGTGGGCATGGGTCTGTAGGGGTGTGGGCCACGGGACTGTGGGTGAGCTGAGTGACTGAGTGTTGTTTAAGATGAGCTGATAAGGCATTAAGGCCTGTGGTACTGTGGTAGCATGGTGGGGAAAAAAAATAAATATCGGGTCAGACCAGACCAGACCGAGGGACATGAGGTCTTGGATAGAAGTCCGGTCCAGCCCGAGAAGACCAGTCCAGTCTGGTCTGTCAGAAGTTGCTTCAGGCCAATTTTTTTTTAATAGGTCGGGTCGGGTCAAACCGGGTTACCTGGACCACCGGGTTTTTTGCTCATCTTCAAAGTCTGGATACAGCTATCTCACTTGTTCCCATGTGCCTTATTCTCTCTCCGTCCCACTTAACCTACTCCACGCACGTGTGGCATATTATCCAGTCTTATCCAATTTTTTTTTTACTGTTTTCATCTTGAGATAATAACAGGGAGAATTCTTATAAAGGAATTTAAAAATTAGGAAATGACAGGTGAATTTTTTTTATCAAAAATTGATTAGAAAATATTAAAATATGATAAAAAATTCCTAATTTTGTTTAAATGAAATGACTGATTTATCATTTTCTAATTTCTAAATTCCTTTTCAAAAATTTTTCTATAATAATACGAGTCTTTCAAAAGAAAAATAACATTCTCAAAATCAAAATCTTTAAAATTATGGAGGCTCAGCTGCATTATACTTTTAGAGAGACAATTAGATGCACATATTTTTAGCAAGAAATGCTCACCAAGTAGTTGGTGGTCTAGTAGTGTTACCATTTATGCATCCTGATTGTATGGGTACATGCGGGATGATATGGTATAGTAGGTAGGTATGGAGTCTAGAAGATTATTTCTAATTTCAAGCTTTCGTCTTGACCTTTTGTATTTAAAAAAAAAATCTACAAAATCAGATCAATCAAAAAGTTGACGAACTAGCAGATCGGTGGTTTAAACTAAGGTCACTCAATTCAGTAACAATTAACATAAAAAAAAGTATTAATCCATAAATATATAGTAGAATATTTATTTATAAACCACACACAACCAAGTTGCATGCTCCAAGAATTATGGGAAACACATGCGAGTTCGAGACGAAACTGTCATTTTTTCTGCACCCTCCAAAGGATAAAAGTGGGATTAAGGTGGAAATTTAATTTGGAAGTATTCAAAAAATCAAAAATAATATTGCAAGTTATTTGGGTCTCTATATTATCCTAAAAATTTAAAAATATAGTAATGTTGACCCTGATAATTATCAAAATTAATTTTGGCCCTTAACTTTTTAGTTTGATTGAAATAACATACATCACCCTCTTATCTAACACTCAGGCACTTAGAATAAAAGATGATGAAGTGGTATAATGACTAATTAGTATCAGATAAAAGTGTTATATGTGTTATTTTAGTCAAATTACATAGTTATCGGTCAAAATTAACTTTCTTAACTATCAAGGACAATACTGCCACCTTTTTAAACTTTTGGGATACATTGATATTTAAAAAAAAATTTAGGATAATATTGAGATTTTTTAACTACTTCTAAAGCAGATTTGCGCCTTACCCAAAAGTCAGAATGCCAAATGGATTTCTTTAGTAGATAATACTATGAAAATTAATATGGATCGTGCGTCCACTTGAAAATGAGGAGTTCACAGCTACTTCATATTGTGAGGGATGCTCATGGATGGCTTTTGGATGGAAAATAAGATGGTCAAGGCTGAGTTACACTCTTTTGTGTGTGTGTGTGTGTGAGAATAAGGTTGAGTTACCTTTTAGGGTATGTTTGATTGGAGGTTATTTTAGGTTATGTTAGGTTGGGTTGGGGTTGAGAATTAAAAATATGTGTTTGGTTGGAATGAGGTTAGGTTAGGTGAGGTTTGTTTTTTTTGTCATTTAGTGGAAACCTTACCCACTTTAGCAAACCTCCAAAATTGAGGTTTTTCTTAGGTTAAAGAAATTTTGTGTGCAATTGTGACTAAAATGCCCATGGAAATTTTTGAAAATTCCAGAACTGCCCTTCCCCAAAAAACCGCATGTCCTTCCCACTGTGTGTATTATTTCATTCCCTCTCCAGCGCAGAAATCAAATTTGCTCTCGTGGTTCGCACCCTCTGAAGTGAAGCATTGAACATTATCCAAATTTGCTGATTTTTTTTTTTCAAATTCACCCACTACGCTCTGAAGTGAAGCATTGAACAAGGATATATATATTTTTTCTACAAACAAGAATAATTATTTTATAAATAATAATTTTACAAATAACTATTATTACTAAATACATTATAAAAAAAGAAGGAAAATATGTATAAGAGCATTTTTGTCCACTTATAATTAACTCACCTAACCTAACCTCTTGAACCAAACAAAATACCAAACCTAACCTAACCTCTGTTTGAACCAAACAATATTATAACCTCCTCTAACCTAACTTAAATAAACCTCACCTCCGTTAAACCAAACAAAGCCTTAGTGGTTCAACGTTATGCAATGCTTTTTTCTTAAAAAAAAAGAAAGTTGCAAACGCAAGCCAGGGCTTGAAATGAAGAATCTAAGATAATTTTATAATATAGACTCAAACATCATAAAGCATGAATAATCTAAATCAAGCATTGTTTATCCTCAATTTACATTCTTGTGCATTCACTCGGCACCTTCAAAACTATGATTGTTTCAAAAGTGTCCCAATGTCCTTCCTTATCAAGAAAGTTAGCACAGATGATGATACGTCAACGTGGGTGCTGCAGCTTCTTCCCTCCTAAATTCCAAATGTGTCGTTAAACACTGGCAATTAAATTGGGCTGTAAGTTAAAATGGAGCCTATTCAAATTGGGCCTATAGATGATGAGTGGCCCAAACAATTACAATACGACCCCGGTCCCCAACCACGCGGGGCTGGGAAATCTGTATATTCAAATACAAAACTTCCTTTCTTGTTTTCGCGGCTTCTTCTGAATAAGGAAGCAAGCTTCGAGAAGTACAAGCAAAGCATGGGATTGGATCCTCCCCAACCAGCGATCACTTCATACATCTCTCCTTTTCTTTTTCACAACAAGCATACCTCTTCCATTGTACGTGATTCAGTAATTGCCCTCTTTCATTTCTCCTTCTTTATGTTTCCCTATTACTCTCTGCTCTGCTTGTACGTTCAATTTATAGTCAATTTCTCGTTGTTTTGCTTTGGAATTTTCATCACGAGCATTCGTCTGAACTTCGAAGCTCTTATCCTTCTTAAGAATTGGATCTCAACACATTAACCTTGGATCTGAATTCTTTAGTTGCGAGTAATGTTGCCTAGCAGTAGTGAGATAAATTTTGTTCCCTTAAATCCTCTATCTGATTTCTGGCCCTCTGCTACTGATTTTAATTATTCGATAACTGTGCTTGAAATGTACATTTTCAGTATTCTCGCGGTTAAAGAACGCAATCTGGTCACTGATGAAACTGAAAGACAAGGATATAGTCATAGCAAGAGGCGCCGGAGAAGAATCTCCGGGAGTACGGAAACATGGGCCTGATGGATTTAGCGATAGCAGGACTAAAATTCTTCATCCACCCATTGAAACATCTTGGGAGCTACCCTCAGTGAAAGAGAAGAAGGCTTCTTCATCATCGGTCAAGTCAGTGCTGGCTTACCCGCTAAAGAAACTTCGGAGGAGTAGAAGCATGGAAATGATTTTAGAAGGACCTCGCGATTTCAAAGATGAACAAATTGTTGACTCTTTCCGCGAAATGCTTTTTATCGAAGGTCTCTTACCTCCACAGCACAACGATTATCATACACTTTTACGGTTTGTCATCTAACTAATCATGCTTTTTATACGGCAGAGTAGCTTTTCAATTTGTTGGTGCATGTGTTTGATATTAATCACTTTTGATTTAAGGTTTTTGCGCATGAGGGATTACGATATCTTGAAAGCCAAACAAATGTTTCTGAATTTTCTGCAATGGCGGGAGGAGTTTCGAGTAGATATGCTTCCTAAGGTGAATATGTGGATCTAGACATTTTCTTGTGATCTGATGTATTCTTTTTCGTAGAATGAAAAAAATTCCTTTCAATTCCTGGACGCCAAGGAAAACCATCCTGATTGAGAACGAGAATCACTTATGCCAGGCCAACCAAATAATTTTTATTCCCATAAAAAAGACTCTTGTTTTAATTGACACATGCTGCTTATCACTTTTAAGTGGTTTTTAGTCTCACATGTCACTGTTTAAATTACAAATTCTGGTAAGGCTCTGGATTTGATTCTCCCCTGGATATAATCAGGAATTCAAATTCACGGAGTGCACAGAAGTAAAGAAATGTTATCCTAATGGGTACCATGGAGTTGACAGACATGGAAGACCACTGTATATCGAAAGAATTGGGATGATAGACCTTAAGAGACTGCTGGAAGTTACCACAATTGAAAGATATATCAAATATCATGTGTCAGAGCAAGAGAAAACACTAAATGTAAGATATCCTGCATGTTCACTCTCAGCTCAAAGGCATATTGCATCCACCACCACTATCTTAGATGTAAATGGAGTGGTAAGCACATTAATCATAATTAATTAACAATGCTTTTCAGGTCTTAGTTGGTATTTTGTCTGTCAATTGTCATGCTTCTTTTCTAACGGCTTTTGAATTTTAATGATGGATACATTTCATTTTTTCTATTGCTGTCAGGGAATGTCTAATTTCTCCAAGCCTGCTAGATATCTCTTTACAGAAATTCAGAAGATTGATAGCAATTACTATCCTGAGGTATCTATATCAGATTTAAATTCATTGTATGAAGAGTGATTAAATGCTTGAAGCGAAGTTGCAACAATGTTGACTAGAGCTGATTACTTGTTGATTTACGAACATTTGATTGTGAGTTGAGTTAATTAACATATGTTGATGAGGTTCTGTTGCAGACACTGAATCGGCTGTATATCATCAATGCCGGATCTGGGTTTAGGATGCTGTGGAAAGCAGTGAAAGCCTTTCTAGATGTTCGCACCCTCACAAAAATTCAAGTATGGATCATTATTTGTCGTCTATTCATCTTTTTGTATCACTGTATAGCCTGTATATAAGCATGCGAGATTGCTGTTTCAGGTATTGGGTGCTAACTATCTGCACGTTCTGCTTGAGGCTATCGATCCTAGGTAACAAGAAATTGCCTTGCCTTGTTTTATAACTTAAAATGATTTGTCATTTGTTTTATAACTTAAAATGATTTGTCATTTGTTGACAAGATACAGCTTTTTGATGAAGTTGCTAGTGGAAGTGGAGGCTATTATGTAGTTTTGCACACGATAAGGCTATTGACTTCGAACATTTTTGTCGTCTGATTTCTGCAGTAATTTGCCTGATTTTCTGGGTGGGCAGTGCTCGTGTTCTGACTCTGGAGGTTGCCTGATGAGCGATAAAGGGCCGTGGAATGATACAGAAATACTAGAAATGATTCAGGTCATTATTTTTGCTCCGAGGGTCCTTGTAACTTCTGAGCGCTAGTTTCATTATTTTTACCATTTGTCATGAAGATTTAATTGAGAGGGGAATCTTCATTTAACTTTGCAGGCAATTTCATTGAGAGGAGAGATCAATGATAGTATTGCTTCAGAAGAATCGTTGACGCCCAACAAGGCATGGATGATTCATAATTGAATGTCATAAAATCTTTGTTGCTTACTGCTAAATGGGCTGTGATCTTTGATGAAACACAGGTTGACAATGATTTCCGAAATGAAGATGACGTTTCTGGAAAGGCTATGGGACCAGAGATGGCTTGTAAAGAGGCATTGAGGAAAATTGATGGGCTAGAAGCTGCTCTTGGAGATGTCGCTTATGTGAGTCATGCTTTAGACGATGCCTCTTCTCGAAAACAAAGCATCCCAAAAGATTAACATATTTTTATTTTTTGCAGAAGATGAAGACACTTGAAACCGCAATTGAAGACGCCAGGATGGTGAGCTTACAGACCCTATCAATGTGAAACGACCTTTGTTTTGTTTTGTTCACATGTTTTTTCTTTTGTAGGCCTTGAGAGAACTTGAACAGCAAATAGAGAAGCCGACAAAGTGAAATGGCTAGTGTGTGAACCTGCCAAAATGAGTTAAAAAAAAGATTTAAAAAAAAATGTCAATTTAATCTTTTCCGCCCCACTGGAATAACGTGTACACGACTACACCTTCCCCATACTGACTCAATCGAAGTATAATTGTTCAGAAGAGCATTTAATTAAACGAAAAAATTTCCTGGTGATACCATTTGTGATTGATAGGAGTCATCTTGCGGTTTTCGATAAACCATATCATGTTATTGAATGGATTCATCTGTTCACACAGGTTTACCTTATGTTGTTGTGAGAATCAGATGGCATGGATTCTTCCCATTTGGATAGATCATACCATACCATGCGCTTGGAATGACATAAAAGCACACTAAGAACTTGATTTCGCTCATCTCCTGTCGTCGAAGGTAAACCCAACCGTGCGTCCCATTTTAAGTTTGAAAAATTAACCAGGAAAGAGCCGGGCGAAATAATTTGACAAGTTTTGAACACTGTGCCTAGCACCACAAGACAACCTGAAATACAAAACGTAAAACTTAAAAACATTAAAAAAAAACGCTGCGCCATCTGACCATGCAGACTAACAAACAGACATAGGGTTTGTTTGAGTTGACATCTAAAAAATATGTTCAAACAAGTCGGATATTCACACAAGCAAAAGGTAAAATTTTTCTCATATACTTACCTCATGATTAACAAAATAAACAAAATAGTTTATACTACTAATCCAAACATGCATATAATCACCATTTGCAGCCGAAAGAGGGGGGACAAGTAAATGAGGGGAGAAAGCCCTGCAAATAATATTACTCGGTAGAGCAACTTCGGTCCAAAAACGAGGAACGACGACTTTCATGGCTGTGCTTAAATAGTTTAAAGCCTCGTAAGCGCAGAAGGTTGTAAAAAATGATGTAATGCGCGGTTTTATAGCACCGCACCGAAAAATGAGAATGCTACTCCAAATTATACATCATGCCTCTTTGGGTTCTCCGGCCAGAGACATTGTGTATCTTCTTTTAATAGCAGCAGTTTGCGATTTATTCTAATAACTGATGTTCCTTCTAAGTTCTAAGCGTTAATAAGTGCCACAGTCAATTAAAAAAGTGAGAGAAAATCGAAACGTTAATCGGATGATGAGAATGAGAATGAGAATGATTGCAGATTAGGCGATGCATTAGCCAAGATCACTTGAGAAAACCGAGAATATTCACCGGAGGCAGGGGAAGCCATGACAGAGGCCTCTCGGGACGCTCGTTATAGTTGTCTTCACCAAATTTCCCTCAATTTTCTTTTCCATTTTCTGCATTCGTTTCATGTTCATCCTTTCAACAGGCCACATTTCCAGAATAGAACATTAACCGGAACCATACAACGTCTTGTATTTTCATTAGCGAATTTATTACAACCTTGTTCACTCACAGCCCCAGCACGGAGATAGCATAAAGAGGACGATACAGTCAAAACACAAGAACTTGATACACAACGATACCTTAAACAGAAAAGACTCTGTGCAAAACTACTTGGCGAATTGTGCGTTGCGAGGGAGTCACTCTATCTTAACCTGGAAAACGTCCTCTCGTTCTTCCTCCTTGACCTTGGGAATCTTGATCTTGAGAACTCCATTCTTCATTTCAGCCTTGATGGAATCCACCTTGTATAACTTGGGCGGAATATCAAGTCGGCTGGAGTACCTCCTGACGCCGTCCTCCTCATCTTCTGATTCTTTGCCTCCCTCACCTTTCACAACAAGCGTGTTCTGCTCCACCGAAATCTTGACGTCTTCTTTGTCCAGCCCGGGCATATCCATTCGCAAGAACAGAGCATTGTTATCTTCCTTCACATCCCATCCTCTCCTTGAACCCGATCCAACGCCGCGAGACGCCGCCAGAAACGGATTGTCCATCATTTGATCCATGAGGTTCAGCATCTGAGACAAGGTCCTCGGTGGAGCAAATGGATCGAACGCATCTGCTAAAACAAAACCTCGTCTCTTTTCAGAACAAAATTCTTGAATCCAGAAAAACTCTCAGAACAAAAACAGAATCAGTCTTCATTTAGTAGTAGCCTGGAGGACAGTGACAACGGTACCTGGGAAAATGCTGGGAACTGAATCAAAGCGACGAGCAGCAGAGGAACCAGCGTGGCGGTCAATAGCAACGCTTCGGTCGTCGTCATCGTAGTTGGAGAGCTGTGCGTTAGTATTGAAGGAGCGAGAAACAGATGGAGTGCAGCGAACAACAGAGAGATGGCTGTTGAGAAGCCTGGAGAAAAGAGTGGGAGCTGAGCCGGTCATCCTCCTAAGAGCCATTGATACAGAGGACTAAAATATCAGAGTACAGCGACTACCAGAAGAAACACGACAATACGGTCAGAGTGGTGAGGCAAAGAGAGTGGCTCAGGGTTTTTATACAAGGGAAGATTTGAGGGCAAAGGGATTTCTTGGGCGAGGGTTCAGGGGCGACGTGGAGGTGGGGGACGTGAGAGGGATAGGTCTCCAGAAAGTTCCAGAGCGGAGAGCCCAGACGATAGATGCGGACTCTAGAACCCTGTGGAATGCGGCTTATAAATTGTTTTTTATAAAATTTAAATTAATTGCACTGAACTCATTTATATAAGTCACGTATTTATTTTGTATATCATAAATCATGATTAAAAAATTATTTTTAAACATTCTAATCACCGTTCTAAACGAACAAATTATTATTAGGAATCTTAAGCCATAAAGTAGGAAAAATTTCTTAAAAAGAATTTTTAAAATGTCAAAAAGATAAAATTGTTTTAAATATTTATAATATAAAAGAGGTGTTAGGATTTGATTCGTTCTTTTCAAAATAAAAAAAAAAAAGAGAAAAGAGACACTATTATTTTTGTTTAACCTAACTACTTTCCCTTTTCATAAACTTTAAAAGGGGACTGTTTTGCTGGCAGAGTGACAACTTTGGAAGTTGGGTGAAATTAATTTAGAGGTTGAATTAGTCTGTTTTGATTTATTATTATTTATTTTAATTTTTTATTAGTGATTTTAGTCCTTAGTTAAGTGTTACAAAAGTTTAGAATTAAGTAGAGTTAGTTAAGATTATATGCCGAGTTAAAGTATTGAGGCTCAAAACATATAAAAGTTGTCTAGAAATAAATAAAAATTTATTAATCGATGAGTTTAAGATTCTAGCTCATCTTCTATCAAAATGTTATTCTTCTCTATTGATTTGGATTATCTCATTTGCCCACCTAAGGACTATAAATGACTATCTCTCATTTAAGGGAGGCTTGGTTTGCCAATTGAGGCTCCTGGCATACTCCCTTCAGTCCATAATATAATCAACAACAACAGAGCCTTAATCTCATTATATGGGGTCGGCTACATTAGATCAAACTGCGCCATTGAGCTCTGTTAAAAATCAAATCTCTAGATAAATTATTAACTAAGAGCTTTGCTCAATAACCTCATTGAGCATTCTCTTCGATCTTCATCTACCCCTTTTAAATGAACTTCAAACAACTTGATCTACCCTCCTCACTGGCTCATCCAATAGCCTTCTCTGTACATGCTCAAAGCACCTCAGACGATTTCCTACTATTTTTTCTTCAATAGGAGCCACTCCTACCCTTCATCGTATAAGTTCATTCTGAATCTTATCTTTCCATGTATGACCACACATCTATCTCAATATCACCATCTCAACTACCCCCACTTTGTGCTCATGTAGCCCTTCACGTCCCAACATTCACTACCATAAAACATTATTAGTCGAATAACAGTACAATAAAAATTTCGTTTGATTTTATCATGTATTTTTTGATAACAAATAACTCTAATAGTTTTTCTCCATTTAACCACTTAGCTTGAATTCTATGATTAACATCTCCATCAATTTTACCATTTTATTGTAGAATTGATCCCAAATATCTAAACTTTGTCACATGAGGAATAACTTGATGATCTCCCATTTTGACCTCCAAATCACTTCTTACTCCCCTCTTATCAGAATGCAATGCATGTATTCTATTTTATTCCTACTCAGTTGAAAACCCTCTGACTTTAAGGTTCTTCTCCCTAACTCAATTTTATAATTGATTTCTTCTCTTGATTCAACCATAAGAACAATAGCATCCGTAAAAAGGATGCACTTAGGGATTTTTTTGAGTATATGCTCAATTAGAACATCTAAGACTAGGTTAAACAAATAAGGGTTTAAGATTAATCCTTGATGAAGGCTAATCCTCATAGAAAAGTTCTTTATCTCACCTCTAGACATTCTCACACTAGTTGTTACCCCCTCATTAATATCTTGTATAACTTTAATATATGTAACACGCACATCTTTCTTTTTTAAGGCTTTCAAAAGTACATTTCTTGGCACACCGTTATAAGCTTTCTTCAAGTCAATAAAAACCATATATAAGTCCTTTCTTTTGCTCCGATGCTTCTTTATTAACCCCCTTAGCAAATAAATTGCTTCTATTGTGAATCTTCCCGGCATAAATCCAAATTGGTTCTTTGAAATGTAAGTCTCTAATTTCAATATGTGTTTAATCACCTTTTTCCACAATTTCATTGTGTGGCTCATAAACTTTATCCCTATGTACCTAGCGCAATTTTGGATATCCCCTTTATACTTGTAAATAGGGACTATAGTGTTTTTCCTCCAATCATCTGGCATTTTCTTAGACCATAAAATCTCATTAAAAAGCTTAGTAAGCTCGAACACCCCCTTTTCACCTAAGCTCTTCCAAACTTCAATAGGGATATATACCTTCGGGATCAACGGCTTTACGATTTTCCATGTTCTTAAAAGTGTCCTTAACCTCACCAACTCTAATCCTATGATAGAGCACCAAATTTTGTTCACCTTCTCTGATTGACAAATCCTCTAACTCACAAGTTGAACCCCCCCCTCATTGAACAGTTTATAGAAATAGGCCTCCCATCTATCCTTAATATCTTCATTAGAAATCAAGACTTTGCCTTCTGCATCCTTTATACACCTTACTTGATTTGAATCTCTCTTCTTTCTCTCCCTATTATTTGCAATCTTGTAAATCTTTCGTTCCTCAAACTTTGCCTCTAACTCCTTATAAAACTCCTCAAACGCTTTAAAGCGAGCTTCACTCATTACTTTCTTAGTCTCTTTTTTAGCCACACGGTACTTTTTCCAAATTTCATCATTATTGCACAAGTGTATAGCTTTAAAACAATCTCTCTTATTCACTTCAACTAATATAACTACTACAACTAATTCATCAAAACAAAAAAATAGTAATTTATTCATTAAATTTGCTTTAAATTTAAGGAAATTTTCAACTTTACCATATTAAATAAGATTTTGAAAGAGAGCGAAAAATACAATGAGCCATATTTAAATACTAACTACATGGGAAAAATTAATAAATTAACATTAATTGTTCTCAAGATGACTTACAATGCAGCACTAAATATTACAAGTTAACTTGCAATAACATTGACGTTGACTCCAAAAATGAGTTAGTTATGCAGACCAACCAAATAAGAAGAAATCAATAAAATACTTGCCCGTGAAGGTGGGAGAGCAATGGCAGTGTGACATGAAAATGTTATTCAAAATTACAAGATTAACAAACGAGAGTCTGACTTTGCTCATTGATCTTTGGACTAGTTCTCCCTTACTTTAATGGAACCTAGGGTTCTATACGCAGCACTAATTGTCACTGGAGTTCACAAGCTGTTCTTTTTCAAGTCTGGAGCCACTCAGGCACTTGTACACACTGCGGCGTTTACCACCATCCCGATAGCGTTGAAATAGGAATTTTGGAATTCTAGTTCTAAGAATATAAATGGCAAAAACTACAGAGAGGGTAAACTAGTCCAGCCACTGATTGCCATCGTAGACTAGTTCTAAGAATATAAGCGGTCCTTGTTGGCAGATAACCAATGGAGAAACCATACATGAAAGACGACAAATGAACTTCCCTTTCTTAACTTACAAAAAGAATGCATGTTATGTAAAGCATGAGTCGGCGGTTCACTGTAAATCTTTGCGCGACTACAGATCCATAACTTTACCTCAAGTTTTCTATTCCAAAGTGTTAGCCATCGGGCAAAAAGAAAAAAGAGCAAAACACCACTTGCTGAATTAATCTATTTCCCTTTCGTCATCATTTCTTGACTAGCCAGGAACAACACCGAATTGAGGTGAAAATGTGTGATGGAAGATTGAACACCAGAAATGCTTAGGTCATCTTCATGAGATAACCCAAAATTATGCCGAGCAAACCAATTAAGATAACAAACACAATAGAGACTCCACCACCAGTTTTGTTGACTTCACGCTTCAGCACCTCCTGCAGGCAGGCAAACATTGGAGTGAGCATCCCAATTTCATAGTAACACAAAAATCAGGGTGATGCATTGGACTAAGGCAGCAATTTTTCCTCGTCCGTTTAAAAACACGTCTTCATGAAGGGACCCAGGTTTAACACTACGCCTAATGGCAGAAATTGTACGTTCCTTTCTCACCATATTCCGTAGTAGCAATACACATGAAGCCCATTAATAAACATGTCGTGAACTCACATGCCAAGGCAAAGAAAAAAATTATGTCCCTCTATTTCTGTAAAGATGTGTCAGACTGACATAATAAAAAGCTTATAATGAAATTAAAATCAATGCACCCACTTAACTTGTAAAATTTATAATAACGAGTTTCAAATCCAAGTCCCACTACTAAAGTTCCCACAAGATCTAAAAATCAGTTGCATTCTTCTAATCTATCTCTAACAGAGAACATCAGATTTATTTACTTCACATCCTGGATTCCAAACAAAATACTTATGGCTGACGGCACAGACTGCCTTTCCCAAACCAATGTGGGACGCAAAGTAAACTAGACTTGACCGCTTAGTAAAATCAGACACCCATCAGGCTCAGTCATAGGCCCATGGGCAGCCATTTAAAAGATCAAGACCGCCCTCTTCATATTATTTCATCTACTTTCCTTTTAATTATGTTCAGAACTATGATAACAATGTGATGAAAAGTTAGAAGTATGGGAAAATGAGTCCAACATTGAGTAGTATAGGATGATCAATAGGGTATTTAATTACCACTAAAGCCCAATATTGCAAAGGAAATTAAGTGAAGCACTCCAGACACAACATGGAAAGGTGTCTATAACTTCCCCACCAGGACCTACCCCCCAACCTAGAGAAGCTAGATAGGGAAGTAAGATTAAATCTTGTTCATACTTAGGCTTCTCTGGTACAAAATGAGCCACTTCAAATAGGTTCATTGCTCCGGCCCAAAATATGATTAATCCAGCATGGGCTACATGAGCCCCTAGTGGTTTATCGGATGAATTGATAAGTCGGGCATTCCCGGCCCACCAAGTGAAACTGGTAGTTTCTTGGTCACAACTAGTTAAAGCTAAAGTTCCATTATTTCATCTACTTTCCTTTCTACTATGTTCAGAACTATGATAACAATGTGATGAAAACTTAGTGGTTTGGGAAAATAAGTCCTACATTGAGTAGTATGGGATGCTCAATAGGGTATTTAGGTGGGTTGGTTCTCACCAATCTCAACAACTAGCTTTTGGGCTGGTTCTCCTACCTCAACAACTAACTTTTTGGGATCAGGTTCCCCATCCCACTTGGATACCCATCACAATGCAAGGAGGGTATTACTCTTAAAGATTTCCGCTCATAAATCAGATTGACTGTTCTCTCTTCATTCACAAAAAAAAAAAAGAAAGAAAAAAAAGAAATATAGATAAATAAATGGGCAATAAAGATTATTCGTCTAAAGCCTTGTATACTTAGTTAATCACTTACCAGTTCCTGGGCAAGCTTGTTATTTAGTTGAACTGCATTATTCTTCTCCTCTGTCAGCCTTGAGATTAGAGCTTTTGCCTGCATCAAAAGCAATCACCATCAAATAAAGTTGTCATATGGTACAATCTCTGAAAGTTATATGCCTGACATGAATCACAGCCTTTGATCAAACAAAAGAAGAAACTCGTTGATTTTCTCTTCTTCTATCTCCTAATCCAATATAAAGTCACAAACAGTACAACTTGTTGGCACTTGAAAAATTTGAACTTATCCTGCAGTTTTGGTGATACAGGGGAACACATTGTCCCGTGGGAATTACTGTCAAAATTATCCAGATAAAGGACAGCAGTCTCCACTCTCTAAAGCAGAAAAATGCAGAGTCATGTGACATAAACCTAGCGTAAACCTGATCAAAAGATCATAATCAAGCCTAAATTTGTAAACTTGAAACAAGATACTTATGTGTGCATTCATGTACAAAATTAGCCTAGCAACAAGATGCATTTCATTATCCACATGGGAAATGACATAACGTCAGAATTTTGCACTTGTGAGGGATTTGACAGTCAATGGCAAACTCACATGTCACATACTGCTGAAAGATAAATGAAACTGCTTATTAAAAACCAAAATTTAAAAAGGGAAAGTCAACATCCAACCAAGTTTATTTTCTAAGGGCATCTCTGTTCTGTGTTCCATATGCATATGAATTCATTTATATTGAATGGTATGAATGAAAGAGTTTGAAAAAATTCAGAAATATGCACATAGCAGAAACAACTTGATGCTGATTAAAATAACCATTAAATTAAAATGGACGAGTAAGGAAGCTTGGAACCTCTAAGTTTCCAATTGAAAAAATCAAGAGTCCAAACACCTCAAAGATGCGATGCAAAATTCATTTAGGAGATTTCCTTTCGATAATGAGCTTGAAAAAAGAGCATAAGAATGCTTCTTAATAGCATATTTTGTGTGTGTGTGTGTGTGTGTGGTAGCACAACCAGACCAAGGATGCATGGAATAGCCTATAGATCTCACTATACTTTTTTACTAAAGAGTGTTCCTATTCTTTGGAGCAAATGTAAACTGATAAACAAGAAAAACAAATGGAACTGGTATTATGGAAACAAAGCATCTTCATCCAGGGCTAGGATTAAAAAATAAACAATACAAGTTTGCATATATTACTGCCAGTCAATTAATAAGAAATACCCACAAAACAAAATACGTATTCACTAACAAGGAATTCACTTATAGATTCCTTTTTTCACCTCTCCAGATTTTTCTTCAACCCCAGAGTGGTCAGTAAATGCTTTTGTTACCTGCAGTACCCCGACAACAAAGGTTGATTAAGTTGAAGTCCTTGAATTTTTATAGGGAAAAATGGGGCTCATGAAAACCATGAACAAATTAGGAACCTACTGTGGGAAAGTCAGCACTACCGACATTTCCATTTTCTGAAACAGAAGCCCTGGGTGATGATCCTTCCTCAGAACCTTCGGGAACTGGAGATGGTGGTTGAGGTGGAGAAACATACACCACTCTTAATTTGGACTCCTCGACCACATGCCCAGCCTCCTTATTGAACTAGACAAGCCCAATGACATAAATATTGTGATTTCGCACAAAGATTATCCAAATAAAAAAAGAAAATAAAAGAAAAAACACTCCCAAGTCTAAGTAAGTTGTTCTGATAATTGGGATGTCGTACAATACCATTTCTGCATTGATATCCTTCGGGTTGGTAACATCATTTGTTTTTACGCTTTGAAGAAGAAATTTATCCTTGCATTGCATATCAGGTGGAGCGTCTTTTTGCGCTTGCATGGTAACTTAAGAAAAGGCAAACGCCAACAATCAAGGATTGACCATAAATCAAAACAAGGGAACAAGAATGTAAAGTATATTTAGGCATTAACATGAGTACCTGTAACATCACACGCAGATCGCGGCAAGACAATTCCAGTGTTCGGACGAACGCAATATTTCTTTGGGTTGGTTGTTTTAACCTAGACATGAAAAATACAAACTCAAAACGCAAATCTTGCAAGTGATAATCATTCCTAAATCTTTCGAATTAAAACTACAACTATGACCAAAATGGTTTCTTCTTTGGACATGCAGCATGAACTATAAGAGTAAGTCTCATTAATATCGCCAATCTTAATATTAAGGTCAATTCAAGAGATCTTATGGCACTGACAGCTTTATACGAGAAGCAAAGCCAAAATTCTCAATTGAGACATCCTTCGCGAAGAGAAGAACGAAAGGGGAACTAATTGTGCTACCTTGAAGGCCACATAGTCGTCGGTCTTATTTGACAATTTAATGGAGCATGAGATCTGCTTCTTCAACTCAACTAAAAATAAATGAACGAAAATTCAGAATTAAAACAAGCGTGTGAGAAAACCCTAGAAAACGACCAATAGATCCAGGAGAAAACTTACAGGGGAACTTGAGTTCCAGAGGTTCGATGCTAAGGAGCTCGCCGGTGCTCATCTCGGAACAATGGCAATTGATATAGGAAGAGCGATCCGCAAAAGCTGTTCCGGGACGACAGTGGAGGCAGCGGGATCGAGATGCGCAGAATCTAGTTCATGTATGTCTTGTCACCGCAAGAAGGGCGGATAGATCGAGAAGACGGAGGAGGGAATGGAAGAATTGGGGAACTGTAATGCGATGCTGTGGTGACAAGCCTCCCCTTTTCTATTTTCTCTGTGGTAGAGACTTGAGAGGGAACATGAGCGTCTGAACGTGCGTTGAAACTCGAAATAATGGAAATGAAAATTTTGCCCATAATAATTTCTTTTCAAAAAAATACATAAAAACTTTAAAACTCTGAATAAAAATACTACATTATTAAAACTGCTAAACTTAGACACGCTATAATATGAGAATATTCTAATATTGATAAAGATTATCGTTAAAATCCTGCCACCATTTTCTGGGCTCCTTTTTCCCAGTTGGCTTCATGTTTGTTTCCCAGTGCGAGAGAAATAAAAAGTCTGCTTCACGGACCCAAAGCTTAGATACGGCATTAATAGTTTAATGTTGTTAGTCGCACACCTAATTGCGATTACAAATCTGCCAACCACCGACTAGAAGAACAGTTTTTTTTTTGGCCAGAAAACTAGAAGAATAATTACCACTCTGGTCCTATTTATAAGTCTCTTTTAACTAATTTTCATATATCAAGGAGAGTTAGTTAACTTATTTACTATGGGCTAAATTTCCAATTTTACTCTTATCTATGATTGGTCCCAAAAGTCAATATAAATAATTTTCTTTTGTTTATTGCAATTAATAGGGGTAAAAAAGTATAAAATACATTTACTACCCTAAAAATGGACTTATAAATATGACTAAAATTATTTGTTAAAAAGGACTTATAAATAAGATCGGAGTGGTGTTAGATACTCTTTCGTTACTATAAACTGTTACCCCTCTTCTCCCAATTGGCAGCATAACTGCCTCATGCTACATTTGGCGTCCAACCTTTCCCCTTCTTATAAATAACCCTTTATTGCCATTCACTTTTTACCAGAAACTCATAACACCCACTTCTACTACACACGTCATTATCAAATTTTTCCTTCCCTTGTGTGGTCTATACAAGGGAAGGCCAGTTTTGGCATTTATTCTCCCCCAAGCACATGTATACTCCTAATTAAGACAATTCTGTTTGAGGCAATATCAGATACTAAATGTAAGTATTCTCCTAATAGAAACAATCATATTCGAAGTATTGTAGGACACTAAATGTGAACACTTTTCATAACGAGAATTCAAACTTTAGTTCGTCATGTTGTGAAAGACTAGAACCAACGTAAGTTAGTTTTGGCATTTATTTGATTCCATATTGTTTGCTTTGGACCATTTGAGACTGTCCATGATGCCACCTGAACTTTCTGTAAACAAAATGTCAAAAAAAGGAAAATGATTGATATTATTAGTACTAAAGTAATGTTAATGATATTTCCTCTTTTCTTTTTTCTTTCGCATCCTAGCAGATAAGATAGCCAAATCAGAGAAAAACGTGACACCGGACGGATTGAACACCCAAGCCTAGAGGTTAAAACTCGAAACTTTCGAGACATAACATAATCCCTCTACCTCATCTCTTGATTTAAACCCTACAACTGTAGGACTCAAGTTCAGAGTATGTGAATTAGAATACAGCTAGAAGGTTGAGTGCCAAGGAAGAAACTTGTGCATTGAACAGGTTCTTGTTATTTATATGCAACTGTACATAATTTTGCAAGCAAGGTTCTTTGATACAATGAGTAACCTAATGGAATCATCAGACAAGCCAATGAAAACTGCGGGATGATATTATACTGTAAAATAATAGAAGCTAATACTGCAGCTAAGAAGTCAGATTTCCGAAGGTGTTTTCGCCACTGTATGTAACATAAAGGAACCCGTCTTCATCCTTCTTCTCATCATATATAGCAGACATAATTGCACCTGAAAGGTTGATGTTATATAATGCTATTCAGGATTAGATGACTAAAGCATTATGTTGCAACAAGGGAAGAATCATGTAATTTGCCAAAAAGATTACCCGTTGGGGGGAGGACATTGTCCACAAATATAAAAATGGCCTTTTCTGCACTTAACTTGATCCTTTTGCGGATGACATAGACAAACTGTCCAACTGTCAGGTCAGCAGGGACAAGGTACCTGCAATATTATTCCATCAGTTTGAAATGCTACTTGGAAAAGGCTACACTGGACAAGAATAGCATCACTTCTACCTTAACATCTACAATTTGCTATGTAATAGAAGCAACAATTGCCCAGCCATCATCATCAAGCAACGCAAGAGTCAAATGCAAATAAATTGTCAACATTCTTTTCGTAAAAGAAAAATAGCAGTTTAATTGCACTTTACCAAAGGCTGATTTCATGTCCTTATAAGAAATGGAGCGTACACACAATAGAACCAGCAATTTTAGCCTCAATTTCCCAGGGCATCACGAATTGGGATTTGGGCGTTACTGATATCAGATAATCTTTTAATTATAGTGAATAGTCTTGGACTAAAGTCAGAACAGCTCTTTATATTCAAGTCATTATCTGCTGCAAACTATGGTGTTAAATAACAAAGCCTTTAGTAGATGAACAGAGAACAAGAGAGAAACGCCTGAATTCAAAGTCAAGATCTTTCTCAATCCACTTCCCTAAGCCAGCAGCTTCCCTCTTAACATTAATATGCTCTAGTTTAGAAACAAATAATGTCAATTTCACTATAAAAATTTACTTTTCGAAAACAGAGGCCCAAAGGCAGGAAATAAAATAAATAAGCAAAGTGCCAATCTTACTTCTTCTTGTCGATACTTGGGATATCACTCCTTTCTGCCTTCTCCACAATCACCTTCAGGCATATCCAAAGACAGGTAAGCATAAAGGTAGAAATGTCAAAAGTATAATAGCAATGGCATTCCAATTGAAGCAGAAGAAGAAGCAATCAATAAGTCAAACCATAAATTTACCCACAACATCCTTGACAATGTATGTTTCTGCAGGAGCCTCAAATTAAACTTTAAACTATCTCTAAAAACAGATTGTGATTTCATAAAATTGAAAACTGAAAGCCACGAATATTTTATGAATATAAGAGAACACAATAATATAAAATACTAAAACAGTGAATTTATCAACATTAACCAAGTTTCTGCTCATCAAAAGGTTGTTATTTTGCGGGAATGGAGTTCACCAAAAAGATACAATGGGCCACTTTATTCGGTTATATTTGCTAGGATATTTGAGTGGCACGAAGCAAAAGGGCTTTTGGGGAGGAGCTTGATACAAATAGCACTACCACGAACTCCAGCTTATTTAGAGCTAGCTGGGACAGGGACTTGATTTCAAAGTGTCATTTTTATTCTCACCAGAGCATTTAAGAGTGAATAAGACAAGAACAACAACAGGGATTCCTGACTCTAGAAGTGGATGCTTCAGTTCTTGAGTCAGGGAGAAGTGGTTGTGGTGGCACTATTCGTGGGGAGGATGGATATGCGGTTATATGTGCAAATTCCCGTCAATACCACCAACAATAGCAGAAATAATTGCAGTTATCCAAGGCCTGCATATATGTTGGAATAGAGGTTATTGAAGCATATTATAGTTCTATCTGACTGTGTTTAAACCATAAATGTACTGACTAGGGGTTGCGATCAATCTCACCCTGTTAAGAACATTGTAGAGGATGGCAGGTTATGGTTATCAAGGACCTGGCAAATTTTGGTTAGTCACATTTCTAGGGAGCAAAACATTTTAGCGAATCACCTAACTAAGCTAGCCCACAATATTGTAGGAAACTTTTCTTTCCTTGATCACCCATCACCTTTTTATCGGGAGGCGGTGTTTGATGAGGAATAGTAGGTTGTTGTTTCTTCTGGTTGTATTTGCTCTTTTGAGTTATTAATGGAATCCAGTTTTCATTCAAAAAAAAAAAAATGGTTGTTATTTTGTCAACAAAGGTTGGCTTACAGGTAGGATTGAGTCTCCTTGACCATTGGGTGTTTACCTCGAATCCTCACTGATTCTAAATGTTGGCGTTCCACCAATTGGGGTATGCCTGTCTTAGACCTATCTATATACTTTTCAACAATAAAAGTTAATCTATTGTTCAATGAAGAATCAAGGATTAAATATTCTATATATTTCTGATCCAAATTTCAAGTGCTGTTCAGCTGTGTATACCACAAAATCATGACGTGAAAAAGAAAGTAGACAAAAAGAGGAATAAATTTGAAGACACCAAACCAGATTCAGACAAGACAGCCATAACTATGGAAAGCAACGGCTCTTACATCATGCAAAACAGAAAAAAGAACAATAATGCTTAAACTGCAGCTGTATTTTATATCATAGATGGAGATATCATCACTAAGAGATAAAAAAAAAAAAATTACAAGTTCTCAGTTCTTACTGGGATTCTGTCTGGGTATTTATCTCTGATCCTAGCAGCCTCAGCTCTTCTCTTCTCTGACAAAAGAAATCATTCATTTCTATGTTTCTCAGCTTCCCAAACACACCAAATTAATTAACAGGAGAATTTCAAATAAAAACAAGTATATACCAAGATCATGCTCCTGTTTGAAGTAACTCTTAGCCATTCCTCCTGAAATCAGTACAATAAAATTCACGTTATCTGATAAAGGTGTAACTAATCTGTCACGCAAAAACAACGCACAATCTCTCAAAATAAATAAATCCTGATAGTCTAGCAGATATGGTGTAGCTGAAAGTCAACATACAAGAATTGCTTAATCCATACCAAGAACATAAATAAATACATAAACAATAAGGCGCGCAAATAACCCACAACTCGAAATAAATCAAAGCTTATAATTGGACAAATACTCGGTACAAAATAAAAATAAAAAAGCCCTAAGTTTAAAAGAATCATCCTAGTTGATCTTTTATGAAATTTCCAGCATACTTCAGAGACAACAAAATTCTGGAATGGAGGAAAAGCTCCAATTTGACTTTAATGACTTTGCCGATAATCTTCCCTTAAAAAAAAAAAGAGAAAGAGAGGCGGCTCGTCAATCAAATCGGACCAAACAATCAACCTTCTTTACCTGAACAAAGAATTCTACTCAAGAAATTAAAAACGTGAATTATAGATAAATTAAGAAGTTAATACGCTGAACTCAACCTTGTGAAGACAACACAGATAGAGAAGCGGTGCCGCCCTTTTCGATCAGAAGTCAGAACTCTTGACAGGCCCGAGGTTTGCTTGATGATACTCCCTCCGGTCCTAATTATAAGACAAAGTTGACTTTTTTGGAGAAATTAAGGAAGCCAATTAAATCACTTTAGAGTATTTATATTTTTAGTATCTTTAGATTATATATTAGTTTATTAATCAAATTACTTAGTTTGAAGAAAAAAATATAAATATAAATATTCTAAATTGATTTAATTGGCTTCCTTAATTTCTCCAAAAAAGTCAACTTTGTCTTATAATTAGGACCGGAGGGAGTAACAAATATGACAGCTTTGTTGGGTTTTTCAACTACTTGTATTTTGAGAACACCCGCAGAACTTAATAGGAGGAAAATAATGAGTATTCGGACCATATATTAACTGAATTTAAGGAATTATTTGGAATGGTGATTAGACTCTTAAAAAATATTTTTTTTAATCATAGTTTACGGTATAGGAGATAAATACGTGAGAGGAGTATTATCTTAACTTACATGCATAAACACTTTTAGGATCTCCAATCATAGTCCTCAACATGCTCTTAATCGGCCAATCAATCTCTCCCGTTTAAATATATAAAATATTAGTATTAATCCTCAAAATACAAATGCACTAAAGATTAATTTAGGATATTAAATGCTATTAAAAAATATTTCACGATAATAGACGATTTTTTTTTTAAAAAAAATAAGCTTCCTTAACTTGTCTTTACCCCCAAAACTAATGTAATAGAACCCCGGATCGGATAGTCCGGATCAAAAACCGGCCAACCTTCCAATAGACCGGTCCGATCTAGTCTGGAATTAAAAAAAAAACAAATCATTTTTGTAAAATTGTTTTCTTTAAACTTTCATATTAATAAACCTAAAATCTTTAATTTTTCATCGGTTTGGTCTCGGGTTAGCTCTAGTTTGACCCCACTCTGACCTACTGACTCTTAACCCAATATCCCGATTGATTCAATAACCGATCCGGATTTAATTACCTTAAACTGCCAGTTTTTCGGGGTAAAAAATGGAACGAATAAGAAGGATAAAAGAGAGAACGGCAATCTTGAGGGACTTTTCTTTTCACTTAGCTCTCTTTTTGTTTATTTTTCTTCAAGAAAAATAGGCTACAATAACTGAACCCGATCTAATACTAGTATCATTTTCATTGTGACCATAATGAGGATGTCATGCATCTTCTGAGAGATTGTGTCAACGCTCGCGAGAGATGGATTTCCATTGTTAAGGCAGATATGTGAAATATGTTTAGCAATTTGCAGGGACCTGAGTGGATAGAATGGAACATAAAGCATGAAGCGGGACAAGATTTCACAAAGAAGATCAGCTGGGCAACTTTATTCGGATATGTCTGCTAGGATATTTGGGTGGACAGATGCCGGAAGCTGTTCGGGGAAGAAACAAACATGGATCATCAGAATGCTCAATCAAGTCTATTTCGAGCAAGTTGGGATATGGAATTGAGTGCTCATTGCAATTTTTATATTCAAGCTGCTGAGGGGGCTTCGGATCAATTACCAAGGAAGCAGGGGTTCTACAGACTAGAAGCAGACGGGTCGGTTCTGGAGCCAATTCAAAGTGCAAGTGCGGGAGTGATTAAGGATGAAGATGGTGGCTGGGTGTGCGGCTACACGTGTAAACTTTCACAGGTTCCTCCGGTTATTGCTGAGATTATTGCTATCATCCAGGGACTCTAAATTTGCTGGAATAGAGATATCAAAAGGATTATTGTTTGCACCGATTGTGTTAAAGCGGTAAATTTGCTTACTAGGGGTTGCGATCATAGCTATCCCTTCAGAGATGTTATTGATGAGACAAGGTTATGGATGACAAAAGAGTGGCAGGTCATGCTTACTCATATCTCTAGAGACCTTAATGTTCATGCTGATTATTTAGCATCGTTAGCTCATGGTAGTATGGTTAATTTTGTTACCTTTGATCATCCACCTCCTCCGCTTATGATAGGTGATGGTTGATGAGAGTGTCTTATTTATGCCTCTTTTGGAGGCGGCTTTATATTAATCTGTTGTGGATTAATGAATTCCAATTTTATATTCAAAAAAAAAAAAAAAAGCTGGAGGACAGGGGCACATGATGATGATGGCGGGTATATACCTTTGGATCTCTCTTTAACTGTAGATAATTAGGTGTTGTAGTAGACTAGTTGGGCCGCCCAAATTCATCCATCAATTTTAAACAATAATAAAGGCAGAAAATCACACCTCTATTTAACCATTGGCAATGCATCCAATCTTCAACCACTTCAATTACACTCCATGGGATTGGAAGTTTAATTTGGAAACCTCACACTTGGATTGGTGGAATACAGCTTATTGGCTTATTTTGTAGCACGTATTGATTGTTAATACTGAGATTAGGGTGTTTGAGTTCCCTTAGCATAAGTTTTACAAATGTGGATGGTGGTACATCCATTTGAATAAACATTAAAGGATGAAGGAGTATCTAACACTCCAATATTACTTTCTAGTAATATCCAATACTTTAATCTTATTTATGGTATATTCAACACTTTGATATTATTTTCTTGGTGCTTCATAATCTTTTTTATAACATATCCAATATCCATAATACTCCTTCAAATCCTAAATATAAGATATGGTTGATTTTTTTTTGAAGAAATTAAGAAAGCTAAATAAGTTACTTAATTATATTATATGTTGAGTATCATTAGATTATATATCAATTTATAAGTCAAACAAATTAATTTTGAGGAAAAAAATGCAAATACTTTAAAGTAATTTAATTAATTTTTTTAATTTCTCCAAAAAAGTCAAATATATCTTATTTTTACGACGGGAGGAAATATTATTTTTCAATTACATCTAGCACTTTTAATTTTATTTATGGTTTAAGGTGCTCGTGTGTCCAGCACCATAAAAAAAACACCAAAGTGTTTGTAGATGCACTATAAATAAGATTATGATGTAGATGCAACTGACAAACAACTGAGGGTACTGAATGTTATTTTACCGTATGAATAAAGGGAGAATTGTGAAAAAAGGTTTCACTGGCAAATTAATTGCCAAATGGGACCTAAAAAGATCGTCCGTATATAGGGAAAGATATTGTGCACATGGGAGAAAATCTTCTGCACACAGGGGAAGATATTTTGCACACGCCTAGGGAGGAATATTGCACACAGGGAAGATCGCTTGTGCACATGGAAAGTGTTGGAATATACTAGTCCACCCTTGGTGGATTAGGGCCCAAACCCAATTCAAGAGGGGCTTCATGGAGAGATACGAGTTATAAAGAGTGATACCCTTTGTGTCTTAAAGGTTACATCTATTCCTATGTAACCGTACATTTAAGGGTTGCATCTATTCCTATATAACAGTACGTACACTATATATATAATGTGTGGGATTAAGGGAGAAGGCTAATGACGATATAATACACAATTCTCCATCTAAAAGATTTTTCATTAAAATGTTCTCTTCTCTTCCTCTCTTTGGTGTATTTGCTATGTAATGTGATCGGGGTCCGCATCGGCGCTCCGGTTTCATATAGGTACTTCAATAAGTCAATCGGATTCTAAGTACGCCCAAAATTCTTATATGATATCAGAGCCAGGTTTTTCTTATAGCCTGTAAGATATTATGTTGTTTATGGAGGTGTGGTTTACTTTTCATGTAAACACGTGAATCCAATAAATATTCTGGTTTCATTCCTTGTTTAAATATTTTTCTACGTAACTTTGGGTGACATAAAATCGGTTACTGTTTTTTTTTTTTGAGGATGGGTTGATAATATATTTTCTTTATGCTTCTCCTTCGTGCCTCTACCAAGTCCTACGTTGTTTCTCTCTCTCTCTCTCACACACACACACAGAGTATACATATATACATGTGTTCATGCTTTATTTATTGATGATATCTGTGTGTGTGTGTGTGTGTGATTTTATCATAGTTCTCATGATTCTCCTTCTGTTGTGTCGTTATGAACAAGGGTTGCCATATACATGTTTTCTATCTTGATGCTCAGTTTGCAAGATTTTCTATTGTTCCCGGTGTGAAAATGAGTCGTGCATGTGTATGGATGTTATGACAAAAATCTGGAAAAAAAACAAGAAGAATAGAATAGGACTTGGTAGTGTTTCATGGGTATGTTTGAAAAGTGAGATTTATTTAACTGTGTAACAATGTGAAAAGACAAAATAACAAAAAAAAAAGGGTAAAGTCACTGGATAGTTACTTGCAATCGGTAGCATCAGCCCTATGAAACTTTAAGACTGGGTTATTTTAAAATCCAGTTTGTTACTTTCCTGGATGATACAAATGCTTTGGGATTTAAACTGGTGTTTGTGGGAGGCGACGGGGTGTGTAAGTTTTTTTCGTCCCGGTCTTCCCATCCCCATCCCGATCCCGAGCAAATCGGGACGGGATTTTCCTGTCCCGAAAATTTCGGGACGGGAAAAGTTCGGGATCGGGAATGGGACTTCCCGATCCCGACTTTTTCCTGATCCTGAAAATATATACGGGAATGGGACTTCCCGATCCCGACTTTTTCCTGATCCTGAAAATATATATATATATATATATATTATGTATAATTTTTTAAAATATTTAAGAAAGCAAGACCAAATGCAAAATAAAATGTGAAAATTTCTAACACCCTCAAGGTAATATCTATTTTTTTAGTTAATTTTATTTACTATTTATTAAATAATTATAATTTTTTGTTCTTGTCTTTGTGCTTTTTGTAGCTAAATCACAACTTTAAGTATATATTGGATTAATGATATATTTGTATTGGACTAATTTAGTACAATATGATATTAGATAAATTATATATTTATACTAGACTAAAGAAAATAAAACAAAAAAATTAATATAAAAATTTTTAAAAAAAAATAAAAGAAATTCGGGATTAGAAAATTCCCGATCCCGATCCCAAATATTTCCCGTCCCAACGGGACGGAAAATTTTCGAGATCGGAAATAAAAATCATTCCCAAACCCTTCTCGGGATTAGGATCGGGAATGACATTGATCCCAAACACCCCGAGAAGGGCTGATGAGGCGAAAGAAAATTTAGTAAAAATCAACTTGTCTGGGTTGGGCGTGGTAGGTCCCGCGCAACAGTTCTATTTTTGCCGCTCGCTTTGTCGTCTCCGTCGCTGGCCCTCCCGCACTCGTGTTGCACTTCAGCATAATATAAACTCAATAGTCAGTTGTCAAACAATCATTCCTACCGGCCTCAATCTTTTAATCATAGAGAAAATATGCAACTAGGTGCCTTCTTCTTCATCATTTTCTGGATGGTCTTGCATCTCCTCAATCCCTTTCTTCACCAAATATTTTATCGTTGCATCTGGCTAATTTTGCTAAAAGAAAAAAAGGGGTTTTTTTGAATTAAATTTTATTAATTGTTTAAATATGTAATTCATTTTGACTGAGTGTTGGAAAGTTGTGATGCTCTCTTCTTGTTGCCATTACCATTTAAATTGGCGTGAAACTCAACAGAAAGATCTGTAAAAAAAAAAATTGCATATTACCCAACTGTGGGGGTTCTTGGCAAGCAAAGGAAAGAAAAATGATGTCCGATGATAATTGAGAATGGAGGGGGGGGTGAGAATTGGGTCTTATTGTATCTGATGAAAGTATATAAAAATAAGCTTATCTAATTAGTCTTAAGAGGAACTTGAATCTCCTGAATCTTAAGATGTCAAGATTTGAATCCAGAGCAACCTGAAATGAGGTAATAGTGAAGGATCAGATACCGAGACAGATCAAAATGAAAGAAAATCTTAAATGGAGAGATTTCTTAATGTCCAAACTTTAGATCATGGTGGAGTTCAGGAAAATACTATTTATTGGGTAAAGAGTAAAGGCCCGTCTTAAGTGAAGAATAAACTCTTAAGCCAAGTCCAAATTCCCAATATTTGAAGCTATAAGAGTTTTAAGAAAAAAAAAATACTAAATGTTTCTATTAGGAACAAATATGATTTGAATAAGAAATATGGGATATTTCTTTTAGAAAATTTGAAAGAGTGTTGAAATGAGAGAAGACATTAAAATTTTTGCAATTTTAGAAAAACAATAGCTACTAAAAACCTATTAAACTAGGTTTGAGAATCATGTAGACTTAACTCTTTAGAGGAAGTATTTTTGGCTAGAAATTAAAACGTACATAAATGAAATGCATAGAGAACTTAGAAAAACTATTAAGTTTTCTCAATTCCTAGATAAAAGGTTAATAAGACATTATGAATATAATGTGATGAAAGCATGAAGAAGTAAAAGTCAAAAAACTCTTTATGAGTGGGAGAACTCTTAAAAAATGAGTCTTTTAAGGGCATCATATGCTCTATCTAAGTGAAAACTCTTGGAAAATGAGTCTTTTGAGAGTAATAATTGAGCATATTATTTAAGGTACTTGTATGAAATTCTTTATAAACAATAATGACATAGTTGGATTTTGTGTGATGGAAGGTACAAACGTATTTTCCTAATCATAGACCCAATGACGTTATTTTTTCTAGTTAAGAATCATATAAGTATATGACGCTATATACTTCAATGTGATATATTATTGATAAGTTCTTGGATTAAATAAATTATGAATAACCCTGTGTGTGAGATAATTTGAGTGGCTAAGCCAAGATAGGCTACCACGAACATAATTTGTAAATTAAATGGGAACAATCAAAATATCTAGTATTTATATAAATAATTCATTGTCAAGCCAATAACAAAACGATCATAGTAATACTAAAGTTGAGATGTTAGCTTAGTATAAAAAATATTACGAGACCCATATGGAGTGCCTTATATGGGAAACAAAATAATATGGATAGCCTTATAAAATTGTATAGTTGTGATTCAATCTTTCTTTGAATAAATTTCTTTGGTTGGTAAATTCTTGGTATAAAATTGCATTATCATTTCTTCAAATTTAAGTATGGACTTAAATATATGTCTTATTAGTCAAAGACATAGAATTTGGTTCTAGAAATAGTATAATGAAAAGTTTTCAGTAAGATACTAGAACTGAGTTTACATTGCAATTATTTTATCTCAATGCATGTGGTCCTAAAAGTTTGAGATTAAGACACAAAGCTGGGTAAATTATTACTTTTGATGATGATTTCTTGTGTTATTACTCAATTTCACACAAATCTGAAGATTGTTCATTTAGACAATATGTGAATGAAGTTCGAGAATCAATTGGATAGGAATTTTAAAGGTTCCACGAACTGATCAAAGAGTGAGCATCTATTTGACCAGTTTCAATTAGCTCTGTGGAAATAAAGGGATAAATAAATAGATAACTATATGAGGAATCCCATCACCAAAAAGGAGTTTATAAAGTCATAATGGAATGTTATTAAACGTGGTTAAATATATTATGGCTCATGCTAATCTACCAAATGTGAGTGGTAGAGTATTATCTAGTCCACTTTTGGTGGATTAGTACACATGCACATATCTTTAGTTTCATCAAGTTCTGTGCACTTGAGTTTAATCATGTACCATCTAAAGTAGTCACTACCATACCCTATAAATGTTGGACTAGATAAAAGGCAAATTTGAGATTGCAAATTCCCATAGTATTTATAAGTGGGAGCTCATAAGGGTTACATTTTGAAGAGTGAAATGATGATAGAATTATGACTAAAAAGATTTAAAAGGTACCACATTTGTTGTGAATTAGTTTTTAATTAAGGGTAAAACTAATCACATTGGATCTTTTTGCAAGACGCAAGGACAAAGCAGTACAAAACATGCTAATAATCCTCAATTGTGGGAGCTTAGAATGGTTTATAAAGAGATCAAACAAACTAAATATGAAATGTAAAAAGCTCATGAGAAAAGGGATAACTGAGAAAAATGTTCATGGTTATTCTAAAGGAGAATGATGAGTTATATTCTGTATAAGAAACCAAGTCAAGGGATAACGGAAGAAAGCAATAGAAAGGAGAGTGAATTCTTTGAGAAAGAATCAAGTTGAAAAGCAATTGATCTACTGTCAAGTCAAAAGGGCTATTGAGAACTAGTGAGTTCTATAGGTTTAGGAGAAAAGTGGGTAAATCAATTGACATGCATAAGACTTATTGTTACAGAGGGGTATACATAATAGGAAAGCATTTTTCTTACTTGTTGTGCATTTAAATTAGTTTTAATATGGCAATAGTTAATTATTTGAATTTAAATTTACATCATGTGGATGTAAAACAGACAATTTGAGTGATGATTTGGATGAAGAAATCTATATACAGTGTCTATTAGATTTCACTAGAAATATTATCTAAAGTTTCACATAGTGGTGACTTAATGTGTTTTTGCAGAAGTCCTTTTATGGATTGATGCAATCGTCCAGATAATGATGTTTAATCTTTTGAAAGAGAGATAACCCAATGTGTTTTTCAAATGGTTGAAGAGAACCATTGGTAAATGATTTGTGATATTATCCTTTTAAGTGGATGATATACTATTGACCATATATATTTTGAATTTGGTAGTGCCTATTAAAGAATGGTGCTAGTAAATTTTGGGGAAAAAAAAGTTCATGAGTAAAGCAATTGGGTTTGAGGTGCAAAGAAATAGCTTAAGAAGACTCCTCTCTTTTACAAGAGAATTACATTAAGAAGATTCTTAAGTGGTTCAAAATAAGTGAATGTGATCCCATGGATACCCTAGTGACTCTAAGAGTGAGTTTGAATCTTGATAAATTTTCCTAACTGAACCAACTAAGAAGATAATGGAAAAGAATGTCCATATAGATAATTTTAGCAGTGTGATGTATGCAATGATATATACAAGACCAGATATATACTCATGGTAGGACTTGTAATTCGGTACTAGTTTAATCATTATGAGAGACATTAAATGGTTTCAGAGAAGGATCTTGAGATATTTGTAAAGTACCTTGATTATGCATGTTTAAAGTATATGTTAGTACAAAAAGCTATATAGCTGGTAATGTTTATACAATATGAAAAATTTTGAAAAAGGAGAATTCAAATCTAGTATCAAAGTACTATGAATGCATATAGCCATTGCCTAAATAAAAGACCTTAAGCATAATATATAGACTAAATGTAAATGTATAGCTAAATAAGAGATTCTATAATACATAAAGTTATTGTTAAACAACGTATTCATATATAAAGTCCCTTAACTAAGCCTGATGACCAAGGACATGCATGAGGAACATATAAGTCTTTTGGTATGCATATGGTATGAAGTAATAATACTTCATTTTGATTTTTTAATTTGTGTGTGAGTATACAATGTCTAGTATGTCGTACAGGTTGGTGGGGTCAACTTTCTCACACAAGCGACTGCCTTTGACATTCAAGAGGAGTGTGTAAAGATGAGATAATTGTGTTCACCAGTAAAGTAACAAGAGTGCTAATATGATAGAAAAGAAACACAAATTATGTCGCCTCGACTTAAAGTGCAGTAAGTCGAGATGAGATTCTTGATTGTAAAAATGTGGATCGAATCATGAAAATCCATATCTATGATACTTATTGTCAGACAACAAATTCTTCAAAATTGATGTCATGTAATATGAGTGGAGTTGAAAAATTTGGGTTTAGATACTGTGAGTGTCCAAACTTAAGTCTGTACGATGTTAATGATAAAATCAAACGACATACACTCTTAAAGTATAAGTGTAGCACCATAACATGTAATTCATACCACATGTGCTAAAGAACCGCAAATAAGAAGCAAGTAAATAGATCTCTGCTTCATTGTTGTGTGAGTTCCAGAAAAGTTAACCCTTCAATGATGTCCTTTGACTTTGACATATCATGGAAATATGTTTCAACGTCTACTATTTTAGCATTTTGTCCTATGATCATGATTGATGCGATCTAAAAGTACTATGTTAGGAAAACGGTTGATATATATCAAAGTGATATATGGGTGAAAGAAAGATTATTACCTGAAATATACACACCTATGCTGGTGTTTATGACCGGTCCCTTATGATATTATTTTGTATTTTTATAAGTGTAGACACTATATATATGAGAAAGGTAATTTGAGTTTTATAGTGACTTAAGAGGAATTAGATTGGCCATGAGTAAAGTGTATATTGGTAAATCTAGGACATTTAGACATTATATTAATATCGAACTGCATTACAGGGTTGTCTTGTGCTAATCGCTGTAAAAAGGGATTTTTAGTACAAAGCACTCAAACGGAGACGTCATGCCCACGCGGTCACGGCAAAACACCTAGTATGACAGAAGTAAGAGAAAGAGACTTGACCCATAACATCTAATCTACTAAATGTGAGTGGGAGATGTTGGAATATACTAGTCCCTTGGTGGATTAGGGCTCAAGCCCAATTCAAGAGGTGTTTCTTGGAAAGACACGAATTATAAAGAGTGTTACCCTTTATATCTTAAAGGTTACATATATTCCTACGTAACCGTACGTTTAAGGGTTGCATTTATTTCTATGTAACTTTACGTATACTATATATATATATAATGTGTGGGATTAAGGGAGAAGACTAATGATGATATAATATACAATTCTCCCTCTAAAAGATTTTTCATTAGAATGTTCTCTTCTCTTCCTCTCTTTAGTGTATTTGCTATGTAACATGATCGAGGTCTCTATCGGTGCTCCAGTTTCGTGTGTGTACTTCAACGAATCAATCGAATTCTAGGTACGCCTAAAATTCTTACAGAAAGATATTTTGAACACCTGAAAAATCGTTTGTACACTAAGATCCTATTTGGCAATTAAATTTTCATTAAAGTATTTTTTCACAATTCTCCCTTGAGTAAAAACCAACTTTTATTTTAGAGTACGGTGAAAAATGTAAGAGAATATATTTATATTTCTTATTAAAGAAGCATTAAGCCATTAACATCAGATGCAGAATATTTGCGGGGTTGGGCAACGACATGCTAGCTGTGACAATGAAAACGACGCTTCATGTGATGAGGGGTTGATGTATCACAGCGTTTATATGGATCATAAAGAAGAAGGACAAGCATAATGGTTACTAGGTATTTTAATACTCCTTTCGATTCTAAATATAAGATAAAATTGACTTCTTTTTGAAGAGATTAAAGAAACTAAATAAGTTACTTAATCATATCATATGTTGTTTATCCTTAGATTATATATCAGTTTATAAGTTAGACAATATAGTTTGGAGAAAAAATGATAAATATCAATATTGTAAAGTAATTTAATTAGCTTTATTAATATTTACAAAAAAATCAACTCTATCTTATATTTAAGATCGAATGGAGTATTAACTTCGATCTTTAACATAAAATCTCATTTGTAGTATAATTTATACTAAAAACGAAACCTTATGTTAAGGATGGTAGGTAGAATCACAGTGAGTATGGATCACCTCTAACCTATAGAACTTGACAAGGAAGCTATGCCAACAAAATAAGTAAATTCCAAGGAGACAGCTAGACTTTGCGGATGGCAAGGAATGAAGCCATCTTTGACAACTCTATCTTGGCATAAGCAATCAAATTCTTACCGATAAGACAGTTATATGCTATACGTGATGCATCATCAGTTATTTATGCAGTTTCTAATGCACTAAAAAAGAACCCATTACAGCTACAATTCAGAGAGTTGGGTGAGTAAAGATAAACTGCGGTACAGATCGC
This sequence comes from Inga leiocalycina, assembly GCA_963242795.1. Classification (NCBI taxonomy): domain Eukaryota; kingdom Viridiplantae; phylum Streptophyta; class Magnoliopsida; order Fabales; family Fabaceae; genus Inga; species Inga leiocalycina. The sequence goes on from OY725330.1 coordinate 6,866,587, forward strand.
TAATCTCTTCAGATTAATTAATTTGAATTTTCAGCCCGACATTAAACTATTTCCTAGATCAGCCAGGGCTTACTAATGTCCTCTTTTTATTCAAAAACAAGGCGTTTAGAACCCGGATTGAGACCCGGCCCCGGTTTTTGGCCGGGATGTAATTTGCATCCCGGTAATCCTAGGACCGGCACCGGAAAATCTTAGTTTTTTCTAAAAAGAATTAAATTTAAAATATATTATTATATTATTTAAATTTTTTATAATATAATGTTTAAGGCAAGGTTTATGAATCCGGACCGGGTACTAAACCGGTCGGAGTATTGGGTTAAGGGTTAGTGGGTCAGATTGGGATCAAACCTGAGCTAAACTGGGGAGAAATTGAAGATTTTAGGCTTATTAAAATAAAATTCTAAAGAAAATTTAAATTTTTTTTAAATAGGAACCTGAACAAGTCTACCAGCCGGTTCTCCGGTTTTTGGGCTGGAGCGGTTGGTCTAGTCCGGGTTCACGAACACTAGTTTAAAGTGGTCATTTAACACATAATAAGGCCATAATAATCACACAAATTGATTTAGAATTGAAAAATAACATTTTATTATTATTATTACCTTCATCATTTCTGTTATTATCTTTATACATTATATATTTAGAATTAGTATCACGATATATACGATTTAACTCCAACTAAAGATGTGATACACATTTTATCAAATTATAACTTAATTTATTGGGTAAAAAAATACAAAATTAAATAATAACTTAATTTATAAGGTAAAAAATTTTTTTAAAAAATAAAAAAAACCGGGACTAGGACAAAACCAGGATCACAAGGTGTAATCCCGGTCCCGGTTCCAATATATCCTTGTCCCGGTTTTCCTGATCCCGGTCTCGGCCGGGACGGGAAATTCTCGGGATCAAAATGTCCGGGACCAGGATACTTTGAACATCTTTGGGGGCCAAAGGCCCTATCTGCCTGTTGTCACAAAAAAAAACAAAGAAAGAAACAACTTCCACAACTGCTAGGCTGTGTGTTTGGGTAAACCCAAAACCGTGGTTTTAAAAGCCTTTTTTCCGTAAATCGAGACAAAATTCCTCTCACATACTTATCTCATAAATCGTAAAAACTATTCTCCAAAAGCTAATCCAAACACAATACAAAGTCAAATATAGTATTTTTTTAGGAAAATTACATTCAAGTCCAAACAAGAGAAGAAAAAAATGAAAAAATGGTCCTTTCAAATTTTAAAATTACCAATAAGTCTCATGAACTTGTTAATGACATGTTATTGGAATTGTCAATGAGATTTGTTGGTAATTTTTAAATATAAAGGAACTATTTTTTTATTGTTTCTTTTTTAATTTTCCCTACTTATTTTGTCAAAGAAAGTCAAATGAAGGAGTGAGTACAGTGATGTCTACCACTCTCGTCGTCTTCTTTTGAAAGAAATTTTTTCTCCTAACCAAAAGTCCACTTACATGTTATTAATAAATATTTTTCAATTTTACTGTTATTTAATTCTTATTGGAAGGGGAGGAAAAAGAGAGATATATAAGAATGATTTGTAAATAAAGTGAGAGAGAGAAATTTAATAAAGGTAAACTTTAACGACTTAAATAACAATTTTTGATACGTGAAATTAGTTAAAATGAATTTTATAATAAAGATCAAAGCACTATTTGTTTTCATGACATGTTAGATTGAAGAACCTCGCATCTAAGAGAGAACGATGACAGTTATAAAAAATAGGAGACAATGATGCCAAATATTTTGGCCTTTATTTTCTAGCCTCAGTTGAACTTTGTTTTCAGTCATCTAACATTTTCCCACATTTTTGGACAAGTTCCCTTTTTCAAGCATGCAAATAGGATTTATAGATCTTAAAAAAAAAAAAACACACACACACCCTGCAATTGTCAAATTTTTTTAAAATTATTGTCCCATGCGCATTGTCTGTACACACACACACATTGCAATTGTCAAATTTTTTTTAAAATTATGGTCCCATGCGCATTGTCTGTATATTGCATGGGAAAAAATAGCTAATTAATAAAGTATTACAAATTATGCTTTATCTCCCAAACCCGACAATTATTTCATGATCAAATGAAAGCACCAGCGAAATCTGAGAATATAACTGAAAAAACTCTTATTAGATGCAGAATCAATAACATACAAAACAGCCTATTTCAGATCAACATGCCAGCCACAATTGATTGCTCTGTACATAAATACAAGCACAACGACAACATTTGCCCAACAACTGCATACTCAAACGCTAGACGAATCCTTTACAAAGTCACTCTGCCAGAAGTTCTCAAAATAGTCCCTAAATCTATGTACTACACTAAGAAATTAAACCGCAACAAAAGAAACACTTTTCCCTTATTGAGCATGCAACAGAAAACCTTGTGCAAAGTAATTTGAATATTTTCTGCAGAGACTCAAGTCAGTGCAAGAGAATTCTTCTTGCCAACCAATGAACCACTTGTGCACAAGGAAGTATAATAAACCCCTCTATCCACGCGAAAGTTGTCCAATAAGGAACTGGGGAATTTGCCCAGATTCTGTAGACACCATCCTGTGCTCTATGTAAATTATCTTTGGGAAAGGAAAATAAGATCTTGATTTTTCTTTTTTGGGATAAAAATCTTGCCTTTTGCTACTTTTTTTGTTGAGCGAATGAGACCCAGCTAGTGACCTCGATTAATTTGAGTTCCTTTTACTTTCAAGTGAAAAAGCCTCTTTAAGTGCCACCTGGGCCTCATTTTCCCTGCCCAATGCAAGAAGTGCCACAGCTTGTAAGTAGAAAGCAATATGCCAAACAGGGGAAACTACTTGTGCCTGCGATGCATCCTTCAGTGCTTCTTCTGGCATGCTGTTCATGAGATAAGACAGACTGCGGCGTGCATAAACAGTTGGAGAAACCATAGTTCCAACATCAATGAACTGCATGCATTGCAAGAAAGTCATCAACTGCATGTTATAATTGATTCAGACGCATGAAGTATCTTCAGATTATAGCCCATTAGACTGTTCACTATCTCTTTATATGCTTTATCTTGCCTGTCAAACTTAGCCGCCAAGTTATACATATACATACAAACATATATATATATATATATTGGGTGACAATTAGAGCGGTTTAAACACTCAACCAGAACAAAGCTATAGACATCCTTATCATCTCTGTTCCATTTTCCACTCAAGAAGACAGAAAGTTCATATATGTTCTAGGATATAAGCAAATTAAGAGCTATGAAATGTACAAACCTGAGTATAGCTATCAATTGCAGCTTTGAAGTCTTTATGACGAAAAGCGGAATCACCCTTCTTCTTCGAGTTCAGTGTTTCTTGCATCTGGTTGGTCCACATTTGGAATGAAAGCTGCAGAAAGTTCAAAACCAACAAAAAAAAAGAGTGAGCAGATAACCCAATTTACCTGGAAAATCAGGTCAATAATAAAATACGCATGTGAAGTTCATAAAAATTCAAGCTATGTTGCATTTAACTTCATACTCAACCTTTGAAAGGTACGTAATGCTAAAATTTTTTGACTTATTGCAACTAAACACATTTACAGAATACATGAGGATCATTAAAATATAGAATAAACCAAGAGTTACTTTCTACCTTTCAAGTCCATACCAAATATGCATACAGCACCATGCTGAGCCCAACAAAAATTATATTATGAATAAGGTTCCATGTAAAATAACAAAAGCAACTTGTATGGACATCAAAATCCAGAGATACATTTTTTTGAAAAAGAAGAATGAAGATGATAACAAAGTACTAGATGATTTAAATGATTATCACAACCATAGAGTCACGCTTGACAATTAACTCATAAGAAACAAACCTCCGTAGCAGCACCCTCATCATCTTTATACCCAAGTTTTTCAAGGACCTCATGGATGGCAGTCAAATCCATTCTTAGACATGCCTCACCAAATGGTGAAAGCGGTAAAGCACTTGTGCCATGTGGTATACCCATCAAAACATGAGAAGGGACCTGGAAAACGTTACATATGAGTTCATTCCAGCTTACTAGAGTACGCTTTTAATTCTTAGCAAAGATCGAAGCCAACGACTTGCCAAAATAAACTGTCGATGATGGAAACTGAATAAAGAAAGATGAGCAATTTTTCAAAAAATATATAATACAGTGAACCACTTATAAGACAACCTCAGAATCCTTCTGCAGATCTATTAAAGCAGAAACCAATGACTTTGGATGAGGACGCTCCCGGGGTTCTGATTGCAAACATCGTGAGGCCAAGCGCACTAATTCAGTCCCCTCATCATTTGAAAATTGTCCTTCTAGACAAGAATCTGTCAGCATCTGAAGGTTCCTGTCTCGAATAAGGTCAAGTGCCTAAAAAAAATATGAAATTGACAGTTAGATGTGCAACTTAATTAAAATCACAACTTATTGCTTTGACTTTGAGCTAAAAATTATTAATTCAATCATTATAGTAAAATGTTCACAAACAAATAAGGTTGATGTTCGCAACAGAATAGTTTTAGCCACATAAAGGGGTATAACTCATAAGGTGCAAAACACTTGGTATGCAGAATCTTCCACCAAGGAAAGGAACTTACATGGCTTGGAGGAATATGCTTTCCACTGAGAAGGTCAAGCAAAAGGGTTCCAAAACTATATGTTACGCTTTCAGGAGTAACTCTACCTGCATGATCAGGAGACAAAAAACACTTACTATCATGTAACATATAGTTATGAAATAAAAAATTTGCAAAGTAATGATAGTGAACCATCAAAGCTCTCAGCAGTCAAACACACACACATGTCATTTTTTTCAACATGGGCTGAATGTCCATAGAAATAGCTTATGACTGAAAGCTTAGAGAAGAAAACATTAAAGGATTAAATTGGCCTTAGAAAAAAAGTTCAGTGACCCAGTTTTATAATAAAATAAGAATCTTAGCAAGAGAACTCCAAATAACATGGCCCTGAAGCTCAACCACCACACATACAAAGAAGTAGAACATCAAATAATAAAAATTTGTGATGCAACAAGTTTAAGGGAGAACCTGTCCTTAAATACTCAGGCGGAGTAAATGCCAGGTTCGTACTATAACTTTTACCATCCCGACTGTTTTTCATCAAGCCAAAGCATGAGAGTCTAGAATTTCCTTCCTGAAAAACAATAAGAGAGCATGAGGATAGTCAGCACTAACTGTTAAAAGCTTGAAAAACAAAGTCTAGGCAGTTTCACTTTCACCCAAAATAGCATACTCTTCCCTTGCTTCTTAGTCCGGCATATTGGCCCTTACTTTCTTTCCAGATCTTTTATGCTTACCCACCCTTTAAGGGTTATGAAATTAAGGGGGGAAAAATAGAGTTGGTCCAAATCATACAGTATAAGGTATCAATGCAATCTTTTTATAATTTATAATGGTGACCCCTATGTCCTATATGTAATATAAATGTTGAGTTTCAGTTTTCTATATTTGCCGTACTTAAATAATTCAAGTAGTCCCTACCTAGAGAAGTCATCTGGGACAGGGTCTTATCCCACTTTATTTATTTCTTTTAATCTGGTGTTTTCATCTAACTTAGAGGTTATAGAGTACAAAGCCTAGACTATGCCTCTTCTATATCCGATCATTTTCGTGAATTTATCTTACTACAGACTTATTTCTTGACTAGACATGTTTATAAACCCTTCCACTTAAAACCCTAGTTCATTTTTTGTTGATTCTACCCTAAAGCTTTTCAAAAACTCCAAACCCAACTTTAAGTGTCAATTGAATCTTAGATTAAGGACCGGAGGAGGTATAATTTTTTGAAGACTGTTTATATATTTAAAGTCAATTGGGCTTTGTCATGAAACTTAAATTGCGAACAAGCCGCCGCAATCCAACCATAACATTAACAGGATTTTGTGATATTGGAGGAAATGAACTTACATCATCAAAAAGTACTCTATAAGCATTTAGATCATGATATAGTGCGCGTCCTTTGCTAGTACAATATTCTAGCGCTTGGGCAAGGTATAAAGCAACTCTCAGTCGCATAGCCCATTTCATGGGCTGAGTTTCCCCTGGATAATCATGTAAACAAGAGTTGATTAAGGTCAATGAACTGCATTTAACCAGATAGAACCAAACAAAAAAATCATAGCTACAATTTGTACATATGATAGACAGAATTTTGAAGATTGATAGAAATATAAGATTGAAGAAATTGAAGTGTAGATATGTTTTTGAAGGCAATGAATGTTCCCATAAATTATAGCCTAGTGAAACCAGGTTTCTACGGGTCATTGGATGGATAATAACTATATATAAAATGAAATAAAAAAATGCAAACTTTATTGCAGAGAAGCAGAATTTGTTTGCTAGTTGGCGCACTTACAGTGGAACAAGTGCTTTGCCAAAGTATCATTAGGCATATATTCTGCAACAAGTAACCTCTCATCACCATCACAGCAACATCCAAGTAAATTTGCCAATCTTTCGTTCCTCAGATGTCCAACAGCCCTGGCTTCTTCCTGAAGGGGTGTAAAAAAACATGTTGCTAAAAGAACAAATAATGAAAATCATGCTCCAACCAAGTTGCCCATAGAAAAGAAAAATCCAAAATGGTGAAAAACAATTCAAGAGGCCCTATGAGTAAAATGAAACCCTCAAAGCCATAAATCAAGTTAAGTACTTTGAAAATTACTTTTTTCTTATTAAATCACAGAAGCTTCCTAGTTTGAGAACCATTAATAACCCCTACAACCATATTTTAAATGGAAAATTAAATATAACTTCCCAAAGTTCAGAACATACAAAACTAGAAAAGGTGGTGTTTAGCACTGCATATGATCTGAATGGCCCAAAAAAAAGATAATTCTGAAGATGTTCCAGGAAGCTCAAAGAGAAGCCTACAAATACTGATTATCAGGTTTATCCTTTTTCATCTGTTGGTAGTTGGTAAATCGTTAGTTTAAATAAATTCATACATGCAGGTATATGCATTATAGGAATAATAATGTCATGGCCATGAAAAATTATACTGGGATATCAAAGTTGTTTCTTCCAGACAATGCCTGCTTACACACACACGAAGCAGTTTGTTCTGATAGCTGTACTCTGTAAGTTCCCCGGTATGAAGAATCTAGTTCAAAGATAAACACTGGAATCCTTCTGATTTTTAATCTGTTTCAAATGCATAATGATTTGTGCTTTGTTATTAATAGTTTTATTATGACCTTTCACACACCATTCACATGAAAGCCTATTGGAATTTAAGTGTGGACAAGGCACAGGTTCACCATATTGAGAAAGGGGCTTCATTCACTAGAGGGTGGCTGTTGACTGATTAACAGATACCATTATGTAACAATTTTTGCAAGGGTTATAAGCTTATAGGTGGTCGATTATTAATAGTTGGAAGGGCTGCTATACTAGCATCAGTTTGCACAGTACCATCTTATTTCTTTGAGCTAACAAAAGGTCATAGGATGTTATACTCTCTCATGGGAAAAGTTCGGTTGATGATACAGGCTTTTTCATTGACAAACCAGGGGGATAGTAACGCACATGGTTCAAGAAGTTTACCTAGCACATGTTCTTCACTAACTCTTACTAAAGATGATGATGATGATGAGGCTTTTATGGGGGCCAATAGCTTTGCTGAAACACTGACAAAACTTCAGAAATGAGCAAGGTGTAACAGGAGTGTAGTTCAAAGGGTGCTTTGATTAACTTCCTTTGATATTCAAGAACTATGCCTTTTGGATTTTGATTACCTTGATGAAGAGCTAACAGGAGAAAATCATAAATTGGGAAGTTACTGTGAGTGTCTAGTTACTCAAATTTTGGTTGTTATACAGCATGAGGTGGAGACCATTGTTTCTGATCAAGGAGAAGTTGCTGCTTATGAACTTAAGTTCTCCTATAATTTTGAAAGGGCATATGAAGAGAACAGCCTTAAGATGATTTATCTAGGAAGAAGCCATGGATTCCAACTTTGACTTTCATGTTTGAGTTCAAGTTGAAAATTCACGGGCCGGGACATTGTTGGACTTGTAAATATGGGCAGGGCTGGTAACCGACCCATGGGCTTGGTAAGGTGTGAGCATGTGAGTGAGTCAGTGAGAGAGAGAGAGAGAGTAGATCATAGGGAGGGCACACAAGCTACTAGTGTTTTATTTGGGAGAGACTAGCCCCTCGAAGTGCCAGATTTTTTGCTATTTATTTTCCTTTTTCAATTTTAGACTAGAATTCAGCTTATGCTCTATACTCTGGCAGAATTGTAACATTTCAATAGCATTTTCAGTTTGGTTTCCATAAAATAACAGTACACTTACCTATTACAGATAAAGAGACAACATACAAAATGAATAATGTTTAATTCTGACATTCCCCAACACACATAAGACTTCAATGTGTCCTTAGCAGAACATCAAAAAGATTGAGCGTTATATTGGGAAATGCAAAAGAGTAAAAGAAAGCTTCATAAAAACCACTTCAACAAATATACAAAAATTTGGCACATAAAGCCACTTATGCTTACTGAAAATTGTCGTGCATCAGGCCAGGCTGATCTATTGAACCGTTTGACAGCAATTCGCATTTGATTTTCTAGTTTCCCTTTATAAACGACATTTGGAGCCTTTTCTCCATGCTCAGAAACTATGTTCTCGACGGCAAATCCAGAAGTAGCCTTCCTAAGCTGATCAATTGTATATTCTTGAAATGGTGGCACATCAGTGGCCTCACTATTCTCTTCATTTTCTGAAATGGAAATCAGAACTCGGTGATTGCAGCATTCTCATAGTAGCAAGGACAAAAGATGCACATATGACCATAACTTACCATCAATATTTGCTTCAGGAACTGGACCACTTTGCTCTGTACCCCAGCAGCATGCTGAGAACTTGGAAAAATCACACCCCATCTTAAACCTAGAGTACATTGGTATTATTAGTTAGTGTAGATGCTTCGAATTTACCAAACTTCCTGTAACTCACAACATAAGTGGAGTTTATCATAATCTCCCACTGAAAATGCCCATCACCGATTAAATTACAATAGGATATGTTATTAAGGTTTCAGTGGCCGGAGTTACATTTTTTTATTCCCAGAAAATTTTTCCTCAAATAAAAATTATCACGAAATAGGAAAACAATTCCCGAGCAGGCTGGTACTAGGAAACGATCGTAGAATCACGCGTCAAGATTTCATAATTGAATGTCACTTTGAAGCTTTTTTTAGCTCCCAGCTGAGGTTGGGGGTGGCGAACTCCTAGCACTTGCCTGAGACGATAACTAAACATAGCATATATACCTGAAACTAGCACCGAATAAGTAGAACGAGATTGAATATTCAGCATTAGAGAAACTTTAAAACCAACCTTGTGCGGCGAAGCAATACTCGTTCAATTCAGCTCAACAGTGCTTCTAGAATTGTTAATACCCAATAATAAAACCAGCCCTGTGAAGCTCAAAACATCAATTCAAGTAAAATGCGTCAGTTCAACGTTGAAATAACTGAAAAAATCAACCATACCTCTTTGAAAGCAGCAAATGAACTAGTTTTGCAGAATCGAAGATCTCAAGTGACAAGCAAGGAGCACACATATGCATCAAAGCAAGACGAATCTAAAGAGGAATTGGAGGAAACCCGATAAGCATTGAGTACCTCAACAAACCGAGCGTTTCCTCGACCTCGATTCAGTCAAAAGTCAGGAAAAGTGAATGATCTTTCGTTGCTTGTTGTGATTTTGGCGTCTGTAATATAAATTTAACTATAATTTTCATTAAAAATGGTTTCAGAAAGTAAGCTGAGCCTGAATTCCTGGTCCTCGCCTCCTAGTGCTTCTTTGCCGAATATAAAGAATTTTCAATTTCAAAATTATATTATAAATAAATGTAAAAAAAAAGGAAAAAAATCTTATTACCCTTATTTTACTGCGGGCACGATGGTTTTGTCAGCCCTACCTGTATTTTCCACCGACATCGATCCATTTTTAAAATTAGGCTTTTCACACATAAGGTCCGATTCCAAAATTTCCAACCATCTGATCTCCTCAAAACACACACACACACACACATTCCCTTTAGTAACGTTAATGAATTTTTCTAATAACAAAAATGAAAGTGCGCATAAATTTTATTTTTGATTCAATTTTTATTCTCTCATTAAACTCTGCATAAATTTTCCGGTTAAAGAAGACTCGGCAGAAATTTTAGAATAAAAAATCTTAATCTGAACGCTTTAAATTTAGAAAACGAAATGTATTAAATAGTGCTCGTACTACTTTGCTGTCATTTTTTTAATATATGAACAAAATAAATACAAAATATTTAAATTAAAAATTTTAATCCATGCTCGTATCAACGAAAAGTTTCTTTAAAAGTTAAAACTGAAAACGGGGTAATATCATAAATTTTGGCCAAAAAAATTAACGTCATAATTAAAATTTCCCTTCTCATTCATTGGTTTGAATCGTTATGCAATGAACGAAATGAATGATATGTCTATATTTTTCACGGAAATAACACATTTTTGAAACAGGCGACTCTGTATTTTCATTTTCTTAGGCAAGAAAACAAAAAAAAAGGAATATTTCCATTTCTCTTGACAGACTGTTTTATGTTTTGCTCTAACATTTGTGTGTGTGAATTCTAACATTTTTCTTGACAGCTATTGATCTGCATAGTGTGATCAATTTGTTTGACTTTGACATGATTTTAGTCAATTGAATATGTCCTAATTATATAACAACATTTGAGAGTTTATCTTGGTCCTAATTATAGGACAAATTTCTAATTTTTATCAATTTTTTCTTAAAATATCTCCTATTGATACTTTTTCAATAATAATTAAATATAATAATAATTTAATAACAGTAGATCAGAAGTTGTTGAGGGATTGTGTGAGAGTTTGGAGAAATCGTGTGTGAAGCAGGAGAGGTATAAGAAAAAATAGAGAATCAACGTAATTGGATGTCATTTTAAATTTTAAATAAGAGTATTTTAGAAAAATAAATATGATTAATTAATTTAACGACTATCCTTAATTTCTCCAAAATTAGGTAAATATATCCTATAATTAAGATCGGAGGAGGGAGTACCTGTTAGCCAAAAAAAAAAATCTGCCTAATAATTTTTTTTCCTTTCCTTTGAAATGCAAGAATCTGGGTAATAAAAAAAAAAGGCTAGAGTCTATGATTAAGTGGTTGACAGAAAAAGAATCTACGGCTAAGCAGGTAACCAATTTGATAAGTATTTATCTGAGAGATATTTTCAAACTCAGATTCTCAATAGCTGTTCTTTTTTAAGCGTGCAAAAGTTTATAATTTACTCATCTAAATTTAGCAAAACTCAACATCAATATATAATATTACAAAACTGGACATTACTTCACAATTCTTGTTCCATGGTCATAAGCCTCTTTTCATTTTTTCTTAAAAAACAAAAATTGTGCATTTAAATTTAAATTCCAAATACTGTAGGGATAATATACCTTGTCCATATATAATATTAATGTGTATTGTTATTGTTGCAATTCATGTTATAATAGTACCATTTTTTTTCAAGTATGCACAAATATCTTTAGAGTAAAGATAATTGTATATATTGAAATTAAATATGAACATCTCTTGTGCATTCAAACTTTAATCCAATATATTGTGAATGATAAATCCTAATTAATTATCCACATCAGCATACTTAATAGTGTTAACAATACATTAGTGAAGTTAACAACATTTATCTCAAATACAAGTCCTTACAAAACTTTATAGATTAATATTTTGGCTGAAACATGAGAGAAAAATGCGTATGGAAAAATATAAAATTCGTTAAAAGAATAGAGGTTAAACCTTTTTTTGTACTGTACTTAATTGAGGAAATGGCCAACGGCAATAAAAGCCTATTTTGGGAAAATTACAATGTGAAACGTTGGTGGCTTGGTACTCACGTTTTGCAGGCGGCGTTGTGAACTTACTCGTCCCTGTTTCAAGTACCCGCTGCCTTGACAGGCTTTCTCTACTTTTTAAGCAACTGAAACCATAACCTACGGTTTGTGAAAACTAAACAAAACTCAACGGCTGAATCAATCAATTGATTTCATCGATAATATATTTAAGAAAGTTTTAATGGTACCGTTCTGTGCTTTCGACAGTAAATTTATATTTTTACTCTTCTTATGGGTATCATTTTTTAAATTGATATTGTTATATTCTTTTTTTTTTAATACAGGCGGTCAAGTAAACCTTAGAGATTACAAAAGAAATTCAAAATATGACATCAGGTCAGTGGATTAAAATCCTGGGCCATATAGATATTATTTCCAAGATGTGGTTCTGGCAAAATCATAAAGTTCTCGTCTAATTATTGAGCGTCATTTATTAGGAGGTCAGTACACTTAATGATGTCTTTTGACACATAACGAAGCTTAGTATCCCACTCAGAATAGAATAAGTCCCTGACATCATTAATCTCTGATCTCAACGGGTGATTATAACTCCCATATCTCATTATTTGATAATAGATCTCAAAGGAATCTGTATAAGCAACAACCTTACAAAGATTCTAGGTATGTTTGGTTGAGCGATTCGATTGCTTATAAGTTGCTTTTTAATAGTGATTTACGGTATACGAAGTAAGTATGTGAGAGGAGTTGTGTCTCGATTTACGTAAAAAGCAACTTATAAGTTTTTATAAGTTGAAACAAACATGCTTTCTGTTGCTTACATATTTAGAGACCAATTAAGAGTGCAAGCAATTCTGTCGTGATAAATGGAACAAAGCCCAATTTCCACTGAAATCCTAGAATCTGTTGTCTTTGTTCATCACATATCAAACCCCCACAAGCTACTAATCGCTAGTGATTAACGGATCCATCTATGTCTAACCGAACAGCTCATTCTAGAGGTGGATGCCATGCCCCCTCTTCATCGCCATTAAATTGAAAACATTGGTGCTTGAAAACATCATACAGGCCGGACTCCATCATCGTGTTATATTTTGATATTGGTTTTTTTGTAACCATGTCAAAATCTAAAATTTTTATGTCGACACTATCTCTTGTCTTTGATACAAAATTTTGTTCATAATGAAATTTACACTACAAACTAGATCTTATATTAAAAAAACTGACAAAAAAAAAATCGGAGGTAGTACTTGGCAATTCATTAGAATTAAATCAATTTATTTGATTATTGACTTTTTGGCCGCTTAATAAAAAAAATACCACATCCAATATGTAGGAGACCACGACATGAAAAATGAAATTGAGTTCAACTCTACTAAGGATTAAACATTATAGTGCCTTTAATGTTTGGATGAGCGATTGGAATGCTTAAAAGCAGCTTTTCAATCGTAATTTATGACATACGAGGTAAGTATGTGAAAGGAGATGTGTCTCGATCTACGTGAAAGCAACTTATAAGCAATCTGATCACTAAAACAAACATACCCGTTGTCTCTAACGCTAAGCTCTCTCTCTCTCTCTCTCATTCACTGGATTATCTGTCACATTATACGGTACTGAAAATAGATCAGTGAAGAGAAAAGCAGTCACTTGATCGTGCAAGGATATTTTGGGAAAGACAAGAAACAAACGGATAATGAATTTTCTTCATGCGTGTGTGTATAGAGAGTGTGTTAGATTGAGATAAAAATAAACATTCTGTCTTTTAAAAACCTAGTATAAATCGAATCATGTATGCATTTAATTCGAATGAACTCAAATCAAGACAAAACCAATGAAACTCGGCGGAATGTTCCGACGGAGAGTGGTTGGTGTGTGAGTATGAGTTTTGGGTTAGAAATAAACGGGACTCTTATTTCAAAAAATAAATTGGGTCAAAAACCAAGGCAGCTCTTCTCAAGTCTCAAACTGGGACGGATCACATCCAAGACCAAGGCAAATTCCCTTTGAGACCTCAATTCCTAATGGAATTAGGAATTGGATTGTCTGGTCAATATATATAACGTATGTTGATGTTAAAACAAAATTGTGGCCTTGATTATTCGCATGCATCTTTTGAAATTCTGATGAGTGGGTTGGTGAAATTCTAGTTTCATAAAAGTGTATTTGAAAATAAATGGAAAGAGGTAAACATAATAAAATTGTAAGGATTTGAAATTAAAATATAACTAAATCCACTCACTTAAAGTTCATTAAAAAATATGGTTATTAAAATCGGACCGGAACAGCCGGTTCAACCATGGGAACCATCGAACCGACCATCTAACCGATTCAATCCGATCAGTTCAATATTTATTCTAATTTCAAAAATTTATATCTAATTCTACATATTTCCAAAAATTACAAATTAGGACTCTATGTAAAGCTTGAGATGTTTACTTTCGAATGAAAAAAGAATCACTCAAAAATATTATCATTTGATCCAAAAAAATTATCAAATTCCAAAACTAGTCTAAAAAATATTATCGTTCAAATTCACTTCCTCACCAGTTCAACCATGGTTTGACTCCGATATGACCCAATAACCCTTAACCCACTACCCAGACCAGTTCAATGGCTGGTTCAGGTTTAATAACCTTGTTAAAAAGATGTATTCTACTACTAGCATATGTTGATTCTAATGGAAGGGGTTTTGACCACTTGAGTATGAAATCTCAAATTCAAATTGATAGGAATGCAAAAAAAAAAGAGCCTTTGGAGAAGTAACTTTAATTAGGCGCAGTAATGCTTGAACATGATGAACCTTTTCAAGCTGAACATTGACTACGATAACATACAAACTAATTACAGGCTAGAGTTTTCAAACGCCTCATCCAATTATAAGGTTCTAGCCAAAGTGAGTCATTGCTGACTACCTAGTATGAATAATAAATTCCTGTCAGTAAAATTATCCAAGTGGCATCCAAATTATTGCCATCGTTTAGGAGGGGCCTTCACTGAAGTTGAGCTACCGGCAGCAGTTTTCTTGACACCTACATAAGTTAGATTAGGAAGTTTGTGAGAGCAAAACAGAGGTTAGTCATTTATTGTGGAGAATAGCACAGCTAGATGTACCCACCTGAGGAAATCTTTGAGGAACTTCTGTTCATTGATAACCTGGAAGATTTTATTGGTCCTTTTTGTAAAACTTCCGCGGCTTTGGGAATTTTGGACGCCAAAGTGGATCTGTATCCAACAAAAACAAAAATCAGCTTTGCTTTGAATAAAGATGGTAGGGAAGAAAATCAAAGCAACTACAGGACTTAGAATGAAATCAAAGTTAATAATGCTTTGTCCATATGATAAACTTGAGAAACAACAACGACACTCACATCTCTTTGTTTACAGCTAACAGGTTGTCAATTGTTGTGCTCTTACTTGGGGAAATTTCAGCTGGCTTCTCCTTCTCCGCTTCAGGGAAAAGAGCGTACTCCACAATGCTGCAGATAGAACCATCAGTTTCTGTTCCCATTGACAGGCCACCGTCAGATATATCACTTAATCTCTCTTCAGAATCTGCATCTCCAAATCCTAAGAGATCAATGTCGTCATTGACATTCTGGCTTGTATCTTCTTTGAATGATTTGACCAGTGGGGAGCTGGGCCTGTTCCTGAGATCATCCATGGACTGATGAGAACCAGCTTCTGAATGCTTATCACTATACTCCGAGCAGTTGTCCATGTCAGAAGCTGTTTTTTCAGCTGCTCGCAAGGCCCCAGCTCCAGAAAGTCTTGTGCTATGCCTCGAAGCTCCTCCAATGGAATGTCTCCTCGGAGATGATGACCCATACCTCATCATCCCATGCTTGGCAACGTTGAGATTAGCCTTGAGTTGCTGCAACCGCTCAATCTCTTCATCCTTCCTTGTAAGAGAATCTTTGAGAGATGCTACCTGCAAGAAAGATCATTAAGTCAAAGGTCAGTTACAAACAATAGTGAAATATCAGTTTAAGCCAAATGGTTTCACCTCACAACTACAGGTATCATTAGGCCATGAGTAGCTTCATGCCTACAAAAGAAATACTCCTCCGGTCTTTAATATAAGACATATTTGGGAGTTGATTTTGATCCTAAATATAAGACATAAATTTTATATTTGTCATTATTTTCCTAGTTTACCCCTATTCATACTCCCACAATAACAATCAAGGAAGAGAGGCATGGAGGAAATTAAGAAAGATGACTAGGGTGTTTTAAAAAATACATGTCATATTAACTAACTTCCTTAACCTAATCAAATTAAGTAAATATGTCTTCTATTAAAGACCGGAGGAGTATGAAAGAAGAATATTTTCTTCATTCTTCTACCCAACATTCTCACCCCGGCATGAGAAAGGCCAAGCCTACCTTCTCGGTGAATGCAATCTCTGCAATCTAGGCAGTAGGCAGTAACAGAACCTAGTGTAACAGAAAAAAGGTGCTCCCATATGCAATTTTTCTTTGACGTTTGTATTTTTGTACCCTTCCTCCGTAATTCAAACGGGAAAATTAATTTCTTTGTTTTTTTTTTTGGTTTACACCCCCCGGTGTCCCACCCCCTTTGAAGGCAGACTAATGCGGAGTCGCCCCCCGTGTAGAGGGACTTTCCAAGGATCGAACTCGGGCCCTTGAGGCAAATGGCGAGGGAGGCACCTTGGCTCCCCCTTTCAAACCATCCGAGCCATGCCCCCTAGGCAGAAAATTAATTTCTTTAGCTTTCCTTCCCCTTTCATTATCTTCCAAACCAAATAAGTTTAATTTTAGAGCTTCATCCGTTGTCCATATACCTATGCAGACACAGCACTTTAGAGTGATGTGGCACAAATACCAAGATATACAAAAACTACTTCCTAAAACTTAAGGTTTTGCTGATAACAGAACATTGACAGTGTTCCCAATTTCCCATAAACTAGAATATCTATGTAACATGCAATCAAAATTTAAAGTAACCTGCTCTAAGAGTTCTTTGACATCCCTTCCCTCTCTATTACTACGAGCAGCACCTAGCTCAACACCTGAAACCCTCACCGCAAACTTCAAGGTGCTTATCGTTTCAGAATATGAAGCAGTGTCAGGGTTAAGCTGTACAAACATGAGGGTTTTAGCTTGACCACCTAAAAGAAAAGAGGAAAGAAGAAAGGTACAGTTAGTATGACTTGTGAACATGCCATGCTTTAAAAAGTAAACAAACGTGATATCACAAATTGCATGGTGATACAAGAACGACCAAATAAAAAACTAAAGAGTGACATTACCTAACGAACTTTGAAGAAGTTGAGTCAATTTACTATTTCTATAAGGAACATGTGAACTCTTTTGTGCTAGAGCAAAAATCACATCTCCAAGTGCTGATAGTGATTTATTTATATGCTGAGCCTCCTTAAGCCTATCTCCTGTTGCTTCAGAACGCTCTACTCTCTCACTCCCTGCAAGATCTACAAGATGTAGACATCCACGCAATAAAGTGTTGGTCTCCAAATCCGTGCCACGAACATGAACAGTAAGAACACTACCACAGAGTTATACAAATGTTATGGATTTCAAGCTTTAACTATTGTGAAAATAGGACATCAGAAAATCTAAAAACTGTGAATACAACCTATGTGATCTGCTACTTCTTTCATTTAAGGCTGTGGAACCAGTTGCTCGATTCATTAGTCCAATGTTCATCAACTCCAGCACATCCGTCATTGAATTCACAGTATGCAAACTTGCATCAGGAACAACCAACCCATTTGGTTGGGAAGAATTCCAAATCCCAAGTGTATGCAAGTCAAGGAAATAATACTTACATTGGCTTTCGTCAAAATCCAATGAGAAAGAAAACCAAAAAAAAAAAAAGTGTGCATATACTTAGATGCCTACACGTGATTCTCTGCACAAACACAAGGAAAGACTCGCATAATCTTGTCAAAATTGGGAAGATTAATCATTCGGTCTCTATAGTTTTAACTCAGCTAAAATTTTGTCCTTGTTTGATTCCACACAATTTGGTCTCTATAGTCTTAACTTTTAAAACATTTGTCCCTAACGTTTAATGGATAATTTAAGTCTTTATAGTTTATTTTCTAAAATATAGGGACTAATATTTTAAACAGTCAAAATTATAGGGGCTAAGTTATGTCAAGTCAAAGTTCAGGAACTAAGCTCAAAACTATAGGGAATGAGTTGCATAGAGTCAAAGTTTAATGACTGAGTTTTAATTGAGTCAAAACTATAGGAACTGAATGATTAATTTTTCCAAAAACTTAATATGGGAAAAAAAAGACAAATGGTAAGGATATCTCTTTTGAGGGCCATTGCTTGATAGTAAATCGCGAACTTGTTCATTATAAATCTCGACCATTTGAACACCAACTTCATAAACTATAGAGCCTTTTCTACTTTGGGAAATATGGAATAAATCATGTAGTGCTCGATAATTGACTCCCCAATCTGATTTTGATGATAGGCTAGGTCCACTCTGGTGGAAGAAAATACTATGCAAGTTATATCTTGTGCAGTTTGAAACCAAACAGGCGGTCAAAACATGGATGAATAAACAAAAATCATACCATTGTATATGTCTTTCCTGAGCCAGTTTGACCATAAGCAAATATGCAAACATTGTACCCATCAAGTACAGAACGAATTAGTGGTTGGGTGTCCACGAATACTTCTTCTGCAAGCATAAAATGTTGGTTCATTAGAAGAATACTATCTACTCCAGCTGTCCAACATAATTGTATTACTATGAACCAGACAAAAAACAATGGGTTACCTTGACTTGCTGTTGGACCAAAAACCTTGTTAAATTTAAAAAGTTTACGACTCTCTTTTCCTTGTTTGAGAGGATTGCTGACAACTAATTCTCCATTATCACCAATCAATTCAATGGTTGTCTGGTTTTGACTTTGCCCAGGAAGAAAGGGTCTTATTCGACAATATACCCGGATATTTCCTATTCAGAAATGAGGCTTGTTAAAGAGAGACAGGGAGGGGAAAAAAGAGATAGCAGATCAGCAATATAGCAAAGCAACACAAGTAGACCAACTCAATGATAGACCTCAATGCAAAATATTGATAGGCAAACAATGCTATCTACCTTTCAAGTCTTGAACTTCATTATATAATTTCCGATTTTCTGTAAGAACTACGTGATAATTTTCAGCAGCTTCAGCTAGACTTTTGAGCTTCATCCCTATAAATATAAACACATGTTGAAAATATTAATTCAATAAAAAATAAATGATAAATTTTGCTCTATTTTAAACAATCTTTCCTACCCAAATACTTGAATTCTTCTGAGTAGCTTCTTCTGGTTTTTAGCACATCATCTTTTAGAGATTTCATCGCAGCTCTCAATTCCTGTGCAGCAGGAAAGATTAACGGTGCAAGTTTTAGAAAAATAAACCATAAGGGTGGTGAACAAAATTACAAACCTTGAATGCTCCGAATTGGTAATTAATGAAATGTTGATAGGTATTCTCTTTGTTCTTCCATTTAAGAGATTTAGATTCTATAAATGCGTCCAATTTATTGGCTTGATCCCTTGCATCAGCAAGACCACATTCTAGTTCCTGTATCCTCTTTACGTATTCGGATTTGCATTCTTCAGCAAGTAATTCTGACTGCACACGGAGCTCTTCATGTGCTTTTTTGACCATTTCCAATTCTTGCTTCAATGCAGAAATCTCAGTTTCACAACGGGCTTTTTCTCGTTTTAAATGACCAGCATCTTGCTCGTCAAGTTTGTTTTTCTCCTCCATTTTAGTTTTCTCAACTTTAAGAGCAAACTGAAATCCAGATAATTGCATCAAGTTAGTAGATAATACAAATTATGTTAAGATTACCTGTATCCCAATTTCTCAGAAGCTTCAACTGACATTAGAACTATAAATTAAATAATTTAAATAATTATTTATAAATGCACAGTGACAAACAACCATGCTTCTTTGGTGCATTAGCATTTAACCGTATGCCAAGTTGATAGTCACTCATAATTTGTTTTTCTTCAATATGCAAGTAGAGATTATATATCCCCAAGAGTCGTCTATTGGTAAGGGGTACAAATAGTTAGCAATAGGTCTAATATTCAAACATCTGCTCCATCAAGCAATAGGTCTAACATTCCAACATCTGCCCCATCATGCACCCAAAAAAAATAGAGAATAGTGATCGATAAGTTTGTAGTAAAGCTATAATGACAGTTAAAATAGCAAGAATTAACACAGGCAGGGGATTGGTTTGAACCTTCAACTTCTGTAACCAACTTTTGACAACCTGCAGAGAGTAGAGACAACTCTAATATTAATTATGCAGATAATAATAACAATATTCGCAATAGTAGAAGATACAGCAATGTGAGAAAAAAATTACAAGATACGATAGGACACACATGCAAACCTATTGATAAAGAAAAAGAAAATACCTCATTCTCTTCAGTTGTCCCTGCTGCTAGGGTTTCAAGCGCATTTATTTTCGATTGGTACTTCCCCTCACGAACCTTGAAAAGATTGTTTTGCTGCAGATATAAAACAGCATAAATATTATCCATTAAAAATAACCAAAACATAAATCAAGAAAAATAATGCATAAAGAATGTATATATTACATTTTTCAGGCTTTCTGCTTGATTAGAAAAGCGCCACTCTATCACTTGAAGAATTTTTCTCAACAGCAATGCTGCTTGCTGAGACTACAAACATAAAATTGAAAAGGAAAATACAGATGCTGCTCAGTAATGAAAAAAGTGAAAGTAACCATGAATAGCAAAACTGATTTGTGTCACATATTTATTGCAGAAATTGTACAGCAATCTGGGTTCTTACTTGAGGCACATCCCCATTCTTTCTTCCAAAGATATCCCCCATAATCCTATTTCCTATGTTAAAAAGTGACTGCGTCGAGGCATTCTGCAGGGGTGAAAAACTAATGCCTGAGGATCATATATTAGTTTACAACAGAACATGCTACAACATAATTTAATGATAAACACACTAACAGAGGGGACATAGACATGGACAAGTGGCTCTTTGGCTTACATCTAAACTGTTGGATTTGAGTAACTCCATAATTTTATCATCAGAAAGATCCACACGCAATCCTCGTTTCAAGTGTAAGAGTTCTTTATCTGCAGAGAGAACATAAAGTATGGTATACCAAATTGCCACAAAAGGTTTAAATTCAAATTGCAGTGGCATAATTAAACAAAGGAATTATATTAACAATAGATCCGGTTTTCTCCCACTACCTTCAATGGTCTGCGGTTTTTATCTTTTTTTTTTTTTTTTTTGCCAATACTATAGCCCATGCCGCTGAAAGTTCTTAAGTTCTATCACATGTGAAGTCAGACAAACAACTAGCTCATCAATTTATGGCAGAAATCTGAATTTGTGATCTATTATAGTCTACTTGAGACATTTAACACATTTATAAACAGGAAAAAGATATGCAAAACCAAAAACTATTATCTTAATGTGAGATATATAATTTTGCACCCCAAATTAATTATTATGCACAAAAGCATCTAAGTCTAACTTTAAACTGAAAACTGACTCCCATAAAAAGATCTGTTTGCAAAGTTTTATTGGGGGAAAAGTTTACAGTTAGAACTTGCCACAAGAATTCTGTTCTTCAAACTTAATCTCTCATTAAGCACAGGGTACATCTAATCTCTAGATCTTCAATCCTCAAGAAGTTCCCATATGAGGTACATAAAAAAAAAAAAGTCTATCCACTTCTGATCCTGAAAAGTGATCACAATATTTTCATCATTCTAACGGAGATCATTTACATGAACTTTGCCAAGGTTTGCAATGCTTATGTACAACAGTAGTGGGATGAGCTAAACTCGTACAAATCTTAAAATTTAACCAATTCAATTCATATACCCAGCCCACCAAAGCCAACATAAACAAAACATGGAAAGAATTAAGAAGTTCACAAACAGAAATCAGTAGATGATGCCTTAGTTTATCATAACTACGCTACCCACTTAGTGAAACTCACACTACACTTTTGTTCCAGTTCCATAAGAAAAGAATCACAATACCTGATGTTACTGAACCCTCAACTTCATGTTCAAAATTTGAATCACCTGAAAATTTTAGCCTCTCTTCACTTCGATAGGCCAAGTATGCTAGATCTGATTGATCCCACCTCTTTCTGGAAAGACCTTGGATATTTTCTCTCTCAACATTTAAAGCAAAATGAGTTTTCAGAACCTCAAGGCATTGCAACACGTGCCCCATTGATCCCTGCATATAATCTCAGACCAGAAATAACATCAGAAAACTTGGAAAGGAAAATGAATAGTGGTTAAATTAATGGAGATGTTACATGGAAATTGAAATTAGAAAAGCTTCATAAGTTCTTTGTGATTGTAAAGTACTACCTCCGGTCCTAAATATAGGGCATAGTTTGTAATATAAATTGCACTACAATCTATGTCCTATATTTAGGACCGGAGGGAGTACCTACTAAGCTTAAAAAGAAGTTTTGTAGTTTTGCTATGAGAACAATAGCATTATTTAGTAGTGAATGTTGGGCATTGAAAGTACAATACGAGCAAAAGGTTGGGATAGCATAGATGAGAATGTGGTTTTACAAAAGAAAAAAAAAAAAAATTGGACATATGCATATCTATTAAGGAAAAGATGGTAGAAAAACGATTAAGGTGGTTCAAATATATCCAAAGAAGGTTGATGAAGAGCCAATGAGGAGGCTTGAGAAAATGGTCTTTAGCCGCTATGAAGAGATGTAGATGGAGACCAAAAAGGACACTCAAGGGAGTTACCAAACAGGATCTATTGGTAAATGCTACATCCAAAAAAGTTGGTTAAGCACCATAATGTTCTACGATTCAATGTAACCAGCCTCACTTAGTTCAAAGCCCAACCAAATCTAGAGGACATACCAAGACTACTTGTTTCATCATCCAAGAGGGAGATGTAAAGGAACAAATAT
Organism: Inga leiocalycina; assembly: GCA_963242795.1. Lineage (NCBI taxonomy): Eukaryota > Viridiplantae > Streptophyta > Magnoliopsida > Fabales > Fabaceae > Inga > Inga leiocalycina. Next base: position 6,889,436 of record OY725330.1, read on the forward strand.
CATCCTCCCAAGTTCCAGCGGAAAAATAGTCAATGCTACTTCTAAATAGTACAAAGGATTTCCTTTATGTGTGACAAGACCACCTATAGCCAGGTACTTTTTAGCCAACCCTACAATCAAGCATGAACAAAGGGTCTAATGTCCCATACCAAGTTTAAGTTTGCAATCTTTCATCTTCAACGAAACCCCAACTTTTCAACTATTTCCACAAATTATATTGCACAAAGAAACTTCTTATACCTGCTCTAGACTTGACGAATCAAATCCAGGCAATCCCACCTCATCCATAGCCTGTAGAAACCGTCTAATGTTCGCTTGCTCGTCCAAAGAATAACCTCCCTAAAGTTAACAGGCAGTTTCTTAGAAGAAACATACTACAAAAAATATGCTCTAACATAGATGACAGTGCAACTAAAAATAAAAACCAAAACAAAAAGGTATATAGAGTCATCAAACAATACAAAATGATGATAAACAATATATAAACTTAAAGCAAATTGAAAGAAAGTCCTACTACTTCCACTGATCCTGGAATCAGCTTGTCCAAAATGCTGCATAATACAGATCCATCCCTCAGCAATGCCCTTAGTTCCTCCTCTGACGTTTCTATGGGTAGATTTAAGTGAGGAAGCACACGATTTATCCACTTCACCAGAGATTCCTGCCGGCTGCCTGAAAGCAAATTATAATCTAGAGCTATGCTAAGGGGGGATGGAATACGCATAATCAAAGGATCAGAGACTAATAGCTTGGTCATCTTTAAGCATACCTCCGAAAGCTTCTGTTAGGATAACATTACCAGGATAACCATTTAAGCTGCCAATTCCCCTTTTTCCCTGTTCTTTTTGTTGCAACTGCATGTCTATCTCAAACACTCAGACTCCAGTACTCTTAATTAGCTATGCCTGCACACTGCTAAAGAAAACATCCTAGTAAGCACATATAAATCCAATTAGTTTAGAATCCTACGTGGATGGGTGTATCCAGAGATACTTCATAAAAATTTGTCCAAATTCCGGACCAAGGATACCTAAGAAACAAGAGTTTAAAGTACTGCAATGAAAATGATTTATGCTGAAAAAATAGCATCTTAAACCTCTAAAACGTTTATTGCTTTTCTGGAGGCTACTCGTCAGTAAATAAAGATTAAAAACTAATAAGGAAAAAGTAAGATAGCATGACACGATTATTAAAGCTACACCATTTTTTTTAACACCTTAACATTCGACGAAAAGTTCCATTCAACTTAACTACATTGGAGAATATACAGTGTTAGTCCAGCTGAGTCACGTTGCCTTGGAAAAAAAGAAGAGAAATGAAAACATGTCAAGGTATGAATGATTTTTTCAGCTCATTAATCACTGCTGGATCAAACCTTGGTAAAATTACGGGCCGGAAGTGGATATACGCACATCGGAAAAATAAAAAATTAAGAATTTCACAATTAACGAGACATATAATATTTCAAATCACAGCCGCATTGTTAACAAAAGAACAGAAAAGAAAGAAAGAAGCAGATCGGCGCGAACCCATTTTGCGGAAGAAATGAGGGACAGACCTGAGGAACAGAGAGCTGTAGTGCCACGCTTTGGATATTTGAAAGAAAGAGAGCTCAAACAAATCGGGGAATCGATGAGACGGCAGATTCATCAATCCAATATATATATTAAACTACAATGCAGATGGAACACCGCGGTTTTAGATCGATCCAATCCCATAAATTTCTACGAACTCGGAAAAACTTTTGATTGGAAGAATCCCAAATCCGAAAATTTAGAGAGTGGAGTGGATATGACGTTCCGGGGCAGGCCTAGTTTGTTTGTTTGCTGATCTTTTTTTTTTTTTTTTTCAAAGGATGGTTTTGGTTTTGGAGGTGCATTTGGAAGTTTGAACCTGGAAATCGTTTGAATTTTGATGTTTCAACTGCCTTCGGTGAAATGACAGGATGGCTTCTAATTTCATTCTTTTGAGTTTTGAGGAAATAATAAAGAGCATTTCCAATTTCCCATCAAACTCAGTGTTAGTTTGGATTTTGGAATAACTTATTTTGAGATAATAAGTATTTATAAATCGTAATTCACGGTATACGAGGTAAGTATGTGAGAAGAATTTTATCTCAATTTATATAATAAACACTTATATTTTAAAAATAAGTATTTCCAAATATACACTCACATGATGGAAAACCTATGCACGGCATTGGGGACTTTTTTGCTTTTTTGCATGAGTATTCGCTTCCAACTATTTGATCATACATTGATATTGAATGATGGTATTATAGTATATTAATACAAAAATAGAAACGAGGGATCAAAAAATTAAATGTAAGAAAATTAACGAGGACAGTACTAGGATATTTATTGACATATCAAATTTTGTTTTCTTTTTCTCTATCAACAATCTGCTTGTTTGGATGAGCGATTGTAATGCTTAAAAGTAACTTTTCAATCGTAATTTACGGTATACGAAGTAAGTATGTGAGAGGAGTTATATTTCGATCTACGTGAAAAGCAACTTATAAGCAATTTGATCGCTAAAACAAACATGCCTAATATAACAATTTTTTTAAGGGAAGGTTTAAATAGGCTGGTCAATTTCATGTTAACAAAAAGGCTGAGCGTGATGACTTACTAAAACATGGTTAGATAAGTCGTACTGTTGTTATTTTGAACTGTAATTAGCTTTATTGAGATTGTGTTGTGTAACTATGAACTATCTTCTTCAGCTTCTCAGTTGGATAAATATTTACATACTTCATGAGTGTCATCTTATCTGTATTCTGATAAATTAAAATATCACATCTCATCTTATTTTAATTCTATATGGCAAATGAGTCATCAGGAGAAATTCAAATTTTATCATTTTAGGGATGATAGGAGGAAATTGCATTTTTTTGTTTTTCTAAATTAAGAAGCTTATATTTTTTAAAATTATAAAATTTGAATTTATCCGATAACTCATCTGTCATATATGATTAAAATAATATGAGTTGTTACATTTTAATTAATCAGAATATAGATGAGGTGCCACTTCTAAAATATGTAAGTATTTTTCTCACAGTCGTTTCACTGTCATTAATCATAAATGAATCGTATTTGTTGCAAGCCAGTTAAGATTATCCTAGTATTTAGGAAGTATCAAATCTTTTGATCATGCGTCGGTCCAGTCTAGACCACAAAAATACTTTTAAGGGAGTCAAATCCAAATAAGAGTGAAAAAATGAAAATAAATTCAAGTATTCAACCAAGGTACAAAAAAGGGGATCGGGCATTAAACTGATGAAAGAAGTGATTTAATGGTAAGTGAGTTAGATCGGTGAGATTAAATCGATCATATTAAAATAATATAATTTAATTAAGGGATACAGAAATATTCATATTTAAGTATAAAAAATATTTAAATATAATTTAAAAATATATTTCAAATTAACAAAAGCTTATAAAAGTGCATAAAAAAAACAAAAGCTTCGAAAAGTATGATAACATCATAAGCAAAATAAAATATCCGTTGACAAAATTTTAACATTTTAAAATAAAAAATAAAGAAAGCTTTTTTTTTTCTTTCAATCGAAAAAGGTGCAAGCCTCTGGTTCCCATGCTTCTGAAACCTCTGACCAAAAAAAATAATCTCCTCAAACCTACTTCATAGCATAGATCTACCCCATTTAATTAAAGCCAACCACCACCTTTGAATTTTCACTCTTACTTTTTCCCTTCCTTTTCCTAAACAATTGTTTTCAGTTTCACTTTCATTCTCACTACCTTTCTCAACTCCACTGTTTTTCTTTGTCTCGAGTAAAATGGGTTTGTCCGACGGAAAGGTGAGATTGCTGGTTGAAGGGGAAGCATCTGCTGTGATTTGTGAAGGCAATTGTGCTTCTCTTCGGCAACCCAACAGCTTACTTTGTGGATTGTGCTGTTATTCGAAGAGACAAACATGATTAAATGGGAAGTTATTTTTTTACTCCTTTCTGCTTCATCTCCTGCGTTCTCTCAACATCAAAAGGGGTAAAGACTGACTCGGTGAACCGCACAACTCGGCTGGTTATCAGGTTCTCTCCCGGGTTGCACCGGTCTAAGCCGAATTATCTAGGTTGGAGATCTACCTGAGTCTAGACATCAACCGAACCGGACAAATGACCGAGTCACCGGTTTTAGGTTTAACTCGGTTGGTTCAGTCCGATTTTTTGTACCATGTATTCAACTATGTTCCAATGTTTTCAAACCCGAACCAAACCAGCTGGTCCGGGAACCAGCGAATCAGGCATGGACCAATCTGATCCGAGAACCGGGCATGTACCGATCCGGTTCGTGAATCAGTTCGGTCCAGTATATTTTAAAAAAAATCAATTTTTTAAATTTTTCTTTAGAATTTCATTTTAATAAGCCTAAAATATTTAATTTCTCACTGGTTTAATCCCGGGTTAGCTCCGGTCTAACCCACTTGACTTTGACTCAATACCCCAACCGTCCGGATTTCAGAACCTTATTATATATTCAGGCATCCACAACTTTACCAACATTCAATATACATTCTATAAAAGATTTTGAACAGGGTATTTTTTGTTCCAAATCATATGTCATGTCAAAAAAATGTGTTCAATTTTTTTTAATAAAATAACCAATTATATTAATATATGAAATAAAGATAAATAATATTATTTTATGTTTTTAATATAAGAACTAGTCGAGATTAGATTTAATTCTAATTATAAGACATCAATTCACTTTACATCCCAAATTTATAATTTTTTTCTATGGTACCCCTAAATATAAAACATGAAAAAAGATGAGAACTCGAGAAAAACAAAATGATGCACACTTTGTTTAGGTGCTTGAATAGGCAAGTATTAAATGTTAAGGTAGTGGGAGTAGTAGAGCAAGGCCAAGCACAAACGGCTGTATATAGAGATGAGTTGACGAAAAAGCAAGCACCCATAAAAAGCAGTAGTGAAGAAAAGTGTGAGGTTTGCTGATTCAGAGCATACAATTTTAGGGGATGATGACGAGTTGGTGAAAGAAAAGGAAAGTGATGAAAAGAGAATTATTAACACTAATGGGGTTAGGTCTAACGAAAAGGCTAGTCCCTCATAATATGGTGAATCAAAATTTAAATCCCCAATGGGAGAAGTGCCTATCTTTTATATCCGACAATGCTTCAAATATGATTACCTTTAATAGGGAGATACATATGCTTACAAAAAAAAACATAAAACAGAGAGAGAGAGAGAGAATTATTATCAGTAGTGGTGAAAAATGATCGAAGAAGCCACTCTTATTGATGGTGACATGGCTGAATAGTTTTAGTAGCTTGAAGCTCAGAAAGATGCAGCAGAAAACTGTAGCACTCTATAGGACTTTGCTCTATGTACTGATCACTTACGTCAATGGCTTACGGATGTTGTGAAAGACTCAGTAATTATATAGTTTGCTAACTGTTTGGAGACTCTTGATATTATGTGATGTTGCCTATTGGGTCCATTTCCTTAATTACGTGAAGTTCTTTGATGAATTATGAATTGCGTGACATGTTCATAATTGCTTGAAGTTCTCCGATTTATTTCGTTTCGTCATTCGTGTGACAAATTAGGTCTAAGAAATGTTGTTGAACACATTTAGAAGCTTCTATTGAGCAGCCGGCGTGAACTTCATCCCTTGAAGAAATGATTAAAGATAGGGTACGGTTGGCAGCATGTAGTGTTGGGAATTAGGGCTGGCCCGCCTGCAAAGAAAACTTGTTGATTTTCAAGACCTAACTTGAGAGCATACGAGTCAAGGCCAGCCCGCAGGTCTAAAAGCCCTTTTCATAAGATTTAACTATTTTTCATGTTTTTTTCAAAAAAAATATAATTAGTAAATAATAGCAATTAAAGTTATAATTTAACACACTAATATTGTCAATATTAAGGTTTAAACAACATGCCTCATACAATAAACAAACACAGTTACTAATTCATAATCAAAGGTAAAATAGTGTCCACAAATAACTCACACAGCATAAAAAGGCAAGAAGCTAACCACTCTAAGCAACATGAGTATGACAACTATCATTTTCATCTTCTTTGCCATTATCATCAGTTTCAAAGACATTTGATTATACTTCACTTCGAGTAGTACTTGCCGACCGGAAAGCTAGCCAAGGAAGGGACGATTTTGAGGCACAATGGATGTTAGAAGTTGATCACAAATTTAGAGCCTAGAGGAAGTGAGATTGAGCTTGTGAGAGTATGAAACCAATTGAGTCTAAGAGTGAGAGTGAAATGCTATGGGAAATTTGGTAATTTTAGGGTTAAGGTCGTAGGGAGGAGGGGCACGAGCAAGGGATTCAGTTTCCCTGCTCATCCTTAGGATGAGCAGGGAAATCTAGACCCTCCAGATCGATTTGGACGGTTCAGATTTATTTTTTTTAAAAAAATTATTTTAATGGCATAGAATTTAAAATAAAGATAATTTCTTAATTAACAGTTTTCCCAAAAAATGATTATTTTATTCTAAAAGCGTCCATTTTAAAAAAATCAAATCTAGATCATCTAGATCCAGATATGAACAGCCCAGATCAGGATGAGCGCCACAGGCACCGAAACGGGTTCCCACGAGCAAGGGAGCAGAGCAACTAGGCAGCAGGGTGGGGCAAGTAAAAAAAAAATTTAACGGTCTTAAATGGGCTGGCCCTTTTAAGTCATCGGCCCTACAAGGTAAATCCTTTTAGGCTTGATTTTCTTTGGAGGCTCCAATTTATAAACCCGATCATTAACTTAAAAGGGCTTAAACGGGAAGGCAAGCCCGGGCTCGCCCGAATTTCCCCGCTCTAGAAGCATGATGTTCCCAAGTTATTGTTGGAACTGGAAAGTGGAAAGTATTGAAAGAGGACTAGCTTCAGGTGGAGGCGTGGAGCATAATGTATATATCTCTTTTTGGGGTTCGGTTTCTCTCATTGTCCATTTTCTTATCATCCCTCATAATCTCTAAATCATGTCTGTCCAATCAATCTAAAAGGTAAAAGATGAGTCATGTCATTAAGTTATCACTCCTTTCACTTTTCTCTCCCCTTCTTAATCAACGGTCCAAATGGCTCCTCTTCCAAATCAACGGTTCAGATGGGTTCATGAGGAATGATGAGAAAATGAGATGATGAGAGGATCTGCTTCCCTCTTTTTGGCAACAGTATACTCCCTCCAATCTTAAATATAAGACAGGATTGATTTTTTTGGAGAGATTAAATAAACTAAAATAAATTACTTAATCATATTATATATTGTATATCCTTAGATTATATATCAATTTATAAGTTAGGTAAAATAATTTATTGAAAAAATGCAAATATAAATATTTTAAAATAATTTAATTAATTTTTTTAATATTTCCAAAAGAGTCAGTTTTATCTTATATTGAGGACATGAGAGAGTATTACTTCCAATCAGATCTTGTTTCTGTATTTTGATTTACCGTGCTGCTACGAAAGGGGGGTTTTGACCTGTTCCAGGTGATGTAGAATCTGAATTCCGTGCACAACATATAACATCATTAAGTCCAACAAAGACATTGACATTTAATTTCTAGTGTACTCAGTAATAACCCATCTTGCACGCTGCCATTTAATTCATTGGGTTAAGTTTTGCACCGAACGCGTGTTTTCTCAAGTGATTAAAGAGGTTTTAATTCGAGAAAATTGGGGGGATTTTGTGGGTGGGAAGAAACTAAATCAAAGTTCAATATTTCTTAGATACGCATCATGATGTTAAAGGATAATATCAGTGAGTTTAATTTTTAAATGAAAAGTAAAATTATGCCGTTGTATGAAAAATTTAATGATATAATCTGTAAAAAAGATCACAGATTTCTTTCTTTCTCCACCCTATAAATAGAATATACAATAGACTAAGGAGTAATGTTCTTGATATGATTGCAATGTTTTTGTATTTGCTTGTATTAGGGACATGGGTCAAGGCCTATGGTCACAACCTTTATGTCTAAGTGTTGTAAATATTGTGTGTGAGTGTGTCAAAGGAAGAAGTCTCATATAACTCAAGATTGGGAACACCCTATTATACAATTAAATATGAGCTTGAGTTATTAAAAAGACTGATAAGAGGAGTCTTTGAACTGACCGTTAGAGATGACCATTGAAATTTTAATTGACCGGTTTTAATGACATTTAAAAGGTTTTATTACATTAAATTGTCATTAACACCTATTTTATAACTGTCATTTTAATTGTCATTAAACCGTTGTTAATTGTCATTATAACTCTTTAACGGTCATATGATTTCTGCCTATAAAAGGCAATGTACGGAGTAAGTTCAAGGGTACCGAGGTGAGAGCACCGAGGTCTAGTGATATGGAGGTTCCCGAGCTCCTCTCCTCTCTCCTTTCTTCTGAGTTATACTGATATCTTTCTGCAGTTCTGTCACCCTACTTTATGCAGGAAGGGTTTGTTTTATCCTGGGGAGTGCCGCTTCTTGATCTACTAGGGGGGTTGCGGAATATCTCCTAAGGACAGCGTCCTTGGACGTGACTCGAACTATTTGTTTATTGTATTTCATCAGGTGCTGTGGCTAACAATCTGCACAGGTGTGAGGTGGTGATGCCAACAATCTTAGGAGATATTTCCTGCTGATTTTGTGAGCATGATGATGCAGTCTTCTCCAATCTAGTTGGTTGATCACAAAGAAAATGAGATGAGTTTATTATTTAACTTTTGGTCACATTTTCTTTACCTAGAGAATTTAGCAAGGCATCTGGTTTTTTTCTACCCATGATCTAGTATCTGTGTGTTGAGAATATGCAGGAAGGCTGAATGCGTGGAGATGCACTTGAGAGTAAAGGTTTAAACTGAAATGAATATGATAGAAGAGCTAATCAACATATGTTGAAATCAAGCCTTTTCTATTATGATCTTTCGGGTCATGAGCTAAATGAAAAGTGGTAAAAAATCATGGAGAAAACTGTGTGAGATTGAACTCTAGAAGCAGGGGGCTTTGCACTAGTCAAGCCATAATGAGATGGGGATCTACGGTTTGAATCTGCAATTGAGTTGCTTGTTACTACACCCAGTAGATTTGAGCAAATGGAGATTTCTTGCAGATCTTATAATGGAGAAAAAGACTGAAATAGGCTACTCCTCGTGATAAAGCATAAACCTCTGGTTGTAGAGACTAGGGATGACTTGAGCATTGAGTTTTAACTCACATGAATATCCGAGCATGACCACCCACAGATGTGAGGCAAAGTGGTAGTAGAAATTAGCCCGATGAAAGCTTGAGGTCGTGAGCTCGATGATGTTGTGAGTGAAGCTGGGTTATTGGGCATGTGTTATATGCTCAAGCGGGCTATGAACACCAAGTGCTAAATTTGGCTCTTTAGCCGGACTCATTTAAGACTTCATAAGTACCGTGTTTCAAAAAAAAAAAGTCTCCAGCATGGATGCTGTAGGAGTGCTTGGAAAGAACTTTGCGGAATTGCTGAGAGCCCAAAAAGATTGCACTTCACCGTAGCTGCTAAGCAGCACACAGATCAAGTATTTGTCCTCTATAAACGAGAACATTCATATCTGAAAATAAACACATGGCTTTGTGCTTTCGTGACTGTTATGATGTTTCTTTTGTTCTATTGACTGCTGTGAATAATCTCAATATTGAAATGCTTGCTTGAAATCTCTTTTACAAATTCACTGCTTAATCTGTAAAAGTTGCAATTTTCTATACGTTCGTTAGCGGACTTAGTTTTCAATTAAATATTTGTGATTTGTGTCAATAGTATATCTTTCTGTTGGAAAACATGGATTCATGGGATGTTTAATATGCCTGAACATGACAGCGTTTGACAATCTAGAATATAGTGGAGGGGTTACACCTATAAAGAAAACCGGTGGCAACTTAATTATAGCTCGGAGAATAGATGCCATTGTCTGCATTTTACAGCTGCAACTAGATTGTATGATTATAATGATATTACTGATTATCATGGTGAAGTGTGATCGCGTAACTTTGGCCCGTGATTACTCCAGGAATGAACTAGCATTTATTCTTTAATTTCAAAGAGCAACGTTACTATTCATTAAGTGCACCAAATGCCCATAAATACACGGATGATTCCTTTTTAAACACCATTATATTTATTTCATGTATTATGAATTGAGGGAAACTGTTGAAAATAAATATTGTGAGGCAGTTTTGAAGCAATTAACAACGGTTTAAAGGAATTAAAGGATTATTAATTGGTAGATGTGCTTTTATTTTGAAATATATATTATTTCAAATTATAAAGTGGATTATTTCTGAATGAATATCCAAGTGTTTGCTATTAAATGCATTCAAGTTGATGATGGTAGCAAAGACGCGGTGGTTCCTCGATCATCCACGTTCATGAATTCCTCAGGTAATATTACTATTTGGATTATAATATCTGTGGGTCATATAGAAGAAAATTTAAGAATGTGACTTTGGTGCTGTTGTTCATTGCATATATGGTGCTTGATAGTTTGGGGATACAAACTTTGGAGATTTGCTGATATCTTGTGAATTTAGAATGACAGTATTTGAGAATATTCTAATTTAATTAGAATGAAAGGGGATATACAGTGAGATTCTAATTAAATTAGAATTATTATTTATAAAGTATGAAAATATTTTTGAGATATTTAAAAGTGTGGGGGTGCCTACATGTGAAGGTGCCTTATAAATTTTAAAGTTGCAAATTGTTTCTAGCCTCATTTGATAAAATCAAGTTGTGGTTTAAAATTAATTATGTGGAGGTTTTGTTATTTGCTGCAGAGAGCAAATTTGTGAATTATTCGTGTGGTGTGAAAATTTAATCATTTATCCAGTGTAGAGATAAATGTGTTTAAATTTCATGATTTGTGAGTATATATTTATAGTGGTATAAATATACATGACTACTGTGAACATTGAATTTTTTAATGTAAATAGCATATGTGTTATAATATGTCTTACAAAACTATATATTGCTGCCTCATTTTATACATACAAGATGTATGCTGCAAATAATTGATTGAGTGGAGGCTTTGCTATATTTGCTAATGCGAGCAAATTTTGTGGATTTTCAAATATTTTGCTTAAAACAAGCATTATGTGGCATGAAAATTTTGATAATTTATCTATGATAGATAAATGTAATTTTCACAATTTGAGGCTATATAATTATCTTGGTGTGAGGATATATATGTGAATATTTCTTATGACATTAATATGTTATTTGAAGCAATTTTGCAGCTTATGTGAGGTATGCACAAATTGTTGAGAATTTGTTGCATTAATATCAATATGTGTGATATAGATTATGCTATATGATGATTGAGCATATATATATATATATATATGTGGAAATAAAATATTTGAGGGGTACCATAAATGTTGGTATCAAGTACAGTGGATTCCCGTTATATGAGATACACGGATGCTAACTGAATTTCAGTTTTATCTGAGAAAATCCACTAGCAACAACAATTAAAATATTGTGCGAGTCAGAGTTTATTACTCTGAAGTTAAGTGCAATTGAAGACTAAGTTGTTGAAAACCTCTTAGCAAAATTTTGGTTGTAAAACCGACATTTTATGTCGACGAGTTGTGATTGCTAAATAGTGATAGCCATTGTGAAAAACAATGATGTAAGTGGAAGTTGTTTGAGATATAATGTGAATAAGCTAGCTTGAAAAATTGTGGAATTATCTCAATCAATTTTGTGAGGTCAAAGAGTTGACCCATGGATTCGTTAACAAACCCCGGGAAGAAACAAATTAGCCGAGGGGAATGGGACTAAAGCCAATACGAAATTAACAGCGATGGCAACCCAACCTCTGTGATTGGTGATCCCATGAAGGAGGTTCAATGGGTAAGAACAAGTCGTTTGTTAGTTCTGTTAGCACTAAAATAAATGACCAGTCCCTTCCTATGGCAAGAGAAAGTGCTAGAATGCATTTTGGTGAGGTTGAGCGAAAGCTTTTAATGATTTCATAATCCTACGGGATGATGTGCTCATTGCAGGTACATTTTATGAAATCACCTATATGAATGAGGAGTGGGGCCGCTCCTATGAGATTGTGGCGAAATCTCTAGAGCATTCGTTAAATACCAGGACACGCGCATGGCCGGTTTAATGTGCAAAAACGCGCTAACAGTGGAAAATGTGGGGGTATAATCTGACTCTTAATGCCTCTAGTATACACCTAAGAGATGAGCGGTTTTAAGTTCATAGGACCACCGACATCTCTGTGTACTAAGTGTTATCAGTCCAGGTCTGGTTTTAAGTTTAAAGGATCACCAGATACAATGGTTATATCCATGTGTGTAACTCAGCTAATGGGACTACGAGCTTCCTTAGACACATGTGGGGGATTGTTGTAAATATTGTGTGTGAGTGTGTCAAAGGAAGAAGTCTCATATAACTCAAGATTGGGAACACCCTAGTATACAATTAAATATGAGCTTGAGTTATTAAAAAGACTGATAAGAGGAGTCTTTGAACTGACCGTTAGAGATGACCATTGAAATTTTAATTGACCGGTTTTAATGACATTTAAAAGGTTTTATTACATTAAATTGTCATTAACACCTATTTTATAACTGTCATTTTAATTGTCATTAAACCGTTGTTAATTGTCATTATAACTCTTTAACGGTCATATGATTTCTGCCTATAAAAGGCAATGTACGGAGTAAGTTCAAGGGTACCGAGGTGAGAGCACCGAGGTCTAGTGATATGGAGGTTCCCGAGCTCCTCTCCTCTCTCCTTTCTTCTGAGTTATACTGATATCTTTCTGCAGTTCTGTCATCCTACTTTATGCAGGAAGGGTTTGTTTTATCCTGGGGAGTGCCGCTTCTTGATCTACTAGGGGGGTTGCGGAATATCTCCTAAGGACAGCGTCCTTGGACGTGACTCGAACTATTTGTTTATTGTATTTCATCAGGTGCTGTGGCTAACAATCTGCACAGGTGTGAGGTGGTGATGCCAACACTAAGTGCATATTTAGAGTTGCTAACCGGAAGTGGTTTACCCGATAAGCAAATTTGCTTTGGGCGTATTTGTGATGGCGTTTAGCCATGGCATAAGTAGTTTTTTTATGCCCAAACGTGTTTATGGGTGAATTTGGTTTTTTGAAGATGTTTGGGATGATTTTTTTTTTTCAATTGGGTTTTTGGGAAAAAAAAAGTCAACTTAAGCCATAAATCAAAATTTCTTGTTTTTGGCTTTTTCATCAAGGAGAGGGAAAAGTAGCTTATGAAAGAAAAAATGTTGGGCCCACTTTTTTAATTGAAATACTATTATGGTACTTATTATAAATCCTTATAGATGAAATTTTTTAACCTAAATATAAATTCACTTAAAAGTTAATAATCATGACAATAATCTAATTTAAGTTCATGAGAAATTTAATTGGTGAAAATTACCTGATAATTTTTTATGTAAAAATCATGATAATACTTAGATTTAGGTCATTCTCACCGATTAAATTTTCAATTGACTTTTCCCTAATTTTTCTAAAAAAATTAAGTAGTTTAGTATTATAAAATTTTTCCAAATAACAAATTGCCTATTTTTATTTTTATAAAATTATGCCTTTTTCAGTCTTTTACCTCTAAACTTACTTTTTCATTAATCATCTAAACAAGTCTCTGTATTTTTCATAACACACACACGCGCGCGCACATAATATATATGTATTATTTGATAAGATTCATATCATTTTCAATTATTTTCTATCTAAACTTGCTTTTCAAAATAATCATCCAACCAAGTTTCAATTTCAGAAAAGTCGATTATGCTGCTGCTAATACAAACATAAATTACATTACACAATTTGACTTTTACCCAATCTTAAGTTTGAAAAAATCAGATTACAAAAAAGTCACATTTGTCATTGTTATTTCAAACACACACTTAGTTAGGCAATTGGATCATCATATCTGATCTAGACGATCCAAATCTAATTATTTAAAAGTCTATATTTTCTTTAAAAAATTATTTTAATAGGTATAAAATCTAAAATGAAGATAATTTCTTAACTACTATATATTCAAAAAATGATTTTTTAATCTAAAACAGCATCATTTTGTTTTTTAAAAAAACTCAAATCTGGATCCTCTAGATTGAATCTAGACGGCTCAAATCTGCTTAGCTCTTTATGCTAAGTAAAGTGCTTAGTAGAGAAATCAGGTCCGCTGCCAACTTTTCTCATAGGCTTATATTATACACCGTAAATAACAGTTGAAAAGTATTTTTTGGGGGCTCTAACCGTCATTCCATGCAAGCCTTGAGAAATTCCCAAACCAATGTATAATTACGACCTCAGGTCTAAAACACAGCATATCATCACTTTCATCTACGACACCCAACAAAAAAAATTAGTTACTTCCGTAAACAAATTTAAGAATCGAATAATTTTTTATTTTTACCCTAATTAACACCATCAATTTAAAAATACAAGGACCTTTTCTATATATACTCATTGAAAATTGCAATAAAGGCATTTCTGAAATAATCAAATATCACAAAAGATCGTGTATAGTGGCCTATATAAAGGGAAGAATATGCCATGCTTTGGAAGGGTGGGAGTATAAGGTCAAAAAAAGGGGGGGGGGGGTGGGAGTATATTCTAAAAGTGTATTTCTAAGCTACCATATTTTCTGTTAAGAAAAAAATTGCCATTGAAATTTAATCCATTTCTATATCTTATAATATGTAATGGAATTGTCCATACTAAAACAATTGTTCACGATACGATATTAGATATAAATTTTATAACTAAATATTGAATGATCGAATCACTTCAAAGTTTTTGCTTAATTATATTTTTATCAAAATTTTTCACAAAACCAAAAATTATATGCTGATAAATCTAATAGATGAAAGCATATTGCTTTGGGAGCATTTTACTTAAATTTCACTTGAATTTTAAAATTCTAAATTAGTTTTATTGATTATAAGAGTAATGTAATTGACAAAAAAAATATAGCAACTGACAACTCAAATTTTTGGAAAATTACTGATTTAGAATTTTAAAGTTTAAACGGTATTTATTTGAAATTTTTCCTATTACTTTTGTTGTCCTATTACTTGTTGAGCACGACACTAATTGAATTATATAATCAATTTTGTTGCCAGCTGAATTATATAATTAATAGTATACGGAAGTGAACAAAATGTTATTACTCGTGAAGTCTTGACAATTCACATGCAAGTCCTTCAATTCATTCTTTTTTTTTTTGGGCCCAAGGACAAAATGATATTACTTAAAAAGAAAATGTTTACAAACTACTAAAGTAAAAAAAATACCAAAGCAAATGCCACAAATAAAATGACGAAAATAATTACTAGACAGAATATGAAATAACATGATCCTTCAATTCATTCAATTGGTTTTTGACCAAAAAAAAAAAATAATAATTCAATTGATCAAACCCCTGCCGTGCTCAAAGAGTAAAGTTTTCCTTTTTCTTTGTTTTTTCTTTTGGCAAGACTCCGGTCAATAAAGTGAGTGACCATCTTCTTTTTTTTTGCCGTGGAGTGACCATCTTCTATTTCTTACTTTATTATCTGTACATGCATTTTTAAACATTAATTAGTCGAAATAATTGAATATCCTTTTTTTTTTGCCCAGAAATAATTGAACATCCAATTGAAAGGCAATTGGTGTTTTTTTACAGACATTCTGCCATATCATCAACCGATTTTTATACTGGCAACAACGTACCTGCTCTTGGCCAAAAAAAAAAAAAAACAACAACGTACCTGCTCTATGTAAATTTTAGAAAATTGAATAAATGAGGTTATAAAATTTTAATAAAGAGAATATGAAAAATAAAAGAATAATAAAAAATAATTAAAAATTTTTAAATCCACTTCTATTATTGTTTAAATTCAATTAAAAAAAAATTTCCCTCCACTCACTTTACTTCCTCTCCCCTCATAACAAACAAGGCCTAATTTTTTTTTTTTTCATATTTCATATCTTATTGGTGAGAGCTGTAAGAGCCCATTTGGTATACAGAAAAGACGAGAAGGGAAAGGAAGGTATATATGGAAGTTCCTTTTGTCAAAATGTGTTTGGCACCTAAATTTTCCCTCAACTTAAATTTCCGCCATTTCCAAAGTTCCTTTAAACATAGGAAGATCAGTTTCCACCAAAAATTGGTGATAACTCATCTTCCATTATAGGTGGGAAAATACAAAAGATAAACTTATCCCTAAAAATTTTAAATTTGGTGCTTTAATTTAAATTTTTCACATCATCATGAAAACTAATAGCCAGGCTTCAACCTCACAACTAAGCTATGGGCATTAATATAGGCTTGTTTGGTTCAACGTATTTTTAAAAAATAAGTCATTATTACGTAAACCGAAATAAAACTCCTCTCACAAACTTACCTTGTATACCGTGAAACACTATTTATAAGCACTTATTATCCAAAAATAAGCTATTCCAAACAAACACATATGGATTGAGAATAAGCTGGGACATGGGTCATCAACTGATGATTACGGAAACCAATGCCTCTAAAGTTATTCGATTAACATGGGAGGTCGTACATAATCCTCATATGGATTGTAACCTCGTCGAGATAGCAAAGAACTTATTGGCAAGAGATTCGTCAGTGCAACTTCGGCATACACCTAGGAATGGAAACTGTGTAGCAGACTTCCTAGCCAAGTTAGCTTTGAATCTGGTGCCGGGCTTTCATCCCATACTTTCCCGAGTTACCAAATAGGGAAGGAACAGACCACAATTTTGTTACTCAAAACGAAAAGGAATTCCTCTCCAGTAAATGGATTCTTTTGCTGAAAAATCAACAAATGATTACAAAGAGGATAAAAGCTTAGGTTGTAAGTGCTGTCGCAAATTGCTTTTTAGCAACTGTGAAACAGGGGCTAACAAAATTTGATTCTCAAATTCAAATTTCATTAATAAATTCATATTTAATTAGGGGTATTCTGGATATTTCACAGTTTTTCCCACATCCATCACTCCATTTTCATCCTGCCAAACAATTCAATTTTCCTCAACCTATGTTTCATTCTCATATCTGTCAAATAGGACAGCCCTCTAAGTTTCCTCCTCAATCTTCCCTTCCTTTCCTTCATTATAAATTCCTTATACCAAACGGGCTCTAAGTTTCATTCCTAGCAAAATATAAGTGCGAGTGATTTCTTATTTCGTCAAGAGTTTTTTCTTTCAAGACTTAAAGTATAAAGGGTTTTCACTTATCCCAATAAGTACAGATGTTTTATTATTTTGGTTCTTATCTATATTATAAATAGCTGGCGCTCTGTGCATTACACGAAGAGCTCTTATTTTCAATATGAACTATTAAATATATACCACTTTTAGTCATTAATATAAATTTCACCTTAATAAAAAAAATGTTAAGATGCAAAAATACACATAAGATTTTCTTCAAAGTGAACTCAACACCAAATACTTTTTTGAGCAATACAAGTAACTATGAACTTTAAAATTTGGGGTAAAAGTAGAGATAACCATTAAATCCAACCCAATAGATTACTTATTGTGGTGAGACCCACATTATTGTTCTAAAAATACCAAAATACCTCCAACTCAGAAAAGAAAAAAGAGAAACCCACCCCTCAACACCAACAACCACTTTTTGGTCATAAGCTTAATGCTTCACGCCTTTCCCTACTGTCAAATCTGATGCTAGAGTGAATTTAATCCTTTCTCTGTTGCTTCTTGTCGCCGTGATCTCTCTCTCTCTCTCTACGCCATTGGGATGGTTTGGTATTCCTTTCCAATGGGCTCTCCCTCTCCATCGCCGCCATTGTGCTCTCGCATTCGATGAAAGTCGTTTGCTTTTGCAAACCCTAATTATCACTCTACTGTAAGTGTTCTCTTTTGTTGTATATGTTTCAATTGGTTGATCTCGATGTTTACTCCTTTTTTATTTTTATCCAAACATTGATGCTTAATCCTTTTTGTTCTTTGTCAAAACCCTGATTGAAAGCTTAGATTTTTTGTTTTACATTCATATAAATGATGAGAATATTGCTTACACCCACAATTTTTTTTAAAAAAAATTAAACCCCCAAAAAACAACCACTGAAAGCCGGCCAATGGTGTTGCTCCAATGAGGAGCCTTTTCTTTTTTTAAAATTAAAAAATTAAGGACATCTATTTAATATATAAAAGTAGGGCCAAAAGCAGGTTCTTCCAGAGTGCGTCAAGTGGCAGCACTATATGTCAGATATATAAGTCATTTTTCATTTTTTTTTCATTCATTTTTTTATTCTATCTGTTTAAATATAAATAAAAAAAGTTTAATTCTGGATTTTGAATTTTAGGTAACCGTCAGTGTTACAGTTTGTGGTTGAATAATATGCCGTTTGAAATAAAATAATTTTGAATTGTAGATAACCGTTGTTGTCTTTTTTTGTCCTATGCTTTTGTTGGCTATTATTGTGTTAAATTATTCATTAAATAAACTGGATTAATCATCTAGAATCTAGAATTTTTGACAAAATTCCTATCATCTACAATAATTAATTTTTAAGAAAATCCATTTACATATATGCTCCATATTTACCAAAATAAACTTTTTTCTCATGTCCTCCCTAGGTCTTATTATTTTTACATAGAGTTATAAGTAATAATGACAAATTAAATAATAATAGTGTAAAAAGTACATTAAATGAGATTTTGTCGGTTTACATTTTGTATTTCATAAAATCTAAATTTAATTTACTTTTAAAATAGTAAAAATAGGATATGGGAGAGATTGAGGGAGGAACTAAAGGAGGTTTGACCAATGAGAATATATTATTTTTAAATTGATATTTTGAAATTTTGTGCTTGTGGATGATTAGATATTTAAAAACCTTTTAAAATAATCTCAATA
The DNA here is from genome assembly GCA_963242795.1 of Inga leiocalycina. Lineage (NCBI taxonomy): Eukaryota > Viridiplantae > Streptophyta > Magnoliopsida > Fabales > Fabaceae > Inga > Inga leiocalycina. The sequence continues at coordinate 6,908,301 of OY725330.1, forward strand.
ATCTACATGATGTTATTTCTATATATTTTATTCCATATATATAATAATTTTTTTTATAATCTCCTGTCCATACTTACAATAACAAACTTTTTCCCCAATCTCTTCTCATGGTTGTGTTAAGTCTTATTATTTTTAGATTGAATTTTTAATTTATAACCTTAAGAAAAATATTGAATGAGACGCCTTATCCAAATTTGTTTTATAAGAGCTATTTTTTTTAATATTGTTTAAAAAATATAGAACAAATTTTTTTAATATTTTTTTATGTTATTATATATAGTTAAAAAAATATACATTTTTTTGTTTCAATTTTACGTGATAAATTTAAGGGAGAAAATATAGGAGGTTTAACCAATGATAATTTATTATTTTTAAGGTGATATTTTGAAATTTGGTACTTGTGGATGATTAGATATTTAAAAACTTTCTTCAACATTTTTCTAATTACTAATTAAATGGTAATGGCCTAAAAAGTACATTGAATAAGATTTTGTCAGTTTACATTTTGTACTTCATAAAATTTAAATTACCTTTAAGTTACTTTTATTATAAGGGCTATTTCTTAATATTGTTTAAAAAATATAGATGACAGTTTTTAATATTTTAAAATAATTCCATCATAATTCATTTGAAAAACATAGCTTAAAAAACTTTAGAGGAGTAAACTATAAAACATATTTTCTCAAAACACAAAGACTTTTCTATTTGGAAATTTAAAATATCCCATTGAAGATTGCGTGGAATGCAATATATATAAAGCTACATGTTCTTATAATATATCCCACAATGTCTATGTTCCTGCTACATTGGTAATCACTGTTGATATATAAATCCTAGAACTAGAACCCGCGACTGTGTACCACGTTCCTCCTTGCTTTCGGTACTTTATCATACAGGGATAATACTTGTATAAGAAAAAATCACAGCACCTTCCCACAAGCCCCATACTCCGTATTTATCGCAGACTTATTGCTGTTCGTGGATTTGTGATCAAAGCTTATCGTGCTCGTAACAGTTTTTTCTCTTTCGTCTTCTGTAGTGGGGCTGTTCTTCCACGTTCTCAATCTGTCTATTGCAGAACCCGCGACTGGGAACCACGTTCCTCCTTGCTTTCGGTAGTTTAACGTACAAGGATAATACTTGTATAAAAAAAATCTCAGCACCTTCCCACAAGCCCCATAGCCCGTATTTATCACATACTTATTGTTGTTCGTGGGTTTGTGATTATAGCTTATCGTGCCCGTAACAGTTTCTTCTCTTTCGCCTTCTGTAGTGGGGTTGTTCTTCCATGTTCTCAGTCTCAGAGAAGTAGCAAGCCAGCAACACGAATTGGTGAGGGAACAATATGAATCAACATGAGACAAATGAAAGGAATCCAAATAACAACCGCCTAAGTTCGATAGAAGGCGAAAGCATTCATCATGGTACTTGCCCTGAAATAACTGTAAATCCAAGTACTTAGCTTCCACAAATAATTCCATCTCTCAGTATAATTAGGCTAACATAGTGAGCATCTAATCATGTATTTAGTTATAGGACGTCTAGCACGGGCTCGGCGACTTCAAATACTTAGAGGAAAAAGAAACAGAAATTCTAAACATATTGACGGCACCAATAATTTTGAAACAGGTAAATTTAAATTATATGCACTATGAACCCTTTTTTCTTATCTATTAAAATACAACGCATCAACAGAAAATGCAAACATCTCCATGGAGACACAAGTCATAAAACTCCACAAAGCATTCCTGCAAGTAGCATTTGCAACAATAACCAATAGTATATATTTCTAAATAGATCATACATTAATTTTTTATAGTGTACTATTATTTTCAGAAAAATGACCCTATAACATTTTCACGAGCCTGAAATTTACCATATCTCTTGTGAACACCTTGTCACATATATAGCCTGAACCTAAGTGCGTCTCAACTACTTGCATTGGGGTCTTCTTTTTGGTTTACTATAGGGTTAGGTCTTAAACTAAACATAGAATAAGAGATATCAACTTCATATAGATATGTATTAATAATATATAGCATAGTATGTGTTTCATATATAGCTATCTAAATATAAATAATACATATATAAGTCTACGGAATGACCCACCATACCTTTACTGAATTTATTTATTGTATCTATTGGGCCAAGTACAAATTATAATTTGGGCTTATTATTTATATAACTATGTTATTTTCACAGAAAATTCATTGGTGTGCATGGAGACAATGTGTCGACAGCTACACAAAAGGCAGCCAGCTCGACCTGCATTAGCAACAATAAAAAATTGTTTGTCCTTTTACCTTAAATCTCCATTGTTCTTTATACATATTTAATACATTCTAACAACTAATAGAATTGTCTACTAGAGAAATAAGCAATTTAATAATTTCAGCCTCATTTAAAGTTATAAGAAATGAAGTTTAAATAAGCTGTAGCAAAATAATTTATTTTAATATTCATTTACATTACTGTGACGTCAATGTCTAATCTATTAACTATTTTATTTTAATTATGTAGTTTTGTCATCAGAAAACACCACTAGGCCTTTTCCCATAGCTGACCATGTTAATATATGTCAAAGGAAAACCTGCCGCATACCCCAATCATCTGAAGAAAACACGTCAATCTGGGCCCAAATAGAGGAGTAGCCAGTAACGGTAATTTAATCATTGCACCAATTATTCTATATACTTTGCGTGCATTAAATGTATCAATGGTGAAAAACACTTATCCATTAATTTATTTACATAGACTAACATTATATCTAATATGAAATCATTTCCTTTGCTCTACAAAGCTATCCGTTTACAAAGACTTGGGCGACCAAAGTTTCATTTGTCCATATTGTGGTGCAAAAATGTGGTATGATGAACGACTTAGGAAAGATAGGAGTGAAAATCCTCCTAGATTTGGCATATGCTGCCTTCAGGGAAAAGTACAACTTCCCAACTTGCAAGATCCACCAGTTGAATTGCTCAACTTACTGTCTAGTCATCACCCTCAGAGTAAACATTTTCGAATGCATATTAGGACGTATAATATAATGTTCGCTTTTACTTCTATGGGTGGAAGAATAGATAGAAATATCAATGATGGCTGAGGACCTTATGTGTATAGGATGAGTGGTCAAAACATACATTTGATCGTAAGTATACTACCAATACACGGTGCTACTCCCAAATTTGCCCAATTATACATCTATGACACATCAAATGAAATTAGTAACAGAGTATCCACCATCAGGTAAACATATTGTGCTTTACACAATTTAGCTAATCAATGTATGTATCTTTTTCTAAATTCATATAAATTGCATGATTGTTATATATTTTAAGTAACAATTTCTATTATGTTTTGTAGTGGAGAAACTGACACTTCATCTTTAATGAACAACTCTATCATCCAAATGCTGCAAAATATGCTAGATGAGAGTAATGATTTAGTTAAAATCTTCTGGCAGGCACATGATTTTATCAATGCTCATGAGGGACAAGATATAAGAATTAAACTTGTACATAAACGTGGGAGAAACACATGCCAGTATGACTTGCCAACCTCTGAAAATGAGATAGCTGCTTTAATTGTAGGACATTTGGATCCACAAAATATGGGCGAGATTTAATAATTCAATACAAGACAGGAGCTCTACAGAGAATATCTGCAAATCACCCTCATTTTCTGCCTCTACAATATCCATTGCTTTTTCCCTATGGTAAAGGAGGCTATAATGAAGAAATACCTCATGTGTTATCAAGAGCAGTACAACCAAACAAGATTTCTTATGTTACAATGCGCAAATATTTTGCTTATATCATACAAGATAGGAATAATGAATTTTCAGTTATATTATATGAAAGCAAGCTATTCCAACAGTTTGTTGTTGATGCATATACAATTATAGAAGCGTGCAAGCTAAGGTTTCTACGGAATAATAAAAAACAATTGCGCGCAGAAATGTACAAGGGATTGACAGATGCCCTGTTATTAGGAGAAATAGATGCAGCGGCACGAGGAAAAAGAATCATCCTTCCTTCATCATTCACAAGAGGACCACGTTATATAGCAGAAAATTATCAGGACGCATTAGCAATTTGTAATTGGGTTGGATATCCTTAACTTTTTATCACATTTACATGCAATCCAAAATGGCCTGAAGTAACTAAATGTTTAGAAGAAGAAGATTTAAAGCCAGAGGATCGCCCTGACAAGGTAACCCGGATTTTTGAGATGGAACTAGAGCATTTGGTGCATGATTTGAAAAAGGGTGATATTTTTAGTCCTATTAAAGCAGGTTAGTGTATGGAAAAATTTATCCTAATTGTATTCAGTAATTTTTTTCTATTGTTTAATTGCACAAATCATTATATTACACTGATCATTGACAAGTTATAAATAATACTGATGCTTGCTTATTTGTACAGCTTTGTATGCAATTGAATTTCAAAAGCGAGGTCTCCCACATGCTTATATCATTCTATTTTTATAAAATGAAGCTAAGCTTGAGACGCCACATGATATTGATCAAGTCATTAGTGCTGAGATACCTGATAAAAACGAGGAACCTGAATTGTATGAAGCTGTTAGTAACTATATGATGCATGGACCATGTGGCACAGCTAACCCTAAGTCTCCATGTATGGTAAATGGAAAGTGTGCAAAATATTATCCAAAACCATTCAACTCAAGCACTATTATTCATGAAGATGGCTACCCACGTTATTGAAGAATGGAAAATGGCCGAGAAATCATTAAAAATGGGGTGCCTTTAGATAATAGAAGTGTGATTCCTTACAACCCCACCTTACTACTAAAATATCAAGCTCATATTAATGTTGAAAGGTGTAAAAAAGGGGAATCAATTAAGTATTTATTCAAGTATGTGAGTAAGGGTCATGACTGAGCCACCGCAGCCTTTTATGCCCAATCTTCCTCTGGTGAAAATGAAGTTATTCATGATGAAATAAAAATGTACTATAATGTTCGATATTTGTCTCCGTGTGAAGCTGTTTGGAGAATTTATGGGTTTGACATAAACTATAGATTTCCATCGGTTTAAAGGCTTTCCTTTCATTTACCTAATCACCAAACAATTATTTATGAAAATGATGCCAACTTGGATGATGTGGTTAATCATAATGAAGGAAAAGTAACTATGTTTGAAGCATGGATGAAGGCAAATGAAGACTATCTAGAAGCACAGGCATTAACATATTCTGAATTCCCAACAAAATTTGTGTACAAAAAAGATGGTCAGTATTGAGATGTAAGAAAATCTGGATTCTCCATCGAAAGGTTATATTATGTTCCTCCAGGAAGTGGAGAAGTCTTTTATTACGTTTGTTGTTAGCAACAATTAGAGGACCTACATCATATGAAGATTTGAGAACTGTTGATGATGTAGTCTATCCCACGTTTAGGGATGCTTGCTATGTGCTGGGGTTGTTAGAAGATGGCAGAGAATATATTGATGCTATTCAAGAGGCAAACCAATGGGCTACTCGAAACTACCTTTGTCATCTATTTTGCATATTGCTATTATGCAATTGTATGTCACGCCTTGAAATTGTGTGGCAACAATCTAGAGATTAATGGCAGAGGATATACTCTATATACAATAACAACTAACAGGTCACTCTAGTATGAATCTTCCCACAAATACACTCTTATTTTATTTTTACATTTTCTGTCTTTTTACTTTATATGTACAAATGTTAATTAGTTCCTATATTACCAACTTTGCAACTAAAATATTGCATTATACTTTTACAGGACTTACTCTTAGTGATACTGAGTTGCAAAATCATGTTTTGCTTAAAATTGAAGATCAATTACAAGTTAATGGTAGGAGCCTTTATGATTATCCAACTATGCCTTCTCCAAATATTTCCTTCCATGGATCAGCATTAAATAAATTTGTCCAGGTCGAGTTGAACTTTGACCGGAAAGTACTCACAGACCAATTACAAGTATTCCTTGATAATTTAACGGAAGAACAACGGTCAATATACAATACCATCATTGGGGATTTTCAACAAATGTGTGGAGGGCTGTTCTTTGTGTATGGATATGGTGGGACTGGGAAAACATATCTGTGGCAAACATTGTGTGCATCATTGAGGTCTGAAGGCAAAATAGTGTTTAGTGTTGCATCTAGTGGCATTACATCACTTCTTTTGCCCAATGGAAAAACAGCATACTCGCAATTTGCAATTCCTCTTGTCAGTACTAAAAACTCAGTTTGTAATATTAAGCAAGGAACACCATTAGCACAGCTTTTGGTTCAAACATCAATGATAATTTGGGATGAAGCACTAATGGCTAATAAATATTGTTTCGAAGCATTAGATAGAACATTACGTGATATCCTACAACGAAATGAGCCCGATGCTGTGAGTAAAGCATTTGGTGGGAAGACGTTGTGTTGGGAGGAAACTTCAAACAAATCCTGCCTGTCATACCAAGAGGCACTTGTGAAGATATTATGTTTGCTACTATTAATACATCATATTTATGGAAACAATGCAAACTCTTCATACTCACAAAAAACATGAGATTATCTAGGGGTACTTCCTCATGTAATACTGAAGCAATAATAGAATTTGCAAATTGGATCATTTCTGCTGGGGACGGTAATGTTGACATACAAGATGACACAGAAGATGTCATTGCCATCTCTGATGACCATTTAACGGATCCATAATAGAGATTTGTTATTATTTCCTTCAACAGATCCATTGGATTGTATTGTCAAGAGTACTTATTCAGATTTTGTTGACCATTTAGGTGATAAGTCTTATTTTAGGGATCATGTGATATTGACAGTTACATTATCTGTTGTTGATGAAGTGAATAATTATATGCTTGCACAGCTTCCAGGCGAAGAGGTGATTTACCTTAATGCAGACAGTATTTCCAAACAAGATGGTGTTACCAATTCTATTGGAGAAATTCATTTGGTCGAGTTCTTGAATGGGATTACAATGTCTGGATTGCCTAATCACAAGCTTACACTGAAAGTAGGTGCGCCAAGTGAAAAGGTATTTATGTGGAATTTTTCGAACCTTTTAACTGTCAAGTGCAAACTCCCATATATATTCAGTCCGCACAGCTAGAACCCCACTCAAGTCTTTCCCGGTCACTTCATCGCGGAGCTGCACCTCAGTATGGCTTTGACATTCCCTTCTCTTCCATACTCCCTTTCTCCTAAATTCAACTTCGTCGCTGTAAATTCTCGTCACGCTCCTTTCAGACCCTTGCTTCATTCTCTGTCTCCTCCATTTCGAACTCTGCGAGCTCCTTTGGCTATAGGCCCTGACGGTAAGTACTATCCCAACCCCGCAGACGATGACCCACCAGAAGCCCTGGAGGATTCTAGTCATGGGGTTTCCAAATTCCAGCAAATTGAGCGCCAAGCCGCCCGTGCTCGCGAGCTTCAAGAAGAAGATTTTAAAAAGAACCAGTCCACATTCCTCGCTGCCATTGCCGATGTTGAAGATGCTCCGGACAATCCTGCTCTGGATTCTGAAAGTTACGGGGATGATTTGTTCAGTGAAATTGATAAAGCTATCGCGATGAAGCGTAAAGAGTTTGTGGAGCAGGGGCTCCTTCAGCCGAATCCCAGGAAAAAGGCGACGGTTTCTGATGAGGTTGTTGAGGAAGTAAATGAACTGCAGCCCGAGGAGGTCGTTGATTTGGAGGAGATTGACGAACTCCAGGGGCTCAGAATTACTTCCGATGATTCGGATGCAGAGGACTCGGATAAATTCCGTGGTGAGGTGAGTGAATTCGACCATAGAAGTCAGAGTTCATCCTTAAATTCATCGTTTGATCTAGATTTTGACAGCTACGGAAAAAGCAAGGCTAGGATTGTGGAACCCAAATTTAAAATTACTCTGGCTGAGCTTTTGGATGAGAGTAAGGTCGTCCCCATATCGGTATCCGGTAATTTGGAAATTGAGATTACCGGAATGCAGCATGATTCAAGGCTAGTCACTCCAGGAAATTTGTTTGTATGCTGTGTTGGGCAAAAGACTGATGGATACATGTACTTAACTGAGGCAGACAAGAGAGGAGCAGTTGCCGTGGTTGCGAGTGAAGAGATAGACATAGAAGAGACCTTGGGTTGCAAGGCACTAGTGATTGTGGAAGATACTAATGCGATTCTCCCTGCTTTGGCTGCATCCTTTTACAAGTATCCATCAAGAAACATGGCAGCAATCGGGATAACTGGGACATATGGCAAAACAACGGGTGCATATTTGATAAAAAGCATGTATGAAGCAATGGGACTGCGAACAGGAATGTTGAGCTCAGTTGCTCATTACTTGCATGGGGATAATAAATTAGAGTCGGTGAATACAATACCAGATGCAGTTTTAGTTCAAAACTTGATGGCAAAGATGCTTCACAATGGAACTGAAGCACTAGTCATGGAGACTTCTTCTCAAGGACTAACCTTAGGAAAGTTTGATGAGGTTGATTTTGATATTGCAGTTTTTACAAATTTGGAAGGGGACAATGTGGGGCTCCATGGGTCTGCGGAGGCATATAGAGATGCAACAGCTAAACTATTTTCAAAAATGGTGGACGCTGAACGGAACAGAAAAGTTGTCAACATTGATGATCCAAATGCAACTTTCTTTGTTTCGCAAGGGAACCCTGAAGTCCCTGTTGTGACATTTGCCCTGGAGAATAAGAATGCAGATGTTCATCCCTTGAAGTTTGAGCTCTCTCTGTTCGAGACACAGGTCTTGGTTAATACCCCCAGTGGCATACTAGAAATTTCATCAGGTTTACTTGGAAGACATAATATTTACAACATTCTTGGTGCCGTGGCAGTTGGCATTGCTGTTGGGGCACCTTTAGAGGACATTGTCAGAGGGATTGAAGAAGTTGATGCAGTTCCTGGTAGGTGTGAGTTAATTGATGAGGAACAAGCATTTGGGGTAATAGTGGACTGTGCTCAGACTCCTGATGCCTTGTCTAGATTGCTTGATTTCGTAAGAGAGCTTGGACCTCGGAGGATTATAACTGGTACGTTTGTGTTTGCCTTTAGATAATTGCCGTAGAAAAATTTCCTTTTCAATTTTATTTAAATAAGAACAGATCAAAATGAAACATCGTTTTTGAAATTGCAGCATGTTTATTTTTCTCTCTGTGCATGGTATTCAAATTCTTCTCAACCGTTGAGACTCGGAAAGTATTAAGCTGAGATTGACTAGTGTTATCTGAAAATTACATTTTATCTAGGGTGCGCAATAAATGCTCATTTTGCACATATTATTAACGCACATGCCAAAGTTTAAAATGGTTTATTGTTTGACTGAAATTATCTTGTACCTATCTTGATTTTTTTCTAATTTATAAGAGATTAAAACGAAAAATCGTTTGATGAAATCCTGTCATGGTTATTTTCTCTCTGTGTATGGTATTCTGATTCTTCTCACTGTTTGAGACTGGAAATTTCTTGGTTGAGGTTGACTTATCTTGAAATTTCAGTCAAGGGTACCAACTCAATACTCTTGTTGCGCATTTTATTCATACATATGCCCAAAGTTTACAAGAATATATTTTGGATTAAAATTCTTTTCTTGTTTTACCTATCTCTTTTTGTTTTCTCTTTGTAGTGTTCGGTTGCTGTGGCAAAACTGAAAGAGGGAAAAGACCCATGATGACCAAGATAGCAACAGATAAAAGTGATGTGACCATCTTGACGTCTGACAATCCGAAGGATGAAGATCCATGTATGTATTTTGACCATAGTTTATAGCATTGGATGCAATGAATGATATCACTAACGTTAGAGACTGAGGTTAACTTTCATTTCTTGTGAAATCTTGATACTGGTGTATTCTGAAATACATGCCAGGGCCTAAATACAAATCAATTGAATGCATTCTCTTAATACATTAGCCACACATCGTATTTATCATTTTTTATATACCAGATATAGAAGATGTCGAATAATCTTCCCTCTGAATTGTTCACTTCTTTATCCAGTCTTGTTTATCTTTTTGAGAGTTGTTGTGCATGTTCATACCATAATTAGAAACGATGATGATTAGTAGCGGGAATTGCCCGAGAAGCCTAACTTACGCACATGATTATCTACCTTATATGCAGTGGATATTTTAGATGATATGTTGGCTGGGGTAGGATGGACAATGCAGGAGTACCTGAAATACGGGGAAAATGACTACTACCCACCTCTTCCAAATGGCCATAGGCTTTTTCTGCATGACATTAGACGGGTGGCTGTACGAGCTGCAGTAGCAATGGGAGAGGAGGGTGATGTGGTTGTAAGTTCTTCAATCCCTTTATGAAAATATGAGTTCACTTATTTCATTCTCTTGCATACTAATGAGCTAAATAAATATGGACTCTGACTTGAGAAATAATGAGTGTCCCTTTATATGCATGATGCAGGTTGTTGCTGGAAAGGGCCACGAAACATACCAAATAGAAGGCGACAAGACAGAATTCTTTGATGATCGGGAAGAGTGCCGGGAGGCATTGCAGTATGTTGATGAGCTTCACCAAGCTGGAATTGATACAAGTGAATTCCCTTGGAGGTAACGTCAAATATTTCTTTCTGTAAACCTTTTTTAACTTGGAAAAACCAGTTTCATCCTAACAACTCAAAAAAGACAGGAAAAGAAAAGGAATCCGAATTCTCATATGTGACATAATGCTTCTATTATTGTCTGGTTCAGTGTCTAAGTTTACTTTCTTTTGCTTGCATTTGATTTTAGGCTACCGGAGAGCCACTGATACTGCGGCGATAGTTATGATATGAGTATGGCATTCTCTTCATCTCAGAGTGGAAACTGATAAATTTGAGGGAAAAGTTGAAACTGAGAAAATTGAGGGGATGGGCCTTGGCGATCGGGGACTTGCAGGCAGGCAAAAGAGACCGAAACTGCTACCAATCCAACCTCTCTTCTTCTTTAGTGTAATCACGTGCTCTGTTAATAGCTGCGGCTCTGTATTTTCTTCAAGTAGAGGCAGTTGATACACAAAATAGAATTAAATGGAAATAATTTTGTAGATGGAAAATATCTTGTATATTTATGGACGAAAATAATAGGTATTATCTCTCAATATAATTAAAGAGAATTATTTTTGAAACAACGTAATCAAACGCCCCTTATCTCTTTTTGGAAGAGGCACCGTCTCGCTAGCAGCAATATGTAAGAGAGACTAATTGAAATCAACACATATCATTGATGGCCCAAAAAAAGAGAGAGAGAGAAAGATGCCTAGATTATGATGGTATGACAAACATCTTCGTGGACGAGGTTACTGTTAAGGAAACAAATAGACAAAAGATTTAAATCTTGAATGTGATAGTTAAGTGACTATTTTCTGTTTTCCATGGCATATTCTACTTTCCTTAAACTAGAGTTGTCAGAATAGAGCACTCAAGATTTTTGTAATCTCGGATTCTCAAGACTGCATATCATACAAGAAAGAATCTGAAAACTGGGGGATTGCCTCTTATGGATGAAGCAATCACCCAATTTCATGGTTACAGCTTTGTTATCTTAAGGGTAATATTAATTAATATGATGCCATTATAAACTGTTGCATTTGGTTCCTGCCCACATATCTGGAGAAGTCCTTAAAAACTCGAACTTGCTGGTACACCCTGCCATGTAAGCTACACTCTTTTGAGAGGACGAAAGTATTACTGATCTGAACTCTCCCTTCCTTTCTTCATCACACACAACCAAATATTTTACTTATGATATGTAGATATCATACTTTTGCAACTGTTGTGTGTAAACTTGCATATTTATCATGTATCAAGCAGTATTATCTGCCATAGAGGTAAGCTGAAAGCACCAATGTAATGGTATGTACCTATTACAGACGATTAACATTCAAATAGGACTCATGTTACTGCTCCTGTCTCCTTTTTGTCACGTGCCCTCCATTTTCTTTCACTCCCCGATCATGCCACTACCAGCTCGTCATCGGTAGCTAGCTCGGGTCCAAGATGATCTGGCAGAGGTCACTTGATTCAGAATAAGCTGTCTCAGTGTTATTCTCCGGCGAACATGGAGAGCAGGGGAAGTCACTACTGTTCTGCTTATGCATTGAGCGCCAATCATCAATCTTCATCGGACAAGTCTGAGCCAGATTACGTAATTCTCTCTTGTCTAGAAGTTCAATAATCTTCTTGGTCTTTCCAAGAATGAAACCGGCATGTCGCACACTCTCCTCCCTCTCTTCAATGGCACTTTTCAAACACTTGACCGATAGAACATGTAGTAAGTTAAAGAGACACGAACCCAATATATCAGCAATCACCAAAGTCAGTTCCTCAAAAAGTGCCTCGCTTCCAAGTTCATTCTTGCTTTTCCAATTTAAAAGTACAGTGTTGCTGATTCTGTACATGGAGTTTGCTGCCAATACTTTGATAGGCCATGCTGAGGGGCTTGCCCTTGAGCACACACCTATGTTTTTCGTCTTGAATTTTTCGTAGTAGGATTTAGCAGTATCTGCTAATCTTTGGAGTGTCTCCTCTGGGCTTTTCTCTGACATCTTACTGAGATCCAAACCAAACCATTTATGGTATAGATCAATTCCAAGCCACACAATTTGTGCTGCCTTTCTTAATTTCATCAAATCTCCTTCTTTGTCCAGAGTATTCTCCACAAGATCTGCATATGCAAGTCCTTCATGAACAGTATCGAGCAATTGTTTGACTGAATCCTTAGTGATGTTTGGAAGTGCAACTGCAATAGCAGTAAGTGTTACCAAAGGCAGAGACCAAATGTTTGGAGGCTCTTCAGGATGTAAAGAAGGGACCTTATCAATGTCAAAACCTACCACTCCCTTAAAGCCTTGTGAAACAGATGATTTCTCTAACAATTGAACGAGATGTTTTGGTTTTCTCTTTTCTCCTACCTTAATCCAGTGATTTGTTGCATCATGATTTTCTTCCAGCATCACCCCCACCAGTTCCTCCTCCCCTTCAAGATGCAGAACAAAATCTCTGAGATCTGGCTTTGACCCAGATAGTGACCCAATTCCCGAGCTAATACTTGACATAGTGTTGTTAAACCTGGGTTTCAATATCTTGCAGTGATCCCAACACGCCAAGATGGAGCTCACAAGGAAAATTGAAATGATTCTGGTCACTTTGCTGATCAGCACAATTCCCATCTGCACACGGATGCAAAAGCTCAGACACACAAATTTTGCATCATGGGCTAACCTCCTGCGATGCCGATTGGGGATTCGTAGATTCAGAGGGCCATGTTTCATTTCAAGTAAGCTCTCTATCCAGTAAGGTTCCACTCTGAACTGCTTCTTCTTGGGGCTGCACTGTTTCGTTACTTTTGGGCAGCTGAATTTTATAGCTATGAACCATCTCAGTGCTGGAGCAATAGTACCCACTCCTACAGCAGCGTTCTGAGTCACCAGAATCAAGATGGTTGACCACTTATAATCAGACTCACCTTTACAAAATCTAAAACTCAAAGGCATAAAGTAGGATAGAAGCATAGCCTCGGCGAGAATCAAAGCACTGAGAAGACAGAAAGCACCAGAAGCAATACATGTTGGTGACCTACCCACCACAAACTGGGGACTACTCGTATGAGCCATCATCCAGAATATCATAAGTTTATATTTGCCTCTTTGGGTGACTGACCCTTCTGTTTGGGCGAAGCATTTTTTTACTGCCATTTCATACTTCTTGCTGTATTTGTATTCCAAATATTGTTTGGTTGTTGGAACAGTCAAAGCAGAGGAGACCATGAGCAAGAGTATTATGAGCATGAGGAACATTAGGAGGATGTGCTCTCTCCAGAAAGCATAGATAACACCAGTTCCTAATTGCATGCAGATATTGACAATTACTGTGATAACAAGTATAGCCAAAGCCATAAGGTTCATGAACATGTCTTTGGTCTCCGTGGCTCCAAGAGAAGGCATAGAATTAGCCATAATTGTGCAGATCAAAGCACTGCTACTGAGTTTAGCAAGCTGCTCATGGTGTCGAGGCATGGAGGTGTTTAAATCCACCGATAATTTGACGGCGACACCGATCAAGGTTAAGGAAGTTGCATTAAGAGAAAAATATTTGCAAGGGAACCAGAACTTGCGATAGTAAATACCAAGTATAATATCTGTGGCCATTCCGATGAGACAGGCTAGTGATGCTGCAACTATGTATAAGCCTACCCATGGAATTGGTTGGCTAAACTTTGAATCATCAAGAATTCCATCGACGTTGCAACCGATGCTTCCCATTTCTTCGTTTTGATCCTTCTGACACAAAAGTTGGGATTTTGCACAGTAGGGTTGATGTTGTCTATTTTAATGCTAAGCACCGAAATTTGGACACATCTACAACTGCTACTTGCATATTCTCTCTCTCCTTACAGGGACAGAATAGCCTATAGGCATGATATTTTACTTTTCTACTCGTCATAATGGGGACCCGCAAAAAAAAAAAAAAATTTCCAAGGGAGTAGCCAAGAGGTAGAAATGATAGCAGGCTCAATTGACCTCAAAGAGTGGTGGACAAGGAAGATGATGCCGGCTTACGTACGTTATGACATCGTCAAATAATTAATTATGTGGTTTGAAATTTTCTAACCGAATATATGGCCAGACTATAATAGATCCGGTTCCCGTCCGCTGCCCCCCATCCGCTGCTTCAATCTGGGCCGTTGAAATAAGATTTCAACGGTCCAGATTTAATATATTATAAAAATAATATTTTTATTTTTATTATAATAATATTATTTTTATAATAAAGGAAAAATATGAACCGTTAAGATCTTATTTCAACGGCCCAGATGGAGGCAGCGGACGGGAGCCGGTTCCGACTATAATATGTTCCAGAAGATGGAACTTGCAAGCGGAAGTTGTTATTTGATTGATTTATTCCTTGCCGCACATTTTGTTTTTGTCAGTGCTACAGCTTCCCCCTGGAAAATGACAGTTAACTCGTGAAATATGACTCACCTTTTGATCCAATATATTTCCTCCGGTTATAAATAAATGAGCCAGTTGAGAGTATATTTTGGCACTATGTACTCCCTCTAACCCTAATTACACGAGTTAGACAAGATATTTATTTTAGTCATAAATATAAGACCATAATTTATTTTATATCCCACACCTATAATTTTTCTCCCATTGTATCCGTATTGATTAGTTACTTAGCTTGTACTTCCTACAGTTTTTAATATAAGATATAATTATCTAATTTGATTAGATTAATTAAAGAAGTTAGCTAAGTTAGTTAATATGACAAGTATTTTTTAAAACATCCGAGTCATCTTCATTAATTCCCCTATTCCCTCTCCTCCTTGATTATTGTTGAGGGAATATCAATAAAGATAAATTAGGAAAATATTGATAAAGATGAAAACTATATTTTATATTAAGGATCAAAATCAACTCTCCAAATATGTCTTATATTAAGGATCAGAGGGAGTATATTATAACAGGGACCAAAGAGATTAAGGATCAGAGGGAGTATATTATAACAGGGACCAGAGGTAGTACAACTTATTAATCCACTTTGTCTTCCAAATTCATAATTTTCCCTCAAACATCCATATTGTTTACATATATTAAGAAGGCTTCCATGTAGTTCCAATTCAAGTTATTAAAATCCACGTTTTCGAAAAACCAACATATATTTGTTACAGATAACTAAAAGGGCGGCCCAGTTCATAAGGCTCTCATTAAGTGGGATCTGCAGAGGAATAGATGTATACAGCTTTACTCCCCACATATGGAGAAGCTGTTTTCAGGATTTAAATCCATGACCACTAAATCACGTGATGGTTTGGCCATGTTCCTTTGTCCTTGAGCCCCTCTTCCCGACCTCCCACTCCTCTGTCGATCCCACATCCTTATGTTCCCTTCCATCATTTCCCAATTTGTCAGGCTCTTCACACAAATTCTACACTTCCATCTTTCTGTACAGTCCTTACAATTCCACTTGATCATTGAACTTTTTCCCCTTCTGTTTTTAACCTGTTTCACCTAAGACACGCCACCTCGTTAATTATCTCGTTGGTCCTGTCATATGGGTGTCTCTGCAACTTGAACATGAGTTTTTATTATATAGTCTTCCTAACACGAACTAAAATAAACTATACGTACTGTGATCTCGTCATGTTTCATCTGAAGCAGAAATGGATATATAGGGCCAGTGCCAGCAATTAAATCAACAAAGAAAAAACATTATAATTATAAAATATACCACCAAGAACTACCATGTCGGGTTCCCCCTATTCGGCATCCCATCTCTTGAAAAAGCCTTGTCTATCAGATTTAAGCCATTAAAACACCAAGTAAATGCAGATATATATGTATCCCTACGGCAATTTTTGGGGATCAGCTTACTGTAGCAAACTATTGTGATATATTTTTGAGTTCAGTAGCTGCAACTAAAATGAGGGACAATGGACCCACACATAGTTGGTATAGTGGTGTAAGGTCCAGTTAGATTCCTTTAGATCTCGAGTTCGAGTTTTAAATGAGACATCTGTGATGGAAGGGACAGCCACAAATTCTGAACTGAATACCAGATGATAATATCAATGAAACAAGGGAAAAGGGAGACAATTAGGGCCCTCCATATTTTCCATATTCGTTTTCAAGGTTCATAGTCCAAACACATGCATGTTCTCTTTAAAAGAACGTTCATCTTCCCGCACAAAACGCATTTAATACGTTTCCTGTTCTCTCTCATTACATATACGTTAGCTCCTAGCTAGGCCCTAACCCTATACTCCTAAGTCCTTTCTCATCATGTCTTCTCTTCTTCTTCTTCTCATCCTCCTCCTCTGCCTTTCTTCGCATGCATGCACCCTATACGTTAGCTCCTAGCTAGGCCCTAACCCTATACTCCTAAGTCCTTTCTCATCATGTCTTCTCTTCTTCTTCTTCTCATCCTCCTCCTCTGCCTTTCTTTGCATGCATGCACCTCCCGTCCTCTCATTCTTCCTCATGAACAGACTGCAAAACTCTTTTCCTATAAGGTTGGTTTCGAATACCGATTCATCAATAATATATATGTATAGACCATACTTCTCTTTCAAAAAGAGAGAAGCAATGTACTGGGGAAGTTTGTAGTGTTTGTGTGTGTGTCAATATATATATATATATTTATATCGTTAGACATTTGGAGTTGATAGAGTGGCTAAAAGTAAGGATTATCTGCAGGATTTGGACAAGGTTTTAGTACTAGAGAAATTTATGGCTGCTTCAAAGCCAAGGCCTTGCACCTTAGAGGAGAACGAAGTGCAGAAAGGGAAAGTGCCAGATGATGAAACAATCATTTGTGAGAGTGGTTGCGATGCATCCACTTTAAAAGAAGTGAAGATTGGTGAGATCAATGGCCTCGAACATTTCTGCCTCTTTGACTGTTATTTTGTGTCAGCCTATAATATATATATATATATATATATATATATATATAAGCCTTTTTTTTAAGGATTGTACTGATGTTATGATGTATGATGTATTACACCTCTAGGATGCCCACTTGTCGACCGCTCTTGAAAATATTCATCGTTTTATACCTTTATTCAGGAATTTCAGGACATTATTCCAACCGGCATTCTGGAGCTACTTTATCTTTTCAGACAGATTCACCATCCTTGCTTCTGGTATGTAATTCTGTTCATTCCACAATATTCAAGTTCATCAGAAAAAAGTCTCTTTCTTTAGATTTTTTTTATTTATATGGTTTTTCTATATCACTGTCTAGTATTTGGAGCTCCCGGTTTTATATGATATTCCTTTGAGTCCTTAATATAAGACATATTTATTTAGTTTGATTAGATTAAAAAAATTAGTTACATCACTTAAATTCATAAGAACTAGGGGCAGTACTTTTTTCCTCATAATCTATTCCCTTTGCCGATAAAGATTTGTTCGGTGCAAACTGAAGCCATATAAGGACGTGCATAGCCAGCCGTCTGTAATTAATATGCGTGGGGCAGATGAAACTATTGTGATATGGAGTAGTATTGCAAAATGTTGGTTGATTGAAAAAAAGTGTATTACTCCCTCTTTAATATACAAGTTACTTAACTAATTTAGATAGATTAAAAAATTGAAATGAGTTAGTTAATACAGCAAAAATGATTTTATCTCCATGAAATGCCATGTGTAATGATAGATAACATATTAATTTACAAGTTATATAAATTAGTTGGGAAAATGATAGATATGGGAGATAAAATGGATTAAGACGTATTTTGGATCAAATTCAACTCTTCAACTAATTCTTATATTAAAGACAGAAGGTAATACAATGATATAACGTGAAGCATATGGTTTTGTAGGGGCAGAGGAGACACACCAGATCAATGCTGGGACCTGAACAGCACCATGTGGAAGAAACATTGAACGCAAGCTCAGGTGACAACACGTTGGAGGACATTTTAGAGATGGATTATGCTCAACCACACCAGAAACCACCCATTCACAATGAAGAGCCCTAGCTGACGATGCTTATTGCTTATAATAAATTATATTCTTTTAAGTCATTGAGGAATAGATGTACGTAGTTTTATCCTCACATGTGAAGAGGCTGTTTCCATGATTTAAACCTATGACCACTAAATCACATGGCATCAACCTTATCCCTGCACCAATACTCACCCTCATTTATCATAAATAACTAACCTAACCTAACTAACTTTTCCAATCCTTACAAATGAGTTATTTAATTAGGAGCGATTATATTGTTTTCAAAGAGAAGTGTCTTGATTGGAAGGAGGTCCTATTCTTTGTTTTTGGCTTTTTGCCCAGGAGTAGGTGATGAAAGATTGATCACAAGAAACAAAAAAGAATGATGTTTTAGGTGTTTGTGAGGCAGAAGATTACAAAGTGAAGTGACGGTTTAGACATGTTCCTTTGTCCTTGAGCCCCTCTTCCCCAGTCCCCACCTCCCACTCCTCTGTCGGTCCCACATCCTTAGGTTCCCTTCCATCATTTCCCAATTTGTCAGGCTCTGCACACAAATTCTACACTTGCATCTTTCTCAACAGTCCTTACAATTCCACTTGATCATTGAACTTTTTTCCCTTCTGTTTTTAACCTGTTTCACCTAAGACACGTCACCTCGTTAATTATCTCGTTGGTCCTCTCATATGGGTGTCTCTGCATCTTGAACATGAGTTTTTATTATATATAGTCTTCCTAGCACGAACAAAAAAGGAACTATACGTACTGTGATCTCGTCACATTTCATCTGAAGCAGAAATGGATATATGGGGCGAGTGCCAGCAATTAAATCAACAAAGAAAAAACATTATAATTATAAAATATACCACCAAGAACTACCATGTCGGGTTCCCCCTATTCGCCATCCCATCTCTTGAAAAAGCCTTGTCTATCAGATTTAAGCCATTAAAACACCAAGTAAATGCAGATATATATTTATCCCTACGGCAATTTTTGGGGATCAGCGTACTGTAGCAAACTATTGTGATATATTTTTGAGTTCAGTAGCTGCAAGCCTGCAACTAAAATGAGGGACAAGGGACCAACACATAGTTGGTATAGTGGTGTAAGGCTTATTTAGTTTCCCTTGGAGTTCAAGTTTCAGAGGAGACATCTATAGTGGGAGCGACAGCCACAAACCCTGAACCGGATAATAATATCAGTGAAATAAGGAACAGGGAGACAATTAGGGCCCTCCATATTTTCCATATTCGTTTTCTAGGTTCATAGTCCAAACACCTGCATGTTCTCTTTAAAAGAACGTCCATCTTCCCACGCAAAACGCATTTAATACGTTTCCTGTTCTCTCTCATTACATATACGTTAGCTCCTAGCTAGGCCCTAACCCTATACGCCTAAGTCCTTTCTCATCATGTCTTCTCTTCTTCTTCTTCTCATCCTCCTCCTCTGCCTTTCTTTGCATGCATGCACCTCCCGTCCTCTCATTCTTCCTCATGAACAGACTGCAAAACGCTTTTCCTATAAGGTTGGTTTCGAATACCGATTCATCAATAATATATATGTATAGACCATACTTCTCTTTCAAAAAGAGAGAAGCAATGTACTGGGGAAGTTTGTAGTGTTTGTGTGTGTGTCAATATATATATATATATTTATATCGTTAGACATTTGGAGTTGATAGAGTGGCTAAAAGTAAGGATTATCTGCAGGATTTGGACAAGGTTTTAGTACTAGAGAAATTTATGGCTGCTTCAAAGCCAAGGCCTTGCACCTTAGAGGAGAACGAAGTGCAGAAAGGGAAAGTGCCAGATGATGAAACAATCATTTGTGAGAGTGGTTGCGATGCATCCACTTTAAAAGAAGTGAAGATTGGTGAGATCAATGGCCTCGAACCTTTCTGCCTCTTTGACTGTTATTTTGTGTCCGCCTATAATATATATATATATATATATATATAAGCCTTTTTTTTAAGGATTGTACTGATGTTGTGATGTATGATGTATTACACCTCTAGGATGCCCACTTGTCGACCGCTCTTGAAAATATTCATCGTTTTATACCTTTATTCAGGAATTTCAGGACATTATTCCAACCGGCATTCTGGAGCTACTTCATCTTTTCAGACAGATTCACCATCCTTGCTTCTTGTATGTAATTCTGTTCATTCCACAATATTCAAGTTCATCAGAAAAAAGTCTCTTTCTTTAGATTTTTTTATTTATATGGCTTTTTCATATCACTGTCTAGTATTTAGAGCTTTTGGTTTTATATGATATTCCTTTGAGTCCTTAATGTAAGACATATTTACTTAATTTGATTAGATTAAAGAAGTTAGTTACATCACTTAAATTTGTAAGAACCAGGGGCGGTACTTTTTTTCTCATAATCTATTCCCTTTGCGGATTAAGATTTGTTTGGTGCAAACTGAAGCCATATAAGGACGTGCATATATAGCCAGCCGTCTGTAATTAATATGCGTGGGGCAGATGAAACTATTGTGATATGGAGTAGTATTGCAAAATGTTGGTTGATTGAAAAAAATTGTATTACTCCCTCTTTAATATAATATTAAAAGTTCCTTAACTAATTTGGACAGATTAAAAAATAAAAATAAGTTAGTTAATACAGCAAAAATGATTTTATCTCCATGAAATGCCATGTGTAATACTAGACAATATATTAATTTACAAGTTATATAAATTAGTTGGGAAAATGATAAATATGGGAGATAAAATGGATTAAGACATATATTTTTGATCAAACTCAACTCTTCAACTATTTCTTATATTAAAGATACGAGGTAATACAATGATATAATGTGAAGCATATGGTTTTGTAGGGACAGAGGAGACACATCAGATCGATGCTGGGACCTGAACAGCACCATGTGGAAGAAACATTGAACCCAAGCTCAGGTGACAACACGTTGGAGGACATGTTAGAGATGGATTATGCTCAACCACACCGGAAACCACCCATTCACAATGAAGAGCCCTAGCTGACGATGCTTATTGCGTATAATAAATTACATTCTTTTAAGCCGAAGAGTGATATGAACATTACTTTCTAGTTTGTCAAATATGTAAGCTGGGCTGTGTGAGATTCCAGTAACGTATTATTTCGTGGGAAGTGTCAGCCTTTTGGGACCGTGTTTCCTTATCCCCTAAAATAGTTGAATTGGGTGAAAACAACCTAGTAAATTTGGTGGATAAAGGAGTTTCAGTTTTCTGTCTCTGGTTTGAAAACAATCTAATAAGTTTGATTTTTAAATATGAGTGAGATAATGAATGGATTGAGCGGCTGTGAGTAACTTTAGATGAGGTCATGAGGATAGCATTTATTTATGATACTGTGTAATAGTAGGTAGTATCTTAAGCAAAAAGTTGACATTTGGGTCGCTCAAACACCCCAGTCGAAATTGAATTAATGCAGAAAAAGAATGTCCCATGTGCCATTATAGTATCCAATTATCTTGAATATTGTCACAAATTTTAGTTCTGTAGAAACCGTATAACTAAAAATGGAGAAAAATGCTATCAAAAAACCAAACAAGGAGAAAAATTAAATGACACCTTTCAAACTCAAGCTGAATAAAGACATCACGTAGAACAACGGAAATTTTCAACTATTAAGAGCTGTATGAAAACTAATTAGCATCACTTTACAATTATAATGTTGGACCCACAAGTTCAGTATATTAAACTCTATCTCACACCACAGGGGGAAAAAATTCATTCTACCGAGTACTTTTGAGCAATCGTCCCTGAAATCTAACAATCGTCCAATGCACCATCTAGTTGAAGCATGCATCTTTCTGTTGTGCTACATCCTGCTGAACTAGATCAATTGTTGCTACAACTGACGATGAATGGCTTGATAAATCTGATTAACTGAGACGTCCTTATCCCCAGCTTCAGATCAACCTCGCCGCCACCCAACCAGAAAAAGTCCGGAGTTAGTTTTACAATGGCTTCATCCAAGATCACCTGAAACAACCCATTTATCCGGTCAACTGTTTTTTGGTCCTTGAATCTACCTTCCTTGTTAAACTAATGAGTATGAATGTTCAAAAAAAATCAAGAATTTCAACTTGGCACTTCCACACAAAATTAAAACCTCAGTTTATTTTTGTGTAAGAAAGAGATAAACAGAAATAACATTCACATCGACAATTAATAAGGTAAGACACCATTTTCGCTTCCTAAGATTACACAAATGATGCTCTTGTTACTTTAAGATGGACTTTAATCAGACAAGATAATTTAGAACTGTGGACCAGCAAACAGCTGGAAGAAATGCTAGAAGGATTCGAATCATACATAGATGTTGTGATCATATATCCCACACAGGGGACACTACAAAAAATTAATGGACCCTCTGTTATACATCTCAGCAACATTGGCTGTAAGCAAGCGTAGGGCAATGAAACATACATCATAAAATAGGAAAGACCATCTTGAAGAAATGTCTGGAAAATTTTGTTAAGTGCACATGTGAAGAAGAAGAAGGATGACTAGATCACAAAAGAATGAAAAGGGAGAAATTCAAAAATTCTCGTTCCAGATTTTAACTTTTATTAATAACCCATCAAAATTTGCATCAATTTTCAATAAATTCGCACAGCTCAACTATTGATTGAGTAAAACAAAAATTTGATTACCAAAAGGAAACATTTAACTGCATGGATGAAGACTAATTTACCGGAATGTCTGTCTTCATGCCAATACAAGTGACTGCATTATGCCCATAACCAGTTAACTCGGTTGATGTCTCTTCCGGCACAAGCCTCACTGTGTCATTAATAATAACCATAGGAATACGTTACAAATAAAAGCTATTCGACATTACAATATTTAAAAGTGAAAAAAGGAAGAAAAAAGCAGAAAATGTCCGAAACTCGTCCATAAATTATACATTTAAATGAATATAGGGCAGGACTATTAACAAGGAAAGACAAACTGCCTATAATTAGGCATGCAGATTAAATGAACGCTTAGAAGCTATTTCACAGTTCACATGGAGTATTTTCTTTCAGTTCAGAACAGAGGCAGTGTGCCAAGGATATGAATATCAGCTAGACTAGACATCAAACTCAGTTAATGTTTTAAATTTCTATCATACATAAGCTCGTTTGATGCGGTGTAAATTTTCATTTCATGGTCAAGAGATTTCCTATCCACATTTCAAGTTAATAGAATAGATCTATCATAAAGTACTAGAGAAACATTTTAAAAAAATAAACAAAGAATGAAAATAATAGAGAAAATCCATATTAGACATGGAAACTTTTCTTGATTGACTTTACAATCACTCTCCTCCACTGAAAATGTCATATGATAACAACTGATGCACACAATTCGGAGGTCATGATCTCAATGTAGATGCTGAATTACCACTTTTTTTCCCTTTTTGAAAGGTGAATATATGTTTTGGATAGAGCACAATGGTATTATGTGATCCATACAGCCGTATTCCACTTAATGGATAAGGCTGGTTGTCGTTGAAAGTTGAGCATACAGGTATGGCATTTGTGATCCTTTGATGCCACAGTAATATTCGCTAAGATTTCTTCCAGACAGGTTATTTCGTTCCATTTATCCTATAAATCATGGGAAGAATGCACAGAATGGCATTTAACCACTCAAAGATGGTTAATTGTGTGTGTAAACGTACATGGAAACAAGTATGCTCACACAAATTATATGTATCTATGATATGATGTTGTAATAAGACAATTTTAAAAGTTAGTTAGGTTAGTTAATTAGATGAGCAAGATTAATCATTAGTGGCATTAGCTGTTTAAGAGTGGCATTAGCCAAATATGGCCTTATCTGTGTTTAATTAACTAAATAGGCTTTGATTAGTGATCATTAGGCGCTGGTACTGTTCTTTCTTTGTTCTGTCTTTGCTGCCCATATATATGGCCATTGTGTCACTGTTAGATAGTTTTGGATCAGAGTACTATCAGCAATCCCTGCATCCTTTCTCTTCTACCTCTAATCTCTCTAATTCTCTTCTTCAACCCTCTAATTTCTTCTTCTCTACCCTAATTCCCAATTCCTAAAGACATTCAAATTACAATCTGCTATCAATGGTATCAGAGAATTCAACTCTGGGCTTGGGATTATCGGCTCGTCACTCACTTCTTGCATGGTGAAAACAAGACTTCAAGAAAATGCAAGAATTATGGATGAAAGAAATCAAGCGATCGAACAGAAGGTGGGCACTCTCGAAACATCAGTTGATACGTTGCATGAGTCAATTCAAGGCTATTGTGATGAACTGCAAATGGTTCAGCATGGAATACAAGACAACCTGCACGCCATGACCCAAGAACAGAGTGGGATGCAAGATAATCTCCATGCCATGACCCAAGAAATCAGAACGTTGGCGGCGGCAGTGCAAAGAATTACTCAGCATGGTCAACCGAGGATACCGGAAATTAAAGAAATGGGAGGACATGGAAGACCCCAATACCAACAACCCACACAATTTACCAAGATGGAGTTTCCGAGATATACCGGTCAAGATAAGGATACTTGGATAGCGAAGGTCAAGCGGTTCTTTGAAATTGACGAGACACCAGAGGCTTCAAAGGTGACGATGGCATTTATGCGTTTAGATGACGATCGATTCCAATGGCATTGAGCGGTGGAGCGACGTTGGCGTCAACCTCCAACGTGGGCGGCGTATTCGGCACTACTCTTGGACACCTTTGGCCAACCGTTTGAGACCCCCATGACTGACTTCACACACTTGAGACAAACAGGGACGATAGTCGAATTCAACACTAAGTTTGACCAGATTTTGGTGAAACTGGATTTGAGTGAAGCTTATCTCGTCGACGCGTATGGAGGGGCGTTGAAGGACGAAATTGCGGACTCCGCTCGATTATTCAATCCCCGAAATCTACAAGAAGCTCGCTGACAAGCAAGAACCCAGGAAATCGCTGTCAATTGAAGAGCATCGAAATACACGAGCAATTCAGACAAGCCACAGAAACAGACCACAGCAACTCACGGATCAAACCTGCTCACCAACACTTCAACATATAACAAGAACCAATCTTTTTCTAATGGGCATTTCCGAAAAGACCAGAAACCTTCACAAAATACCCAAAATTCCAGTTTTGTCCCCAGACCAATTACACGAACCGTGAAAGCTTTGACCGTAGAAGAAGAAGCCAAACACCGCGCAAACAACCTCTGTTTCTTCTGTCATGGACAATTCTCAAGAGAACACAAGTGCCCTCAACGTCAGAAAATGCAGCTCCATTTAGTATTGTTGGACTATGAAGGGGATGAAAATGATGCTGTTTTTGAAATTTCAGAAGTTGCAGTTGATGACGAAACAGAGCAACCTCGCGTCTCCTTATATGCTATGGATGGGATTGATCATACAGAAGCTATGCGAGTCCTGGGTACTACAAAAAACATTCTTTACAAATTCTAATCAATAGTGGGAGCACTCATGATTTTTTGAATTTGGATACAGCCATGAAATTGAGTTGGCAGCCACAAGAAACACCCCTTGTCCATGTTGAGATAGTAGGAGGAGGCAAATTGAAAATTCATGGGGTCTGGCAGGGGTTTCAATGGAAAATGCATGGTTTGGAATTCATTTATGATTTTCAAATCATTGAGTTACATACATATGATGTCGTACAAGGCTTGCGGTGGCTTAAGAGCATAAGGAATGCATTTTGGGACTATGAGTCCTTATCCATGTATTTTTGGAAGGATGGTCAACTAGTGCAGCTACAAGCCAATGTTCCTCATTCACTGAAACTTGTAGCATCAAAAAGGGTGGAAGCAAGCTGCCATAGGGATGAACAATTGTACCTTATGCAGTTGGTTGAAGTCCAAGGTGATAGGATGGGTTGTTTTGCCATTCAGGATGCTGATTCCAATCGGCCAGCAGAGATTCAAGGGGTCTTGGAACCTTTTTAAGATGTGTTTGATGAGCCTAAGAGCCTCCCACCTTTTAGCGAAGGCCATAATCACCCCATAATCTTAGAAGAGGGCACAAACCCTATTTGCTTGAAGCCATACCGATATCCGGCTGCACAAAAGGATGTCATTGAGAAATTGGTGGCTGAGCTACTTGAAGCAGGTATTGTGCAAGAGAGTTGTTCTCCGTTTTCAGCTCCTATAGTCCTTGTAAAGAAAAAGGATGCATCCTGGAGTATGTGTGTAGATTATAGGGAGTTGAACAAGAAAACAATTAAGAATCAATATCCTATCCCTCTCATTGAGGACTTGTTTGATGAGTTGGGCAAGGCTAGATGGTTCACACAGCTTGATCTAAGGGCCGGTTATCATCAAATCAGGATGGTACCAAAAGATTCTTACAAACCGCATTCAAGACTCACTCCAGACACTATGAGTGGCTTGTAATGCCATTCGGTCTTACAAATGCACCGGTAACTTTTCAGGGGGCTATGAATGATATCTTTCATCCTTTTCTTAGAAAATTCATTTTGGTTTTCTTCGACGATATACTGATTTATAGTCCTTCACTTGCAGATCATCAGGAGCACTTGTGGATCACTTTGCACACATTACGGCAACATCACTATTTTGTGAAGGAGAGCAAGTGTACTTTTTCTGCTACAAGTGTAGAGTACCTAGGGCACATCTTAGGGAATGGGGTAGTAGCAACCGACCCTAAGAAGATTTGAGCGGTTGCGGATTGGCCTCAACCTACTACAGTCAAGCAATTGACAACCTTTTTGGGGTTAGCTGGCTACGACCGACGTTTTATCAAGGGCTATGGTATTATTGCATGACCCTTGACTCTTTTATTGAGAAGAAATGCCTTTGAGTGGTTTGAACCTGCTAGTGAAGCCTTCCTTCACCTCAAGGAGGCATTGGTTTCGTCTCTGGTCCTTGTTCTTCCTGATTTCACTAAACAGTTTGCAGTAGAATCTGATGCGTGTGGCGAAGGCATAGGTGCTGTTCAGATGCAATAAGGGCAGCCTCTTGCATTCTTTAGCAAAGGTCTTACCCCACAACATCAAAATCTATCAGTTTATGAGAAGAAGTTAATGGTTGTGGTACTAGTGGTGTTGCATTGGCACCAATACCTTGAAAAGGGAAAATTTCTCATTTGCATAGATAAGCAAAGACTTAAATTTCTGTTGGGTCAGCAACTTAAGAAACCATTTCAGATGTTTTGGGTGTCAAAACTTGCTGGTTTTGACTATGATATAGTGTATAAGAAGGGGGTGAATAACTTGATAGCGGATGCCCTCTCTCGCCTTCCTTAGCAACAACTAATGCAAATGACTTATAGCACTACATCACCAGAATTGTTGCAGCAGGTAAAGGATAGTAGGTAGGTAGATGACTTCACTCGCTCTCTACTTGAAAAGGGGCAACAAAATGAGGGGGTGTGGAGTTACTTTACTTGGGATGGTATTCTTTTGAGAAGAAAGGGTAAATTGGTTGTAGGCAAGGTAGAAGCTCTTCGGTTGCATATTCTGGAGTGGTTGCATTCAAGCCCTCAAGGAGGACATTCTGGGATACAAGCTACTTATCATCGTATAAAAGGTCTCTTTTGGTGAAAAAAGTTAATAAATGATGTGGTGGAGTATGTCAAAAGGTGTGTGATACATGCTCTAGGTGCAAGTATGAGACTATAACTTCTCCCGGATTGTTGCAGCCTTTGCCTATACCTGGTCGGGTATGGGAGTCGATTGCCATGGACTTCATTGAAGGTCTCCCTAAGTCACAAGGGAAGGATACTATATGGGTAGTGATCGACCGAATGAGCAAGTATGCCCATTTTATACCCCTTGCTCACCCCTTTTCTGCATCTACATTGGCACAACATTTCTTGGATCAGGTTTACAAGCTCCATGGTGCCCTGGCTGAAATTGTGAGTGATCGTGACTCTCTCTTTGTTAGTAGCTTTTGGAAGGAATTTCTTCGTGTATTAGGTGTGAACCAAAAGCTCTCTACAGCCTATCACCCTCAAACGGATGGGCAATCGGAAGTGCTTAATAGGTGCTTGGAGACATATTTGCGGTGTATGTGTTGGGAGAAGCCTAGGGATTGGGCTAAGTGGATTTCACATGCGGAATGGTGGTACAATATAACATATCACACAACCACTAAAGCTACACCGTATGAGTTGCTTTATGGGCAACAACTACCTCTACATACCCCTTACTTACCCCATAATTCGGTGCTAGAGTTGGTGGATTGTAGCTTCACGGCTAGAGAGGAAGTTCTAGCACTTTTGAAGCATCATTTGCACCGTGCAATGAACTTGATGAATCAAAGGGCTGATTTGCATAGGACGGATTGTGAGTTTCAGGTGGGGCAATGGGTGTTCTTGAAGCTCAAGCCCTATAGGCAAATTTCTACAGCAACAAGAGTTTCTTAAAAATTGGCTCCTAGGTTCTATGGACCTTATCAGGTGGTAGAGAGGATTGGAGCTGTTGCATATACGTTGGCATTACCACCGGAGTCCAAAATTCATTCTACCTTTCATGTTTCCATATTGAGGCTATGTCCAGATCCTACGGTGAGGCCTAGGCACCCTCCTATTGAATTTCCGGAGTTTCCACCAGCTATGGAACCAGAGAATATTCTGAACCGAAGGGTTAAGAAGCGTCGTAAGCGAATGATTACAGAAGTGTTGGTTCAATAGAAGGGCTTGCCTGACGAAGAAGCTTCTTGGATAGCCCTTCATTCTTTCAACAGCAATATCCTACCTTTGAGGTTCCTACTCCTTGAGGTCAAGGATGTTTTAAAGGGGGGTATTGATATGATGTTGTAATAAGAGAATGTTAAAAGTTAGTTAGGTTAGTTAATTAGACGAGCAAGACTAACCATGAGTGGCATTAGCCGTTTAAGAGCGGCATTAGCCAAACATGGCCTTACCTGTGTTTAATTAACTAAATAGGCTTTGATTAGTGATCATTAGGTGCTGGTACTGTTCTGTCTTTGTTCTGTCTTTGCTGCCTAGATATATGGCCATTGTGTCACTGTTAGACAATTTTGCAGTTTAATGAAATCAGAGTACTATTCAGCAATCCCTGCTTCCTCTCTCTTCTACCTGTAATCTCTCTAATTCTCTTCTTCAACCCTCTAATTTCTTCTTCTCTACCCTAATTCCCAATTCCTAAAGACATTCAAATTACAATCTGCTATCAATCTACTGAGTGTGTCGGGAGGGTTGTTACAGCGAAGGACTCACAGTTGAATTTCTTTTTGGCTATTTTTCCATTGTTGAGTGAGTACAGAAAATTTTTAACAGCTTCAGCATTAAACCTAGCAGTGTACTGCATCAACGAAAGTTGTAAACCATGAGATTGATAAGATAGCAGGTCAAGGGGTGAACAATCAGAGACTTGGAGGAATGAAATAGCATTGCACCTGAACAACAACAACATAGTACTTTGAATTGTTTCTATCGCTACAGTCTATTACATTGGACTGGGCTTGAGTATTTACCTGAAAAGAATGACAAAGCTTCAGCCAAAATATGAAACTTCCAATTCATAATTAAAGTGTGTTTAGTAAATATCAAGTTCCAATTATTAATGATATCGTTACTCCTTTTCATATATAACAGCCTATATATTTAGTCCTCTGCCTCAAGATCTAAATACACAAGACAAATGAGACAGCCACTTTTCACTACCGACCAAATTTCAAACCAGCTGTTTATAGTTAGAGCAAAATAAGGCGCTGCTATTTTCCTTGACATCCATTTAATCCTATCTTCTAAGCTAAACTAATATTTGTAGATTTTTTCAACTCAGTTCATGGATAGAGCACTCTTGCTACCCACTTCTCATCAAGTCCCCCCATCAAGGCCACTACTATTAAAAGGCGACCTCATTAATTTGCTTACAATGTTAATTGTGCTGGTTACTTCAGATTAAGATGCACAACAGATTTTCGGCAAAAAAACTCTCTCTGTCTAGAACAATTGAAATATTCCCGAACTAGTGGACAGTCCTGATTCAATTTCCTCTCTGCCGCTACTTATTATTTCTTCGATTTGGCATACTAAGTTCTATCTTGTCCCAGATGAATATTAGGTGATTTGGGTCTGTAAGAATTAGATACATCTTTATAGATATTCACCAAAATACACCTCAATATTTTGAGAATGGTTTATGCCATTCACTCAAACTACATTACCACTTAAATTCTCCTCAAAAGGACAAAAGACTGAGAATTCAACCAATAAAGTACTAAAGGAAAAAAACACACTCGAAATGGAAGAAAGGTAGATAAATATTAATTAAACCTACCAAAACTATGCTTTTGCAAAGATGATCAATAGAAGCGGCGCCAAGGGCATCACGTCTGGCTTCAAGAGGCCAATCGTAGTAATCGAGAGGGACCCTCTCGAAGGAGAAGTCGTCGACACCATTGGAGAGCAAGATTGCGGATAAGCGAGCTTCAGTGTCGGCTTCGTTGTCGTCAACTGGACGTGCGGTTGGTTTGGACGATAAAGTGGAGTGGTGTTGGGGCAGAACGGACAGCTCTAGTTTTGCTATACGGTTCAGAAGTTGAATTTGACGTCGCTCAAGCTCAGCCAGGGCTTCCATTATTATGGAGAACACGCCAATCCAAATGTTTGTGATTGGCGGCGAGTTTCGTCAGAAAAATAATACTGTAACTGATACATGCCCACCGTCCTTCGAAAAACTCTCTATACGGCGGGATCGGAAAAAAGCTGTACCGTCCAATCAAATACTATACTCTTATACTTATTTATGGTACGCTCTATCAACAGTTCCGTTGTCGTCCAGCGGTTAGGATATCTGGCTTTCACCCAGGAGACCCGGGTTCGATTCCCGGCAACGGAAATGCGACTTTTTAAATAATATTTACTGTTTTCTTCTTCTTTTTTTTATAAGAAATAAATATTCCATTTCATAATATGATAAACCTTAAACATATTCTTGCCAACTATAAAATTTCAACATATAATACATAGTTAGGTAAAAAACATATAATGAATAGATTTTTTAAGTAATTATCATTGTTTAGAGAAATTAACCAAGTTGGAAAAGGAAATAAATATATATGTTTTCATAGCACTGTAATATTAAAGAAAGTAGATAAATTTAGTTATTAAATTTAAATGCACAATAAATAGAATTTTGTTTACTAACACGGTGATACCATTACCTAGGGAAATCAACCAAATTGGCTTATTATTAATAACATTACATCTTTTCTCTCTTAGATAAGGGTGTAACTGAAAAATTATACTCCCTCTGGTCCTAATTATAAGACAAAGTTAATTTTTTTGGAGAAATTAAGGAAGCCAATTAAATTTTGTTAAAGTATTTATATTTATATTTTTTCTCAAAACTAATTAATTTGACTAATAAACTAATATATAATCTAAGGATACTAAAAATATAAACACTCTAAAATAATTTAATTGACTTCCTTAATTTCTCTAAAAAATTCAACTTTATCTTATAATTAAGACCGGAGGGAGTAATACTTTAGACAAAAGCTAATTCTTTCTTGTATGCAGTAACAAAAATATACTCTCAAGAATTTTTATAAATGGAAATGGAGGGAGTATTTAACTACAGGGTCTGTGTTCTATCACACACAGTCCTTACAAATGTATATATTTAATTGTCATTGGTTGAATTTATATCTTATCCGTATGTCTTGTAACAAATTTTAAGGTATAATTTCTTTTATACTATCAAGAATCCTTTTACTCAACTACTCCAATTTTGGGATTTGTGGCTATTCCTTTAAGCACAAATGTTTTTTCTAGAATTCAAACTCGGGATTTAAAGGGATTAGTAAGGTCTTACACTGCTAAACTAACTCTATGTTAATAAGTTTAAAATATAATTATTATTTGTTCCATAATTCTTCTATTAAATGTAAGAATTAAAATTAACAATGTATTAATTGAAGTGGTAAATGATCTCATTTTTTGAAAGATGCGAAATTTTATTATGCCTTAAACTTTAAAAGGAATTAGTTTCAAGTTCAAATGGTTGGTATTATTTACAATTCAATTTAAGCTTTGGGGTGCTGGATGTTATTTTGATCAAATATATTTGTTTTTATTATAAAAATAAATAATAAAAAGAAAGTAAATTGACCATGTTAATATTGTCTTCCATGGTTTTCCATACACATGGAGCATCCATCTTGGGTGTTGTTTTTTTAATAAAATGATCAAGTATATTAATACCAATAAACCATTATTACAACATAATAGCAGTAGATGAATACCACACAGACAAGACAACGCATACCAAACACCACCATCTAAAAGAGCTGACAATAATGAACATAAAGGATACAAACATTACTTCAATCACTATGGCACACAACCAAATTAAAGCCTCCAACGCTTTGAAGATTAAAAGTATACAATTGCCTGCGACCAGCAACATGGTGGAAACCATTTCGAGCAATAAATAGAAAGTTGGTGATCCATCTGCAAGACATGAGCAAGTAATACACCTTTTGAAGGATCTTCATATTGTAGCGTTGCCGCATAAAGAAGAATTCATCAACATGAGGTTGTTGAAGAAAACTATGACACTAACTTCACTTTTGAAGGAGGAATAACGGGCATATACCCAAATTGAGTTTGAATGAAAAGGGCACATAATCAACTTTGAGTCTGAAGTCCCATGTTAATAGCACGAACGCCTATAATACTTATTAGAATTCTTGACCATGATAATATGATGGAATTTAGGCAATAAAACCATATAATGATTTGAATGTAGGAGGCAAGTATTAAGCTTAATAATGACATATATGAGAAACTAACACTGGAAGCACATGACAGAGCTAGAGAAAAACCATAAGCAACTAAAAGTTATTGAAATTCCTAGCATACTAAACTGTCGAACAACTGAAGTAAAGGCCAAATTAGGTTTCTTAGTCATATTCTTGCAAATCAGATTCATGCCAACAAAAAGCCGAATTGAGAGATAGCAGATCAACTGTACATGTGTAGAACCTTCATGTCCTTCAAATTGAACTCTGATTCTAACATTGGCTTCCTCTGCGTTTGAACAACATGATGGCAAGATGCTGATTTTGATCATTTTCTTGGATCAGCACCCCTTACTTGGTGCATCATCACTCAACTCTAACTCTTATATAAAAAATTAGCATGTAGATGTAAATATCTTTAGGACCCAGGTTTGAATAATGGGAAAATTAATCTTTCGATACCTATAGTTTTGACTGGTTTGTAACTCAGTCTTTTACACTTTGACTCGGTACAACTCAATCCTTATAGTTTTGATTCTGTTCTAACTCAGTCCCTGAACTTTGACACACTGCAACTCAGTCTTTATAGTTTCAACTATTTTATAATATATTCCCCTACTTTTATTCTAGAACATAAAGATCAAATTATAAAATAGTTAAAGTTATAAAGATTGAGTTACAACTGAGTCAAAACTATAACGATTGAGTTGCATCGAGTCAAAGTATAAGGATTGAGTTACAACCCAGTCAAAACCATAGAAACCAAAAAATTAATTTTCACTTGAATAACTTATAATATGTATTTTTATTGGAATGGTTTAAACAGAGATCTTATTCCACTTTGAAATCTACTTTACTCATTCAAGAACATTCTCCATGAATGGAGGGATAGGATGAGAACATTATTTTTTTATATATACATCTCATTAGAGATCTCTACATCTATATCTATTGTCTGTAAAAGATTGTATTCTGTTGCATCTGCAAAGCTTTGTTCTCTTTGAGAGATCTTTTTTAATTGAATAGAGAGAAAGTTAGATTTTGACCTCCGGCAATAGTACCCAGTTTCCATTGCGTTTAAGGGATTCTTTGTACAGAAGGCAACATCATATTCGATGATACTTGATAACGATTACGAGATTACGATGGGGATGCTTGAGAATTCGTGGCATCAAACATACCATCGACTCCACAATCCAAGCCTTGTCTTTGATGACGCAACTGGGTAATAGTCGGGTTTAAAGGAGTCTTCCACTCCCCCCCAACTGCCATGTCTTCTATAGTCAAAGCATGAGTAAATTATACATGGGCTTCAGCAGTCATAATTAAGGAAAAGTAATGGACATATTCTGACATGAACATAAATGGTGACTTTTGTATCAATTTTAAAAGTTTTTAAGGCTTATGTGCCTCCTCATCTGAATTTGATCCGACGCACCCACGGGTGCTAAATGAAAAAAAAGAGTTTTTAAGGTTAAATGCCATTTTTCTTTGAAAGTGTTGGCCTAGGGACAGTTTTATTTCGGAAGTTTTAAATGTGGGGTAATTTTATCCTAACTGTTATCGCGATTAAGTTTGACCGTCAGTTGACTAAATGTAGGGACAAATTTATTCCAAAATAAAAACTTTCAGGATAAATTTGCTCATAAGTTGAAATTTTCAGGGCAATTTTATCAATCATGTTATTTTTATTAAGGTGCAAATTTACTCTAGAAGTTTTCAATTTAGAGCAAATTTGCCCTTACATTTGGTAAATTAACGGCCAAACTTAACCATAATAACGGTCAGGATGAAATTGTCCTACATTTGAAACTTTCAGGATAAAATTATTCCTGAAACAATACTTTCAAAATAAAAAAGACCTTTAACCCAAATTTTTAATTACTTTTATCACTCAAAAACATATTTAGTGATGTGCGTACTTTAAGATAATCAGATGTATATTTTTATTACTTAGCGCTTTTTCCTTTTCTCAATAAAAGGAGAATGTTATTCCATTCTCATTCTCAACGTGTCGGTGTTTAACCCGACCTCAGAACGCAGACTATGTAAACCGGTGCCGGATACTTTTGGTCAATCCACAGTATTCCACTGTATTTTCGTTCTGTGTGTGTAAAACGACCATAGCACATGATTCATCGGTTGTATCAACATTTTTTTGACCTTTTCTTCTGTTTTTCTCTTTTATTGAACAATTCTTTCATCTACATATCATTATTCATATAGATCTGTTGTAACCAGCAATAATTTCAATTCGAACAGAAGGGTGAGAAATAAGTTAAAAAAATATCCACTCATATTATGGGTGATTTAAAATATGTTTTTAATCATTCATATATTTCCTATCATCAAAACATTTTTTTTTATCAAAACAATATGTACATAGTTAGTGAGTGTTTTGGAAACACTCAAACCGTGGTTTCAGAAATTATTTTCCGTAAGTTGAGATAAAATTTCTCTCACATATTTATCTCGTAAATCGTAAAAACTATTTTCAAAAATTAATCCCAACACATAGTTACACGCATTGCAATATAAAATTTATTACAATGCATACTAGTTACAAACTAATTTGCGGCCAAAAAAAAGTTACAAACTAATCTGTACACGCCGTACAGCTTGGGTTCGAACAATTTTATTTCTTTTATCTGTGAGAGGTGACCGTTGAATCTTGAAAGGCTATATGATGAATTTAGTCTCTATATTAAACATATAAAAAAGACTTTAGTTAAATAAAAAAAAAAAAGCTACCATATGAGAAATCAGACGCTAAACTTGAGAAGTCCCCATCAGTTGCTCCCAATCCCCTCGTATAAAAATCTGCAACTTCCGCACTTCGCTGTGGCTGTTAGAAAAAGACCTCCCAAAGGACAGAAAAATGCACAAGAGTGAGTCAGGATCGTCGTTGGGTCCAGGAGGCCTGGACCTAACTCAAGCCTTCTTCAAGCCCGTTCTCAACGCCGCTCCTCCGTCTCCCACAAAGCGCCACATCAAGGTCTCCGTCATCGGCACCGGCAACGTCGGCATGGCCATCGCCCAAACCATCCTCACCCAAGACCTCACCGACGAGCTCGTCCTCGTCGACGCCAAAGCAGATAAACTTCGCGGCGAGATGCTGGACCTCCAGCACGCCGCCGCGTTTCTCCCCCGTACCAAGATTCACGCCTCCACCGATTACTCTGTGACCGTCGGATCTGATCTCTGCATCGTCACGGCCGGGGCTCGTCAGATCGCGGGCGAGTCCAGGCTGAACTTGCTACAGAGGAATGTCAGTCTGTTTCAGGCCATCATTCCGCCGCTTGTTCGTTACTCACCGGACTCTGTTCTCCTCATAGTTTCGAATCCGGTGGACGTCTTGACTTATGTGGCCTGGAAACTCTCAGGTTTCCCCTCTAATCGCGTCATCGGGTCGGGTACCAACTTGGACTCTTCCCGGTTTCGTTTCCTCATCGCCGATCATCTGGACGTCAACGCTCAGGATGTTCAGGCAATTCCCTTTTCCACTTTATACTCATATATAATATATTATTATTATTTTATTATTTTATTTCTACTATTTAATTTCAAGTAATATTCTTTCATTGAGGTGGGAGGTAGTTTTTTCCACTCAGAGCATTGTCGTGAGAATTGGGACTTCGGATACACTACCCAGTACCCGCTCACATCGCAAGTATAAAATAGCCACATTTTCATAAGCCGCATTCTCGTTTTCATGTCATTCCACATTAAACCAGATCATTATATTTTCCCAAAAAATTTAAATAGAAGAAAACAAATGTAGTTTTCCTGCGTAAACGGATTAGATTGGATGCGAAATGGACATGGGCGATTCCGATATGCTACTTGAGATTTGATTTTTATTCCCCTGCCAAAGCGGTCACTTTAAGTACTGCATCATGACATTTTTATTATTATTTTATGTCCTCCCAGATAGAATAACATGCTTTTTATATTTATTTTTTGAGAAAACTAGGAAAAAAGGTACCCATCCGGGTCCGTCGGTGGTGCCATTTCTTTGGTTTTTTGCCGCTTGGGGTGGGCCATTTCAATTTAAAACTAGCTACATTCAATGGCCTGTGGTTTTGGACTTGACCCTCCGTTTGCTTCTTGAAGTAATAATATATACTCCCTTTTGTCTCTTAAGAAGTGTAGTGATGGTTGAATATTTGAAAACTTGTTAAAAATTCTTTGACTCCAACTTTTCTCTGTATTGAAACTAATGATCACAATATAGAGAGGGAGGTAAGGGAGAGAGTACTGTGTTGTTGAGTGGTTCATTTAAGTTTCGGTCTTGTCATCGGATTAGATCAACTGATCAAATGAATAAATACTGAATTGAGAGTGAAATGCAACTGTGGGGGGACAATAAAAACCTTGTTCGGAAAATCTATATAGTCTAAGGCACATGACAACTTATCTGAGTTCAAAATTTTCCTACTTTATATACCTATCTATTCCTATTCGGCTTTTTACATCTACTCATACACCATATTTGGTGACAAAATGACAAGAGGTTCATTTTGGTCCTTATTAATGTAGGCGTACATGGTGGGAGAACACGGTGACAGCTCGGTGGCACTGTGGTCAAGTATCAGCATAGGTGGGGTACCGGTGCTGAGCTTTCTCGAGAATCAACAGATAGCATATGAGAAAGAGACACTGGAAAACATACACAAAGAAGTTATAGACAGTGCTTATGAAGTCATACGTTTGAAGGGCTACACATCTTGGGCAATAGGATACTCTGTGGCTAACTTGGTGCGTTCTATTTTGAGAGACCAGAGGAAGATCCACCCTGTGTCTGTTCTTGCCAAGGGCTTTTATGGCATTGATGGTGGTCAAGTTTTCTTGAGCTTGCCCGCGCAGCTCGGTCGAGGTGGCGTGCTCGGTGTGACTAATGTCCACTTGACTGAAGAGGAAGCACAAAAGCTCAGGGAGTCTGCTAAGACCATCCTTGAGGTGCAGGCTCAATTGGGTATTTGAGTTCATCAGACAATCCGTCCCCTCCGAAATAAAAAATCTAATGTCCTTAGGGTTGTGTCTCTGGTCTTATGTAGACTTTTTTCTCCGTTGCCTTACGATGCAATGAAGTGGTTTTTAGTGGCGTCGGCACATTTGGTGTTTCACTCATTTTATATTTCTCCAGTTATACGATGCTGTGACTATTATGACACAAATTCTCCTCTTCTCTTGATAGATTTCCAAATCCATGATGAAGGGACATGCTAAGCTGCGACCGGCTACAAAATGTTTTACTCCCTCCCTAATCCTGGCTACAAAATGTTTTACTCCCTCCCTAATCCTAAATACAAAATAGAGATAGAGTTGAACCTTTTTTTTATTTACAATATTAAGAAAACTAATTAAACTACTATAAAATATTTATATTTATCATTTTTTCTCTAAATTATTTTACCTAACTTATTGATTGATATATAATCTAAGGATATACAACATATGATATGATTAGATAATTTATTTAGCTTCCTTAATCTCTTTTAAAATAAAATTAACTTTACCTTATATTTAAGACTGGAAGAAGTACCTTATTTATTCATTTAATTTTGTAAGAATTTCAGGCATATCTGAAATCCGATTGACTTTTTAAAATACTCACATGAAACCGAAGCACCAATGTGGATACCGATTGCGTTATACAACAAATACATCAAAGAGAGTAAGCAAAGAGAACACCCTTATGCGAGATTATTTTAGAATGATGATTGTGTGTATTATATTTCTGATTCATTACTCCCTCAACCCACATTTATGTTATATGATAATATATATAACTTTTAAATTATAAAGGAATATCTCTTCTTATATTTATATAATAGCCCTTCTTAATTCGAGCTTAAACACTAATCCATTAAGAGTAAACTAATATGTCCCATTTTTATTTAATAGCAGTATCTTTATTAATAGAACTTCACTATTTTTCAAAATAAGACCGTAATGTTTTCTATTAAGAAAATTAAATGAATAAAAGAGTTTCTGGCAAAAAAATAAGTAAATAAAAGATATTGTCCACACAGGAAACTCGGATAAATGGATTACTATTCAGTTTGGCCCAATGCTTATAGAAAAAGAGCCCAAGATTAACAAAAACAAAAAAAAAAACAAAGGAAGGACTTACGAGATCTTCCTTTTATGATTGTATGGGAATTAATCCCCACTATGTTTAAGTTACTGAATGGGTGAACACCCTCTACTTTCATAAAAAAAAAAAAAACTCAAAGCGCCGATGGCAGCATCGTGAAACGATGTCGTGTTCTGCCATCGTCGTGAGAAGGGGTTGATTTTCAGTGCCTTTGTGTTTCCTTACTTCCCTTGCACTTTGCTGTAAGGTTCTGAGGAGAAATCATGGCAGGAAGATTAACAAGCGCAGCGTCGAGGATCTTGGGCGGAAACGGGGTCGTAGGCCGATCTGCGGTTTCTTCCCTCCGCCTTCGCTCCGGGATGGGCCTCCCTGTCGGCAAGCATATCGTGCCCGACAAACCTGTTCGTATAATTCCTTAAACCTAAACTCTTATGTTCATAGCTGATTTCGGAACATATGAAACAATGTCTTGTGGATTCCCTGAAATTTGCTCTTTTTTTATTTGGGTTTTCAGCTTCCTGTAAACGACGAGTTGATGTGGGACAACGGAACTCCTTTTCCCGAACCATGTATTGATCGTATTGCAGATACCGTCGGAAAGGTAAAACAGTGTAGCAGTAGAAGTGTTTTCCTTCCTTTATTCTTATTTTAAAGTTATTTACAAATATATAATCTCTACTTTATTCTGCTTCAATTTTGAAATCAGTATGAAGCGTTGGCCTGGCTATGTGGGGGGTTGGGATTTTTCGCCTCTCTTGGACTATTGGCTGTGTGGAATGACAAGGCCTCCAAGATACCTTTTGTAAGTCCCAATTTTTCTAGTTATTCCTACTGAATGTTTACATTTCTGCTTGATGTTAGATTTGGAATTGATTTTATGTTTGATTGTGCTGTCATAAATTCTTGTAATGAAATTGATGCGCTGGAATTTATGGGCTCCTAACTTTTCCTTTGGAGTGTATGTTTGAATAGTATATTATTAGAAATTACCGATGATCATTCTCTGGAGATGGGAGAGAAGTGCACAAAACATTTCCATGTCTTTCTAATTTTTATTGTTTGAATTTTCTTATATGAATCTGATATAGGTTGTGTGCTGAATTCAAGTCTCTGATAATTTATTGTTATTGGTATTAACTAGACATGTTTTTCTATATTGTTTCCTCAAAATCTAAAGAATGAGTCACATTGCTCATGGCTTGCGATTAGTGTAACTTGTTGTGAATTTGAGTTTATAGTGACATATTGATGTGTATCAAGTGTAAACAAATAGTTTTAATTGAATGGGATGTTAATTCTTACCACAAGGCAGTGTGCTTAGTTAATGTACCTTGAGCTGTTATGCAGTCCAATGCTTCAGGACTACTGCTTTTCTTATATCACTCCTTGAACTTCAAGATAAAGAATCCTGTCTGAAACTCAATTTATATGTGTTTGTTAGATATCTAGCTTTATGTATATTTACAATTTACAATTGCAAACAACTCATTAGTATATTTTTACATCAAAGCCAGAAATGTTTGTAACAGTGAATCATCCTGATGGTGAAACGCTTTTTAAGATTGTGGAAGGGGTTTTTTTGTGGGTGCCAGTCACCAAATCATTCCTAGGCCTAAATGGTCAAAATGTTCTGTACTTCCTTAATAATGTATATGGGTCAAGGTCAAAAAAAGAAAAAAAGTATATGGGTCGGAAATGAAATTAAAATACAGGGTCGTGCGAGGTTTTATTTAGGTTCTAGTATCTAGTTTCGTTTTTTGGGTTAAGGTAAGGCTAAGGGCTTAGAATGATAGATTCTTCTTCAATATTAATATAAAAGCATTTTGATTTTCATCTTGATAGCATGCAGCACACCTGATTAAACTCAAACTTTTGAACAGTTAAGTACTGTGATGATCTTGTTGACTTGCACTAGGTTTTATTTTGGTTATGGCACTGCTGCACTGGCAGAACAGGGTGGCTGATTTGAACATGTGATCCCTTTGATGAAACTAGCCTAAGTTTTAAAAATTACTAAATAAATTACATGGCAGTTAAATTATTCTATTAAATAACAAAACACGTGACCCAATACAAGTCAAATTTCTCAAATCATAACACTGTTTATGAGCCAAATTAGTCAAATTGGCTTCTTACAAAAATTATCTTACACTAGATTGGAGCCATTGTTCTTTGTCTTCAAAGGTACATGGAGCAGTTGCAGCTGTAGAATATTGGCACGTGACATGATAAAATTACAACTCAAGTATCACGATGCATATGATATCAGTGTTCGGAATGACAGGATAGATGCTAAGTCTAAAACAAAATGGGCTTTTGTGACATGATAATAGTGCAACACACAAGTATCACGTGATGCCTATGTTCAAAATGTATTGGACATGGCACCGCTTCTTTTTAAATGTGCAGTATCATGTCTTGGTCTTTGATTGAATCATCATCAAGCTATGTGTAGTATCAAGTCTTTCTTATTGATTGAATCATCATTTCATCTTCGTCATTGTCGTCATCATCATAATCATTTTTCATACCTGTTCTTGTGCTTGTGTTTTCTCTCCATGTGTCTAAAGCCTGGTCTATATGATCTCCATGTTCGCTGCTCCAGTCATTATATGTCACTATATTTCGATATTTGTCTGGTTTTGAAGTTTCATATGCATTGTTATTTTTTCTTGGGCGGATACTTGATATATAGTTATATACTGAGAGGTTTATTTGTTATTTCCAGACACCCAAAGTGTATCCATACGACAACCTGCGAGTGGAGCTTGGGGGTGAACCATAGGATTCAAATGGAATAATGGAATGAGCAATAGCTGTTCGATATATGCGTTTTTTTGTGGTTATTTATGTTACCATGTAGTTAAAAATAATGAATGGTGAAGATTGACCGAGATCAAGTGTTGGAACGGAAGAGTCGCATGTTTTATTTCTTGTTGAACCAGGTTCATGCTTATCTTCATTCTTGATCTTCACTTCTGGTGGTTTATTGTGAGGAGTGAACTTTTTCACATGGGTCAATTTCTGTGCACTCTTGGATTTCTGTAATCTAAACATAAAAGGGAAAGGGAAAATAATTGCGGAAGTTTTTTGCTGTTGGACTCGTTCATGCCCCGACGTTAAAGCAGGATTATGGTGACGGAGAAATTATGGGTGTGTTGTAACTCCACACCAGAATTTTTTTTGGACAAAATAGACCAGATTGATGAATCTGATAACTCAATCCGCGTGGTGCAATGTAATTTGCACAACCAAAGAAGAGAATGATAAATACAACCTATCCGATATACTGATTATATGTTGTATATGCCCTTAGCGACAGTCAAGATTACAACATAATTAGAGTGGCTTGTGTATATATTTGCACAAAATTTCAACATGGATTCTTATACTTATGTTTAGGAATGGTAGAAATAAAGAGGGAGATTAATTTTAATGGGAGACGAAAGAGTAGGCACTGGAGCACAGAAAGTGGAATGGAATATAATGCAAATATTACAGGGAAATCTAATAAAGAGCGATGCAACAAGGATGATGAGGTTGCTACCTGTCCTTGCCTCGAACTAAATGCTTATCGTTCATTACTCCATCATTTTGGTCTCTCTATCTGTCAAAATCAGGGTTTTGAAACTTGGACCGGACCGGACCGGAGGTTGGTAAACTGGTCCGGTCCGGGAGTCAACCCAAGTCACTTTTTTTTTTTGAAAAATTGATTTTTTTTTAAATTTTTTTTAGAATTTCATATTAATAACCTTGAAATCTTCAATTTTTCATCGGTTTGGCCTCGGATTAGCTTCGGTTTAACTCCGGTTTAATCTACTGACTCTTAACCTAATACCTCGGTTGGTCCAATGCCTGATCTGAGTCTTAGAACCTTGGTCAAAATTCTATCATTTCCTGTCCTTGATATAAGATGTCTTCATGGTGCAAATTAAAATGTGTTTTTATTATCTTCTATTTTTTTAATATTTTGTAGGTTGGAGGATAATGAGTTATGCTCCAAGCATATCATTTTCCTATTTTAAACAATGTTAGAAACAATAAATTTAAATAGCGTTACACGCAACCTAACCTACTCTACCATATATAGTGCAATTTTAATTTTCCTATTAACTCTTAAAAATTATGCATAAATCTCAAATCTGAGACAGGTTACGCCTCCATTCAACAAGGGTTGTGGGTTCACCAAAGACCCTTAAGTCTAGTAGTGCAGGATGTGCCCTTTGTGGTATTAGGTTTGAGATTCAATCCCTATCTTAGGCACTATGCCTGCCGTCTGAACTCAAAAATAAGGGTTGTGGGTCCTGTATACTATGCTATTTTTAAATGATTAAGGGGCAAAAATATCTATAATTTTTATGTGATGAGGAGATAGAGACAACCTACACTACATAAATGCAACTCGTAAAAGATTGTGCAAAAATCTCCAATTCAAAAGCAAAGTCAGGTGTCTGAGAAGTAAGGATCGGGTCTCACAAACTGTCCCATGTAAAGGGGCAAAATACCTATAAAACACAACATCATGATGCAATTTCACCCATCAACCCCCAAGAAAACAATGTAAAAATCCTCAACCCATAACAGAAACACACGTTGACAAACATTGCTTGTAAATGTTAGAAAGATTAAAACTTTATTTGACCCAAAGTGATGATGTAAATGGACCATGTTTAATATATCTTGAACACATTCACATTTCAACACATAAATCATAAGCCATCAGTGTTTGAAGTGTTTTAGAGGTTGGTGAACAAGGAAGGATATTGAAGTTATGGGAGTAGAGTCGTACAAGTTTCATAAACGAATGCAAACTCTTCAAATTACGGCCTTCAAAATTAAATCATGTGGAAGATTCTGGAGTTGAACGTACTGATCCATAAAAATGTGGTTGATTAATTGTGGATTTGTCGTCCTGCTTCCCTTACTGATTCCCCTCCACGTCACCACGCACCTAGTGGGCCCCCCACTCTTGGTCTTCAATGTGGTTGATTGTGTCATTGAATAATGATGCAGTGATAAGTCTAATACGGTAATACTCTCTGCCTTTTTAATTACTGTAAAAAATAAGACAGGTATATATTCATGAATCCTTCAGCCTTCGAGCCTTGTGACGTACTACATGCCTTAACGTTGCGGTTAGACATATATAAAGGGTCTGAACTCTTATCCTCTCTCACCCTCCACCAACAAATAAATAAATCATAGTCAAACGGAAATTCATAACATATGATTTGCTTTTGTTGTCGGATATGACCAAACAAGATTCACGGGTGGTGATCGCAACCATTTAAAATCCCATACAAATTAGATTTCAGAATCATTCATTGTGCAGAAGCTTTATTTTTAACGATATGCCCAACCTCATCAATCCTCATTATGATCTCTCCCACCACAG
Source organism: Inga leiocalycina (assembly GCA_963242795.1). Taxonomy (NCBI): domain Eukaryota; kingdom Viridiplantae; phylum Streptophyta; class Magnoliopsida; order Fabales; family Fabaceae; genus Inga; species Inga leiocalycina. The sequence continues at coordinate 6,952,987 of OY725330.1, forward strand.
CGTAACATGATTCATCTATAATTTTCCACTTCTGTAAACTTTTTTTTTTCTTTTTGCCCCCGTTGTATGAAGATTTCCATTACATGCAAGATCAATATGTAAATTCAGAACTTATTTACATGCCTATGCTCCTCGACAGCCTTTTATTCATCGAAAGGAAAGCCACAATTAATAAAATATTGATACTGGAACATTGTGTTTTTCATTTTCGTAAAACATTATATTATCCCTAACTCATGAGTAAATTCAGTCCCAAAAAAAAAAACTCATGGGTAAATTTAGGGATTTGAACTTCCAAATTCAGCATGCTCTCAATCTTTTTATTAATATATTTTAGATAGATATCAGTATTTTAGAGACCAATGCATATTCCATTTATTCATTTCAAAGCTTCTTATGCACACTAAAGTGGTCAAAACTCAAAATTCATTTTCGCCTGCTACTCACGGCCCCCCCCCCACACACACAAAGAGTAGCCTAGTTTATAATGAACCTACCATAACTAAACTCATGACTTGGACAAGCAACAAAAAAATTTCAAACTTCACATGATCCCACTGTAAATTCTTTGCATAGTTAGCTTCGAATTCCGTGAAGTAGATCTCCAAAAGTATAAGGAATCTTCACCTTTTGCATAGGGTTTTCACAGGAGCATCCTTTTTCTTGTATGAGAAATATGTTTGACCACTTTCCCCTGTCACGGGTTAAATAGTGCTTTTACTGGTGGCGAAGGGGTCGTTTTCGCTATTGTAAATTGTCAGTAATTGCTTGCCATGAAAATAAATAAAGCCAATAGTCCATTCAACAAATTAAAGAAGGTGAAAAAGGTTGTTTGGCTTCTAATTCCTGGTGTAACTCCAACAGGAAAACGACATTCTATATCACCAAACGGTTTCAATCATTCACTTGAATTCACCACACATCAAGTGTGTGTGTGTGTGAATATACATCTTAGTGATCAGATGGCTAGCCCTGGCCCCTATACCACTTTTATTATATTGCCTTGGTTGCTTATTTTTTGCAGCCACAGAAAGTGTTTGTGCATATGGAAATTCGAAAGTGAGGCCAATTAAAGACATGATATACTTTTTGAATTTTTTATTAAATTATAAGTTCAATAATCAAGAATGTTACGAGTTATAGTTATGACTTATGACACAAAGTCACAAACTTACTGAATCCGGCTCTTTATTTTCTGCTTCCATTTGTTTACCTTTCTCCTGATTTATGCTTCCCTCCTTTTGTGTGGAGAGACGAAAGGTAAATTAAAAGAGCTAGCTAGCTATATACTAGCTAGCATTGGGGATATCACATAGCTAGAGATAGATGGACACAATTAACAAAGAAGGATTTAAACCATTTCTTTAATTATAATGAAGAACACTATAAGATTCATCTTTGTGGTTTCCCTTACAAATTTACTTAGCTAGTAAGTAAACATCGGGAAACTTATTCACTTTGACTCCACATGCACAAATAAAACAAGCACTAACTGTAGATGGTAATAATAATAGTAAAGGATAACTAGGCATGCTGCTGCTAGCTAGCTGGCTTAGCTCCAATTAATCATAAAAAGTACATAATATAACAAATCACACACACACTTGACACTAGAGAGTTCAATTTGTAGCACGTAGCTGAAACAAATGGAATGATAACACAATACCAAGAAGGTCGCTGACGAGAGATGTATGTGGTACACGTACGTACGTATTATGATGGGATCATCATTAAGGGCATTGGAAGCCACGTGGGGCTTGCCTTGAGCAAACGTTGAGAAGCAAGCTGAGAGAGATAGGAATGTTGAGGTTGATACCCAAAATGTTAGCTCTTAAGACGGTGCAGAGGCAGACGGCGGCTTCAAGGTCGGCGAGCCCTTGGATGAGAGTGCAGCACGGTGTCACCGGCGGCTGACCAAGCGTCACGTTCAACAAACCGTTGAGCACATTGGCACATACCCCTAGTTTCAGTGCGTCCCTTGGGCAAGTTGCGGTTCCTGGTCCGCCACCAGTTCCCGGTGTGCCGCCCGTTCCGGGTGCGCCGCCGCCTGTTCCTGGGGAGGGGGTAGGGTTGAAGGGGTTGGGGATGGGTCTGGGTCTGGGCCTGGGCCTGGGGTATGAACCGCCGGGACACGTGGTGCAGGCAGAGACCATGGAAAAGAAGACAAGGTTGACGAGCAGGAAAAGAGCGAGGGAGGAGCAAGTTTTGGAAGCCATTGATGAGCTCAAAACCCTAGCGAGAGAAAGAGCTAAGCAAGTAGCTTTTTTTTGGGTCTCTCCAAACAAGTGAAGCTTGGAAGAGATGAGAGGTATGAGAAGAGAAGCGTGGTTTATATAGTGGTGGATGTGTGGGTCAAGGGAAGGGAGGGTGAGTTGTAAGATTTGACGTGGAGATACAATGAAGGATTATGTGTAAGCAAAGCATGTGTGAAAGTGGGGAGGTTTAGCTGGCACAGAGTTGTGATTTTCTGAAAGGTTTTGGAAGTTTCTGAGGGTTAACAGAAAAAAAAAGAATGGACTTAATTATTAATATATAAATTAATAAACGCAGAGATTAATAATGAGGTTAAAACAATAAAGCAAGTTCTGGTTTTGGGAAATGAAAACCTCCATTGTTATACCAATCATGCAGCATCCTCTAAACGTACATATATATAGTTGTTGTTTGATTCACCCACTTGCTAGTAATATATCCTTATGAATAAATAGTCTATGCTCTATTTAACAATTAATGCGATTTCTTAAAGTACCCTATTTCTTCTTCATGTGTAAAACTATTTACTACCTCATACAATGGGTTACACACAAACATTGTCAAATTAATAATACACGGTCCTTAATATATGAGCTAGTTGACTTTTTTGAAAACATTAAGAAAACTATTTAAGTTACATTAAAGTATTTATATCCACCGTTCTTCTTCAAATTAATAAGCTTAACTTATAAACTAATATATAATCTAATGGTATATAACATATATTATAACTAATTAATTTATTTAGCTTCCTTAATATTTCTAAGAAAAAGTCAATTAGCCCTTATATTAGCAACAGAAGGAGTTAAAGCTAAATGTGGAGCAAAAAAAGAAAAAACAAGAAAAAAAGAAAAGAAAAGCTAATGAGGGGTGGTTCTCCCACATGATTAGTTTCAAGCCTTGTTTGATACGAAATACTAAATTTTGATGGATAGGGATTGAGATTGGGATTGGAACTGCGATTAAAACTTTAAATTATGTTTCGTATAAGGTAATATTTGGAGGTACTGCTTAAATTAATTTCATTTCATAATTAGTCATAAATTAAAAAAAAACTATATTATCCTTATAAATAAAAAATATATATTACAAAACTCCTTCCTTGGCCACTGCACCTCTCCAATCTTCCTCTCTATCTCAATCAAAATTACCCATAATTTATTTATTTTAGTACTTTGAAATATAGATACATTCGTCAAAAACAAGGCTTCATCAACACAGATTACAATACCGAATTATCATCATGTCTGAAAGGAGCATCAAATTGCAGAATCAAGTAATTAGGAAGGAAGATGAACAAAATAATAATATAATTACACAATTCATCCAATAAGTACCAAACCAGATCAAAAATCAAGCCATGGACATAACGAAGAAAGCTCAAGGCTTTCTTTGATTTGCCTCCGAAGCGTATACGAATTTGAAAGCATCTTTCTATAAAGGACACGTTTTTGAGTTTTGTGAAGTTTAGGTTTAATGATTTTTTAGGAAACAATGAATGGGAAGGAATTAAATATTTCTTAAAGAGGTGTGTTGTGGAATGATGAAGAGAAAGCCACGGTCGCATCAGTTCTGGGAAGTAGAGTTTTTGTACCTGTTCACAAACCCTGTGGCAAACGACAAAGATGAAAAGCGATCTGCAAAATTATAGGGAGAATGACAGTGAAGTCCTAAGGAAGAGGAGAAATGAAAAAATGGTCTCTATAGATTGTAAAATGAAAATATGGTCCCATGGAGTTGCCAATACAGGCTCCTGGAGTTGTTCATGACAACTCCAGGAGCCTGTATTGACAACTCCATGGGACCATTTTTTCATTTTGCAATATATAGGGGCCATTTTTTCATTTTATTTCTTGCATGGGACCTAAGTGTAAATCTCCCAAAATTATATTGATTTAAGTTAAAATTGAAAGAGAGTATTTTTGTTTAAAAAATATTATAAATAGGTATATTTTTGTCTTTTAAATTTACAATCTCAGGATTGTAAATATAATACCTGGGGAGGTGGCTTTGTAACAATCTCACTTTCATGATATTCACAATCTCAAGTTATTTTCAATCCCTCATATCAAATAATGTAATTAGCTTAATCCCTACCCTCCAATACCTCGTATCAAACAAGGACTAAATTTGAAGGCTTTAGCCACCTTCCCACAACAACAGGGGTGTATATATTGACCTTACCATGAAATTAAACATAAAAAAACAATACAATTTTCCATGATTTTGCAATTTCTAATCATTTTTTTAATTTTGTTAGCGGATAAGTACTGTGCATAAATTGTGATCAGAATAGAAATGTGTGCATAATTTTTTATTCAAGTTAAAAGATGAACAGATGCAGAATCAATATTTTGTGTGTATAATAGATTATGTGACTGTTTGGATTAGCGGTGGAGAAGGATTTTTTTTTACAGATGGGTTTTTAGAAAAGTCATATAATGTGTGTTTGGGGGGGCGTTTGACCCCCCAATTGAGCGTTTGAGCTCAAACGCTCAATAGCTCAACTGAAAAAAAAATAGCAGTGTTTGATTTCACCGGTGAGCAATCGAGCTTAATTCTATCTTAATAGCTTTTGCCATAAGCTCCATTTCTTAGCTTTTACTAATTTAGCCTTTGAGGAGAGTGAGAATGATTAAAATATTTTTTCAGTTGTGTCCAGTGTACTATCAGACTTATTGGAATTTTACCCTTAATATACTTTTTTTGCTATAAAAATTAATTTCAACTATTATTTGGTGTTTTTAACCCTTAAAATATTTTTTCAACTGTACCCAATGTGTTATTAGACTGATTGCAATTTTATTTTTAATGTACTTTTTCAGTTCCAAAAATTATTTTAAACTATTTTGGTGTTTTTAACCCTTTAAAATATTTTTCCACCCACTCTCTCTTACTATTATCAAAAAAGTCACTTGTGCTTAAGTCAATCCAAACAAGTTTTATTTTTACAAAAGTCATTTATACAATCGCTGTTCCAAACATAAATCACATTACACAATCGAGCTTTTACCAAAACTAAAATTACCAAACGCTAAATTGAGAAACTCTATTTTTCCCATCGCTCAAACACACTCATAGAAAAAAAGGAGCTTTGTAGATGTGATTTGTGTTTGGATTGGCGGTGTCAGAAGAAACTTTTTTTTCATAAAAGTTGAGAGAAGTAACTTGGATGAGCTTCTCATAAAAGCTCCATTTGCTTCATAAGCCCAGCCATTCCAAAAGTTTTCTCAAACATATCAAATGAGCTTTTAGAGCTTTTAGCCCCCAGATGAGCTTTTTTTGGACCCAAACAGGTCTCCAAACATTGATAACAAATCTCCATCCCCATTATTCTTCCTCCTGCTCTGTAAATTATTTCAGGCATTGCTTTTATTTTTTTGGGTAATTGAGCCTGGCCCACTAGAAAATTGGATCAAATAAAGTGAAATTCATAATCCAAGCTAACTGCTCTCTGCAATATATCTACGCTGCCTAAATCCTCATCTGTGTGTCGTCTTTTTAATCTTTTCTGAAAAAGCTTACGGTACATTAGTTATTACTATCTTATAATGGTTATTTTCCTAAAATTGATCAACCATGGCTGACTTAGCTAGGAAAATTGCCATTTACCGTAGATGATGAGACACACAACATATAAATATGCCCTGCGAGGAGACAATAAGTATTGCTATAATGTAAGCGCAAAATTTGCAGATGCAAATGTCTTCTAATTTTTATATCGATCGTTCTGTTGCAAATATCATCGTCATTTGTTTTAATGCATGCACACAATTATTGAATATTTGTTAGGCGTAGCCAAAAGTTAAAACCTCAAAGATGGTCGTGAACTTGGCTTCAATCAAATGAAAGTACTTAAAAAGGTTTGTTAGGGTTCTTCATCACGAGTTGCCAGATGCAGGTACAATAAAATTAAAGTGGAAAATCATCTATGTGAGGTCCTACAAAAATTAATGTAATCACTAAATACAAGTCTCACAAGTAGCATGTAATAATAACAATATCTGAAGTAGAAAATAAAAATAGGTCTATCCTTATTCACTTGTTATAAGACTAGATATTTTTGTGATTATTTATATTCATTTATTGGTTTTCTCAAAATAAAACTTAAGAGAAAACAAAGAGAACATATATACCATAGTGAGTATATATGAACCGTAACATGATGCATCATAAGGAAACCAAATTAACAACAATTAAAATTTGTCAATGGTCTTGTATCTAAAAGGCATGAAAGCTCTATTATAAGTAGTGAACGATCCTAAGTTAGATTCTACTACTTGTAATATCATGTGAATAGTGTTTGTCCCTTTAATTTTAAAAAATAACAATTACAATTTTAAATAAACATGTTAAATAAAACACCAGTGTATAGGGACCCAAATGAAATTGACGATGGAGAGCCATGGAAATCTACGTATGAGATTTTTATGAGACACAAGATTGAAAGCCCTCCATGCAATTTAATTTAATTGACGGCATCCGCCCGATTTTTCCTTTTCCTTGTCCTAGTAACTTGTAACACAGGATTGTATCAGACATACGCATGACCAATTTCCATCGTGTTATTTCATTTTTTTAAAAAAAATTGACATAATCTTAATTTGTCTCGAATTTCCCCTTATTAAAATAGGCATCACATTCAATACTGAATACTTAGGCATTGAATTAAGCGAAATTACATTCAAGTCCTAGATAAGAAAAAAAATAAAAAAATTATTTCTTGAAATCTTAAAATTGCCAAAAAGTTCTGTAGAACTTTTTTACAATAAATTTCAATCATGGACTTACTAATGGACGTCTCTGAACTTGTCAATAGACGCCTCTAGATTTGCCAATGATGCTTCCTTAGACTCGTCAATGACACATCCTTAGACTTGTCAGTGAAATTAGAATTTATTGTAAAAAAGTCCCACGAGATTTAAATACAATTTTGAGATTTCAAGGGACCAATTTTTCATTTTTTCTCTTATTCGGTATTTGAATGTAATTTTTTCTTGAATTAACTAAAAATAAGTAAAATGTGAGGTATATCCTATGAATTAGTTTAAGCCATTTTGATGGAAAGATAACTTTAATATATACGCTTATATCTAAATTCAACAGACGACACGCAGTGTATGGAATATTTTAGCAGTAACGAAAAAGTTGAATGATTTGAGGGAGTCGTTGTTTTTTTTTTTTTGGCCAGAATTGAGGGAGTCGTTGTTATTCAATGATTTCAAAAAGAATTAACCAAAGTCATTGTAATTAGGTCCAGGTGGAGTCCATAAATATTTTTTTTTTCTTGGGCGGTATCCTTTTTACATTTCACTTTCATCCATATACGTCATCGGATCTGCACTTCTACAGAGCGTTGAAATTGAAGGCAGAGAGGCCTAAGAGCCTACAGATATGAAAACTAATTAAAAGCCTTTGAAAATAATGGCACCGGATTATTTCTTTCTGGATCAATTGATTTGATAATTACTTATTAGACATGGATCTGGATTAGTTATGCTTTTTTGGCTAATCCCTCCAGAATCAATGATTTCCCTTGCTCAAATAACAAAACAAGATGAGAAGATTTGTTTGTTTAACTACTGGACTCATGTCCGATTCTGGTAATTAATTAAACACATCCTCCAAATTTTAAGTGGTCCAGGTGTCTTGCCATGTTCTTTCTTTGTGGAAGGCTGGAATGTGGAATCTTCCCTCTCGCTGGCTATATAAATTGTCCTATATATCACACCACTTGCCCGCATTGTTTTTTCTTAACTTATTTCTTAATTCCACATATTAGGGCATTAAAAAATAGCGATATGTGCGTATGCCATCTCAAAGCTAGGGTGTCCATTGCTCTCATATTACTTGTCACAAGAGGTACAAAACAGAAAATAAAAAATGTCATGCATTTTTAGAATCTAAAATACAACCTTTTTGTTACAAGTAATATAAAATGGAGAGAATCAACTGATGTTGGTCATAGTGAAATGAGTTTTGATCAAGTCTTGAGTTTGAATCCATATGAATAGAGAAAATTCTTATGAAAGAGTTATGTCTAATTGAATTTGATAATGTTCAAATATGACGCAACTATGACGCAAGCATATAGCAATGACAATAAATATAAAATGGGGAGAACAGAAATTTATCCGTGCACTCAATGATTATGATTAAGAAGTCTAGTCTACTGAAAATTAAAGATTAATTAAGGAGTCACGGGCTGCACTTAACCAGGAACAGATTCCACCGAAATTTTCCTAGCTTGATTGAAAATTCAACGCCACCAATTAATTTTCAAATACTACATCATCTCAATCAATATGTATCGTGGAAAGTTCCGTGTGGCTGACCTTCCCTTAAACTCGCACCGTGAGGGGAAATCTCTGCTTAATTACTAACATAATCATATGGTACCTAATTAACAAATCTCACAAGCATATATCCACATAACCAATCACATTATTCAAATCGATTTTTTACCTTCTCAATTTCCAGCGCTGAAAAAGTCTTTTCAAAGAAGCCACTCAAAGCTGCTCGTGAGAAAGGTCAGTTGAAAATCAATCTGATGATGAGTACATATTATTAGTCAGCAGCTTTTGATATAGATCTGAATGATCTGCGTTCAACGATACGGTACAAATACTTAATATCCATTTTTTTTGTACAACTCTATAAGTATATACTCCCTCCAATCTATAATATAAAAATTAGAAAAGGAGTTTACTCTTTAGTCCTATAAATCTAAGAATTTAACCGACTTTGTCTTTTAAATTTATAATTTTAATCTTAAAATATCCATATTGATTGTGTATAAATTAACTAATTTTATTAACATTCACAAATTAGATATCCAATTCTTATATTAAGAACCGAATGTAGCAATTTATAGTTGAATTTTGTATACTTCAGCGACGCCAACTTGAGGATTTGGATATGATATTGTAACGAAACCTGGAAGAAAGAAAAAGATAAACTAAATGAGGTAACTCCAGTGGGAAGATGAATTTGTGCAGGCTCTAGCATTTTAAACTATAAATTTGGTGTCCCTCAAAAGAAAACAAGAACAATATAAATGTACAGAAAGCCAGATGAGGACTGTATCTGTTCTCTATTCACCTTTCTGACAACTTCACTTGACAACATAAAGACATGAATTGATTGAAAACGGATTGATGAAGTACAAGAGTAAATATGCCAGGGCGAGAAATAATTAGAACAAAACTTGCATTCAAAAACAGAATGTTTAAGTATATATCTGGAATTTTCTTTTGATGCGACATTACCACTCCATTATCTAACTAATAATCAAATTTGTTCTCAAAGCAAGCCCCAGAAGAAGGACGGTGGACCATGAAAAACTTGCGATAAGACTAATAATTACAAAACCCACCAACTAACTTGAAACTTGAGAGTGAAGCGACACACTTCGAGTATATATTTCCTTTCACCATCTTCTTCACCCATTTGTCCTGGGAGTAAATAGAAACTGACACGACAACTTTCACCAGCTACGAAACGTTTAAATTAATTTGGGAGAATTTCGTCTTAAGATAAACTTCACAAATCTTTTCTTTATAAGGACCATTAATAGTAAATACTACCTCCTATCCTTAATATAAGACCCAGTTGACTTTTTTTTAGAGAGATAAATGAAGCTAAATAAATTAATTTAAAGTATTCATATTCATCTATTTTATACAAAACTAATTTGTCTCACTTATAAATTAATATATAATCAAATGATATATAATATATGTTATAATTAACTAATTTATTTAACTTCCTTAACTTTCTCAAAAAAATCAGGTAAGTCTTATATTAAGAACTGGATGCAACAGTTTTATTGTTCCACTTGTAAATTTGTGTTATCTAATGGGTAAATAGTGTTAAATATTATGTAAATAATGAATATCGACGAAGAAATTTGTGTTTTGTGAATGGTAAATTTGATAGAGTCCTTAAGAATTAATTTATATATTTGGTCTGAGTACAATTCTCCCAATTAAATTATAAGGAGTTATAATATCTACAGTTTATGTGGATGTAAACAGCCCTATTTGTTTATCGCTGTGAATTTTAATTTAACGATAGGATTGATGGGTCTTAATCACTTGATCTATTTAGATATATATGTGCGTGTGCGTGTGCGTGTGCGTGTGCGTGTGCGTGTGCGTTATGTACTTATACAGTACTAGCAATGCAGTCAAAACGGAAGGTCAACTAACGAGAGTTTCCGAACGCACACGCGTCATCAACTTTAGGTATTACCCTTATCAACAATCGGATATGATTTTTCAACCTTTAGTGATTTGACTTAGTCTTGATGAGATATACTATCGATCTTAATTATAAGATAATGTTGATTTTTTTTGGAGAAAATAAGGAAATTAAATAAATTACTTAATCATATCACATGTTATATATCATTAGATTATATATTAATTTATTAGTCAAACTAATTAGTTTGAAGAAAAAAATAAAAATAAAAATAATCTAAAATAATTTAATTAGCTTTCTTGATTTTTTTTAAAAAATCAACTTTATCTTATAATTAAAACTGGAGGAGTAGTAGTTAGTTGGTTAGGATGTCTATATCTACTGCTAGTTATAGGATATTGATAAACCTCTATATATATCTGGTCTTAGATGCGTGTACTTGTTCAGACTGGTTTTATATACCTTTGTGTTGCAATATCATATATATGAGTTATTCAGATGGGCGATATGTGTGTGTGTGTGTGTGTGTAAATAGGCTCACAGAGTACGTAGTTTATATAAACACAAATTTCCGTTTGGGTTGTGTTCTGCGGGGAGCAAATGTACATCATAATAAACCAGCTCTGAGGCATGTTACAGCTGCCTTATGAATTGTAAATGCTATTTATTACGTGTGTGCCTTCATATAGATTAAAAAGCTTACCACACAGCATTTTGATGCATGTTATGTGTATTAGAATACTTAAAATGAATAGTCCCACATTGATTGCATAAATATTGGAGTGAAGGTATATAGCCCAATGGTTGGTCCTATCAAATTAACTTGAGTCATTTTGATAGAAAGACCAACTTAATATACATATCTCACTAAACTCTAATATGATATCAGAGACATCCGATCAATGGACAAAAAAAAAAAAGGAAAAAGAAGAAGAAAATGAATATTGAAAAAAAAAATTGTGGACCTGAGTCCTCTGAGACTTAAAAAAAAAAATAGTACAAGCCCAAGAAAAAAAAAGAAAAAGAAAAAAAAGTAGTAGGGAGAATATTAGAATACATAAAAAGAATAGTCCCAAATTGATTATATAAACATAGGAGTGAAGGTTGGAGTGAAGGTATAAAACCCAATGGTTGGTCCTATCAAATTGACTTGAGTCATTTTGATAGAAAGACTAACTTAATATACATACCTCACTAAACTCTAATATGGTACAGAGACATCTGATCAGTGGACCAAAAAAAAAAAAAAGGAAAAAGAAGAAGAAAATGAATATTGAAAAAAAATTGTGGACCTGTGTCCTATAAGACTTAAAAAAAAAAGAGAAAAAAGTACAAGCCTAAGCAAAAAAAAAAAAGTAGGAAAAATATTAGAATACATAAAAAGAATATTCCCACATTGATTGTATAAATATTGGAGTAAAGGTATATAACCTAATAGTTGATCCTATCAAATTAACTTGAATCATTTTGATAGAAATACCAAATTAATATACATATCTCACTAAATTCTAATAATGTATGGATGAAGTCGTGTTTATATTGATGGGTGTACCTTATTTCTCATAAATATATACCGTAGGTTAACACAGTACCATATTGGATATTTAATATGATGAAGTACACAAAATCGAACAATTTGCATTACTTTGTGTCGTCCAACAAGTTGAGGCTGCCAGCTGGAAGTTAATAGGACGTTGGTGGATCGGTTTCACATGGTTCGATGCCTCTAATTCAGAATATGTGTCACTCGTGATCACTTCTGAGAGATACTCCTGTAAATTGAAGCATCTCCATTAATTAATCAGCCCCCTAATCAACTCACTGTGCTTTTTATATATAAAACTATAGCAGCATCCCATTAAATCTAATTGGTTCTAAAACTTTGGTTCTTGCAAGAGCTTTGCCATGTAATTTTATACCATATGTATATATGCTTCACTGCACTAAATATGATTCTTTTTATTTATTTATCTATCATAGTTATATTTTCACCATGGTCCATGTATCGAAATGAATTAACTGTAAGCACCGCCTTACTGGTGGTAGCTTTGAGTGTTACAAACCAGAGCGATATGAATTGATTACAACATGATTAACTGGGGAGCATTCTTTTTTCCTGTTCATGCTTTTGGCTGCGTCAGGGAATAATTAGAGTCTAGAATATTGGAGATTATTCAGGCTGCTCAAGAAAACAATCTCATGCACACACTGAGCAAAAGAGGAAATTAAACTATAGCACTAGAAAAGGACATGGATCAAAATCTCCAAACACAATAATGATTTTATGGATGGCCCGTCCGAACTAATATTTGGAGGGACCGTCCTCTTCCCCGACCTAATCAGAACTCACGGGATTTATCAAAATCTTATTATTTGGAACCATGCGAAGAAGTTCCAACCCAAGAGGGAGGGTCTAGTAGAACAAGGTAGTCCCTAATAAATCATGATATGATAGATCAAGATTTGAATTCTCGTTGATGTGAGATGATAACTGCCTGACAGCGCGTGCCTCCAATGTCCAATATGTTAAGATACATGTTCCTACACCAAAAATCGGTTCCTTGTTAAAGGGCCCTTATTTTCGTTATTTTCGGTGGCAAAGGGGAACAGGGATATGGGCCGAAGCCTATACCACGTGGGCCCAGATAGACGAGCTCACCAATCTGAGAACTATAAAAGCTCTCCGGCCCAACTTTAACCTCATCTTCCCCACACCACATGATCTGTCTTCCAAATCATTCACTCTGAACTATTCAAGTTGACTTAGAATTCTTTCCATTTGCGAGCACATTCCAACGGAGAATAACAGGGAGCATATTTATATTCTTTGCACTCCTTTTGTGGATATAAAAGATCCAAATCAGATTTAATATTTTCCGCCTTTTTTTCATCATCTTTTGTATGAATAAGGCCTAGTCAAGTATGGAAGCGGGAAACTACTTTTGATGGCTGTATTACCTTTTTTAAAATAATTTAAAGGGGGCTGAGTTAATCCCATAGAATCGAACTCATTAATTACCAGACTATCAGGACACAAGTAACTAGGACAATACACCAAGTACATAGCTTTTCTTGTTAATTCGCTGTTTTCTTCCTTGTTTCCTTTTTTTTTTTCATGTATAGAAAAACTGGGGCAACCAAATAATACGATGACATGTTTTGACGAGGGAGCTGTCGTGGAGATTAACGTTGTAGGAGATCAAGATGACGTGGGACAAGTCTTGAAGAAAGCAGCAGGGAAAAAAAGAAGAAAAGGAAGACGCGTGGCTATTAGTGTACCGTACATGTAGGTGTGAGGAAGATAAAAAATGAGATTTGAAAGGTGATCATGCATTGATTCCTAAACAACAGGAAGCTAATAGCTACTAAATTAAAATGCTCTCGTGGATTCTAATGTACGTCACGAATCGATCCATAATTGTCATTCATATTGCATCCACAAAAACTCAAGCCCACAAATTCTCAAGCATCCCATTCACAGGTGACTACCTCTCTTTACCCATAAATACTCTGGCTCCACTTCCCAACTGCAATTAATCATCCTCCTTTTATTACGAGTATTATCGTTATTGTTATTGTTATTGATGCTTCTCCTACTATCACCTTTTTGATGAGCAGCTTATTTTAGTTTATACTTTTTATGCTTGTGATTAGATTAAAATTTAAAGTGTTCTAAAAAAATTGTTAATATACGCATTTTAGTTAGTTCAGTTTGGTTTTTTTTATTGCTGCTAATATGTTGAGCGAAGTGTTACTCTCCGAAGACCTCTTAAAAAGCAAGAGGCTCATATATGTATACACACAGGAATTAACAAATTTCAGATTAGTACTACTCCCTCTTGTCCTTAATGTAAGATATATGTGGAGAATTGATCTTGATCCTAAATATGAGACAAAGTTTTATATTTGTCATTCTTTTCCTAATTTACCCGTATTGATGCTCCCTCAACAATAATTTAGAAGGAGAGGGAATGACAGAATTAGGAAAGATGATTAGGTTGTTTTATAAAATACATATTATGTTAACTAACTTAACCAGCTTCCTTAATCTAATCAAATTAGGTAAATATGTCTTATATTAAAGACCGGAGGAGTATTAATTAGGTGCTTTTTCTGTGACATTTTTATTGATATAATAAACTATAAACATAAGTAAAGATTAAGCTGGAATATTTTTCTTTGACTGAAAAGTGACCCAGTTTGACCAGTAGACGTTGGTTCTAGTGAGAAATGAGCTTTGAAGTCTTGAGTTCAAGTTCGTATTGAATGCAAAATATATCTTTGTGAGAGCTACTACCTAGAGAAAACCCGACAATATTCGAATCTTAACTCGGTCACACACACACACATAACTATATATTTATGAAGGGTTGAACAACAAAATGAGAATATAAATGTAGGTAAATTGGAAAAGCAAAACAGTGCCCCAGTGGAGCACTTCCCTCCCACTCCGATGAAGCAGGGCCAATATGAGAGGAAGTTATAAGTTGCAATGATTTAAATAATAGAGGTCTGGTGATCATGGATCATTACTTAGGTTTTACATCACCACTTTATTTTCCTTTTTCTAATTAAATACTACCATCAATTTTCCACCACTTTTTAAATAATAGTATGACATATATAATCAAGTCCATGTGTGTGCTACAAGTAGTATGATTCAAGTCAACGATATTAAATTGACAACAGAACCACCCACTGATTGCCATGTATATCTCTCTCAATTCTCATCTTATCATCTTTATTGCTTCCTTTAATTTCTTCTCCTTCACTGCATTAATTTATTGTACTCAAATGCAAAAATAATAAATACTAAGTACATGCATATCAGTTGTCATTAAAAGCCCCATCACAATTACTAATTTTGAAGTGATTAGGAAATCCGAATTTTAAATGGCTCCACACAAGTCAAAGAAATTATTTACTCTATCATTTATATACTCCCTTCGTCCCTATATATAAGAGCCTTTCAATTGAATCATGAGATTTTAAAAACAGTTAAAAGTAATCTTGCCGAATCAATGTAGCTTTGTGCAGGGAAGGAACAGTAGCTATAATAGTATTGTTGCTCAAGGAGTGGTTCACTCAATGCACACTTTGAGGCGGAAGAAATGGTTTATGGCTATCAAGATTGACTTGGAAAAGGCTTATGATCGAATCAACCAGGGCTCCCAAATGAGCTGTTTCACGGAGCTAAAACTTTCAGGTAATATTCTCTCTGTGACAAAAGAATGTATTTCGATTCCCACTATGCAGCTCCAGTGGAATGGTGATAAAGCAGAGTTATTCACTCCATCGAGAGGGGTAAGACAAGGAGATCCACTTATTGGGATTGGTAGGAACAACGGAAAATTAAAATTCAAAAGTTTTCCAATCCCTATTGCGGATCTGTCAACGACGTTTAAATCAAGTAGTAGAGAAGCGTATATTTCTTATATGCTTAGTCTTTCTTTTCGATCTTAAGAAGCTAACAACTCATATAAGCTCCCTCTACCGGTATCCACAAGAATAGGAATCTAACACGAACAGCGTGCTAGTGCCACTAATGTCTATCTCTAGAGTTTTATTTTCTCACGGCTCTCTAACTTGCTTTTTTCATCACCCATAGAAAACCCTAGCTCACCCTTTTTAAATAACTAGTCAGGGCTTCTATTTTATGATGGATATTAGATTTTCAAAATTAATCTTAATTAATTTCAAAATCCATATCATATCAATTAACACTTAATTGTCTTTTGATGAGCAAATTAAATAAATATGGTTTAATTAAAATCTGTCCAACAATTTTAATTTAATCTATTTATTTAATTTGAATAAAGAGCTAATGGAAATAGATTTAATTTATCTTTATAAATTAAATCCTAGATATTATATCTTTATTATGTTAGTTATTAAATTTAATTTATTAGATAAAACTAAATTTAAAACTAACACAATATAATATATATATATATATATATATATATATATATATATAAATTAATAATATTATATATACATATATGTATTTTTGAAATACAAATATATATATATATATATATATATATATATATATATATATATATATATATATATATTCGTCCATCCTAGATTAACCATTACATTCATTAAATCTAGACATATCTTAGATTCAATGCATCTGGACATTATAGCTCGTGTTGGGCTATTTTTGTGTGCGACCCTGTAGGCTCATATGAAGTCAGCAATGGGCCAATGACTATATTAACCCACAAGACGTAAGCGGCCTCTAGCAAGACATTACGTTTATTCAATTTATATGAGGATCGATAAATCGATGCAACCTGTCATATAACCATATCACGTCCCTTTTATCACACGACATTTTAGTCAAGGATGAGGCATGGAGAATGTCATCCTCCTATTCTTGACCATTACTTTCTCGATCCATGAGTAGTCTGACTATAGAAATGGAAACCCCTTTTCATCATAGTATGACTATACATTTCTCAGACTCACTCATTGAGGGGCCCAGTAATATCTCTCTACTAATATGAGGGATAAATTCCATCTTGGCCATTCACATTAAAACCACCAAGCACGAACATAGCCTTTATCATCACCCGGTCAAAGGTGACTTTTGACTAGGTCAAAGCTGAGCGACTCTTATGTAGGAATCCATGATGATCTCAGGTTAAAGGGCATAGTGACGTGGTTATACGTATGAGACAAGCTTATAGCTTGATCTATGTAGCTTTTTCATACCGGGTCAGTCCAGCACCTAATTATACTCTTACAAGTGCCTATGACTTTGTTTGTATCTCTATACCTCTTTAAAGCTATATGGTCTTATTTCATCTTTGCTTTCGCATAGTTGACCGACCACGAACATTTAGGACAATCATTATGATTTATCTAAGGATAGTTATCATAGCGAACATGCAAATAATATGATAACAAAATGGAGAAATTCATTGAATAACAATGCCTAAAGTATAATGATTGGACCCTAGGGCACGATTTCCAACACCACTATCTCCATAACTTTTTGTTATTTGCATGGAGAAACTAGCTCACCTTATACAAAATTAGGTGCATGCTGGACGGTGGAAACCAATTAGGTTGTTAAAAGATGTTCCCCCTATCTCACACCTCTTTTTTGTAGACGATATTATTTTATTCACAGAGGCATCCATTGAATAGGCTAATGTGATTAAGTCTTGTTTAAATTCTTTCTGTGAGAGCTTAGGACTGAAAGTTAGTCAACAAAAAACCAGAGTTCTTTTCTCTAATAATATTAAGCACACTAGATGTGGTGAGATTTGCTCGATGCTGGGATTTTCATTGACTAGTGACTTAGGAAAGTATATTTCCATTCCTCTTCATAATTAGAGAGTCACTAAAGATTCCTACTAGTTTGTGGTGGATAAGGTGAAGATATGGTTATCGAATTGGAAAGCAAACATGTTATCATTAGCAAGACGACTAACGATAGTTTCTTCAGTAACTATGGAAATTCCCAGGTATGTCATGTAAACATCTCTATTCCCTGCTAGCACTCATAAAGACCTGGATAAGTGTAATAGGCAATTCTTGTGGGGGAGCACCAACAAGCAGAAGAAAATACCTCTTGTAGCATGGGATGTTATTTGTGAGCCAAAGAAAAAGGATGGTCTCAGGCTACGACATGCTAAATACCATAACCATGCGAATCTAATAAAGATCGGTTGGAATTTGGCAGCTCGAAAAGATGATTTTTGGGTTAAAGTGGTGCATAACAAACACAAATGTGGCACAGATTTGTTGCCAACCATTGACAAGGAAAAACTAGGTTCTAACTTATGGAATGGTATCAAGCTAGAGAACATGGGACAAATCACATGCAGGGATTGACATTACTGATGGAGGCTGAGTACGATGGAAATGGCGCAAGGATGGAGTTTTCACAGTTAAATTGGCACATGAGTCCTTGAAGAATGTCAATGGTCAAACAAGAGAGGTTGTGGAAGATCAAGGTTCCTACGTATTGCAAGATGTTCATTTAGCGTGTTATAAATAAAAGATTATTAACCAATGCTTCTAGATTTCAAAGAGGTTTTAATGCTAATGCCAATTGCCCAGTGTGTGACGCAGCTGTGGAGGATTTGTAACATGTTCTTTGTGACTGTCCACTAACTCTTGAGCTTTGGAAGGAGATTGTTAGCCCTGACATGTGGAGTCAATTTACCTCCCTGAGGTTCCAAGAGTGGTTGCATTGGAGCCTTGTATTAACAGGGTGCATAAAGTAGAAAAGGAGTAGAGAGAGAGGTTTGTTACGACATATTGGTGGCTATGGAGATGACGAAATACTTCTTTTTTGAGAATAAGAAGGTCAGCAACCACGTGCTACATGGAAACAACTTGGTAATGCTGGAAAGCATCTGTAGTGCTCGAGATAAACTCATTAAGCCTAACAATCACAGCTCTTGCCAATCGTTTGATAGTTCAAAGTGGCAATTACACTACTACAGATAATGCTTTTAACGTCTGAAAACAGGGGGACGCCTATGCCGGAGACGTAGTAAAGTAAGGATACGACGTTCGTTAAAAAAAGGACTCCGTAAGTGACTTTAGAAATCCCTTTTGGATAAAAGGACTCCTAAAGTGACACTTTAGACTTCCCTTTTTTAAAAAAGGGACGCTTAAAGGTTCTTTTTTTTTAAATCGTTTATATTTTTCAGTGCCCAGAAATTAAAACCTACAGAAACAAGATCGAACAATTCTTTATAAACGAAAATGTCTTCACAAATAGTAAGAGAATATCCAGCACTAGCTAATTAAAGTGTCGACCCTTGCTAATACAATGTACAATAATGACCACAAAGTGTCAAAAAGTTATCTACACAACTACTAACTAATAGAAATGAACTAATCAGTTATCATCAATTTATCACAAAATGCCATAAGTGAAACTCAAAATTCAAAAAATATTAATATTGGTAAAGGATGATAAATCAAAATACATTTACAACGATGATAAATCTAAATGCCAGCACCAACAAAATGCATATACAATAATCCCAGTTTAGAACTTAGTTCATAAAAAACAAAAATAATGTAAGATCAATTCTAAATAATAATTTAGAGTCTAGAAATAGGTGTGAACAGGTGAAACCTTTTCTCTCTCTTGAAAAGTGTGCCACGACTTAGTTTTTCCATGGAAGAAGCTAATGTCCGTAAGGTGCCACTGGACAAGCCCCTGGAAGACCTCGTGAAAACCACAACGAACAAGAAGTCCACAAAAAAAAAATAAAGGAAGACACTATAATGTCTGACCAGATGCTAGATGTAGAGGATGAAGAAGTGCCAATGAGTCGATAGCAACCCCAGCTGGACCAGCAAAATATTCCATCAAGGTCCTCACAGTTTTCATACAGGGATTCACTAATGGGTTTCAGAGTTACAGATTTCAACAGAGTTGCCTATGGTGCATCATGCATGGAAGAAGATCCGTTAATCTCGAACCTGTTTGACTAAACGTGGCAAAAATCGGAGCCTTTAGAGGAGATAAAAAAGCTCATGAATGTTTATCCGGTCATGCCAATGATAGAAGAGGAATTCAATAAAAGCTGTGAACCCTAGAAGAAAGAATTAATTATCATTGTACTTGGGGCATGAGTAAACTTTTATAAGCTAAAGGAATTGTTGAGCAGAATCTGGCAGTTCAAGGACTTTGAGCTCATTTATCTCCCAAACTATTATGTTGTTAAAGTCACAAATGAGCAGAACTGGGGAGTGCATTAAAAAAGAGTTTTGTTTAAAGGCCCAGGGGTGGTAGTGTAGCACAGTGTTCTAGTTTAACATTGGTCCCCATTATTTAACCCATTCTATAATTCACTGGGAAAGATAGCAACGTGGGTGAGAATCCCTAATGTACCCCTGAACTACTATTCAAAAAAATACATTTCAAGATTGAGAGACATGATAGGGAAGACCTTGAAGGTTGACTTACATACCCTTAACTATAGGGAAGATGGGAATGATAAGGTGGAAAGGGGTATATACGCTCGAATATATGTAGAATTAGAACTTTAGAAGAGATTAATACCCAGAGTCATTATAACATCATCATTGTATAATGTTGAGTATGAGGGTTTGAATCTAATTTGCTTTGCTTGCGGGAGATATGGCTACCAAAAAGAAGCATGTACATAGAAGGAATGTTGCAGCTCAACAGGGAAAGCAAATAGCTAGCAACTTGAAACGCCTCCCCCAGTGATGTAACCGGAGAAGTCCCTTCCTGCTGAAGGAGATGAATTCGGCCCTTGGATATTCGTACATGACAAAGGCAAGGCGTAGTTTTTGAAGAGCGAAGGTAAGAAGGTACAGCCGACGTTTGTGCCTCATAATGCTAGGATAGATAAAAGCATGGGCGGTAGTTCTCAGATCTCTCATTTTGCTACAATTTCAGACTGGGATGAGGAAAGATATTTGTTAGATGGTGAGGATATGTCAAAAGGAGTAGAGAAATATACCAGGGGAACGAAAATAGACAGCTAGTGGTGTATGAGGTAAGAGGAAAAAGAGGGAAAAAAGGAGAAGCTGGAAACAGTGGACTAGGGAAATCAAAAGTGAAAATGCAACAGACCCAAAAAGTAGTTTATTTGATCAAAGACAAAGAAAATGTAAAGCCCAACAAGTTAGCAGTTGCACAGGTAGGGGCCTAGTAGCTTGGATCAAAAAGGTGGTGAAGTGAAGCCCAATACCATAGGCTCTAAAAAGGCCCAAGTACCAAAGGGCCAGAAAGTACACTGTGTAATAAGTGGGTCTATGGAGAGGTCATAACCATTGGTAATAATTGACGAGAATACTGGAAATAAGATGGCAAGTTCAGTGTTAACATCGTCAAATGACACGGTAATGGTGAAAAATGAAAAACAGAATGGTCGAGAAGGGGCAATAGAGAGTACAACAGTCCTGAAGGATAGAGGTGAGCAGGGAAGATATGAAGGCTCAAAAAATGGCCAACTCAGTTAGAGAGGCAGAGCTAAGTCAAAGAGGAATAGCAAGGACGGGGTTCCTCCAGACAAGTGAGTTTCCTCTATTCATGATATTAAATCTTAAATTTAGTTTTTATGATTGTGGCTTCATGGAATTGCAGCGGGGTTGGTGGAAAATCCTTCCCCCAAATATTGAAAGATGTGGTAGAATCATATGGTATAAAAGTTATGGGCTTGCAGGAGATAAGAATTAGTGGTCAAAGGGCTAATAGTGTTTTTAGGAGGTTGGGCTTTAACAATTGGCTTCAAATAGAAGCCACTGGCTTCACTGGTAGGATCTGGTTGCTCTGGAATGAAAATAAAGTGCATGTAGATTATTTATTCTCTAATACCCTGTTATTACATTGTAATCTGATTGATAGAGGAATACGGGAATCAATTACTGCTTCATTAGTATATGGAGACCCTAGATTTAATTATCGTAGGGAGCTATGGCATCACTGAGAGCTTTGAAAGACATAATTCAAGGGGTGTGGTTGGTTCTGGGCGATTTCAACTTGTACTTGGATGTTTCTGATAAAAAGGGTGGTACGACTCTGTCTATTAACTCATTAATACCTTTCCGGTCCTTTGTAAATGAGTGTAATCTTATGGAGGTAGGGGATTTGTTTACCTGGGAAAGGGAAGGAGTTAAGGAGCTCTTGGATTGGGTCTTTCATAATATGGAGTGGGAGTTGAATCATCCTTTATACAAAGCTTATCACCAGCTAAAATTCATCGAGTCGCTGTAGTGTCCCCTGGTAGAACAATGAATAGAGATTTAAACAGAGCCTCTTTCAAGTACCAAGCAGCATGGTGTTTAGAGGAGGGGTTTTCTGAGGTAGTTAAGGAAGCATGGTAGAAAGAAAACTAGGCAGATAGGAGGAAGAAATTTGAAGATGAGGTCTCCGAATGGAATAAAAATACTTTGGCTTACTTGCTAAGAAAGAGAAGAGAACTGATACATAGATTGCAAGGGGTAGATAGAGCTTTAAAAAGACAACCCCATGCTGGCTTATCCAGATTAGAGAACAAATTGTGGAAGGAATATGTCAAAATTACAAATCAAGAAGAACTTTTATGGTACCAACAGAGTAGATGTAACTGGCTGTAATATGGAGATAAAAACAAAAAATTCTTTCACACTTTTGTAATGATAAAGAGGAAAAAACAGAATTGATGCTTTGAAAGATGAATAAGGAAATTGGGTTGCTGGTCAAGAATCCTTGAAAAAGCTAGCCCTTGATTACTTTAAGAACTTGTATACTAAAGACGAAGATGTCCATACAGATGTAGAATAGACAATTCAGTTTCCTCCTCTGAGCGAAAGGCAACTAAACTATATTCAAGGTGAGCTGACAATCACTAAAATAAAGAATGCAGCTTTTAGTATGGAAGCATTCAAAGCTCCAGGACCGGACAGACTGAACCCTCATTTCTTCTAATCTCAGTAGGAGATAATAGGGTCAAAAGTATGTGATTTGGTGACTGAGGCATTTAGAGATCCATCAAAGATTCAGGCCATAAATGATCATACCATGCGAACAAAGAAAGGAAGAAAAGGCTATGTTGCTATTAAGGTTGATATGGAAAAGGCCTATGATAGGCTTGAGTAGGGATTTATTGAATCTATTCTGAAGAGCTTAGGACTGAATAATCATTTTATCAAGTTAATCATGGCTTGTGTTTCATCAATATCAATAAGAATTTGTTGAAATGGGTCATATACTAAGGCTTGTTTGCTAACCAGGGGTATTGGACAAGGTGATCCCCTAAGCCTATATCTCTTTATCATCTATACAGAGAGGCTGGGGCACTTAATCAATAAAGAAGTAGAGGCGGGTAGATGGAAACCATTGAAGTTGAACACTGATAGGCCACCCATATCACACTTGTTTTTTGCGGATGACCTCATACTCTATTGTGAAGCATCAAAAAGACAATTGGAAAGAGTTAGGAATATAATGACATATTTTTGCAAGATGTCGTGGCACAGGGTAAGTCTACTGAAGTCTTAATTCTTTATACCCAAGAATGTATAGTTTGTCAGGTCATAAGAATTTAGCCAGATTCTGGGTATTGGGATTACTCCTGACTTGGGGAAGTACTTGGGTGTTCCATTACTATATAAAAGAGTAGTGAAAATGACTTTTGCTCCTTTGATAGCTAGGGTGAGGAAAAGACTTGTATGATGGTAGGTAAGCTGCTTAGTATGGCGGGCAAGATTGTTCTTATAAAGTCAGTATTATCGTCGCTGCCGTACTACCAAATACAATCCATTCTGACTCCGAGAGGGGTTCTCTATGAGATAAAAAAGGCCAGTAGAGATTTTTTCTGGAACCAAGGGGAGAGTGCAAGGAAGATGCATCTTATAGCCTGGGATACAATAAAGCTTGGAAAAGAGAAGGGAGGATTAGGGATAAAAGATTTGGTGTCTCAAAATGAAGCTTTTATCATGAAGCTTTGTCGGGGAATGATTACTAGCCCAAATGCTTTATGGGTCCGTTGTTTAAAGAGTAAATATGGGTGTGGATTTGAGAAACTCCCAAGAGTTAAGAAGAACAGAAATCAATCAATAGTATGGAGTGCAATATCATCTATTTAGGATGACTTCCGGAAGGGTGTGGGGAGTAAGCTTAGAATTGGAAGAAATACTAGTGCATGGTGGGAATTATGGTCGCCCCTGGATCATCCATTGATGCATTGTGTAAATAGAAACCAAGAGTCTTTGAATCTTGAGGAGACCGTACGAGAGTTTGTCTTACCTAATAGAGATTGGGATATATTTAAATGGAATTGTTTCTTACCAGGCTAGGTGGTAGAAAAGATCAAGCTAGTTAAACCTCCTGTGTAACAAGGTGAAGGCGTTTTCTGTTAGAGAAAGGCATCAGATGGAAATTTTAGTATCTGTTCCGCTTACAATATGATCATCAAGTTGGGTGAAACATAGAATGAACATTTCTGGCAGCAAATATGGCGTTGGCCAATTCCAGAGAGAGCTAATTTATTTATGTGGCAAACTTTTCATGAGAGATTACCTACAAACATACTCCAAGCAAAGCGAGGCATAAGTGAGCAAAAAGATTGTCCATTTGAGTGTAATAGTGAGGAAACCATTATTTATATACTGAGGGATTGTAAGGTTGCAAACAGACTGTGGTGTTATGTAATTGACCCTATATATTATAATATTTTTTTAGTGGTAATTTGCAGGTATGGCTGGAATGGAATATCAAAAACAAGCCGGCATCTAGTCGATATGTAAAATGGCCTTGGATGAAAGTATTTAGTACTATTGATTGGCTTACTTGGAAAAACAGATGTAGAAGAGTCTTTGAAGGAGAAGGAGAACAACCAAAAAGTATTATCCAAAGATTCCACCACCGTCTATTGGAGGGAGTCAAACAAGGTAGGTTCAAGCACCATATTTTCCAGGTCTCGGAAAGAAGGGCATCCGAATGGACACCTTCATCAATGGGAGTTCTCTGGGTAGACGTTGATGGTTCAGTTAATGAGGATAGCCAAGCTGCTTATGGGGGCATTATCCGCAATCATGATGGAGTATGGATAGGGGGCTTTCAACAGAAAATAGGGTATTGTTCTCCAATAATGGCTGAGATCTATGCTGTTAAAGCAGGTTTGTAAACATATAGGAACATGGGGCTGAAGAGGATTAAAATTTATTCTGACTCACTGGATGCAATTCAGTTGTTATTAAATGAGTTTAGGTCTAATCACCCTTGGTTACAGGAAGTTATGGAAGTCAGAAGCTTACTTTTTACAAACTGGGACGTGGAATTGATACACTGCTATAGAAAAGTGCTTGTGTATGTAGACATTCTGGCTAGGAGAGCTCAGGAGGCGTGTAGTGAGCTATCATTTATGCATTAATCTCCAGTTTACTGATTGAATTAAAACTGGCCGATTTAGGCTAAGATAGATAGATTATGATCTCTTGTGTTGTATATGATCAATTTTGACTAAACTTAAGACCTGAGTCTTGTCTTTATGTATTCAAAAACAAAAAAAACAAAAAAAAAAAACAATTAACCATACCTTTTGGTGACGGTGGGAGAGGGGGGGAGGAACCAATAGCGTCAAAGATCGAGGAAGGATAATGGCGACAAGCTTCAATAGTAGAGAAGGAGAGAGGAGGATGGTGGTGGAGAGAGAGGAGGATGACCTTCAAGAGAGAATGACAGTAGTGAGAGAGAGTGATGGTGGAAGGAGGAGCTCCAAGAGAGAATGAGAGTTCTGAATAGAGGAAGCTAGCATGCGGGGGTAGGCATGATTTTAGAGGAAGTGATGTGAGTTTAACTGACATGCATTACCTTTAGGCGTCCCCTTTTGAATTTGGGAAGCCTAAAGCAAAAAAATAAATTATTATTTTTTTACTTTGAGAGTCCTAAATTCAAATTGGGACGCCCAAAACTACCTAACTCCCATCCAGAATTACATAAATGCCATTGCCTTTGTTTTTTACTTTCCTTTTTTAAAAATGAATGTCCGTTGGGGTAGTAGAATCTCTATCCTATAGTAGTGTCACCTCTAGCTGAATGTGTTAGTCAAAGTGAATGTGGATGAAGCGTTTTCATCGTTAACACCAGGCTTTGCTCGTGGAGGCCTTATACATGATGCCCGTGGGGCTGTGTGTATGGATTGAAGCTTGCATGGGACCTAAGGTACAGAAATGTGATCTTAGAATCTGACTCTATAGAGGCTACCAAGCTAATTAAGAAGGAAGTTAATGAAGTGCATGTGGACAGGAGGTTTATCAGTGAAGCTATACAACTCTTAAGTAGAGATTGGAATATGTTTGTTCAACACGTCCGATGTGAGGCCAATACTGCTGCAGATTTTCTGGCAGCTTGGCCTATCAGCTATGTCTGGGTTTCAGTTAATTGTGTGCACTACACCGGAGCTTCAGTAATTCATTGTGAAGTATAAAACTTAGTAGAGAAGTTGGTTGCTCAAATGTATAAAAAGTAAAAAGTTAAAAATTGTTAAATGTAATAATTATGTAGGAAATTTAAAAATGTCCCTATTTATGAATAGTGAGAAAGAAAGTAATAATGAGAAAAAAGATGAAAGAGAATGTATGAAATATAATAATTAATTGAGGGTAAAATGAGTAACATCTATCTTCAATAGAAAAGAACAAAAATTAAAGAGAATGTCTCAGACTCAAACTTGACTTTCATTTGAATGAGTTTAAATAATCATATTTCATTTAAATTATTTGAATGTAGGTACTCTTATTTGAAGCTGTATATGATCAAGCATGGCATTACGTCATTGGTTCTTCGAATCATTAAAAGAAAAAGTCGGCTTATCCTACCGAAAAAAGGGCTACTTTATTGACTAAAATTATTATTAAATATAAATGTGCAATATCCATAAATGATAAAAAGATAACTTTTTAGTTTTTGGTCATTCTTAAAGATAAGGCAACAATAAGCCAATAAGAATGAAAAAATAAAAATAAGTATTTAAACCTATTGAAAACTATTAACCACAATCAAAATCAATCCTCTCCTAATAACAGAAAGAGGACAGCTCATCAAATGGTGCTAGGAAGAAATCTAGAATGTTCCATCACTATAATACGTGTAGGGTTGAGATGATTTTGTATATCCTATAAATAGGACAAAGATGTACTGCACAAATCATTGAATACAATTTGCAATTCTCAGCCATTATGTTTTTGCTTTATTTCTTGTTTTAATTTCGTTATGGTATCAAAGCATTGACTGACAGAATAGTGTCAAAATGATGGAAGCAACGTCTGAAACTTCCGGTGCTCTTAATTCCTTGATGTCTAGAGCTACGTACTACTACTGCTTCACCTTCAAATGTTACACATTTTATTACTATTAAACTTAATGAAGAAAATTATTTGATTTGGCGTACTTAGATGCTGCCTTATCTTTATGGTCAGCATTTGTTTGGATATATTGATGGTACAAAAATTGCACCACCGTCAGAGTTGCCTACACCTTCCAAATCTAGAGTTTCTGGAATAGTTTGACAAATATCAACTTGTACTATCAATTTTAATTTCCTCCTTATCTGAAAACTTGATTCCATGAGTCATGCGCCATAAAAATTCTAGAGCTATATGGCTTGCACTAGAGACTTTGTTTTCACAATATTCTCAAGCACGATATGTACAGTTACATTAACAACTGACAAATCTAAAAAAAGGCGGTGAATCAATTAGTGCTTACCACCGTCGTGCTATTTTAATTGCTGACTCTCTAGCAGCTGCAGGAAATTTCATAAGTAATCTTGATTTTAATACCTATCTTCTTGCTGGTCTTGGATTGGATTTTGATCCAATTATGACTTCACTCACCACTTAGCATCATCATCTATTGATTGAAGAAGTGCTAAGTCACTTATTGGTATTTCAAACTTGTCTGAATCAACAGCACTTTGTTTCTGCCACCTCTGAATTGGTTGCTAATACTATATCTATGACTTCTCATAACTCTCATGGTTCTCACAATAACAGAGGTGGTCATTTCTTTAATCAACGAGGCAATTTTTGAGGCTTTAATGAAGGTTATCGTGGTCAAAGTTTATGAGGCTGAAACAATCGTGGTGGTGATCGCTCTCAGGGCCATCAATCCTTTAAAAATGAACTTGATGATCATCTTTGTCAAATTTGCCACAAGTATGGACATGAAGCCCTAGTTTATTTTAATCAATGTAATCATGCTTATCAGGCCTTTGCTTCACCATCCATTTTGGCCCATTATTCTAATTTGGGCTTTACAGTGAAGCTTTACGGTACCCAGATACGGGTGCTATGCATCATATTACTTCAATTTATCAAATCTTAATCTCCAATTTGAGGTGTACTCTAATTCTCCTGTTTGTGTTGGTAATGGCGAACCACTTCAAATTCAACACCATGGCATATGCTTTCTTTCTACTAATAGTGGCTCTTTTATTCTTTCTAATGTTCTTCATGTTCCTCATATTACTAAAAATTTACTCCCAGTTTATCAATTTTGTAATGATAATAATGAATTCTTTGAATTTCATCGTGATCATTTTTGTGTTAAGGACTCCAAAACAAAGACTCCACTCCTTCAAGGTCTTCCTAAGGATGCTTGTATCATTTTCCTTCTTCAATTCAGCTCGAAGCTTTCTATGGTGCTTGTACTTCCTTTCTTCAATGGCACAACCGCCTAGGACATAATACTTTTCAAGTTGTTCAGAAAGTTCTCTCCACCAATAAACTTCCAGTTTCTTCCAAGTCAGATCATTATCAATGCTCTGCCTGTCGCCTTGCTAAAAGTCATGCTCTCCCTTCTCTAGCGTCTCCTCATCATTCAATTGCTCCTGTTAATTTAATTTTCTATGATGTATGGGGTCCTGCCCCACTAGTTTCCTCTGATGGTTTTTGTTATTATGTTTCATTTGTCGACAATTTTTCTTGTTTTATTTGGTTTTATCCTATTAAATGTAAGTCATCTCTATTTTTCATTCCTTCAATAAATTAGTGTCTACTCATTATAATTCCCGTATTCACTCTTTCCAATCTGATTGGGGTGGCGAGTTTCGTTCTTTACATCACATTCTTGTTTCACTTGTTATCTTTCATCGCATTACCTGTCCACATACACATACTCAAAATGGAACTGTTGAGCATCATCATCGAACAATTGTTGAGACGGTCTTACTCTTCTATCTCATGCCCATGTTCCAAAATCCTACTGGTCTTATGCTTTAACCACTGCATCATATCTCTTAAATCGCTTGCTTAGCCGGGTGTTGAATTCTTGAAGTCCGTATGCCATTCTTTATAACCAACAGCCTGATTACAATTTTCTAAAGGTATTTGGTTGTACTTGCTGGCCTCATCTTCATCCTTATGCATCTAACAAGCTGGACGCTCGTTTTGTATTATGTGTTTTTGTGGGTTATGCCTCTCATTATATGGGTTATTTGTGTTTGGATTTAACAACTGCCACATGCATGTCTCTTGCAATGTTGTTTTTGATGAATTGAGGTTTCCATTTTTGGATCTTTTGTCATCTCATGGGCCATCAAGCTCACTAATTATGCATTATGGGCCCTCTTCTCGGGTTGCTTCCAAGCTCATTATTGATAAGCTTATCACATCTCTTACACCAGTTTCTATACGTAGCTCACCATTACATTCTCCTTTGGTGTCTTCTCCGATTCATACCTCTGGTCATCTTCTTCAGTTCCGTGTCCATTACCGCCTCGATCAATGCATCCAATGATCACGCGGTCTAAGAATCTTATGTCTAAACCAAAATCTCTTGGTGACGGCATGGTGTCTTGGCCTACACCTCGCGCAAATTCTGTCTCGAGTCCTGAGCTTCTCTTACCTTGCTCAGTTTCTGATGCTCTCAAAGATCCTGGATGGCGAGCTGTAATGCATGATGTGTTTCAGGCTCTTATGGATACCCAAACTTGGCCTCTTGTTCCTCCTTCCTCGGCTTAGAATATTGTCAGTTGTAAATGGGTTTTTCACCAAAAATTTAATCCTAATAATTCCTTGAACAAGCTTAAAGCGCGTCTTGTAGCTAAGGGCTTTCATCAACAGCCTGGAGTAGATTTCTTTGAGACATTTTCACCAGTAGTCAAGCCCACAATGGTACGAACAATTCTCTCTTTAGCTATTTCCAAAGGCTGGTTGGTTAAACAAATTGATATACAAAATGCTTTTCTTTATGGATTTCTGGATGAGGAGGTTTTCATGACTCAACCACATGGGTTTGTGCATCTTGAATTTCCTACTTATGTGTGTAAGCTTAATCATGCACTGTATGGCTTGAAACAAGCTCCTCGAGCTTGGTTTGCTCGTTTGAGTTCTAGGCTACATGAACTGGGATTTTGTTCCTTGCGCTCTGACTCTTCCTTGTTTATCTACAAATCTGCTACTTGTACTATGTATGTTTTGGTTTACGTTGATGATATACTAATTACTGGCTCGTCTTCCTCTGTGGTCTCTGATGTTATTGCTGCTATTGGCTCTTCATTTCCTGTTAAGGATCTAGGGAATTTACATCATTTTTTAGGAGTTGAAGCTCATTATGTTTCGTCTGATCTTATTTTATCACAACGGAAGTATATTTCTGATTTGCTTACCAAAGCAATATGTATCATGCTCGACCTATCACTACTCCCATGGCTTCCTCTAAGTCATTTACTGCTGACTCTACATCTCTTAATTTTCAAGACCCTGGTCTCTATCGAAGTATTGTTGGAAGCTTACAATATCTTAGCTTTACAAGGCCAGGTATTTCTTTTGCTGTAAATCGAGTCTATCAGTTTATGCATTGTCCGAAAGATTCCCACTGGACTGCAGTTAAGCGTATGCTATGCTATTTGCAAGGCACTACTCACTATGCTCTTCTTTTACAATCTTCCCCTTCCACTGATATTACTGCCTTTTGTGATGTTGATCTTGGTGGAGATCCTATTGATAGTCACTTAATTGCTAGTTTTGCCATTTATCTTGGTCCAAATCTTGTTGCCTAGAGTTCTAAGAAACAACCCTCTGTTTCTCGCTTAAGTATTGAGGCTGAGTACTAAGCTCTCGCTACTACCACTTCTGATGTTATCTAGGTCTAACAATTGTTAACTTGGTATTTTTCTCTCATTTCCACCTCTATTGTGCTGTGATAATTTGGGAGCTACATATTTGGCTGCTAATCATGTTTCACTCTCGGGCAAAACATATTGCCTTAGACCATCACTTTGTTCGGGAACGTCTAGCTGCCAAAACTCTTTGCTTCACACATATATCTGCTAAAGACTAGATTGCCAATATTTTTACCAAGTCTCTGCCCTCCTCGAAGTTTGCCTTCTTTCGTTCGAGTCTCATCGTTCATCCTATGTCCAGTTTGACTCGCAGGGGAGTATTAACCACAATCAAAATAAATCCTCTCCTAATAATAGAAAGAGGACAGCTCAGCAAATGGTGTTAGGATGAAATCTAGAATGTTCCATCACTATAATACATATAGGGTTGAGATGATTTTGTATATCCTATAAATAGGACAAAGATGTACCGCACAAATCATTGAATACAATTTGCAATTCTCAGCCATTATGTTTCTGCTTTATTTCTTGTTTTAATTCCGTTAAAACTTACGGAAACCAACTGTGATGTGTTGAATCATGAACTTTACAAGGATTTCTTGCCTTGTCATTGTTGAATGTTTTGAATAATAAAAACTTTGTTCCGCCAAAGAAATAATTAAGAATAGATGGGCTGCCACGAATCGACCAACAAGCATGTGCGTGTGCTTTATATATATATATATATATATATATATATATATTAATTAATTTTTGTCAATTTTGTGAAAGAATAATAGGCTCCACTGGATTAGTCAAAATGAGGAAACATGTGTCATTGTTTTCCGGAATAAAATTGTGGTGGAAATTGAAGTCCAATAGAAAGAAATTACATTTGTCCATCGCTGCATCACACTATTCTTTTTTGACAAAACATCAAATGTTGCTTTCCTAAACTAGCACAATCCACCTTTCGTGGCAAGGGCTCCCGAATCTTTATGTGAGTGGTGAAGAGATAGGGATTTAAAGAAAAAGGCATAATGAGAAAATTAGACAAAAAGAAAACATCAAAATAATTTTGTCAACATTAAATTAAGAGGAAATTTTTTTATTTAATTTGTCATTTATATCTTGACGAGTTTTCAAAATTGAAGCATCGCGGGGCAATGACAATAATCTTATTATTCCGGCAACAAATAAATGACAATAATATTATTCAAGTATTCGTTTGGATCCGCTTATTTTAAGTGATTGTATGATAAGAGTTTTGTCTCATAAAATGTAAAGTTATTTATTTTAAGTGCTCCCAAATAAGCACTAAATGAGGTATATGAATTGCATATCATTATAGTATTCCGTCAACACCAATTCTTTAACCATATCATTTGGCAGCAGCACCAACATAGAGTTGATCTTGGGTGTATTTGGATCAATTTTTGCAGAATATGTTTCAGAGAAAAAGTGAAAAAATGATTTTTGAGAATAGATTTTAAAAAATAGCTTCTGAAAAGATAGGAAAAAATAACTTTTGAGAAAACCATGATTTTTCACCCAAAACCATGGTTTTCTAGCAAAAAAATAGATTTAGGAGAAAAACATAGTTTTTGGCTAGTTTACAATAAAATCATGGTTTTAGAGAAAAAAGTGTTTTTAGCCTTTTTTCAAGTGTTGGGTCATTTTTTTACCAAACAATGTTTTTAAGCCTAAAAGTGCTTTTTATGTGTTATCCAAACACACACCTAGCAATATAAAGTTCCACTAGATCCTTGTGTCTCGAGTTTGAGTTTCATATGAGATATTTGTATTGAAAGGGGAAGTTACAAAGCCCGAAACTAGAGTAGTCGGTTACTCAGATCTTGATAATAAGGTGCTAAAAAGGTGCCAAATACCAGTTGAAAATATTAAAAAAAATTGTTTGCCAGCAGTATTTATCAGCCTATTCGTGATATCGTTGTCAAGTTTATTTTTTGTTGTTTTATAAATCCCAAAATATCTGAACTTTGACATGTGTCATATGGTGTAATCTCTAATTTTTACTTCTATAAACTATGTTATCTGTTAAAAAAAAGCATGTAGTCAGAGTTCTGTTTGAACAGGGTTGATGAATAAGAAGTAATAGAAAAGAACAAGTGAGAAGGGGTCCATTATTGTTTCCCCCCACAAGAAGAACGTTATTATGAATTGGCACAACACTCTCCATTTCTCCATAACCACTTGCCATCTCTTCGTCCCGTTGCAATGTATGTTTACAGCCTGCGACGTTGCCAGGACAAAAAAAAATCTAGCAAAGTTAGCAATTAATATATATATATATATATATATATATATATATATATATATATATGCGCTAAATTATACAAAAATTCTTTAACTTTATATCATATGCATATAATATCCGTAGCATTTGAAATTTTACAATATACTTCCTTGAACTTTTACATTCATGATATAACTCCATACTATTACTTTTTTTATTATTTATTTGTAAATGACTTAAAATTTAAGAAATTCATCTGCATATATATTGATCAAAGTTTGAGGGGGCTATGTGCATATACAAATGAAATTTAATGGGGGTATAAAATTGATAATTTGGGGTTATCTGCATAGACTTGAAGGTTTACAGGGTTTATTAACAAGTTTCAAAGGTTAAGGAGGTTATTTGTATATAATTATAAGTTTAGGGAAGTTTTATATAATTTAGCCTAGTAGTAGTAATAGTTGTTGTTGTTCTACTTCTTCTTTAACAAGTCTGTCTAATTTTTGAATGATTTTGATTATGTTGGCTATGTTAAAAGTCTTGACTTTTCATTGAATATGTAATTTGATTAATGCCCCATTGGTCCTTAATTAATGTAAGACATATTTACCTAATTTGATTAAATTAAGAAAGTTCGTTAATATGATATATATTTTCTACAACACCCTAATCATCTTCCTTAATTCTTTCAATCTCTCTCTCTTACTTGATTATTGTCGAGGGAGCATCAGTAGGGGTAAATTAAGAAAATATTGACAAATATAAGAAACATGTCATACATTAAGATCAAGATAAACCCCCTAATTAGATTCTATATTAAAGACCGGAGGGAGTATATTGTTTGTAATTAAGAATATCGTATTAATTATGAGAGGTCGGCTGTTGAGATGATGTATTGTTTTCTTCCAAACATGCACCAGGATTCAGGAGCAAACCATATACAAGTGAGAATATGGCTGATAGGTCAAGTGAGAACTGTATGTGTGTGTGTGTGTGTGTAGTCATTAGCGAGTAGTTGACGACCTATAATTAAAGTTAAGATAAAAAATCCCTTCATAATTCATACAACGTATTACGACCCATAAAATGTGGATTATTAGTCAAGTGACTGTAACTGGATCATATCTCCATCATCCGTCAATTCATAAATACAAATGCCAATGGATTCCGACGTTGATTTTTCCTCCTTAAAATATCTCATTATTTTGGTGTTTTCAAAGTATAAATAATCATATTAATAAATGACTGTGATTAAGGCAATTGCAACACCAAATATATACATACAGCGAGGTTGTGTCAAAATCAGACACAGATAATGAAGCATAATGCATCATACGTAAGTCCATAACCATGTGATGCATCATACTTATATAATGTTATAAGTTCGATCCGGTATGGTTTATAATTTTGTACTCAAGTTAATTTATTAAAATTCTACAGATAAATTTTTACTTACTGTATTATTATCTTAGCGTGAACCTATTAATTTACATATATTTTTCAATTATATGTTTCTTCTCTCGTTTCTCTCTCTCTCTCTCTCTCTCTGTTTTTATTTTGATACATTGTTCTCACGTTTCTGTCTCTCTCGTTCTTTCTCTTTCACTTTTCTTTGCTTTTTATTCTAAATTTTCAGTTGCTATTTAATATATATACACTCTGAGCATACCAGTAGTAATTTTTAATTTTTTACGGGTATTCAACAACAGCCTAGTATATGTAATATAACTAGATTACCGTGGCTACATAAAATCCCTTTTTATATTTATAGTATTATAATTTATTTTAAAATTTTACTCTATAATTTATAAGTAGAATAGTAATTTTTTGTCAAACAAATAAATGATGTTTGCATATTGGCAATCATGATTTTTTCTGTATTATTGAAGAAATTTGTTTTCCTTTCAGAATACCATTGTCCTGCGTTGCATTTAATTTGGATCCTCTCAAATGAGAGATGTTAAACCATAACACTGATCTATCATACCGAGGCAACAAAGATCTTTACTTTTAAAAATAAATTTGTAGATCCTTTCTTCGGGAAAACAACCTCTCCATTGAGAGTTGTCTCCATTGCAATGATACGACGCCGTGTTGATTAAATAGAATCTCAGCCCTTGATTCACTATTATATCTTGACTGTTAATTGTTAAACTTAGAGAGCTTGACGAGCCACAATCAAAAGCTTCTCCTTTTGTGGGTTTGTGAAAAGTTGCTGCCGCTTGGCTGGTTTTTTCCAGGAAATTTCACAGTTTCGATCAGCCGCTTGAGTGTTTTTTCCAAGGACATTCCATACTCAGACACTTGATTGTTTTTTCCAAGGACATTCCATAGTTTCGCTTAGCCGCTTGTTAAACCTAGAGAGCTTGACAAGCCACAATCAAAAGCTTCTCCTTTTGTCCTTCCTTGAATTTTTAAATGATGACAATCCCCAATGAACCTTTTCTTTTTATTTCTGGAGTAGTCGAAGGAGTCTCCATCTCTAAGAGACACTCTTCTAAAATCTGTAAACTACTTCTTCATCAGCTTATAATATTAAAAAACGTGGGCATCAAGAAGAGCCTTAATTAATCATATAGCAGAAATTTTGGTCCACATGACTATATTTTTCTTTTAAACAGTGCGACGGAGAAGCTGCCAGAGAGGAAGCCGACGCTGGAAGAGATGTTGAGAGAAGCTTTTGATCGTGGCTTGTCAGACTCTCTAGGTTCAACAATTACCAGCCAAGATACAATATTGAGCTAAGAGTACGGCGTCATTTCATCGCAACGAGGAAGCAATGGAGACAACTCTCAATGGAGAGGTTCTTGGCAGCCTTTCTTAACCCTCTTAATTAGATCTCAATATATATGATAGTTAATATCTCTTAATTGATGCTCAGTTGAGGAAGTATTATTATTGCATGACAAATTAGTTAGTGAGAACATTTAATAGAATATTTTTAAGGGGGTTTAGTTATAACTAGACTAAAGTGCAAGCTCTGAAAATATATAAGAAACTTCTATAATCTTGACAAAATTAAAGGGTGACTCAATTCTTTCAAATGATACAGTGATTTAAGGGTATCCAAATCCTATTGCAGGGTAGCTGCCAAGTCGAACAAATGTAGGTTTGTCCCTACTTATAACAAAAGTCGCTGATGAGAACTGTACTATAGCTAGTCATCACCTATATCATCCATTAAAATCAGAAACTAATGTCACTTGAAATATGAAGAGAGATGATCACAGATTCCTTCTAATTGAATTTGGTCCGTTGACAAGAATTGATAGTCATATTGAACATGTACAAAACCACTTGTTTAAAAGAGGAGAGCCACCACCTTTCACGCCGATTGAATTATTGATGAAGTTTTTAAGAGAGGTGCTGTTGAATGCGTATTTTGGTAACCAATAATATTATTGACCTCAAAATTTTTTAATATTTTAATTTAGATATTTTCTAAATCTAAGGGAAAAAAAAAACCAAACTATTAATTAACAAATTATTATCACTGACTATATATAAAAATAAAATAGTTTGTTTTGAATGGCGTACACACAACACACAGAGATATAAAAATTTGAAATAATTTGTTTAAATAAGAATAATTGATCACCCCACCATGGTTGTCCTGAATCCTAAGGCATGGACCATTCTTCTTTACTTTAATTAAGCTCGAGCCTCAACCATCCAAAATAAGCACAGAATCTGAATAATTAGCGGCTGATATATTGCTTAGACCCGGGAAAACATGTATATCTGGCTTTCATTTGTTGAAATGAAAAAGTTGTCCCTCATAATAATGACGAAAGCTGAAGTTGAACCGTCTTCTTTCATATCCCACTTTTTAAGTGTCAACTCACACTACTTATCGCAATAACATTGAAAGCCAATCAAAACAAACACACTGTAAATAACTATAGCTCAAGTTATTAAAAGCTGGTTGGGGCAAATTAATATGGAACACTTTATTAATTCCCTGATCAATACATACGCGTTTATGATATTCTCTCTGATAACTTCGTTTCATGGTAAAATAATCCCGGGGCACTTCACTGTAATTTAGTTTAAAATAATAGGTTGGAGGAAACGTGAAACATATGGGCTTTTACGTGTCCTTGTTGCACTGGTACAGGGGGAAGTTGGTTGGTTTGGTTTAAATTATTGTGTGTTTGCGCGTTGAGGGTCAATTATTTGAGAAATCTGAGGAAAAGCGTGGATTCATTAAAAAGAAGCCATGATTGGGATTTTCTCATGAGAAAAGGGACACGACTCAGTATAGGTTTAGGACCAAAAGAGACATAATGGACCAAATTCAGACTAATCTAATCATTAATCATTTGATCTGCTACTCTTTATCAAGGTTTTTAAAGCGAAAATGAAACTCTCTTTCTCTTAATCTGTCGTTATTAAAAGTTTAGTTTTAATCAAATCAAAATTATTAACAATTAAAATTTTTTATAACAATCATTAACAATTAAAGTTGATGGACTGAATTTTTAATTGAATCAAAATTTTATGAAACAAAGCATTAGTTTTCTCCTATATTTTTTTATAAAAAATGAAAAATGAATGGAGATAAAAATACATTAAATATAATAAAACACATGCATGGTTTTATTTATTTATTTTAAATATTTACATATAAAAATTTAATTTATTTTCAGAATCCAAATATCCAATAGAAGCTGCTTCAGATCTTCTCTCCTCTTCTCTTGTAGAAAGGCCCTCCACCCTACAATGCCAATGTGTTTGGCGTAGCATTTATCATGTTAAACTTGTTTTTTTTTTCATTCGAAAAATCAATTTAAGTCCAATATGTTATCTGGTAGGCTTTTGACTTTCGACTTTTTCTTTTTTCATATTTAAACGTTTTAAAACTGTCTTTTAAATATATTGTTTAAACAAATTTATGTTAATTTAACTTTTTTTTTTTTTACAGAATCCATCAAAATTTAAACCACATCATTTTAATTGACTTTTACCTTAAAATGATAAATTAAATAATACAGTAACAGCAGTGGAGGGTGGAAAATGGATTAAATAAAAATGAAAATAATAATTGGTGGGGTGAGAAGGCGTGGTCCTTGATGGCCCATAGGCCATAGCTTCCCCTCAGCTCCTAAGGCCATATAAAGAGGCCACACACAAGTAATTTGCAACGTGAGGCGTCCACATACGCATACACTTGCCATTTTTCTCCTCTCTGACAAAGTCTTCCGATTATAAATTAAATGGGTTCTTCTCAGACGCCTCAGGGCAAACCCATCTTTGATGCCTGGGACTACAAGGGTCGTCCTGCCCTCAGGTCCTCCACCGGAGGTTGGGCCGCCGCCGCCATGATTCTAGGTCTCTCTACCACCTTACCTTACTTCATATACCATCCTCCCCGTTTCCCTTTCTTTGTTTGTTTATGTCATTTATCATTGTCTTTTCTCTCTCACTCTTAGGTGGAGAAGCTTGTGAGAGGTTGACCACACTCGGCATCGCCGTTAATTTGGTCACTTATTTGACGGCCACCATGCATCTGGGTAATGCTAACTCCGCCAATATCGTCACCAACTTCTTGGGCACCTCCTTCATGCTCTGTTTGCTCGGCGGTTTCATTGCCGACACTTTCCTCGGCCGGTACCTCACCATCGCCATCTTCGCAACCGTCCAAGCAACTGTAAGACTCTAATCATACTTCACCAATTCTTCATTTTCATATGTATTGTTGAAATCTTACTCGATTGTAGATATAAGAATTAGTTGATTTTTTTTTTTTTGGGAGATGAAGGAAAAGGAAGGAAGGTAGTTAATTAAATTATTTTAAAATATTTAAATATATTTATATTTATTTGTGTTTTAAATGGCAGGGGGTTTCAATCCTGACGATATCTACAATAATCCCGAGCCTACACCCTCGCAAATGCACAGAAACACCATGCGTTCCTGCCAACGACATGCAGCTGATGGTTCTGTATTTAGCGCTCTATGTCACCGCCCTCGGCACCGGAGGTCTGAAGTCGAGTGTTTCCGGGTTTGGGTCGGATCAGTTTATGGAGACGGACCAAACAGAAAAAGCCCAGATGACCAAATTCTTCAACTGGTTCTTCTTCTTCATCAGCATAGGGTCTCTGGCGGCTGTGACAATTCTGGTGTACATTGAAGACAACCTGGGCAGAGATTGGGGTTATGGTATTTGTGCCACCGCCATCGTTCTCGCCCTTGTCGTGTTCTTGTCGGGGACGAGGCGTTACCGATTCAAGAAACTCATGGGTAGCCCCTTAACTCAGATTGCGGTGGTTTTTGTCGCTGCTTGGAGGAAGAGGCACTGGCAACTGCCCTCCGACTCGTCTTCGCTCTTCAACTTGGATGACATCGCCGATGAAGCCTCCCGGAAGAAGAAGCAGGCTTTGCCTCACAGCAAGCAGTTCCGGTAATATTTCCTACTCTTCTTTTTTATTTCTGCAGAAATCATTTTCATCAGTTTCGTACGATTATATATGTGAGCTGTGAGAAGATCGACATGATTGCATCTCGTTCTTCTCGCTTCAGTCAGCAAAAGAGTACTTCTTTCCTCGTGGCCTGGTTGGCAAGGGGGAACGTATTTGACTCATTTCCAAAATCATAACACGTAAATTTTTTTGTCTGTTTGTGATGATTTCTCAGTTCCCCACTGTTATCCGGACCCCATGTGGTTCATTGTGGTCATCAACTTATAACGTGTCCTCCCTCCAGCCCTCAATATTAGGATTTCGTGTATTTTTTTTTAGAGGTTAAAGAAATTAAATAAATAATTTAATCATATGATATATATTTTTAGGTTATGATATATATTTTTAGGTTTTAATTATAAAATAAAGTTGACTGTTTTAGAAAAATTAAGGAAGTTAATTAAATTATTTTATAGTATTTATATTATATTTTTTTTCTTCAAACTCATTAGTTTAACTAATAAATTAATATATAATCTAAGGATACATAGCATATTATATGATTAAGTAACTTGTTTAGCTTTCTTAATCTCTCCAAAAATAATTCAAGTCTGTCTTATATTTAGGATCAAAAGTAATATTATAAATTATCATATTATATACTCCCTTTGATCCTAATTATAAGATAAAGTTGACTTCTTTGGAGAAATTAAGGAAGAGAATTAAATTATTTTAGAGTGTTTATATTTTTAGTATCCTTAAATTATATATTAATTTATTAATTAAATTAATTAGTTTGGAGAAAAAAATAAAAATAAAAATACTTTAAAGTAATTTAATTAACTTCCTTAATTTCTTTAATAAAGTCAACTTTATCTTATAATTAGGACCGGAGGGAGTATTAATTTATAAGTCAGACAAATTAATTTGGTATAAAAATGATAACTATAAATATTTTAAAATAATTTATTCTTTTTTTTTAAAATTAACTGAGTCTTAGATGATGTACTATATTTTAATAATTCATATCATTAAGTTGTGTTACTTTATTTTCTATTTTATTTTTTGGTTATAGGATTCAATTCACACGTGCATTCAAAAGAAGTCGATCTTAGGTCCCACTCTGATAGAAGAAAAAACTTGTGGCCCTACTTCATATCTACTCATTTTAGAAAAAAGGTTTCGACTTTTTAGTTGAGGCAGGAAAGCAAGGTTCGGTGCTTTTCCGTTGAGGAATCATTAATTTCTTTTTAACCAAAATGTTAAAAAGATTAAAGCGATCGAAAAGAAACCACAAAACCAGGACGTAGGGTACCTTAAAATTCTATTAATTTTTGAATTAAAAATATTTAAGAAGTCTTTATTTTTATGTCCATTATTTCGGAAAAAAATTAGAATAATTGAGGGAGGCAGTAATAGAAAATCTGGAAAAGTGGTCCAGTGAGGTGAAAGTTATACAAGAGAAGGGGACCTCTAATTTTAATGATTGGAGGGGAGATTATAGGCAATTTTACATAGGAAGCCTCATATGCTTCATTATTTGTCGGTTCTGAAAATTAAAGTTGTACATCTTTGGTTGTCATGTTCATGTTCATCACATTCTCTACAGGGGCTTACCGCCATATTGGCTCTTTTGATATAGTACCTCATTTTCTTACATAACTGGCACTACCTTCACAACAGCACTCAATTTATATATATTAAATTAATTAAGAAACAAATATATATCCACGCATGCACCATGCATCTGTCTGATATCTTGCTGGTCCCTATGGGTTTCTGCTCCTTGTACGTTTAGCTACATAAACTACAGAGACGGAAACCGACTAATTAAAGCAGATTTCAATATATCCAGAATCATAAGGACGAGAGAAAATATTATTTTTAAAAAAAGGACAATCTTAGTTTGTAAGAATTAAGATAAAAACGGGGAAATCTGGGAAAAATCTCTGTTTAAAAATTTAAAATACCATTCCTTTCTGTACGTATATAAAAACATATAAGGTCCTTAGGTCCTTCGAGCTAATTAAATTTCTTTTCACCGATATTTGGAGAAAAGAAAACGAAAACGAAGATGGAGGGAGGGAGATTTTGTGTATGTCAGTATCCAACCCACCATGGTATTTTACATGGTGGAGTTGAGTTGAGCTGTTGCTATTATCTTTTCCAAGCCCAAATTGTTACCCACACAGCTACCTCTGTCACGGATATTTTGGCTTTCTGTTTGTTTCCATCTCTTTATTTTCTCTTTCTTATTCTGCCAGTGAATAACGTGAAATCTTCGCCTTGCTTCATTTCTATTCTTAATTACCAGTGCTTGTCTGCTACTGATCTATTCCCCTCTCACACTCTTTCTATCAATTCTTTCCCTCATACATGTCATGTGCCCATCTAACCAGAACATGCCTTTCATCATTATTATGTCGCCAACGTGTCTTCTTGTGCATTGCACATAATACATGACGTGTTTTATTATAGCAGTATATTAATTTTATTGATGTGATGTGAGTGTCTATATTCATCATCTTCATCCTTTGAATATACATGACTCAAGCGAATTAACTCAAATTATCCTCAAAATTAAAACATTATATTGCTACTAATCAGGGAAATGTTCATAGTTAAACATTCTCTTTATGTGTAAGCGGTAATTAAATATATATATATATATATTATGGCGTGCAGGTTCTTGGACAGGGCTGCAATCAAAGATCAGGAAACAGCAGGAGCAAGCATACAAGAGAGGAAGTGGTATTTATCAACCCTGACAGATGTTGAGGAAGTGAAACAGATCCTAAGGATGTTACCAATCTGGGCCACCACTATCATATTTTGGACTGTGTATGCCCAAATGACCACTTTCTCTGTGTCCCAAGCAACCACCATGGACCGCCACATGGGAAAATCATTCCAAATCCCGCCAGCTTCCCTGACCGTCTTCTTTGTCGGAAGTATTCTCCTCACGGTCCCCGTCTACGACTGGATCGTCGTCCCCGTCACCAGAAAGCTGCTCAAGAACCCACAAGGAATGACCCCTCTGCAACGCATAGGGGTGGGACTTGTTTTCTCAATATTCGCCATGGTGGTTGCAGCACTAACTGAAATAAAGCGTCTTAGGGTTGCAAAGTCACATGATTTGACGGACAAACCCAAGGCGGAGATACCTCTGAGCGTGTTCTGGTTAGTGCCACAATTTTTTATGGTTGGGGCAGGGGAGGCATTTACGTACATAGGACAGCTAGATTTCTTCCTAAGAGAATGTCCCAAGGGAATGAAGACCATGAGCACAGGGCTGTTCTTGAGCACACTGTCGTTAGGGTTCTTCGTGAGCTCACTGTTGGTGACGATAGTGCACAAGGTGACAGGGCAAGGGAAGCCATGGCTGGCTGATAATCTTAACCAGGGCAGGCTCTATAACTTTTACTGGCTTTTGGCCTTTCTTAGTGCTCTTAATTTTGGTGGGTATCTAGTTTGTGCTAAGCGGTACGTGTACAAGGACAAGAGGCTGGCTCAGGAGGGAATAGAATTGGAAGAACAAGACGCTGCTTGCCATGCTTAGTTGGACGATATATATATATTCTACTTTTTTTTTCCTGCTCTTCATGTCATATATAATGAAGCTTGGCAGCATTTCGATAAGAAAGAAAATGCCGAGAGTTTGTATTTATAAGGTTGTAAGTTGTAACCGCCGTTTGTATGTTGTTATAATGAAAATTAGATCAAGCAAGGAAAGTCAGGAAAGTGTAGGTGATCACGAACAATTGGATGAACAGATGAACTGCAATCTGTAAAGATCGAAACAGATGATTTGTCTTATAGAGTTATTCCGCGACCACCGGCAGAAAGGAAGCGGCACCCTCCAGGATTAAACATACCCTTCTTGGTATAATTAAGACAACAGAACTGGCGGAAGGTAATGGCAATGACAGTCAGAAAATATTGTGCAGAGGAGAGGAGAATATGTTGTACGTACTACGTATTTATTCACACGTAAGGGGGAAATCGCCGGATTTCAACTACGTTTACCTTCCGGTGGCTCGTTGTTGTCCGCGCGAGCCCACCACTCCTCTAGGCCTCTTTACAAGCTCAAGATAGTATATTGATATATATAGGCTAGTGACCTCTTATTCTCAAGCAATGTGAGATTAGTTTCTTTGACACACCCACTCAAACACTTATATTTTACAAGAGAAAGTTTACTGACGGATAACTTCAACGGGATCAAGTGTTCGTATATTAATACACTTAATGTAGCTTAATAGTCTGAAAATTTTTCTGTAAATGGGAAGTCAC
Source organism: Inga leiocalycina (assembly GCA_963242795.1). Classification (NCBI taxonomy): domain Eukaryota; kingdom Viridiplantae; phylum Streptophyta; class Magnoliopsida; order Fabales; family Fabaceae; genus Inga; species Inga leiocalycina. Next base: position 6,996,936 of record OY725330.1, read on the forward strand.
ATGTTATTTAGTGGCTGCTCTCTAAATAAGAAAAAATTAGTGTTTCCATTGTTTACTTTAGGGTATGTGGATGATGGGCTAGTATATTATTAAGGAACATCAAGGTATTAAAACTTGGACTGGGTATTGAACCAGTCGGGGTACTAGGTTAAGGTTTAGTGGGTCAGACCGGGGCCAAACCGATGAAAAATTGAAAATTTTAGACTTAATAGTATGAAAATCTAAAGAAAAAATCAAAAAAAAATAACCCGGACCGGTCTACCAGCCGGTTCGCCGGTTTTCAGACCGGACCGGCCGATTCGATCTGGGTTACAGAACCATGGGAACATATATATGCCTGTTAAAAATAAGGACTTATCAAAGTGAATATTAAATTTTTTCTGTTCCAGGGGACTGGGATTACCTTCTGAATGGGTATGGATCAGCACTAACGCCCTGGCACTAGCGGGCATTATTTCCATCTTCAACAATGACAGCTACGATATAAATTACTTTTATTCCATAAAGTGTAACTAGTTATATATGGATTATATATATTTATTCTTTTAGGTAATTCTCTTTTTAGAAATGCTACTTTAATTTATTTTTTATTATTTTAATAGTATTATCAAGGAGCATATGCGTCATGTCAAAATAAGATCTTATCAAGTGAATAGTAAATTTTATTGTCTTTTTTCAATAATTGTAATGGGAATGATATGGGGTGCTTGATGGCATCTTAGCAGTGGCCACATTCGTTCTCTGTTCAACAAGCGATAACATATTTTATCATATTAGTTGTAATCAATTATAAGAATTATACATTGTGTTGTATCAATAATTCATCACTCTCTAATATATATTATATCTTTCATATACTATATATGTTCTTAAAAATATTCCATTTGAAAACTTTGTAGGTTAAATTCTTGAAGTTGTAAAATAAGAAAGAAAATAAAAAACTCAGTATATATATATAAAATTTTTAAGATGTTTTTGTTTTCTTTCTTTCTTTTTTTTTTTTGCAATTAATAAGACATATATATACCTTTCTAGAAATTGTAGTTCATGTTTTTCTTCCTCACACACGTACGACACAACAGTGAAATGAAGGAGATCCATAGAGGCAAAGGATAGATATTAGATTGGGTAGTGAATCCACAGAAGCAGGAGGAGTTGGAGCAGAGAGAAAAAAAGTTGAAAATCAAACGCGTATTTGGTAGATCTGCACACAAAATTACAAAGGAAACACAGAAAAAGCAGGACGCGGACAGCTCACAAACATTGTCTCTCTCTGAGCAAAAGTCCAAAACCAAAACCAGACCAGCACAGTAGTAAGTGATAAATGTGCGTGTATATTAAAATATTAATTAAGAAGTGGGAAGGGGAGATGAATAATGCATGCACGTGAAAATCCTTAGAGCTTGGGATATTAATTTCATGGGATGTTATATGCTTTGGCTCTCATATCATTGTCCTAAGTGGGTAAGCATCTTCAAACCCATTCAATGCTAATGATTGTATAATCTAGTGGTATAAATGATGCTCTCTTATAAATGGAAAGGTTATGAGTTCAATCTCATTTGTAATTCCAGACATTAGTGCCAGTCCCAAAACAAAAAAATTCTCATCACTCTCTTTACTACTTCAATAAAATGGTTCAAAACCCCTCATGTTCCCTTTCCATCCTCTTCCCTTCTCTCTTTTTTTTTAACCATAAGATCAACATATGTGAATGGTTCAAATTTGATTTTTTTTTAATAAAATCATTATTAAAATGTTAAATTATAAAAAGAAAACAACTAATTAAATATAAATTGCTAAATTTTGATATGAATAATTCAATACTACAGTAAAATAAAATAAAGCTAATATTGTGTATAAAATTAAATCTGAACTGAACTATTCAAATGTTAATCTTATGATTAATAATGGAAGTGGGGGGAAAAGGATGGAAAGGAAAATGGAGGATTCCGAACCGTAATGTTAACTTAATCTCAATCATTTCACAATCCCCAAATCAATGCCAATATCAAATGTAGAATCTTTATCATTGCAATTGCGAGAAAACGATATCTGTCTACGAACTACGATCACCACACACACACTCTATACACCACTATTGGACACCCCTTATTTAATCAACCACTTAGAATAATCGATCAAGCTAGGGTCCTATGGTCCATCTTCTCACCATGACCCTTCTTTTTTTCCTCAACTCTCAATAATATACATATATAAATTACCACACTATGATTTCCTTCTCATTTCTTTTTGAAATAAATTGATAAATTATGCAGCAACTCTATATCTTTATTCATTGATCATGTAGAATACTTATAAGGTGATATAGAGAAGGGTTTAGTCTAACTAACTAAACCTAACAGAATATCTCCTCTAATAAAGGAGTATTCAAAATTCAAATAAAAACAACATAACATAATAATCTAATAATCCTAATAATAATAATAAATAGGATAATTAACCTAACTCAAATTATGGTTAGGGTTTTAGCCATCATGGGTTGAATAGGGTTCAACTTTCAACACTCTCCCTCAAATTGGGGAATAAATATTGATCATTGCCAGCTTGCTTCTAAGTCCTTCAAATTCCTCTTGGGTGAGTAACTTTGTCATAATATCTACAATTTGCTTTCCTGATGGAATATAAGATAGATCAATGATCTTAGCTTCCAATTTTTTCTTGAAAGAAGTGCCTATCAATCTCCACATGCTTCAGTTTGTCATATTGGATATATAGGATTGTTAGCAATTTTAATTGTTGACATATTATCACACCACACTTTAAGAGATCCATCGGTCTCTGCTTTAAGTTCACTTAGGAGTCGTAAGATCCACATCCTTTCACATACACCCAAAGATAAAGCTCTATATTCTGATTTTATTGAACTTCGTGAGACAACTAGTTGTTTCTTGCTTTTCCATGTGACAAGATTTCCCCATACATATGTGTAGTAACCTCTAGTAGAACGTCAGTCAACCTTGCAACCACCCTAGTCAGCGTTGGTATATAACTCTACACCTCTGTTACTTCCTTTAGCAAAGAATAAACCAAGTCCTAGAGTCCTTTTGAGATATCTGAGGATTCTATAAACTACTATCATATGCTCTTTCTACGGGTTGCTTGAGAATTGACTCACAACACTAATAGGAAACCCTATACCAGGTCGTGTCTGAGAAAGATAGAATAACTTCCCCACTAACTTCTGATATCTTTCTTTGTTAACTATTGTACCATCTGGTCTAAGGGTTAATTTCTGGATTAGCTCCATTGGAGTATAGGTTGGTCTAGCCCCTAGCATGTCTATTTGTTTTAGAAAATCCAGAGTGTACTTTCTATGTGATGCACTGATCCCCTATAGAGTTTTTGCTACTTCCAATCTTAGAAAATGTCTCAAGGATCCAAGATCTTTGATTTCAAATTCAGTGGTCAAATTCTATTTCAGTCTAATAATTTATTCTACATCATCACCGGTTACAACAATATCATTTACATAAATAATTAAGGTTGTTACCTTATTACCATAGTGTTTGATAAACAAGGTATCATCAGATTGACATTGGGCATAACCCCAAGATTTAATTACTCCAGTAAATCTTTCAAACCAGGCTCTTGGTGACTATTTTAACCCATAGAGAGATTTATATAGTCTACATGATTGATGTGAGTTTTTACAAGTTCTCACCCCTAGAGGAATCCCCATATACACTTCTTCAAGATCTCTATAAGAAATGCATTTTTTACATCCATTTGATGAAGAGGTCAATCCAAGTTTGCAGCTAATGAAAGTAACACATTAATAATGTTAAGTTTTGCTATTGAAGCAAAAGTTTCGTAATAATCAATGCTGTAACACCTTAATCGAACCGACATATTTTATTTAACGTTCAATTCGTTAAAATGTCACTTATTATCTTAGGGACTCTATCCCAACAAAACTTGAACAACACGAACTTAATACTTTCAACTACTAGTTCAAAGTTCTAGTTTCAAACAAATATTTATCAACCGAAATATTTTAGGATGAAAAATAATCCTAGAGTCATGGCAATTAAATATAAAGTGGCATAAAGGTGCACGAGAAGCTTAATAGAGTTTCCAAAGCTCACTCCATAGGTGTCTTCCCTTGCTCACTATTAGAACAATCACCTAAAAAATGTTAAGATATAGGGATGAGATTCTACATTTCAGTAACTACTGAAAGTTTCTACCGTACACAAGCAAATCACATATGACAAAAAGAAGGAACTGATTACATATATATTTGTATATACCATAATTCTCATACAAAACAAAAACAAGTTTAATCGTCATTATGTCAATATGTATTTTCATCACAACATGTAATATACAATTATGCAATATGCAATATGTAAGATACAACCTCCCTTATATCACCATCCATCCTTATTCCACTGACTGGAGCCATAGGCTAACACATAGTCCAACAGAAATCCATCCATTTGACTGGATTGTTCCAAGCTCACCAGTTCTTAAGATACACCCGGCCAAAGGTGTAGAGCTTAAGTCTGGACTATGGCTCCCCTCCTTAAAAGAACACAACTAAGGAGGTGTCACATGTCCCACAGCTCCAATGCAATCCCGGCCAAAGGAAAATATGGAAGAAGGGGCCTGACAAGTGCCATCCACTATGCACTGAGTGATGACATACCATGTGGTAAAAGATCTCAACATACAAATTCTTCCTTACTCCAACCCATCACAAATGCCACCGCCATGACAATTATATTTAATCACCAATATATAATATCATTAAAAGACAAGATACCATAAATCATGCTAAAAAGGAAACAATAATCCAACAACACACTAATTATAATTAAATTATTAACTGTGTGAATAAAGCGATTTATAAAGAAATTTACTTGGAACATTACTTATTTAAAAGTTACAATACATACACATATATAAATAATTCAGTCCAATTTTTTTTAAGATAGCCGTTCACAATGATACACAATCCACAAATATATGGAAGAATATTTAGAGTTGTCTGTTGCTCCTTAGTTCACAGATAATCACACAAGAGGTACTCCGTAGCTCTCAGTGAGAGCTTACAAAGTCATAAATGTAAATATCTATTAATATAATAATTAAAACTACTTTAAAATTGCTCCATGATTACTGCTCCTAAGCTACTTAAAAACCTTAAAAGTACCCTCTACATATATTATATACACGTAAGCTCCATTCAGCTATTTTATCAAGGTTCAATATTGTTTGAAAATCAAATTTTTCGTATGATATAGAATATTTAAATATAACAATTTAGTGTAATGTATATTTATATATGTATAACTATGTAAATATGCGTGTGTAGTGATCAATGAGGCAGTTAGATGGAAAGGCCAAGCAGTAACAAATTAAGTTCTCAAATATTTATATTTTAATAAAAGATGACATGGTCACACTTGAGGGGATATATGTAACTAGAAGCATAGGATGCAGTAAAGGACAGAATGCACTCACAAATGAGTGAAGAGAGAGAGAGAGAATAAGTCAAGCCATTTGAATGCATCGAAAGAAAAGAGAAGATTTTGGCGGATTTAATTAAAAGTGTGTATATCATATAATAGGGCCCAAATCTGAAAGTGAAATAGAAAAAAAAAACTCTAACACATTGTAATCATACACACAGGTAAGGAAGAAACTTAATTAAATATACATAGCCCCGCGTGCATCAACAAAACAAAAAGAAAGAAAAACATAAAAAGAAGTTGGGGATAAAAATTTAAATAATAAAGTGAACTCTCACAGAGGAAGGGCGTTTGGTTAGGAAGCAAGGATCTACTGTGTGTGTACACATAAAAAGAGGAATGGAGTCATAGGGAGAAGTGATCTCATGGAAGGTTTTAAAAAAATACACACAGACAGCCACTTGTCGGAAGAAGATGAGCTGTATGGAGAAATACAAAAATATATATACATCTCATGCACAGTAAAATAAGTGGAGAAATGAATGATGCAATTGACAAGACATGTTTGACGAATAAAAGAAAAAGAAAGAAGATACTGGGGGCAAAAGGGAAGGGACGCCGAACAAGAGAAAGAAAGGAGAAGCGAGGAGTGGGTTACCTATAACAGTGAGAGTGCGGTGGCTGAGTATGAAAAGTGGGGGAGAAGAATTTATAGGAGTTGGGTTAGGGTTTGTTTTTATTAAAATAATATTATTTCATTTTTTTTAGAAAATAATAAAAATAATAATAGGGGTGATAAGTTTCAGACATCATTTTTTTATTATTTATTTTAATAATGAGATATATTTACACACATACCCATATATTTAAAATAATTATTTTAAGGAGTTATTTTATTTGTATATATAATTTTTTTAAGTATAAAATAATATTCATTACTTGATGATTCTTTTAAATCATTGATTTATTATATACTCTTGACTAATTAAAACTTACACTACAACTAGCTTTAAAGTACCAATAAAAATTAGGATGTTACAAATGCCATATGTTTGTGTAAATCCACGAGCCACTAAACAAGCTTTATAGTTGTTCACACTTCCATCAGGGTTATACTTAATAGTAAATACTCACTTGCTACTCACTACAAATTTACCTTTTGGTATATTTGTAATTTTTAATGTTCCATTTTTATGTAATGCTCTTGGCTCTTCATTTATAGCTTGCTTCCATCTTGGATTCAAAATAGCCTCTTCAAACTCTTTAGGTATAGTTTCTTTTTCAACATTAGTCACAAAAATTTTCATATGAGGTGAAAGCTTTTGATAAGAGACATACCTAACTATAGGGTGATGAGCACAGCTTCTTTTTCCCTTCCTCAAGGCTATTGGAGAGTGTAAATCCTCAAGGCTTGATTCAGGTATCGAGTCATGGGTCTACCTCAATATAGAATTGGAATCTACTTGATTTGTAGTGTCACAAGGTTTTGCCATCCTAATCTCAATTTCATCTATATCAAAAATTTGGTTTAGTAGTTCAAATGGGTTATTATGCACAATTTTTGGATTTAAATCATGAGTTCTAGGTGGTTCAGATATTTTCCTTAAAGAGGAATTGCAAGACACAGACCTTGGAGAGGAATTATGGTGGATTAGTAGGGGTGAGCAACCTACAACCCGCAATTTTTTCCCGTTTGAGGCCTGCCCAGAATTGGGCCCGTAACGGGTACGGGTTACTTGTACTCGTTTATTGAAAAAGAAACGGGTTGACCAACGGGTCACTTGTTACCCATTAATGAACTTGTATGTGTTAGTATTTTTTCCTTCTCAATTCTCACTCGTGCCTCACCCTCACTATCTCACACTCTTACTTCACTACTCAGTCATAGTTAGAACTCAGATCGCTTTCCTTGGACAATCCCCCCAAACCCTGACCGCTCTCCTTGGTGGATAGCTGCTTAACCTATCGATCTCGACACCGATGGTGGACTTGAGTAGGGTCTCACCATCGTCACTCATCAAGGCTTGCTACCGATGGAGGAGTGCCATCTTGATCCCATTTCTCTCCAATCACACATTTCTCTCCCTCTCTGCTACCAATCGAGGAGTCCTGATAATAGACAGTTGCGACTTGCCCATTTCTCTCCCTCTCCAAATTCCTCTACTTCAGCCTTCAACATTCAGGTCTTAAGTCATGACTCGCCCATTTCGATATGCTTTTTGGTAGGATTTGTACTTCTCTCTCTCTCTGATTTTTGGTTTTTATCTGTTGTGTTTCGATCTTCTTTGGTAGCATTGTGTTTTTTATTTGCTTCGTCGGTAGGTCTTGTATTTTGAATATGTTAATCTCTCTTATCCAATTGTCCTGTGGCTCTTGGCCCTGGGTTAGACTTATAGAGTTAGAGTAATATCAGTATTATACTTATGTAATATGTTCTTCTATAGGCTATAGCTAATGCATGTCTCATATCCTGTTTTGTTTCAATCTTCTCCAGCTTTTTTTTTTGGAAAAAAACATTATTTTAACTTCTCATGTTTCTGTTGAATCAATGCCGTGTGGGTTAAACATGTTATTTTGATCTTAGATGATGGACTCTAGGCTGAATCCTATGATGTATTTTGGTAGTTCATTTAGATTGATTATGTAACCTTTGATGACTCTCATGTTTCGGTTAATACATACTTGTGATTGAGTTGATGAATATATGACAAATAATGTTCTTATTTCCATCGAGGATCATTAAAAGCATATCTAGTTTTCAGTTTGACACATTAGGACTATTATTTGTCAAAGTCATTCAAGTTGGGTTGTTTTCAGTTTCTTGTTTTCAGTTTTCAGTTTGCTGAAGTTTTCAATTTTTAGCTTTTAACTTCAAGTTGTTAATTTGTTTGAGAAGGTCAAATAGCATGGCACAACCATTGATTGCACTAGAAAATGTGGACAATGAACCTGCAACTAGACTAACAACAGCAGGAACAACACAAGATACCGATAATATTGAGAGTCAAACCAACAATAAGGGGAAAGTAGAAGAAACACGACCTAGAAAAAAAGGGAAGGACTCATTTGACATCTGGATCCATTTTACAAGGCTACGACTAGAAGGAACTAAAGGAAAACATAGGTCTAAGTGCAACTATTGTGGATTAACTTATGCAAGTCGTCCTTTGAATGATGGCACTAAAAAATTATGGAGACATTTCAAAAATTGTCCAAGGAATCCTAACAAATCAAGTAAGGGCCAGAGCTTGTTCGTGGCTATGACAAATCAAACATTAACTCATTACTTGTTCAGTCAAGAGTGAGGCAGAAAGGCTGTTGCTAAGTACATCATAAAGGATGAGGTGCCTTTCCAAATTGAGGAAAAGGAGGGTTTTACAGAACTTTTGCAAGAGTTTCAACTCAAATTCCAAATACCATCAAAGTGGACAGCTACTAGAGATTGCTACAACATATATAGAGAACAAGAAGATATCTTGAGAAAATATTTCAAGACTTCAAAAGTCCATGTGTCCTTCACCCCTGATTGTTGAACATCTATCAAAATAACAACTACATGTGTTTGACTGCATATTGGATTGATGAGGATTAGACTTTACAGAAACACATTCTTAATTTTTATGAGATTACGGATCATAAAGGGGAGTCAATTGCCAAACAAATTGAGGATTTCTTATTTCAGGGGCATTGACAAAGTGTTTACAATCACAGTTGACAATGCTTCTGCCAATGATTCTACAATTGCAATCTTGAAAAAGTGATTCAAGAGTTGGGATAGTTTGGTATGTGATAGAAAGTTTTTGCAAATGTAGTGTGTTGCTCACATATTAAATTTGGTTGTTTCTGAAGGTCTCAAAGAAATGAATAAGTCCATTGAGCTCATTCGACATGCTGTAAAAATTTTTAAATCTTCTCCATTAAGTAAGTGTAAGTTCATAGTACTAGCTGGAAAGGAGCGAGTCAAATAAAAAAGTCTACTTACCTTGGATTGTCCCACTAGGTAATTTATTTATAATTAGTTTAAATGAGCTTTGATATGAAACATAATTATGTATTGATAATTGATGTGTAATTTTTTTTCATTTCTATGTTGTGATTAGGTGGAATTCAACATACCTTATGCTTGAGAGTGTTGTTAAGTTTATCAAAGTGTTTACTTGGATGGAAGAAGAGGATGAAGATTACAAAGAATACTTCAAGAAAAAGATTAAATTGGGGTCCAGTCGAGATACTTATACCTTGATTGATTATCTTGAAGGTGTTGATGATGTATTCCGATCATACAACTAGAAGAAGGACTATAGGACCTACAATTTTGCCTCCTAGTGCATATGATTGGAGAACTGCGAATGAGTTTTTTTAGCTTTTTAAAGTTGTTCTACAACATGACATTGAATTTTTTTGGATCAAATTGTTACAAGTAACACCTGTTTCTAGCACATAGTTGTAATTCAGACAAGCCTCAATAGAAGTGCAAGTAGCTCCTACTCTCTCTTGAATGACATGTCAATAAGAATGTTATCCAAGTTTAACAAATACTGAGGAGCAGCTGAGAAAATGAATCCATTATTGGTTGTGGCCTTGATACTAGACCCCAGATATAAATTGACATATGTCAAAGTCACTTTTGCTGACCATTTTCAAGAACCAACAAAGTGTGAAGCTATGATGAGAAAGATTATGGGTGTAATGTATCATTTATATAACCATTATTCAGCTAGTGTTCATCTTGGTAAAACTTTTGGATCTCAACCATTAATGGAACAAGGGGATAATAGTGGTGGTAGGAATAATGTGCTATTACCAGATTTAGAAGTTAAAGTGGTCTTGTCATCTACTGATGCTACATATCAAAAGTTTTTAGCCAAGGCAGATGCAGAGAGTAATGTAGAGAAACTTCCAGAAGTGGATGAATACCTTCGAGTTAAATTGGTTGATTATCGCGATTCAAAATTTGACATCTTGTCATGGTGGAAAGGGAATGCTTGTAAGTATGAAGTGTTAAGCTTGATGGCACGTGATTTGTTAGCTGTCCCAGTTTCTACAGTTTCTTCAGAAGTAGCTTTTAGTACGGGTGGTAGAGTATTAGATGCTTTTAGGAGCTCTTTATCCTCAAGGATAGCTGAGGCATTTATATGTGTACAAAATTGGCTATCAGTGAAACCACCTAACTTGAATGACTTTGATGTTGATAATTTTGATGAGAATGCAGCTATTATTATCGGTATCTTAATTTGCATTCTCTATTTTCAATATTTAATGTTTCATTTCATCTTCTTATTAGTTAATATTAATTCACATTTATCAATACAATATATGATTTATCTTCATTCATTTTGTAGAGGAAGATGCAAAAGCAGAAGCAGGAGGTGAATATGAACTGATAGAAAAATGAAGATTTTCAAACTTGCAGTTGTAGAGTCGCAGTTGAATGCTTGAACATTATCTGCCAGTGTCCTCACCATAGCATTAACATGTTATATTGTTATTGTTTTGTAATTTATGAATTTGTTATCATCGAAGTTTGAACTTCAAATATTAGTATTCAGTACTTTAGATATTAGAATATTAATATGGTCATATAGACATTGTTAAAGACTTAAGGTTATTACTTATTTAGTTATTAGTTATTTTTCATCAATCATTTAAAAAAAATAAGGTATGCGTATGTAGTATTTTTGCATTTAAGCAAGTATAAAGGATGATAGTCCCGTTCTGGAGGTCCAAAAAAAATGGACATTTAGATTGGATTGGATTCTGCCATTCTGGAGGGCAAAAAAAAAAGCTAGTTGGTTAAACGGGTTCCCTATTCTGTGGCCCAAGAAAAAATCTAGGCTGGTTAAACGGGTTCCCTAGACCTGTTTAATCCATACCCATTTAGGTACAGGTTAGACGGGTTTCCATGCGGGTACGGGGCAGCCCATACCCGTGTGAATTAAACGGGCGGGTGGCGGGTTGAATCTCGGGTCAAACCCACCTGCCTGTTGCTCACCCCTAAGGATCAGGATTAAAACTGTTTGGATTTGGTCTATTCCTAGAAGAGGAGTTATGAGGTGCATAATCTATATTAAGATTATCTGTGTTATTCAAATGGATAGTAATAAGTGGAGTGTTCAGTGATGTTTGAGATTTATCAAAACTGTCACAAACTTGCTGGTTAGTGGTTTCAATATTTACTTGATCATTGTTAACATCACAAATAAGTCATTCCCTTTCTTCCTCTTTTCTACTTAACTCCCCTTGAATGGTTGATTTGGGATAATAATAAGGCTGGTATTCAACAAATTTAGCATTCATTGTAATATAGACCTTATTGGTGAGAGGAGAGTAACATTTATATTTATTTTGAGTAGGCAAGTATCCCAAGAAAATACATTTGATAGCTCGAGAATCCAATCCCCGTTGTTATACACAAAAATTGATGTACAAGTAAAAGCTTTGTTAGGAATTGGAGTTATAAGAGGCGAGTTAGGGTAAGTTTCAGCAAATTTTTGAATTGGCGTACAAAAATTTAGGACTTTGAAAGGTAAATGATTGATTACATGAGCATATGTAAGAACTACATCCCTCTAAAACTTATGTGTTACATTGCTTTCAAACAAGAGTGACCTAGCCACTTCTAGGAGATGACGATTATATTTTTCCTTGCAGTCACCCCATTTTGTAAGGGGGTGTGAACACATGAGGTTTGATGATGAATCTTGTTTTCAAGTAAAAAATCTTTGAAAGCTAAATGAACATATTCTTTACCATTATCGCTATGAAGAATCTTAATTGATCTTTGAAATTGGTTTTTAATGAATATGTAAAATTTTTTGAAAATAGTAAAGACCTCTGATTTGTCTTTTAAAAGAGTGACCCATGTGAGTCTAGTGTGATTGTCAATAAAAGTTACAAACCATTTATCCTTTAAGTTAGTTTCAATTTTTGAAGGACCCCAAACATCACTATGAACTAAAGAGAATGGAGAGGATGGTGTATAAGAGTGAGAAGGGTTAGAATTTTGAATTTGTTTAGCAAATTGGCAAGAGTCACAATGAAAATTCAACACAAAATTATTGGCAATACTTGGAAATAGAAATTTCATATAACTGAGACTAGGGTGACCTAACCTAGAGTGCCACAACTTTAGATCGTTAGATGATATTTCTGAAGTCAATGCAACAGCTTTATTTGGAGATGATCCTTGGATGTAGTAGAGTCCATTCCATACTTTAGCATTCCCAATCCTTTTCCCTAATGCCAAGTCCTGAAAATCACAACTAGATTTGTCAAAAGTCACGAGACAATCACTACAAAAAAATGATATTTTGTAGCGGTGACATTGTAGTGGTTACAATTAACCGCTACAAATATTAACATATGTAGCTATTAAAACCTAAACCACTATAAATTTGTAGCGGCAAGCTACGCATCGAATGGCGCAATAGATTATCGACGTTTTTTTGTAGCAGTTAAGTATAAAAAACCGCTACAAAGATGGCGCGCAATTCCCGCCAAAATTTATAGAGGTAAAATTGTAACGGTTACTAAGTAATAACCGCTACAAAGTGATTAATATATATTTTATAATTAAATAGATACAGATTTTGGACACAATTGGTTAAATTTAGTAATATTTTGTACCTATTTAATTATCTTTTATATATTTTCTATCTTTTAATTAAGTTTAGGATAATAAGAAAATTTGATATAAAATTTACTCATATTATATTTTATTGTTTAGGAGATATGATACGAAGGAAGAGATAAAAAGAAATCAAATAAAGAAAAAGAAAAGGAAGCTTTATCAATCATAAATACAATATATATGTATATACATATATATTATATTAGATAAGAGAAAAAAGGGCGTGGAGCTTCAGCTGGCATTAAATTAAAGGGATAAAAGACGTGGACCCCACACAAGGAAAAAAAGACAAGTTGTGATTTGGTGGATGAAAGAGATTCAGTCAATTACATGATATATCTTTTGAATGAAAGATTTGGATAAGGAATGAAGATACGCGCGCAACTGGAGACGCAAGCAAAGCAGCATGAACTTGTATCTATTTAAGGGAAGCAATACCCACAGAAAGGGGTGGAATCGGAGGAGCGAAGCAACGGCAGAGACGCATAGCAGAGAGGATAACGCTGAAGAAGGGAGTTTTGACAGATTTGTTCTCTTTATTTCTTGTTTTTCTTGCTGTTAAATCTGAATTTAATATTTCTGTTATGGATTTTATTTTAATCATGTGTGGCTAATTTTCTTTTTAGACATAGGGAAACTATGAACTCACTAGTTAACTAGATTTTATTTTCATGATTTATTAGTTATGATTTATGTTAATTTTGGTTACTTAATCTTGTTTTATTATGTCCGTTTGATGATTGGCCACCATTAGATGTGAATTTGAGTATTACAATTTACCTTGACGAAGGGAATTTTAATTAGGCTCTGAGATTAAGTAATATGGGATTAAATTACGATTTAATTTGCCATTAGGATAGACATATACCTGATAGCCCTATATAATTGTTGAAGAGTGTGTTTGAATTTTCTTGCCTCTTGAGTAATTTGGTTAGACATAACAATTATACTTAAGAGAGGGTTGTGAGTGAACCGATAGGCACTTATAACTATTTATACTCTAGATTAACAAAAATTAACATTTGAGATCAACTAATTAAATGGATTTAAGATTTGGAGCGCTAGTGAGGGATTAGTGACTCTAGGTTGTATTTAATATTGAAAAATTTCGTTAATTAGTTTTCTTTGAATTTTCTCATAACTAGATTCGTTTGACTTAAAAGAAATTGCGATTTTAATACCTAAATATTAATTGATTGATTTCTCATAAGACGATAGTCTACTTATCACCTTATTACTTGGCACGACCTGTATACTTGTGAAGCGTATCAAGTTTTTGGCGCCGTTGCTGGGGAATCAAGGCAACTAATTTTTAGTATTAGAGGACCTTTATATTTTAAGCTTATGCAATTTTTCTTTCTTTCTTTATTTTTCTTTTTTTTCTTTTTCCAGTTTGATATTCGATCTTTGTCTCTTTGTCTTTGCAGTACTTTACATTATATGTCAGGGACAACAAAGAAAACATCTAAGAAGACAAGGAAGGTTAGCGAACTTTTAGAGACAACACCACCTCAGCATTCAGATCACGAGGAAGAAGAAACCATAAGCAAAGAGATGGATGGGGATGAGAATGATACATTGGGTGTTAATGAATTTTGAGGAAGACAATCCCGAGGTTATCAGTCCGGATTCAGAGTACCTAAGTTTCAAGCCAACAATTTTGAAAGCAAGCAAGCTATGCTTAAGATGTTTGAACTACAAGGTCAGTATGCAGGAAACAACACAGAAGATCCAATTAATTGTAGGGAATTCATAAGTTATGCTAAGCGTCAACTGAGGATCCGTACACAAACATCCTCAGAAGATCCTCAGAAGTTGACAAAAAGGTCCATAGAGAATTCTCGAGCTGGTTTGTGTGCAGAATACTAAATGACCACAACCCACACTCACCAGATTTCAGAGCTATTGCAATCGGCCCTCTTGATCATGCAAAAAGGTTTACAACATACAATGTCAATGGTTTCAAGTTTTGCACAGTTTCACAGGATCAAGGATTGCAAACTCAAAATTTGGGTGTTTATGGCACATTTGGGATAAGGAGTTATGCGAGCAGCAGTGATACCAACATGCAGTTCGGAGGCGTCCCTTATTATGGAAAGCTTCTTGATATGGTCGAACTTAATTATCAAGGCCGTTTCACCGTGATGCTTTTCAAGTGTTTGTGGGCAAATACCACTACTTCTCGGGGATTGACAACTGATGACTTAGGGATCATATCAGTCAATTTCTCACGGCCGATTTATACTGGTATTTCTCAAGATGATGAGTCATATATTCTTGCTTCAGAGGCATATTAGATTTATTATGTCGAGGACGAGAGGCACAGGAATTGGCATATGGTCGTTCATTTAAAGCCACGAGACCTTTACGACATGGGTGAAGGCGATAACATCGCTTATGAGAGTGAGCCATTTCAGCCAGCCGATTTTGAAAACTACTTCCCTAAAGGATATGACAATTTACCTTTACTGCGGTGCGTTTTTTTAAGTTCACATCATTTAAATTAAATTTTTTAAATTTAATAATACATCACTAATAATAACTTTTCTACATAATTTCTATAGGGATGGTGAGGATGAGTGATCAAATTCAAATTATGTTTCTGCCTTTAAAAAAATGGAAAAAATGTTTTAAAAAAATAAAATAATATTATAACCGCTACTCATTAAAATCGTTACAAAATAGATATATTAACCACTACAAATGCTACACGGATCCTTATAAATACCCCTACCACAACTCGTTTCAAACACTCCCCCATTTCTTTTCACCTTACCCTTCTTTCATTTTCTCTCATTTACAAATATTTTTTGTATGAGTTGAGGAGCTTAACAATACGATCAAATATGGTAACAAGTTTTTTAATTTTTTTTTATTTCAATACTTCTTTCCTTCGCATAAAATTTATTCTCACCATTTTTTTCTAGATATTTCAGAGCTTTAGCTCATTTTCATCTATTTTTCATACACAATTACATTATAGTAGATAACATAATAGTTCTTTATTACCTACGTATCTTTAATAATATTATCAATACAATATTTATACTTATCCAACTAAATTAAATTATTCCTTTTAATTTATAAATGAGCTAAACTATTGAATAATAAGCTAATTAAATTAGCTAAACTACTAAAAAATAAACTATTTAATTTAATATAAAAAAATGAAACAAATAATTATATATAAGCTAATTAAATTAGCTAAACTACTAAAAAAATAACGGTTTGTATGTTTATAAGATGAAAATTAGATCAAAACAATTTGGGGATATTAGAAATATGAATGAGGGTATGGATCAGTGATGGCAGCCCCTAGCACTAGTGGACATTCTTTCCATGTTCAATGACTATGAACAACAATAACAAATCTTATCTCATTAAGTGTAATTAGTCATATGAATTATATGGCTTTATTTTGTCCATCAACCTCACTTTTTAGATATATTGTTTTATTTATTCATCTCTTTCGATTTATGAATAAATAGTACTACCGTCAATCTTTAATATAAGATCTTGGTCTATTACACTACAAACGAGATCTTATATCAAGGTATGAAGATGATATTATTTACGAACATATGCACATGTCAAAATAAGTTCTTATCAGGAAATTATAAATTTTATCCACTTCTTTCAAATAATTTAAAGCGCCACACCATGATGGATATGGGTTTGATGTGGCATCTTAGCCTTGGCCGACATTCTTTTTATATATGTTTAACAATGACAACAAAAAGAAAATTTTATCACACTACAAGCAATCAATTATATGAATTATACATTATAATTTTTGTTGTTTTCTATCAATAATTCACTTATTATATATATATTGCACAAAAGATTCCATTTGATAACTTTTAAAATTACATGGAATAGAAAAGACCAAGTATTTATAAAATTTTTAAGATAACCTATTTTTTCCTAATAAAACATACCTTTCTCTAGAAATCAAAGTCAGTACTAATCCGGTCCTTACTGTATGAACTAATTAGGGGTTGATATTGGTACTAAATATAAGACTTATTTTTCATATTAATCAATATTTTTTAAAATTACTCTAATAATGCTCTCTTAGTAATAATCAAGAGAGATATGAAGAAAATTAAAAAAAATAATTAGGTTGTGTTAAAATATATAATATATTAACTAACTTAACTAATTTAATTACATTAAGTAAATAAGGCTTATATTTAAGAGAAGAGGGAGTATTGTTTTTCTTCCCCACGCTCACAGGCCACAGTAGTGAATGAATAAGATCGGTATAGGGAAGCGGTAGATAGATATGTTGGAATACATCATGCTAATCATCAATTAAATCTCAATAAACATAGCATAACATATTCTACAAGATTACAGCGGAAGACTTCATAAATACCTCTCGCCATAGCTTTTCTTCGAGCAGAAAGAGATCACGAACACTGGGAAAATGAGACTGCAAAATAGACAGAGTCAGAAGAAAGAATTGACAGGTACTCTTCTGACTGACCGTAAGGCACAGTGATGGCAACTGATGTGAGAGCCGTCGCCAGTCAGGGAACCTCAAAGAGCTGCTAGGGTTTTTTACCGTACGCTCAGTTTAGTCGGCTATATTCCTTAATTGTTTATTTCACCATCAGAAATAAATCAAATAACCAATTCTGTTTACCCTAATCCTGTAGTTGGGCCTAGATCTGACTAACGGGCCACACTCAGGATATTTTAATTAACCTAATTAATAACTAAATATATTATATTAATAATTAAAATATCTCACATTCTCCCACTTGGCCCGTATCTTAATGTCAGTCGCCCTTTCCAGATTAAACTAAGGCTATGCTGCAAGAATCATGGCGATAAGTCCTCTAGGCTGAGTATTACCTTCCATACATTACATGCAACACCCTTACTTGATGGGCATAACCTTATGAATAAACGCCAATGTTTATTCGGTTCCAAACTTAGTGTTTATTAGTCTCATCAACAGAATGTATACAGATAATGATAGAGATAATAAACCATAAGGTCAATTTCATTTCATACCTCTTCTATATAAATGAAGGCTTAACCCCCATTTGAGGGACGTGTAACACAAAAGCATTCGGTTTCATTCCCTTAGTCAAAGGATCAGCTAGCATGTCCTTTGTATTGATATGATCAACTGAAATTTCACCATCTGCAATTCTTTCTTTTAAACTTAGGAATTTCAGTTCGACCCACCGGCTTCGACTTCCACTCCTTTTGTTATTTGCAATGGCTACTGCGGCTGTGTTATCACAGTACATCCTGATTGGCCTAGAGATTGAGTCCACAATCTTAAGACCAGCAATGAAATTCCTTATCCAGATCGCTTGTGAACTTGCCTCAAAACACGCTATGTACTCAGCATCACAAGTAGAGGGAGCTGTAAGTGTTTGTTTTGTACTTTTCCATGATATAGCTCCATCTGCTAGTAGGAAGATGTAACCAGTAGTAGACTTGTTTGTGTCTAAACATCCTCCTAGATCAGAGTCTGAGTAACCAACCACTTCCAGGTCATCTGTTCTTCTGTATGTGAGCATATAGTGCTTAGTACCTTGTAGGTATCTAAACACTTTCTTTGCAACTGTCCAATGTGCTTCCCCTGGATCGCTTTGGTACCTTCCCAACATGCCAACAGCGAAAGCTATATCAGGTCTTGTGCAAACCTGTGCATACATCAAGCTTCCAACTGCTGATGCATATGGGACCCTTTCCATTTGCTTTCTTTGGAGCTCATTTTGAGGACATTGACCTAGACTAAACTTGTCCCCTTTCTCAAGAGGAGTTACGTTAGCTGAACAGTTTTGCATCCTGAATCGTTCAAGAACTTTGTTGATATAGGTTTGTTGAGACAAGCCTAATATGCCTTGAGCTCTATCCCTGTGGATCTTAATGCCAATGACATAAGATGCCTCACCCATATCCTTCATATCAAAGTTCTTGCACAAAAACTGTTTCACCTCACGTAATAGTCCTAGGTCGCTGGTTGCAAGTAGTATGTCATCGACATATAAAACCAGGAAAATGATCTTGCTCCCACTAACCTTGTGGTATATGCATTCATCCATGATGTTCTCATCGAATCCGAATGATGTGATTACCTCATGGAACTTCAAGTACCACTGTCGTGAGGCTTGCTTCAAGCCATAGATCGATTTCTTCAACTTGCACACCAGATGTTCCTTATCCTTTGCAATAAATCCCTCAGGTTGTTTCATGTAGACTTCTTCCTCAAGAACCCCATTGAGGAATGCAGTCTTAACATCCATTTGGTGCAACTCCAGATCAAAATGTGCAACCAATGCCATGATTATGCGGAAGGAGTCTTTCGTTGATACAGGAGAAAAGGTTTCCCTGTAGTCGACACCTTCCACTTGTGTGAAACCCTTGGCAACCAACCTAGCCTTGTATCGATCAATGTTACCTTGTGAGTCTCTTTTGGTTTTATAAACCCATTTACAGCCAATGGCTTTAGACCCACTTGGTAACTCCACAAGATCCCATACATTATTGTTTGCCATGGAGTTCATTTCTTCAGTCATAGCATCATGCCACAACTTAGAGTTCTCACCCTTAACAGCCTGAGTAAACGTTAATGGATCATCTTCAATGCTAATATCACAATCAGTCTGAACAGAGTACACCACGTAGTCACTAGGCAATGCTGGCCTTCTTTCTCTAGTTGATCTTCTTAATTCAACCTCTTGGGTTGGTTCAGATTGTTCATTCGGGATATCCTCCTCCACAACTTGTCTTGGTTCCCTATGTGTGGGAGGTGGATAAATCTGAACAAAACCTTCATGACGTAAATCAGGGGTCAATTCCATATGATCATTATTTGTTTGATCACTCCCACTAATCACGTCATTCTCAAGAAAAACAGCATTCCTAGATTCTATAAAACGTGCAGAAGGTGAAGGACAATAGAACCTATAACCCTTAGTCATACATGGATAGCCTACAAAGTAAGCTCTAATGGTTTTAGGATCTAATTTCTTCTCTTGTGGATTGTACACTCTTACTTCCGCAGGACAGCCCCATACCCTAAGGTGTCTTAAGCTGGGTTTCCATCCTTTCCAGATTTCAAAGGGTGTTTTTGGCACTGCCTTTGTTGGAACCCTGTTCAATAAGTATACAGCTGTCTTAAGTGCCTCCTTCCACAAGGATGTTGGTAGTTTAGAGCCATTCATCATGCTCCTAACCATGTTTAGCAAGGTCCTATTTCTTCTTTCTGCTACACCATTCATGTCTGGTGAGCCAGGCATGGTATATTGAGCAACTATACCATGCTCCCGAAGAAAATCAGCAAAGGGACCTGGCGCTTGTCCTTCACTAGTGTACCTACCGTAATACTCACCACCTCTATCGGATCTCACGATCTTTATTGGTTTCCCAACTTGTTTTTCTACTTCAGCTTTATATTCCTTAAAGGCATCTAGTGCCTCGCTTTTATTATCAAGCAAGTAGATATAAGTATATCGCGAGTAATCGTCAATAAAAGTGATAAAGTACTTTTGACTGTTTGCGGATAAGTCAGGACAACAAATATCAGTATGTATAATTTCAAGTAAATCAGAACTTCTTTTAGCTCCCTTTTGTGACTTATTGGTCTGCTTTCCCCTTATGCAGTCCACACAAGTATCAAATTCTGAATGGTCTAAAGATGGAAGGATTCCATCTTTAGTTAACCTTTTGATCCTGTCAACAGAGATATGTCCTAATCTCCTATGCCACAAGCTAATAGAATTCTCATCAATGACACTTTGTCTAATACCATGCATAACAGAAAAAACCTCAGGGGGTTCAGGAATTATTTTAAACAAATCATCAATCATAACAACCCTTGCAATTGGAAAATAGTCCTTACTGAAATACATCAAGTCCTTTTGCAAATAAATACCATAATTCAAAGGAATGAGTTTTGACATAGAAATCAAGTTTCTCATATAACTAGGAATGTAAAAACAATTCAAAAGATCCAGCACGGTTTTATTTGGGAAAACAATTCTAAAAGTTCCAATTGCTTCGACCGGATCTCCTTTCCCACTTCCTGAAAGGACTCGTGCTTCATTGGGAAGTGGAGGCCTGGTTGTTAGAAACCCCTGCATGGTAGTAGAAATATGGATCATTGAACCCGTATCGATCCACCAAGTATCATTACTAGTGCCAATATGATGAGCTTCTAAAGCTAAACTTGAAACATACATACCTTTACGCTCCAACCATGCCTTCCTCTTCAGGCACTCATCCTTCATGTGCCCTTTCTTCTTGCAGAAGAAGCAAATAGCTTCAGCTTTCTTAATGGATGGCACAGCAGGAATCTTTTTCTTCTTTTTCTGCTTGTCCTTGTTGCCCCTGGCACCATTCCTGCTGGAACTTTCAGCTAAATGAGCTGCCCTAGGTGCCTCCCTACCACTCATTTGAAGCCTAGTTTCCTCCTGAACACACATGGACAGCAGTTCATCAATTGTCCATTTTTCCCTATGTGTGTTGTAGGAGACCTTAAAGGCTTCATAATGAGAGGGAAGGGAGTTCAGTACCAGATGCACCAGAAACTGCTCTGTTGGTTCCATGTCAAAGGCCCTCAGCTGAGAGGACAAGTCTCTCATCTTCATGATATGTTGTCTGACTCCATTTGTACCTGTCAGCTTCATGGCACACAGCTCTGACATTATGGAACCACCCATTTGTTTGTCAGTTGGCTTAAACTGTTTGTCCACAGCCTCCAGAAACTCCTTAGCAGTTTCACATTTGGGAATTGCTCCCCTAATGCTTATATGGATCCTGGTCTTAATGTATGACATGCACATGCGATTGTAGTGCTCCCAGCGCTCCTGATAGTCAATTTCATCCTTAGTTGACCTATCAGTTGGTTTAGGAGGTCTAGGTTTCTCCATAACAAAATGCATGTGCAGCATATCAATCTGCAAAGTTATATCCTCTCTCCATTCAGGGTAATTGGTACCATCCAGCACAATTTTGCCAGTAGTGTCAGCAAAAAGATTAGGGAAAGTAGTAGGTACTGCAATTTAAAAACTTAAATTAGCTCACAAGACAAGTATTTGAGACAATCACGAATTCTGTGCCTTTTGTATGCATGTTATGCACCAATGTAAACATGCAACATGTATAAATGCGTATCACTAAATTCTACCTGTGGGCAAAGAACCTAGCATTGCATGCATTTATCTCAAATTGGTGGGCCTAGAGTGTATAATTTACATTTCCTAATACCTGTGGGCAACTTAGAAAATATAAGACCAAACTATCCCACCCTAATTAAATATTTAATCATAACCGTCTACCTGTGGGTAAAGAACAATTACAATTCTATATTTAATTACAATTAGATATTTTATAAGTTCCATATGTGATCAAGTTGCATGCAAAACTAAAAGGATGCTGTGGCTATTCCTTGAAAAGGTAGCATGCTAGTCACAAATATCATATAAGCGCATGTAAAACAAAATATGCACATCATAATGGAGAGATTAATCAATTTAATAAATCCAGTAAATAATTAATTAAATCCCTCCCACTGTTTTATGTATTCAAAATTGTTTAAATAATTAATTTTGGCATCATGTTCAACTCAAATCTCAATTTTGCAAAATTTTTGAATTGTTAAATAATTGTCTAAAGCTATTTTCAAAATATTAGACAATTAATTAACTATGAAAACAATTTTACAAATATTTCAGTATGTGAAAATGCCAAAATTAACTACTGTCACTAATTTAAACAATTTAAAAACATTAATTTGAAAAAATACATAAAACAGAAAAGTATTTAATTAAACAGTGAGGAAATGGTTTAAGAAAAAGCCCAAAATGTTTTCTGGAATTTTCAAATCTATAGCCCAGAAGAACAAAAACGCATAAGCCTAATAATATGTTTCTGGAAATTTTAAAACTAGTGGTCCAGAAGCAACAAAAACGTCACTGTTCAATTAAACTGAAATGAAAAGTTTTTTTTTTTTTTTGTTCGGCCCAGTATGCATTATGCCAAAAAAAAAAAAAATTCACAGAAGCCCAGTCAATTCGGCCCAGTCTCGCATCAGAGAAGAAAGGGAAAGAAAAAAAAAAAAAAAATTTTAAAAGCCCAAAATTGCGTCGGCCCAGTAGTGCAAGACACAGCCCAAAAAGGTCTCAGCCCTTCGGTCCAGAAGAGTGAAACGCACCGTTTCACTAAGGGCTGAGACGACGTCGTTTCGCGCGTGTGGGAGGGGCGCTTCTGCTAGGCCCGAAACGGCGACGTTTTGAGCAAGTCAAAACGGCGCCGTTCCAGTCGTCTCCCCCACCCGTTTCCCTGAAGCCCTACCCGACCCGACCCGAGCGCAACCCGGTTAGGGTTGCCGCGACCCGCGATGCTCAGTCGGTCCTTTCCCGGCGATCGGAGGCTCAGGAACGTCGCTCTCACCGACGGTTTTTCTCAGAAAAGCAATCCAAACACAGAGATTTCGAAAGCCAAATACGGACAGAATCACAGATATCTCTAAACGCAGATACAGTCGATGAAAAATGTTCCATATACATCGAATTAAACAGAAACCAGAATCGTATCCTTCGAAATCAATAATAATCCCAGAAACACACTTCCTTCGAAAACCAATGAAGGCAATAATTAACAAGTGTGATCTCCGATTTCAGATATGGAAACCGTGTAAAAATTACTACGGTAGATTCAATAAAATTCCATATTTGAAACATCCCCTATCAAAGAAAAGAGGCAGAGAATCAGAGAACCTGGCTCTGATACCACATGTTGGAATACATCATGCTAATCATCAATTAAATCTCAATAAACATAGCATAACATATTCTACAAGATTACAGCGGAAGACTTCATAAATACCTCTCGCCATAGCTTTTCTTCGAGCAGAAAGAGATCACGAACACTGGGAAAATGAGACTGCAAAATAGACAGAGTCAGAAGAAAGAATTGACAGGTACTCTTCTGACTGACCGTAAGGCACAGTGATGGCAACTGATGTGAGAGCCGTCGCCAGTCAGGGAACCTCAAAGAGCTGCTAGGGTTTTTTACCGTACGCTCAGTTTAGTCGGCTATATTCCTTAATTGTTTATTTCACCATCAGAAATAAATCAAATAACCAATTCTGTTTACCCTAATCCTGTAGTTGGGCCTAGATCTGACTAACGGGCCACACTCAGGATATTTTAATTAACCTAATTAATAACTAAATATATTATATTAATAATTAAAATATCTCACAAGATATGCAGCGAATGAGCTAAGAGATCAAAGCTGAAAACGCAACACGTACGTATTTGGTATATCTTCAGCCAAAGTTACAAAGGAAACCCAGAAAAAGCAGGACGGAGACAGCTCGCAAACGTTGTTTTTCATGAGAAGTCCAAAGCCAAGATCAGAGCAGTGCAAAGTTGTGATATGTGTCTCTATATACTATCCTGCCTCCTATTTTAAATATAAGATCAAATTGAATTTTTTAGAAAAATTAAATAAGCTAATATTAAAGTATTTATATTCATATTTTTTACTTCAAACTAATTAGTTTGACTAATAAAATGATATATAATTTAAGGATATACAACATATGATATGATTAAAGAGCTTATTTAACTTTCTTAATTTCTAAAAAAAATCAACTTTATCTTATATTTAGGACCAAAAAGAGTATTAAAATATAAAGAAGTGGGAAAGGAAAGATGAATATTGCATGCACGTGAAAATCCTTAAAGATTGGGATATTAATTAATTTAATGGGATTTTATATGGTTACCTCTCAGATCGTTGTCCCTAGTGAGGAAGCAACTTTCGCACATTCAATACCTCACCCTCTTAACCCCTTCAATCTGTAACGTTAACTTACTCATATTCCCAATCAAAGCCACATAAAATATCATCGATTATTTATTCCATGCACTGCCACTGAAAGAAAAAGATATCTGCTTTACTATATATAATATATACACCAATTATAGCCTCTTTAATCATTCACTCAGAATAATCGGGCCTGCCTAGGTTCCATGTTCTAACCCTGACCCTTCTTCATTTCTCAAGCTCTCATAACACATTTGGTTCAATTCCATACGTCATGATTGCATTATCCGCTGATTCAGGTGTTTGGCGGGTTGGTATAGTAAAGTAATTCAATGTAAGCTTTATTGCAACGGTTACAGCAGATTTGAGGGGGGGAAAAGAGATATAATATTCCATACCCCTCTCCATTTTCTACAGTCTTTACTAATAAAAATTTGATTTTGAAGTAGAATTGAGAAACCTTAGCTTTGAGGTCCAAAATTTTGGAGGGTTTGTGCTACATTGAGTGTCCGGAAGTTTTTCAAGGAGTGTATGTACTCTGGAAGTAACCAAAATGAAGCACTTTTGCCCTGATGCGATGGACACCCCAACTCCTGTCTGCCACGTGAGATTTGATGCGACATCAATATATATCCACGTTGGAGATTCAAATTGACATGTATTTATATATGTGTATTTTCATGCCCTTTTTGTTCGGTTTTATTTTCAAGCCTCTTCTTCTATGTTAGGTCAGAGGTGTAACACCCCAAATTTTATATTCACCAAATATATTGTAATTATTTTGGAAATTCAATAAAATGGTGAATATTTATGAATTTGGAATTTAAGAATTTATAAATGTTCAATTTCATGGGAAATTGGGCAAAAATAATTATGGAATTAATTTGGGTAATTTAAAAAGCCCAATATTAAGGTCCAAAAATGAAGGAATATTAGAGAAAATATTTGGTCCAAAAATAGATGAAAATTGGTGAAAGAAAAATAATAGAAGAAATTGGATTAGAAAGGTAATGGCAAAATCGTAATTTTGCCAAAATAGCACAAAATAAATTATTTTCCAATTAATTGAAGTTAATTTCAATTAATTAAGGAAAATAAAGGTTAAAAATATATTTAGAATATTTTGGTCAATTTAATATGAATTTATGGAAAATTTGAGCAAAAAGTGCAATTTTGACCAAAATTGAGACTATACGTGTATACGTAACCGGAACAAGTTGTGAAGCCAATTGAGACCATAGGGAGGGACCCCTAGGTGTCTCCTACATGTGGCATAAATAAGAAAATATTGATTGGGCTTAATGGGCATGGTTATATGTACATAAGGATTTATGTACATAAGTTCATTTTTGAAATTTTGGAAAATAAAACAAATAAATAAAATATTGCAAAACATGTGATAAATAAATACATCATCATCCTCTTCAGCCCATTTTCGTGCTCAACAGACCTGAACTATAGAGAGAGAAAGTTGAGAGAGTTTAGAGAGAGAAAGAGAAGAAAAATCACAAGGTAAGCCGATTTCTCCGACGATTTCGCTCCTAACGCATATATCTCCGACTCTAAGCTACTCCTCTTTGTTCTTTAGGGTTTGGAGGCTCAAAAATCTGTTCTCTAAAGGTTAGGGTTTCAGCCATTTTTGGGAAAAGCTTGTTGGAGCTTGAGGTAACTTCCAAACCTTCGTATATTAACTATTCTGGCTGCTGTGGGCAATTTAATCGGTGAAATTTCGCCGGATTGCCATTGGTTTTAAATTTTGGAAAAGTGTATATCTAAGGGTTATGCTGACCAATTTTAGTTCAAATGGTTGTTATAACTCAATTAGATTGTTAATAAAGTGGTTAGGAGTAGAAAGGAACGTGTTTACGGAGCCGAAATCGTAAAACCCCGATTTTTCCTGGAGAACACAATTATTTCGGCCAGGGATGTTTGAGGGCCTTAGAGTTGGATTTTCAATGATTTTATGGTTCCATTGGATTCAGTGGGCGAAAATAGGTGGGGTTACAGTTGGGCACTTTTTCAGAAAAGGCTGAGAAAGCATAATTACGGGAACGCCCCTAAAACCCTAAAAGTAGGGCTGCCAAGGGCAATTTCGTAATTTGACATTGAATTTGGTAATTTTGAGTCCGGAAATGGATTCCTTGGACAAAAATATGTCAGGATAGCCCTAGTCAAAAATTTGGAAAAATGTGCCATCGGGCCGGGTACGGCGGGGCCGGGGTCCCAGGGGCATTTTGGTAAATTTTCATTATAGGCTAATATAGCCACAAGAAACACTATGGAAATGTCTAAAATGATACTTGGATAGGTTCTAACCTATTTCTTGTACATTTGATGTTTTAGGACCGAGTTGGACGCCTTTAGTTGACACGTTTTACGAGGCGGGCCCTTTGAGACAAGAAAGAGATTAAGGTAGGGACTACTATCTCTCATATACTATGTGACTATTTGTATGATGCATGTTACTGTATTTTGTGATCTGAACACGTGCTGGAGGCACATTACCTAGCTGTGGTCTAGGACCTAGCTGAGGTACACTGGTCTTACCTAGCTGTAGTCAAGGACTCGGCTGAGGTACATGCAGGGGTTTCAACGGGTTAGTTGGCCCTGAATTTTGTGTACACACACGGATGATATGAATTTTCATTTTACTTGATACGGTGCATTGCATATTTAATTTTCGCATTTTATATGTTGATTGTATGTTTCTACTGAGATTCCTTGGAATCTCACCCCTTTTTCTAATCAAAATGTCTCAGCGGGTGCCAGTGGCTCGAAAGCCAAGGATGCAGAGAAGGGAAACTGACAGGCACGTTTCCCAAGATGAATACAGTGGTTGTATAGTCTGTATGTGAAATAGTTTTGGGAACATACTGTACATATTTGTCATTATTATCGACTTCTGCTCTGTTAATGACTGTCTGTAAACAAATACTTATTATCAGTATAACTGTACTTTTCTGTTTGCCTATGGAACTTGTTCATTATTGCCCTGCGCATATCAAAATGGAAACGGGTGTTGACAAGAGGCATTAGGGATGGCTTAAATGTTGGGAATGATCGCACCGAACTCACTGAGATGCATTAACACGAGTGAGCCCAAGTACAGAAGAGAACGAATGAACGCATTAATCAAATGAGCATAGAAGACGCATGAGCGAGGTTCAGTGATTTGGTCATATCTTCCAACCCATAACTTTGATTGATCTGAAACTTATTTCATATAAAACTAGACTTTCAATGTGACAAATAAACACTAAGATCAAGTTAACACTACAAAAAAAACGTGATTTAGTAGCGGTTAAAAATGGGTATTCGTAGCGGTTCTAACCGCTGCAAACTAGGTTAGTAGCGGTTACGAAAACCGTTACTAAATCGTACGTTGCAAGCGGTTTTGTAGCGGTTTTATAAAACCGCTACTCAATCAAAAATAACCGCTACAACCTTTGTAGCGGTTTATAGTAACCGCTACAAAATCAAGAGATATTTGTAGCGGTTATATAACCGCTACAAATATAAAAAATTTTATTGAGAGCTTTAAAAAATGATTTTTTTTTGTAGCGGTTTAAAAACCGCTACAAATATATAAAAATGAAAATTTGTTAAAAATGACATTTTTTATTTGTAGCAGTTAAGAAACCGCTACTAATTTTGAATTTCATGAAATTAGTAGCGGTTTTAAAAACCGCTACTAATTTCATGGAATTCAAAATTGGCGCCAAAAAATTTAAATTTAAAAAGGCGCGTTATTTAGTAGCGGTTTAATAACCGCTACAAATATTTAAAATTTTTTTTAAAAATATACGTTGAGTTTTTTATTTTTTTTTCAATATTATATTAAATAGTTTAATTTGTTATTATTTTATCTATTTCAATTAGTTTATTATGTAATAGTTTAACTTATTAATAAATTAAAAAGAAAAAATGTAATTGAATATGATTAGTATAAAATTTATGTTAATAATATTATTAAGGATAATTAGGTAATAAGGAATTATTATGTTTTATAATATAATGTAATTGTATATGAAAAATAGATGAAAATGAGATAGAGTTATGATATATCTAGAAAAAAAGATGTTTAGAATAGATTTTATAGAAAGGAAAGAAGTATTCTAAAAGAAATTGAAAATCTTGTTACCATATTTGATCGTATTATTCAGCTCCTCTACTCATACGAAAGAAGTTGTAAATGAGAGGAAATGAAAGAAGGGTAAGGTGAATAGAAATTGGGGAGTGTTTGAAATGAGTTGTGATAAGGGTATTTATAGGGATTCACGTATTATTTGTAGCGGTTACTAATTAGTAGCGGTTATTTATATTTTTGTAGTAATTTAATTATTTGTAGCGGTTAATGTAGCGGTTATGATTTAGTAGCGGTTATTTATTTTTTTGTAGCGGTTTAATAACCGCTACAAATATTATATTAATTTTTTTTAAAAATTTTTTTTTTTACATTTTATCTTAACACAAATTTTTTGCACTTTTTGTACAGAAAAATTTTTTACACTTGAATTGTACAAATATGATTTTAATTTTTTTTTTAAAATTTTTTTTTACATTTTATTTTAACACAAATTTTTTGCATTTTTTGTAAAGACGAATTTTTTACAATTGAATTTGATCACTCATCGTCGCCATCCCTATAGAAATTTTGTAGAAAAATTATTATTATTGATGTATTATTACATTTAAAAAATTTAATTGAAATGACGTGGACTTAAAAAAACTCACCGCAGTAGAGGTAAATTCTCATCGCCTTCAGGGAAGTAGTTTTCAAAATTAGCTGGCTGAAATGGCTCACTCTCATAGGCGATGTTATCGCCTTCACCCATGTCGTAAAGGTCTCTTGACTTTAAATGAACGACCATGTGCCAATCCCTATGCCGCTCGTCCTCGACATAATAAACCTGATGTGCCTCTGAAGCTAGAATATACGGCTCATCATCTTGAGAAATACCAGTATGAATCGGGCGTGAGAAATTGACTGATGTGATCCCTAGGTCGTCAGTTGTCAGTCCCCGAGAAGTAGTGGTATTTGCCCACAAACACTTGAACAGCGTCACGGTTAAACGGCCTTGATAATTAAGCTCGACCACATCAAGAAGCTTGCCATAGTAAGGGACGCCTCCGAACTGCATGTTGGCGTCACTGCTGCTCGCATAACTCCTTGTCCCAAATGTGCCATAAACACCCAAATTCTGTGTTTGCAATCCCTGATCCCGTGAAACCGTGCAAAACTTAAAACCATTGACATTGTATGCTGTAAACCGTTTTGCATGATCAAGAGGGCCGATTGCGAGAGCTCTGAAATCTGGTGAGTGTGGGTTGTGGTCATTTAGTATTCTGCGAGCAAACCAGCCCGGGAATTCTCTGTGGACCCTCCTATCAACTTCCGAGGATGTCTGTGTACGGATCCTGAGCTGACGCTTGACATGACTTCTGAATTCCCTGCAATTAATAATGGAAAGGCGTTAGTGAAATGAAAGTGAGAAATGTTACGAAAGATATAGATCGAATAACATAAATGTGAGTGTACAATTCTTACCGTATGAAAGGCTCAACTTGAGTGCAATTAATCAAGACATGTCTATGTGCTTGGAACTTCTCAGTTGCCGTTAGTTTGAAGTTCTCAGTTGCTCCAACTGGTTTACCAACACGAGGGATAAATTCTCCTGATGTCGGCGCAGGTTCAGGACAATCGTCAACACGAGGCGGGCGGTTGAAAGCCGTCTCAAGATCATCAAAGTACCTTGAGCAAAAATATAGCACCTCATCCCCTATATAGCCTTCAGCTATAGAACCTTCTGGCCACGCCTTATTCCTCACGTAAGATTTTAATTTCCCAAGGAACCTACGAAGTACATAAGAGAAAATTGATATAAAATGATGAAAAGGACGACGAGCAAACATTAAATACGGACAATAAATGAATGCAAAACTTAAAACAATGAGTACCTCTCAATCGGATACATCCAACGATATTGTACTGGTCCAGCGAGCTTTGTTTCATGAACGAGGTGGACTGTGAGGTGAACCATCACAGTAAAAAAGGACGGAGGAAAGATCATCTCCAAGTGACAAAGTGTAAGAATGATTTTCGACTGCAGCTGATCGAGCTCCTCAACGATCAAAACCTTAGAACAGAACTTCCGAAAGAAAGAACAAAGTTCCACCAAAACGATGGAAACATCGGGAGGAAGTGTATTCTTTATAGCCAGAGGGAGTAACTGCTGCATAAGAACATGTGAGTCGTGACTCTTCAGGCCAGCAACCTTTCGAGCCTGCAAGTCGACACATCCAGAAATGTTGCTTGAATACCCATCAGGAACTTTTAATTTCTTCAAGGTCGCGAGGAACACATCCTTGTTCAGTTTTGTGAGGGTAAACTTTGCCGGTGTAAATCTGTCATGCTCATCTGGCCAAGCGTCTTCACGAACTACCATGTCGCGTAAATCTTTCCTAGCTTGAAGGTGATCTTTTGTCTTGCCGGGTTAGTTAAGTAGCGTATACAGCACATTGTCGCAAACATTCTTTTCAATGTGCATTACATCAAGACTGTGGCGAAGTAAATTAGATCTCTAATACGGAAGCGTGAAGAAGATACTTATCTTCTTCCACTGCTGAGGCGCCGAAGTCCTGCACGTCTTTCGGCGTGTTTGTGCTGAATCGTCGCTTTTTCCAAACTCGACGTTAACATGCTCAAGCTGCTGTAAGATATCTGTACCGGACAAAGTCTGAGGTGGTCCTCTTTTCTCTGGTTTCCCATTGAAGCGATTCCGTTGCAATTTGAACTTATGCGTTCCATCGAGAAACCTCCGATGCCCCATGAAGCACCACTTTCGGCTGTGGGGAAGGCGCAGTGCGTCAGAGTCGAAATTGCAAGCCGGACACGCTGACCCAGTGTGCACATTCCAACCAAATAATGTGCCAAGGCCAGGAAAGTCACTGATCGTCCACATCAAGGCTGCACGCATGTTGAACAAAGTCTTGCTGTGAGCGTCGTACGTCTCCAAGCCGACATTCCACAGGTCAAGCAATTCCGCAATAAGCGGTTGGAGATACACATCGATGTCATTGCCCGATGCCTTTTTGCCTGGAATGATCATAGACATAATGAAAGAGCTTTGTTTCATACACATCCAGGGGGTAAGTTGTAGGGAACTAAGACTACCGGCCAAATGCTGTAACTTGTGCTAAGATTCCCGAAAGGATTGAAACCGTCGGTCGCCAACGCAAGCCGGACATTTCTGGGGTCAGTCGCAAAATCTGGAAAGTCGTTGTCAAACGTTTTCCAAGCAGCTGCATCCCGCGGATGTCTTAATTTACCGTCTTCGTTTTTATCAACGGCATGCCACCTCATGTGCTCAGCAGTTTTAGACGACATAAATAATCTTTGTAGACGAGGTTTCAAAGGGAAATACCTGAGAATCTTTGCAGGTTTCTTCTTCTGCTTTTTCCCCTTCTGAATTGTCTTGTACCTCGATGTGTGACATCTCTTGCACGTCTCCCTGCTGGAATCGTCTCCCCAATACAGCATACAATCATTTGGGCACGCATCAATCTTTTGATAATTCAACCCCAACCTGTTGATGATCTTCTTGGCCTCGTAGAAGGTTGTGGGAATCTCGGCGTCGGGGAATGCATCTTGTAATAAGTCGAGCAACATCGACATTCCCTTATCCGTGATCCCACACAAGCACTTGATATGATACAATTTGATCAAGAAAGATAATTTAGAATATTTGCGACAACCTTGATATAAAGGACGATCTGCCTCATCCATCAAGCTGAAAAAATCCCGAGCTGCTTCATTCCCCATAAAAACCGGCTCAGAGCCGTGCACTTCTTCGTTGAAGTTGTCGCCTTGAAATCCAAACGCATCACGCACAACATCATTCACAGGATCATCTTCATCTACTTGAACGCCTACTTGAGAACTTCGAGGAAGAGCCTCGTCATATCTAACACCGGTCTTCTCACCATGAACTGCCCAGAACGTATAGTCCTCAGGGAAAGGCTTCACAAGCAAATGTTCCTTCACAACATTTCGTGGATGCCACTTCTTGAACTTGCATTTCCGACACGGACAGACGATCTTGCCGTTACAGCTAGTGTGAGTGAATGCGAAATCCAAGAAACTGTTTAATCCGTACAAATATTCAGGAGAATTGCGCGGCAACCTTATCCATGATTTATCCATAGCTACAAGTGAGAGAGAAGAAAGTATAGAGAAGAAGATGAGTGAGAAGAGAATGACGAATGCCTAGAACCTTATATTTTGAAAATCCAACGTTTATAACTTTGTAGCGGTTATTAAACTGCTACACCAACCGCTACAGAAATTCCAACGTTTATAATTTAGTAGCGGTTACATATATAAAACCGCTACTAATATTCAAGCCGTTAATTGGTGGGAAATTCAAAATGTACTTGTTGAGTATTAGTAGCGGTTTTATATATAAAACCGCTACTAATGTTCAACGAATTAGTAGCGGTTATATATATTAAACCGCTACTAATATTAAAGCCGTTGGACATTAAATATAAAAATAATTTTCTAATTTGTAGCGGTTATACATGAGAAAACCGCTACAAATGTGCACAAAGGCGGCAAATTTCAAAATTCAAATGATTTGAGTATTTGTAGCGGTTACTAGTAAATAACCGCTACAAAGTTATATATTTGTAGCGGTTTCTGAACAAATATATAAGTAAATTTGTAGCGGTTATGAGTTCAAAACCGCTACAAATATATATCTTTGTAGCGGTTATGAACTAATAACCGCTACAAATATATACATTTGTAGCGGTTTTAACTTAAAACCGCTACAAATATAGATATAATTTATTTTTTTTAAATTTAGATTTAAATCATTTATAAATTATTTCAATGCGATATAATAATATAAATATAATTATATAAAACACAATAAGAAAATTCTGAAATAAAATCTCATAAATATTTACAAATGTTTAAAAGAAAAGAAAATGTCCTAAACTAAGAAGTTGGGGGCTGATCCTCTGGTGCTCCCTCAGATGGGGCTCCCTCAGATGCCGCTGGATCGAGCCGCTGCGTAGACTGGACCGCACCATCCTCATCAGCAGGAGGAGGAGCTGTAGGAGGAGGAGTAGTGCTCAGGACGACGTAGCGAGGGACAAGGGGGACCGCTGGATGCTGCTCGTCCGGGAACAGCCGACTCCATGCTCCCTCGAGCATAGTGTTCGTCATCTCACGCCACTGCGTCTGCTGCGTGTACATAGTGTCTGCGTGGATCTACAGCTGCTGCTGCTACTGCACCTGCATCTGCTGCTGCTGCTGCGCCATCTGCTGCTGCTGCTGCTGCGTCTGCTCCAAATCTGACTGCAGCTGGTCAATCGACTCGTCCCTCCGACGTCTGACCCCTCTAGAGCTGCCAGCCTCAGATGCGGCGCTCCTGCCGTAGATCATGCTGGGTCTGGCGCCTATCCCCATCCCCCGCACTCGTCCGAGGTGCTCAGGCTGAGCCAGACCCGCCTTCAGAGGAGCCGTCGGGTCCACTGACCCCTGTGACTCCTCAGGCTGGGTCTGTCGCAGCTCAGCCTGCGACTGCTGCATCCGCTCCTGCCATTTTATGAAACAATTAATAATTACCATTTTTCATTATTAACTTGGTTTTATAAAAACTATAATAATAAAATAACTTACAATGGCCGCCTCTGTCTGCTGAGAGGTCGCAGTCCCGTCACGGTGTCTGTGTGTGATGGCGTACAGCTCTGCATAGTCCGTCTGACGGTTCTCCTGCTGTGCCTTCATCTCCTGAAACAATTACAAAACAATAATTAGTGTTATGAATTAATCAGCTAAAAGTAAGTGATATTTTGAAAACTTACCAGCTCGCTGTAGGTCACAGCGAAGGTCTTCGATCCTGCTGTATGGTGGATCGTCTGCTGCGCCCGGATCTCAGCGTTCCTCCGAGCAACCTCCTGGAAAAAAAATTAAATGTATTATAATTTAAAATTAAATACAAAATAAATTGATATTATAATTTAATATTTAACAATTACAAAATTATATATAAAAAATCTAATAAATACATTACCTGCGCCTCAGGGCTCCTCCTGAACTGGACAAAACGCGCCCAGTCGTTCGGCGGCACGCTGTCCAGGACGCTCTCCTGCAGCTGCTCCAGAGGCATCGTCCCGTCCCCGTCCACCCTGTGGAAGAGACGGTTCCTCCTGTTCCTCCAGGCGTCGCCCATCTTCACGAGGGCGTACCTCTTTCGGTTGGCCCGGAGGGCAAACCGCAGCTAAAAAAAATACATTTAAATATCAATAATGATAAAAACCATTATTTAAATAAAATAATTCAATAGAATTAATTAAAAAAATATTAATTAAATAGTTTTAATTACCTGAATCACCTCCTCCCAAGCCTGGTCCTTCGGCCCCCTCGGAATGTGCCTCCAGGACGGGAAGTGAAGAGGGAACCGCATCCAATTCGCTCTCAGGTCGCTCAGGAAGCGGTTGAGCAGGTGACCCCCATTGTGGATCGGCTGGTCAGTGCCCTCGTTCCACGGCACTATCACTCGCAGGGACCGGTCCATGCTGTTCAGACCGGCCACATCCAGCCTCCTCGTCGACACGTTCCCCTGCTCATCTGCATAGTTGACCGCACGTTAGATAAATTATAATTCAAAGTTAACATTTCTAATTTAAATAAATAATTTACTAAATTAAAATATTAATTTACCTTCGACCTGCACCTCAAACCCAGTGGATCGCGAAGACGACCCTCGTGGGTTGTTCTGCTCCCGAGCGTCCTCCTCATCGAGGAACCGCTCCATCTCCCTGAACCCCATCGACATATCGAACTCCTCCTCGTTGAGGAAGTCCTCAACGCTAATCTCTGGTCCCTCCACCTCAGGCACCTCTGCTGCGGTCGTCGCCTGTGGGATCGTCTGCGGTTCCTGTGGGGGGATGGGCTGAGATGCCTCGGTAGACCTGCCTGCGTGCTGCCCCCTCCCTCTGCCCCCTGCCCGGCTGCTGCCACCCCGTCCTGCCCGGCTGCTGCCACCCCGTAAAGTCGGTCTGGGGAGCTCAGGGGCCTTCCCCTTATCCTGCCCTGAAGCTGTAACATCCCAAATTTTATTCACCAAGAATATATTATAATTATTATATATATTCAATGAAATGGTGAATATTTAAGGCCAAAAGAATTAAATATTGAAAATTGAAGGTTGAATAGTGTTTTCAGTGAAATCGCCTGCGAGGCAGTGAGATTGTCATATAGTTTTGGAAGAGTCTAAAATGATACTTGGATAGGTTATGACCTATTTCTGGTACATTTAATATTTTAGGACCGATTTGGAGGCCGGATACGACACGTTCTTCGAGGCACATTTAAAAGGGGATATTAAAGCTTTGAGGTAGGGACATTATTCTTCATACACTATGCCATAAGTTATGTGATTGTGTGGATGCCATTGTTTTGTAAATGCACTTTATTAATAACATGATTTGCCTAGAGAGAGGCAGTTAGTGCCAGAGGTGCACTTACACTGGGAGTTGGCGGAAGTCCAACCGGTGTAGATTGTGGGGCTGGGCCCTACTCATGTATACATGACGATGATGTGTTTATATTGTTCATTAATTTGTGCATACCTTGGCGCATGACATATTTACTTTTCGCATTTTCTATGAACGATATTATGTCTCTACGGGGATTCTTCGGAATCTCACCCTATTTTGAAACAAATACCTCAGCGGGTACCAGTGGGCCAAAGGGCAAAGACATTGACGTCGAAAAGTGAGCGGCACGTGTCTCGAGGCGAGGATATGAACGTGGTTATGCTTTAGTCTATGCCTTAGTATTTTGGATAATTTGTAAATATTAAAAACTTCCGCTGTATTTTTCTGTTTCCGTCGACGAACAATATCGGAATTGTAAACGAACGACGTTGGATTGTAAACGAATATTTTTATCAGTATAATTGTACTTTTCTGTATGCCCATTGAATTCCGTCTTTATTACTCTTTGATTATCGAAATGGAAACGGGTGTTGACAGAAGCCATATCAACTATACAAATTAAAAAAAAAAATTAGTCCATTATTATACAAAAATATAATAAAAATAAAAATAAAAATACGTGTTATATACGTACCTCAATTGCAAATACTGCGGAATACTGACCAAAAACTCCTATAGATACGTCTGAACGCTCAAATCTTGAAGAAATCACTCAGAGAAACCTCAGGAAACAAAATAAGCAAATGGAGAAATGAAGGAGGCGGGGGGTTTAAATAGCCAGTAATTAGTAGCGGTTATTAAAATAACCGCTACTCTAACCGCTACAAATATCCAAATTTGTAGCGGTTCTACGATAACCGCTACAAATCTTCACAACGTTTGAAATTCTGTAGCGGTTATTACCCAGAACCGCTACAAATTTGGAGTCTCTTCAA
The DNA here is from genome assembly GCA_963242795.1 of Inga leiocalycina. Classification (NCBI taxonomy): domain Eukaryota; kingdom Viridiplantae; phylum Streptophyta; class Magnoliopsida; order Fabales; family Fabaceae; genus Inga; species Inga leiocalycina. The sequence goes on from OY725330.1 coordinate 7,034,252, forward strand.
ATTCTGTAGCGGTTTTCAGTAAAAACCGCTACAAAATTCTGACCTTTGGTATTTTGTAGCGGTTTATGTGCATTAACCGCTACAAAGTAAACCGCTACAAGTTTTGGCGGGAATTTCGTGCCAAATTTGTAGCGGTTTTTTGTAGGAAACCGCTACAAAATATCTTGCAGCTACAAATTTGTAGCGGTTTAGGTAAAAACCGCTACAAATGCACCGCTACAAAATACCTTTTTTTTTGTAGTGTAAAAGGAGTTCATATGAGAGAGATATGAATTTTAAAAAATGCCACTCATTATCTACGTTGTATTTCAGAACAGGTTCAGTGTTTTAGATATATCTCTCAAACCACAAATCCAATTGAAGTGAATTCATATGAAAATAAACTTAAAATGCTACACACAGACATCAAGATGAAGTTCAGATGAAAGAGATATGAATTTTGAAATTGGTGCTCAAATTCAAAGCTCTGTTCCAGACCAGTCGATACAAATTGGATCATAACTTTTGGAGTATAAAGTATTTTGGATTGATTATAGTTGCTATTAAAAGTAGACTTAAAGAGTTTTTTGAGGATAGGTCATTTGCCAAATTTAGAGTTATATACAAAGAGTTATGCCTGTTAGAATCAATGGTTTATTCCGATAGAGGTTGCAGTATTCGAATAAGCTCTCCTTGTTTTGTAAGAAGTTTATTCGAATAGCAATAAGTATATTCAAATAAAATGATATATTTTGTGTGAAAAGCTATTCGAATAAGATATTGATTATTTAAATACATTTTAAATTTTGAAGGATTATTCGAATAAGGGATGAAGTATTCGAATAAAGATTATTCATTATCAAAGAGGCTTATTCGAATACAAGTTATTCTATTCAAATAAAATTCAATATTTTACAAAGGAAGCTATTCAAATAAGAATCAGGATATTCCAATACATATAGATGCTTATGTCTTATTCAAATAGAAAGAAGAGTATTCGAATATGCTATAACTGAAAAAGAGACTTTTTATCAGAATACAATTGATATTATTCAAATATGAAAATTCATTATCAAAGAATATTATTTGAATACAAGTGGCTGTATTCGAATAGATCAAGTACAAAGAATGTTATTCGAATAAAGAAAGGTGTATTTGAATAAAACCAAGTCCAATACAAAGGATGTTATTCGAATAAAGGAAAGTGTATTTGAATATGATTTTCCCTTCTTAGCAACACATGCCTATTTGTAATGTCACGTTGCACACCATCATCACAGTTTCCATGCCAGCATGTGCATTTAACGGTTAACGTTGGGTGTTCGTAACATCCAGGCAAAAATGATTCTCGAAAAACTTCCAGACACTCAATACTCCTCAGTACTTACTTCTGGGGCAAAAATGGTCCTTTCCCTAATTGAAATATCAAAACACACCAAGACCTTGGTTACAAATGTGTTGTCAAAATACGCCAGTGAACTACTCAACTCAAAACTATCAAATAATTCTACTTCTATGGTCTGGCAAAAAAAAAAGGGTTAAAGGGCAATTTTGTCATGAAAGTTTTCAACAAAAGGCAATTTTGCCCTAGAAGTTTTTCGGGATTAATGTTGACCTGGAAGTTTCAAAAAGAGAGTAATTTAGCCCTGATTGTTATCTCAAATAATTTTAACGATTAGTTGATCAAATATGTTGAGTTGACAATTCACATGCCATCTACGACATTTTTGTTAAGGTGTAAATTTGCCTCCTGAAATTTACGTGTCATCTACTTTATTTTTTTTCAAAGTTAGATTTAAAACTTCCCGACAAATTTGCACCTTAACAAAAATGACGTGGATGATATGTGGACTACCAGCTCAATATATTTGGTCAAATAATAGTAAAAAATAGCTGAAGAAGTTACCAGGGCAAAATTGCTCCCTTTTTAAAACTTCTAGAGAAAAATCGCCCCCCCAAAACTTCTAGAGTAAAATTGCTTTTAAGTGAAAACTTTTGGGGCAAAATTAACCCTTAACCAAAAAAAAAAATTCTACTAATATGGTTGTTTCCTCTTCACCTTACTGAAAACCTTCCTAAAAATATTAAGCCCTGATAAAAAATATTTACTTATATGCTTTTTGTTTAGGAAGTAAATTAGCTTTAAACGATTAAACTTATAAAGATTAAGTTGCAATAGGTTAAAAGTTTAAGGAATGAATTTCAACTAAATCAAAATTACAGTGACTGAATTCCCTCAAGTCAATCAATAGGGTTCGTGTTATGAAAATAAGGAAAGTACAAGAGATTGACATGAGGGAGATATTGAGAGAAAGCTGAAGGAGAAATATGGAGGAGCTCTTATTCACTTTATTGTTGATACCAATACATTGTACATGGCCTTTATTTATAGGCCTCTACCCATTGAATTCTATACATATGGTTATAAGGAAATAAAGATGAGCATAATGGTATTAATCATAAGAAACTCCCACAAACAATTCATTGGGGAAGTTATAGATTTATAGCATTGAACACATATGGAATCCTAAGAGTGAGAGGTTATGGAAAGACATATGAAAGGCCAAGAGTTGGATAGTTTATGAACTTTCACATCATAAATATTTACAACACTCCTCCTTGGATGTCCATAAACAAATATTGTGCCTCATTAAAACTTTACTAGGAAAAACCCAATGGGACAAAAACCCACTGAAGGAAAAAGAGTGCACAATACATATTGAAGTTGCCTTATTTAAAACCCTTACCAAGAAAACCAAGTGTGGCAAAACCTTGATTAAGGAAAAGAGTACAACATGATCTTTACTCCCCCTGATAGCAACATCACTCATTGTTGTTAAATTGTCATATCTCAAGACAATATACTGATTTATCAATTACAACTGTCATTAATGATTTTTCAAGCAATTGATGTCCTTTCTATCTAAACTATGCATAATGTATTGTCATCAAATCATATGCTAACACATAATTATCTACCATATCTTTTGGATATGTTAAATATCAATATATTCTCCACTTGCCCCTATGCATTGTAGAAATAATAAAAAAAATTATTCTAAAAATCACCATGATATATCTTCTATCCACATGTTCAATTTGTTATAAACAAAATGTGCTTATAGAATAGTTTCATAGAACTATCACACTAAATCTCAGTTTCATAGTATCTATAGTGTACATGCAGCATCTTGATTTTACTAAAAAGAACGTAATAACTACAATATTAGCATGATGTAAATATTCATAAATATGTGATACTTATAACCATTAAATTCAATAAATTTTTGCAAACAACATCATTATAGCAAAAATATATGATTTTGAAATCATTAAGGTTTCCAATAACTTGATATGTAAAATTATTTATTTTTCAATATATCTTTCAATCAATTATATATATACTCAAATTATTTAATCCATGTAACATTTTATACACTGAATACTTTTCTTAGACATGCTTTCAACATTTTGGATCATTTCAAGAATTCTGATGTGATATTCACTATTCATATGCATATGCTATATATAATAATATCTAATAGATGCATTATTTCATTTGCTTATACTGAAAGACTAATAATATATGCAACAATTATTGTATCCACCACCAAATATTGTACCTCATCATAATCATCATTAGACCTTGCCAAAATCTTTATTTTCACATGAATATTCATATATCACAAATAAATATATATTTCAAATGTTTTGGACTACAGATCCATACATTTCACATATTGAAAAAACATTTTTTATTGCGTCTTATTCCCTTTTTCAGTTGGTCAATCACCTTTTTTTTTCTACCGACATACTTATGTATAAAATCCTCATTTGATCACATGATATTGTTACTAAAACTGTTGTCAACAACTTTATCTTTTCAGTTCCATTTTCTTGTTGTGACATAATTCATTGAGATTTCTTTATTACTTTCAAATATTTGAACCTCTTTTGACGTTTTGCAATTAGTTATGTCTTGACCTCTTCTGGAGTATCTACCTCCTTAATATGATCATATTGATTATTTGCTCCTTTCTCTTTTCTTTTGGAACCGATTATTCTCTCATACTTAGAGCATGTCTCACTTTCATTTTTGTTGATTAAAGCTTTTTTAGCTGGAATATGAGATTTAGTAATTTCCATTTAGGTCAATAATTGCATTTAGCAAATTTTATGCAATATTTCATGAATACAAAACCTAATGGACTTATAGTTCATATTGCTGTATTCAAGGATCTATACTTGATATTAATAGTCCATTCCTTTTGTTCTATTTTCTAGCTATTCAATTTCTCCCCCTCATGTTAGGAACACTATGTCAAATGACAATCGACTAATCATGCAGTATAAGTCTTCTAAATCCATTTGTTTCTATTAGAAACATCCTTTTGTTTTATCTAGAGACAAACAAGAAGAAGGAGGTTATTACTTAACATTTATTCTTTATTTTCTTTAATTATCCATCTATGTGCATTGTGGTGGATCACTATGAAAGCACATTCAAACTTTTTAAGATGAAATATCTTGACTCCTATCAAAAAGCCAATTTTATCGGGGAAATTTGATTAGCTAATATAAGTATTGCAATGTGTAAGATCAAATATGCCAACACTGAAATATAAATTTTGTTCTCATAAGTATTAATCTAGCTATTAATGGAGGCTTCAATGAATGAATCTTATAATCTAAAAAGTGCGCTTAACATAATGATTTATTCAAACATTTCTGCAAACTTCAAGTTGCAAACTAATAATAATATCACATGTAACCATCTTATAGATGCATCTATCAAAATTATTGAACATTTATATGGTTTACATGCTATTTGAAATGGCCCATATATGAGTTTGATATATTTCCAGAAATATAGAGATCCATTCCAAATCATAACTTGTGATACTCTCATAATCAAATTTCTTTGAGAACAAGTAGCACTTGATAATTCTTGAATTATATAATATGTTGACTATTCATGAAAAATCTTTTGGTTCTTCCATGGATGTATACGTAATCTTTTATATATGACTTGAATGATCAAACAAGTCATGCTAACAATAAATTTGTTTGAATTAGTAAATTGCTAGTTTAATGTGACATGTTGCTTAACCAACAACAAACTTTTCAATTTTCACAAGATATTGATATAAAATATCAATATGACATCCATTTTTAGGAGATCAATCAATAGGTTTTGTAAGGAATTATATGAGTAGAATTTTTCAATATTAACTCACTTATATTCTAACAATCTCCCCCTCAAGTGTGAGTTATATAAATACACTTTCTTTATTTCTCTATTTCAAAGACAAATTAGTATAAGTAAGACAATAATATATCTTTTATTTGAAAACTCAAGTACTTCATAACTCACAATTAATCATAGATTTCAGTCAATTGGGCTATCACTTAAACCTTTTAATAGAGTGAAACTCTAATGTAAATCTATGGGTCATAACTTTTCATGATCAATTCTTCTTCTGTCCATAAAATTCAAGAAAAATCAATATTAGTTCTCCAGGAACTATATCGACTTTGTTACATTAATTTTGTTCTTCAGAAACTAACATATATTATCACATATTTATATAATTTTATTACTCATTGATAATAATATGCTTCAATTTGCATCTTTTGATGCATATTCAAAATATGCAATGTTTAGAATTTTTCACTATATAAAGAAAAATATGAGGAGATCCATAATCAAAATACATAAAGATCTTATTGCAATGATTTGCAATGTTTAGGGGCTAAAGTTACTTTGAGAGAAATGTGAAGACAAATGCATTATAATATAAAATAATGAATGCTTATGATATTCATAGTCTTCTTTCAAATATTCCCTATTATTTGATCATCCATAAATTTGACTTGCACTATATATATAGTTCACGCACATTACAAAAATGGTTTTGTGTAACAAATCATAAACTATTCATAATGATTTTCTCATAAAATTAAATACATTCTGATTCTCTTAACTCAAATATTATATATGATTTTTTTTCGCAAATGTCACATAAAGCCAATTTGATTCCAATATATATCATATTATATACTATATCATGATTAATGAATGAAACTTTACATATCATATAAGAATGCTAAGGAGTAGAAGAAGTGACAATACAATGAATTGGCAGAGGAGACAATAACTTATCAATACTAAAATAAAATACAAATTGTAGAGCATTTGTATGTCTTTCAATAATGAAAGTTTGGAATTAAGAAAAATTGCATATATATATATATGTATGTATGTATGTATGTATGTATGTATGTATGTATGTATGTATGTATGTATGTATGTATGTATGTATGTATGTATGTATGTATGTATGTATGTATGTATGTATGTATGTATGTATGTATGTATGTATGTATGTATGTAAGGCAATATAATAGTGCTCAAGAGGAGAAAAGAGATGAAAGACAAAGCTAAAATGAAAAATATGACTAATAATAAAAGAAAGTACCTTGATGTTGAGGTATATGAGTTGAGTGTTGGTTGAAAAATCTATGGTGCAACAGAGAATTACAAGTCCCAAGAAGAAAATAGAGGTGATAAACTCCCTTGATGTATGAATAATATTCACATACATCATATACTTAAAGTTACAAATAAATTGTACAATTATACATAAAGAAGAGAATTAAATAATTTAATGGTATAATTGAAGGTTATATGAATAAATACTAGAAAGCATTTAATTTGGGGGTTATATGGCATAATGACCATAACCATGAGGTAGTTAGAATCTTAAAAGGCCATGAAATCATGAACATCCACACACCATAATGTTTAAATTTGTAAATAAATTGGTATATACTAAAATTTTAGAATGACCACTAATTACCTTTTTATCTATTTGATTTCATATATTGCTCATGCCAATATCACAATATCAAATAATTTCTCTCTCACATATTATTTACAATGAGTTTAAATTTAAATTTAAACACTAATCAAAATCAAAATCATATAGCTTTTAGGGTTTACAATAATCATATAGCTTTAGGGCTTATAATGAAGTGAATGAGAGCTCCTACATATTTCTCCTCTAACTTTCTCTCAACATTGGGTGTGTTTGTTTTGGCGATTGGATAAGTAACTTATTTTTAATTAAACTTATGGAATCTTAAGATTGGAAAAAAGTTTGATTGGGTAATATGATGAGTGTTTGGATTAGCGATTGGATAAATAACTTAAAGTAACTTATGTAAAAGTGAATGATGTTTGGTTTGACTTTTGTATAAGTGACTTTTATATTAATTAAGAGAAAAAAATTGAAAAAATTATGAAAAAAGAAAAAATGAAGGACTAATTGTGGAAAAAGAACTCATTGGCAACTTAATTGCCAAATGGGACCTGGGAAGATATCTACATTTGTTAAAGTAGCATTCTTGGTGATAAATTGATCTAAACCATCCAATGGCGACAATGTTACTACAAGACACATACTCAAAATTTTGATGCCGCTAACCCATCCAGATAACAGTTCTTTGCACACTCATCACTCACAATCTTTCTTTTCTCCGGGGACATAATTGGGTTCGATAATTGTAATCTTCAAATCAATAGAGACCTTACCAAAAAATACACGGCAAAAGGCATAAAACAGTTCTTTGCACACTCTTCACATAAAAATTTGCCTTAGTTTCATATATATTATGTAAAAGTGAATGATGTTTGGTTTGGCTTTTGAATTTTGTATTATTTAAGAAAAGACATTGTAAAAATTATGAAAAATGAAAAAATGAAGGGATAATTGTGAAAAAAGCCCTCATTGGCAACTTAATTACCAAATAGGACCTGGGAAGATATCTACACACGAAGGGATTTTTTCACAATTTTCTCAAAAATTAAATTTGAAAATTTAGCAATGGTACAATTTTAAATAAAATTATATCACATTCTAATTTAAATTTGTACACTCTAAAAGTCTTTTCTATTGTGCATCTTAAGCTTAAATTTTATAAATTATATCAAACTCTAATTTAAATATTAAATCATAACTCATATTTTTACATAGCTTAAAATCTAACAAAATAAACCGATTGAAACCTCAATAATGCCTCCAATAATCCAAATAAATTATTTAAACTAAATTTAATGGGTAAAAAAACCATATAGAAACTAATTTATGACATGTTTATAAAAAAAATTGATTATAAAATCATAAAATAATTAAATAATAAATCTAAACTAATTAAATTAATTATTAATTATTCTCTACATTTCTACAGTCATATATTGACAAAACTCAAAACTTGCCTAAACTCTTATCCCAAAGTATTCTCTAATTAGTAGAAGATTACTATCTAAAGAAAGAGAAAATTATTTAGAACATTTTTTATAAAAGAAGTTTTGTGATTAAAAGTGATTTTGAGTACCTCATTGATCCCCAAAAATATGAAAATACTCCTTTCAATATTATTTTATAGCAATAAGCTCCATTTTAAGGCTTATGATTTTTTCTAACTTTTGACTTATTTTACCTTAAATCCCATCGCTAAAACAAACACCTATTTTTTGCTTTTCCACTGTTCAAGCCCATTTGTACGTTAAAACGCTAAAACAAACACGCTGATTCTCTATCTCCCTCATGTCAATCTTTTGTACATTTCTTATTTTAATAACACATTATCAGCACGGATTCGCTCAGAAGGCCTATGGTCTAGTTTTCTATCTCTTTTACTCTTTAACTTTCTCATTTCCATACAATATTTTATGTTGTTTATTCTTTAACTTTCTCATTTCCATACAATATTTTATGTTGTTTATTCTCTATGTTATTTTATCTTTCTAGTTTACATTATCGATCTATTATTCTATATTATTTTTATTATTTTTCTTTTATGCTATATATTTTTATCTTTTCTATTGTTATCTTTTACATATATATATATCTGAGATAATTTAAACCGTTACATGAAATTAATGAGGCCCGTTTACCGATTGTTTTATATATCAGGTTCCATAGTTAGAGGCCTATAAATAGAGATCATATATAATATATTGGTACCAACAATGAAGTGAAAGAGAGCTCCTCCATATTTCTCCTCCAACTTTCTCTCAATATTCTCTATCTCTCTCATATCAATATCTTGTATTTTTCTTATTTTCATAACAGTTCAAACGATTATTTTTTTCTTAACCTTTTTATAAATTTCACAAGCCATAATTTAATGAACATATTGTGATCCTATTTCGCCTTTTATATCGACAAGTTATTTATAGTTTAGTAATTAGAGTGAAGCGTGAGTGACCCATCATTTTTAATATGAATTCTTATGTATACTCAAAACCAATCAATTTTGTGTTTTTATTTCTCGTTTAGTTTTTTCTTTAGTGTCTAATAAATTTATGGATTTATTGGTAGTTTTGGTTAATCATGGAAGATTGTACTAATTTAATTAGTTAGACAATTAATCTGACCTTGAACATTTTAGTGATTTGTATTGGACAATATATAGTACTTTTTTGCCAACAAACAATATATGGTATCTAAGTTGGGCATGTATAAAATTATGTTAATTTAGCATGTATGACAATATGTTAGTAAATATTTTCTCTAAGTTATTATATCAAAAAAATAAATATTGTCTAAATTATTTTTTTTATATGTATCATTTTAATTGAAATCGGTCTGATCACGATTCAGTGAGTATTAACAATAATATTGTTATGACAAATCTACGACTCTTGGGCTAAGTCAGCAACCATATCAGGATTCAGGTTTCAGTAGAAAGGTAGAGAGAAAAGCACTTACCCCCAATAATTACAAATCTTTTGTTTTTTTTTTTTTTGGCTTGACAATAATGACATATCTAGAAGATAAAAGAAAAGCCCTATTATATGACAATCTTAGACTTCGAAGGACACCCAGATCTAGCTGAATTATTTGCGCATATCCTAATCAAAATCAAATAACAGCCTTTGGGATCTCTCTCTCTCTCTCTCTCTCTCTCTCTGTTTTTCTTTTGACAAATTAATTTCGACTCCATTACAGAGTCTGGAAAAGCCTGGTCTATATCAGGCCAATAAATGAATGTTACACGTCCACCACCACTTCATGTTTTGTTGGACTTCTCAAGGCAAATCCAGGAAATGATGGAGAGACGTTATTCCCATCACTGCATGTTTTCGTTGTTCGCTTCACGTCGCTGGAAGGAAACTCTACGAAGCCACCCACTCCAACGAAGCTTTTTCACTGCTCCCAAAATAGCCATATGCTACAACTTTGAAGCTAAAGCTTTCTGCTGCCTAATTTCCATATATCACCGCTATCTCATCTCTGCAACAAATTTAGCGTGTCATTAGCCAACTCTGATCTCAGACAGTGTGTGCGCGTGAGTTGCTAGAGAGCTGAGCCAAATATGGTTTGAGAAGATGTAAACATTACCTGAATTAAAATCAAGATGCACCTAAAGGATTTACAAAGTCTTCATTAACTTCATCAAATATATTTGGGCACCCATCCCATATTCCTCGCTCTCTGGCTTCCCAATACTCGCCTACATAGCCAAATGTTCCTTTTTCTCCTTCTCTTCGGAACCTTCTTGGTTTCCAGCCATTTTCTTGCATTTTCCTCGACTACACAAAAGAAACAAGTCCATCATCAGCATGATAACGATTGGGGGGGGGGGGATAGTTCATAGATGCGCAGCAGGTCTGAAATATAATCTATCCATTCCCACCATAACATCAACAACAACCTTTCCATAGTGTGGCCTAAGTCTATCCATACTGTCAACTTATACAACGTGCATCACTTTAAAATGAAAAATAAACAAACGTGACCGAAAAATGAAAAATTGGAAAATTTAACAGCATAATATTAAGCTGCAAGCCTACTAGGAAGGAAGGAAAAATTTAGGCAGGCAACAGGCAACAAACCATATTAGAGGTGCAAAAGGCCAAATTGGCTCTTGGTCAGTAATAATGCAGTCACACTAAAACACGATATAGACAAGAGCGGCCGAACATACCAATCTTTGCCTCCTTTCCAACCTTAATTTCTCTGAGTTAGACTTATCGTATTCCCCATTTTTCTAGATACCGCTGTATTAGTGTAAACAATAGTTAGTTAGAGCAATTGTCAGCAGTTCCTTCCACATCTTCCAAATCAAGGAGTAGTCCTACAGGCAATAAAGGTTTTTCTGCTGGTAGCTCTTGTTATCATGCAGCAACAAATTCAGATTTGTTTTCCTTATGGCATCAAAGGCTGGGTCATCCTCATGAATTCATTGTAAAAAATGTATTACACACTCTTCATAAACCCTGTCATAGACAAATTCCTAGAGCACTTTGTACTGCTTGTAAAATGGGAAAGAGTCATAAGCTTACTTTTCCATCTTCTACAACTATGTACACAAAACCGTTGCAATTGATTTTAATGGATCTGTGGGGACCAGCCCCTTTTGCTTCAAATGGCTTCTGTAATTACATTGCCTTTGTAGATGCTTTTAGCAAATTTACTTGGCCTTATCTGCTAAAGAATAAATCAGATGCTCTTTCTATTTTTCAACGGTTTAAGCTTCTGGTTGAAAATCGTTTTGGTACTAAAATTCTGAGAGTGCAAAGTAATAATGGAGGAGAGTTCTTGGCGTTCAAGTATTTTCTTGAAAATAATGGTATTGAACACATACTCACTTGTCCATATACGTTGGAACAAAATGACATTGTTGAAAGAAGATATAGAACAATTGTAGATATGGGTCTAACCTTATTAGCAGCTGCTAGTCTGCCACTCTTTTATTGGGGTGATGCATTTTTTTCTGCTGTATTTTTATTAAATCGATTGCCTACTCAAGTGCTACATGGCATTTCCCCCTATGAATGACTTTATGGTGTCAAACCCGATTACTCTATTCTGCGAGTGTTCGGCTGTGAATGCTTCCCAATGCTTCGCCCTTATCATAAGCACAAGCTGGCTTTTCGATCTACACCCTGTGTCTTCTTGGGATACTGTTCTATACAAAAAGGCTATAAGTGTCTGGATAGAACTACTAGTCATTTATATATTACTCGTCATGTTGAATTCAATGAATTCATATTTCTTGGTCAAGGTCAGTTCAATATTCGTACATCTCTACCAGGATGTACTCCTCAGGTCAGTTTTAAGCCACCACAGATTCCATCTGCAGGGGACATTTGCACATCAGAAAATTTAGCCACAGGAACTTCAGCTACACATATCTCAAATTCTTCTGGATCCTACATTAATGGTTTAGTAGCATCTTCTGTAAATAGGAGTTCACCTACACCTCCTCTCCATCCGACACCTATACCATCAGCTACCTCTAATCGGCATCCTATGATTACTAGAGGCAAAGCAGGCATTTTTAAACCAAAGGTTTTTACCGCAGCTGAGGATGTTCAAGTTCCCACTACTATCGATCAAGCTTTAGCAGACCCCAATTGGAAACAGGCTATTCATGAGGAATTTGATGCTCTTGTTTGTTTTCAAACTTGGGATCTTGTGCCATGTCCAGCTGATAGGAAAATTGTGGGCTGTTGATGGTTATGTCGCTTAAAAACCCATGTAGATGGTTCTATTGCCAAGTACAAAGGCCGGTTGTAGCAAAAGGTTACTCTCAAGAAGCTGGTTCAGACTATCAAGAAACCTTTAATCCTGAAGTCAAGGCACCCACTGTCCGAATTTTGCTTACCTTGGCAGTCACTAATGGATGGAAATTACATCAAGTTGACTTCAACAATGCGTTTCTTAATGGGGATCTTGTTGAAGATGTATACATGGAACAACCTCTAGGGTTTGTACAACTTGATTCATATGGACATCCTCTAGTATGTAAACTAAAAAAATCCATTTATGGGTTAAAACATGCGCCTCATGCTTGGTTCTCCAAACTCAGTACATATATGCTATCTCTTGGATTTCAAGCCTCAAAATCAGATGCTTGTTTGTTTCTTAAGAAAGATGATACTGGTATTATATATCTTCTAACCTATGTTGATGATCTAGTGCTCACTGGATCAAATGAAGAGTGTGTTCAACATCTTATTAAGACAATGAGTACTGCCTTCTCTCTTAAAGACCTTGGTGAATTATCTTTTTTCCTTGGTATTGAATTTCAAAGGAGTGCCAATGGTTTTCTCTTAACTCAGAAGAAGTATATTCACTCTCTTCTGTCCAGGACAAAGATGTTAGATGCTCATTCTTTTGCGACCCCTATGGCAACAAATACTCATCTTTCTCTTACTGATAGTCCAGCCTTTTCTGATCCAAAGCTTTACAGGAGTATTGTGGGATCTCTGCAATATGTATGCTATACTAGACCTGACATTGTCTTTATGGTCAATAAGCTTAGTCAGTTCATGCATGCGCCAACAGAGAAGTAGTGGGATTGTGTTAACCGTCTCTTACGGTACCTGAATGGTACTAGCACTTATGACTTACTCATCAAACCAACCACTCAGCTCACTGTTCAGGCATACTCTGACTCTGATTGGGGTGGACCTTTGAAGAAAAAGAAAAATGCTATTGAAACGTCAGATGAACAGACAGTAGATCTGATTCTACCTGAAAATAAGAGGTCTACTGGTGGATATTGTATTTTCTTGGGGTCTACACCTGTGTCATGGATGTCCAAAAAACAACTGGTTGTGTCTCGATCATCTACTGAGGCAGAATATAGGAGTGTTGCAGATACAATTCATGAACTCATGTGGCTTCAGTCTTTACTGAACGAAATGCACATCCCAGTGTCAAATGTTCCTACTATTTGGTGTGATAACAGTGGCACAGTCGCCTTGGCAGCAAATCGAGTACTTCATTCCAAAGCAAAACATGTTGAATTAGACGTGCACTTCATTCGAGAAAAGTTGGCTGCAGGTTTGGTAACAGTTGACTATGCCCCAGCAAATGGTGGCAGATATACTAACAAAACCGCAGTTGCATGCAATGTTTGCTTATTGTCGCTCCAAGTTGAATATCATTTCTGAAGAAGAGGTTCATGGCTCTACGGTTTCCTGATAATCTGTATTTTTTTTTTTTTTGCTTAGTAGGGGGCATATTACTGTAAACAATAGTTAGTTAGAGCAACTGGTTACAGCTCAACAGATTAGAGTGGTGTACAGCTATCAGTACACGTGCTGTGTGTAAACACTGATTAGCTAGAGACACTGATCTATAAATATGTAAACACACTACTCAATCAATAAGATCTTATCTTTCAGATCATTCATTTCTTTCATCATTTTGGCATGCTGATCCGGTCTGAGCCTGGAATCCGTGGGTGGGAGTTTCTCCTTTAACCCGTGACCAAGTACCCCGGATCAGACAAAGCTATAAAAAACAATAAGAGATTCATAACAAGAAAATGGAAATGCACATCAAGTACTGATTTGGAGTGTTATGCATAAAAGATTATTAACCAATGCTTCTATATTTCAAAGAGGCCTTAGCGCCAATGCAAATTGCCCAGTGTGTGACGCGATGGTGGAGGATCTGCAACATGTTCTTCGTGACTGTCTACTAGCTCTTGAGCTTTGGAAGGAGATTGTTAGCCCTGACATGTGGAGTCGATTTACCTCCCAGAGGCTCCAGGAGTGGCTGTGTTGGAACCTTGGCATTAACAGCGTGCATACATTAGAAGAGGAGTGGAGAGAGGGGTTTGTTATGACGTGCTGGTGGCTATGGAGACGATGAAATACTTTTGTTTTCGAGAATAAGAAGGTCAGCAACCACGTGCTACGTGGCAATGTCTTGGCAATGTTGGGAAGCATCTGTAGTGCTCGAGATTGACTCATTAAGCCTAACACTCACAGCTCCTGCCAATCGTTTGATGGTTCAAAGTGGCAACCCTCCAGCTGAATGGGTCAAAGTGAATGTGGACAGAGCGTTTTCACCATTAACACCAGGCTTTTCTTGTGGAGGCCCTGTACGTGATGCAAATGGTGATCTGTTGAAAGGTTTCTACTTCAGAGGGAATGATGGAGATCCCCTTACCAAAGAACTATGGCGCTACGTGCATGGATTGAAGCTCGCATGGGACCTAGGGTACAGAAACGTGATCTTAGAATCTGACTCTACTGAGGCTACCGAGCTGATTGAGAAGGAAGTTAATGAAGTGCATGAGGTGAAGCTGAACATCTCTTGAGTAGAGATTTGAATATTTCTGTTCAACAAGTCCGACGCAAAGCCAATACAGCTGCAGATTTTCTGGCTAAGCTCGGCCTATCAGCTATGCCTGGGCTTTAGTTAATTGCATGCGCCACACGGGAGCTTTAGCAGTTCATTGTGAAGGATAAAACTTAGCTGAGAGGTTGGTTGCTCTGACGTAGAAAAAAAAACACTTAAAAGTCATTTAAATATAATAATTATGTAGGAAATTTAATTTTTTTTAAAAAATACTCTTATTTATAAATAGGTGAGAGAGAAAGTAATAATAAAAAAAATCATGAAAAAGAATGTATGAAGTATAATATTTAATTGAGGACAAAATGAGTAAAATCCATCTCTAGTAGAAAAGAACAGAAATCAAAGAGAATGTCTCAGACTCAAGCTCGACTTTGATTCGAAGGAGTTTAAATAATCATATTTTATTTAAATTATTTGAACGTAGGTACTACTATTTGAAGCTCTATGATCAAGCATGGCGTACGTCATTGGTTCTTCGAATCATTAAAAGAAAAAGTCGGCTTATCCCCCTGAAAAAAAGGCTACTTTATTGACTAAAGTTATTATTAAATATAACATTGCAATATTCAAAAGTTATAAAAAGATAAGTTTTTTTTTTTTGTCATTGTTAAAGATAAGGCAGCAATAAGCCAATAAGAATGAAAAAATAAAAAGAAAAATAAGTATTTGAACCTGTTCAAAACTACGGAAACCAAATGCGATGTGTAGAATCATGAACGTTATAATGGTTTCTTGCCATGTCATTGTTGAATGTTTTGAATAATAAAAACTTTGTTCCCCCAAAGAAATGGTTAAGAATAGATGGGCTGCCACGAATCGACCAAGAAGCATGTGCGTGTGCTTTATATATATATATATATATATATATATATATTATAAAGCATATGGATTAATTAATTTTTGTCAATTTTGTGAAAGAATAATAGGCTCCACTGGATTAGTCAAAATGAGGAAACATGTGCTGTTGTTTTACGGAATTAAATTGTGGTGGAGATTGAAGTCCAATAGCAAGAAATTACACGTGGCCATTGCTGCATCACCTCAAATGTTGCTTTCCTAAACTAGCACAATCCCCTTTAGGGCTCTTTAATCTTTATGTGAGTGATGAAGAGATAAGGATTTAAAGAAAAAGGCATGATGAGAAAATTAGACAAAAAGAAAGCATCAAAATAATTTTGTCGATATTAAATTAAAAGAAAAATTTACTTTAACATTTATATCTTGACGAGCTCTCAAAATTGAAGCATCCGCGGTCGACTACATAATAGGCAATGACGATAATCTTATTCAGGTATTCGTTTGGAATCACTTATTTTAAGTGATTGTATCATAAGAGTTTTGTCTTATAAAATCTAAAATTATTTATTTTAAGTGCTACCAAATGAGCTTTAAATGAGGTATACGAATTGCATATCATTATAGTATTCCGTTAACACCAATTCTTTAATGTTTGGATAACATTAAAAAAGTATTTTTGGAGCAAAACTATGGTTTGGTAAAAAAAGGACCCAAATACTTGAAAAAAAGCCAAAAACACTTTTTTCTCCAAAGCTATAATTTTATTGTAAGTTAGCCAAACACTATTTTTCTCTTGAATCTATATTTTTCTATAAAGCCATGGTTTGGGGTGGAAAACTATGGTTTTCCCATAAGCCTTTTTTTTTTTTCCTTTTCAGAAGTTATTCTCTGAAATCACTTTTTTTTCTTCATTTTTTTACTTGAAATTGTTCTCTAAAAGTTAATCTAAACACATAATGTATCATTTGCCAACATCATCAACATAGAGTCGATCTAGGGTGTGTTTGAAATAATTTTTGGAGAGTAGCTTCTATAAAAATAGCAAAAAATAGCTTATAGGAAAACCATGGTTTTCCACCCTAAATCATGGTTTTTTGACAAAAAATAGCTTCAAGAGAAAAACAGAGTATTTGGCTAGCTTACAACAAAACCATGGTTTTGGAGAAAAAAATGCTTTTGGGTTTTTTTTTCAAATGTTTGGGTCATATTTTTACCAAAACATAGTTTGGCCCCAAAAGTGTTTTTTTTTTATTTTATTTTATCCAAACACACACCTAACAATATAAAGTTCCACTAGATCTTTATATCTTGAGTTTTAGTTTTAAAGGAGATATTTATATTGAAAGAAAGAGTCATAAACCTCAAAACTAGAATAGTCAGTTGCTCAGATACCTAATAATAAGATGTTAAAAAGGCGTAAGATACTAGTTAAAAGTATATAAAAAAAAAAAATCGTTTGTGAGCAGCATTTACCAACCTATTCGTAATATCGTTGTCAAGTTTATTTTTTGTCGTTTTATAAATCCCAAAATATCTGAACTTTGACATGTGTCATATGGCGTAATCTCTAAGTTTTACTTACTATGTTATCTGTAAACGAAAAAAAAAAGCGTGCAGTTAGAGTTCCGTTTGAACAAGTGAGAAGGGGCCACTATTGTTTCCCCCCACAATAAGAACGTTATTATAAATTGGTTCAGACACTCTCCATGTCTCCAACCGGGCCACTTGCCACCTCTTCGTCCCATTGCAATGTATGTTTCCAGCCTCCGACATTGCCAGGACATAGAAAAAATCTAACAAAGTTCGCAATTAAAATATATATATATATGCTAAATTATACAAAACTTCTTTAAATTTATATCATATGCAGATAATATCCGTAGCATTTGAAATTTTACAATATACTTCCTTGAACTTTTCCATTCATTTATATAACTCCATACTATTACTTTTTTTATTATTTATTTGTAAATGACTTGAAATTTAAGAAATTCATCTGCATATATATTGATCAAAGTTTGAGGGGGCTATGTGCATATAAAAATGAAATTTAATAGGGGCATAAAATTGATAATGTATGGGGCTATCTGCATAGACTTGAAGGTTTACAGGGTTTATTAAAAGTTGCAAAGGTCAAGGAGGTTATTTGTATATAATTATAAGTTTAGGGAAGTTTTATATAATTTAGCTTTTAGTATTAATAGTTGTTGTTATGGTTCTTCTTCTTTACTAAATCTGTATAATTTTTGAATGATTTTGATTATTTTGGCTGTTGTAGGTTAACCCATCTGAGTTAACATAATTGTGATCACAAACCCAGAATATGTGCTATATGTTAAAAGTCTTGACTTTTCATTGAATATGTTATTTGATTAATGCCCCCTTGGTCTTAATTAATGTAAGACATATTTACCTAATTTGATTAAATTAAGAAAGTTAGTTAACATGATATGTATTTTTTACAACACTCTAATCATCTTCCTTAATTCTCTCAATCTCTCTCTCTCTCTCTCTCTCACTTGATTATTGTGAGGGAGCATCAATAGGAGTAAATTAAAAAAATACTAACAATATAAGAAATAAGTCATACATTAAGGACCAAGATCAACTCCCTAATTAGGTTCTTCATTAAGGAACAGAGGTAGTATATTGTTTGTAATTAAGAATATTGTATTACTTATGAGATATCAGCTGTTGAGATGATGTATTGTTTTCTTCCAAACATGCACCAGGATTCAGGAGCAAACCATATATAAGTGAGAATATGGCTGATAGGTCAACTAAGAACTGTACGTGTGTGTGTGTGTGTGGTTATTAGCGAGTAGTTGATGACCTATAATTAAAGTTAAGATCACAAAGCACTTCATAATTCATACAACGCATTACGACCCATAAAATGTGGATTATTAGTCAAGTAAGTGACTGTAACTGGATCATATCTCCATCATCCGTCAATTCATAAATACAAATGCCATTAGATTTCGACGGTGATTTCTCCTCCTAAAAATATCTCATTATTTTGGTGTTTTCAAAGTATAAATAATCATATTATGAATGACTATAATTAAGGCAATTGCAACACCAAATATATACATACAGATATAACATAGAATAATGGATCATACGTAAGTTCATGACCATGTGATGCATCATACTTATATAATGTTATAAGTTCGATCCGGTATGGTTTATAATTTGTACTCAAGTTAATTTATTAAAATTCTACACAAAAATTTTTACTTACTGTATTATTATCTGAGGGTGAACCTATTAATTTACATATATTTTTCAATTATATGTTTCTTCTCTCGTCTCTCTCTCTCTCTCTGTTTTTTTTTTTTTGATACAGTCTTCTCACGTTTCTATCTCTTTCGTTCTTTCTCTTTCACTTTTCTCTGCTTTTTATTCTAAATTTTCAATTGCTATTTAATATATATACACTGTGAGCATACCAGTAATAATATTTAATTTTTTACGGGTATTCAACAACAGCCTAGTGTATGTAATATAGCTAGATTAACGTGTTGATGACATAAAATCCCTTTTTATATTTATAGTATTATAATTTTTTTTTAAATATTACTCCTCCATAATTTATAAGTAGAATAGTAATTTGTTGTCAAACAAATAAATGATTTTTGCATATTGGCAATCATGATTTTTTATGTATTATTGAAGAATTTTTTTTCCTTTCAAAATACCATTATTTCCATTGTCCTGCGTTGCATTTAATTTGGATCCTCTCAAATGAGAGATGTTAAACCATAACACTGATCTATCATATCAAGGTAACAAGGATCTTTATGTTTTAAAAATAAATTTGTAGATTTTTTCTTTTGGAAAACATCCTCTCCATTGAGAGTTGTCTCCATTGCGATGATACGATGCCGCGTGTTGATTAAATAGAATCTCAGCCCTTGATTTACTATTGTATCTTGACTATTAATTGTTAAACCCAAGGTATTAAAACCCGGACCGGGTATTGAACCGGTTGGGGTACTGGGTTGAGGGTCAGTGGGTCAGACCGGGGCCAAACCGGAGCTAAACCGAGACCAAATCGGTGAAAAATTGAAAATTTTAGGCTTATTGGTATGAAATTCTAAAGAAAATATTAAAAAAAATTTTTTTTTTTTTTTTAAAAATGGAAACCGGACCGGCCAATCGGCCGGTCCGGTGTCCAGAACACTGGTTAAACCTAGAGAGCTTGACTAGCCACAATCAAAAACTTCTCCTTTTGTGGGTTTGTGAAAAGATTCAGCCGCTTGAGTGTTTTTTCCAAGGACATTCCATGGTTTCGCTCAGCCACTTGAGTGTTTTTTCCAAGGACATTCCACAGTTTTGCTCAGTCGCTTGTTAAACCTAGAGAGCTTGACAAGCCACAATCAAAAGCTTCTCCTTTTGTCACGCTTCCTTGAATTTTTAAATGATGACAATCCCCATTGAACCTTTTCTTTTTATTTCTGGAGTAGTGGATGGAATCTCCATCTCTAAGAGACACTCTTCTAAAATCTGTAAACTACTTCTTCATCAGCTTATAATATTAAAAAACGGGGGCATCAAGAAGAGCCTTAATTAATCATATAGCAGAAATTATAGTCCACATGACTATATTTTTCTCTTAAACAGTGCGACGGAGAAGATGATATAGAGGAAGCCGACACTAGAAGAGGTGTTGAGAGAAGCTTTTGACCGTGGCTCGTCAAACTCTTTAGGTTTAACAATTAACAGCCAAGATACAATATTGAACTAAGGGCTGAGATTCTATTTAATTAAAACGGCGTTATTTCATCACAACGAAGAAGCAATGGAGACAACTCTCAATGGAGAGGTTCTTGGCTGCCTTTCTTAACCCTCTTAATTAGATCTCAATATATATGATAGTTAATAGTTAATAGTTAATATCTCTTAATTGATGCTCAGTTGAGCAAGTATTATTATTGCATGACAAATTAGTTAGTGTGAACATTTAATAGAATATTTTCAAGGGGGTTTAGTTATAACTAGACTAAAGTGTAAGCTCTGAAAATATATAAGAAACTTCCATAATCTTAACAAAATTAAATGGTGACTCAGTTCTTTCAAATGATTCAGTGATTTAAGGGTATCCTTATCCCATTGCAGGGTAGCTGCCAAGTCGAACAAGTATAGGTTTGTTCCTACTTATAACAAAAGTCGCTGATGAGAACTGTACTCTTATAGCTAGTGATCACCTAAATCATCCCTTGAAATCAGAAACTAGTGTCACTTGAAATATGAAGAGAGATTATCACACATTCCTTCTAATTGAATTTGGTCCGTTTACAAGAATTCATAGTCACATTGAACATGTACAAACCCACTTGTTTAAAAGAGGAGAGCCACCACCTTTCACACTGTCTGAATTATTGATAAAGTTTTTAAGAGAGGTGCTGTTGAATGGGTATTTAGGTAACCAATAATATTATTGATCTCAAATTTTTTTAATATTTTAATTTAGATCTTTTCTAAATCTAAGAAAAAAAAAGCCAAACTATTAATTAACAAATTATTATCACTGACTATATATAAAAATAAAATAGTTTGTTTTGAATGGTGTACACAACACACAGAGACATAAAACTTTTAAATAATTTGTTTAAATAAGAATAATTAATTGATCACCCCACCATGGTTGTCCTGGATCCTAAGGCATGGACCATTCTTCTCTGCTTTAATAAAGGTCGAGCCTCAACCATCCAAAATAAGCACAGAATCTGAATAATTAGCGGCTGATATATTGCTTAGACCTGGGATAACATGTATATCTGGCTTTCATTTGTTGAAATGAAAAAGGTTGTCCCTCATAATAATGATGAAGGCTGAAGTTGAACCGTCTTCTTCGTATCCCACTTTTTAAGTGTCAACTCACACTACTTATCGCAATAACATTGAAAGCCAATCAAAACAAACACACCGTAAATAACTATAGCTCAAGTTATTACAAGCTGGTTGGGGCAAATTAATATGGAACACTTTCTTAATTCCCTGATCAATACATACACGTTTATTATATTCTCTCTAATAACTTCGTTTCATGGTAAAATAATGCCGGGGCACTTCATCACTGTAATTTAGTTTAAAATAATAGGTTGGAGGAAACGTGAAACATATGGACTTTTACGTGCCTAGTTGCACTGGTGCAGGGGGAAGTGGGCTGGTTTAAATTATTGTGTGTTTGTGTGTTGAGGGTCAACTATTTGAGAAATCTGAGGAAAAGCGTGGATTCATTAAAAAGAAGCCATGATTGGAAGTTTCTCATGAGAAAAGGGACACTACTCAATATAAGTTTACGACCAAATTCAGACTAAATCTAATCATTAATAATTTGATCTCCTACTCTTTATCAAGGTTTTTAAAGCGAAAATGAAACTCTCTTTCTCTTATTAATTTGTCGTTATTAAAAGTTTAGTTTTAATCAAATCACAATTATTAAGAAGTAAGTTTTTTTATAACAATTATTAACAATTAAAGTTGATGGACTGAATTTTTATGATGCTACTAAATTTTTATATAAGCACTACAAGTCTACAGGCCGTAGAAAAGTATAATAGCAAATCAAGGTCGTCCCACAGAGATCTAAGGTAATAGATAATTAGGCATTAAAATTCTCATTTTCATTTAAGTTGAACAAATCAAAGGAAGAGATTGAAAGACAATTTAAACAAATGCAAAAGAAACAAATCTAATGATTTAAAGACTTCAATTGATAAAAACAACCTAAAGTGGCTAATCCCTTCTTTAAGTTTTAGAGCATGCATTTACTCAATTAAAAGCACTTAATGTTAATTTTTTAATCTAGAGTATTAATGGATATAAATATCTTCCAATCACTTATACCCCTCTCTCAAGTTAAAATTGTTATTCCTAACTAATTTACTCGAGAGGCAATAAATGTTCAAATTCACTCTAATATGATTATATGGGTCCAATAGATATATTCCTATCCTATTGGCAAATTAGAATAAATTCTAATTCCATATTATTTAATCTTATGGTCTAATTAAGATCCCTCTCCCAAGGATAATCTAAATTTCCCAATTTCATACTTAATGGTGATCAAGCATTAAGTAGACAAAATAGAACAGATTAAGTAAACAAAAATAATACTGAGCATAAATTAATTAGTTAATATATGCTCAAATCCTTATATCAGTTCATAACTGCTTTAGGTTTAAAATAATTAGCCACACATGTTCCATATCAATCCCAATACAGTACAGACTAGTCCAAAATCCATCAAAGTCTAGAGTGAAAGAAATAAGAATAGATTAAAGCACTGTTACTATCTTCTCCCTTTCAGTTCAGCTCAATGTTGAAGAAGAGAGAAAAGACAGAATCATGGCTTCAACAGTGTTTAGATCCGTCCACCATCGCTGCTCCAATGCGTGGCTCCTCAAGAAGATGAATCTACAGTGTTCCACCGGCTCCCTTTACTCTGCTCCTCGTTCCCTCTCTGCTCACTCTTCCTCTGCTTTCGATAGATGATGAAACTCCACTGTAACTGTGCAGCTGCTCTCTCGCTAACTCAACAGCGTTCTCTGGTTCACTCTCGTCACCGTCGAGCTCGTCGGACCTGGGGAAGAAGAAGAAGAACCAGAAGCTTATAGCTCCTCCCCAGGTCCTCTTCAACGACGCTCTCTCACTGCTCCCAAAGTCCGCTGGTTCACCAAAGATCGCTGCTCTGTGAAGCTGCCTCCCTCCTTTTTCCCGTTGATTTCTCAATGTATGTTGCGGCTCTCTTCTCCCTCTTGCGCCTCCCAGATTCAGTCAAAACCTACGGCTTCTTTATTTCACCACTTGCTCCTTGGTCCACTTCCAATTGGTCCTCTTCTTCAGATATTCAATTGGCAATAAAAAACTCAAGCCCAAGACCAATATAGAACGTTATTTGTAGCCGTCCTTAACTGAAAGAAGACAAATATTTTTTTTTTGAATGAAAACTGGATTACAATACCCGAAAACCAGGGTACCAATAGAACACGTTACACATAGGAAACACAAAAACAACACAATCATCCATGATCAACAACCACCCCCTGGATTGAAGGTGGTGGGTGATCAAGGATAGCAAAATTCACGGACATACTATGGGCTAATCCCGCCAAATAATCCGCTAGAATGTTTTCCTCCCTAGGAACATAACTTAGAAAAACTTGCCAATCATTTGACATCCAACGCCTTCCCTCCTCAATCACATCCCAGAAGGGGTGGTCCCTAACTGAGCCACAAGTGAGAAGATTGATAGCCTCTAAGCAGTCAGTGAAAATCAAAATCTTTTTTATATTCCTGTTCCAGCAAATCTGAAGTCCCTGGATAATTGCAATGATCTCAGCTATCACCGGTGGCACATGAATAATCCGACTAACATAACCGCAAATCCATCTTCCTTCTTCGTCTTTGATCGCTCCAACGCAGCCTGCCAAGCCTGAATCCAAAACTGAAGCGTCTGTCTCCAAAGTAGCGAAGCCCCGTCTTCCCCTCAACCCAGCTTCCATCTCCGCAGTACCATGCTTGTAGAATCGACAGCAACTGGTTAAGTCACGATCCCAACTGGCCCGGTATAGACTTGAATGACCATCTTGGTGTGCCCCTTCCGGATCACCTCCAAACAGCTTCGAATAGCGGGCGACCCAAATATCCCAGCAAACATACCTGAATAGAGTAGGCCAGTTAACCTTAGCAGTGAAGTTCCTTCCCGCTTCGTTCTTGAGATTCCATTGTATCCACTCCATCCCGTGGAGATTAGAGAACTTTGTCCACTGTGTTGGTCTTATTAGTGAAATCCACCGCTCCTTAGCATTAGAACAGTCTCTCAACAGGTGCATCAAATCTTCATCTTCATTGCATCCGAACGGACATCTTGCGTTATCTAACAGACCTCTTTGCTGTCTGAGCTTAGCTGTGTGGGCCTTTCCATGAGCCACCAACCACATGAAAGATTTAATCTTCTCTGGTACCTTCCACCTCCATAACTGCTTCCAAAAGACTTGATTCAGGTTCCAGCTACCTGCAAAAGAGAAACGATACGCAGAGCTAACAGAAAACTTATCGTCCGCAGCTGGCATCCAGAAATACTTATCCTCTCCCCTCTCCTCACTGGGGGGTGCATGCTCGTAATCTGCTCGATGATCGGCCATTGGAACCATTGACTAAGTTTTGTTGAGTCCCATTCGTTCCACTGGTTCACATAATCCTGTACTTTAACATTAATATCCATGAAATTCTCCGAGCCCGGAAACAGGTCCACCAAAGGTCTGTTTAAGTTAGACCAATTATCGTACCAAAAGGAGGCCCTTTCACCATTTCCTATTTTAACCTTCACACCTTCCTGAAATTCCTCCCATACAGAGCAAATACCCCTCCATGTATAAGAAGCAACCTGCCGAGTAGTCGGACCGTTCATTTAGTCCCATTTATATTTACTCTTAAGCACCTTTACCCATAAGGCATCCTTGTTAGTAAGAAGTTGCCAACACAATTTCATGATAAAGGCTTCATTTTGTTTATGCAAATCCCGAATGCCTAATCCACCATCCTTTTTATCTTTTTTGATCTGATCCCACGAGATAAGGTGAATTTTCCTCTGATCCTCTCTCTCATCCCAAAGGAATCTCCTACTTTTCTTTTCCAGCTCTTTAAGAACCCCTTTGGGAAGCAACATAGTCTGCATATAGTAGGCCGGGAGGGCAGAAAGAACAGATTTAATGAGGGTAACTCTTCCCACCATATTCAAGCAACCCCTTTTCCATCTAGTTAATCTCTTTTACGTCTTTTCCAGAATAGGGTTAAAAAACATCTTGGAAACCCTTTTATGCATCAGAGGAATACCGAGGTATTTACCCAAATCTGCAGTTAAGAGAACTCCCATTTTCCTGCTGAGATCATATGCTCTATTGAAATGGACATTCTTAGAGAAACAAACTCTAGTCTTACTTCTGTTTACCTTTTGTCCAGAGACGTTGCAGCATTTCTGTAGACAATCCATCATTTGATCAACTTGATCCTAAGACGCCTCTCCAAAAAGAATAAGATCGTCCGCAAAAAAGAGATGAGAAATTGGATGACCTCCTCTATTGAGCCGAATCGGTTTCCACAGGCCATCATTAACTGCATCTTGAATAATATGACTTAATCTCTCCATGCACAGAGTAAAGATATAAGGAGATAGAGGGTCACCCTGTCTGACTCCACGGGAGGAAAGGAAAGTATTTGAAGCCTCCCCATTCCATAGCACCTGAAAAGATGGGCTCGAGATACAAGCCATAATAAGATCACAAATTTTCCCTTCTACTCCAACCGCCTTAAGAGTATCGTGAATGAAAGACCACTCAAGCCGGTCATAGGCCTTTTCGAGATCCACTTTCACCGCCAGCCAACTCTTTTTCCCCGTCTTCCTTCTCATCGAGTGAATAACCTCTTGAGTGATGATTATATTGTCGCTGCTCTGCCGACCCGCAATGAAGCTACATTGATGCTGACCCACAAGCTTATCCATAACCTCCCTTAACCGACAACTAAGAATTTTTGTAATTATTTTATAACTCACATTACATAAGGAGATGGGCCTGAAGTCCCTAATACTCTCAGGATTATCAATCTTCGGAATGAGCACAATATTTGTATTATTAATCTCTCTGATTTTATCAGGCTCTTGAAACATATCGTTCACCATCTCAACAATATGCTTCCCAACTGCCGGCCAATATTCTTGATAAAAGATCACTTGAATACCATCAGGCCCCGGAGCTTTGAAAGCACCTATATCAAAAGTTGCACCTTTAATATCTTCCTGAGAGACAGAAGCGTTTATCTTAGCTATCTCAGTGTCACTCAAGGTGGGGAAGGTGGTTTAAGTTTCAATACGAATAAAATTCTGGAGACCACATTGAAACAAGCCTTTATAATAATCCACTGCCAGGTTCTTGAGCTCATTTTGGTCAAAAATCCACTCCTCATTACTATTCCTCAAACCTTCAATCCTATTTCGCCGTCTCCTGACAATTGCCGTTGCATGAAAAAATTTACTGTTTTGGTCCCCCCCACTTCAACCAGCTACATCTCGATTTTTGGTACCATAATAGTTCTTCTTGGGCTAATAACTTATTGTAATCTTTCCATAGCTCGTTTTCCGTTTGGATCAAATACTGGTTATCCCGCCTGGCCCTAGCTCTTCCAACACCTTCAATTCTTTGGAGAGTCGTCCGTTTTTTTTCATTAATATTCCCCACACGCCTTTTATTCCACTCCCCCGCCTTGTTTACAAAGTTTTTAACTTTTAGATTCCAGTGTTCT
The DNA here is from genome assembly GCA_963242795.1 of Inga leiocalycina. Classification (NCBI taxonomy): domain Eukaryota; kingdom Viridiplantae; phylum Streptophyta; class Magnoliopsida; order Fabales; family Fabaceae; genus Inga; species Inga leiocalycina. The sequence goes on from OY725330.1 coordinate 7,061,509, forward strand.
CCATTCCAAGCCTCCTCTACTATATCCCGAAAGCTCTCTTCTAGAAACCAAGCTGCCTGACATCTAAAAGGAGGTTTCGTTCGCCGGCCATATGAAGGGCAAGCTTTTAATAAGATAGGCCTATGATCAGAACCAAATTTAGGCAAATGATGAACTTTAGAAAGCGGGTACGAATTATTCCATTTTGAATTCATGAAAGCCCAATCAATTTTCTCTTTGATCATTCCGCGTTCCCAAGTAAACTTGTCACCAACGGTTTCAATATCAAGAAGCTGGCACTCAGAGATACAATCCTGGAATTGCCTCATAGATCTCCCATTTAATCCCGAGCCACCACATTTATTATTACTATAAAGATACGCATTAAAATCCCCTATCACAATCCACGGCGTACTGACAAAACTGCTTAGATCATTCAACTCATTCCACAGATTTTGACGGAGAATACAGTTCGGTTCAGCATAAACACAAGAAAGCACAAATTCCTTATCATTACCCGCCCCCACAATTTTCGTATGAATGGCTTGAGTAGAAGAGGAGAGGTAATGAACGGATAGATCTTCATTGTTCCATAGCATCCAAATACCACCAGCAAAATCCGTAGCTTCCAACCGGAACCAAGTATTAAAACCCAATTTCTTCATAATTTTTTTAGCCTTTACTCCACTAACACGAGTTTCCATAAGAATTAAAATTTTCACCTCATTATTCTTAATTATATCTCTAATTCTGCCCGGAAAAGATTTAGAAGCTGCACCCCTGCAGTTCCAAGACAATATATTCATAGAATCCATAAAAGAAAAGATAGGGATAGAGAACTGACCTGATAATACGCTACTGTTGCCCCAGATCAGCCACTTGCATTACCTCAACTTCTACCAGATCCTCCTTCTCAAACCCATTTGGAGTCTCGGCTTGTCTTCTTAAATCTGCATCCATACTCAGGCTCTCAGTTGAATCTTGATGTCCCATGTTTATATGCTGTTCTGGAGATACCATAATAGGTAATTGACTATCCTTTCCGTGCTTACTGTCTCTGTCTGAAAGTGTTGGAATTATTTGACCAATAGCTTCCAAAGATATGGGTTGAATACAACTAATTGGATTTGTTAAATCCAATTTAAATGAGCCATTAAGAGCAGAGGACCCAAAAACTAAATTATGGTTTTTGCCTAGTAGTTTCTTTTTGCTTTGTCCTGAAGCCATTTTCATTCCTTCAATACTGGAATTTTTCCTGCATTTAAGCTTGTCCCAATAAGGTCCCTTTTTTCTTTTAACCTCCTGACTTGATGTTCCCTTATTTTTGTCTGGTTCTGGCCCACCATCATTTGTCATACTTTGGTCTTCAATTCCCCTTCCTTGATCACGTATTGAATCTGCCATTTCCTCCTGGGCTTGACACGGCCCAATAACCTCCTCCGCTGAACCGGTCTTCTTCTCCTTGTACTGGGCTTGTTTAGGCCCATTCTCACCTTTGTTGTACTTTCCCCGTTCCAGGACCGTCTTCCCCTTCTCATCCGTGTTGACCTTCTCCACCGACAGCCCCTCCTTCTCCTTCATTCCTCTCACAGCGTCTTCGGGATTAGCATTCACGGGATCCATGCTGCTGCACCGTCCCTCCTCAAAAATGGAGATGAGATTATCTAGTTTTTTCACTTTCTTTCCATCACTGACAGCTTTAGGTAGGATCGGATCTTCCTTCCTCCTCCACTGTGACTCAATTCCTTTGCTTTTCCTATGCGATTTAGGTGTATCCTGTGACAAGACCGCCTCATCACGCTCCTGTAGGATGGCAAATCTCGAACCAGCCCTATGCTCAGTATCCTTCCCATTTTTCTGAGAGGAAGTAGCCGTTGTGCCCTGCTGACCCCTGCCCGACATCACCGCTTGGGATTTCAGATTACGCGATCTAGCCGAGGACTTCACCTACATCCAGGGTCCGTACGCCTCTTCTACCGTGATACCAAGTACGGAAATAGCTGGGTGTTTTTGGGCCCCAACTCTGCCTTCCACCTCTGCCTGGGTTTTTTCCGGCGACATTGTGACTTTTGAATCCGGTGACTGAGATTGGCATGTATCTAATGTATGGCCATATAAACCACACTTAAAACAAATTGCGTTTAATCCTTCATACTCCACCGTATAAACCCGGTTTCTGAGAATCAATCTAGATTTAAGCCTCTTGTTGAGATCAATCTCAATACTTACTCTGGCATATTTCCCTCTTTCCACCGTCTGTTTGTTGTCTTCCTGCTTGGCAAGGGTATTCATATCAACTTTTAGAGACCTCCCTATTAAGTTCCCTATCTCATACATGCATTCTTCTGAGTACATATGCACCGGGAGGGTAGGCACCCTGATCCAGACAGCCACCTTTCTCACTTTGTTACAATAAGGGTTGAAATTTGGACTCCAACGTTGAACCGCTAGGTAATGTCCTTGGATTAACCAAGGGCCATCAAACAACAATCTTGAACACAACGTTTTATCCACTGTTCTAAAGACAAAATAATTGTTAGGAAGATCAATTAGCTCAAAATTCTCAGATCTCAATAGCCTCTTGATTCTGTCTTTCATCATGTAGAGATTGGTTTTCCTTCCCAGAAGAGTTATTATAAGGGCCTCTTTCCACGGTCTACACAGTTCTTTCAGCTTTTCATTAGACATTTGTAGTGCAGGGATTGAACTCAGATTGTCCTTTTGTTCCTCTGTTAGTTCTGGAGCCAGTTCCTCTTCTTCTTTTAGCCATTCTATCATCTGCTCATCGAAATTTTGATCCTGGTTTCCCTCTGCTTCCCCCAAGAGTTTCACCTTGTAAGATATTTGACACTTCAAACCTACCCTCATACTCTGGGTTCTCTGTGTAACTTTGGGTAAGCTAACTTCCATTGCTTCACCATGCAGTTGCTCTCCTTGATCTTCTACATTGCTGTTCACCTCAATTTCCATTTCGGTAGACATCTTCTTAATGTTTCTTCTTAGTAAATCATCTTCCTCTTTCAAGTTTCCTTCTCCTCCTTTGGTTTAGTTCTCAACAGGGAACAAACCGGAGATATTCATTTTTCAGTTACCGTCACCACATACACTGATACACTTAAGATAAATACCTGTGCTATTTCGGAATTTTGAAAGAAGACAAATATATAAAGGGAACATCTAATATCTACTAATAATGTCAAATAATAATAATAGTACTAACTAATAAAATCAACTGACCCGGTGTTCTAATTTTTTTTATTATAATTTATTTATTCATTTACCTAATTTTATTTAAAATAAAATTATGATATTTTCAATAAAATCCCCTAAATAATGCCTCAACCTTGATTTAATCTTATAATAATAAAATCTTATTGAATTCTTCTAAAATTGTCTAGATAATTCTTCAATTATATTCAAAATATCCTTTAAATATACTAAATATGGAGAGTTATTACACCGCACACTTGCATCAAATCTTGTCCTCAAGATTTCAAAATATCAAACAACCAAAGAAAATCATGAAAGCAAGATTCTTAAACCAAATTCTACAAAATTGGATTTAATTCAAATTTTTAAGAATAAACCTTTCTTAAAACTCTTTTCTATCTTCTAAAAATGCAAGTAGAAGTGCAAGTAATTTGACCGCGTCTTTACGCATTGGAGTCAAATGCAAAATATTTTTAATCCAATAATTACAGTACAATGCAACACTCATGTCGTTCTCTTGAGGAGCCTTTATTGAACTACTTAAATAACCTAAATGTCATGCAATATACAATAAAAACAAAGGAAAATGGGTTTTGGTTATTCAAATTAATAATTAAAAGAAGGATGCAAATTAATTAAAATTCCTAAACTACTATTTTTTTTCTTTTCTATAAAAATGATGAAGGAGTGAATGGAAAGGAATTTGGAATTGGAATTGGAATATGAATGATGAAATGAATCTTAGCGACAAATTTGGTGGCTTTCCTAGCTTCTTTAGAATATTTTGGGAGTTACTTTTACATCAAGTCTAATTAAAAACCCTAAGCAATCGTATTAGGTCTAATTTATTTAATAAATGACTAGTCCTACAATCACATTCTTAATCACCTTTGAGAAAAATTGTTAAAAACTCATTTGATGTGTATTGAAAATGAATTAATGCACTTGGTTCCTCTTAATTGAAAGCACAATCGCGACATTCAAATTAAATCAAATCCATCACACAATCTAGATATCACATAGAATGTACAATTTTATTAATCCAATAGAAAAATAAATTCAATAAAATGAAAAATAATAAACTCCTTATAGAATCTTGAAGCTCTAGCCGTCTCCTCTGCCACCAAGACTCAATGAAACAATCAGCCACTCAGAGCCACTGCAACCATAGCGTGATCCAAGCACCAAGAACCCATGGAAATTGAAGGATCGAAACTGGTGAGAGCTAAAATTAGGTCTGTCGGGTTTGGTGAGAGCAGGAATGAAGATGGGAAAATCTGGACATATGAACAAAGATGGAAGCATAGGGATGTTAACGGAGATGGTGTGGTGTTAGGAAGATGATTATCTTGTGTGTTGCGGCGCTCTCTCTGCCCCACGAATCTCAGCTCTGTTCTGGTTTTTCAGTCCGTCCCAGAACCAGTTGCGGTGGTCTGTTCTGGTTTTCTCCTGTCCGTCGTCCCACTGTGATGTTTCGGGTCTGTGTCTCCTCGTTCTTCACTTGCGGCGCTAGCCCAGAAGCTCCACGGCCCCCCTGTTTTCTGCAACTTATCTCGGTCTGTGGTGGTTCAGGGAGCTAAGTCGCCGGCGGCTAATAGTGGTGAGAGTGAAGCAAGTCGCTGGCGACGAGAAGAAGAGGAAGGAAGGATGAAGATGGTAGGCGATGATGGTGATGATTCTTGATGATCCCCCCTGCGGCGCTGTTCTCTCTCTTTTAATATCACTCCCTCTATTCAATGTCAGGTCCAGCGTCTCGGGTCTCTGTTTCATTTTTTTTCAGAAAAAGCCCAAACTGCAAACTATGTCCCTAGTCAAAACGCAAGTTTTGACTAGGGACTTAAATGAAACTTTTAAAATGTTCTTCAGGAGGGACTACACTGAACTTCTGAAACCTTCTGAGAAAAGCAATAATTTTGAATCTTGTGGGTACTTTTCTATAATTTTTTCACTGACCCCTTTCTTCACAGATTTGAGGTTTTCAGAATTTATGGGGCCTTTTCTGAAGTTTTCCTCAGTCTTCAAAAATATTAATTTTGACCCAATTGCATTCTTGCAAAAATCTCAAAATTTGTTTCCTCACACCTACAATGCAAATTTAAGCACAAGTAGTATCAAAAGTTCAAGGGATCATTTGTATAAATAATTAAACAATTATGACTATTTTGCCCCTATTTACAATTAATTCAATACAAATGCCTCCTAATTAAAATTAGTGTTTAATCATGCAATAATGTCCCATAAAATACATTAAAAATCCCAATTTAATTATAAAATATCATACAAAAATATGTTTCAATCAACAAGTAATTTAGCAAAGACAAATGAGAATAGAATGTTCCTCACAAGTGAAGTGTTTGCACTCTTCTCTCAAAATAGTTAAAAGGGTTTGTGTTTCACTCTCTTCCACTTATTGCAACACATCTACCATAAGCTTGTTTATTATCTCTATCTCTACTACATTATCCCATTGCTTACTCAAATCAAAAGGACTTTTCTAAGGATTGTAATGAATAAGGTAAGATAATGAAATGGAAGTGGTCAAATGATATGGAAGCATAATTTAATTAATGCTAAGCAACTTCATGAAATTCATGAAGAATGAAGGAATACCCACTAAGATAAAACAAACTCACTTACACTTTAAACAACTTTTATTACATTGAACTCAACAATCTTTTTTTCTTTCTTTCTTTCTTCCATTTTTTTTATTTCTATATTTTTTTTATTATTATTTTCTTTCTTTCTTTCTTTTTTTCATATTTCTCTTTTTGTTTTTGTTTTTCTTTTTTTTTTTACACCTTTCTTTCAATCTTTCTTTTCTTTCTATTTCAATTTCTTTTCTATCTACACAACTCACATAATATTGACTTTCTAATCCCTTCACTCATTTCTAAAATTGTTTTACTTAGCACTAACCAAAGTAGCAAATGAATGGGAAAGAAAAGATATAAAAATTGCATTTCTCAAACAAAGGGCTATTTACTCTATACAATTTTCTTTTAAAAAATAAAGTAAATCTCAAATGGGGTAAAGCAAAGGATTTTCATGTAAGGATGGATATTTGGTCAAACTAGCTATGAAATAAATGCCTAAATCATCTTTGTGCATGCAAAAGGATTTTTAAAGCTTCAAAAGAGATTCAAGACAAGTTCTAGAGATGAAATCACAATAAGTGTACTCCCTCTTAAAAGAAATGAATATTTAAACTCAAATTTCTAATCGGTATTTAACATCCTAAAATCAATCATCCAAACCAAATTCTTTACCTATCTACTAACATTCCAAGAAGATAGAACTAAATTCTAATTAAACTCAATCCTTTTTAAATTCAAATCAAACCAACTTTGTTAATGTTCACAAATAAAATCCAAGCTTCCATGAAAAGTAAAATTTGTTTTCAAAATTTGTCAAATTTTTTCCATTATGTGCAAAATCAAAGAAAATTTTCAAAATTGAGAACAAGTCATACAAAATCAATGGTACCCTCACCCCCACACTTAAATGTCACATTGTCCTCAATGTGAACAAGTAACCCTAAGTAATGGAGATGAAGACATAACCATATCCAAGTGCAGGGATAGTAGAAGCTTCAAAGATTTTAAATTTTCACCAATAGAGCACCACTCATAAATGCCACAACTCAAATTAATAGTCAATAACAAATATCAATCATATGTAAAGTTAGACTATAACCAGCACTCATGTACAGAACATGTTATCAACTATCAATTCAAATAAGACAAAGAAAAGTAGAAGAAAAATCCCCTTTTAATCCTTGTCTCATGCTTTTGAACTACCAAAGTGGAATACATCACCAGGGGATACCAAAATCCTACAAAATCAAAACAAAACATCAAAATAAACCTTAGGTTGCCTCTCAAGAAGCGCTAAGTTTATAGTCTTAAGCCAGACTACTCAAAACAAACCACTAATCATAAATATCAAACACCATGATTACCTTGTCTTCATTCCTTTTCAAGCAACAGTGTTTCAGACATAATAAATGATCTTTCAAGTGAATTACTTGTACTTCTTCAATCATAGACAATTTTAAAGTACAAGTTTTCACTGAATTCAAGTAAAACATAACATGAACATCTTTACAAACAGATTTAGGAACTTCCAAAAATTTAAAGCATCCCACAAAATCCACTTGACTCTCATCAGTAAGAGTCAAAGAGTCAATAGGAGAGTCATGAACAACAACTCTTGGGGTCTTTCCATTAATCTCAACATCAAAGTCATAAAGATTAGGCTCCACAACCGGAACCTCAATTGAACACTCATTGCTCTCTTCCAAATTAATTTTAGGCTCACATTCATTTTTCCCATTATCAAAAATCTCATGTAATTGCACCTCTTCAATTTCCTTACAATAATCATCATCAACACAAGAAGTGATAATCATGCTTAAGGAATTAGCTTGAGTCATATTTTCAATGGATGAAACAATTTGATTTATATAGACTCCAATATTTTGGACCCTTGACTCAAATTTAGTGACAAATTCCTTTTGCTCTCTATTAAACCTCTCTACTGATTCCACATACACCTTAAATAACTTTTCTAGATTAGAATTTTCTTTATATTCATGGGTGTTTTCTTTAGAATAATTATGAGAGTGAAAAGGTGGGGTAATTTCTTTTGAATAATGGCTAAAATGTGGATCCCAAAACTCTTGCTGCTCAAAACTTTCACTAGGACAAAAAAAATGATTAAAACAAGTTTGGCTCCTAGTAAAATCATCTCTCACATAGTGATTGGGAGTGACATATGGACAATACTCATGTGAATGACTCTCTCCGCAATAAACACAAGAAAAGAAATTATAAGGAGAAAAATCAACATTTTCAATCCAACCAGCATTTGTATTTTCTTGTCTTATTTCATCCACATGCATTCCTAATAAAGAACCAAGATGTGCCAATTTATCACTGACTGAACCAAATGAATGTTGTGAATAATCCATTTCTTTTTTGTCAATTTTTTTCTTTTAAAAAGAAAAACAAGAAAAAAAATTAAAATAAAGCAAATCACACAAGAAAACAAACAAAAATATTCACAAAGCTCAAGCTTAAACTACTATCGGATTTCTAATTCTAATCATCAATTGCCTTGAATCCCCAATAATAGCGCCAAAAACTTGATGCTACTAAACCGCAAGTGTACGGGCCGTAAAAATAGTATAATAGCATATCAAGGTCGTCTTATAGAGATCTAAGGTAATATATAATTAGGCATTAAAATTCTCATTTTCATTTAAGTTGAGCAAATCAAAGGAAGAGATTAAAAGACAATTTAAACAAATGCAAAAAAAACAAATTTAATGATTTAAAGACTTCAATTGATAAAAACAAGTTAGAGTGGCTAATCCCTTCTTTAAGTTTTAGAGCATGCATTTACCCAATTAAAAGCACTTAATGTTAATTTGTTAATCTAGAGTATTAATGGATATAAGTATCTTCCAATCACTTATACCCCTCTCTCAAGTTAAAATTGTTATTCCTAACTAATTTTACTCAAGAGGCAATAAATGTTCAAATTCACTCTAATATGATTATATGGGTCCAATAGGTATATTCCTATTCTATTGGAAAATTAGAATAAATTCTAATCCCACATTACTTAATCTTGTGGTTTAATTAAGATCCCTTTCCCAAGGATAATCTAAATTTCCCAATTTCATACTTAATGGTGATCAAGCATTACAAAACAGAATAGATTAAGTAAACAAAAATAATACTGAACACAAATTAATTAGTTAATACATACTCAAATCCTTAAATCAGTTCATAACTACTCTACATTAAAAATAATTAGCCACACATGTTCCATATCAATCCCAATACAATACAGACTAGTCCAAAATCCATCAAAGTCTAGAGTGAAAGAAATGAGAATAGATTAAAGCACTGTTACTATCTTCTCCCTTTCAGTTCAGCTCAATGTCGAAGAAACGTGAAAAGACAGAATCATGGCTTCATCAATTTAAGTCCAATACGTTATTTGGCACGCTTTTGACTTTCAACTTTTTCTTTTTTTCGTAATTGGTGTGGTGAGAAAGCTTGGTCCTTGATGGCCCAAAGGCCATAGCTTTCCCTCAGCTCCTAAGGCTATATAAAGAGGTCACACACAAGTAAAATTTGCAACGTGAGTCGTCCACACACACACCCTTGCTACCTTTACTTGCTTCGTCTCTCCTCCCTTACTAACTCTTCCAATTATAAATTAAATGGCTTCTTCTCAGACGCCGCAGGGCAAACCCATCTTTGATGCCTGGGACTACAAGGGTCGCCCCGCTCTCAGTTCCACCACTGGCGGTTGGGCCGCCGCCGCCGTGATTCTAGGTCTCTCTACCACCTTACCTTACTTCATATATGTATATATACACCATCCTCCCCGTTTCTCTTTCTTTGTCTGGTTATGTTATTTATCATTGTCTTTTATCTCTCACTCTCAGGTGGAGAAGCATGTGAGAGGTTGACCACACTCGGCATCGCTGTTAATTTGGTCACTTATTTGACGGCCACCATGCATCTTGGTAATGCTAACTCCGCCAATATCGTCACCAACTTCATGGGCACCTCCTTCATGCTCTGCTTGCTCGGCGGTTTCGTCGCCGACACTTTCCTCGGCCGGTACCTCACCATCGCCATCTTCGCAACCGTCCAAGCAACTGTAAGACTCTAATCATACTTCACCTATTCTTCATTTTCATATATCTAGAGTAAGAGTATTGAAGTACTACCTCCTGTCAATTGATTTTTTTGTTGTAAAGATTTAGGAAGATAATTAAATTATTTAAAGCATTTAAATATATTTATAAATATTTGTGTTTGAAATGCCAGGGGGTTACAATCTTGACGATATCTACAATAATCCCGGGCCTACACCCTCCCAAATGCACAAAAACACCATGCGTTCCTGCAAACAACATGCAGCTGATGGTTCTGTATTTAGCGCTCTATGTCACTGCCCTCGGCACCGGAGGCCTGAAGTCGAGTGTTTCCGGGTTTGGGTCGGATCAGTTTGATGAGACAGACCAAACAGAGAAAGCCCAGATGACCAAATTCTTCAATTGGTTCTTCTTCTTCATCAGCATAGGGTCTCTGGCGGCTGTGACAATTCTGGTGTACATTGAAGACAACCTGGGCAGAGATTGGGGTTATGGTATTTGTGCCTCCGCCATCCTTCTCGCTCTTGTAGTGTTCTTGTCGGGGACGAGGCGTTACCGATTCAAGAAACTCGTGGGTAGCCCCTTAACTCAGATTGCGGTGGTTTTCGTTGCTGCTTGGAGGAAGAGGCACTTGCAACTGCCCTCTGCTTCGTCGTCGCTCTTCAACTTGGATGACATCGCCGATGAAGCCGTTAGGAAGAAGAAGCAGGCTTTGCCTCACAGCAAGCAGTTCCGGTAACATTTCCTCCTCTTCTTTTTAGTTTCTGCTAAAATTATTTATCATCATTTACGTACGATTATACATGTGAGCTGTTAGAAGATTGACATGATTGCATCTAATTCTTCTCGCTTCGCTCAGCAAAAGAGTACTTTTTTGTCTGTTTGTGAATCCTCAGTGTTATCCGCTCCCCATGTCATTCATTGTGGTCATCGGCTAATAAGATGAACTCTCTCCGATCCTTTATATAAAATTTAATTATTTTTTTCAGACAAATTAAAGAAACTATACAGTATATTATATATTATTATATTATATATTAAGGACATTTATTTTAATAATTCATATCATTAACTCGTGTTACTTTATTTTTTTCATTATAGGATTGAATTCACACATGCATTTAAAAAAAGTCGATCTTATGACCCCACTTTGATAGTAGAAAAAACTTGTGGCCCTACTTCATATCTGCTCATTTTAGAAAAGGAGGTTTCAACTTTTTAGTTGCGGAAGGAAAGCAAGGTTCGGTGCTTTTCCGTTGAGGAATCATTAATTTCTATTTAACCAAAATGTCAAAAAGATTAAAAAGCGATGGAAAAGAAACCACGAAACCAGGACGTAGGGACGGTAGGGTACCTTAAAATTCTATTAATTTTTTAGTTAAAAATATTTAAGAAGTATTTATTTTTATGTCAATTATTTAGGAGAAAAAAGTAGAATAATTGAGGGAGGCACGAATAGAAAGTCCGGAAGAGTGGTCCATTGTAGTGAAAGTTATATAAGAGAAGGTGGGAAAGAGATGTCTCACTGTGTATATTGATTTTTCTCTCCATTTATTTTCTATTAAATATATCTATTATGAGATTAATTTTTAATAGTTAAGATTTAATAATATTAAAAAATATTATTATAATAAAAATTTATCATGATAAATCTCATCTATTGAAAGTTGATCTAATCATATATACATTTAATAATAGGAGGGTTCTCCAATTTAAAATTGATTGGATTTGGAGGAGAGATTTTATAGGCAACTTTACTTTAGAAGCCTCATATGATTCATTATTGGTCGGTTCTGCAAAGTTGTACATCGTTGGTTGTCATGTTCATGTTCATCACAGTCACTACAGGGGATTACCACCATATTGGCTCTTTTAATATACTACCCTCATTTTCTTACATAACTGGCACTACCTTCACAACATCACTCAATTTATTTATTTTAAATTAATTAAGAAACATATATAATTTCCATGCATGCATGTATGTGTCTGATATCTTGCCGATCCATGGATTTCTGGTCCTTGTACGTTCTGCATAAATTTACTATGGAGACGGAGACCGACAAATTAAAAAGCCAATATATCCAGAATAATAAGGACAAGAGAAAATATTATTAGGAACAAAAGAAGAAGCCTTCAGTTTGTCAAAATATCTATTTGAAAATTTAGATATAAAAACATATAAAGTCGTTAGGTCTTTCAAGCTAATAAAATTTCTATTCACCGATATTCGGAGAAAGAAAACGAAAATAATGAAGATGGATGGAGGGAGATTTTGTGCATGTCAGTGTCCAACCCAAGTTGGTATTTTGCATGGTGGAGTTGGGTTGCGCTGTTGCTATTCTCTCTTCCAAAGCCAAATTGTTACCCACACAGCTACCTCTGTCACGGATATTTTGGCTTTCTGTTTGTTTCCATCTCTTTATTTTCTCCTTCTTGTTCTGCCTGTGAATAACGTGAAATCTTTACCTTTGCTTCATTTCTATCCTTACTATATAAGTTTGCTTTTACCAGTGCTTGTATGGCTCCGATCTATTCCCTCTCACAGTCTTTCTATCAATTCTTCCCCTCATATGTGTCATGTGCCCATCTAACCAGAACATGCCTTTCATCATTATTATGTTGCCAACGGGTCTTCTTGTGCATTGCACATAATTAATTCATGATGTGATGTGAGTGTCTTAATTCATCATCTTCATCCTATGACTATACATGACTCAAGCCAGTTAACTCAAATTATCCACAAAATTTTAACATCAAATTGCTACTAATCAGGGAAATGTTCATAGTTAAACAATCTCTCTATGTGTAAGTAGTAATTAGATATATATATTATGGCGTGCAGGTTCTTGGACAGGGCTGCGATCAAAGATCAGGAAACAGCAGGAGCAAGCATACAAGAGAGGAAGTGGTATTTATCAACCCTAACAGATGTTGAGGAAGTGAAACAGATCCTAAGGATGTTACCAATCTGGGCCACCACTATTATATTTTGGACTGTGTATGCCCAAATGACCACTTTCTCTGTGTCCCAAGCAACCACCATGGACCGCCACATCGGAAAATCATTCCAAATCCCGCCAGCTTCCCTGACCGTCTTCTTTGTCGGAAGTATTCTCCTCACGGTCCCCGTCTATGACCGGGTCGTCGTCCCCGTCACCAGAAAGCTGCTCAAGAACCCGCAAGGAGTGACCCCTCTCCAACGCATAGGGGTGGGACTTGTTTTCTCAGCATGTGCCATGACAGTAGCAGCACTCACTGAAATAAAGCGTCTTACAGTTGCAAAGTCCCATGATTTGACAGACAAACCCAAGGCGGAGATTCCTCTGAGTGTGTTCTGGTTAATCCCTCAGTTTTTCTTTGTTGGGGCAGGGGAGGCATTTACGTACATAGGACAGCTAGATTTCTTCCTAAGAGAATGTCCCAAGGGAATGAAGACCATGAGCACAGGGCTGTTCTTGAGCACACTGTCGTTAGGGTTCTTCGTGAGCTCACTGTTGGTGACGATAGTGCACAAGGTGACAGGGCAAGGGAAGCCATGGCTGGCTGATAATCTTAACCAGGGCAGGCTCTATAACTTTTACTGGCTTTTGGCCTTTCTTAGTGCTCTTAATTTTGGTGTGTATCTAGTTTTTGCCAAGTGGTACGTGTACAAGGACAAGAAGCGGGCTCAGGAGGGCATAGAATTGGAGGAACAAGACGATGCTTGCCATGCTTAGGTGGACGATATATGTATTCTACTTTTTTTCTATTTTTTTCCCTGCTCTCCATGTCATATATAATGAAGCTTGGCAGCATTTTGATAACAAAGAAAATATCGAGCGTTTGTATTCTATAAGGTTGCAAGTTGTAACCGTCGTTTGTATGTTGTTATAATGAAAATTAGATCAAGCAAACAAGGGGGAAAGTTTACTGACGTATAACTTCAACAGGATCAGGTGTTCTTATATTAATACGTAGTGGCCTAGTAGCATGAAAGTTTTTCTGTAAATGGGAAGTCATATGTTATTTTATTTGGCTTGTAACATCATGTTGTTAATGGCTGCTCTTTTAAATAAAAATAATTAGTGTTTTCATTGTTTACTTTAGGTCATGTGGGTGATGAGCTAGTATGTTATTAAGGAGCATATGCATGTTAAAAATAAGGACTTGACAAAGTGAATATTAAATTTTATTTGTTCCAGGGGACTTGGATTACTTTCTGAATAAAAGAAAGGGAAAATCACTAGTAAATACCAAATAAGGAAATTAATTGTTATTTGCCACCAATAGACATAGGGTACTGAACTGTCATTAAAATTGAACATAGAAAGACAAAAAAGCCCTTAGTTTGATGAGACGATTTTAGGCAGGAGTAAGGAGAAAGTGCACAGCTTCTTAGGCGTCCCAGCAACCCTATTGTGTTGATCCCCGTCTTTTCTTTATTTGTTTGGTGAGAAATTTAAAGAAAAACCCTCTGAATCCCTTTTTTCTCATCCATTTTCGGCATTCTATAGAAGTTCAACTTCGTCTCTTCACTCGATCGTCTCCTTGGCTTGTGTCGTTCGACAGTGTCGTCTCCGGGTGCTCCTCCAGTGGCCGCTGTCTCGTTGGCTCGAGTCCAAAATGCACAAACCATTGTTTTTCATTTACACGTCACGCATCTTCACTATTTGCCTGTTGGCCATCCCGCGATTTGTGCAATGTATCTTCTATGACGTGCAAATGATCTTCCATTTTGTGCACTTACTCTTCCATGACGTGCAAATAATCTTTTGTTTTGTGCACTTACTCTTCCATGATATGCAATTGATCTTCTGTTTCGTGCAATGGATCTTTTCCATACGTGCCTAATGGTCATCCATAATATGTGCAAATGATGATCCATTATGTGCCAATGATCTTTTGTTGTGTGCAATTGATCATCCATGATGTGCAATTGATCTTCCGTTTCGTGCAATGGATTTTTTCCTTGTGTTCCCAATGATTCGCAAGATGTGCAATGTATCTTCTATGACGAGCAAATAATCTTCCACTTTGTGTACTTACTCTTCTATGATGTGCAGTTCGCCCAGAGTACTTGCTTCTTTGCTAACTTAGTTATTCGAGTGATCCCTCGAGTAATGTACCTTTCCAAAATCTGGTTACTTAAGTGGTCCCTCGAGTGGACACCTTCTTCTCTGATTACTCGAGTGATCCCGTGAGTAATGGTTCAAATAAGTTTGCAGATTACTCGGGTGATCCCTCGAGTAATGTGTGAGAAATTGTTCCAGAGAAGCATTACTCGATGGATCATTTGTAACATCCTCATTTTTATTTTCATAATATAATTATAAATTAGAATTAATTAATTAAAAATATGTATATAATATATATATATATATATAAAGGGGAAGGGGGTAGAGACCACCGAAAGCTTTCGGTGGAAAGTAAGGACATAATCATTGTCCTTATTAAAAAAAAGGCAATGATTATGTTTCTAAAAAAAATTAAAATAAATAAATAAATAAATTGAAACCTGGTGCTGCATGAATGAGGAGGGGTTATTATAAATACCCCCCTCAATAACCACTTCACGCCTTGCGTGAAGTATTCCTGAAGGCGAAGGTTGAGGTTCTGGCAGGAGTAATTTTAGTTATTCAGAGATCAATAAGATACTTAAATTCTTTTTTAATTACAAAACTCTTTTTATGAAAAATGTTTTAAATAATTTTATCTTTCTTATGATAGTGATTTCTTACTGATTAGAGAATAATCTAGAATTAGAATTTTGAGCAAACGAAGGATAAAATGAGCAAAAAGACTCTCAATGCCTTTATTTTAAATTGTGATATGCAATCTTCATCAAATCCCCTACAAGATGCTGAAAAATCACTCCAAGATCATATTTAGATTTTTCCCCTCATTTTATATCAGCGATTCAGCAGCCAGAAAATCAGTTTTAGCGGAGGGAGACGGTGATTTTCAGATTTTTAGACTAAACTGTCATTTTAAAACTTCAGGGTCATTTTCCATAATTTCTGCTGATATATTCCTCGAAAGATGTTAGTTTTCGGATTTTTGGATCAAACTGGAATTTTGGAAATTAGGGGTAATTTTCTGTAATTTCTGCTGATATGGTTTCATTGAAAGTAGGGGATAATATTACAAAAAAGACCCCAAATTTCTGTCACAATTACCATTACCCACATGCAGAATTTCATTTTCTTCTTTAGTCCTTATGCATCTTTACTTTTTGGTCCTTTATCTCCAACTTTCCATATAATTCAAATCAATATTTTGTAATATATTTATTCAAAAATTCAACTTTTAAAGAGCAAGACTATTAAAATGTAGAGGATGATTAATAGTGAATTTTAATCGGTTTAGATTTTTTTAAATGAAGATTTATAATTTAGTATTTTAGATCTTAAATTTAAAATTTGGGGATTTTCATGTATTGGAATGAAATTAACAATAATCAATTACTTGAGTAGGTTATTTGAATTAAGAAAAATAGTTAAGTTTTATAATTGGAATTTTAGTGTGAAATTGGAATTTTAGGAGTAATTAATTCAAAATTTAGAAATTTTAGAATTTAGTTAAATAAATTAATTTTTCCAATAACTCAAGGAGTTATTAATGTATAATAAATTAATTGTTGTAGATTGATTTTTGGCATATATTTGAGCTCTTGGATTAGGAGCTTGTGGTTATAATTTTGCTTTGGCGAGAGGTAACCACTTTCCTCTTGTTGAGCATATTTGTATGATGTTTGTGAGTGATTTTTAATTACATAGAATTATAAATTTGGCTATTGATATGTGACGTGGACTTTGAAAATATGTTGTTAATGAAATAGTCTTGTGGGACTTATTTTCGCTGAGAAAATGAGTAGTGATATTTTATTATATGAATTGATATGTATTTATGAGATTGAAAATATCCTTTTGATAATTGAGAATTGATAATGATTTGTTATAATCACACATATTGATATGAGAAGGGATGATGGATGTTGATTTGATGGGTTGTTACTTAAAGAGGAAATAAGGGGGTGAACTTTTGTACAAAAAGAGGTAATAAGGTGGTGGACTTTCAGGTGTACACTGGTTAGTCCTTTGGCCCAATTGTGTTCAGTAGGGCCTTGACACCCCACTAATATATTTAGAGGGGGAACCCATGGTCCGGTCTCGTGCTCTGTGGATTTTGGCCGGTCCATATCACTTGATTGGTGAGCTTGTTAAGTTAAACTACCAGTCATATGGGTCAGTGCTAGCCCATGGGTTCAGTAAGAGGAAATAAGGCAGGAGAGGAAATAAGGGAGGACAAAGAATAAATTATTGTATATTGATTCTTATATACTTATATGATAAATATGAGAACGAGATTATGATATGGTAAATTCATGTGTGTATATACATGTGGACATGTGACATTTTAATAATGATATGATTTTAATGACTATCCCACTTGGCGCCTCATGGGCACTTACTCTTATACCCAATGAGATGGATTGTTGGTTGCTGAGGCTTTTATCTCACCCCCGTTGATTTAACATTTTTCCAGGTGATAGTTGTCATGCGGGTCCATCAGGAAAAACTCTGGAAGCTTAAACTACTTCTGCTAAAAGTAGTGCTTCTATCTTTATAATATATGTTGGATTATTATATATTGCCACGTTATGGCTCATTTTGCATACCCTGATTTTTGGAGATTTGATATTTTAACTATATATATTTTAATTACTCTTGATGAGGTTGGATGGCTTGCGGGCCGTATGATGTGTTTTGAATTGTTGAAACCATAATTTGGTCTGATATGGATATTTTAATATATGATGAGATATTATTTAGTTAAAGAGTTTTCAAATATTTAGTTGAACTCTTTTCTACCATGGTAATCTTTTGAAAGATGAGTTGTAGTCTTTTTATTACCATGGTAGAATTTGTAAATGATTATAATAATGTATTAAAAAAATGGTTTTATCAAGTCCATAGTTAATTATTATGTATAAGGAAAGGATTTTACATCACTCGAGTAATCTGCAAATTTATTTGAACCATTACTTGAGAGATCACTCGAGTAATCAGAGAAGAAGGTGTCCATTTGAGGGACCACTCGAGTAACCAAATTTTGAAAAGGTACATTACTCGAGGGATCACTCGAGTAATTAGGTTAGCAAAGAAGCAAGTACTCTCGGCCAACTGCACATCATGGAAGAGTAAGTGCAAAAAGTGGAAGATCATTTGCACGTCATGGAAGATACATTGAACATCTCGCGGATCATTGGGAACACAAGGAAAAGATCCATTGCACGAAATGGAAGATCAGTTGCACATAACTGAAGATCATTGATACATAATGGATCATCCTTTCCACATATTATGGATGACTATTAGGCACGTATGGAAAAGATCCATTGCACGAAACGGATGATCAATTGCACATCATGAAAGAGTAAGTGCACAAAACAAAAGATCATTTGCACGTTATGGAAGAGTAAGTGCACAACACGTGAACCCAAATTTGCACGTCATGGAAGATACATTGCACATATCGCGAGATGGCCAACAGGCAAACAATGAAGATGTGTGATGTGTAAATGAAAAACAGTGGTTTGTGCATTTTGGACTCGAGCCAACGAGACAGTGGCCGCTGGAGGAGCACCCGGAGACGACACTGCCGAAGGACTTGAGCCAACGAGATGGCGGCCGCTGGAGGAGCACCCGGAGACGACACTACCGAACGACTCAAGCCAACGAGATGGCAGCTGCTGGAGGAGCACCCGGAGACGACACTGCCGAACGACTCGAGCCAACGAGATGGCGGCCGCTACAAGCCAAGGAGACGAACGAGTGAGGAGACAATGCTGAACTTCTGTAAAATGCCGAAAATGGATGAGGAAAAAGGAATTCAAAGGGTTTTTCTAGAAATTTCTCACCAAACAAATAAAGAAAAGATGGGGATCAACACAGTAGGGTTGCTGGGACGCCTAAGAAGCTGTGCATTTTCTCCTTACTCCCGCCTAAAATCATATTGTCAAACTAAGGGCTTTTTTGTCTTTCTATGTTCAATTTTAATGACAGTTCGATATCTTATGTCTGTTGGTGACAAATAGCAATTAATTTCCTTATTTAATATTTACTAATAATTTTTCCTAAAGAAATTGGAATAATGTTATAATGGATGATATGGATCAACACTGCCACTCGAGCACTAGCGGGCATTATTTCCATCTTCAACAACGACAGCAACAATATAAATTACTTTTATTCCATAAAGTTTATATATATTTATTCTTTTAGGTAATTCACTTTTTAGAAAATGCTACTTTATTTTATTTTTTATTATTTTAATAGTATTATCAAGGAGCATATGCATCATGTCAAAATAAGTTATTGTCAAATGAATAGTACACCTTTTGTCAAGTATAAGGCATAATTGATTTTTTTAAGAGATTAAGGAAGCTAGATAGGTTACTTAATCATAATATATGTCGTGTATTATTTAATTATATATCAGTTCATAAATCAGACAAATTAATTTAGTATAAAAAAGATAAATATCAATAATTTAAAATAATTTATTTAATTTTCTCAATCTTTTTAAAAAAATTAACTATCTTATATTAAGGACGGTAGGAATAAATTTTATTGGCTTGTTTTGAATAATTGAAATGGAATGATGGATATGGGTCCTTGGCGGCATCTTAGAAGTGGCCACATTCTTTCTCCGTTCAACAATGACAGCGATAAGAACTTTTACCATAATAGCTGTAATCAATTTATATGAAGTATACATTGTGTTGTATCAATAATTCAGTCTCTAAAACATACAACTCCTATATATTTCATATACTCCCTCCGATCCTAATTATAAGATAAAGTTGATTTTTTTAGAGAAATTAAGGAAGCCAATTAAATTATTTTAGAGTATTTTTATTTTTATTTTTTTCTCTAAACTAATTAATTTGACTAATCAATTAATATATAATCTAAAGATACTAAAAGTATAAACACTCTAAAGTAATTTAATTGGCTTCCTTAATTTCTCCAAAAAAGTTAACTTTGTTTTATAATTAGGATCGGAGGGAGTACTATATATGTTCTTCAAAATATTCCATTTGAAAACTTTGTAGAGGTTAAATTCTTAAAGTTTTAAAATAAGAAATAAAATAAAAGACTCAGTACTTATAAAATTTTTAAGACGTTTTTCTTTTCTTTCTTTTTTTTGGAAATTAATAAGACATATATATACCTTTCTAGAAATTGTAGTTCATGTTTTTCTTCCTCACACACATACGACACAACAGTGAAATGAAGGAGATCCATAGTGGGAAAGGATAGATGTTGGATTGGATAATGAATCATCAGAAGCAAGATGATTTGGAGCGGATTCAGTTTCCCTGCTCATCCTTAGAATGAGCAGGGAAATCTAGACGGTCCAGATTTTTTTTTTTGCTTTTTAAATTTTAAAAAAAATTATTTTAATGGGTACAGAATCTAAAATAAAGATAATCTCTAAATTAACAGTTTCCCAAAAAATGATTATTTTATTCCAAAATTATCCGTTTTAAAAAAATCAGATCTGGACTGTCCAGATCTAGATCTGAATAGCCCAGATCAGGATGAGCGCAAAGGATAGGTACTGAAACGGGTTCCGAGTTGGAGTATAAAGATAAAAAGTTGAAAATGAAACGCGCATTTGGTAGATCTGTACACAAAATTACAAAGGCAACACATAAAAAGCTGGACGCAGACAGCTCACAAATATTGTTTCTCTGCAAGTAAGGTACTGAAAATCGGATCGGATATTAAATAGACCGAGGTACTGGGTTAAGGGTTAGTGGTTCAGATCGAAGTTAATTTGGAGGTCTGACCGGGATCAATTAAATATATATATATATATATGTATAATTTAAATGTTCATGCATAGCATTCAAAAAACTACATAAGGGTTTTTTTTCTAACCAATAGTCCAATATAACCTCCTGAAGCTAATACCCACAAAAATATTATTAAGTACATAGGATTTTTCTCTAACTACTGCCAAAAGTATTCCACAATCATTTTTAAAGGTCCTTACAAATCAAAAAATTTCAAGGAAATAATTAAAAAAAGCTAAAATGACGTTGTTTGGAGCATAAAAAAGTTAAAAAGAAAACAAATCAGGGCAACCCGTGACTAGGCCGGGTTACACCAGGTTACCCTGGGCTGACTGGGTTAGTTCCCCCTGATTTTCCTACCCTCAACCGGACTTACCAGGAATGGGGTTCATCGGTTTGAACCGGTTAGTCTAATCTTATGCGTCCGCATTCCCAGCTCATCAGGGTGATGAGAAAAAACATTCTCAACACCAAAAATGACGCGGTTTTGGCTTAAAAGAGAAATCTGAGCTATTGATACAGAAATAATCAGGGCCGTCTGTGACGTATCTAGTATCTTAAAATATTTTTTAAGTCTCTCTTGTCATACTAAAATAATTTTTATTACTTTTAACCACTTAAAATATTTTTTCAGTTGTGCCCGGTGTGCTAGCAGACTCAATGCAATTTTACTCTTAATGTATTTTTTCAGCTCAAAAAATTATCTTAAAATATTTTTTAAGTAACATATAGTATCCAAAAATAATTTGTAGTGCTTTTAAACCATTAAAATATTTTTTCAATTACGCATTGTGTATTAACAGACTGATTACAATTTTACCTTTAATTTATTTTTTTAGCTCCAAAAATTACTTTAAAATATTAGATGCTACTGAAAAATATTTTAGAGTGAGTGGAAATCAATAAATCAATATCCTAAGTTTTTAGTGCTCGTTACTACTAAGAAAGATAAATTAACTATAAAATTGAATTCAATCTCTTAAAACACTAGGTACAACTGAAAAAATATTTTAAAGGGTTAAAAGAACAAAAAAATATTTTAAAGCAATTTTTTGATGTGAAAAAATACAGTAAGGGTAAAATTGCAATGAGTCTGTTAGCACACCGGGCACAACTGAAAAAATATTTTAAGTGGTTAAAAGTAGTAAAAATTATTTTAGGATGAGAAGAGAGACTTAAAAAATATTTTAAGATACTAGATACGTCACAGACGGCTTTGATTATTTCTGTATCAATGGCTCATATTTCTCTAAGCCAAAGCCATGTCGTTTTGATGATGAGAATGTTTTTTCTCATCACCCTGATGAGTTGGGAATGCGTACGCTAATCTTATCCGGTTTTCAATACCATGTCTGTGAGCAAAAGTCCAAAACCAAAACCAGACCAGCATAGTAGTAACTGATATATGTGCGTGTATATTAAAATATTAATTAAGAAGTGGGAAGGGGAGATGAATAATGCATGCACGTGAAAACCCTTAAAGCTTGGGGTATTAATTTAATGGGATGTTATATGCTTTGGCTCTCAGATCATTCTTATTGTCCCAAGTGGGAAAGCATCTTCTTTCACAGTGCTAATAATTTTATAGTTTAGTGGTATAGATTAGATAATACTCTCTTATAAGTAGAGAGGTTACGAGTTCGATTCTGGTTGTAACATATATATGCTAGTGTTGCCCCGTTAACCAAAAAAAAAAAAAAGTCTCATCACTCTCTTTACTGCTTTCATAACGCAATTCAGAACTCCTCATCTTCTCTTCCCATCCTCTTCTTTTTTTTTAATCATAAGATCAACATATGTGAATGATTTAGATTTGATTTTTTACAAAATCATTATCAAAATGTTAAGTTATAAAGAGAAAATAACTAATTAAATATAAATTGCTAAATTTTAATATGAATAATTTAATATTACAGTAAAATAAAATAAAGATAATATTGTGCATAAAATTAAATCTGAATCATTAAAATATTAATTTTGTAATTAGTAAAAGAAGAGGAGGGAAAAGGATGGGAAGGGAAAAAAAAAAAGAGGGATTCTGAACCGTAATGTTAGCTTAATCTCAATCATTTCACAATCCCCAAATCAATGCCAATATCAAATGTAGAATCTTTATCATTGCAAAATAGCGAGAAAACGATATCTATCTACGAACTTCGATCACTACCCAGTACACACACTCTGTTGGCGTCAGCACCTCACGCCGTATAGATTGTTAGCCGCAACACCTGGTGAAACACAATAAACAGATAGTTCGAGTCACGTCCAAGGACGCTGTCCTTAGGAGATATTCCGCAACCCCCCTAGTAGATTAGGAAGCGGCACTCCTCAGGATAAAACGAACCCTTCCTGCATAAAGCAAGGTGACAGAACTGCAGAAAGATATTAGTGTAACTCAGAAGAAGGGAGAGAGGAGAGGACCTCGGGGACCTCCGTGTCACTAGACCTCGGTGCTCTCACCTCGGTATTCTTGAACTTACTCCGTACATTGCCTTTTATAGGCAGAAATCATATGACCGTTAAGGAGTTATAATGACAATTAACAACGGTTTAATGACAATTAAAATGACAGTTACAAAATAGGTGTTAATGACAATTTAATGTAATAAAACCTTTTAAATGTCATTAAAACCGGTCAATTAAAATTCCAACGGTCATCTCTAACGGTCAGTTCAAAGACTCCTCTTATCAGTCTTTTTAATAACTCAAGCTCATATTTAATTGCATACTAGGGTGTTCCCAATCTTGAGTTATATAAGACTTCTTCCTTTGACACACTCACACACAATATTTACAACAATCCCTCACATGTGTCTAAGGAAGCTCGTAGTCCCATTAGCTGAGTTACACACATAGATATAACCATTGTATCTGGTGGTCCATTGAACTTAAAACCAGACCTAGACTGATAACACTTAGTACACAGAGATGTCGGTGGTCCTATGAACTTAAAACCGCTCATCTTTTAGGCGTATACTAGAGGCATTAAGAGTCAGATTATACCCCCACATTTTTCGCTGTTAGCGCGTTTTTGCACATTAAAACGGCCATGCGCATGTCCTGGTATTTAACGAATGCTCTAGAGATTTCGCCACAATCTCATAGGAGCGACCCCACTCCTCATCCATATAGGTGATTCCATGAAATGTACCTGCAATGAGCACATCATCCCGTAGGATTATGAAATCATTAAGAGCTTTCGCTCAGCCTCACCAAAATGCATTCTAGCACTTTCTCTTGCCATAGGAAGGGACTGGTCATTTATTTTAGTGCTAACAGAACTAACAAACGACTTGTTCTTACCCATTGAACCTCCTTCATGGGATCACCAATCACAGAGGTTGGGTTGTCATCGCTATTAATTTTGTATTGGCTTTAGTCCTATTCCCCTCGGCTAATTTAATTCTTCCCGGGGTTTGTTAACAAATCCATAGGTCAACTCTTTGACCTCACAAAATCGATTGAGATAATTCCATAATTTTTAAGCTAGCTTATTCACATAATATCTCAAACGATCTTCACTTACATCATTGTTCTTTCACAATGGCTATCGCTATTTAGCAATCATAACTCGTCGACATAAAATGTCGGTTTTACACCCAAAATTTTGCTAAGAGGTTTTCAACAACTTAGCCTTCAATTGCAACTAATTTCAGAGTAATAAACTCTGACTCAAACAATATTTTAATTGTTGCTACTAGTGGACTTTCTCAGGTAAAACTGAAATTCAGTTAACATCCGTGTATCTCATACAACGGGAATCCACTATACTTGATACCAATATTTATGGTACCCCTCAAATATTTTATTTCCACATATATGTATATATATATGCTCAATCATCATATAGCACAATCTATATCACATATTGATATTAATGCAACAAATTCTCAACAATTTGTGCATACCTCACATAAGCTGCAAAATTGCTTCAAATAACATATTAATGTTATAAGAAATATTCACATATATATCCTCACACCAAGATAATTATATAGCCTCAAATTATGAAAATTACATTTATCTATCATAGATAAATGATCAAAATTTTCATGCCACATAATGCTTGTTTCAAGCAAAATATTTGAAAATCCACAAAATTTGCTCACATTAGCAAATATAGCAAAGCCTCCACTAAATCAATTATTGCAACATACATCTTGTATTTATAAAATGAAGCAGCAATATATAGTTTTGTAAGACATATTATAACACATGCCATCTACATTAAAAAATTCAATATTCACAGTAGTCATGTATATTTATACCACTATAAATATATACTTGCAAATCATGAAATTTAACCACATTTATCTCTTCACTAGATAAATGATTAAATTCTCACACCACACAAATAATTCACAAAATTTGCTCTCTGTAGCAAATAACAATACCTCCACATAATTAATTTTAATAAACCACAACTTGGTTTTATCAAATGATGAGGCTAGAAACAATTTATAACTTTAAAAATGTATAAGGCACCCCCACACTTTCAAATATCTCAAAATATTTTCACTCAAAATATTTTCGCACCTTATAAATAATAATTCTAATTTAATTAGAATCTCGCCATATATCCCCTTTCATTCTAATTAAATTAGAATATTCCTCAGAGCTACAAATTTGGTCACTCTAATATCCAAAGTTTGTATCCCCAAACTATCAAGCACCATATATGCAATGAATAACAGCACTAAAGCCACATTCTTAAATTTTCTTCTATATGACCCACAGATATTATAATCCAAATAGTAATATTACCTGAGGAATTCATGATCGTGGATGATCGAGGAACCACCGCGTCTTTGCTACCATCATCAACTTGAATGCATTTAATAGCAAACACTTGGATATTCATTCAGAAATAATCCACTTTATAATTTGAAATAATATATATTTCAAAATAAAAGCACATCTACCGATTAATAATCCTTTAATTCCTTTAAACCGTTGTTAATTGCTTCAAAACCGCCTCACAATATTTATTTTCAATGGTTTCCCTCAATTCATAATACATGAAATAAATATAATGGTGTTTAAAAAGGAATCATCCGTGTATTTATGGGCATTTGGTGCACTTAATGAATAGTAACGTTGCTCTTTGAAATTAAAGAATAAATGCTAGTTCATTCCTGGAGTAATCACGGGCCAAAGTTACGCGATCGCACTTCACCATGATAATCAGTAATATCATTATAATCATACAATCTAGTTGCAGCTGTAAAATGCAGACAATGGCATCTATTCTCTGAGCTATAATTAAGTTGCCACCGGTTTTCTTTATAGGTGTAACCCCTCCACTATATTCTAGATTGTCAAACGCTGTCATGTTCAGGCATATTAAACATCCCATGAATCCATGTTTTCCAACAGAAAGATATACTATTGACACAAATCACAAATATTTAATTGAAAACTAAGTCCACTAACGAACGTATAGAAAATTGCAACTTTTACAGATTAAGCAGCGAATTTGTAAAAGAAATTTCAACCAAGCATTTCAATATTGAGATTATTCACAGCAGTCAATAGAACAAAAGAAACATCATAACAGTCACGAAAGCACAAAGCCATGTGTTTATTTTCAGATATGAATGTTCTTGTTTATAGAGGACAAATACCTGATCTGTGTGCTGCTTAGCAGCTACGGTGAAGTGCAATCTTTTTGGGCTCTCAGCAATTCCGCAAAGTTCTTTCCAAGCACTCCTACAGCATCCATGCTGGAGACTTTTTTTGAAACACGTTACTTATGAAGTCTTAAATGAGTCCGGCTAAAGAGCCAAATTTAGCACTTGTTGTTCATAGCCCGCTTGAGCATATAAAACATGCCCAATAACCCAGCTTCACTCACAACATCATCGAACTCATGACCTCAAGCTTTCATCGGGCTAACTTCTACTACCACTTTGCCTCACATCTGTAGGTGGTCATGCTCGGATATTCATGTGAGTTAAAACTCAATGCTCAAGTCATCCCTAGTCTCTACAACCAGAGGTTTATGCTCTATCACGAGGAGCAGCCTATTTCAGTCTTTTTCTCCATTATAAGATCTGCAAGAAATCTCCATTTACTCAAATCTACTGGGTGTAGTAACAAGGAACTCAATTGCAGATTCAAACCGTAGATCCCCATCTCTATTATGGCTTGACTCGTGAAAAGCCCCCTGCTTCTAGAGTTCAATCTCACACAGTTTTCTCCATGATTTTTTACCACTTTTCATTTAGCTCATGACCCGAAAGATCATAATAGAAAAGGCTTGATTTCAACATATGTTGATTAGCTCTTCTATCATATTCATTTCAGTTTAAACCTTTACTCTCAAGTGCATCTCCACGCATTCGGCCTTCCTGCATATTCTCAACACACAGATACTAGATCATGGGTAGAAAAAAAACCAGATGCCTTGCTAAATTCTCTAGGTAAAGAAAATGTGACCAAAAGTTAAATAATAAACTCATCTCATTTTCTTTGTGATCAACCAACTAGATTGGAGAAGACTGCATCATCATGCTCACAAAATCAGCAGGAAATATCTCCTAAGATTGTTGGCGTCAGCACCTCACGCCGTATAGATTGTTAGCCGTAACACCTGGTAAAACACAATAAACATATAGTTCGAGTCACGTCCAAGGACGCTGTCCTTAGGAGATATTCCGCAACCCCCTAGTAGATTAGGAAGCGGCACTCCCCAGGATAAAACGAACCCTTCCTGCATAAAGCAAGGTGACAGAACTGCAGAAAGATATTAGTGTAACTCAGAAGAAGGGAGAGAGGAGAGGAGCTCGAGGACCTCCGTGTCACTAGACCTCGGTGCTCTCACCTCGGTATTCTTGAACTTACTCCGTACATTGCCTTTTATAGGCAGAAATCATATGACCGTTAAGGAGTTATAATGACAATTAACAACGGTTTAATGACAATTAAAATGACAGTTACAAAATAGGTGTTAATGACAATTTAATGTAATAAAACCTTTTAAATGTCATTAAAACCGGTCAATTAAAATTCCAACGGTCATCTCTAACGGTCAGTTCAAAGACTCCTCTTATCAGTCTTTTTAATAACTCAAGCTCATATTTAATTGCATACTAGGGTGTTCCCAATCTTGAGTTATATAAGACTTCTTCCTTTGACACACTCACACACAATATTTACAACACACTCTATACACCAATTATTGGACACCTCTTATTTAATCAACCACTCAGAATAATCGACCTAGCT
This sequence comes from Inga leiocalycina, assembly GCA_963242795.1. Lineage (NCBI taxonomy): Eukaryota > Viridiplantae > Streptophyta > Magnoliopsida > Fabales > Fabaceae > Inga > Inga leiocalycina. The sequence continues at coordinate 7,089,447 of OY725330.1, forward strand.
AGGGTCCAATGGTCCATCTTGTCACTATGACTCTTCTTTTTTCCTCAACTCTCAATAATATACATATATAAATTACGACGCTATGATTTTCTTTGTTTCATTTCTTTATTTTTTAACAGTGGCGAGTTCCAACATTTGAAAAAGAAAATAGTCTAGCTGCATGAAAAGCTATCCAAACTAACCTTACCAGCTCCTTTTTTTATTTTAAAAAAAATCTGGAGCCATCATGGACTTGCCTAAGGGTCTATGTGATATGAGGGATTTGGAGGGAAAGGGAGGAGAGGAAAAATTTTTATCAGTTGGATTTAAAAAAATTTGAAGAAGTGGTGTTAAAAGATTTTAATTAATTTTTCTTACTCTTTTATCTCACAATTTCTCTCTATTAAAATATTGTGACCCCACTTCTCTAATTTTTTTTTAAAATCCAGCTCAAAAAAAATTTTCCATCCATCCACTTTCACTCCCCTTCCCCCATTCCAAATAAGCCCTAAAATTTTGGATTTCCATATTCAGATGATGAGCAATATTATATATACCAGATAGCCTCAACAACACAAGTGTGTTTTGTCATACCCTTTTTTTGAATGAAAATTGGATTCCATTAATAATTGAAGAGATCAAATACAATATGGTGTGGTACCATCAAAAGCTATATCCTTCATTAACAGCCACCTCCTGATAAGTAAGTAGTGGTTGATCAAGGAAAGAAAAGTTTCCGACAATAGTATGAGCTAACTTAACCAAATAATCCGCTAAGGTATTCTCCTCCCTAGGGATATAGCTAATCAAAAATTTACAGTTCTTTGTTAACCACAACTTGGCATCATCTATAATGTCTCTAAAGGGGTGGTTTTGGTCACAACCCCTAGTTAATACATTAATAGCTCCAATACAGTCAGATTGAACATCAATCTTCCTATAACCACTATTCCAGCATATATGTAATCCTTAGATGATTGCAATAATCTTTGCTATAGTTGGGGGAACAGATGTTAGCTTACACATAAATCCGCATAACCAAAGTCCATCTTCTCCACGCATCGCACCTCCATAGCAACTGCTCCCTGACTCAAGAACTAAAGCATCCACTTTAAGGTTAAGGAAACCATGTCATCTTTCCTGGTTGACCAAGCCTGCACTATTTTGGTTCAAATATAATCGACATGTTGATACCAAATCTCTATCCCAGCTGGCTCTAAAAAGGCTTGCTTGCTCATTTGTGTTGTCTAGATCAACATCCTCTTCAAATAGCTTTTTACATTGAGTCACCCAGATGTCCTAACAAACATAGCTAAAAAGAATGACACATTGGACTTTTTTGGTAAATTCTCTACCTGCTTCATTTTTTAGATTCCATTCTAGCCACTCCATTCCTTGTAATGCTGTGAACCTTTCCCATAATGTCGGTGTAACTATTGAGATCCATCTTTCCCTTGCATTACTATAATCCCTTATTATACGCATTAGATCCTCATCTTATTCGCAACCAAACAGGCACCTGGCTGACTCCTTAATGCCTTTTTGAACTCGTAAATGCGCCGTATAGATTTTTCCATGTGCAAACATCCACATAAAAGATTTGATCTCTTGTACCGCCCATTTACATAACATCCTCCAAACAGAATCTCCTTCTCGATGTATACCTGCAAAAAGAAAATGATATACAGATTTAACAGAAAATCGGCCATCAGAAGATGGCTTCCAATAGTAGTTATCTTCTCCTCTCACTTCACAAGGAGGATGTGCACACATGATCTGTTCAACAACTTGAGGTTAGAACCACCTCCTCAATTTGTTCCTATCCCACGCCTCCTCTGGTTCAACATAATTAGCCACACTCGTTCATTCCTATCCGAGCAAGTTTCATATCCCGAGATAAGGTCAATAAGAGGTCTATTGATTTCAGACCAATTATCGGACCTAAAAGAAGCTGAGTCTCCATTATCAACTTTAACCCCAACTCCTTTTATAAACTTATCCCAACTTATACATATCCCCTTCTATATGTATGAGACTCCTTCCTTCTTTTGAACTTTTGGTCTGAACCCTTCTCCACACTTGTATTTATTATGAAGCACTTTAACCTACAAATCATCCTCATTGGTTAAGAGATTCCAACAAAGCTTTATCAAGAAGGCCTCATTTTGTTTTCTTAAATCTCTTAAGCTCAACCCTCCATTCCTCTTATCTTTTTTAACATACTCCTAAGAAACTAGATGGATCTTTTTCCCCTTATCATCATCACCCTATAGGAAGTTCCTACTTTTCTTTTCTAGCTCTCTGACAACACCTTCTAGAATGAGCATTGTTTGCATAAAGTAGAGAGGAAGAGTGTTTAGAACTACTTTAATAAGCGTAGTGCATCCCACTAAGTTCAAACAACCTCGCTTCCTATTAACCTTATGAATTTCTTGTCAGAATTGCACATTTCCTCTTATCTCTTAAACAATTTGATGTACTAATGGGCATTTGAGAGTGCAAAAGTGAAAGAAATGTGTTTGATACATATTGGGCACAGAAAGAGCATAAATGTGGGGGTAGTATGTGAATATCTATTATGATTATCAAATTGTGAGCTTGTATAAGTTCTTTGTGTTGATAGGATCACAATTCAGTCGCAGTTGGACCTAGAGAAAGCCAATTTAATAAAAAGAAGGTGAAATGGAGTTGAAGTAATCAAACATGCTATGAAAATGCAAGAAGGGATGAGAACAGATCTTGGCAAGAGAAAAATTGCACTTCAAGATTCCTGGCCGCGGCCAAGCCATTATCTGGCCACGGCCAATACATTTATTGGCTGCGACCAATATGTGGTCAAAAACATATTGGCCTCGGCCAACTACTGGTCAGTAACTTGCTGGTTACGGCAAACCATTTCACTGGCCGCGGCCAATAACCTCATAGAAGCTAACTGGTGCGGCCAAGTATCTTATGGTTGCGGATAACTCCCGATACAGCTGTTATGCGTTTTGACATTCAAGGCATATAAATTCTGAATCCAGAGACTAAGAGGTGGGCTCCCAGATCCGAAAAACCCTAGGGAGGCGGCTATGACATTCCTCTAAGCCTAGGTATGCAAAAAACTCAAGGGAAATCAAGTGGAGATTGAAGAGTTGCAGAGATTCAAACTGATTTTCCTTGGTTTTGCTGACCTTATTCCCTTTCTTCTTTTTAATTCTGATATAGCTGTAATGATTGTGTATATCTGTGATTCATTTTTTAACATGGGTGGCTAAGGTTTTCATTCTAGGATTGTTTTTGAACCTTTGTATGGATTAAACTTGATTCCTTCTCTCTTTAAGTATTTAATGGCATATATATGTTGATTTTACCTTGTTTTCGCTGCTATGCATTACTGGCTATCACTGTGGATGATTTGTTCAATTAAATTAAGCTTGAGAGAATTAATTTAATTTTAGAACTTTGGTAAAATTATGCTAAACTTGAAGTTTAAGAACTAAATGGATGGTTTTTTTTAGTAACATAGAGATATAGTTACTAGTCTAGCATTGTCACATTAAGGTTGGTATATAATGAATATTTTCTCTTAACGGTAGCAAGAGATTATACATGTTAATTGAAGATATAAAGTTGGTTATGACTTGAGAAAGCTTGATCAAATGCTTGTGAACCTTAGACTAACATATATATATCCTATGGAAATATTCTTGGAGAGGAAAATAATCAATTTTATGAAATACAAAGGGGAGGAATAATCCTAGACTTATTATAACTGTTGAAATCACAAGGATCAGATTTTTGTTCAGTAATTCTTAGTTTTTTACAAAAATATTTTTGGAAACTTCTTTTTCCTATACCAACAACATGTTTTAGCTCAGCTTAATTGAATTCACCAAGTCTATTGTTTGACTAATTTGTTATTCAAATCCTCGAGGGAACGATCTTACTTATTACTTTATTACTTAGCGCGACCCGTGCACTTGCGGTGGCGAACACTTCCATCCAAACAATCTCTTTTCTAACTTGTCTAAGATTGGGGCAAATAGGATCTTTGAGGCCCTCTCATGTATTAAAGGAATACCCAAATATTTACCCAAATCTCCTATAAGGTCAACTCCCATACTTTGACTTAGTTGAAGGGCTATGGATCTGAGCACATTCCTGGAAAAACAAGCCCTAGTCTTGCTTTTAATCATTAATTATCTCAAAGCTTCACAAAAGGTCTCTAAGCACTTCATCATCCCTTCAACCTGATCTGCTAATGCTTCCCTAAATAAGATTAGGTCATCAGTAAAAAACAAATGAGAAATAAGTGGTTCCTCCTCCTGAGTTGAATCAGCTTCCAATCCCCATCTTCAATAGCATCCTTAATAATATCATTTAACATTTCCATACACAAAGTGAAGATGTGTGGGGATATTGGGTCACCTTATCGTATGCCTCTAGAAGAAGTGAATGTCTCTGTAGCTTCCCTATTCCATAGAACCTGAAAGCATAGTGTAGTAACACAAGCTATTAACCATTTCTAATCAAACCCTACCTTACTAAGGGTATCTCGAATAAAAGCCCACTCAAGTCTATCATAAGCTTTTTCAAGGTCAACTTTAATCGCTATACATCCTTTCATACCGCTTTTATTTCTCTTGGAATGGATAACCTCTTAGGCAATAATAATGTTATTGCTACTTTGTCTTCTTGCAATGAAGCTGCACTAATGGTCACCCACCATTTTCCCATTTATAACTCATAAGCGATGACTTATAACCTTAATGATGATCTTATAACTCATATTACATAATGAGATTGGCTGTAAGTCCTTAATAGACTCAGGAGAATCCACCTTGGGTATAAGAATAATGTTTGTATTATTAATATCCTTAACCTTATTTGGATCCTCAACACAATCTTTGACCAATTTGCATATTGAAGCCATAACAAGATTCCAGTATTCTTGATAAAATACAGCTTTTATACCATCAGGCTCTGGCTCCTTAAAATCTCCTAGATCAAAAGCAGCATACCAAATCTCCTCCTTTGAAACATCTACATGTAAGAGGTTATTTTTTATGTATTTGATATCAGGAATTGAGTGCGAGTCCTACTCAAATGAGTGTTTCTATTCCTTATTTGAAAAAGATTTTTATAATACTGAAAAGTAAGGCTTTTTAGAAAGTACTGATCAAAAACCCATCTTTCATCCCTGTCCTTTAGGCCTTCTACCTTATTCCATCTTTTTCTAATTATAGCAGTATTGTGAAAAAATTTGCCATTTTTAACACCTTATTTCAATGAATTACATTTTGACTTCTGATACCACATCAATTTCCCCTAAGCCAGAACTTTGTTATATTCCTTCCAAAGTTCCTTTTCTATTTGTACTAAATATAGACTGTCCCACCTCCCTCTTACTTTTTCCACTCCCTCAATTCTTCTCAAGAGATTCTTCTTTTTGGCAATAAAATTTCCAACTCAACTTCTATTCCACTCTCTTGCCATAAAAGCAAACTTCCCTATTTTCCCATTCCAATGCTCCATATCCCAACTCTGTCTTACAACATCTATAAAACCTTCCTCAAGAAACTAAAGATGACATCAGAACGGGGGTTCTCTACGCTGATTATTTGTCTCCGGGGAACTTCTAAGTAAAATTGGTCTATGATCTGAGCCAAATTTATTTAGATAAAGCACTTTAGATAAGGAATATAAATGGATCCATTCAACATTAGTGAAGGCCTAGTCAATCCTTTCCTTAAGTATCCCACATTCCCAAGTATACCTTTCACAAACAACATCAGTTTCAATCAAGTAAGCTTGAGAAATACACTCTCCAAATTACCTCATAGATCAGAAATTAGGTCCGGATTTACCTCTTTTATCATCCATAGAAAGATACACATTAAAATCTCCCATCATGATCCAAGGTTCACTCATATTGCTACTAACATCAATGATCTCTCTCCTGAGGTCTTGTTTGAGAATACAATTAGGTTTCATATATATACTAGATAAGAGGAAGCCTTCTAAATTACCCGAAGGCGTCACTTTCACACTACAAAAAAATACGATTTTGTATCGGTTAAAAATATGTATTTGTAGCAGTTTTAACCGCTAAAAATGACATTAGTAGCAGTTGGACAAATCGCTACAAAATTTACTGTTGCAAACCATTTTGTAGCAGTTATAAATAGCCACTACTCAAGTAACCCAACAACTACTATATTTGTAGCGGTTTATTTCAACCGCTATAAGATTCTAATGTTGATAACACATCATCTGTTAACATTGAAGCGGTTTTATAACGGCTATAAAGTTTTGCGCCACAATTTGGCTCCATTTTTGTAATGGTTAAAAAACCGCTACTAAATTGAAATAGTAATTTTTAAAAAATAGGGTCAAACCTTATTAGCAGTTTGTAAACCAATACTAATATCGTATAAAATATCAAAATAGCACCAAAAATTTAATTCCATTTTTTTTTAAATTTGTAGAGGTTGTAGTTCTTAAAACTGCTACAAAATGTTGTGATTTTAAAAAAATTATGCAATTATCTCTCTCTATTTTTAGAATATTGGATTGAATAGTTTTTTATTTAAATAGTTTAGCTGATGGTAGTTATCATTTAAAAAGAATGATTAAAATTATAATTGGACAAGTATAGACTTTATATTGGTAATATTATTGAGGGATATGTAGGTAATAAACAATTATTATATTGTTTGCTACTATGTGGTTATCATTATATAAGGAAAATAGGAAATGGTGAGAAAATGTCCTTCAATTTCTGCAAAAAAAGAAAAATAGTGAGAATAAATATTATGCCAAGGAAAAAATGTTGAAATGAAAGAATTAAAACACTTTTTACCATATTTAATCACCTTGTTTAACTCCTCAGCTCTTAGAAAAAAAATTGTAAATGAGAAAAATTGAAAGAGAGAAAGAGTTAAAAGAAATGAGGGAGTGTTTGAAATGAGGTGTGGTGGGGGTATTAATAAGGATTTGCGTAGCAATTAATGTGATAGGTGTTGTAGCGGTTGTAACATTTATAGCAATTTTAGTTGATTTTGTAGCTCCACAAATATTGTTTTGAATATTTTTTTTAAAAAATATACATTAAGGTTTACAAGAACAAAAGCATAATTTGTTGAATCATTTTTCGTCGTCATCCCTACAAAAATTGTGTGAAAATATTGTTAGTGTGATATTATTTTGTACTAAAATTAAATTTAGATGATCTAAACTTAAAAAAATGCACCAAACTATAGGTAAATTGTCATCGCCTTTAGGGAAAATTTTTTTGAAATTGGCAAGGTAAAATGGCTCACTCTCGTAGGCAATGTTATTAGCATCACCTATGTCGTAAAAGTTTTAAGGCTTTAAATGAAACACTATGTGCCAACCCTGTGCCTCTCATCCTTGACATAATAAATATGGTGTGCCTCTAAGATAAGAATATATGACTCATCATCTTTAGAATGACCAGTGTGAATTATCATGGAGAAATTTACCTATGTGATGCCTAAGTCATTAATTGTGAGTCTCAGGGAAGTAGTGGTATTTGCCCACAAACACTTGAACAACGTCACGGTGAAATGGCCTTGGTAATTTAGTTCGACGACATCAAGAAGCTTTCCATAGTAAGGGACGCCTCTTAACTGTATATTGGCATCACTGCTGCTCGCATAACACCTTGTCCTAAAAGTGTCATAAACACCTGAATTTTGAGTTTGCAATCCTTAATCTCATGAAACCGTGCAAAACTTGAAATCATTGACATCGTATGTTGTAAAACTTTATACATGGTCAAGAAGGTTGATTGCTAGAGCTCTAAAATCTGGTGATATGGGTTGTGATTATTTAGTATTTTGCATGCAAACTTGCTTGGGAATTATGCGTGAACCTTTTTATCAACTTCAGAGGATGTTTGTGTACCGATCCAATCTTGAGTTGACACTTCACATGACTTCTGAATTCCCTATAATTAATCATGGGAGTTGACACTTCACATGACTTCTGAATTCCCTATAATTAATCATGGGAAGGCGATCATGAAATGTAAGTACAAAATGTTATGAAAAATGTATAATAACATATGAGTGTACAATTCTTACTGAATGAAGGGTTCAATTTGAGTACAATTAATCAAGACATATCTATGTGCTTGCTGTTAGAACAAGCGTTTCACCCAAGAGGGGGTGAATTGGGTGATCTTAAAAATTTCGTTGCAAATATAAAATTTGACGTTGAAATTAAAACATGAAAGAGTAAGGAGAAATATCACCGAAGTGTACACCGGGAGTTATACTGGTTCGGTCACAACCACTTTGACCTACGTCCAGTCCTCAGAGCTTCTCTGAGAGTTTCACTATAACTTCCAAGATTCAGTGGGTTCTTGGCACCTCAGTACAAGCAAGTTCCTACACCTGGACACTCGCTCCCCCTTACAAGTTGTAATTCAATCCCAACTCAAGGTTCCACAACCTTAAGTTATCTCAATAAAAAATATTGAGTTTGAATGAAATATCTCTCTTACAGAGTAAATAAGAATCACTGAAGCATAGAATCACGAGTATAATGGAAAACAGAGTAATGAACTTGTTGATACGTTCGTAATTGTGTTCTTGTGTATCTCTCTGTTCAGATATTCCCATATATATAGAAACGTTGGTAATGATTGCTGGAACATATTTCTTCATGTCCGTTGGAGCGTGCGCAGCCATTATTGACTTTTCCAGTTTTTGAAAAACATACGTTATGGTAGGTGACGGTCGATGACATTTGAGCATTGCTTTTGACTTTCCTTATTTGGTGAGATCTCTTCAACATTTGCCTGTTGAAATGCTAAGTACACTAATATAATATGAAGTTAATCAAATAGGAAACAGAACAATGACCGTTGGAATGATTTCAAACTTTCTGGGTTTGGTTACTCGAGTAGCTCCTCGAGTAACCCTTGAAGTTTACTCGAGTAGCTCCTCGAGTAACATCGTGAAATCATTGTTTAACTGCAAGTCAATAAATAAATATAAGATTACTCGGGTAGTGCATGGAGTAAACTAAATTTCAAACCTTTGGGAATAGTTATTTACTCGGGTAGCTACTCCAGTAATGCTTTGGCAACTTCATAGATTACTCGGGTAACACCTCGAGTAATTCATTAAAAACCTTTTGATTACTCGATGCTCTACTCCAATAATGTTGGCAGGATTTCAAGGCCGAGAGCAATTACCTTGTTACTCGAGTAGGGACTCGAGTAATGCTCCCATTTTTGTATTGGTTACTCGGGTACGACCTCGAGTAACAAAGCCTTTTGAGCATGATTTACTCTAGTAATGACTTGAAGTTTCCTTTGAAAATATTTGTGCTTACTGGGATACTTACTCGAGGAATCCACTTAAAATAAACCATGAAAAACTTGTATACTAGAGTAAGTACTCGAGGATGATTAAATAGAGAGATATCAAGTTATTCGGGTACCAACCTCAAGTTTTCCATTACCTTAGTGCATTACTCAAGTAGCTCCTCGAGTAACATTGGCAGTGGTACAAAGTGCCGAGAGTTACATATTTTTAGAAACACAGTTACTCGAGTAGCTCCTCGAGTATCATGGGGAAAACTTGAAGGCAACTGGAAGTTTTTATAGGGTTACTCGAGTAGCTCCTCGAGTAACATTAGCAGTGGTACAAACTGCCGAGAGGTCCAAATTTAGGAGACACAGTTACTCAAGTAGCTCCTCGAGTATCATTGGGAAAACTTGAAGGCAACTGGAAGTTTTTATTTGGTTACTCGAGTACCTACTCGAGTAACATTAGCAAGCCGAGAGCAACCTCAAAATTTTACCTGGTTACTCGAGTAGCGCCTCGAGTAATGGTGTCAGGTTACTGGAAGTTCTCCTTGGTTACTTCAAGTTTTGTCTCATTACTCGAGTAGCGCCTCGAGTAATGCCTTAGAAACTGTACTTCTGATCAAGTTCCTCAGCATTTTCTCTTGGCCAATCTTCACTACTTCCATTCTTACCTCAAGTAAGACTTGTTCCTGTCATTACTTAGTTCAAGCTTGATTATTAATCATTTCCTTTTCAAACCATTCTTTTGTTATCATCAAAACATGAGATCTAACACTTGCAACTTCTCAGTTGTCATTAATTTGAAGTTCTCAGTTCCTCCAACTAGTTTACCAACACAAGGGATTAACAACTCTCCTGATGTTGGCGCAAGTTCAGGACAATCGTCTATATGAGTCGGTCAGTTTAAAGCCGTCTCAATGTCATTAAAGTACTTTGAACCGAAATACAAGACCTCATCCTCTATATAACCTTTAGCTATAGAACCTTCTGGTCACACCTTATTCCTTACATAAGATTTCAATTTCCCAATAAACTATAAAGTAAAGAAGGGAAAAATGATACTAAATGTTGAAAAGGGCGACTAGCAAACATAGGAACTAATAAGGATGCACATATATAAAATGAGTACCTCTCAATAGAATACATCCATCGATATTGAACTAGGTCAGCGAGCTTTGTTTCATGAACAAGGTGAACTATCATAGTGAAAAAGGATAGAGGAAAGATCATCTCTAAATGACAAAGCCTAAAAATGATTTTGGGTTGCAGCTGATCGAGCTCCTCAATGATCAAAACCTTGGAAGATAACTTCTAAAAGAAAGAACAAAGCTCTACTAAAGTGATGGACACATTGGGTGGAAGTGCATTCTTTATAGCCAGCGGAAATAACTATTTCATAAGAACATGTAAGTCACGACTCTTTAGGCCAGCAACCTTTCAAGCCTACATGTCAATACATCATGAAATGTTGTTTGAATACATATTAGGAACTTTTACTTTCTCCAACTTCACGAGGAAGACTTCCTTGTTTACTTTTGTGAGGGTGAACTTTGCCGATTGAAATTTTTCATGCTCATCTAGCCACACATCTTCATGAACTCCCATAGCACGTAAATCTTTCATCACTTAAAGATGATCTTTTAACTTAACCGGGTTTGTTAAGGAGCATATGTAGCATATTGGCGCATACGTTTTTTTTTCAATATGCATGACATCAAGACTGTGGCAAGGTAAATTAGATTTCCAACATGGAAAAGTGAAGAAAATGCTTATCCTCCTCCATTACTAAGGCACAAAAATAGAAGTCCTACTCGTCTTTTTCCCTGCTTTTACTGCATTGTCACTTTTTCTGAACTTTAATTCAACATCCTCAAGGTGTTGTAAGATATCTACACCAGATAAAGTTTGTGGTGGTCCTTTTTTTTCTGGTTTCCCATTGAAATGATTACGTTGCAATCTAAACTTATACTTTCCATCGAGAAACCTTTAATGCCCCATGAAGCACCACTTTTGGTGTTGGGGAAGGCATACTGGGTTAGAGTCAAAATTGTAAGCTAGACACACCAACCCAGTATGCACATTCCACTTGGATAATGTTCCCAGGCCAAGAAAGTCACTAATCATCCACATCAAGGCTGCATACAAGTTGAACAATGTCTTCTCATACATATCATATGTCTCAATGCCAACAATCCACAGGTCAAGCAATTTCACAATAAGCATTTGGAGATACACATCGATGTCATTACCTAGTGCCTTTTTGCCTGAATGATCATAGAAAAAATTAAGAAGCTTTGTTTCATACACATCCAGGGGGTAAGTTGTAGGGAACTAAGATTACTGGCCAAATACTACAACTTGTGCTAAGATTCTTAAATAGATTGAAACCGTAGGTAGCTAAAGCAAGCTAAACATTTCTAAGGTCAGCTGTGAAAGATGAAAAGTCTTTCTCGAATGTTTTCTAGGCATCTACATCCCGAGGATGTCATAATTTACCATCTTCATTCTTTTCAATGTCATGCCACCTCATGTGCTCTGCTGTTTTGGATGACATAAATAATCTTTGTAAGTGCTGCTTCAAAGGGAAGTATATGAGAATCTTTACAAGTTTTTCTCTTGTACCTCGAGGTGTCACATCGCTTACAAGTCTCCCAGTTAGCATTATCTCCCCAATACAATATACAATCGTTGGGGCATACATCAATTTTTTGGTAGTTTAAGCCTAATATGTTAATAATCTTATTGGCCTCGTAGAACGATATGGGAATCTCCGTATTGGGGAACACATCTTGTAATAATTCCAGCAATATCGACATTCCCTTATCTATGACTCCACACAGGCACTTGATATGATATAATTTGATCAAGAAAGATAATTTCGAGTATTTTCAACAACCTTGATATAAAGGATGATCTGCTTCATCCATTAAGCTGAAAAAATTCTGAGTTGCTTCATTCCTCAAGAACACCAACTCTAAACCCTACACTTCTTTGTTGAAGTTGTTGTCTTGCAAACCAAATGCATCAAGCATAGCATCATTAATACGATCATCTTCATCTACTTGAACTCCTACTTGTGAACTTCGAGAAACAACATCATCATATCTCATACCAGATTTCTCACCATGAACTCCTCAAAATGTATAGTCTTTCAGGAAAGGCTTTATAAGCAAATATTCCTTAACAACTTGTCGTACATGCCACTTCTTGAACCTGTATCTCTGACATAGACAGACGATCTTATCATTACAGCTGGTGTAAGACTAGGCAAATTCCAAGAAATTGTTTAATCTGTGCAAATATTTCAGAGAATTGTGTGGCAACTTGATCCATGGCTTATCCATATCTAGTGAAAAAAACTAGAAAAGAAGATGACTGAATACAAAATGACGGGTGCCTAAAAACTTATATTCAAATCTTCCAACATTTAACAATTTATAACGGTTCCAAAATCGCCACCAAGTATAAATTTGTAGCGGTTATAGTTAAATAAACTACTACAAATGATGATGACAGTTGGCGGGGATATGAAATTCAAATTTTTAAATGTTTACACTTTGTAGTGATTACTGCAAAAAAAATCGCTACAAATATTCATGACCGTTGGTGGGAATTTTCAATTTGTAGCGGTTCCAATTAATAAACCGCTACCACTACTACAGAATAATAATACTACTACGCCCAAAAGACATCCCTTTTTAAAAAAGGGAGGTAAAAAGTAAAGACAGTGACATTTTTGTAAATATGGGAAACTTTAGGAGTCCCGAATTTAAATTGGAACACCTAAAGTTCAGTTTAGACATCCCAAATCAAATTTGGGATGCTAAAGTTTCTTCCTAAGAGGTTTAGGCATTCTAAATATTTTTGGGACATCCAAAGTGAAATTAGGGACGACGTTTGACATCCCTAATATATATTAGGGACACCAAAGGGCGTCCCTTATATGATATCAAAGGGCGTCCCTAATTTATAATTAGGGATGCTAGATTCAGGAACACCCTTTGGCGTCCCTAATATATATTTTGGCATCCCTCATTTCATTTTAGGTGTCCAAAATATATTTGGGACGCCTAAAGTAGACTTTAGGCGTCCCAAATATTTTTGGGACGTCTAAACTTTTTAGGAAGGAACTTTCGGCATCTCTAAATTAAATTTGGGACGTCAAAAACAATTTAAATTTAACTTCTTCGTCTTTTTTGTCAGTTTTACACTTTTACGCTTATATTTCTCTTCTTCTTGATTTAAATGGAACCACTACCACCATAAAAAAACCACTACTACCACACCTTTTAACTCTTATTTCTTCTTCTTTATATGCTCTTTTTACTCTTACTTCTTCCTTTTTCTCTCTTTTTTTCACCTCCAGATCTGTTCTGGTTGTCCTTCTATTCTATCTTTTAACTCGTGTTGTTATGGCTTGCATATCGAGACTCTGAAAGATGCTTTATGACCCACGTTCCTGCCGAGAAGACAAAGGTTATCTCTCCCTGTTGTCACTCTTCTCTATTCACTATTATGAGAAAATGAACTTCAATAATAGAAGCAAATGAGTTTTTTGCAATTTATTCCTCTTATTGTTGTCATCTTCTACCATGAGATTTCAGCATTAGAGTTATTATTGTGTAGATTTTGGATTTGGAGTTCAGATACTAGATCTGTAATTTTATTGACGAAGATATGTAATTTCTGGTTTTAAACACAAGTCCAGATCTGTAATATAAATGTTTTTTTAAAAAAAAACACTTTAGATGTCCCATTTTTAAAATTGGGAAGTCTAAAGTCCTTTTTTACTTGATCCCTCACATAAACGTCCCTTTATTTTCAGATGTTAAAAGAACTAAAAAAGGGACATTAAAAAAGTTTTCTGTAGTAGTATACAAATGTTCAAGTAACTTTATAGTGGTTATGCAGGAAAGCTACAACAAATGTACAAGGCTGGGAATTAAAATATTCAAATTTTAAATTGACATTTTGTAGCGGTTATAGTTGTGAAAACTGTAGCAAAGTGTCTTGACCGTTGTTTATATTTCAAATTCTTTTATTTTGAATTTTGTAGCAGTTATTGTTCAAAAAACCACTACAAATATTTATTATAGTTTGTAGTGGTTATAACCTGAATCGCTACAAAGTAAAATGTATTTCTTATTTGTAGCGGATTAATAGGCTTAAATGCTACAAATATTCATACTTTGCAAATTTTGTAGTAGTTTTTTTTATTACAACTACTATAAATAATATTTTTATTTTTAAATTTTTTTCAAATTTTTTTTTTAGTTCTAAATGAAAGAAGAATTTAACATTAATGAAAATATAAATATCCAAATTTTTGTACAGATGTTAGAAAGAAAAATATAATTGTCCTAAAGCTAACTAAAAATATAAACTAACTATTCGGAGGGGCAGAATCATAACGCTGATCATCAGGTCCTCCCTTAGGGGGGCGGGTGCATGGCACTGAGTAAAGTGAATTGCACCACCATCATCGATAGTAAGAGGTGACTGGACGGCGAACCTAGGGATAGGGGGACTTGTTGATGCACCTAGTCAAGGAACAAGCGACTCCACGACTGCGACAACATGTAGTTCGTGATATCTCGCTACTGTGTATGCTGAGCATAGTAGAAATCGGCCTACTGCTGTATCTGATGGGTCATCACAGCATGTGACCTGGCAACCTTCGAATGGAGCTTGTCAACAGAGTGATCCCTCGGACATCTAACTCGAACGTCTGTGCTCGAGAGCTGCTAGCCTCAGAGGCGCCACTCTTGCCGTAGACCACACTAGGTCTAGCGCCTATCCCTATACCCTTCACGCATCCAAGGTGCTCAACTGGATCCATACCCGCTTTCAATGGCGCAGTAGGGTCTACAAACCTCTGTGACTCCTGCGTCTAGGTCTCTCGTAGCTCATCCTGCGATTGATGTATCCACTCTTGCAATTTTATAAAACAATAAAGTATTATTATTATCATTATTATTCACAATAAAGTAGTTTTATAAAAAAAATATAACAATAAATTATTATAATAAAATAATAAATTAACTTACAATGGCCTCCTCTGCTTACTAAGAGGTCGGAGTCCTGTCATGGGGTCTATGGGTGATAGTGAATAACTCCCCATTGTCTGTCTAGCGGTTTTCCTGCTGAGATTTCCTCTCCTAAAAAAATTAAAACAATAAATTAGTATTATGAACAATTATAATTATTAAAAACATAAACATTATGAAAATTAATTATATTAAAATTATAATTATAAAAAAATTGCCAGCTCGCTGTAAGTGACAGCAAATGTCTTCGATCATGCTATGTGGTGGATCCTCTGCTGCCCTCACCACCCGGTATTCCTCTAAGAAAGAGCCTGCATAAAATAAACAATATTAAAAGTGTTAAAAAAATATAAAACAATTATAATTATCAAATATTGTGGAAGAGATGATCAACTGCTGCAGAGGTATCGTCCCATCCTTATTGATACGTGGAAGAGACAATTCCTCCTATTCCTCTAGCCGTCTCCCATCTTCATTAGAGTGTATCACTTCCAACTGTCCCGACAGCAAACCTAAGCTGTAACACAATTGAATAAAAAATAATTGAATACATTTACTTACAAATGATACAATTAATAAATATTAATTAAACACAATTAATTACAAAATATATAATATAATTAAATACTATTAATTACCTTCACAGCCTCGTCCCACGCCAGATCCTTCGGACCCTTGGGAACGTTCTTCCACATCCTGAAGTGGATGGGGAACCGCATCCAATTCGAGCCCAGCTCATTAAGGAAGCGATTGAAGAGATGACCGCCGTTCTAAATCGGCTGGTCCTTGGCCTCGTTCCATGGAACTACAACACATAGGCTCCGGTCCATGCTAATGAGACTGACCACATCCAGCCTCCTCGTGGAAATGTTCCTCTGCTCATCTGTACAATTTACCACATACGTTAATTAAATTTTAAAAAACATTTAACCTATAGAATTTCAATAGTAAATTTATTGAAACAATAATTAAATTTACTTTGAATCTATACCTCAAACCCTATCAACTGAGCAGACGACCGCTGTGGGTTGTTCTAGTCCCTCACCTCCTCTTCATCTAGGAACCACTCCATCTCAATAATAGGAATCTGGATGTCACATTTCTCGTTCTTGTCCAAATTGCTGAAACAGATCTTCCCCTCGGGCTGAACAGGCAGCTCTGGAGTGGTCACCTGCTGTAGGCCCATTTGCTAGAGGGGCGGCTGCAGTAGAGCCACCTCCTTTGGCTGCTGCGGCACAGTGTCCCCCTGCGACGGCATGGGAACGTGCCTACCCCCACTCTACCCTCTACTGCCACCTTTCCCACTACCCCTATTGCTGCTTCCCGGCAAAATAGGTTTGGGGGGAAGTTTAGCCTCCTTTGCCTTCCCTTTGTCTCGCTTAGAAGTCATAATATATATACTTACAAAAAAAAATATTAGCACAAATTATATCATAAGTATAAAATAATAACAAAAAAAGAAATAAAGCACTTAACTTTGCTAACCTCACATAGTAAACTCTGTTAAAAGCTTCAGCAGAACCTCAGATCTCAAAGAAAATCTCAAAGGGCGTGTGATAAATCAAAATGGCAAAGTAAGGAAAGGGTAGGGTTACAGCTCTTTTATAGCAGTTTTAATGGAAACCACTACAAATCCACAAACCCTACCTCGGCTAATATGAACATTTGTAGCAATTACATATAACCGCTATAAACCTGCAAACCCTCTGCATTCTGTAGCGGTTATAAGCTATAACCGCTACAAATATTCATTATAGTTTGTAGCAGTTAAGCCTAACCGCTACAAATATGCGACTCTTTGCATTCTATAGCAGTTACTTTGATAATAACCACCACAAAATAACCGCCACAATAAACTCCTCCTCTATCGGAATACCAGGTATGGTCACTATTGGATTTCTCTCTTCCTTCTTGTTTTCTGGCACCATCAACTAAAATTGCGTTGGATTCTCTTTATTAAATAAAGTGCGTTTTGCAGGTTTTTTGTGCAAACTACTTGTGTGTGCCCATATAATCCACAAGCAAAGCATATTGTATCTAAGCCCTCATATTCCATTGGGTAAATACAGTTTTGAATTGGAGTTGCTTATTCAAATCTACTTCCACACTTACCCTCTCAACTTTTCCTCTTTCCACAAAGTGTTAGTTGTTTTCTCTTTGTGCTAAAGTGTAGAGGTCAACCTTTAGAGCTTTCCCAAGTAAATTACCAATCTCCATCATGCATTCTTCCGAGTATATGTGTAAAGGTAAAGTGGGGATTCGAATCCAAATTGCTACCTTACGCACCTTGTTACAATATCGGTTAAAATTTGAACTCCACCTCTAAACAGCAAGATAATGGCCCTGAATAAGCTAGGGAGACCATCAAAGAGCAATCTGTTACATAGAACTTCCTCTACTGTTCTAAAAACGTAATAATTATTAGGCAGGTCGATAAGCTCAAAATTTTCATCTCGCAGTAGCCATTTAATCTTGTCTTTCATCATATCTAATTCGTTTTTTCTATCCAGGACTGTTAAAATAAGAGCATATTTCCATGGCTTACATAGCTCCTTGAGTCTATCGCCTCAAGCAATTAATTTAGGGATGGAAACTATCATCTTTTGTTGCTCTTCTGTCAGCTCCGGTGCTAAAGCCTCTTCTTCTTGTAACCATTCCTTCATCTTTTCATCAAGGCTTTAATCAAAAGCAATGTTCTCATTCCCCAGTAGCTTAGCCTTGTAGGAAATCTGAGTTCTTGCGCATTTTCGAGTTACCCCTCGGTTGTAACACAGCCTCTTCCCTTCGTATATCCTTCATCACAGCTTCAGGTTTAGTTCCTCTCTATTCATCAGCTTCCCCTGCATCCTGCATTAGTGTCTTCTAGCATCTCCTTAATGTGACGTCCCATAATATCTTCATCCTCTTTGTTCGGTCCTCCATCTCCCATCAGCCTGACCGTCTTCGTCGGAAGTATTCTTATCTCAGATAATTCTGATGTAGATATCAATAGGCGAAAAACAAAAAGTGTCTTGCATGAATAGTGAAACAAGATTCACATGGTCGTCGCTAAGGCTAAAAAAAACGTAAAATGAGACTAGAAATTCAAACCTTTAACTGTCTTAAAAAATAATAGTGTTGCGCTATTATAAGGGGTTGTTGGCCCAAAAAAGAAAAGAACTAGTGACAAGGGGTCCATTGTTGCCCCCTATACGATAGGAACGTTGTTAAGAATTGGCCCAGACGCTCCACACATGCATGTCTCAACAAGGACTTGCCATCTCATTGTCCCGTTGCAATGTATTATGCTGACTGCCCGTGACGTTGCCAAGACAAACAAAATCTAAGCAACTAATAATAAATATACATATATATATGTATATATATATATATATATATATATATAAAGATGATGATGATGATGATGATTATTATTATTATTATTATTCATCTAATTTTTTGATTGATTAGTATTATGTTGGCTGTTGTAGGTTAACCCATTCGAGTTACTCCCTCCAGTCCTAATTATAAGATAAAGTTAACTTTTTTGGAGAAATTAAGGAAGCTTTTTTTTTTTTTTGCCGTGAGAAATTAAAGAAGCTAATTAAATTACTTTAGAGTATTTTTATTTTTATTTTTTTATTCAAATTAATTAGTTTAACTAATAAACTAATATATAATCTAAGAATACATAACATATGACATGATTAAGTAATTTATTTAGCTTCCTTATTAATCACTTAAAAAAATTAATTTATCTTATATTTAGGACTAGAGATATTACATATATAACTGTGAACAGAACCAATAATAATTTGCTCAAACTTCAACTTGTTGCAATGTTGCGTCGGGTTGCAATACTGAGTAGTTGACTTATATTGAAGTAATCACAAAGCATGATCTCATATAACTCATTAGCCTCCCGTTAAATGTGGATGTGATTAATTAGTCAAGTGTTATAAGCCATGTTTAGGTTAGCATTGGAGAAGCATGTTCACACGAGTTGAGTCAAAACTCCTCTCACATATTTACCTTATACACAATAAATCACGTTAGAAAAGCAGTTTCTACCTTCAACTCAAACAGGCATATAGTAACTGGATCTAAATCATCGATTGGTCAATATAACTCATAAAACCAAGTGCTATTAGATTCCAACATTGATTTCCCCCCTTAAATCTCTCATTTTATTCTGGTGTTTTCAGAGTATAAATAACCGTATCTTAAAATGACTAATCAAGGCAACTGCAGCGCCAAATATATACAGTAAGGCTGTGTTAAAATCAGACAAAGAAGTAGCATAATTGTATTGGATTTTTCTTTTATAAAAATTATGTTGATAAAGTCTATCTAATTAACATACATAACCATGTGATGCTGAAATAATGGGGACAAATCCAATTTCCCAATGCCCAGGCAGCCATACATATGTACATAGTTCTCAAGGTCGGTATATATATGTGTCCCCATTGAAATTTGTGTACGTAGCTTATATTATCCAATGTTAAGATCCAAATCATCATGCTCCCGTATAGTTTTTGATTTTGTACTCAATTGATTTTAATTCGAACCTATTAATTTACAGTTTTTTTTAATTGTATGTTTCTTCTCATGTTTCTATCTATTTTATTGTTGTTTCTCTATCACTTTTCTCTTTTTTATTCCAAAATTTTCAATTTTCAATTCAATATATATAAGCATACTAGTAATAATTTTTAATTTTTTTACAGATGATTAAAATAGCTTAGTATAATATAGTAACTAGATTAAAGTGTCGACATAAAATCCTATTTTATATTTTACAGTATTATAAATTTTTCAAAACGATATAAGTAAAATAGTATTTTTTTTTTGTCAAACAAATAAATGATTTCTGCATATTCGCAATCTTTTTTTTTTCTGTATTACTGAAGAAACTTGTTTCGTTTCAAAACACCATTCTTTCCCTTAGCTATTGTTACGGTTGCAGATGATCAATTAAATAGTGTAAGTGTACACTGTCGTAATCAAGTAATATAAAAGTGAGTAGAGTATCGTTCCCACGAGGATTGATCACTAAGTACCAAAATGAGTAATTTTAATTCTATTTAGTCGATTGATTAGTTGGTGATTGAGAATACAAAATAAAAGAAAAATAATTAAATATGAGTGCAGATGATATGAAAACAAATATAAGATAAAGCCTTAGGGATTAGATTTCACTTAACCAATTTCGGATTGAATCACTTATCTATTCTAACTCAATTTATTCCACATGATTGATAGTCGAGGTTCCCTAATTTAATTACTAGCCTCTTCTAAGGTCAAGCAATTCTATAATTAATTGGTAATCAAAATATTCCTATATGAATTTAAGCACTTAATTATGCATTAAGATTTATGGACTCAGTAAAACTACACAACTCACATGAATATATTCCTATTTCATATGCAAGTAATGGTTTTAATTATAGGATCTACACACATACATCTCCTTCCGGTCTCAACATGCATATTGAAATCATTCAAAAGGTGGCCAATCAAATGAAAGTATTAAGAACAATAATTAAAACTCAATCATGAAGAAGAAATTAAAATTAGATTTAATAAGTTAAGATTCCATCCGTCGTCATTAGTAAGCTATGTCATCACACTAGGAAAATGAAAATTTAGCTCATAATAAAATTAAAAACAAAACCAAAATAAATTGACATTATATAAAGCTAGAATGAAATCCTTATAAATACTGCATAAACTTGAATATTAAATTCTCAAACATAAATATACAACTAAAAGATGCATGAAAAATGAAGAAATCTAGCCATCCAATTAGGAGGTAAAACCTTCCATATAGGTGGCATGCAAAATGTAATACAATCCTAAGCCTTCCAAGATTGAGGCATGCAAAATGTAATACAATCCTAAGCCTTCCAAGATGGAGGCATGCAAAATGTAATACAATCCATGAAATTAACTCTAAAGAAATAATACAATGAACTCAGAAATGTCAGAGAAAGATCTCTCCCGGTCAGAGAAGGACCTCTCCCTGTCGGAGAAGGAAACCTTTACTTCTCTTCCTCCCCTCCTCTCCTTGAGCTTGGCCTTGATCTCTATTTATAGGGGAAAAACCGCGTGCTACAGTGACTGGCGGCACTACAAAAAAACAGCAAATTACCCACGGAAATTACCCACAGAATTCCGTCTCTGAAATCAAATTACCCACGGATTAGGGACGGAAAAGGAATTACCGACGGATCACCGACGGAATTTTTTCCGTCTCTAAAAAATCCATGACAAATAGATTTACCGACGGAATTTTTATTCCGTCGGAAATTACCGACGGAAATTACCCATGGAAAAAATTCCGTGGGTAATTACCGACGGAAATTACCCACGGAAAATTTTCCGTCGGTAATTACCCACGGAATTTACCCACGGAAAAAATTCCGTCGGCGATTACCCACGGAAAAAATTCCATCGGTAATTACCCACGGAAAAATTCCGTGGGTAATTACTGACGGAATTTTTTCCGTGGGTAATCCGTCGGTAATTTAATATTATTTTTTTAAAAAAAAATTCCACGTGGCAATCTTAAAAAAGGCCACGTGGACATCTCCGAAAGCCCCCCACCGCCCGCCCCCACATCTGGCCCCGTCAGCCCCTGAGCAAGGGCCACGTGTCCCTCTAACATTGCGCCACGTGTCTCTGTGAGATAATTGTTGCATTTTGTGACGAAGGTGGGATTTGAACCTTGGACCTTTTGGTATGTGTTCTGATGCCTTTGCCAGTTGAGCTGCTTTAACCTTGTGTTATTTATTCACGTAATAATATATATAATGTAATAATTTAAAAACAAATATAATATTAAGATAAATATATATAATTAAATATATATATTTATATATAATTATATTTTTCATTTTTTATAATATAAAATTTTTTAATTTCTAATTTCGTTTAAATATTTAATATTAATATAAATATATACAAAATTACATATATACTTATAAATAATTATATATTTCGTTTTTTATAATATAAATTTAAATTTTATTAATTTCTTATTTCATTTAAATATTTAATATTAATATAAATATATATAATATTAAATATATATTTATATATAATTATATATTTTGTTTTTATGATATAAAGTTTAAAATATTTAATTTTTTTATTTCATTTAAAATTTTTATTATTAATATTATATATATTTAATATATTATATATTTATTATTAATATTATATATATTTAATTTTTTTATTTCATTTAAAATTTTTATATTTAATATATTAAATATTAATTTTATAATATTTAAATTTTTATTTGTTATATATTATTTTTATTTTTATTATTTTATATAAATTATTAAAATATGATAAAAAAATTATTAGTTTTACCGACGGATTACCCACGGAATTCCGTCGATAATTTTTCATTCAAATTACCCACGGAATTCCGTGGGTAAGGCGTGAGTAATTACCGACGGAAAAAATTCCGTGGGTAAAAGTTAAATTTACCGACGGAATTTTGATTCCGTCGGAAATTACCGACGGAAATTACCCACGGAAAAAATTCCGTAGGTAATTACCCACGGAAAATTTTTCCGTGGGTAATTTCTCATTCAAATTACCCACGGAATTCCGTGGGTAAAGCGTGGGTAATTACCCATGGAAAAAATTCCGTGGGTAATCCGTCGGTAATCACCCACGGAATTTTTTTCCGTCGGTAATTCCGTCGGTAATTTTTCCGACGGAAAATCCGTCGGTAAATCGTAGGAAATTACCGACGGAAATAATTCCGTGGGTAATTCCGTCGGTAATAACATGTTTTTTTGTAGTGCGGCTGCTACAGTGCATGTCGGCAAAACATCTACAGTATCCGGCGGCTGCTACAGTGCTGCCATTGCTACAGTACCTTCCTTTTTTTTAATACTATTTATTCCAAAAACATTATTTATTTATTAATTACATCCAACTTTATTATATTAAGCTCAAATATCGTCCATAAAATTATCATATAAGGAAAAATAAATAAACAAATATTTTACTTATCAGCTATAAAGTATTATAATGTTGTTTAGTGATAATTCATGACATATATGTTTTCAATGTACTTTCGTTGGATTTGGATATCTCGGTTAAGAAATATTAACGATCACGTTGAGATCAGCTGAGAAAAAAATATTTATTTATTTAAAATAAATTTGTAACTTCTTTCTTAATATTCGTAGATCTCAACCTAATAATTAATAATATCCTTTAGTTGAGAGAGCCATTTTTGTTACTTATTATCAATGACATCCTAGAAAAATTATTAGTTAGTGGAAACATTTAATATAATATTTTTTAAGGTGGTTCAAATTAAACTAGAATAAAGTATAAGCACTCAATTTTCGGCCAAAAAATAAAGGATAAGCTCTGAAAATAGATAAGAAACTTGTATAATTTTAATAGAATAATTGAACCCCACACTCGATGTCCTGGATCGGGGGATCGAATGTCATATGGACGACTATTGTTCTCTACTTTAAGATGGATCAGTGTCAACCATCCAAAATATATATAAGCACACAGAATCTGAATAATTAGTGGCTGAAATCTTGTTTGATTAGACATGAGATGTCATGTACTACCTCTGATTTTTAACATGAGATCTCGTTTATAGTCTAATTAAATGGCAAGAGCTGGTAGTAATAAATGTGGCTTTTGTTTGTTGAAATGAACAAGTTATTGTCTCCGATAATGATGAAACTTGAACTTGAACCGTCTCTGTAGTCTGTACTGTAGCACTTTAAATAACAATCAAAGAGCCATTGTAAATTATAGGCACAACGCCATGCCTCAAGTTATTAGAAGCTGGTTGAGGCAGATATAGAACACTTAATTTGTTCATTAATTCCCTATCAATACATACATGTTCATTCGCTCTCACTTCATTAATCAAAGTAAATAATCCCAGCGCATACACTTCATTGTAACTTACTAGATTCAGGAGAAAAGGTACACTACTCAATAGATTCCGGACGATATAGAGACGTTGGCAAAAACGGGCCAAAAAAAAAAAGAGGACCATATAGAGACGTAGAAAATCAATGGATCATATTCAGACTGATATAATCATTAATCATTATTTGACCTACCCCTAACCACCGTTTTTAAAGCGCAATCCAATCCAAATATGCAATAGAGAAGTTGCTTCAAATCATAGTATATTTGGGAATGAAATTGGAGTGTAGCTACAACTGCTGATAATAACAACACAGTAAGAGCTCAGTGGCGGGTAAAAATAGGGAAATTTGATTAAAATGAAGATAATAATTGGAGGAGTGAAAAAGCGTCATCTTAGGGACCCAGTTTTGGTGCTGATAGCAACTATAAGCGTCAAGAACTAATCATCATGTAGAGTATTCAAATCTAATTTGGATGAATGATTGAATTTTCATCATTGTAATCTACTCCCTCTAGTATACTACCAGTAGTCCTAAATATAAGATCTAGTTAATTTTTTTTTAAATTAAAAAATTTAAACAAGTTACTTAATCTTATCATATGTTGTGTATAATTAAATTATATATATCAATTTATAAGTCAAACAAATTAGCTGAGAGAAAAAATGATAAGTATAAATACTTTAATTAATTTAATTAGATTTGAAAAATCCTTATTTTATCATATATATTTTTTCATATTTTTATTTGAGGATTTTATCATAATAATTGATCTAAAATACCTTTAATATGATAAATTGAGATTAAGAGCAAATACATTAAATTGAGACTAAAAAGGTTAAAATTGTTAAAATAATTTTAATTACTCTTTAACCATTGATTTTTTTTAAGAATATTTGATGTTGGTTAAATTTTTTTCAATTAAAAATACTTAAAAATTTGGATTAAATCTAAAAATGGTAATTTGGGGTTTGAATTTCAGAAATATCAGTTTGGTCCCTTTTGGAAAATGACAATTTAGTCTAGTTTAAACCACATCGGTTTTGGCAGCACTCTTTAGGTCAGACGAAAGGAATTAGAGAGCTAAAAGGAATTGGAAGCTGACAGAATTAATATAGAGAACAGAACGCATAGCAGCCGCAACGCACAGACAACATCCAGACCTTCCTCCTTTGATCTTCATCATCTTCTTCTTCCTCTCTCTCGCCGGCGTCTTCTCCACCACCACAGGCCGCCGGCGAACTTCTTTCTCCAACACCATAGGCCATCGACTTGAGTGGAAGACAGAGATCAGGGCCGCGAGTGGTGAGATGGGAGAGAACCCGAGGAGCTGAGAGCGGTGAGAGGCGGAGAGCTGAGAGCAGAGAGAGATTGAGCTGGGGCCATCCTCCTTAAGCTCTCACCTTCCCCACCGTCACCTTCATTGTCCGATTTGGAGAAGGAAATTGCAGAGCTGAGAGTTGGGATTTGCAGGGGGAGTGGCGGCAAGCTTCATTCACCAATCATCAATCTCCACCCCTCATCACCTTCCTCTCCATTTCGTCCACCTTCCCATTTCCGCCGTCCATCACTGCCAGCATTTTCCTTTACTTCTGAATTCATTGCTTCCGGTTTCCTCTGTTCTGTTTTGGTTCAAATTCCGCCACCAACCTTTCTTGAGTTAATGATAATTGATTTATTTAATTAGTGTTGGATGTCTGAGTCCGAGATTGATTATCTTTCTTTCGGCCACCCCAAAAACCATGGTTTTAGAATCCCATTTCCGTAAATTGAGATAAAATTCTTCTCACATACTTACCTCATAAATTGTAAAAGCTATTCTCCAAAAGCTAATCCAAACACACACTGAATCTATGACTATGGGTGACTGATTTCCTTGGCTCTAGGAGATGAATTTGTGGTGGTTTGAGTATATGTGTTTTAAGAGGGAGTTTATTTTATCTATAGTTCATTATATTTATAATATTTTAGGTTTAAGAATTCATTTATGTAATAAAATTATGATTTTAATTATGAATTATTTTATAAATTGAGTTCTTGTGATTTGGAATTTGTAACGACAATTTGTACTCATCAATATATATAATTATATATATGTTTATCTATGATTCTATTAGTTTCTATCTATTTAACATGGTATTGTTAGATAGTTTGATTGAATTAGAATTGTAGTTGAACCTAAATGCATTACTTATTCCATAGTCACTCTTTAAGGGGTTTTAATAATGCTTAAATTAATGGGTTCATGAATTTAAGCATTAGACTCAATGGTAATTGAGGTTTAGTATATTAGAAAACTTAGAGAAACTCATTACACTAAGAGGGTTTAATAGTATTTCAAGAGTAGAAGTCTATCTTTTGTGATATTAGACTCTTTGGTTAATGAGGTTTGAAATATTAGAAACTTAGTATATTAATTCCCTAAATATTTTAATTGAGTAAGAATAGCAATTGAAAACCATTTCCAAGAACATCTTCATTACTTACATTTCTAACCTATGTCCATTCCTCCTTATTTGAAAATCCCAAAAATATATAATTTAATTGCATTCAATTCATACTTTTGAAAACAAATTAATTATGTTTAACCCTTGTCAATTTTGTATTATAATTACTTAGTTTACTATGAATTAGTTTCATAATTAGCTCCTCAAAGTGAAACACTCGAGTTGTGCACTATATTGCATTAATTTGGTTTTATTCTTGATAGCCCCGAAGACTAAAGGGAGTATTTCAAGCTTCCTAAATCTTTTCAAGAAAATCAACTGGGTTTTATATTTAGGATTGTACCAAAGGTAGTAAGAAATATTTATAGAGTTGAATTTGGTTTTAAATATAAGACATATTTTTTATACTTGTCAATATTTTTCTAATTTACCCCTATTGATAAAGCTGGTAAACCAGGCTCAACCTATTAGTTCACGGATTTGGACAAAATTAAGATTTTTTTTTTTTACATGGACAAAATTAGGATTGGGAGTTTCTTCACCTGCAAAAGTGCGGGCCACACAGGCCCGTAAGTTGATGTGGATCAACCCACATCCCCAACTCTACTCATTGATCATCCCATCACAATAATCCGGAAGGAGAAAGAAGAAGAAAATTAAGGAAAATGACTAAAATATTTAAAAAAATACATATTATATTAACTAATTTGATAAATTTTCTCAATTTAATTAAATTAAATTTGATAAATATGTTTTATATTAAATTATTAATCATGAGTCAATTCGGTATTCCTACTCCCAAGGCTGTATATAAAGAGCCCTGGCAAGCTGCAATGTGAGTAGCGCTCACACTTGCCTCCTTTACTTTGTTTGTTTCATCTCTAACAAATTAAACCTCATCTATAATAAAAATGGGAACTCAGAAACCTGTCTCTGATGCCTGGGACTACAAGGGTCGTCCCGCTCTCAGGTCCTCCACCGGCCGTTGGACATCCGCCGCCATTATTTTAGGTCTTTACCTTGCTCACCATCCTCCCCCCTTTCTCCATTGTTTTGTGTGCTTCTATTATTCAGATTATCTAATCTCTCTCTCCCTCTCTCAGGTGGAGAAGCTTGTGAGAGGTTGACAACACTCGGGATCGCTGTTAATTTGGTCACTTATTTGACGGCCACCATGCATTTAGGTAATGCTACCTCCGCCAACATTGTCACCAACTTCATGGGCACGTCCTTCATGCTCTGCTTGCTCGGTGGTTTCGTCGCCGATACTTTCCTCGGCAGGTAATACATTGCTTTCAACCCCTTTTTTTTCATTTTCTTACTGCCTATTTCCAACACCCCGACCTAGCGTTTCCATTTTTTAAAATTCAACTCTTTCTTTCACAGATACCTCACCATCGCCATCTTTGCTACAGTTCAAGCAACAGTAAGACACTCTGACTCTAATCATACTTCACCTATTCTTCATTTGCATCTCAGCTCAGCTCTGTTCTGTCATGCTATTAATCCGGAAACAAGAAATTAAATAAGTTAATTAAATTATTTTAAAGTATTTAAATATATTTATATTTATTTGTCTTTGAAATGGAAGGGGGTTACAATCCTGACGATATCTACAATAATTCCGAGCCTACACCCTCCCAAATGCACAAAAACAACATGCGTTCCTGCTAACAACATGCAGCTGATGGTTCTGTATTTAGCGCTCTATGTCACCGCCCTCGGCACCGGAGGCCTGAAGTCTAGTGTTTCCGGGTTTGGGTCGGATCAGTTTGATGAGACGGACCAAACAGAGAAAGCCCAGATGACCAAATTCTTCAATTGGTTCTTCTTCTTCATCAGCATAGGATCTCTGGCGGCTGTGACAATTCTGGTGTACATTGAAGACAACCTGGGCAGAGATTGGGGTTATGGCATTTGTGCCTCGGCCATTGTGCTGGCTCTTGTCGTGTTCTTGTCGGGGACGAGGCGATACCGGTTCAAGAAACTCGTGGGTAGCCCTTTGACTCAGATTGCGGTGGTTTTCGTCGGCGCTTGGAGGAAGCGGCACTTGCAACTACCCTCCGATTCGTCTTCGCTCTTCAAATTGGACGACATCGCCGATGAAGCCGCCAGGAAGAAGAAGCAGGCTTTGCCTCACAGCAAGCAGTTCCGGTAACATTTCTCTCTCTCTCTCTCTCTGCGCGCAGAAATTATTGATCATCATCTTCATCATTTATGATTACGATCTGTTAAAAGATTATTGTTTGTTTAGTATTACTTATTTTTTAATAATAAGTCTTTATTATATTTTTTTTTGTTTTAATTATAAGATAAAATTGATTTTTTTGGAGAAATTAAGAAAACCAATTAAATTATTTTAGAGTATTTTTATTTTTATTTTTTTCTTCAAACTAATTAATTTGATTAATAAACTAATATATAATCTAAGGATACTAAAAATATAAACATTTTAAAGTAATTTAATTGGCTTCCTTAATTTCTCCAAAAAAATCAACTTTATCTTATAATTAAGACTGGAGGGAGTACTAATCGAGATAAAACTCACCTCACATATTTATCTCATATATCATGAATCACGATTTATAAATATTTATTATCCTAAAATAAACTATTATAAATAAATACTATGCTTGCAACTTCTCGTGTCACTGAACAAAGGAATAAAATCACATGTAGATTCTAAATCAGAGCAAGTAATTTTTTGTCTGCATCTGCATCTGAATCTTTGTCTTTGTTGTCGGCTTATAATGCGTACTCCCTTCAGCCTATATAAAGTTTATTCCCTCCTATGCAAAATATACATGCACTTTTAGCTAATTTAGGAGAATAAAGAGTGGTAATTAACTCGTCAAGTATATTATACATTTGAAAAAATTTTCGCTTTTACTTTTATAGGAAAATGTGTTTGAAAATTTAATAAATAGGTAAACTTAAAAATGATTATTAATTATATGAAAAAAATTAAAAAAAATGAGCATTAATTACTTTACAAATAATTTATATTTTGAACCAAATTATTCTGTAAGAAATATACTACATTACCCTATATTGTGGGCATGAGAGAGTATTATATTTTAATACTCTTAGTATAAAACCTATTTATTTTGTCTATTTTTTTGTTTCCTTTTTTTCACCCAAAGAAATTGGGGTGTTATAATTATGTCATGGTCTTTAGATTTCAATGTCTTGATCTAGTAAAGTATAGGAAGATTAAAGAAGTTAAATAAATTATTTAATAATAATATATGTGACATGATTTTTTTAAATACTTTTGTATAACATTAGATTATATATCAATTTATAAATTATATAAATTAGCTCAAAAATAATAAATATAAAATATAAAAAGATCTTATGTTTAGCATCAAAATTCACCACAAACTAGTTAATACATTTAAGACAGGAAGAATAATTCATATCATTAAGACTGATTTTTACTTTTTGCTTTTATTTTTTGGAAAAATATCATTGAGGTCTCAATCATAAAAAATAATATTAAAAAAATTCTTATTGATAAATAAAGAATTGCCATTAACAAATAAAAAAACTATTACTGTCAAGTTATACAAAACTTATCAATATATTATTTTCCTCGTTTGAGAAATAAACCATAGGGAGAATTGTTAAAAAAGATCTCATGGATAACTTATTTGCTAAATGGGACCTGAAAGATATCTTACACATGGAGGGAAGATATCTTCATACGGAGGGAAGATTTCTGCACACGTAGGGAAGATTTTTGCACACGTATAAGGAAGAATTTTGCACACAGGGAAGATATTCTGCACACGTGGAAGATAATTTGCACGCGAATCTACACATCAGGGAAGATATTCTGCACATGTGGAAGATAATATGCACACGAAAGTCCCATTTAGTAAATAAGTTACCAATGAGGGATTTTTTCACAATTTTCCCTAAACCATATTCTCCCGAATTTTTTTCCCATAAAGGTCAATCCTTTGGTCCCGGTGTCCCACTTTGACAGGCGAGAAAACTTTGAGCTATGGCCCTATTTTTATCTCCTCATTTTAGAAAAGGTTTTTACTTTTTACCTTTTGGTTGTGGGAAAGGACAGCAAGGTTTGGTGCTTTTCCACTGAGGAGTGGTTAATCAATAATTTCTATTGAACCGAAATGGTAAAAAGGTTAAAGCGGAAAGAAACCACTAAACCAGGACATGGAGCTTTAGGATCCCTTGTAACATTCTGGAGCGGCAAGATACCTTAAAATTATTGTAAAGCAACAATAAAATGAAAAAGAAAGTCGAGAAAAAAATAAAGTGATTATAGAAAAGGATAACATAACATATTTTTGACCCAAGACCGAGAAGAATGTGGCGAGGGAGATTTGTGTATGGGTTTTATTTCTATTGAGAGAGGCAGGAATACTAAGTGAGTAATTAGAAGAAGAGTGGCCCACTGAAGTGAAGGTCATATGAATGAGAGAATGGGGGCCCCAATTAAATGATAATGGGAAGGATAAGGCAATTTTACATGGGAAACCAGAGATGCTTCATTATTGGCCTGGTAGGCATAAGGTCGGTTCTGGAAAGTTGTCGTTGGTTGTCATGTTCATGTTCTCATTCACTGTAGGGGCTTACCGCGATATTGTCATTTTTTATTAAGGTTATTAAATTCGAACCGGTTATTGAATCGGTTAAGGTATTGAGTCAAAGGTTAGTGGGCCAAACCGATGAGAAAATAAAACTTTCAAGATTATTAATATGAAATTCTAAAAAAAAAAAGAATCAGGTCCGGGTTTACCAACTAGTTCGTCGGTTTTCAGGCCAAATCAGTCAGTCCTGTCCGAATTTAATTACCTGGCTTTTGATCAAATAGGCCTTTCATATCTCATACTGCTGGCCCTATCTTCACAGCACTCTATGTATTATTTTATTTTTAATTGAATTAAGAATCATATATATCTCCGCATGCATGTGCCAATTATCTTGCTGGTCCCCGGGTTTGTTGGTCTTCGTACGCTCAGTTGCAGATTCCATTATATTCAGAATAATAAGGACAAAGCAAGGAAAAGACCTTAGTTTGTGGGAATTAAGATCAATATATATGAAGGAAAATGAACATGTGCCTGAGTGTCCCTGTGTCATATGTGATTAGAATCTTCTTGTGTATTTCACATAATTTTAAAAGTAAACGCGACCTGCTATAATTCTTTTACATGTTTACTCTATATTTGTGGGTTTTGATTTTAGTGAATGTCTATTTATCATCTTCATACTATATGACTATACTTGACTCAAGCTAATTTAACTCACATTATCCACAAAAGTTTAACATTATTGTGCTATGCTACACTAAACGGGAAAATTTTCATGGTTAAATTAAACAATCTCTTTATGTTAATAAAAATTGTGCATTAACTAACAAAATGTTGATTGATATGGTAAGCAATCTCATCCTCGTAAAAAAAAGAACATAAGTTTGAATCCCAAGAAGTGCAATTATCAAGAAAGGCGAAAACCGTTCCCCTCCAAATCTTGAGAGGGAAACTTTTGATCAAATTAAAAAAGAAAAAATTGTGCTTTGTCAAGTGGTAATTGGATATATATTATGGCGGGCAGGTTCTTGGACAGGGCCGCCATCATAGACCAGGAAACAACAGGAGCAAGCATACAAGAGAGGAAGTGGTATCTATCCACCCTCACAGATGTTGAGGAAGTGAAACAGATCCTAAGGATGCTACCTATTTGGGCCACAACCATCATATTTTGGACAGTGTATGCCCAAATGACCACTTTCTGTGTGTCCCAAGCAACCACCATGGACCGCCACATCGGAAAATCATTCCAAATCCCGCCGGCTTCCCTAACCGTCTTCTTCGTTGGAACTATTCTTCTCACGGTCCCCGTCTACGACCGAATCATTGTCCCCGTCGCAAGAAAGCTGCTCAAGAACCCACAAGGAGTGACCCCTCTGCAACGCATAGGGGTGGGACTTGTTTTCTCAGCATGTGCCATGGCAGTAGCAGCACTCACTGAAATAAAGCGTCTTAGGGTTGCAAAGTCCCATGATTTGACGGACAAACCCAAGGCGGAGATTCCTCTGAGTGTGTTCTGGTTAATCCCACAGTTTTTCTTTGTTGGGGCAGGGGAGGCATTTACGTACATAGGACAGCTAGATTTCTTCCTAAGAGAATGTCCCAAGGGAATGAAGACCATGAGCACGGGGCTGTTTTTGAGCACACTGTCGTTAGGGTTCTTTGTGAGCTCACTGTTGGTGACGATCGTGCACAAGGTGACGGGGAAAGGGAAGCCATGGCTAGCTGATAATCTAAACCAGGGCAACCTCTATAACTTTTACTGGCTTTTGGCCATTATCAGTGCTCTCAATTTTGGTGTGTATCTGTTTTGTGCTAAGTGGTACGTGTACAAGGACAAGAGGCTGGCTCTGGATGGCATAGAATTGGAGCAACAAGAAGCTGTGTGCCACGTTTAGAATTAGGGATTTGATGGGAAGGAATAAGGGTTTGTATGTTTATATGATGAAAATTAGATCAAAGCAATTTGGGGATATTAGAAATAGGAATGAGGGCATGGATCAGTGATGACCCCCCTAGCACTAGTGGGCATTCTTTCCATGTTCAACGATAATGTACAATAATAACAAATCTTATCTCATTAAGTGTAATTGGTCATATGAATTATATGGCTTTATTTTGTCCATCAACCTCACTCTTTAGATATTTTGTTTTATTTACTCGTCCCTTTAGATATATGAATAAAAAGTACTATTATCAGTATTTAACATAAAATCTTGATCTATAACATTACAAACGAGATCTTATTTTAAGAATAAGAGGTGGTATTATTTAGGCACATATGCACATGTCAAAATAACATCTTATCAAAAAATTTATAAATTTTATCTACTTCTTTCAAATAATTTAAAGCGCCACAGGAGCCAGACGATGATAGATATGGGTCGTTGATGGCGGCATCTTTAACTTATCCTTGGCCGACATTCTTTTTATATATGTTTAACAATGACAACAAAAAGAAAATTGTATCACATTACAAGTAATCAATTATATGAATTATACATTTTTATTTTTATTTTTTTCTATCAATAATTCACTTATTATATATATTTCTCAAAATATTCCATTTGATAACTTCTAAAATTAGATGGAATAGAAAAGACCAAGTATTTATAAAATTTGTAAGATAACATTTTTTCCCAATAAAACATACCTTTCTAGAAATCAAAGTTAATACTAATCCGGTCCGTAATATAGGACCTAATTAGGGATTGATATTGGTACTAAGTATAAGACTCATATCATATTTGTCAATATTTTTCAAAGTTACGCTATTAATACTCTCTTAGCAATAATCAAGACAGTACGAAAAAAGTATGGATTAGTAGCGGTTTCAAAAACCGCTACAAAATCCACTTTTACAAACAGATTTGTAGCGGTTTAACAGAACCGCTACTCATGTAATACAACCACTACTGCATTTGTAGTAGTTCATTCCAACCGCTACAAAATGTGTATGTCAATAACATATTATCTGTGATGATTGTAGCGGTTATAAAACCACTATAAATGTTAGCGCCACAATTTCGCGTGGCGAGAAATGAAAAATGAAAATTTGGCTCCAATTTTGTAGCTGTTGGAAAACCGCTACTAAATTCAAATAAAAATTTTAAAATATTGGTGCCTACAGCTACACCTTTGTAGCGGTTACCAAACTGTTATTAATATAATATAAAATTTCTAAAGTAGCGCTAAAAATTTAATCCCATTTTACGCTTAAATTTATACCGGTTCTAAAACCGCTACACATTTTGGAAAATTTAAAAAATATATATATACAATCATATGAATCCATTGTTATAATATTGTGTTGAATAGTTTATTATTTAAGTAACTTAATTGATAGTTGTTATTATTTAAAAAGAATGATTAAATTAAGTTAGATATATATAAACTTTATAGAGGTAATATTATTGAGAATGTGTAGGTAATAAGGACTTATTATGTTGTCCACTATATGTTAATCATTAAGGAAGGAAAATTAAAAATGTTGAGAAAAAGTCCTTCAATTTTTGGACCAAAAATATTAGTATAAATATTATGAGAGGGAAAAAATGTTGAACTCAAAGAATTAAAAAAAATTTTCCATATTTGATCACTTTGCTCAGCTCTTTGGCTCTTAAAAAAAATTTCCATACCAGAGAAAATGAGAGAGAAGAAGAGTTGAAAGAAATGGGGGAGTGTTTGAAATGAGGTATGGTGGGGGTATTTATAGGGATATGAGTAGAACTAGTAGCGGTTAATGTGACAGGTTTATAACAGTTGATATTTGTAGCGGTTTATGTGACATTCTTTGTAGTGACTTCACATTTATAGCGGTTTTATTTGATTTTGTAGCGGCTGTATTACAGCTATAAATATTGGTCTAAATTTTTTAAAATATATATATAAATTAAGGTTTACAAGAACAAAAGCATAATTTGTGTCATTCTTCGTCGCCATCCCTACAAAAATTGTGTGGAGAAAATGTTAGTGTAGTATTATTTTATACAAAAATTAAATCTAAATTACTTATAAAAAGACACCGAACTATAAGTAAATAGTCATCACCTTCAGGGAAGAAGTTTTCGAAATTGGCGGGATGGAATGACTCACTCTTATGGGCGATGTTATCACCATCACCCATGTTGTAAAGGTCTCGAAGCTTTAAGTGAACCACTATGTTCCAATCCTTATACCTCTTGTCCTCAACATAATAAACCTGGTTTGCATATGAGGCAAGAATATATGGCTCACCGTCTTCAAATTGACTAGTGTGAATTGGCAGGAGAAACTTACTGATGTGATGCCTAAATCA
Source organism: Inga leiocalycina (assembly GCA_963242795.1). Lineage (NCBI taxonomy): Eukaryota > Viridiplantae > Streptophyta > Magnoliopsida > Fabales > Fabaceae > Inga > Inga leiocalycina. Next base: position 7,125,013 of record OY725330.1, read on the forward strand.
TTAGTTGTGCGTCCCCGTGAAATTGTCGTATTTGCCCATAAACACTTGAATAGCGTAACAGTGAAACGGCCTTGGTAAGTTAGTTCGACGACATCAAGAAGTTTTCCATAGTAAGGGACGCCTCCGAACTGCTTGTTGCCGTCACTGCTGCTCGCATAACCCCTTGTCCCAAAGGTGCCATAAACACCCAAATCTTGAGTTTGCAATCCTTCACCTTATGAAACCGTGCAAAACTTGAAACCATTGATATTATATGCTGTAAACCTTTTTTTATGGTCAAGAAGGCCGATTGCGAGAGCTCTAAAATCTTGTGAGTATGGGTTGTGGTTATTTAATATTCTGCGAGCAAACCAATTTGGGAATTCTCTATGAACCGTTGTGGGTTATAAACCAATCCCTATACCTCTTGTCCTCAACATAATAAACCTGGTTTGCATATGAGGCAAGAATATATGGCTCACCGTCTTCAAATTGACTAGTGTGAATTGGCAGGAGAAACTTACTGATGTGATGCCTAAATCGTCAGTTGTGCGTCCCCGTGAAATTGTCGTATTTGCCCATAAACACTTGAATAGCGTAACAGTGAAACGGCCTTGGTAAGTTAGTTTGACGACATCAAGAAGTTTTCCATAGTAAGGGACGCCTCCGAACTGCTTGTTACCGTCACTGCTACTCGCATAACCCCTTGTCTCAAAGGTGCCATAAACACCCAAATCTTGAGTTTGCAATCCTTCACCTTATGAAACCGTGCAAAACTTGAAACCATTGATATTATATGCTGTAAACCTTTTTTAATGGTCAAGAAGGCCGATTGTGAGAGCTCTAAAATTTTGTGAGTATGGGTTGTGGTTATTTAATATTCTGCGAGCAAACCAATTTGGGAATCCTCTATGAACCGTTGTGGGTTATTCTGGTTCTGGGCCTCCGCCTCATCCAGGAACAGCTCCATGTCATTGATAGGAACCTGGAAGTCAAATTCCTCATTTTTGTTGTAATCGCTGACACTGAGGTCACCCCCTTAGGCTAAATAGGCAGCTTTGGTAGGGTCACCTCTTGTGGGGCCGTTTGTTATAGGGGCGTATGTTGGAGGGGCGTCTGTAATGGCTGCTATGGGGCTATCTATTGTGGCACGATCTCCTCCTATAATGGCAGGGATGTGCCTACCTTCGTGCTGCCCTCTGTCGTCTCTCCCAGTACCCTTCCTACTGCTCCCTCGTAGATAAGGTCTGAGAGGAAGCTCAACCTCCTTCCCCTTCCCCTTGTCTCTCTCAGAAGTCATAATATATAACTACAAAAAAAATAAAAATTAGCAACATTTATATGAAAATTATAGAATAATAGGCAAAAAACAAAATAAAGGGCTTAACTTTACTAACCTCAAGTGGTAAACTCTATAAAATACTAGAGTAGAACCTCAAATCTTAAGGAAAATCTCAGATGGTGCATGAGAATTCAAATTGGCAAAAGTGTGTAAATAAGGGGTCAATGCGCTTTTATAGCACTCGATTTTGTAGCGGTTTTCAAAGAAACCACTACCTTAACCGCTACAAACTCATAAACCCTACCTCGATTAAAATAAAACTTTGTAGCGGTTATCAATAACGGCTATAAACCTGCAGACACTTTGCATTCTGTAGCGGTTATACATTGTACAAATATGCGTTAAACTTTGTAGTGGTTCTCTGTAACCACTACAAAGAGGCGGCCCTTTACATTCCATAACGGTTACTATCATAAAAGCCACTATAAAATAACCGCCACAATAGTCGTGCCTTGTGGCGGCTGCTTGTAGTGGTTAATATGGACTAACCGCTGTAAAATAACTGTGACAAATTTGGTGCTAATATTTATAGCGGTTATGCCTTGTAAACCGCTACAAAACGCATTCCCTAACCCGCGCGCCACTTGGCACGAGGCATACCGTTGCAAATTTGTAGTAGTTTTGCTTAAAACCGGTACAAATCTTGATATTTGTAACGGTTTGTTTTAACCACTATGAATTGTCATTTTTTTGTAGTGAGAGAGAGAGAGAGATAAAGGGAATTAAAAAAATGATTTAGTTGTTTTAAAAAAATATGACATATTAACTAACTTGACTAGTTCAATCAAATTAAGTAAATAAAGCTTATATTTAGGATTGAAGGAGTATTGTTTTTCTTCCCCACACTCACACGCCACAATAGTGAATGAAGAAGATCCGTATAGGGAAACAGTAGATAGATATGCAGTGAATGAGCTAGGAGATAAAAGCTGAAAACGAAACTCGTATTTGGTATATCTTCATGTTAGGAATATGTTAGGTATTTTAGGAGTATCATTAGTTGGGTTTGTCTGTTGTTCTATATTGGGCTTGATTTCTATTGTGTAAGGAACCAAAAAATCGGACTAGGTAATTAACCGATTGTGATACAAGTTTAAGGGTCAATGAGGCAATCGGGGTCTAATTGGAGGTCGGACCGGACATGTTAAAATATTATAATTTAATTAAAATAATGTAATTTAATTGACATGAATAAAAATATTCATACTTGAATTATAAAAGATAATATTTTTTAATATATCCCTTGTTTTACAAAGTATTTATGCTCATTAAATTTTTTTCCTAACTTTGTTTTTTTCCTTTCCCTTTCTTCCTTATTTCCCCCCTCTTATTGGCTGCCTAATGAATTTTCTCTATTTCTTTTTTTTTCCTTTTTTCTATTCCCCTTTCTTCTCTCTCCCAAGTGAATTGCCTCTTCTCTCTCAACAATCAACACACATCTAACTCATGATAAGACAATTCCATCTTTCCTCTCTTTGCTTGCACACTTTTTACGTGGTTTGGGAGAGATGATGTTAATGTTAATAAGCTGAGGTTGAGCACTATATTTTTAAAAAACTCCCAACTATGCATCTCACCGGTGTTTAGGAAGGAATCATTGCATATGACTCAGACCCAAGAACTCCGACAGCTACATTGTTGTCACCATCGCCCAACCTCTCTTTCTTCCAACTCACAACCTTCTTGAATCTTTTGAGATCTACTTACAAGACCTTCAGGTCTCTTGTTTATTCTCCCTACTTTATCAAAACACTCTTCATCTTCTTCTCCACCTTTTTGGTCGTTTTTCTGGTGGCTTGTTTCTTTTTCCTTTTTTTTTTTTACATTTTTCCAACAAGATCTATAGATGATTTAGACTTCTCTTCTGGTTCAATTGTTTCGATCTATGGGCTTGTTGTTGATGGGGGAAAAAATGAAAAATTGTTTAAATCGCCTAACCCAGCGGTTTTTCCGGTTCATGCCGGTTTAGTCTAGTTCATACTGAGTCACTCGTCCCCCGATTTTGCCACCAAACTAAACCGATTCACTGGTTTTTCGGTTGAACAAGCCAGTCCAGTCTGATTTTTTGTACCATGCTATTGTGTTTGTATGGGCCTAGGAAGGTTCTATTATACTATAAATATGTTAGCTTGAGTGAATAATAAACTGATCCTGCCTTTCATGTTCAACTGGTCCATATTCTGAACTCTTACATAGTATCAAAGCAGGTTAATCCTTTGAGCCTGTAAGTTCTTTCATTGAGGCCCAATTGTCTTTGATTTTGCTCAACTCCAACTCTTAATTTCAACGACGTCGTTGTTTTGGTCTTTCCAGGAAGTGAAATCTTGTTCATCCGATCAGGGGAATCAACACACTGTGATTGTCTAGTCTCGCTAGCACAAGATCAGGTATCCCTTCATTAAAGCTCGATCTTGTTTCATGGTTTTCAATTCTTTGACGACCTTGGCCAAAAATTTTTAGTCCTAAGGTCTGTCTGATTATATCACTGTTGGTAGTTCTTGGTGAAGATACGGCGGCTCTTCTTCTTCCCCGTCCAACTTGTCTTTCCTTTTCCAGTTCGTTGTCCTTACACCGGTGATAATAACAAATTTTATAATTAAATAAGCGTGGATTCTGAGATATATTTAATTAAATTTATTAATATTTTATACTTATTTAATTATCTTTTATATATTCTCATATCATTTAATTAATTATAGGATAAAAGGATATTTTAATATAAAATCTACTTATATCCTAACTTATTTTGCAAGGCATATTATAAGATTCAAGTGAGAACAAAATATCAATATAATATATCTATATTATATGATAATTGATAAAAAAAAGATATAAACCAAGATATTGTGATAGAGAAGTACGTAGGGAGGCAATATATACCTATATATATGATATGCATAGCAAGAGGGATATGTGTTATATTTTTCATGGTTGGTGACGGCAACGCAAGAGCTTTAGTGAAGGGAGATTAAAGTTTGGAAATGCAGAAGAACGACAGTACGGATGAAAATTCGGCAGTGTTTTTGTTTCTCCTTTCCTTTCTCTTCTTTATTTTGTCTTTTGTTAGCTATTATTTTGGTCATGACAATGTTTAGTTTACGTAGCTAAACCCCTTAGTTTTGGATTATTTAGTTTAATTATGGATTAGTAGATGATAATTTTTGTCGTTAATTGCTTTAACATTATATTTGTTGATTTGATTGTGTGTTTGATTATCCTAAAATAAGAGATATCTGATTGGAATTATTTTGGTGTTCTAAAGGATCCTAGACTAGGAAACTTAGACTATACCTTCAATTGAATCATGAAGGATTAGGTTTTCAGATTTAATTTGCTTATAGGATAAACATACACCTACTGGCCCTACATAATCTCATTAGGCTTGCACTTAAATTAATCCAATTAAGTATTAATCGCTTAAGATATTAGGGATTAACATAGTTGGAATGCCTTTTAGTGGATCAAAAAACACTCTTAGATAAATAAGAGACCTAAACTAGCAAATATAACTTTAAATGCAATTAAGTGGATAAATTAGACACTAAGAAGTAATCAAGGCTATAATAATCCAAGTCATCGCTTAAGATTTTGAATCACCCTTAGCCTAAAACATAGTTAGATTTGATTTTCTTTTTTTTTTTAGTTAGTTTTTATTCATATCTTGATTTAAATTGTGTTCACTCAACTTAAGTAAAAGTGTAAAGTCATTGCTCAACTGTATTGTTAGTATCAAGTTCTTGTAGGAATGATATCTTACTCACTCTTTATTACTTGATATGGACCATGCACTTGTGGAGTCTTAGGCTCAAAATTTTGCCCCTATCAAGTTTTTGGTACCGTTGTCGGGGACTTGTGTGCCACAATTGTCTTGGTTGGAATTGATTGAGCATTAGTAGTTTAAGCTTGAGTTTTGTGAATTCCTTTTTTTTCCTTATTTTTTGTTCATTTTTCTTTAACAAAAATTTAAAAATGGATTATTCACAACATTCATTTGAGCATTCATTTGTTGATAGATTGTCAAATCTTTGTTCCTTACTAGAAATGCATGTGGATGAAATGAGGCAAGCAAATAAAAATGCTGGTTGGAATGAAAATGTTGATTTTTCTCCTTATAATTTTTTTTCTTGTGTTTATTGTGGAGAGAGTCATTTATGAGTATTGTCCATATAGCACAATTAGTCATTATAGGAGAGATAAATTCACTAGAAAACAAACTTGTTTTGATCATTTCTTTTATCGTAGTAGAAGTTTAGAGCATTAAGAGTCTTTGGATCCATATATCAAGTATTGTTCTAATGAGACAACCCCATCTTTTCACTTTTATCCATATGTTGAGGGACACACCCATGAGGAATTTGAAGAATCTTACTTAGAAAGATTAGTTAAGAATTCCCTTCATGAACAAAAGAAATTTGAATTAGTATTGATTCAAGTATCCAAAATATTGAAGCTCATGTGAGTCAAATGCAAAAAGAAATTGAAGAAATAAAACAACAAAACTCCTGTAATTACATTTCCCATTAGATATCTGATGAAAATGATTCTGAGGAAGTTGAGGGTGTGGATTTAAATGAGACTTTTGATAATATGAAATATAATGGTGAGTGTGACCCCAAAGTTAATGTAGGAGAGAATAGTCGGTGTACAATTGAAGTTCCAGCTGTGGAGCCTAATCTAGGTGATTTTGATGTTGAGAATAATGAAGCAGGGTTATCTAACCCGGACCAGATTGGCTGAACCGGACCTGAAACCGGCGACCTAGCCTTTAAACCAGTCCGGTCCGGGTCAAATTTTTTAAAAAAATTATTTTTCCTTTAAAATTTCATACTATATGCTTAAAATATTTCATTTCTCATCGGTTTAGCTCTGGTTTGACTCCGGTCTAACCCACTGACCCTTGACCCAGTACCCAGATCAGTTCACTGACCGATCCGGGTTTAATTACCTTGTAATGGAGAGATCCCAAGAGTTGTTGCCCATTACTCTCCTATTAACTCATTGACACTTATTGAAGAGAATCAAGTAGATTTTGTTGGATGTTATAAATTTCTGGAAGCTCCTAGATCTATTTGCAATGATGTGCATGTTGTGCTTTATTTGAATTCAGTGAATGCTTGTATTCTAAGATTGTCTATAATTGACGAACTACAAGTAATTAACTTGAATTATCATTATTTGTGTGAGAAACCCTGTTGCTTGAAAAGGAATGAAAACAAGGTGATTATGGTGTTTGATACGTATGATTAGATTATTGTGTTGAAAAGTCTAGCTGAAGACTTTAAATTTAGCACTTGTTGGGAGGCAACCTAATATAATAAATTCTGCTTTCGATTATTATCCTTTTCTTTTCATTATCGTCATCGTCATCATCATCATTATTATTATTTGCCACCTCTAAGCCTCAAATTTTTCAAAAACACCTCTCTCAAGTTTCGTTGGAGGAAAGTAAAAGCGTCACTGAAGGTAGGGGTGAGCATTTGGTGTTTGGTTCGGTTTTCGGTGAAAACCGAAATAACCGAATAACCGAAAAGAGGTATTTTTAAACACCAAACCGAAACCAAACTACCTATAATAACCAAATTAAATTAACTAAAATATTTTGGTTCAGTTACCAAGTTAATCAAATTAACCGAGAAAGCATTCAACACTTAGTTTTGGACTTGGGTTGTTGGACATTTTTTTTAAAAACGATAATGGGTATTGGACTTGGGCTGCTGGACATATTTTTTCAAAAAGGATAATAAGTATTGGACTTGGGCCACTAGACATATAGATAAAACATACATACAAGCCCATCAATTACATGTCATTTCGGTTGTTCGATTATAACCGAAATTTTTTTCTGAACACTGAATTTACATGGAAAAATACCTGAAGCAAAAATTGAAACCAAATTAACCGAACCGAAAAAACCGAATGGAATTCGGTTCAGTTTTCGGTTTCGGTCTTGATTTGCTCACCCCTAACTAAAGGTGCTAGATGAAGAACTCCATATCAAGCTCAGAGATCTAAACCAGAGGAATACTAGTTTCTTTCTCCTTTTTGACTTTTGAAATATTGAGGACAATGTTTGATTTAAGTGTGAGGAGAGATTTTTTTTTTGTGCTTGTCCTTTTATGCAATTGAAAATATTTTTTTTAAGATTTTCATAGTTGAAATTTTTGCATTTCTTATGATTGAATTTAAATTTGAGCCTTCTCCCATTTTAAAAAATACAATTGAAAAAAAATTAAAATAGAAAAGAATGTTTCAATTAAGCCTCTAAACCTTGCTCTTTTGTATAAATCTAGAAATGGACTATAAGAATAAGGTTAGTTTGTAATATGACCAATAGATTATTAATTTATGAATATTTTGTTACTTAATTTTGTTAGAAATTTGATCATGACCCTTGTTGGCTAAGCAAAACTTCTATTTAGGGAAATGACTCTGGTAGAAAACAAAAGCAAAAAAAAAAAAAAGAGCTAAGAAAAAGACAAAAAAAAGAGAGAATAAGAAACACAACTTTAGTAGCTTCTCTAGACCTAACTTAGTAACCGGGGGCACTCCAACGTTGACACTCGTGTCAAATGATAAAGTCAAATAGAGCTATGACTTTGGGCTAAAAGCCTCTTGAAGTATCTGTTGGAGTAACTAAGTAATCGGTGTTGCATCACCCATGTGCAAAGTCGCGTCAAAAGGAGACCTACAATAGCTCAAGCTTAAAAAATAGGGAAAAAAAAGAAGGAAAAAAATAATGAATCAATTCTCTACCTGATGATCCTTATTAAATTAAATGAAAAGCTTAGTTAAGTGGAGTATTTGAATTTTTCTGGAGGAGTTGAGTAGCTTAATATTCCTTTACTAATATTATTGTTGCACTTGTTACTTGCCAATCCTTTTATCATGGGGACATTAAGAGATGATTGCAATTGTTCAAGGCTATTAGCTTAGTGATCCATTTTTATAAGAAATTAAATAAAATAAAATTTGATAGCATGATCTAAGTGTAGTGATGTATTGCTCTCTGTTTAGGAATTTCATAAGCAATGTTCTTCTTGTTCGAATAATGAAATTTTCTTTCTTTTGCTTGAGGACAAGCAAATGTTTAAGTGTGAAGGAGTTTGATAAGTATATATTTTATAATTAAATAAGCGTGGATTCTGAAAAATATTTGATTAAATTTATTAATATTTTATACTTATTTAATTATCTTTTATATATTTTTCTATCATTTAATTAATTATAGGATAAAAGAATATTTTAATATAAAATCTACTCATGTGCTAATTTATTTTGTAGGGGATATTATAAGATTCAAGTGAAAACAAAATATCAATATAATATATCTATATTATATGATAATCGATAAAAAAAAAGAGCTAAACCAAAATATTATGATAGAGACACACGCAGGGAGGCAATATATACCTATATATATATATATATATATATGTATGCTATGCATAGCAAGAAAGATATGTGTTCTATTTTTTCTGGTTGGTGACGGCAACGCAAGAGCTTTAGTGGAGGGAAATTAAAGTTTGGAGATGCAGAAGAACGATAGCACAGATGAAAATTTGGCATTAAATTTTTTTTTCTCCTTTCCTTTCTCTTCTTTATTTTGCCTTTAGTTAGCTATTATTTTGGTCATGACAATGTTCAGTTTATGTAGCTAAACCTTGATTTTGGATTATTTAGTTTCATTTTGGATTAGTGGATGATAATTTTTGTCATTAATTTCTTTAATATTATATTTGTTGATTTGATTGTGTGTTTGATTATCCTGAAACAAGAGACATCTGATTGGAATTATTTTGGTGTTCTAAAGGATCCTAAACGTAGGGAATTTAGACTAGACCTTCAATTAAATCGTGTAGGATTAGGTTTTTGGATTTTATTTGCTTGTAGGATAGACATATACCTACCGGCCTTACATAGTCTCATTAAGCTTGCACTTAAATTAATCCAATTAAGTATTAATCGCTTAAGACATTAGGGATTAACATAGTTGGAATGTCTTTCAGTGGATCGAAAGACACTCTTAGGTAAATAAGAGACCTAGACTAACAAATATAACTTTAAATGTAATTAAAAGGATAAATTAGACACTAAGAAGTAACTAAGGCTATAATAATCCAAGTCACCGTTTAAGATTTAAAATCACCCTTAGCCTAAAACGTAGTTAGATTTGACTTTCTTTTTTTTAGTTAGTTTTTATTAATATCTTTGATTTAAATTGTATTCACTCAACTTAAGTACAAGTGTAAAGTTATTGTTCAACTGCATTGTTGATACCAAGTCCTCATGGGAATGATATCTTACTCACTCTTTGTTACTTGATACGACCCATACAATTGCGAAGTCTTAGGCTCTATATTTTGCCCCTAACAACCGGAAATTTCCAGCTCGCTCCAAATAGATGCCAACCATGCATTTTTTCAAGGCGATTTACTTAAAGAGGTGTATATGCGAATATCATAAGGATTTGATCAACTTTGAACTAACAAGGTTTGCAGTTTGGTCAAACCACTATATGGGCTAAAGCAAGCCTCGCGTCAATGGAATGCCAAGCTCACAGAAACTTTAATAAAAGGGGGTTTTTGGCAAAGTAAAGATGATTACTCCTTATTCATAAAGCAAGAGAATGAGAATGTTACCATTGTATTAGTTTACGTAGATGATTTGGTGATAGCAAAGAATAACATGCAACATATCAATGCTGCTAAATCAAACCTACACCAGCAATCTAAAATAAAATATTTTGGACACCGTAGATATTTTTTGGGATTAGAACTTGCAATATCTAAGAAAGGTATCTTCCTTAATCAAAGGAAATATGTGCTTGAGTTGCAGGTTCATATGGATCGCAGTGTCAAGTTCACAGCTGCTGGTAGAACACCTCCTAAACCCAAGAACAGTGGTGACAAGTAAATGCAAAGGAAGAAACGTTATATACAGTTGGATCCTTTGTTACAGGACCCATCCAAGTATCGAAGACTTATTGGTAGGTTGTCTTATCTCACGATTACAAGGCCTGATATCTTCGTTATGTAGACTTTGAGCCAGTTTATGAGTGCTCCAAGGAAGTCCCATATGGAGGGAGCTACATGAGTTGTAAGGTACCTCAAAGGGACACCCGACTTGGGAGTTCTTCTGGCACCTACACAACTTATAAAGTTATTTTTGTTAAAATGCAAATTTGCCCCAGAAATTCATATGTCATCTACTTTATTTTTTTTTTAAAGTTGGATTTAGAACTTCTAGGACAAATTTGCACTTTAACAAAAATGACGTGGATGACATGTAGACTACCAGCTCAACATATTTGGTTAACTAATAGTCAAAATTAACTGAGATAATTATTAGGGCAAAATTGCTCCCTTTTTGAAACTTCCGGGGCAAAATCACCTCCAGAAAAAATTTCGGATCAAAATTGCTCTTAGGTGAAAACTTCCAGAACAAAATTGATTCTTGATCTAAAAAAAAATTCTACTTCTAAAAAAAATTGATTCTTGATCTAAAAATTCCTCTTCACCTTGCTGAAAACCTTCCTAAAAATATTAAGCCCTGATAAATAATATTTATTTACATGACTCTCTATTCCGGAAGTAATTTAGTTTTAAATGGTTAAGTTTATAAAGATTGAGTTGCAATAGGTAAAAAGTTTAAGGAATGAATTTTAACCAAATCAAAATTAAGAGACTGAATCAGTGTTGTGAGAGCCGGATCGGACCGGATGGTTGAACCGGTTCGACCGTCAGCTGCTCATCTTAACGGTTCGGCTAACATGTTTCACTCGTTTGAGGGTTTCAGCCGTTTCAAGCCGCCCTGAACCGGCATTTGAGCCAGAACCCGGATTCGAGCCGGGAGCCGAAACGGTTTTTAGAAAACCGAACGGCCTAACTACTTAGAAAAAAAATGTACTGGGATCGAATCCCACACTGAAGAACGATGATATTGAAGAAGAAAGGAAAATCCAGACAGAGTTACAACGAAAATGAAGGAGGAAAAAAAACAAATAAAACTTACCAATAATATTTTCTTTCCCATCTTTCATGCTATTTGAAGGCCATGCCGGTTAAAGAAAAAAAAATTACAGACTGAAAGCTTCACCATCAGGTACTAGTAGAGCCGGAGAAGAGAGGAGAAAGGGAATGGAATCGGCTCCCATCCGCTACCTCCCATCCGCTGCCTCAATCTGGGCCGTTGAAATAAGATCTCAATTGTCCAGATTTAATATATTATAAAAATAATTTTTTTATTTTTATTATAAAAATAATATTTTTATAATAAAGGAAAAATCTGGACCGTTGAAATCTTATTTCAACGGCCCAGATTGAGGCAGCGGATGGGAGCGATTCCGGAAAGGGAATAAAGTTTCTCATATTACTCAATTCTCTCTCATCATTTTGGATGAAAACAATTCAAAGTTTCCAACTGAAGCATAGTAAACCGTGTTAAAGTCTTTTCATCTTTTTATTTTGATTTTAATATTTTAATTTTTTAATTTTTTGTCAGGTTTTAATATTTTATTAGTACAAGTTTTACCATTTTTTAATTGCATGTACAGTATTTTGATGGCATATCCGTGCAGGGGCATCGATTTCAACGTGCACATTAGTAAAAATACAAATTTCTTATTAAAAGTTACTCCTTTGTTTTTAAATATATAAAATTGGGTTTTTAGAGAAATTAAAAAAAATAATTAAATTATTTTAGAGTATTTATATTTATATTTTTTCTTTAAATTAATTTTATTCATTTTATTAATTTATTTTTTATTAAATAAATTTAAAAACAATTCATGTCTGTGACAAGTTGCAACAATTTCTATATGAATCATTATTTTATTAACTTTTTCTTATAATTTTTAGTAAAGTCTAATTATTCTAATATATATATATATAAATATAATATTTTTGAATTTAATTATTACGTCACCGGTTCGGCTCAACGGCTCAACCGTTCCAACCGGTTGAACCTTGACCCGCTGACCTTTCCGGCTCAATATCCAGTCCGGTTTTTAAAACATTGGACTGAATTCCCTCGAGTCAAACTATAGGGTTTAAATGATTAATTTTTTCTTAAATTTTTTATAAATTTCACAAGCCATAATTTAATGAACATATTGTGATCCTATTTGTCCTTTTATATCGACCAATTATTTATAGTTTAGTAATTGGAGTAAAGCGTGAGTGACCCATCATATTTAATATGAATTATTGTGTATAACTCAAAACCAATCAATTTTATGTTTTTATTTCTTTCTTTTTTTTTATAACTATGAGGCATCAGGAATATTATTCCTTATCCACCAACAGAAGCCTATTCAACTCATCAGAGGCATGGTGAACCATGTGGAAACCAGGAGCGATAGACAAGCTCTCTTTAGCAAGGTAGTCGGCTGGCATGTTTAGCTCTCTACTGATCCTTCGCACTTCAATATGCCAATCTCGTTTCAGCATTTCCTGGGCTTCGTCAATAATTCTGCAGTCGTCATGCAGCTCATGTCTGCTTCCCAACAGTAAACTGTACGCCTCCATAGAATCATTTTCCAAAATAACATCCCGATATCCTAAATCCCACGAGATCTTCAGTCCATGCAAGCAACCCCACAGCTCAGCTGTAAGAGCATCTCCTTCCTTGACCCGGCACATGAAAGCACGAATCATGTCTCCTTGGTCATCACGTAAAACACCCCCACAAGCTACAGTATTTGAGAGATAGGAAAAAGCTCCATCCACATTTACCTTAATAGCACCTTGTCTCGGAGAAGTCCAACGGCGGAGTAGGCTGCTCGTACTATCTGTCCTATTGCCCTGTTTAGAGAATTTCTCATAGGCCTCATGTGTGCTTATCACCAACGCTCGAATACTATTAACAAGACTAGTACTCGTGACTTGTTTGTCTTCAAACACTAAGAGGTTACGTCTCTTCCAAAGCCACCAGCACGCCACTGTGAAGGTGTCTGCCCACACCTCTGCCCTACGTATGTTTGGTTTAGCCAAGTTCCACTGGAGCCAGGATGGTAGGGTGAGGGAGTTGAATTTCTGTATTAAGTTCGGGTCCACCAATTCCCTCCATACAGATTGCGCAAACTGACAGTCACGTAGCAAGTGTAGCAAGTCCTCTGCATGGGTTGGGCAGATTGGACACTCATCATCACTAGTCAAACCTCGAGCTCGCCTAGATGCATTAGTCAGGAGATGCTTTCGCAGGACCAGCCACATGAAATGCCGACATCTTTCAAGGATCCGTAGTCCCCAGACTCTTTCCCATATCGGGTCTTGAATCCTCATTTCCTCGAGAAGGGAGGAATAGGCCGATTTCACAGTGAAGATTCCTTCCTTGGTTCCCTTGCATCTAACATTCCCCCCTTGAACTATTTCCACTCCTTTCTCCACTTGCGCCCATGTTGCTTTGATGCCTGACCAAACATTGGATCCTGGTTTTTTGGACTCAATTTTCGGTAGTATGTCGTTCCCACACTTATATTTGTCTCGCACTACCTTTACCCATAACGCATCCCGCTTCTTGATGAGATTCCAGCCCACCTTCATTAGGAAGGCATGATTTTGATACCTAGCATGACGTAACCCCAGCCCTCCCGTCTTCTTAGTTTTGCACACCTCCTCCCATGCTACCAAGTGTACTTTCCTTCGTTCTTCTAATCCCCCCAGAGGAAGTTCCGATTTTGTTTATCTAGTTCCTCCCAAGTAGTTGTTGGCATATACGCAGTCTGCATGACATAGTTGGGGATAGCCGTTGTGACCGACTTGATCAATGTGGTTCTCCCTGCCGTAGATAGTGAGTTAATCTTCCATGTTGCAAGCTGCTTCTTCACTTTGTCTATTACGTCCGTAAACGTCACTTTAGATACTCTCTCATGATGTAGATTGACACCAAGATACTTGCCTAGGTCTCTTGTGGTGGTATACCTGAGAGCTCCACTAATTTCAGTTCTAACATTGTGGTTGACATTAGTGGAGAAGAAAACTCTCGTCTTAGATGCATTAACCTTGAGCCCCGAGCTACTGGCGAAGCTATCCATACAGTGTCTCATTACATTCGCTTGTTGCACCGAAGCTTCAGTAAAAAGGATAATATCATCAACGAAGAACAAGTGGGAAATTGGAGGGCCAGTCTTGGTTAGTCGAATTGGTTTCCATGCCCCATTAGAAATATGCATTTGAATTAGATGAGCCAATTTTTCCATACATATCACGAAGAGGTAAGGAGAAATAGGATCACCCTGGCGCACACCTCGAGACGTATGAAAGGTCTCTGACTTATCACCATTCCACAGAAGTTGCATACTGGATGTGGACACGCAGCTAGATATAATGTCTATAATATGCTGTGGAAAATCCAATTCTCTAAGACAACTAGCGAGGAAACCCCAACTGACGCGATCATAAGCTTTCTCCAGGTCAATTTTTACAGCCATAAAACCCTTCTTCCCTTTCATACCACGCATAGAATGAATCACCTCCTGAGCGACAATGATGTTATCACTACTGTGTCTTCCAGGAACGAAGCTGCACTGATTTGGAGAAATTATTTTGGGGAGAATAGCCTTCATCCGGTTGACAATTACCTTTGTAACCACCTTGTAGATCACATTACATAAGCTAATGGGTCGTATATCTCTCAGGGTCTCAGGATTATCTTTCTTTGGGATAAGCACAAGGATTGTACCATTAACTATTTCCTGTGGATTTGTTAGTAAAAAACGAACATAATTAATTATAGAAGCACGTACCGTATCCCATTGAGACTGGTAAAATAATGCATTAAACCCATCCGGTCCTGGGGATTTCAAAGCACCCATGCTAAACAAAGCATCTCTAATTTCTTCATCATGGATTTCTCTCCCACACCATCGTAGCTCACTTTGGTCAATTTGGGGGAAGGATATACTGCAGTCAAGACTTTCTCTGTTTGGAGTTTCTTCTGTAAAAAGCATCGAGAAATATTGCACCGCCATTGTTTTAATTTTAGCCACGTCATAAACCCATTCACCCTCATCATTCTTGATGGCACTAATACGGTTTACTTTTCTCCGCCCATTCGCTCGAGCATGAAAATATTTAGAATTTCTATCTCTATAGACTGACCACTCCGCCCGTGCTTTTTGGGCCCATAAGAGGGAATCTTGAATTAACACTTCTTCTAAATCCTTCCAGAGCCTGAATTGAAGATCTTCAAGGGTCTTATCCATCTCGCGTCGGGCGATGGCTGAATTAACCCCATCTAGTCGACGAAGCAGAATTCTTTTCCTCACTTCAGTATGGCCAAATACATTTTTATTCCAATCCCTGCAGGCATGTGTGAAGGAAGAGAGATTCACATCCCAAGGGATGTCAATTTGCCATTCTTTTTTCACAAAGTCTGCAAACTCATCATGAAGAACCCATGATGCAATGAAGCGGAAAGGACGGTTGGGATTGGGTGTATATCCCGTAAGATCCGTGTTAAGCAACAAGGGCCTGTGATCATATTTAAAATATGGCAAATAGGTGACGGTTGCATTAGGAAATAGCTGCACCCACTCATGATTTGCTAATATCCTATCAAGTCTTGCTTCGGTAGTCCCTCGGTGCCAAGTGAATGAAGGTCCCACAAAACCCAGATCTATTAGATTTTCTTTTTCAACCCAGGAGGAGAAGTCTTTATCATATGATAATCCGCAAGAGGCCAAAAACTTCCTTTCATGATTATATAAGGTTGCATTCAAGTTTCCCCCTAAAGCCCATGCTCCTCGTATGGATGATGATAGTCGAGAGAGTTCCCCCATAGGCTACGTCGTCCATTAATGTTGGGGGAAGCATAAACAATAGTGAACGTCCATGGAGAAGAAGCTGCCATAGAAATTTGAACATGCATGAATTGGCGGTTGCACTCAAGAACAGTCACGTCCAGAATTGATGAGTCCCACATACACCATATTCCACCACTATAACCTTCTGAATCAATAATAGCTGAGTTACTAAATCCCATTCGATTAATTCTCGCTTGAGAAAATTGCTTGTCACACCGGGTTTCTAAAATAGCTAGGAAGTTTATTTTATAGTGCCGCTTTAAGTCCTGAATAAGAGTTGGGAAACTTCGAGCACCTGTTCCTCTTGCATTCCATGTTGTAAAAATCATTGGGAAACCTGTATGTAGTTGTGGACATCACACACTATACCTTGATCCTGTTCGTGCTCTACCATTATTGCATCACGTTGGTTTGTGGAGTCATGCGTCTTCTTACCTTGTGCTTCAATAATTGCAGCATTATCAGCCCTTAATCCTGAGATAGGTGCCCTTTCAGTATCCCCTTGTCCATTGCTTGAAGCACTAGCTACATTGGGATCCAACTCCATAGACTTAGTGAGCCCATTCTCAAATAGAGTCTCCACCATATGATCGGCCAATATGGAGAAGGAATTGGAAATATTGGGCTGCCCAATCTCCAAGCCCGACTTCTCTACTGGACTAGCCTTATTATTCCTTTCCCTTGCAGGATTTCGGTTCTCTTTTCCCTTAGGTGTTGTCTGTAGCTCTATCTTTCTTTTATGTGTAACTGGGACCCACGCTAGAGATTTGTTTTTGTCCTCTTTTGGCACTACTCGATTCAGCGTATCTGAGGGAGCTAAATGCCTTCCTTCTTTAGCCTTTCCATTAGTCATACTCCGTGATCCTTGCTTTTTTATCTCATTCTTCTTTATTCCTCCCTGATTTGTAGCCTCGCAATCAGATCCGGTGATAATCTTCGCAGAATTTCCATTCCTAAAATCACGGCAAAAGATCCGAATTTTACCATACATGCTCTCCGCCTTCAACGGTTCACCGGCAGTCGAAGTCCCACCCACCGTAGACACCGCGGCCCCCGCACTGGTATGAGTTCCCTCCGCACCTCTGGAGCTACTTCCGCTTTCCCCTTCAGTACTATGTTTCCTATCCAGATCTCTTGCATTCTGAGGACAGTTTGTTTTTTGGTGCCCATATTTACCACACTGAAAGCATACCTGATGAAAACCTTCATAGATTATTGGCCTATCGTCACCGAATACGTCAAACGATGGCAGCAAAGGTTGATGAAGATCAACCTCCACACAGATTCTCGCGAACCCACCTTTGTCATAGATGGAGGTCGACCAATCAATTTTAAGTGTCTTTCCAACCATGTTGCCGATAATATTCAAAGATTCCACATTATAAAATTCCATTGGTAAGTCCGGTAACCGAATCCATACTGCGATCTTCCTATGCACGTCGGCCTTCCATGGGTTGAAGTTCGGACGCCATCGCTGGACAATTAGGTAATGATCATCAATCATCCATGGGCCCTCCTGAAAAGCAAAATCTCTATCCTCTTTAGTTGTGAAAGACACGATACAATAACTATTGCTTAGTGGTGTCAGCTTCATCGGATCTACAGGTTTCCACATGCGATGGATCCTATCTCTGATTATATATAAAGGAACGTCAGCCCCCAAAACCTTAATAATCAAAGAGTTCATCCATGGTCTACACCAAGCGGCATATTGGTCCGAGGTCATTTTCAAGGATGGGATCCCGCGCTCATTGCTTCGTCCATACCTCTCCTCCTCCTGCGAACACTCCTCATGAGTCTCCTCACTTTCTTCACTGTTCTTCCTGCTAAAGTATTTTTTCAAAACGTTAACTATGTCATCCTCCTCTTCATGCCGAACTAAGAACCCCGCGAGCCCGGGAGTAATCAGTTTATCCCTATATGACGCATCCATGTTCCTTCGCCGCGCATTACCAAGGTTCTCCTTCCTCTTCACCACTTCTGGTGGTCGGGGCTTGCTATTCATACCAAACACAAAACCCATACCAGTACCACCCACGTGATTCTCAGTGTTCTCCTTCCCTCCTCCCGTCTCACCACCATTGTTCTCTCCGTTCCCACCAGGCGATCCTCCTCCCTTACCTCCGTCAGTCCCACCGTGTCCTCCGTCAGTCCCACCGTGCCCTCCGCTCTTAGTCATTGTTTTATGTTTTTATTTCTCGTTTAGTTATTTTTTTAGTGTCTTATAATTTTATTGATTTATTGATAATTTTGGTTAATCATGGAAGCTTGTACTAATTTAATTAGTTAGACAATTCATCTAACCCTGAACATTTTAGTGATTTGTGTTGGACAATATATAGTACTTTTTTACCAACAAACAATATATGGTATTCACGTTGGGCATGTATAAAATTATGTTAATTTAGCATGTATGACAATATATTAGTAAATATTGTCTGTAAGTGATTATATCAAAAAATAAATAAAAATTGTCTAAATTATTTTTTAAAATGTATCATTTTAATTGAAATCGGTCTGATCACGATTCAGTGAATATTAACAAAAAATATTGTTATAACAAATCTATGACTCTTGGGCCAAGTCAGCAACTATATCAAGATTCGGGTTTCAGTAGAAAGGTAGAGAGAAAAGCTCATACCCGAAATAATTACATATCTTTTGCGTTTTTTTTTTTTTTGGCTTGACAACAATTACATATCTAGAAGATAAAAGAAAAGCCCTATTATATGACAATCTTAGACATCGATGGACACCCTGATCTAGCTGAATTATTTGCGCATATGCTAATCAAAATCAAATAACAGCCTCAATTTGGGATCTCTCTCTCGCTCTCTCTGTCTCTCAGTTTTTCTTTTGCCAAATCAATTTCGACTCCATCACAGATTCTGGAAAAGCCTGGTCTATATCAGGCCAATAAATGAATGTTACACGTCCACCACCACTTCATGTTTTGTTGGACTTCTCAAGGCAAATCCAGGAAATGATGGAGAGACGTTATTCCCATCACTGCATGTTTTCGTTGTTCGCTTCACGTCGCTGGAAGGAAACTCTACGAAGCCACCCACTCCAACCAAGCTTTTTCACTGCTCCCAAAATAGCCATATGCTACAACTTTGAAGCTAAAGCTTTCTGCTGCCTAATTTCCATATATTATCGCTATCTCAACTCTGCAATATGAGCGTGTCATTAGCCAACTCTAATCTCAGACACCGCGCGCGCGCGCGTGAGTTGCCAGAGAGCAGAGCCAAATATGGTTTAAGAAGATGCAAACATTACCTGAATTAAAATCAAGATGCACCTAAAGGATTTGCAAAGTCTTCATTAACTTCATCAAATATATTTGGGCACCCATCCCATATTCCTCGCTCTCTGGCTTCCCAATACCCGCCTACATAGCGAAATGTTTCATTTTCTCCTTCTCTTTGGAACCATCTTGGTTTCCAGCCATTTTCTTGCATTTTCCTCGACTACACAAAAGAAACAAGTCCATCATCAGCATGATAATGATGGGGGGCAAAATAGTTCATAGATGCCCAGCAGGTCTTAAATATAATCTATCCATTCCCACCATAACATCAACAACAACGTTTCCATAGTGTGGCCTAAGTCTATCCAAACTGTCAACTTATACAACGTGCATTCACTTTAAAATGAAAAATAAACAAACGTGACCGAAAAATGAAAAATTGGAACATTTAACAGCATAATATTAAGCTGCAAGCCTACAAGGAAGGAAGGAAAAATTTAGGCAGGCAACAGGCAACAAACCATATTAGAGGTGCAAAAGGCCAAAATGGCTCTTGGTCAGCAATAATGCAGTCACACTAAAACACGATATGGACAAGAGCGGCCAAACATACCATTCTTTGCCTCCTTTCCAACCTTAATTTCTCTGAGTTAGACTTCTCGTATTCCCCATTTTCTAGATACCGCTGATCCGGTCTGAGCCTGGAATCCGTGGGTGGGAGTTTCTCCTTTAACCCGTGACCAAATACCCGGGATCAGACAAAGCTATAAAAAACAATTAGAGATTCATAACAAGAAAATGGAAATGCACATCAAGTACTGATTTAACACATCCTCACTACCTTGAGTCCTGGCGTAAGCTCGTTCAATGTGATGGCAAAAGATGCCATATTGTACCGCGTCAGGTTGGTGGGAGGTTCAGTTCTTTTCCACAACAGACAAGCATCTGATGAACTGGAATCTTTTGGCTTCACATTCACGTCGCCAATAATATAAGACATGCTGTCATGCCACTTGCCAAATAATGAAGCAGCCTTTTTCCCCGAAGCATCTTCAATGAATCCAAACACCTGATCAGTCGCAACATAGTTAAATGCATAGAGCACTCTGGTTCAAGCATGGAAAGACAAAGGACAAACTGTTACTACTCATTAGTAGAACCCCTACCTGGTGGGGATTTCGGTCAAGAATTGACTGTTCTTTGAATTTGAGTCTACATGAGTATTGGCGGTTACCACGTATGTCCATGCTCCCATGATGGTCACAGTATATTTTGCCAAGGATAAGGTTATAAATTGTTGTAGTGACCTAATGAGAGCAACCAAAAGAAAAGCAATTGATTATAATATGTACTTGCATGATGCGGAAACAGGATTGTTCAGCAATGCACACCTTGCTCCACTGAAATATTTCACCATCATCAAACTCTAGGGTCAAAACTCCTACTGGATCAAGCTGAATTGACCTTCCCCAAAACTTCGAGCGGATGTTACTATCACCCCAAAACTTCCATCCTCTACCTTCACAGTGGCAGGCAATGAGAGTTGGATGGTGGCTGACCTATTACAACATGTATTAACATGAACAAGCAAACACCAAGATTAGATTTTGTTGCACAAGCATATCAATAGTAAGTAGACAAATATATATTGAGAAAGTAATTTTATTTTTTATGTAGATTAATCATCATAAATGGCATAACAGCATTTCTAATTGGGGACACAAGCTCAGTCCTTTCATTTCCTAACTTCTTCATTCTGCCATTCTAAAAACTTCATAGTTTTGCTTAGTGAGGCCAAGGTTGAAATTCGGATATACAAAGCATAACTCAACCTCTAAGGTCATTTATGATCGTTACTCCAACATCAATACCACAGCTGCATTATAACCTTCGTCTCCCTCAACCATATATTTTAATCATTTAAATACAAGGCACTAACCTTCTCAGAAAAGAAGCGAATTCCTAGCTCAGGATAATCAGCTTCAAATGTTTCCCCTAACAAGGGATTAAAGGGTTTACAATGACGACCTTCAGATGATGCATATCCCGAAACTGCAAATGCAGCAACATTCAATGCCCGGAGGAGACTGTTTCCCTGAAAAATAAAAAATCCAATGGAGAAGTTTCGTATTCAGTAACATCATAATGATGTCAGCTTTTTCTCTTCAAATAATCTTTACATCACTTGGCCACAAAAATTTGTAAGCAAAGCAGAAGAGGAAGACTTCAGATTTCTAAATTATTGACACAAAGCTGCATCCTAAAGACCTCTGGACTCATATCAGTTGGACTTGGAAAAAAGCCACTCTATAGTAAAGGATCATAAACCAGACATTATTCTCATTTTCGAGCAATTACTTGCATAAATATTTCAATAAGCGCCCGAGGCAGAAGTGACAGTCTTGTATACCATAATATTAAGATACAATTTATTTTAATTTCTATGCCCCAGAATTGAATAATGAGTTGAACTCCTGTGATTGATGCAGTCAAAAGGATAATTCAGATTTCTAAATTATTGACACAAAGCTGCATCCTAAAGACCTCTGGACTCATATCAGTTGGACTTGGAAAAAAGCCACTCTATAGTAAAGGATCATAAACCAGACATTATTCTCATTTTCGAGCAATTACTTGCATAAATATTTCAATAAGCGCCCGAGGCAGAAGTGACAGTCTTGTATACCATAATATTAAGATACAATTTATTTTAATTTCTATGCCCCAGAATTGAATAATGAGTTGAACTCCTGTGATTGATGCAGTCAAAAGGATAAATCAGTCAACAGCACAGAGCAACCCTTTAAAATCTATTGCAAATTGAAATTTAATGAATATATTTCATTACCAACAAGATGAAGCAAGCTGAAACCAAACGAACAAATAAAGATATAATTCACCAGATTAACAGGAAAAAAATATGTAAAAAACAAAAGTCTTAACTAGCTATTTTCTAACTTTACTCTTGCAAGGAAAATTAATGGGACAATATAGAGAGAGATGGGCATCTTACTGATTTTCCATACTCATAAGCTCGATCCAAAAGATAAGAGTACTCCAAGTCCTCACAACATTTCTGAAGAGATGATATAGGCTCATTAAAGTACACAGGAAGACAAACTCGAGTGAGATCCTTGCCCACGTTGTCCTTGATTATTGACCAAAGGCTCACACCTTTCTCTTTCTCTACAGGATCTGGAAGTTTTTTTCGTCTTGTTATCTGGGGATTCCTAGAATTATAGACCGCTTTCTCTGGCTGAGTTCTCTCCACATCAATGCATTTCGAGAGAGATTCCCTGGGTTTGTTCCCTTCAAGCCTATCTCTCTTAGACCCCCTACCACCACCAGGTTCTGTAAAGTACTCTGTAGTATCATAAAATGAGATCTCATCTTCATCTGACACTTCCTCCATATCCTGTTTCTCAATATCATCGGATGATTCAGTTGTACTGCACTCTGACAATAAAAAAAGTTTGAAAAAATTATAGCATTAAGAAAATGTTTGGAAAAAATTGTAGTACATACTGACAGGATGAGATCATATATAATATTGAAAACAGATTTGATTTAAACAAACAGAAGGCAAGCTGCCAAGGCACTTCCATATTTATCATAAGATAAGCATTTCAAATTTACAGATGGAAATAGTGAATATGAACAACATAATATCGAAGGAGATGAGATCCATGACATTGGCTGCAGAATTTTTAAACCTGTGTTCATAGCCCAAAAGACAAACAAACCAGAACCTCAAGTCCACAAAAGGAATCACATTACATATTATTGTAAAACATTAGAAGATGCAAGCAAATAGAGGCATATGAGCCCCGATCTACCAGCAATGTTAATTAAACCAAAACATAGGCAGTGGAGGAACTCAGTTCATCAGGTGGACAGAGTTTAAGAAAGTTGACATAAACAATCCATCACAGCAATATTATTCTTGTTCAAGTAAGACTGGAGCATAGCAACCTATGATGGCTTTCAAACAAAACAAAGAATCCCTATACAGCCACATGCGCAGATATGAAAAGTAAAAGCTACAGCATCTGTAAAGGAAAGCCGTAGTATGTAATAAAAAAAGGGAAGCTGTAGTAGCAAATACAAAGGTGGTACCAGTACCACTATATTTTCCACGTCCTAGACTGGAAATTTCATGCTTCGTTAATGGATATTCACCATCATGGATTCCAGAGGCTTCGGGTTCAATATTAGCTGCCTGTTCATGATCAATAAAAGTGTTCAGTTTTGCGAGTGAAACAGAAACAAACCAGCAGATGCACATTTGGACGCCAAGCAAAGAAAAACAGGACACTGAAATGATAATCAAATGTCAAGCAAGAAAGAAGAATAAACTTGAAGAAAGATGACAGAAGGTTATAAAGGTATTATGAATCATGACGACTTTGATGGAGGATAAGGAGAGAACAGTTGACGCATTAGCCAACATCACCGTTAAGTTGACTCCTATAAGACAAAGTAGAAAATAATCATCAGAGCATCAAAAAAATGCATGATCACAAAAACCAACATGTCATAATATATGGCATGCGTCCTGTATATAAGCTTCTCGACCTGGTTCCTAAAATACCACCTCTTGTTGCCCCAACATGAGTTACTAGCTAATCTCGTCTTATGAAGCTAGGGCCATATGTTTCTTAAACATGCATTCATTCGGCGGGAGCAAAATTCTAATGTAATTACTTGAAGACCACTCATGGGAGATGCATTAAAAAGATTCCTCTCCAGGAAAACATTCACATTGGTTTTTTAAGTTCAAATATACACAACGTTTTTGTTTGTTCGCGATACTTATGTCAATGATAAGAAACTGTGCTGAAATTTCGAAATCAATATGTCAAAATAGAATTATGGACAGGAGAAAAAATAAGTATAATTGGAGAGTGAAGAAGTTGATCATATTACTACTAATTGAAGAGCCAAAAAAAATAACTAAAAGAAAGAATAAACAGAGAAGGTTGTAGCTAAGAAAAAACTTTCGCAAATAAGAAAAAGGAATGACACAACACAGATGCCTGGAACGGAACTAAAGTATCCTATGCAAGAATATTCAAAGAAGGTCTTGTCAAGCTGACTCGCTACTGGTCCATGGTGGCACCCACGATAAGAAAATGCATTTGAGAACGCTAGTCAATTCAAGTCGTAATAATGTTGCATAATTCATAATTCATTCAAGCATAAGTTCTCTTCCACTAAATATAAAACGGTTGAGGAGCTCTTCAAGTGGAAAATTAATTTGACGTAGAGGTATTAATTTTCAAATCAACCAAATATGAAGGTTGCTGCAAGTAGAGAAAGCATTGAGTTACCTCCAACTGCCTTATAGTATCGAGCAAATTGGACCGTTCTTCAAAAAGAATTTTAAGTTGGCCTTGTATTTCCGAGAACTCTGAGAGCATGATTTGTTCACACTCCTTCACAAGGTTCTCAGTGGTTCCCTCTTCAAGCAAGCGTTTTCTAAGCCTCTCAGTTGATGTAGATATATTGTTGGGCACAAGAGAGAGGTTATCATTGAGCGGTCTAAGTGGATAGAGGCTGCGAGTTGAAACTAAAGCCTGTATCCATGCCACCCTATCTCTCCTCGAAGCAGTTCTGAGTTGGAGAGTCTTCGTTGCTGTAAATATATAGAAGCGGCGATCATCTGACCTGCTCTCTCTAAATGACGAGATCTGCTCAGAATTCACACAAAAATGTTCATTAGTGTTAGTACACGGAGAAGAATTCGAAGAGAAGCGGGATGGGGAGCCTAGCTGAACAGAACTCTGTTCAGAAAGTGGACAGAATAAGCATCGACTCCAGAGAAACTTTATTTTTTAGGGAACAAAAATCACTTTTCTAATGTGAGAAGGTCCTAATTGCTTTTGAACTGATATTTCATGAGGTGAACCCCACCAAGTTTAACGTAGTTTCCGTTTCCCCACCAGCATTTTACACTGCTACCATGATTCAACACATGTTTGACCAAAAAAAAAACAAAAGATTCAACACTAGAATGTGGAGGTTTCAAGAATAAGCGAATGAAAATCAATTTATATTAGTTACTACCTCAGTGCTAAATATAGGAGTTAAATAAAATATTTATTTTTAATTATAAATAAAAAACCTAAATCTATTTTATTCTAAAATCGATAATCTTTTTTCTAAAATATTCTTTTGATTACTCGTAGGGAGAGATTTCAATCAAGAGCAGTTACAATACACATAATTAAAAAGGGTAATATAAACAAGTTAACACATATTTATTACAAATAACTAATTTTATTCATAAATTATTTATTTAGCTCTTGAATTAAAAATGGTAGCAAATATTAACTTATGGCTTCTTCGATTAGCCGCTTACATGCGAGTAGAGTGCGGGCGTTCTAACAGTGGCAGCAAACATTTTATCTTCCCTCTACCAAATCATAAAATCAGTATTTGTAACTGTGTGTGTATAATTATATATCGGTATAAGGTAAAAAATGCACTGTTTGTATTCTGTAGCAATACGCCTCCTTGAGTAAAAAAAAGAAAAAGAAAATGACAGAAAAAAAACTTTAAAATTACAAAATTCTAAATTAAATTTGTTATTAAGAATTGATAAAGTGGTGATGTGAAATGATAAATAATTCACAACTTATTTTATGAAAAATATTTTATTTAAGATTTTACAATTCTAAAGTTTTTTTTTTCATTTTCCCCAAAAATAAATTATTGCAATATGACTTAAATCTGTATGAATCACACGAGACCCAATTTAATCAAATCCAGCGTTCAAAATAGTGCAACTTCTCAAATTGGGTGCAAATTACATGTTACCCATCTTAGTCTAGAAAAAATATAGGAAAAATGACGGAAAAGTGTTCTTAAAATTGGGAAATGATAGATGATTTTTTTATCAAAAATTGATTAGAAAATGACAAAACGAAATAAGGAATTTCCAACTTTATTATTTGCGAAATCACCCATATGTCATTTCCCAATTTTGAGACCACTTTTCCATTATTTTCCCAAAAATATACCTTATTTAATTTAATTATTCCTGCGCAAAACATGAACCCAATAAAAAAAAAAGAATTATAATTAGATTAGAATTAACGTAAATTGGATTAAAATATCTGAATAGCTGGCGATGGCACCCTCCACTAATATGTTGTGGTCATTAACTAAAAAGTCAAAAATCCTCAACCTCATCAAATATATATTTACCTTCTTTTCTACACACTTTTCGTCTCAGCTTCCGCCCCACCAATAATAGTCCCTAACAGTAACAATACTCGCTCCACACCAAAACACACACCGGCATAAAGGGTAAAAAGAAAGAAACTGATCATTGCACTGTTACGTGTTTTCTATGCTGTTACGGCTACAACGGACGCCGAATAAAATTCGAACATTTCTGTTCCGGCATATTGAAATATCCAGCTACACTAACAATCTGGAGGAGAAAGCATCGAAACGCAAGTCATGCGATTGTGAATAATCGCGGCGGTGGGTGATGAGAAGGATAACACCGACCGAAACGACCCAAGAAAGGTATCCAGGGTCTCAAAAGGATAGTTGATTGGGTTGGGTCATGGCACCACTGAGAGTGGAAAATAAGAATAAAGCTATTTTAAGACCTCAAATCGATCTCATACGGGTGAAGAAGTGATGTGACCGCAAGTTAATGCCGAGGGCTACAACGTAGGCTATCAGGACCCTCACCCACCTGTTGATGTGACCCACTAGCCTTTAACAACCAGTTAAAAAACAGTAAAAATGAACTAAAAAAAGTCCAATTTTGAAATTAAAACACAAAACTGAAGAGAAAGGGTGAGATTTAATCATTGAAAAAATGAGTGTTAGAAAACGATGGCAGAAACTTAAAACCATCGGGTAACCAAATCAGCGCTCGGACCTCGAAGCTTTTTCTGGTAGAAATAGATTCTGATTGAGGATTTTCATGATCGTGGTTAAAAAGTGAATGGAAGTGTCGTTTGAAATCAAACTGTTGCCTCTACAGGAAACTTGCGTCAGAACAGCGAACCGCTGAGATTATCGGAACCCAATCGCCCCGCGTTTGTCACTGTTACTCAGATCGCCATCGACACCGCGAAAGAGAGAATACAAATTTAAAAGGCAATCAATCGCATAATTCAATTCTTATGTTACCTTGAGATGGACTACGCCTGAAGCTGTTTTATGGTGCTTTCGTCTCATGTGACTCCCGCTGTCCATCCTTGCCAGTCGATTGGTGGAAATTTCGCCAATCAACTTGACGTCTTCGGCCGGCGTGAGGAGATTGAGGTTTTCCGGCCATCGGATCTTGGCGTAAGAGAGCACGCCATTCCTCAACAGGAACCATCGGGATCTCCATCCTTTACCATAATTAGTCCACTTGTAGAGAATGCCGGCCACCGTAGTCTCCGATCCCTGAGCCCGTCCACCGGCATTGCCGTCAGATCCAGCAGCCTCGAAACTCGCCGGTGGACTTCTGGTCCTCGAAAGGGACACATCCGGTGATTGGTTCCCGATGCCGGGACTTTCTAGGGAAATACAGCACAAAGGATGCATTTCTTTCACTCGCATTTTGACTAGCTAACAATTTTGTTTTCCCTCTATTGGAAACAAGCGATGCAAAAGAAGAATCCTCAATGGAAATGCCAGCTGCATTCAAAATGCCGTAAGATGAAGAATGAATGGTGGCCACCAGAAAAACAAAAAACGACTACAATGCAAGGGAGAGGAGTTATGAATCTTCAAGAGAAAAAGAGATCCAAGGATTTAATTGATAAAATGAGGGGACGAAAAGGAGGATGATGCATTCAGTTTAAAACTAGGGCAAATAGCTTGAATTGAGTAGTAGAGTATAAATAACGAAAGAAGAAGAAGAAGGGCTTGATTGAAGCAGCTTTGCAGATTTGTGTATAGCTGGTTAGAGGGATGTATATGTGTATGAAATATCTTTAATCACATATATATATAGATAGAAGCTATGGCAGAGGGGGTTGAAAAGGGAAGCAGGAGGTAATAAAGGAAATGGCAGAAGGGTAAATAAATTGGCCTTGAAGCGTAGTACAGCTTCTTCTTCTACTTTCCCTCTATCTCTCTCTCTCCCCCCTTGCTTCTGCTGCTGCGTCTCCTTTTTTTGCTTTTTCAACTTTTCAATTTGGTTGGAGCTGTCACTACGAGAAAGAGGGAGGTCGCGAGAAACCTCAAGCAGGAATTTATCGCCAAAATATCGCACGAGTGTGGACGACCATAATAACACGGCGAGTTTGAACGAAAACTTCACTATTCACATAGGCGCTGCTGACGTCGATGCTCGGGAACCCGGGCATTTTAATGCCATCCACAGCATAATCATTAATAATATTATTAATTTTTTTATTACTGTTTTTTCACACTAAAAATTGTAATATGAAATCAACACTTTTTTTTTATATTATAAGACGGTTAAGAAAAACTTGGAGATTATAAAAGAAGTTCAGATAATGTAATCAGGTCAGTCGATTATGATCCTGGGCCATATAGATACTACATTGAGGGGGTGGAATGGGCAAAATAGCAAAATTCTCCTGCAAATGTTGCGCGTCATTGGCCAGGTAGTCGGCGCACTGAATGATGTCTCTTGGTGCATAGCGAAACTCAATATCCCACTCAGAATAGAGTAAGTCTTTGACCACATTAATCTCTTATCTCAACGGGTGAGTGTGGCCTCCATGTCGCATAATGAGATGATAGATCTCAAGGGAGTCTGTATAGGCAACAACCTTGGAAAAATTCTGTTGCTTACAGATTTGGAGTCTAGTTAATAGCGCAAGTAATCCCGCTGTGGAAGAAGGAACAAAACCCAATCGACGCTGAAATCCTAGAATCCAGTGTCCCTGTGCATCACGTACCAGACCCCCGCAAGCCGCTAGTTGCTGGTGGTTAACCGAGCCATCTGTGTCTAATCAAACAGCTCCTTCTGGTGGCGGATGTCATGCCTCCTCACTCCCGCCATGAAGATGGAATATCTGATGTTTGAAAGTATCATACATGCCAAACTCCAACAACATGTACATAACTCCATGGATGATGTCATTCGGTTGGGTATATGTGCCTTCCATAAGTCTCCGACACCTAGTCTTCTATAGGAACCAACAGATGAGGCTGAACGTCTTGGGCCACGGCGATTGGTGAAAGCGAGCCATGGCCATATTCTTGGACATGTTATCTGTGAGTTATACCTGCAAATCAGAGCGAAAAAAACTAAAGAGAAAGGGTAGAGACAGAAAAAAAAAATCATTAAAATTTATAAAAGATAAATAAGTATGTTAAATTTTAATAATTTTAAAATGACTGGTTTAAAATTTTGAAATGTTACAAAATTTGAGAAATTATTTAACTATCGTTAATTTTTTTTAAATAAAAAATCCTCAACTCTCATGCCAGCCGTCAGTCGCCAAAGCTCTGGCACCTGGGCCAGGTGGTGGCAGCGACTGTCACCGAAGCTCCGATGACCTCGCTGGCAACGGGTCTTCGAAGGTTCGGTGAAAGTTATTAATAATTCAAGTATCTATATTAATAACTTTAGTTAGAGAAATTCAATAAAAAATATTAGTCGTCGAAGCTCCGATGAAGGTTATTAACGAATCAAATATTTATATTAACAACTTTAGTTAGAGAAATTTAAAAAAATATATTAGCAATTGGAGCTCCGAAAAAAGTTATTAGGAAATATTTAACAAATACCTCATTTACAACTTTAGTATCGTTATTAACAACTAAAGTATCCATATTAACAATTTCAGTTTAAGAAATCAAAAAACATATATTAGTCTCCGAAGCTTCGGTGAAAGTTATTAACAACTTAAGTATTAATATTAACAATTTTAGTATTACTATTAACAACTTAAGTAATATATTAACAACTTTAGTCATAGAAATTCAGAAGAAGAAAAAAAGATATTAGCCACCGGAGTTCCTATGAAGGTTATTAGGAAATATTCAATAAATACCGTGTTTACAACTTTTATATCGTTATTAACAATTCAAATATCTATATTAACAACTGTAGCTTAAGAAATTCAAAACCAAAAATATTAGTCATCGGAGCTCCATAAAAGTTATTAGGAAATATTCAACAAATATCATGTTTACAACTTTTATATCACTATTATTAACTTGAGTATTAATATTGACGAATTTTGCGTAGGAAATTAAAAAACATATAAGGCTGTCGTTTACAACTTTAGTATCACTATTAACAAATCAAGTATCTATATTGACAACTTTTACATGAGAAATTCAAAAAAAAATATCCTTCACCAGAGATTTGGCGGTTTTTTTTTTTTGAATTTCTCATGCTAAAGTTGTCAATAAAGATACTTAAATTGTTAACGGTGATATTAAAGTTATAAATGGGGTATTTGTTAAATATTTTTGAAAAACCTTCACCGAAGCTCCAGCGACTAATATCTTTTTTTGAATTTTTCAAACTAAAGTTGTTAATATAGATATTTGAGTTGTTAGTAGTGATACCAAAGTTATTATTATATATACTTGAATTGTTAATAATATTCACTGGAGCTCCTGCAGCTAGTCGCTGGAGCTCTAGTGACAGTCACTACTACCGGGCACTGGTGGCAGGTAAGGGGGTTGATGGTTTTTTATTTAAAAAAACTAAGGGTAGTTAGATAATTTTTCAAATTTTACAACATTTCAAATTTTCAAATCAGTCCCTTTAGAATTATTAAAATTCAACATACTTATTTATCCTTTATCAATTTTAATAGTATTTTTATGTCTTTTTTCCTCATTACTAATTGGGAACTTGCATGACCTTTTTAACATTGATTAAATTGAAATAACTCATATTTTTTATATAAGATCTAGCGAATTACTCCCCCTGCTCTTTATTATAAGGCATAAACTATTAATTATCACAAACCAATAAAAATAGTTAAAAGCATTAAAGTTATCCTAAAATTCAAGTGATTTTCAATATTACCCTTACCAACTATATTAAAATCAAATACCAACTTAATTATTGCTCTCTCCCACTATCCTTATTAAATATGGATAGATATAGAAAAATAAATTAAATGCTCCTTTGAAACTTGTAAATACCTTATAAAAATGACCAAAAATACTTGTTAGTTGGTGCATTGAGGGGATATTTTGGAGAGATTAAAAAAATTAAGTAAGTTGCTTTAAGGGGTTTGCCTTTATTATTTTTCTTCAAACTAATTTATCTGACTTATAAATCTTTATATAATCTAATGATACTTTGTTTGAAAATAATCTAATGATATAAATAAGTATTTCAGATATATCATATAACATATGTTATAATTAAGTAGTTTATTTAATTTCCAATCAATTTAATTTTATATTAAGTGTCACACCCTTAATTTTGAACCCGTTTAGTTCTATGCAGAAGCGTTAACATTCTTGAGTTACCATTCATTTGGTAGAATTACACTTTAAGATTGCCAAGTGTTAAGAACTAATTCATTCACTTAACCTTTAAATTCTCATTCACAACCTGATAACTTCATAATTTTCTTTCAACTTCTCAAACTTGGTATGTTTATACAATTAATTACATCATAAATTATCATGCAGCACAATGTCACATCTCAATCTTCAATTCACCACCACAGTTTCTTCTGCATCCCTTCCTTTGTTCTTCTTCTGTACTCAATATACCTATATGGTTAGGTAGGGGGAGCGAGCTTCAAGCGAATCTCAATAGCGAACAATGCTAACAAATGCATGCAATAAATGCTTTATGCATGACATGTTTGTTTACATAAATTCATGCCAACATATTAACATATATGCATGATTATTGCTTAACACATTACACTAATGGCCATAGTATAACTAAAACAGAGTTTCATTCATTCATATATGCTGCATACAATTCATCAAAGCAATTAACACATCAATATATAAACACACATATCAAGTTATGCAAGTTAGACAAGTTTTCTACCTTTTGGACTTATGTCCTCTTATCTTTCAACCATTGAAGTTGCTGGAAGATCCTTCCATTTCTCTTTCTTGACTTTCATGACCATAAATAAATATCACTCTGGTACTATTTATAAGTTCCTTTTAACTAATTCTCATATACTAAGGAGAGTTACTTAACTCATTAACTATGGGCTAAACGTTCAATTTTGCTCTTATCTATGATTGGTTCCAAAAGTCAACACGAATAAATTTTTTTTGTTTATTGCAATTAATAGGGGTAAAAAAGAACAAAACACATTTACTACCCTGAAACTGGACTTATAAATAGGATCAAAGTTTTTTGTCAAAAATGACTTATAGATAAGACCAGAGTGATGCCACATTATTAGTGCTATGACAAATGAATGTCCAATGGGGCTACACTAACCTTATTGGCTTACTTTTACCCTTGGAGTTCACACTAGTTACATTTGGCCTTTTCTTTCTTAAATTCGCATGGTAGCCAAAAGCTGCTATCATCTTGACCAAACTTTGAAAAATAATAACTAATTCTATAGAAATTCAATTAGGGTGGTTCAAAATTCTATGTGTCACTTATTAAGTCTACTTTGCAGGAAAAATATCCCCTGCTGCCAATGACAGAATTCCAAAATTTCCACTAAAGCCTCACTGCCACATGATTGATTTCAGATTCAATGCCTAAACTTCAAAAATTCATATCTCTTAAAATATTAACTCAAATGGCATATATTACATATCAAATTAAAACTTAACATGTCTACTTTTATTCTAGAAAATCTCACATTCATTGGATATCATTCAATTATCCAAAAACACGTCATAATCTATCTACCTCGCAGGAAACCTATGCTGGCAACACTACACTTAAGTTCCAAAATTTAGGATTTTCTATCTAAATCTTCTAAAATCATGACCACAACATATTCCTACAAAATTTTGTCCAAAGAATCCATTGATGACCTCAAAAACACCAAAATCATACTCCTTTTATGTGCCCTATCCTAACCAAAAATTAGGGTTCAACATAACAATTCACCAATTCACAATTTAACCGCCAAAATAAGTCATATGCTTCCCAAACATCATATAACTACATGTATAATGAAACCCCAAGAACCCTAAGTGACTGAAAATAGGGCAGCAACACAAGTTCCTGAATTCCCAACCAAACAACACAATATATAGCTCGAAATAAAGCTTAAGCCCACTTGTTGCTCTTCCTTGAACTATTTTCTTGATTCTCCAACTTTGGCTTTTGCTAAAAGACTCAAAACACCTCCTCTTCAAAAACCAAAACTATAGAATTGAAGCTCTTAGAAAAGAAAACAAGATTTATGAAGATCATTTAAACCAAAGAAATGTTTAGGTAGGAGAAAAGTGAACTAGAAAATTATATTTGCTTCTTGTCTTTCTTTTTCTCTAACTCCCTATGTTCCTGGCCTAAATTTTGAGAGAGAGAAGAGAGTAAAATAATCTGATTTTTCCCTCTTCCCTTGACATATAATACCTGGCCGAAAGTTCGCCTTAGGAAAAGCAAATCATGTGGCCACAAATTCACCTTCTTACTCAAGTCAAATAAGTTACCATATGTGGTAAATCTTTATGGTAATTATGTTGACTTTTCTTTTCCCCTTCCTTCTTGATTTTGGACAAAATTTTGCGCTGCCAAATGGAAGAAAAAGTGTTGACCCAATTTCCTTATGTTATCTGTCCATTGGTCAATAAATTCTAAAGTTGGAAACTTTGACTTTTTGACCAAAAATTTCTTTCCTTCATACCTTAATCTTAACTGAATTTTAACCCTTATAAGAGGAGGATTAATTTACCTTTTGATTTCATAATTACTTTTTTCTAGACATCATTTCCTTTTTTCTTTGGAACTGGGTTAGGTTTCATGCCATTCTGATATATCTATAAGGAATCGGGTACTTTTGTTTAACTAATTCGCAACAAAATTCATATTATATTCTGAGTGCAGTTTCTATAAGTCATCATATTTCTTATGTATTTCTGGGACTCTTGCTAAACTGAGGTTTAACAGTTTACTTGATTCAGACTTAATTTAAAGTTTCTAATCCCAAAATTTAAGATATTACATTAAAAATGGGGTTAGTGATATAAATTGTAAGGAATCTGGCTTTTAGCTTCCTCAGCTTGAGCACCAACCCTATTCTTTTCCCTCATAAAAATAGTTATTTCAGGTTATTCTCATCTCATGTTTTTTTACAGAATTATTCTAGTTTATTAAATAATTTCTTGGGAGATATAGAGTGGCTTTATATGAATATAATATATTCGTTATATAATCTAACAAAATTTGAATTTATATGCCATATATCATTGTAAAAGACTCTGCTTTTTAAAAAAAAATAGAAGGAAAAAATTAAGCTTGAATATTCTTCTCCTCTATATGTATGATGCGTGAAAATGAGAACTGTGCACAAATGAGTTTGAATATATATATGTCTGAAGTTGTCAAGAATCAAAACGTTTGAGTTTCCTTTTGTATTGTATTTTTGAATTTTTTATAATTTTATTTTATTTTTCTCTTATAATAATTATCACAATATATAGATACATAATATATATATATATATATATATATATATATGTATGTATGTATTATTTAATTTAATAAGATTTACATTCCTTTCAATCATTTTCCATCTAAACTTACTTGTTTTTCAAAATAATCATTCAAATAAATTTAGTTTCAAAAAATCTATTTTTATTACCTCCAATCCAAACATAAATTACATTACACAATCTAACTTTTATCCAATCTTAAATTTTACACAAGTCAAATTGCAAAAAAAAAAAAAAAAAAAAATCACTTTTTCCACGGCTATTTCAAACACACATACCATCTTTGGCTACAAAGGAAAATTCATTTTAAGGCCTATTTGGGGTAGCAGTGGCAGAAGTGGCTTTTTTTTAATACGACTTTTACAAAAGTCAAATTATAAATGTGATTTGTGTTTGGATTGATAATGGGAAAAGTGATTTTTTTTGTTGAAGAAGTCAGACTTCTATAAGCTTCTTTTCAAAAGCTACTTTTGAAAAAAAAAAAGTCAAGTTGTCAAAACGCTAACTCAAACAACCCAGTTTTCAAAATGCCAGAAGCCACTGTAATGTTTTTTTTTTTAAAAAAAAAAACCTGTTTGGGATGGCAGAACCAGGCACTTTTAGCTTAATCTCTACAATCCCAAACAAGCACTTAAGGTGTGTTTGGAAGAGCTTAAATTTGAGAAATAAGCCCTTATTACGCAAGCCGAGAAAAAAACTCCTCTCACATACTTATCTCATATACCGTGAATCACGAATTATAAGCACTTATTGCCCAAAAATAAGCTCTTCCAAACAAGCACTTAAAGAGTTTAGCTTATCTGAGATCGGCAAGCGTTTGCCTTATCCATGAACATACCTAAACTTTTTGTATATATATAAAAAAAAAACTCATCTCTGAACATTATATAAAATTTGAAAAATGTGGTGTATTTGTTCATAACTATTAAATAATGAGTATAATCTGTCATTAATTTTAGATTTAATATTGATACCAATAGACCAGGGACGTCTATAAGATATTTTTCGGAAATATATAAATGTATGTTGAATGAAAAAATAAGTTAACAATTTGTTTAGGCAAACATGATAGACCTAGCATAAATATAAATTTAATTATCTCGTTTTTCTTATAGCAATCAGACATGCAATTTAATGTAACTCGATTTGTAAAATTATAAAAATGTCTCAACGTATTTTTTCAAGGTAGAAAAATGCCCCATGTTGAAAATGAGGTGATACTTTGTCAAAAGGCCGGGAACAAAGTGTGAGGAGGGCGCAGGGCAATTTCTTTTTTACTTTTTTGGAGCCAGCCGAGGGCCAACATATATTATTTATTTTTGCCAACATTCAATATATTATTAGTACAGGAAAAAATCCAATAAAATATTATTTAAACTTGGAAAATCCCAAATGCTATATAAATAACTACCAGTCTGTTAACAAATGAAAATGATAAATGTTGACAAAAAAAATGAAAAGAACAAATAGGTCTATAAGAAGGAATCTGAAATTTTGAAATGTTGTATTTTTACTAAAATGTCTCTCAAATTTTTTCTTAAAAACAAAGGAAAGAACCCTCGCCGGCGTTGGAGCTCTGCAGGTCAGCACCACCCCGCCAATAGCCAGAGTTTTGGTGACAACTTGAGTAATTAGATTAATTAATTGAGTATATAGATTGACTATTTGAGCTCTTTAAACTTTATCAGGTATCGTTGACAAGTTGAATAAAGATAATGACAATTTGAGTACAAAGGTTGACCACTTGAGCTCGCTAGGCCCTATCAAGTGTCGTTGACAAGTTTAATAAAGATAATGACAACTTGAGCATAGAGATTGACAACTTGCATTGTCCAAGTTTCTAATGGCTATACTCAAGTTGTCAATATCTTTATTCAACCTATCAACAATGCTTGATAGGGTTTAAGGAGCTCAGGTAGTCAATCTCTATACTCAAGTTGCTACGGGAGCTCCGGCACTAACGAGAGTTCTTTCCTTTTTTTAAAAAAAAAACTTGGGGTGTATTTTAGTAAAAACACAATATTCCAAATTTCCAAATTCCTCCCTAGAGACCTATTTATCCTTTTCATTTGTTAACAAACTTTTTAGAGTTTTTCTAATTTATATAGTATTTGTGTCATTTTCCCTTATTACAGCGTGACAATATCACGGGAATATAACTATTGGCACATGGATAATTGATATGTGCACATGTGGTGGTGCTTCTTCTATTTTATCTATTTTACATTTACGTTGATAGGAATGCAGGCATCCAAGTGAAATTAATCGCATCCTTTTTTTCAACGACAAAAAAAGAAAACTATATATCAAGCTTAGGAATTTTAAAATTTCCCCTATTCAACTTCACTTCATTAATTTTTTTCTAATTATTTACATCCATTGTTTTGTTAATTTTTTAAAATAAAATTTTCTATGAATTGAATCTTAAATATTATTCCTCAATTTTTTTAATAAAAGATACCACGACTTAAAAAGTATTTATAGGCATTAGGCAATGTATTAACAAAATTACCATCTTTTTATAAAGTATATGAGTGGTATCACTATCAATTACAATATTACTCCCTAACCATTTATTTTTCATTCTTTTTCTTTTTCAATTAAAGGGATGGGCACTAACAGCTTGATGCTATAAACGATATCAATCACGTAACTTTCTACTTATAAGGATCTTTTATGCCATTAGACTATAAGATTATTGGTATTTATCTGTCATTCTAATTGGGAAGGTTGTGACTTGTGAGATGAAATCAGAGTGAGTGACAATGCGGTGATATGTGATATAAATATGCTAATTGATATTGGTTCTGGGGGGAAAGGCAGTTTTGAGCATTTAAACATGACGTCTCAAATTCAAGTTAAGATAAATAAAAATGTCTTGGTAAGAGATACTTTAACTAGGCTGAAAAATCTCAAATATGATATGGTGATATCAAAAAATATATGAAATGTGTACCAAAAATATATGACAGAGTATTTTCCCCATGAAATTAGGTGTATGTTGGTTTTTTATTTTTATTGATAGATGGATATATTTTGTGGAACAGAGAGACAAGTTGGCAAAGTGAACGTGGAGAACGCGTTTAGGAAGGGATGGAGAATGAATGGAGCTCACATTTTGACACGACACGTTCTGTCAAAATAGTAAAAATACACACAATAATATATAGATGAAGAGAATACTATAATTTAACAAAAAACAAAAAAAAATTAGCCGCTTCTAGATTTGTGAAGTGAAGTGGTCACATGCGCTTCGCTCTTCGATTCCAAATCTTTCGGCCATCCAGTTTTGCCATTTCCGCCAATGACCCTACTTATATATTAGTATTATTTTTTGTTCTAAATTTAAGACATAATTATTCTTTTTAAAAATTAATGAAGTTAAATAATTTATTTAATCATATTATATGTTGTGTATGGTTAAATTATATATCAATTTATAAATCAGACAACTTAATTGAGAGAAAAAACGATAAATATAAATATTTTAAAGTAATTTAATCAACTTTCTTAATTTTTTTAAAAAAATTAATTGAGTCTTATATGTAAGATCAGGGTTAGTAGTGTACTACTGATTGCTGAAATATATCGTAGCACAATTTATTTTTGTGGGAAAGAACCCAATTTATTTGCTTCCCACATATCAATATGTATGCCATACGTACACACAAACACATCGCTATATATATCTTCGCCATTAGGCTCCTAAGTGGAACTCAGAATTCGAGGGAACCAAAAAAATGAATTAAATTAATTAATTAGGAAGTTTTATTATTGATTATAAGTATTTCTATGAAACAAATAAATATTTTAGACAATATGTTACTATATTATAAGATATGCAGGAGGCCTTTAATTATGATAATGTTCGGATGGAGTATATTTTAACAGTACTCCAAAATATGTTTTGAATTTTGATGCTGTTTTCAATAAACTCGACACGCTTCTTTGCATGAATTATGACTATTTTATTTATAGGCGTATTTGTTGTATACATTTCAAAATTTTACAAAAAAAGAATTATCAAGGAGTATGGTTAACAGAGAACTATCAATAAGATATGTTCCAATGTATATACTACCTCTGGTTTTAAATATAAAATCCAACTTACTTGTTTAGAGAGATCTAAGAAGCTAGACAACTTATTTTAAAGTATTTATATTTATCGTTTTTTCTTCAAACTAATTAATCTGACTTATAAACTGATATATAGTCTAATGATACACATAACATATACTATGATCAAGTACTACCTCTGGTCCTAAATATAGAACATAGTTTATAGTGAAATTTACACTATAAACTATGTCCTATATTTAGGACCGGAGGGAGTAATATATTTAACTTTCTTAACTTATCCAAAAAAATCAACTGTATCTTATATTTAAAATTAGAGAAAGTAATTTTTTTAATATCATGCCAAGTTAAGATGAGCGCGAGAGCTAATATAAATAAACTGAGGGAGGACTAATTAAGGGAAATCCTTTAGTTTGAGACGAGTTAATTAAGAAACATTATGTTATCAGTGAGCTAGGGTGAGCTATAAATAAATTAAATTAGACCTCCTGGCTTTGAAATTATGTTGTCTCTTAAAGGCGCAGGCCTCTTATCGGGAGTTTTTATGGTCCAATCATTAGCATATTAATAAAATAAACTGATTAATTAAATATGGTATGGAGTACTTTTAATTTGGAAGTGTTCCCAGGTAATTATAATAGAGGAATATTCGTGAAATTATGCTATGAAAAGGTCATAGAGCAAAGAAGATATGATAAGGGCAGCGGGTGTATATATATCGTGCTGTGATGTTGAAGGCAAATTAAAAGTAGGGAACATATAATATATATATATAGAGAACTTTCAAAGTAAAGTTCAAACTCTTTCAAATGCTGATAAATATAGCATCAAAAGAGAAACAAGTGGAAAACGACAACTAGTAATGAGAATTATGGGAAAGAAAAGAACACTTTTGCTTAAACAAACAAGGGTACTGTGAAAGTAATGTATACATAAATCTGAGAAGCAGGGGAGGACCCAGGGAGTTCAAATTTTTAAGTGAGGAAGGGGAGAAACAAATCAAATACAAAAGCACAGAGCCCCAAAAACAACAATGTCACGTCTTTGTGAGACCAAAACTATCGACTTATCTCTAAGTCATGTGTCTGCATTAAGAGCGTGTGTATTATGGCCAGGCCATTACCATGTGTTTGGTCCCACCCCACTTTTGGTCTCTAGATAGTTAGTCCCAATCACAAGTCTCTTCTTCCCACTTATACTTAATTAACCTCTCCCACATGCTCTCTCTGTTTTCTTTTCTGCCATTGCTCTCCGACATGCTTTCTCA
Organism: Inga leiocalycina; assembly: GCA_963242795.1. Taxonomy (NCBI): domain Eukaryota; kingdom Viridiplantae; phylum Streptophyta; class Magnoliopsida; order Fabales; family Fabaceae; genus Inga; species Inga leiocalycina. The sequence continues at coordinate 7,165,286 of OY725330.1, forward strand.
CTTTGCCACCACACTAATATAACTCCTCTATTCCTGCTTTAATAGAGCAGAGGAAAGATATTTATGTGATCCTATTTATATATATATATATATATATATATAGGTAATATTATTAAATTTTTCATATGGAGATATAATTTTATATTTTATTTATTATCATGGTAATTTTATTTTGATGAGGTACTATATTTTATATTAAACAGGAATAAAGTTTGAAAGTTGTTGAATTTCAAGTGTAGAACATATAAGAAGTGACTTATAAATACTCTCTCCTTCTCTTATTATATAAACTTAAAATAACCGATTTATGTTAATTAAGAAAACATTTAAAATTAGTTGAATATAATAAATAGGTATGTGTTATTTTTTTTACTGTGCTCTCATATGTAAAGAGAATAAGTGAAGGAGAATAAATATAATAAATACATTGAATAAAAGGTAAAGTGCAAAAAACACAACAAATGTTTAAACAAACATGAAATAAAACTTATATTTTTAGAGAGTCCATTCACAAAATTAAAATTTATAAATAAAGACAAAGAGAGGAAGAGGGGAGGAGGAGTATATATATATCTTTCATCTGTAGATCATCAAATCCTGGTTATAATTAAATTAATATTTTTCATCTTTCTTGGTTCTATCAGAAGGCTGCTTTTGCCCTGATTGACATGAGTTTTTTTATACTACCCATGCTTTTAAAATTATGTGCTTTGTTGCTTTTTGTTTAGTTTGTAATGAAGGGTTTTTTCCTAACTTTGATGTGATCTGGGATCCCACATGTTCATGTGTCAAAAGGAGTGGAGAACGCCTTGACATAAGGCTTATACTGCTCTGATGTCACCTCTATTTTATTCTCAAGTTTTGGTTTCTGTTCATCTTATCTTTCTTTTTCTTTTGGGGACAAGTAATATAATCTTATCTCAACTCTACTTTATTACTATGGCAACCCTGTATCACATATATATGACATTACAAATAAATCACATCATGTCAAGCTGATGGTACACATGTTTTTTTAAAGATAACCCCAAAGAAAATGAAATGGCACTATTAAGACAACACTACTAAAGAGGGACGTAGATGTTACTCTCAGCATGATCAACTTTAAGCGGACATGTATTTTAGTTTTTTGGAAGTAATTTTATAATAAACAAAGTAAGTTTATAAGAGAATAGTTTTGTTTAAAGGTATTTTTAAAAAGTTAAAGCAAACAATCAATAAATATCTTCAGAGTGGGAAAAGGATCTCTTTTTCTTTTTCTTTTTTTCCTGGTTCCTTTGCCATCATCTTCTTGGATTGAATTTTTCTTTGATGCAAAATAGATTCCGTTATGGAGGAGATTGTGTGTAAATTCATATTCGATTCGACTTTGGCTGTCATGCACCACAGAAATTAATGGATCTGCAGTCATAAATTAGTATTATTAGGGGAGCAATTATTTAAGGGGATACAAATAAAATGGATGATTTGATGTGTTAAATTGACTTTGTTACGCAGAAAAATAATAACAAAGAAAAGATCAAAGTATTTGATTGAATATTGGAACTATATATCCACGGGTACGTATTCTCGAAGTAGTCGGCAAAACCCAGAGATCTTTTTGCAAACTTCACTATTATGGGATCCCATCTCGATTTGAACATCATATTATATTACACTAACTAGGAATCTTTTTGGGTTAATTAGTCAAGTCTCTCGTTTTATCTCCGTGTATGGGAATAATACAGAATCTAATTCTAAATCTCAGATTATGTTCCGATTATTGTATTTCAAAAGCAGTTTTAGTATCGGCTACCAATTCCTCATTCTTATCAAAATTGTCTCACTTTTTATATCAAACGTAAAAAAGCTAAATGTAAACATGATATCCAAATATATACTACTTCCTCCGGTCCTAAATATAGGACATAGTTTGTAGTATAAATTGTACTATAAATTATGACTTATATTTAGAACCGGAGGTAGTATCATCTGCTATTTCTAGGAGCTACAAAAATGGTTTATTTTGATCATGATCATAAGATCTCAGTCAATCCATTTTTCCTTTCAAATTTATAAATTTTTCCTTACCGTATTTCCACGAATTACACATATTAAGGTGGTTTCTATCAAGAAATAATTACAATATAATAATTAAAAAGGATGTTATATATTAGAAAAACCAACATACATTTATTACATATAACCAATTTTCTTAGTATTCATCATTTTATATCTATCTGTTTATATTAAAGAGTGGAGACAATACTAATAAATACAAAAAAAAAAAATTGTTGTAAAGCTAATTTTTAATTGAAGAGTATGTGGGTGTTACTCCTTTCAGTCCTAAGTACAAGGTAAAATTGATTTTTTTTAGAAATATTAAAAAATTTAATTAAATTATTTTAAAATATTTATATTTATCGTTTTTTCTCTAAATTATTTTATCTAACTTATAAACTGATATATAATTTAACGATATATAACATACGATATGATTAAGTAACTTATCTAACTTCCTTAATTTCTCAAAAAATAAAAAGCCAATTCTATTTTATATTTAGAATAAAATAAAATATTAATTATAATATGCATGGGTGCGCCTTGGAGGGCGTGGCTAGGACTTAATTTGAGGAGTTGGGCACATCAAAGTGAAATGCAGGAAGCTTTTGTAATTGGAGGCAGCAAAATGTGGAGCATCATTTCCAACCTGTACGGGATACTGTAATCTTCATATTTTATGACCATCCATGAAGATGATATTAGGAGAAGGGCTATCAAAATTATAATTTATTATCAAGTTAAAATAATAACTTTCTATTCTTAATATAAGAGATAGTTGTGAGATTTATTTTGATCTTAAATATAAAACTTCAATCCACTTTATCTCTCAAATTTATAATTTTCTCCTCAAAAAATATCCCTAATAATTACACATGCTAAAGGTTCTATCTAGGTATTTCCAATGTGCATGATTAATAAAATATTTTATAGAGAAGCAAACATCTATTTATTAAAAATAAATAATTTAACTAATTTTATTAATATATTTAAATTAATTATCTAACTTTTTTATATTAAGCACAGGAGGTATTATATAAAAAACAATAATGTGTATTTATTTATTTATGAAACAACAATTAATAATCAGGAAAAGTTTAATAATAAAAATAAACGAACGTCAATAATAAAAAAACGGGACCCACATTTCTAGATATTTCTTTTGACAGCGACTCGTGTAAATATCAAAATTCAAAAACATTTCGTGCACGCAGTGTTTTATCTGTTGTGCTTATCATTTGGTACAATTATGTTAATTAGCCTAAAAAAGACACACTGATAAATAATTTCTCATTAAAAAAAAAAGTTCTTTTTCATGTAATTAAACTGTTTTCATCTTCATCTTGCTGTTTTTGTTGGCCCACTTTTAGGAGAAGTAAGTGCACGTAGGTACGTATTATAGTTGCCGGTGGGGGAGAAGGTGGTCTATTGTTCTCAGAAATTTAAGCAGATAGCTACTCTATTTAGTGATTGTTTGAAATATTAATTAAAGCCTTCAAAAATGATTTTTAATCATGATTTACAATATACGAGAGGTAAGTAGTATGTGAGAAGAGATTTATTTTAATTTACATGAAACAGGCATTTAATTAGCCTTGTCATCAGAGATCCACTTTCCAATTAGTCCTTTTTAACTTCATTAAAACTCAAATCCAATCCCACACTATTGCTTCTAATTTAAAGCTATATTCTCTCACCCTCTACTCTCCCTTCCTAACTAACAATAAATCTGTTAAAAACATATAATTAACCATAGTGGGGTGGGGCAGAGAGGAGACTTAAATGCATGCATGCATGGCGTGGTCCCAAAACACTAGAATCTATAAGCGTTCAATTTGCTGGTCAGATCAGACTTTGGAGAGATGAAATGTATTATTGTGCATTATTATCAAAGGAATAATATAGCAACAAGCAACGGTCAAATCCGTGTTCCTCAAGTGTTAAACGATGAAGTGAACAACTTCCCTTCACGGGGAGATGATCGCCGAACTTCCAGGTGGGAAACAACTCATTGAAGCAGTAACATATGGCCCCTCCCACACACCTCCTCCTGTCCAACCCCAACATTAGTTTCTGTGTCTTATCCTTTTCATTTCATCCAATCTCTCTCTCTCTCTCTCCCACACATTTCATCCGGTTTTTAATATAAGATCCAGTTGACCTTTTTTCTTGAGAGGTTAAGGAAGCTGAGCAAGTTAGTTACTCCTAACATATATATAATATGTTATTCGATTATACATCAGTTTATAACTAAGACAAATTATAATTTGGTATAAGATAAATATAAATACTCTAAAATAATTTATTTAATTTCCTAAATATTTTTAAAAAAATCAATTGGATCTTATATTAAGGACCGAAGCTAATAATTCATATCAAAACGCGTCTAAACCAGCACATCATGTGCCTGCCTATTCCCCACACATACCATTCTTATGAGGAAAAACCTTTTTATTTAACAAAAGAAAAAAAGGGATACCTCTTCCAATGTTTGTCCCTAGGCTTCTTGAAACTAGGAGCCAACCTAATTTGTCCTCAACAATGAAATTCCTAGGTGAATGTCATTCGCCAATTCATTACCATACGGGATATATGCCTTGTCACTTTCAGTCAAGAGTTTGTTAAATGGATTGAGAATGGAAGGATTAAGATGGTGATTATAGGTGGCCTGACCAATTGAAATATAGCAGGGAATTCAATTAAGTTTATGCGATGATATATGTGTGGGGACACAAGCATGGTGAGGCACACGTGGTTGCATATATGAGTGAGAGGTTTGATTCATATAATTGCGACTTGTGTCTGTGTACCTCCATATAAGTCTTCAAACAAGGGAGCATGGTCGTGCATTTAGCATGTGGGTCTTATGATGGCCTTTCCTCCCACGTATATCATTTAGCTTTAGCTTAAACTTCTGAGTTCTGACAAATTTGGAGTGGGTGTGTATGTAGGGACAACCTCCCTCCTCCTTTAATCTTTCTTCTCTTATCTCTATTTACAACATTCTTCTTCCAAGCTTTATTTCTAGTTTCCTCAAGTGCACACTTGAGATTTAACAGACAGAGATATGTATGTATGCTTGAAGATATAAAATATGAAGTCTTAAAGAGGAAAGGATCCAACTAAACATGCCATCAACTATGTGATATTCAGTTGCAAAGGGCTATTTCAAACCTATCTATCTGTTGATCTCCAGTGGCAGACACAAGCGCACACAGACACACACGGTCTCCCTAATTTTGAGCGTTTTGGCGTTATGCAAATGTCCTTTGGCTAGGCTGGAGGCCTAGCTAGGACACCAATTCTTTGTCATGAGTGTCACATAATTGAGGCTTTTTTCATGACATGCAATAATGAAGGGACGTACTATTGCAGCAACAGCATCATTCTTCACAGAGGTTTTTGTATTATTGTTGTTGCAGAGAAATCAATGAAAGCAGCAAACTCACTTCCTCCCTCTTTTCTGATGTAACTGAAGAAATTATGGGGAGGAATATAAGAAAAAGAAAGGTGAGGAGCAGATATATGATGAGCATCAGTGGGGTAAAGAGACAGGATCAAATAAGATACCCTCCTAGGATGGTTTCATAGTTGCAGAAGGTGTCAGTAATATATCTCTCCTCAATTCCTCTTGCCCAGGTCCTCTGATTCTGAATCAGGCACTGAGAAAAACTGTGCGCATGGCTAACCTAGAAACATATGTACAATAATCCAGAACAAACGCCTTCACCGTGCTATTAGGATTAGTTGTCCTCTGCAACTTAAAAAAAAAAAAAGAAGGTCCCCTGAACCTGAGTGAGTCAGAATCTGAGGTCATGAACCAACTGTCTGAGGTCATTTTAAAATACCTGCAGAGTCCCCAGAAAGTCCCAAAATATTTTGTACGGTACTCTGAAAAAGCCTTCACGCATGCAGATGGTTTGGTTGGCACTTGGCATCACTTTCTAGGGCTGCAGCAACAATTTACAAGCCCACTATCTGACCTGTTCATCATTCATGTTCAGGCTTCTGAGGTCAGATTCAGATATTATCCTTTTTTTTTAATACTGATTCATATATTATCCTTGAAAAGCCTTGAGTGGTCTCCCAAGGGATTTTAGATTCCATTATTAAAAACCTTCCTTGGTTGGAAAACGGGAATTCATCATACTTGCTTTCCACTCATATATTCTTATCCCATTTTCTAACAACTCAGCTTTCAAGCATGGTAATTAAACCCGAACCAGTAAGTGAACTGGTCGGGGTACTGGGTCAAAGGTCAGTGGTCAACTCGGAGTCAAACCGGGACTAAACCGGTGAGAAATGAAATATTTTAAGTTTGTAGTATGAAATTCTAAAGGAAAAAAAAAAAAAAAAACTTGACCCGGACCGGTTTAGTGGTCAGGTAGCCGGTTTCCGATCCGGTCCGAGTTAGATAACCTGACTTTCAAGCAATCTAAAACTGACAAACTTGTACACGAAACACCACCGCACTCTGTCCCATCGCAAAACTGCCTAACTAACTTTGATAAACCAAAGCTCACAAGACTGACTACTGCAAGACGTGCAAAGACCAAACAACGTTTCTGATAAGAACACCTAACAACTTATGTGGAATTCGGACAAAGATTTGGAATGTAAGCACGGGAAGCAGTAGGTAAATTTGAGAAGGACGCATGGCCAAAATACAAAGCGAATATACATACAAATGTATGTATGTATAGAGTAAATAAAATAGTCATTAAGCAGATTGGATTGTTGGCTTTGTTATGCTGCTTAAATCTTAAATTCAACTCATTCTACTGTAATTTAAACTGACTAGAAATGACGACCCCACAATCCCGGGCTCCGCAATGCCAAGAGCAAGCAATTTGCTGCACAATTTGGCGTTTGCATCTAGCAGGAAGCCAGATTCGGCTAGTCTTTTCGCAAATGAAGATACAATGTATTCAGAAGGTTCCAGTCCATAGTAGGTCCCTTGGTGATTTCCCCTGCCAACTACCAAGAATATGGACTTTCCTCGAGGCCAGCATATGCAATCTCAATCAACGGCCATAATTCCGAAATGGAATGTGAAAGCAGAAAAGGCACTACATCAGGAAAAAAGCATTGAAGAGCGATGGAAATGCATATTCCAAATAGAGATCGTTAGAATATAGTCTGGGGCTATGGAAATCGACCCCCGCCTGTCAACTCAATAAATCCGAAAACGACTTATTTTGACTCTTTACCTCATGATGTCTTCCCCTTATCAACGATCCAACCATCATGCTGCCAGCACACTACAACAGCCACCTTTGGCAACTAATTTAACAATTATGTATAGTTTTCAAGATTGAAAGGAAAGCAAAGCGTAATCAATCAATCAACCACAAGATCTGATCTTATAACATGATAAATCTTATCAAATGGTAAGAATTAATGCCCATTATTTAAAAACATAAACGGAATCCCAGATCACCAAAAAAGAGATAATCTAATGTCTCTGCAACAGTTTCTGCAAAATCTGGGAACCCTCTGACAGCGGCAAGTAACTTTCACTAGCTATAAAGAAATTATTATTCCTGTCATCGAACAGTCTATAGTTTGAATGGCACAGTAGACAAATGTATATAAATTATGTACAGTTGCGATATGCCATTGAGGCTAAATATATGTCTATCATCATCTGAATGTGTAATAGAGAATGGGCGGAGAAAGGTAAATACAAAAACACAATCATGAAGCTCAAAAGCAATTGTCAAAGACTAATATCTGAAGAGTTTGAACATGTCTTCGCAAGATGTTAACCATAACATTCAATACTTTGTACCAATGTCAAGATGCCCATCTCCATTATCCATTGAAGACAATTTAGAAGGAACCCGTCACCCTGGGCTGAATGGGATCATTGCACTCCACAAGAACCTAAAACAATAATATTGTCAATCGTAGAGGCATCAATTTATGCAAAATCTTCTAGAAAATGAATTTTCAGACAAGAGATGTCACAGAATATAAACTAATGGCCTCCGTTTCCCTCCCAAATGCTAATAATACACACACCTGCCCCAAGGGAAAACAAACTTGCTTATAGTGCCAAATCTAGGGGGAAAGAGTTTTTTTTTTATCCCTCAGGGTGGAGGATAATTGTCAACGCTGAGACATTTTACATATAATTTAACAAGCCATGCCAACAGAGAAAAGCTGGTTAGACTTCACACAGAGAAAAAAAAAACCCTTTTCTTTAAGCCCCACCCGCTGTTATTTCTTTGGCAAAGGCATTCTCATTGATGTGGAGTTCTGAAAAGGTGCTAATTCTTTCTTTCAATCCCAAATATATGGATAAGGAAAAGCATATGAAAGTTTCAAGATCAAGATGAGAATGGTCTACATCAGAGCACCACACACACAAAGGTCACGTAATAAAAGATGGTGGAAGGAAACTGGGGGTTATATGGCAAGGAAAGATAAAAAAATGGAAAATCAACAATGGTGATTAACATAACTGAATGAAATAGACGTGTTCTATTCTTCCAAATGAATTGGCTCTTTGATTACACACATAAAATAACATTTGCATGTTATACAAGCAAATTTTCCCGTAAAAAGCAAAACTTGTCACCTCAGGCGGTAGCTGATTTTGGCTTAGTTAGTAGCCAGGTGAAACGAAAAAAAGTTTTCATGATCCAACAGGGAAAAAGCATTGATCTCCAACTGTTACTTGGAGAAGTATTTCTCTTATTGTTACTGAAATTTCTCTGAGACATTTAAATATAGTATCAGCATAATTCATACTAAGACCTCCCGGACTCTTATTGCAAATTTTTTAGTCATTTGTTTGAGAACGTTACCCCTGCACTCTGAGTTAATTTAATTAAGACCCGCCATAGTAATTATTCAGTCAACATGGATCTTGTCAATAACTATTGCATACTTAGGAAAACCATTTATGATAGGCTGCAACGTACTAAATAGCAAAATCTAATGAATACATGGAGTAGGTCACTGCAGTGACGTTGGCGAAAAATAAAAAGTCACGGCAGTGACCGCACAAAAAGCGCGTTATCAATACTCAAGCCCCCTGTGTTGAAGAAAGCCGTAACAGCTTATGCAATTCATAAAAGACATCGAATTGGTAACAATCACAGAACCTGGTGCAGTCCCCACGTTGTTATATCAATCCCAACATTCCTAATTACACAATACATCAAATATGTAGCATAAAAAATAGCATTCAATTTTCCACCAAATTCAGATAACATTTGCAGCCCACACCCCGCCCCCCCGGGTCCCTATTCTGTACTCAATAATAATTCATTGAAAGCCCACTTGGATCTTACCTCAGCTTAATAATTGAAAGCTAAGAAAACGGAGAGTGAATAGAGCTTCAAGCACCCCCAAACACGCGCCAACGAAGATATCGAGAACATAATGCCTCCCGAGCGTTATCCTAGAGAAGGCAGTGGCGAGCGCCCACGTCCAAACAAGTAAAACCAACAGATTGACGGCGACAATGTCATCTTCACCAATCCACCGACGAATGAAGGAGGTAACAGCAGGATGAGCGCGGGATTTCAGATCGGGTATGGATTCGAGAATGGGGAGCCGAGAAAAGTAAAAGAGGGAAGCAATAACGAAAGCCCTGGAGGAATGACCACTGGGAAAGGAGAAATGGTCAACGGAAACGACGGCGTTGTACTCATCGTGGTTGCCGTAGAGAGGACGGGATCTGCGGACGAGGAATTTGACGGTGGCGATAAAGAGGAGGTCGAGGAGGGAGCAAAGGAGGAGGGGCAAGAGCAAGTGAGAGCGTAAAGGAGAAAAAGGAGGAGTGACGAAGAAGAGGGAAAGGAGTACAGGGAAGTTGAAACGGAAATCGGCCAAGAATTCCAGAAGCAGAAGGAGGGATCTAGGGGTGAAGGATCTTGTGAGGGTATGAAGTGAGTGAGAGATTGTGGTGTCCAAGGCGATCAAGGGGCGGAGGAATGGTGGCGCTGTAGATTTCGGCGGTTGATGCCCCATGGCGCGACCACGTGTGTTCCCAACAGTTGAAGAAAGCGGAGAAGCAGAGGTGCCATCCAACGAAAATTAAAAGGACTGACAACGACGTCGTTCGTAACATAACCCGCCAAAGAAGGAGGCCCTCTGTTCGGGAATAGAGAGAACATGGAACTAGCCCAAACAAGGTCCAAATAGAAGGAGGCCGTCAGAAATGGGTGGATTAGCAACATGGTTGGGTTGGGTCTAGTAGTGGAAGAAGTTAGTTCCATGTAATGTTATGAATATTAAGATCCCTATTTTAAAATAGTATCGGAAAACGCTTCAAATATGATTGCTTCCATAAAGAGAATTTATGTGCTTAGGCAAAAAAAAAAAAAGGTTGGATGAAATGTAATGTGGACAAATTTATTATGGAACAACAAAGTATTATAGTGTGTGTGTATAGGAGTTTGTTTGGATTAATTTTTAGAGAATAGTTTCTAATGAAAAAGTGATTTTAAAGAATAGATTTTATGAAAAGAGATATTATAATAAAATGAGAGTGTTTGATAATTATTATCAGAATTACTTTTTATATGCACAAATCACAAAAAGCACATTAGCTAATGTAATAACCGCATATAAAGTACAAAATTCTATTTTAAAGATATTTAACATCAAAATTGGTATTAGCAAAAAAAAAACATCAAATTTGGTAATAAAATAACAAAATTAAAATAAATTTGTTTACAAAATTAAAAATCATAACATTAGTCGATTTAAATAATGATATATTAGCTCAAAATTATATGTATTAATAAATTTTACAAACTTAAATCATTTTTAAATGTTAATTTTGAAAAATAAAAAGATTAAAATACGTAATTTATGTGATCAAGAAATTTGCTTTATTTGATTATTACGGTATTACCATTCCACTGAAAATTGTGTCTGATATACTCAAGTATGGATGGATGGTCAGAAAAGTTTATTCCTGGCTAGAGAATTGGCCGGCATTTTTTACGAGAGGGAGGGAGGGGCGAAGACGGAGGAGGAGATTTGGAGAGAAGGGAATCAGAGAACTTCACCATCGACGGCACTCTACTCAAGACTGATTTTTTTTTTTTCAAGTTAAAGGATAATTCATTTCATCAAATGATATTTACAAAGTGGCCGGCTATATCAGTACATGATTGTTTTATTTGCATATTTAGTATCTACCACCACATTTTTTATATATAGATTGTTAGCTCAACATATTTAGCTAACTAACGGTTAAATTTAATTTTCATAATAATTGGGGCAAAATTACTTCAAAAAAACATTTGGAGCAACATTATTTCTTTATGGCAATTTTTAAGGTAAAATTGTACCATAATTCCAGAAATAAAGGCCTACATTCTTGCATCCAAAAAACACTTTTCTGTAATTTATTTTTTTTATAGTAGATTAATTTTACAAAATCTAATGTAATTGAATGATTGTTTTGGTGTATGTACAAATAGTTTTGGGAATGATAATATGAAATGGAGGGAGTGGCAATAAGCACACGCAGACACGGAGATTTGGGTGGTGACTGCCACAGAGCATGCATCATTATTGTAGTTGCTGGTATTCTTGTACAAGCCACTGGTAATGAAATTAAAGCATGTGTCATTATTCAGGGGAATCAGCTAATGTGGAAAGCACCCGAAAATCACTCCCATAAGCACAGTACAGCCTTATCTGATCTCTCTTTTACAAAAATAATACTTCCTCCGTCCTAATTATAAGATAAAGTTGATTTTTTTGGAGAAATTAAGGAAACCAATTAAATTACTTTAGAGTATTTATATTTATATTTTTTTCTCCAAACTAATTAATTTGACTAATAAACTAATATATAATCTAAGAATACTAAAAATATAAATACTCTAAAGTAATTTAATTGGCTTCCTTAATTTCTCCAAAAAAGTCAACTTTATCTTATAATTAGGACCGTAGGTAGTACTAACTTACATATCCATTTTTCTTCTTTGTTCCATTATCAAATTGGACATGTTTCGCATATAATTGCCAATCATTTCTCCCCCACAAACATATTATTTATGTTTCTTATTAATAATTGCCCCTGTAGCGTTCCCGTCGCAAACAAAGTTTGACACATTAGCGTCAACAAAACAAATCATCTCTCTTCACCATCGACTCATAGTCGTTCACCCATCACCTTCATTATTTATACATTTGCAACTTTATTACCCACATGATGATAGTTCTATCTTAACAAATTCCTTGTTATGAGTCAAAGTCAAGACTCCTGAGCTCTTTGCCCTTTTTTTCCCGATTTCTTTATTTTATTTTATTCCATTATTTATTTCCCCTCATGATTTGTGTGTGGCGCAAGGTGGAGCAGTCCATAAATTAAGGAGAGAAGGGTGTCATCATTCATCATAAATTCCTATGAAATATGCACACTTTGAAACAATATGGCATTAAAAAAAGGGGCATAATAACAGGATTACTCAAGGGAAATAATGATTTTCCATAGTATTTCTTTAGAGAAAAGACAAGATTATATTCTTCCGGCGTGCCTAGATTTGGTCGCGTTTTCAGACCCCTGCTCCTAGTCCTTGTCACCCTCAAATTTGAATCTATTCAAAGTTTGAAACACCCAGGATTCACCAACAAATATGCCAAATTGCCAGCCAACCAAATCTGTTCGTTTCTAGTCAAAACCTTTTACCGAGACAATCAATTTTTACTGTCCCACCTTCACTCGACCAACTCACTGTCCCATCCCCATCACAAATTAAATTCTTCCAAAATCTGTTTCTGACCCTTTTCCTGCTTAGTACGGACATCATTTCATTCGAACACCCAGATTTTTCTTTTTAAAAATATATAAACTTCCTGACAAAACAAAATTAAATATGATTTTAGACCAACAACACTTGGGGTCTCAAGTTCATCTCTTATAGTAGATATTTATGTTAGTAGGGGTATCCATGAAGTCGGAATCGAATGTTAGATAATAATATTAAAAAAATTAGATATGATTTTAGAGTTGGTTGAGGGTGAGGGTGAGGATTGGAAAGGGAAGCATGCTTGCGGGTACGCAATTCCAATGGAAATGGCAGGCGTGAGAGGAAAGGCTGGCAACATTTGCCAAACCCAACTTCCTCACTACCGTCCCCCATTTAACCTTTTTCGCACTTCTTTTTATTAATCTCTGAAAATAATCATTAGTTTATAACCAATGTTGCCTGCGTTTCGAATTCTGGTGCTCAGGCGCAAATTCTCACGTTTTTTGACCATTCCGCGGTTTGTTACTGTCAGCCAATTCCTAAGATACCGTACCACCAATTAATACTGCCATATTATTATTATAACATGGTAATTTGATTATCAAGGTAATTGTCCCCTGTCCTTTGAATGGGAATGGAATAGAGGGCGTGGTGCCGATGTAAGACTACATGTCGGCCCCTAGAATAGGCTCATTGGAGGTACCGGCGAGTGGGAGAAAATTTGTCGTTTTTAAATTTCAGTGCTTTTTCTATTTGCACTATGCACTATCCTCTCTGCCAGTTTCCATTCTCTTTCTATTCTTCTATTCCCATTTCAAACTCTCATGAAAGATTCCTTCCCCCCAACTTTCCTTCCCGTTTGGTAGTCTGGGCAGTTAAAAGAATAAAAAATATTTTTTTATGACCAAAATACCCATATCCCGTCATTTCGTTCCATTGTGTCACCCACACAGCCAAAGCAGTAGCATATACAAGTGAAAGATGAGCTGGCTAGGGTGGGGGAAAAGACTGAAAAAGCAAAAACAGAGGCCCTGGTTTTACTATTTCCATTGAAACTTCAACCTCACGGGCACACTTAATTTAAGGTTGCTTTGCTTTCAAGCGCCCAACTAGCCTATCGGCCTTCTACTCGCTGAGTTAGATGGCAGGCCGATGCCTTTATTAGAAAACGACTTCACTTTATTAACTTCCCCACCTACATATTTACGCACTCTCTTTAAAATTTAAATATTTGATAAATGTGAGAATGGCATAGGGGAGATGTTAATTAAAATTACGTGCCAATCAAACTGTGAAAAGGAACCAAAGAAATGTTGTCGTCAGGGTCACTCACTCTTTTGGAAAGAGACAAGAATTTCAGTTTATTCATCCTTTCTCAGTTCTGCAGTTCATCACGCCAAAGCAAATGTTACTTAATGTTCGTTTGGAATAGCTTATTTTTAGATAATAAGTGTTTATAAATCGTGATTCACGGTATATGAGACAAGTATGTGAGAAGAGTTTTATCTCGGCTAATAAAAACTTATTATCTAAAAATAAGTGATACCAAACACATACTTAAAAACACAGTTACGGTTGGCAAGAACTAAGAACATACATTTAATATAGGTACTACTTTTAACTACTAGTTATTGTAATATATTTCTTCTCAAAAAACATTGTAATTAAAATAAATTGGGCATTAGTAATTTACCACCCTAATCCTATTTATAAATCATTTTTGCCTAAAAAATTTAGTCATATTTATAAGTCTAGTTTTATGACAGTAAATGAGATTGTAACAATTTTACCCCTATTAAAGATAGAGAAAGAAAAAATAATTAAAAAATATCTATTCATAAATAAAGACAAGGTTACAAATATACTCTATAATCAATGAGTTAACTGCCTCTTATTAATATATAAAATTTAATTAAAATGGATTTATAAATAAGATATCCTAATTTAGCACTGCCCCTAACATTAATGGAGGATAAAGTTATGGATGTTAGCGAGGCGGGATCAAAAGATAAACGGCGGGTGTCCACGAAAGTCCTCTATGTGCTATGCTCCGTAGGTAAAAAAATAGTGTTTGGTTGGAAGAAGGTTAGGTTAGGTGTTGGATATTTTTTTATCTTCTAGTAGTAATCTAACCTAGGTTGTGAACTCTCTAAAATTGGGGTTTTTCCTAGGTGAGAGAATATTTATCTTCACTTGTAACTAAATTGCCCATGACAACTTTTTAAAATTCCAACACTGCCCTCTCCTTTAAAACTTGACCTCCTGATTCAACGAACTTTTCAAATAATAATAATTTTATAAATAATTATTATTAATAAATACATTATAAAAGAAGAAGAAAAATATGTAGAAGGGTATTTTAACCTCCTCTAACCTAACTTAACTTAAATAAACCTCACTTAACCTAATCTTCGTTGAACCAAACAACATTATAACCTCTTCTAACCTAACTTAAGTAAATCTCACTTAACCTAACCTTCGTTGAACCAAACAAAGCCAGAAACTCCTCCGCCCTCCTTCATGATATTTTTGTTTTCAAAAAAAAAAAATCAAATGGAATTTGTGACTCTCGCCTCTCGGAACGTGCTTCCCTCGCATGACAGACACTATGTTTGGGAGAGCTTATTTTGAGAAAATAAGCCCAATTTACGCAAGCCGAGAAAAAACTCCTCTCATATACTTACCTCGTATACCGTGAATCACGAATTATAAGCACTTATTATCCAAAAATAAGAAGCATGTTTGGTATAGCTTAAAAAAACTTATAAGTTACTTTTTACGTAAATCGAGACACAACTCCTCTCACATACTTACTTCGTATACCGTAAATCACTATTAAAAAGCAACTTATAAGCAATCGAATCGCTCAAACAAACATACCCAAGCTCTTCCAAACGAGCACAGAATCCATGTGGGTAATTCCGAAATCTCTCCGAGGGCAAATCCGTACTTTCCATCTGTATACGGTGTGAAAATCCATTTATTATCTGATAAATAACGCCACGTCTCTTCCACCTTGTTTCTCTCCTCTCCTTCCTTCCTTCCCCAGCACAACTTGAGAGCTATGACCAAACAGCACCACCAACAGCCGCAAAACGTATAAACTAGAGAGAGAGAGAGAGAGAGAGAGAGAGAGAGAGAGAATCTAGCTCCATCCATCGTAGAATATAGGAAGGAGGTTTGAGGAGATCGAGTTGACTCAATGGCGAGTGGGTGGGTTAAATCGTTGCAGTGTAAGTCAAGAGCATTCGAAGACGTTTACCATCCAACCTCAAAGATTCTCATACCCAGTGCCAGTTGCAGAAAAACCGTTCAAAACATTAAAGACGTCGTAGACACGGCTAAGCCTAAACCCAAAAAACCCAAGCCACCCCTTGAGAAGCACCCCAGTTCAAAATATCCTCGAACTACAAAACCCGAAAGCCCTTCCAACCCGACAACCATGACCCGTAGTGTCTCCTCTAGCCGGACAAGCCGTACGCCCGAACCGTTCCTTCCGTCCCTGACGGAGCTTCCCGAGGGACATCCGTCGCGTAACGTTGTGGAGATTATCTTCCATACTAGCTGGGGTCCCAAAGCCTTTATGGGTCAAATCGAGATGATTTTCAAGGTCGTGAACGCCTCCAAGACTGTGTCCCGGTTCGAAGAATATCGCGAAACGGTGAAACGTCGCGCGGCCGGTTTTGGCGCTCCGACCGAGGGGAGTGATTGGGAGGAGAATGCACGGTGCGCTGCGGACGGGAACGAGGTGATGAGGTTTCAGTGTTTGGGTCCCACATCGGGAGGTGGCCCTTACGATGCCTGTGGTGGTGGTGCATGGTCGTTGCCAGGGGTGAAAGGCTCCGCGATTCGAACGTTTTCCGGCAGCGGAGAAGCCCATCAAAGCGGCGGCGGGGGGCGGGGCAGAAGAGCCATGATGGTGTGCCGGGTCATCGCGGGTCGGGTCTCCAAGCAAATAGGGTTCATGGAGTCATTGTTGGATGGCCGAGTGGGGTTGGACTCGGTGAGTGGGGACAACGGCGAGTTGTTCGTGTTTGATTCGCGTTCCGTATTGCCTTGTTTTCTCATCATATATAAACTGTAAAAAAAAAAAAAAAGAAAAGGAAATGATTTTTACCACCCTTTTTTATTGTGTGTTTTTTTTTTGAAAATTTGAAGTATGGAAGCTGAGGTATTGAACCCCTTCGCCTGCATTTTTATCCATCAGTTCTTCCTTTGCCCTCCTGTTTTGTTATTACGTTGTTTGTGTAAGTATATGATGAAATGGGGCTGATAAATGCTGATTGAAATTATTATCGCTAAATGGTCCTATAAGCTTTGTTTTCACCAAATACGAAGGCAATATTTGGCGTTTTGTTTCTCTCATAGTCCGTTTTCAAACAAGGTTAACTTTCCCTTGATTCACTCCTTATTTTCATGAAGAAATTAATACTCACAGAATGGAGAAAAGTTGTGGCCGGCTTGGAAAGATTCGGTTGAAAGGAAAGGAGAGAGAGGGAAGGGTTAAGAAAGAAGGGTCCCACCGTGAAGCTAAGCCGAAGAATTGCGAAAATGAAAAGAAAGTACGTAGCGCAAGTCACGGGAAGAAGGATCTGAAGAGAGAGTTGCGTAAGGAGAACAAAAATTAGGAAGAAAATGAAGAAGCAAAGCAGAGTGATTTATGTTTTGAGGCAGATGCATCAGCTTTGGCTACGCTTCTTTATTCTTTATCTCCTTTCTGTTCGGGTCCCTCAAAGTGTCTCTCACACCACATAATAATGAGTCACCCACTGCTACTAGTATGCGAGTGGGAAAGGAAGGGTTATACTCTTGTACAAGTGGACTAAAATTGTTCAAAGTATATATGTATAGTTTTGTAGCACAAAGCTTTTGCTTTTTTGTTGGCGTCCCAAAAAACTGTGTGCTCTGCTCACGCAAAGCACCGTCTGGGTCTTCATTTTGACCATCCCTTTTAAACTCCATAATAGCTTTTTTGAAAACAATGAGATACAGATACAGGGGAAGGCAGCTGAATAAAGATATGGGATTCTAGATGAGAAGCAAGTAACATTGCATTACATTACATTTGCCTCTCATTTAACACACCTCCAAGTCCTCATCATGCATCATTCTTCAGCCATCCTCTCACTTGTACATCTTGAAATGACTTTCATTAGTAATACTCCACCAACACATACAATGGCTTCCCATTCAACCGTTCACGACCCTGTCACACTCACAAACCTCATTACCAAAACCCAGATAGACTTACTGGACAACAAAGTATTGGTGAAAAGCAGAACATTAAGTCATACCTTCAATTCTGGTAATTCGATTACACATGCACATTCAACTACTTCTGCTCCCACACGTTCTGAACCCAACAAAGAACAACAATCACAAACATACCTCAGCAGCAGCCAAAAACCACAAAATAGGGGCAAAACATAGAGGCTTGGCTTATTGATGTCAAAATACATTTGAGGGATTAGACCTGCTAAAAACACGCTTGAATACATCTCCAGGAGGCCAGGAGAGCAAAGGCCACAATGCCATTGGGACACCATAATGTAGAAGAATAGCCTATTCTGACATCACCTTTTTGTATTGATATTAGAATTGGAAGAGTCACTTACCTAGTAAGTCCATTGCGGCACAGAGCGTTCCGCCAGTAGCAATCAGATCATCAACCACTAGTGCACGCTCACCAGGCTCAACAGCTCCAACATGCATCTCTAGGCAGTCCCTTCCATATTCCAATATGTAGTCTTGAGAAATAACTTCCCCTGCCATTGGATCATAATTTTGTTAATACAAACCAGAGAGGGTATGTTATGATAACTATCTCGATCAAAACTTCAACCTTGTCCATCCCAAATAAAAGTAAAACTATGAACTCTGCCAAGAATCTTCACATATTGAGTTAGTGACTTGACATTTAAGATATTTACAATCTCATCAACAACATTAACAGCAAAACCTCAGACAACACTAACTTAACTGCAGCAGTTGTTTACTTCCTTCTTTGAAAATATATCCAAGTTTTCTTGACCATAACAAAAAATCACACAAAAAAAGCCAACAAGCTATAATGACTTCAATGAAACCAGCCTCAATCTTTTTAAGTTTGAAGCTAACTTTCTACAGAGAGCTCTTCCAACAACATCTGCCAATTGGTACCTCCTCGAACATAGCACCCTCTAAAGAACAAACTGAAAATCAGTTTCTCTATGCTTAGTGCCAACATAATTTCCCAAGCAACAGCAGGGCATATCACATCAAGAAGTAACTGAAGAATGCACATCCACAAAGACTGTTTCTCATATTTGTAATAAGTTATGGTTCAACACGTTCAATTGAACAATTCTTGATGTGTTCCAACTAGTTTCACAAAAATGAGACCAAAAAAGCAAGGGACTGACTTACTAAAACTGTTCCACATGATGATGAAACAAATGAGCGATGTTATTAAGAAAATTAGAGCAATATTGAAAGGAATAGAGAATTTAAGAGTTATGTGAGGGAGCAACAAATGGATTAAACGAAAAGGTAAAGACTTACCTGGCAATTTCTTCGGTTTCCTCAAAGGCACAAACTTGGCTCCTATTGCCAGTGCAATGGGAGGGCCAAATATAAAACCACGTGCTTCAACTCCTTAAAAAAAAAAAAAGAATGAACTTGTTCTTTAGAACCCATCGTTATAGACAAATTATGCGTTCAATACTGCAGATCAGATGTTGTACAAACAAGACCAGCGAGAAAAATATACACATGTTTGTTATTACTAGTGGATACAGTAAACAAATGGAAAGAGCATATGAAAATTATCAGTTTCTTCATTTTTCTTATAGTTGCACAAGAGAAGACTCTTTTTCACCGAGATGATCAATTCCACTTTGCTCTCTAAATTATAGTTCGATTGCAATATTCGTACTCATATTAACATTTTGTCATCGCAACTATCATAGAAAGTGGTTGGCCCAAAAAATGAAACAAACTAAAACATTATCATAGAAGGTGAAACAATTATTTATCCATCAATTTCAGTGTCTTGCAACAACGTGAACAGTATAATTTGATTTTTAAGCATTTAAAAGTCAGCTTATGTTCCGAGAATACTGGTGCCGTTTTTTTTTTTTTAAAAAAAAAAGCACAAATCGACTTTGAAATATTCGAAAACTAATGCATGATACATGTGACATCAGATAGGGAACAAGCTATGTTCTGTACCAGGTTGTCATGACAAAGACATGACCCAAATTGCATGGGGCATGTAACAGCAAAAAGAAAAAAAAATAAAAAAGAGTCATCGTATTCAAAGCAAGACCCAAATCAAAACATCAAACGGCAAGTCCTGTAACGAGAGACTTCCCATGAACTAAAAATGAAAATCAGGGAAACTAGGACTGCGGAAATTTATGTTTGATGAAGAAATTTATATTACTAAAAATACAAACAGACTTCCGTCAAAATAAAAATTTCAAGTTTTTTTTTCCCGTTGAAAAAGACGATTGTTCACAAATATAACGAGCAGAGTGACCTGAAACAGTGGTTGATCGGTTGTAAGATAGGCTAATACATTCCACTAACAGAGAAATCTTACATTTTTATAACTGGGCACTAAAAAGAATTCATAAAATATTTCCAAAAAAGAGTTTCGGTGCAAATTATCATAAGCACTTGGAGGTGGATGCTGATGCAAATATAAGAGGACAAAACAGTGATCTAACTCGTTCTCTGAATAGAACACAGTAACAGTAAAATGGAAATGAAGGCCCTGCTAGGTGAAATTGCACCGAAGAATTTGGCTGAGATTACACCCAAGTTAAACAGGCCATTATATTGGATTGGCCGACAATGAAAGAAGACAAGCTAAAATGGGGCCTCTCGTCCTTGCTTTATCCGCAGAGTACTGTAACATTACATTCATGGCACTACCATCGAAGAATATGCATTCATCATGAGCTCAGGGAAAGTATATAAAATAGCCAGCCTACAGTTTCCCCACTTCAAAATTTCTTGCACATATACAAAAGAAAAAATGTTGGTGAAAACACAACTACACAGGAAATTTATGGACTACATAAAGTACATTGCCATAATCCTAGTAGTTTAGCTATAGCACATTGTTATAATCCTTATTTGAACAGAAATTTAGGAACTTGTGGAAGAGGAGGAAACAAAGAATGACAACAAGAGAATATATGTACGTATGTATGTAAGAGAATTGGAGATTGAAGCCAGCAAACAGTAAAAGTTGGGAAGGCCTCAAATATGGTGGAGCAATTAACAAAAAGGGGTTAACGTGCAATTTCACTAAAACAGTTTTTTCGTATAAGCTTCTGGCACAAATAAATTTTATAAGGAGTAAGATTATACATAAATAATTTTAAATGGAACAAATTTAATAAGCCCGTTAACTTTCTTCAAACATCCATCATGATCTACTTGAAATTGTTCAATTGGATAATCTAGAGCATGGTTATTAAGCTTGGACCAGAAACTGGCGAACCAATCGGTAAATAGGTCCAGTCCGGGAAGCAAACCGGTTAATTTTTTTAAATCGATTTTTTTAATTTCTTTATAATTTCATATTAATAAACCTGAAATCTTCACTTTCTCACCGATTTAGTCCCGGGTTAGCTCCAATTTGACTCCAGTCTGACCCATTGACCCTTGATCCAGTATCTCGGGCGGTTCAGTGACTGATCTGGGTTTAATAACCTTGATCTAGAGTCAGATTTAAGAGTTTCTAGAGTGTTCATTCTCTTACTCAAAAATTGGACCAATAGGTTTCTAGTGTTCATTATCATTAATTTGGACAAAAGAAGACAAAGACAAGTAATAGGTGGGATGAGTCGCGAGATGTAAAGGAGCCTTGGGACAGCCCGTGGCGATTTTCGAGTTGGATGAACTCATTTGGAATCTGTTGACCCAAGGATCCAACTCCATGACGGCATGAGAGAAAATGACCAGTGGACTATCCGGTACGGCCTTGAACAATTCCCTATCCTAAACTCTTAAATGTGACTCTGAATTATCTAGTTGAACAATTTCAAGTAGCACATAATAGAAGTTTGAAGAAAATTAACGGAGTTGTTAAATTTGATCTATTTTAAACCATTTATCTCTATTTTTACCTCTTGAAAACTTTATTTGTGCCAAACACTCTTGTAAAAAAATTTTATTAGTAAAATTACAAGTTAAGCCTTGAAAAAACAAAAAGGATACCCAGTTAACGGTGGGGGCAAGTGGGTCCAGCAAGCACAAGTTGGCAACGATCACCAATGGTCATTCATGCAAATAGGGTCCAAGCACATGTCCACAGAGCAAACCCAACGAGGGCCGCTCAAAGACAAGCAGAGAAAATGCAATCAATGGCACAACCCACTAACAATAACTCCTAGTCAACCATTAAATCACTCCCCAACTCAGTCTTCTCTTTCATTTCCCTTCCATCTTGTTCTTGTAAAGCAATTCAATAACAGAACCAAGGAAAAAAAAAGAGAAACTTGTGCAATACACAGCGTTTCTGCATATCCTGGCCTAACTTTCTCCTAAGCAATGGAACCCACCACCTTCTAGCAAAAAAAAAAAAAAAAATCCCCACTAAGAAAAGGCTTTATATCAAAACTCAGTTCATCCAGGTCTCGACATTTTTATCCCAAAAGGACACGCCCTTTTTTTTAAAAGCTTACCTGCCACAACAGAAATGTTTTTGCCTTTGTATCGTTCCACGAACAAGTCAATTGTGTCCTTAAAGGCTTTGGCTTCCAGCAACAGAGTAGTGATATCTTGGAACATGATCCCTGCCACCATTGCAGCTATTAGTTTACCAAAGAAATTACAAGAACTACTTCTCCTCCAACCACAGACGAGTTCGGAAATTTTTAAATACCAAAAACAGAGAGATAATTGAAATTGCCCTCAAGTAGATTGCTGACGGAGGGAAGTTAGTTTCTTTTCCGGAAGAAAATTGAGAAGCAGGGGGAAAAACCAGACATAGGAAATTAAAATGACTATTAACAAAGAAATAAAGCAGGCATGTTGAAGCTCGTGTAGTCATATCGTTCGTGTGTTGCGACTGCTACACAACCTAACACAAGGAAAATTAAAAACAAAAAAAGAGAAGGGTAGAAACAAAACAAACCAGGTTTGGGGAAATTAGGGACGACACGAATCTTAGTTTTGATGCCGAGAATACGAGGATCCTCATTTGTGCTGGCAGACATTGTGAGTTGAGCAGAGAGCAAGAGAGAAGAAGGAGCAGTTTCAGAAGAGAATATATAAAAGAGAAGAATACAGAGATGAGGAAGAAGAAAAGGTGCAGAAAGGAGGGGATATTTATAGAGAAAGTGCGTTGGTGGGCGAAGGGTAGAATAGAAGCGCACAAGAATGTCAAGACTTTATACACAAGTGAGATATGGTACGAAAGGGTTACATCTGGATTTGCATCTCACAAACTGTTTGGAATTTACAATTTATACATTTTCATATATGTTTCTCTCTCTGTTTTTCTCCCACTGAAATTATTAACCATGTCGACACTGAACAAAAATGCAAAAATTTTCCTATTTACTTGACTTCAAAACAGAGCAATCACGAGACTCGGCTCATTCAGAGTTCGCGCCCCGTGTTATTATTGGTGCCGTTTTTAACCAAACTATACCCTTTTCTCATGCTTTACTATCAAATCTAATAAATATATATTATAGTATGCATCATTAAGAATTATATGATCTGTTATAAATTTTGAATTTACTTAGCTGATTTAACTATTTTATGTTCATTTTGTATATGAATTTTATGGGAGCCTCAACTTCTTTCAAAAATTAGTTCTTGTAAGTCAGAATCAGCCATATACAAAGACTGCGTTTTTTGGGTATGTTGAGAAAGGGTCAAGCTTCTTCATGGACGAGTGTTTGAAATCAAATTCTTTCCATTTTTGTTATGAAGGATATATATATATCATATGCTAGTATATTACAAATTTGTAACTAGGTGATGGTAAACAAGTTTGTGGAACAGTACGTAATAAGTGTAAAATGATGGGAAACAAGTTTGCTGGTAATACACACACATAAAAGCATTAAAGCAACTTCTCCAGAATCCAGGAGGAAGGAAGTGATCAATAATGATATTAAATATATTGTGTGGAAGCAACAATCACTTGCAATCATTTACAGCGTTACACAGATCAAGAAGGGTAATGATAAGACTGTAGAAATCATTATTAAGAAAGCCAAAGCAATTGGTTTGTGAAGATGAGGAATCTCTTCCAAATAGGCACACATACACGGTCCTTGTGGGATTATTTTACTTATTTAGTGGTCCACGGAAATGGACAGTGTTTTTCCCTTTTTAAATTTTTAAATTGCGACAACACCCCCAATCACCTATGATATTAATTGTCAATCTGGGGTCCAATGACTCTCAATTTATATAATCCCCCAAAACAATAGTACCGTAGGACGAGTTATCCTGACCTTTCTACACATATGTGTGCGTACCTATATATCGATATGAAAATAGAAATAAGTGGTATCTTCTAAGTCTATTAGAGACAATCTTGTTATATGCTAATATAGGCACATCATTTAAATGTCGTAAGCGATTAGTCCATTCTACTAAACTCAACCCTTCTTAGTGATAATGAAATGTTATTGATTATACTAGTTGGTACTGGTATTAAATAATCGGGGAAAATATCATTCACGTCCCAATCATATAAAATAATATTAGAAAAGTCCTCATTAATAAGTTAAGAGCTGTCATATGGGATTTGTCAATATATTAATTTTTTTATTGGAATTTTAATGATATTCTCCCTGTAAATTTACCGGAGAGATGAGGAAGGGTTGAGGATAATGAAAGAGATAGGGCGGAGGGTGAGGTTATATATATAGCCAGCTAGAAAGCAGAGGCAAGTAAGAATGAATACTGAATAGTGATTTCCTTCCCTCTATCTAAATCAGAGAGAGTATCAAAGAAAGGAAGGGGTTGCTTTCAAATCTGCACAGTAATATTCTGTGGGCTACTCTCGTCCCTTTCCCACTCACCCAAATATACCCCTCCTCTTTTTATTCTCTTTTTTATTATATTACTAGTTCATGATAATTAATTACTTAATTAATAGTATAATACCCCCTACTTGCACAGTTACACCTACTTCCCCATTTTATATGCATGTTCTTCATTCATTCATGATGATATAAACAGATGGATATAACACATGCTTTTGTTTTACTATATACTTCTCCTCTCATATGGTTTTACATTCTTGTTAATTCCATATATTAAAAAGAATGAGGTTATATATATGCTTGCCTTTCATATGTCTTTATTCGTATATACTTGCTTTGTTAAATATTAGTCTATCAGCTTCAAGAAATTACTTTGTTCCCTATAAATGATTACTAATACTACAGGAATTAAGTCTAAGTTTAGAGAATAAGTTTTAACTGAATAAAAAATAATAAAGACTAAGCTGTACGGTGTAAAAGTTCAGATATTGAATTTTAATTGAGTGAAATTTATAGAGATTAAATGAATAACTTATTCATTATTTTATATTTCTTATTAAATACAGCATCTATATGTGAATGCAAATTAAAGAATTGGGAATGATTTAACAGAGAGCCTCCTCTCTGTGCGTTGTTTTTTTCCTAAATAAGAAAGTTCTGGAGATGATAAATAATCAGGGTTTAAATTTTCATCCTACTTTCTTACTAATCACTATATCATAATCCCATGCAGTGTTGTTTAAAAGCATAATTTGATTCATCTGAATATTTAAATTTATAGTGCCAGCTCTGGAATTAGATCGGTGATCATTCTGTCTTAAACAATATGCCTCAACTAACCCAATAACAACAATGGAATGTGGCCGGATAATAACTTTCAAAACTACACTTTAGACCTTGTTACTAAGATATCTCATCATCATGATCTTTAATAGTATAAGGGTTTTTTGGTCTACGTTTTCAATTTTTCCTCCTTTTTTTTTCTGCTTTAATATGTCATAACTAACCAACTATAATTTAAACAAATAAGCTTTGCTGAGGCTAATTTTAAAATTCTTAAAATTGACTAATTTAAGCCAAATTATATGTGTGTGTGTAAAATTAGTAGTAATAAGTTCTTGTAATTAATATAGACATGAAGGAGCAATGTGTTTTTTCACAACTAAAAAGCTTATTCGTGCTGGAAATTAAGTTTTAGGTGAATAAATATAAGAATAGCTGACTCGTCAACTAAAAGGTTAGGAGGCTTCCTGGGCAAATTCAATGAAATAATTAAGAGGAAGCTAAAACTGTTTTAATTTCCAAAGGACAATATCGACATTAATTCACACATCCTATATACCCAACTTATTCATATTCATACTTTTGCTACGTTTCAAAATGACTGTCATTTTACACACACACCAGTTTAAAAAAAAATGATTAAATAAACAATATTATGGCATATTCGAACAGTTTTTTTTGATTAAAATGCCTTTATGTAATAAATATCCTTTCTATTTCTAATGGTCCATCAGATTATTTTGTTTGTGGCCAACTACATATTTATTTGATTAGGTAGTGGCCAACAGAAAGGAAGCTGTGTCGGGGGGAAATAAGGGTTGTCTCATCATTAATTAATTAATTAATTATATTATAATTTTAAAACACATCAAAGTTTGAATGTGTAATTAAAATTTAAATTTGGGAATCTGATCTGGCCCTTCGGGGCTTCATAAGGGAATATCGATCCTATTTCTTTTTATTTATCTGAAGCCTTCCCTTCAATAATAATAAACGCTCATTTTCACTGCACCCCATCATTGCTCTCTCTCTCTCTCTCTCTCTCTCTCTCTATCTCTATATATATATATATATATGTTGTGTGTGTGTATTTCCAATATCTGTGTTCCCACCTTCTAATTCTTCTATTATATGTATTATTTTTTCTTACTCCAATAATTGTTGCCCCCTAACACTATCATTACTACTTCCTTAACTTCAAATGCGTTTGTTTATTACTTTAGTTTTGGGTCTAACAATTACATACATTTATTCATTATTTCATCTCGTCCACACACACACATAGAAAACAAATATTTTTCTTGTTTATAATTAATGACTTCTACGAAAGTCATCTCAAATGGACTACTTGTCAGTTATATAATGATTGTTGGAACGGAGAGGAAGCCATATTATATTCCTCTTAATAAGAGAGTTTCACAGCATACTGAAATCACCTTTGTGTGTGTGTGTGCGTATGTTATGAATCCGTTCAAGGGAAAGTTACATTCAGATCAGAATAATAGAAAATATGAAAAATGGTATGATAAAATCTCAATACTGTATTTAAGTCCCGTAAAATTTTTTTATAATAAATTCCAATTTTGTTAATAAATCCATGGGAGTCCGCTAATTAACAAGTTTATGGGCATGTCATTAATAAGTCTAGGAGCGAGTCATTGATAAGTCTAGAAGCGTCTATTGATAAGTTCATGATTATAATTTATTGTAAAAAAGTCCCACGAGACTTAAATACAATTTTGAGATTTCAATTAACTATTTTTTTATTTTTTTTTCTTTTGTTTGGGACCTAAATATAATTTTCTCTTTATTCAATTAGTGTAATTGATATAAATATTTGCATCTTTATAATTAACATCAATAAATTTTAATCCCACGCACATGTGTATGTCTGTCTCTTTTTGAACGCCCCTTTGAAATTGAGAGCAGACTGCTTGAATTTGCAAAATTTTATTGAAATTTCATCAAAATCACTTAGTTTTACTAAAAATATATTCTTTTTTGTTTGCCGTGACTAAAAATATATTCATATTTAGGGATTGTTGTCGGTTCTCATGTCTCTGCATAAAATGAAAATATATTGATGTCTGTAATAAGCTAACAAGAGGAATACACACTAAGCAGACGAGAGAGGAAACAGTCTCCCGAGCTCTTACCACGCACACACACCGGACATGTCAATTATTATACTATTATTTCTTTCAATCCTAAATATAAGATAAGGTTAATTTTTTTAAAAAAAAATTAAGGAAGCTAAATAAGTTACTTAATTATATCATATATTGTGTATCCTTAGATTATATATTAGTTTATCAGTCAAACTAATTAGTTTTGAGGAAAAAATAAATATAAATATTCTAAAATAATTTTATTAGCTTTCTTAATCTATCTAAAAAAATTAACTTTATCTTATATTTAAGACCGAATGAAGTATCATACAACTTCATAACTAATTAAACTAAATATCATTTCCGGCAAGAGATCTTATGATAATTTGGAAAAACGTGATAATATAATATCAATTTAAAATTTTTCAAAATATCGCATACATTTCTTTATTAAAGGAGTCGCTGAAAAAAATAGCTCCTTGTAGATATCCTGATATTTAATACTTCTATTAAGCTGCAATCATCACTATTCTTTAAATACACACACTCACACATACAGTCTATAAAAGTTCAACAGCTCGTATTATTTATTAGTTAATGTGAGTTGGGGCATGTGTTTGCGTTAATACTACAACAACAATAAAGTCTTATTTTATTAGTTGGGGGTTATCTAAATGGATCGCACAGCATTATTATACTCTATCAAAAATCAGATATTTAAATAAATTATTAATTAAAAGATCTCGCTCTATAACCTCATTGAGTTACTTGTTTGTGTTAATAGATAAATGAAAATAAATCAGTAAGAATAGAGAAATGAACCCAATCAAATTATATCCTCTTTCGATTTTCTTAATCTTGCATCATTTTCTAATGAACTTCTAAGAAATTTACCCGCTGCTGTGAAATAGCTAGGTACAATATTCTTCGTAGATTTTACAACAAGTTTACTGTTTACCTACAGCTCACTCAGTTTCTTCTTTTTACGGAGATTCTTGTATTCTCCTGTAATTTGAATGTTGATGAGATGTCATCTCCTTATGATTCTCTTCAATATATTCTTTTTTTTTTAGGGTTAAAGGATAAAATTAATTATCCAATTTTTTCAACTTCTAGAATAATATTACCACTCAAAAACTTTCAAACACTTAATTCTTATTGATGGAAACATCCAGGATATTTTTACCCTTTAACTCTTCTTTTTACATGGCGATTAGGTGTAAGTAAAATAAAATTAAAAGCGTACCAGTCAAGGAAGAGAAAAGCATGTTGGTTGCACGTGCTATTGCCCCTGTTCAACCCATTAACGACTTTGACAAGCACCAGCCACATATGATTAACTTACACATTCCCGGAAAAAAATAGCAAGAATTACTCTAATGTCCTATACAATTATTCAAATAATTTAAAATCTCTGAAATACTCTAGAGTCCTATGTCTTCAATTATAAATAAACTTGGTGTACATATATTAAAATGCACTCATTAGCTCAAAAAAAATTATTCATTTATGCAACGTACATGCCTGCAGTATTAATTATCAAGCCTCTTTTTTTTTTTCTTCTTAAAAACAAGGTTGTGCATACTACTCCTTTGCTTTTAAATATAAGATGTAGTTGATTTTTTTAAAGTATTAAGAAAGCTAATTAAATTACTTTAAAATATTTATATTTATCATTTTTTCTTCAAATTATTTTGCCTAACTTATGAGCTGATATATAATTTAATGATATACAACATATGGTATGATTAAGTGATTTATTTGACTTCCTTAATATCTCAAAAAATAATCAACTCCGTCTTATATTTAAAACCGAAGGGGGTATTATCTATGTATTAGAAAGTAGAAAGATGTCAGCCGGGCTCTAACAAATTGACGGCTGGCACTACTACAGAATATAGATTCTACTACTCCAAAAGATGTCCTTTTTTAAAAAAGGGGAGTAAAAAACATAGACTATGGCATTTTTGTAATTCTGGGTGGGAATTAGATAGTTTTAGGCGTTCCAATTTGTAATTGGGATGCCTAAAGGCACCCTTTAGACGTCCCATTTTGAATTTAGAATGTCTAAAGTAATTCAAAATTTTTTTCTTTATTATTTTAGACATTCCCTTTTTCAATTTAGGACGTTTAAAGTAATTTAAGAATCTACTCACGAGTTGTATTAAATATAAGGGACGCCCGTCCCTTATATTAAATATAAGGGAGGCTCTCTCTCTCTCTCTCTCCCACAGCATTTTTCAATTTCTCTAAGAGGAGTTACAAAGAGAGACTCACATTCTATAAATTCAAATAGCTTCTTCCTTCAGCGTTCTCACCATCCTCCCTGCTCTCATCATGCCCTTCGGTGCCCCTATCTGAGATGGTAACTCTCCCTTCATCACTTCTCAAATCTAACATGCTTGTCTGTTTATTATTATTATTATTATTATTATTATATAATTTCCTCTATTTTTTCACGGTCAAATATGGTACAGTGCATCTGGAGATGAAAAAAAATGGATTTTTGAATTCTAAAGTTTAACTAAAAGAAGTTTGAACAAAGCAAGCAAAGTGGTGGAAGTGTGGTGATGCCAGAAAAGTAAATTTCGGAGCCAAAAAGAGAATGGAGAAAGCTAGTATTTGTATTCAACAAAACTATTGTAGAGGATTCTCATCTGTAACTTGTGTTTACTTCCGTAATTGATGACCTCAGCATCTATAAGAAATTTGAAATTCAAATGACTTTAGACGTCCATTTTTTTTAAAAAGGGACATCTAAAGTGGAGAGTTTAGATGTCCCTTTGTTTACGGACGTTATTGTTTTTTTTTACTATGTCGCTCTCATATACGTCCTCATGTTTTTGGACTTTAAAAGTGCTAAAAAAAGAATGTTAAAAGCCCTGTCCTGTCTGTAGTAGTGTGGTGATTAAATTCTTGGGCTACGGTTCGTGCTCATCTTATCCTTATGGTTACCATGCATACTCAGCTCATATATTTAGAGGCAGTAGATGATTAAAGCGAGCCCACATGAACATGTATAAGATTCCAATTATGGATTTGGTTGTAATTAACCACAGCTTGAGATGATGTTAATGGCGTCGATGTTTCAGCTGGTGGGCATCATTATTTGAAAGGAAAAATTAAGTAGCTGTTGTTCATTAATCATAGCTCAATGATGCCAGTATGAGTTGATAAAAGCAGAGGCAAGTGAAGAAATATATGTGTGTGGCGCAAATAATTTCCATCCACTTCAAGTGATTATTATACAATGGCCGGGACACGATGATATATAAAAGAAAGCGATAAATTAAGGCTGGGTTAAACATAATTGATGAAGTGTAGGTGGGAATGTACGTAGAAAATAAAAGAGGGTGCGTACGTACGTATAAAGGGATCTTTCTTGGAAGAAAGCCTTTGAGATTCTCTTGTCCCCACTCTCCTCTTTCCGTTCCTTTCATCTCCAACTCATTCTTCTGTCACTCAACTATTTGGTCTTCTTTCTCAATTTCACCATATATAGTCTCTCTTCTGTTAATCTTTATTTATACTAACTATTGTCATCTTTTATCATATGAGCTAGCTACGTTGGGCAGCCAATATACATGTTACTACATACCTTCGGTCCTTCATATTTGATCTTCTTTGTAGTACAAATACACAACGAATAAGATATTATATTAAAAACCGAAGGGTGTATCTTTCAATTTTATATTTCATCTACTACCACCTTTGATATTCAATAATATGAGGTATTTGTCATAGGAGTGCTTTATAATAAAGACCATCTATATTTTTCTATAGAATGTGCTTTATGATAAGGGTAACTGTACATATGCTTGTTAGGATAATTTGTTGGTGTTTTAGATTTGAGATGGGAGGGAGTAGTAAACTTAGTAAATAGAGTGCCCCCTTGTTTTACAACAAGGCGTTAATTATGAAATCTTGATTGATTCTCTTGGGGTACTAATCATTCCCCACTAATTAATTGGCCTCCACGTACACGCACATGCATGGATTTAGCAGAGGCAGATGGGCATTAAGTGGTAATTTATTCAGCAACCACCACGAACCTCATTTACTTCACCCTCATAATACCCCTCCCTATATATATTCTCCACTTGCTCATTTAACATAAACTTAATGCTCCTGACCCCATCAAGTCTCAAGTCTTCATATAATTTATATTTACACACGAGCATACTGTACATTCATAAACAAATAAATAATATATGTATTTTTTTCCCATCTAATTTAATTAATGACAAAAGGGACATTTAGCTGTTGAGTTTATTACAGTGGCTCTACGAGAGGAGATAATCATCACCGCCAATTCTTGATGACCACCCATATATATTATCGTACCCAATCAGCTATATATGTCGAAACAAATTAAAAGAGTGGGTTATGCAATCATGAATAATCTTATAATCAATCTTTGGTTTTATAATATATGTCGCCAATCAGTCTTTATCGTGCTGTTATCCTCGTCATTTGCAAAGAAAAAACTAAAGATATAGAAAGGCCAAAGCCTTCGCACAGTTGTTAAAAGTTTGTTGTGATAGATGGATGGATACAGATGGCGACAATTTTGTTTATTTTATCTGTACCTCGCATATATATCTAATGTACTTTTCATATGCCAAGGTTGCTCCACAACTACACTTTAATGGTTTTTGGCTTTATATATATATATATATATATATATATTATATTACTCGATACTGATCATAGTTAATAGATTAATTGAGCATTGCGGCTACTTTTAACCTCAAACACTGAAAGTCTTCCTTTCTTATCGCATGGTTGTCAATTATATATCTATTCATATCCATTTCGTATTATTATATTTAGTAACTTTTGTACTGGGAGGGTATTACCTTAAATATTGAATCATTGAACGAGTTGAGTATCAATATTAACACCGCACTCATGGAATTAAATGATAAAGAAATCTCAATATGAGCTTTAATTTATTTCGTAAAAAATAATAACTTCTTGTTTGGGGCCAACTTGCGACATGTTAATGTGGGACGGTCGGAAGCAAAAAGGAGAGGGATAGGAGTGGTTGATTAAAAGGGAAGAAAATTTTCTAATGGAATGATGAGAAATTGAATCCAAGAGGCCAGAATATTGACAAAACCAGGCCCCTCCCTTCATCAATCTATTTGTCTATGGGCAAATCATTGTTCACGGGAACTAATTAAAGCCAGTCTCGTCTCAATCTCTTCCTCATATGTTCATCATTTCTTAACACCTTTAATTTCTTATCTCCATTATTCTTAATTTTAGGCTACTCTAATTTTTAAACTTTAAACCAGTAGTTATTCCCGTGACAGTTTAATTTCATCACATAATTTGTTTCTGTTACGTTATCCCTCAATTAGGACCACACAGCAATTTAATCAAACGCTCACGCTCACGCCCACACATATATAGATGATGCAGTGTCAGGTATCTATATATCTAGATAAAAGATTCAGCATATGCTTTGCCAACATATATAATCTTTGAACAATCCATCTTAAAATATGACATTGTGGTGGGTTAGCTCATCACCAAGTGCACCCGACACTATAGTTTGGCGGTGAATTTAATATTTTTTCGTATTACAATAACAATAACAAAGTTTTATCCTATTATATGAGGTTGGCTAAATGGATAACATGATACTATTATGCTCTATCAATACTCAAGTGTTTTAGATAAATTGTTGGCTAAGAGATTCTGTTCAATAACTTTACTGAGTATTCTCTCCAGTTTTTCTTCATTTTTAAGGAACTTCACACTATTTGATTAAATATTCTCACTAACACATTTAATGACCTTCTTTAAACATGTCCGATTAATGTCAAATGATTTTCTACCATTTTTTTTAATAGAAGCTAACTCTTCAACGTATATGTTTGTTACGAATATTATCTAAAGGAAAATATATATCTAGATTGAGTAGGATTAAAAAGGAGGAATACTGGACAAAAAGATAGGAGGAAACAAGGATGAAATGAAGTAGGGTTGGTGGAAATTATTTGCAGAATAGATATGCTGGTGATGGAGCATAATTGATGGGACCTATAAATATGGTTGAGTGATTGCGTCAATGAGAAAGAATAGGGCCTACCACCACCATGGGAAGGGAAGAAGGAAGCATAGTAGTGGAAGTTGAGGAAAAAGAGACACAAGAGAGATGGAAATTATGGAACACAGTACAGCTTCTGCTAATAATAATAATAATACGACTACTGCTCATAGCCCACTCATAATCATGAGCCATCATTCGATAAGCGTCGGAGCATACTCCTTCAACACAATTTCATATTCCTCAAAGGATCCTCTTTAATGATTCATTGCCGGCGATCATATACATATATATATATATCGTCGTCGTCATCATAAGCAAATCTTCCCATTTTCAATTCCATTCAACCAGCATCCAATGTCTGTCTCCCTACCTCTTCCAGAAATCACAAATAAACTCCACACGCTTTCCACTATTTATTACGCACTTCCTTTAACTATTAATACCTTTTCTGCTCTTTATAGTGAATCAGTAAATCATCACAGTCACGGCCGACGCTTCCACATTCAGTCACCTTTTTTCCCTCTACTCCCTTTATTTTTACTTTCAACTATCTTTCTCCATAGAGCTAGTCAAAGTCACCATCACAATGAAGAGATCATCTCTAATATACTGCTTACCTAAAGTATATAGCTGTCTGATCTCTTACGAGGAATTTATTATTAATAGTAGTATTACGAGAAGAGTGCTTATTTTATTTCGTTCTCGATTAATGCGAAATTAGATTTCTGCGCGTAAATCTTTCAACTTGAAGATCTAGTTTGTCTTCAGGACCATTCTTCTATCTGCTGTCTTTGGAGTTGGTATTGGTCGGCCGCGTTATTCATTTTATGTTATATTTTTCTTAATACCAACTGAATATAAAACCTAGTTGGCTCTTTTGAGGAGATTGAGAAAACTAATTAAATTATTTTATAGTATTTATATTTATTGTTTCTTCTTCAAACTAATTTGTCTAACTTATAAGCTAATATATAATTTAATAATACATAACATATGATATAATTATATAACTTATTTAGCTTTTTTAATCTTTTAATGATGAGCGATTGAAATGCTTAAAAGCAGCTTTTCAATCGTAATTTACGGTATACGAGGTAAGTATGTGAGAGGAGTTGTATTTCGATCTATGTGAAAAGCAGCTTATAAGCAATCTGATCGCTAAAACAAACATACCCTTAAAACCACTCCAGCTTCTCCATCTCCTTCTTGTGAAGCGGAATGGATTCTACCTTGGAAGAACCACCTAACTAGAGAGAAGTTGATGATAAGTCATTGATCACAAGTTTAGATGCACAGCACAGCAGTTTGTAATTAAGTAGTTGCTACCATCAATAGTGATCAGAAGTAACGACAAATACATTTTTGAAGTTAATTTAAAGCCAATTTTTTGTAGGTTTTTGTTAAGGTACTGAGTAAAGTAATGGATAAATGAGAAAGTTAGATGATAATTTGAGAATTTATGTTGAGAAGGATAAAGGTATTCTGAGATAAAGAGCAAGCAAGAATCTCACCTTCTCTCTAAAACAGCCCAATACTCTGTTATAAAGAGAAAGCAAGCATCTCACTAACTCTCTAAGAACAGCTCAGGAGAATCTCCAAAACCAATTTACTCTCTGAATATTCTATGCTTTATTGAATAGACCAAAGGCCAATTTATAGGAATACAAAGAGAGATAAAAATCTAATTCAAAATTCAAACTAGGAAATCTAAATAATATCAAAAATACTAAAATAATATCTAAAATCCTATTCAAATTAGGAAATCCAAATAATATATGAAATACTAAAATAATATCTAAATTCTAGTTATTAAATCCTACTTGTGGATATTCCACTTATTCTGAAATATTTAAAATAATAAATAATATTACTAAAATATCTTAAATCCTATTTGTGGATAATCCACTTATTTTCAGATTTCCTAAAATGATAATAAAAACAAACTCAATCAATAAAATAAATATTAATAAAATCAAACTCTATCATTATCCCTTCCTTGTAAATTTGCCTTGTCCTCAAGGCAAAACAAAAAAATTATCTTCCTTGTATGTCTGGAGGTTTAGGCAGAGGTGGTAGGAAGGCAATATAAGTTGTATTAGCCACTCTACGTAAGACTCCAAAAGGAATAGTAGACCAAACAAGAAGGCGCACGCCAAATAGCAATTCTTCAAATACAAAATCATGTTTGAACCCACTGTCCACAAGAATTAGAATTTTATGACTCTGGACAGTACTCTTCATCATTGAAGCAAAAGACTTGCATATTTTGGTGTTGAAGGAGATTCCTGCAACATTCCCTCTTAATTCGGTCTTGACTTCAACTATACTAAGGGAGGCATAACCTCTTCGACCTCTCCGGTGATCTTCATTGGTGAAAAGCTTGATTTGCAGCAGTGGCCTGGGCAAAAGATGTCTCCACATTGATAGCACACTCCCTTCTCCCTCCTGATTTGAGATTCCGTATCTAGTTGAGTTGTTCCCGTTGAAGCTGATGTTGTGTATTGAGTTAGTTGCAAGGACGACACAACTGATTTATTTTGGTTTGATGAATCAGATGCATATTGTGCATCCCCTGTTGTCGCAAAACTGGGTTTTGTTATGCGAATCTTGGTGCTTAAGTGATTCAGCTTGGGCCCAAATGATAACATAAGCTTCTCATATTTTAGGGCCAGGCGAGTTGCTTCATACAGAGTATGGGGCCTACAAATCCTCAATTCAGCTCTTAATTCTTCCTTTAGGCCGCCTAGGAAAACTCCAAGAAGGCAGTGTTGTGGCCAATTTTTGACTCGTGCTGAACGTTTAGCAAACTCTAAGCTATATTCTCTAACACTCCCCACATGTTGTATGTTATAAAGATACTCAT
Organism: Inga leiocalycina; assembly: GCA_963242795.1. NCBI lineage: Eukaryota > Viridiplantae > Streptophyta > Magnoliopsida > Fabales > Fabaceae > Inga > Inga leiocalycina. The sequence goes on from OY725330.1 coordinate 7,201,867, forward strand.
CAGCACTTTTCAATTCTATTGGCCCATAATGTTCCAATAATACCTCTACTAGTTCATCCCAATAGAGGATTGTACGCTCCATGCTAATAGTGATGAACAAATCATAACCGTCGCCCTCTAAATGCCTAGATGTGATATCGACTTTGAAATCCTTAGAAGTTTGATAAAGCCAAAAATAATTCTCAGCCTCTAAAATCCATGACTTTGGATCTCCACCATTATATCTGGGAAAGTATCTTTTAGATGATGGATGAGAATATGTTGGAAGGGGTGGTGATATTATAAATTTGTGAAAAGGGTGAATGGAATGGGTAAGTAACATTTTTGGATCGAACGGCTCTGATACTATTTGTTAAGGTACTGAGTAAAATAATGGATAAATGAGAAAGTTAGATAATAATTTGAGAATTTATGTTGAGAAGGATAAATGTATTCTGAGATAAAGAGCAGGCAAGAATCTCACCTTCTCTCTAAAACAGCCCAATACTCTGTTATAAAGAGAAAGCAAGCATCTCACTAACTCTCTAAGAACAGCCCAGGAGAATCTCCAAAACCAATTTACTCTCTAAATATTCTATGCTTTATTGAATAGACCAAAGGCCAATTTATAGGAATACAAAGAGAGATAAAAATCTAATTCAAAATTCAAACTAGGAAATCTAAATAATATCAAAAATACTAAAATAATATCTAAAATCCTATTCAAACTAGGAAATCCAAATAATATATGAAATACTAAAATAATATCTAAATTCTAGTTATTAAATCCTATTTGTGGATATTCCACTTATTCTGAAATATTTAAACTAATAAATAATATTACTAAAATATCTTAAATCCTATTTGTGGATAATCCACTTATTTTCAGATTTCCTAAAATGATAATAAAAACAAACTCAATCAATAAAATAAATATTAATAAAATCAGACTCTATCAGTTTTTCTTGAAAATGAACTCGGTTGTTTGAAAAACAAAGAGCGCAAGAAAACAATAAGCTTCATCCTTCTAGTTGTTGCAATTTCCCCCCCCCCTTCTCCACACAGGTGTCTTCCTTAGGCAATCATATTTGAAGCACTGTTGAATACCTCCCTTAATAGAAATTTGAATATTGGTTCATCACATTGTGAGAAAATAGCCCTTTCTGTTAGACCCAACGCATAGTTGTTGCAGTAAGATACAAGTAGATAGATAATGTGAAGGTCTCCTCTTGCAAGCAACATTTTTGTTGTCAAGGTCACTCTAATGGGCCTACCTAAGACATAGAAGCAGCCTTATTAATAGTAAACCCAACTTTTCAGTTTCCTTCTACTCCAAAATAATTGGTACTGGGGTGGGATTAGGAACCCAGTTGATTGAGTCCGAGTGGGCGATTTCTTGAAGACTCCCTACTTTTACATTAAAAATACAAAAAAGGACTCCCACCAATTTTGAAGTTTGAAGGATTGTAAGAGAGTAAAACAAACGTGGAAGGAAATTATTAATCCTAACCAATTTTATTTTGCTTTCTTTTCTGGTGATTTATAGGTATGGTTACGATGGAATCTTTGTCATCAACTAGCAACATATCGATATTTTCACTGGTCATGGCAGTGTTTGTTTGGTTATACTTGTTGGCTTTTATGGAAACATAGATGCCAAGTAGTTTTTCAAACATAAGCGGTGTCCTCTAGGGAAGTAATTCATCATTGTTTATCTCTTCTTATGGAGGAGGTAAAGGATGGCATGTTGAAACACAAGGTCTTTCAGGGTATGGGCTCTATGATGGACCGATAGATTAATTCCTCCTCGTGTTGATAAAGTTCGGCTGGATGTTGATGCATTCATTATATAACCAGGTCAAGCAACATGCATGTGGAGGTGTGATAGAGGTTGTTGTTAAACCTACCAAAAATACTAAGTTAAGTATAGTATAGTGATAACTAGCCTAGGTCATTCTTCTCTAAGGAGTCTAATGAATGCTAAAGTTCCTAACAAATCTAATGAGCCACAATTTAAGAGAATAATTACAGCAAAGAGGTAGTATTCTTGAGATCTAATCGCTGAATTAAAGTCCTAAACTATTCTGTCTATAATTTTCTGGTTTATTTAGATGAGATGGAGAAACCTTCCCTAGAACAATGACTCTGCCCTCATAGCTAAATAGGATATGGAGCAAATTCATATTTGAATCCAAGAATACAACAAATCAGATGCAATGTGATAAAAAATTCTAAAGATATAATCAAACAATTCATACCATGAGTTTTATCAATCTAATCGATCACCATCAAATATCAAACAGATATTCAAGAGTAGTCAAACTTACACGAAATCAAGGAATACAACGTCTATCACAATCACAATCGAATCTGTCTATATTTCAGAAACGTAAATATAAAATTCCTCTTATCAACATCTAGAGCTAAATATACAAACGCATAGCTAAGAACATAGAAGAAGAAGCTCCCAATGAGCTCTGTAGCTCCGGCATAGATCACAGCTCCAGGGAAGAATTGAATCAGCCAAGCATGGTTAAAGAATCAGCTCTACTGAGCTTCATTCCAGCTGCTGCCATGGTGAAGATTATGGAATCCGAGATGAATGTGGCGGTGATGGAAGTTAGAATGGAAAAGGATGAAGATGAGAGAATTGGAAGTGAGACGGAGCGTGGGAGTGATCCATCTGGACCCCTTCCCTTTCTCCATTAAGAGTAGACGCTTTTGAATCCCATTTCCGTCAATTTGGATGGTTGGAGATCAGAATTTTGATGTTGGGAAATTGCAAATCGGGCCCCAGAAGAATTTCTACGATCTGCACTTTGGTCCCTTTTTGTGTCTGCTTGCAAACTTTCTGAACTTTGCAGTTTAATCCTTTTTCCTATTTTCAACTCTTTGACTCCAATTTCTCCCAAGCTTCCTATAAAACAATTCATACCAATGTACTATCATTTGTTCCACAATTCAAGCACTTGGGAAAAATTATAAAATGTATCAATTAAACTCTTTTAATCATTAATTTCACATAATCAATATTAATCACAATTTATCATCATAAATGCATTCCAAACATGATATTATCAATAAAATCTCTCAAAAAGCTATATAAATACATTGTAAAATTAGGACTTATCGAGGTGTCATTAGAGATGCCAAGGGGACTTGGTTAATGGGTTTTCGTTAGAAATTGGGTAGTTATCCAATTACCATAGTTGAACTTCTTGCCAATGTTTTAAAAGCTAGACTAGACGTCGAACTGGAGAGGCTACCAGATCATGAGTGGCATGGTCGGACCAGCGGTCAAACCGATGACATAATAATTAAATAAAAATAATATGATACGTATATATAATTATATAAATACAAAAAATAAATATGAAATTTTAACATTACTTAAAAATAAGCACATAAAAAAACTTATATGTATCATCTTTTCCAAATCTCAAGTTCTAATACATTGAAATCATTAAAAATAACACAATAACATGTCACTAATACTAATAAATAGTTCCCGGTTCAACCCCGGTTTTTGGCCCAACAGTTGGTCAGAAGCAGCCCAAAACGGTCTAAATGGTGAAACGGTTGAACTATGCGGAACGAGCCGAAAGCCCTCCAGGGCACCGGTCCAACCGTTTGGTCAAGCCCGGTTTTCACTACATTGCTTCTTGCTATCAAAGTAGGATTATAGGTGTGTTGACTGTTAAACTGCTCAAAAGTCCAAGTTCATATGGATTCCTTATAAGCCATTAATATATTGTCAAGAGATAGTCTCCTGGACCATCCTTTTCGTAAGGAGATTGAAGGTGTCCGTCAACTCATTTATAAGGAGAGGCTTATCCAAGTGTGCTATTGTTATAGAGATGCGGTATCGTGTGCTGATATTTTAGTGAAGGAGGCTCATGATGAGGAGAATTTGATTTTTCTGGTGCCACAAGTTCCACACAGTTGTAGGGCTCAATTTCTTTTGGATGTTCAGTCTGTAGGGGTGGGGCCCTCTCCCTGATCTAGACTCAAGTGTAACACTTGCCTTGTAATCTAAAAAAAACAAGAAGGATTGAGCATAATTGGCAATCCAATATTCGGCCAATCTGTTAACCTAAAACAAGAAGCAAGTCTTATTAGCAAGATCGACACACCCACCATATCTATGACAACCTTTCGTTAATATCAGATCAACAAAATGACTTTAGATTAATGATTACTTGTTTCAAAATTGACACATCTTTATTCTAATTATATATTTTTATACTTTAATTGAAGTTTTTGTTATAATAAACGATCTTAAAATGTCTTTTATGTGATAAATTGAGATTAACAATAAATACATTAAATTGGAATTAAAAAGATAAAAAAATCAAAATAATTTTAATTACTCTTAACCATTGATTTTTATAAAAATATTTGATGTTGGTTACATTGTTTTCAATTGAAAATACTTAAAAATTTGGATTAAACCTGAAAATGGCAATTTTGGGTTTTAATTTCAGAAATGACAGTTTGGTCCCACAAATTTGGAAAATGACAATCTAGTCTACTCTAAACCACATCGTTCTTGGCAGCATACTTTAGGTCAGCTGAAGGGAATTGGAAGCTGGATAGAATTAATATAGAAGAGCAGAACGAGCAGCAGCGGCGACTGGGGAGGATTTTGCCTTTCATCCCTTTTCATTCACCTTCATTTTTTAGCTCACCACTGTCGCCGGCGACGTTCATCGTCATCTCCATTAGCACCGGTGGAGCTTCTGAGTTCACGGGGTGATCGGCCGACAGAGCTGCAGACTTGAGGGGGCGAAAGCTGAGAGAGAACGAGAGAGGGGGGCCGACACAGCTGGGAGTGAGAAGAGGGAGCTGCAGCGAGGAAGATAACACAGCCGTCCACCACCATTCACCTGCCTCCATCGTCCGTCACAGCCTCCTCTGTTTCCGATTTCCAGGCTTTGACTCCCTCTGCATCTGAACTCATTATAACCGTGGCTTCTCTGTCTTGTTTTTCTGAGTTTAATTGCAGCCCCAAGTTAAATTGAATTAGTGCTAATTGATGATTTAATTAATTTGTGACTTAATGGTTGGGTGTTGGTGCTCTTCAATATCGGGAATTTTAAACTTCTTTGGTGAAGTTATTTATCTGAGTGCCTAGGTGATTTTGTGTTTTTGGATATCAATGGAAGATAGTTTGAGTTTATTTGTATTTTAAATGGGAGTTTAAATTATCCATATCTCATTATATTTATGATTTCTTAGGTTTAAGAATTTATTTATATACTGAGACTATGATTTTAATTATGTTTTATTTTATGAATTAAGTTCTTGTGATTTGGGATTTGTAATGAAAATTTGTACTCATTAATATATATGGTTATATGTATGTTTTTCTATAATTTTATTGCTTTCTATTTATTTTGTAACGACCTCTTTTAATTATTATATAACTAATCTTTAAACCAAGTAAAACATTAAATATTACATAATACAACATATTAAAGGGCTCCACCTACAGGACAAATCGTAGTATGCAGTGAAGTATTCAACATATGCAACGTAAATAAAAAAGGCTCTTAAGTTTGACAATATACATTATGTTCATGTAACTAAACGAAACATACGATTGGTATCAAATCAAGTTTCATTTACCTTCCCTTTGGTAGCACCACCTGAACTTTCGCCTAAAAAATTTTAAATATCGATGGGTTGAGTCACATGGACTTGATAACCACAATTCCATTTTAACAAGTATGTAAGGAATAATTATAAGATAGTTAAGCAGGCAAAAAAAAAAATATTCATATCACATAAAGTCTAATCTTCCCAAAACATTAGTATTTCAAGAGAATAATTCAATATGCATAAAACTCCCTCAATCATCCTTATAACATTAATCGCTAACAGAACCCATGAACTACAAGATATAACAGAATTAGTCTCTTTGACAAGACTGCACTAAGCTCTCCAATAATGAGGTGTAATCCGGCCAAAGGCTACAGAACTCATATTAGATCATGGATTCCCTTCCCGTCGAAAATGGAAAGGTGTCACATGTCCCTTAAGCTAACCCTTAACACGGCCAAAGAAAAGAGTGATACCAAGGACCCTGAGAATGGCAAAGCCATCCACTGCGCCCACGGTGGCGGCTATATCATGTGGTATAAAAAGAATTAAACATCTCAATCACAACTCACCACATTCAACATCTCAACATCACAATCTTTAATATCAATAATTTATTCATATATTTCATATTTAATACTATGCATCATCAATCATTCAAGCCCACATAACTAAAAAATTTACTAAAAACATGATTAATACTGTCATTGTACATTTTTCATATATAAATTACTACAACATATTTATAGCAATTAAAAATACCAACATACGCTTATAATCATTTCAACAAGCATACAAGATAAATTGGAAAGTGGTTACATCAAGTTCTTAACACAAACTAAACTTGAGAGAATTTAACTCCAACAAGCTAAATTGACTCAATTCTCACACACACACACACACACACACACACACACACACACACACACACACACACACACACACACACACACACACACACACACACACACACACACACACACGTTAATATAATTTATAATAATTGTTAACTAATATAAAATAGCAAATAATAATCCTCATAATTGGCCCAATTTTCTTAAAAATAACAACAATTTATCTATTCCTCAAATTCCTTTTAAATCAAAATTTCTAAAATTTCTTAACTCTATTTCACTCAATAAAATATTTAATAACTATACTTCTCTAACTCTAATATCAAATCATAATTTATAATTTCACATAACTCAAAATCTACAAAATTAAATCGATTAAAATTTCAATAATATTTCCAATAACCCAAATAAATTTTTTAATCCAAATTTAATCATTAAAAAAGTCTCTAAAGTATAATTTATGATTTTTTTAAGAAGAAATTAATTATAAAATCATAAAACAACCGAATAGTAAATCTAAATCTATTAAAATCAAATATTATTTATTCTTTACATATCTATAACCATCTTTTGTAAAAACTCAAAATTCTCCAAAAATCCTAACACAAAAAATTCTTGATAATCAGTATAATTTTACCACCAATAGAAAGAGAAAAATACGTGCAATAACTTTTATAAAGAAAATTTGTTAAAAAGGAGTGATTTTGATTACCTAAATTATTCTAAAAATTTATACCTGAACTGAAACGACAACAATAGACAGAACTCTTCTTTCTTTCTCTCTCTTTCACTCGTGATGAAAAACAAATGAGGTTGGGGCATATTTAATACCCCTCGTCTTAATGTCTTATAGTAAAGGGGCCACGTGCCCCTTGATTTTAATATTTTTTTTATTTTTTATTTTTGTTTACCGACAGGTTATCCCCCCTTGTTTTTAATATTTTATTTTAAAAAATTTGATGGAACCAAAAATTTGGGTTGAAGCTGTATTATCATATTGGTTAGACATAAAGTTATCGTACTATATCATATAAAATTTAGGGTTAAGGGGTAAATCTATTAATGATCTTTTAATAAAAGAGCATCTGGCACAATTATCTTTTAAAAGGGGTAAAAATACACATGAACAATTAAAAAGGAGCATCCACCACAAAAACTGTTAAAATCCGCACTAACGGCGTTAAATTATAAAAGAAGAAAACTCCTAACGGCGTTAGTACGGATTAACGGTTTTTGTGGTGGATGCCCCTTTTTAATTGTTCATGTGTATTTTTGCCCCTTCTAAAAGATAATTGTGCCAGATACTCTTTTCTTAAAAAATCATTGGTAGATTTGCTCCTTAACCCTAAAATTTATTTAGTCATGGATGGTTACAAAAGAGAGTCACGGACAACAATTATTGGCATTAGGGGTGTTCAGCAATTTCTCATTTTGATCCGAGCAAATTGGGATAGATCAGGAAAGGGAATGGGACTTCCCAATCCCAACTTTTTCTCGATCCTGAATATATATATATATACATATACATATACATTTTTTTAAAAATATTTAAGAAAATAAGACCAAATGTAAAAATTCCTAATACCTTTAAAGTAATATCTATTCTTTTAGTTTGTTTAGTTAATTTTGTTTATTATTTATTAAATAATTCTAATTTTTTGTTCTTGTCTTTGTTCTTTTTACAACTGAATCGACAACTTTAAACATGTATTGGACTAATTATATATTTTTATTAGACTTATTTTATACAATATGATATTAAACAAATTATATATTTATACTAGACTCAAGGAAACACAACAAAAAAATTCAATATAAAGATTTTTTTTTTTAAAAAAAGGAAATTCGAGATCGGGAAATTCCCAATCTCGAAAATTTTCCGATTTTCGGGATTGAGAATGAAAATTATTCCCACACCCTTTTCAGAATCAGATCGGAAATAGTATTTCCCAATCCCGTCCCGATCCAAACACCCCTAATTGGCATTGGCGTCACCATGCGGATCACGTGAATATATATATATATATATATATATAACATGGGTGCTCATAATTTAGTTGGATCTGCGTATAAAAAACAACAGCTAGGTTGAAGCTGTATTATTATATGGGTTATATATAGTTATAGTATTACTACCTCCCATTCTAATTATAAGGTAAAATTAATTTTTTTTGGAGAAATTAAGGAAATTAAATAAATTACTTAATCATATCATATGTTATGTATCTTTAAATTATATATTAATTTATTAGTCAAACCACTTAATTTAAAGAAAAAATTAAAATATAAATATTTTAAAGTAATTTAATTAGATTCCTTAATTTCTCCAAAAAAATCAACTTTATCTTATAATTAGGATTAAGGGAATATATCATATAAATTTTTTTTTGATACCGATGTAAAATTTAATTAGTCATGAAAGGTATAGCATAAAACGACAACAGAGAGTCACGGACGAACGACTGTTGGCATTGCCGTCGCCATGCAGACCACGTGAATATATCTATATAAGATGTGTGCTCATTTTGATAAAAAAAAAAGATGTGTGCTCATATGTTCATCGGATCTTCGGCTCTTCTCGTCCATTTCTGCTTCCAATCCAACACCAACCAATGCTGAGCGCAGGCTCTCCACAGCCATCTCGCCTCGTGGCAGTGATAGGCGCTGGGGCCAGCGGACTTGTCGCCGCCCGTGAACTCCGACGAGAAGGCCATCGAGTTGTCGTTTTCGAGTGAGGTGACCAGGTCGGGGGCACATGGATCTACAACCCGAACGTAGAGTCCGACCGGCTTGGTACGAATCCGGATCGAGCCGTGGTCCATTCTAGCCTCTACCAATCGCTCCGCACCAATCTCCCGAGGGAAGTCATGGGATTTGGAGATTTCCCGTTTGTAAAGCGAGAAGGCGACGGCAGAGATGGGAGAAGATTCCCGGGTCACAAAGAGGTATTGATGTATTTGCAAGACTTCGCGACTGAGTTTGGGATCAATGAATTGGTACGGTACGAAACTGAGGTTGTATCTGCGAAGTTTGAAGATGGTGGGAAATGGAAGGTAACATCAAAAGGCAGAAGTGGGGATGCTGTGGATGAAATATACGACGCTTTGGTCGTTTGTAACGGACATTTTACTCAACCTCTCATAGCTGATATTCCCGGTAACTTTTCCTTTCTTATTTGATTAATGTCACACATAAAACTCAACATCCGATTCATGCTTTTTTTAAAATTGATGGCTTCCTAGTGGCAATTGTGTTGCATCCAGGCATCAGAGTATGGCCGGGGAAGCAAATGCATAGCCATAATTATCGTACACCTGAGCCCTTTCAAGACCAAGTATGTATCAGGTTCCTTCATTATATCTTGCTATTCCATAAGTTGTTAAAATAAAAAGACTACAAGACCCTATATCCCCTTGTGTTTCTGGCGAGAGCTCCAGTATTCTTGACAATTTGTAGTTTAGCTGTGGAAAACTTCTTTTCTGAGAGGTGGATGGTCAACTGTTCATTCCTTAACATTCATTTAATAACGAAAATATGTTATAATAATTTGATGGTCTACTTCAGAAAAAGCAGTATGGCTTTACTGTCCTAAATCCCAAGGAATCAGTTTCAGTGCCTATCAAAAGGATATGCACCTGGAGCTCGTTCAGATCCAAGTCTGGATCTGGGTGGTTCAGATTTGATTTTTTTACATGAGTGATTTTGAATAAAAAATATTATTTATTAAAAAAATATTAGTTAAGAAATTATCTTCATTTTAGATTCTGTATTTATTAAAATATTTTTTTTTTCAAAAAAATTAAATCTAGACTATCGAAATCCTATTGTGTAACACCCTAATCTTATTTCCGCATTTTCAGAGTACTTGATTACATTACAGGTTTTCACTACCGGGGTTTATACATAATACCTACAAACCTTGAAATAATAAAAGGTCTTCAGATAACCAACGTCTTCTCTTGATCTTGACCGGAACCTTCAATTACCGGTAAATACCATTTTGCCCTCGGAGCCATTTTTTGTTGTTGCAAACTTTGTACATTTATGGAAAAGGGTGAGATTCGAGAGAATCTTAGTAGTAACAGACAATCGATCATAGAAAATGTAATAATAAATATGTCAAGTATTACATACAGTAATATTATAATAACACATAATTCAGTTCAATCAGTATAATATCAATTTAGTCAGAAACGTTCAGAGCCAACTACTGTTGCAACCCCTACTCGTTCTGCACCTCAGCTGGGCTCGAGACCTCCAATTGGGCATTTTAGTGTACCCGTAGGCACTGTGTATCATACATATTACCGAAGATGGCATACACAAAGCATATAAACATTAACATAATGTATGAAAGATATAGTTATTACCTGAAATAGCCCTTTCCCACCTAACCGTCTAATTGTCTTGATCTAGCTTTGCCACAACTGTCCGGTCATAAAATGCCAAATGTACAAGAATTGAGGTAAGACCCATTCATGTACTAGTTTATACTCCTTTAAACCCATTCTGTTGGCTATCTATTGTAGTTATAATAGTTTTTGCATAGTACAACTCTACACAGTGTAGTTCCACTGTTTTCCAGAAACTGGCATATTTTTCAGTCAACTTTGAAAATTCATAATTAAATATAGAAAAATCTAATTTGACTGATTCTAATGCCCAATTGAGGCTCTTCAAATGTACTTTCATGAAAAAATACCCAAATATCATTATTGGACTCATATTATTCCCAGAAATTCGCCAAACATAAGCTGTTCCAGATTTCCTTCCAAGAACAGGGCATAACTTTGAAAATTCATATCATTTAATTTACATCTCCAAAAATTACAAAATACCTATCAAATTAAAGCTCTATATATCTACTTTAATCCTGAAAAGTTTCATAACATTTGAACTAGATTTGGGTAACGAAATTCACTATACATTAACATTGCCTCCAGTGAAACAGCCAAGCAGCATTTACTTTGAACTTCAATAAATTCCCGACATGCATACAAATTTTCAAAAATCATGAACACTCATTCTCACACAATTTTTCCTTCTAAATCCAATAACACCATCAAAATTACAATATTCAATATCTACATTGAGTGGACAGTAGCTAGAAAAATTTCACAATAAAAAGGGAAAATTGGAGTTTCTTGGCTTTAATCCCTAAACCACATTCTTTACACCTCTAATTTCATGTTCAACCCATTAAACACCAATTGCACATGATTAGGGGAAATTTTGACCGCATAACCTCTTAGGGTTTTATCATCCCAAATTTACAAAATCTACAATAACAACCACAAATCAAGCCAACAACTACAACAACATAACATCAAGAGAATCAAGGTTCTTGAAGTTACCTTTGATTTGTCAATTTTCTCTCTTTAGGACATCCTCCCTCTCTCACTTCCCTTAGAATCTTGCTTGCTAACCATGATATTTATGAAGGAGAAGAGATTAGAAGAGGTGTTACACATGCTAGAAGACAAGAACACTTGAAATCACCAACACTTTCCTTGGATTTTTGGCTCTTGACACCGTAGGCCCTCTACTTGTGTTCTTGAGCTATGCCAAACTCTTCTCCCTCTCTTTTGGTTGTATAGGACGAACATGAAGTCTTGGAAGAGGATAGAAGCTCTCAAAAATATCACTCTTCCACCTCCTTGCAATAATAATATCTTATTTGAATTTTAACACATGCTCTTGAATATTAAATTTCTCTTTTTCTACTTGACCAAGATTGCTTCTATGTGGCATCTTTAATGTCCAAATGAATAATTCCTCTTTTCTTCTCATATTTGGACGAAATTAAGGGTCCTTGGGAAGGGATAATGATCTCCAACATATCCTAATTCCATCTCACTAATAAATATTATTTTATGCCAGTTTAATCTTATTCAAACTTTTGACTTTTCAACTCTTCATTTACTTGGCCACAAATGCTCCAACCTTTGACATATTTATCACAATTATTCATTTCCCTTTTTGCTCCCACATTTGGATGTCTCACATCATAAAGGAAAGGGAAAATATGGGCTTTGGATTTAATTTAGCCAAATAATGATTTTATCCATATATTTTTGCATTTAATTGGGCCAAAGTGTTTGTTGCTCCTTTTCCTTTCCTTTTGGGCCCAAATCACAAGTAATTGGGCTTAAGACTTGTGTTCTTCTATTCATTATGTTGGGCTTTACTAATGGGCTTTTTGGAACACCCAAAATTAATTTCATAATTTATTTTAGCCCAATTTCCATGTGACATCAACTAAAGGTGTTGTTATCATTTCAATCACATCAAAATTCACCATCTTATTTCATTGAATGCCACAAGTGTTCATCAAGCATATTGGTGAATAAAAATTGGGAGTTACACATCGGACGGTTCAGATGTAGGCACCGAAAATCATTCTCAAATCCCAATGGATTGCCAATGTAAGAGTTTATAAAATTCTACTTTGGAGTTGGAGAATTGTATGTAATTTATCTCAAATATAATAGCAGGAGAGATCTAAAAGACAAACAACTTAACGCTTCCTCTTGGTTGGAGCTCAAATATGCCGTGGAAAAGAATGTTGGAATCACGATTTTGCTATTAACTTGATTTGGTAATTTCTGATCTAGTTTTCCCATTACTCTTTGGATAGGTTGTTGTTGTGATAGGTTATGGCTCTAGTGGTCTCGACATCTCAATAGAAATTTCTGGAGTTGCTAAAGAGGTCCATGTTGCTGCTAGGTCCGCAGATGATAACCTTGGAAAGATGCCTGGGTTTAAGAACATCTGGCTTCATTCTATGGTAAAACTCGTCATCTATGGTCAGAATTGGATGGCGATCACGAGGATCAGTGAATTTTTTTGGTGAATTCTGCTTAGAATAGTTGATTAAATTGTTTTGAACAATGCAGATTGACAGCGTCCACGAAGATGGAAGAGTGGTTTTTAAAGATGGAAATGCAGTTTATGTGGATGTCATTCTACACTGTACTGGGTATTTTCTGATGATTTTCTATTAGTTCTGTCAAGGTCTATTGAAGAAGCTAATTATGCTGCACAGCGTTCAATTAAAACAAAAAAGTTCGATTGGCTATTTGTTCCTCATACAGGTACAAGTATGAATTCCTTTTCCTTGAAACCAATGGTGCAGTAACAGTTGATGATAACTGTGTGGAACCACTCTACAAACATGTTTTCCCTCCAGCATTGGCCCCGTGGCTTTCATTTGTGGGAATACCAGTGAAGGTCCGCCTCCATCTTTCTTTCTTTCTTGCTTTCTTTTTTAAATGAAACCAAATGCCATGTCTTAAGTAGTCCATGAATTTGGTGGCAGGTTGTCCCCTTTGTACTGTGCGAACTGCAGAGCAAGTGGATAGCTGGAATATTGTCAAATCGCATTGCACTGCCTTCTAAAGAGGAAATGATGGAAGATGTGAAGGCTTTATACTCTTCACTGGAAACCTCAGGCACACCGAAGCGTTATGCTCACAACCTAGACAAGGGTCTGGTATGTATCTCCAGCTAATTTCAGTGTGCTCAGACTTTTTATAATGTTCTAAAATTCTAAATATGTTGTGGTTGGTTGGTGGGTTGGGATGTGAAACAGCACTGGGAGTACTGCAACTGGGTTGCAGCTCAGTGTGGGGTTCCTCCGGTGGAATAATGGAGACAGAAGATGTACATGGCCACATCCAAGAGCAGGGCCCTTCAACCTTCGACTTACCGTGACCACTGGGAGGATGATGACTTGGTTTCGGAGGCTCAACAGGATTTAGTCGGTATCTCTAGCCTTCATGTGTTCATAACGATCGTATCCGATAAAACAGTAATGACTGAACATGAATTGGGGATCAAATAATGGGACCATGAACATGATATATTTATATTTTAACCCCTGAGATAAGATTTGTTAATAAAATTGATGTATAAAAAAAATAATCTTCTGAATTTTAGATTGAAATTATTCATCAATCTTTGGTAACTAAAAGGCAACTTCTTGAACTAAAAATAAACTCGTCAAATCTATAATTACAAGTAGAAAGTTCACTGTTTGTCCATTAAAAAACATCATAAGGCGAAGTGTTGGACGCCATTAATGTCGAAGCTTCACACTTGGTGAGCACAAATGGATGCTCTGCTATGTTGCTTTGCAGAAGTGGCATAAGATCGTCTGCCTCTCCTGCTTTGATCCGATAGTTTTTATTGTAAAATAATCTAGACACATGATAGAAAAATACTCACTTAATTCTTGTTGGAAATGTTATATAGATATAGTCTAATATCTTGGTAAAAACTAAAAATTTGTTTATATTAATATTTTTCGCTTAATAAGTTAAATAAACTGACTTGGTGCGGTATTTCTTAACATCACTAACAAGCATTATCAAAGTTAGCTATCTGGATGTACAACATCATTGTGCGCTATAAACACCTTTCTAGAAATAATTTTATTGAGTGTTCTCTTTGGTCTTTCTCTATGTTTTTTCAAAGGATCCGATAATGTTTGATCTATCCTACTCATTAATACATTTAATAGCTTTATTTGAATGTACTTGAACGACCTCAAACGGTTCTCTACCATTTTTTCTTCAGTAGATATCATTCTAGCTCTTTCGCGTATATGTTCATTATAAATCTCATCATTGCTTATATAACTACATATCTATTTTAAAATTATCTTCTGGACTTCCCCTACTTTATGCCCATGTTGTCCATAACATTCACTGCAGATTAGAAGTTTTTATTATGCATGCCCCATCACATCCTTAATTGGTACCTTAGTCAATTGTAAGAAGGTAAAAAAATTTAGTAGTTTTTGTCTCTAGTGATAACCTGATATAATGGGATGACAAAGCTGCCAAGGATTAGAGCCAAATTACTTCTCCCATAATTTATGTGCTTCTTAAGCTGTGATCCATATCTAACATTCGAATCAGCTGACCCACATATTAAAGCCTCAGATTAACTTTGAGAAAGAACTATCATCAATTACAGGATGAGAGGAAACTGAAGTTACAATCTAACATATTGGTTTTCCAAAAACCTAAAAGTTAGTAGATGATCCTCCACAAGTCTTCAGTTATTTACAATACTGCCTAAAACGAGCACACTGACAAATGTCAAAAATGACTAAATGAGGACGAAAAGCCATAAAATTGGGTTGAATTCGCTTTAAGCAAAAAGAATAAACACCAGAGTTTGGAGGTCAGAGTACAGGAAAGATGAAATCTCAAATAGCCCCCAGAGCTATTATAATTATTTCTTAGTTGTTATTGTTTTGATAAGTTCTCAAAAAAATAAATGCATAATAATTGTACATAACTTAAATAGCAGCTCCCCTACTACCCACCAAACTCCTCTCACTCGGTAATTTTTGCAAGTTACTTTAGATTAGGAGTTTTGATTAGTCTTCTGTATACACCAATTAAGAAAAAATTATCAAGTATAAAATGAATTGTCAGGTTTTTTTATCTGAAAATAATTTTCAAAGTTCGCACTTAGATATTCTCCTTTTTTTACCTTTTTTTTTCCTACTCATAATTATAGCATGTAATTATGTTATGATACTAGGTTTTTTAATATTAAAAACAGAGAGATCCTTCCACAGATAGAACAAAAAATTTAGGTTGAACTTTATTTTCGAAAATAAAAATTTCAAATTGATAAATATTTGGAGAAAGTTTTTCTTGAAACTGTAAATTATGAATATTTTGGGAGGGGGGTTTAAGAAATAATCAAGGAGGGATAGGGACGAATGAACTTATAATTTTTTAAATTTTTATACTTTCTCCACTACATGTCTATTGTCGTCTCCTTAGTGAGTGTTTGTATAGACGTTTGGATGGCGTTTAAGTTGCTTTTCACATAAATCGAAACAAAACTTCTCTCACATACTTACCTCGTATGTCGTAAATCATGATTGAAAAGCTGCTTTTAAATATTCCTATCGCTGTTCCAAACACACTAAGATTGGGATGCAAATAGGTCAGCCTATCAAACTTTAAAAAACAAATTTTAAAATTGAAATAATTATCGGGAGAACATAACACACACACACACAAATAGGTCAGCCTATCAAACTGACAAGTCAAGCCTATTTCTCCAAGGCCAAGTCAGGCTGAAATTAGATTAGTCCGTAAGCTTGTGATAGGTGGTCTCACGTATTTTCGTCCCCTTGGACTTATCTTTTGTTCACTGTTTTCTCTCTCTGTCCTTCTTTCTTTTTCTAAATTACCATTATCCTAACTAATCTTCAGGGAGACTCACGCAAACAAACATGTTAACATCATGCTCAAATCTAAGATCTCATCTAAGCATGATGAATAGCGTTGCTTTTGAGGCAATTAGTTGTTGACAATATCTCTTTTTACATTTTTTAATTGCACGTAGGTGCCCTTTTATTGAAAATCATTATATTTGAGCTACGGTCAACAATTTAAGATATTTGAATTAAATCATTTTTATTAACAAAAACTTCCATAATAAAACCATCATATTAGAAAATAAATATATGATTTTTAAAATAGAAAATATTGTTTTATCATTTCATTTTGTTTATGATAAATTAACTAATCGATACATCAAATTTTATATCATATGAAATTTAGTTAGGCAAGAAAGGAAGGCATCATATAAAACTCATATTGTTTTTATTAATTTTCCCATATAAAACGAATTATGACTAGAATCATTCAGATATTTTTATTTAGTCAAAATTACCTTTAAAAAAACACCCAAACCCAAAATCCTATTTGCTAAATTTATTCCGTCCAAAATCTCTTTTTAGCCAACTGATCCAAACACACACTCAATAATTTTAACATGTACGTAAAAATTAGCGTATCCTTATGTATAAAAAAAAACTAAAATTAGCGTATCCTTCCAGCTCAAATTCGGTATATGATGTGTGTTGGCATTGACATCATAAGAACTTATAAATAGGACCAAAGTGGTACTCCCCCTAGTCTATAATATAAGGATTTCAACTAATTCATTATAATCAAAAAGTGATAGTTAACTCATTATATTTGCCTTAAATTAGAATAAATTTCCAACTTTATCTATATTAAATGAGGTATTGAAGGAGAGAGAGAAAAACCCAGGTTATCTGACCCGGACAAGACCGGTCGAACCGGACCGAAAACCGGTGACCCGGGCACTAAACCCGTCCGGGTCAAAAAATTTTTAAATATTTTTAAAAAAAATTTTTCTTTGGAATTTTATACTATAAGCCTAAAATATTCCATTTCTCACCGGTTTGGTCCCGGTTTAACTTCCATCTGACCCACTGACCCTTGACCCAGTACCTCGACCGGTTCACTGACCGGTCCAGGTTTAATTACCTTGAGAAAAACAAGAAGTCATATTTAAACATTAATTACATGGGTAAATTTAACAAATATGTATTAATTGTTCTCCAAACGATTTATACTGTGGATCAAGTCAATCTTTTAGAAGCAACTTATATTGTAAGCAGGAGGGAGTAAGTTTGAAACAGAAGAAAACAAATTAAAATAAACACAAATCTGATTTGAAATGCCTTCTAATGTGTAGGAGGAAGGGTTATTATATTCTTTTTTTGATTCAAAGAAAGATTTCCCCTCTCAAGATTTGGAATGCAAAGGGTTTTCGTCTATCCCAATAAGTGTGTTTTCCTGAATTTGAACTTGTGTTCTCCTCCTTATAAGAATGAGACCGCTTACTATCTTAACAAACAAGCTATTGGTTGAAGGGTGATTATATTGTTATTACAGATAAATCATACATACATTAGATTAGAGATATTCAAGCGAGCTTATTTTCCTTCTTATTCATATATAGCTAAGTACGAGACCCGAGACTGAGTCTCAAATCACGAAGAGGACAAAGAGGGTAAGGGTCCCAATTTTTGTGAGATAATCCCATCTCTTTCATCCTCGGCTGTCTATGAAAATGATAAAATAATCGAGACATGTGAGGAAACCAACGGTAAATGGGGCCCTTGTACGGTTAATTTCCATAGTAACAACAAAAATTTCATTCAGAATAAGAACCCAGAGACAATGTTCAACTTGATTAATTTAGATCCTTAGTCGAATCATGAACCTATAATTGTTTAATTTCCAGTAATTAAGTTTTTGTGGGGCTGCATCGTCAATAAGGGAAAGGTCGTATAAATCCTATTTATATTACCAACTTGGTACTGATGAGTCTTGACAACCCAAACTAAAGTAAGGAAACTCATATTTAAGGGAATTTATTTTTCCTAAGAAAACTCATATTCATGGTCGCTGATTTCGAGAATATAAAAGCACTTCGTGATATTTAATTACGTCTAAGCATGCACAAGTTGCAATATATTAGTGTTTTTTCCTTTCGGTTGCCAACAATATACTCCATCCGGTCCTATTTATAAGCAGCTTTCTTTTTGATTGCGTAAAATGAAATGGTAGTTAAAAACAATAAATGTGTCAAAAATGTCATATTTTTTTTCATATATGTCCTTATTTATGAAAAGAGTATAGGAGAGAGAATAGATAAAAGTATGAGAGATAATGAGTATAAGATATAAGAAAAAATAAGTATTTAATAAGGGTAAAATAAAAAAAAAATAAGCTTACATTTTTAGAAGTGAAAGTTGCTTATAAAAAGGATCAACCCCATGAAAGAGCAAATTGCTTATAAATAGGACCGGAGGGAGTATTGGTGTTTAATTTGGTGCGGCAAAGTAAAGTAGTATTACCTCTAATCCTTAATATAAGAGTTAGATAATTAATTTGGGTAGATTAAGAAAAAGTTAGTTATATAAATTAGTAATTGTAACAAATATGAGTTGATTTTCATAAAATATAATCTTTCATCATGAGGATTTTTGGATAAGCCCCTTAATAGGCATAATCAATAATGATACTTTGAGAAAAAAATTATAAATTTAACAGATAAAATAGGTTGGAGTCTTATATTTGGGATTAAATTCAAGCTGTACCTATCTTTAACATAGGAGGGAGGTAGTGGTTATAATATTTCATGAAAGTAGTTGCAGCATGGATTTTGACAATGGGGTGGGATCAAAATGTCACATCGTAACGTATAATTCTTAGAATATACGCAGTCATTAGATTAATGGTACCAGCAGGGCACTCTCTATGTTTATGATCTAATAATATGAAAAACCAAAGAATTGTACGTTACTATGTTTAACATCCCTAATTTTTGTTGTCCTATGGAAATTCAAATTGCGCTTGGTCTTTTTAATTATTCTAGTATATATAGATGGATCAGCAGGCAGTGATGTTCATTGATTAATGGAAGGTTGATTAGGATATTGTTGGGAGGTAGGTGAAATTTTGAAATATTATTGTTACTTCGAATCTAATGCTCACAGTATATTCATGTATTGTTAGGTGGCAATTCCTACTCTTTCAACCAAACTTGGGCAATGCATCGATCGATAGGAATAGAAGAATTATGTTTCAAATGAAGACGTCCGATTTTTGTTTGGTATCGCCTCGATTTCTATATATGCGGCTATTAATTACGCGTCATTATATTGTTTCCGTTATAAAAGTAGCTTTAAGAAAATCAGCTTGCGTCTTTGGAGTAATTGCTTTCATTATCATGGAAAGAAAATGCTCCTCTAGTTCATCAAATTAAATTAATGTATATTTGAATGTGGGGCGCGCAAAGTGGATATTTTGAGTAAAAAAAACAGTGGTCATATGTCGATGATGAATTTGTACATGTTATTATATCTTCAAAATTCAGTAATAAATGGGTTGATGAATTTAATTTTGATACTATACTTTTTTTCATTGTTTTTCTTTGTAAACTTTATGATGTCCGAAAGTTGGTGCCTATAGTTTTATAAAAACCTTGGATTTGAACTTGACAATGTTTACTTCGCTAATATGTCACTTGGCATACTGGACTGATATAGTTTAATTACAATCGAAATCAAAATTCATTCAAATTATATGAACCAAAACTAAAATTTGTTAAAATATATAGGAACTTGTAGTGGATTTAACCCTATGAAAAACGGTAACTAAACCGAATGACAAAAGATAAAGAAAATCGACTTCAACTGAATACATCCATAGATGTTATAAGTTTATATCCATATACAGAAAAGTTAGATGAGTTAATCTTATATATTCAATTTATTTAAAATTGATGAATCAAATTTGAGAGTAAGAAAACAAAGCATAGATTTAAATATTGAAAATAATATATTTCATTGTTGAAAATTGATTTCTCCGTTCAAAATTTATTTTTTCAAATCAAGATTGATTTCTTTATCTTCTCTCATGCGTTTAAGTTTCATTTAAGAAGTTAAACTCACTCCAAAACCATGTACTTTTAACAATTAAGTTTTTTTAGCACGTAATAAATTTTTCTTTTGAAACTATACTTTGTAACAAATTTTGGTTTGGATCCAAACATGTAAATCACGTCGGTCTTAGTAAACAGTCCATATATCAATCTATTTAACGGAATTAATGTCACATTATCAAATATAAGATGTTAAGCTTAGATATAAATCTCTTCGTAAAATTGTAGGGCCTATCGCTTTAGACATCATAAAGTATAGGGGTGGACAAAAAAGAGAACCAAAACCAACACTCATTAGAATTAAAGTACTGGGACATAGAGTGACTTTAATTATAATAAATCGTATCATTCACAAGTAACTAATAATATGCATTTTGAGCAAGGTAATTAAACCCGGATCAGTCAGTGAACCAGTCAAGGTACTGGGTCAAGGGTCAGTAAGTCAGACCGGAGTCGGCCCGGTGTCAACCCGGACCTAAACTGGTGAGGAGTAAAAAATTGAAAAATATTGTAATTTTTCATCACACCATCCAAATTATGAATAGTATATATCCAGAATCAAAATGCTAACTGTAATACCCCGAATTTTGAGATTCGAGGCTAGAGAATAAGCCTGAGATTAGTGGATTGCTAAGCCCCGGTTTAGCAAGATCCCAAATTGTGATTAAGGGTTAATGACTCCAAAAGTGGATGTGGTTAGTGATAAATAACCCTTTTGGAGAATATGATATGATTTGGCACTCGAATATGATTCGTGTGTGTTGTGAGCAGTGCCGAAACCCTGTATTTGAGTTCAATTGTGGATTAACATCCAAATTGACTTAGAATAGAGGGAAGAATTGAATGGGGTATTGTATTGGAAATGGTGTCATAGTGTGTTTTGATGTCATTGAAATTGATTTGGAACTTTGGAATGGAAATGTTGCAATGTTAGGTTTTGAAATGTGAATTGTGTTGACATGTTGAGATTGTTGTGAAAACATGTCAATGAGATGTGAATTTGATTGATTTGGTATTTCCAATGGATTCCTTGTGAAAATTTATGTGGGAATGATGTTTGGTATGAAAATAGAACCATTGGAAGCAAATATGTAAAATCTGAAATTCTGTCCAGTGAAACTCTATTCTGGGCAGTCTTCTCGTGTGGATGTTTTTACTAGGAAAATGATGTCAGAAAATTATGAAACTTTTCAGTCTTAAATTTCACATCCCAAGCTTTAAAATGGACATATAATTTGTGTCATTTCATTTTGGGAACTGGGAGATATGACTGTCCAAAGTTTGAAGTCGAAAATGGACTCTGTTTTGGGACAGTGATGAAATTTGTGCAATTCTGGAATTGTGTGGTGATTTCTAGTAATGGAAAATATTTTTCTAGTAAAGAGGACTTAAATACCTTTCATTTGGCTTTGGAAACACCTCATTTCTATTTTTCTAGAATTAGTTATGATTTTTCAAAGTTTGGGCAGAAAATCTGTCAGAAAATCCGAAAATGGGAATTATGACATCATCTCATTAAAAGATGACATCAGCATGGAATTAAATATCTTCTCATCTTCTTCAGCTATCATTTTCTGTCGTGATGAACCAGCTGAAACTAGTGAGAGAAAGTTGAGAGCTCTTAGAGAGAGAAAGAGGAGAAATCTCACAAGGTAAGTCGATTTCTCCAACGATCTAGCTCCTAACGCGTATAACCTTGCTTCTAAGGTTCTCTTTCATGTTCTTTAAGGTGTTGGAAGCTCAATTTTCATGGTTTAAAATGGGCTAGGGTTCAGCCATATTGAGTAAAAGCCAGAGGGATCTTGAGGTAACTTCCGAAACTTCAATCTTTGATTGTTCTGGCTGCTGTGGTTGATTTAATCGGTGAAATTTCACCGGATTGTCTTTGTTTGTAAATTTGGAAAATGGGTTGGCCTAGGTGTTATGCTGCCCAAATTGATACTAAATAGTAGTTCTAACCCAATGTAATGGTCAATAAAGTAATTAGGAGCAGAAAGGAATGCATTTGCAGAGCCGAAACCGAAAAACCCCAATTTTTCCTGGAGTACATGTATATTTCGGCCAAGGCTATAAATGGGTCTTAGAGTTGGATTTTCAATGATTTGATGATTCCATTGAGTTCAGGAGCGAAAATTAGGTGGGGTTACAGTTGGTCACTTTTCCGGAAAAGGCTGAAAAAGCATAATTACGAAAACGCCCCTAAAACCCTTAAAGTAAGGTTGCCAAGGGTAAATTTGTAAATTGAAATTGAATTTGATAATTCCAAGTCCTGAAATGGATTCCTTGGGCAAAAATATGTCAGAATAGCCCATGTTAAAATTTCAAGAAAAGTACAGTCAGACCGGGTACGGTGGGGCCGGGCCGGGTCCCTAGGGGTATTTTAGGAAATTTTCAATATAGCCTCATATAACCCCCAGAAACACTATGAAAGTGTCTAAATGGTACATTTGACATTGTAGGATCGAATGTGAAGCCCCGAGTTGCTGGTACGCAAATCGAGGAGAAAATACTAGAGGTAGGGGACTTACCTTACTTGCATGTATTCGATATCTTTGCTTGTGTAGTGATGTATGTGATTGCTTTACTTGATTGTGTAGAGCATATTTGAATAAATGAAGCTCTGTTTCTGTTTTCGCTGTGGCCATAGTCTTGTTGTATGAAACATTGAGCATGCGGAAATATCATTATGGGGCATGCATCTAGATAAAGCTAACATGTCATACATATAGCATCTATCATGCATGCATTATGGTATCTGTTTCCTACTGAGATTCTCTCAAATCTCATTCTCCCCTACCAACAATTTAGACAGGGCAAGTGGCTCGTGGAGGAAGCGGCTAGGACTCCTCTGAGATGAGATTGTGTAATCCCCATTTGAAGAATTGTAATGGGCAATTGTACCCTGTGTATCTTTAGCGAAGGTATGTACCCGGGATTGCCGGGATGATTAAGTTGTGCACTCTGATATTTATATGAATGTGATTTATCTTCGCGTAGTAATTGTATTCGAAATGTGAATATGAGACCAAGTTTATAAATAATTTCAAAAAGTATTCATGAAAACCCCGTCATGTGATGGGTTAGTAAATGTTATTTGATTATTATTGGTCTCTATTTCATTTTAATCGCGTATTTCGGATATAATTACGGAGGGGGTTACACTAACAAAATAACATGATTGTATCATATATATATCACCTAATGAGAACTATTATAACTTGTAATCCCAAAATATTTATCATAAGTTCATAGCACAATATCAAAACATGTTTATGATAACAAAAGTAGTAAACTAATAATTAATTAATTAGGAGGTGAAAAGTAGTAAACATCATTAAAATAAGCATAAACTATATCATTCAACTCTCTAGGTACTGAGACATTAGGAGGTGGAGCTGTAAGAGGAAGAGTAAAGGCACTAGGAGCAACAGAGTCAGCATTTAATAATGGAGCCCTAACAACATCGTTGTCACCTATGTATCAAATGAATAAAATTAGTATTAGTTATGCTCAAAATATGGTTATATTCTTTTGTGTAACAAATAAGAATATAATCTTAGATAATTAAAAAGATGGTTAGAAACCTCCATAATCCTTCACCATTTGTTGAAATTGAAGATCTGTCGCTTCTACATTTTCAAATTCAAGAGTTGGATCTTTGTCAAGAACCCAAAAGTCTAGTCTGTCAATTGATTCATAATCAATGGGATCATAATTATCTTTCTTGTTCAATTGATTCCTATAATGCTGACACAATAGAAGATCATTAGTTACTAAAAATATATAACAACCATTCTTCAGTCATGACTTTTCAGATTACCTAAACTTTAACTTAAGATTGTAATTTGTGAAAACCAAATCATTAAGTCTTTGATACTCCAATCTATTTCTTCTTTTAGTATAGATACGTTCAAATAAACTCCAATTTCTTTCACAGCCAGAAGAAGAAGAAGTTTGATTAAGAACACGTATAGCAATTTGTTGCAATTTTGGTACTGAGCCCCCATAATATAACCACCACTAATCTTCAAAATAAAGTAAAAAACATTTAGTATGTAGTAATAAACATTAAAAAATAATCATAATATGTGTTTTCAAATATTAAACTTAATATACTTACGAGGGACTAGCTTTTGGGCTGTTTTCTCGCGTGAAACTTTATCAAATGATTATGTAGGGTCACGGTAGACACTGATTTATTGCATCATTGTAACAAAATGATCATCATTGTTAGGTGAGAATGCCTCAAACAAATTGATCACAGCATCCATCAGTTTATGCTTTTGAACAAAGTCAGGACTGTACAAGAAAGTAGGATTCAAGAGATACGCCACTGTATGTAGGTCATTTTTCAAATGTTTATCCCAGCGACTTTGAATAATATCCGTATATGACTTGTACAGTTCATTCTTCATTTGAAACATGTCTTTGATTACATTCTCAGCTCTCTGCATCCCTTCATAGATGTAGGGCATTGAAGGTTTTTCATCAGAATCCACAATCCTCAACAACCTTATCAAAGGAGGCACAAGTCTCACAATTTCAAAGCAATTGTCCCAAAACTGATTATTTAGAACGATTGCACTGAAAATTTTCCCAGGTTCAATGCTTGCTAATTTGTACTGCACAAAATGATGATCAACAACTAAAGCTTGTAAATCATGTTTATGCAAATATATGCTATGAAGGGTGATGAATGTGGTGGCAAATCTTGTTGCACCAGGACGTACAATTTCCTTCCAACCTGGTCTATTCCTTAACTATGACAAGAAGACCATATGATATAAATACAGTGATTTTAGATGCATTCTTTGCAAGTTCTGACAATGAGGCATGGCTGTAATGTCTTTCAAAATAAGATTCAAACAATGAGCTGCACATTGTGACCAATAAATAGTTTTGTATTTTTTTATCAATCTACCACATGCTACATAATTAGCTGCATTATCAGTCACCATATAGACTACATTTTGATGACCAACCCACTCAATAACTTCTGTGAACAATGAGAATAAAGTGTTGGCATCTTTAACTATATCCGAAGCATCAACTGACTTCATAAATACCATGCCATGCAATGAATAAACTAAGAAATTAATCAAAGTTCATTGTCTGACAACTGTCCAACTATCAGCCATGAGTGTGCAACCATTTTCTTTCCATTTAGCTTAATGGCTATCAATCAGTAGTTGAAGTTCCTTTTTGCAATCTCTCAACATGGTAACTCTATACTCATGAAAACTTGGAACCTTAAACCTATGCCTAATTTCAGTAGCAGCATCAATAGCTTTTTGAAATAAGGGACAAGTCATTGCATTAAATGGAACACAATTAATATAAGCCCAATGAGCAAATGCCTTTTTTGCATTATATTGTGCTTCTTGACTTGCCCATGCACTATTGATGCTTGGTTGGCTACCAGGAGTTGTCCTAGATGCAAAATGACTATCAATCTTCCCAACTATAGGAGCTTTCCTTTTTAAAGAAGCAAGTGGTTCCTCAACCTCTCCAGCTTCATTTTCCTTCTCAACAACATGTTTTTTCTTTGAACCTTCTAACAAAGATTCTTTCATTTTAGCACGTACATCATGAGAAACTTTTTTGCACAAACTCACTTGACCACTCACATCCCCTATAACTTGAAGAACATAAGAGGCATGTGAAAACATTTATTTTTCCCTCTTTTTTAAGAGAAATGTATTGCCAAGATGGGTCTGTTTTTTTAAAGTCCTTGATGTCTGTGGAGAGGGTAAACTACTATTAGGAGGATTGGTAGTATTGGGATTGGGGTTGGCAGCAACATTCTCAGGTGCTTCATTATTTCCCTCCATTAAGAAACCAAAACCAAAACCAAAGCAAACAGTAAATGAACCCTTTCAATTCGCAAACCACAAGCACCCCGGTTGATTAATAATCACTATCAGAGGATTGAGAGCTACAATGAAACAAAAGAACCAACTAAACCAACAAGAAAAAACATACAGAGCATCAGCCGACAGCCATTCACATTTTATTTTAAAGTTTAAAGCAATAGCAAACAATACAATCACAATAATTAATGAAAGCAATGCATCCAAAAAAATATAAGCATAGGAAAGCAATGCAACCAAAAAAATGCAAGCATCAGCCGATAGCCATTCACGGAGTAATGCAACCAGTGCAACCAACCAGCCATTTTTCGGTTATACAATTAATGCAACCAATGCACAGCAAGTATATAGGAATAATGGAATATAGAAATGCAACCATTGCAAAGCAAGTAAGCATCAGCCAAGGCAACCAATGCAAAGCAAGTAAGCAACAACCAATAAAAAATACAATCATAGGAATACAGAAATCAAACTGAAATTTCAAATTTGAAGAACAGAGAGCCAACAGGAACAATGACATTAAACACCGATGGCTAACCCAGAACTAGAACACTAACCGTAATCATCAGAACAACAACAATCAAACCCAAAGCTCCCACCTTTCAAGCAAGTTGTTGAGGAAACAACCAGATTTGGGCTCAAAGAGCTTGAAACGATGACAAAGGCAAACTCACGCACCTCGCTATAGGGCTTCAATCTCAACAACAAGGGAGCGCCGCTTTGCTGCTGAACAAGTTAACTGGTAACCCCAAAGGTTAGGCTTCCAAGCGTCGGTGCCGGTGAGGGGAGAGGGAGAGGTCAGATCAGAGTCAATGACGACATTGAAGAGGAAGAATGAAGAACAAAGAAGGCGATGGGAAGGAAGAAAGACTTAACAGCCGCAGCCAACAAGCTCCGACTAGCAAGCACCGTCGCCGACAATGGGAGAGGCCGAGAGGGAGAGGTCCGTTAAAGGGAACGACGACGACGAGGTTGAAGAGGGAGAGGGAAGAAGATGACGCGAATGAGAGAGAACTAGAGAAGTCAAAGAACTGTGTTTGCTTCTTTTCGCGATTGGGGTTTGACCGTCTGAGCATTTGGCTGTTTGATTTTTTTAAATCAACGAAACGACATCGTTTCGCTTGGTTGGAGGGAAAAAAAATTCAACCCGGTCAACTCGCTAACCAGGGTGAGTCGACCGGGTTGCTTCTGGGTCACACCAAGTCGACCGAGTCAGGGCCGAGTCGTGTGACCTGGGGTCATCAATGCTCAAACTAGACTGGTTAAGGCATCGGTCCGGCGGTTCACGGTCCAAACCGGCCGGGCCCGTCCAATTCTTATACCATGATTTTGTGTGTGTTTTTTGTGCGATGCACAGGAGAGCTCCAAACAACAATGAAAATGGCATGTGGCTTTTTCCCCCCGGGAAATACTAGTATATGTTAGTATTAAAGGCCTGAAAGGTCAATGCCTTTTAATTACCTTTTCTTGGGCATCGACCATTTTGGGTTCAAAAGTCAAAAGGGAAAAATCATATATAGGCCAACAATGGCTTTTTGGCACATTTCCAGAGTGGCCAATACAATTATATAAATGTGTGTGTGTGTGTGAAAGAAACCAAGCATTATTACGATGGAGTGTGAATGTGTGATGGGTAATACAAAAGTTGCATATTCCAAAAGTGCTTCATCAAGTCAACGTTTAGATTTGAACAAATCAAAACGTGCACGTTTTGAAAGAGGAATGTGTAAGTATTGATTATAATTGTTTAAGGTTCTTGGCTTAGTGACCAATTCTTAGAAGACATTAAATTGAATAGAATTTGATAGTATGATCTAAGTGTGGTGGTGTGCTACTCTCTGTTTAGAAATTTCGTAAGCAATGTTCTTTTTGTTCGGATAATGAATTTTCTTTCTTTTGCTTGAGGATAAACAAATGTTTAAGTGTGGGAGAGCTTGATAAGTATATATTTTATAATTAAATACACTACTACAAAAAGGGTAAAAGGTGGCGTACATTTTGTGGCCCTTCTTTAAACAAGTGCCACAGCTTCCCTTTTTTTTATTTTTTACCTGTATAATTTTTTTTTTATTTTGGATACCAGCTGTGACGCCTAATAGATTAGGTGCCGCAATTGATAAGGCCTAGTGTGGCGCCTGCCTATACAGGCGCCATGCAAGCAGCTGTGGCGGCTGGCCCACCAGGCGCCACAGCTGATGCATTTCTATAAAAAAAAGGAAAAATTTTAAATGGATAGTGTATAGCTCTTAATTATTTCATTTCCTGCGTAGTGGTCCCGTGTCCGTCCCTCATTCCTTCTCTTTTTGACCACTACTCCACTTTAATTATTCAACTACTCTCTCCTCCATTAAACTACTTTCCCTTTCTCATCTTCTCAGTGGATCCGTCGGCCCCCTCCCTCCATTTCCTATCATCTTCACACTAAAAAACACACCCACACGCTCACTCGTCACTCAAGCTAGCGTCACCAACGTGGTCTCCCACTCCCTGTGCTGGTCAATTAATAGATTTGTAAGAGAAGATTGTTTCATTCTAGCTTGCTTTGTTTAAATTTTTTTTTAGTCAAGATAAACCGTAATATAACATTTGCCTTTTTGTTCTTAATTTAATAGGAAAGAGTGAAAACCTAGCTTGTTTCGTTTGCCTTTTTGCTTTGTTTAAATTTTTTTTGCCAACAAACTTGCGTTTTTTAGTAATCTTTTAATTTACTTAATTAGTTGTTGATGTACTGTGTTCACATATTAAGTTCTTGTATTGTGATATTTTTTATGTTAGCTTTAGAGAGTATTAATGTAAAAACATTATTGTTGGGGAACTTGAATTTTAAATGTGAAAATTATATATATATATATATAATAGGTTGAAATATAAAATAGAAAGATTGACAATTTGTGGAGATGATAAACACGAAAGCCACTCATTTTATATAAAGCTTCACAATCAGAAAGCATAAAAAAGGGGCCACATGAAAAAAAAAGAAGAAGAAGAAGAAGAAAGAAAGAAAAAAGAAAAAAAAAAGACCCTCCTGTGGCGCTTGTTTGAGGAAGTGCCACAGGAGGGGGGCCTCCTGACGCAAGCGCCACAGGAGACCCCCCTCCTGTGGCACTTCCTCAAACAAGCGCTACAGGAGGATATTTTTTTAAAAAAAAAGATTTAAAATGTTGTGGCGCTTCCAAGCGCCACAGCTTTTTTTAGTGGCGTCCAGATATGTGGCACTTCTCTAGCGCCACAGTTAATGCAATTATAAGTGCCACAGCTTTACTTTTTTGTAGTAGTGATAAGTGTAGATTTTGAGATATATTTGATTAAATTTATTAATTTTTATACTTATTTAATTATTTTTTATATATTTTCCTATCTTTTAATTAATTATAGGATAAAGGATATTTTGATATAGAATCTACTCATATCTTAATTTATTTTATAAGGGATATTATAAGATTCAAGTGAAAACAAAATATCAATTATATCTATATTATGCGATAATGGATAAAAAGAAAAAGATAAATCAAGATATTGTGATAGAGACGTATGCAAGGAGGCAATATATACCTATATATATGCTAGGAGTAGCAAGAGAGGGGTGTGTTCTATTTTCTTGGTTGGTGACGGCAAGGCAAGAGCTTTAATATGGGGAGAATAAAGTTTGGAGATGCAGAAGAGCAATGGCACGGATGAAAATTCAGCATTGAGTTTTTGTTTCTCTTTTCTCTTCTCTTCTTTATTTTGTTTTTGGTTAGCTATTATTTTGGTCATGACAATGTTTAGTTTATCTAGTTAAACAGTTAGTTTTGGATTATTTAGTTTGATTATGAATTAGTGGATGATAATTTTTTCCGTTAATTGATTTAATGTTATATTTGTTGATTTCATTGTGTGCTTAATTATCCTGAAACAAAAGACATCTGGTTGGGATTATTTTAGTATTCTAAAGGAGCCTAGACATAAGAAATTTAGACTAGACCTTCAATTGAATCGTATAAGATTAGCTTTTTGGATTTAATTTGCTTGTAGGATAGATATATACCTACCAGCCCTACATAGTCTCATTAGGTTTGCACTTAAATTAATCCAATTAAGTACTAATCACATAAGACATTAGGGATTAACATAGTTGGAATGCCTTTTAGTAGATTGGAAGACACTCTTAGGCAAATAAGAGACCTAGACTAGCAAATATAACTTTAAAAGCAACTAAAGGGATAAATTAGACACTAAGAAGTAATCAAGGCTATAATAATCTAAGTCACTGGTTAAGATCTAAAATCACCCTCAACCTAAAATGTAGTTAGATTTGATTTTCCCTTTTTTAGTTAGTTTTATTCATATTTTGATTTAAATTGTGTCCACTTAACTTAAGCAAAAGTGTAAAGTCATTGCTCAACTGCATTGTTAGTACCAAGTCCTCATGGAAACGATATCTTATTCACTCTTTATTACTTGATACAGCCTGTGCATTTGTAGAGTTTTTGGCTCTATATTTTGCCCCTATCAAGTCCATTCTACTAGACTCAACCGTTCTTAGTGATAAGGAAATGTTATTGATTATACTAGTTGGTACTAGTATTAAACAATCGGGGAAAATATCATTAAGAGCTATCATATAGGATTCGTCAATATATTATTTTTTTATTAGAATCTTAATGATATTCTCCCTATAAATTTACTGGAGAGATGAGGAAGAGTTGAGGATAATGAAAGAGATGAGGCAGAGGATGAAGTTTGTTAGCTGCAAGCGCACGGATCGTCATAAGTAGTATAATAATATCGTTCCCACAAGGGCCAAGGCAAAAATGGGTTAATTATCACACTTATGTTCTTAATTAGGTTGAGTGAGAGTAATTTGAAATAAATTTTATATTTAATAATTAATTGATTTAAAAGAGAATTTATTTGAGAACTTCAAGATAGGAGAAACCTAGGATTACTTATCCCTATTGTATTTCATAAGACTAACTTAAATCATAAATTGATAACAAAACATGTGCTTGTCAGATGTTCAAAATTTATTGATAAAGCTTTCTCAAGTTAAAACCAATTTTATATTCTCAATTAACATGCACAATATCTTGTCTTAGTTAAAGAAAACACTCATTAAGCTCTAACTTCAATTGGACAATGCTAGGCTAATAGATATATCTCTATTCTATTAACAAACCATCCATTTAACCCCTAAACTTTAAGTCTAGCACAAATTTATCTAAGTTCTACAATTAAATTAGCTTTCTCAAGCATCACTCAATTGAACCCAACAATCTAAGTTGTGACCAATCACCCAGAAGCATTAAGCACGAGACAAAATCAACACATAAATTTCATTAATAAATAAAAGAAATAAATAAAAAAAATCTTAATCCATCTAATAGTTCAAAGCAATCCTAGAATAAGAAATTTAGCTACTCATAGTTATAATCAAAACCAAATGAAAGCAATAATAATCTACAACAAAATAAGAGTTAACTAAAAGGAAAGAGAAGAAATTAATAAAATCAAAAGATTGAGCCTCAAATCTTTTCTAAGCTTTAATTGCCCCCAATTCTCTAGTGTCTTCTGATCCAGTGGTGCTGCCGGTCTTCAAATCAGTCACCTTCACAGTCCTCTTGTCCTCCTGCGAAGATGATGACCAAACCCGAACACCTCTCCTTCGGTCCGTACCCGAAAGTCTGTTCTCCTCCTCTCTTCCTGAAGAAGCTTGACCCCCTATATATAGGTCAGGTTCCTAGATCTTCATGCAATATCTCTTATCTCTAGCAAAATAAAATCAAACAAAAAGATAAAAAAAATAGAGAATGATAATAATAATAATGATAATGATAACAATAATAATAATAATAATAATTGAAATACCTTTTCCTTTTTATCTTAAATTATTATTTTTGTTATTAATATAACCTTTCATATTCAATAATATGAGACATTTGTCATAGGAGAGCTTTATAATAAAGACCATCTATATATATTATAGAAGGTGCTTTATGATAAGGATAACTGTATATATGCTTGTTATGACAATTTGTTGGAGTTTTAAATTTGACATGGGAGGGAGTAGTAAACTAAGAAAATAGAGTGCACCCTTGTTTTACAACAAGTAGTTAATTATGAAATCTTGATTGATCCTCTTGGTTTACTAATCTTTCCCCACTAATTAATTGGCCTCCACGTACACGCACATGCATGGATTTAGCAGAGCGAGGCAGATGGGCATTAAGTGGTAATTTATTCAGCAACCACCTCGAACCTCATTTACTTCACCCTCATAATACCCGCTCCCTATATATATTCTCCATTCGCTCATTTAACATAAACTTAATGCTCCTGACCCCATCAAGTCTCAAGTCTTCATATAATTTATATTTACACACGAGCATACTGTACATTCATAAACAAATAAATAATATATGTATTTTTTTTCCATCTAATTTAATTAATGACAAACGGGACATTTAGCTATTGAGTTTATCACAGTGGCTCTACGAGAGGAGATAATCATCACCGCCAATTCTTGATGACCACCCATATATATTATCGTACCCAATCAGCTATATATGTTGAAACAAATTAAAAGAGTGGGTTATGCAATAATGAATAATCTTATAATCAATCTTTGGTTTTATAATATATGTCGCCAATCAGTCTTTATCATGCTGTTATTCTCGACATTTGCAAAGAAAAAACTAAAGATATAGAAAGGTCAAAGCCTTCGCACAGTTGTTAAAAGTTTGTTGTGAACTTGTGATAGATGGATGGACATAGATGGCGACAATTTTGTTTATTTTATCTGTACCTCACATATATATCTAACGTACTTTTCATATGCCAAGGTTGCTCCACAACTACACTTTAATGGTTTTCGGCTTTTTCCTGCAATCAGCGATCACATTAACTTTACTTAATTGATATATATATATATACACTATATCTGTTCATAAGGTTCATAGATTAATTGAGCATTACGGCTACTTTTAACCTGAAACACTGAAAGTCTTCCTTTCTTATTGCATGGTTGTCAATTATATATCCGTTCATATCCATTTCGTATTATTATATTTAGTAACTTTTGCACTGTGAGAGTATTACCTTAAATATTGAATCATTGAACGAGTTGAATATCAATATTAACACCGCACTCATGGAATTAAATTATAAGAAAAATCTCAATATGAGCTTTAATTTATTTCGTAAAAAATAAGAACTTCTTGTTTGGGGTCAACTTGCGACATGTTAATGTGGGACGGTCGGAAGCAAAAAGGGAGGGATAGGAGTGGTTGATTAAAAGGGAAGAAAATTTTCTAATGGCATGATGAGAAATTGAATCCAAGAGGCCAGAATACTGACAAAACCAGGCCCCTCCCTTCATCAATCTATTTGTCTATGGGCAAATCATTGTTCACGGGAACTAAAGACAGTCTCGTCTCAATCTCTTCCTCTTATGTTCATCATTTCTTAACACCTTTAATTTCTCATCTCCATTATTCTTAATTTTAGGCTACTCTAATTTTTAAACTATAAACCAGTAGTTATTCCCGTGAGAGCGTTTAATTTCATCACATAATTTGTTTCTGTTACTTTATTCCTCAATTAGAACAACACAGCAATTTAATCAAACGCCCACGCCCACATTGTGGTGGGTTAGCTCATCATCAAGTCCACCCGACACTATCGTTTGGTGGTGAATTTAATATTTTGTTATAAGAAGAATGAATATGACTAGTATTACAACAACATCAACAAAGTTTTATCCCATCATGTGATGTCGGGTAAATGAATAATATGGCACTATTGTGCTCTATCAACAATCAAGTGTTTTAGATAAATTATTGGTTAAGAGATCCTGCTCAATAACTTTATTGAGTATTTTCTTCAGTTTTCCTTCATTTTCAAGAAACTTCACATTGCTATCTGATTAAACATTCTCATTAATATATCTAATGACCTTCTTTGAACGTATCCGATTAATATTAAATGATTTTCTACCATTTTTTGTAATATAAGCCAATTCTTCAACATATATGTTTGTTACGAATATTATCTAAAGGAAAATATATATCTAGATTGAGAAGGATTAAAAAGGAGGAATAATAAACAAAAAGATAGGGGGAAACAATGATGAAATGAAGTAGGGTTTGGTAGAAATTATTTGCAGAATAGATATGCTGGTGATGGAGCATAATTGATGGGACCTATTGTTGGACTTTGGGTCCAAGTCCGCCCTTGATGGGCCGGACTATTTGATTAGGAAATAAGTAGCCTAATCAAATAAGAATAAAATCAGCATAAGATGCAGATTTGGGAATATTTAGCAATAATTATGGATTTGTTAAAAGAGGAACAAATCACCATAATTAGGGAATTAATTGAGAGACAATTAATTCCTGTCTTGGAGGGCAAGAAGGAGTGCACGCGTTTCCTAATTAGTGGCCTCCATAAACCACTATAAATAGGGTGTGCCTCCTCAATTGCAACTCGCCCCGCCATTGAGTTTTCTGGCAATTCCCTTCTCTCCTACCATCTTTCTGGTTCTGGTGATCTGCTGTGCAAATCACAATTAGGCTCTAGTAGTCTAATAATTGTGTGGGCACAAGTATGGAGTATTGGAGCTTTGACCCGGATCCGAACATGGATTCATTCAGGTACGCCTAATCTCCTTCTTAGTTTAATAATATATTTTTCCTACATTGGTATCAGAGCCTTCATGATTCTGTGGCTGTGATTATTCTATGTGAATAAACATGTGTTATAATTTTTTTAATTATATCCCATCATGATTTTTATTTCCGCTGTGCAATCATATATATGAGATTATATGATAAAATATATGTTGCTTCAATTTTTTCACAAATGAGTACATCAATATATATATATTTTTTGGGGTGCCAATATGAAATTATTCTTCACTGCACAAAATCATCTTGTTCTCATATTGATATACGCATGTATATATATATATTTTTTGTTTCATATTGAATGATTTATGCGTGTCTATGTGTGCGTCCAGATTTGTTATTCAACTTGAATGTGCACACATATATGCTAGGTTCTTGATTGTTTCCTCCTCTGGTTGTTTTATGTATATATATACAATAAGTGTGTGTGTGTATATATATATCTCATGGCACAATTCCTTTCATCTTCTCCTCATCTCTTTGTTCATGTTAAAGTTGTGTTTTTTGGAACCTATGTGGAACCAAAAACAAGAGCTTTTAACTCTCAAAAGGTTAAGAAAGCTTTTGAGATACACAGAGACACACATCCGATCGGTTTACGTCGCGCCGACAACGTCGAGAAAAATTGGGTGTTTGAAACTCGGTGTTTTTTGCCCAAAGTAAGGACATGGATGTGTAGATCTCAAAGAGACGATTCCAACGATGCTTAGAACGCGTCAAACGGAGTCCGGATGAGGGAGAAACAAAGGAATGAAGTTCGCAGGTCGTTAGTCGCCGCCGCAACTTCACTCGTGATTTGATCAATGAAACAGAGGTTTTAAGATCAAATAAATGCCATGGATTTGTAGTTCGTTGCACTACGATTCCAACGACACCAAGAACACGAAAAACGAAGCTAAAACGAGGGAGATATGACCTCTCAAAGTTGGCGGGTCGCGATGACCCGTAGGAGCTCCAACCGGGTCGCGATGACCCGGCTGGAGGTTGAAGACGATGACGTGGCAGTCAACGCCACGTCATCGGTCAACCGATAACACGTGGCGCCAATGAGTGGTCGCCACGTCAGCACCGAATGCCACGACAACATTGGTCAACGTGCCACGTCATCCGTTGACAGCGCCACGTCACTGACACGTCAGCGGTGACGTGTCACGGTTGACCAGTTAACGTTGACTGGTCAACGGTCAACAGTCATCCGTTGACTGTTGACCCCAAAAAAACAAAAAAGAAAAGACGACACATGGCGCGTGGGGCCCACTGGGGTCTCCGTTTGACACGTGGCAAGCACCGTCGGAAAGAGGACGGCGCGTGGATTCTTGGGAGCCGGCGCGTGTCGCCGGTAGACGGCCTCAAGGCGGCGCGTGTAAGTCACGCGCCACCACCGAGAGTGGCCAACGCTGGAATTTTTCAATTTTTCAGGATTTTTCCATCCAGACACCTTCTAGGGGCGCGTGAGAGCGCGTGGGACCTCTAATTGAGATGTGGTTGGTTTCTAAAAATCCCTAAATTTGAGAGCTTCAATTTGATATATAATTTGCATATATTTGAAGCACGTTTGGATATGATTTGAGTCAAAAATGTGGTTATGTGCACTTAGAGGGTCCCAGAAACGTTGGAATTGAATCAATATTGGTTCTATTATTTTTTGGGATAGGTTGGCTTATTTTTAAGAGTATTTTTAGCTGCAACACAAGGGTTAAATGCTGAAAGATTCTTTAAAAGTAAGGGATTATTCAAATGAGTTTTTGAATGTAAAATCCTATCCAACCTTGACTCAAACTGTTAGAGATAAAAACCTGAAAACTTGCAGCAACTTAAAATTATTCAATGATTATTGAATAAAAAAATAAGTTTTCCCATGCTTCTAACCACATTGATTCACTTGGATTGAAGCAATGACTTCTAAAAGTCAACCTTTTATCACATATGTTGTGACAAAGGACAAGAGAGATAGAGATGTCAGAATCATCTCATCAAGTGGGAGGTATGCTGCAAATACATCTAAATGAGTGGATGTAAACATGGCAAAGAGGAGCTTGACATTGTAGCTACATGCTACATAAGTTAATATGGTCAGAAGGGCCTATGAGAAGGAGAACCTAGTTAAGAGACAATGATATGAGGCTTAATTTTTTGAATGTTCTTGTTTTTCCATTGAATTTAAGATTAAATTCTCTGTTAGTTTATAGAATTGAATTTAGTATATTCTCTTCTTGTTTTCTTGAACACTCATGTTAGTTAGATGATATTGTGTTATTATCTTGTTAATATAACTGCTCTTTGATTGAGTGGGAGTTTTCTGGAATACGTCTAGAAATCCAAAGGGGAAAGTGTTCAAATGAAAACTGTGGTTAAAAGGGTGATGAGCTAACTAGTATGATTGGGATGGGAGTCAACATAGTTGTCTCCTGAACATGAAACTAGTGAACTTATCATCTAATTATCCTTTATCTTATTTGAACAACTAAGATTTGTATACCATAATCGTCTGAGTGACCAATTATGACCAAGTCTATTTGACTGAGCTTATGAAGATAAGCTCAATAGAGATATCTGTGGAGTTAGAAACTCTCAAATCTCTTTCATTCAAGAAGAATGAGATGTCAGGGACATCCTACCAACTACTCTTCAGCATTTAGAGGCTGAAGCAACTGAAGGATACAAAAGGTTTATGCTATCAAGCATAGAAAGAACAACATTGCTCAAACTTATGATGGTATGAGCAATGTAACCTTATCCAAGCCGTGTGGATAGTGTGGAAGATAGTGAAATAGTTGATCTTCTTCCATAAAGTTAAAACTAAATTAAGTTTTAACATAGTGTACTAAGTCCTAACAAGTTGTTTAGGCAACACTTAAGGCAAATGTCAAACTAAGAAGTTGAGACAAACTAAATGCCAAGTTCTTTCTAACAAACAACAAGTGTATGTTGTGATAAGACATCTCCCAGTGAGTGGGAGGAAGCTATGTCTCCCAGTGAGTGGGAGTGAGCCATGTCTTCCAGTGAGTGGGCATATACAAAAGTATAAATTGCCCTGATATGCATATTGTAACCTTCAGCAATGTGATTCACCACATTGAACTTAAGTATGAGAGACTGAAGGATCCAAGATCCATCAGTCAGACAAACTTAGCTAAAGAGTGGGATGATTCATCCTCTAAGCCCAAGGGTAAGAAACCTATGAGGTAAACTTGATCTAGAAGAGGTTAATGGTTTCTACAAAGATGAAAAGCTACATTCATAATCCTTAAGGGTTATAAAAGTAGCAATCCACATGAGTTGTGGATATTTCAGAGAAGCATATGGCTTCAAGTCAAATGCAAAGCAATAAAGAGATAGAATCAAGGGATTGGAACTTGCACGTTAACTCTGCATAAGGAAACCACCCTGATTCACTCCATGCAATTGCAACTGACAGAATCACATCTTTGCTATCTCTTTAGTTAAGGATCGATGGGACTATGATTCTCAAATCCTTTGTTGGATTTTGATGTTTCTTTTTCTAGGGATAAAAGATTCCTTTTCTTGCCACATGTACACCTTGGTCAAAGGGAATGATCAAACTAGCGAAAGAGTATTTGCTAAACAACGCGTGTAAAGGGTTAATACCCTTATGAATAAGTTGAAAACTTATTCTACCTGGTAAGAAAGACAAAGAAACATTTTTTTGAGAAAATCCACTGCAATTGGCAAATTATAACGTTAGTGAACCAATGAACGTGAGGGCAAAACACAAAGAGCTTAGTGTTTCGTTAACGTTATGGATGTTTACTCGAAATACAGTAATGTTTACTTGATTTTTGGCGAGTGTGAAGCTGTTAGATAATGGCTGAACTAGTTAGGAATCAGTTAAACTAAAAGGATAAGACCTTTTAAACTAACAAGGGTTAAAGACACCCATGTGATTAGTTTGAGCTGCTTTGTGTACAAGAAAGGCATTGCTAGGAAACTATCAATACTTAGAACCCTTCAACATAATAGAGTTGTTGAAATGGAGAGATAGACCTCTCCTTGTTTTGGTTATGAATATAATGGCATCAATGAGGCTACCAGCCATATGTTGGTAGGTGGACTCATAGCTATTATATTCACACTTAACCAAATGCTTTCTATGTCAGTCACGACCTTACCCTATGAATCGTGGATAGGCCTTAGACCAGGGCCAAGTTTGTTAAGACCATAAGGGTCATTAACTTTATATTCACACTTCTTCCTATGAGTAAGGAAGATTAGGGCTAAGGTATACAAGGTATCTCTTTGTGAGATGACATGAGAATTTGCAATGACACGTCTTCATTAGTGAAAATGATGGCAGTTCAGTGACTGAGAGAAAACCTTGGGACACAACGTTCATAAAACCCAGATTTCCTAGCAGGAAATGAGCATTAATCACAATAAATCTCTTCAAGAGGTTCACAAGTGACAAGGAAATGTTCCTAAGTTCACTGATCCGAGTGGGAGAATTGAGACCATTTTCACAATGAAAGAGGTAAGAGGTAAGTTACGAGAGAATTACCCCACTCATACATAGGAAAAGAATCCTATGAAATCCACCTCGGAGCAAACTGTCATCTAGCGAATGACTATAAGGGATAGATTCCCTAATGGATTGAATGCTCTCTTCATCACTTAGAAGGTGATGATAGGTACCTATAAGTGTTTGAAAGACACTAGAAGGACCTGCTAAGATGAATTGCAAAGTGTCATGCAGGAGGATTTGGATTCCTTTTAAGCCAAATACGTGTTTAGGTAATTTGTCACCTAGCCAAGAGGCGATTGGGAACAAGTAGGTTCTCAAATCTGTTAGGGGCATACAGAACCTAAAACACTTAGTGGCTAGGGGGTAATACAATGGAAGGTTGTCCATTGTGTGTTTTAACTCTGAACTTTGGCTATGACAACAAACTTAGTCTTGAAAACTGCATCAAGATGATGTAAAGACCACCTTCCAATTTGGAATTTTGGAAATTAGATGATGAACTCTACACTGAAGCAGCTTAAGGGCTTTGTAGAAACAATCACCCAAATAGTAGTATATGAGGTTTTTCACAAGGTGAAACCCTCACCATCTTCGAAATAATCGAAGAACACTACATAAGTTCCAAATGGTCTAGTGATGATTCTTTGTGAAGTCATCCTTTGTCAAGTGACAAATGAAACAAGTGTCAATGGAGTCAAAGGAATAAAGGATCAGAGAATCCTTAAATTCTGAGTTGAGAAAGTCATGGGTTGAACAAATATCTTGATCGACAAGGTAAACGGAGTTGCACAAGATAGATACAGTCTTTTCCACCTAAGACATGTACAAGTGTAATCCTTAGACATCTTAGATGTCAAAGTGCAAACCCATGGACACCCCTGAAGTCAAGGGCATAAACCTAAAGAGGTTACATGCCCTATGAGGAATCCAACATAAGAAAGGTGGATAGAGTCCCATGTGAGACTATAGTTGGTAATATGAATGTACACATTGGTGTACTTAAGACCAAATGTTTTTTGTCAGACTTGGAAGTTGCTTTTTGGTCCTGCTGTGAAATGGGTTATGAGAATAACCATGGATTAAGTTGTCAAGACAACAACTTTCCTTTTTTGAAAGGATACTCCAATGCAAGACCTAGGCAAATGGTGATGGAGTAAGGAAATATGCATAGTATTTTTTCCTTTTATCCATGAAAATAGAACGCAGGGCGTGTTCTGCCATCATTCAAAGTGCCATATGGCTAAAGTAATTCCTATGAGAGATTGGGAATGAATGGTGGATAGAAGGATCCAAACGATAACATCGTATGATAAGGATCCTAAGTATCACAGCAAGGTGAAATATACCTTTTTGATACATCTCTATGAGAGATATGCTTTCAAAGAGGGAAAGCGATAGTTCAATGACCTTCTACTGACAGAATGTTGGTAGATCCCCTTATTGAGCTCATAGGTTGATTTTCATTGAGTTAGTGGAAATCTAGGGGCGCAAATAAAATATAAGGTCGTGAACTTCTTTTATATGAAGATAAAAGAAATGGTATGTATGTTATGAGTAAATACATAAAGGTATACAGTTTTGTATGTCGTACAGGTCAAAAAAGGTTGGTTCACTCATATGAACAACCGTCTTCCCATGTTTTTGATGGGGCAAGGGAAGGTAAGACGAGCAAATGATCACCATGAGATGGTTGAGAAGAATCTTTGCGTTTGAGTCGCCTCAGTTAGACTGAGATAAGATCTACATGTGTGCATATACACAGAAAATGGATCGAAGCATGAATATAGACCTGTAGCCAGGCAAAGAACTCTTTTTCACAAACGAGATTGTAAAAGAGATATTGTGAAAAAGGAAGTTCTGGTTCGAATGTTGCGTACATTTTGGAACTAATGTCTGTATGGTGAAAGATAAAGAAATCGACGTACACCTCAAACTATTCACCGTAGCATGCAATTCATACTGCATGTGCTTGAGAGTTAAATTGCAACACGGGATGTGGGTGAAAGATCCCTAGTTCACCATAGTGTGAGTCCCAGGAAGGAAGAATACTTCCACGATGCCCTTAAGTCTTAGGCGGCATCATGAAAGCTTGTTTTGGTGACAGCTACTTTAGCTGAAGCTCCATGATCACACTCGATTCGGTCAGACGAGTGAAAACTAGGAAAGCGACCAAGTCAAGATGGATTGATGTTTAGTCAAAAAGGAAGATTTACTCCTAGATACATAAGATGTACTAGTATCTGTGGTCGACCCCTTACTAGCTCTATGTGTAGCTAGTAAGTGCGGATACTATGTGCGTAGAAGGCAATCTGAGTTAATCAGCATATTAACTCGAGAGGGATTAGATATGCCATGAGCAATATGTATGGGAGAATCTGGGGCATATGAGGCAATGAACATATAACTTACGGTTATATATAAAGGGTGTCCTTGGATGCTGGTCCGATATAAAGGATTTCTAGTATCACAAGCACCAAATCTGAAAGACGTTTTTGCCCACGCAGTCACGGCAGACGCCAAGTATGAAACAAGAAAGAATAACGCACGCACGATGGGAGGCTCATCAAGTGCGAGTGGGAGATGTTGGACTTTGGGTCCAAGTCCGCCCTTGATGGGCCGGACTATTTGATTAGGAAATAAGTAGTCTAATCAAATAAGAATAAAATCAGCATAAGATGCAGATTTGGGAATATTTAGCAATAATTATGGATTTGTTAAAAGAGGAACAAATCACCATAATTAGGGAATTAATTGAGAGACAATTAATTCCTGTCTTGGAGGGCAAGAAGGAGTGCACGTGTTTCCTAATTAGTGGCCTCCATAAACCACTATAAATAGGGTGTGCCTCCTCAATTGCAACTCGCCCCGCCATTGAGTTTTCTGACAATTCCCTTCTCTCCTACCATCTTTCTGGTTCTGGTGATCTGCTGTGCAAATCACAATTAAACTCTAGTAGTCTAATAATTGTGTGGGCACAAGTATGGAGTATTGGAGCTTTGACCCGGATCCGAACATGGATTCGTCCAGGTACGCCTAATCTCCTTTTTAGTTTAATAATATATTTTTCCTACACCTATAAATATGGTTGAGTGATTGCGTCAATCAGAAAGAATAGGGCTTACCACCACCATGGGAAGGGAAGAAGGAAGCACATTAGTGGAAGTTGAGGAAAAAGAGACAAAAGAGAGATGGAAATTATGGAACACAATACAGCTTCTGCTAATAATAATAATAATACGACTACTGCTCATAGCCCACTCATAATCATGAGCCATCATTCGATAAGAGTCGGAGCATACTCCATCAACACAATTTCATATTCCTCAAAGGATCCTCTTTAATGATTCATTGCCGGCGATCATATATATATATATATCATCATCATCGTCATCATAAGCAAATCTTCCCATTTTCAATTCCATTCAGCCAGCATCCAATGTCTGTCTCCCTACCTCTTCCAGAAATCACAAATAAACTCCACACACTTTCCA
The DNA here is from genome assembly GCA_963242795.1 of Inga leiocalycina. Lineage (NCBI taxonomy): Eukaryota > Viridiplantae > Streptophyta > Magnoliopsida > Fabales > Fabaceae > Inga > Inga leiocalycina. Next base: position 7,245,100 of record OY725330.1, read on the forward strand.
CTATTTATTACGCACTTCCTTTAACTATTACTCCCTCCGGTCCTAATTATAAGACAAAGTTGACTTTTTTGGATAAATTAAGGAAGCCAATTAAATTACTTTAAAGTATTTATATTTTTATTTTTTTCTCCAAACTAATTAATATGACTAATAAACTAATATATAATCTTAGGATACTAAAAATATAAACACTCTAAAGTAATTTAATTGATTTCCTTAATTTCTCCAAAAGAGTCAACTTTATCTTATAATTAGGACCGGAGGGAGTAATACCTTTTCTGCTCTTTATAGTGAATCAGTAAGTCATCACAGTCACGGCCGACGATTCCACATTCAGCCACCTTTTTTCCCTCTACTTCCTTTATTTTTACTTTCAACTATCTTTCTCCATAGAGCTAGGCAAAGTCACCATCACAATGAAGAGATCATCTCTAATATAGTGCTTACCTAAAGTATATTGCTGTCTGATCTCTTACGAGGAATTTATTATTAATAGTAGTATCACGAGAAGAGTGCTTTATTTTATTTCGTTCTCGATTAATGCGAAATTAAATTTCTGCGTGTAAATCTTTCAACTTGAAGATCTAGTTTGTCTTCAGGACCATTCTTCTATCTGCTGTCTTTCGAGTTGGTAATGGTCGGCCACGTTATTCATTTTATCTTATATTTTCCTTAATACTATCTTCAGACTTGCAAATAAAACCTAGCTGATTTTTTTTTTAAGAAAACTAATTAAATTATTTTATATTATTTTTATTTTTATTTTTTTTTAAAAATAATTTGTCTAACTTATAAACTGATATATAATTTAATAATACACTATATATGATATGATTAAGTAATTTATTTAGTTTCCTTAATCTCTCTAAAAAAATCAATTAAGTCTTATATTTAGAACTGGAGGTAATGTCGCAATGATGAGCATTGCTTTCTTTAAGTATTACAGCAATTAGCTCAAAAGAATAAGGCCACTCTGGCTTCTCCGTCTCCTTCTTGTGAAGCTGAATGGATTCTGCTTTGGAAGAACCACCTAACTAGAGAGAAGTTGATGATAAGTCATTGATCACAAGCTTAGATGCGCAGCACAGCAGTCTGTAAGTAGTTGCCACCATCAATACTGATCAGAAGTAACGACAAATATATTTTTAAAGTTAATCTAAATTCAATTTTTTGTAGGTTTTTCATGAAAATTACCTTGGTTGTTTGAAAAACAGAGCGCAAGAAAACAATTGAATTCATCCTTCTGGTTGTTGCAGTTTTTTTTTTCCCTTTCTAAAAACAGGTGTTCTCTTAAGGCAATCGTGTTAAAAACACTGTTGGACACCTCTCCGAGTAGAAATTCAAACCTTGATTCGTCATATTATGAGAAAATAATCCCTTCTACTAGATTCAACACACCTAGGCAGTTGTTGCAGCTAGATATACTCAGATAGATAATGTGAAGGCTCCCCGCTTGGACCCAACATTTTTGTTGTCAAGGTCACTCTAATGGGCCTACCTAAGACATAGAAGCAGCCTTATTAATAGTAAGCCCAACTTTTCAGCTTACTTGTATTCCAATATAGTGGTACTGGGCTGGGATGAGGAACCCAGTTGATTGAGTCTGAGTGTGCGCTTTCTTGAAGACTCCTTACTTTTACATTAAAAATACAAAAAAGGACCCCCATCCATTTTGAAGCCTCCAACATATTGAAACCTTGATGCTTGAGAAAACCAAAAGCTAAAAACAAGAAGGATTGGGCATAATTGGCAATCAAATATTCAGCCAATCTGTTAACCACTTAACCTAAAAACAAGAGCCAAGTCTCATTAGCAAGATCGACACACCCACGATATGATGACAGCCTTTCATTAATATTATACCATTTTAATCTTATTTATAAGTCATTTTTAACCAAAATTTTTGGTCCTATTTATAAGTCCCTTTTTAGGGTAGTAAATGCATTTTATACTTTTTTACCCTTATTAATTGCAATATAAACAAAATGAATTTATTCATGTTAACTTTTAGAATCAATCATAGATAAGGGTGAAATTAAAAATTTAGCCTATAGTTAATAAGTTAACTAACTCTCCTTGGTATGTGAGAATTAGTTAAAAGGGACTTATAAATAGGATTAGAGTGATATCAACAAAAATGACTTTAGATTAACGATTATTTGTTTCAACTCTTCAATGCACGTTATCCGTTTTTTTTATCAATCCAACAGTATTTGTGTGTTCTCGAATACAAAGACTGCTAATTAAGGTAGAACAACTCAGTGTCAACTAGTATAATCCTAACGCTTGGTGGCATACGCGGTTAGTTTTACTTGTCAAAGTTGGTTTTCATTATTTTCTCAATTCTATTGGGGTCAAGAATCTACTTCACTCTTCAACTCCTTATTCCGAAGTTCCCATAAAAAATTACACAACCCAACCCCCCCTCGGCGCCCAGCCCAACCAGTATGTGTTTGGGTAGGAAAAAAAAAAGCCCTTTTACAATCAAAACAATGGTTTTAGTATAATCTATTTTGAGAGAATTGGGAATAAATACTTTTTTAGTAAATTAATTATTGAATGGTACCAAACGTGTAAGTCATCTCCATGCGTGCAAAAAAACTTTCTTTGTGTGCAAATATTTTTCTGTATGTGTATAAATCTTTCATATAAATGTGCAAATCATCTTCTGTTGTGTGTAACATATATTCCGTTAAAGTGCAACCAATTTTTCATAGTAGCATTAAGTAATTAATTTACCCAAATGTATTTTTGGGCAATTTTCCCATCTATTTTTTTTTCTCTTTTTCCTATTGTGGGTCCCATGCCACTCTCCTTGTTCTCTCTTTCTCTTTTTTTTTTTTTGAATTTTGATGTTCTCCCTGATCTATTTTTTTTAAAATTTTAATGTTCCCTTCTATCTTTGATATAAGATATGTTTATCTAATTTGATTATATTAAAAAAATTAGTTAAGTTAATAAACATTACATATAGACAAATTTATTTCATTTTTTGTATTAATTTTGAAATTTAATATTAAATAATGGGTTAAAATGCATCCTTTTTATTGTCGTTAGGGGTTTTTCTCTTATAATTTAACGTCTTTAGGTCAAATTTAACGGTTTTGTTAAATTTACATCTTTTTTAATTGTTTATTATTATTTTTGCATCTTCTAGAACTTATTTGTACTAGACGCCCCTCAAGAAAAACTTAACCGTTAAATTTGGACCTTAACTCTTAAATAATACATAAAATATAATATTATTCTTTACATATAATTATCACAAAAGTTAATGTTATTTTTAGTAATTCGACCATGAAAAAAAGATATTCTAATCATAAAATCTAAACACTTTCATTTTATTAAAATCACTTTTTTTTTATAATCTATTCTCCACTTTTTCTCTAGAAATTAATCCAAACACACTTCAAGTATACAATATTTTTCCAAGCTTCCACATAAATATCCCTCCCTTTTTTAATAATTGTTTGTTTTCCTCATAATTACAGTATGCTCTTCCCAGCATGTTAAAAAACCGAGAGAGATCTCCTTCCATAAGTGGAACCAAAAAATTTGGTTGAAGCTGTATTATAATATTGGTTACATAAAGTTATCCTACTATTCTCTTTGATTCTTATTGTAAAACACTAACTAACAAATATTTTTTATTTTTTTTATAAGGCCCTTGTAAATTTTTAAAAAACATTTAATTTATCTTTCTATATTTAATAAAAATAATAGGAGAGAGTAATAATTAATATAATATTTAAGTTTAGTGCAGTTAATAAAGATGATATTAAAAATCATATGAATTTTAGGATAATTTTAATATTTTTAACTCTATTTTTATTGATTTATGAATATTAATAGTTAATAATTTATAATAAGGAGGAGTATAAGAGAGTCAATGGGCGACTATTGGCATTGGCGTCACAGCGGATCACGTGTGTACCATTCTGGTCCCTATTACAAGTCCTTTTGACAAAAAAATTTGATCCTATTTATAAGTTCACTTTTAGTACATAAATGAGCTTATGACAATTTTACCCCTATTTATTGTATCCATAAATAAATAATTTGAAGAGAGATAAAGAAGAAAAAGTTGAAAAGTAGATATTCATAAATGAGGATATAGTTGGAAATTTACCCTATAATCATTGGGTTAACTACTTTTTTTTGGTATGTGGGATTTAGGTAAAAGGGACTTATAATAAAGATCAGAGTGGTATAAAAGATGCGTGTTCCCAAGTTGATTGGATCTTCGGCTCTTCTCGTCCCTTTGCTGCGCCCAATCCAACACCAACCTATGCCGACCGCAGTCTCCCCACTGCCATCTCTCCTTGTGGCAGTGATAGGCGCTGGCGCCAGCGGACTTGTAGCCGCCCGTGAACTCCGACGAGAAGGCCATCGAGTTGTCGTTTTCGAGCGAGGCGACCAGGTGGGGGGCACATGGATCTACAACCCGAAAGTAGAGTCCGACCCGCTCGGTACGAATCCGGATTGGGCCGTGGTCCATTCTAGCCTCTACCAATCGCTCCGCACCAATCTCCCGAGGGAAGTCATGGGATTTCGAGATTACCCGTTTGTAAAGCGAGAAGGCGAAGGCAGAGATGGGAGAAGATTCCCGGGTCACAAAGAGGTATTGATGTATTTGCAAGACTTCGCGACTGAGTTTGGGATCAATGAATTGGTACGGTTCGAGACTGAGGTTGTATCTGCGAAGTTTGAAGATGGCGAGAGATGGAAGGTAACATCAAAAGGCAGAAGTGGGGACGGTGTGGATGAAATTTACGACGCTTTGGTCGTTTGCAATGGACATTTTACTCAACCTCGCATAGCTGATATTCCCGGTAACCTTTCATTTCTTATTTGATTAACTTCACACTTAAAACTCAACATCCGATTCATGCTTTTTTTAAATATTGATGGCTTCCTCGTGGCAATTGTGTTGAATCCAGGCATAAAAGTATGGCCGGGGAAGCAGATGCATAGCCATAATTATCGTACACCTGAGCCCTTTCAAGACCAAGTATGTATCAGGTTCCTTCATTTTTCTATTCCATAAGTTGTTGAGTATCTGCTATTGCAGTTTTTTGTCATCTTTCACGTTTCACGTTTATTGGTCTTATTATCGTTTTTTGGCAAGCTAATCGTGTCCATATAGTTGAATACAAGCACCACAAGCTTATGGTTGTAATTTGGTTTATGGACATCCCTGTTACTCTCAATTTGGAAGTCCATTGAAGAGTAACTGGAAATGTGCCCGATAGTGAGTAGGGAGTTATAAGTAGAGATGTATTCAGTATTGCTATAGCCCTTTTTTATAAACAAGCACATATTCCCCCACACTTTACGCGGGTGCAACAAAAACCCCAAACAAAAACAAACACTTAACTGGTACTCATCCGATGTGATTAACAGACTTGCTGAAAGGGAAAAAAAAAAAACAAACAAACAAACATAGTAACATGGGCATATGACTGACAACACAATTGCATTACAAAACAACCACTACAATATTAAGGTCCGCACTTACAAAGATAAAAACATCCAGCAAAAAAAAGGGAACAAAACCCAGCAACACACCTTCGTGCAGTACAAACATAATTCCTATCATGTAACAAAGCAAAGGAAAGAACCATATAACAAAACATTTGCACAACAATACATAAAACCTTTGTAAATGTGACATGACTTCACAACATCTCACATATGCAGCTCTATCTTTCTGAATATCTCCCTATAAACGACATTTGTAGTTGAACTTTTCTGATGATTACTCCCATCATGTATAAGAATTTTCAAACCTTTGATATTCTTAACACTTACACCGGTGTTGAAAGGTATAACCCAACATTTTGTAATGATTGCCCCTGGCTTTTATTGATTGTCATGACAAAAGACAAAGCACTAGGAATTTGCCTCAGAAGTTGACTATCAAAATATGGATAGACAAATCACTCACATCCCTTTTCAAAGGATGAGTGCTTTTATTTTTAAAAACTGTAATATTAATTCAATTTTGAGAAAAGTAACAAACCACAGTAAACTGCCCTCTACAGTACAGCTATTTTTATTTCTATTTCTATTATGCCACTCATAAATACACCAGAGATGCTCTTGATATTTTCATATATTATCTGAAATATGAAACTCTTGAGGTCATAAAAATTGGATTTACTTTGTTCATACATGACATTGGGCAGTAGGCAGTAGGCAGTAGGCAGTAGGCAGTAGGCAGTAGGCATTAGGAATTAGGAATTAGAATTATGAAATTTTAAAAAATATGCAATAGGTTGGAACTGTACCAGAGAAGGTCACTGTTGATACCTATTCGAGTATGGAGCATCTGTATCACCTACCTCCTTAGCAATCATAGACAAAAGCTATAGTCAATTGTTACATCGTATAACCTGTGCTGCATTTAAAACAGATCAGGGAAAAGATCTTGATGAGGACACATTCAATGATAGGCTTTTAAGATGACTCAGTTAAATTATGAACAATTACCTATGCCACGGAGATTGCTGATGTGCAAGACCTTGATAGATGACTGATGCAAAAGAAAAAAATGACTCCCCTACATGAAATCTACTTGTCCCTTGGTTCAGTCTGAGTAAAGATGAATAAATTATGAGTCACTTTCATTCAGAAAAGCTTCTAAATGTTGATGATAAAATTGTGCTGGTAGTATAAATGCACTTCCCACATCAAATAATGCATATAAATACAACCAATGGCTTACTGTCATAAAGCCTCATTTTGATGGTTTCTACAATATGAAATCACAATTTATTTTTGGTCCATGCCCATAACTTAAATGACATTAAACCCTTGCATTGTGAACTTATGCATATGAATACCAGCAATCCCGTACCATCAAAAAACCACATTATATCATAACTGAAATCACAATTAATCTTTTTTTCATTAATGAATTGGCCTTAGAGCCTTCCAGATTTATTGAATATGCTAATAGCCCTTAACATGTCATCCTTTTTCATTGAATTGCCCTTAATATTACTCAAAACTTGCGGACCTCCAGATTACAACTGATTAATTAGGTAGTCATAACATTTTTTATTACTTATGGACCAACATATTACAACTAATTAATTGTTGAGTTATAACATCACTAAAAAGTTGTGGAACTCCAGACTAGACAAAAAGCAGTATGGTTCTAACTTTGAACATGCAATATACATTAATCAGGGAATATAAGATTAATATACAATAATCAAATGAAAGAAAATAATCCCATGGTTTTAGCACCCACATCTTCACCCAATTCCTACAATTTAGTATCCAATCAATTAGAATGTCCACCCTAAAAAAATACAAACCACATCACTCTGATTGACTTGGACAAAGTAGAATAAAAAAAGTGTGTGCTTAGCTATAAAAGTAACATAATTTAATCTAAGTTACTGGAGAAGAAAGGAAGGTAAATACAAAGACAAAGGATATGGCATACATTACTCTTCAGATCAATAAAAAAACAGGGGAAAACAGAGAAAACGCATCAATACAGCACAGCTCACTGATCCATTTGCGAGTTTGGTAGAGAAACCTTCTAAAAGACCATTTGCTTAAACACCCAAAAGGAGGGGGAACAAAAGCGTTAAGCACTCAAGCTTCATAAAAATTCAACTGCAAATGTCTTGGGCTTCTCACCAATAATGACTGCCAAAATAACATCACAGATCAGCAGATCCTATTCAGCTTATAGAACTATTATGACGTTTTTAATTTTAAATTCTTGAATGGTGATTGCATATCTTTGTTTCTCTCAGTTTTTAGCCATCAAACAGCTATAATGATAATGATATGGAGAGAGTTTGTCATCCTTCATCTGGTTGAAATAGAATTCTGCTTCTTCCCATTTACTATTGGAAGCACACACTGCTAGAATTACCTCATAAATTACATCAGCCATTTGCAGCCTGTTGAGTTGCAAGTCCTAAATTAGCTCCAGCGCTTTAGAATATCCATCTTGATCTTAATGAAACCTACTAGCAACTAAGGATAACAACCATTATAAGATTGCAACAAACGTAAAAGAAATCATGTGTCAGTGGTACAAATCTACAGACATTAAACAATGAACTTCTCCATACAAACATGTAAGCCAAAAAGAAAACAGATAAATCCTTTACATGAAAAATATGCACAATTTGTGTGTCAACGACTGTACCTGAAGAGGAAATTTGGACTTCTTCTGAGTTTTAACGCTTGGTTTGAACTGTATATAAGAAGGAAGTGAGAAGATGCATACCAGGAGGAACATTATCTGAACCATTAGCATGAAACAACTTTGTATGATGATTCTTTTGGCCAAAATTACTGTGAACTTGGGAGCATCAGTGTCTCCAAGATGTTGATAGGCCTATTAATAAGAGAAGTTTATCAACTAAACGCTATCATTCCAATGGAAACAATGTGTATTATCACAGTATCCACATGTCATAAGAAAAACAGTACCATGATAATTATCACAGAAACAAAAAATTATATCTACCATCCCTAACAGAAATGTAGATGATACAAGAGAAAGAGTTAGGTTCCAGTAAAACCTTAATTATTTGGTCCAGCTCAATGTTTGAAACCTGATTAAATTGCGATTCACTAATTCCATCCCTAAAAATAAAATACAGATCAGAAAATAAAGAGCTAAATAAAAGGTATCAAACACGTAATTAAAATGAGAAGAAACAAAATGTGGGTCCATATTAATGGTTAGAAATTTTCAGAAGAGCAAAATTGAAAATAAATAAAATTGAGACAATTTGGATTGCTTAGTGAATTTGGTTGTCGTCTATGACCTCTTAAAACTTTGCAACAGGTTAAATTGAAAGCCTAAAAAAGGATTCCAATTACACATTTGGTCAATTAACATACAAACAGAGGGAAATTAATCAGCACATGAAAACTTGAAATTTGATTTAACTTCACTAAATTATATATATAGAGTCTGATAAGAAATATTTGAAAACAACCAGCGTATTTGTAGACACTCCCAAGACTAAGAAGCAAAAGAGGAAAAGACACAAAAGCAATCAGTAATTGTTTAAAGTTTAAACGACAATGAACTCAAAGACTAACTAAAAATATCAGCAACATGTCCTAAGGAAACATAGTGCTCGTTTGGAAGAACTTATTTTTGGGCAATAAGTGCTTATAATTCGTGATTCACGGTATACGAGATAAGTATGTGAGAGGAGTTTTTTCTCAGCTTGCGTAAATTGGGCTTATTTTCTCAAAATAAGCTCTCCCAAACATGCCTATATATTATATCATTTAATCATATTCCTTGCTTGATAACATTTTAATTACTAATAAAGTTAAATCAAGTTGCATTTTGTCTTTTTTATAATTTGAGAGTCTAAGCTACTTGTCAATTCAATTCCACAACTAAAGCAATTGCAGGGTAAGAAGGGCAATGAACCTCTTCAAAATGTTTTCAGGCAATAAATAAGGAACCTTCCACCGACACCAATGAATAGTTGTCAATGATAAAAACCATTCAAAATGAAACAAAAGGAACCTTCCACCGACACCAGAAAAAAAAAAAGAAGAAGAAGGGCAATGAACCTCTTCTTTTTTGTCTCGTGTTTTTAGCAGATTGTCATCCTCCTCTTCTTAATCAAAACCAATGATAAATCCATCGTCCTCAAAGTGATCCAAACCGTCATCTGCATCACCTAGTGAGGAAAAAAGGAAGTCAATACTCATCATTCCATATTAAGTTCTGAAATTTCTGGGAAAATGCTTCATTGAGTTTCTTAATTTTAAACTTGAACTGAAAATGGCATTTCAAAATTAACAATGACGACTTTCTTAATACTGTGAAAAAAAACGGGAACTTGTATTGCTTACACTACATAGAGCAAAACAAAACCTAGGACGACAAGAGGAGGAATAACGAAAAGAGGAATGAAGCTCAAGTTAAAAGTTGAAAACTAAGAAATTTGGAGAAGATTGCGCTGATTTTTAGTTCATTACCATCTTATTCTTCTTCGTCACCTCCGTCTTCATCGTCCACTGTGATAGCTTGTTCTTTCATTTTCCCTTTCTGCATATGCCTCTTTGCAAAATGTAAACCCAAAGGAACGATTAAAACCTTGAAAAATGCACATCGATTCAAAATACACATGAACAAAGATGGTCCATTGTCAAAAATTTACCTCGTTCTTCGGCGAAAAGCGATTTTCCTCTTCTTCGCATGGCAAATTCTGAGTAGAAACCACTAGCCCTAAAGAGTACTGAACACACAGGAAACGTATGAGAGGAAATGGCGATAGTTTTGAGACAATGACGCGTGAGTGGTGATGATGGTTCTTAAAAGAGGAAATAAGAATAAACTTCTATTAGATTTTGTCCTTTTCATAAGAAAAGTCATAAGAAGAGTTGGTGGTTCACCCACTTTCCCAAATGTCAGAAAGTTAGAAAAGTAGAATAGAGATAGTATTGACTAACTTTTTAGATGCACTCTTCTTACATGTAAGAAAGGAACGCAGCCAAATGGGAAGGCATTGGCTTCCAATGTAAGCCGACACTGTTGTTATAAACTGATATGAATTTGTAATGTAAATCCCTAATCCCCAATTATATAGTTAGGGATTTAGTTTTGTTAGGGATTTAATTAGAATTAGGGGATAATTACATAAATGCCATTAATGAATAGGCAATAGGTTTTATGCGGCATTGGCAATGGCATGGGCTATCTAGGCTGCCTATATAAAGCCTTGAGGACTCATTGTAATTCAGTATGTGTTGTGAATAATCAAAGTCAGGAAATATTCAGAATCTGTTGTGTCTCTCTTCTCTTCTCTCTCTTAGCTCTCTCTCTCTTCCTCTTCTGTCTAGATTCTCTCCTCTCATCTCTCTTTTTCCCTTCTCTTTCTACCTATATTTCCTATTTCTCCTACTCAGTTCTGTCAATAATTCCAGAACCACAACAGTGGTATCAGAGACAAAGGTTCTCTGCCATACTCTTCTTGCTGCATGGTAGAGACAAGAAATCAAGAAAGAAACAGAAACAGAATGTAGGATCAACGAATTCACACCTTGGAACAGCAAATGGCAGCGGTTACTGCCATCATTCAAGAACTCACAGCCGGATTCACTGCCTCCATGGAAGCCTTGCGCCATGATATTCAAGAAGGAGTCTTGATGAACCAGAATGACCCTAGGAATGGGGAAAGATTGCTTCCTAACCGGAATCATGATAGAAGGGGCAATGGTCAGCACTATCACAAACCTACTCAGTTCACCAAAATGGACTTCCCTAGATATAATGGTGAGGATATTCTGACTTGGTTACTGAAATGCGAACGCTATTTTGATTTGGATGAAACTCCCGAAGAAAGCAAGGTGAAAATGGCCTCTTTGCACCTTGATGACAAATCTTTCCAATGGCATAGAGCCTTGGAGCGCCGGCTGAGGAACAGGTTACCTTCTTGGGATGAGTATGCAGTTTTGCTGCAAGATACTTTTGGTCCTCCATTTGAAACCCCAATGAGTGATCTGACCCATTTGCGCCAAACAGGTTCTTTATCGGATTTTAATGCCTCTTTCGATTTTCTTTCTGCCAAAGTGGATCTGCCTGAAGATTACCTTGTGGACATCTATATTTCATCATTGAAGAAAGAATTAGTTGGGTCGGTCAGAATCTTGAACCCAAGAACCTTGATTGAAGCTAGGAAAATCGCAAGAATGCAAGAGATCATTTTTCAAAATCAGAATCCTAAGGTTTATGATAGTAATACTTTCAAGAATCTCAGCAATAGAGAATCAAGAAACACTGGTTCTGCTTCTTATGCATCCAACCTCAATCGTTCTACCAATACAGCACCATACCGTGCTGCATTAGTCACAAATAAACCCTCCACAAATGACTATACTCCCAAGAATGATTCAAAGACTCTAGCATTGGTTCCCAAGAACCCCAACCGCACCTTCAAACCCCTCACACCAGAAGAGGAAACTGAACACAGGTTAAAAAACCTATGTTTTTACTGCCATGGTCCCTTCTCACGTGATCACAAGTGCACTCAAAGGCAGAAAAGTCAGTTGCACTACATTGAAAATGATCAAGACAGTGAAGAAGATCAGCAAGAGGGTTATCTTACTGATCAAGATACAAAGGAATTTCAACCCAGCATATCTCTACACGCTATTGAAGGGGCTGACAGAGCTACATCTATGAGAGTGCAGGGACAAGTTGGGAAACGGCTAATTCAACTCCTTATTGACAGTGGCAGTACCCATGACTTCCTAGACTTCAAGTTGGCAAAGAAACTTGGATGGAAGGGTGAGAATTCAGACCTCCCTTCAGTGGAAGTAGCTGGAGGCAGAAAATTAAAGGTACATGGGGTCTGGAAAGGGTTTAAATGGAAGATGCAGGGGCTGGAGTTTCAGTTTGATCTCAGAATCCTAGAATTGAACACTTATGATATCATTTTAGGCTTGCAATGGCTGAAAAGCATTAAAAACGCCTTTTGGGATTATGATTCCTTATCCATGTATTTCTGGTATAAGGGTGATCTTAGGAAATTGCAGGCTGTTTCTCCAAATTCTTGGCAGCTAGCACACCCCAATAAACCAAAAATTCACTTTATTCAGCATGATCAACTATTTCTCCTTCGATTAGTGCACAAGCAACCTGAGGGTACTTTTTGTCATGCTATTTCTGAAATTGTCAGCAACATACCAGGGGATATCCAGTGGATTCTGAGCAAGTTTAAAGATCTTTTTGAGGAACCTAAAGGTCTTCCACCATTTAGAGAAGGCCATAATCACCCTATAGTACTTAAAAAGGGTACAAATCCTATCAGCTTAAAACCTTACCGTTACCCAGCAGCTCAAAGGGATGTTATTGAGAAATTAATTGAGGAGTTGCTGCAGGCTGGGGTTATTCAACCCAGCTCCTCCCCCTTTTCAGCTCCTATTGTTCTAGTTAAGAAAAAAGATGGCACATGGAGAATGTGCATTGACTTTCGCGAGCTTAACAAGGCTACAATCAAGAACCAATACCCCATACCACTCATAGAGGAGTTATTTGAGGAATTGGGGGCTGCCAAATGGTTTACTAAGCTGGATTTGAGGGCTGGCAACCACCAAATCAGAATGGAACCTGAGGATATACACAAAACAGCTTTTAAATCACACTCTGGACATTATGAATGGCTAGTAATGCCATTTGGCTTGACAAATGCGCCAGCCACCTTTCAAGGAACTATGAATGACCTATTTAGGGTGTATCTACGTAAGTTTGTCCTAGTTTTTTTTGATGACATTCTAATCTATAGTTCTACTCTTGCTGAACATGCTGCACACTTGGAGGAAGTGCTTAATATTTTGAGAAACAACCAATTTTATGTCAAAATGTCCAAGTGCATTTTTGCTGCAACAAATGTCGAATATTTGGGACACATCATTGGTGCTGGGACAGTGTCTACAGACCCCACTAAAATCCAAGCTGTTGCTGAATGGCCTCTACCAACTACCATTAAGCAACTTAGGGCTTTTTTGGGACTTGCTGGCTACTATAGACGTTTTATTAAGGATTTTGGCACTATAGCAAGGCCCCTTACATCTCTACTTAAGAAAAATGGGTTTGTGTGGACTCAAGAAGCTACTGATGCCTTTAATAATCTCAAAAAGGCTCTCACTTCAGCACCAGTTCTGTCTCTCCCAGATTTTTCCAAACAATTTGTGGTTGAGGTTGATGCATGTGGCATAGGAATTGGGGCTGTTCTAATGCAAGAAGGAAGACCTCTAGCCTATTTCAGCAAGGGCTTATCTCCTAAACACCAGCAGCTGTCTGTTTATGAGAAGGAGCTCATGGCTGTGGTTTTGGCAGTTCTGCATTGGCATCAATACTTAGAAAGGCAGCCCTTTATTATACGTACAGATTAGCAGAGTCTTAAATACCTATTGGGACAACAGCTTAAGACCGCATTTCAGATGCTATAGGTGGCTAAACTAGCTGGGTTTGACTATGAAATTCAGTATAAAAAGGGGCAAGACAATTCAGTGGCTGATGCACTCTCTTGGATGCCTAAATTGCAGCTGATGCAAATGATCCTAGACACTTCCTCCCCTGAATTATTGCAGCATATTAAACAAAGTTGGGAGACAGATGAGTACCTGCTACAACTACTCCCTAAGGTGCAAACTAGTGAGGAACCCCTTTCTCATTTTACTTGGAGTGATGGATTGTTGAGAAGAAAGGGTAAGCTTGTAGTGGGAAATGATTCAGCTCTAAAGAAGAAAATTTTAGAGTGGTTGCACTCAAGTCCTCAAGGAGGACACTCGGGTATTCAAGCCACATATCATAGGATCAAGTTTCTCTTTTGGTGGCGCAAGATGATAGATGATGTTACAAACTATGTGAAGAATTGTGACACTTGTGCTAGATGTAAGTATGAGACTACTACCTCCCCTGGTCTATTGCAACCTCTTCCTATCCCTAGTCGTATATGGGAATCAATTACTATGGATTTCATTGAGGGACTCCCTAAATCCAATGGGAAAGAGGTAATTTGGGTTATAATTGATAGACTAAGTAAATATGCTCATTTTGTGAGCCTTTCTCATCCCTATACAGCAGCTTCTTTAGCTCAGATTTTTCTGGATCAGATTTATAAACTACATGGGGCACCTACTGAAATTATAAGTGATAGGGACCCTATCTTCATAAGCAATTTCTGGAAGGAATTTCTAAGGGTTTTGGGGATACAACAGAAATTATCTTCCGCTTATCACCCTCAAACAGATGGGCAATCTGAAGTGCTCAATCGGTGTTTGGAGACATACTTAAGGTGCATGTGTTGGGAAAAGCCCAAGGAATGGAGCAGATGGTTATCTCAAGCGGAATGGTGGTATAATACATCTTTCCATACATCAACTAAAGCCTCTCCTTATGAACTTTTGTATGGTCAGAAACCCCCTTTGCATTGCCCCTATTTGCCTCATAATTCTGTCCTAGAAGCTGTAGATCGCACATTTGAGGCTAGGGAACAGGTAATGGCTATGCTTAAGCACCATTTGCACCGTGCCTCCAATTGAATGAAGCAAAAGGCTGACAGGCACAGATCTGACCGAGAATTTATGACTGGTCAGTGGGTTTTTCTGAAGTTGCAACCCTATCGCCAAATTTCAGCAGCTGTAAGGAGTTCCCAGAAGTTGGCTCCAAGATATTTTGGACCCTATCAGGTGGTGGAAAAAGTAGGACCAGTGGCTTATCGATTGGAGCTACCTCCAGAATCAAGGGTTCATCTTACTTTTCATGTTTCTTTACTTAAACTGTGTCCTAACCCTGCTGTGAAACCTAGGCATCCACCTCCTGATTTCCCTGAACCTCCTCCTTCCTTATTTCCAGCAAAGATACTCCATAAAAGGTTTGTGAAGAGGCGTAAAAGGATCATCACTGAAGTCCTTGTGCAGTGGAAAGGCTTGCCGGATGAAGAAGCCTCTTGGGTGTCGCTTTTTCGTTTCCAGGAGCAGTTTCCAGATTTTGATATAGCCCATCCTTGAGGGCAAGGATGTCAAAATGGGGGGGGTATTGATATGAATTTGTAATGTAAATCCCTAATCCCCAATTATATAGTTAGGGATTTAGTTTTGTTAGGGATTTAATTAGAATTAGGGGATAATTACATAAATGCCATTAATGAATAGGCAATAGGTTTTATGCGGCATTGGCAATGGCATGGGCTATCTAGGCTGCCTATATAAAGCCTTGAGGACTCATTGTAATTCAGTATGTGTTGTGAATAATCAAAGTCAGGAAATATTCAGAATCTTTTGTGTCTCTCTTCTCTTCTCTCTCTTGGCTCTCTCTCTCTTCCTCTTCTGTCTAGATTCTCTCCTCTCATCTCTCTTTTTCCCTTCTCTTTCTACCTATATTTCCTATTTCTCCTACTCGGTTCTGTCAATAATTCCAGAACCACAACATAAACAGTAATGCAAGATACAAAAATGGGTAAGAAACAGTGAACAGCTTATTCTCCTATTCCTCTTTAGTATATATTGATAAAAAGACTACAAGACCCTATATCACCTTGTGTTTTGGCGACAGTTCCAGTACTCTTGACAATTTGTTGTTTAGTTAGGGAAAAATTCTTTTATAAGTGGTGGATGGTCAACTGTTCATTCTTTAACATTCATTTAATAATGAAAATATGTTATGATAATTTGATGGTCTACTTCATACAAAGCAGTATGGCTTTAGTGTCCCAAATCCCAATGGATTGCCAATGTAAGAGTTTATAAAATTCTACTTTGGAGTTGGAGAACTGCATGTAATTTATCTCAAATATAATAGCAGGAGAGATCTAAAAGAAAACAACTTACGCTTCCTCTTGGACGGAGCTCAAATATTCCATGGAAAAGAATGTTGGAATCACGATTTTGCTGTTAACTTGATTTGGTAATTTCTGATCCAGTTTTCCCATTACTCTTTGGATAGGTTGTGGTTGTGATAGGTTATGGCTCTAGTGGTGTCGACATCTCAATAGAAATTTCTGGAGTTGCTAAAGAAGTCCATGTTGCTGCTAGGTCTGTCGCACATGATAAACTTGGAAAGATGCCTGGGTTTAAGAATATCTGGCTTCATTCTATGGTAAAACTCGTCATCTATGGTGAGAATTGGATGGCGATCACGAGGATCAGTCAATTTTTTTGGTGAATGCTGCTTAGAATGGTTGATTAAATTGTTTTGAACAATGCAGATTGACATTGTCCACGAAGATGGAAGAGTGGTTTTTAAAGATGGAAATGCAGTTTATGTGGATGTCATTCTACACTGTACTGGGTATATTCTGATGATTTTCCGTTCGTTCTATCAAGTTCTGTTGAAGAAGCTGATTATGCTGCACAGCGTTCAATTAAAACTCAAAAGTTCGCTTGGGTGTTTGTTCCTCGTACAGGTACAAGTATGATTTCCATTTCCTTGAAACCAATGGTGCAGTGACAGTTGATGATAACTGTGTGGAACCACTCTACAAACATGTTTTCCCTCCAGCATTGGCCCCGTGGCTTTCATTTGTGGGAATACCAGTGAAGGTCCGCTTCCATCTTTCTTTCTTGCTTGCTTTCTTTTTTAATTGAACCAAATGCCACGTCTTAAGTAGTCCATGAATTTGGTGGCAGGTTGTCCCCTTGATAATGTGCGAACTGCAGAGCAAGTGGATAGCTGGAATATTGTCAAATCGCATTGCACTGCCTTGTAAAGAGGAAATGATGGAAGATGTGAAGGCTTTATACTCTTCACTGGTAACCTCTGGCACACCGAAGCATTATGCTCACTACCTAGCCAAGGGTCAGGTATGTATCTCCAGCTAATTTCAGTGTGCTCAGACTTCTGATAATGTTCTAAAGTTCCAAATATGTTGTTGGGATGGGATGTGAAACAGCAATGGGACTACAATAACTGGGTTGCAGCTCAGTGTGGGGTTCCTCCGGTGGAAGAATGGAGACAGAAGATGTTCATGGCCGCATCCAAGAGCAGGACCCTTCAACCTTCGACTTACCGCGACCACTGGGAGGATGATGACTTGGTTTCGGAGGCTCAACAGGATGTTAGTCGGTATCTCTAGCCTTCATGTGCTCATAATGATCGTGCCTGATAAAACAGTAATGACTAAACATGAATTGGGGATCAAATAATGGGACCATGAACATGATATATTTATCTTTTAATCCCTGAACTAAGATTTGTTAATAAAATTGATGTATAAAAATAATCTTTTGAATTTTAGATTGAAATTATTCATCAATCTTTGGTAACTAAAAGGAAACTTCTTGAACTAAAAATAAACTCTTGTCAAATCTATAATTACAAGTAGAAAGTTCACTGTCTGTCCATTAAAAAACATCATAAGGCGAAGTGTTGGACGCCATGAATGTCGAAGATTCACACTTGGTGAGCACAGATGGATGCTCTGCTATGTTGCTTTGCAGAAGCAGCATAAGATCGTCTGCCTCTCCTGTTTTGATACGATAGTTTTTGTTGTAAAATAGCCCAGACACATGATAGAAAAATACTCATTTAATTCTTGTTGGAAATGTTATATAGATATAGTCTAATATCTTGGTAAAAACTTCGGCAAAAAAAAAATATCTTGGTAAAAACTAAAAATTTTGTTTATATTAATATATTTTGCTTAATAAGTTAAATAAACTGATTTGATGCAGTATTTCTTAACATCAACAACAAGCATTATCTTATTAGATGAAGTTAGCCACATGGATCGTACAACATTATTGTGCTATATAAACAACCTCTCTATAAATAACTTTATTGAGTGTTTTCTTTAGGCTTTCTTTACCTTTTTTTAGAGGATTCGATACTACTTGATCTATACTACTCATTGGTACATTTAATGGCTTTATTTGAATGTATATGAACAACCTCAAGCGGTTCTCTACCATTTTTTTTTAAATAGATATCATTCTAGCTCTTTCTCGTATATGTTCATTATGAATCTCATCATATCTTGTATAACTACATATCTATTTCAAAATTATCTTCTCGACTGCCCCTACTTTATACTCATGTTGTCCATAACATTAACTGCAGATTAGAAGTTTTTATTATGCACGCCCCATCACATCCTTAATTTGTACCTTAATCAATTGTAAGAAGTTAAAAAAAATTTAGCAGTTTTTGTTTCTAGTGATGACCTGATATCATGGGATGACATAGCTGCCATGGAACTGAATGCAGATTAGAGCCAAATTTCTTCTCCCATAATTTATGTGCTTCTTCGACTTACGAGGTAAGTGTGTGAGAGAAGTTTTGTCTCGGATTACGCAAACCTAGGTTTGAAACCTAAGTTTGGATATTTGCCAAACACTAGCTGTGATCCATAATCAATTACAGGATGAGAGGAAACTGAAGTTACAATCTAACATATTGGTTTTTCAAAATCGCAAAAATTAGTGGATGATCCTCCACATGTCTTTAGTTACTTACAATACTGCCTAAAACGAGCACGGTGACAAATGTCAAAAATGAGGACAGAAAACCATAAAATTGGGTTGAATTCGCTTTAACCAAAAAGAAACACCGGAGTTTGGAGGTCAGGGTACAGGAAAGATGAAATCTCAAATAGCCCCCGGAGCTCTTATAATTATTTCTTCTCAAAAAATAAATGCATAATAACTGTACATCACTTAAATAGCAGCTCTCCTACTACCCACCAAACTCCTCCCACTCGGTAATTTTTGCAAGTTACTTATTAGAAGTTTTGATTAGTCTTCTGTATACACCACTTAAGAAGAAATTATCAAGTATAAAATGATTTGTCAAGTTTTTTTTTTTTTTCACCTTTTTTGTTCTACTCATAATTATAGCATGCAATTATGTTATGATACTAGGTTTTTTAATATTAAAAACAGAGAGATCCTTCGACAGATGGAACAACAAATTTAGGTTGAACTTTATTTTCAAAAATTAAATTTTCAAATTGATAAATATTTGGAGAAAGTTTTTCTTGAAACTGTAAATTATGAATATTTTGGGAGGAGGATTTAAGAAATAATCAAGGAGGGATAGGAACGAATGGACTTGTAGTTTTTTAAATTTTTATAGTTTCTCCACTACATGTCTATTGTTGTCTACTTAGGGCCTGTTTGAGAAAACGGTGGAAAAGCATATTTATGTAAATTGAGATAAAGCTCCTCTCATAAACTTACCTAGATCATAAATCACGTTGAAAAAGTAGTTTCTACCACTAATCCAAACAGATATTAAGATTGGGATGTAAATAGGTTAGCCTATCAAACTTTTAGAAACAAATTTTTAAAATTGACATTACCTGGAGAACATAACACACACAAATATAGATCTATGTTTGGAATAGCTTTTTTTTGGAAAATAATTACTTATTACGTAAGTTGAGATAAAACTCCTCTCACATACTTACCTCATATAACATAAATCACGATTTATAAATATTTATAGGTAAAAAATAAGCTATCCCAAACGAGCACTAGGTCAGCCTATCAAACTCACAAGTCAAGCCTATTTCTCCAAGGCCAAGTCAGGCTGAAATTAGATTAGACCATAAGCTTGTGATAGGTGGTCTCACCTATTTTCGTCCCCTTACACTTATCTTTTATTCACTGATATATATATATATATATATATATATATATATATATATATATATATATATATATATATATATATATATATATATATATACACACACACATATATATATTTCTAAATTACTATTAACCTAACTAATCTTTATAGTGCAGGGAGACTCACACAAACAAACATGTTAACGTCATGCTTAAATCTAAGACCTCATCGAAGTATATTTCTAAATTACTATTAACCTAACTAATCTTTATAGTGCAGGGAGACTCACACAAACAAACATGTTAACGTCATGCTTAAATCTAAGACCTCATCGAAGTATGATGAATGGTGTTGCTCTTAAGACAACTAGTTATTGACAGTATCTTTTTTTTCTTTTTTAATTGCACATAAGTGCCATAATAAAAACCATCATATTAGAAAATAAATATATGATTTTAAAAATAGAAAATATTGTTTTATCAATTCATTTGTTTATGATGACCATATTTACTTAAATTAAGTAATTGATACATCAAATTTTATATCATATGAAATTTAGTTAGTCAAGAAAGGCATCATATAAAACTTATATTGTTTTTATTAATTTTCCCATATAAAACGAATTATGACTAGAATCATTCCGATATTTTTATTTAGTCAAAATTACCTTTTAAAACATCCAAACCCAAAATCCTATTTGCTAAATTTATTCTGTCCAAAATCTCTTTTTAGCCCAACTTATTTAAACATACACTTAGGGCCTGTTTGATTTATGGAATTAGAGGTAATGGAATGGAATGTAATGCAATGTAATAATGATTACATAAATTTATTTAGTTCATCATTAAGAAAAGATAATACATATATATAAAAACGTTTAGTTTGACTACCTCAATGAATTGGTACAGTTCGAGACAAAGGTTGTAGCTGCGAAGTTGGCTGATGGTGGGAAATGAAGGGTAAGATCAAAAGGACGAAGTGGGGTTGGTGTGGGTGAAATTTACGACGCTTTGGTCATTTGCAGTGGACATTTCATACAGCCTCGCATAGCTGATATTCCCGGTAGCTTATCTTTCCTATTTGATTGATTTCACACATAAGACTCAACATTCGATTCATTCTTTTTTGAATATTGATGGTTTCCTTGTGGCAATTGTGTTGCATCCAGGCATAAAAGTATGTCCAGGGAAGCAGATGCATAGCCATAATTATCGTACACCCGAGCCCTTTCAAGATCAAGTATGTATCAGGCTCCTTCATTTTCCATTCCATAAGTTGTTGAGTATCTGTTACTGCAGTTTTATGTCATCTTTTAACAATAACTTTTTTTGCCCTTATTATCGTTTTCCGTAAGCTAATCTTGTCCATATAGTTGAATACATGCATCACAATTCACAAGCGTATTGTTGTAATTTGGTTTATGGACATGCCCTGCTACTCTCAATTTGAAACTTCATTAAAGAGTAACTGGAAACGCGCCCAATAACGAGGAGAGAATTGTAATTTAAGATGTACTCCATATTCTGTATTGCTATGGCCCTTGCTTATAGATAACAAGATTACAAGACCCCATATCCCCTTATGTTTCTGGCAACAGCTCCACTCTTGCCAATTTTTAATTAAGTGCATGTGTGTTTGAGCTCTTCTTAGAAGTGTTTTTATGATTTACGAGATAAGTATGTGAGAGGAGTTTTGTCTCAATTTGTAGAAAAGGGCTTCTAAAACTATAGTTTTAGGGTTTCCCATACATGCACTAAGTTGGTTAAAACAAATCTTGTAAGAGGTGGATGGTCAACTATTCATTCTTTAACTTTCTTTTAAGAATGAAAATATATTCTGATAATTTGATAGTGTGATAAGTATATATTTTATAATTAAATAGGTGTAGATTTTGAGATATATTTAATTAAATTTATGAATATTTTATACCTATTTAATTATCTTTTATATATTTTTCCTTTGCAATCAAAAAAAGATAATAAGAGATTTTGATAGAAGACCTGCTCATATGCTATTTTGTTTTGCAGGAAATATTATGATATTTAGGAGATGAAAAATTAGAAGTAAAGATACACACACACACACACATATATATATATAAAGGAGCCGTACATTGTGAAAGGGAAAAGAATGATAGTGTGTGTGTGTAAAACTCCATATCTTAAGGCATATGAGCTGACAACTGAAATTATATATCTATCTAGACGATATTAACGGAAGAAGAGAATTAGATAAAGATTTAAAAGGATTTTGGATCAGAGGCGTGGAAGAGATTTTTGACGGGCAACACGCATTAATCAATATATATGTATGTGCGTGCAGGGTGAGGTGTTCGGACTGGAGCAAGAAAGGAACGACAGCGATTCGCAACAATCCTGACGGTAGCGACTTGGGGAACGACAGCAGAGAGTATTGATGCTGGTAGAGGGGAGCTTTCGATAGATTTATTCTCTTTGTTTCTCTTCTTTTTGCCGTTAAGCCTGAAATTTTATCTTTATTTTTTTATGTATTTTATTATAGTCTGGCTAATTTTTTTTTAGACATAGAGTAGCTATGAATTTATTCTTGGATTAGAGCTTGTTTGAATCATTAAATTATGCTTAATATTTTCTTGTTTATTTAATCTTGTTATATCTTGCCTATTTAGTGTTTGATCACCGCTAAGTATGAAATTGGAGAATTTTGATTACACTTGGGAAAGGAATCTTAATTGAATCATAAGATTAAGTAATGTGGGATTGGAAGTTATTCTAAGTTGTTAATAGGATAGGAATATATCTATTTGACCTATATAGTCATATTAGAGTAAATTTGGATAATTATTTCCTCTTGAATAGATTATTAGGAATAATAATTTTAATTTAAGAGAGAGATATAAGTGATCAGGAGATACTTATATCTATTAAAATTCTAGATTAACAAGTTAATATTAAGTAAATTTAATTGGATAATTATATGCTCTAAAACTTGAATAGAAGATTAATCGCTCTAGGTTATTCACTACAAAAAAAAATGGCATTTTGTAGCAGTGAAATTGTAGCGGTTACAATTAACCGCTACAAATATTAACATTTGTAGCGGTTAATTGTAACCGCTACAATATTAACATTTGTAGCGATTAAAACCTAAACCGCTACAAATTTGTAGCGACAAGTTAAGCGCCAAGTGGCGTGACAGATTGTCAACGTTTTTTGTAATGGTTAAGTATAAAAAACCGCTACAAATATGGCGTGCATCTCCCGCCAAAACTTGTAGTGATAAAATTGTAGCGGTTACTAAATAATAACCGCTACAAATTTGCCGCCACTTGGCGCGACCAAAACGCGCAACTAGTGTAGCTGTTATTTGTAGCGGTTTAACTAATTAAACCGCTACGAAATTCAAAAGGTCACCTATTTGTAGCGGTTATAAAGTTATAATCACTATAAAATTTTAGATGTCTCAAAATTTGTAGCGGTTTTATATCATAACCACTACAGAACTTCAAACGTTTTTGTAATTTGTAGCGGTTATTATAGAACCGCTACAAAGTTTAGCCGTTCTAGCTTATTTGTAGCGGTTGGTGTAGCAGTTATTTCAAGAACCTAATGGCTATAAAAGCCGCCACTATATAAAGTTGCCGCCCCTTTCAATTTTTCATTTGGTCATTTTGTTTCCTGAAGTTTCTTTGAGTGTTTTCTTTTATATTTGAGCGTTCAGATGTTTGTAGAAGAGTTTTTACTACAGTATTTTTCGTTATTTGCACTTGAGGTACAGAGACAATACGTATTTTATTTGTATTTTTATTTTTATTATATTTTTGCATAATAATGTGACTAAAATGTTTTTTTTTTTGAATTTTTGTAGTTGATATGGCTTCAAGACAGGATAGGGGAAGAAGCCCGAGGTCTCCAGACCGATTTTGCAGGGTGGCAGCAATATAGCAAGGGGTAGAAGTAGGGGCAACGCGGAGGGAAGGCAACCACGGCATTTCAACCCATCTCCCTACAGGAGTCGGCCCTACCACAGGCACCGCAGACGATCCCACAGGAGACAACTGTACCAGAGGTGCCTGATTTGGGGGAGGGAGATATTAGCGTCAAGGACTATGACGCGAACGAGGACTTTGACATTCCAATTAGGATAAGAAAGATAGAGTAGTTCCTTGATAAGGAGGAGGCGCGGGAGTAGAACAACCCATGAGGGTCGTCTTCACGGTCTACTGGGTTTGAGGTGCAGGTCCAAGGTAAATAAATTTTTTTAATTAATAAATTATTTATTTAAATTTGAATTACAATTTATCTAACATGCGGTAAATTGTGCAGATGAGCAGGGGAATGTGTCCACGAGAAGGCTGGATGTGGCCGGTTTGAACAACATGGACCGGACACTATGAGTTGTAGTGCCGTGGAATAAGGGCACGGATTAGCCCATTGACAATGGAGGTCACCTGTTTAACCGCTTCCTGAACGAGCTGGGCTCGAATTGGATGCGGTTCCCCTTTCACTTCAGGACATAGAGACACGTTCCAAATGGGCCAAAGGACCTGACTTGGGAGGAGGTGGTGTAGGTAATTAATAGTATTTAATTAATATTTTTTGTAATTAATTGTATTTAATTAATATTTTTTAATAGGATTTTTGTAATTATTGATATTTAAATAATTTTTTTACAACTATGGTTTGCCGTCCAGCCTAACCGGAAAAGGTACACCTGGATGAAGATGTGTGACGGCTGGAGGAACAGGATAAATTGTCTCTTCCACAGTGTTGATAAGGATGGGACAATGCCTCTGGAGCAGCTGATCGAGAGCGTCCCGGACGGCGTCCAGCCGAACGACTGGGCAAGTTTCATCCAGTTCAGGAGGAGTGCTGAGAGGCAAGTAATGTATTTCTTAGATTATTTATATATAGTTTTGTAATTGTTAATTATTAAATTATAATTTACATTTAATTAATTTTAATTTAAACTTTATTAATTTTAAATGTTTTATATTGTTTTAATACATTTAATATTGTTTTTTTTTCAGGCGCTTTCTCATAGAAACACTAGGTGCTGTGGGCAGCAGACAATCCACCACAAAGTAGCATCGAAGACCTTTGCTATCACTTACAACGAGCTGGTAACTTTTCATAATATCACTTACTTTTAGCTGGTTATTTCATAATACTAATTGAATTTTGTAATTGTTTTAGGAGAGGAAGGCACAACAGGAGAACCGTCAGACGTACTATGGAGAGTTGTACGCTATCACACACAGACACCGTGATGGGACTCCAACCTCTCAGCAGGCAGAAGCGGCCATTGTAAGTAATTTCATTATTATAATTTTTATAAAACCAACTTAATAATTAAAAATTCTAATAAGTAATTGTTTCAAAAAATGGCAGGAGCGGATACAGCAGTCGCAGGCTGAGCTGCGAGAGACCAAGGCCGAGGAGTCACAGGGGGCAGGAGCGGATGCGTGCAGGGGATGGGGATAAGCGCCAGACCTAGCATGGTCTACGACAGGAGCGCCGACTCTGAGGTTGGCAACTCTAAAGGGGTCAGACGTCTGAGGGATGAGTCTGTTGAGCAGTTGCGGCTAGATTTGGAGCGGACACAGGCTGCAGTGGCTCAGTAGCAGCAATAGATGCAGTAGCTGAATCTACAGCAGATGTAGCAGCAAGCTGATTTGATCTACGCTCAGCGAACGCAATGGCGTGATATCACAAACAATATGCTCGAGCAATCATGGAGTCGCCTGTTCCCGGATGGGCAGTATCCACAGGTTCCACCTATCCCTCGGTTCGTCGTCCAGACTACTCCTCCTCCTCCTCCTCCTACTAATGATGATGGTACGGTTAACTCTGCCCAGTGCTTCAATCCAGCAGCACCTAAGGGAGCACCAGATGATCAGCCCCTAGTTACTTAGTTTAGGATATATTTAATTTTTTCTTGTTGAAACATTTGTAAATATATATATATATATATAATTTTTTATTTCAGAACTTAGATTCTTATTACGTTTATCATAGTTATATTTATATTCTTAGACTGCATTGTTGAATTTGTGAATTAATGGCAACAATATTATTTATATTTCTAAAACTAAAAAAATAAATTATATATATTTGTAGCGGTTATATTATAAAACCGCTACAAATATAATAAAATTACATTTATAGTGGTTCTTGTATTAACCGCTACTAATGTTAATATGAAAAACAGCTACAAATATATATATTAGTAGCGGTTAATACAAGAACCACTATAAATGTAATTTTATTATATTTGTAGCGGTTTTATAATATAACCGCTACAAATATATATATATATATATATTAGTTTTTGAAATATAGTTCCATATTTGTAGTGGTTAATGCAAAAACTGTTACAAATGTAAAGACGTGTGCGCGGCAAAATTCAAAATTGAATTGTTGACTATTTGTAATGGTTATATAAATAACCGCTACAAATACTCAACTTTTCAATTTTGAATTTCCTCCCACTTTGTGCAAATTTGTGGCAGTTACTTATGTATAACCGCGACAAATATATATTAGTAGTGGTTTTTCTTATAACCGCTACAAGTTTAAAACTAATTCTTCAATTTGATTTCCAACGACTTGAAAATTAGTAGCAGTTTTATACAAATAACTGCTACAAATGTTTAGCACCATATCGGTTATGAATCGCTACAAAATATTAAACGTTGGAAATTCAGAATATAAGGTTCCAAGCACTCGTCATTCTCTATTCACTCATCTTCTTCACTATACTTTCTTCTCTCTCACTAATCGCTCTGGATAAGTCATGGATCAGGTTGCCACGCAATACTCCAGAATATTTGTACGGATTAAACAATTTCTTGGATTTTACATTCACTCACGCCAGCTGTAACGGCAAGATTGTCTGTTCATGTCGGAGATGCAAGTTCAAGAAGTGGTATGCACTAAATGTTGTTAAGGAACATTTGCTTATGAAGCCTTTCCCGGAGGACTATACATTCTGGGCAGTTCATGGTGAGAAAGCTGGCATTAGATATGATGATACTCTTCCTTGAAGTTCTCAAGTAAGCGTTCAACTAGATGAAGATGATCCTGTGAATGATGCTATGCGTGATGCATTTAGATTTCAAGGCGACAACTTCAACGAAGAAGTGCACAGTTCTGAGCCGGTGTCCATGAGGAATGAAGCAGCTCAGGATTTTTCTAGCTTGATGGATGAAACAGATCGTCCTTTATATCAAGGTTGTCGAAAATATTTTAAATTATCTTTCTTGATCAAATTGTATCATATCAAGTGCTTGTGTGGAATCACAAATAAGGGAATATTGATGTTGCTCTAATTATTACAAGATGCATTCCCCGATGCTAAGATTCCCACAACATTCTATAAGGCCAAGAAGATTATCAACAGGTTGGGGTTGAACTATCAAAATATTGATGCATGCCCCAACGATTGTATGAGGTATTGGGGAGACGATTCCAGCAGGGAGACTTGTAAGAGATGTCACACATCGAGGTATAAGACAATTCGAAAGGGGGAAAAGCAGAAGAAGAAACCTGCAAAGATTATTAGGTACTTCCCTTTGAAACTTCACCTATAAAGATTATTTATGTCGTCTAAAACTGCGGAGCATATGAGGTGGGATGCCATTGATAAGAATGAAGACGATAAATTAAGACATCACCGGGATGCAAATGCTTGGAAAACATTTGACAACGACTTTCCAGATTTCGCAACTGATCCCAGAAATGTTCGGCTTGCATTGGCGACCGACGGTTTCAATCCTTTCGGGAATCTTAGCACAAGTTACAGTATTTGACCGGTAGTTTTAATTCCCTACAACTTACCCCCTGGATGTGTATGAAACGAAGCTCCTTCATTATGTCTATGATCATTCCAGGCAAAAGGGCACTAGGCAATAACATCAATGTGTATCTCCAATCGCTTATTGCGAAATTGCTTGATCTATGGAATGTCGTCATGGAGACGTACGACGCTTACGGGAAGACTTTGTTCAACTTGTGTGTAGCCTTGATGTGGACGATTAGTGACTTCCCTAGCCTTGGCACATTATCTGGTTGGAATGTGCATACTAGGGTGGGGTGTCCAGCTTGCAATTTTGACACTGACGCAGTGCGCCTTCCCCACAGCCAAAAGTGGTGCTTTATGGGGCATCGGAGGTTTCTCGATGGATGACATAAGTTCATATCGCAACAGAATCGCTTCAATGGGAAACTAGAAAAAAGAGGACCACCTTAGACTTTATCCGGTACAAATATCTTACAGCAGCTTGAACATGTTGACTTCGAGTTTGGAAAAAGCGACGATTAAGCATAAACTCGCCAAAAGATGCGTAGGACTTCGGCGCCTCAGCAGTGGAAGAAGATAAGTGTTTTATTCACTCTTCCATATTGAAGATCTAATTTACTTCTCCATAGTCTTGATGTCATGCACATTGAAAAGAATGTTTGCGATAATGTGCTATATACACTGTTTAACAAACCCGGTAAAACAAAAGATCACCTTTAAGCGAGGAAAGATTTACGCGTCATGGAAGTTCGTGAAGACACTTGGCCAGATGAGCATGACAAATTTCAGCCGGCAAAGTTTACCCTCACAAAACCGAACAAGGAAGTCTTCCTCGCGACGTTGAAGAAATTAAAAGTTTCTGATGGGTATTTAAGCAACATTTCTCGATGTGTTGACTTGCAGGCTCGAAAGGTTGCTAGCCTGAAGAGTCATGACTCACATGTTCTTATGCAACAGTTACTCTCTCTAACTATAAAGAATGCACTTTCTCTTGATGTTTCCATCGTTTTGGTGGAACTCTGTTCTTTCTTTCGGAATTTGTGTTCTAAGGTTTTAATCGTTAAGGAGCTCAATCAGCTGCAGTCCAAAATCATTCTTACGCTTTGTCACTTGGAGATGATATTTCCTCCGTCTGTTTTTTACTGTAATGGTTCACCTTACAGTCCACCTCATTCATAAAACAAAGCTCGCTGGCTCAGTACAATATCGATGGATGTATCCGATTGAGAGGTACTCATTTTAAATATGTGCTTCATTGTTAGTTCTTATGTGTGCTAGTTGTCCTTTTTAGCATTTAATATCAATTTTCTCTTCTTTACTTCATAGGTTCCTTAGGAAATTAAAATCTTACGTGAGGAATAAGGCATAGCCAGAAGGTTTTATAGCTGAAGGCTATAAAGGGGATGAGGTGCTGTATTTTTGTTCAAGATACTTTGATGACCTTGAGACGGCTTTCAACCGCCCACCTCATGTTGACGATTTTCCTGAACCTGCGCCAACATCAGGAGAATTTATCCCTCGTGTTGGTAAACCAGTTGGAGGAACTGAGAACTTCAAACTAACGGCAAATGAAAAGTTGTAAGCACATAGACATGTCTTGATTAATTGCACTCAAGTTGAACCTTTTATACAGTAAAAATTGTCCACTCACATGTTATTCTATATCTTTCATAACATTTTTCATTTTCATTTCACTATCGCCTTTCTATTATTAATTGCAAGGAATTCAGAAGTTATGTTAAGCGTCAACTCAAGATCCGTACACAAACATCCTCAGTTGACAAAAGGGTCCACAAAGAATTCCCGAGTTGGTTTGCTCGCAGAATACTAAATGACCATAACCCACACTCACCAGATTTCAGAGCTCTTGCAATCGGCCCTCTTGATCATACAAAAAGGTTTACAGCATACAATGTCAATGGTTTTAAGTTTTACACGGTTTCATAGGATCAAGGATTGCAAACTCAGAATTCGGGTGTTTATGGCACATTTGGGACAAGGAGTTATGCGAGCAGCAGTGACGCCAACATACAGTTCGAAGGCGTCCCTTACTATGGAAAGCTTCTTAATGTGGTCGAACTTAATTATCAAGGCCGTTTCACTGTGACGCTGTTCAAGTGTTTGTGGGCAAATACCACTACTTCTCGGGGACTGACAACTAACGACTTAGGGATCACATCAGTCAATTTCTCACAGCCAATTCATACTGGTATTTCTCAAAATTATGAGTCGTATATTCTTGCGTCAGAGGCACATCAGGTTTATTATGTCGAAGATGAGAGACACAAGGATTGGCACATGGTTATTCATTTAAAGCTACGAGACCTTTACGACATGGGTGAAGGCGATAACATTGCCTACGAGAGTGAGTCATTTCAACCAGCCGATTTTGAAAACTACTTCCCTGAAGGCGATAACAATTTACCTCTACTGCGGTGCATTTTTTTAAGTCCACATCATTTAAATTAAATTTTTAAAATTTAATAATACATCACTAACAATAATTTTTCTAGATAATTTCTGTAGGGATGGCGAGGATGAGTGATCAAATTCAAATAATGTTTTTGTCTTTAAAAAAAATTGAAAAAAAATATTTAAAAAATAAAATAATATTTGTAGCAATTTTTTAACCGCTATAAAAATAAAAATAACAGCTACAAATGCTACACGGATTCCTATAAATGCCCATACCACATCTCATTTCAAACACTCCTCCATTTCTTTTAACCTTACCCTTTTTTCATTTTCTCTCATTTACAAATTTTTTGGTATGAGCTGAGGAGCTTAACAATACGATCAAATATGGTAACAAGTTTTTTAATTTTTTATTTCAATACTTATTTTCTTCGCATAAAATTTATTCTCACCATTTTTTTTCCAGATATTTTAGAGTTTTATCTCATTTT
This sequence comes from Inga leiocalycina, assembly GCA_963242795.1. Taxonomy (NCBI): domain Eukaryota; kingdom Viridiplantae; phylum Streptophyta; class Magnoliopsida; order Fabales; family Fabaceae; genus Inga; species Inga leiocalycina. The sequence continues at coordinate 7,275,865 of OY725330.1, forward strand.
TATCTATTTTTCATATATAATTACATTGTAATAGACAACATAATAGTTCCTTATTACCTACGTATCTTTAATAATATTATTAATACAATTTTTATACTTATCCAACAAAATTAAATTATTTCTTTTAATTTATAAATGAGCTAAACTATTGAATAATAAGCTAATTAAATTAGCTAAACTACTAAAAAAATAAACTATTTCATTTAATATCAAAAAACCTGAAACAAATGATTGTATTTTCTTAAAATTTTCTTAATTTTTATAGCGGTTATTAAACTGCTACTAATTAACGCGTCTTTATCAAATTGAAATTAATTTTTTTGTGCAAATTTTGAATTTTGATGAAATTAGTAGTAGTTCTATAACCGCTACTAATTATAGGAAATTCATATTAGTAGTGGTTCATAAACCGCTACAAAGGAGCCAAAAATTTTCATTTTTCTTTTTCCGCCTTGAAATTTTTTTTTTTTATATATATTTGTAGCGGTTATATAACCGCTACAAATATCCCAAAAAAAGATTATGGTTTATGGTGATATTGTAGCGGTGGAATTGAACTACTACAAATAAAGTAGCGGTTATTTTGCTTGAGTAGGGATTTTATATAACCGCTACAAATCCGCTTGCAACATACAATTTAATAGCGGTTTATATTTCTTGTAGCGGTTAAAACCGCTACTAATAATCATTTTTAACTGCTACTAAATTACATTTTTTTTGTAGTGGTTTGTCTCGATTGAAATATTTAAAACTCTAGTTTACTATTTTTCTTTTCTTATCTTTAAGTTTCTCATTAATCTCATTATTTTTTATTTTCTCACCTTTAATGAACATAGAAAATTTAATGCTTAGTTAGTAATTATTTTTAAGTCTCTGTGAGACAACCTTGATTTGCCAATTTACTACTTTATGACCCGTACACTTACGGTGCCTGTTTAAAATTTGGTAGCATCAAGTTTTTGATGGTCCATTTCAGAAAAAGAGCACGCTATAATGTCTTAGGGGTGTTTATATGCAAGATAGGGCATCAACCATGCCTGATGCCTAGCCCAGAAGATGAACGGCCTGCATTTTGCAGCCTGTTGCCCAGCCCAGCCCAATGAAAGCCCAAGTAATTTCTGGTTGGGCAGGGCAAGCTTATGTGCCCAAAAATTGAAAAATGATGAAGTATTAAATAATAAAAATACAGAAAAAATATATAGTTTGGTATTTCAAAAACATATTTTATGTCAAAATCCTTTAAGATTTTATTAATTAGATTCGATTCATGGGCCAATAAAACAAATTAATTCAATAGAGATTATTTGAAAATAATTTGCTTTTCAAAAACTCAATTTACCCACTTCTTAATTAAGTATGTGCATGAAAAAATATGCCTATATGCTTAGTAAATACAAAATATGTTTATTCATTAAATTTTAATTAAATGATAAGTAAATACTTGTTTAATTATATATACAATATATAATTTTTTAAATATAATTATATACACATTTTGGACAGGACAGCACACCTTACCTGGTGCCCAGCCTTGCCCAGTATTTGGCATGACCCGAAGATACCTAAATGATTTATGAACGTATTTTTTAAGGTTGGGCTTGACATTTTTTTATCAGGCTCGGCGGGCATTACGGGTATTTGAGCCTCATCAACACCACTAATCGTCTCAAATCAATGGACGATTGCCAATATAAGAGTTTTATAAAGTTCTAATTTGTCTCAAATATAATAGCTGGAGAGATCTATAAAAGAAAATCATATTAAGCTTCCCCTTGCACGGAGCTCAAATATTTCAAGGAAAAAGCTATTGGAATGACGATCTTGCTGTTAACTTGATTTGGTAATTTCTGATCTAGTTTTCCCATTACTCTTCGGATAGGCAGGTTGTGGTTGTGATAGGTAATGCCTCTAGTGGTGTCAACATCTCAATAGAAGTTTCTTGAGTTGCTAAAGAAGTTCATGTTGCTTCTAGGTCTGTTGAAGACGATAAACTTGGAAAGATCTCCTCATCAATGGTGAGAATTGGATGTTGATCACAAGTACCAATCAATTTATATTTGATTTGGTGAATGATGCTTAGAATAGTTGATCAAAATGTGTTAAACAATGCAGATTGAAAGCATCCACGAAGACGGAAGACTGGTTTTTAAAGATGGAAATGCAATTTATGCGGATGTCATTCTACACTGTACGTATTTTTTAACGATTTCCCGTTAGTTCTATAAGTTCTGCTGAAGAACTAATTATGCTGCATTGCGTTCAATTAAAGCTATTGTGTTGTTTGGCTGATTGGTTCTGATGTGAAACTGCAGTGGGACTACAATAACTGTGGGGTTGCTCCGGTGGAAGAATGGAGACAGAATATGGCTATAGCCGCAGCCAAGAGCAGGGCCCTCCATTCTGTGGCTCACCGCCACCACTGGCAAGACGATGACTTGATTTTGCAGACTCAACAGGATTTTAGTCGGTATCTCTAATATAACATTAATGACTAAACATGAATTGGGAATACAATAATGGTCATTAGCTGAATTCGAAAGGAAGGAGAGTACGAGGGAGAGAATCCAGAGCATAACAGACAGAGATGCTCCCAATCTTTTCTCCATTCCATGTTTGACTTGGTTTTTTGGGCCAAGAAATTCCAACTATAAAATTGGGCTGTCACCCAGTTAATTTGCGGGCTTTTGGGCTTCGTTTTCAATGTCTGAATTAATGTCAAGTCGTTTGGTTTGGTCAATAGAAAAGAAACAAAGCGGTGGCACCACAGACTCAATATAGTTTCCCTTCGAAGAAAAGTAAAATATGTTTCATTTGAAGAATCAACCATGACCGTGTCAATGAGGTTTGGTACAGTTGGTTAAAGTCTTGTCATTCTGATTATAAGGGAGTGTGTTCGAACCCTCTGATCGATGAGGAGACCTCGTTGGTAGGCGATCTTGTAAGTCCCTTGTAAACGTTTGAAGAGGCCTAAGGCCTTGCCCTGGCCTTGGTAGAGAACTGGTGTCGAACCTATCTAAATTTTTCAGTATCAAAAAAAAAAAAAACTGTGACCGTGAGGACGACAAACTTCGACACCATATTTGTTAAACTTATTATCGTTTGAAATTACATTATGTAAATAAGAAAAACAGTTCTGGATTTTCTTTTTATGTAAGACACTAAAATTATAAAGATTTGATGAGGGATAAAAGGCTTGAATTATTTTAATATGAGAGGGTGTGGTGTACTATAATACCATGTTAATACTGTTCATAAACAAATGTTAATACAATGTTAGCTTGAAAGGGTGTACTAAAATTATAAGGGAGAATGACAGTGAAGTCCCAAGGAAGAGGAGAAATAAAGAAATGGTCCCTAAAGATTGCAAAATGAAAAAATGGTCCCATGGAGTTGTCAATACAGGCTCCTGGAGTTGTCATTAACAACTCCAGGAGCCTGTATTGACAACTCCATGGGACCATTTTTTCATTTTGCAATCTATAGGGACCATTTTTTCATTTTTTTCCTTGCGTGGGACCTAAGTGTAAATCTCCCAAATTATAAAGTACCTTTGGGACCTTTTATGGAAGAATGAAATAAATCAGACAATGAAAGTTGCTTCCAGATGAACATGAGAAGTAATAGTAGGGCTGTTCAGGGGAAATACCATTCCCGATCCCAAAAAATATTCGGGAAGGAGTTTCATTTCCAATCCCAAAAATTTCCCAATCCTGAAAATCGGGAAATTTTCGGGATTGAGATCGGGAATTTCCCAATCCCGGGTTTTCTTTTTTAAAAAAAATCTCTATATTGAATTTTTTGTGGTGTTTTATTTAGTCTAGTACAAATATATAATTTGTCTAATATCATATTGTACTAAATAAGTCTAATACAAATATATAATTAATTCAATACATGCTTAAAGTTGTCAATTCAGTTTCAAAAAGAACAGACAAGAACAAAAAATTAGAATTATTTAATAAATAATAAACGAAATTAACTAAGTAAACTAAATGAATAAATATTACCTTAAGGGTGTTAGGGATTTTCACATTTTATTTTACATTTGGTCTTATTTTCTTAAATATTTTTTAAAAATGTACATATATATATATATATAGAGATTCGGAATAAGGAAAAAGTCGGGATCAAGAAGTCTCATTCCCGATCCCGAAATTTTTCCCTTCCCGATTTGTTTTGAATCGGGACGGAAAGACCGGGACAGGAAATTGATGAACACCCCTAAATAATAGAAATAATAGAAAGACGTCATGGCCCCAATTGGTAGGCGACCATCAGTTTGAGTTGTGATGCAAGTGCAATGGTAATGGATGAGAGACAAATTCACACGTCTCATAAAAGAAAACTTCAGCACCGTAAAAAAAAGACTTGACAAATAATACTATTAATGATTAATGAACAAGACAAAGTACCAGAAGGCTCCATCTCCAACACCTTTGTGTAGAAACCACTCGTCCTGCACTTATTTTTTCATGAAGTATGTTGTCGGAGTATTCCACCCGGCTGGTCCTTACATCTGTCTTCAATTTCTTTCATACGTTAACTGTATTATTCCATACATGTACGACACCTAAATACCTTATGTATCTAGTTTTCTTAAACGGCGACGAGCATGCTGAAAAATAAATTATTCAGAAGAAAACTAAATCACATTATTGCACTTCTGAATAGATTATTAACTTCGATTCTTATGGCAACCACCCCGTTTGTATGACAAAAAAAATCTAAACTATAGAGCATTGACCACTGTTCTTGAAATGTCATGTCCGTCGTTATGCCATGTGCTTCTCGGCATAATTTATGAATGATGAAGCTGGCTAGCAAGAGTAGTGGTTCGCAGATTTTGAGAGTTTCCATTTCTTAAATCGTTGCTGGGAATCATCACATGAACTACATGTGGCAATATGTGATTTTAAATAATGGTGCATCAAATAATTAGGCTATAATATAGTTGATTATTATACATTGAGGTTGATCATCAAAGCAATGATTAATTAATTTAATCACCCACTGCGTGGATGCCTATAGTTATCCGTAGACACTAATTATGCACCCACGTGAAAGCAACAAACCAAACGGAGGAAAAGAAAGAAGGATTGATAATGAAGTACTCCCTCTAATCTATAATACAAGGGATTTTAACTAATTCATCATAACCAAAAAAATGGCTGTTAACTAATTATATTTGGCTTAAATTAGAATAAATATAAGAAATCATATTTAAACATTAATTACATGGGCAAATTTGACAAATATGCATTAATTGTTCTCCAAACGATTTATATTATGGATTAAGTCAATTTAGAACCAACTTATATTGTAGGTAGGAGGGAGTAAGTTTGAAACAAAACAAATTAAAATAAACAAAAATCTGATTTGAAATGCCTTCTATTGTGTGGGAGGAAGGGTTATTATATTCTTTTTTTTATTGAAAGAAAGGTTTCCCTCTCAAGGTTTAGAATGTAAAGAGTTTTTGTTTCTCTCAGAAGTGTAGTTCCTGGGATTTGAAATTGTATTCTCCTCTTTACGAGGGTGGGACCGCTTACCATCTTAACTAACAAGTCGTTGGTTGAAAGGTTATTATATTGTTTATTACAGATAAATCACACAGGCATTAGATTAGAGATATTCAAGCGAGCTTATTTTCCTTCTTATCCATATATAGCTACGTACGAGACCCGAGACTGAGTCTCAAATCACGAAGAGGACAAAGAGGGTAATGGTCCCAGTTTTTGCAAGATAATCCCATCTCTTTTATCCTTGGCTGTCTATGAAAATGATAAAATAATCGAGGCATGTGAGGAAACCAAGGGTAAATGGAGCCCTTGTACGGTTAATTTCCATAGTAATAACAAAAATTTCATTCAGAATAAGAACCCAAAGACAATGTTCGACTTGATTAATTTAGATTATTAGTCGAATCAAGAACCTGTAATGTTTCCAGTAATCAAGTTTTTGTGGGGATGCATCATCAATAAGGGAAAGGTCATATAAATTCTATATATATTACTGGTCCTGAGTATTGACAACCCAAACTAAAGTAAGAAAACTCATATTTATGGGAATCTAGTTTTCCTAAGAATGCATTAACAGGTTTATATATGGAAAGGAGTTTTTATGTATAATAGCAGTAGTCGGACCGGGTTCAATGGGGTTTTCACGAATCTGGGGGACAAAGACAAACAACTAGTGGTGTAATATGTTCATGAATATACTAGAAACAATGATCTATTTGGCAGAATATGAGGGAGTGAAGTGAAAAGTTGCATTCAAGAAGGGTATCGATATTTGTGCACAAAGAAACAAGAGAACATGAAACAAATGTTTCCACAAAAAGAGAAGTGTGCATATTAGAGGGACCCCAACCCCATACTTAGCTTGCTAGTTTTAATTTCTTGTGTATGTGTGTGTGTGCGTGAAAGGTGACACTCTTCCTGGACCACGTCACCGACTATATACTTATATAATTCAAAACTAGTGCTCCAAAAAAAACTCCTTCATGACATTAAAGTGATCTCACCGGCTTGCTAGCTAGCCACACAAGTTGATATATTTTAAAGATATTATTCTTTTATGGGATAATCAATGCCTCTTTCTCACTCCATCATTTGTCAATATTAATTCATTCTAGCTCCATCCCTTCTCAAATTCACAATCATATAGTTGTTATACATCTTTCTTCAATTCATGGTCGCTGATTTTGAGAATATCAAAGCACTTTGTGATATTTACGTCTAAGCATGCACAAGTTGCAATATATTAGTGTTTTTTTCTTTCGGTTGCCACCAATATATTGGTGTTTGATTTGGTACGGCAAAGCAAAGTAGTATTACCTTTAATTGTTGATATAAGAGCTAGATAATTAATTTGGGTAGATTATAATGAGAAAGTTAGTTATATAAATTATTTCTAACAAATATAAGTTGATTTCATAAAATATCATCTTTTATTATGAGTATTTTTGGATAAGCCCCTTAATACGTGCAATCAATAAAGATACTATGAAAAAAAAATTATAAATTTAAGAAATAAAATATATTGGAGCCTTATATTTAAGATCAAATATGAGCCATAACTATCTTTAATATAGGAGGGAGGTAGTGGTTAACATTTAATTTCATGAAGGTAGTTGAGGCATGGATTTTGACAATAGGGTGGGATCAAAATGTCACATCGTAACGTATAATTCTTAGAATATACGCAGTCATTAGATTAATGGTACCAGCAGGGCACTCTCTATGTTAATGATAATAATATGAAAAACCAAAGAATTGTATATGTTTAACGTCCTTAATTTTTGTCGTCCTATGAAAATTCAAATTGCGCAATTGGTCTTTTTAATTATTCTATTATCACTACTAGAAAAAATGGTTTTAACTTCTCTTTTTTTGTCCTTTTAAAGTCTAAAAACAGAGGGACATCTATCTGAGGGTCGTGGAAAAAAACGTCAATATTGTCCGTAAAATAGGGGACGTGAAAGGCAGACTTTAGACGTCCCCAGTTGGTACTAGGGACATGTAAAGTCCACCTTAGACGTCCCCAGTTCCAACTGGAGAAGTCAAAAGTCCCACTTTAAACGTCCCCAGTTCCAATAATTTTCAACGTCCTTAAAAATTATTCCAACAAGGGACGTCTAAGGTGGCCTTTAAACGTCCCCAGTTTTAACTAGGGACGTCTAAAGTATCGCCACCCATTCTACCACGTCCATTTTTATTTATTGATGTTGAAATTTTTTTTTTTAAATTGCCTTTTTATATATTGCACTGTCTGAAAAATGTAAACTGCATAAATAGAATTCCAACAACAGAATAAAACAACAGCAGTTCAGCAGAATGGAAACAACAACTTGAAACACAGTGATCAACCCAAGGCTCTACTACATGCAATAATTTTAAGGAGTATAGCAAACTAATTAACTAACAAACCACACAAACTATACAACAATCTATATCCAAGTCTGTTATTGCACTAAAAAGACTATATCCAAGTCCCCAGTTTATACAATAACCAAGACTAAATCTAATCTATATCCAACAACAATAACGCTAATTATATGTACAATATATAGAACTACCACAAAAGTATGTCCTACACAAACTACTAAAGACTTTACTCTGGTATACGTTGAAGAAGATGTCCAGCCAAAAAATCTCTGATCATATTTAGGTCTTCATATGAGTAGGCATCTTCATTGTCAAAAATCTGTAAATTAGAAAATAAGCTTAGATGAAATAATGAATCAAGTGAATGAATTGCCATTGAATTACAACACCAAGAATATTATCCTCTGAGAATGAAGAAGCGATTACTTGTTCAAAATATGTCGTAATGCCACTCTGAATGATGTTAAAAAGTCCAACCAAAAAGTCTCTGATTATATTTTTCTTCCACACAACAATTTTTGATTCAGAAGTGTTCCAAGATTGATCACAGCAATGAAGTTCCAAAAATCCTAAGTCACAATGGAATAGGTTTATGACAACAAATTAAAGTGGAACTCAAACAATTAATTCACACTCCAGGAGTCAATGATAGCAAGTAAATTCTAGCACTAAGTTACAACAAGATTATTTATGTGTGTCTCTACACTAAGTATATATATTAATGTCTAGATTAATTTCTACCAAATTCTAGCACTAAATTACACTAAGATTATTTATATTAATGTCTACACTAAGTTACAACAAGATTATTTACAACAAGATTGCCTAATTCTAGCACTAAGTATATATATTAATGCATGTGTCTTATGGCAAAAAAAATAATAATAATGTGTGTGTCTGCAAGATTATTCTTTTTTATTTTTTTAGTTTCTCTTTATTCTTTATTCTTTTCTCCTTTCTTTTCCTTTCTCTACTAATTAAAAAGCATTATCATTTGCCAAATTCTTTTCTTTTCCTTTCAGTCACTTTGATTCAGATAGTTTGTGAGATAATCACTTAGGAACCATATGTAAATGTACTAAAATGCAATCTATCTCTGTATTATTTTCAAAGAATGAGCTCACTGTTACAGAGAATCCACAATTGTATAACCAAAACAAGTGCGAAAATGAACCAATTCTATCAAATAGCAGTATAAGAGAATGCAGAAAAGCAAAAGGTGTAAAGGAAAGAAATATCAGGGAAAAAGCAAAGAATAATCAGAGAGAAAATGCTAACTTGTAGCTGAAACTTTAGAGGGAGGCCGATGGTGGAGAGGAGATCGAATGGGGACGAAAACTCTGCAAACCCAGAGCAAAGAAGGTGGTGACGGAAGTGAAGCTTTGGAGAAAGAAAAAACCAAGAAAGGGAGAGGAGACCAAATAGGGACGGAGTAATGAAGTTGGGAGGAGAGATGCAGCAAGGGAGTGAAGTTGGGGACAGAAGTGATAGTTTAGAGAAAGAAGGAAAGAGAGAAGTGGAGAGGAGACCGAATGAAGACGGAGATCGAGATGCAACAGGGGAGTAATTGAGTAAAGTGGGAGGAAAGATGCAACAGGGGAGTAGGAGTCTGACATGATCACATGCACCGGTCATGTCAATTCTGGTGCATGTGAGTCAGTTTAGACGTCCCTAGCAGTTTCTGGGGACGTCTAAACTTACTTTAGACATCCTCAGAAGTTCTAGGGACGTGTAAAGACTACCTTTAGATGTCCCCAGCTCTGCTGGGGATGTCTAAATTTTAGTTTAAACGTCCCTAGAATGGCTGGGGATATCTAAAGGTAGATCTTTAGGCATCCTCACCTGTTCTGGGGACGTCTAAAGTTTTTCTTTTTTTTTAATGACATTTAAAGGTTTTTAGACATCCCCATTTTTACTGGGAACATCTAAAACACTACCTGACAGCTCTTGGCGAGAATTTTAATTATTTTAGACACACCAACCTTTATAATTTCAACCTGACTATATTTTGGGCGTCCCTTTTTTAAAAAGGGACGTCCTTTAGAGTAGTTGTAGGTATGTTCTGTGGTAGTGTATATATATAGATGGATCAGCAGGCAGAGATGTTCATTGATTAATGGAAGGTTGATTAGCATATTGTTGGGAAGTAGGTGAAATTTTGAAATATTATTGTTACTTCGAATCAGCAGGCAGAGATGTTCATGTATTGTTAGGTGGCAATTCCTACTCTTTCAACCAAACTTGGCAATGCATCGATCGATGGGAATAGAAGAATTATGTTTCAAATGAAGACGTCCGATTTTTGTTTGGTATCGCCTCGAATTCTATGTATGCGGCTATTAATTACGTGCCATTATATTGTTTACGTTATAAAACTAAATTTAAAAAAATCAGCTTGCGTCTTTGGAGTAATTGCTTTCATTATCATGGAAAGAAAATGCTCCTCTAGTTCATCAAATTAAACTAACGTGTATTTGAATGTGGGGCGCGCAAAGTGGATATTTTGAGTAAAAAAAATAGCGGTCATATGTCGATAATGAACTTTTACATGTTATTATCTCTACAAAATTCAATAATAAATGGGTTAATGAATTTAATTTTGATACCATACTTTTTTTCATTGTTTTTCTCTGTAAACTTTATGTTGTCCGAAAGTTGGTGCCTATAGTTTTATAAAAAACTTGGATTTGAACTTAACAATGTTTATTTCGCTAATGTGTCACTTGGCATATTGTTGATTAGGACTGATATAGCTTACAATCGAAATCAAAATTCAATCAAGGTATATGAACCAAAACTAAAACTTGTTAAAATATATAAGGACTTATAGTGGATTTAACCCGATGAAAAACGGTAACTTAACCGCATTACAAAAGATAAAGAAAATCGACTTTGACTGATAAGACTTATGTGTGTTTGGTAAGCTTTCAAACCATGGTTTGCGCAACCCGAGACAAAACTCCTCTCACACACTTACCTCGTAAGTCGTAAAAGCTATTAAAAAAAGCTAATCCAAACACACACTTATTTTGAGCGGAGAAATCAATTTTCAACTTAACACATCCATAGATATTATAAGTTTATATCCATATACAGAAAAGTTAGATGACTTAATCTTATATATTGAATTCATTTAAAATTGATGAATCAAATTTGAGAGTAAGAAAACAAAGCATAGATTTAAATATTGAAAATAATATATTTTATTGTTAAAAATTGATTTCTCCGTTCAAAATTTATTTTTTCAATCAAGATTGATTTCTTTATCTTCTCTCATGCGTTTAAGTTGCATTTAAGAAGTTAAACTCACTCCAAAACCATGTACTTTTAACAATTAATTAAGTAATAATTTTTTTTTTATGATAATAAATTTTTGTTTTGAAACATATCCTTTGTAACAAATTTTGGTTTGGGTCCAAACATGTAAATCACATCGGTCTTAGTAAACAGTCCATATCAATCTATTTAACGGAATTAATGTGACATTATCAAATTTAAGATGTTAAGCTTTGATATAATCTCTTTATAAAATTATAGGGGCCATCGCTTGAGACATCATAAAGCATAGGGGTGGGGAAAGAAAGAACCAAAACCAATTACACTCATTAGAATTAAAGTACTGGGACATAGAGTGAGTTTAATTATAATAAATCATATCATTCAGGAGTAACTAATAATATGCATTTTGTGTGTTTTGTCATTTGTGCGATGCACAGGAGAGCTGCAGACAACAATTAAAATGGCATGTGGCCTTTTCTTGTTTTTCCTGGGAAATACTAGTTTATGTTAGTATTAAAGGATTGAAAGGTCAATGTCTTTTAATTACCTTTTCTTGGGCATCTACCTTTTTGGGTTCAAAAGTCAAAAGGGAAAAATCAAAACGTGCACGTTTTGAAAGAGGAAGCAGGACGGTGTAAGTATTGATTCACTCCTTTTAGGTTTTCGGCCAATCAAGCTTCAACTTCCTCGCAGCAGCCCTTTGCCTTTTCCTTTTTGTGCCCACTCTCTTACCTTTTTGACTTTCTTATAAATATAAATCGTGACGCCGCCCTTTCATTCTTAATCATTCATTAATTTATTTCTCTTTGTTTCTTTTTCTTAATTAATACGCTCTCCTGTTCTAATATAGATCCATCTGAGTCATGAGCTCATATAAAAATTCATCAATTAGTTCCTTTTTTTAACCAAATACCCCCCTTGGTCTTAAATTTAATGCATGTTTTATGAAATCCTTTTTTTATGTAAATCATGTTTTGCAAAATATTATATTTCATTATATAACATACTCTGCATGGTGTTAAAAATAGTTAATAATTTTTACTTAAATCGCCCTTAAGAGTATATATTGAATTTGAAACTACGTACCTTCTATCTAATAAATAATGAATAATTTCTAGTATTAAAATGGGGTAACATTAGAAAAGGTTTGAAATTTTAATTACCTATAACTATTTTTTATTGGTATATTTTAATTATAAATGTCTTTATCTACATTTGAAACAAGAGGTAGTAGTTAATATTCAATTTGTTTTAGTCAAAATTTCTTCCTAAGTTCCTAGCTAAAACAAGCTATAAAGTTAGGTAATCTACTTGTTAATATTGAACACAGTTCTCTCCGTGTATCTTTATATATTTGCCTCCATATTTAGAGTTCAACCATTCGGCCACGTGAAAAGCAACTCTAGTTCTTTTACATGTATTGAGGAAATAAAAAAGATATTCCCTCCTATCCTTAATATAAGACATTTACCTAACTTAATTAAATTAAGAAAGTTAGTTTAATTAATTAATATGATATGTATTTTCTAAAACATCCTAATCCTTTTTCTTTATTCCTTCTTTCTCTCTTCTCCTTAATTATTGTTGAAGGAGTTTCAATAAGGATAGATGAGAAAAAGATTAACAAATATGAAAACTATGTCTTATATTTTTTATCAAGATCAATTCCTCAAATATGTCTTATATGAAGAATCGGATGAGTAATAAAGAAGGATAATATTAATCCTAAAGCGAGCATTAATCATACGATAAGACTCAGCCAAGAGGGAAAACTGAAAAATACGGAAGAGCATGCGCCTACAAGAAATTCTTGCATGAACTAGGCGCACCACGTCATTTGTACACTACCCAATAAAATCATATCATATCAATTTTATTAAATCTTATGAGTTTAAGTTTTCTTTTATTTTCTTATTTATGTCATTTGAAAATGTCTTCCCAATCTCCCCTCCCACGTAGAATTTAATATAATCAATATGGTGTGATTTTATTGGGTAGTGCACAGATGATTTGGTACACCTGTTTCATGTAAGAATTTCTCTGCGCCTACAGCTATTAGGAGTTTTTGTAATCTGCTTTATTTGCTCTCTTTACTTCTTGTTCTTTTTTCCTCTAATTAATACTATTTCAACTTTCAAATACGATCGATGACGGGAAAAAGTCATAGAACGATGACAAAATCAAATCTGAGGAAAAGAATTGGTGGGATATATTCGAAATGTGGGAGGAGTAATTAAATGAAAGTAATTAAGAAGATGATGACATTTAATTTCAAACGTAAGATTTCTCTGTTGCCACAAGATGAATGAGTTCTAATTACTTACGTTTCGAATCAAGGAAAATGATGAACAATATAATTAGTGTCATACTATACGCAATCTCTAAAAATAATTGTATTAAGATTTTTGTAGTATATCATACCTATGGCATACAAGCGAAATTGTGAGTTTCTAAGTATAGAAGTTTAAATTTACCCCCGGGAAAAAAGGTCTCTCCACATTCTTTATTGTCCATTTTCATCCTTTTTTTTTTTTTACTGTTTGATCAACTTTAAATGGCTGAGATGATTTAATATCTTATATCAATATTATTATAATATCTAATAACAAAAAATGTATACAAATAAATTTAAATTATTAAAATTCAATCTAAATACTGCTTATCTTTATACTCTTATTAGAGTATTCCATATTTTTTTATTTTTTATTGGACATTAAATCTAAATCATTAAAAATTGATCCAACGATGAGAATAAACTTTTAGCGGAAATTGGTGGTGAGCGTTTCTTATAAACTTCTAGTTTCTATAATATGTGACCATTTTATAAAAAAAAAAGCATAGAAATTAGGGTTTAATTTTAATCCTTCCCAATATAATTTAAAAAATTAAATTTAGTACACAAATGATATTTGGCAAAGAGATAAATCTCACATACACACACAGTATATTTTGGCAAAGAATATGTAGTCATTAAGGAATCGTTCCTTGAGACTGAGATGAATTTGTGGTTGACATTGATAAAAGTTTTCAGTGTTATAAATTAAAATATTATTGCTGTATAGGTGATATGCCATCTTTAAAAATTTTAACTATTAAAGGTAAAGATGATATAGATATATATATATATATATATATATATATATATATATATATATATATATATATATATATATATTCCTTAATAAAAGACTCATTTTGCACTTCAATTTTTTCACCAAAGTGAGTCTTATATTAATGAATAGAATGAGCATATATTATACTGCCTCTAGTGCTTAACGTTCTTTATCATTCTTAGAGCAAACTGCAATTTATATCTTATATAAAGGAGTGGGGCTATGTATGAGCTAGTGCGTTTGAAATAGCTTAAAAATAATCACTTTTTTTCCATTGGGAGCTCTCTCCCTATGGCGCCTTAAAGATATGGTTTTCTTATCGAACTTATTTGATTGGGGGCGTCAGGACTAGTTGGTTGTCAGGGGCCCATGTTGGTAAATCCAACACTGGCCTTTAGGTTAATATCGGATATCTGGAGGTTGAGTGCACCGAAGACCAAAAATAATCCATTGTATTCCATAAAAAAATAATCACGTTTATTAGCATTTACAAGCCCTGTAATATATTTATATAATATTTATCTTATGCAACATAATTTTTTTTCCCTAGAACTGATCCATGTTTGTGTCAAATATTGGCGTCAAGAAAGTTTGGTGGTAATAGAAGAAGTGTCATGTGTGAAAGGCCAAGTAGAAGTGAAAGATTAAGTGCTCGTGTGGCAACATCTCAAAAGTGCTTTTTCAAGCATTTTTTGGTAAGTTGGGATAAAATTCTTCTCAATTATTTATCCCATAAGTATCTGTTTATTTTATCTTTTTAAGAAGTGTTTTTACTAAGTAAATATATGTGAAAAGACTCTTGTCTCCGTTTGTGAAAAAATACTTAAAAAAGCCTCTCTCTCTTTTTTATTTTTGGTTTCTCAAGCAAGCACTAAACCATAAAAGCATCTCTGGAAAGCTAAATCAAACCGACAGTAAAATAATGTAAATAAGGTTGACATTCAAAATAGATATGAATATGATTAGTATGATCCGGTGGGGGGATGATTGGTAAATAAGGTCAGAAAAGGAATTCCAAAAATTCGCTGATCATAATATTCACCCTGCTTCCACGTGTTGCGTCCCATAACGCTATTCAACCCGCGGGCAGGGAATCACGCTGTAAGGTCACTCCGGGAAATTCAATTACAGCTACCTTCATGCCCACGTCTCTGTCTCTGTCTCTCTCTCTCTCTAACCTATATATATATATATATATATATATAATTACACCCTTTTCCTTCTTCTTTTCTCTCCAACCTCCCTCTTCTTCTGATTCTGATTCTGATTCTGATTCAGCTCTCTTGGATCGCTTGGCTTTCCGTTTCAGTTCGCAATTCTCTCCTCCTACCTACACATCATTCAGGTACGCTACGTCTTTTCTTTTCGATCTTTTCTATTCCTAAATCTCTCTTTTACTTTCGTTCCCCACAATTCTTCGTGTTTCAAATCATAATTTCGTCTTATGCCTACAAATACAATCTCGTTTCTTATGATGATGCCACGGTCTCTCTTTTACAACCCAACCTTTTTTTCCCTTTTCATTTATGTCTGAATCTTTAGGCCCATCAACATCAAAGAATGCTGCCTTTCCTTTGATTCGGCCGCAAAACAATTGGCCTGTGTGCCTTTGTCCAGATTTGTTCATGCTTGCCGTCGTTACGGTTTTCTTTTTCTTTTCTTGGTTCTGTTGGTTTTATATGACGTTTCGATCCCACCCCATCCATACATACACAACATGTGTAATGTTTTTGCGTACAATTTTAAAATCACAAACATACATTATAATCATAATCACGCACAATGAAAGCAAAACAAAAGATTTTTTTTTTTTACTGTGGGGGCCGTTCGTATTGAAACCATGATTTGACATCCTAATTTGTCTATTTTCTATATTATTTTAGGGTGAAGTTTCTCCATTGACTCTTCCCATAACGGCCTTTCCATTCGAGCAAAGACCACAAAAAAACAAGAACTTGCAATTTTTCGTCTTTGCATTCTTCTCTTTTAATCCTTGGGTATTGAATATGTTGAATTTTTGGAAACAATCTTGGTTTAGAGAGATGACGGAAGGAACAAGAACAATGAATAAGGACACCACACGCATTTTTATATTTAAACTACACTCTTTTCACACCTTCTTTCTCATATCACCCCTTGTATTCGCTTGGGAGGAAAAAAAATTGACATTCAACGTTGGGAAGATGTCCCTCAAACTAAGTAGTATCTTTTGACAAGCAACATTTGATGGCGACCCTAGCATAAGTTGTATTATTTAAATTATTTTTTTTGGTACTAGTTTTGATTTCTTTTGTTTTTGTGGTGCGGGATTTGTTAAGAGTTTAGTTATCTACTTATCTATGTTCGTGTTGTTGGTTGCAGTGTCATGTCAACGAAGGAAAATTTTCTTTTTAATGATTGTTATATTAATTTATACGCGCTCCAATGTGAAGGGTCGTGCGTTGGATCTACAACGGACAGCCTGACAGCTCCTTTTTCTTCGTTCTAAGCTTAGGTAGGTCCATCGCCAGAAATTCAACTCCACATCCTCATTTAATGTTCAGTGAACATCTCCGTGTTATAAACTCAAAATACCCCATTTTTGTTTGACTTTGGATTTCTTTATTTATGATATTGTTATTGTGTAAATGTGAAAATGTAATACACACACACACATATACACATATATTCTTATTTTCTGTTGTTACTGTTGTGGTTAAATAGATTATATGGTCAGGGTGAGACAGTAGATACAGGTAGTGACGTCCACATAAATATATAGGCATAGTGAAATTTTATACTACCTAGTTGACTTTTTTTTAGAGATATTAATAATATTAAATAAGTTAATTAATCGTAATATATGTTGTGTATCGTCGAATTATATATCAGCTTATAAGTCAGACAAATTAGTTTAGTATAAAAAATATAAATATAAATAATTTAAAATAATTTATTTAACTTTATCAATATCTCTAAAAAAATCAATTAGATCTTATATTAAATACAGGAGGTAGTGTTTAAAATGTACGATGGTCTGGTTATGAAGAAAAACAGATCACTGTGTATTTACAACTTTCCACCATGAAAATATCTGCATGGTCTCGTGTTTAATCTGTTTTAAACAGTTGGTGTCCCTCCATGTCTCTGCCATTTTGCACATTTTTTAATTGAGTTAGGCTATTCGTTTGCAAAATATTTTACCCTGATCATGTGCTTATTCACTCTTTAAGAAAGGAGAACCGGTGAAAATTAAAAAGAAAGAATCTTGTTGATTTGTAGTTTAGCAGTAATCCGCAGCCCAAAAAAGATGATTTTTTTTTCATCGTAATTCATTATTTAGTTAGTTAGAGAACTGGAACACTACAAATCCTATTCCGTTTTTAAATCCGAGCTCCGCGTTCGGAGTTGACAATAACGTGAATACCGTCTTGTTGTTCGCCCGTTGGAAAAGATCAGTATAAAGCACTACGAAATATTCCATCTGATCCTCTATAATAGGCCTAAGTGCTTACCTGAATTTTGACCACGGCACAGTTTTAAGGTAGCATTTAATAATTTTATTTTAATCCAAATTGCCAGACTGGATTCTCACAACACAATTGCATATTCTGGTCACTGAGTTACTGTTTAATTACGCACAGAGCCATTAGCAAGTCGCTGTCTCTTTGTTTATTGATTGATTCTTCATACCTTGTTCATATTTATACAGCAAATTCTCCTATTTTCTTTTTTTCACCAAGATCATTTTCAATTTTTGCGAGGTGCAGAATCAGTTCATCCTTTCTGTCGTCCAGAAGATCTAGTCCAATAATACCATATATCCCATCACAAATGCGATATATGAGAAGGTAATTCTCGTTAAACTGACTTTGTTCCATCTACATAACCATTAATCCATCCTTTGCATTTTCATTTTTCACGGACCTATCAAACCTGATTCATTCAGTTTCTATCTAACTTGTCGTTTCAAAGCTTCAAGGAAACTTCTTCTTGATGGACTGCTCACCCAGAAGCAGTGACAAGAAAACATTGAAGCGCTGGTTTTTCATAGACAAAAGAGTTGGCTAAACAACAAGTCAAGCTCAAGTTGCATAAAGAAAAGCAACAGTACAGTGTTTAACTGACTCCTGATTCTATCATAAACGACCAATGGACTTAAAGTCGTCTCATGTGTCTCCTGTTCTAACGGACCCTGTTCCTGTCAACAAGTCAAGACTAGGAATCCATTCTAGTGTATTAAGTTACTCCCAGCAGGATTCAACCCCTGCTACACCAGGCAAGTACGCAAGAACCAGTTCAAGAAAAGGTGTTGGCAATCTTGATGATGTACGCTCCAATGGATGGCTAGACGCCATGAAAGCCTCCTCACCTCCGAGGAAGAAGCTGGTTAAGGGTTCTAATAACACTCAGGTCACTTATTTTGACTCTGACAGTGAGGACTATAACTCCTGGATGGTATTTTTTTCCAACTCCCCTTTTAATGTTCCATTGCTCTGTCTAAAAAGGCCTAGAGGATTTCAGTTTCTGTCTCTGACTCATTTGTTCGCGGCAGCGTGATTATCCATCCGCACTGGACGCTTTTGACAACCTTATTGACCGTGCTAAGGATAAGAAGATTGCCTTGTTTCTAGATTATGATGGAACTCTTTCCCCAATTGTGGATGATCCAGATTCTGCTTTTATGTCCGAAGCTGTCAGTATTGCGTGCCTCCTTGTCATGTCAGCACCGTTGGTTAAATTGTCTTTCATTTCTGATTTCTTTGCTCTTTCGTTTTTGTTGGCTCAGATGCTGGCAACGGTCAGAAGTGTGGCAAAGTATTTTCCCACGGCAATCATTAGTGGAAGAAGCCGTGATCAGGTAAGTTAAAGAAGGGCAATGATTATTTAGATATTATGATTGGAAAGGAAAATCAAATTTCGTTTAAAATTTGATTGATGTGCTTTCTAGACTTGGCTTAAGGTGTGATGTAATGCGTTGTCAGGTTTTTGAGTTAGTAAAATTGAGGGGACTGTACTATGCTGGGAGTCATGGGATGGACATCATTGGCCCTGCTTGTGAAGCTCTGTTGAGCAACCATCCAAATTGTGTCAAATCTACTGACCATCAGGTAAAAATGAAAGCATTGGGTATCTCAGAGCCTTTCCCTGCAGTCTAGCTAAATGACCAAGAGTTTCACAAGTTGATTGTTTTGTTTTGTTATGAATGTGACAGGGAAAGGAAATAACTGTGTTTCAACCGGCAAAAGAATTCCTGCCTATGATCGACGAGGTTGGAAATCCTCTTCATATATAGTAATAATCAGGCATGTCATTTTTTTTTAATCATATTTTTGTTGGGGGAACGCAGGTTTTTAGAACCCTTGTCGAGATAACTAAAGACATCAAAGGCGCAAAGGTTGAAAATCACAAGTTTTGCGCCTCTGTACATTATCGTAACGTAGATGAGAATGTAAGGATTCCACAGCTCTTGTTTGTGTGTGACATAATGTTTTGCATTTGAGGATTTCTGACAATGGTTAACCGACACACAGAATTGGATAACTGTGGGACAACGTGTCCACGACATGTTAAAGAACTACCCACGTTTACGTTCAACTCACGGACGCAAGGTACGATATCATCACTTTATCAGTATCTTGTTCGACTCTGGACTGTTTTTTATTGACTTTGGGGTGACAGGTTTTAGAGGTGCGTCCGGTGATTGATTGGAACAAAGGAAAAGCAGTTGAGTTTTTACTCGAGTCGCTAGGTACGAATACACTTGGCTCTATCTATGTATATATATGTACGTATGAATCATGCAAGAGAAACGTGGTTGATGACGATGAAGTGTCACAGGGCTAAGTGAGAGGGAAGACGTGATGGCAATATACATAGGCGATGATAAGACAGACGAAGATGCATTTAAGGTATTGAAGGAGAACAAGAGAGGATATGGCATAGTGGTGTCGTCGGTGAGAAAAGAAAGCGACGCCGTTTATTCTCTCAGGGACCCCTCCGACGTCATGAAATTTCTGCAGCTCCTCCTTAACTGCAAGAGGCAACAAGACGACCTCCAGAACCAATCTCTCTCTCTTGGCCTTTAGTTTTCAACTTCCAGTTACTTTGCATTCTTCATCTTCATGTCACTACGGTCCATTCTTCCTTATTTACTTTATTTCCTTTCCCCCCAAGCCACCAGGATTATTACTATGTGGATATTGTTATTCTTAATTTATTATAAATCTCAACTGCAACTTCTGGCAAAAAAAAATCTGTAACCTCTTTTTTTTTGTACCCTTTTTTTTTTGTTACAAATTTTGGTACCTTTTTCCTTTGCCTCCAATTCCCCCACGATGCGCATATGGGGTCAGCAGTTTGGTTTGGGCTCAAACTTGCTGACGCTTTTCATTCATATTGAGGGAGTTCACTGTATTCATGGGGGGCCAGGCCCAAATCCCATTTGACGTTTCGCTAAACCCCCCGTGTTAAAAAAATATCCCAACTAGCCCAGATGAAATTCCTTTTTTATTGCTCCCTCCCGTCTGAAATATATAAAATAAATTTAATTTTTTAAAAAATATTAAAAAATTTAATTAAATTATTTTAAAATATTTATGTTTATTATTTTTTCTCCAGACTATTTTTCCTAACATAAAAATTAATATATAATCTAATAATACATAATATATAATATAATTAAATAACTTATTTAATTTTCTTAATCTTTCCTAAAAAAACTCAAATTTATCTTATATTTTGAACCAAAGAAAATATTATTATTATCATCGGTGAGAAAATATTATGGTTGAAAATAATTATGCATGTGGGTCATAATAATAAATTAGAATCAGATCTGGATACAGGACTCTTTGTTTTATTATTATGACACGCCATGCATAATTATGTTCACCTTCTATATTTTGAATCCACATTCTTTGGATGAGCATTGCCCAAATTCAGAATATTTTTTAAAAAAACATTAATTTTTTTATTTGTTTGAGTTAAGCTATATTTATTGACCTGAAGTATTTTTTAGCTATTGAAAAAATATTTTAGGATACTAGGTGATACAGGAAAAATATTCTTGGATGCTGGACATACTAGAAATTAATTAATTTGAGATACTGAATGCTAAAAAATATTTTAGGATGTAACGTACCATTTAATGAAAACAAATAAGAATATAAAAAATTTTTAAAAAATTAAAAAATTGGGCTCTCTCACCCCATAATTGGGGGATGAGCATGCCCTGATGGCCTGATGTGACCAGCCCGGCATGCGGACCCCAATATTTGTCGTTCATGATAATAAAAGAATCTGATATGGGCCACTTCTGATCCACTCGCAGTATGGGTCCTGCCGTCTTGGTATCTCTTGTGGGCTCAGCAAACCGTCCATGGCTTGCCTCAAGGTTTTTAACTTGAATTTTATAAAACAAAACTCTTTTTGCATCCTTACCCGTCTAGCACAAAAATCACTTAAAAATAAGTTGATCCAAAAACCTTAATCGTATTGAACAGCGATGAAAATAGCTTAATGAATTTTATAGTGTAATCTTATTGAAAACCGATGAAAAGAAATTAATGTATTTTATCTTGTGCGAGCGAGATTGAGATGAAAAAACATGACTGGCCTGTGCATGGACTTTATGGCGATTTGAGTATGCCTAACAGGTCTATTAGCAATATTTAATCTTGTTACCAAAAAACATATTTAATCTTCAAACCTGGTGAGATACTCAAGAATAAATGTTGGGGGGAAATTATTGGATTGGGTGCAATTTTATCCCTTAGTTACTCATGAATTTTACTTTAACAATACTTTCCCTCTCTATATGCAAGGCCACACCGTTTGGGTGAAAAACCTTTTCCAATTTTGCTCGAGAATGTGGTGCCTATTGTTCTATTTCGATCAAAAGTTTCATGAACTCATCAATATTTTGCAGGAACGAGTGTGTGAATGAAATTAAAAGGGGTTTCATTCAAGGTTAGAAATAATAATAACTAATTAATATTTTCGGTTAATTGGCTTTGATTAGAAGCAACATACTTTGACTTGAGAAACATATGTGCACAATAAGTTTTAGATATGCTCACAATAATTCTGCCACGTGGGCATCACAAACAAGTTCATTCTCTCGACATTCCCACATGTTCCTTATCCCGGGCCGTCCCTCAAATATGGTCATGAGTGCTAATTAATTAACACATCAATCATTGCGACGACAAGCGTTATTAGTCATGTGATTAATCTTGAATTTAGGGCCCACTTTCGGTTGGAACAACAATTGAAATGCTTAAAAACACCTTTTTAATCATAATTTATTATATATGAGGTTTCGATTTATTTAAAAAATAGTTTATAAGAAATCTCAATGTCATAATAAACATGCTTATTATACGTGCCTAGTTTATGAGTATCACTCTGATCTACTTGTCATGTACTTTTTAAAATAAATTGATAGATGAGATTAGTTAAAAAAAATAAATATATTAAAAATATCACGTTTCTTCTAAATATGCCCTACTTTTGAAAAGAGCATGGGAGAGAAAATGAGTGTAAAATATGAGAAAGATTAAGCAATAAATAATTAAATGAAAGAGAATTTAATGGTGAGCGTTGGATAATTAATATAAAGATATGTATTTAATGGGGATAGAAAAGGAAAAAAAGAAGTTTAAATTTTGAAACATGAGAAAAAAAT
This sequence comes from Inga leiocalycina, assembly GCA_963242795.1. Lineage (NCBI taxonomy): Eukaryota > Viridiplantae > Streptophyta > Magnoliopsida > Fabales > Fabaceae > Inga > Inga leiocalycina. The sequence continues at coordinate 7,298,808 of OY725330.1, forward strand.
TTTATATTAATAACCAACACAAGAGAGAAAAAGTTGCTTATAAAATGGATCTGAGAGAGTATGTTATAAGTCTATTTATAAAACAATTCTTTATCCTAAATATAAACTCATTTAGAGGTTGCCAATGACTATTTTTATAGTTTACCATTATTTAACTTTCATTAGAAAGAGAGAAAAACGAAGAGATATGTGAGAATAATTTGTAAATATAGAAAGATATAGCAAACATTTTAATAGGGTAGATTTGGAAAACTTTATTAATTGAACGTATATTTAATAACTTAATTAGTATTTTTTTAATATGTAAGAATTAGTTAAAATAGACATATAATAAGTATGAGAGTGACATATGTTTTGTTACCTTCCAAGCCTAAGATTACACACCATCTAATCGTAAAGGTACAAGTCAAATAATTAATTTATAGATATTAATAAATTTAGTTAATTTAATTATTTATAAGAAATATGTGTTAACTGTTTTTAAAAATAAGCTATTTAATTATCAATATTAAAAATTGTCCCCTTCATAAAAACTTCTTCATGAGTGTAACTAATATGGATAATTTGGATAAAAAATAATAAATTAAGGAAACAAGATGACTTGGCGCCTAATATATATTTCAGATAAGAACAAATCCCCAATTAGCAAACTTGCAGAGGGAGTATTGTATCACACTGTTGTTGATTTCTTATGAAATTTTACTTCCTTCAGTCCCTAATATACTGCCTATCCAATCAATTTGGGTTATTGGAAATAAAATAAATAGGTTAATTTAAATAAATATGACTGCTGAAAGGTATTAGCCGGGTGATGAGGAAATTTTCTAATATAATGTTTGTACATGTGTATAGAGAGGGAAATTCTTGTGCAGATGCTCTAGCTAATTTTAGCTTTGTACAGGAGGATACGCGTGTTGTATTTGAGTCTCCTCCAGCTTGTATTAATAGTTTCTTGTTTAGGGATTACTTGGGTGTTTCATACCCAAGGAAAATTTTGATTCAGGAATAAGATAGGGCTGAGGCCCCGTTTTCATAAAAAAAAATAAATAAATATGACATAATATCTTTAAAATATCAATGTATAACATTAAAGCATAAATTTTTAAAACTTTGTTATGAGGGGGTAAAACTCACTTTAGTAATCTTAGCACCTCGGGAGTGCTAGTATCTAGTTATTGGTTGGGAGATAGGGTTTATTTCTAAAACAAAAAGATATGTATGTTTAAGTTAGAAAAAGTGATAAATATAGATCGAGAAGATAAAATAAATTGATATCTTATGTTTTGGACCAAATTAACCCCTTAACTAACTTTTATATTAAACATAAGGACCGAGTTACGTAGGACAACATAGCTTTGAACGAAACCGTGTATGCTTCGCGAGTTCAGAAACATTATTGTTAAACACAAGGACCGAGTTAATAAACTCGCATGTGTGTATTCCCTCCATCCTATACAAGCAAAAAAATTAACTACTTCACACTTATTAAGAAACATTGTTAAAAGTCAATTAGGGACATTATTTTTCTTAAAATACCGTTGTACAACTATGTAATAAACTAATTATTATTATTTTTCTTAAAGTGACTACACTCCACACACACACGCGTTGCTTACGCAGATTTTCTTTAATACAGCGTATGGTGAGTAGGGAATGAAATCGTAAGGAAGGAATATTAGAATGATCAATAACAGCTAAACTGTTGTATGAGGAATTTCAATTCTTTTAAGATGGATTATATAACGAAGGAGGGATATATATATATATATTATAAGCTTTTATGTCATGTTAAATCTCACTTGATAAAAAAAATGACATCTAAAAGTGAAAATGTATTTCTAGAACTACTCTCCCCGCTGCTATACACATGGTACATTTAATCGAATCGTGAGATTTTAAAAAATAATTAAAATTAGTTAAAAAAAATAAATATAAGTAAGTAACGTACAAAGAATAATAACAAGGAAAATATAATGAAAGAAAGTGCATGGCATGAGAGAGAGTAATTAATGTGGTATGAGATTAATTAAAGTTAAAATAAGTAAAAATGTATTTATCGTTTAGACAAACTCAACATAAATCTTATATAAAATAACAACCCCATTTAAGAAAAGGGTACATTATATATAGACACGGAGGAAGTATATTTCATCTTAAGTGAGTCCTATACTATCTAGGATAAAGTAAAATGGTCCTATATTAAAAATCATGATGAGGTACCCACTTGAGTCTTGGTCGCAATTAGCTAATTGTATGTTTGGATTAGCTTTTTTTAATAGCTTTTACGACTTATGAGGAAAGTATGTGAGAGAAATTTTATTTCAGGTTGCGCAAACCATGGTTTGAAATCATGGTTTGGGATATTGCCAAACACACACTAAGTCGCAATTTTTCCTTCACTCTTTCCATTCTATTTTTGTCAAAATTTTTTTTAAAATGTTGGCACTAATTGAAGCGCGCAGATTTGGCTAAATGTTCATAGATGAGGGGTCCTTCACAAGGAACATAACATTCAATCATTTAAAAAGTAATTATTAATCGAACTATTTGCCCTTTACACGCGGCCCGTTTACCAAAGACAGAAAGCAACTGATGAGAGCATTTTCTCTTGTGCGGGTTTCAAAAGCTTCTCTCATTATGATATCGCTGTCTTTATATTTGTTTTCTTCAATTTTCTGTGTTTAATTATCCTGTTAGTAGCTCATGTCCAAAACAAAATTAAGCTTATCATGGTCAGTTTTGAGTTATAGTTTATCCGCTTTTATGCCCCTATCAATCTCTGAAATAGAAAGCCTCATCTCGAACTGATTAGGATGCAAAACCACATAAATAAAATACAGGAACCCAAATAGGATAGAGGAGATTTTGGTTTGAAAGAAATATAGAGGATATATAGGAGAACTCTTATTTTGTGTGGGAGAGAGATTTTGGTTTAATAAAAAGTATATATAGAGGGCAGAAGATTATTTTTTTTGCTTGGTGTGATAGTGAGTAGAGCAACATTGATGTATTTCCCAACAAGTATCTTTAAATTTTAATTATATAAATCATATTTATTGTATTATATGAATAACACACAATTCTCAACATATGAAGTGCACGCTGCCAAAGTCACACTGCACTTTGAACGTCTAAAATTCATCATACTAATATTTACTTTGTCAGGATTTAAATATAAAACTTAATTGTGAGATTTATTTTGAATTTTTGATTTTAAATACAGGACCTTAATTTTCTTTATCTATCCCATTTAGTAACATTTTTTTTCATTATCTAGTTAATTTCACATTTTTTCCCTAATTCTTTATCTCTCACGTTTACACAATAATAATGAATAACCAACTTAACTAATTTTGTTAATATTAATAAAGGATGTTATATATTTGGAATCAGATAGACTGTCATGTATTTAATTATGGTTAGTAGATTCATTAAATTAACATGGCTGGTTTGTAAATAATAATGAGCCTTGAATACTTTCTTAATTAATACTCCATCTTGTCCGATCCCTCTCATAAGGAACAACGTAACTATAAAACTTTGTAGTTTAAAATGTCAGTTAATTTTAGTTAAAAGTAATAAATGTGTAATATATGCGTTCCCTTTTTTTGATTATATATACCCTTGTTTATATATAAAGAGAGTATAAGATAGATTATGGGTGAAAATTTATTACAGAGAGATAATAAGTAGCATATATAATGAGGGTAAAAATGAAAAGACATGTTTAGATATAAAACAAAAATTAAAATATTTGTTTTTTATATTTAGAATCACCCTTAGGTTATTATATTTCTTATAAAAAGGATCGAAAGAATAACACAAAATGCAATATGCACGTGGTACTTCAATAACACTAGGCACATGGTCTTTGAAGACTTTTTTTAATTGTAAAATTGTGGTTTAATTTCACTTATTTATACGTACATTATGTGAGTTATGGCAAAATAATTAATGATGTAATAAGATGTTATCATAATTGGTGAAGTACTCATCATGTGGCCGTCACCTAATAAATACATGGCAAATTAACACGTAACATGAAAAAAGAAGAGATGATTTGGTACGTGAGAGAGGAAACCATGTGAAATTTCACATGATTCGCGATGCGGCATAGCTGATCTGTGACTCATGTAGGTGTAATTAAAACGAAAGCAAACAACTAAAGATTATCCTCGCCGTTAATTCGTTTGGTGATAGACGATATATGGTTAAACAGTCACGTTCGTTCGGGTTTGAGAGGGTCATGAGGCGTACGTGACGTGGATCTAAATTCAAAAGCAAAATAAAGCGGGTGACGTTTTCTTAGAAAATGAGAGAAAAAAGTGGTGTGATTGTGATTTGTGATGATGATACGTGGCGTGCAGAGAGGGAAGGCCACGCAGGTTTGCCCTACATCCAAGATTCGTGGTGATCACTCAGCTTGCCAGTCTCCTTCATGAATGTGATATGTAGCTGAGCTCATAATAATAATCCCCTTGGTTTCGATCCGCCATTATTGAATGCCCATAATTACGCCCGGGGATATTCGCATCCACCACTATCAACTTGTTGTCCCTCCCAATATTACTACTCGTACGATACTAAACTTTACCTAAAAAATGCATGAGACGAACCGAATGTAAGATTACATAAATAGTCATCACCCACTGTTTCTACTTTCTTACTTTTACAACACATTAAACAATCATAAGATGAGCACAGATGGTAATTAGAGATTTGACGTAATACTCCCTCCGGTCCTAATTATAGGACATATTTACCTAACTTTGAAGAAATTAAGAATGGTAGTTAAATTAGTTAATCTTATTTATTTTCCTAAAATGCCCTTATTTAATAAGGGTGATTTAGGAATACTATATGAGTCTGCCATTATCCTATAAGTGTCCTTCTCAAGCACATATGACAAGAAATTGACAATGGGGGTATTTTCCTATAACTCACTTTATAGAATAAATATGTGTATTATAAAATTATTATTGTGTTTCATTATTATTGAAAAAGTATTAATAGAGGGTATTTTGGAAAAAAATTGATAAAAATTAAAACTTTATCCTATAATTAGGACCAATATCAACTCTCAAATGTTATCCTATAATTAGGACCGGAGGGAATAATATGGAGAGACAGCTGGAGGAATAACATTTGAAGAGATCTGCACACACATGAATAGTACAAGACATGCAAGTTACAGACAAGAGGGCATGAGAGATCTTTTATGAAACTTGCACTGACAAGTTGCAAGTGGATGGAGCTTGTTTCTGAATAGGGTTATTTTAGTATTTTTGTATTGGAGTTAACAACCGTTAATTAGTTTTAACGGAAGTGTTACTTTTTCTTTCTTTTGAAAGTTTATGATTATTTTTGTATCTAAATAAATTTATGATGGTGAATAAATTTTTTTAAAAAAAATTTATGGGTATTTTTATCCTCTTATCCCTTTATTTTATACATTATTTCGGTGGGACAGGAAAATATACGCTGTCGTTGACGTATGTCCGTCGGAATTGTGCGGGAGCCCCGTCTAAGATCCCATTTCTTAACTCCCAACGGGGCCCACATACGCCATCCATGAGGATTGTCAGTGTATTCTGCACCGGATCATGTTCCCGCCCAGATCCTATCCTTTCCGTTTATATAATGATGTCAAATTAAATTATCAAATTACTCTTTTCAATCCTTTTTATAAAAAGTAATTTTTTTTAGGGGTTCATTATTTTCATAAGCGACTTTTTTCTTGTGTCTTAAAATTGAAATTACTTTTTCCTTTTATTTCCTTATTAAATACACATCTTTATATCAATTATCTTCCTTTTACCATTCATCCTCTTTCATTTACTCGTTTATTACATATTCTCTATTATATTTTATTCTTATACTTTCTCATATTTGTTATTCATTTTTTCTCTTATGCTCTTTTCATAAATAGGAGGCATATTTAAAAGAAACATGATATTTTTGACACATTTATTGTTTTTAACTAATCTTAACAGCCACTTCATTTGGTAATGAGGATAAAAGTTGTTTATAAAAAGGATTAAAGGGAGTGTGTGTGTGTAAGTTTGGAGAGCTATTTTGATTTAAATTAAATCCTATGATATTCAGAATAAAGATGAATAATTACTACTTTCTCTGATACATAATATATGACATTTCAACTATATCACAAAAAATAAAAAATAGCAGCTAAATACTATCTTCAATGTTTAATGCTCCCTCCACTCCTATTTATTTTCTTGATATGATCAACTTAACTAAATGACTCCTATATTAAGGATGATAAGGAATAATATTAAGTAATGAGTGAAATAATTAAGGGAAATTGGGTATTAGGCCTTTGGTAATGTTGGGTAGGGAGTTCATAATTGGAAGAATACACAATGACAGGCGAGGGATGACGAAGTTAATATAGTAAGGGTGATGATTAATTACGTGGCACCAATTGGCGGATTCAATGTATGGCATATATAAATAAATAAATACTCGTTACTAATAAAACAAAAACAAAAACAAAAACAAAGAGAGCGGAGTCGGTTGGGGCAAGGGACAAGTGGAGTTTGGAAAGGGGCCCCAGCCTAGCATGTGCAAATATGAGAGTCGGGGGTGGGGACCTCAAAAGCAGCAATCATGCAGACAAAACAAAAGGCCAAAAAACATTAACTGTTGCTCTGTGAATTATGAAACGAAGGCTACGGTGCAGAGGGTAGCTGTGATTGGGGGGAGGTGGAGCCTACAAAAAGCACAGCCTCAAAAAGATTGGAGAACACGACCAGCGTTGTCTATCTGCCAACTCATCCATTTACATGTGGCCGAATCCCCATATTCTCAATGGTTTATGGGTCTGTTTGGGAACCCATTTGGGTCCAAAAAAAGCCCATCTAAGGGCTAAAAGCTCCAAAAGCTCATTTGATATGTTTGGGAAAGTTTTTGGAATGGCTGAGCTTATGAAGCAAATGAAACTTTTATGAGAAGCTCATCCAAGTTACTTCTCTCAACTTTTATGAAAAAAAAAGTCACTTCTGACACCGCCAATCTAAACACAAATCACATTTACAAAGCTCCTTTTTTTCTATATGACTTTTCTAAAAGCCCATCTGTAAAAAAAGCTCATTCTCCACCGCTAATCCAAACAGGCACTATATCTTCGTACTTCTATTAACATTTTTATATATTTTTATTTATTTTTTATACGATATTAAATCTTAATTATTAGAGTTGATCTAACAGTATAAATAAAAAAATAAAAAAAAATAAACAGAAAGAAAAATGAAGAACCCATTTCCCAGCATTTGACCTGCCAATCTGACTTGGCCTCCCTCCATGATTCCCATTCTTTATAATTCATGCTTCGATTGGACAAGACACGTGAATGTTTGGAAATTATTTAAATTGCTGTTTCAGAAATTATTTTCCGTAAATTAAAACAAAATTCTTTTCACGTATTTATCTTTTGAGAATAGCTTTTATAATTTATAAGGTAAACATGTGAAAGGAGTTTTGTCTCGAATTACGTAAACATAGATTTAACAAATTACCAAACACTCACAACAAAACCCCTTCTTCCATTTTACTTCTCCATTGTATATGCTCTCTTAACTCTTCTGCCTCCCCCTCCCTTCCTCCTTCATATATCACCTCCCCACCCATATTACTAATTACTAATTTCTAATTTCTAATTTCTAATTTCTAATTTCATACATTCATGCTTTCTTATATACTACTTTAGTCCTGTTTAGAAGAGGAAAGATTTCATCCTTGTTATGAGTCACTTCTAAAATAATAAATGTGATTCTCACTGTTAATTACAATAAACAAAAAAAATTTATTCATATCCGTTCTTGAAACCATTCATAAACAAGGGTAAAATAAGAAATTTAGCCTATAATTAATGAGTTGATTAACTCTTCTTAATATGTGAGAGTTAGTTAATTGGAACTTATAAATAAGACTATAATGATATTCCTTTTATTTCTTTTTATAAGATAGGATTAACCGAACTGCATTATTTGGAGAGATAATTAAAAATAGTTATATGCAATAAAAAAGAACATGACATATGATAGAATCTTATTTTATAAAAAGGAATTCGGTGAATAATTATCATATTGTCCGCCCCGTTGAAACTTGACGCCCTATCTCTTAAATCTGATGACTCAGACACCATTCATGCATGTGTACATTTTTGTTACAAAATTACGAATCACTTATATTTATTTGTTTTTTACAAAAAATTAATTGCCAAAACATAGACACTATGATAGTTATCATAGATTTAATCCTATACGCATACAGCACTTAAAACTGCTTGTTCCTTATAAAATTAGCTCAAGTGGATTTAATCAAGACTGAGCGATACATTTTTGTCCCACACACCCGTATATTGCATATGCGTGTAAAAATAGGGAGTTGGACTATTGAGATTATTGTTGGGTTAGGTCCAGAAAGTCCTGACACGTCTTAAGTTGATTATAATTACAAATGTTTAATTAATTTTAAGCAGACTATAAACCTCAAACTCAGCTAAAATGCCACTATCATGGAGATCTCTCTGGATTATTCTCATTGGCCGAGCGGAGCGTCATGGTCTTCCAATCCAATAATCGAGCATGACTTTTTATGGATTTGACTTCTCCATTTTCTTTTTTCGTATGCTCTCAATCATTTACCCCATTTATAACTATCAGATCAAAATTTAATGATCTTTATTTAATATTTTATAAAAATATTATTATAATAGAGAGAAGGATAAGAAAAAAATATTAAATGTGAAGCACAGTTATATTTTATTTCAATGGTTATAAATAAGGTAAAGGGTAAAAATGGACTAAAAAAAGAAAAAGAGAGAAGCCCGACTTTCCACTTAAATGTGTGTTTGGATTAGCTTTTTTTAATAACTTTTACGACTTACGAGGTAAGTGTGTGAGAGGAGTTTTATCTCGGGTTTCACAAACTATGATTTGAAGATTTGCCAAACACACACTTAATCTAGACTGTCTTATTGTGCACTACTAGCTTGGTGGCTGCCTGGCCGGTTTGTGGACGGTATAATTTTAAATTTAATATCAACCTAATTTTTAAATGGCTATTATTTATCCTCTCCTCCAATCTATTATTGCTCCACGTTAGCATCATGGTTAGGCCCTGCATTATTGGAATCTTGTATCATTCCAAAGTTTACTTCCTTTTTCCTTCCTGCTTAATCTTGCCCCCCCATCATTCTCTGAATCTCGATTCCAATCACTGTCACTCTCCACCTCACCATGTCTTTAGTTTCACCTCTTCATTTTTACGTCATAAAGCAACTCACTAATATTAGACCAAGTCTCACTATTTAAAGCTGTATTAATTTTCTTATAAATTACTATCTACCAACAAATTAAAGTTTTCACCTTTCAAACCTCAAAGTATATATATATATATATATATATATATATATATATATATATATATATATATATATATATATATATATATATATATATATATATATATATATATATATATATATATATATATATATATATATATATATATATATATATATATATATATATATATATATGCTACCTTTGCTCAAAGTATATATATATATATATATGCTACCTTTGCTAATATAAGAATTAGCTGGCGGTTGAATTCAATTTAAAATATAACATCACAATTCATTTTATCACATATATTTAATTATTTGTTTTTATAAATTAATTTACCTAACTTATAAATTATGATGTTACATATGGATCCGCCTGGACATTTCATTTTCTTAATCTAGTCAAGTTAATTAAATAACCTTTTTATTAGATTAAGTTTGAGAGTTTCATTCGGTAAATAGCGCCCGTATATTATATAATTTTCAAATCATTTGTTATTATACAAATATTGATAACTTAGATTTCTTAATTCTTTTGGCTTGTTCTACTTTTATTTTTCTTACCTTCACTTTATCGTCGTCATCGATTAGAAAAATTCAAACCCTCCTCAATTTGCAAGCGTACGTGTTGTTCTGGTTACAGAAGTATTTTCAACAACGTTATTTCAAGATAAAATATCATTATCACAAAATTTTGATGAATTTTGAATCATCGTTCCTGAATTTCGAAGAAGCACACAGTTAAATATTAAATAATAGGCATGTCAATTATTTCAATATGTAAAATATGTAACAAGTCATATAATTCGTATTACACGTAGGATTGATCTCATGCTCTTAGCAATAATAAAGCAAATATTCTATATTTTAACATCAATTGACGTATGGAAAAAATATGGTTCTCTAACTTGGTCCCCATAAACTAATCCACGAATGACACGGTATAGGAGATAAAGTTCGAAACGAGTTTGATGATTAAAGACGGCGGGCGACTTTGAGACTTGAAAAAAATATGATTGTTTAATCCCACGCAATACGTTGTTAGGCTTAAACCTCAAAAACATGGTTTGCATGACCATTAGCTGTAGAAGGTAAATATGACCGACTATTACGCTGCTTGGTGGATTCATTATTGAACTCATTGCACCAACGGGGTTGGCGCAGATGGGTAGGCATCTGCGCCAAATCTCGCCGTTCCTGGGTTCAATCCCTGGAACGGCGGATTTAAAAAACCCTCATCGGTAGCTCTCTCCCCTGGGGCGCCTCAAAGAGGTGAATTCCTATTGGGCCTATTCGATTGGGGGCGCCAGGACTAGTCAGTTGTCGGGGGCCCATGCTGGTAAATCCGGCGTTGGCTTTCAGGTTAACGCCGGATACCTGGATGTTGGATGCACCGAAGGCTTAGACGGTCCATTGCATTCATCAAAAAAAAAAAATTATTGAACTCATTGCATAAACTGATAATTAAACTATCCAGGAGTTTCCCTCGTCTACTAATGGTTATTATTTAAATAAATAGATACTGTAAAAACTTAGTGCCTGTTTGGATTAACGGTGGAGAAGGAGCTTTTTTTGCAGATGAATTTTTGGAAAAGTCATATAGAAAAAAAGGAGCTTTATAGATATGATTTGTATTTGGATTGACAGTGTCAGAGTGACTTTTTTTTTCATAAAAGTTGAGAGAAGTAACTTGGATGAACTTCTCATAAAAGTTTCATTTGCTTCATAAGTTCAGTCATCCCATAAGCTTTCTCAAATACATCAAATGAGCTTTTGGAGCTTTTAGCCCCCAAATGGGTTTTTTTTTTATTCAAACGGGTTCCCAAACAGACCCTTAATCTAATTCTTTCTTTTGAAACAACTTATCACAAATTTTTTTTTTTTGATTGGGTTAAGAGTATCATCCCTTTCAAAACTTATAACACAAAAGCAGTGAAGTTGGGTAGGAATGGGAACATTAGGGGTAACTTTTTTTTTCATCATAAAGGGTGTGATAGTTTTTGGATGATTTATGATTAATTATAAAATAAAATAATGTAATTATTTGCTCCAAATATTCCTTCATATCAATCATAATGTTAAAGCCTCATCCCCATTTTGAGTCCCAATACCACTCCCACTCTTAGTCCAGAACCCTGACATCCTAAATAAGATTAAAGAATTTTCATCTCTCCTAATAAGTATGGTTCCCTATATTCAAAGTTGTGTTCTCATCTCATTGGATAAGACTGTTTACCACATTAATTAACAGCTTGTTGGTACTTATCACAATTTAATTATTTTTATATGAATCATCTTAAACTTTTTTTTTTGTGTGGAAATAAGCAAAACAAAACGAAAGAAATTTAAATAAACCGTCCATGTGCAATAATGTACTAAGTTTTGTTTGTGTCGTTGTCTTGCATGTTTGATTGGTTTATTGGTTATTCTGGGCATTTAAGGCCTCTCACTGTTTCTATGAATTATTTGACGCATTATTTGACAAAATATTATGATTTCGCGGAGATTGCTATTTGCCACCCTCCTCTCTTAGCCGCACGAACTATGCTATGAATGGATTAATTGAAAATACAATAGTTACCTATTTACCCGTTTTATTTAATTTATCAAAACGTATAAATTATAAATAGGGAATACATTTTATAAAAAATATATTTTTTTTGGTGAAAAGTCAATGTTCGTCCTATTTTTATCCTGCATTGTAACTAATTTTTTTCTACATTAATATCATTTTGTCGTATTTAATAATTTTTTCTACGTTAATGTTTTTTTGCCAGTATTCTTCTAGTTTAAAGTAAAACATGTTTTTTACCTAAATAGTATCATGATTTTGCTTGATTTTGTAATCTAAAGTATCACTATTCAAATTCAGGTTTAATTTTATAAATTATAACAGAGAGTGTCAAATTTCAAATTCAGGTTTTTTTACCAATATTTTTTTTTTTTGAAAAAACAGAGATTTTTTTTAAAAAATATGTCCACCGGAAATTTGAACGACTGCCTAGAAATAAATTTCCTCGAAAAACAAAACAAAAGGCTTATATATTTTAGGAAGTTGAACACAAATATAGAATAATCATAAACGTAAAATACCAAAACACCGGAGTCAGGCATCGTTCACAGATCAGAAATTGTAGGACCCACACCAAACAATTATTAATTAAATAAACTACCAAATATAGAATAATCATAAACGTAAAATACCAAAACACCGGAGTCGGGCATCGTTCACAGATCAGCAATTGTAGGACCCACACCAAACAATTATTGATTAAATAAACTACCCTGCGCGCTGCCGCAAATCCCCCAATGGTGAGGAAATAGAAGAAAGCTGCAAACTTTCACGTGTGCTCCAACCTCCGCCCCTGACCCTTGTCTCTCTATAAACCCCCATTCTTCTTTCTCATCCTCATACCTCCTCTGTTCACTTCTTTACATTTGGTACATTATCTCCCTCTTGTTCCCTTTTCATTAGCTGCTGGGAAATTTCCCGGCGGCTTAATCCTTATCATTAGCTGCTGGGGAAAAAAATACAGGAAGAAGAAACACCCCTTTTTCCAGTTTCTTTGGATTCAATCGTATATTGTGGTTGTTTCGTTAGACCAACAAAAAATGGGGAAATCGAAGGACGTTCAAAGTCTTCCCTATTCATACGCTGCTCTTCCGGATGGACCCGGGTCTGTGGGGACTCCATCGCCAAGACCTTGGAAGAAGCTCGTATTTGGGGTGTTTTGTGGGTTCTTAATTGTGGCTTCCCTCGTGGCCTTTCAATGTTACGAGGCTTCTTCATCAAACAATAACCCTCATTCTACTGATGATTCCACATTGCCTGAAACTTCTTCCACAAAGGCCGTGCCTTCCTCTAAATGGAGACCTGTTTCTCGAGGTGTCTCGGCAGGGGTCTCCGAGAAAAGTAATAAAAGGTTGTTTGGTTCCTCCGTTCGTGAATCTTTCCCGTGGAACAATAGCATGCTCTCCTGGCAGAGAACGGCTTTTCATTTTCAGCCTGAGAAAAATTGGATGAACGGTAATTAATTCCTCAATTCTTTGTTTCACTTGCTCTGGTTTTACATTAAACATTTTGAAAGGCATCTAAGGTTGAATCCGGTATTTCAACTTCTTTGATTCTGCTTGGGAATCATCGGAGACAGCTTTTTTTCTTTTTTCCCCTCTGGAATCTATCTAAATGCATGGACTTTCTTGTGATACGATCATAACAGAAAGTTTTGCGTGGCTATTTATCATTCTCTGAATGAAACAGTGATGGAAGGATTCCTAAAAGGGTGGAAAAAGATGGAAAATAAACAAAGTGCAATAAATGCAATTTATCAACGATATATCAAAACAAATAAAGGGGTTTAGGAAATAAATAAATAGTTTGATTTAATTTTTAATATTCTCATTGGACAGAGGGTCAAATCATTTGAATTGTCCCAATAACCACTATTTATGATTCGTAATTAACTTTTCTCCTTTTTTTACCATATGGATGATTATTCCACGCTCTGATGGGGAATCGGCCTTGCTTTGCTTTAGATCCCAATGGTAAGAACAGCAATTACTTTTCCTATTTCTTTTCGGACTTTAAAATTTACATCATGATTGTGGTGAAATACTATTCACTTCATAATATTATGCCAATAGTATGAGACTATGAGAAGGACTGTCGTGAACCGAACAGGGTCTACAACAAAGCTCAATTGACGCAGTTAAAAAATCTCAAATGAACTAGTAATATTTCACAAAATCACCTTAGCCAATGAGGTTACAGACGCTCATACATCAATTTGTACCACTCAGAACAGATTTTACCATTAAAATAGCAGATGAAAGTTGAAACAGAAAATTGAACAGATTTCCATTTCTATGACGAAGATAGACCCGAGTTATTGACATGTATGTTTGGTGCAATTGTTTTCAGGTCCTATGTACTACAAGGGATGGTATCACTTCTTCTACCAATACAATCCTTATGGCGCAATTTGGGGCAACGTTATTGTTTGGGGACATGCTGTGTCCAAAGACCTTATCCACTGGCTTCACTTACCCTTAGCCATGGTTAATGATCAATGGTATGACACAAGGGGTGTGTGGACTGGTTCTGCCACCATCTTACCCGATGGCCAAGTCATCATGTTATACACTGGTTCCACTAACCAATCAGTCCAGGTTCAGAACCTAGCCTATCCTGCTGACCCATCCGACCCGCTCCTTATCGAATGGGTCAAACACCCGGGTAATCCAGTTCTTTTTCCACCACCTGGAATTGGTGTTAAAGACTTTCGTGACCCGACCACTGCTTGGCTTACATCAGAAGGCAAGTGGCGTATCGCCATTGGGTCTAAAGTTAACAAGACTGGCATCACCTTAGTTTATGACACTATGGACTTCAAGACTTTTGAGCGTGTAAAGGGAGTAATGAATGCTGTGCCAGGCACTGGCATGTGGGAATGTGTGGACTTTTACCCTGTTAGCACAAAATCTGATGATGGGTTGGATACCTCTAAGAATGGGGCAGATGTGAGGCATGTGGTTAAAGTTAGCTTGGATGATGATAGGCATGATTACTACGCAATTGGGTCTTATGATGAAAAGAAGGTTAAGTTCGCAGTAGATGATTCCAAGAATGATGTTGGTATTGGACTCAGATATGACTATGGCATATTCTATGCTTCCAAAACTTTTTATGATCAGGGAACCCAAAGGAGAGTGTTGTGGGGTTGGATTGGTGAGTCTGACAGTGAAGTTGCTGATATTGCCAAAGGATGGGCTTCCATTCAGGTACTTACACCAAACTACAGATTACTTACATGTTTTGTTTTGAGAAGAAATTATGGTTATACAAGGAGCATACTTATATTTTCCAATCTTATGGATTGGTTTTTTACAGAGTATTCCAAGAACTGTGGTGCTTGATAGGAAGACAGGAAGCAACTTACTTCAATGGCCTGTTGAGGAGGCGGAGAAACTAAGATTGAGGAGCAATGATTTCAAAGATATGAAGGCTGAGCCAGGTTCTGTGGTGCCATTAGACATAGAAGCAGCCACACAGGTTTGTTTCATGCCTAATCAAAATTGTCATGTTGTACCATTCACTACTCTGTTTTTAATAAGGCGAATGCATGACCTATATGAAACTACGTGCCATGAATGAAACAGTTGGACATCGTTGCCGAGTTTGAGATAAATAAAGAAGCTTTTGAGAAGGCAGCTCCATCCAACTCGTCGTACGTCTGCAGCACCAGTGGCGGAGCTCGAAAGCGAGGCGCTTTGGGACCTTTTGGTCTTTTGGTTCTAGCAGATGCTGACCTTTCTGAATACACTCCAGTTTACTTCTATGTCACTAAAGGAAGTGATGGAAATCTCAAGACTTCATTTTGCTCTGATCAGACCAAGTAAGATTTTACTTTAGCCACACGTTAATTTCTGACCTTGTGAGACGAGGTTGAGAGGATGAAAGACAACATTCATTATATTTAATTCCACTATTGCTTGTTTATGTAGGTCTTCCGTGGCAAACGATGTTCATAAACATATTTATGGGAGTGTTGTTCCAGTATTGAAGGATGAGAAGTTATCAGTAAGAATACTGGTAAGTGAAGTCCTTTTGTAGTCTTTACATAATGTTGTATAAAGATTGGCATGTTTGAAATTAACTTGAATGTGATGCTTGTAGTTGGACCATTCAATTGTTGAAAGCTTTGCACAAGGAGGAAGGACAGTGGTGACTTCTAGGGTTTACCCAACAAGGGCAATCTATGGAGCAGCTCGCTTGTTCTTGTTCAATAATGCCACAGACGCCACCGTCACTGCCTCAGTCAATGTTTGGCAGATGAATTCTGCATTCATACGCCCATACCATCCTGACCAGAGCAGTTAAATTCCTGTTTATGGGGACCTCAAATTTAAGGCTGCAAAGATGATAGGAGATCACAAATGGAGCTTTAAGTTGAATGGAAATTATTGTATATAGAAAGAATCAGTCATATAAATTCTATCCAACTTCTTAAGTTTCAAATGTTGATATCGCTGCAGAATCTGGTCTCACCCAGAAATACAACTCCCTTGGAGTTGGATGATGTTGGATGGAGTGTTGATATTTGTTTGTAGGAGGAATCAATCCATTGTTCATCTTGTTCAATTTTTGTTTCCATATCTTTGTTTTATTTATTGCCAATCAGTTAGCTTTATAAGTTTTGGAATGGTTCTCGTTTATATTCCTTCTTTTTTTTTTAAAAAAAAAAAGAGTTTTGTTACTGTTTGCTTTCAGTAAAATGGATGTAAATGAGCTTCTAACTTCTGAAAGCTCATGAATGATGCGATGTTCTTTCAAACACAACAAAAATAAATCTTGGAATAATCAAGATTAATTTAATATGCTGAGTTAGATTTAACTGCATTGGCAAAATTTGATAAATATATCAGAGTTTCCTACTTAAACAGTTAAACCTACCTTTTCTTCTCCTAACCCAGGGCCAATATTAGCTCAGCAAACCTTCAGAAAGACACTGACTTAATTAGCCAACCCAAGCCATAAAAGCAAGACTAATTAATGTCTGGTTTTCACTGAGCCCCCTCCTATTACTACTAGATAGTGCCCATAAATCTCATGATAGGTATCCAAAAATTTGTAGTGAATTTTGATAGAAACTTCTCTTAAAGAAATAACACATTGATCTAGTCACCACTAAAACCACGAAGGACTGTTGAAATTTATTCTTTTATACCGATAAACTCCAATTGCATCCTAGAAATTAGGTAAAGACACCTTTCTTTTGTGCTCAACTATCCTTTAATTTTTTCTTTTAAAATCTTTCTCTTTTAGGCCATATAGAGATCAAAGATTAGAGGTCATGAGCATAGAGTTTCTTAATCTATTATACTTTTTATATATATCAAAAATCAAGAGGCTCCCACCCATCATAAGTGATTCCAAACTTAACCTAAATGTCAATCTCATGCACATTAAGCTGACTAGTTGGCATATAATTTTATGAATTTCATAATATTGAACACATTTTCCCCTTCAATCTAGAGTTTTATTATAAGTATTTTTATTGGATATTAACTGAGGAAAAAAATTATAAAATGGTGTGTTTCTGAAATAATTTATCATAAATTGAGCTTATTTTGGATATGCATTAAGCTAACTAATTGGCATATATGGGCTTTCTTGAACACATGTTATAATCAAACCTCTGCATTGTCCAAGATGTTATTTAAAGGGCGGCCTATATGAGGGCTATATTAGCCTTTAAAGGGGAAACCAAGGTTCCGTTTGATTTTGTTTTTAAAAATTGTTTTTATGTTTTTAAAAAGGGCTAAGAGATAAAAATATCTATGAATTTTTTTTAAAAATGTATCTAACACCATAAACTATTTTTGAGGACAAAAATACCAATGAATTTTTTAAAAGATAGCAAAAATGCATATCTGTTAAATGAACCCCAAGCGGACATTATTTTGCTCATTGTGGACCTTCTAGTGTACAGGTGACAATTACTTTAAACTCTTTTTCCCAGCTTAGTCAACTTTCTCTCTTGCCACTCTCACCCTTCCTCTCTCTTCTCGCTCTCTTCCCTCTTGCCCTCTCCGTCTAGCCTGAAACCTTCCACTTTCCCTTAGATACCTCCCTGTAAAGGAATTTCTAGAATATAGTATGGAGAATAGAAGAAGAGCAGGTAAACTAAAATGGAGTCTAGCAGAATGGCACATTCAAGAAGGTTTATCCATGCGAACATAGCAAGCTCTAATACATAGAAATGACTCCCTCACATAGAATTACACTAGATCCCCAGTGAAACTAGCACCTTCATATATTATAGAAGCTCAAGCGACTTATTTAATCAAAATTAGATTGAGCCATATTCATCAGTCATCGGTTTGTTTCTTTCTACGCACGAGATCAAACATCCTTATGCTCGATGCTACAAGCAATCACAAGAAAAGGCAAATCAAAGAAGGAAATTCAATATCAACACATAATTTAACTTTTAAAGTAAATGAAAGTCATCACAGATCTAAGTAAATCCAAATGAGATTTAACAAAATCAAACCAAACTGAAAGGGAATAAATTTCAAACACTCACCGGGGCCACTCTAGAAGAGCGCGACCTTCCTCTGGCTCCATCTCAGACGACGGGGGAAGCATTGGTCTGTCTGAGGGAAAAAAACCGTCACCGTATCCATTTCCATTTTCATTCCTATTCTCCACGGGGACTGATTCAAACGGAGATTGAGAGTAATTGGGATTCAAATCATTAAACCCGAAGATCTCTGGCGACTTAGTGGCGGTGTGGTCAACAAAGACATCACCCTCTGTGGGAAATCCGTCGGAGAAGCTAGAGTAGCCACCATCGTAGGCAGAGTGGTAGTCATCTGCATGGTGGTCGGCGAAGGGATGAGTGGAAGAAGAGTTGACGTTCAACTCTCGCCATCGACGTTAAAGGCATCGAAGGAAGACATCTTTACCGAATTTTCTCTCTCAAGAATGCATTTCGTAAGCTCTTTGTATCGGAGGATTTGCTTCTTAGACTTGATGCAGAGGGCGAGAGAAGAGAGAAAGAGGAAGCATCAGAAGGGTCAGAGAGAGTTGACTGAGAACTTCAAAGTAGTTTCTACCTGCACACTAGAGGGCCCACAATAAGCAAAGTAACGTCCATTTGGGTTCATTTATCGAATGTGCATTTTTGCCACTTTTTAAAAAGTTTATTGATATTTTTGCTTTAAAAAAAGCTTATGGTGTTAGGTATATTTTTGAGAAAAATTTATGGGTTATTCCTTAACCCTTTTAAAAACAATAAAATCTGTTTGGTAAACTATTTTTCAAAAGTTGTTTTTAAAAATAAAAAACAAACACAGTTTTTAATTGTTTTTTTGTTTTTATTTTTCTATTTTTTATTTTTTGAAATTACCACTTATCCACTATCGATACTACATTACCAATGACGACCATCGCCACATAATCACTGGCAACCACACCGCCACATCATTAAGGGCTTGTTTGATTCTGTTCTTACAAACAGTTTTATAAAATAATTTTTGGAAAAAAAATTTTTAAAATTAAAAAACAAAAAAATATGTTTGGATAAATTGTTTTAAAAAACCTATTTTTGAAATGAAGTGGCGGTGCAGTTGCCAGTAGTAACGTAGCGATGGATATCATTAGTAGTATAATGTTGATAGTAAATAAGTGACGGCCTTAAAAAATAAAAAATAGGAAAACTAAAACAAGAAAAAAAAACTAAAAACTATTTTTATTTTCTAATTTTTAAAAACGACTTTTTGTTTTTTGTTTTTAAACACAATTTTTTCAAAGCAGTTTACTAAACAGGTTTTATTGTTTTTAAAAACAAAATCAAACAGCCCCATTTTTAAAATTTATTTTTAAAAACTGTTTTATAAAATTGTTTGTGAGAATAAAAAATAAATAATAGAATTAAACAAGTCCTAACTTTTTTTTTTTGTTTAAGCTTTTGCCCTTCTTAAGGAGGACAAACAGGGCTTCATTACCTGTGGATGTTGTTTTTGGGACTGAACTGAAGCAAAATGTTAACATCGCAGTTATTGGGCTTCTTCTTTTGATGGTAATGGGGCAAAAAGTGAACACCACGGTAATTATTAGAAATCAGAACCCGAGTTAGTTTTGCCCGGGCCTGACCCAGGTTAGGTCTGTGAATAAACATTTCCAAATTTATCGCAGGACAGAGGAACCGATTGGACAGTATGCTAGTATGGTTAATTGCCAAAATGTCTTTCTCTGATTGGGGAAAAAAATTCCTAATCCTCCGGGTCTGCCATAAGCCCATAACTATCATTGGACTTCTTAAACTGAACTTGTCATTTCTGTAGCTTTTCTTGTAAATTTATTATAAATTGTCACGTTTGTAATGAGTTCTCTGTAGTAAATTGACAAGTAAATATTAGTGAAATGACATATTTACTTGTTATTTTGACAAGTTCACATACACCTACTATATATTGGTCTTTGATTATAAGTACTACCTCCGGTCCTAAATATAGGACATAGTTTATAGTGTAAATTGCACTACAAACTATGTCCTATATTTAGGACCGGAGGGAATATTTTTTAAGTAAAGGATTAAGATGCAATTTTACTAATAAAATTTTTTCTTATGAATGTCTGATACAAATAAGTTTTTGATGGTGCAAATTCATCAACGTTGTTAAAATTTATCAAATGTATGTTATATTTTACTTTAAATTGATCTTGGTGAATTTAACGGAGGTTTGATGAAATTTAATGACGTTGATAATTCTGTACCTCCTTAAATTGTTTATTGATGGTTTTGTCCCATTTAAAATTTATTTGTATCAGATGCGTCTAAGTAAAAATTTTATTGGACAGATTGCACATTAACCCTTGGGTATTCACTTTGACGGTGTAGGTGAATGATTGATTTACTAATAAGTGAAGGGTAATTTGGTAGCTGAACATGAAAACATAACGTGCTCGTTTGGATTAGCGATTGAAATGCTTAAAAAGCAGCTTTTCAATTATGATTTATGGTATACGAGGTAAGTATGTGAGAGAAGTTATGTCTCGATTTATATGAAAAACAGCTTATAAACAATTTAATCTCTAAAACAAACATGTCGTAGTAGTTGTTTGACCCTGCAGTAAAATAATGTATGCTTGATGGTCTTTTACTGAAATTGTCATCAAGTAAAACCTCAGGTAACTTAGAGGATGGGCTGGGCCAATTTTGCGCTAGGTTTAATCTATTTAATTTGTACCACATGCAATGGATTATTTTGGGCCAGCCTATGCTTTGATTGAGGTTAGGTTTCTCCAGGAATGATTTTTATCAATTCGATTTCCCCTACTCCCTCAAAAGAAAAAAAAAAGAATCGATTTCCCCATCCACCTTCTAGGGGTGTGTTCTTATTAGATTTTGGAGAATAGCTTCTGGAGAAAAAATAGAGAATAGTTTTTGGAGAATAGATTATGAGGAGAATAGATTATGGGAAAAAGTGATTTTGATAAAATGAGAGTGTTTGGATGTTTTGATCATAATAGCTTTTTTCATGGTCAAATTACTAAAAAGGACATTAACTTTTATGATAATTACATATAAAGAATAAACTTATATTTTATGTATTATTTAAGGGTTAAGATCCAAATTTAACAGTCAAGTTTTTCCTGAGGAGCATCTGGTACAAGTAAGTTCTAGAAAATGAAAAAATAAAAATGATGTAAATTTAACAAAACCGTTAAATTTGACCTAAAGGCGTTAAATTATAAGAGAAGAAAACTCCTAGCGGCATTAAAAAGGATGCATCTTAACCCATTATTTAACATTAAAGATCATAATTAATACCAAAAATGAAATAAATTTGTCTATATGTAATGTTAATTAACTTAACTAATTTTTATAATATAATCAAATTAGATAAATAAATATTATATTAAAGATAGGAGAAAACATTAAAATGTTAAAATTCTAAAAAAAAATATATATGCAGAAAAAACGTCAAAATAAAAAAAAATAAAGATGAGAGAGATATAGCATGGGGCCCACATCATACAAAAGACCAATAAAAATCAGAGGGTGGGGCCCACATCTTCAAAAATCCAAAAAAAATAGCTTCTCCCCAAAACCATGGTTTTGGAGAGAAAAGGGATTATCCCAAATAATTGGGTGTTCGGCACTTTTAGCACAAAACCATGGTTTTGTGCTAAAAGTGTTTTTTTATAAAGCATCCGAACACCCTAGTGGGCCACGGTTTGGGACAGCAAGCATTAAGGGAAGACGATGTAAAATAACCAAGCTAACGAGGCATGATAAAAGAAAAAAACAATGTATAATAAAAGCATGTTTATTAAATTGGGAGAGAGACTGGGAGATTTGCGTGTGTGTAGGACTCTTTTCTTCTTGTCTTTTTTTTGGTAAATCTTTTCTTCTTGTCTTTAATGTAGGATATAGTTGAAAAATTGATCTTGATCATAAATATAATACATGTTTCTCATATTTATCAACCAAGAAGAAAAAAAACTGTCCTTCATTAATAGTAATCTAATAGGATTCTTCTATCACAATAATGGTTGAAACTAGAAAGACAAAAAGATCCTTCTAATCGAATCATATCATTCCATTATATTAGCAATTTCAAAAAACTGTTCATACTATGAACATACTATAATGACAGCTGGGCAAATATGTCCCCATCATCTAATGGTTTAGAACATCTCTCTTTTAAGGAGGCTGTGGGGATTTGACTTCCTCTGGGGGTAGGAAATTATGATTGAATGAGTATTATGTTATACTATAGGACAAATGATATGGAGTTGATTTTTTTGTTTTTTTGACTAGAAGGATGAAGTTGATGGTTTGAAACCGTTCGTTTTGCCATTTTTGACGGTACTCGTATATTATAAGGGGGATTCAAAGTTTTGGAAAGGTATGGGGTTCGTATCTTATGAGGAAAAATATCCAATAAACTATAATGACTAATTGTTCTCATAAAAACTAAAAAGTCAGTTGAACATTTGTTTAGAATGACAATTGAAGTTTTTAAAAATAATTTTTTAATTTTGATTTACAATATACAGAATAAATATAGGAAAAAACTTTATCTCAATTTACGTAAATAAATACTTTTAAAGTGTACAATTAGGATCTCAAACAATTATATTATATTATGTGTGGAGGATATGTAGCCTAAGCTTAAAGCTGTGAAACTATATATGCATCCATTTAAATGATCAATTAACACTTTATTTTTGGTAGAAGATCATCAATTACTTAAACACTAATAAAGGAAATTATAGTGGCGCGAATCACGCGGTGAAGGAGAATGAGCTTATATATTCAACATTCCAGGCAACCGATTATCATTGATGAGTAGGATTTTGTAGGAGAAAGAAAAAGTTATAATATTTGTGGGTGTGGGGAGCCAATTACGGCCAAAATGAAGGGCCAACTGCGTTTGTTAATGGGCAGTGTAGGTGGGGGCCATCCATTCTTGTGCCGGCATGGCATCTTATGTTCCAATTCCTCTCCTCTCCTTATCATTTTCATATTATTAATATGTTACTCTTTCGGTTCCCTAGGACAGGTCGGCGTTTGGTACTCATCGTAACGTGAGCAACACATTACTCATTACTATTATTATATGAGATCTCAATTATATAAATTTAATCTACACGGTCAAATATAAAATTTTAACTTATAAGTTTTTAAATGATAAATTTATTTTTATAAGTATGATAGTTATAAGACTATCTTTATTTTAAATTTTATGTATATTAAAATAAAAAATTATTTAAAATATAAAAATTAAATTAAATCTAAACCTTCTAAAATTAATCTAACAATATAGATTGGTGATAAGTACAAAATGTGCTCCCATTTACGACCAGGGTATCTGCATCATATCTTGTTATAAACACAAGTAAACATAACTCAAAAGTTAGTTACTATTAAAATTGGGCAAACTTAAGTCTTATGAGGCTCATATTTAAAAAAAAAAAAAAAAAATCAACCCAATCAAAAACTCAAGACATATCCTTCGTATATTACTTGATAAAAACATGTTAGATTACACGTCTGATATATTTTTCAAGCTTGAATACATTTTCTCTTTTCATTAAACAAAGTTTTTATGTAAAATATGTTTTTTTATAAAGAAATATAAAGGACATGTAGTAATTTGTGCGCTCCCAACTGCTCTTGTTTCTTTATTATTTATTGGAGCACGCTGTCAAATCGATTGCTTATAAGCCTTTTGGCTTTCATGATTTGTGGAGGTTTCTTTTTTTTTTTTTTGTTACAAGGGCAAGTAAAACTTGATAATGACAGAATTTATAGGCTAGACCCTACAGAATGGTCTTGTGGTAACGAATCATAATCCAAAGCAAAAAGGTGAATACATTCCATTGGGGGAAGGGCTAATTCGACATAGTCTTGTGAAATCAAATGTGCCGTTACCGCTAGGTAATCTGCACAACGAATACTTTCCATATGAGTGTGGGAAATTTCCAACTCCCAGTCACTGTAGACAAGAGATCTAGTATCTAAAATGACGTCATACAAAGGATGATCAGGATCGCAGTGGGTGGATAATAGGTGAACTGCCTGTAGAGAATCTGTGAACAATTTGATTTTCTTCAGTCCCAGTTTTTTTCATAGTAGAAGCCCTCGACGGATTGCATGAATTTCAGCAGCAGTTGGGAAGGTATGACCTAACTTCTGTTGAAATCCACGTATCCAGTTACCTTGATGATCCCGGATAGCACCTCCGCAAGCAGCCTGGCCTTCCCTAATCACCGAACCGTCTACATCTAGTTAATGAAATCCTGGGTCCGGGGGTTTCCAATGAAGAAGACCTCGGTTTGGAACCTGGAATATCTGGTGTCGAAACCTGCCATTCTCCACACCTTCCGATAGATGGTATATACATCTGTGGACTATCCCTTTTGAATTGCCGGATGACCCTTCAAAGGCTTGGTTGCATCGATTCTTCCAAAGTAGCCAGCACGTGTAACTGAAGACTTTATGCCACGGCCATCTCGCCATCTTGTTGT
The DNA here is from genome assembly GCA_963242795.1 of Inga leiocalycina. NCBI lineage: Eukaryota > Viridiplantae > Streptophyta > Magnoliopsida > Fabales > Fabaceae > Inga > Inga leiocalycina. Next base: position 7,323,725 of record OY725330.1, read on the forward strand.
TTCCTGGTGAGTGTTGTAGATTCAAATTGAGCCAATCCTACAGATTCCTGGTAAGGCTGACCACACTCTCTGCGCTTGTTCATCACAATCTCTCAATATATGAAGGATACTCTCCACACTATCACACTGAAAAGGACAGGTGTTTAAGACGCTCGGGTTGTGTCTCTCTCTTATTTCGTTAGTAGGAAGCCTATCATGAAATATTTGCCACAAGAAAATTTTGACTCTTTCAGGAATTCCCCAGTGCCATAGCGACTGCCAGTGATGTTGGGACCTAAGGTTGTGCTGATGATAGATAGCGTCATATGCTGATCTTACGTTGAAGTTCCCATCAGAAGCATTCCTCCAGCAAACAATATCATCCTCGCTGCCCAAAGGTGGAGATATCAACATTATTTTCTCCGCCACCCAGTGAGGAAGGAAAGAAGCCCATTTAGCTCTATCCCAATGACCCGATGGAGTCGTAAAAGAGCGCACGTTAGCACTCCTATCCACTAAGTGCAAGTTTTTATCTATAAGGAATTCAAGCGGCTTATCAACAAGAGTCCAGCATTCTTTCCAAGCTAACGTATTCCGGCCGCTTCTCAGACTTTTGCCAAGGCCACTCTTGAAGTCCTCCCAGACAGTCACAATTCCACTCCAAACAGCCGACTGCTTGCTCCTTCTCTGGATGAGGGGATCAACAGATGATCCACATGAGTATTTTGCTCGTAAACATTTCACCCAAAAAGCATCTGGTTTTTTGATTAGATGGGACTTGAGGGAAGATCTTTTATATATAAGAGAAGATTGTTCAAACACAGGGGAAGATCACATAGAGAAGATATATTGAACATAGGAAAAGATTATTTGAATACCAAGAAAGATCTTTTATACATAGAGAAAATTGTTTGTACTCAAGGGTCCTATTCGGCAAATAAGTTTCTAATGAGGTATTTGTAAACAATTTTACCTATTTAGTTTAGTTTATCAGAAAATAAATTAAGAATAGAAGATGCAGGTAGCTGGGCTTTGACGGAGAGTTATAAGGAATAGTCGCTTTGTATTAGGATTTTCTCATTTACCTTTCTCATATGCTCCCGTCCTTTACTCCTAAAACACTATATAGTTTTTAATACATCCATCACTCAAAAGTATTTTCTTAATAACACATGGTATCCTAAAGTATTTTTTAAGCACTCAAGATATTAGGTGCTATTAAGAAGTTACTTCTAAGTGATGAGTGCTAGAAACTGAATATCACAAAATACATATTTTATGGTACCATGATGCATTAAAAATTAATTTAAGATACTAGATGTTACTAAAAAAATATTCTACAATAATGGATGACATTTAAAAAAAAAAAGACTTCCTTAGCTTGTTTTTACCCCAAACTTGTGTAGTTTTGGGGTAAAAAATAGGAGCCAATGGGAAGGATAAAGTGGAGAATCTTAATTAATGGAGAAGTTTTGGGGGCGACAGATAAAATAGCAAGAAGGCACACATGGGGTCTAATCACAGCTGATGGTGTACAGAAATACTACTAATACACGTCCATTCATGTGCTATAAGCAACCACTAATTTTCCTCAAGCCTCAAACCATCACCCACTAAATTAAAATGACTTTCTCTTTCATTCCTTTATTATTCATTTCACAAGGCAAATATAGAGTGTGAATTTCTCGTCTCTTTGCACAAGTAATGGAGTCTTGTGGGCTACTTCATTCCACTCTGCCAATAATGGTAGGCCCACCAAAAAGGCACAAGCCCACCCCTAATAAGAGTCCTTGCCTTAGCTGGACGAGGGTCCTCCTGCCGCAAAAAGCTACGTTACTTTATCATCATTCTAATTCATCTGCTTACAATCTTTTGTTTTATATTTAATAAAGGTTTAATTGATTTTGTCTAAATAATAAATGCTGTTTTTTCCAACATTTTTTTAACCATTTTATCCTTAGTTAATTATATACATTACATTAATTAAAATACTGGTTCATTCTATTTACCCTATTACATCATTTTTCCCATATACATTTTCTTTCATCATTTTTCTTATATTATTCTCTCCCTTTCATTCATCAATAAAAATATATTAAAAAAAAATATTTTCTATATGTTTATTATTTTTAACTAATTTTAATGGTTTCTTCCTTTCAACAATCCAACAACTTGGTTGAGAAAACCTTATATATTATACATGTAGGGAGCGAGTATTATATTTCCCTCTAGTATCTCTAATTATTAATTACAGTTGGTCGTTCATAATACTTGTGGGCAAGACCATATGATATGATTATTACTCCCATTACTATAATTTGCTTTTTTCGGTGGGGGTTGGTCATGCATGACTTGGTGGCGTGGGGATGCGTCCGGAGAGGGGAAATCGGACGGTAATAGCGGGAAGCTGTGGCCGCATCACAAAGAGGATGGGTGGGGCCTACTGCTGTGGAGAAAAGATTCACGGCTGGCAAGCATGTGGCACTTTCAGAGGGATCCGACCGTTGCAAAGGGACATGGGGCAATTACTCTACTCGTTATTTAAAACCCACGCACACCGCCACGCGTCTTCCCACTATAGCACTCTGAACTGGCTACTTGCTGGCAACTCTCTCTCTCCTCCCCCTTCCCTCGCCTGCGCCCTCTTGTTGTCTACTTATCTCTTCTCCCCTCCCTGAGCTGACATAAATGATGACTGGTCACCGACAAAACGCTTCGCTTTCATACCTATTTTCCTCATAAGTCCAACTTCCCCTGTCTCTGTCTGTCTCTCACTCTCCCTCACACCCCTTCCCATTTCTTTCTCCTCTCCAAATCAGCCCTCAAATAACTGCCTGCGCTTCTCTCCCTCTGAATCTCTCTTACACATACATCCCTCCCGCCGCATTCCTTCTCTTTCTACACTCTTCCCCTTTCTGATCATGGAAAAGTAAAACAAAAACTCCCAGCCAAAAAAATTTAGTTAAAGCTGGTCCGTTCATTTTGGCGCTGATTTTTTCATGTTCCCCACAATGCCTTCCTCCGCTGCTCTGTTCCTGTGTCTCATCAACATTTGCTTGCTTGCGAGCTTTTCTTCTGCGGAGGATGCGACCATTTTCTATAACTTCGAGGTCTCTTACATCACTGCCTCTCCTCTTGGAGTCCCTCAACAGGTTGGTTTCTTAGATCTTTCTTTCCCTCCACATCTCTTCTCTTTCTATTTTTGTATTCCAGTTTTGTGGATGGCGAGTGCTTCCTTCGCCCGGGTGAGATCGGATTGGCTTTCCATTTCCTCAAGTTTCAAGTTTTAGTTGCATATCCGCACAATGACCCTCTCTCCTTAAACTCACTCTTTCTCCCTCTCTCTCGATTTGGTTGTTCATATTTCAGCTACTAGACATATAAGCTACTGATTTACTTAATAGTTAGCTAGGGGACTTTGGCTAAGTCTCTGATGTGTCTACTATCATGTAGGTTATTGCTATAAACAATTTGTTTCCGGGTCCTACCATTAATACAACCACAAATAACAATGTCGTGGTCAATGTTCGGAACAAATTGGACGAGGATCTCCTCATTCACTGGTAGGATACTGTATTTTAGCCTCTGTTTTCCCAAAAAACGCTACTCAGCTCCAGCTGAAATTCATGGAATTGGACAGGTCCGGGATTCAGCAACGGCGAAGCTCATGGCAAGACGGAGTTCTTGGCACGAATTGTCCCATTCCCCCCAAGTGGAACTGGACTTACCAATTTCAGGTGAAGGATCAGATTGGGGGCTTTTTCTACTTTCCGTCTCTTAATTTCCAGAGAGCAGCCGGTGGATTTGGAGGTTTCATCATAAACAACCGGCCTATCATATCTATTCCTTTTGATACTCCTTATGGGGACATTGAAGTTTTTATTGGTGATTGGTACACACGAAATCACACGGTTAGTTTTGATTGAATAATCCTCTAGTCCCATTAATTCTCTATACGCCAACCTTATCTGTTTGTGGCTGGTTCTACTTTGGAACGCAGGATTTGAGGAAGGCACTTGATGCAGGGAAAGACCTTGGGATGCCAGATGGTGTTCTCATCAATGGGAAAGGCCCTTATAGATACAATGATACGCTTGTTCCCGAGGGCATTGACTATGAAACAATTGAGGTCCACCCTGGTGCGTTCTTGGAAAATCTTTACTCTGAATATCGTATTTATTGCACGATTCTTTTAGCATTTGGACTTCTTGTGGCATATGACTAATGGATGATTTAAGTATCTAGAATCTGGTAGAAGTTCTTGGATTTCATTGAGTTGAACTGAACTAGTACAACTGAAGCGACAGCTAGCAAGATCAAAGTCTTTGCTAAGCTACTAAGCCCATGTGCCAGGCCAAATATACGTATTATATACATTGGCATATGCTGATTTTTTTCAAGTCTTCACGAATTGTACTCGAAGTTTTATTCTACAGTCTTGAATAGAACTGATCAAAGCGTAATGTGTATAGATAAGCAAATAAATAGAACTCTGTGGCACTTTCAAGTATGCATATTTTGTTTATAGCAATGCCACTTGATGGCAAATGAGCACCTGTGATAATTTTTTGAATGCAATTCTGCTTGAAGCTAAACTTGTATACATGATAATCTGTTAATTGCAATTGCAATGCTATTTGAATTTTAACAACTATTGTGTCAGTACGGTAGACTCCTTCCTGTTACAAAATGTTCATATAATACTTCAACTTTCTGAATCATAATTCTATAATGTTGAACAGGAAAAACTTATCGGCTTCGTGTACACAATATTGGTGTGTCGACAAGTCTGAATTTCAGGATTCAGAACCATAACTTACTTTTATCTGAATCTGAAGGATCCTATACAGTGCAACAGAACTACACTAGCTTAGATATTCATGTTGGACAATCTTATACGTTTCTTGTGACCATGGATCAGAATGCAAGTACAGATTACTACATTGTAGCGAGTGCTAGGTTTGTGAATGAGTCACTTTGGCAAAGAGTTACTGGAGTTGCCATCCTGCATTATACAAATTCCAAGGGGAAGGCTGCTGGTCCTCTCCCAGATGGTCCAGATGACCAGTATGACAAGACCTTCTCTATGAATCAGGCGCGATCCATCAGGTATCTTTATTTTGTAATTCTATTGCATTAGGAATTCATACATCTAGACGCAACTTTGTTTTGGGAGGTTAAGGAACGTTCAAGAATTGAAGAAGAAATTTCTGGATGCTTAATTTTGGGGTTATTTTATACTGCCCAACACTCTACCGTGCATAAACTGAATAATGTCACCAAGTCTTTTTGGATGTCTAATCTTAAGCTGCATGGGTAATTGGTTTATCCTATCTGTGGCAAATAAAAAATATTATAGAAGCATAAATCGTTAGTTGCTTATATATGAAATTAGAGAATTAATTCAAATGCACAGCTCATGCCCCCAAAATTACGTGGTTGACTGTGCAGATGGAATGTATCAGCCAGTGGTGCTCGCCCTAACCCACAAGGATCTTTCAAATATGGTTCCATCAATGTGACTGATATTTATTTATTGAGAAATAAGCCACCGGAGAAGATTAAGGGGAAGAGACGAGCTACACTCAATGGGATCTCTTTTGTCAACCCTGCCACTCCAATCAGACTTGCTGACTGGTTCAAAGTGAAGGGAACATACAAACTTGATTTTCCTGCGAAGCCTATAGCAGGACCGCCTCGGGAAGAAACTTCAATAATCAATGGAACTTTTAGAGGATTTATGGAAATCATACTGCAGAACAATGATACCAAGATGCATACCTACCACTTGGATGGATACGCATTTTTTGTTGTGGGGTAGTGGCAAATATCCTCTCAATTAATTGTTTTTGCATGTGTTCGTTCTATGTTAAGGTACTAATAACACCAAAATTTGATTGACTGGCAACAGGATGGATTATGGCGAGTGGTCTAACAATAGTAGGGGTACATATAACAAGTGGGATGGAATAGCTCGCACTACTGCTCAGGTACATTTTTTGTTGTTCAAAACTGTCAATTGCTTTTTTGAGCATTTTGTGAGATATTCAAATTCAAATTTGTTGATAAGTTCATGTTCTCACATGTGCTTATGGTGAACTTTGACTCAACTCGAGTTGAATGAGAATATGGACCTTATAGGTTACTGCAACTTAAAGCCTCATTTAAAGTCCGTATCTTTCGTATTGCGGACCGACATGCCAACACGGTCCAGAGATTTTGGATAAAAGATCTAGAAGTGAGCATTGGTCCATCAATATAGGCTTGTTCTTGTTAGATCATTAATCCATGAATGTTGATCTTCCGCCTATGCCCCTAAGCTTAGTTGGATTACCATTCCATGAAGTGTTTCAATATTGACGGTGTGGATTTTCAATTTAGAAATATGAGGGCAGTATTTTATTCTTTAATGCGTCCCCTTACTTTTCGGTCATTCTGTATCTTCTACAGGCCTGGTCATAATGTCTCTCTCTGTTGCTTTTACCTTCATCTAGGTTTATCCTGGAGCATGGACAGCAATTTTGGTATCTCTTGACAATGTTGGAGTTTGGAATCTGAGAACGGAGAACCTTGATTCATGGTATCTTGGTCAAGAAACCTATATCAGGGTCATCAATCCAGAGGCCACTAACAAGACTGAACTGCCCATTCCAGACAATGCCCTCTTCTGCGGCGCCCTTAGTAAAATGCAGAAGTACGTGATACGATTCTTTTATACTGATTACAACCAATTTCTGGTTGTGGCTCGATTCTGATTCTATTTGTTTTCTCTTTAGGCCACAAGATATCTCTTCAGCTCCGTCGCATGGTGGGAGTGGACTAAGGCTGTTCTTCACATTCCTGATGTTCGCTTGCACTTTCTTCTCCTTTTTCCAGTAGAAGTACATTGTAGGGGAATCTTCTTTGTGGCTTCGTGGAGTGAGCAGGGTTTGTGGTTTAGTTTTTTCAAGAATTGTAGGCCTAGCCCTGTTTATATCAATATTCCGGTGATTTTGACTTGTATTCTTTGTTAGTATTCTCTTTATGCTCTTGGGTTCCTTTTAAAATTTGATTGGGGACTTGTTAATTCTTTTAGTGCCTACAATTTTATGTAATTGGATGACAATGAATCTAATGATACAAGCAAACTTTGTGAACTTGATTCCAAAAGCTTCTTTTGAAGATTTACTTGCCGACTATATAGCTGAAGAATTTGTCATTAAGCATCTGGACAGCTGCCCAAGGAAAAGGACCTCTATGAGCTAGCTGAAGATGCTTCCCCCTGTACATAAAGGAGATCCCATTTCAGTTGATGGTCGCTGTTTTCGATTCCCGTCCTTAAAATGTTCTAGCATTTCTGTATGGGAGGACTTTGGGTTATAATATAATTTTTTGTCCCTGAAATTTCACCCGATTTTGGTTTTGGTCCCTCAAGTTTGAAATTGGTGGTTTTGGTTCCTGAAATTTCACCTGATTTTGGTTTTGATCCCTCAAGTTTGAAATCGGTAGTTTTGGTCTCTAAAGTTTCACCCGATTTTGGTTTTGGTCCCTCAAGTTTGAAAAGGATTTAGTGACTCAGTTATGAAACTTGACCCGACCCAGAAAAAATTAAGTCTTTTTCAAATTTGAGGGACTAAAACCAAAATCGGGTGAAACTTTATGTATCAAAACCACCGATTTCAAATTTGAGGGACCAAAACCAAAATTGGGTAAAACTTTATGTATCAAAACCATTGATTTCAAACTTGATGGACCAAAACCAAAATTGGGTGAAACTTTAGGGACCAAAACCATCAATTTCAAACTTAAGAGACTAAGACTAAAATTGAATCAAATTTCAGGGATCAAAAATTATATTAACCCGAGGACTTTACTTGAGTTTAGAGCTGGGAATCAGGGCCGGCCCGGCCCTACAGGGCTGGCCCTTGACGGGCCAGGGCCTAACAGGGCCGGCCCTAAAGGGCTTGGGGTCAGGAAAATTGCAGTTTTTCAAGGCCCGGCCCGAGAGCATCAGGGCCAGGGCCGGCCCGCAGGGCCTGGAAATCATTTTCACAATATTTAACTATTTTTCCTGCATATTTTCCCCAAAGAAATATAATTAGTAAATAACAACGATTAAAGTTCTAATTTAATACATAAATGTTGTCAACATTAAGGTTTAAATAACATGTTTCTTGTAACAAACAAACACAGTTACTAATGTATCATCAAAGGCAAAATCATGTCCATAAATAACTCACACAAAGGCCAAAGTATAAGAAAGCAAGAAGCTAAATACTCTAACCTCTAAACAACATGAGTATGACGACTATCATTTTCACCTTCTTCGCCACTATCATCAATTTCAAGGACATTTAATTGTGTTTCACTTTGAGCAGTAGGTTCAAATAGTCAAATAATCACAACCTCCATAACAAATCATACTCTGTCAGGCAGAATAGTATATAATATGATTTTAGTCTAAATAGGCAGAACAATATACTAAAAAATCACAATATAATTCAATTAGACAAAACAATATACTCAAAAATCATACTCTATACAATATAAGGACAGAGTGACATATAGATTCAATAAGGTAATTCAAAAATGTAACATGGTTCATTTCCAAGTAAAAAAGTAAAAAAATAAACGGGCCTAAAGGGCCGGCCCGAGGCCCTCCAGGGCCGGCCCTTTTAAGCCCGAGGCCCTACAGGGCCAGCCCTTTTAGGCCCGACTTCCTTTTGAGGCTACAATTTACAAGCCCGGCCCTTGAAGGGCCAGGGCCTAAAAGGGCCGGCCCGACGGGCTCGGCCCGTTTTCCCGGCTCTACTTGAGTTTGAGACTGAGAGTAGCAGGCTATAATAATAGCTAGCAAGTGAAAGCAACTTGGATCCTCCAGCGACGCAAACATTTATGGGAAACTTATTTGACACCGGTCCATCCATTAGTGAGCCTTTTTCCATTTAAACTGTATTTTTCCTCCGCCGCTCTTCTAGCTCGTTCAAGCTGAATTCGCGGGCGTGTATTTATGAGATAAAAGTTACTAGGAATATCAAAATGTCTGTTTAGATGCAAAGGTGGGATATGTATAGTAATTATTTTATATTTTTTTAAGGGTTAAGGTGCAAATTTAATAATAAAATTTTATCTAAAGGGCGTCTGACACAATTATGTTTTGGAAGGGGTAGAAATAACAATAAATATTTAAAAATGGTGTAAATTTAACAAAACTGTTAAATTTGATCTAATGACGTTAAATTATAAGAGAATAAAACTCTTAACGGCGTTAGGTCAAATTTAACGGTTTTGTTAAATTTGCATCATTTTTAATTGTTCATTGTTATATTTGCCCTTTCTAAAACATAATTGTATCAGACGCCTCTTGGACAAAATTTTGTTGTCAAATTTACACATTAACCCTTTTTTTAATATCCTATGAATATAAAAAATATATAAATACAAATTAGTTTGACAGCCATAGTAGTTCCATATCACAGCTGTAATACCCAGTAGGATTTATATGTTGAATTGGAGGTGAGGCAAAGCAAACTTCGTATTACTCCATGTAGTCCTAAATATAAGACAGAGTTGATTTTTTTAAAGATTAAAAAAATTAAATAAGTTATTAGATGAACCAGAAGTAGCGTATTCATTAGATGAAACCAAGGTATTAAAACCCGGACCGGGTAGTGAACCGGTCGGGGTACTGGGTTAAGGGTCAGTGGGTCAGACCGGGACCAAACCGGTGAGAAATTGAAAATTTTAGACTTATAGTATGAAATTCTAAAGGAAAAAGTAAAAAAAAAAAATTTTTTTTTTTTAAAAATGGGAACCGGACCGGCCAACCGGCCGGTTCGCCGGTTACCGGGCCGGACCGGCCAGTCCGGTCCGGTTTCCAGAACACTGGATGAAACAGAAGCAGTCCACTATCCCTTCTTGCGGAGGGCTGAGGGGCAGAGGCACTCCCATCAAGAATAATAATAATAAAGAAGGAATGCAATTTCTATTGTACCCCCTTATGCTTATTTACAAGATTTTTTAATCGAATTATGAGATTTTTAAAAAATTAAAAATTAATTAAAAATAATAAGTAAGTATCAAATATATTTTTTTTCAACAATGTCCTATTTATGAATGAGTAAGAGATAGATGATAATAATGAGAAAATGATGAAAAAATTTAAGAGAAATAAATAATGTGAGAGTTATTGAGAGCAAAATGTATGAAAGTGTTTTATTATTTAAATTAAGTCAAATACAACCTTATAAAAATAACAAACTCATTCAAAATATGAAACCTTATATATATATATATTGCCTGTTATGAGACCTTATATATATATATATATATATATATATATATATATTGCCTGTTATGAGCCCAAGGCCCAATAAATGTAATTAATCAAGTCAACCAATCCTCAGACTCTTGATTGTAGTAACTGGCGCTAAGATAAAATAGTTAGGGGCAAAGTGCAACGCAATATTTTTACTCTTTTAGTCCTATTTATAAGAGTAATTAAATTATATGGTTTAAGATATGAAATAAACTTCTTTTTTTAAATTTGTCTTTATTTATAGAGGGGTTAGTAAGAGAAAGAAATTGAGTAATAATGATAGAAAGTATAGGAAAGAAAATGTAGTATGAGAAAAAGATGAGGGAGAAAGACAGAAAAAACTCATTAAGTGTTCAGATAACTCTTATTACCCTTTTACAAAAACAACCAAAGTAATGTAAATTTTAAACTCTTATAAAAAAGATTAGAACAAGTATTACCCTATGTACGTAGACAGTTCCTCAAGGTTGGACAGGTCAGGAGTAAGAGGGGAGCAAGTCCAAGTTACCAGGTGTACAATATTTGTTAGAAGGAGATGGTGATTAGAGCTGGGAATCAGGGTTCGCCCTTAACGGGTCAGGGCCTAACATGGCCTGCCCTAAAGGGCTCGGGGTCAGAAAAATTGCAGTTTTTCAAAGCCGGACCCGAGAGCATGCGGGCCGGGAAGTCTTTTTCACAATATTTAACTATTTTTCTTACGTATTTTCTTTCAGAGAGATATACAAAGTTCTAATTTAATACATAAAAGTTGTTAACATGAAAGTTTAAACACGTCTCGCGCAACAAACAAACACAGTTACTAATGCATAATTAAAGGTAAAATTATGTCCATAAATAACTCACATAAAGGCCAAAGCATAAGGCAAGAAACTAAACACTCTAACCTCTAAGCAACATTAGTATGACGATGGGCTCGGCCCGATTTTCCTGCTCTAGTAGTCAATAAAATAAACGACACAAGATATAAATTAAACAATCACAAGAAAATAAATCAAAAAATACAAAATTGATAAGAATATTTATGAAATAAGAAATATTTTTTTATAAGTTTTTAATTTTTAGGATTATTGATACAAGATATTCTTATGAAACATCATTAACAAAATATAAAAAAGCAATAATAATATTATTATATAAATAATTTTAAAAAATAACAAAAACATACAGTGCCTAAAGGGCCGGCCCATGGCCCTACAAGGCCGGCCCTTCTAGGCCCTCGGCCCTACAGGGCTGGCCCTTCAGGGCTCACTTTCATTTTTTAGGCAAAAATTTGAGGCCCGGCCCTTGTAAATTCAGGGTCTAAACGGGCCGGCCCGACGGGCTCGGCCCGTTTTCCCGGCTCTTGGTGATCGTGAAGGTGGGGAAAGAATCTAGAAGGTGGATAATATAATGAGTAGAGAGTAGAATATATATATGATGTGGAAGGGAATTGAAATGAAATGAAAGAAGAGAAACAATAGACATAATGGTGGTCTATTCTTTTGATAGGGAATTAGGGCAAATGCTTTAATCCCAAAAAGGCAGAGGATGCGGAACAGATAGGGCTTGTGTCTGCATGTTGTGGATTCTGACAGAGGAGAGCTTTTATTTTCAAAGACAAGTACGGCAGAAGCACCTAATCCTGTTTGTGTGGCAAGTTGGGGGCTATGCTCATTCATCTCTTCATTATTAAGTTAGAGACACACTGCTTCAATTCAACAGTCTTTGTTGCTTATGCCCGCATCCGATGCATATATAATACTCTCTTTCCTATCACTTTTTTGCATCTCACGCTTGTCTCTCATTCACCTCTCTCTTGTTGTAGCATCCTAACTGACCCCATTTTCAGCTTCTTCTGTTCCCGATTCTATGCCCACTTCTGCATCTTTTTTAGGGTAAAGTAGCATCCAACACTCTCGTGTTATTATTTTAATGCTTCCAACACTTTAATCTTATTTATAGTGCATTCAGCACCCTAAATAATAATTAAGACTAGAGTGTTAGATGTAATTAGAAATTAATATTAGGAGGTGTGAATGCCCCATTAAAATAACATCATATCAGAGTGTTGGATGCTACTGAGAAATAATATCAAGGTGATTGATGCTACTTCACCCTTTTTATAATTGTAAGTGAAAACCACTTGGTGTGTGAAGACCCAATTTGCAAAATGTGGGGTTTGACTCATTAGTTGAACAGAGAAGCAAGTTCATGGTAGCTTAATTAACTTGGTGGTAGCATTTGCGTCTTGCAATGAATGAAACACCTCTATTCAAATATTTGGTATAATATCCACTTAACTTTCATCAACATGCTTCACTTGAAATAAGAATCTATACACTTGCAACAATACACTTGAAGTTTCAGTTCAACTGTATAAAGTCAATGCACTTGCAATGCCATCTCTTTAATTAACTTAGGTTCTGATTCCAACACAGCTATCAATAAAGTTACAGCCCATGATATTGGAAGCTCCTGCACTTCTTGGTTCATTTTGGTTCGCCTAGCTCTTTTGGGTTCACTTTTGCTCAAGTGATTTTGATAAAACAAGAAAGCTCCTTCAGTCATTTTGGCTTACAAATCCGGCGGCATACATAGCAACTCAGAAATTGCCGCAACCCAGAATTTAAAGCATTTTTAGTTTACATATTTTGTTCAAAACGGTGTTGTTTGATTAATGAAATGTATGAAATGCTCCTCCGTATGGTCATTAATATAAAACATATTTATTTAATTTTATTAGATTAAGGAAGTTAGTTAATATGACATGTACTTTCTAAAACACTTTAATGATCTTTCTCAATCCCTCATGCCCCTTTATCCTTGATTATTGTTGATAGAGCATCAATAAGGGTAAATTAGAAAATGATTGATAAATATGAAAACTATGTCTTATTTTTAGGATCAAGATCAACTCCCTAAATATGTCTTATATTAAGGACCGAATAGAGTATCTTTTACTATTGGATAAAATGAATACCGGATGAGGGACATTAGGGGGGCGACAGGGAAGGTACACATGATTTAGATTAGCAAATATTTTTGGATGGGCCATGTATGTATAACACACACACACATATTGGCCAAAAAAAAAACACACACACACACACACACACACACATATTTTGACCTGTTACACGCACATATATAATATAAAGGAAAAAATTGGGGCTATAATTCTCCAATCCTTAATATAGGGCCTGTTTGAATTAACGTTGGAAAAACACGTTTATACAAGTCGAAACAAAACTCCTCTTACAAACTTATCTTGTATATCATAAATCACATTGGAAAAACAGCTCCTACCACTAATCCAAATAAGCACTAAGAGATCTAAATTTAATCCTAACTATAAAACATCTTTTTCATACTTCTTAATCTTTTCCTTTGATACTCCATTAACAATAATCAAGGAGGAGAGAGAATGATGAAATTAAGAAAGATGATTAGGGTGTCTTAGAAATAAATACATATCATATTAACTAACTAAATTAACTTTCTTAATATAATTAAATTAGGTAAATATGTATTATATTAAGGACCATATATAATGAGTACTTGTTATTGCATGATTGTATATAAACATGGTAGGTTTATTTTTCTGCTTGCATAAGGTAATGTGATTTTTTTCCTTTACTATCAGTATTTTGATAAATGAAAACTGAAGGGTTTGGTCAAAATATTTCTAAAATAAAAATAAGTTGATCGAAAGTTGCGAAGGAAGTAGAAAATTGGAGATTCTTGGAAAAAATAAAACAAGCCAACCTTTCAAAGATCAAAATAGCATCATTCACTCCTATAGAATAAAGATATTACTATCCTAAAAGACATTCCTTTTTAAAAAAGAAAAGTAAAAAATAAAGGCGGTGGCATTTTTATAAATATGAGAACTTAGTGAGAAACTTTAAACATCCCAAATTTAATTGGAACGCCTAAAGTCTACTTTAGGCATTCTAAATATTTTTAGAACGTCTAAAGTGGAGATTTGGCGTCTCTTGGGACGCCAAAGGTCCCTGTATGAGGGACGTTAAAAATATATATTATGGACACCAAAACTCCACTTTAGGCGTCCCTAAAATATTAGGAACGTCTAAAGTAGACTTTAGAAGTTCATAAATTAAATTTGAGACTCAAAAAATAATTTAAATTTGAATTATTAGTCTTTATTTATCAGTTTTATATTTTTATGTCCATCTTTCTCTTCTTCTTGATTTAAATAGAAGACCCTTCCCATCGCCGCCATCACAAAAAGAACCACTATCACCACGCCTTTTAACTCTTGCTTCTTCTTCTTTATATACTCATTTTACTTTTGCTTCTTCCTTTTTCTATTTTTTTTTCAATTCACTTCCAGATTTGTTCTGCTTTCTTATCATTTTTTTTATTATTTTATCTTCTTTCTTTGGGTTTCCCTTCTATTCTATCTTCTAACTCGTGTTGTTATGACTTGCAAATCGAGACTCTGAAACATGCTTCATGGCCCACGTTCCCACCGAGAAAACGGAGTTCATCTCTCCCTGTCACTCTTCTCTATTTGCTATTACGAGAAAATGAATTTCAATAATTGTAGCAGATGATTTTTTTGCAACTGATTCCTCTTATTGTTATCATCTTTTGCCTATGAGATTTAAGCTTTGGAATTATTATTGTATAGACTTTGGATTTGGAGTTCAGATACTAGATCTATAATTTTACTGACAATGATCTATAATTTCTGGTTTTAAATATTGTTTAGATCAGATCTGTAATATAAACGATTTTTTTTTTTAAAAGGCACTTTAGACATCCCTAATTTAAAATAGGGATGTCTAAAGTGTCTCATTGAAACTTTAGATGTCCCTTTTCAAAATAGAGACGTCTAAAGTCCAAACTTTAGTCGTTCTTTTATTTACGGTTGTTATTGTTATTTTTTACTACGTCGCTCATATAGATATCCCTCTGTTTTCAGACATTAAAAGCGTTTTGTGTAGTAGTGATTTAAATCATTCATTCCGGCATAATTTTTTTATGAAATAGTATATGCTTGCTCTATACATTTAGTGATTTAACATCGGAATGTACTCTCTTTTAAAAATTTGTCAAATAGAATGCTAATAATACTAGTGGTAGTAACAATACCTGTCAGATATAATCATGCTAAATACAAACTAAATTCCTTAACAAACAGAGTACCATCTATAAATTTCAATTTTTAAAACAATCACAATAAGCCAGAAGACTGTACTGATAGATCCTAACCATGTTAGAAAAGGTACAAGCGTGACTAAAACTACTCTAGTTTATCTTCTTTAAAGATTACTTGGCTTTATCGAATCTTGCTTAATTATCATGAGTTTGATTTTATATTAATACCAGAAAATATTGATCCTGAAAAAGAATGTACTGTCATGAATATGTATTAGCTGTTCTGGAAGGACGAAATTGAGACAAAGTTATACTCCTTCCGGCCTTAATTATAGGACAACATTTGGGAGTTGATCTTGATCCTAATTATAGGACAAAGTTTTAATTTTTGTCAATTTCTTCTCAAAATACCCCATTGATATTTTCTCAATAATAATGAAACACAATAATAATTTTATAATACACCTATGTATTCTATAAAATAAGTAATACTTACAACTCATTAACATCACATACACCTCAATTCTAGTGTAAATTAATATTGTTGTTGTTGTAGAAGAGCAGGTTTTTTGTTAGGTGTATTAATATAGAAAATTAAAAAAAGAATCTTTATAGATGTTGACAACTCCAACCATAATTCAATTTAAACCTACAAAAGCATACGGTCATACACAATCTTTATAGAAGGATGCTCACAAAATCATAGTAGACTCATGTAGTATTCTTAAATCACCTTTATTAAATAAGGGCATTTTAGGAAAATAAATAAAATTAACTAATTTAACTACTATTCTTAATTTCTCCAAAGTTAGGTAAATATGTCTTATAATAAGAACCGGAGGGAGTACTATAAAATATCATAGTGAAACAAATATACCACCTCCGGTTCTTAGTACAAGATCTCATTTGTAGTAGAATTTACATGACTAACAAGATTTTATTTTAAAGACCTATATTTGAAAAAATGACACCCACCAAATTAAGCTATACATTTGGAAGAAGCAATTGATACTAATATTATATAGATCATTGAATTAACCTAGGCTCTTAGTTTATATATAAGTTAAAATGAAAAGTGTTTATTTCTTTTCATTATGCTAAATTATAATTATAGTGTTAAAAGAAGCTCCATAAACACCAAAAATTTCAAAACCAATTTGTACAAATATAAACAATATCTATGTTTTTTTATATAATATAAAGTCCAATAACAATAAATTAGGGGGTAAAGTTGTACATTCTATAAAAAAAATTTAAAAACAATTGTAATCAATTGCTTATCAATAAATAGTATAATTATAATCAATTGCTTGTCTTAAAAAAGTTATATTCGAATAATTAGAATTTACACATATTGCACATATTCATTTCTCATATAGAACTTATGTAGATTATATTTTGTTGCTCAATTAACTTTCCATATCAATTAAGCGAATCATATTTTTTTCTCAATTTTATCCAACTAGTTGTTTACTCTCATAATTATATTGTTTTAAATGAAATATCTTCAAGTAAGTCATGTTAGTGTAGTGATTTCTTTTGAATGAAAATTATTTTTTTTCCCTTCATAACATGCTCAGTCAATGCTAGTTATTGATAAAAAACACTCTCCCCCTACCATATGAACAGTACCAGAGGAGTAAATTACATAGGAAAGTGGAATGACAGTTAACTCATAAATCGGGCTTCAAATTTACGATCCTAAAATCATAGATTTCTTATCGGTTTGTATCCATGGCTTATATATAAGGAAAAGGCATGCATGGATGAGAATTAAATGGTCACCAGCGCAATTAATGAGCAACAAGTTATTATCATGCTGGCACTGATTTGGCATGCGCGGCGATGTTTCGCTCCTACATTAACCATCCACTAATAATGCGAAAACAGTTCTCGTGGATAAGCTGATGATTATTGAATATACCATCAAACGGTAATCGCATGTAAAGCCCGTAAGTAGCATAGATAAGAATGAAGCTGCCATATTATATATATAGCAGACTCGGGTAAAAAGAGGTAATTAGTTATTGACTAGATAAATAGTTGAATAGATGCAGTAGTAGTAGGAAAGTTTGAAGAACATAAAGGTTAAGGTACCGCCTTGAAAGAAGATCAGAAAAGTACATGCAGCATTTCATAATATATAAGTGGTCCTTAATCATCGACGACTTTAAAGGAAAACAAGCTTCATAAGAGGCTGATGATGAAGAAGGTACTAGTAGGGAGAAACATCAACATTTGCAGAAGCCAAAAACCCATTATCTTTCATATGGACACCGTCCTCTCCTTCCTGGACAGAATAGAAGAAACGACATTCACACCTCAGAAATTAAAAAGTCAAAAAGAATGTGTGTCCATTATTGTGTCTGCAACAACATATTACGGAAGGCCAGGATGGTGCATATATGAATGCATATGTGTCTATATATATATATATATATATGATACATTAATATTACCTGCTGGCGCACATTTGTCTTCTTCATGGTCTGATCAGGCATGAGGCCAAAGTGAATGTGAGGGAAGTGGGCCCACTGAAACACACATCAAACAAATACGTCACTCTCTCACACCCCTATCTATACTGCTAATTTATTTGACTTTAATTTTATATTTTTTGCTCAAAATTTGACTTTAATTTTATAACAAGGAGTCAGGTAGTGAAACTGTAATTTGGTAAAGCAGGGTGATGATGATAAGATCATACGTTCTTGGCAGCTGCGCTGAAGGCTTCTCTGTGGGTTATATCGGGATTGATAGACTTGATGCGTTGGATCTCCTCCCTGCAAAATATGTGTGGACCACCCAAAAAGTTAATTTGCTTCAAAGTTTGCAACAGTACATGACAGAAGAGTTTTGAAAGATCTTAAATAATTAGGGCATGGAGATTATTAAAGAGACAGTTGAATGGGATTTTTATTTCTTAAAATGGTAAAGTACTCACTTAATGAATCGGTTGTAGGCGGAGGGGACTCTCTGTCTCTTCTCAGGAGCTGGACCCGGCACACACATGACACATACAATATATCCAAAACACAAGACAGATGGATCAAAATCAAATCATTATTAAAAACTTGTGAATATTTTTTGTTGTTCTTTCGTAGCATCATCTTATCATCATTGCCTTTTGCGAATCTATCTAACCCTCTGGTACTACTGGGGTTCTGATTTTCAAGCAACTATGATTCCGGGGGAGAAAACCATATATATATATATATGCATTTGCTTTCTCTGTCATGATATCATATTATCATCTCACTGTTCCCCTTCTCTTTCTCCCATGCCACTTATAAGCGGTCAAAATCAACCCTCTCGTTTCACTTTCACTTCCCTCTACTAAAGTGATTCAACACGCAGCCTGCTCTCTTGGATATGGCAAGCTTCAATTTTGTTGGCTCGGAAATATTTAAATATTCCTGTTACAACTTGTTAGGATGCTGATTTCTATTAAAGGCATGAACTAGATTAGAAGTAGCAAACGGTGAGGTAGCATGTTAAGCCCTAAAATCCTAAATCCACTTCGTTCATCTACAGATATGGAAATGGAACAGCTGGATAGTGATACATCTAGAATAAAAGATTTTTTTAAAAAAAAGAGAGAGAGAGCAAAACTAGAACATAGGGAGTGAAATCTCACGTCTATTGATGAGGGGTGGGCGTGGAAGCTCATTAGGTGTTGTCCTTGAAGGTATAGAGAAGTCATTGGAAGAGCTGGTCTGATTGATTAAGAAATTTGGGGATGGGTTTGGCATCTCCTCCTGCACAGTCATCCGCCATGAACAAAATATTTCTAATAAGAACAGGCAGTTACAACAATAAGGCATATTTATAAATTTATCTTCCATCCATGAGATATGGAAGAAGGGCAAAGAAGAGAAACAAAAAACGTCTATTATTACCAGAAAATTGTGAGATGGAGAGCAGAAAGAGTGACCCAAGTGAAATTGGTTTGCTGAAGGAAGAAGCAATCCACGCACGTTAACGTTAACTGGCAGCAGATTGGTGCAATGGCCGCATCGCACCGTCACCGTCTTGAACAAGCTAGTGCAAGGAACACTCACCTGAAATATCAAATGAGAAATCCAGGAAAATCAACAGAGAGAATGAAATATAGCCAGCAACACATATATCCCAAAACGTTAAGATGAAAAGATAAGGGCTTGCACAGAGGTTGTTAGGCGAGGGAAAAGAAAAACCCTAGATATGACAAAGTGATGGTTGAAGGTAATACAGCGAGGACAGTGTCACAAATGTTGCAGTGGACATAACAAAGCTGCTCGGAAGGAGGGAGGTGGTCCAGCGATAAGGTAGTAGAAGAGGATGATGACATCTTGGCCTAGTCCCCTTTTCTCCTCTCTGCTTAAAGATGAGTTTGATGATGATTGGTCTCTTGATTGATTGATTGATAGATTGATAGATTGACAGCTTAACCACCCCCACACCACCTTGGATATGCTTTTTTTGATTATATCAGTTATGAAAGTAAGGTGCAGAGAGACAGAGAAAGAAAGAAAGGGAGAGATGATGAACTGTTTGGTCTTAGTAGATGAGCGAAAGGAGAGAGAAAGGGAAAAGGCACACACACAAGCCCTTCTTGCTTCCTCTGCTTATAGCCCTTGTTTATAGAAAGAGTGACTCACATGTATGGCAGGCAGGCATACATGAACGGATACTGTATGTCATGTATATGCATACACGCACATACATACATGATGCATCTAACAAGGTAATTAAAATGAATATGAGGAATTGATTTTATCATGGAAACATGTGTGGTTGGCATTCCCGATGAAAGAGAGAGAGAGGCGGCAGATGTGGGGGAGAGGAGCCAGAAAGGGACGTGTGCATGGGGTGATATAGCTTTCACACACTCACCTGTTGTTTTCATGAGTTAAAGAGGGTGTTGTCCTCTGCTCTTAAACGAAAAACACCGTTTCCCTTTTCTTTTTCTACTTCAATTAGTCCTCAACTCCCCAACACAACTAGGCCATTTTACTACTACTACAACAACAACAATCAAGGTTTATGAATTGAATGATGTTATTTTATTCTATCAAAAACTAAATATTTAGATAGATTATTAACTAAAATATCTCATTCTATAATTTCATTGAGTATTTGATTTGATCTTTCTCAACTTTATTTTAGAGGACTCCATACTACTTGATCAACTTTCCTCACCAGCACACTCAATGACCTTTATATCTAAACAACTTCAAAAAATTTTCTACCTTAGTACATGTCACTTCAACTTGTTAGTCATATCGATCATTACAAATCTTATCAACTATGACATTTTGCAACAAATAAGATTATTCTAACCCCTTCTCTTCTACTCTTCCCCTCTTGGGGCTCTTCTCCTGCCCCACCCACACCCCAGAGACCCTAATTAAAAACATGCTCCGTATATAACAGCCAACAAGCATCTTTGGATAAAATATAAATATACTGGTATTAGCTAGGTTTGATTTTATATGTGGTCTCTTTTAAAAAATTTAACTTTTGGTGATTTGACTACTCCATCTTGCTTGCTGACCTTACACAGACTGCTACGTATTTAAGTCAGTATAAAAACGACTCGGTGAACAGAGGCTTGCCTTCTTGATGCTTACCGCCTTTGTCCTTTACTGAATTTCTATGTTTCTTTTTAGCATCTGTTGGCTGATTGGTTTGAATCTTTCCCATCCCTTCCTTCTCCTCCACAACTCTCTATAGTTTCCATTTTTTTTTTCAGATCTTGAGAACTAGGCCAGAGTCTTTGGTGAAATTGATGGTTTCCCTTTTCTCTCCTTCCCTTGATATTAATTATTTTGATCTGAGAGAGATCAGAAGCATCACCATCCAGGCCCATGTAATGTAACCTTTGTGATACCCTCTTCCCCAAAAAGACAATCATGTCATCATTCATTCGCTAATGGGGATAGGGGTGGACTCCAACTTCTATACAAAATTATTTAATGACTTAGCATCGGGCAAAGTTGCATCCTTATAACCCGATTCAACCCCCCCTCTCTCTTTGTCATGCAGTGCCCGTAAAGGTTTGAACACCATTTGTATACACAGATCACTTGTATACACGTAGAACAAAAGCGAGTCCATTTATGGGAGACTTAGATATAATTGATGGGGTAATCGATCGAATTCTGCCGTCTTCAAACGAGGACAAGCAAATTTTAGATATGAACTAATTGTAAATCAAATAAGTAATCTTTCGACCAGAATACTGTGGCATCACTTCTTTCCGTTGATAGTTTTAGAGAAATCTCATTGTGAAGGTGATGGGATATTGGATCTAGGATTTTTATTACATGCATTATAGAATGGGCTCTTAAATTTGAATTAGGACTTGGTTTGAATAAATGTAATAAATTACTCGCCCGGTACTATTTATAAGAAATTTTCTCCCTTGTAGGACTGGGTTTTTTTATAAGCAACTTTCAATTTTTGTCTGAAAATGTAAGCTTCTTTTTCCTATTTTACACTTATTAAATACTCATTCTCTCTCATATCTTATACTTTTTATCTATTTTCTCACCTATACTTTTTTCATAAATAGGAGCATACATGAAAAAAAATATGGCATTTTTGACACAATCATTGTTTTTAACTACCAGTTTGTTTTGTCTAATCAAAGAAAAAGTTGTTTATAAATAGGATCGGAAGGAGTACATACTTAGGTTAACTATTATCTAGAATATTTACATTTAATTCTTAGAATTTCCAGAATATTTTTTTATTGAGTTCTTTTATTCTCCTTCACCTATTTCCAGTCTCCTTTCTTGCTATCATCTCTCCTTTAGGTCTGTTTGGTTCAACGGAAGGAAGTAGAGGGATTTTAATATTATCTAGTTTGGCATAATGGGAGGGGAGCGGAGGGATTTTAATATTACCTTGTTTGGTTGATGATGGGAGGGGAGTTAAAATATTTTCATATGGATAACTTTATCCTTATTTTATTTAAGTCATTTTTTTGAATTTTGTAGAATGTTTAATAATTATAAAAAATTATAATTTTATAATTATTAAATTGAATAATTATAATTTGTATGGGCATAATAGTCACACAATGCCAAACTATTAGGGTGTTTTTGGTTTTAGGGGAGGGAGGGAGGGGAAGGTGGGTAAATTACAATTTTGAACTAGAGCAACTCAAAATTTACCCTCTCATTTTTTAAATTTTGGATTCCCGGCCAAAATTTAAATATCTTCAACCTAAAAAGGTAATTTACCCTCTCTTCAAACCAAATACGTCCTAAAGTGAGGATGAGGAAGAAAGTCAGAAGAATATCATAGAAATATTAAAAACTTTCATAGGTATTATAGCCACACCATATCAAAATATTACCCCTCCTCTCCAAATCCCCTCATTTTGGGAGGGGAGGGGAAATTTCAAAAAATTTCCTACCCGTCCTTAAATTTTTATGTTGCCAAAAAGGGAGGACAAAATCCCCCCCCCATACCAAACAGAGGGGGTTCCAGCTTCTTATTTCACATCACAATAAACTACTTGTTAAAATAATACTCTATAATCTTCCAAGAACAAATACTTGGATGTGCAATTTTGTTTCTATACACGCACATTTTTTAATGAATTATCTCACGATAATTGTTCAAATTAAGATTTTTAGTCAGTGTTTTATAAACTTTGATCATAACGGGGGAATTTAATCTCCTCAAGTTTCAAATTGGTGCAACCAATCACTGCCTGTATTTTCAATAGTCAATACAATGAATTAGATTATGAAAATAAGGTGTGCGAGTAAAAAAAAAAACTTCTGGTAAAACAGCTAACCTACCCTTAAACGTAACATCAAAAGATGTTTTAATGATAATTGTTATTAGTTTTAATATAGAAATAGAATGCATGAACCCGATTCCTTACTTTGGAGCAATGATCTTTGGGGAACAAATGGAAGATATGTATCAACTATCAACAAACAAGATAAGGGAAAATCCTTCAGATTCGTTTTTGTGTAGATTGAAGATGGGGACGTGAATCGTAGGAGAGAAGCAGCCAGTGACGTGGGTGTGTTGAGGTATATGGATAGTGACAAAAAAATGAAATAGTCAAGCTAGAACGAACTAGTTCACTAGACTGAATTAGGGCTCAAATCCAAGTACAGAAATACAGAGATTTAGACATTGACCACGTTATTAGCGATCGAAAGAGATGAGAGAGAGAGAGAGGTTAGGTCTAAATAGAATAGGGCCGTATCAGATTCTCAGTTAGTAGTGCACGTTGCACAACTCCTCCAGCACGCGGCTGGAGCTGCTTTACCCCAATTAGCCAGCTAGCCACTCCACTTACCAATCCATATATGTATTGCTTTATTTACGGTCATATACAATCCCACTTTTGCATGCTTCGTTGTTATCCGCTGTTTTATTTATAAGTAATTTTTTTTTCTTATAGGAT